>OZ057417.1:45033124-47642874 GCA_964056705.1 Troilus luridus | reverse complement strand
TTTACAGAATAGAATAGAAAAGTAACTTTATTCAGGGACTAAGCCCCTTTATAATAACAAATATGAAGAGAAAAAGAAACATAATATTTATCTGGCCAGAAGGCTACATGATACAAATCCTAACGCGTGTAAAAAGTGACAAAAAACAATTTAAAAGGAAATAATTTAACAAAAAATAAGAATAAGAAATAAACAGTACGAAACTTGACAAGATATTAAGAAATTAAAGAGAATATATAAATCCATAACTTTTGTTAAATGCATGCAATAATTTCTTTGCATGATGTACCTCTTCCTAAAAACAAAATTAAAACATCTAAATACACAATAAATTATTCTATACGTTACATTCTCAGCAAATGACAAACATGCTTAAATAGCATCTTTTTGGGAAGCTAGGAGGTATTGAAAAAGCAAGGATTTGAATAATGATAGAGAGGGAGTATGACGGATATTAGGAGGGATTGAGTTCCACACTGTGGTGGAGCGGGCGAGAAAGGAACGTTCGAATGCTTTAGTTCTGTGTGAACGAATATAGAGATCGGAAAGGCGAGATCTTGTTTTCTGGTTTTGAACTGAGGATTTGAACTGGAGGAGGCTGTAGATGTATGAAGGGTGTTGAGATTAAAAGTATTGGTATAAGAATGAACCGAGGAAATATTGTCTTCGGAAGGGAGGGAACAGCCACTTTAACTCACCATAAAGGTGGGACACGCGCGATCGCCTCGGAGTACCAAGCACAAATCTTAGAGATCAATTCATTATATTCGTCATCATCAAATTCAATTCATGGATATTGGTAGATATATAAATTAGAATAGAAAAAAAACTTTATTTTAGGACAATGTTCCTTAAGAATAACATCGTTAGTATATATCATATTGTAGTGGGGATACTATAAATATTATGTTCAATTTTTCTAAACCTTAAACTGTGATATTTTTTGAAGGAGTGAATGTGTGATTTTAATTTTTTTTTCCGATTCACATTTTTGCATCTTATAATCTTTAATCGCAAAGATTAAGATAGGCTTGTAACTGCTAAGCTGATAACTAACAAATTCCTAAAAATGCTGTGGAATAGTAAAAGACTGAGTAAACCGAGGCGTAGGTGGGAAGATTGAGTAGTACACTGAGAGCGATTCCTAAGCAGAGATTGGTGGTATCGGTTTCGAGCCTTCGGGTTCACTATACCTTATTAATATTATCACTTCTTAACAAATGAAAAAGAAAATTTTCGCTTTCTTTTATTTTAATTCATCATATTATTGTTTTTAACATTCCTTATTGAAGTATATATTATCTATCTATGAAGTATATATAACTAATTAATTATTACTTCATTCATAACTTTTAATTATAAAAAATAACCATAAAATTAAGAAATCCATACGTTGTGGTCATTCATTTATTTATTTAATTTTTCGTTGTAAGATATAAGGAATCCAAAACTGGGAATGCGACATAACGCTCCTTCAAAATAACGTAATAACTGAAAACATAACTTTTCAACAGATGTATTTGAAAGTTCGATATAATTTTAAAAAATAAAAAAATTGGGTATTGGAAGAATTTCAGCATTTTAAAACTCAAAATATAACTTCATTAAAAAAAAAATTGAAAATGGAATATCAGATAAGTCGCTCCTGAATTAAAAAACCTCAACTAATTGCTGCTAAATGCTTTACTGAAAAATGGCAATGGTTGAGTTATGTCGATGTTCTTTTGAAGGAGCGATAAGTTATGAATAGAGACAGTTTTTATATGATTTTAATTTTTTATTCTATAGTTCGATGAACATTTCAAATCGACACGAATTTACTAAAAAAAAAACCATCTGGGATTCACTATTTAGAAAGATTTACAGATAGAATATAAATAGATTAAATCAAACCGAGTAAATCTATCTAATACAATAAGGAGAGAATAAAGAGAATATCAAACACAGAAGGTTGAGAAAAAAAGGGATTATTTAAATGATGAAATAAATCAAAAGGTAAAAGAGTGTGAGGAAAGTAGGACAGATAAAGAAAAAAACTGCTCGGTAAACAGACATTGGGTAATTTCATGCAAATGTCCCCATTGATATTCTCTGAAACAATTTTTTTCCTTCCGAAATCATAACTCAATTCCAAGGGAGGGGGGTGGTTAGGAGGTGGATTTGATTTACGCGTGTATCAGGCCAATAAAAAAGAGGAATTTTTCACCAAAAATAATTTAAAAAATAGAATTTAATAGCAATTTAACGGTGATATTACTCATAATAAAGATGAATTGTGATAAAAAAGCTAAAATAATCAAGCGAAAATTAGTGATCTACAAAAACTTATATTTTTTTTTTTTTTTTTTTTTTTATTTATTTATTGAAATTTACAACTGTATACAAAATACATCTAGTAAGTATAATGAGTGAATACATTGACATGAGAAGACAAGTAGAGAGACTACCCAGTGGTAGTACTCAAATTAAACTTATATTTAAAGTTGATAACTGAAAATGTTATAAAACGCTAAGCGAAAATTAGTTAGTGATCCACAAAATCGTAAAATTAAAAACCGAAAAAGTAGCCTATTTACAATAATAGTTATTTATTTGACAAGTGAGGAAAGTGCCACTTTATTACACCCGAGTGAATTTTACTACACGAGCCCAAGGCGAGTGTGGTAATTAAACGAGGGTGTTTAAGCACTTTTCTCACCTGTTAAATATTATATTTTTCCTACAACCATTTAAACATTACGAAATTAAAGGTGAAACTTCAGATTTGTTAAAACTGCACTAGCGCTATCTCTTACAATTTCCAATTACTAACCATGCACATTATAACTCTAGGACGGTTTGCTCATTGAAGCATTTATGTATTATTATTTAGAAAGTAATATTCTGATAACACATACAAAAATAAAATAAACGTATATTATTATATCTTGATTTATATTTATATTTCTCTTCATATCTGACTTTAGATGTTTTGGGTAAAAGTTGATTTATTGCCTGTTCAGCCTGTTCTATTATGAATGGAGGAGTAAATTCTATGAATTCATTACTATCTATTTCCATTTTTTATTTTGTTTGTGGTCTGATCACTGTTTTAATGCTTGATCTCCAAATTTCTGATGTGTGAAGGTTCTAATACATTTGAGGTTATATTAAATATTTCTATAAAATCGCTTCAAAATAAATAAAATCTATCTTGTTTGTTTGTTCATTTAACATCACTTTATGCTGCTATGGCTAATCGGGAGCTCTAAATTTTGCCTATCCAGGTTTTATTAGGATAGGGATTTTTAACGAGTATCTGACATCGTACAGGCTCGGGACCCCCGTTTAACGTCCCTTCCGAAGGACGGCGTAACTAAGGATTTTTTACTCCCATTAAAAAATCCTAGGGCCACCTGCCGGGCTACGAACCCGCGATCTTGGGTTTAGTAGTTTGTTACGCTAACCACTAGACCACAGGTCGCCCCCAAAAATCTATCTTGAATTAAATATAAAATAGTTCCAAAATAATTTATTTTAACATTTTAGGAATATAAAATGCATAATATTATAATACCGCCATATAACATTTAAAATAACAGACTGCTGATCGTCAAATTCGATCTAGGTGGCTGTTACTTTTCCTCACTATTGAAGGAACGTGGGTTTTCCTCACTAGTGGGGGAAAGTGGGACTTTCCACACCAGTTTTAGTTGAGTAATGGATAGCATTACTCAATGGTTGCAGGAAAAATACTTTTTCACTCTACAATTATAACATATAAAAAGTAATTGTTAGAATGTTTTTTTTTTAATGCTGGATCTAATGAACGATCTCCAATTTAATATGAGTTAAGTTTTCAAAAATATTAGTGGCGACCTGTGGTCTAGTGGTTAGCGTAACAAACTACTAAGCCCAAAATCGCGGGTTCGTAGCCCAGCAGCTGGTCCTAGGATTTTTTAAAGGGAGTAAAAAAATCCTAAGTTACGCCGTCCTTCGGAAGTGACTTTAAACGGAGTTCCCGAGCCTGTATGATGTCAAGTACTCGTTAAATATTCCTTTCCTAATTAAACCTGGATAGTCAAAATTTAGAGCTCCCAATGTAGCATCGTCCGATTAGCCACAGAAGCATAAAGTGACGTTAAATAGACAAACAAAAATATTATTTTATAATTATGTATAAGAATAGTTTTAATATTATAGCATTTCTTAAATATTTAAAATAAATTGACTGAAAAACTTGCCACTGTCTCCTACAGTTCAAATCATCTTGATCTTGTCATTCCCATATTTAATCTTAAAATTAATTTAATTCCGAGATTTAACGAGTACCGTTCCACAACCATCAGGAACTCAATACCTCCTACTATCCACCATTCTTCTTTCCTATCACCACTAAAACCCTTGCTTTTCCAACCACTCTTCACTTCTCCAGCAGATGGTCTCTAAAGGTGTATTTATTAGCTTAAATGGGTCAGTAATAAATAATGACTTTTATTGATATATCTTTTTATTGTTGCTTTTTTGCATTTTATGTTTTTACATTTTCTATTTAGTTGCTAACCGATATTTTACAAAATGTACTTGTTTCATTTGTATTTACTTATTTGGAACTTTTGTAAATGATTCGTATTATGTAGCCTTCGGGCAGGCTTCCTTCCAACTCTTATTCAGAACAATTGGTTATTCCTACAGGTTGCAAACCTTTCTAACCATAGCAGGAAACTAGGTTAGGCTTATTAAACCGAGATCTAGTCATGTAATTTAGGGCTGCTTGGTTGGTAACCAGGAGGTGAGCAGGCCCAAGTGACACGCGAGGAATAAGAATGAAATATTACATGGCCATATCTCCCACACCACGGCATCCGAAAAGTATTCCACTATAAATGTTAATGTCTTCCATTGTAGTAGCTTCTCTACTTCGATGTCCTTGCAGCCTCAATGGGCAATATTCCAGAAAATAAAAAAGGTTTCAAGATGATATAAACACGAAAAAAGCATGCGGTCGTTTAGCAAACCAGAACAAATAATGTTTTAATTGTAAGCCAGAAAAATATAACAATTAAATCATTAGAAATGTGAAAAGTGAATTTAAGCCTGAAGTAGTGAATATATCTATAACATCGGGGAATGAGTGGTTAAGTCGAATTTTCCCTAAAATGAGATTCTAGTACTTAAGGAAGCGGAATCCTGTTATTTTTAAAGTGAATAATGGATTAAGTCTGGCATTGGCTTGAAAAACAGTTATTTCTCAAATTACGAGATGAGAAATAACTTCCTTTCAAGCCCAAAAACTACGAGAACAACAATATTCCGCTTCTTTCTGTACAAATTAACTCGTTCTTCACAAATACAAGGTATAAATAATATAACTACATACTAATGTATATATATGATTTCAATAATAATATTGGTATTTAGTATTGAGCTTGTCCAGCCCATCAAATGTTTTGATTAATAAATAAACTACTTGAAAATGCATATAATTATTGTTCGGAGTGTCGATATATGTGAAAACCAGATTAATGTTAAACATTTAAATTTAGAAATTTAAAAAAGAAACAGTTTTTCCAAAGTTTAGAGTTTTCCTTTCTGTCGGCAGCCCTCATGACTGACTAATTGTTTTTTGTTTTTTTTAATAATTATTAATAGTAAAATTATTAATTTTACGGGCATTTGATAGAGAAATCGCCCATTTTATTGATAATAATGATATGTAATAACTGTTTTTCAAAGGGAAATTAAAAGATTGGATTAAACTGAATAATATTCGCGTGTTGAATTTTAACTCGCCGAAAAAATCAAGGGGTTATAATAACTTTTGACAGAAAAATAGAAATTTAAGTATGACAGTCCACACGATATATTATTGCTATTATTATTTCAAAAATATTTAATGGTAAACTATTATATCCTAATCATTACATTAATGTCATTTTAATTATTAAAGGTAGATTTCTGAAGTATGTTTTACATCCAGCATCGATACATTCATAAATGAGTATGGTTTCATTATATTTAATTTATAGTTTGATTTCTGAAGCAAGTTGTGCAGTTTTATAACGGTATTTCGTTGTGAAACTGAGAGGAGTAATAAAATGGGAATGAAGAGAGAGAACTATTGGGTCAATCGCATTTCCATTACAAAAGAACTTTTATTCCATTTCCACAGCCAAACCGCGCTCTATTCACCGGCGGCTATCCTCAACAAAAAAAATTGAATCAAACCTTAAAACAAAAAATAATATTTTTCACGATTTCTGAGCGGGGAAAAAAATTGCAGAAATTATTGAAGTTAAACCTCATTTTTCGAAATACGGTTCTAAGCGATTTCGCATATAGAAAAAACCTGTGCCACTATAACCCTTGAACGAGTCTGGGGTTCAGTACATGGTAGAGACTGTACTGTTTCATGGACAACGGTTCTGCAAGGAGGAGACTTATCCCAGCTCAACCGCCAGATTTTCCCCCTTATTTTAGGTACCCTATTTTTATAATATTTTATAGAGGCTGGGTGAGCCCCAGGACGGTCCTATATCCTTAGTCTCCAGCTGCAAACAGACTCAATAAAAGTCTTGGCCATCAGCGGGATTTGAACCAGGATTTCCGGCATGGCAACTCAGTGCTCTACCACTGAGCCACTCCGCTCCGTGATTTCGCATATAATAAAATCCAAAAGTAAACAACTAAGACAAAAAATGAAGGTTTTACACAATATATTTTTTCTTGGTTAAAGTGACTACTAATGAATTCTTAACTACCTCAATAAGCTCAGTGATCGATTTTACATTTAAATAAGATTTTAAAACATTTATTTAAAATTTAAATATAAAAAATATAAAGAGTTACAATAAAATTAACACCATCATATAGTAATAACTTGTACTAAAAGAGCCCATGAAGGTTCTTGGGTTCAGTACGTAATACAGACTAAACTGTTTCTTGGGAAGGGATTGTCCTAGTTCACCTTCAACCATCAGATTTTCCCCTTATTTTGAGGTTGGGATAAAGTTCCCACTTTATAGAGGTTGGGTGAACCCAAGGAGGTTCTTGGATCCCATAAAATCCATCTTCGGCTGCTAAAAGTTTGCCGAGCAGAGGGATTTGAATCCAGGATCTTCGATTCAGCAACTTAGCGCTGTATCATTAAAATAAAATTATGCTTAATTAGAATATTTTTTAATAATTTTAGGTGATTTAAGACTGTTAATAAAGATTGAATTTTATTTTCGATGTCTCAGACATGACAATGACTGAAATGATCGGTTCAGTAAATATTTTTTTTATAAACAAAATTAAAAATATGTCCATTCACGGAATTCCCTGGAAATACTAAAATTAGTTACTTTTTCTTCTTCTTCTTTTTTATTTAACTTTGCCTAGTCAAGTTTTGTAAGTCACAAGTCAAGACAACCCTCGACAAACTCGACATAGCTTTCCGCCTGTTCGAACTAAAATGGCGGCTTATTACAAGTTTCAAAATTTCATATTTCTCTGAAATTTACGAAGGTATAGAAAAGGTTTGTCGCTTCCAGTTAAAGTCATAATAAGTTTCAACTTTTTATTAATTTTCTTTTCAATATTCTACCAAAATAAAATAATTTTATTACTAACTGTATGTAGTAGTTATTATTGATCGTATACAGATTAAAGAACTCAGTTAAACATATTGTCTAAGTTATTTTATCATCTATATTTCGAAATGTTTGTCTAAACGTTTATTTCTTGATGAAATATTTGCCGATATATACCCCATAATATAATTAATAATCCCATAATTACACTATTTTTCACACTAAATAAAACGCATTATTATTTTTATCTTCAAGAATAATAAAAAAGAAATTCATTTGAAAAGAAAAGATATGTCCAGGACCGGGACTCGAACCCGGGTCTTCCAGATCACTAGTCTGGGACTCTACCATTTGAGCTATCCTGGGCCCTAATGAAGCACGCTTCTCGGCCATGGTCATATCTTTTCTTTTGTCTGATCCTAAGTCCCCGCGTTCTTGCATTTTGCGAAGTATACGAGAGGAAGAATGTTCTTTGAACATTATTTTAATTTGGATCTAGTTGACTTACGTCATTATAATTATTATAATTTATTTTATTTTAGTTGTTACTAATTTTTAAATATATTCATTTGAAAAGAAAAGATATGTCCAGGACCGGGACTCGAACCCGGGTCTTCCAGATCACTAGTCTGGGACTCTACCATTTGAGCTATCCTGGGCCCTAATGAAGCACGCTTCTCGGCCATGGTCATATCTTTTCTTTTTTCTGATCCTAAGTCCCCGCGTTCTTGCATTTTGCGAAGTATACGAGGGGAAGAATGTTCTTTGAACATTATTTTAATTTGGATCTAGTTGACTTACGTCATTATAATTATTATAATTTATTTTATTTTAGTTGTTACTAATTTTTAAATATATTCATTTGAAAAGAAAAGTCTCATTTGAAAAGAAAGGTCTCCCAGACTAGTGATCTGGAAGACCCGGGTTCGAGTCCCGGTCCTGGACATATCTTTTCTTTTCAAATGAATATATTTAAAAATTAGTAACAACTAAAATAAAATAAATTATAAAAAAGAAATGTATGAAAATTTGAAACTAGTTGTGGCAAATCGAAGCGACAACCTGCTGAACTAATTAACGAGAAGTTGTTTAGTAATGTTGATATAGTCATTATATTTTAAAAAACAAACAACAATACTTGTAATAATTGGATAGATAAATATATCACCATTCCTTTCATGTTTTAAAAAAATATCTTCAATCAAGGAAAGATAGACATATTGATATGAAATTGAAAGAGTCACGTTTTATTATAGATGATTGCCATTGATGTGTAGTGATGTGTGATTGCGGTTATCTGTCTTCTGTCCAATGTTTCATGTACACAGGAATTTTACCTGCAATTGAGTCATTACAACCAAATGAAGGTAGATTGTTGTTTATTATTCATTTAACGTCGCTTTATGCTACTATGGCTAATCGACGATGCAACAGCGGGAGTCCAAATTTTTTCCTATCCAAGTATAATTAGGATAGGGATCTTTAAGTATAATTAGGGATCGATAACTTACAAGATCCTCATCAAAGTCGGGCGGAAAAGCAACTGGATCCACAGCTAGGAGAATACCACGGAGGATTAAGGAAAGGGCGTTCATGTGCTGAACAGATTATGAGCTTAAAATCTGTCCTTACATATCTCAAGCTTAGGAACAAACCTGGTAACCTTCGTCGATTTCAGGAAGGCGTACGACAACATTGATCAATTCACTTTAATCCAAATCATGAAAGAAATGGGTTTAGACGACAAAACAAAATCGATAATTCAGCAAACCCTAACCAACACGACCTCCAAGGTGAAATTCAGGGAAGAGGTTTCAGATCCCTTCGAAATCAGGACTGGAGTGAGGCAGGGAGATGGGCTTTCGCCTCTACTCTTTAACTGCGTACTTAAGACAGTAATCCGTGAGTGGCACGAAGATATGGATAGAGCGGGAATCGAAAACGGAGTCAGACTGAAGGGATACAGGGACAGGAAGCTAACAGTGGACTGTCTGGCCTTTGCAGATGATCTTGCAATCTTTTTAGATTCGCTGAATGGAGCTATAGAACTAATCAACCAACTTTAGATACAAGTGGCAAAAGCAGGTCTTAAGATTTCCTTCGAAAAACAGAGTTCATCACCAACATCAAGTCAGCACCCAAAGAACTTGGCGTGGGATTAAACAAAATCAAGTGAGCTGACAAGTTCAAATACCAAGGCGAATGGATAGGACCCAATATCTCAGAGAAGGAAGCCTTCGCCACAAGGATCAGAAAAATGGAGAGTGCTTATAATCTGACCAAGAGTATCTACAACAAAAAGGCAATATCCCTGAATGCCAAGCTCAGACACTATCAAACAGTTATTCGACCGGAAGCCCTATATGCTGCGGAATGTCTTACAATGAACCGGAAAGGACTGATGGAGAACCTTGATGTTAGAGAAAGAAGAATTTTGAGGAAAATATTGGGTCCAGTAAAGGAAAATAGTCAATACAGAAAACGGCACAACCACGAACTCTACATGCACATAGAAAAAATAACTGATGTTATTCGGAAGAGAAGGATCACATTTTATGGTCAGATGGCACGAATGAAACCGGCGAGATTGACAAACAGAATCTGTACCTACTTTCTAGGAAAGAAAATCAAAGGAGCATGGTTCACAGAAGTAGGAAAGGGCCTGCAAGAAGTGGGGATTACGTGGGAGGATATTCAGGAACGTGACCCTCTTAGGACAAAACTTCAAGCATTCCGGATTTTCCAGGAATAGCCCAAGCTCAAAACAGGCAAGGTGTGGACTGAAGAACGGAAACAAAAACATCGAGAACGGATGCGACAGTACTGGGCAAACATAAAAGCCCAAGGAAGAAAACAGTTGAAATAATGTAGACCCTAGCTGCCCGAAACGAAAAAAAAAACAGGGGATCTTTAAAGAATACCTTACAACCCAGAGGCCCGGGGGCCCCATATTACGTCCGTTCCGAAGGACGGCATAACTAAAGATTTTTTACTCCCTTTAAAAAATCCTAAGGCCACCTGTACTAAGGTAAATGGAATCGTACAATTCTCGTAGTGCATAATTTGATTATATCAGACATTGGCTTGAAATGGAGTTATCGCTTATATGAGAACTCCGTTTCAAGCCAAAGACTACGAGAATGGTTCGATTCCGCTTTTCTCAGTACAATTAACTCGTTTTGGAAAAATTCAACTTATATATACACGAAAACATTAGCACAGAAACCCTTTTCTGCTTAAGCAGTATTGGATAAGTAGTCTTAGCACAGTTTTGTCGCGTGTCTAGCCCCTGTTAAAAATGGAAAAGTATCCCTAAGTACATTAAGACCAAGGTAAAAATGTCTCGTTCTATCATATTTAAAAGCATTTTTGCGTATAAAATAATAAATACCGGATTTTATTTGTCAACTCGTGGTAAAAAATTGGGTATTACATTTTATTAATTTATATAGTCAATGACTGCACTGTAAGTAAGATATATGATTGGGCCAATCGAAGGCTTTGTTATAAAAATTAAAAATAACGAAAAACATAAAAAGGCATTGTACATATATTTTGAAAAATCTTTTCGACGAATTTCACCAATTTTACATTCGAAAATAAGTATGGACTTTCAATAAGGAGCTTTTAATTCTTGATAAATATTATAAATATAAATGAATTATTCAAAACAGGTTACTTATCTTTTCTAAACAAATAATTTTAATTTAATTAACGTAGTTTCACCATTTGACTTTTATGTGCTTAGAACAGAACACGTGACAGCTGTCTCAGCCAAGTTTAATATCAGCACTTTCCCGTATCTCACTCAGGGAATCTAGTAACGTGATAACACACTTGTGACATTTAGTGATAAAATCATTCTGATAATTACACGACTGTTAAATAAATAACATCTGCCGGATAAAATGTAACAAAAGAAAAGAAAGTACGTTATTTACACTTCCTTAACTAAACTTTTTTCGGAATACACTTTTTTGTACTTCGGATACTTAAATAATACAAAAAAAAAAAGTCAACTTAGAAATATGAATAAAATATTATAGAACTTCGACAAATCATACGTAATAGAATATAGCACTAACATGAGCAAGACTTCACGGAAGATTATTTTAAATTTTAGCAGAGGAATAAATTTAATGTTTAAAAGGAAAAAATCGCAAAAAATACCAAAATGTTTGATCTCTACTCAAAATTATAATAAATAATTTACAAATAACAAAAAGAAAAAAATTAAAAATAAAACTCATCATGTCTATAAGAAAATATTTAATAGTTACAGATAACCAGTTACAGATGGCTAAGAGAAATAAGATTCACCTTTACCTAATAATAACCAGTAACAGCAAATATATATTAATGAAGAGTTTACGAAAAATAAAGTAGAAAAAATTATAACTAACTTTTAAAATTAAACAAATAAAATAAATCAGCAAATCTTCGATTATCTTAAAAACATATTGTAATTAGCCCAAACAAGTTTAACTCCATTTAAACGAGTTAAGTATTTCAGAGAGTATAATTAAAAATACGGTACACTTAAGAAATTTGTAAAAAGGATGAGAATAAAAAATTCCAAGAGAGATTAGAAGAAACATAGTCATCTCAAAAGATAGGATAGAGACATTAGAGAGAATTAACGAATATTGGAGAAAAAATAAGAATATATACATTAACGTAAAAATAAATGATTCATCTTATCCCAAAAGACGTTAAAAAATCGGGAAAAAATAGAACAAAGTCAAAAACAAAAATTAACAGCCTAAAAAAAATCATACATAAAAGGGGTGAAAATCTGTTTTAACTATATAACAATATAGTGGAGATGTTTTAAAATGTTATTCAAGAAGAAAATATTTAAACAAATGAGAAATGAAAAAAGCACTAACAAAATTCAACTATTGTACGGAGCATTTATTGTTGCTGCTGAAAAATTTCGATAAAATTTTGAATATTAATGGACAGTATACGAAAATGTAGAAAAGTACATAACTAAATTTTTAAATTAAACAAATAAAATAAAGACAAATGTTTTACTAAAAAAAAAAATTAACAGTTTAAAATAATCTTACACAAAAGTGATAGTCTTTTTTCTCTATATAAAAACATATAAGTAGATTTTTTTTTATATTTAAGAAGAAAATATTTTAAAAAATGTTAGATTAAAAAGTACTGACAAGTTTCAACTATTGTATGCAGCATTTATAATAGTAATAATAATAGCTTCTGAATAATTTCGAGAAAATTTAAGTTTCTTTCTAACTTAATCTCTTTTACCATTTCTTTGCATCTCATTCATCTTCAAATCTTACAACAACAAAAATATTTCACCTATAATCTACTTCTAAGCAAATGCAGAACCAGGAACTACTCAAGGATCGATCCTGTCACGTCTATTATGCATCATATGCACACATGGCTTGTGTATAGTAGTGTATGCTCTATTAATTGTATATAATTGGCCTGACATCAATCAAGGCGGATGAAACAGCGGTTCTCAATAGACACACTGTTTCCACGTTGTCATCAAAGTGAACGCCGGTTAAAACTTATATTTGTTTTCTACTTTTTAATTCAGCTGGCTACAAAAGCGATTTATTTATTTATTGTGCCTCCACCGGGACCATTTTCTTCTCCATATTTGTAAGGCCCGTTTCAGTCCACTTCTGAACTTACTAGAAAAACGCTCTAAGCACCCAGTTAATTACAAAAGACTCATTTGGACTTACGATAAAGATCCTCTCTTATCCAATCCTTGATCCTCCTTTATAACGAATAAAGTCATCCATAATGACAATGTCCCATTGGTTACTGTTATAAAAAATGTTATAAAAATAGGGTACCCAAAGTAAGGGGGGAAATCTGGCGGTTGAGCGTGATCTAGGACAAGTCACCTCCCTGCACAACCGCTGTCCATGAAACAGTAAAGTCTCTACCATGAACTGAATCCCAGACTCGTTGAAGGGTTGTAATGGTATATATTTCTTTTTATAAACTAATAATTATTTAATTGTATTGTTCTAACTAACATTTTTTAGTTTAGTAGTTAGTTACATGAGCAGCTAGTGAGGAAACCAAATAGGACAGCCCCGAACCCCCTCGAAAGCCCTAAAGTAGACCTGCAATGTGGGTCGAAACGTTGGCTCTTTAATAAACATTTCTCCTAACTTGAGTGAAATTGTTGACCTCCTCACGGACCGTTTTCTTCCTCATAAATATTTTTTGGTTTTGAACATTGTTTATCAAAAAGATGAATAAAACATCATAAATTACAAAGACCACCAAAGGATAGGGCCCTTGTTCATCCTTGACAAAAAACAGAGCATTCTCTCGTCACTAAAGGGCCCGTCCCAAAGGGCAGGAGTTGGGCCGGGGCTAGGCCTGCTTACACTAAGTCATGCCCACTTCTGCTAATTGCCCCCCACTCCAATTAGCAATGCAAATTTTACCCCCTCTCTTCTCTTCCCCACCCTTCATCTTCCCTTCCAAAAGAAAAAAGAAAAAAAATCTTAAAATTACTTGGCACTTTTCAAAAGAACTCAAAAGGTCAACAGCGTTGGTCTTTGATGGATCAGATGCACCCCTATACAATATTGGTATCATAATCATCTAAGGTGAAATAAAAAGTGTTTTTCCAAAGATCCAACCCCAAAAAAAATTATAAATTCCCGTTGTTCTACAGAACATTATGTCTATTATTAACAAAGTAAATCATTGCGACGTTTCATATGATATATCCGTTTTCAAAGGAAAGGTTATTTAGTGAAACTACTTTATGAAAACAATACATTTACCCTCATTGTATAAAAAATTTACCAACGTACTATCAAATTTTCGATCCCAGAATTGAAAAATTCAGGATTTTGTGATGAAATAAGGTCTGTAATCCGTTTTTGACTTAAGAACAATTTTCAAAAATTTTACCATTAAGGAAGTTGTCCAAATTTATAAAAAAGATAGAAATCTGTTGGAAACAAGTCTGGCGAGTATGTTGGGTATGGGAGGAATTCGTAGCCTGGCTCGCTTAGTTTCTTCAGTGTCTGGCGGTGTCGTGTAATATAGGTCCCTTCTATTTGACCAATGCAGGTTGTTTTTTTATACGTTTCTGTTGCATAGTGTCAATAACCGTGCAGTAGGATGTTGATGTGTCTCCAGCTGAAAATATGTCAATCCAACGATGAAAGACCCATTTATACAACACCCTTCCCCGAACGCGGTGGTAATGTTTCTTGCAGCTTGAGCTGCCGTGTAACCAAGTTTAAATTCATAAACAAATTACACGAAAATCCCGTAATATTTGATGGCCTATCTAATAGTGTTCGTCCTATTGTAGTTATAGTAATCATCATCAAAGAGAGGATTAACAACAGCTCATTACAATCTTTAAAGATATACAACCGAAGTCCACTAATTCCACTCTAAATTTCAAAAATAATAAAAACGGGCGTTTCATACGAAACGACCAAATAGAATAATAACGGGGGACCTCTTCTATAACTTAAAGTACCTACTGTAGAACAATTAAATGAACAGTTGTATGATTTGTAAAATGGGGGTCGGTCCACAGCAAGGAGGGCATACAAAATATGACGTCCTTCGGAAGGGATGTTAAAAGGGGGTCCGAGCCTGTAGGATGTCAGATACTAACTCAGGTTAAAAATTCCTATTAAACCTGGATTTAGAGCTAAATTTAGAGCTCCCACTGTAGCATCGTCCGATTAGCCATAGCAAATGTGTAGGAGCTGATGTCTAAATGCTAAAAAATAATAATTCATCTATAGACAAATATTTACAAGATAACAGGAACTTAATTTACTTCAACTATAGATATTATTAGTATTAATTTCTATTGCGTATGATATATTCATTGCATATGGATCTAGTTAAATTTCATAAAATATTTTTTAGAAAGTTGGTATGATTGTAGCTCATGGTATGGAAATAGTAAATAATTTGTTCTAAGTATGGGTAGTAATTCGAAAAATGGGTGGTAATTTTAATTAGTAATGACATCGTACGGAAGGAACTATAAATTTAATAGACTTATGCAATCCGACCAAAATAGCTTTTTATAAACAGAATATTTGAATAATCGAATGACTTCATGGAAATAATTTAGATTTTAATAAGAATATTTGATCTCTCATTATCTCCTCTACATATAACAAATGTTGTTATAAACATTATAACTATGTGTTCTTTATAAGTAAGACAGGAGACTTTACAAGTGTCCCTCTTGAAGAGAGAATGCACAAGATACTAGAACCAAGAGCCAATCGAATCCTAGAAAGGCCGATCACGTACTTTTGTCTCTTGTAGGAAGAGCTCTGTGCTTCTAAGGCAGATATATCTCCATTAGGGGTAGATAGACAATTGTGTATGCTTGCTGTGCCCAGGTAAATTCCAGGTGCATAGTTTTGCCATGGCTTCATTGTTCAGACTGCATACAGGAACTAATCCTGACTATTGCTGATATATTGCTTTCTTAACAAGGGAGTTCCTTGATTCATTGTATATACATCTACAGTTAATCGGAAAGAACTCAATGTCCTAAATTTTCTGATATACCGTAGACAGTATTAGGCAATGACTTGCTGTGCCGTTAGTCCTGAGTTCAAATCCGGTTGGGGCAGATAAATTATTTAATCTTTTAACAACCAAGGACGGATACTTTGGGACCTACAGACCCACTTCGGGCTCACCCAGCCTCTGTAAAGTGGGTAACCATAATTGTTAGAATAATCTTTCGGTTAAGAGTGGTATAAACTCCCTCCAAAACTGTACTAGAAACCATACAGACTATCATGAACTGAACCCCCAAGCCCCTTCATGGATTGCAGTGATAAAGAAAAAAAAATCTTTCTTTTTTTTTAATCCAGCAATGGTACTACAAATTACTTCTAAATACTTAGTATTTTCAGATCTTAGCCAAATACTTAGGACTATTTGGGCTAAATGAAAAGAACTTTTTTAAATTAGTAAAGATTTCAGATATCGTGCGTAACGAAATTTTTCAATTTTGAGATAGAAACGCAGAAAAAAATCTAATGATTCTTAACTATTACTCAGTGTTGCATAAAATATACGAAAACAAATCATGCCAAGTTTCAAATAGTCGAAAAACAATTACTAGGCCGGAAATATTTTTTGGATTAAAGATAGAGCACTGCTCAGCGTACTTTTTGTTTCTAACTTTATTGTCCAAATGAATTTTATTTGAGGAGACACAAACGGAATATCTAAGCAAACATATTCAAAGACGACGTAAGGTCAAAATAAGGACTGTAAAAAAAATACATACATGATTTCTCTAGAAATGTATTTTAATATCCGAAATTTTTTTTTGTATTTGTTTAAAAATAAGCCTAACTATTATTTCCTTTAAAATAGGACTGTTAGTTGTATTTTTATTTATTTAAATTCACTTTATGATGCTATGGCTAATCGGACGCTCCTATAGTGGGAGTCCGAAATTTTGCTTACCCAGGTATAATTAGGATATATATCTAATTAAAAGCCAGTTTATTAACTATGCTGCTATATTTATAATTTTTTTATGTTTTATAACAAATTTTAACTACCTTATTGACCGAAATAAGAGGTTTCAACTCATGTCCACTTTTTTATAACATTAATAATTTTATTAGAGATAGAAAATGGTCCGGGTTGGCAGAAAAAAAATATCTTAAATTTTATATATAATATAAAAATATATTCTATTTATTTTAAAGCCAACGTTCCGACCCACACTGCAGTTCTTCTTCAGGGATTATCATGGATTCTCCTAATTTAAGAGAATATTTTCTGACCTCCACCCGAAACATTTTCTTCCTCATATGTCAACTAATATTATTCAAGAATTTTATTATTTTATTTAAAAAATTCTATGTTATAAAACCATAGCATCATAATTTATTAAATATAAAAATATAAATTAAATGAATAATGAGAGTTATAAGAAGGAGAGAATTAGAAAGGTATCTTTGCTGTAATTAATTCTGGAGGAAGAGCTATAGACGTAGGTACACTGGCCCGGCCGATCGATGTCCAGCGTGTCTCTCCCCAGCTGTCCGAATTCACTTTTTGTAACTTCCATACCAAATTAACTTATATCATATCTGTGCCCTTTAGGTAAAGGATACCATTTCCATAAAATAGGCAATATTTTAGGTAAATTATCATAAATAAATACTCCCAAATAATTAACAATGCCGATAAAAATTTGAACAACTTCAAGCTGTTTTTATGAGTAAAAAGGAACGAATTTTAATAAAACAAAGTTATGGAGAATTCGCACTCCTGAATAAATACAAAAATGTGACATGATATCCTTTACCTCTGGGGTAGAGATATATTCCAAACAGATAGATAAATTCGTACAAAACAAGAATTACATAGTGAATTATTTTTGACACAACAAACTCGCACCTCCCCTTTTTTGGATGACATTAACCTTTTATACGATTATTTAAATTCAAATATAAAATTATACCATCTATAAAAATTTTAAATATATGGACTTCTGAGAAGAGAATAAGATCTCTTGGTGTAAGTAGAAAAGTAAAAAAGAACTTTTCAGCATTTTCAAAAAATAAATAACAGCTGCTAATTCTAAAGAGGAAAAGAAATGAACCATCATTGAACTTAAACATAAAACATATAACAGCATCACCATAGAAGGGGGGAAATTTGGTGTTAATAATGAATTATATATATTGAATACAAGAAACAATACCGTACAGAATCCACATAAATAGATAAGTGTGTTATTAATTTTTGTCCTTATTCAATCTACAAATATTTCTTTTAATAGATGCAAGCAATGAAAGTTGAAATACAGACTTGCAATGCATATAAAGTCTATTGACACTCGAAAATTTAAGGGCGACTACGTGCTGCCCTTATCTACTGATAAGAGAAAGAATTCTCTTGGTATTTAGTGGGAAAGGAAATAAAACACATTTAAGTATTTCCAAAAGAAAAATAATAATAGTTTCTAAATCGGAAAATGACAACAAAAGAACCAAAACTCTTGTCCAACAAAAAAAAACAAAGAAGAAAATTAGTAAGATTTATCTCTTTAATTTTGCATATCATGTAAAAAAAAAAATCCACAGATTAAAAAAAAAATGCCACAGAATATTAATAATTCTAGCCCTTATTCAATCTAAAAATATTTCTTTTAATAGACGCTGGTTAAGAAAATTATGAGTAACTCGGGTACCACATAATACGAAAAATGTGATCTTGAATCGAAAATTATTAAGATTATTGATAATTTATCTTTAATTTAATTGATTTCTTGTTACATGCCATGTAAGAAGTCCACAAAAGAATATAAGTATGTCAATAATTCTAGACCTTATCCAATTGTATATTATTATTATACTGTATTATATGTTGTATAGTAAACATTTTCTTTAACAAATGGAGTTTTGAAAAAAAAAATAGACCTTATCCAATCTAAAAGAAAATCTATTGAAACTAGCGTACTAAATAATACAAAAAATGTAAAAACTTAATTAAAATTAATTTAGAAGAGAGGATTTATTGATAATTTAACTTTAATTTTGCACAACATGAAAAAAAACCTACACAATTCTCAAAAAATACCCACATAATGGGTACAAATACGTATCCTATGATGACCCAGCCTCTGTAAAGTGGGTACTCTTAATTCAGAGAAAACCTGGTGGTTGAGCGTGTTCTCGGACAAATCACCTCCCTGCACAACCATTGTTCTAGTAACAGTGTAGTCTCTACCATGTACTGAATTCAAGACCCTACATAGGTTGTAATAGTAGTTTTTTTTTCTTTTATAAAAAAGCATTCCATTAATTTAAATTTCCATAATCTGAAAAAATTTACATATTTCACAACCAAAGCCAGGCCTTTTTCCATCCGAATCAACATCATCCTGATTCTTGTTCAACAATCCATATCTTTTTCCACTCAACCGTATAAATCCTCCCCGAAAACTGATACGATAGGAATTGGCTGGATTCGTTTTGAAAAATGGAAATGGTATTGCCCCGGGGATCTATTGTAAATATTTTTAGTGGATTTCCCGCAATGGCATTTTCATCTCACGTATTTCTACTCGTCCTCTTATGATTCGCCAGTGATGCGATGAAAAAGAAATAACCTGGTATCTTCCTGGAGTCAGTTGTGGCACTAATAGTCATTGAATAGAAGAGATGTTTGGATAAGAACATGTAGAGGAGGCGCGTGGAGGAGCAATACCAATGGCAACTCCTGGAGCGAATCCAGCATAATTTATTTTAAAATGGTTTTTGATTCAGTCCCTCTTTAACTTTCTACGTTTGCCACCCGATATGACTGTGAAAGGTACCAACGAACATAGTACGGTCAACAGTAGGCAAGTGATACTAAGTGAAGTTATCATTTTTAGATATCTGTATTTGAAAAGAAAAGATATGTCCAAGGCCGGGATTCGAACCCGGGTCTCCATGTTTCCGTCATGGTGCTCTGCCACCTGAGCTATCCTAGTTCGTACCTCGGTCAGACCCATCCTTTCTCCTCAATGATCCCATATCCCATCTCTCCCAATTTGCGATGTATGCAAGGGGAAGAATGTTCATTGAACATTCCTTTAATTAGGATCTTGTTGACTTACGTCATTATAATAAGGGAAGTTATGTTGTTAACGAACCATGGTTCTTTAGCTATTGTTCTGGGAGTGGCATATTGGAAGTTTATTGATGTGTCTTTTTAGCTATCACATATTTGCGTTGCGTAGGACCTAACACCTCTAAGTTCACAATATTATATCGCCTATTCCTGTCAAAATTGTAACCAAGTATGCTAAAAATTCCTTTGTACTTCTATGACCCAGGTAGGATCTTGGGTTCAGTAAATGGTAGAGATACTACTGATTCTAAGCCAACATTTGTTCATAGAGGTAATTTGGCCGATATTAAAATATCTACCAGATTTCTTCCCTAATTAAGGATACCCATTTTATAAAACAAAAAAAAAACTGTTCCTCGGCTATCCGTGAGTGGGTCTGCGGTTCAGTACATAGTAGAGACTGTAACGATGTTCAACGTTTGTGCAGGGAGGTGATCTGACCTAGACCACGCTCAACCGCCAGATACCCTCTCCCTTATTTTGGGTCTTAGATGCCATACGATCCACATCCGGCTGCTAACAGACTAAATAAAAGTCTTGCCAGCAGCGGGATTCGAACCAGGATTTTCGGCATGGCAACTTAGTGCTTTACCACTGAGCCACTCCGCTCCATTTCATCAGAAGGATGATTATGCCTATAACCATCATAGGTTATAGGCAGTTCTTCCAATTAAAAAAAAAAACTGCTCCTCTACCAACCATGAAGAGTGTTGGGTCCAGTAAGTGGTAGAGACTGTACTGTTACTAACCCAACAGTAGTGAGAGAAAATAGAGTATACTTCCAAGTAAGAGTATGCACTATATTGAGGCTGTGTGAGCCGCCGAAGGGTCTGCAAATCCAACAGGATCCATCCGCGGCAGTTAAAAGACTTAAATACTTTATCTGCTGCTGCTAGAATTGAAACCGGGCTGCAACTCAACTATCTATACACCGAGCAACCTCGTTCCTCATATATTAATGCATTAATTAAGTCTTCAGTATTTAAAACATATACTATTTATTCTAACAACCTTTCTCCACAAAGACTATGGACGTGAAGTGCAAACGAATGAACAGATAATTATGTAGGAACTAAGACTAGATTGGATGACACTGGAGAGACAAGACAGAGTTGAAAGCTAAGTGGTCCTTCGCCATTAAGTCGTGGCTCATTAGTGCAGTAATGATGACCGGGTCAACTCTGCTTCCCAGCGACCTCTAACGTCGGATCCAGCAATCCTCACTATCAGGGGGGGGAGGACCAAAGGTATACCGAATACATAAAATATAATAAATATCAAGTAAAAGGCATTCGCTTGTTTATGTATGGTCTATAAAGTTTATCCAAGTAGGCGTCGTCACAACTAATTCGGTACTTGTGACTTAGCTGATACCCATGAAACCTTCCTCCTTATCTCTTGGAACGTCTTCTCTTGTTATCATTTGAGTTACTTATGTGAGCGTTATTACATTTATTCTGTATGTCTTGTTAATTATTTATATTGATTATTTAATCTTTTTTTTATCCATACAATTTTATTTGGTGTTCTTGTATATTTTTTATAATATTTGATATTATAATTAATATGTATAATAATTGATTTTACAATTAAATCAGTATTGAATAATCAGTTTCGTTGCTTACGCGTTTTTCCCAAAGAAGATATAGACTATGTAATGACTTTATTACATGCTATCCCATTCATTTATTTTATTTAGCTACTATAGTTATTAATATATTTATTCTTTACTATTGGTTAAACTCTTGTCATGAATCGTGATTTTTAGTTATTTCAGTTCCATTTTTATGTTTCTTATGTTTTTGTTACTTATTATTATTATTATGTACTTATTATTATGTACTTATACTTATTATTATGTAACCTTCTGGCCAGATATACATTATGTATATTTTTCTGTTCACGATTGTTATTCTAATGGGATTTGGTCCCAGGATAAACTTTGTTTTCTATTCTATTCTATAATTATGTTAAAGTATATTTAAAGTTAACAGGATAAAACTTCGGGAATAGCCATCATTAAAAGAAGCTGTGAAATACTTCCAGAACTCCGGAATAATTCCAAACGGTCATCAATGAGATGATTTTGTCGAAAGTGTAGGAAAAACATTTCTATAAGAAAAGGAACATGGCAAGTGTGGTCTTACATTAGCATTTTACAATTACATTTTGTATATTTAAATTTTCATTAAAATGAATAATTATGAAGGTATTATCACTATGAGAATTTTGTTCAGGTTTTAACAATGTCTTATAAAAGAGGGTTAAATGTCTGTTTTTAAAAATATTTGTTGTTTTGCTTTTTTCAAATTAAGTAAAGCAGAGCTACTTTTCCTTTTAAAAAAAAATCGATTGAAAAGCAGATATATTTTTCAAGTACTTGTTTCACTCAACGACGTTATTATTAAGATGTATTTTTTATTTATTTGTCTAAATGAATGCAAATCCAGCTATCATAATATCCAAGTAAGACCGGTAGTCATCTATGGGTACGAGACATGCCACCTGTCCATAAATCAGAGCGGATAAGGTCAACACATGGGAACGGAAAATTTTAAGAAGAATCTGGGGTGGAGTTGCCGAAAATGATGTATGGAGAAGAAGAAAGAATGAGGAGCTGATGGAGCTATATGGGGAGCCGGACATGGTGGCGTTGATAAAGAAAGCCAGACTGAGATGTATGGGACATGTGGAAAGAATGCTGGACCACAGGGTAGCAAGGAAATGCTCAATGAGAAACCGGACGGTAAACGAAGAAGACTACGCCCTCGGATAAGATGGCTGGATGATATCGAAGAGGACCTGAAACTGATAGGTGTACAAAACTGGAGGAGGATAGCACAGGATCGCGGAGATTGGTCGGCTGTGCTGTTGGAGGTCCGGGTTCTTGCAGGACCGTAGAGCCAAAATAATAATAATAATTTTTTATTTTGTTTGCGGATTAAAAAATCGAGATTTTTCTTGCACATAATCAAAAAATGAACTTTCAATTATGAAAAGTTAGATATGAAACTTCTTTGTTTATTAATTATTAAATATAAAAAATAAGAAGAATTAATTATTAAATTCAACAACTATAGGTATATAACCATTGTTTATATCTATAATTAATGATCGGTGGCACCAAACAAGAAGATAACAATAGGCAGGACGTATAAGAAGCCCCCAAAGGGTCAAAACACAATGATGCCGCACCACTAAGAAGATACTCCTCAAGAGCAAAAACCAGGTGGTTGAATAGAATCAGAAAACCGCAACGTCACATAAGTAAAGGGGTCAGTAAAAACGGATATAGATTATTAATAATAAGGAAAATGTAAAATAAACTTTAAATAATTAAAAATAAAATCAACAAAAAAATGTAGATCGTAGTTTTTTAATTTAGTTTATTTTATATCGGTTTGTATTTGTTTCTTTTGTGGTATTTTAGAAAGTCAAAAGTTATGATACAAAAAGGCAAAGAATGGTAATCTTTATCAAACAATGAATTCTTTTACAATTAATTTAGTAAATAGCATTGATATCAGTACTAATGGAATCAGTTCCGTAAGTTGTCGGTCGCTTCGAGTCTAATCACAACTTTTCATTCGTTTCCTGTGAAATATTATTTATTTATTACGTCACTTTATGCTGCTGTGGCTAATTGGACGATGTTACAGAAGGAGTTCTAAACATTACCTATTCAGTTATAATTAGGATAGGGATCTTTAACGAAAACCTGGCACCGTGCAGGCTCAGGACCCCCGTTTTGCGTCCCCTCCGAAGGACGGCATAACTAAGGTTTTTTTACTCCATTAAAAAATCCTAAGGGCATATACCGGGCTACGAACCCGCGTTCATTCGTTTCCTTTTTAATATTCTTGAAAATAAAAATAATTTTATCACTGGCTGTATTTAGTAACTATTACTGACTGTATATAGATTAAATAACTGACTTACACATACAGTTTAGGTTCCATATCATCATCATCCATAGTTCGATATGTTAGTTGAAACGTTACTTTCCTGATGAAATGATTACCCAACTATACTCATTAGGTATAATTACACTCTTTTTATCATACGAACACTCACGATTATTTCTATTTTCATGAACATTAAAAAGGAATCGAATGAAAAGCTAAAACTTGTGACTTAACTCGAAGTGACCAGATGCGGAACCTATGACTTAATTGTTTATTTACTCAACTAAACCACATCTTAACACTTTAAGCAACTTAATAGGTAGTAAGCCAGATTGGAAGATATTAAGCGCCCACTGCAGAGTGTTGAGTTGAGTCAGTAAGCACTTATTGAACTTAAGCAGATGAACTTGATTGCTACTAAGCCTTTCAGTAATGAGCTTTACTTAATGGCTAATTCCTGACTCAGTGTCGCTAAGAGCAAGCAATCCAAAATACACGCTTATCGTGAAGAGATATATGATGCATTAATGACAATATCTGAAGTTATATATATATATAATATTTAAATATTTTCACGTATATACAAAATTAAAAAGACAAGAACTGACAAGCCGCAACAAACAACTATCACATCTTCTGGATCTTCACTTGACTTACGAAACAAACGACAAACAGTATACTAAAACCTATTTGGACACATGGAACAGAACTTTGGGGTTCAGCAAAACAAGTCCACATACATAATATACAAACAGCACAGTCCAAAATTCTCAGAAAAATTGTTAATGCACCATGGTATATTTCAAATCAAACCATACACAACGACATGAACATTCTCACTATTAATCATATATTCATGACCAATACATAACATTCCACTCATCGACACAAAATCACCCAAATCCACTTGTTCTTCAGCTTTCCCACTCCCTGTTACCTGGACTTGATAGGCTAAAAAGACATGGGCCAAGAGACCTGCTGAAGTATTGATATTTCCATTCTAAAACTTGATGTTCCAGTTTAAAAGCAAAGAGAATAAAACTTGGATCAAATATGCTGGATACGCAATTGCGCAGGTGCAAATGAAAATTAAATAATTAATTAATAAATATATTTCATTTAACTATTTAGCGCGAATATAAAACTACAAGACTTACACCCTTATAGATAAAAGAATATTAAAACTTTATTTTTCTCTCAGACCAACTAAGGATGACGTTTGATTAACTAGGATTTTTTCTTTTCCCAAAATATTCTCATTCTGAATTATTTAATGCAGACTATCAAGGGCGGATTATTTTAACAACTATGATCATGTGATTTGGCTATAATTATGTACTATAATGAATTCTCCACAGTACACAAAAAACTGTCTGGGGGGGGCACGTGCATCCGCAATTGCAGACTATAAGTTATTGCTATGTAACGACACGCGTTTTCCTCTTTTTTTTCCGAACGACACCCTTAGTTTCTTCGCTAATAAGAGTTTCTCTCTGGCAAAGATTGCATATTTATAAATCTTTAAAGAGAGCATTAACATCTTAAGCGGTCTAGAACTTAACTTTTTTTTTAATGTTTCCATAAAGTTTTCTTAGATTAGATGGGGTCGTTAATAAACATAAAAGGGAAACTTAGTCACTTATTTCTGGCAGATTAAAACTCTTGGTCTGTCGAGGATTTCTTTTCTTATTTTACTCTTTAATAAATCGAGGGGGCGATTATTACTTTTTTTACTCCTCATCTATAGAAAGGGTGGGGCCCTCTGCTGACTTTAGTATTCATAGGTAATAAAAAAAAATCGATTTCATCCTGAAATGGCTTGTGTCTAAGTACTAATTGGGGTACATTGAGTTATATTATACTTGATTTTTCATATAAAACACCATTAATATACCAATGAAAACCCAGGTCATTGTTCTAGTTTCCAATTCCCTCCTTACAACTATCCCCACCCTCCCAACATTGATCCTAAACGACCACCCCGTCAGTTTCAACTCTTCCGTTAAAAACCTACGCATTACCATTGACCAAAACCTTTCCTAGGAACTCCATGTCACCCAAATATCCCGACGATCAATTAGTTCCCTGAATTTATTTCATCGATCTCGGCATCTCCTTACACAATCAACCCAGAAGCTTCTCGTATCATCTCTCATCTTCCTCCACTTTGACTACTGTAGTGTGGTATACGGTGGAGGGCCACTTAAAAAGAATAATGAACTGGGCTTTATGATTTGCCCTTGGTACTCCGAAGCGATCCCGGGTGTCACATCATTATGATGAGTTAAAGTGGCTCTTCCCTCCCATTCGTAGACAATATTTTCTTAGTGTTTTTCTATACCAATCCATTAACTCGCAACACCCTTCATATATCTATAATCTCCTCCAATTCAAATCCTCTGTCCAGCACCACAAAACAAGATCCCGCCTTTCCGATCTCTACATTCCATCCCAAAGAACTAAAGCATTCGAGCGTACCTTCCTCGCCCGCTCCACCACAGTGTGGAACTCAATCCCTCCTTTCATCTGCCATTCTTCATCACTGGCTTCATTTAAATCACTGCTTTTCCATCATCTCTCGGCATCCCAAAAAGACGCTCTCCAGGCAGGTCAATCTCTCGCTTGAATAAATTAGTATTGAATACTGGATCTCGTTACCTACGTGTTTTGTTTATTTTTCCAACAACAAAGTAGATACAGACTTTCGCATGCTATGCCATTCACTTTTTTATTTAGCAATTTCGTTGTTAACTGTTGTATTAATGTTATTTATTATTATTTTGTTAATATCAATACCTATATTTATTTTCGACAATTAGTTAAAATCCTGTCGTTTCGTACTTTTTATTTATTTATATTTTTTTTTTCTATTTCTATTGTTATTATGTTTTGTCACTCATGATTACTTCATGATTTGTATCATTATGTAGCCTTCTGGCCAGATGAATATTATGTTTATTTTATTTGTTCATTATTGTTATTCTAAAGAGACTTGGTCCCAGAATAAAGTTTGTTTTCTATTTCTATTTCTATTCTATTATTTATCAGCACGGTCAGCACCTTAGTTAGCACGGTGGTTTTACCAAATTTCCATGTTTCTTGTGTGAATGAGACAGTAGGGCTAGGTATCAACATTGGTGCAGAAAGAACTAGCCTGTGAGGAAGTCTTTAAAACCTAGTGAGAAGAACATTCTAAGCAAAAACCTCGTAGATCTAAAAAACGTGCTTCTACCACATCCACATATAAAGTAAGGCCTCAAGAAAAAATTTGTACAGGGTTTGCCTAAAGATGGACCATGTTTCAAGTATCTCTGGCAAAAGTTTCCACGCCTTTCAGAAGCTAAACTAAAATAAGCCGTCTTTGTCGGACCTGACATTAGAAAAATGATGTTTGATGTTAACTTTGAATCCACAATGACCTTAAATGAAAAAGAAGCATGGGTATCATTCAAGCAAGTCGTTAAATGAAAAAGAACCAAAGTATGTTTCTATTGTAGCTAACATGTTACAGAAGTTTAAAAAGTTAGGATGTTTGTGAGCCTGAAAGTTCACTTTTTGAACAGCCACCTTGATTACTACCCTGTGATTTGGGAGACGTCAGTGAGGAGCAAAGTGAGCGTTTTCACCAGGAAGTTAAAGTGATGGAAAAACCCTACCAGGGCCGCTGGAACACCAACACGATGGGGGATTACTGTTGGTCACTTCATCGAGAAGTTCAAAAGGCAACTCATCGTAGAATAAGGTATACAAGAAGCTTCAAAGAAAAAATAGAAAGAAAGTATAAACCAATTCCAGTTGACAAGTGAAACCTGTATTAGCACATTATATCACTGTTTTAAGTAGCCACTTACTGTTTTAAAACCATGCTTATGATGTAACATAGTGTTTCATTAATTCCCCCGTATACCGTATAAGGGTTAAGATAGGGGTTTACACGATATAATACAAAGAATATTGCTGGAAAACTATGGGTGATACAAAAAAACTAAGGCCAGATTTAAATTCAGCACATAAAAATCTATAAAGATCAACTACTAAAGTTTTTTTTTTATTTATTGATATTTACAACTGTATTACAATAATACATCAAGTAAATAGGCTAAGCGATGCATAATACATATGAAAATGACAAGTAGAGAAACTACCCACTGGTAGTACTCAAATCACAAGTTCATCTAAGAAGGTCAAGAGGCCATCTTCTTTTCAGACGCCTCGGAGGATTATCGGGAATCGAAGAGGTAGCTAGGCTTGAAACTAGAGGGTTTGAGTGGGAATGAAGTTTGTTATGAAAGGATAGATACCGGGTTCGGGCCAAATCAGCAACAAATGGGACATAGAGGTCATTATGGATGATTTTATTCTTAACAAAATAAGGAGCATTGAGGATTTTACGAAGGATTTTGGATTGTAGGGATTGGATACGAGAGGAATTCGATGGCTTAGTGGAGCCCCAAAGCTCTACTGTTTAAGTCCAAATAGGTCGTATGGTGGTCATGTAGATGAGTCTTTTGTAATTAACTGGGAGCTTAGAGCGTTTGTCTAGTAAGTGTTGAATTAGCCTGAAACGTCGAGCAGTTTCTTTTCTTTTCAGTCTCGTATGAGGATTCCAGGTTAATCGTTTGTCAAGATGCAACCCTAAACTACTAAAGTTAAAAAAGTTAAAAAAAAAATTGTTTTTGTTGGCCTGTATGTAAATGATGACTCATTTAATAATAATAATAATAAAGTATTTATTTATTCTGGGACTGAAGTCCCTTTAGAATAATAGTACAAAAAATAAAAGTAGAACTATAATATCTCAGAATAGTTCAATATTTAATTGTACAATATTTATCTCATAAAAAAATAAATAAAAACCTCACTTCAACTTTTTTTAAATTAATGGTAACTTTACATTAGGAGTGGAGTGATAGAGGACTGAGTTACCATTCCGAAAATCCTGGTTCAAATCCCGCAGCAGGAAAGACTTTTATTTAGTCTGTTAACAGCCGGAGATGGATCATAAAGGATCTAGGACCCTCCTGGGGCTCATCCAGCCTCTGAAAACTGGGTACCTAAAATATAGGGGGGAAATCTGGCGGTTGAGCGTGACCTACAACAGATCACCTCCCTGCACAACCTTTGTCCTTGAAACAGTACAATCTCTACCATGTACTGAACCCCTGACCCGTTCACAAGTTGTAGTGGTACAGGTTTTGCACATTAAAAATGTCTACAGTACATCCGCCTTTAGTTGAACTAAAAAAATCATTTTTAGAATATATGTTTAATGTATGTTTTCTTTATTAAATCTAAGCAACTATTTTTTTTTTTAAATAACATACGTTTGTGATTTTAGAATTTATCTAAATGGGCATAATATGATAGATACTTCACTTCTATTTTTATTTTACTTTAAATATTTTTCTTTTGGGTTTTTTTTAATGTATCATTACCACCTGTGTAACGAATATTACAGCATGACACTCATACATATTGTAGAAGTTGGGTAGACACATGGGAAATGAGTCCGGCGAAACCGAGCTCTATAATTTCCGATGTGGTGAAGCAGATCGATGGGGACGTAACATCAATGTTTTAGAAATCATTATCTCTTATGTTTCGAAATTGTTTTTTTTTAGGTTATAATTATAAATCTTTTCGTGAATTTTTGGCTATTTCGAAAGCTGAGTAATATTCATTTTAGAATAATTTGCTAATCGCTATATGCTTCCAATTAACTACAAAAGACTCAAATACATGACTATTATAACACCTATTTGTACGTTACGGATTAGAGCTGGGGATTTCATTAATACGAATTCCTCACATATCTAATCCAAAATCCTTTGAAAAAGCCTCAATGCTCCTTTCTTAGTTACGAATAAAATCACCCATAATAACCTCCATGTCCCATCTGTTGCTGATCTGGCCAGAACCCAATATCAATCTTTCATGAAAAACTTTATTCCCATTCAAACCAGTTACCTCTTCAATTCCCGATAACCCTCTGAACCGTCTCGAAAAGAAGATGGCCTCGCAACCTTTTAAGTTCAATTTTTTTTTTACAACCAGTGGTTAGTGTCTCTAATTGCCTTTATCTCATGCCATTACATATCATTATTTCTGTTTATTTCTATTATAATAATAAAGTTGTAAATTTCAATAAACGAACTTTTTTAAAAATTCAGGACTAGAATTACAAAAATTTATTAGAAGAAAACATAGACCATCTGTTCAATGATAAAAAAATAAAACCTACAAATAACATCGTATCGCGGAATAAATTACTAAAAGTAACAACAAAAAATTATAAGACCAAATTTTTAATTTGACTGTATCCTGTTTTTATTTAGATTTATTGTAACCTACATGAATAGTTCCAAAATATGTCACAGATTGCAGCACAGGCAAGCTAGTCTTTCTAACCTCAGTTTGGACGGATTATTGGATTTTTTTTTTTTAAATGGAAGCGCTAAAAAATTGAAAAAAAAAATTGTATGGTTATTTAGGTCATTTTTAACAGAAAAAGTCACAGGAGATATTTTTTTTATTTTATTTTGACACTTTGGGCATGAAAGGGTTAATAGACGAAACTAAAAGAAATCGAAATATAGATATTGTTCAACATAAAGTTTATAAACTTTAACATGAAGTGTGTCTTATATAAAACTAATTAGATTCACATAAGTATTAAATTGAAAAAAAAAATTAAAACTTGTATGCATTTTAAGTTAATAATTAAAATTAACTAAATGAATTTAATTTTGAATAATAGAGATGTTCACAAGAAAAGGGAACTAAAGAGAAGAATTAGATCTTGGTTAAGAGTTAACTCAGTTTTAATTAAGGCAAGCTGCGCCAGTCTTTCCGCTTCATACTCTTGCCATTTTCCTCAGGCAAGAGATCTATAAGAGCCAAATTTTATATTGTGTAGTAAAGAGACTTGTACGAGATCAAACTTAACCGTCACATTTTTTTTTAATTAAGAGTACCAACTTTACCAACCAAGAGGCTGGGTGATCCCTAACAGGGTCCGGAGATTCCACAGCGTCGACCTATGGATTTTAGTATATTAAAAAATTTATCTGCCACAGCCAGATTCGAAGCCATGTTCTTCAACTCAGTGCTTTACACACTTGCATATTTTTAATAATAAAAGATTTAATTAAACTTTCATTAAACCGACCATTGTCCAAACTCAAAATTCGAAAAGACGTGCTATCGCACCTATCTCAAATCCCCCACTACACCTCGGTTTATCTCTCTGCATTTAAAAAAAACGCAACAAATTTTTGTATAAAAAAAAACCTAGGTGAGGAAACTTGAAGTATGACCCCACAGGAATGCCGTAAAAGAATGTATCCAAGCAATAAGGCAAGAAGGAATTTCTGTTCGGTTAAAACAGTTGTATGTGATCATAATATGTTTTAGGAACAAATTATTTGTAAAAATAAGAAGCTTTAATTGTAAAAATTAATATATTTGTAGATGTAGTTCATTTATAAGAATTATTAAGTAAGGAATCCTATTAAAGTATTTTATTTTAATTTATCTAATTTAATATACATAAGAAAAAAAAATGTTTAATCCCATTTTTACAATGCCAACTTTAAATATCTCCAATATTAAACGCAACCGTAACTAAGCTATAGATAATAACTAACAATATGGAACACATTTTTTTGTACTTTTTTTTTTTAAGTTGGGAAAAACAGCTTTTTGCGCAGTAAGTTTCGATCATATCACTAATGTTCTGATACTGATTTGAAGCAAAATATTATTGTATTTAATTTAATATAATATTCATCACTTAACACAAATGGAATATTGAGATATATGCAGACCCTCCTGGAAATCACTCAGGCTTTTAAAGTATACTGGGGGGAAAACCTGGCAATTAAGTTTAATTTCGATGAATCGATTTACATGAAATCAGTTCCCTGCATAATCATTGGCTAGACAGCCTCAGTCGTGTACTGTATACAAGACACTTCATGGGTTATAGTGGTCAAGGTTTTATTTTACTTTAATAAATTCGAATAGGTGCTACTACAGCTTATCAAGAAACTTCAGGAGCCGATATCTGTCAAGGAAGACAAAAATCAAGATTTATAAGCAATAGTCCGCCCAGTACTAACTTATGGCACGGAGGCATGGGCTATTAAGAAGGCAGATGAAAAACGGCTCTTGTTGTTCGAAAGGGGGATACTGAGGAGGATATATGGATCCATCAAAGTAGGCGAGACATGGAGGAGACGAAAAAACCTGGAATTGTACGAACTCTGTAAAGATAACGATATATCCAAAATCATAAAATTGGGAAGACTTCGATGGTCTGGCCATCTAGAAAGAATGAATGATGGCGAGATTCCGAAGAAAGTGGCCACAGAAGAGATCTTTGGAACAAGGAGAGTGGGACGACCGAGCGTGAGAAGGATGGATGGTATGACTGAGGACTGCTAGGACGCTAGGACTCTTCTCGGAGTGCGGGACTGGATAGAGCCAACTGGCGGAGGCTACTTGAGGCGGCCCGGACTCGGTGACGAGTTGTGCCGGTTATTGTATTGTATTGTATAATAATTTCGAATGGATGTACTTATTAGAAGTTATAAGCTAAAAACAAAATCTGGTTTCTTTAGCAACAAAAATTCCTTGAAGGAATTTCACTTCTTTATGTTTACAGTAACATAAATAACTGATCAATGAGTTGCCAGGCCGGGAATCCTGGTTCAAATCCAGCTGCAGGTAAGACTTCTATTTAGTCTGTTTGCAACGGGAGATGTATCATACAGAATCAAGGACCCTCCTTGGGCTCACCCAGCCTCTACAAACTGTTATAAAAATAGGGTACCCAAAATAAGGATGAAAATCTGGGGCTTGAGCGTGATCCATCAAAATTACCTCCCTTCAGAACCGTTGTCCATGGAACAGTACAGTCTCTACCATCTACTAAACCCCAGACCCGTTCACGGGTTGTAGTGGTACAGGTTTCAGGTAACATAAATAAACAAAATACAAAAGCTCAATAAACCTCGACTTTAACATGCTGTGTCGACATTCTACTGACTGACAGAACTCCAATACGAACCGAATCGAATTCCTACCGAATCCAATCTTTCCAATATAAAGCCCTTCAAGAATACTGAAAGCCCCTTATTATTTTACAAATACCTCAATATTTCATATTTTGAGAATATGTATAAAAATATATGCACCATTCACTTAAGAGTTTCTGATCCATATAAATCAACTAACTAATATCTGACATTCCAATCTATCACGGATAAATCTTTCTAAGGTCTGCAAATAATATTTGCTGGGACCATTTTTCCAAATGGGTCAAAAAAATAAATAAATAACACGCTATATATATATATATATATATATATATATAGGTATATATATATATATATATATATATATGTGTGTGTGGAAAAATAGTACTTCGTAGCGTGCAATACAATACACCGTTTATAATATGAATTGTGCAATACGTATCATTGCAGAACCAAGTGGAAGAACCAAATCATTTTTTTTACTGAGAATGTTGGTTTTGGTTAACGGTTGTTCATGTAAGCTACTAATTTAAAACCGTTGGTCGTACTTGATATCGCAAATTATTGAAGTAATATTCAGTTGGATCTTTAAGGTAATATAAAGTAAATTGAAAACCACACCTAAGCACTGCGTTATCAAGAAAAAGAAAAGAAATGGCACGTACGTCATTTTTACTTGCCTTAAGTTTAATTTAAAAAAACTGAAACGTTCTAGCAGAATGAAAAATGAAAAATAAAGAACTCGTAAAAAAAAAAAAAATAAATAAAACTTTATTTGCAATTTTACATATATAAGCAGTATAATTGTGAATGCATGTTCCGGACTACCTTTACATGTTTAAAGAACAGTGATTTTAATTAATTACAGTTACCTTTTATAAATAAGTTTCACAATAGCAGGTCTCGTAAAAGAATTCTATTTGACGCTTTAGTAATATAGAAAAAAAAATCCAACGTGAGAATCCCACATGACGTCCTGGTATATAATAAAAATCGATGTTCAAAAAGTTGTTATAATGTTAAAATGTTATAAATTAAAATTGATAATTTGCATTTACAGCAACAATTATTAAATAAATTAGCATAAATTACAAGATACATCGAAATATTTAAAAAACAATAATATGGTAACAAAAGAAAAAAATCAGTACATGATTGTTAGCATATTGGGAAGTAAAGTAAGTAAAAAGCAGTTTACAGTTTCAAGTAAAGAACCGATTCAGAATTATCAATTAAAATTCTGAAGACTGTTATCATTAAATATAAAAAATTGTAACTTTTTAAATTTTGCAACTTAATTTGTCTGACTAAATATAAAAATTATACAAGTAAATATAAAATAAGAATATATATATATATATATATATTTATAGAGAGAGAGAGAGAGAGAGAGAGAGAGAGAGAGAGAGAGAGAGAGAGAGAGAGAGAGAGAGAGATAGAGACAGAGCAATGGAAGAGAATGGAATACAAAAATAATTTATTCAGGGATAGCTCTCTATTGAATAAAAAATATGTACAGAAAAAAAACAGATTTGCTCGAAAGGCTGGATAATATCAATCATATGGTATTAATATAAGTGCCAAAAAAGGTAAATAAAAATAAAAACAAATTCCTTTTGTGAAAAAAACATAAGGTAATTAAAGATGAAAAAAAAAATCAAATAAAAAATATTTATATATAATTGCAACTCATTCATCAGTCTTAATTAACATAAAATGGCTATATTGATTACAGATCATTAACCGAAGTTCTATGGGAACAAAACAGTCGGATTGGCTTGAGCCAAAGTTTGACAGGCAACGAGATTATATTGCCTGTAGCAAACATCACCAATACATTAGTGATATCTATACTACAATTAATCAATTTGTAAATCCCCTAGTAAATTTATATTATAATTTTATTTTTAAGGAAAAGTTGTTATAAAATCATATTTATATTGATTTATTATTTTTTAACACAATTCGACGCTATATTCCGGAAGAAATAAATTAATAATACATTTTCCTCAAGAATTTTTATCTCAGAGCAACCTTTTTTTTTTTTTTTTTAAAGAAATGAGTTTTAGATGTCAAACAATGAACATTAAGTCAATTAGACTTCGCATAAAATGGAAAAATATATAATCAAGTATTTATTTTTTGATCATTTAAATAAAAAAATTAAAAAAAATAAAACATCTGATAGAAAGGAAAAAATATCAATAAAATTATTCACTCAGATTCAAGAGAAAACAGAAAAAAATCTTACCTCTAAATGCCGTTAACAATCTCGTTGCCGTAAAGAAAATATATTTCGAATAATCAAAGAAATGGTCTTCAAAGAATAGCTTGTAAACGTATTGACGTCAATTTCCGAAAGGCCTTTACATTTCCATCGCTTATTTCTCAAAAAAGAATTGTAGAATTTCACAGGGGCGTTCCTTCCTTTGAACATTTATATCTTTTTTATACATGCATAATTAAATTGAACAATAAAAACAATTTTAAATAATTTAAACTATTCAAGCATAATAATAGTATTGGTAAATTAATTCAACCAGAAATCGAATGATCGTTTAATTTTAATTATATTAAGCCTTTAGTAATTTTAAATTTTCTTTTAATAGCCTACTGTATTTAGAAACTATCGTATTTTACTTCAAATATTTATAACGTTATAAGGGGCAAATAGCGCTGAGATGTTTTGCTGAGAGTTCCAGATTGTAATTCTACTGTAGCAGATTCAATCTGTTAAAAGCCATAGATGCACCCTATTTAATCTATAGACCCTCCTGGGGCTCACCCAGCCTCTATAAAATATTTTTCATACAGTCGGGGAAAGAACCCGACAGTTGAGCGCGATCTCGGACAAATCTAAAAAACAAAGCGAGGCTAGATCTTGCTCAACCACCAGATGTTTTCACTAATTAAAGATTCCCACTTTATAGAGGATGGGAGATCCCCAGAAAGGTCTGCATATATCAGAGGATCTATCCGTGGATGTCAACGGATTAAATAATTTACCTGCCCTAGCCGGATGTGAACCTGGGACCTTTAGCCCATAACAAACGATTTTTAATTCGTTGTAGATTGTAGAAGTGCGTAAAATGAGACAGAGCGACATAAATATTCACACCGGACAGTGCTTCGAAAGGCCATTCGTATAAATCTGTAATTAATCTGAGATTCATGAATCCATTTGGACTACATAATAATAATAATTGGAATATCCAGAGACAAAAGCGCCGAGAACTAGATCAAAATGGAGCGAAGAAGGAAATGCTGAATTCTCGCAAAGAATGAAAACATGGCGGACAAATAAGAACAAGCGTCTTCCACTTTATGGAGCTTTACGACTAATAATATGGAATATTTTGCAACCCTTTCCAAAAGTCATCTCTTGACTGTTAACCCATTTTTCAGGGCATTATCTCTCCTTGAGAGAGACAGGGTGGGCTCCCGGAGGGTCTGCATTCATAGCAACTAGCCGATTAAATAAGCCACATCCAGATTTGGACCCGGAACCTTCAGAACAGCAACTCAGCGCTCTATACAATGAGCTACCTCGCTCCAATTTTTATCCACAGAAATTGTTAATTTTTATACTACTATTAATGATGTTCAAGTTAAACATTTTTGTCTAAAATACTCGGAAAAAATTATTGAATTATTAAAAGTTGTAAAAAAAGTATTTAATATAATTGATAAATCTTATCAAACTCTTTCCTCGCACCTAGAACCAAATTTGTTACGTATCTTTAGATAACCAGATCGGGGGAAAGAAAAAATCTATTTTGAAAATCATCTCAATGAATAAAGGAATTTTCGCATTAAGGTGAAGAAGATTGGGAAATTGAAATATAATTGGTTCACAGAGAAAAAGCTGGGTAAACCTAAAATCCAATTTTCCGAACAATATTTTCATCTAAAAAAAAAAAAAAAAAAAACCTGTACCACTACAACCCATGAAGGGTCTGGGGTTCAGTACATGGTAGAGACTGTACTGTTTCATGGACAACGGTTCTGCAAGGAGGTGACTTGTCCTGGGTCACGCACAACCGCCAGATTTTCCCCCTTATTTTGGGTACCCTATTTTTATAATATTTTATAGAGGCTGGGTGGGCCCCAGGAGGGTCCTAGATCCTATATGATCCATCTCCGGCTGCTAACAGACTAAATAAAAATCATGGCCAGCAGCGGGAATTGAACCAGGATTTCCGGCATGGCAGCTCAGTACTCTACCACTGAGCCACCCACTCCTCTCCCTACATTTTCATCTAACTGTGCTTTAATGTTATCTTCTCAACATTAGGGTTATACAGTTGAAAAATAAACAAATATTTGAAAATTCACAACTAAAACACTTGTCCAGTTTCCAACTAGCGCGATACTAGGCCAGTGAAGTTCGGATAAAACAAGAAGCAGGAAACTTTTGGGTTATCCGCAGTGGTTTCGGCAGAACGTGCTGAGTCTTAAGTTTGGAACAGCATTGGAAGCCCAGCGTAGCTGGTTTTTTTACCACCTTAATTATTTTTTATTTTTAATAACAGCAGCGGAATTTGCAGATACTTACTTAAAAAATTTTAATGTCAAAATAAAAACTTTAAAAATCTTTCAATCTTGAATCTCCATTCTCTCACATTCATTATAATTTTAGTTTATAATAAAGATAAGATATCGGGACTACTTAGTTAGCATAAATATTAAGAAAAAAAATATAGTTTGAAAAAGTAATATACAAGCTTTAACAATTGATCGACCTAAAAAAACTTGTACAGCCCGTCATATGTCTTGATTAATAAACAAACTACTTGAAAATTTATTTAATTATTAAATATTTTTATTTGAAAAGAAAAGGTATGTCCAGGACCGTGACTCGAACCCGGGTCGTCCAGATCGCTAGTCTGGAACTCTACGAATTGAGCTATCCTGGCTACATCAGGCTCGTTCCCCGGTCATGGTCATATCCTTTCTTTTCACTGATCCGACGTCCCCGCGTGCTCGCTAGATTTGCGATGTATAGGAGGGGAAGAATGTTCTTTAAACATTTATTTAATTTGGATCTTGTTGTCAGAACATTCTTCCACTCGTATACATCGCAAATTGCGAGAACGCGGGGACGTCGGATCAGTGAAAAGAAAGGATATGACCATGACCGGGGAACGAGACTGATGTAGCCAGGATAGCTCAATTGGTAGAGTTCCAGACTAGCGATCTGGACGACCCAGGTTCGAGTCCCGGTCCTGTAGATACCTTTTCCTTTCAAATAAAAAAAATTAAACATTAATAAAATCAATAACTAATATAATAAAATAAATTATAGTTTGTAATTATTGTTCTCAGTGCCAATATATGTCCCAATTAAAACACTCCATTATTATGGTATCACATCTGTTAATAAGATAATAATAATAAATAAAGGGGGCTGAAGAGCATAGAGATAAGTATAATATCCAAAGAGATAGATAGTTGTGAAAAGTTGGCAACAATGACGAGGGAAATGCAGAGTACCCAGGAGATGCCCCGGGCCATGGAACGCTCTTTGTTTATGAGAAGGCTAAATTGTAACTCTCGCGGGGGGGCAGCGATTGTTTCCCTCCCCTCCCTAAACAGGCCAGGAGCCCTTGTGTTCCGTCTCCGACAATAACTCCATAGATAACTTTTACGTCTCTTTATTTTATTACCCCTCCATAGGGAACTCTTTCATAATAAATAGGCTCATTTAGCGAATTGAGTGCGAAGGATATAAAGAACTGTGTGCATTAAAACTTAATCGCCTTTTACGTTATGTACTCTTTTAGGAGCATTCTTTTATCTTTTTTCACTCCTATAGGTGTAGTGAACAATGGTGACGAACTTATTTTTGTGGTCTCACTTGACCTCCACAAACTAGGAGATAATCGCATAAGTTCTGAATACAAGCAGGTTTATTTAACGTCACTTTACGGTGCTATGGCTAATCGGACGATGCTACAGTGGGAGCTCTAAACTTATCCAGGTTTAATTAGGATGGGGATTTTTAATGAGTACCTGATATCGTACAGTTTCGGGACCCCCGTTTTACGTCCTCTCCAAAAGACGGTGCAACCAAGAGTTTTTTACTCCCATCTAAAAAATCCTAAGGCCATTTGCCGAGCTGTGAACACCCGATCTTGGGGATAGTAGATTGTTACACTAACCACCACAGTTCGCCCTAAGCTAATAATTATTTATAATAATGAATCACTTGGACTGTCATACCGACAGAAATTTTGTATCCTGCAGAAAGCCTAACTATGAATAAGAATGGTCTGTTAGAAAAAATGTAAATCAAAGAAAAAAAAGATCCTGAGGAAAATTCCTGGCCCAATTAAAGAAAAGGTGAATACAAAGAAAATAAGTTTAGAAGAATTATAAAGAAGCAAAAAATAATAAATATTTACTCACATATACAAATTTCATAGAAAAAAAAATCCATTAACAACTATATAAACTGTTTTTAAAAAGGCACATCATGCATAAAAAGTCGAATTAAAAAATCGTTAAAAAGATTCGTTTTCATTCATCTATTTCAATCGTAAAACTGAACTACTATTTCCGATTTAATGGGAAACATGGTGGATTATAATTCAGATAAATTTTAAATATTTTTTAACTTTATAATTTATTAACTTTAATATTTATAAATATATAATAGAAAAGTAACTGGCCATATTGTTTGCCAGTGTGGAAAAGTAAGTATTTACCTGCCTACCTTGTTATAAATACTTTTATTTTATGTTGTAATAAGTATATTTGTAATGTGGTAGGTACGTATTCAAAATTAAATACTTAACAGAGTCATTATTAGACAGTTCCATAATATAAAAGAAAGCCGAAAAAGGCTGAACTTTTTATCCCTACTTCATTAGTAATTTTTTTTTTTACCCGAATGTGTGGTGGTTCACTAAAGGAGAGATATATTATGATTGACCTGCATGATTGTAAATATTTCAGGTCCCTAATGCTAAATGACCTAATTAAATATATTTTCGTAAATTGTACGCGTCTTTACGTAACTGTAACGTTCATCAAAGTAATAAATAAATAATTAAAATCGCGGAATTTTGATATAAAAATATTATTTAAAAGTATTTTCTATCGAATTTACAGAAATATATCAAAATGTTTTACGAAATGAAAAAATGTTTTACATTACATTAAAATCGGTTCAGCCGTATTCATAAAACTCTATTATGGATCTTAATCCATAATAGAGTTTTATGAAAGGATTTATTGCTTTTAATAATTAGAATCAGTATTCCGTCGGTACTTTATTTATTTCATTACAATAATTAATTAGGTAATCCTATTCTGTTAAAATAGCCTTATCTTGTTGAGTAAGACCGCCACATGATTACTAAAACTATTAATTCGTGGTTGGAACTCCTCAGCCGCAACTCAAATTTGCATAGTTAGATCTAATCTTCGCATTCTTTGTCGACTTTTGGGAATATGGTAGAAATGTAGCTGCAGGGGGTCCACCGGAACCAGCTAAATTTGGAAAGTAGTCAATGAGAAAAAAAGTCTGTGAACCTCTGCTTTGGAATAAAGAAGGTGGGCAGAAAAATAAGCTATGTAATACATAATACGAATCACAAGGTATTTACAAAAGTTCTTTTTTCGTGGCCAGTCTTCTAAACCATAAACCTATATATAAAAATATTTACTTATGTTCAACTATTGTAAATATATTTGAAGTATCCTCACGCACAAGTATCCTCTATAAATCGTATAATAATAAAGGACTCGGTTCGCAAAAGTGTTGCCTCATAAATTTTAACTGAAGAGGTACGACTTCAGCTACAGATGAAAATATGGAAATCAGGTAACGTGTTGCGAGAAGTACCTAATAAAAGTGGAATCTCGACACTGACAAGTGCTAATAAATTATGGTGCGTGACAACTCAAAACGACCAAAACATTTTAAGGACCTAGAAAAGGAAGGTCGCCAGATAGAAGACTGAATACAACAGCACAATAAACATTATTTTGTTTTTATCCAAATAATCCAATTTAGTAATGTGGAACAAAGTTATTTGGTTATTTTAAGTAACTACATATAGTATAATCAATATTGGCATGAAATTCAGCAGTAAGAGGTTATTATGTTCCTGGTATTGCTTATTTTCCAAGTATTTATTTAAATTCAATTCAATTAAAATTTAATTTGCTTTAAATTCAAGACCAATCCGTTCTCTTCACCGATCCTATATCCCTATTTTTGCGATGTATACACGGGGGAAGAATGTTCATTGAACATTACTTTAATTAGGATCTGTAGGGGATATAGGATCGGTGAAGAGAACAGATTTGTCTGACTTGGATACGACCCCTGGTAGCTCAGTGGTTTAGAGCAATGCAACGGAGATGCAGACGACCCGGGTTCGAATCCCGGCCTGGACAAATCTTTTCTCTTCAAAATAAAAATATCTTTCTCTTAATTCTAATACCCTATACTCTAATCCGAGCAAGGTGCAAAATGAATCTCATAGTCATTTGAAAGACTTTTTCAAATGATTTGTTTTGTTTCATTGTAAAAAAAGATAGAGACAGTTTAAGGCTGATAAACAATTGCTGTCTTAGTTATTGAAACAATAAAAATCATTAATACTTAAGCTTTTATTACAAATATAAAAGTTAAACGGGATTCCAACGATTCATCTAGGCCATAAACATTATTGATGGTTCAATTTATCTCATCTAATAGTTTTTCAATTTGATAACAAAAGTATCTATTTTTAAATAACAATTGATGTAATATTTATTGCTTCTAAATTTCTCATTTATAATTTCAAATATGTTAAGATATTTTCCTTTATTACCGTTTATTTCATATTCGTATTAAATATTATACTAGTATTTTATACTAATCAATTGTAGTTACGTTAAAATTAAGAATTATATTTCTGGTTAATTTAAAGGAACCTTCTTGTACAAGTACAACCCGTGAACGGGTCTGGGGTTCAGTACATGGTAGAGACTGTACTGTTTCATGGACAACGGCTTTGCAAGGAAGTGACGTCCTAGACCACGCTCAGATTCCCCCCCTTTATTTTGGGTACACTATTTTTATAATTATTATAGAGGCTGGGTGAGCCCCAGGAGGGTCCTAGATGCTATATGATCCATTTTCGGCTGCAAACGGACTAAATAAAAGTCTTGCCCGTAGCGGGATTTGAACCATGGCAATTCAGTGATCTACCACTGAGCCACTCCGCTCCATAATTTAAATAACCTACTACCCTTTAATGACAACCACTTAAGCATAAGATTTCACATATTTTTTATACTCATATAAAACAAAACAAAATATAATAATTAATAAATAAAACAAAATGCGTTTAATATGTAATAAATTAATAAATAATATAATAAGCTCTAATACAATTCAACAGATTAAGCAATAATTTTGTAGGTGTCTGCAGAAAATGTTTACAAATAAATTAATTATGAATGAAATACTTAATTGATAGATAGCTATGGGAGATTGGTTAAAGAACAAGGAACGATTTGTTCAACTTCTTGAAAGAGTAAATAACGATAGTCGCAATGGCTTAATGAATAATAATCAATTATAATAGTTCATTAACAATTAATTAAAATATAATTTTATAGGTCGTATGAGGAATGCAGCTGGAGCGGCAAATAGGCCATGTGCCCAGACATGATGGACAAGTCAGTCGCCACAGAGGGCGACTTCAACGGAGAGGTAGGGGACTTATTTTTAATTTTTAGTTTTATACATAAATACTATTTATTTACATATATAAATACACTATAAAAGTAAATAAATCTAAAAAAAAAACTAATATTTAATAGTTTTGCGGACAAATCCATTTGATCCCAATGGCGTAACAAACAAACAGACGGACAAATGAGTGGGACATGGCTTATGATCGGCCAAAAAAGTATCTTAAACAAATTAATGTAACAAATTATTTCTAGTGTCTTGCAAATAAATAAAACTCTCCATTTCCAGTAAGATATTATAATTATGTATTCACTAAGCAAAAACCATAGGCAGTACACGAGATTGTATTTATGTATGTATGACGATGTAGTGGACCATAGACTCTAGAAACTCCCAAACCATGAATAGGAAATAGTAGTACACCGATTAAACGAGATGTATATGTACAATCCTTGTAGTCACAGAGTATGTAGTCCCCTCCTTGCAGAACCGTTGTCCATGAAACGGTACAGTCTCTACCATGTACTGAACCCCAGACCCGTTCACGGGTTGTAGTGGTACAGGGGTTTTTCATTTTATGTGTACACTCTAGTAGGTTCAAAAAACTTCAACCATGACAAGAAATAGAAGAACGAATAGGCAAGATATATATGTGTACTACTACACTAGATTCCGATAACTATATGTGTCAGATAACTATATCTGTTATAACAAAATATTAGTTATAGGGAAATACTGTAATTTAAATTATCATAATAAAATACAGCCGAACCTGCATAAGAGGAATAACTCTATAAGTACAAAAATTGTTCCTTGATATTTCCCTTAAATAAACTCTTCAACTGGAATGTATTCACCTCTACAAGTGGAATAAATTTTTGTGGAAATTGCCTCTGTAAATGGGACAATTTTTGTATTTACCTCTAAAAGTGGAATTTCTATTACTACATACTAAGAAAAAGTGAAGGGATGGATGGGTTTGTTTTGTTTTGATTGGTGCGTAAAGTGTAAACTTCAAGCACATGTTTACACTTTAAAACACGGCTGATGATGATGATGTGGAAATAGAATCGGAAACGGGCACTCTCGGACTTCTGCCACAGGATTGGGAAAAAGTTTTAGAAGATACATATGAGAAGCTTCTAACATTTAAGCAGTATGTTCACATGGATGACGAAATTATAACAGCAAGAGAACTGAATGATGAAGAAATCCTAGAAAAATCTAAAATGCCAAGTGACACTGAAAATTTGGACAATCCCAACCAAGAAGAAGAAGAAGTCAAAAAATTGAGATGAGTCAGAGAGGTTTCCAATCACCAAAAATGATGCAATAAATTGGATTGAGAAGTTGCAGACGTTTTTGAAAAAAAATAAAGGAGCTGATGATGAAATATTTGATAAATTATTGACATAAAAAAAATGTATGTGCCCGAAAAAAATAAGAGTTTTCTTTCACTAATACAATAGTACATAGATGTGTAACCCGCATTGTTTTATTTTCATATTACAAAATTATGTAATAATTATAATGATTGTTTAAACATTTAAAGTATGTATGTTTTTTGTTTGTACTACATACACAGGTAATCAATTTTTACATTTATAAAAATTGTCAGTTGTGTGAGAACCTCTTTTAGTTGTAAATGCAACCCTAATGACCTGGATAAGTGAAATCTTGTTTAAATGTAATAACTCTTTAAGTGGAATTGAAATCGTGTCACCAAGGGATTCCACTTATCCAGGTTCGACAGTACAACACCTAGGAAAGAATAATAACAAAACGATTATAACAAGTCTTATTATAAATATTTTAGGTCATATGTGATTCTAGAAAAATGAACGTTTCATTATGTTTGTTTAAAAACAAATAAAAATGAATTCAAGAGCGTCAAGCTCACCAAAATATATATTTTTTAAAAGTACCATTACAGCCCATAAAGGTTTTAGAGTCAAGTACATCGGAGAGACTGAACTGTTTTTAAGGGAACGGTTGTAAAGGGAGGTGACTGGTCCGTTATTACTCTCAACCGCCATGTTTTTCCCCAATCAAGAGTACCAACTGTGCAGTGTCTAGGTGAGCCCCACTACGAGGGTCTGAAGGTCCCGCAGGGTCCATCCATAGCTGTAAACATTATATGCCAGAGCTGGATTCAAACCCGGAACTTTCAGCACAGTAATTCGGCACTCTATACACTGAGTTAACCCGCTCCCAAACTAAAAATAGAATCACATAATTTTACAAAACTACCTAAGTGAAATAGGACTCAAACACTAAGCAAGAGTGGACTGAACAATACTCATAACTTTAGGGACAAACCCTTAATTAATTCCGGGTTATCGCAAGTGTAGATGGCCAGAAGACATGAGAGAGAACTTTGGTAGAACAATAATAAACATAACCAAAATATATCTGGTATAGTCCCACCTACGTCTAGATAATAACGAAAGGAAACATTTAACATTTCCTTTTGTTTTCTTTGTTTTCCTTCTTTACGCCATATTGTGGGGTTAAAGTAAAATATACAAATTCTGAATTATAGATTTTCGGATTTTCAGCTTTTTTGGGCTAAAAAAATGAGATGTTTCTACCAATAACTAGAAATAAATGTCACTGCTATAACTTGATCCGATTTAACATCGTCAATACCAAAGAAGTTGAATGGAAAAAACTTTGATTAGCGTCTTTTGCCAAGGTATATTTCATTTGTAAAGCCAAGATACCTCGCTACTTTAATTTCAACGAACAAAAAAGAAGATATTACAAAAGGTTTCAATATTTGCATAAAGATCGACCTAATCGATATAATCGTTCATGACATGTTTTCACAAACATACCCCATATCAAATAAATCGCATGGTACCTACTTACAAAAACAACCGTTGACAGAGGAATAGTATTTCTTTACTCTAAATACTGAACCTCATTACACCCGTAATGGATATTTATAGAAGAGAGTTTTTGTTACCAATGAAAATACGCTATCAATTATGATTATGGGAAGACATCATTCAGAAGGCATCGCAATCATGATTGTTTACTCTTTCAACAACTTGAACACAGAATTCCCTCGATGTTCTCTAACCAAACACCCATGGCAATCTATCGATTCCAGAGAGGCAATAAACTAGATTCGTGAAAAGGAAGTCTGATCAAAGACTTGAATAATAACAGAGCTGGTGTGAAGGCGTTACTCAGTCTCTCTCCTTTTGCCTCCAGTGGCCACTTGTTCCTGGATTCTCAAAGAGAGTATTCCGACAGCAGTTAATTTAACAATTAAGAGAAAGAACATATATTGTACAATTTTCTCTTTTTAATTAGAACAGGTTGGTCACTTATTTTAGCTGAAGAGGTACGACTTCAGCTACAGATGAAAATATGGAAATCAGGTAACGTGTTGCGAGAAATACCTAATAAAAGTGGAATCTCGACACTGACAAGTGCTAATAAATTATGGTGCGTGACAATTCAAAACGATCAAAACATTTTAAGGGCCTAGAAAAGGAAGGTAGCTAGATAGAAGACTGAATACAACAGCACAATAAACATTATTTAGTAATCATATATTAATTTTTTTATCTATCCAAATATTCCGATTTAGTAATGTGGAACAAAGTTATTTGAAGTAACTACAAATAGTATTAATAAATATCGGCATGAAATTCAGCGGTAAAAGGTTTTTATGTTCTGGTATTGCATATTTTCCAAGTATTTATTTAAATTCTATTCAATTAAAATTTAATTTGCTTTATATTTAAATAGTTTGGAATTTACGTTATTTTTTTTATATTTAAAAAACATTTTTTCAAATGATTTATTTTATATAAAACCTGTACCCCTACTACCCAAGAAGGGTCTTGGGTTTAGTACATGGTGGAGACTGTACTGTGGCACAATATTAGTAACTTTATAAAAGCTCCCGTGGCCACTTGTTCCTGGATTCTCAAAGAGAGTTTTCCGACAGCAGTTAATTTAACAATTAAGAGAAAGAACGTGTATTGTACAATTTTCTCTTTTTAATTAGAACAGGTTGGTTTGGTTCGCTTAACATCACTTTATGCTGCAATGGCTAATCGGACGATGCTGCAGTGGGAGTCCTAAACTTTGCCAATCCAAGAACAATAATCTTTAATGAGTATGGATCCTACATACGACCGAGACCTCCATTTTATGCCCCCTCCCTAGAACGGTACAACTTTTGAACGGAATTTTCGTACTAGTGTATTATCCGGTACTCATGAAACCTACATTCTCATCTCGTGTAGCCTCTTCTCACTCGTATCATTTTTGTTATTTAAACATTGCATTATTAAATTGTTTTTGTTCTGTTAATTTTGTTTAATGTCAATATAAATTTCTGTATTGTTTATTAAATTTAAATTTGTATTTTTGTCTTATTCCTTTCGTCATTGCCTATATAAAATGAAGATAATGACCCTTTGGGAAAATCCGTCATAAAAAGAAGAAGCTGTGAAATACTTCCAGAACTTCGGAATAATTCCAAAGATGAAATTATGCGGAAACGGTCATTAAATAGATATTGACAGGAACAGAAATTGAGATGTTTTCGTCGAAAGTATAGGGAAAAAGAGGAACATGGCTTGAGGGACTGGAATTAGAATTTCAGTATTACATATTGTGTATTTCAATTTCGAATTATATGAATAAGAAGATAGGTGTTATCAGTATCAGAATTATCAGTGTGCAGGTTATAAACAATGACGGATAACAGTCCCTGGGTACCGGCTAGTACACAAATACACCCTTTAAAAAATACATAAATGAGTTGTTATTCTAACTAATACAATGTCTAAAAAAATAGAGATAAATCAAAAATTAAAAAAATTAATTCTTTTAAGGCAAGAAAGATATTTTTTTTATTTTACAGATATATATATTTTTATTTTTTTATTATTCCCCATGCTATATACATTTTTTTTGTTTTCCCCATTAGTGATTTCAGCATCGAATCCATAAACTATTCTAGTACAGGATATTTTTAGGAAGACAAAAAATTCCCACAACTATACATCCTTTAATCAATTTATAAATAGTGAGTTAGAGACATAACTTTTGCCTTCACAAACACTTTGAACGACTGATTTATTAATAAACAAAGCAGCTGAAAAATGGATGTATGCACTGTAATATGTTCAGCGGCTAACATATGGTTCTTTGTCATTTGCTTTTGAAAAGTTTTTCAGGATGAAAAAATATTGACAAAGCTTATTGTTAATTATTTAAGCTTCGATTACAACCCAACATATACATTTCCTGAATTTTAAATAAAGATGGAGGGGGAAATACAGGTAAAAGGAAAAGATTGAAGAAGCCCATCAAGGAACGGCCAATCGGAGAGCTATTGTTTCCCTTACGTTCCATCATCATCATCCACGGCCTCGATGAGCTTCTGCTTGGAAGAGTCAATGACTTGGTTTTCCTTTACTTCCGGGGAAGGATTCTGAAATCACTTACTGATAAGTCATCTCTGATTAAAAATCAAATATTAGTTCATTTCGAAGGTCTCATCATAATCATAATCAATAACCTGTCAAGAATGTCAAGGAACCTGACATAGAGTTCTCTGTTCAAGTTCTAGAAAGGAAAAAAAGTGACGAAATCTTAACAAAATGGAGCCGTATCGACAGCGATGATTGATAGGTCAGTTTAACTAGTAACAAAAAACCTATACAGCAAATATCCATTAAGGGTCTACAGTATTCGAGAATACAGTAATACCGTTGCTAAGTCAACAGTTGGTTATAGAAGGCGGTACTGTGATAATGCCCTCAGCATTCATGGCCAATCCCAAGGATTATTCACACTCTAATTATGTTGGAGTGTGCTTCGGGAGGGTCAGTCGCCATGACGGCTGGTTTAATATAATTAATAAATTATCAGCTACTGCCGGACTCCGACCCGAGTCGGTGTGTTAAGGGTAAAGTGTGTTATCACAGAGCTGCTCCACTCACTATTACATATACAGCAAGACATATTTCTTAATGATTAATTACTTTTTATTTTGGTTAAAAGAACTATCATATAAAAGTAGAAGTTGTTAGTAAGTTAAAAAAAAAAACTATCCTTATACATCAATTAATTATGTTACTTCAATGAGAAATAGCAGTAACTACTAATAATTCAAAAAATAAAACATTAAAATGGAGTGCTTGATGTTAATTGCTGATATTTTATTGACAAATATTGGTAAAAATAGAGTCGTTAAGAAAATATCTTAAAAAACACCCGGGGCTTTTTACGATGAACATTTTTTTTGGTTCATGACTCTATTATTATTTTAAACTTATTAAAAATGATTTCCTACTTTTTAGTTTTTTAAACTAACTACCGGTCAGATCAAACACTTCTCGCCTCGAGTACCAGTCTTCAAACTGTGACTTATTGGAAAAAATTAACCAATTTATAACTACTTCCGCTTAATTTCCGTTAATTTACGCTAGCGTAAACATACACAGTATGCTCCCGTGCGATGATGCAGCCTAGCGGACCCATGCTACTAATTTATTTTTATTACAAAACAACGTTTCTAAATTTAAATATCGTCCATTTAATTTCAAATTTAATTTTTACTTCATTACATTTGCTTTTTTAGTCTTTAACAATTTCAACACATACCAAACGATCGATTATTCCGAGCATCAACGATTAAAACTTGTATGATTCTTTTTACTTTTTTTCTAAGCTCGATCGATTGTTAACGCGTGTATTTTAGTTTTTCAAACTATAATATTTTTCCGGTCCAAAATATACGAAACTCCCGGTTGTATTATATGCTTTTCTCAGAAATCAAGTCATCTATGCCTTGGTACACGCTTAAGTACTTGGCACAAGGCAGTACCGTGACTTCGGATATGAAAATTCGCTAATCCTAAATATTCTGGTCACGACAATGTGACAAAATTATTATAATTTTATATTGTCATCAGTTCTGAGAAGTTTAACAGAAAATCGAGTTCAAAGATTCCGTTACTTACATACAAGCGAAGCTAATAAAAGCGTGTTAAATACAGGAAGGAGTGATTTATCTATATATCTTCAGACGCTGCTGGTTCTTGTACTACTTAATATAAAAGAGCTGGGAGTGGGTGTAGTGAGGGAGGGAGAGAGAATGAGAGAGAGTGAGTGAATGTGAGAGAGAGGGAGAGAGAAAGAAAAGTAGATGAGTAGAGGAGGGGAGGGAGGGAGGGAGGGAGGGAGGAGAGAGATAGAGAGAGAAAGAGATAGAGATAGATAGAGAGAGAGAGAGAGAGAGTGAGAGAGAGGGGGTGGGGGGTAAAGGAGGGAGAGAACATTAGATGATAAATGGAGACTAGGATACCGCGCGGATGTTGGCCTATCCCCGGAGGACCCCGACGCTGTTCACAAACCACTTTTTATTCATAGCATGGCTCCTTATTGAGGCTTTAGATACCAGACCATTTTCGAAACCACGCAACGGCCATTTGCAATTTATTTTCAGTCCATTACCCACAACAGCCTCCCTGCGTAGCTCTGGAATTGAACTCGGTGGTAGGAGGTGTCCTGGCGGAGAGTGCTTGCCTACGTGGTTGCCTTCCTCCATCGGGAAATAAAACATCTCCCAAAGATTTTTTTTTAACATAATAGGTTACATTTATTTTAAGGAATACTTATTCAGAAGCGGGGTAGCTCGATGTGTAGATTGCTAAGTTACTGTGCTAAAAATCCCTTGTTTGAATCCGATAAATTAGAGAAAATCTTACGGTTGAGTCTAATCTCGGCGCTGTGCAGGTAATTTTTTAACTCACTTTTAATTAGTTTTACCTGTATTTATGTAACGGAATCATATATACCATACTACGGAAGTAAAAAAAAAAAAGCTGTACCTTCACAATCCGTGAACGAGCCTGGGGTTCAGTAGATGGTAGATAATGTACTGTTTCAATGACAACGGTTGAGTAGGGAAGTGATTTGCCCAAGATCACGCTCAGCCGTCAGATTTCCCCCTAATTTTGGCTACCAACATTATAGAGGCTGGGTGAGTCCCAGGAGGGTCCTATAACCCATATGAACCATCTCCGGCTACTAAAAGACTACACAAAAGTCTTGCCTGTAGCGGGATTTGAACCAGGATTTTCGGCATGGCAACTCAGTGCTCTACCTCTGAGCCACTCATTTATTTACACATTTTTATTAACTCCACCTGTTTGGCAGAATCAACTGGGGAGTTAACATAATCTTAAATTATAAAGAAAAATTACAAACACTTAGAGAGAAAAAACCGACGGCAATACTACTCTATTACCATGACTATTATTAATGTAAGTTCAAACAGAGAAGAATTTTCATGGAGATAAAATCTTATTATAAATATAAAATCAATGGTAATTAAAAATGATTATAAAGCGTTTGCACAATTAATCTAATTTAATTACCATTGTAAAAGATGATTTTTTGATAGTATGGTTGAGGAAATACAAAATATCGGTATCTTTAGAATTAAACTTCCATTTTTTTTTTTCATAATTTCAAAACACGTCTCCCTCCAAAACGGAGCCATTTATTTTTCAAAACAATTACACATGAGTCTTCCTACCGGCTAGTGTGTCTATTAAAGACATTTAAACAAACATAAAAATGTAAAACAAACAAGGGCGGGTAACCTAAACAGACTCGTACACGATTTACCACGAAGGCAGTAGAAATAGAAAATGAACTGACGATACCATCGATTTGTGGTTAAAAATTGATAACCAGACTTTCTTTAAAAAAGGGATTTGTTATTTTTACAACCTTTTTGTGAAAAATTGACAAAACTCAAGCAAAAATATTAGTTTCATTCATTTATTTAATGCCAATATTTTAATTAGTAACATAAAAAAAAATCTTGAAAACTCTGATTTTATTCTTTAATAAATTTTAAAATGAAAAAGGAAAATTGCAATATACTGAAATCTATTCTCTGGAAAATAAAATCAAAAAAATTAATTAAGAAAAAAATTTAAGAAAGAAAAAGGATTTGTTCTAAACAAATTAGGTTGAAATAAAATTTATTTACTCTACTGATATACTCTCCAGAAAAAAATATAGTTTCCATAATTTATTCAATGCCAATATTAAAAAGAAGAAAAAATCTTTAAAATCTTATTTTATGTTTAAAAATAATGGCAAATTACTAAACATTCAAGGTCATAATGACACCGGTTTGGGAAACAAAATTAATTTACAAATAAAAAAAAATTAACAAGGAAAAATAATGAGTTAAAAGAAAACATATTTACTTCACTTCATAAAATATTTCCCCTTTGTTGTGAGCCAATATTAAAGATAATCCCTTTTTTAATTATCAATTGTATATCTAATGATTATTTTCTTATGTTATGTTTTATTATTTTATAATGATTATGTTTAACTGTGGCTTCAATATCCAATAACAAACATTTTTAACAATAGTTCTTAATTTATTTTTATACGAGAGTGACAATTAGGATAAGAGTGGTGACATGTTATATGTAAGGAAGGGCACAACACAACAGCAATCCTTTCCAGTCTTGAATTAATAGTTAAATTCAGGAAAGATCTCCCATCCAGTTCCTTTTTAGTCATTTCCTAATGGTCATGTCAACCATAGCTAGATCATTTATTAACTTTTTTGTGTGTTAGGATATTATGAAAACGGAAACAAAGAGTCCGTTAGGTAGATAGTTGTTTACGTGCAAAGGATGTCCTATCATTAGTCTTTTGGAAATATTTTAGTTTATCAACAGCGATTTTGTTGGCTTGGATCTGGAGAATATATTTGTGACTAGGAATATATTTATACAATGAGAATAAAAATAATTATGAATTTGTACAGTACAAAAAAACTATTACTTTCTTCTAAGCAATAACAAAAATCCAGATGTATATATATATATATATATATATATATATATATATTTTTTATGTACTTAACTCTTTTTTTTGTAAAGTTTAATATTGGTTTTAATGTTCTATATGAATAGAAATCTAGTTCCCAAATACTTATTGTCATTAAGCGTATGTGTCACTAATTGACATTAAAATCAATATTGAATAGGATGATCAAAGAATCGGAAAAGATCAACGAACAAATGGTGAAAAAATATTGACTGCATAATTTCTTTCGGTCCTTCCTTTTTTAAGGTCTCCTTTATAAAGATTATGAACGAATGTTTTTTCAATGAATGCATCATGAATGTATCAAAGTATTTTTTTTTTCAGGGCGAGTGGAAAAGGGTTCAGCTGGAGTCGCTGCTGGCAGCACTTGTTGACAGCAAGGTGGTTGCCATGAAGGCGGACACGGGCTACTACAAGTACCAGAAAGCCCCAAAGCCACCTAAGCACCACCATATCCACCACCATCACCATAAGCACTGCAGGTAAGTAGCGCTGCCAGTGTTGAATGCTTCAACTAGAGAGCAAGTTAGTGGGCTGTCAATGGGTTCGCTAGTTACAGAATGATTACATGTTGTGAGTAGAAAAGTCATCACGATCAGTGTTACAATTAAGAACAAAAATTTAATTGACTATTTGTTATTTCATTAAATCATTATTGAAAGCTAAACCTTAAAAAAGCGGGCAAACACTACAATTTGGATAAGTCCAGGATCCATGGTCCATTTTTGCAATTGATTACTATCAAGCTGAATAGCTTCGTTTCGATAAGATGCCCAACAATTTCTTGTGCGAAAATTCTCGATTGTGGTAGCTAACTGAGGTAGCAAGGATAAAATATGTCGATGATTTTCAAAAATGTATTACTAACTGGGTTTTTTTCGTTAAATCTCAAGATAATTATCTAAATTATTTGAAAAAATGCTTGTCCTACAAAATGTATGGTTTGATCAAAGAGTCCTCTCCGTCCATTATGTATCGACAACGAAGTCAAAAGAGAAGAAGTAAAAAAAAAAAAACAGCTGATTAGTAATCATTTTTGATGACCTCGTTTTCCCCTGCAGTCTTCATATTTAGAACAGATTACTGCTGAGTTTATGTAGAACTGTTTAAATGAATCCTCTATTTCTTCTCTATCAAGTGCTGATGTGAGGTGTGCTGCCTCTTATCAGCAATTAGACGTTCTACTTTTCTTTCTTTTTTAAGAGATTGTAACAATTCAAACATATTCTTATGAAAATATGATATATTACAATCGTTGGAATAAATATTTCATTTATACTAGTAACCTTAAATATTGCCGAAACTGAACTTATAACCAGATAAGTACCAATCTTGCGGGGGAAAAAGATTTTATCAATACGAATTACTTGGATAATAAACTTTAAAAAATAAATAACTTTATATCTATTATTTATTATGCTGCTGATATGAGGTGTGTTATCCCTGATCATTATTTATGCGTTCTACTCTTTTTGTTTTAAGAGTTGTAAAATACATACTCTTACGGAAATATAACATACAAGAATCGTTGAAATAAATATTTCATTTATATTAGTAGCATTGAAGTATTCCCGGAACTGAACTTATAACCTGGAGAATGTTGCTCGTCCGGAAAAAAATGATTTTATTAACACAAATTACTTGGCTAATATTTTTTTTTTTTAATGGTTAAGTAGTTGTTTTAAAAATTATGTTAAATGTTTAAATATTAAATACCACCTGCCGAGCTGCTAACCGCGATCTTGGGCATAGTAGGTAATTCTATAATTGTTAGTTTTACGATGAGTTGCCGTGCCGAAGGTCCTGGGTTAAAATCCAGCTCGCTGGTAGACTTTTATTTAATATGTTAGCGGCCGGAGTTGGATACTATGGGATCTAACACCCTTCTGGGGCTCACTCAACATCCATAAAGTGGGTACGCAAAATCATTATCATTATCATAATCATATACTAATCTCATGAACCGCCTATGCAGTGTGAGGAGGAATTCGACAGTATATTTTCCGCTACTTGTGATGTATGGACATTCGGATGAACCGAGAATCGACCTTGTTCAGGCATGATCGATTTTAGCATAAAAATCTGAATCTGTCCTGATTGTGAAGATGCGCCAGTTGTTATAGTTCAAAAAACAAATTATTTAGAAATAAAAAGAAAGAGCAATTCTCTGGAAGATCAAACAAATAATATTTATTAGCATTTAACGATAGAAAATGGAAATTAATAACATTTACATTTAAAAACATGATAAAATAAAAAAATAAAACTCGAAGAAAATTATGCAAAGTGCACCTTGTTTAAATTATAAAGATTATTTCTAGTATTAAACAATGATAAACAAATTTCTTAACGAATAGCATTCTTACAAATGGAGGTACAAAGTCTAATATTATGTATTTAAAGCTGACTTTCTGACTTTAATTTTAAAGTTTTATGAATGTTCTTCGAAGCATCGTCCGACTATAAAACGTTCACTGACCTGATCGATCACTGAGGCGATTAAAAAAGCCTGCAATCCAGATTGGGTTAAGCCCCAGTCCCCCAACTACCTGACCAAATGTTCGGATGATAGCAGGCTCATAAATTAATTCGTTGCCTTCATTCTTCTTGCTTCCTGAAGATAACTCGCAACGGAATTTTATGGAGAGACACCCTGGGTGAATCTACAGATGTTATAGACAGTATAACAATACGGGGGCGAAAATGTTCACCAATTGAAATCAGGTGAGACGATCGTCTTGGCTCAATAGTTGATACAGCACTGGTCTTAGGCTACACCTACATTGGATCCGGTGTGATACGATGAGACGTCGCTAGCAAACCATATGACTGAAATATATCGAGAGTTATAACATTTGGTTCCTTAAATTTATAAAATTAAGATTATTTATTAATTATTTTTTATACATTTATATTTTCCTATAATGTATAGTAAAATATGTATAATGTATACACCCCAGCATCGTATGTGATAGAATCACGTCGCACCGAATCGGATCCAATGTAGGTGTAGCCTTATAGGGAATATAAGATAACATAACGTCGTCGGCAGTTAACAGTTCTCCGACCTTTGATTCCTCTTGTTTAAACAATTTACGTTCCGTTCATAATAATTACACTTTACAAAACTATCAATCAATCCCGGTTTTTTTATTTATTTGAAATAAAATTTAAATCTAATAATAACGGATTCATTTAAATACATCTAAAAAATAAACTTTCAATCTGAATATAATTATATTTAAAAACAAAGAAACATAATGAATTACCTTGAAAAACTGATTTTATTTAATAACTTAAAAATAATACTGTTTCTGAAACACCCATCCTAGATCAGTCGGGGGCTGCCCCTAATGGTAATATAACATACCGCCTCCTGTTAGGAAGGTTGCTCTAGGCTGTGTATTGTAAATGACCTTGTGATAAGAATATGTGTTTAGTTTACTGTTATGGTGTGTATGCATGGTGTACTGAACTATGGTAACCCGTGGGGGCGTTATTCCCCAAGTAACTGCATGCAACAGTTACCCCTTGCGGGAAAAGGGGCGAAATCTGGCGGTTGAACGTGATCTAGGAGAAATTACCTCCATGCACAGCCGTTGTCCATGAAACAGTACAGTCTCTACAATGTACTGAACTTAAGACCTTTCATGGGTTGCAGTGTTACAGGTTTTTTTTTTTTTTTTTTTAGTTTTACTCTCCAGAACTATTATCATGTTCGAGAATGGTAAACTCATACCTTGAGCTAAAGAATCACTTTTATGTTAAATATAGTTGCAGATTTCAATGTTAAAAAAAGGGGGGAGAAAGAGAAAAAAAAGTAAACGATCTAGAAATAATGGGAAGGATATGTACGGGAACGACTCCTTGAAAAAGTAGAAACTAAATAAGGAGGCTAAGGAGTAGGATCAATAACCACTTAACCGGCTCGTTTGGAAAGATAGAGGAGCGGCAAAATAAAAGCCAAGGAAAATAAGTCCCTAAGCACCGAGGGGGGACTTCGGGTGGAGGGGACTTGGGGTATCTGCTAGCAGGCACCGTTCCAGATAGCCATCGCCTTATTGCCACTTCTTAACCCTCCAGCCGTCTTACCTTCAACTTCTCTCTCCCGTATTTTTATTCATCGTATATATTATCACCTAATCCATTTTTATATATCTTCTTTTATTAGGCTGTATAAAAAAAATTACCGTTTAATCAAATTCCAGAGTTCAAAAGTCTGTAAATAATGGTGACTAACAGTATCTTTCGACACACCACCCTCCCTGGCAAGTTCGCGAGTACTTGTGGACGGATTTGACTCAACAGCTTCCTTCAGAACCTCATCAATGTCCATTAATGGTCGCCCAGAGCCCTTCTTCCTTTCCAACGTCGTATCTCCTCTGCTAAATTTTTCAAACCAACGCCATGCAGTGCGCTGGTCAAGGACACCTCCCCCTTCATATTTAATAATTTCAAGAGTTGCTTCAGCGGCTGTGAAATTTTTTTTCCAGTAATGTCTTAAAATTAAGAGAATTTCGTAGGATGTTTCTTCTCTGAAATAAATAACTAAACTGAGGTTTATTTTAAAGAAGTCCAGTGTTAGTAAACGAGCTTAGAGAATGCTCTAAAGGGTTTATTAAGTGTTGGTAAATAATAAATAGCATTAAAATATTTACAGACTTTTGAACTCTGGAATTTGATAAAACGGTAATTTTTTTGTGTGCACCCTATTAATATTCATATCTATGCTTAGTTTGTAATGGGATATTTAAAAAATAAAAAGTCATTTTCCAACTCTTGCGGTAACTAAGGTGACCCTTTTTTTAGCCTTTTTTTTTATATCATTCTACCTCAATATTTTTTTTAAAGTAAGAGAGCCTTACAAGTGCACACAACAGCTAATCACCAAACGACAACTTGATTAGCCTAAAAGGATAATGAGAATTTTTATAGTAAAAATGTTAATTATTAAAAAGGCTTTAGATACAGTTAATGGAAGAATTAAGATCAATGGGGAAATCATCAATGCTAAGCCAATGTTTGAAAAATTTGTTGTAGCTGTGCGACAGTAGCTAATGGGACACAATGATGACATCAGCTTGAAGCAGCTATTCTCAATAAATAGCTGACAGCAATAAGTAAATGATAATTATGCCTCAGATATTTAGCTCATTGAGAAAGTTTAGTTGTTTTGAAATAAGCGCTACTAACGAAGAAATAAAGAGGTGACTAGGTGAGGGACAGTAAAAGTGATTTTTTTTTAATGGCCCTAATACTGAATGCTCATCAAGCTACGCACAGTGTACATCTCTATGGAAATACTAATATTTCAACACCTACTAAATGTTCCTAACTATAAACAAAAAAAAACCTATACTACTACAACCCACGAATAGTCTCTTAGGTTCAGTACGTGCTAGAGACTGAACTTGTTCTAGATCAATGGTAGTGCAAAGAGCTACTTTTTCCAAGAATCACACTCAGCCACCAAGTTATATCCCAAATTAAGGGAAACAGCTTCATAGATGCTGAGTGAGTCTGTGAATCCCACAGGCCCCATCCGTTGCTGTTAACAGATCAAATAGTTATCTGCCACAGCCGGATTTAAGCCTGGGACTTTCAGCATAGCAATTCAGCCCTCTACACCTGAGCTATCCCATGTTCAAAACTATATAGAAATTATAAAAGCTTAATTTAACACAACTATACAATGGAGCATGTCTTATTATTGAACGGAGTCGTTGCAGCAAACCCATCAATATGAATAAAATGGTATAGAATTCCGACTAATTTAAATAAATTATAAGAGAATCTGAATTTAAACCCGGAACATTTCCTAAACGACTTCGCGCGATGTCATCAGTTAAAGAAGTCTTTTCGCTGAAGTATTATCATTATCGAAAGGGCAAGGCACCAAAGCGGGATAATCAGTGTGTAGAGAGCTGAGTTGCCGTGCCGAATGTCACAGGCTCATTAAGGCGGTGCTAGATAAACTATTTATCTGTTAGCAGCCATAAATGAAACTTGTGGGACCTAAGGACCCTCCTAGTGCTCATCCAGCCTCTATAAAGTGGATACCCATAAATTGGAGAAAACCCTTGTTGTTGAGCGTGATCTCGACCTATCCTAATCAACTTCCTCACAACCCTTGGCTTACACAGTACAGTATGAATCCAAGACCTTTCATTAGTTTTAGTCGTGCAGGATTTTTTAAAAATAATTAACGCTATCTCAAAAGTCGAACCACAGTACTGAAATGTCGTTTTTATTATTAGTGCTTGAATGACACTTAATGTGGCTTTAAAAAAATCAATAATAAATATTATGAGCATGATCAATGTTTTATGTATGGTTTAGATTTGTTATATGAGATTTATAAATGTCGAGTGGCATATGGTTTGGATGATTTCTACGTGCCCCCGTGCCCCCCCCCTAAATCCGCCCTTGCAGCTTTGTATTATATTTATAAGAACTATCCTTTTTGATATACATACATATAATTTTATTTTGAATTGTCAATCATGTTCTACTAAAATCGAAATTATAAATTCTACATATATTGAAATATTTAAGTACATAAGGTAAAACAATGTACTCTTTCTACACTAAATTGAAATATAAAATCCAATATGAGTTATTTTTTTATAAGTATATAAATAATGTTTTCCCGAAATGATAGTTTCGTATTGTAAGTAATGTATGTACACGCAATAAATTCTACTATTGCACAGTAGAAATCTATTAAAAATAAACTGATATTTAAAAATTTAAAAAAAATCTGGACCCACTTAAATGAATGCGTAGTTAATTAGTCAAGAATAAAATATAACAGTCGTAGATCAAGGAAGCGTAGTGGAAAAAATTTTGGCATTAAAATCGCACAAAAGCATGACTGATTTGCATGTCGCCATAAAAAAACAAAACTAGTGATCTGAAAGTGTTGACCGCTGGCAGAATTAACGCTTTAAACGGTAGAGGAAAACCAGGCCAGGAATGGATCTTGAGTAGTGATAGAGATGAAAATAGTATATCATTATTGTTATTGTTATTTAGAAGGATATGCAAAGGCGTTATAAAATTAATGATTTTTATTTTCAGACACAAATCTCGGTCGAAGGCATTGCGCAAGGTACGCCAGTGGGACGATGGAAATGGAATGTTAGTATGCCAATTAGCAGTTAGTAAGTCAACAATAATAACAATAAGTAAAAAAAGTGAAATTTTTGTTAAAAAAAAAAGAAACATTGAAAATAAAATTAAATAAATCTTCAGTAAAAATGTTAGCATTTATAATTCTTATCAATTTAAAACAAAATATATAGAAAAATTTGTTTAATTTACGATTAATATGTTCCCAATGCAATGCCCAATTAAAGATAGTTTCCAAAAGTTTGAAGAAAAAAATTTAAAACGGAATAATAACCAAAAAAATAAAAAGCAAAATAATCTTTATAATCATAATAAAATAAAAAATGTAGAATGAAATCAAATAAAATACTCTGTTAGTAACCATCATTTGACTATTTTAAAATATTTATAATTATATTTATTGCTCTTATAATTATATTTAATATATTTATAATTATATTTAATATATTTATAATTATATTTAATATATTTATAATTATATCAATTTATAATTATATTTGTTTCCTAGCAACGGATCGAGAGGCTATTTTTCGTTTATTCTTTTGTCGTGCACAATTATTTTTTAATTATAAAAAATTTTAAAAATCGGCAAATCGCAAAGCCACTGTCCCTGTCTTCTTTGAAACATTACAAAAAATATACCACTGTTTTTTAATTTAAATTGAAAAAATGGAGTGCGTCCATTTAAAAAATAAACAAGTTACATCACATTCCAATAATAAAATTTTAGGACAGTCACTTCAATACTTAGAATGCAGTGAATCCAACATTTTTCTAATAAACCTTTTTTTTTATCTATACAATATAGTTAAAATATAAAGTATACAATACTAGTGTACTCTAGGACGGTACAAAACTTGTACTAGACTTCAAGTTCTAGAGTAATATCGGGGTAGCTCTACTAAAACGTTGGGTGCTTACTGTTGTACAATTAAATCAACAGATGTATAATTTATAAAATGGAGGTTAGTCCCATTTTTAAAATTTTTTTTTACAAAAATTATTTTGGACAAAGTATAATAGTTTTTTTTTAAATATTTTTGTTTTGAAGAGAAAAGATTTGCCCTGGCCGGGATTCGAACCCGAGTCGTCTGCATCCCCGGTGCAGTGCTCTAAACCACTGAGCTACCAGGGGTCGTATCCAAGTCCGACAAATCCGTTCTCTTCACCGATCCTATATCCCTGTGTTCTCGCAATTTTTGTGATGTATACACGGGGAAGAATGTTCATTGAACATTACTTTAATTAGGATCTTGCTGACATACGTCAATATCTAATTTTTAATTTATTCTTATTAATAGTTATTAATGTTATAATATTAATGATTATTTTTAAATATTTTTAAGAGAAAAGATATGTCCTGGCCGGGATTCGAAACTGGATCGTCTGCATATCCGGTACAGTGCTCTAAACCACTGAGCTTAAAAGAGTGCCACTAGAAAATATCTATTATCTAAACCACTAAGAAATATTGTAAAAAATATTTATAATATTTTTTACTTCATACTAGAAGAAATATTGTTGAAAACTTGACTGAAGTAATTAAAAATTACTTATAAAATGTAGATAAATTTATGATACTCGGAGACTATAATGGAAGGGCCTAAATTGTTAAGTATCCAGAGTAATTCAATTGGTCGGCTCCGTTCTCGTTCCAGGCCTACGACCTTAACCTAAAAGCTTTCTCGGCGAAAATGTACTTAACTCATCCCTTTGAGACAGAATTCCTTCACCCGTAGTTCACAATATTTCAGTAGAACCGATACAGCTACGAAAATAATTTACATAGGAAAAGAATAATAAAAAAAACAAAAAAAAACTGAAAGACGAATAATGAATAAATAAAAGCAAACAAAACTCAAAAAGAGACATAAAATAATCAATAGAACTAATGAAGATATGAGATCTTTTTGTTCATTGGAGAAGGTCTGTTAGGAATGTTGATGTGTGCTCCATTTGATCTCCCTTGAAGAGAATTTTATTTTGGTATTTAAACTTATGATGTCTGAATTGGCAAAATGTTAAGACGATTTAAGTCTTCAAACTCGTTTTCATAAAACTGTTTAAAAGCATGAATTTTAAATAGAGACGAAAAGAAATTTGATTTTTTTTAAATTAACTTACTGAAATTTACAGCAGCTTTAAATAATAAGTACAACAAGTAAATGTTATTAATGATATACAATGGCCAATAAGTAAAGACAAGTAGAGAAACTAATCACTTCTTTTCAGTTGCCTCGGAGGAGTATCGAGAATTAAAGAGGTCTAGTAAGTGTCCAAGCAGAAACGGAGAGCAAATTTTAAATTTAAATACGTATTTGTGTTATTTATTGGACGGGTCTTAAATTTAACTTTTCCAAGCAAACATATGAGTTTTCTTTTCCTATTAACATATGAATCTGTATTTTAACTGTGCGAAGTAATGTAGGAGTAAAAGAAATTTGGATTTCCATAACCAATTCGAGCTACTGAAAAATTGGTTAAGCATTTTACACAAGTACTTAAATAATTATCCTTTTTAGGAACAGCTATAAGGGAGTGGAGTGGCTCAGTGGTAGAGCACTGAGTAGCCATGCCGGAAATTCTGGTTCAAATCCCGCTGCAGGCAGTTACTTTTATTTAGTCTGTTTGCGGCGGGAGATGGATCATATGGGATCAAGGACCTTCCTGGGAGTCACCCAGCCTCTATAAAATATTATAAAAATAGGGTACCCAAAATAAGGGGGAAAAACCTGGCGGTTGAGCGTGACCTAGGACAAGTAACCTCCTTGCAGAACTGTTGTCCGTGAAACAATACAGTCTCTACCATGCACTGAATCCAAGACTCAATCGCGAGTCGTAGTGGTTACAGTTTTTTTAGGAACAGCTATGTAGCTCAGTGGGTTCAAATTAGCCTGTGGCTGATAAATTATTTAATTTGTTAACAGCCACGGATGTACTCTGTGGGATCTGGAGATTCTCCTGGGGCTCTCCCAGCCTCTAAAAAGTAGGAGGGAACCTAGTGGTTGAGCGAAATCTCGGCCAAATCACCTTCCAGCGCAACTGTTCAGACAGTACAGACTCTATCATGTACTGAACCCGAGACCCTTCATGGGTTGTAGTGGTACAGGTTTTTCAGGTACTAATTCTAATTTATTAGCAACAGCTAAGTGTTCGGAAAGTTTAGAAAATGTAAATAGTAAGTAAAAAAAAATCAACAAACATGCAAACGACGAGGTATTTCTTGAGAGATCTATTTCTCATTAGTGGCGATAAATTGCTGTGAGAAGTCAAAGCAGGTTGAACATTGCCAACGGAGACAGGAGTGGGGAAGATGGTGAGATATGGGTTCCCTCTGGAGTTTATCTCAAAGCAACTTCAACAGGTCCTTTGTAGGAGGCTAGCATGGCTTTCTCTAAAGCAAGGTCTTCTCTATCCATTATGTATAATGTATTATGTATAAGTGAAAAAATATATTCTTAAAAAAAAAGTAAATAATCAGAATAAATAAAAAATGCAATTGAAAAACTCCAAAAACAGTCTTAAGTATTTTTTTTTTTAATTCTGTGCCACAATAACCCACTAGGGGTTCAGCACTAGTAGAGACTGAACTGTTTCTAGGTCAACGGTTTCGCAGGGTGCTGATTGCTCATGATTTGTGGTCATGATTTTTGTGATTTGTCCTTGAGATCACCCTCAACTGGGATCTAGGTCTTTTCAACAAAGAACTGAAACTTTAGATAAAAGCTTTGTGATTAAATAAAGTCTGGAAATGCGTTTTACTTGAGAATCATTTTCAAAAATTTTACTCTTAAGGAATCTGTCCAAATTTCTGAACAGATGGAAATCCGTTGGAGGTAAGTCTAGGGTATAAGGTGACTGTGGAAGAACTTCGTAACCCAGCCCGTTTAGTTTCTTCACTTAATGCCATGAAACATTGTATCAACCCTGGGGAGAGAGGAAAAATCCTTTGTACCTGCCATAAACCACCACACAGAAACTAATATTTTTTATATATTTTTATTTGAAAAGAATTTAAAAATTAGTAACAAATAAAATAAAATAAATTATAATCTTTTTTTGGTTGGAAAATTTCTAAAACAACTGCCAAATGGCCCGTTCGTTACAACACCCTTCCCCGAACGCGGTGGTAATGTTTCTTACAGCTTGGGCTGCCGAGTGTCCAAGTTTAAATTCATTAAAAAAAATACACGAAAATCGCAAAACAATGTTCGTTACGACAGTAAATATTGTAATGAATAACAGATCATTGCAGTCTGTGAACATAAACATAGTACACAACAGAATTCCACTTTGAATTTTAGAAATAATAAAAACGGGCATTTCATATGAAATCAGAAATTTTAAAAAACAGTAAGTTGATGCCTCAAAACTTTCCAAATCTTTACGATATTTATTTGTTAATTATTTGAAATTTATTTTATATTAGCTAAATATAAAAAATAATTAACTACCGAGTTTTAATTTTTTTTTAATAATAACAGAATTATTTGTAATTATTACACAAGAATTAATAAAAAATAATTTAAAATAAAAGTTTGTTAGAAAGACAATCGTAATAATTCCAAAGTAATAAAATGAAACTATAATTAAACGATGTTTTATTTTCTTGATAAAAATAAATTGTTTTGTAATTATTAAATGCCTGTATTTACGGACCACATGCTCCAATCCAATGAGGATATATCTTCATCTCCTGTCGGAGATAGCCTAAAGTTTAAACGGATGGAGGAACGCCAAGTGTACAGAGAGCACACAGTGCACACTTTTATATCCCTACATCTGTCACAACTCGGGGATGAGAAACCGTGGGAAAATGGCCAATTCTGAGCAGCTTAACTCCAGCAAAGAAATCCCTTTGAAAATCCTCCCGAGTCAGCGATCATTTTTTGTCTCAAATTTTAAGCTACTTGTCCCCATCAATTTTCCCCTTGTATTTTTCATTTTTATTCCATTCTTTCACGATCTATTTAACTTAATACATTTTTTTATTTATCTATCTATTTATTTATCGGTGAGTTATTGTGCCGGGGATGCAAATCCGACTGTGGCAGATAATTTATTCATTCCCTAAACGGCCGAGGATGGACCCTGTGGGATTTGGAAACCTTCCTGGGACTCACAAAGCCTTAATACAGCGGGTACCTTTAATTGGGGGTAAAACCTGGCGGTTGAGTTTCATCTCGCCCGAATCGCCTTCTTGCACAACTGTTGTTTTAGAAACAGTACACTCTATCACGTACTGAGCCCAAGACCCTACATGAATTGTGGTGGTACAGATTAATTACCTGACCATTTTCGTCGGCTTTAATTTAGAAGACGTTTTCCGATTACGAAAAGTTGCATCATCCAAACCGTAAATAAAATATAATTTTTAAAAATTTGACATTTTATTAAGATCACTTACATGATGCAAAATCTGTACCTATATATAACGCCTTCAGTTGTTGAGTTGTAGACACCTTCAATACCAGTGTGCAATACAGTTTCCAGACTATGAAACATTAAAAGGAATATTGTCAATTGACAGTTGATGGTTTGATGTGCCAGCTCAGACTCAGCACCCAACTACTGGTTGCCCTGAAGAATGCCTAGATCTTGCGCCGAAACGTTGGCACATTAATTTGTTTTGTCATTGAATGCACCCCCTGACCAATTCAATCCATTATTAAAAGGGCTAATTGAATCAACATAATTTCTCTTTGGGTAATACATAGCATTCTATTTATTTTTAACAAGTTTATTCCTATAGTGAAAATAAATAACAAATACATAAATATGAACTAATTAAGAATTAGGAAATCTCTTAGGAAGCATTGCATCACTTTTATGGTAACTTCAAAATGGAGGGGTGTGATAAAGGTATATAAATATCATTATACTATTAAAATTATTAAGGTTTGAACCATGGATGAAATAAAATTACAAGTAGTGGGAAACAATGTGGATAGAATTATTACGTATTTGGCAATTACAGAAAGTTCTGATCACAAATTATAATTTGCCATCCTATCAAATACCCATGAAAAAAGATTCTGCATATACAACTAAATTTATGCATGTGGTTTTCAGTTTCTGAAAGTAAAATTTGTAAGCAAAACTAATTAGATTGTACCCAATCCTTTGATTATGCTCCACAAAATTCATCTGAGCATTTTCATCATGAGAGGTACTGTTGAAGAAACTTACTAACTTGACAAGAATATTCGATAGAACAAATTTTCAAAATTATCATAACTAGTTAATGTTCAAGAAAATTAATGGGAGATCTTTTCTGTAGATTTTTAATGCTTGTTACTTTAAATTTCATAATGACTGTTCAAGCCTACCATCAAGGAATCGGAAGATTAAAATATCTAAGACCATTGTCCTTTATAATGTTCGACTCATTTGAATAAAAAAAATTAAAATAAAAAAAACATCAAGTTATTTAACCACAGATTGAAATAGAAGTTTCAAGTGTATTGGGATTTTATATTTTTTTAAATAGCACTGATGAGGGTGTTCCAGGCATAAGCCTAAACACAGGAAATTTAAAATTCCTCAATTTAAAACAAAGGGTAGACAAATGTGCCCCTTGACAACAGTCGATTGATCTAATTCAAATATGACAGTCAATTGATAGTCTCCATTTAAATTTATTTATATAATCTTGAATAAATGTTACCAATAAAGTGATAGAGATCATGCCCCCCAGTACAGAAGTAGAACGGCCATTGGCTGTTACTTAATTCTTCTCAGTAGCTGACGTTTGCATTCTTGACTCTTTCCTTCACAATTCATTCTCCTCAGAGCCCCTTCTTTTGTTGAAGCATCAACCCTCGTGTCATCACTATATCTATATAAAACCAGATCCCATCCTACTGAACCTTCTTACATTCCTGTACTCCCGACTCTGCAACAGTGTTTGAATACTCCTTCCAACATTTGAAATTCATGGCTAATCACAGAAAAGTGTGAAATTGTTGGGGAGTGCAGTTAATAAATTTTGCAATGTTTATAAATTTAATATAAAACTCTCATAGAGCTTCATATTCTTTTTAATAATACCTATTTTAAATTAATTTTGTCTTTCACCAATAACATGGTGTCCATAATATTTTGTAATGAAATTATTTTTCTTGTAATTTTACTATTTTTATTATCTTTATTATCTCTTTAATAGTATTTATCTCAAGCTCATTTTGTCTTCCACTATTATTACCATGCAATAACATGGTAATCATTATATTTTGTAACAAAACATTCCTTTTGTAATTTTACCATGCTTTATTACCTTCTAGATTTCTATCCATTCCTACCTTTCATCAATTACTTCATAATTTATCTTTAACTCTTTGCATTTCTTTCTTGTCATTCATATCATTTCTGTTATAAAACCTATTATATCTCCCTTGTTACTGCATTGTTTAAATAGTTTTTCTGCTTTCTTTTATTCTCAGCTCTGATGATGGCCTAAAACTTAGGCTGACATGTTGGCACAAATAAAATAAATTTAACTTATTTTAGGTTAACTTTATTGATGGAATCCCAACCATTTCACACTCTTCTAAGAAATATCCGGTCAACCATTTCCAAATCAATGTCTAATATTTATATATATATCACTCTCTGTTCTCGCATTTCATCACTAAAACTCATTAATTGTATTTTTTATAATTACTTTTTTCCTGAGTTTATATTATTATGTGCAAGTTCTCATTTAGTTTAACTAATATGGTATTTCTTTTTTTTCCTATATTTTTTTTTAAATTTAAACCTGTACAAATCTACAAACACTGAAGGGTCTCGGGTTCAGCATGTGGTAGAGGCTATACTGTTTGTGGGACAACGGTTGTATAGGGAGGTGACTTGTCCTAGATCACACTCAACCGTTACGTTTTCTCCCAATTTAAAGGTAACCACTTGATAGAGGCTGGGTGAGCCCTAACAGATTAAATAAATTATCTGCCATGGCCAGATTTGAACCAGCGACCTTAGGCACGGCAACTCAGCACTCTAGGACTGAGCAACCCCACTCTTTTTTTTATATAAATGACCGTAACTGACAATTTATTTTTTTTATAAATGATTGCAACTACTTCATTCCATTTGTTATTCGTAATAATTATTTTCAGTAGATGATATTCTCAGAAATAAGGTTAATAGTAATAATATTTATTATCTTAATTTACTCTCGGGCTACTGTCTCTAAGGAAAAATATCTGGTTCAAACAAAGTCTTAAAGAAATTATAAAAAACTTAACTAAAGAATAAATAATATTAATAAATAAAACAAGAAAATCTCAAGAAAAATAAAATCAAAGGATGGTTAATAGAACTATCCAGTCAATATTTACAAATATATTATATTAATTTGCGGGGGAAAATTAAATAAATCTATTTATAATCATTTGGGAATTGAATAACTAGGAGATGGTCAAAGAGCTGAGACTTGAAATTGGAGAGGGTATGTTAGTGGTGAATAGAAGAGGGAATAAAACTCCAAGATAGGAAGAACAGATAAGGAAAGATGCAATGTCAAATGCAGCATAATGGTGAGCTGCAGTATGTAAATCTGATGTGCGTGTACGGATGTGACGGGAATGGGCAGATTATTCTTTCCGTTTTAAGTAAGTCTAAGTAGATCACATTTTATATACTATCAAAGCCAATTTATTATACATATATATATATATATTTTTTTTTTTTTTTAAATGAGCTCTCTAGAGCCTTATTAATAATACTAAGATTTGAAGTTATTAGTACAACAGCTCTTAAGTAACATTAGGTTTTACTCTCATTATGATATTACTCTTAAAACTCCTACCTACAATATTATTATAAAAAAATTTAAGAAATTAGTGAATGCAAGTCTATGAAATTTATGCCTTAACTATTAACTAAAGGTATTTTGAGTCCAAAACAATCAATATTATAAGAAATGTTTTCATTGGAAAAAGATGATTAGAAAGATATATTGCCTACGGGTGTAAAAGTACAGTGTATATATAGTTATAAGCATTAAAGGTTGCAGAAAGGAGAACGACAATCATAATTTCCCTGTTATATCTAAAATGTTTCCATTTTGCTTCAATATTGTCAAATTATTCCAAGGAGGGCCTAGAATCAGAACAGCTAGGGCTAATTACTTGTTTTCTTTACCCCTTCTTTATCAGTACCAAAAGAGAAACTCAGTAATGTTTAGCTCCGTCAGTCCATATAAACCAACAGTAAAATTATCCCTGTTTTAACTTTACATATACATTTATTTCTTTATTCTTAAAACTTTATTCTAAAAAGATCTTTTTTTTTTAAGGCGCATGGGAGACGAAAGGTACGTTACCCTCGATATGGAAGGTGTAGATGAGGAAACCCCAAGAAGAAAACGAAAACGAAGAAGACGAAACATCGATCTCATGACTTCCAGACAAAACTTTCAAAAAATACAAGTATGAGATTCATTATATTCTTACAATGAGAAAAAAACAAGTTTCTTTATAAACAACTTCCAAGTATACATTTCAGTGATAAGGATTTCATGCAGAGAATGAATAGATAAATATATCAATAAACTTTTATCATCAAAATCACATGAACTATTTAACACAAGGTAAGGATAAACGCCTATATTTTCATTACATGTGGTTTTATGGGCACACACGCATATATACTGGTATACTCGTATACATGTACGAGTATACGTATACTCGTAAAGGATAGAGATTCATTCGTTTTGAGATCTTGACTCTATATAAACATTAACATGGACCAGCATTACACAAAATTAAGCTACAAACATTTCGTTGTAATAATCGAAATTCAGATAGCTTCCATCTGACCATTTTTTATTCACTAGCCAAATCATTCAATATATTGGAAAGGTCATATGTCACTCCTTCAAAAGAACAATGACATAACTAAAAATTTGTTGTATTGCTAGGTGTTATTGATATATTAGGTGTTGATGACCCAAGGGATTTATGCCTTCAAACAACAACAAACAAGCAAAATTTGGGATATAGATTTAAACCTTCGGTAGCAATTGTATTAGTTCAAGCTTTTTAATTCAGGAATAAATTATCTGATATTCCATTTCCAACAAGTTTTTGGTTTATTTTTTTTAATTAAGTCATATATTTTCTTTATAACATATTTCTTTTTTTTATAAGATATTGCTTATATACTGGACTCAATCTCCTTGATTTGTGTAATTTAATAATGAAGAAAAAACCATATTCCAGTCAAAAATTGTTATTAAAAATTAACAAATGATTAAAAAAAACGTTTCGACTTATTTGTCATTCTCAATTTAAGTAATTCCTCATACAACTTCCTTTAAAATTTACAAGTCCAAATCATTACTTGAGGTCAAACAATTTAAAAGTCCAAATATATATAAAATCCTGGAACTTAACTATCTTCCATGGTCAAATATAATAGGTATTACGCTAATTAATACCTAAGAGACTGGGATGCAATGCCTAAGGGGTTGTGATGGCTGGATGAAGCTGGACGCTGAGAAGCTTAGAGAGAAAGGAAAATAAAAAAATACTAAAGATTAGATCTAGTTTTAAATTCTAATAAGGTTATTATTAATTAAACTTATATTATCACTAAACACTAACCATTAAAATATATTAATTATTTTTATATGTTGATAATTTTAATAAAAATGTTTTTTTTCAATTTTTAAATACTATTCAGATATAATGATAATAAAATGCTATTCTTATAACAAATAACTTACAATTGATAACAAAAATTGATTTATTGGTTTTTAAAAAAATTTGAAATTGAGGTACTATAAATAAGTACATATTTATAACCTTTGCAACTGCATCTTTGGCCGCCTTTACCAGCCTTCGAGGCTGATATCAGGTTTCAAAATATTTATTTCTCTACAGGATAGGGTAATTGACCCTATGCCCAACCCCTAACCTGGAGGACCAGTGGCTGATTGCAATCAGAAGACTGGACGATGGGGCCGCCAACTCCCTACGCCAGAATAAAATATCTATATATGTATCAAAAATGTATGTTATATTTGTTTTTCTGTTCATTTTTGTTATTCTAGAGAGACCTAGTCCCAGAATAATGTCACTTCTCTAATATAAAATAAAATATTAAATTTAAAAAAAAGGTCAGCCATTGTTGTAATACAAAAACTATAAATAAATTTGTGGCAATATTTCCAATGGATTATTAAAATTTTCTAATTAATTTTTTTTATGCCAATTAATACAACAATGGATTTTGTTTAATGATGTCTAAATAAGATTCTGATAAAATATATATTTTACAGAAACCAGTTGATCCTGAGGACCTACCTAAGAGAGCGAGGTGGACAATAATCATTACAGCAGGTTTTCTTCTTTTAACATGTATGCTTCTTGTAGGCATCACGCTAAGGATGGCGCCCATCATTGATCAGATGGGTCAGTAACATCACTCTCTCAATGTTTCAACCCCTCTCGATCTGTATACTCAATGATGAGATTGAAACCCAAAAGAACTCGCATTCGTTATTAATTCTTGAAGCACTTTAAATAGATTTAAATTTAGCAACTGCACAATTCATCTTTCTTTTTCTTCTAATATTATTGTGTAGATTATTTCCTAATGTAGTTATTAATTTAGTAATGGAAAAATAAAAATCACATGAATTTGAGGAGATTCCAATATAAAAACAAGAACATCACAATCAGCTTAATTAAAAGTCCGATGAAAAAAATTTGATTAGATTGAAAATCTTAATATCGATTGTGATTGGGTCTTTTTCTAATATAAGAAATTTTAAAGACACCAAACTTGAACACTCCTCAGTCACCTAGAAACTGCTCTCACTGTGTCTGGACTAGTCCTTAACCTTAACTACCAAGAGATTTATAACCAGATATGGAGAAGGCTTCTCAACTCAGATAAAATCACATAAGATAAGGTTTCCTCTTGGATTCTTTTCAAATAAGGCTCATAGACATTCAACTTCTACAGCAGTTATTTAAAAATGTTTCCAGGTTTGTAAGGGCTCTCTATTAATAATGTTTCGGGTCACATGTGGTGTAGTTGTTAGAATAACACCCTTTAAGGCCCAAGGTCGCTGGTTTGCAACTTGCCAGGTGCCCCTAGGATTTTTTAAAAGGGAGAACAAAAATCCTTGATCATGGTGTCCTTCGGAAGGGATGAAAAATGGGGGTAACGAGCCAGTGTGGTGTCAGGTTCTGGTTCAAGATATTATTTATAATTATACCTGGATAAGCAAAATTTAAGACTCCCACTGTAGCATCGACTGATTAGCCATAGTATCATAAAGTGACGTAAATTGAAAAAATAACAAACAACAAAAATGTTTGAACCAACATAAAATCCAGCATTCGTATGATAAATGCTTCAGAACACATTATTGTTTCCGGCCATTTAAACTCGATTATTACCTGAGTTGGACTAGAAAAACGAAATTCCAATGGAAGGTAAATTATTGGCAAGCAATGAAAACTACAAATGAAAAAATATAACCACCCAAGTTAATTAACTAGTACTGAAGATCAGTTAGAAAAGAGATTCAATAGCATCTGAAACTTCAGAATACCAAACTAAAGAAAATAAAGAAGCTTGCACTATTTTTTCAAATAAATTATCTCTAAATCAAAGAGTACAATTTTCAAGCCTTCTTTATTTATTCTCTGTTGAATATCCCTTAATGCACCTTGTTCTTAAAGGCATGGAATAAAAATTGCTTGCTTAGTAAGCTGAAAAATAAATCTAGTGATTTGGAGAGTATATATACCCGGTTTGCTCAAAAGTTCATAGGCTAACATTTTAAAAACACACTTTTTTGGTAAAATTCTATTTTATTAATCAACATAGACATGACGATTATAGTGATCAATCAATTTTTCAATACCAATTTTATAGCACCATTTCTCTTTAGCCTCAAAGTAGACCTCACTCTCAACAATTACTTCTTCATTAGTTCTGAACTGCTTGCCAGTGAGGAATCTTTTGCGATCTACAAACAGGAAAAAGTCTCTGGGAACCAGATTTTGAAAATATGCTGGAAGGAGAAGCAACTCATTGCCTACTTCATGCAATTTTGCCATAGTTTTCATTGAGTTGTGAAACAGAGGATTGTCTTGATGAGACACTTTTTTTCTTTTTCAAATGGGGCCCCTTTTTCCTGATTTCACCCTTCAAACTCCCAAACAACGCTATGTAATAATCGCTGTTGATGTTCTACCCCTTTTCAAGCTAACCAATGAATATTATACCTCGTGCATCCCAGAATACTAATGCTATAACCTTGCCAGCCGACCGTTAGATCTTTCCACGCATTGGATTCGGTTGATTCCGTGCAGTCAACTTGGGTGATTGTAGATTGGACTCTGGAGTGTAGTGATGAATCCATTGTCACATATTGATGGAAAAATTCTTTTGTTATTACAGTTGAATATTGCTGAACAATCTTCCGAGCCAACGATAAGAATTTTGCTCGATTGAGATCGAGAAGTTTGATCGATTGTGAGCTCGCGCAGCAGCCACTTTGCATACAGCTTTAGCATGTCAAAATATCCATGCAAGATATGTTCAAAACGCTCTTCGATATCTTCAGAGTCTCAGCTATCTCGATAAACTTGAATTTACGGTCATTCATAATTATTTTGTGAACTTTTTTTATGTTTTTGTCAATTACAGTCTCTTTCGGGCGACCACTATGTGTATCGTCTTCGATGCTTATTTGCCCAGTTTAAATTTAGGAAAACACTTTTTAACGGTTGATTTTCCAGGTGCAGACTCCGAGTAACGCTTATCAACCCCAAAAAACTGGCTTCAACAGTATTTTTTTCATGATAAAGCAAAGTTTCATTGGTACACGAAATTCATTTTTATTAATTTGTTTACATTAACAAATATTGCTTCACTCACAATGCTATATCTCATGAACCAATTGTCTGAGAGCTATCAAATTTATACTCGTATCCTTTGAAGGATAGTAGTAACTAAAAATCATATGGATTTAATTTTAGTAACATCAATTATATGTCAGCCTATGAACTTTTCAGCCGACCTAATACATGTATCAATTTAGAATTTTCAGAACCATCATTAAATGATGTTCTAATATAGCTGATTCTTAGCAGTTCTTCTTCATATTCATCAGTTCTCGAATACTTTAGGACCTTTTTTAGATCTTCCAGTAGACTACTTTATAAGCTTAGCTATTTCTTTGTACTACTTCCTTCAACATAAAATGTAATGTACAATAATTTGATACATTTAATCTTTACATGGCTTTATTTTTTACTATATTTTAATTCTAGCAACAGCAAACCATTATTGCTATCTACTAAGGCTACCTAACAGCATGCATTTATTAAGTATTTAACTGAGATTTATAAGTGGATGTATGAATTTAAACAGTAGTTGAGGACTCTTCTTTATTCATTAAGTGTTATTTAAGTTTATTAACTCATTTCTAAAATATTAAAAATCTAGAATGTAAATATGATATTTTAGCTTTACTGCTAAATAATAACTATTATATTTTAATTATTAAGTCTTTATTGGAGGCTGATAAAGTGCAGGTCCCAAAGATATTACAATATTACAATTTTTAAAATATTAATAAACAAAAGCCAATATACTAACCACAATAATTTAGCAAATTAAACCCCACAATTTTTTTTCAGTAGCGAAGTTGTTTGATCAAAGCTTAATCCAGAAATGGAATGTTATTCTATTTAAAGCATATCAGGAAATGTGTGGTTAGTTCTTTTCATTTATTATTTTCAACAATAAACATTATAATTTACCAAGAAAAAAAACCAGTAAACTCTCCTTCCCTAAAAATTTGGGTGCTTCAAAATATCTAACAAATTATTTAAGACTGCACCATCCAAATTTTTCTGCAATACTACAGGATCAACTTTTACAAACAAGGAAAAAACTACTTCCAAATTTCAAAATATTCAATAACTAAGAAAAGTTGCCTCTTACAGCTGATAGCTTATTGGAGTGATATTATTGAAGGATAACATATTTATTGCAAAATAACTAAGTGTATATGAGCTTCAGTAATAATTTCTAAAGTAGAAACCACTGTTTCAATTGACAAAAATACAACAGTACAACCTAATTCTTTTTAAGCATCCCAATTTTCTTCAACAATAAAACATTGATCCACAAAATTTCTTATTAGAATCAATAAACTTAAATGTAAAGGTTTGAATTTCCGAATCTTAATCCCTGTCATTATCTCTATTGATAAAAAGCTTGTATCACTACAACCCATGAAGGGTCTTGAGTTAAGTAGGTAGTAGAGACTGTACTGTTTCTAGGACAACATTTGTGCAGGGAGATGATTTGTCCTGGGTCACGCTCAACTGCCAGGTTATTCCCCCAATTAAGGGTTTCCATTTTATAGAAGCTGGGAATGCCCCAGGAGGGTCTCCAAATCTCACAGAGTCCACCCCAGCTGTTAATAGATTAAATAGTTTATCGCCACTGTCGGCTTTGAATTTTGGACTCTTGGCACAGTAACTCAGCTCTCTACTACTGAGCTACCCTGCTCCCTTCACTATGTATAACCTAACCTGTACCGCTACAATCCATGAACTGGTCTGGGGTTCAGTACATGGTAGAGACTGTACTGTTTCATATACAACGGTTCTGCAAGGAGGTGACTAGTCCTAGGTCACGCTCAACCGCCAGATTTTTCCCCCATATTTTGGGTACCCTATATTTATAATATTTTATGGAGGCTGTGTGAGCCACAGGAGGGTCCTAGATCCTATATGATCCACCTCCGGCTGCAAACAGAATAAATGAAAGTCTTGCCTGCAGCGGGATTTGAACCAGGATTTCCGGCATGGCAACTCAGTGCTCTACCACTGAGCCAATCCGCTCCCTATGTTTAAGTTTTAAAAAATAATTTATTTTAACATTAAGAAATCACTCAAGGTTCTTTAAAAAAGGTTTTTTCTTAACACTAATTTTCCAAGTTGACAATGTCATAACATTCAAATTAATCTTTGGCCCATTATATAATATATAAAGCATAGCATGAGGCCAAATTTTTATATTTTTAATTGTGCTTGTGGTGTTTTAATGATTTTTTATGTCTGAAGAATATGTTTCAGTGCACAACCAGAACGAAGAGCTGATGAACTCCCTCAACAGGCAGGATTACAATGAAACCTACCTAATGTTTAGCTCTCTCAACACGAATTAAGGTGAGAAACACTATCTACGCTCACCAAATGAACCTTGTAAATTCGAAAAGTATTATTCCAATAGTTTGGTAACTGCATAATACTATTTATCATTTTTATGTTAGTTGTCAAAAAAATCCAAGAAGCTAACTAAATTTTTAAACGATTAAGAAAAAACTTCTTTTTTTAATGGAAGAAAGTTATAAAATATCTAAGTGGAAAATAGTTGACTGAATAATTCTAATGATGGATTGAATTGGTCAGGGGGTGCGGTCAAAGATAACACAATATAAGCAAAACTTATAATAATGTGTATAGTAATTTCGGCCTAAGATGCCCAATAAGTTATTTTCTGTTTCGTTTCCCAGCCCTGAAGATGGCCTTCATTAAGGTCAACTAAGTTTGGCTTATTTTGTGTTATCTTTGACTAGACCCCCTAACCAATTCAATCCATTGTTATAAAATATCTGTCAGGAATGATTTCAAAATCCATTTGTGTTAATAGCACGTCAAATGCAAGTTGTAATAGACATGGGAGAAAGAAATATCCCCTATTAAACCGATAAGCATAAATAAAGAAATATATAATATTTTTATAATCTAAAAATATGAAACAATAAAATATTATCTTTTCATTATTAATAACATAATATGATAAAAAATCACTATCATGGAATTCAAAATTCCGGCATTTTAGAACCAGAAGCACCTTACGCAGTAGAAAAATTAACTTTAACAAATACAGGTCTAATACATTTGGCTTCAAATCAAAACCTTAATTAACCTTTAGAAAATTGAACCACTTTCAGATACTATAAAAAAAAAAAGAGTAAGTTTTTATGATCATTTAATAAGAATATCTGAACATAGAATGATAAAACGAAAATTTGATTATTTTAAAAACAAAATGTAATTGGTTCAACTCAATTTAAATATTTCAGAGAGTATAATTGAAAATAATGAGCACTTAGAAAAGTTGTCAAAGGATGAGAGTAAAAGATTCCAAGAGGTTAGAAGAAAAATAATAATCTTGCAAGAGAAGAGAAAGGCAACATTGGAGAGAATGAAGAAATTAGAAATATTGGAGAAAGCAAAATGAAGTGTCTATACATACACATAAAGTGAATGATTAAAAAATTAAAAAAATATAATATAATGAGTGATTTCCCCCCAAAAAAGTAAAAAATTGTCTCCCTCATTTATTACATTCAGCTGATGGCTATCAAGTATTTTTGTTTTAAACCAAAACAAGTTTTCATTAAAATGTCAACTCTTGTGTTGAATCAAACGTCTTAATAAGTCTCATTCCAATCGTGTGTCCTAGGCATTTATTATAACTGATCATACAATTTAATGAAATTACTCCACCATGGGCTAAAAATCTGTTATAAAATTAAAATGTGATGGTATTTACAGTTCAAAAAATTAAGTCACTAGAGCTTTTTTAGAATTTTTAATATTCTATCATAAACTAAACTTTTTCTTCAGTTGATTGTTCAAAATTCGAAAAAATAGTGTTAAAATTAGTTTATTTTTTGCCTCAAACTAATTCAGTGATTGAGGGTTTAATGGTAAGACCAATTCAGATTATCACTCTAGTAAATCTATGAAACCTAAGACTTAATCATAAATTAGCACAAATCACTTTTCAACTGCATCATTAAAAAAACTTGAAACACAAACCAGACTTCGTTTTTCGAATACAGTCAGAGTCATAAGTACACCTGAAATTGAAGTTAAAAAATAAAACACTTAGCTCAACATTTATTTTACAGCATCAAATCAATTGAATTTTTACCATTTAACGCCTTTTAAAACTCCATAATAATAATATCTATCAAAAGTAATTGTGCACAACTTTATGAATATTACATATTTAGATATTATTATTAGGAAAATACATAGGTAAAAAAAATGTATCAATTGAAAGATAAATTTAATATATTTAGATGTACGAATATTTATGACTCTGACTGTAAATAAATGAGCTCTGAACTTACAGTCCCTAAAAGCACTTCAGCATCCTCGGGAATGATCAAGCAGCGTCATAAGCATTCAAGATCAGCATTCAATACTGCAGTCTTGTTATATTCTAAAAAATAATAAACATAAATAAAAAATTGAAATATAAATATTTTATTAAATATAGAATGTATCATAACCATATATACTCAATTTGTGGATCTAACATTCAACCAAACATACTACGTTAACCAACTAATAGAGATATTCTATAATCAGGGGTGGATCCAGAAACTGTTCAGAGGAAGATGATGAAAAGGAATATAAACTTTTTTAAATCTTTATAATGACTCATGACTCTATAAAATTATCATTAGGCCATTTCTTACTCTGGGGCTGAAACATGAGTGTTCTTAAAAACCGGTGAGAAAAATCTTCTGACATTTAAAAGGAAAATACTCAGGCACATGTACTGCCCAGTGAGAAGTGAACATGGAGAAGTATACGTATCAAACGAAGAAGTATACTCTTTCCTCAGTGAGCCTGATATGACAAACATTGTCAGACTCAGCAGGCCACGATGAACAGGCCATGTCGCAAGGATGAGATAATAAAAAACAATGTTGGGCAAGGAAATTTATGAAAACCAAACCAGAGGCTGCCCAAAACTTCAATGTGTGGACAGTGTTGCAGTGGATTCAAGGACCCTGCTTAGAGTTTGAAAATGGAGGGCAGTTGTGTCAACCGATTGAACTTGCAGAGCCCAGAACCCAGTAATACGTCATGCTAATGAAAAAAGAAGAATTTTTGATTCTACTTTTTTTTCTTTCTTTTTTTAGCTTATGTCTAATGCAGCTAGACATACCAAATTTATCAATGGAATATAAAAAGTCGGATGAATTTCAAAATATAATAATTACTTTTTTCATTATGAATCTTGTTTCATTTAAATTGAAAAAAGAAAGAAAGATATATTCATTTTCTGTATTGGGGATTCGCTAATGTAATAGGGGCCCTCACAAGTGAAACGGAAAACAAAAATAATAAATATAATAGATTATTACTGTTTTAACTTATATTATAAAAATATAATAGATTTTAACTGTTTTAACTATTTAAGAATAAAATAGTGAGAAGCATATCATAAATACACTGAAATCTATTTATTTGTAATTAAAATAATAATTTAGATCAAGAAAGAGATGATTATAACCGGCTTCGCGATATAATATTTGATTTTTTATTTCATTTATACAAATGAATCTTTTATACGAAAAAACATTAAAATGGACAAAGTAAACTGGAATTATAATGTTGGATGGAAATAGTTGGGGGGTGCAGTCAAAATAAAAACACTAAATGAGTGAGGACACAATCAATAAATAAGTCCTCACTTATTTAGTGTTATTATTTTTACTGCACCCCCCAACTATTTCCATCCTACATTAGATCTTCCAGTCAACTATTTTCTAATATAAACTGGAATTAGTATAGTAAGAAAATATGTATAGGTTATGGAACAACCCAGTGAGTCCCATAATGAATGAAAAGTCCATTTAAACAAATATTAAACGTTAAAGTGGTGTTATATATTCTTAGCTTGAAATAGAGATCCATGCATTAGTTGTAAATTAAAATTAAAACAGCGCAATATATATAATCCTTGTTATAATTTATTATATGAATGGTTTACTTAAATTTAAAACAAGGTCGAGCAATGGAAAATTAAGATGACTAGCATAACTGCTTAAATCATTGGTATCTGCTCCGCAGGTTGTCACTTCTAGTTGAGTTACAACAAGTTTTAACTGCTAATTCGCTTCATTTTTAGTATTTTTAAAAATACAAGTTATCATGAGCTTTAGTATGGAAAAGAGAATCTAATTATAGGTAATGATTAGATTTCAGTAATCATTTTATCAAGAAATAAAAGTTTTAAACAGAATTTGGAAGTATATTTGAAACATTCATTCTAGATGAAATGACTACTGAAGTATACTCATTTCCCACAATTACCTTCTCTTTTCCATGATAAAACTCATGATAACTATTTGATGAAAATATTAAAAGGGGAACGAATGAAAAGTTAAAACTTGTGACCCAACTCGAAGCAACAACCTGTGGAATAATTACCCTTTACTAACATTTAAAACAAGGTCGTGCAATGACAAAAAAATTACTAACATAATAACATCTTAAAGGATTTGACTATTTCTAATATGTTACATCATGTAACGAGTAAAATATATTTTTTTAAATATTTTAATAAAAGTAATTTAATTCATTACATTTAATTAAAAGGATTACAACTATAAGAATAATTGTATATAAGCTAATACCAAACTTCTTAGCATGCAAACCCTACCGCTAAGTATGCTATACTGCTCATTAAGTGATCTATTTTTAATGTATAGAACTAATTACTATAATATGAAAATATTAATGGCATGTATAGTTAAATACATATTAAGAATCTATCTTATACTCCTATTGTACCAATGAAGTACTTATACTATCAAAAGCAATAATTAACTAAAAAAAATCCAGAAACATGTCTAACATTACTGGTTGTGAATTCCAAATTTACCATTTAAGCCTTGTTTTGTAAATTTCACAACTCTTGAAATTTTTAAACTGATGAATTTGATAACTTAATTTTATCCCTGATTATAACTATTAAAACGTATTTTTTCATTTTACATCTCATAGAATAATGGGTGAAATTAAGCACTATAAGCAGTTTTCTGTCTTTCCCACCTATTAGCCAGTTTTGCCAACCTATTGCCAACCAAACCATTCATCTTTTAATTAATCTCAATTATACATTTATAAAAATGTATTTTATAATATTCAACCTCTCTCTATATACTTAACAAAAATATAAAAACCAATATCTTAGGTATATGATTTTAAAAACAAACCATGAACTTTTATAGTTTAAACAAATTTTGAACTTATTTTTTATGTATAAAAAAAGTTTTGTAAATATGTTATTATTATTATGATCATCTATTTTTTCTTGCATTTGCGGGTTAAAAACAGAGATGGTGGATAAATCCAACCATCTGCAGTTATTAATTTTTGTTTTGTATTTTCCTCTTCAAATGTTTAGAATTTTTTTAACGATCCTGGCCGTTGCTAGGAGAACTGCCTGTTGTGCCTCTTTTAAAACATCAATCGGAAGTCTCAGACACTCATGCCCTCCACCGTGGATTTAGGGACCAATCAATTAGTGGAAATAAAAATAGGTGTTACCACCACGTTTTCCAAACGGTATAGTTCTTTTAGCTCAGCCGCTAGTTCCTGATATTTGCGAAGTTTCTCTCCCACGGTTGAATTGATATTATTGTCGTTAGGGGTTGCAATATCAATCATATTTGATTTCCTTTCACTCGACTTAATAAGGAGGATGTCTGGTCTATTATGACGTACAGTGTGATCTATTATGATGGGTTATTATTATTATTGCGGAGCTACAACCCGATGATGCGTCCTGACCTCCCACCAACCTCCGCCACCAATCACGATCCCGTGTTCTTCTTATACAATTTCTGACCTCAAGGATGTCCCTCAAGTCAGTCGCTACTCCTTCAATCTACCTCAGCTTAAGTCTGCCTCTTTTCCTGGTCCCATTAACCAGTTCTATAACATTCTCAATGTAATTTCAATTTCTTCTATGCGTGTCAAATGTACCCATCGCAAACTCCTTAATTTTAAAATCTGGGCTAAGCCAGGCTCTGTAAATAGTACACTTCTTGGTTAGTCCATCTTCTCCAATTTCCATCTTGAAACACTCCTTCAAACATTCTTCGGAGGATCTTTCATACCAAGAGAAGATCTTGTTCATTGGCTTTTGTCAGAGTATTGGTATCCGAGTCTTCAGTTTGTGGTTTCGTGATATTATTACTTCCGGTATCACGATTATCAACCCTCATTATGTACCAAAGTCTGGTGGTTAGGGTGCCACTTTTGTCCTTGGTGACCAGTGCCCACATCCCTAGGGTGGGATGGCTACCTACGGTGTGTACTTTAGCTTACATTCGTCAGTCGTGTGGGGGTGGATGTAGTTAACTGACGGAGTGTACAGTGTGCACGTTTCAGTGTAGATGCTCCACCAACTTGGTGGGCCAGAGGATATTTGCAGACCGGGCGATATGGATGCCACATCCCTACGCCACTGTAAGAAGTATTAGTTATCAAATTAATAGTTACTAATAACTAATTTATTAATTATTTTTAAAAAATGAATGAATAACAATTGCTCCAAAATGTCAACCTTTAGCACTCGGTCCATCTTTGGCGAGAAGAAATGGAAGGTCATTTCATTAGGGCCACCAACTATTCCTTCATCTTCAACTTATCATATTATAAAAATTCATTTATTAAATTTATAATTTATTAAAAGTATACATATTATTTTTTAATTATTTGTGTGCTTCGTATAAAAACTATTCACTAATTCATACTACGTTATGTTGTTGCAGAAATTTGGATGCGTCTTCCAGGATTTACTGCCAAAAGGAATAAGTGAGGAAGGGATCAGGAACTTTTGAAAATCGGATTTTTCAAAAATATTGGAAAGGATCGGGAGTCCCTTCCCAGTCTGAATTGAGTGATAGTGAAAAAGTAAACTGCAGACGATAATAGACATTGTTGCTATGGTTGTTTTATAGATAGTATTTGTTACACATTATTGATAAATCAATAATACTTTGAAATCTATTGATGATTTTTTAAAAGTATATGTATTGGTACATAAGAAAATGAATTCGAAACAAGTATATAAGTAATATGTAAATAAAAAAATGTTGATGCCTTCCTGATAATCAAGACATTGATGATAAGGGTATTTTATAAAAATGCACACTTTTTCTTAAATATTACAAAATAAAGTTTTGGTTTTAATAGCTGTTGCTCAATGTGACGTGACTCAGATATATGGTAATTCTATGTTTATACTATAGCTATATATGTTAGTAACAAATGAAAAAAAAAAATGTATGATATAAATTTTGGCTGTCTCGAAAAGACATTTAATGCCTATAATGAAAGGCTCCTACATAGGTACACATGTGTAATTATTATTGTTGAAAAGTAATAAAAATTGTGAATGACAGGTTCATAAAACATTTACTTACCGATAAATATATGTGTGTTAAAGTAGTAAAGTGATGAGTAATTGTTTCCCTTTAGCGATTTCAACAGTTCCTTTGGAATATTCATTTAACAAATGTCTTCGTATTAGAATTAATTTGATTGCAAAAGTCAAGAGTTTGTTCTTATGTAAGAGTCATGATGTATGTAAACAAAACAATTGTAGTTGATGTATTAATTGAAAAGTGTTAACTGGAGAGAAATTTCTCTTTGAAAAAAATTCAATAGTAAACTGGCGAACCATAGTCTATCCAAATTGTTATTCAATATGAACTAAACCAACAGATTCAATAAAATTCTTCAATTTTTTTATTATTTTTTTTAAACCTTTGTTAAACGTTCATCGCCATATCTAATTAATCAGAAAACAGTAACAATGGCAGGAGTGTAAATAATAAGCATATGTTGATTCCTTTCCCTTCCTATATTACGATAAGAATTGAGGCTGTGTTATTCCATCCACAAGTATTATAAAACATTTAGGTGAAGGACGGAGTTCCTAGGTTCAAAATTTCAGTCATGATATACTGATAAGAGATCCGTGTTTGATCAGGAGACCGATATGACCTCATGGCTTCTCGAAGGCCCGTTCATATTTCGTTTAGGACGCCTCACAGTTTGTTCGTGAGTGAAAACGTGTTGAATTGCGTTCTGTTTTAGAATATGTCTTATTATGCCGAGTATGTTTCAAGCTCCAGCAGCAGTTTAAAAAAAAAGTGTACCACAACAACTCATGAAGTGTCTTGGGTTCAGTCCATGTTTGAGACTGTACTGTTTCTTGGACAGTTGTGCTGGGAGGTGACTTGCCCGAGATCACGTTCAACCACCATATCGGTAGAAAAATTAGATATCTGTATAAATTATAAATTGAATACCTTATAAACAATCAGGGAAAGAAAATATTTATTGAATACCTAATGGAGAAATACGGACATCGTACTCTTCCACCATCAAGCTTTCCTTTAATGGATTGTTCACGGCAGTCGCCACTTTTCCGTCCCTAACTTCCAATTTTTTTCTATCATAATATATATTCTCTTTTAAATCTCTGACCTTTCTTGCCCTCCATTACATTTCCCTTTCTTCGTCTTCTCCGTGGTCGTCCACTTTTTCTACGTTCTGGCGGTGTCCATTCCAATATTTTTCGGAGCCATCTGTCGTCTTGCATTCTCTTTACATGTCCAAACCAAACATCCTTAAAGTTTTTTAGTTATTGACCGATTCACAATATTTATGTTCGAATAGTGCCATTTCCTACCCTATCAAGCTTTGATTGCCAGCAGCTTCGTCTGATTAAGTACATTTCGTTTGCCATTATTTCATAATTGTTTTAAATACTTCCCAAATGTAGGCCCCTTAAAATGTTACCATACTTTTGCAAATATGTTTTCGTTATGTTCTTGTTCCACAGCAGGGAGTTTGGAGTGCGCGTAACGTTTCTATCACTGAATCTTTCTTGTATTTCATCTTTGCTATTTCATTGTTTTTTTTTTAGAATTACTCCCAAATACTTACTCTTCTTTACTCCTTTAATGGTGTCATTATCTAGGTTTAAGTCTTTGACATTTTCGTTTTCAACTACTAGCATTTCTACATATAAGAAGTTAATCCTGTATTTTCCTTTAATCCTTTTAGTTTTCTAAAAGCGATAAATGCGAGATCTCCTTCTCCCACTCAAGGTCCCATGCTTATACTTCTTTTTACCCGTCCATTGTATTACAGATACGCCGAAGTATATTTTAAGAGAGTTGGGGATAAGCAACATCCCTATCTTTGACAGTTTGTGGTTTCGAATGGGAGAGTTAGTTTTGTTTATTATACTTTTATCACCCATTCTTCATTGTCTTCCACAATCGTGAGACTGGAACACAATCTTACGCTTCCAGATCAATCAAAGTAATGTATGAATCTCTTTTGCTTTGTTATGGCAGCTTACATTACCCCCATTTCTGCAGCGGATTTGATTGTAAAAACGTCTTAAGATTTTCTGGTCCTAAACCGAAGTAGAATATCTCCAGCTCCCTTCCTATTTGATGCTACAACAGTAGAACAAATTGTGTACTGCTTTTTGCATAGATCTTACTAACAAAACAGTTGAAATTAGCTTTAGGAGGATCAGACGATTTTTACCATCAGACTAAGCACTTACCCATTTTATTCTCTATCAGTAGCAGAGTGGCTCAGTAGTAGAGCACTGAGTTGCCATGCCAAAGGTCCTGGGTTCAAATCCCGCTCGTTGGCAGCAGACTTTTATTTAATCTGTTAGCGGCCGGAGATGGGTCCTATGGGATCTTTAGGGCTCACCTGGGTCTCACACAGCCTCTATAAAGTGTATACCCAAAATGAGGGGGAGAATCTGGCGTTTGAGCGTGATCTAGTACAAATCACCTCCCTGCACAACCTTTGTCTAAGAAACAGGACAGTCTCTACCATATACTGAACCCAAGACCCTCCATGGGTTCTAGTGGTAGTTTTTTTCCTACTTCTAAAAATACGGTTGCACAAGAAAACCAATCCATACCTGTCCCATATAGCACAATACCCATTTTGCCTTGATATTCCTTTGGAGGATATTGCAAGAGATTTTAGTTTTTTAATGTTAGATAAAATCACTGCTATCGCAAGTTTCGGTCAAAGTCGGAAGTCTCAAAGATACTAAAGGCAATATTGTATTAGGAAAACATCAAATACTTCCCTAAATTGTAGGTTAGGCTTTAATAGAACAGGTATTATTATTATTTAAATGAATACTATTAATATTTAAAAGTCCTTTATTAATATATCGAGATGTTCATCTCTTTTTTTATTAGTGGTCAAGACCATATCCAGTCCTACCTTTACCAGCTACTGAGTTTTTAGTCCACTCTTGCTACTTGGAGAGTTTATGCCATTCTCACCTGTTAGATCTCTTAACTCTCTTCAATTAGAATTTTGTTCAAGATTCTCTGCTAGTCAGCCTAATTACTTAGAAAATCTTTATACCATGGATTGTCAAACTAACCTATGATTTTCGAGTCCACAACACAATATTAATTTTCTTCAATTCCTGCACCATGCCTTCACAAATCCTATTAAATCTCCAGTAATTCCCGTGTTTACTTGACTATAATAGACATTTACACCGACTTGAATATCATCACTTGTAATTTTTTCCATTGATATATCACATCATACCCAACTCTTTTTCCTTGAGATCAAATACCACCAATCTCTATAAAACTGCTGCATTATAGAGATTCAATAGTTATGTTAAGTTCGTAATTATATGGATCTCTAATTCCCTATTATTTATTTTCCCTGGATTGCTCATTTGAGGTTCGGATTATCACTTTCCTTTATTTAAAGGACATTTTGGTAAATACAAAGTAATATAAGATATACTATCCTGTTTTCATTTTTTAAATCGCTTCCTTAATTATTCAAGGAATAAACTTCTTTGTAAACAGTCATTAACATTTTTTACAACTACAAAGGTTGATTAAGCAATTCTATTTTACTATACATTTTCCAATACTTGAATCTCAGGCAGATTTTGCAAAACAAGCAAAAAAATAAGTTGGAGCTAAACCAGCATGCATTAATAAAAAAGAAAACTCAATGCCAATAAAACAACACTAATGAAAAATGTATTTGCTTTTGGGGATCAAAAATGGATAACTCCATAATTTAAAAACTCGACTTTCACATTTTTCGCTTGATTAGTCAAGCAACTGTGTCAAAAATTGACCTCTTTTTCCCTCAAGACTAGTCTGAACCTGAAGTTTTGGAAGCATAAAATTTCTTAACTAAACCAGCGAAAAATGCAAAAAAAGGAGTAAATTTTGAAGTTTACACTTTTGGTGCTGAGTGCCTCAGGTTAATCCTATATAGTAACATACCTAACATTAGAAAAACGAAGAATTAGTGTCTATCCAGTGTACAAAAAGAAAAATTATTTTCAAGAATAAAGGTAATTATTCCACAGGTTTTCGCTTCAAGTTTAACTTTTCATTCGTTTCCCTTTTAATATTTTTCTAAAATACAAGTTATGAGCTTTAGTGTGGAAAATGGAATGTAAGTATGGGAAATGTGTATACTTTGGTAATCATTTCATCTAGAAATGAATGTTTCAACCATTTATCATCTACACTTCGAAATGTTATTTGAACTTTTAGTTCTTGATGAAAAGATCGACGAAATCTACTAACACATAACCACATTCTCTTTTCAATAATAAAGCTCTCTATAACTTAATTTTTGGAAAACATTAAAAATGAAACGAATGAACAGTTAGAACTTATAGCTCAACTCTAAGTGACATGCGGAACTGATACCAGTATCAACACATATCACTGAAATGGTTTTAAATAAAACAGATATAGTAGCTGAAACTAATTAATGACTAGGCAATTAGTTCTGATGACAAGCAGTTCAGCACCAAACTAAACTTTCATCTGTGGAAAGCCACCCATTTTCCCCCTATTTGCTGAATAATCTTGATCTAACCTTTTATCAATAAATGGTTTTTGATTATCATTCCAGTTTTCGTGAGTCTAATTTGGTTTACCTCAACTATAAGAACATAAAATTAATATTATCTCACAAGCATGATTTAGTGTTAATACTAAACACTGAAAAGATCAAGTAAAAAATCAAAATGAGACTGAGAAAGCAGCAGTTTGTTCCATCTTTTAAAAGCAATGAAACAGAATTGGACAAATATCAGTTTATAAATAGGAGTCAATTAGTTTTTAATAATTATAAAAATTTATATAGAAAAAGATTTGTATTCCTATTAATTCAAAAATAACTATTTCAACTAACTAATTAACAGTTCTGAAAACAAAGAGAGGATACATCTAATACTCAAATAAGTGTAGGCTATTAAAAAATGAAAACATTTAATAACGAACGATTAATATGCAATTAACATATAATTAATTATCCAGAATAGTACAATTGACATGAATGCTTACTGGACATTCAAATTTGGTATGTATAAGATTTAAAGATTTAGATACGGTCAATAAAATCAGTGACTACCTATAATCCATAAAAATGTTTACACAATAGTTCATAATTTCAATAAAAATAAAATCTTTACCATGTATAGGTTAATCTGAGCATTTCATAAGACTACAAATACTTTGTACAAGGTTTTACCAACAAATGGTCCATGGAATTATTTTAATAATGCCATTACAAAAACAGATAAAGGATGTATAATATGCAGTATTGAAACTCCTCCTCTACATATTTTCATATTTATTGTGAAACAAAACTTATACATAAGCTGTACAAATACATTCTATTCACCTTACGGTAACAGATAATTACGGCACATTTGTATGTATGTAAATTATATACAATACATCACATGGCCACTAAACTGAATTTATTATAACTGGTTTATTGAATGAATCAATGTGAAATAGTCTAGACTAAATATGAATAAGATTCAACAACATAAATGTAACAATTCTGTATTTAGGGCCATGCTGACTTTACAAGTATCTAAAAACAAAATTAAAAAAAAAACAATCATTTTATATTAAATATATATATATATGTATATATATTAAGATATATAGCCCTAATAAGCATGACCAATGTTAAAAGTTTAAATGCTAAATAAGTGTAGAAACAGGTACCTAAACTTTTATCTAATTGTTTAATAATACCTATTACAATATGTGCCAAGCGATTACAAAGAATAAGGCTGTACAAAACCTAAAATATATCTCTATACATGACTGTCAAGTCATAATGCAAAAAATAAAAACCTTTGTATTAAAATTCTGTTTAGAATAAATATATTCATCAGGGTTCCTTAGAATTTTGTAAACGGTCGGAATTTATAATACACAACTTCATAAAACTCACAGGTCCGCAAGATTCACATTCATATCTAGAGCACATATAACAAGATAGCTGACCGAATATTGAATGTCTATATTTTAACATTAGGCACTTGGTTCGATTATAGGACAATTTCAGCCTGTGTTGCTCACAAACCAGTACGGTTCTTCATTACCATATAATTCACAGATACATCTACCTATACATTTTACACAATTATAATTAATAATACATGAGAATCTTTCCGACATACAAACATAAGCACATAGAAAATTCCTTTAATATATCACATAAGTGATTTTCCCCCCTTAAATCTCTAACGAATTAAACAGATACTGATCATCCAATTTCAGACTAGTATTTACGTTTATAAAGTTGTAGGATATAAAAACCGACCGAACGACGACCACAACTTACAGGAAATGAAAGAGAAAAAATACTCACTAAGTAAACCTAAATAAACAATTTCTTGATATATACACATATATTTGTATAATGCAATTAATAAATACATACTTTACAAAATTAATCAATTTCCTTACTACAATTTTTTTTTAAATTTATTATTTTGTACAAATGTTTGAAAACAGTACCTTAAAAGATTTTATACATGCATATATTTCAATAAAACAGGAATACTCAGATAGTAAGTACAACACAAGAAAGATAAGCCTTGCTCTTTCTCATGCATTTCCCATAGTTGTGTACTTGGAGATCATGCGACTCCGCAGCGGAACCCATAGACTCAAATCTTTAAGAACTGTTTAATAATTGTTAATTAATTAACTTCTTCCTCTCCTTCATGTTTTCTCTTTTTCCCCCGGGGAGTGGAGTCTGAAACAATTAATCGTATTAGTCCTATTAAGTTAAACAAGTAAAGCATGATAAATGTATACAAAATAATTAATAAATGTATTAAAGGAGGCGATAACTAAATATTCTAGAAGGTGAAATAGCAAAATCTTAATTTAAATGAGATAATATTAGGTAAAGATTATACTTATTTAGGTTGCTGGATAAACAACAAACCGGATCCAAATAAAGAAATTAAATGCAAAATTGAACAAGCCAGATGTGCACTCACACAAATGAAAGGACTGCTATGCGATCCACAAAACTTGGGACTAAGGATTCAGCTAATTAAATGTTATGTTTGGTCAATACTACTATATATATTTATTTAATTTTGTTCATCTCTGTTATTCTAAAGGGACCTGGTCCCAGAATAAAATTATTTATCTATTCTACTAAATGGAGTAGAATCAGGGATACTCACAGTCCCTGCCATGAATAAATTAGAGACTTTCCAGATGTGGACTTACAGAAGGATATTAAAAATTCCCTGGACCGGCCATGTAACAAATAGACAGGCTTTTTATTTAAACCAAGAAAGAGAATTACTCCATACAATCAAGGTCTGCAAAACATCTTACCTAGGACATTTACTAAGGAATCAAAAGCATTTTCTGTCGCAACTGATCAGACAAGGAAAAATGGAAGGAAAATGCGGAATTTGAAGTAGGAAGGTCTCTTGGATCAGAAACATAAGACATTGGATGGGTTTGAACTATGAAGAACTGTTTAGAATAGCAAAAGATCGAGACAAATTAGCCGAAATAATCGCCAACATTCATTGATTGAATAAGGCACCATAAGACGGAAAAAGATTATACTGAGACTTTAAAGCTTTGGAGACAAATTTAAATCAGCACTGCAAAATGGATAAACCGTAGAAAATTATAGTTAAAATATTTAAAAAATTAGAATTACAAAAGCACAATTTTTAGCTAAAAAGTGATAACACACAAATTATAGTAACGAACTGGAACCCTAAACCTAGCACACAAACAGTGATAATGATTGAAACTTCGTTAAGAACAGTATGGAATAATAAATTGTATCATTGTCTATTGAATATAAATAAAATCCATAAATTTTATCCAACCTTTAATAAATAATTTGTAATTCCCATTTCCTAAAATTTTTAAAAATAATTGTTTATATTAATATTTAACACAAACTGTAATATGTTACAACTTTATACTAATTTATATTATTTATAACATATACTAATTTATAAACATAAATTAGCTTCAATTTGAATTTCAGGGGGAAAATCATGCCTTGGTTATGTTTTCTGATATAAAAATCCTACAGTATTTTTTTCTCACCTACTTCTAAAGACCTGTAACGGACTCAGATAATTTAAGTTAGTTATAATTTATTAAATGTTAAGTAATGTTAGTAGGGTATTGACTCGCCGAGTCATCAGTCCAATACGGAAATTAGTCAGCATTTCCGTCAGCTACAAGTCGAGTCGGATCGAATATTTAAAAAGTTAAACTCAATTCAAGAGATTCTCGGGATAACCATGACCACCAGGTTGCAGCACCTCACGGACTCCGGGATAAGAATGTTGACGTTAGCTCGAATAAGCCTTCAAATACGAGACCGTTTTCCCCCTAAAGAGAGTGGAAGACAGGTACCAGTGAGAAGCGGAGGGACCTGAGCAAGAAACCAGATGGAAGGTAGGAACTCTGCTTTATAATGTAGTCAGACTTTTATTCTGGGTGAAGACCGCTTGTAGTTCAGTTGAAGATAGAGCGAGTTAATTATTTTATTTTTTCCATTCGTCGCGTTTGGCCACAAGACAGATAGGAATTTTTTCTTGAAGTATTAGTGCGCCCAGAATTATGTGTAGAGAAGAGGGGATTGGTTTTAATGGAAATTTAGTAATGGCTATGAAATAATGAATACTGATGGGGAATGTTTAAGTTGTAAGTAGTATTAGTGCATATGGTTATTATAATAGATGAGGGATATGATTGCTGATATAGATGATAGATCGAATTTGGTTTGTAAATTATTGTTTTGTTAGTGCTGTTATTGACGGTGAATCTTATGTTAAAGGAAAAGTTTTATTTTTTCGGTTTAAATTGTAATTATTATTTTATTAATGCCTTACTAGTGAATTAATCTGTAATTGTTATTTTATTAATGCCTTATCTAGAATAGATTAATGTAATTTTTATTTCAATATAATGCCGCTTCATTTTTGTTAGATAAATGTTTTGGGGTTTATTTCTTCACCCAGTTTCCCTTATGTGTCCTCGATTATACCCTGTCCTCTCCCAGCCCTTTGCCCCCGCGGGTAACAGACCAGTAATTTTTTTTGTTTTTAAAGTGTCAATGATTTTGATAGACATATCCTAAACAAAACTAAATTAAGTCCTTTAGAAGCTGAGGAGTGTCTAAATTATATAATGTGTATGAAGATATATAAACTTAGAATAATAAAAATTATATTACCATCTTCAGTAGTATCAGCATCGGCTTGGAAGCTTTCTTCTTCCTCGATGTCCTCATCTTCCTCTTCTTCGGAACCTTCTCCTTCATAATCATCACCTTCACTTTCCTCCTATTTAATGATAATTAAGTAAATAACCAATATAAATTTAAAAAAATTATATATAAGTGTATAAGATTAAAAAATATTAGCCCTACTTAAGACTGAAGCTTTGAAAGTCAACATTTATTGGGATAAATGTATTAACAATGTCTTAAAATAGAAAAATGATAAAATTACTTTTTTAATACTACACTATACAAAATTGATTAGTTTTAGAGTATGTTTCCAATGATGAAACTGGACCATATTAACTCATAGCGTACACGCTTCCAATGTACACACATTTTTACTTTGTATCAGATTCATATTTATAGGTAATGCTAACGATTTTAACGCATATTTCATACATCAATTTATTGCATACGACACTCAGTTTAGAATTAGAGCCTATTTCATAAAATAATCATTATTGTAATTTATGAATACAAAACTGAAATTATTTTTTTAAAAACTGTTTATTTATAAAAATGCAAACCTTGAAATAACAAATTCCTGTACAGCAACAAAACACTATTGTATGATATACGAAACATGATCAACACAAATCTTCAGATGTCAGTACTATACATATCAGCCATTACTGTACTATAAAAATCAGTCGATTTTTACGCTCTTAGGATGTCGAAATTCATTTATTTGACAACTATTTGTATGAAAATACACGAGACTACATTACCCGATACAGTAACCAGAAAATCTATTTTTAATTTCTTAGGCCGTTCGATCACCAAACGTACACAATGTGTTAAAACAACCACACCAGAAATTTAAAAAAAATATATATATAAAAAACGTCTATATACAAACTTAAACTTACGTCGAGGTTTTCTTTATATACAGCCTCGAGACCTACTTCTTCATCATCCTCAACCTCTTCATCATCATCTTCCTCCCCACCTTCAGCTTCTCCATCTTCGTCTAAAACAATACAATTTTTCACAATCATTGATTAAGAATGATAAATTAATTTTATAAAATAAATTTATAAGAACAATAACTATATATATAATTATCCAATTGACTTACCACTTTCTTCTTCATTGCCGTTAACAGAATCAATTTCCTGTTCGCTGTCATCGGCTTCTTGTTCTTTAGCATCAAATCTGAACAAAGCAATATAAATGACTTAGAGAAACAACTAATAAAACACAAGCTAATTTGCACTATCAGGTTAAACACACATGCACAGTAGTAGAATATATCAGGATTAACTTTATATATAATGGTAGATATGTATTTACAATGTGTGTAATAATCAATTTTACTTAAATTCAACAGTCAATAAAAAATCAATAATAAACATATAACTCGACTACTTTATTTTTAGCCACTTTACAAAGAATGCTGTATTTTATATTATATTATGAACTTAATTTAATTGCCATTATATAGTAATTACAATCAAGATCAACTTACCCATCTAAATACTCTAAAGATGGTAATAGCTTAAATAGCCTTTCTCTGTAATTGTCAATGCATGTGACTTCATTATTAAAAAGGTCAAGACTTTTGAGGTGTTCGAAGTCCTTCTACAAATAGCAACAAAAAAATAAACAATACAGGAAATTAAATTGATAAAATAATTTATTTTTAAATTTGATCAAAATTATATAGCATAACTACAAGAGGATAAAAGCTCTGATATTTTATATGACTCAAGAGCTAAATACCGTCAATTAGAATTTAGCAAATAGTTTCAGCTGGATTTACTTGACGGAAATTACTTAAGTGAAGGACGAGTCTTTTTTTTCCAAACTATTGTTTGTATACATTATTAATTATAAAACAAAAATTTTAATTCTTTATTAAAACAATATAAATAATGTTATTCAAAACCAATTTTACAATCAAGAATTGTCAATAGGATAATATTCTATTAACCTTCTTTAGTTTAAAACTGTTTAAATTATTATTCGTGCATTAGTTATTTTAAAAACTTATTTCATAAGGATTTGTGTTGTTTTTTTAGTTCCAATTATTTTTCCCACATGAGATCCTCCATTATAAATAAAAAAATATTAATCACGATAATTACCAACATTTTGTTTTCTTTAAGATATTTCCACTTGATAGATAATGATTTCATTATGTAAATGAAATAGCTAAAATATATATATATATATATATATATATAAATTATTTTTTCCCAACTTAATTTAATCATGTTACTTTTTAGTTACTTATAAATTATTTACAGCTCAGGGAAAGATTAAGTTTCTCTTTTTCTCGCTTCTAATAATTTCAATAGTTAGAACCAAACATTAATACTGAAAATGAGGTAACAAATGTAGCTTAAAGATGAATATCATTCATCTTCATAGGAAAAACAATCAGTCAAATGCTTCAGGAAATAATATAATTTTAAAAAGAAATTAAATAAATAAACATCAATGAACTTACCAGAGGTTCCAGAGTCTCAAGATCTTTGATTTTGTTTCCACTAAGATTTAAATTTGTTAAATTGGGGCTTGTGTGAAGGAGGTTAAGACCGTTGGATATTCTGTTATCGCTTAGTTCAAGCTAAAATATATTTTTTTTAAAATTAATGTTATTTTTTAAGGCTTCAGGAAAAAAATAATTTCATATACATTAACACTTAAATAAATATAATTTTTACTGCCAATAGATGATATAAATTAGTAGTATCATTTCTAATAATAGTAAATAATTAGTAAGCTATTTTGACAATATATTTTACAAATATATTCATACAATAAAAAATTGTCTGCTGTGTATAGTTTAAAATAGGTAGACATAAATAAAAAGAGTAGGACAACAAAGATACTACTCCTCAAATTTCAAACTATTTAAGTAATTTTTTTCTTTTACAATAGCCGACTTTAAATAAAATTTCTATCCAATTTAAACCTGATAATCCTTTGAACTTTTCTTTTAACACTAAACAAGTGTCAAGTAGAGGCTGCATTTTTGGATTACCTAGAGTAAACCCTCACTTTGCTAACAATAACATACCTCCTTATTGAATGATTTTTTAAAAAAGTTTTTCTCCTTATCATGTTATTGAAAATTTTAATCTTTATTTATTAATATTTTTTCATAACTGTTCAGTCAATATATATAAACATAAATATATATTGTTTAAAATGTATATACTAGCAGGGAATTTTCCTCCAAGACATTTACTGCTTTAATACACTATTAACTCACTCTACTAATTAAAAAAAAAAAATAATTCAAGAAATAGTTCGACCAGAATAGTGCAACTGGAAGCAAAACATTGAACAACAGAGAACATGAACAAAAACCACCTGTGGCTACCCTCAGTACTGGCAGATCTCAAAGCTTCTTTATGGTGTTAAATGCATGTTGTTTTCTAACTGACCAAAATGTTCACAAGGAACAAAATGGTGTCTGATGAAACTATCAGTATACACAAACTAACCTAGCTTGAAACACAAATAATTTCAAGCAAATAGGCTAGAATGTGAAACTTAAAAATATTCTACAGTCCATTTGTAAATAAATTTAACAGACTTAAGTGTACACATGGACTGTACAACAAAGGAAATTTAAGACCATTCTTAAATTAAAAATTAAGAAAATCAGATGCTTAAACATTTCTCAGTTACCTTTTGTAGGTTTGGTAATTTGGGAAATCCTTTTAGACTAGTCAAGCCCACATTGATGAGGCTGAGGGATTTCAAATTTGTGAATTCATCTGTCAACCCCTCAATACTTGTACTTCGACAATTGTCCAGGTTTAATTCGTGAATCTGAAATATCAAACAAATTTACAAACTAAAATTTTTAAAAATAATAAAATTAAAGGTAATGTAATACTTTGCACAAGTATAAAATGCACTGTTGCTATATTTCAGTTTATTATTAAATTTAAAAAAATTAAAACAAAGCCATGATGTAAAATAGTAACATAGATTACACCAACTTAGATGCAGTAATTTTATTAAATTGTTTTTCCTTTAAACATGACGTTACTCCACTATGTTTATAGCATAAGAAAATTACAATTGTTGAACTATACAATTTCAATTTAATAAAAACATTACTCAAGAATGTTTAAAAATTTTAAGCATCATTAGTGTTGTTTGAATCTACAATTAAGAAATGCAGGCGACATGTGCGCATAGCAATCGACCAAACATGGCTGCCAGTATTCATCCCCAAAACCAGCGAAAACGTAATTAAAAATACGAGTATTAAAAAAATATAAAAAATTTATATAAAAAAAATTGACGGATATTTAACGCAACGGCGGCTGATAAAGGCCTGGGTACTAAACGGCACTCAACACCCAAGCGGCAGCAAAGGTGCTCTGCCACGCAACTTGCTTAGATGAAAACAAATCCAACCACTACGGGGAGAAAACAACAAAAATTACAAAACAGACATTGTCAGAGTGTTAAAATAAGGGTGCAAAGGTACGGACAATATAACAGTATTATAGATTTAGAAAAAAATATGAGAAATCATCAAGTAATCGTAAACGAATGCCATTAAAACAAACCCAGATACGGCCGAACACAAACAGAAATACCGCGATAAATATAGAATAAAACATTTAAGGCACAAATTTAATATAATTATGCATACACAACCGTCTTTAATACAGTGAATTTTTTTTTAATAAAGGACAGAAAACATGCATATGGTAAATCTCGCTAAGTTCGCGTTAAAATACTTATAGATCTATTTCATAATTACATAATTGCAAAAAACTATCTACATTTAAATGAAAGTTTATAAGCTTTACACGAGTGAGGGTAAATAAAGCTCGAAAATTAAAACGCTGTTTTCAGCGTAAACAAAGTCATCTCAAAGAAACCATGTTTAGGTTATTAAAATTCGTCGAAAATTATTAATATCGTTAATAAAGTAGTAGATAATAGAGTAATGCTAACTACGAACAATAAAAGAGCTAGAAAAGACAATCATTTCGAGTAGGAAAAACAATAAAAGTAGCTAAGGCTTCCCTACCGATATATCAAGTAAATAAGTGAGAGAAAATAGATTTACGGCATAAATAACCGTTTGGCTTACCTGGTCAGGTGTTCTACCCCTTTTCTCGAGCTCTATCCTCTTTTCCATGACTGTCTAAGTGTACTACGAGCAATAAGAGATGCACCAAGCACTGTAACGGCGTACCGAATGAGCACAGAATGGGGAACGAGGCAACAGCGAGGGACCGCAATGGCGGAGGAGAACGAGCAGACAACGCCACGGGCCTAGGCGCGGGAACACAGCCTCACTCAACACTAGCGCCGTCTGTCGCACTTCTCTCAACTACTTATCGACTTATAACAATACACCTCGGAATAAATCTATAATCAACCGAAATCGTATTTAACCCACGGAGCAACCGGTTTTCACTTAGAAGGCCTATATTAAAAAAAACAAAAAAACAATAATTTACAAAATAATAATTTTTTCCCCTCCATGTTTTACCACACAACATAATCTCGTTCCTAATTACAACATTATTCGACCAAATTAACTTTTTTTAAATAAAATAAAAAATTAATTTACCTAAAAGTAAAAACAAACTCAAATATAGACTAACTATAATATAAAGAAAAGTATGGAAGTTAGATCAATCAAAAACTCTCATTAATGAGTACCAACTTAATAGGACCAATTATTAAACACGCACTTATTTACTTTAAACAATATAATTAAAACATTCGATTAGACCAAAACAATACTTGCTTATTTAAACGCAATCGACAAGGGGAAATTAACTTAAGAACAATACATTAAAAAAATAATATTAATAATAATTATTACTCTTTGTATTAATAATAATATGTTATTATCGATATTATATATAATACTTTATTATTAATAATATTATTAATATGTATTTAATAAAACATTGTATAATGATACATTATTAATAATAATATTAGGATATTTTACATCCTAAAAATAATTAAAAACCTTAATACAATCAAAATAACAACATGGAGAAAAATATCGATATTTGATGAACAAAAGATTTTCGTAACTTAAAAGTACATTGCCAGCATGATGTGACCAATAATTTACTATGGACTTATTTATTCTAATTATATAATTAAAATAATCGATTAAACCAAAATAATCCATGTTTATTTAAAACAAATTTTTTATCATAAGCAATTTTAAAATTGAATATAAAACTGGTAAAATTCGTAAAAGCTTAATTACCTACTATAATATTTATTCATGTAAAAATGAAAACAAACAAATTTTACTTTTCAAAAATGTAAAAACTATTCATTTCTCAGAAATTAATTCTAATTTAACGTTTATTTTTCCAGCGTCTATGCTAGCATAGTGAAATCACCTTAACCAAAAAGTAACATGGAGGATATACTAAAAAATGAAGGTTCCCTCTGAAAACGATAAATTTTATGACCCAATTTGTTTTGTCACAGGTTTTTAGAGTGTTAGTATGCTTAAGTTTATTGGCGTTAAATCCTCATCAATATAATTTATAATAATGATTCGATAAATCATGCGTTAATAAAAAAAAATATAACTTGAAGTAATTAGTATTATTACAAATTTTTTGGAGATGTACTACTATTTCAACACGTGACAATTTTATTTTAATCAATAAAATACAAAACATCATTTATTCACGATTAAAACCGATGAAATAATTAAAGAATCTCGATGAGTTAATATTTATCGTTCGTCAACAGATATTAGGTGTTTGCTTAAATATTTGTTGACAATTTATGATTTTTAAATGTTGTGCATTTATTACTAAAACAGGCAAGTGTAATTATAAAATATTTCTTCTGGTTTTCGTTAAATAATCAGAATTGTAACCAAACTTTTAACTGTGTCATCGAACATAATACGTTCTTTAATCTTGTCATTACCATTTTGTTGAGAATTCCATACTTCGTGTGATTAAAAATAGAATAATATAGCAAACGTTTCATATCTTCGACATGTGTATCTATCATGTAGCCATCACTGTTAACACTTATGAAATATCAAATTTTCAAATATTATTCCTCACTATCCTCGCTATTATTAATTTACCGTAAGCACTTTTCAAAATAAAGAACTATTAACTCAAATAAACTTCAGATAAGTAAAAAGTTAAAAAAGAATCCCTATACTAAAGTTCTTTTAATTTTCCTTATAAAATACATGGTATCTTATACATAGATGATATATAATCATGTATTACAAAATATTTTCTTATATTCCTTATAATGCAGAGCACAAAAATTTCTAAAAGTGTGTAGCGATTGTGTTAAACATGATTATAAATTTAAAATAACAGAACATTTATCTGGAGTTTATTTCCAATCGAATATCATGATATAATTGTCTTAATAAAGGTATTATTAACTTATATTATTTATTTTTTCCATTGGCTGGTATAAACCGTCGAGTGATGCGTTCTTAAACGTGTTAAGTAGTAATCATGCTTCAGTGAACCAACCTATAAACTATGTTCATTAAATTTATAAGTTATGACAATAAGATTTATGATATAGAGAAATAAACATTCGGATTCTAACCCTGATAGCTTTTTTGTTCATATAATACTTAAATTGAAACCACGATAACTCTAATAGCATTATTCGGAATATTCTGTGCTACATGGGAGGCTTGTCAAAGGTTAACTAAGTTTTCAAAATTGAATAGAATGCCGCATCGACTTAGTGGTTACATAATCAAGTTTTATATAAAACTGGACGATTCCAGTAACAAAAGGGGGTTGAAATAACCCCCACATCAACGGCTACTAAAGCCGAAAATACAAATCGTGTTTTTGACAGCGGAAAAAAATCTAACAAGTTCTTTTTTTATCTCGTTTCTATATTATTAATGAGAAAAAACCATTAATAAAATGCTTTTGATGAAGTTTTCATTTTTTAATAATACGTGGACAAACCAAGTTCAATTTTTATAGGTATCAAAGGAGATACATACATTTAAATAAATGAAATTCAACGAATGTTATAATTTTTTTTATATTATTAAATTTAGAAATAAATTGTTTACTCATTCGCCTGTAATTTTTGCTTTCCATTATTTATTTTTTTTCCTGATTAGAGAAATAATTAGATTTCAAGTAGACAATCGATCACGTGTAAAGACAATCCTTGAACGATAGATTTTGAACTATTTCAATAATACGAAATTCAAATAATTCGAGGGAAAAATGACTAACTATATTTGTTCAATTATTGATCGATATCTTAAACATTACTGATCACGTGGAAAGATTTAAGATACATTAATTTTTCAAAGTTTATAATATAAATCTTATAATGAATGGTAAACCTTTGAATATTTGGGAGTCACTTAAATTAAATATAATAATTTAACTTAATACATTTAACAATTCTTGTATTCAAAAACATATCTTTATTACGAGGAAACTCTCTAAAGAAGAGTTTTGTCATAAATTTTGCCGACATAAATTTTTAAAAATGGCAATTCCTCATTTAATATGTATCTTCTTCTCTTTTTTTTCCTTTCCTCTTTGGTACCTTTCAGCGTAAAAGTCCAAGCCAGCGCCCGTTAAATATATATACATATATATATAACTAAGCCATCGAATCCTCTCGTATCCAATCATTACAACAAAAAATCCTTCGTAAAATCCTCTATGCTCCATACTTTGTTACGAATATAGTCATCTTGAATAATACTATTTGACCTTATATATATTCCTGATAACCCTCCGAGGCATCTGAAAGGAAGATGGCCTCGAGACCTTCTACTACAGAACTTTATTGAAGTGCTACCGATGGGTAGTTTCACCACAAGTGTTTTTCATGTCATATTGTTCATATTAGCAGATTTACTTGTTGTAATATTATTATAGTTGTAAATATCAATAAATTAAAAAAAAAAGACCTTATATATATATATATGAGGAAGAAAATAGTCCGGGTAGAGAGAGGTCAAATATTTCTCTTAAGTAGGGAGAACTACTTATTTAAGAGCCAACGTTTCGACCCACATTGCAGGTCTTCTTCAGAGCAAAATATGAAAAATGCAGACAATTGAAATTATATATGGTAAATATTTAAGTTAAAATACATCAGGTACATGATACATCGAGGTATCTGTGTGGTGGAAAATAAAGATATGGGGGGGGCCCAAGATGTAGATACAAAGCAAGGGGAATAAATGTAGGGTATTAATAACTAAGTGACAAGGAAGGTAATACAAAATGTAATAAAGAATAATACAAGTAATAAAGAAAGTAATAAAAAATTGAGGCATACGGTAATAAAAATAAAAATGAATAAATATATAAAAATAAGGTAATAAGAATAAGGAAGGTAATACAGATAAATCTAATAGGAATGGCAAAATACAAAATAGGCAATGGTGGACATGAAGAATTAATATATCAATAAACCTAATTGAGATAGAGAAATACAGTTAAGCAATAATGGGGATGATAATGCATACAAATGGTTAATGAAATATTGTAAAGGATAAATATTTTATTATGAAGAGAAAAGATATGTCCAGGACCGGGATTCGAAACCGGGTCTCCCACGTTTTCGTCGTGGTACTCTGCCACTTGAGCTATCCTGGCTCTTATCTCGGTCAGACAAATCCATTCTCTTCACTGATCCCATATCCCCGTGTTCTCGCAATTTGCGATGTATACAAGGGGAAGAATGTTCATTGAACATTACTTTAATTAGGGTCTTGTTGACTTAAGTCATTATGTCATTTATACTTTTTTTTTTAATTTATAATTATCATAATTTTTAAATATTGTATTATGAAGAGAAAATATATGTCCAGGACCGGGTCTCCCACGTTTCCGTCGTGGTACTCTCCCACTTGAGCTATCCTGGACATATCTTTTCTCTTCATAATAAAATAGTTAGAAATTATAATAATTATAAAAATAAAAAAATTATAAATGGTAAAGGCTAGTTGTAGTAAATTATGTAATAACTGGTAAGATATCATAAGAAAGGAGAACATAGTTGATTATGAGTAATGATATATACAAATTGTATAAAAAATGCGAAAAGTTACAATTGATAACCTGTATTAAACTATTGTATAAATGTAAAATGACAAAATTTTTTGTTGTTAAGTAAAGATATAAATAAGTAAAAAAAGTAATTTAAAATGAAAAATTAATGATGCCAATATGATAAATAATAATGAGAAATAAATAAATGCCATACAAAAATTGTAAGAATGGAATATTTTATAAATTATAATTTTTATATGTTTGTGTAATTTTTATGTAATACAATTGATAATATGTGGAAGATGGTGGACAAGGAAAGATATTGTAAGTTTTAATTACAAAATATCACAAATGTTATGTTTGTGGTGAAACGTGCTATGGTTGTGAGGGAATGAAAAATTATGGAGAAAAGAGGGGCGGAGGATGGGTATATGAGTGAAGAAAGGAAAAGAAATTACCTATTGAGGGGGGGGGGGCTGGTGTGGGTTCGTCACTGTATCACTGACTACTAGGCAGAGGTGTTTAAAGGTCTAAAGAGGCCGTAAAAGGGTGAAGTCAGTTATCGAACCTCCCGCTACATTTAGTATAAAAAAGGCTGTTACAAAAGTGGATTAAATACCTTAATTAATTAGACAAATTAAATAAATTAATGTAATTAATACAGCGGGCAAAAAGGGGGGTGGAGTTAACTATGTTTTATGGGGTCTATTATGAGTCTGTAAAACATACATATGTGATTTACAACACATTGTGTGAGTGTGTGAATCACTATATGGAGATGTGTTGAACGAGGAGACCCTCCTTGTTAATACTTGATCTGCTAACGCAGAATCGAGGAAGCACTTCTCATATCAATAGTCTGAAAAGAACCAAACCGTAAATATTGATCTAATATTAACGTATATAAATAATAAAACATATACAAGGTCAAAACGTTTCGATATGTTTCGGCCAATTCTTCCTTAGAAACATTTGTTTTCGTTTAGTGTTTATTTTCGTTCTTTTTGATCTGTTTTTAAGTTTAAGATTAAAAACAAAGTATATCAATCAGTGGTCTTTCTATTTTCAACTTTCATCGACAATTTCTATAAGTTGTCTTAAGACCAAATGCGTACTGATCAAAGGTACTAACTATCCCATGTAAAACAATACTTAAATATAAATAATATTATTTAATAATATAAGGATTTAAAAGCTTTGTTTTCTTGTATTTAGTACATTTTAATCATATACATATTTAATTGGTCGACTTAGCCATAAAATAAAGCAGAGACGGGCCTCTCACATCTGTATCCCATGAATACCAATTTATTTTTTTAAATATTTCTGTATAGTAATAAATGATCCATGAATTAGTTCTAGAACATAAATCTACTATAATTAATAATTTAAAAAAAAAATGAATAAAAGATATCCACAAACCTTAAGACACTGGAAATGGCCAAAACGTGGATTAAGGAGACTGAAAAAGACGTCGAAGCGAGGTCACTCTGGATGCCACGGAAGAGCGTTTTTCACTTAGGAAAGAACTTCAAAATGTTTAAGGCTCAAGACCAAAAAGTAAAACAAACGCAATTGGGACAGAAGGAAGAAAGCAAAAACAAAGGGAATGAATGCTAGAGATACAGAGTAGAAGAAAAGAACAGTTGAAACAAACGCAGTCCATGGTCGTAAAAAAAAAAATGAAAGAAAAAACTTAAATGATTGGCTTTCAAATACAAAATTAGGTACTTAATCATTATTCTCAATGACAGCTTAAGCGGCGACATATTTATTTTTCTAAGAGAGAAGACCTCGGCTCCGATGGATCGATGGAGTGGCGGCGGATGCCAGGTCCATCTTGGGAATCCGCAATTGAAGAGCAGTGGCAACCAATAGAGAAGACTGGCGAACCAAGCTGCAGGAGGCCTTGACTCTACAGGAGTTGTAGCGCCACGAATGATGATGATGATGAAGAGAGAAGGGTATCTATCCTAATTAATATCTTACTATAATAAAAAAATAATTTATGATTTTGAAATAATTGTTAATTCAAATAATTGTTCAGAATTTGAAATTTTAAAAAGCTATAGCGTTGTGGATCTTATTCACTTTATCCTTACTGGAATGGTAAGTGTTGTTGCTGAAGACTAGAATGGCTAGACCGGTTCCCTTGCGAATGCTAAGTTCGAGGAGGTTTGGACTAGGAGTGAACAAGGTAGACCCAGCAATAAACCATTCGTCCCAGAACACCTAATTCGAATTATCAAATAAATAAAGATCTTATCAAAAATAATTAGAAAAGAACCACGTTGGAGAAGTCTTCCTCAAGGTTCATTCATGATTAAAAGCGCAATGAGTCGTCCCTAACGATTGGATCTCGCGGATTCTGACAGGGTGCGGAAGGTTCTGGAAGAAGTTATTTGATCCACCGTACAAAGAATGAGCTTCGCGTAACAAAGACACTTGGGCCATGGATATGACCGACATTTCATGAAATCTTGCACTTCAATGAAAGGACACCTTGCTAAAATACCCAGAATTCCGGATTACTCGTAGAGGCTGACTTTCCCCGTCAGATAGAAAAATTCCTTTACAAGTGAAAGCCCATCGCATTCGTTCTTGGAAGGGCTTAACTACATGGGCGTCGGCTAGCCACTGCCAGAGAAACAAAGAAATAAGTAAAAGTCCAACACTGGACAAGCGGTTTAGGGTGGTCAAATTTTACTGCCAGAGACTACTGACAGCACTAGCGTGATCATTAACCAGTACCTATCGTTAAGTGCGTACGCAAAACATCGGGGGCAGCTAAATAGCAAACTAAAACAAACAAAAACAAAGAAAGAAAATTACTAAGGCATAGGTTGGAGGATTGCGTTAAGTATAAAATCTTACGGATTTGGGTTTGGGTGGTAATGATTGGATGGAAGTTTGGAAATAGCGATTGGAAGTATGGGAATTGTGCCTTCGTGTTCGCTAATCCTGCCATTCTTGTGATCCTGAAAACATTGTAATTTGTTCTACGATATGAAGAAATTTTGTCCACTTTCATTAAATAGAAAAGTCACAATATATTTTGATACATCGACTTTCCATTAAAGGCACCTTAAGCATAAGCTGATTAATCAAATAGTAAGCCTGTCCGATATAAAACCACCTAGCACATTTCTCCATATTTTGTGGGCTGATTCTTTTCCGTTAAATGTCCTGTGATTCATACATTATATTGCCACAAACATTAAAACCATTTATTTGGAATAATTATGTTTCATGACTTCATGAAGAAAAGTGCTTAAAAATAATTATTTATTTTACTAGGACCAACTCTGTGGGAAACGAATTGTTGTAAACTGATATTCACTCAAAACAAATCTATTTCTATAACGCTTCCTCTCATTTGCAAGTCTAGGAAGTGCAATTACTCTTTTACTTGTTAAGTAGAATGAAAAAGGTGTAGGTTGTTTATTATTTTGTAAACATCATCTTGTGATCCGTAACCAAATAGAATGAACTAAACCTTGGAACACGCATTCTTTTGTAAGTACATTTTTGCTGAAGCATATATTCAAAGGAGCTGCACGCAAGACATCTTCATTATATCTTGCTACTATACTAACAGAAGTACAGTTAATAATAATGTGTCTCCTCACGCCCAATTGTCGCATTCTTTATGCAGATACATGTTTACGATAGGATTGCAAGTATGATACAACTGTTGTCTTCGAAGATTTCATAATGGTACTTCTCCTTTTGAAACTTAACTCGTTGCAATGATAGATTTCGAGAATTAAAACGTTAAGTTATGCTGAGAATGATTTCTTCAGGATTAGTATTTTCTACAGCATAGAATACATGACTGGCGAGTCAGGTCCAGGATTTTAATCAATATAGGTCACCGTTTATTTTATCTGAAAGGTCCCTCAAGTCATCCACACTTATACTGATTGTTCTTAGAAGAGTATATCTATTAAAAGAAAATTTTATGAGATGAAATTTATTTTCAGGGCAAGAAAATGAATCATCTCAACTTGATAAAACACAAGATGCTTGCCATGATGCAATAACTCAAAGGTAAATCCTTGAATCATATCTTGACCCAGTGTAGTAACAATGCGACCTCATAGTTTCTTGGGGCATAATGTTGTCAATAGTTTTTGATGTGTTAGAGCAAATTAGTTACATTAAACAAAGGACATACATCTTTAATTATCACATATCTCTTTTTAAATCTGATAATGAATTCAGTAGTGGTCATCAAGGTAAAAATAGTGTCTTTCTCCATCTGTAAATGTATATTAAATAAACATAGGATTTTAACATGATCTTTATTTTTCATTCCATAACATTGTATTCTTATAACAGGATGGTTTATTTTAACAAGTAAAAAGTAGAAATATTGATAAGTTCATTTCATGTGGTTTACATGAAGTAATATTCAATCCATCCAGCCCTTTGAAGTTCCTAAGGTAACTGCGAGGGTAAGATGGTCATGGCCCCACTTTTACATTATTTCATAATCGAGATTGGTATCCGAATACAATTTCCCTTAACTAAAATATTTGTTCTGCCTTACATCAAACCGTAAAGCTTATAACTTCAATATTGAACTCATTTCTCAAAAACCATGAAAATTCAAACCAAATCTAGCACAGGTAATATAAAAATAAACAGTAAGGGTAAAGGTTATATTTTAAAATATCAAATAAATAAATAAAAATGGAACTGATCCTAAATGAATATAGATGAAAATTGATGATAATAGGAGCTTGATTTGAACTCTACTGAAAAACAATAAGGCGGTAACTAAATAGAAATCAAACGTTTTCAGAATTAGAAAAAAAAATACCCCACAAGAATGTATTCAAAACCTTGTAGCATCAATACAACGGTTTTATGGCAACCATAAGCCATAATAGGCTCTCTTATCTATAATGAATCAATGGTTCAAATAACATAATGAATGCTACACCATTGTAAAGTTCAAGATGTATACAAATAACAATATTAATAATTAACTCATTGTTAACACTGTATATGAATTATTTCTAATTTCAATTGTAATTCGAGATAGTTTTCTAGGAACTCTTCTTTCATTGGAAAACAAATCAGAAATATTTATTAACAATAACAACAAAATAATGAATAGATCAATGAATTAAGGGTGGCCAATTTTTTCTTCTCAACAAATTTATATTATAAAATATTACATATAATTTATATGGAAACATATCTATATACATTTAAAATAACTAAAGTAATTTGTACTGTATTTAAAAACATATGTTTATAAATTTTAAATAAATTTGTTCTTATTATATAATCTACTATTATTATAAAAATAGTGGAGTATTTATTCTTAATTACATGAAACAATATTAAATAATAATATTTTTCTTTAAATAACTAAATAAACTAAGTATGATTCAAAACTATAAAAACAACATTTTTACAACTTGATGTTACATTATTTACAGATTATACATTTTTATGCATTTAAAAAATGAATAATGCCAAGTCAACTAACCAAGTTTTTATCATACTCGAGCCTTAAAAGCATTTCTTTATTTTTATACTCTTTTTCAATTTCATTCAATTTGATTTCTATCTCCTGTTCTTTTTCCGCGACAGCATCGTCTACTTTTTGCTGAATATCTGTAAGTAAATTTTTGTATTTTTCAGATAGTCCTGTTTTGATTTCATTTAGTCGACGTTTATATACAAGTGCTGCCTTTCTCGTATTTCTGAGTTTTGTTTTTGTTTCTTCTAACGCATTAATCAGCTCCTGATTTGACCTTTTTGCGCTGTTACTTTCTTTTAATATCTGCTCTTTATCGTATTTCAAGTCCTCCACCTAAAAATGATGAGAAATCGTACATTATAATTTGAGGTATTAATAAAAAAAAAAAAGTGAAATACTGAATGACAGTTATATTCACAACATAACAATTAAGCATGTCAAAAATAAATTAATCAATATTCACATTAACCAGAGTTGCAGACTTTATTCAGTACCCGACTATCACAAAAAAGTAAATACTAAATATCTAAAACAATAGATGTCATTAATTTTACTGCCATGCCATTTTCAAGGAAAACCATTGCTGATTATAGCTTTTTTTAATTTTAAATTCTATCTAATACATAAAAAGTTTTTAGTGATGTAATTTTAATCGTTGTTGCCTAGCAACGGATCCTCCCATCCTTGTCTGTCTGTCTGTTCGCGGTAAACTCAACAACTCCTGCACGGATTTTCATGCGGTTTTCACCAATAGATAGATGAGAAAGATTTTGGTATATAATTTGTCAAGGTTTTGTGTAAATTGGTTGGAATATAACGATAATTGTAGGGAATATAGGAAAAAGTATTGCCGCCTGACAGGTTTCATCAAAGACGCTGCCTAATCCATTGGAGATATAATAAAATAATGCATGATGGAATTTTCCTGTTTTATGGATCCACAAAAAAGGATTAGGGTTTTATGGATCTATCTTTAAAGGATACCCTACTATATCCATTATATCTTCTAAAATATTGGTTACGTACAATGCGTTTTTTGGAAAGCTATTTAGATGAATACAGTATTAATCATTATCAACTTAAATACTTTAGTTACCTTTAGCATTTAATTCAATTTAAATGGCGGGTCGCTAGTAATCATCAAAATTATAAATATTTTGAAAATTGGCAAATCAAAAAGCGCCCGTTTTTTATTTATTTAATAAGTTACACAAAATATGGCACTTTAAAAAAAATATAAACTAGCGACCCACCCCAGCTTTGCTTGGGTAATAAGCCATAATTTTCTGTGTAATGTATTCATTTTTTTATCATGTACCGGCCAATTAGGACCACGCAAATATCATTGGTTAGACTTCTTTGGGAGTCTTGATTTTCTTTCTTCCTATCTCAGCTAATGTACTTTATTATATAGAAATTATAAAAATAAAAACAAAGTCAAATATTTCTTTACATTCGAATTTATTATCTTTCACGTTAGATAATTGCACGGGATTAGGCAGCATCTTCGGTGAAACCCATCAATATTCCAACCCATTACAAAAAATCTCGATAAATTATATACCTAAACCTTCCTGGCGAATAACTCTATTGGTGAAAACCGCATGAAAGTCCGTGCAGTAGTTATTGAGTTTACCGCGAACAAACGCTGCCGAGGACTTTGTTTTATAATTAAAACATTGATTTAAAAAATCACTACATTTTATTCCAATATTTCGGTTTTAGGACTGTTATTTCAATACAGACTGGATTAAAATAAGATTAAGACATTTTTCTTATAAACCATTATTTTTTTGAATATATAAAAGGGCATTCTTATTTTATTACAAAATAAGTACAAAGCACAACTTTAATTTCTAGAACAATATTGACTCTAACTTTACTAAAATGTTAAGTACCTACTTTAGTGCAATTAAATGAACAGAAATATAATTTGTAAAACGGAGGTTGAAAAAAATAATAAATGGATTTTTATTTTAGCATCTATCATGGGGTTAGTTTAGGTTAATAATTTTAGCACAAATAGGTAATAATTATCAACAATAGTTGTCTGCCAATTCATATAAATTCCATAGAACTAAAAACATACAGGCGTTCATTTCTCAACCTTTCTTCCACTATTTGGAACTCAATCCCTCCTATTATCCGCCATGCTTCTTACCTATCCTCATTTAAACCCTTACTTTTCCCACATCTCCCCAAACAGTGCTCACTAAGCAGATTAGCTAAAAAGATGATAATTCAGCTCTCCAAAGCGTTGTGTTGTATACATCTGGACGAGACATGGGTAAAGTATATTCATTATGGGACAATAAATGGTGATACAAAGGTTCCTGTCTTTGAGACCCTGAATGTGTGCTTCAGTTTTGATTTCTTTAACGTTGAGTCAAAAATACACTAGGGGAAGTATTATGAAACAACTAAGTCTTGGTATGGGAATTAGAGTTTTGGGAGGAACCCTTTACAGCTTGCAAGGATATCTTTAAATTACATAACACTATTAATACATATTTAGAGGAGAGGAGTGGCTCAGTGGTAGAGTACTGAGCTGCCATGCCAGAAATCCTGGTTCAATTCCCGCTGCTGGCCATGATTTTTATTTAGTCTGTTAGCAGCCGGAGATGGATCATATAGGATCTAGGACCCTCCTGGGGCCCACCCAGCCTCTATATAAAATATTATAAAAATAGGGTACCCAAAATAAGGGGGAAAAATCTGGCGGTTGAGCGTGACCTAGGACAAGTCACCTCCTTGCAGAACCGTTGTCCATGAAACAGTACAGTCTCTACCATGTACTGAACCCCAGACCCTTCGTGGGTTGTAGTGGTACATGTTTTATTAATACATATTTACAAGCTCTAATCATGTTCGTAATACCAAACAAATAGTATTTAAATAATGCATTTTTGTTATTCTCATAATGAAATATCATTCAGGCAGCATATTTTTATAGAGAATGTGTGACAATTGATAACAGATCACTGGAAGAATAGGCTCTGCCCGCAGAAACAGAAAGCTATAAATACTAAAGTATAGAACATTTTCAGTCTCAGATTAAGCCATGAGTATGGCGAGCGAAACGTCAGATAAGAATTTCATGACACAGTCAAAACCAGACAAATTGCGTGATGAATGGATTAAAAATATTGGCCTTGGGAATTTAAGAGAGTTTAAAACTTATTTTTACATTAAAATTTCTCTTAAACCATTACTTAAAATTAAAATTGAGAACCTCATTATATTGATATATAACTTTTCAAATATTAACAACTCACTGTAAAAATCTGGAACCTGAATGAATGAACATACTTCATTATTGTAAGAACAGCTTTTGCCTCATTATCACCAGTTCCTTACAACTACTGACTCACCATTTACTAATATTGAAGTGGAAAATAGTTGATAAGTCATTCTTATTTTATGTAATCATTGCCTGCACCCCCATTTTATACAACTCTCATCATTTATTAACGTCATAAACAATAATATATATTATCAGAATAAAAATATAAAATTTATTTTTGCAAACGCTGTTCTTACAATGGCAGCAAGATAAGAACAGGCAAAACATCAGATATAACAATTTAGATACCTCTTTAGCCCATTGCATCATCATACAAGCAGCTCGGTTTTTTTCTTCATCATAATTATCAATCATTTTTTTCAATTCATCGACTTTAACAAGTAAATCATTTATCTAAAAATTAGAAACAATTTATTAGAATGAACAAAATAAAAGTAAGGGATACTATATATATGAATATAAAAAAAGAAACATTACACCTGGAACAGGCCAGAAATGATCAAAATGGTACTATTTTAGTGAAAGGGTTTAAAAAGAAATTTTTTCTGAAAATTGGAAATAATTCAGGCATAAAAATAAATCTGTTACATCTAAGTGCAAAATAAGAGTGTATTTAGATAGGCTTTCATAAAAAAACAAATCTGCTTCCAGAAATCTAGAAAAGTCTAAGATTTAAAGGTTAGAGATTAGAGATACTATTTTTTTTTGTCAGCTACTGCAACAATTGCTGGAACTGACACCTATATTTCGATACTTGAGGATTTTTTTAATGATCTTATTTTAATATTAATAGGTTAATTAACATTTATATGTAATTAATAACATTTTTCATTATATGTTTAATTGAAATCACATGTATATAACTGTCTCAAACAGAACCACTTCTTACAATAATATGGTCAACTGTTTAATACCAAAAAAGAATTTGACGAAACAGAAGAAATACGTGATGAATGGTTTTAAAATATTGGCCATGGCAATTTACATTAATATAAAATTTATTTTTTACATTTTGAAGTATTACTCTTAAACCACTACTAGACCTTTAAAATTGAGAATGTTATATTGATATACAATAAGATATTATATTATACGATATTTGACCGCTAAGATCAATTATTATTTCATTAATCAAAATAGATACAAACAGGTCAAAATTAATAAATTATAAAACTATAAGCAGGATGAAGCCTATTATAATGTATAAATTTCCTATTAAAAATGTTTTAAAAAAAAATTAAACCAACCTCAGCTTCTTTCTCGGCTATAACAGTTTTCAAATGAAGTATTTTTTTTAATTCTTCATTTCTAACGGCTTGAATATCGTGAATATGCTGGGCCTGAATTTTTTCAATTTCTTCAGACAAGTATTTAAGGGAAAGCTCTTTCACTCTATTTTCAGCCAAAGCTATTTCCTTTTGATATTTAGAATCCAAAGTCTTTTCTAGATTCAGAAGTTCTTCATCTAACCTTTCTATAAAAGTAATCAAATATACAAAAACAAAGTTTATTATTATAAAGTTTAGATATAATTAAAATATATGAATAATACAATGCATCTTCAAATATTATATTTTATTATTATATAATAAAAGATATAACATTTAATGAAATGTATAGATTCTGGATGTCAGCTATTGAAGTGATAGTGATAAAATAATAATTTAAGCAAAAACTGGTGCGTCTGCCTTCCAGAGATTATTTTCTCAGATTCAAACAAATTTGATTTGAAAATTGAAAAGAGTAGGTTGCCTTAGCCCGCTTGAGAATAGGCCACGCTCGGCTCACCCATTTATATATTACTAAAAACAGCCAGCGTCTTAATGCCAATATTGTAACATCATACTGATAATTAAACACATTTTTCAAGATTGTAATTATAACTTATCAATGGTAAATCAAATGGGACTAGCACCAGATTTGCCAAAAGTGGTTGGTGACGAGGCTGGTTTTTGTTTTTTGAAAGCACATCGCCTACTGTCTCAATTATAGCTCAATCTATATCTAAATTTTTTCTGACATCCTGTTTGTGTGGGTTTATGAGTGATTTCACATGAGTGTATTGCTGACCAACAATATATACAAATATTTTATAAAAACCATAGGCGTTGATGGATTTTACGCCTTTAAACACCAACAAAAAAAAACAAACAAAGTAAGTCCAACTTATTTTATTTGTGCCTATGTTTCGACTTAATTTTTATGCCAGGGTCAGGGCTGAGAATAAAAGAAAACAGATAAACTATATAAACAATATTGTACCAAAGAAGATAAAACAGGTTAAATAAACAGATTTGAAAGGAAAGAGCAGAAATACAAAGAGTTAAAGATCATCACTACTCAAGCTCATTTTGTGTTTCACTAATAACATGACATTCGTTATATTTTGTAAAAAAATCATTCTCTCGTAAATTTACTATGTTTTATTATCTTCTAGATTTCTTCCCATTCTTATTGTTTCTCAGCAGTTAATTCCTAATTTATCTTTTACTTTTGTATTTCTCGTATTCCTATCATTTATATTATACTGATATATCTTCTTTGGAACAACATTATTTATATAGTTTTTCAGTTTTCTTTTATTCTCAGCCCTGAAGATGGCCTAAAAATAGGATTGAAATGTAGGCTCAAATAAAAAAATCTAAGTTATTTTTTGTAATTTATTGACTGCACCCCCTGACCATTTTACACTCTTATAGAATAGAATAGAATAGAATAGAATAGAAAACAAACTTTATTCTGGGACCAAGTCCCTTTAGAATAACAATAAAGAACAAGCAAAATAAACATAATGTTCATCTGGCCAGGAGGCTACATAATGATACAAATCATGAAGTGTTTCTTCTGTAGATAATTTGTTAACAGTGTATATGTTTTGGAAATCGATTTTTATACCTAATTCTGCTGCTTTATAACTTAAAGTCAGTCATCTCACATGAGCATGGAGCTTAATGATTTATTATTATGGTCCGATAAGATATGTACCTTTTATAATTTTTAGTAAACTTTCAAGTAATAGTCTTTTATAAAGAAAAGGGAAAAGATTCATTAAACAAATAAGGCCGAATAGGCTGGCTTTCGAAAGTAATATTAATTTATTTCATCACTTAACTTAATAATGTTAAAAAAGAAAAAAGAAGTATTTTTGATCATTAAAAACAAACAGGTTATCTTCGGTGCTATAGATTTCCATTCATCATGTCATTTAATGATCGAAACCAACCCTGACGGATGGAAGATTTAACTCATGTCATGGCCATTTATAAATATAGAAGAAAGAAAGGGTTATGGGATTATATCAAAACATTAAAAAAAATTTAAAGAGCTTATAATAATTTTTTTTAGACACTAAACTTTTAAACGAAACAAAATTCAGAAAAACAATTCAGGTAGAAGATGTAGTTATTCAGGGCTAGTTTGAAGAAATAAAAAAACATTTTTTGGTTTTTCACTTTAAATGGTCAATATCGACCTTCAAAAAATGTAGTTTCCTCTTGACCCCCATTTATTATTATTTTTCTGAAATGTACAATACAAAACATGGAAAAAATTCTATCTATCTTTCATAGTTTAAGTAGAAAAAGCATTCAAAGTTCACTACTTTAGTATACCTCCTTTACGAGGAAACGTATGTAGCATTAAGTTATTTTATTTAAGAGTTTTTAGTCGTAATAACTTACTAATCAAGGTATTTTGAATCTTTTAGAAAATGTCTGGACATTTAAAAACCTTCTGTTTCGACAGTTTTATAGAAAAAATTGTTAATTTTCTACATTTTCCATACATACATTTTTTCCATGTTTTGTATTGTACATTTCAGAAAAATAAAAATAAATGGGGATCAAGAGGAAACTACATTTTTTGAAGGTCGATATTGACCATTTAAAGTGAAAAACCAAAAAATGTTTTTTTATATCTTCAAACTAGGCCTGAATAACTAAAACTATGACCTGAATCGTTTTTCTGAATTTTGTTTCGTTTAAAAGTTAAAAACGTTTGATCCACTTGAAATGGGACACCCTGTATAATAAATATATAAACATTTTGGCCGAGTGTAAGAGTGGGGGCACAGACAAAGGACACTGGTCCAATGGAAGACTTTTGATGGTCCCTAAATTAGCAATATTGTTTATTCCTATTGATATTTGGATGGCTGTGGTTTTGTTTCAATTATAAAAGACATGGATGACTCAAATGGCTAGAAGAAAAAGGTAATACGAAATTTTCTATTTTTATTGGTTTTTAAATTAAAATAAAATTAAAAAATGGATTAATAATTGTCCATGAAATCCATAAAATCTGTAAGCGCGAAACTGCCCAGACGGTCATCGGCAAGTGGAACTTAAGAAATGTTATGTTTCAAAGCTTGTTGTATGCCGATGACATAGTATTGATTGCGGACATGAAAGACAAGCTGCAGCAAGCCCTGGTGGAATGGGAGGAAGAACTCATCCGCAAAGGAATGACAATAAATGGAAATAAAAGCAAAGTACTAGTGGTATCAAGAGAGGAACACGAGGACGTCCAGCTGATCTGTAATGGGGAGGTACTTGAAATTGTGGAAGCGTACACGTACTAGGGGACAATCATCTGCAGCAGGGGAAGAATTGACCCAGAAGTAGCTAACAGAATATCAAAAGCCAGCCAGGTTTACTACACCATTTGCAACAGTATAGTTGGGCATAGGGAGGTTGGAAAGGAAACCAAAATGCACATCTACAAATCAGTTTACCTCCCAACCCTCACTTACGGTAGTGAAAGCTGGGTTATGCTGGACAAACAAGCTAGCCGAGTGACAGCGGCGGAGATGAAATTCCTGCAGAGAGTTGTTGGAAAGATCAGGAATGAAAGAATCAGAGAGGAGCTGAAATATTCCATAAAAAACGGACAGCTTAAGTGGTTTGGCCATGTCTGTGGGATGGACGAAGAGAGAGAGCCAAGGAAGGCCATGGAAGTTAGACTCACTGGGAAGAGGCCTAGAGGCCGTCCCAGAGTTTCCTAATAGTGAGGCGGCTGAGTAGGGACTGCGAGGGATAGCTACATTGGGTGGAGGCTCCTCGACGCTAGCAATGGCATAAGAGGAAGTCAATAAAAAAAAATAAAAAAAATTAATAATTGTTATTTAATCACTCACTTCATTTCATAATTTTTCATAGAACCTTATTAAACATTGGGATGTACCCTTAGATAAAAGTAAAAACTTGAAATAAAATGTTATCACAAAGTAAATGTTATCTTAATAGTACTAAACAATAAGGAAAGCTTAATTTTGAGGTCTCATTTATTATCAGTTTTTAGTGACCTAAAAATGCTTACCCTCATAGGAAGCTTTTAATTCCAATATTTCATTATTTTTCTCTTCTTCTGAAACTCTAAGCCTGTAAATTTCGTCCTCCAGTTGTTGTATTTCAACAAGGTTTTGTTCGTAAATTGTTTCAATAACCATTAAGTCATCTGTATCAGTGCCGATTTCTTTCTTTTGCGTCACGCACATCTTCCGAATGGTTAATTCAGCTTCCTGCGATAATGATTTATTAATAAATAAAAAAAATAGCTACAAAATGTTCGTATGAATAATTAAAATTTACTTTTTTCTTCAAGTTATCCCTTAATGTCACATTTTCGTCATTTAACTTTAACATTTCTTCTTCAAATTTCTTTTTCATTGTCATTTCCAATTCCAGATATCTTTGCTTTGACTTAAAAATTTCATTTTTTAAGTTTTTAAATTCTTCTTCAGTAGTAGTGGCATTATTTATTTTTAATTTTAATTCGTTGATTTCGTCATTTTGCTAAAACAATAAATAAGAAGATTTATATTTAATTAATTAATAAGCATATAAGATACCATTGCAATCTATTCAATTGAATATTTAAATAAATATCAGATTTTTACTTCTTAGTACTTAGTAAAAAAAAGTATTTTAATTTTGAAAATGTTGGTTTTCATATTTGTAAGGAAATATCAATTTATTTTTCCATTATGATAACTGAAGGTACATTTGTATTTATCATAGCACAAAAAAGGTTAGCCATAGAAAGATTAAATTCTGTATTGGGGATTTTTGTTAAATCTTGTAGGCCCTTCCTAATTTGATCATTACTAGATCATCAGAAGTGGAACATCACTGAAGATCATAATAGATTTTCATGAAAAATGATTTTAAAGTATAATGAAAAAAATCTTAAATTTGTTATATGAAACTTGTATATTAATAAATATAATATACAAGCATTTCTTTAAAATTATCAAGCCACAAGTAGTATGAAGCAATAAAAAAACTTTAGCAAAAGAAAAAACAAAACAAAGTTAAATACAACTGATTTCTTCTCCAAACAGGAATATCACAATGCAAGATTCGGCAGTACCACAATGAGATAAGACATGCAAAGATTTTCAGAAGAAAGAGGAGGAATTAAAAAATAAAAAGGATATAGAACTCGTAATAGGTCAAAACAAAACTAGAAAGATTTACAAGAATGAGAATGAGCAGATAAAATGGACATCTCCTGATCTCACATGACCAACTACAGAAACAGTGGAAAACCACTTCAAGGCTAAACTGAATCTGTCAAGTGACAATGAAAATACAAATGGAACTACCCTGGAAATAGAGAAAAAATATAGATATGTGGCCTAAAAAAACAACGAATACTAACTAGTCAATATATACAAAAGATATACAAACCGAACTTTTAAAATAAGGCCGAAATCCATAAATTACTGATATCCACAGACTTATTTCTCAAATGTGGGAGGCTGAAAAAGTCCTAAATGAATGGCTATAATCTGAAATTATCTCTATCTATATATAAAAAAAGGAAGACACAAGAGACTTGTGAAAACGATGGGAATAAGCTTAGTAATAATATCCTCTACAGCCCTCGAAGACTGACTACTTTATTATATTGAAAGAAAGTTTAAAGGCTACCAGAGTAGATTCAGGCCAACTGGACCGACCATTGGCTCAATTCTCTCCTCGAGAAAAATGTGCAACATGGATTTTATTTATAGATTTGAAGGCATTTCAGGCATATGACAAATGATACTGTTGTGAGAGATGAACTCTTCTGGGCAATGAAAGAAATTGTTATCATTCCGGAATTCATCTAACTCCCTAGATGCCCGCAAACAAGGGAATCTTACTCACGCATTGCATATTAACACTGGGCTCTATTACTCTTCAATATCTTGGCAAGGAAATAGGAGTTTCAAATTTTAAAAAGTCACAAATATTCCCCATATGCATATGCATATGCCCCGATACAATATGTATCACTATATTTTTTCTTATACAATCCTCATCTCTATACAACTTTATAGTTGCCAATATATTGTCAATAGATGCTCCAGTTTAAAATAAGAATTTATAAATACATTGATAGAGACTGTTCTGTTTCATGGACAACGGTTCTGCAAGGAGGTGACTTGTCCTAGTCACGTTCAACCGCCAGATTTTTCTCCCTTATTTTGGGTACCCTATTTTTATAACATTTTATAAAAATATCGGCACCAGGAGGGTCCCTGATCCTATATGATCCATCTCCCGCTGCATAACAGACTAAATAAAAGTCATGGGCTGCAGTGGGATTTGAACCAGGATTTCCGCCATGGCAACTCAGTGCTCTACCACTGAGCCATTCCACTCCTCTGAATACATTGATAGGTAGAATTATTTTTAGTTGTGTTTCTTTTTTTTACATAAAAAGTCCTTAGTGATATAATATTGCATTAGTGTTGCCTAATAAAACTTTTTGTTTAGTCTTTTGTCAAGGTCAATCAGTTAAATTATGAATATAATTAAAAATTAGCAAATCAAAAAGCCACTGTTCCTCACTTCTTAAGGCCATTACACAAAATGTAGCGCTTTTAAAAAAAAATTTAAGTGGAAAAAGTGGAATGTATCAATTTAAAAATTTAAACCATAATATTTCATTGATGAAACTGGAATAACCAGAATCACTCATTCTGCCGGTGTTCCTCACGAAAGTGGGCCAAAACTTAAAATTTGGATTTTTTGGAAAAAAAGATCAATTTTCAAAGAAGCATAACTCAGAATTTGTTAGACCTACAGAGCTGCAGTTGGATTCAAATTGTAGCAAATTTAATCTGCATTAAAAATGGAAGGATTAGGAGATACAGGCCAAAAACTGAAATAACTCCGGACATTTCAGTCAGACATGCCCTTACAACATATCAAAAATGCAGCTCTCTTCAATTTATTGTGACCTTCAAACACCTGGTCGCTAGCCTGTAATCTATGTTTTTAGAAATATGCATATAATAATAAAAATAAAGCATGAATATTTAAATTACCTTTTCATACATGATTCTATATTCTTTTTGAAAATCGTTTTTTAGTCTTTCTTCCAAAGTATTCTTTTCTGAAAAATGATTAGGCATGTTTTAATACGGCATACAAACGATAAATTAATAAAAAACTGTTTACTGTTTAACATTGTTACCTTCAACAAGCTTCAAAATATGATCTTGAAGTTGTTTTACATCTTCCTCCTTCTTCAATAATTGGTCTTGAAGTTCTTGTTTTTCTTTGAGAACTTCTTCAAATTTATGTTTCAATTCCTTTGAACTTTCAACTGCTTTATCATTATTTGCTTTCATTTCCATGTAAAGCTGTTTTATTTCATCACATTCAGTCAAAAGCTTTTCCATTTCTCTTCTGAATTTCATAAACAAAGATATATAAATATTAAAAAAATTAAATTCGCATACTTTTAATAAATCAATTTTTAAAAAACAAAAAACTAAATGCACTTACCCCCATTCAAGTTCCTTATTTTTCAATAACAATTCATTTTCATTTTTTAATCTGTCCACTTCAGTTTCATAATATTTTAAATAGTCATGATTTTTCGTGTTGTTAGAAACTTCGATTCCTTTCAAATTTTCCTTTAATTTTTTAATTTCTTTTTCCAACTCTATTATTTTTTCAGTTTTACTTAAATTTTCTTTTACTGATTTCTCGATTTCATTTTGCAATGAAAATATTAACTGAGCTTGTTCAGTTTCTTGCATTATTATGTTCTTGGATTTTGCAGCTTGCTCCATAATATTATCCATTTCTTTCTAGAAAATTTGAAAAATACCAATGGAAACATATTAAAATAACAATGGATAATCATTCAATAAAACATGAAATTTTCTATTTATTTTTTTAAATGTTTAATATACACTATAATTTTCTATTACTGTATAATTTAATTTAATCCAAATATTCAATTATCCGAACTGGGTTCGTGGAAAATATACTAGAAGGGGTCCATATTGTTAAAAAAATAAAAAATTAGCTGCCAAGAAAAGGAAGTCAATATTGAACCAAACCAATAGAACTTTCTGCGTGTCTCAACATTGATTGCTATGTACATAGCAAATAGGATACTTTTATTGATTTATATTATTTTAATTTGCGTGCTACACAATAAGTTAACAGGGTCCAGACCACAGCTCCTTGCTTTATTGACATTATAGGAAGATCAAAGCAGGCAGTTGAAGAAGCCTGTCTCTCACTGGCAGAAGCAGCGAGGGAACTTGGTCTTTTGGTTAACCAAGATAAGACAAAGTACATTGGGTGTAGCTGAACAACACCCAAGACATCCTGGAGCCTAATTGGTCTAAGAATTCACATAGCTTGGATCTCAAGTATCATGCACCAGCACCACCAAAGTAGAAACCAGGAGAATATTGTCCGCCAACCGCTGCTATTTTGGGCTGAGACAACATCTAGCAAGTAATGTAATAACAAGAAAAAATAAAATCATCCTATTTAAGACCCTGATTCGCCCAGTGCTTACATACGAAGCGGAAACCTGGAAAATGACGAAGGATGCAAAACCGAAATTTTCTTGTATTGGCTGGCTTCTGTTGATGGAAAGTGGAGACTAAGAAAAAATGAAATAATATATGACCTCTTTGGTGAGCCTAATGTGGCTAATGCCATTAATTTATCCCGACTCTTGGAGATGGGCTGGACATGTGGCCAGGATGAGTGAGGAGGAAATAACCAAATGTTAGCTGACAGAGGTCATCCATGGACGGAGGAGAGTTGACCGACTGCGACTGCGTGGCTGAAGACGCGATGAACTTGGGACTCTTCCCAACTGGATGGGACCAGCACTCAACATGGCCTGGACGCATCCATGTATTGTTGCGCCAAATTAATAATAATTACGCAATAAGATAAAGATTTTTTTTATACATACTAAGGTAGTGATAGTTTAACATTGTCCTTTTATTAAGTGAATTTCAATTATTCAAACCACAACTGACTACATTAGTTTGGATAATCAACGTTCAACTGTATTTTCTAGTTCAGTTAGTACAAAAATTAAGACATTGAATAATAGTTTATAAAAATACAACACAATAGAAACGCTGCATTTCAAATAATTAGTTCAATCCTATTTAACAAATTATTTCTCTGACCTACACCCAGACCAATTTCTTTCCCTAAAATAAGATAGGTTATGAATTAAAAAAAAAGAGAACAAGTTTTAATTGCTTAATTATTTGGCTCAGATCATTTGTCGAAACAAAAGTTGAACGATAAAAAATTAATTATTATTATTTAGTTTTGGGTGTAGGGCTTTGCCTATAAGATATCCTAATCTACTTGAATTGGCTAGTGCTCAAGTGTTGTCTTACAACACTTTACAAGTTTGAATCGCTGATTGCAGAAAGGCAACTAGTCAAACAAAGGGGATTTTTAATGATGGATTGAGTTGGTCAGGGAGTGCAGTCAAAGACAACACAAAATAAGTAATACTTATTTTTTAATTGTGCCAACGTTTCGGCCAACAATATAGGTCATCTTCTGGGCGAATGTCGGTGCCTGTTCTGTTTACCAGAGGGAGAACAAATCATGTACTTAAGAAAGGACACTTGTCCATAAGATAGCACAGTCTTCACGACGCCTTCAATATTTTGTTTACTGCAGATAGGGAATCAGTTGAGTACAAGATCCTTTTTTTTGTTTCTCTTGTTAAATTGAGGAAAGTGGACAAGGTGTCTTTCTGCAGTTAGCAATTCATTTATTCTTAATTTTTGCCAGTTTCAACTTTCATTTGAACATATATTTTCTTTTAAGAGGGAGTATAGAATTAATTAGTTTTTCAGATTTGATAATTTAGACTTTATTACCAAAATCTTGTTGAAGTTTGAGAATTTAAATCACTATTATTTTGAAAAATTCTCTGAGTTATCCTTTAACAGGTTTTCAAGGATGCTGTTTCTAAAATTACTGTTCTCATTCTTAGAATGAAGTCCTTGAATCATTTTATTTATTTCCTTACATGTGTTTTAATTTTTCCACATTATCTAATAGGTCACCTGCATTAGATAGAGCCACCTGGCGAAGGCTCCTTGAGGAGACTAAAACCCACCTGTGGGTTGTAGAGCCATTGCATTGTCGAATATCTTAAAACTTACCATCTCAGATATATCCTATCCAGATAATGCTGTACACAGTTTTTTGGAAAATTAATTCTATGAACCGTTTTGAGATCTTTATAATTAAGATTGATGCTACACAGTAGGTTAAATATGCATGATTTGCATAACTGTTCCATACTATTTTATCACAGCAATAGATGCAATATTGATTGATGTTCCAAATGGATATTGATGTACACTAATTTTTTTTTTTTTAATGCAAATAAAGAATTTATTTACTAAATAAGTATAACAAGACATAATTATTGCTTAAGATGTATAATTACCTTCAACCTTTCAGTTTGCTTTAAATGATATTCTTCATCTTCTTTCAGTTTTTTAATTATTGAATCTTTATTACTAATCTGTTCCTGTAATTTACTAATTTCCAATCTTTTTGCTCTTTGTCCTTGAAAAAAAATAAAGTTTTATTATTTTGGTATAAATTAACCTAGTTCATTACATAAGCATATAAAAATGACATTCTTTTAATAAAATACTTTAAAAAAGAGCTAACATTCAGTCTGACATTTTAAAACTGTTATTTCCTTTTTGCGATTGTTACTGTTGTCAGCAACAAAAATAGCAGATTCATTTCTTTTCATGCTCGAACTGAATATCGAGAAGACAAAACTTTGAGCACTTAAATAATTAATGTTAGCCACAGGAGGTAACCTGTGGTTGTGTTATTTAGTAATAAACTATTTTAAAACAATAATCCTGTTTAACAGCTAACATTGACTGTTAAATTAAAAATAAAAATTGATTGTGATCCATCTCGCTATAATAATAAAAGTAATCCTAACATAATAAAATATTAATAATAATGTCAAATAGAATACCTAGAAAATTGATAAGTTGTATTACTAGGTGAATGATTTGAAAAAACATATATATATCGATGCCTTAGTTCACATAAGTGCCGAAAACAAGATTTTACATGAGTCAACTTTGATAATAATTTAACACAAGAAATACAGTTCAAGTTTAAGCACACAACATATTTTTGTAACCTTTACAGCTTCTCTATTAATTTTATATCAACATATGATCTATGACTTCCTGATCACAACTTTACAATATTATTTATATAAAAAAACCCATTTTTGAAAAATTTTCACTTAATACATTTGTGAACTAAGACATCGATATATAAAATAGAGAGCGGGGTAACTCAGAGAGATAATATGCTGAAGTTTCCGATTTAAAATCAGCTGCGGCAGATAAATTATTAAATCTGCTACAGCTATGGATGGAACAGGTGTGCTCTACAGACCCTCCTGGCGCATCCTCATATTATAACTAAAAATATATTAAATATGCATAAGTTGTAGCACATTAATACCAATTAGGGCTCTATGAAGTTCATCTTTTAATTTTGAGACGACATCTGTCTGTATTAAGTCCATACTCTTCTTCTTAGAATCCATTTTCCACGAGGAACTCAATAAAATGAAAGAATCGGAATCTTTTTCCTCAGATGAACTATAACTATTTCCATGATATTTTAATTTAGGAAACAATTGACACTGCTCGAGATCGTTCTTCAGCATATTGCACTCTTGCTGGAAACAAAATAAGTATAGTTTAATAAACTAGTTAATTAGATTTAACAACTATCCACAGGAATATATAAAAAAATCATTGACTAAAAATAAAGTACATACTCTCAATAAAAAAATTATAACATCTGTAATATTAACACTTGTACTACCTTAAGATCTATTTGTACTTACAAAGTAGAACTTTGGGGCTCCACTGAGCCATTAAATTCCTTTCCCATTCAATTCTGGCAATAAAAAATCCTCTATTCTCCTTATTTTATTACAAATAAAATCACGAATTTATAAATATAATACACATATACTTATATACACAAGCACATTTATTAAAAATGAGGCTTTATTAATAGCATTAAAAAAAGTGTCGCATATATAAAGTTAGTAGATATTTACCCTATACATATCTATACCCTACTGTATAATATTTTAATATTTTTCCTTTCAGTTCAGTACCCTAGGCTCGACATTGCATTAACAGATACTGACTTCACAGGTGCCAGCAACAATGCCCTTGTTTATCTGGTGTGAAATAGCCCATAAATTCAAACAATAAAGACGATTGCTGAAAGGTAGATCCGCAAGGGACGCTTATCGAGACAACAATGAAGTAAGCTTGATACTTGCTTTTTGATACTTGTCTGTATGTCCCTAGAATCTAGTGTAGAGATATGAGCGGTGTGTAGACGGCGCTGGCTGTCACCTACGTCAGAAAAGTGGAGGGGATCGAGGTCGTAAATCATCTGAACATATACCCAATATTTAATTTATTATTTTTTAAAATATCTTTTATAAGACTCATAGAATTTCAGAAGATTAGGAAGTTGTAATACATATAATTTATTAATTTTAATTGAATTTTAATCATATATTGTGTTTTAATTATCATTTAAGGGTTTTTTTTCTCTTTATATTTTTATCCACATCTGTCAAATACAAATAATTGACAATCAGTAGATCGGCTGACAGTAAAATAATACAGAATGGCATGAAAGGCACGGAGAAGAACAGTGCTTATAAGATTTAATTTTATATTCATGACTCGTCAAAGTATATGATTCTTTAATGGGGTTAAAATGAGTAAAATAAATTAAGAATATTGGAGGATGAATATCCCTAGAAAAGAAACAAGCCCGATTGTTAATTTCCAATGAATTGAAATGGCAACACACTTAAATATTCTTTAAGTGGCGAGCATCTCATTGACAAATATTTGCCATAATTATGAATACTGTTATCATGGATAGTATTAGAGAAATTATAATCAGTGCTGAGTATCAAATAAATTAAGTAAAATTTTAAAAATTTTAGAGGTGTTCTAAAATCATTTAAAGAAAGTATGAAAGAGTAAGTATTAAGTTTTATTAAACTAATTATACATCATATTATGATTTTATTATTTTTAGTTTTTATAATTTTGATTAATGTTTTAATTTTTAAATATTAATAAAAATTATAAATAATATATGACGTAAGTCAACAAGATCCGAATTAAAGTAATGTTCAATGAACATTCTTCTTCGTGCATACATCGCAAAATTGCGAGAACACGGGGATATGGGATCAGTGAAGAGAACGGATTTGTTCTGATTGAGAGGCGACCCCTGGTAGTTCAAATGGTAAGAGCGCTGCCACGGAGAGTGCACCCGGGTTCAAGTCCCGACCGGGGCAAATCTTTTCTCTCCAAAATAAAAAATATTTTATTATTTTTATTTGATGAAATTTTGATTACTTAATTATCTTAAACAATAATCAGTTTTTATAGATATAAATATCAAGTATTATAAAAGATAACTACTCAACAGATAATTTATCAAGTTCAGTATTTGTATCTTGTTTATTCCAATTATTTCATTTTTATATAAACATTTGTTTCTATCTTGTTTATCCAGCCCTGATGAAGACCTGCAATTATTGGTTTTTAAAAATATTTGATTATTTTTTATTTTATTTTTAACCTCCTTTGGACAATTTTCTCCTCCATGCCATTTATACAGCCAACTAGTAATTATTTATTCCTTTTTAAAAAAATTAAATAATGATAACATTAGTAAGTAAAATCAATACTTTAGTTTTATTCAGTATTTATTATTATTATTTCTTTGCTTAACCCAAAAAAAGATTGTTATACCCTTTTAAAAATATTGTTAGTAGAAGAAAACTATTGGGTCGTTTCATCAATTAAGGAAAGGTTATTTAATAAAACAACTTAATGAAATCAAAACATTTACCCTCATTTTCTATACATTTTCCCCATTGTGCTATCAAATTTTCAATCCCAAAACTGAAAAATTCAGGGTTTGGTGATCAAATAAAATCTAAAAATTTGTTTTTAACTTGAGAATCATTTATAGAGATAAATCTGCGGAATAAGGTGGGTATGGGAGAACTTCGTAATCCAGCTTGTTTCTTGTTGTTACTTCAATATCTGTGAAGAACCCTTCATACACCTACAGTCTCCTACAATTGAAATCCTCAGTCCACAAAACAAGATCCCACCTTTCCGATCTCTATACTCGTTCCCACAGAACCAAAACATTTGAGCGTTTCTTTCTCGCCCGCTCTACCACAATGTGGAACTCAATTCCTCCTTTCATCCACCATGCTTCTTTACTGACTTAATTTAAATCCATGCTTTTCCAACATCTCTTGACATCCCAAAAAGATGCTCTCTAAGCAGGTCAATCATCTGCTTAAATAAATGAGTATTGAATAATCGATTTCTTTATCTACGCGTTTTTTGTTTATTTTTCCCAAAGAAGATATAGACTATATCAAGACTTTGTTGCATGCTATCCCATTCATTTATTTTATTTATTTAGTTATTAATATCTTTATTCTCCACAATTGGTTAAAATCCTATCAAGTTTCGTACTTATTAGTTATTTCATTTCTATTTCTATTTTTCTCATGTTTTTGTAACTTTTAAGTACTTCATGATTTGTATTATTATGTAGCCTTATAGGCCAGATATATATTATGTTTCTATTTCTGTTCATGTTAGTTATTCTAAAGGGCCTTAGTCCCAGAATAAAGTTACTTTTCTATTCTAATGTTTTTTGCAGCTTGGGCCGCCGAGTATTAAAGTTTACATTCATTAAAAACCCATGAGTTTTCATGGCCATGACTGATGGCATATTAAACAATATTCGTTCAAGTACCAGTAAATATTATCAAAAAGGAGAGGATTAATAACAGCTCATCACAATCCGTAAACATAAACAGTAAAAGAGAAGTCACTAATTCCACATTGAATTTAAGAAATAATAATAACGGACAATACCGGCTATTTTCCAAATACGTTATTAATTGAAATAAAAACAGAAATAATGGAGATTAAATAATGCAATATAATACCTGTAGAGAATTGATAGTCCTAGTCAATTCCAACTTTTCTTTATTGGCCTCATCTAATAGTACTTTAACAGTTGCCTCTTGCCGTATGGTTGCGTCACACTTATTCAATAAATTTGCAGCGTGCTTTTGTTCCATTTCTTCCAGTTTTTTTTCAAGGTTTTTGTAGTCATCTTCCTACATATACACAAACAATGAAATATAATAATTAAATTAACATAAAGTTCTAAACATACATAAATTAACAGTTTATTTAATTTAAGATTCTAGTTAAATGATTTTTTTTTAATTGTGAAAATAACCTTTCTGTTTATTTTATCAATAGCAGTATCTAGTTGTTGTTGTAAAAGATTGATTTCAGTTCTATGCTTGGCATTTATGGAGTCTATTACTAAATCCATTTGCTTTTCTCTTTTTACATTTATATCGGAACGTTCAAGAGCAATGTATTTCTGCTGTTGATGAAGCAATTGTTCTTTGCAGATTTCCAATTCATTTCCCAACTGAGAACAAAGAAATCAAAGTTACATTAATTCTCATGTTAAATCATATGATGCTCCTATAATTCCAAATAACAGTTTGCAAAAAAAAAAAAAAATCTGTGAATATGCAGTTTTTTCAAGATTTATAAATTATTATTTTAAAATCAATTTCCTACCAATACACCAGGAGTAAAATTGTTTAGAAAATTTGGTAATTTTTATGAAGCAAAAATAATAAATAAAATTCTCAAAAATTTTAACTCAACACATCAGTCTTAAAGGTGAAATATCAATGAATAAAACAGAATTTCACAAAACTAATTTTGTTCTACAAATGAAGATTTTAAATGAAGGATTTTATTTAAAATTATAATTAAATTAGTTTTTTGATGTGAAACAAGATCATTGTATTCCATATTTAATTATTTACTATTTTTAACTTTAATTTTCCATTGACGATACCTGAACCGTTAGATAATTCTTTTCTGTTTAAACTATTGATCACTAACACATTTAAAAAAAAAAATTTTATGTATTGCTTTTCTTCTGCATCATCCTGTTATAAGTAATGAAATAAATGCTGAGAAACCTACATCTGACTTGGATTTTTCCACCATCTTTATATTTTCCTTCAGATCGACTATTTCCTTTTCTAACTCCAATATTTGCTTTTTACTTTCACCTGAAAATAAGATAGGTAGAATATTACTGATATAATCAAAGAATTAATTGTAATCTAATTATCTGCTTAACACTCACTTAATAGAGATTGGCAGCTATTTAAATTAAGTTCCAATTTCTTCTTGTCATGTTCGCAAACATTAAGCTTACGTATTATATGTTGTTTTTCATCTCTTTCAGCTTCTAAATCACTTTTAAGCTTTTCAATCTCTCTCAATCGAACATCATATAATACTTTCAATTGCGTCATTCCATTCAACTCTAAAATTTAAATTATATTGTTACAAGACCAATTCACTAAAAAATAAATAAATAAAATAAAAAAATCCTTACCAGATTGCTTATAAACATCTACTAACTGGTTGGGAGGTTCATTGTGCCCAAAAGAATTTGTTTGACAACAGTGGTCATTATGGGATGCATATCTATCATTATTGTGCGGTTCATAAGAGTTGCCTACAATGAACAAAAGAAATTTACTTATTAGATATTATTGGGTGTTTTATAAATTAAAAAATATTAAAAGAATAACCTATAAAGACAACAAAAAAGTATTAAAAAAACCTGTACCACTACGACCCGTGAGCGAGCCTGGGTGTTCAGTACATGGTTGAGACTGTACTGCTTCATGGACAACGGTTCTGCAAGGAGGTGAATTGTCCTAGGTCACGCTCAATCGCCAGGTTTTTCCCCCTTATTATGGGTACTCTAATTTTATAATATTTTAGAGGCCGGGTGAGCCCCAGGAGGGTCCTAGATCCTATATGATCCATCTCCAGCTGCAAACAGACTAAATAAAAGTAACTCCCCACAGCGGGATTTGAACCAGGATTTCCGGCATGGCAACTCAGTGCTCAACCACTGAGCCACTTCGCTCCCTAAAAGTATTTAATAAAAACATTAAAAAGTGAATGTGGTAATGCAATATTTTTTCTCGCTGATAGGAAAATAAAGTAATCTAACATTCTAGCAAACAGATTTTAAAACCGGACTAAATTCTATATGTGATAAACATGAAGCTGAACTTTATTACAGGCGGGCCAAGAGAAAAGTCTTTCAATCTGTCTGGTTTAGCAAGTATTTAGATTACCAATCCTTTATAAAAGATTTACAAGTACATAAGAGTGATTCACCCTACAATATAGAACCCTTTTTCTTGTCTTGCTAAAAGTTAACTTATCAACACTAATATTTTAAAAGTTTTTGAAATTTGATAATATCTAGGCTAAAAAGAATAAATTACAGTTTAACTATATACCCCCGGGCTAGGCACAATGCACTGGCCAAAGGACTTTTCAAAGGGAGCAAAAAATCCTTGGTCATCCTTTGAAAGGGCCATAAAATAGGGGTCCCGAGCCTCTACGGTGTCAGGTACTCATTCAAGATCCCTATTCTAATTAAATCCGGATAGGCAACATTTAGGACTCCCGCTGCAGCATTGCCCAATGAGCCATGACAACATAAAGTGATGTTAAATGAGTAAAAAATAAAATGCACCATATCACAAAAAATATTTAAGCTTCAAACTTATGCCCTTCTCCTCCTTTTTTAAAAGGCAAAGAGTATTTTCATTTTAATAATTTTTATTAATAAATAAAAATAATAATAATTAAACATATTGATGCTAATTAAATGTAACCAGAGTTTGATTTGAAAATTAATTTTCTTGCCAAATCTAACAATATTATTGTTGTGGGTATGGTTCACCATAGATACATTGTAATAAAGAAATTGATCAGGGATAGGGTCAATGTATAATAACACAAATAAAAATGTAGAAATGGTTGGCTTCAGATATAACAAATATGTTGAAATCGGTTAGAGTGTGGTCAATAAAGTTTTGACAACTTACAAAAAATTTATTATTTATACTGCACCAACATTTTAGCTTAACTTAGAGACCATCAGGACAGAAGGATGTAAAGTCAAGGAACAACTAGATGGGTATTGAACGATATGTTTAGGAACTGAAGAAAATGTTATAATGAGCGTATCTTATGTTTTTCTATTTCCTGAACTAAATAGTTTTATTTATTATTATTATATATATATATATATATATATATATATATATATATATATATAAATATATGCATATATACAAAAATATGTATATATTATTAATATTTATTTAATTGATTTAAGTAACAACGTACCTCTACAACGATTTCAACATATTTGTTATATCTAAAGCCAACCATTTCTACATTTTTATTTGTGTTATTATACATTGACCCTATCCCTGATCAATTTCTTTATTACAATTTATCTATGGTGAACCATACCCACAACAATAATAACTTTAAAAAGACTTTTTAAAAATAAAAGTGCAATAGAATAAAACATATTGTACAAAAAAATTTCTAACTTACTTATATAAAAGAAACTAAATATATAGAGTAAATGACCAATAATAAAAAAACAATAAAATGAAAAACACTTTATAATATAAAATCGGGAGAGAGACGTAGAAGAAAATTAACATCTGAATTCTAACTGTAATTTTAGGAAAGGAAAAGCATTTGTAGTAACTTTGATATATAATAGAAAAAATAAGAATTTCACTCCAAATATATTTATTTAAATTATAAAAACCTAGAAATGGTAAAGCTTTCAAATCAAACTCAATTTCAATCTTTGAAATTGTGTTGCATTCAACATCAGTAGTGTTAAAACCAAAGAGACTGATTAATATTAAAAGCTTAATAATAAATTATATAAATGTCAATACCAATAACAATACATACTTCTATATGGAATTTGGTGAATGAGATCAGAACGATCTACATAATTGTTCTCTACTTGTGTCTTATGATTACTAGGAAAAGTCGAGCTAATCGAACTTTCCCTTGAATAATGGTTCTCTTTGCCAGAGGTAGAATTTTGAGTAGAATTGTAACCAGTTTCTGAAATAGAATAAACAAAAATAGAAACAAACAACAAACTCATATTAACAGTAATAATATGGTGTAATAAAATACCACAAGGTAAGCTGCAATGACTACTAGAGATAGAGCTGTCATCATCTTCATCAAGATCACTGAAGGCTTTGTTGATCAAACTTCTTAACTGATACACAATTAATTAATAAAATTCAGAAAAATTAAAACATTAATAAAATAGTGACAGCATTAAACAAACTCTATAAAACAATCAATACAATTACCTCAGCATTTCTAATCCTTTCATCCTCCAAGAACTCTTCTTCTTCCTTTTGATTAGAATTATTAACTTGAATAGAATCATTGCCTTGAAATATACTCACACCAGGGCCATTCATTTCGAAATTATTACAAAAATATATAAATATTGAATAAACAAATGTTAATTATACATTATTCCTTAAATCTTAAATTCAAACAATCAAGTTTTAACATTCTACAGCGCGACATCAGGTTATGCTTCTATAACAATTTGACAACAAGTTACCGCCAACTGAGTATGTGTAATTAAAACAAAAATGATATCTTAAATGTTTATTTTTGCTGAAAACAAGAGCGATTAATTACTTTACAACCATAAACACGTAATGAATTTTTCTTATAAAATTTTGAATTATGTCAATCACATATTGAAAATTCAATAAATTATGAATTATCTATATTTTTCGTACATTTTTTCTTAAAAACATTTTATAAAAATACATCTATCGGTTTGGTTTAACTCTTTTTATTTAACATCTCAAATTTTATTAATCAACTAGTTTCTTCACTGCCATTAAAAAATTCCAAGGATGCAACGAATTTCAGTCTTGCCTCTGCAAAATGGCTGCTATAGGTTCGTGCTAAACATATTCTTAGTGCTTAAGGATTTTAGTTTTATATTTTATTATTTGTTTTTATGGTATATTGCTTCTGTTTTCTATAAGTGTTGCGTATTTTTGATCTGTGATGTTAAGTTTCTTCGTGTATGTTGGGGATTAGTGCGATACTTTTCTAAATTTATGCCATTATTCTTTCACGTAAGAAACCTCGTGGCAAGTATATTAAGAATGATCTCGAATATTATCAATAAAAGTTTTAAAACGTTTTATAACCATCATTTAGAGCAGTTTTTAACTTATCAACTGGTTATTTATTTATTTCACAAATTTCGGGACTTGATGCAAATTACTGTTTCACTGTTTAACTCATGAAATAAAATCAGACCCACCCATCATAACAGATGGGAATGAAAAATTAAATATAAACTGTCATTCCATCGCGTTAAATTCTCTGTGCATTTTTCTTACGTCTCTTCAAAATTGATCTAATCTCTTGGACGTGTAACTATTGTATTTCGCTTCTGTTGTGATCATTTATGTGTTTTGTCTTATGGAAATTTCGAAATGTAAACTAATTTTCAATATTTAGCAAATTGCTGGATATTTCTTATTATATAGTTTTTTATATAATTAACTGCTGTTTTAACCTTTAATGTTGTAATTCCTTTCTAGGTAAAAAAAAAAAGACAAAATGGAGTCCAGTTAATGCAGATATTATAATAGATTCTACAAGAAAACCTCTCAGCTGGGCTGATGAAGTTGATAAAGAAATAGATTCTACAAGTATCCAATGTGAGTATTATTTTTCTCAATATTCGTGGTGCATCTTGGATGGTGTATGATGAAAAAAATTTGTTTGGGTCATTGATAGTTTTTAGGCCATGTATCTGAAAAGTTTTTCTGTTTGTCATGTGTGGCCATAGTATTGTGGTTAGATGTTTGTTTAGTCTTTCTTGTCTAACTGAATATGGTTATTACGTAGTTATTTTGACGTATTAGGAATTATTTGAAGTAATGCTATTTGAAATGTTCAACCTTCAAACTCTTCTATATTTCTTGTGTCTCTTATGTTCTGTAATATTCTTTGTCTGAAGCCCTTGGAAACAGTATCTTTTTGTTTATTTGATATGTTCATAAGTTAATATTAAGTTCTATTATAATTTCTGTAATGCAGGTTATATTAATGTTTAATCATTACGTTACCATTCAATCTTCAGAAAATAGCTGCTCGATATTTTATACATGTTTTATGTTTTCCTTTCTTCATTTGCAGAACCTTTGTTCAAGGGTAATATCACATAGCATCTTTCTTCTTTATTTGGTATTTATATTTCAATTCACCAGTTTCTATTCATCCTAAGGTTTTCTTTTTCATTTTGACTGCTTAATGAAATCTAATGATTAAGTATACAAATTGTAATATGTTGGATTTTGAGTTAGTGCCTAAAATGTCTATTGTAATTATAGTCAAATTAATTTAGTTATAGTTCAATGCTAGTGTTAGCAATTATTAAATGTGAAATTGAATGGATTACTATTATTGATTGTTTTATGATTCAGCAGTGCCATGAAGCAATTAAGTAAGAACCAAGTGTTTTATTCATCCAACAGTCTAATTGTTACTATGTTTTTATATATATAGTAGTTTGTTTTTATTTCGCTGAACATATAACTAAAATTTATTTCGTTTAGAGAATGTTTATAATCATGCTTTGCTTGAGAAAATTAGTTTCTTATTGTTCAATTTACAATGATTATAATTTTATTGGATCCTTGCCAGAGAATTTCAGAATTTGGTAATGAATTCTTAATCAGTTCCATATAAATAACTATTGTACTGGAATAACAGACATTTGACGTGACCTATTCGTATATATTAATATTAATCACTGTATAATTGCTTGCAGTAGGTATTTGTTTAACCTTCATTCGTGGAGCATTCTAGTAATAAAGATTTTGAATAAAAGACTATTAAATACCGGTACTTAGAGTTTCGCTCTAATTTGATCTTAATTTATATTTGTTTGAAAAATATTAAAATGTATCCTATTTTTTCTAAAACATTATTTTTCATCATTAGAGATCCTACACCTGTTTTAAGTTTTAGCAATATGTTTTTTTTATTATTACCCTCCATTCGACTTGTTTTTACTTCTACTTTTGTATTTATGAACATTTTTAACTAACCAAAAAATAAATGTTTACCCTCTACCCCTCAGAGTTTTAGGTTTTATGTTAAACATTATCGATGCAGAGAAATAATTTTGAAAAAAATATTTTTTCTTAGTATTCTATATTGAAGTGGTGATGGTTTTCTTTTATACATTTTTGAGGGGGGGGGAGTTGAATTAATAAAATAGAGTGATTGTTGTGAAGTCCTTGCTTGAGGCCCATCCTCCCATGGAAAATTTTATTTGTTAGGGGCTGGTTATATTACTCTCATCATACCCTAACTGCAGGAAACCCACTGTTGATTCCATTATTTGGTCTATTTTTTTCTGAATTATAAAATTTTCAATAATTAAAACACAGAAAACCTTGTTACTACTTAAATTATAATTTTTTAACAAAATAATGAGTCTGTATGTTGAATTTTGTCTTGAATTCGAAAGACACTTAATCAAACATTGAGTTATGTTGTCTGCTCATTTTACATCACTTTTTGCTGCTATGGCTAATCGGAGGATGCTACAGTGGGAGCTCTATATTTTGCCTATCAAGGTTTAATTAGGATAGGGATTTTTAACGAATACCTGACATCGTACAGGCTCGGGACCCCCGTTTAACGTCCCTTCCGAAGGACAGCCTAACTAAGGATTTTTTACTCCCTAAAATCCTGGGGCCTAGTAGTTTGTTACACTAACCACTAGACATGTCGCCCCTCATCGAGTTATTTATAAGTGTGATTTCAATTTCAAACCAATATATACCATACACGGCTTACAGTTTTTATTATTCTTAAATAAAGTGTGTGTTGTAAATAAAAACTGTTTCTTACATGATAAATGAAACCTTAACCAGAAAGATCTCTCTTCCTCGAATGTTTTTAAAAATAAAGTTGACAATGAACATCATTATAATGTATGTTATTCAACATCTAGTTAAATAATCATTTTACCATAAAACATTTGAAGTATTTTTATTTTATTTTTTATCTTTTTAAATTTCTGAGACTTAAAATAAGTCAGGTCTTGTTTCTTTCCATCGTGGTTCGTTTGGTTTGCTTTGAAAATTCTTTTTTTGGTGATTCTACATTGAAAATAAAGTCAACGGATATCTGATCATTTTTATTCAATCAACTTTTGGGGAGGGGTTTATTAAATTAAAAATATTAACTTTAAATTATAAAACTTATTAATAATCTTTAAAAAATTATTGAATAAGCCAAGCTTCTTATTATTTTTTTTAAATGCAGCATTTTAATAAGGCTAACTATATTCAAGTTAAATACAATTATCTATACCTATCATTCAATAAACAAATTATTCATTGTAAACATACATTATGTATATATATCTTAGGTATAATTTTAATTTGATTTTGTCCTAGAAATTGTCTCTTAACATGGTTGATTTTTATCTTTTCTCTTTTCACCCCTCCAAAAAATGTATACAAAAAAAAGTTTGATGAAAAACAGTTCAGATAAAAAAATTAGATACACTTAACCATTTTATTGGTACTATTGAAATAACAATCAATTTACAAATGCATGCAATAGTAGGAATGTAAACCTAATGAAGTTGTATTTAACTAGGCATATGAAGTTATGTTAAGGCTCTGTTTTTTTCCCATTTTAATTCTCAATTCTAGACTACGCTGTTTTTTTTTTCAATCAATTGCTCTTTTAAGATTAATATGAAAATAAAATTGTCAATTGTGAGTTAAATAAACATTAGGTATAATCTTAGGGTTAGTTCGTTAAACAGGCATATTTAGGAAGTTAATAGATAATTAGCTCCTAGCCTTTCGACCTTGTTTTTATTGTTAAAATAAATAATTAAAATACATAAATATGCTTAGCGAACTACTATATTTACCAAGGTTCGAATGCATCTTAAACGAGTTAATATTTTGTTCTCATTGCTGTTCTGCCTTACATCCTCTTTTCCAAGTTCATCAAATTCATTCCTTTCATTAAGGTTTGTTCTTGTAGTCTAATGTAATTGTTTTTATATTCTACCAGTGAATACGATTGGTATGATTCTTTACTTGTTTTCCTGATGTAGTATTAGCACTCTTGAACTATATATTCTTGATGTAGTAGTGACCAACAATGAAGTATTTTAGTATTTACCATCTCAATTGTTTTGGATAAATAGTATACCTTGATATTTGATAATATGATTTATATAACATATCATCATGGTTAGAATGTTTTTTATTATATTTTTAATGTAGGTGAACCATTAAGATGGTTCTAGAAATAAACATGAATTAATTATAGAAACTAAAAAAATTTAAAACTTGGATGTGACTGCATTACTGAAGTGTTTTATTCCTTTTCAAGATATTTATCTATACTCTTTTTTTTAAGTGGATGCTTAAATATTTGTTTTTCTTTCCTTTGGCATTTTCCTTCTGTCTATGAATTTCTTGTACTTGTCAATCAAGTCTAGGAATTATAAGTCTTATTGTAAGTAGAATATTGTTAAGGCCTAATTTTGACCTTTTCCAGTGCAATGAATAAATACATTCACTACCTTAGCTTAAGGCAACTCATTAGAAAGGAATTCTTCTCACCAAGGACGACCATTTTTTATTTTTTTAAAATTAATTCTTTTATAGTAAAGCTTTTCTTTGTTGGGATTTATTTTTAAAATGAAATAATTTTATTAAAATATGAATGGATAAATTACAAAAGAGTTATTGACAGGTATTTTTGTTTACTTTATAATCTTAGAGACTTTTGTTCAGAATTTTTCCATTCATGTCTTAACAAGTATTAACTATTGTATGCCTATTATGAGCTTTTGCTCTCCTGCCTTAGAAGCAGTTTTATTTTCTTATATAAATTTTTTTGAACTGATCTTGATATTGAAGGTCAAATGATATCATCATTATTGCTATTAATAATATTCATTCATCGAATAAATTATAAATCCTTATGATCTACATGTTCTAGAAATCATCTCTTAACATGGTTAGTACTTAACATTTACCTAAAACAAATACAATTTGATGAAAAATAGTTATATATTTCTTTAAATTACAGAAGAATCCGTATTATCGAAAGAGCTAATCAAATTAGAAATTGGTGTGCACTGTATTATGTTTATTAAAGAGTAAATGTTACCAAGTTTTTAATATATTTATCTTTACCAATCACCTTTGATTGAATTCTTAAATATTGAGAGCTAATAATTTTCATAAAAACCATGATTTGAAAATTGTGTACATCATGCAAATTTTATCTAATCTATAGATATAAAATGCTTTGTCTTGAATGACTGACTTAGGTATCAACGCACAGCCTAAACCACTAATCGTAGAGACCTGAAACTTTGAAGGTGTGTTCTTTGTATGATGTAGGCAACCGATAAGAAAGGATTTTCTGAAATTCACCCCTAATGGGGTGAAAGATGGGGGCAATGTTTGTATGCTTGCTCACATGTTTCTTACTCGCAAAATCTACTTATTTTCGCTTAACAAAACAAATCAAGTAATATAGTTCACTTCTCGCTGCTGCCGTACGACAAGTGAAACCATTATACTAAGTAATCCTTTTCAATAAATCCAATAACATTACATACTAATCCTTTACTAACACTAACAACAGAAAACTTCTGTCCGCCCCGTTTGTTAATCAGTGTCAATGTATGTTTTACGGCTGTGCTGATCCGTCTGTGATAAATTTTGATATGGATAATCTCAAGCCTGGGGAAGGACATAGGCTACTTTTTATCAGCTCACCATACAGGCGAAGTTAATATAAAACTGTAACCTGATTGACTAACACCCCCAGCAGTCAACGTATCGCAGAAACCACTGAAGTTCGTAGATAGGTTCTTTATATAGCTTAAATGAGCACTAGGAAAGGAATTTGGAGAATTCCACCCCCAAGGGTTTCCCCCTTAATACAATGGGGGCTCAAAGATTGTATGGAATCCGTCAGTTTTGAAGTTAGACATCTGGAATTCCGGATGTATGAGTAACTTATAGTTTAAAAAAATTAAATTATTTATTTAAAATGATCTGTTACCAAACTTTATGTGGAAGAGCAAATTCCATGTGAGCGAAGCCGTGGGCATTATAGTTAAAAAAATTAAATTATTTATTTAAAATGATCTGTTACGAAACTTTATGTGGAAGAGCAAATTTCACGCGAGCGAAGCCGTGGGCAAAAGCTAGTCAATATCGATTTTTTTAAATCGAAACACTTGGCGATTGTTGCTGGAGGAAACGAAAGACTTGCTTGTTGGTTGTCGACCTAAGCTAATATAATAAATAACTAGAGGGGTATTTTTTTTTTTTTTATTAATAATTATTCTGCAATGTTCAATCAATCTCTATTGGCAGGTTGAATTTTAAACTTTCTTTGTTTTCAGAACTATCAATTATCCAAAATTAATAACAAAGGTTAAGTTAGGAACAAGTTAACAATTTTTCTAAACCAATTTAAACAAAATAAAGCCAGCCTTTCTCGTTTCCAACTTTCTGAAATCATTTACTTTACAACATTACAGCTCTTATTATTTTCATTTCATCATAACTATCTCGTTTTTTTAAAAGAATTAACTATCTCTTGTTTCAAGTTCTTTGTTGCTCTCTTATTGCAGGTTGAAATTTAAAAAAAAAAAATTTGTTTGCATTCGTATTGACTTGTTTTTAAAAATTTTTTTTTATGGCGTTTTTTCATTGTCTAGACCTTGTTCTATCAGCTTTAATGTCCTGCTAGTATCTCTGGAGCTCCCAACTCAGTGCCTTCTTCCATTCTTCTGACAGATTTCTCCTTTAAGTTCGTTCTTCTCCCAATACAAAACCCTCATAATTTTTCACCATTCTTCAAAATTCATCACTGATTTTGTCCTCCAGAATACCAATTTCTTTAAGACCCTTATCACATTCCTTGAACCACCATCCCAATATTTTTGCCTTAGCTTATATAAAATTCCATGTTTTCTTTGTCAGGTGACCATTGTACATTCTGAAGATATTTCCTTAGAACAACAACCTTTTCTTTTTTATTGATGTTATCAGTTCTATCTTTCTGTATAGTTCCTCGTTTCATCTCAAACATGTGTCCATTAACCCATCTGTTGTCTAAAATCTTACTTAATATCCTTTGTTCTCTTTTGACGACCTGATAAACTTCTAAAAAATTCGATTGTAGAGTATTTTCATTTTAAATAAAGTCAACCTAGGCAGAAACAATACAACTTTTTTAGGTTCACTAGTAATGAAATGGGATTTTTCATAGATTAAAATTACTTATGCTGTATATGTGTAAATTACTATTAAAAAATTAATTACAGATACACATCATGACAACAATGCATCGGGAAAGTTTGTGCTCCCTACAGCTCCAAGGGCTTCGAGGAGTACAGCTTTTGATGAAAGCAAGTTGCCAACAACTGGTCCCTTCCAAGCCTATCTATCCAATATACCATATGACTTGAACGAAGATGAGCTTGTGACTTTGTTTCAGGATTTAAAGGTATGTTACTTCCTTATTATTATTATTTTATTTATTCTTTTTCTCGGCTATAAAATAATTTGTTATATTCATTACTTTTCTTACGACACTTCCAGTTCCGAGTTACACTGCTTTCTGCATTTGTTCTAGAATATTATGATTTAGGCCCAACTCTTTAATTCTTTTCACCACCGTTTCTGGAATCAGGCCATTTGTGGATTGACCAATGGCAAAACTTTAGCTTTATGAAGCTTATATAATTTCTTGAATTCTCTGCCAGGTCCTGATATTTTTCTAATTTTTTCAGCGACCACCTTGTGGAGGTTATCTGCTGGTACTCCTATTTCAACTATGTTCACATATTTTCTTGTTTTAGGATTAGCAAAATATCAGGCTTATTGTGAGGAATTGTGTGATCAGTTATGATGGCCTGCTTCCAATAAAGTTTAACATGTCATTTATCAATTATTGGTTATGGGTTGTACCTTTAATAAGAGTATTATTCTTTATGTTATAATTACATTAAAAAATGTATGTAAAAATAATTTATAAATTGGATCAACCAGTGAAAATACACTTCCAGCTTCAAATACAAATGCTCTTATAATTGCACACAGTACAAGGACATTTTTAACAGTAATAGGAAGACATCTTTTATTTTTATTAAAAGTCTAATATTATTGTGGAAGGAAGGGCCCCTAACAATAATTCGCTAACCTTCTATCCGAGCGAATTTCCCGGTCCTCAATTCAATAAAAAAACCAGATAGTTTTGATTGGACGGCAATTTCCCCAAATACATAAATTAAAGCTATAAAAGAATTCATCAAGTAAATACAAAATGAATAAATATTAGATGTATAATGTAAAAATATAAAGAGAGAACAATTACAGAAATATGAATGTCCACAACTAAACCTAAGAAAATACAAAAAAAAGTTATTTAAAATTAAATAAAAATTATGAAAAAGAAAATGCAATAAGCACGTACAATTAATTATTTTTACAAAAAAAAATTGAAATTAACTATTTAATAAAAAAAGAATAAGTCTTAAAAACAAAGAATATTAATAGTCTGTGAATCAATAAAAAAAGCTAAGTTCTTGAAAAGTTGAATTCTTGATAATGATGAGTTGATGCTTCGAAATGTTGAAGAGTAAAAAATAACTAAATGTCTCTTACCGGTAAGTCCAAGTTGAGGTGAAAATAAATGAACAGTTTTACTGGGGAGATTCCACTGTGAAGAAGGTGGTTAAAGTGGCGACAAAATCAAATGTAGAGTAGCAACCTTCTCCAACTACGACTATCTTGAGACTGATTTGTTTCGTTTACACTTGTACTATCCTCGAAGCTAAGTCGCAAGTTGTAAACAAACCGACATAATACCATCGATGTGTTCATAGGACGACAATAACATCACACAACTTAATGTTACAAAATATTTTTGGAATACAAGCGGTATATTAAATTAATCATTGAATTATTTTTCTCCTTTTAACTAGTTATACTATTGCAAGAATTATATAAAACAAAAATATTTGGCTTTTAATTAGAATTAAAAAAAATATTTGTTTGGAATAAAAAAATAAATATCGATACCTGACGATTAATTATTTAAAAAAAATAATTGTATTCTATTTTTATATAAAGTTTAAAAACATCTACATTTAAATAATGGCATTATAACTTATTTACACCTTTTTGTTATATTGAAGAATTCTCAGTGATGAATTGAGAATTTTATGGCATATATTTATCTTGTTACCTGTAATTTATATCTATTTTATTTCACTTTATAGATCAAAAATGTTCGCCTTCCAAAAGAAGAGAAGACTGCTCGTGCCAAGGGGTTTGGCTATATTGAGTTTGAGGATCGAGCAAGTCTTTGTACCGCCCTGAGTTTGGGAGATCCAGTAAGTGTTAAAAATCTTATTCTATGCATTAATCTAACCAATTGGATTTATATTCTTTGTTATGCACAAAAAACATGATTTGTTTCAACTTAATATAAATTATAATAAATGTGTGCCGTGAAGAAAATAATTTCCTTGATTTTCTATGATTTTTATACAGCTCATCTAAGTACATATAAATAAATTAAAATACTGATAACTGATAGTTTGTAATTTAAAAAAAAAAATACTTTTTTTCTTCTAATACAGGTTATAAAAGTATTTTGACTCAACTATTTGTGTCTGTTAAAAATATCACAGATAGTTGATGGCTCTACACTGACACGCATCAGATTAGAATGTTTTGTTGATGGTATTTAACCTTATCAAACACAATTATATTGAGAGTCAAACCCATAGAAGGCCAAATCTCTTTCTATTCCTTTTAATTGTCAAATTTCTAACATTAAAATCTAATTTCATGTGTCCTGACTACAATGTGTTAATATGGATATTTTTCCTTTTGGTGATCAATGTATTGTGCCATTTGATGGTAACAATTAAGCTTGATTTGATTTGGTTTGAACAAAATTGTAAGTTTCTTATAAATTATTGTACACAGTACTTGTTTTTAAAAAAAAATATTATCAAAACTAAGTTCAAAATAAAATCAATTCGAGTGCTCAAAAAGATAATAGTAACAAGCACAGGAAACAATGAGGAAAATGTTTTGTTTATTCAAGGGCAACGTAATGCTTAAAAATGCTCCAAAAATTGTTCACCCATGACTTGATCCCATTCCAAAACTTTCATATCCCAGGATTGTGCTTTTGTTGAACAACCTGTTGTGCAGTATTTTTTATATTTTGAACCATTTTCGAGGTAGAGGGCAGAGCGCGCGCAGTGTTTCAATTTTCTTCTTCCAGTCGCTGTAAAATTTCAAATTCCTTTGTGTTCTCGTCTTCAATGACATATGTCTCCAGTTCTCCCAGGATTTCGGGGTCAAAAGTTCGATTCATCATCTTGATACAACTTAAACCATAAATGCATAATTTACGTAATATATGATATTGAAAATAATTTCATCTGTGTGTATATTGGAAGGATTATAGTGAATTATAGAAGTGTCAAAGTAATATTATCCTTAATATGCATATTCTGTGATCGTTATAGTCTTCATTGATATCACTCTGATATGGTGGAGCATTAAGACAAGCTTGCCCATTACACTGGCCGCCAGCTAGAGAGCACTGCAATCCTGCTTTCCTGCATCCACATCCCGAACCACAACCATTCTTGCAGTTGCAGAATATTGAGTTTATCAATTCCTCCGGAGCTGGCGGATTAATTGTCATAACAGGTTCCAGGAATTCATCACGCATTATCCAACCCCAATTCTGGGGTTCTAAATCATTAATCAAGTCTGAACTTGGTAATAGACACGGTTCAAATGCAGGTGAGCTGCTGCACTCGTTGGTGGAAGATTTGATAACTGGACAGCTTTATTCAGTTCTGTTAAGTTGATGAACTGTGCATAGTGAAGACGATCAGTACAGTCCTCAGATTTTGGAGATTATAGATATTAGGATTATAGATTGCCAACAAGGTTTACACTACATTCTCAAATAATGATTGAACCAGGCAGTTTTCTTCTTCAAATGCTGCAGCAATTTGATCCAAATTCGGAAGTTTCTCGATTGTTAGAAATTGAAATTAGAAAATGTAGTTCTTATTATTACTCAACCTTTTAAATTTCAACGTTCATAAATGTATGAAATGGTATTTTTCAATAAAAATTTAATTATTTTATTTTTATTAGTTAGGAAGTAATTAGTATAAATAAGATTAGAATTAAAAAATAATTAAAGTATTTCCCTTAATAACTTTATAATTACACGAGTAGGTAAGTGTTATTAAATGAATAGATACTGAATTATTGAAATAAAATATTAATTATAACGTAATAGTTAATAAAAAATGCAAATTATTTAGAATTATATATTTATCAATAATTTATAAACTTTATACGGTGTGTTTTTAATCGGGACTACAGGTTGACCTCGAATGATACTCTAAATAGTTAAACACTGTGCGCGCTCTGCCCTCTACCTCGAAAATGGTTCAAAATATTTTTAAAAAATGTTTAAACATAAGTTATTTAATCTTCTGCAATATTTATAATAAATACAATTACAATAAAACCCTTAGGAAATGAGATATTTGTAATAAATGTGTAAAAAATCAATTTTTTGCCCTTTGCCCTTGGAATACTTGTTTTGAGACAAGTTTTAGGGTGCCAAAGTAAAGGTTTATACAACTTTATAGCCGACTATCTCTCATTCCGAGGTGAAACACCCTAATTTTACTGGACTATAAAGAATATGTTGTTGGGAGATAATAAAATTAAATACACAGAGCCTGAGGGATCTGTAGTCCCTCCTGTGGTTCACTCATCTTCTAAAAAACAGGTACCCTTGATTTGGGAAAACTTACGATTAAGTGTGATCTTGGACAAGTCACTTCCTATCCAACCGCTACCGTGTAAACAGAATAGACTCTACCCTGTACTGAAACCAAGAGCCAGCTCTAGTTTTCTAGTAGAAAGTTTGGGTTCATGTAAGATCTTAATGATCATCTTGATTAAAACTTTAAAGCTTCCTATTTATTATGTGTTCTATGATTTATTATTACTGAAAATAACGATTAACTTGATTTTATTGTAAAGCTTATGAATATTTAACCTAATGTTAAGCATGTAGTAATTTATGAGTATTCTGTGACAGAAATATTGTAATCTATTTCATCTTTTTTTTTCTTTTAGACATTGAAAGGTAGAGTCATAAAAATTGAATTATCTACAAATTTAGACGGTAGTGGAAGAGGCGGGAACAGAGGTAGAAGAGATGGTGGGCGAGACCAAACTTCATCCGATAGGATGACAGGAAACTGGAGATCTGGCCCTCGTCAAGAAGAGCCCGAAGAAAGTATGTTTATTTTCAAACTTAACACCTCCCTTAGTTAATATGTTATGCTTACTTTATATATAAGTTCTCAAATTATAAATAAGCAAGTTATGTTTAGTTTAACAATCTCTTTATCCAGGATCCATGGTCCATTTTTGCACATGATTAGTATCAAGTTGAATCTTCGTGAATAGCTTCGTTTCGATAAGACGCCCAACAATTTCCTGTGCGAAAATTCTCGATTGTGGTAGCTAAAAGAGGTAGCAAGGTTAAATTATGTCGATTCGATGATACTCAAAAATTTATTACTTTGATCAAAAAGTCCCGTCCCCTCCTTCCAATATGTATTGATAACGAAGTCAAAAAAGAAGAAGTAAAAAAAAAAACAGCTGGTTAGTAATCATTTTTGATGACCTCCTTATCGATACATATTGGAAGGAGGGGACTCTTTGACCATACATTTTGTAGGACAAATATTTTTTCAAATAATTTAGATAATTATCTTGAGATTTAACAAAAAAACAAAACAGTTAGTAATAAATTTTTGAGAATCATCAAATCGACATATTTTATCCTTGCTACCTCTGTTAGCTACCACAATCGAGAATTTTCGCACAGGAAATTGTTGGGTGTCTTATCGAAACGAAGCTATTCACGAAGATTCAGCTTGATAGTATTCAAGTGTAAAAATGGACCATGGATCCTGGACTATTTTATTACAAGTCAAAAAATTTAAATTCATTCTTCTGTTATTAATTAATTGTTTAAGTCAGAATTTAATTTAATTTTTAATTTTTTGTAAGGATAATTTTCTGGATCATTAAATTAATGATAAGTGAATCAGAAAATCTATATTAAAAATTTTACGATGTACAACATAAAACTGCTGATCGCATTTGGAATTCGAGTGTTATTAATTATGAAATAAGTTATGCTTTGATATTAATGATTGTTAATTTTCAGGAGGTGGATTTGATCGAGGAGGATATGGAGGAAGAAAAGACTTCGGTTCAGGAGGTGGCAGCAGTTTCAGTCGAGGATTCGACCGAGAGGAACGCAGTGGTGGAGGGTTCCCTAGAGAAGAGAGGTATGAATTGATTTTCTACCATTTTGTGCTTTAAATTTTATTCTATTTTAACATTATTTTACTATTATCTTTATGTTAGGTTTGACCGCGGTCGAGACGAACGCGGGCGTGATGATCGAGGCTTTAGGGACAGCAGATATGACCGGGATAGAGGTGGTGGTGGTGGTGGTGGTTATGGAAGAGACCGTGAAGGTTTCGGTGATCGGAGTGGTGGCTTTAGAGACCGGGGTCGAGATGATGACCGGTTTCCTCGACCTGATGATCGAGATAGGTGTGTATAAATTAATGTTGACACTTCCTTTATTAACTTTTAAAAATCAATATTGTTTAAGTGTATTTTTTTTTTAATGCCTGAATTGCATGATTAAGGTATGACCTTACTAAATTATGAAAATTAATTACTGATATAACATACAACTCTTTAAAAAAAATTTTTTTTGTCACAGGGGAGGCCAATGGAGAGAAGAGCCGAGGGGTGATAGAGGTTCCGTTGGCTTTGGCAGTGGGGGAGGAGGACGATTCGAAGGAAGAGACAGAGACAGAGATCGTGATAGAGATGGAAAGTATGGACCACCTCCGAGAAGAGATGACTTACCACCTGCTGCTGATAGAGGTGAATTTAGTTTATCCAGATTAATTTAGTAAAACATTTGCTATTTATGTATGTTTAGTTTCAATAAGACTAAAAAAAAATTGTTTATTTGTTATTTCCAGAATCGCGAACACGGCCGAAGTTGGCTTTGCAGCCAAGAACAAAGCCGAAAGAAGGATCCGAATCAGCGTCCACCTCTGTTTCAATATTCGGTGGAGCTAAACCGGTTGATACTGCTGCAAGGGAACGTGAAATAGAAGAAAGGCTTATGAGAAACGATGAATTTCCAGATTCCAGGTACGTTCCTTTTGGCTTCTTTATTAATTATTATAGAGACATTTTTATATAGTGACAGGCCCGTGGAATAAATCAAATTTTGCCCTAAAACAGTTGATTGTACAGAAGAAATTGGAATGTCATTCTCCATGACATGATTTAGGCTTAGAGTTATTCCAACCATAAGCAATGATTCCATTTTAAGCTAATGACTGATTTAGCTACGTATGTATGATGAAATTAACATAATTCTGCCTGCTTCTTTAAGTACAAGAAACTCATTTTGGATATTGTTCTATATAACAGTGAGTTATGAAGGAAATTTAATGTTAATCAGTAAGGAAAATTATAATAATTGGTTTTGTGTAAACAAAACTAACAAGGGAAGTATGAATATACAAAAGAACATTTAAATTACAAAAAACTTCAGTTGTTTCTCCTGGTTTAGACCGTGCCGGTGAATTTTCTGCCAACGTTTCGCCAGACATGCTGCTGACTTCCCCAAGGCTTGATTGAGACTGAAGATGTTCAGCTAACCCGCGGCGTTAAATAGTAGCCACTCGTGATTCATCGGTTCCTTCCGTTAGTCGATCGGGTTTTTCGTGTCCGGGGTCGAAGTCTGCTCTTCCATGCCAGTGATTGGCTGGTTTCTGATTCTTGGGCTCTGATTGGCTAGAATTCGGCTTGATTGTCGCTGCTAGGTTGATTTGTTGTTCTTGTTGATTGTCCTTCTGTGCTATGTTAGGGAGCCATAGTTTACTTAATTTGTACCCGTCCTCCTTGTTGAAGTTTTCCGGGTGTTTAACTATTTCTATTCACTCGTATCTTCTGTATCTTCCTTTCTGTGGCCTTGCTACATTTCTTAACTACTCTGATTTTGTCAAATTCTATGGCGTGGTTAGTAGTAGTGAAATGTTCTGCCAAAGCCGGTGTTTTGTTGTCCATTTTCTTCACACTTTTAATGTGTTCTGTCAGCCTTGTGGATAATGGCCTTCCCGTTTGCCCAATGTATTCCTTACCACAGGAGCACTATCTTCCTATCTGTGGTGTATATCGTTCCTATATTAAACTTCTTCAGTACTTAACCTATTTTCTCTGCGGTGCCTTTGACATATGGGATCGCTGCTCTCTTAATTTCTTCTCTTCTGTCTTCTGTTGTGTGTGGGCCTGCCTTTTGAGCTTTTTTGAATTCTCTCTTTATTATTTCTCCTTGATAACCATTTTTCATGAGAGCTTTCTTTCAATGTCTTTCCTCTTTCTTCAAACACACCGGCTCTGAAATCCTAATGGCTCTTGTAGTCATCATTCTAATCACCCCATGTTTCTGGGCAGGGTGGTGATGTGAGCATGCATTCAAGTATCGGTCAGTGTGGGTCGGTTTTCTATACACCGAGTATCCCAAACGGTTATCTTTTTTTTCTACTTTTACATCTAGGAACGGGATACTTTCTCCAGCTTCAACTTCCATAGTAAATTGAATGTTCCTGTGTCTTCCGTTTATGTGGTTCAAGAAATCATTTAAAGTTTTCACCCCATGTGGCCAAATTACGAAAGTGTCGTCCACGTATCGGAACTAGTGAGGCGGCTTTAAGCATTTTAAGTTTTTAATGTTTCTTGTTCGAAATTCTCCATAAACAGTTCCACTAAGAGTGGACTTTATGGCGATCCCATACTCGCACCTTCAATCTGCTTGTAGTATTTTCTGTTAAACAGAAAATACGATGATGTCAAACACAGTTTAGCCAGTTCTGCGTCTGCTTTTTCTATAAGTGGTAGAGTACCTTTAAAAGGTAATTTGGTGAACAGGGACTTCACATCGAAGCTGGCCAGTATAACTTGAGGGTTAATCTTTATTGCGGCGATTTTCCTCACAAAATTGTTTGAGTCCCTTATGTGTTGCTCAGTGTTACCGATAAGCAGTTTTATTTTCTTGCTAACGTATTTAGCTGCTTTGTATGTTGCCGAACGAATGCAATCCACTATTGAACATAGAGGTATTCCTTCCTTGTGCATTTTTGGGTGACCGTAGATTCTGGGAGGTATCAGGTCAGACCTGGTCAAGCTTCTGACTGTTTCTACTGGGTTGTTTTTTAGAAACTGAGCTATCTTTCCAAGAGGAACAGATGATCAGGACAAAGCAGAACAAAATATTCGATAATTTAATTTATAATAATAATTAACTATTTTAAAATACATTAGATCATACATAATATGAAGGCTCATTGCCTAGATCATACATAATATGAAGGCTCATTGCCTAGTGGTGTCCAGAATGAATAAAGGATTGGCTGTTTGTCCCTGGAAGTATATTTTTATATATTCGTGTTGAATAGATATTTTGTTTAATTATTTTCTATTATGAATATTACAGGTCCAAGAGTGGTCCAGGGAGTACTGGCAGCAGAAGCGATAAAGGAGAGAAGCAACAATGGGAGGATAAGAAGGTTGTAGAGCCAGCTCCACCTCCTAAGGAAAATGCTTGGTCTCGTAAACCGCAAACCATAGTTAGTTTAATTTTTTATTTTATTATACTTTTAATTGCATTGTGCACATTAATTCTCTTTTTTTATACTGATACAAATAGACTTGCATCAGCATACCCTTAATTTACATGTTTTTTCTTTCTTTTTTTTAAAGATTAATAACGGGCGAAGTAGTCCTGAGGATGAAGTTCCACAGTCCAGTAGTCGGGTTTCTGAAGACAGGAGTGGAGATGCCTTGAAGGAAAAAAATGGTTAGTTGGAACTTTTTTAACTAGATTTTAAATTTTTTCTAAATTTAGGCGTTGACGTGGAAAACGTATTAAGTCGTCATGAAAGGGAATTTTACAGGAGAAGCATAAAACTCTTTTGGCAAGTGGAAAATATTAACTACCGCCACAGAAACTAAACCATGCCCAGCTTTGGCTTATTTCTCTTTCTATCATATTGTCATGATTGATTTCTACCTTTTCTATGATAAAAATCTTAAGTAACACAGGCCAACAAAAAAAAAATTTTTTTGAAAACTTTTTCAACTTTAATAGTTGATCTTTATAGATTTTTATGTGCTGAATCTAAATCTGGCCTTAGTTTTTTTGTATCACCCATAGTTTTCCAACAATATGCTTTGTATTAAATGCTGGTTCCAACCGCCAAAGTTCTTTTCTTTTAGTCTAGAGCTAAGCAATTCAGCTTTTTCTTTCCTTAAGCCAAGATCCCTAACAGGCGGACTGAAGGTTAGGGTGTAGCTTATTACCTTTTTGTGTTTTGAGTTATGACCAGTAATATCGACACTGCAAAAGTAGCAATCATCGGAATGATTTCTTGGCTCCCTCCATATCATAGGAACAGCAAATTTAAAGGTTTTTTTCTCCTTTTTCAACCATTTTCTTTGATCTTCGACACATACCTTATGGGGGGGCCCAAGATTTATCCTGGTCACCAAGTTTAGTTCCAAAGTATGATAGATAAACCTTTTTGAAAAAGTCTATAATGTTTTTTTAGTGTTTTTTAATCACAAACTCACCACAAATATAACAAAAACTGTCAGCAGAGTATTTACAACCGCGATTGGACATTGTACTGAGCACATGTACAGGAAACATGAAAGTGAGATTAGATTGACAGTAAACAAAACATCAGCTTGTAACAGAAAAAAGAATCAACCTTTTTCGGCCAGCAAATGTGTTTCAGCAGTGTTACCAACTTCATCCACACGAACAGACCTAGTTTTTCAGTTATTTATTTTAAGTATTAAAGCTGTTCAATTCTTTAAAAATCGCCTAATTTAATAAATATAACTGTAAAATGTGAAGAAATTGTGGGTGATACAGGTTTTTTTAATATCATATTTGGGTTCAGCACCCTAAAAACTATAGGAATAAGGTATTTTCAGTACAAAAGAGTTTTCATCGTTGGCCTATGTAATTTTTCTTTTTATTAACTCCAGTTTCCATGTCAACGGCTCAATTGTTTGATTTGAATTGTGGTACTGGTTTATAATGATGCTTGGAGAGCCTAAAAAGATGACAATCTTAATTCACACTTAGAACTTGTTTATATTTTATTATTATTTTATTTTTGGTGATAAAAGTCTGCACTTCTAAATTAATATTTGGACTTGGACAACATTCAAAATTATGAAACATTTGTAAACAATTATACAACATTTAAAAACAATTGTAAATATAAAAATAGTTTGTTGTTTCTATTATTGTTCATAAAATGAGTTGTTGTATTTTTTTTTTGCATTACATAACTGGATTTACATTCTTGCTGATCCAATATTATACTGTACTAATAATGTGAGGAGAACATAAGTCACTATAGCGGTGGTGTTCTATTTATTTATTATTTTTTAGTGAATGTATTCACAATTTTTCTTATTTGTTACAGATGATGGAGCTCCGAGTGGTGCAGCTTCTTCAGGTAGGGTACAATGTGCTTTGACAGATAGACCTAGGGGGAAAGATGTTGACAAACCTAATAATAAGCATAGGTTTGCTATTTTGTAACTATTTGCTAATAGTAATATAGCAAATATTATCGCAAACCTTATTATACAAGTGTTTACATGTTTTTTGTTATGTTTCCAGGGAGAGAAAAGAATGTGTAGATGACATTTCCAAGATGCCTAAAGTACCCGAAACAAAAACACCTGTAAGTATGCCCTGTATTAATTATTACCTGAGGTGTTAAGGATCAAAAGCGGATAATTTAAAAAACAATAGAATTTTTATCATTTTTCGCTAGTTTTGTCTAACACGACACTCCGCCGCCTCATTTCTCAAGGTTTTAGTCTTGAAGTTTCTGGAGCATGAAGCTTTGGGTGAATAAACTAGTTACAAATGTAAAAAAGCAATTTTTAAAATTTGTTGTTATTTATCCTATAAACCTCACTCGCGGTTAAAGGCCCCTTTCTGGTTTTTTTTTATTGTTTTCCAAAATTAATCAAATACTCATGTTTTGGACTTGTTAATTATTATTTTACTCTATATAACTAAAGCATTTTCTTTTATTTCCTAACCAGCTTAAGGTTAATATTTATTAAATTTAGTTGATAATAAACCTAAAGTTATGTTTTACATCTAAAATCTCTGACCTCTTTTGGATTAAATAATATTCACTAGCAGAGAATTACATTATTCTTAAATTAAAGAGAAAATTAGATTAATTTATCTTAATGAGCTTTACGAATTAAAATATGATTTTAAAAAATTAATAAATAATGAAAATTGTATTTAACTATTGTTCCTTTTTTCTATATTTGTTGATGTTTACTTAATAGTTATTTTTTTCCAATGTATTCACTTAAGTTATAATAGCATTAGCATTGACCTAATACTGATTAGAATTATTTTATAATGAATCCCGAGGTTTCTGTGGGAAGTTTTATATTTCAGAACAATCATTTATCCCTTAGGCAATTCTGGTGGTAATGTTAAATATCTCATTTGACTTATGGTAACTTTTTAATCAAATCTTTCTGTATTAAAACGCAAGTTCAGAGCCTTAGTATAATAAATGTTGAATATGTTGGAAATGAAGTGACCAATCTCAGATTTTTATTAAGAATTAAACCTACATGTCGGTGGTAAACTTTTAACTATTTTTAAATTTTTCGAAAATCATAAATATGCATTACTTGAATGCTTTTATTTTTCCAAGTAAAAGTTTTAGAAAAAATCAAGAATAACATACTAGCAATACAATGCAGTCTTAAATTTCTTTGATAAGTTGTTAAGACAAGCTTGTTATTATTATCATAAGTACATTATTAAATTAATTAGCTTTTTAAGATTTTTTTTATATTCTTGACATTACATATGAGCATCCTAGCCACGATAGGCACTCTTAAATCTACATATTTTGTGTTTGAATAGTTGGACACACCATTACTTTTCAGTGTATATATTTTTTCCTTTCAAAGGTAATGCCAGTGGGTTGTTTTTCTACTTGCTGTTATGGCATGCCATTATATCTCTAGCCCTGGTAAACAAGTTGTTAAATCAAAATGAGTTAACTTTTCTGTTGAGGGAAATCTTGTTATTCTTGTAGTCTTTCGCTTGAAACAGTTCTAAGTCATTCAATAATCAATAACTGCATTTCAAGCCAGGGCCTCACTTGGCCACTTATGCTCTGCCAATGATATGATTCTACTTCCCTTAGTCATTCTGGACAAAATTCGACTCGACCCTTTAATTATCAGGGCTGCAGATATATCATCCATAGTATTTACTTATTGTATTATTATAATACAGTTGTAAATTTCCCTCAATAAATACATTTAAAAAAAATAAAAATAAAACGTGGCAGAATTGAAGGTAAACAGTTTCCACACACTTAAAAATATTTTAATTACTAACGGAAAACAAGTGATAAAATTTTTTTAATAAATGCATAACCCTAAAATTGTCAATGTGTATTAAATTTATTTTTATATTTGAAATTAATTAAGTTTTCCTTCAAAATATAAAGAAATCATCTGATTCAATTGGCAATAAAAATTTAACATGTTAATGCTGAATCAAAATGCCTCTGTGGAACATAGGTGCTTTCATGGAATTGTTTATTTATTTTGTTTATTAAACCAATAGCTATTTTCTTTGCTGTGGTTGGTCAACGCACCAACTGTATTAGATGATTTCATTAATTCTTCACAAGTAATAAAAAGTTGAGAATGGATAGTTAATTAGTTTGTAAATATATGATATTAATTAACAAGTATTGATTCTTTAATGATGAGTAAAGAATTCAGTCTAGCTTATTTTAATTAATGCAGCATAGAACAATTATGATTGTTATTAATTTTATCTATATTTTTTCGCTTTGCCTTAAACTCAGCAATGTGCCTCAGGTGATTATTTTTTCCAATATTTAAGAGGTCCAAAGAAATTAAATTAAGAATAATTAGTTTCCAGTTAAGGGTTATAATTGTTAACAAAATGTTGAGTACGTGTTAACTGTGGTTTTTGCAAATTCAAAGTTATATTTGGTATTAAATAAAGCAGCATTACGTTATACAATCCATACATTAGAATATATATTTATTTCCTTATTTAATTTGTGTCATATTTTTGTTTTCCAGAACTTTGCAGGATCAAATAAATTTAGCACACTAGTAGATTCAGATGATGAAGCTCCTACGGAATAACTGTACTTCTTAGTCTCCTGTGCTAGCATCCATCGTCAGTCTGCGTACTGACAAAGCCATAGTCAAGAGTAAACTATATTGAAATATTCAGGGGACATAATAAAAGAAATAAATAGGTCTCCTTTGGTATAGAAAAGTCACTCTTTTTCATCTTCTAATGGGGTCATGACAAGATTTCATTAAATGATGTAATTCTGATATAATCGCTATTATATAGCAAGAAATGAATTAGGGATACGAAATGAATCGCTACAATAATTGTACAAAATAATGCTTTGCAGAATAATAATAATTGTCGGACTGATCTATTTATAGAAGACGAAGTATCATTATCTGTTTTAGTTCCTAATTGGGATTGGGAATTATGTAAATATCTGAGTTTTTTTTCTTTTCTTTTTAAAGAGGTATGCTACAGTATCAAGGATTAATTCTGGCAATCATAGTAGTGTTTACAAATTACTTTAAAATATTAAAAGTTATTCTAAGATACATGTATGTACATATTTCAATGTATATGTATATGTATGTAAACTAAGTATTTATTTCGTGGCTATTTTCCCTTTTTATTAAAATGACACTTCACACTTAGGACATGTGGGTTCTAATAATATTGTGCCTCTATATCCGAAGGAATAGATGTAGGTGCTTCTTGACCGTAACAAGATGTCTTTTTTCAAAAGAAGGACTAACTTTTAAGAACACTTGTATCTGGGTGCCCTCTCTTGTAGTGTTTTTTCTTATCCTTAGATTAGTTTAAATAAAGATTCATGTCTGAACTTTAATTATTTTAGGCTAATAGCGGTTATATATATTTATTTAGGCAATATCCAAGTCTATATATGTATTTATATGTTGCTCAAACAGTTACATTAGCCTCCACAGATTTTCCATGGTTGTAGGTATTAATAATTGTAATAAATCTGTCATAGCTAGTTGAACTGTATTAGAAAAATTATTAAAGTAACGATTATGAAGTTATTCCAGTCTTCTGTATTAACAATTAATTATAAAATTTTGTTGATATTTCAAACAACATATAATCTAGAATTTGAAATTATATATTTGTATTTTAGCTAGGCTCTTGCTTGTATCATTTGATTGCATTTCCCTATTGTTATATTTTAATCATTAGAATTGTTGTTGTTTTTTCATGTTTTCTTTTTTGCCTTTTTTTTTTTTTTGAGTTGTACAAATTTTGGTATATGTATTCTTTGTTATATATATATAAATATATAAAACCTATTCATGATAGCTGACTAGTCGTGTTGTTCAAATTAAGAACACAAAATATATTTGTTTATTGTGGTCTTATTGTTTTGATTTCATACTATAATCGAGGTATTATTTATTTTTCTTTAAATTTTCTATATATTATAGATTTGTAGTGATATCATATATATTGATATGTTTCTTCCCTCCCTCCTTTTTTAAATCATTAATATAAATAAAAATGAAATATTATTGCTAGTAAAAGCTATCTGAATATTATGTATAAATATAAGATTGTAATTTTCCGGGGTATAGTCCTTATATAATTATTGAATTTTTGTAATTATAATATAATTATGCAAGACATAAATCTGTGTAAAAATGATATATATGTAGTTTGACCTTGTTACAATGTGTCATTTTGTACAGTTTTGTCTCACATTTATAAATTGAATATAACCCAATTAAATCACAAATTCCATTTTGGTATTGTTTGTTAACCATAATATATATATCTTGTAAAGTATATTATTTTCTACCATGGACTGGATATTGTTTTTCTTCGCCCCATTACTGGCTGAACCATCGTTAAAACTGTTTTAAAATCATGTAAAGAAGCAAAATGATCCGAAACTGATGAGTGTCTTCTGAAAAGGGGTATAAAGTTTTTATTTAAAACTTAGTATGTAAAATGAATAAAAAAGTTTCAACACAATATCAAGTTTCTGTGTAGTATTTTTAAATTTTGATGTATATCTTATGCAGACTTATTGATAAAAAGGAAACTTGGTGAACAATGTATTAACAATCTAAGTAAGTATTTGTTTAAATAATTTTGAAGAAACATATGAGCCTTTTATGGTAAATTTTTCTTTTTCATGGTGGAACATTGCTTTGTGTAATTGTTTGGTTCAATAAACATTTAATTTGTGTAAGAGGATAATGTTTTTAGTCATTTCAAAAAATAAATGTAAATCAAAGTATGAAACATATTTTTTAACAGAAGTGTGTCAGTTCAAGTAGAAATTTACCAAAATTTTAAGTAGTAATTAAGGTACTACTTTACCAAATTTTAAGTAATTTTTCTAAACAATATATATATATATATATATATATATATTTTGAACTTACTGATTCCTGTTGAAATAGATCATGTCTGCAGTTAGATATAAAGAGAAGGATAAACTGAGAAATTAATTTTTAAGTATTGATCAGAAAAATTACAATGTGTGGTACATATAAATACTTATCTCCCACTCTGTGTACCTTCACTATTATGACTTAAAAATTGTATATATTACTTATTAGTATATATGAGTATAGATTATAGAGAACTATTGATAGCCATGTAATATTCGTTAACCCATTCGAGACGAGAGTTTTTCATACGGTCCCCAGGAGTGAACAATTTCTTCTCTTGAAAATGACTCATTGAAACGTCTCAAGAGATAATTAAGGATCAAAGAAAATTTAATCGATTGGAAAATGGTTTTTTTTTCTCTTTCCCAGTATAAATTATAAAGTTAATGAGCATGAGCCCAGTATAAAAGAAAAAAATTATAAAATAAAAAAACAGGTTAAACATGGAAATCACAATTCGTAAGTGAATTCGCATAAATAAGATCATTGCACACCGGGTGTACAGCTCGCTCCTCGGGAATTTTTTATTGCGAGGAGCGGATTGAACACCATGTGTGCATTGTAAGGTAAAATAAAAATACATCATTTAAAAATTTGTTTCAATAATAAAGAATAGTATATAATGCAAAAACAATTTTTTTAAAGTTAAAAAAAAAATAAGTTTTTAGATTTTTTGGTACACAGTAAAACCAATGCCAAATTGTGTTTTCCTGAATAGATTTCATTAGTTCAAGACTTATTTTGACGACTAGTTTACTCTGAGTAACTGATTATTGCACAAATGGTGTGGAGGCCGTCTTATAGCATCGAAAATCAATTGCAAACATGGTTTGCAATCGGTCTCAAATGGGTGAAGAAGCACAGAGGTGCTCCCAGTTTCTGAAGTCTGCTGTTTTTGAATCATTTTCTTATATAAGACAGTTTTTCTTCAATTCGAGTCCTGTATCCTCTCTTAGCCTACAAGACCTTGAAGATCTGACCTTTATATTCAATACTGGCGTAACAGATGTGTGCAGCGGTATGAAATGTTGCTCATTTTCTTGGCTTCATCTTGCGACTTAAGAATGCAATTATCTTGAGTTATAAAAATACTGGAGGAGCCCAGTTGTAAACCTTTCATTTTTATCACTGTTGCAAGTTTTCTACTGGGAAAATCAAGAGGAACAGACAATAACTACATAATATTTTATATTAAGTATAACATTTAATATAAAAAAGTTTCTAATTACATCTTGGTGATCTAATATATTTTATTTTATCCATTATTTATAAAAGAAATGTGCTAGGTTTGCTGTGCAAGAAATTAGTATAAATATGTTAATGAAATAAATAATTAAAATGTATTTTACTGAAAAAATTAAATGTAAAACTTTTTTTTTAATAGTTTCAAATTAATGTTTTTAAAAAAAAATTATTGAATATAATTTTTTTTTCTATAATATCAAAACAATGATCGTTTGTTTATAAACCACATTATTGAAACTGTGTTGAAGTTGGGTCCCTCGGTCGCAAATGCGGCAGAGAGTCTGAAACACCATCCCATGTGCTGGGTAAATCCCCCAACAGCTCCCTCCTCATAACACGCGAAAACCATAGGGTCAAACACGAATTAATGAGGCTCCTTAAAGAAAAAGACTTCGCCTGCTTTGACGAGGACTATTATATAGAAACCAAAGTATCCACAAGATATGCGGATAGTGTCGCATTTCTGAAGACCAGAAAAATTGTGTGGGTATTGGATCTGACGAGGAGATTTGAAAATAACGACCTTGACCAGGCGGGTGGAGAAGAAAGGGAAAAGAAAGAAATATATAAGTGTATCCCTTTCCCACGAGCCCTTCGGAGAGAGAGAGTTCACCGTAAGAGGCCTATGGTTTGGGTCTTGCGGAAAGATTCCGAAAAGAACATGGTGCTTCCTCGATGACCTGGGTGTCAGTGGCAGTGCTTGCTGAAAATATACTCAACTCCCTGTGGATAATTCACCATCATATATATAGTAGCTGATACCCCGCACGATTGTTTTATATTTTCTTTGTTTTCTCGTTATTAAGAAGAAAAAGGGAAGTAAAAAAGAAATAGGAATTGTAATGTAGTTCTTAAGTATGCATTTTGATTAACGGCATGAAAAGGAGAAATATGTAATAGGTATGACAAGGATGTGTAAAGCGAATATTCTTAAATTTAAATTTGTAATGTACAGTATGTCCAATATGGATTGATGAGTATGCTGTATGTTATGGCAATCCAATGTAGTTGGACAGCACTGCTGAAAAAATAAAGCATTTCTCTCTCTGGCAACAGATTAATGATTTTACATTCCCATAACATCTCCACCCTTGATACCATTATATGGTCAGAAAAATTTACCTAATTTGTGAAGTTACATATAAAACTGTTATTAAAATAAAAATTAAATTTAACACGAACATCCACAAACATGTCAGGGCAATTATTTAAACATTTTAATTGAAAAAAGTATGTAAGATGAAAATGAAGCAAAAACTATTAACTCAATTGAGAATGATTTTTTTGATCTCAATGATAACATACAATTACTTACACTGATCCTATGATATTAATTTTTTCAACTATCCATGAGATGGAAACTTTAATTTTTCTTGGGAGTGGACAGTAGTGGTGTGCTGTTCTCTTTAGATGGAAGAGACCTTACTCAGGTTTAAAGATTTATTATAATTAATATACTAACAATATATTAAATATTTTTCTCAGTAAATTTTTACAGTACTACCAGTGTTAAAACAAAATAATTATTATAAACTGTGATAATTAAATAAATTCCTGGGAAACAATTTTTAGTTGGTTTTAAAATAATATTGAATTGATTTTGTTGTCTTTGGAGCATACATTACGATGGAAATATTTTAAGTGTTAATTCCAAGTAGGTGATTAAATAAACAATATTTAATAAATTTAAGGGTGGGCAATAATTTTGATTGCTCTTAAAAACTCAAGATATGTTTTTATCTTTGTCCTAGATTCATTTTAAGCAAACTGCTGCGTATATGCTCTAGTCAAATTGACCAATTTTAAAAATAGAAGAGTTCATTATTCAAGGGTTTTGCTTTATGATTATCTTACCAGTAATTTATAACATGTCTCATAAGTGAATGATTATTAGGCAAAGACAGTTATCTTTGAAGTTCAAAGAAGGTTAATAAAATATTCACTTCATCCAACTTACTACTAAGTTATATAAGGTATCCATGCATGCTTGATCATCCACTTTTATTTTAGATTATACAAGAGAAAAAACTGTAGCAGAAGTTATGTTCTCTCTATTAAAAAGTAGGTTTAGACAATTAGATCTGTAAACAAATTAGTACATTAGTAAGAAAAGAATATTTCTCCAGTATTTTACTTGTGAAATTGTTTTTAAATGATTAACATATGCAACATGAGAATAGAATCCTTTTATAAAATTATTGCTAAAATATTATGTAAAAGAAATGTGGAAAAAAAATTATTATTTATTGAATATTAAAACCATAAAGTGATTAATAGTTATCGGCTCAGTTTAACTTTTTCCTTTCATCTATTCTTCCATTGAACCTAATTACTATTATTATAATGCAAATATAATAACTTTAAAGTAATTTTAATCCTTAAGGAATTAGGAGTAATTCCTAAGAAATAAATAACTCAGATTTCAATGTTATTCAGACCCCAACATTACATGAATTCTTTAAATAAGGCTAAATGCTGATAGTTAAAAAAAAATGATACATCTATATAGATTTTAAACAAAAGAGATATTACAAAACATAAGATAACAATATAAAAATAAATAATGCAGTGGTTTGCTTTCTTTAAGAAGCACACCATCACATCAAGAATCACAGATTTTTTTTTGTAATCCTTTCATTGGGTTTAATGACATAACTATTAACACTGGATTCTGTTGTCTTTAACTTGATTTTTATGTATTACTGTATTGAGATAAAGTGTGTATCAATGATGGTTATTAAGTTCAATGAGAAATTTAAAAAAAAAATATATATATATATCTATATATATACACAATTGAAACATTTTTATTTCAGGGTATAAGGAAGAAGATATATCAGACGATCACTGCCAACAATTTTGTAACCAATGGCTGTCCTTCCTCGGTATTCAGCCACATAAAACTCTGACTTTTCATTCGGCTTTCAACTCATTAATACTGATATTTACCTTGGTTGTATGGATGTATACCTATCTAGAAATGAAGCAAGGAGATTCTACAGAAGCTCTCCATCGTATTTGCCTCTCGCTTTTAGCATTGGGATTATTTTCTATACAGTTTTTCAAACACGAAGAGATTATGAGTGTAGCAAAACAGATTGATGAATGCTTTTCGTACAGTAACAGCTACGTCAAACCATTTTTCAAACGTCGGCAAAAGGATTTATTCACATCTGGAATGAAAATATATACAGATCTCTTTACTATTTTAGTATTTACTACATGGGGAAGTATATTGACCAACCTTTATATGGAACAACTATTTGTAAAAGATATCAAACCCCCCATTCCTATGATATTACCAATAGATTCTAAATATCTTTATTATTTTGTATACTTCACCGAAACCAGTTTTGTTGTGATTGCCAGCATAGCAGACGTACTTGTGGCTCATTTGTTTATGATGTTCACTCTCCAGTTAACTGCTAATTTCGAAGTTCTGTGTTTGAACTTGAATTCCATGAATAGATTGGTGAAAAATAATCTCATAAAAGCTCTGGATTCGGAAATAATGCCACAGATTAAAGTTAATGCTAGACATCATCAAGAAATCTATAAGTATGTCTATAAATATATTCTATTTCAATTTATTTAAGAAAATATTAAAACCTTACCCTATATTTTAGGTCTTTTAACAGTTTAAAAAAACTGTTCGACCAAATATTTTATATCTTATACTTTTCAATGATGAGTGCAATTGCCATGTGCAGAACCTTGTTGGTTGGGGTATGTTGTAAATAAAATATTAAAATCAATTTATAAAATAATAATATTTTATTATCATCTTTCTAAAGTACTTGAATGTTTGAATTTTTCAGGACATTGATATAAAACAATTATTACCTTTATTTTACTTAGAAACGGGATATATTCACATATTTTGTCATTTTGCGGATATGCTCGCAGAAGAGGTTAATAATTCTAAGCTTAATATACATAAAGCAAGGAACCATAGAATAAATGGTTTTTGTAATAATTTTTCATTTTTGTTTAGAGTTACAATGTTCGCTTAGCTGCATATTCGACACCATGGTATACTTTTTCTAGTAATGTTTGTACTTCGCTAAGAATTATGGTAATAAGAGCATTAAAGCCCCCCAAACTAAACTTCTTTATAGGTGGGAGTGATGTTTCTTGTGCAACATTTACTCTAGTAAGTTTAATGTTTTACAATGGTTTTTCTAAAGGCTGTTTTTTTTCCTGCTGCTGTGGACCAAACTAGGTATAGGCACTTTTATAATTGTTTATTTTGATACTTTATAGGATATTCATAAGAGACAGAATAGGTTAAAGTGTTCTCTACAAGTACTCATTTTATCGCTGTTAGTTGCCCTACTGATCTTGAGGAAAAATGACACTTCCCACTCAATGCTTCATGAATTTCATTATGCTTCCTAAATAATTGTATGTCTGTTTCCTGAGATTTATTTCTGTCAAAATAAAAGCGTTAGTATAAAGATGGCCCAGGGCCCCGTGGCCTTAGAAAAAAAAAAAAATCTTGGAACTAAATAAAAAAATCTAGCAAATAAAGAAATATATATAAACACGTGCATATATGCACGTTTTTGCGTCATATATATTTTCAAGGGCGGACCCTGGATTTTTTTCTGGGGGCACAATGGGCAGACGGGAAAAAAATCAACAATAACTTACAAATTAACTTTTAGTATCTATATAAAGATTTCAAAGGTTTATTAAAATATCAAAACAATAGTTTCACTCGTGTTCTTTCTGTTATTTTAACAACTATGATCATGTGATTTGCCTATAATTATGTACTATAATGGATTCTCCATAGTACACAAAAAATCCATCCCCGTGCCGCCCCCTGGATCCGCCCATGGTATATTTTATTCATGTTGCGATTGTCTATTTATTTTTTCTAAGCTCTTTGGCAGATTATACATTTCCCGCGATTGTGTAAGATGCTGTAACTCGTTTCGTTCTACTACAGCAAAAAAAAACGTCTTTAGGAAACCTTATTGTATTTTATTGGCTATATAATATTTATAAATCGTAAATTAAATATTTGATTATTTTCAGATCTTAAATGCATCCGTCACCTACTTCTGTATTAGCATTATGATGGATAACCAATATTAATCTACATTAGTTTACATTTCATATAACTCTATTTTCATCTTACATAATTTAATTAGTATCAATCTATCATTAATGTAAATTTAATAAAACTAAATCAAGTTTTTGATCATTATATATTATGTGCTTAGTATTATTTAGCACGGTTAAGTTGGTACACGATATTTCAATGCCATCTCGTTGACTTGGATACATACAGGTGTATAAGATGTACAATTAATTTAAAGCAATGATTATTTTTTCAGGAGCGTATATATGTTTTAAATTCCAAATTACATTTCTCTATACTATGTAAAAAATTAATGTTTCTAGTCTTAGAAAAAAATTAAGAGATGTTAGAAGATGGTGAAAAGAATTTCCAATGTAAGATTTAATGGTTTAAAAGTATTTTTCTTGTTAACTAAGTAACCTTAATAGAGACAGACATAATTAACTACAGAAATCTCATTAATTGGTGATACATACTTAGTATTTGAAAATGTACAACTTACATTCTCAGTAGTATGGAATAAGCCCAATAATTACTTTCTCCAATAGAGCAGTTACATCTTCTCAAACTTCATTTTAATGAAGTCAACTCTTTAAATACTATCAGGTTTTTGTGACTTACTTTTTCTATACTTAATTGAATTCACTTTAATATGAACCCAATTTAAAATTAAAAATACTCTTTAGAACCATTTCACTTACCCTTCGATTCCAGGGACACAGAAAGCCATTTTCTGATGAGCTTACAATTTTAGTGTAAAATTTAAGTTGTTTCAGCCAATGAAAAATGTAATTATCATTATTGATGCATTTTATTGGTTATTGTTGCATAAAGTTATTACTTAATTATGCTATGAGTAACATAACAGAATTTAACATCCATGAACAAGATTTTTTCAAGATGGCTGACATTGAGGAAATGAGATCTAATAATTTTAAATTTACTTGTTCAGACTTGAGGTAAGTTATGTAGGTGCTAAATTTATTATTATTTTAAGATACATCCAGATGTAACTCTATTTATGCACACTAATCACTGAACTTAAATAGGTCTTTTAGAATGTACTGAGTTGAATTTTTTTTAGATGTTATTAAAAATATATATGATTCTGTTGCTGTAGATGATTTTATCTAATGTTGTACCTTCATTTTTATGTTTTGTTCGGGACCTATAAGAAATAAGAAATATAATAAATTCATATTTTATAAGATATTCTGCAGTATAAGAAATTCATGTTTTCACCTGGATATATTGAAGGAAAGGCTCTTATTCAGCGAATTACATGTAAGGAGAGTGAAAAATTGTTGACTGCAACTAACATAACTAATGTTCAAATTACTAGAACTTTTCTATTTCATTCTTCTAATTCTCATTCAACTTTCCCTTTTTTTTTTCTTGAGAAAACTAATTCCAATCAGATTGTAAAATAGACCTGACTTAATTTAAAATATCTTGGATTTATTAGAAATGTTTTAGAAAAGTGTTGTATGAAAGATATGTTTTACAGTTTATTAAATTGGCTTCAGAATTTTGTTCGTTTTGTTTTTAATATTTTCCAAAAATACAAGTTTTCATGAGCTTTAGCATGGAAATGAGAATGTAATTATGGGGAATGTGTATACTTCGATAATGATTTCATCTATAAATGAATGTTTCCACAAGAGTATAAGATCTATACTTTGAATTGAAATGTTCATTGAAACTTTAATTTTTTGATGAAATAATTACCGAAATTATTCATAACCCATAATTACATTATCTTTTCCATACTAAAGCTAACAATAACTTGTATTTTTGGAAAATATTAAAAATGAAATAAATAAACAATTAAAACTAGTAACTCAACCAGAAGTGACAACCTGCGGAACAGATACTGAATTTTGTATAATTCTTCAGAAAGACAGTTTTTCCAATTTTGCCACAACTACATACATAGCTATGCTTAATTCTATTTTCTTTTAATCTCTTCAGCATCGAATCTGTTACCAAATAAAAGTTGGTGTATTTTGTTTATGAAATAAATATAGTAATTAGGTGCAGAATTTTTTAATATATTGATGTTTGTTCTTTATTTTTTTTTAAAAACTTCTCCTTTTGTGGTTGTTGCTTTTTAAAAATAAAAAAAAGTTTTTGATTTAACAAAAATACATTTAAAATAGTTGAAGCAATTATACTTGTCGAATAATAGAAAAAAAATATAGTTTTACTTTGTTTTCCCTTTTCTCAGGAAAGGAATGGCTCAGTGGTAGAGCACTGAGTTGCCAACCTTCAAATCCCACTGCTGGCAAGACTTTTATTTAGTCTGTTAGCAGCCGTAGATTGATCATATGGCATCTCTAGGACCCTCCTGGGGCTCACCCAGTCTCTATAAAGGAGTACTCAAATTAAGGGGTAAAAATCTGGCGGATGAGTGTGATCTAGGACAAATCACCTCCCTGCACAACTGTCGTCCATGAAACAGTTCAGTTTCTACCATGTACTGAACCCCAGTGACGTGAGTTTAGGAATTCGTTCATTGAGGTAACCTTAAGTTCCTCCCTGACCATTTCATTGCGGATATGGTATCTTCTTGTTTTAACCGCAATCCATTGAACAAATATCATCTCTATAGTGACTGCTCTCCGGTCTACTCGTTAGTACCCAGCTGGCAGCACCATATAAGGGTTTAGGCTGTTTGAAGATTTGGAGCTTCACTTTTCTTCTAACCTCCTGTTTCCCAATGACATTATTACAGATTTAGTAGCAGACCATGTTTGTTTTAATTATTTTATGTGAAATTTCCAAGTCCACTTTCCCAGCCCTATCCAAAACTGTTATGAGGTAGGTGAGGTCCTCGACATACTCAAGGTTGCAGTGTATATGGATTTCTACTTGTAAACTGCTTACCTTTTCAACGGAGCTCTTCATCCCATTCAGTCACTGCTTGCTGCAACTTATCTGCAGAGTTTGCAATGCAACGATATTATCTGCATAGAGAAAAAGCTGCATCGCCGCAGGCTGGAGGTTTTTCCATCCCAAGAATGCATTTCAGTTCCCCTTTTATATATTGTTCCCTTACTCATCAATATACAAGTAATAATGAACTTAGACTGTCCCCTTGTTTGACCCCCTCCTTGCTATGTTTAAAGGCCTGGACTCCTGGCCATTAAGCCTAATGATTCCTTTTGGGTCTTGATATGTAGACTTTATTGCAGCCTTCACAGTCTTTGGAATGTTTTTAGCTCTGAGGACATCCCATATTTAATTTCTTGGGACTGAATCAAATGCTGTTTTAAAATCAAGGAAGGCTCCACCTATGCTGATGACACATGTGTGTTATCAGTTAATAACGACCCATATATTGCATCCCAATCCCTTCAATCACATTTATCAAGCCTCGAAGAATGGTGTCGGAATTGGAGAATTAAAATCAATTCCAAAAAGTCCCATCAAATTACCTTTACCCTTCGCCGAAAACCCATGACTTCCTGTCCTGCTGTATCCTTTAATAGTACTCCACTTATCCCTGTTGAACAGATCCGCTACCTAGAACTCAAATTAGACAAACGTCTTACTTGGAACCCTCACACAAGACTGAAAAGACAAGAAACAGCTAGACGCTTCCGACTATTTCAACACATACTAGACAAACGCTCAAAGCTTCAGATCAATTACAAAAGACTTATTTATGTTACTGTTATAAGACTTATATGGACTTACGGAATTGAACTATGGGGCTCCACCAAACCATCAAATTCCTCTCGTATTCAATCCTTGCAATCCAAAATCCTTCGCAAAATCCCAAACGCTCCTTATTTTGTCACAAATAAAACCATCCATAATGACCTGAACGTTCCATATGTTACCGATTTAGCCCATTCCAGATACCTATCATTCCATAATAAACTCCAGGCCCATCCAAACCCACTAGTTTCCATCCTTGAATCCAATTCCATCCCGGACAATCCTCCTAGGCGTCTGAAGAGAAGATGGCCTCGGGACCTTCTATAATAGAAATGTAATTAGAGTGCTGCCAATGGGTAGTGCCTCTACACGTCCTTTCATGTATTTATTTATTCATACAGCCCTTGTACTAGATGTATATATCACAGTTGTACAATTCAATAAAATAATTTTTAAAAAATCAAGGAAGGCATAGTAAACATTTCATTTTGATCACAGGATTTTTTCTTGATCACATGGTCAGAATGAACAATGGGAATCTGAACAAAAAAAATCGTTGATAAAGTATTAAGCTACAAGGGTATAGGTGGATATGTGAAGCAAATAAAAGAGGAGCTGGATAGGCTAAAAATCAAGGATAAAGACTGCTTTGACAGAGAGCTTTTTGGGAAAAAACTAAAAGAAGTTGGGGTTCTTGCGAGAAGGAAGAAGAGACGAGGGAGAAAATAGACTAGGAAAGAGCGAGAGGAACAGTCCAGGAAGATGAGAGAGTATTGGAGTAGACGGAAGGCGGAGAGTGTGAAGAAGATTTGAGTGATATTCGCATGGTCCTTTCTGGCCAATTCATAGAAAAAAAAAAAATGTATATATATATATATATATTTATATAATATTTATAATTACATAACATATATTTACTCTATTTTAAAAAATACATATATTATATATATTTTTAAAAATAGTGTAAATATAAATTAAATAAAATACATGATATTTAAAAATTTGTATTCTTTTTGTGTAACTCCAGCTTACTTTGTTTCTTATTGTTAAACAATATCTGTAATTTTTTATTAATAAATGAATAAATTTTTCATATTTCATTCTCACAAGAAACAGTTAGTCTTCCCCTATTGCTTACTAATATTTTTCTTAATTAAATGTTATTATAATATCAATCGATGAAATAAATTTTTTGTGTTTGTCTATACAATTTTAGATATAAATACGGTACCAGGTTATGCCTATGAATCTCCTTACATACCACAGAACACCATTATTCCTAGTAACGATGGATATATATATTTCAATGTTGAAAAGCCAGTTAGAGGACGATTTGAGCATTCGTTTTTCGAGACTGGCTTGGCAATACTCGCAGCAAGCGGATTGGGTGCATTTCGTGGACTTATTCAAGGAAAAGAAGCTGCTCTCAGCTATCCACCAAAATTGAGGAGAATAGTGTAAGTTTATAATTATTTCACGAAATATGTGGTAACTATCCATAATCCATCAAAATAAAGATATCTTTATGAATCTGTTCCAATTCCGACTTTTCTTACTTTAATTAGTTTTTAAGTTTTTCGGAATTCTCTGTATATAAGATGCCGTGCTTGCTCACTTAATTTTTTATCTTAGGGCTTAATATAACAATCTAATGAACATTCTAGTCTAGCATGTTCAGTATAATTATAGGCCTGTTCAATCAACATTATAGATTAATATATTTATTTTTAATAGTAAATTCTGATTTGAATATTAGACACAAGTTCACTTAAAAAAAAATTATCTAAATGTTCAAGAATTAAAAGTCATTTTCAAAAGAAGCATTTATATAAATATCCTATGCCATGTAAAAAATAATCTTCTTTAATTTTTTATTAATTGTAATATTTTTCCACCAATCCTAATTCAATTATGAGAGTTAATTTTGAAAATCGTGATTAGAAATGGCTGTTTTTTTATTTTTTATTATTATCATCTGAAAGATCTATTTAAGAATTTCAGCAAGATATGCTTCTCATTTGGTTAACTTTTCATGAAGTAAATGGTCTGGGTGGAGGTGAAAAAATAATTCTTTAAGTAGTGATAAACTATTTATCTATTTAATTATTATTAAAATATTTATAAGTATGTGATATACTGATGCCTACTTCAAACTTGTGGTAGTTGTGACCTTCATTACAAGGCCTGGAGAAGACCTGCAATGTTGGTCGAAACGTCGGTTTCTAATAAAATGCTTGTCACTAATTAAGGAATTATTTTTTGACCTCCACCGGGGTTATTTTCTTCTCCATTTTTATATGGTCAACTAATAATGTTTCTTAAATATTTTTGTTTTGATGAGAAAAGATTTGTCCTGGGCGGGATTCGAACCCGGGCTCCTCTCCATCTCCGGTGCAGTGCTCTCTTCAAAACAAAAATATTTAAAAATAATCATCAAAATAACAATTAATAAAGATCCTAATAAAAGTAATGTTCAATGAACATTCTACCCGGTGTATACATCGAAAAAATTGCGAGAACATGGGGATGTAGGATCGGTGAAGAGAACGGATATGTCTGACTTGGATACGACCTTGGTAGCTCAGTGGTTTAGAGCACTACACCGAGGATGCAGACGACCCGGGTTCAAATCCCGGCCAGGACAAACCTTTTTCTCTTCAAAACAAAAATATTTAAAAATAATCACCATCAAAATAACAATTAATAAAAATAAATTATAAATAATTTTTTTTATGTGACAAGAAGATTCTAATTTTCTATTGTCTAAACTTTATTAAGGTTAGTAAAAAAGCCTTGTTTCCCCGACTAAATTATTTCCAGGATTAATGTTTACAATAAGTAATTATAGAAGGAAACAACGTGAATTGAGGTTAAGATCAGGATAAAGTAATATCTAAGTACTCATTTAATGCCTTTCAACTCGTTTTCCAGTTCTTCAATCTTTCAGGAAAACACTAGGAAAAATCTTATTGTATAGTTTCCAATATATGATTCACTTGATCACAACTCGACTATCTCCCTTTTGATACAATATATAGTCAACTATTTGCCATATACCAAATAAAGTTGAGAATATCATTTATTTAGATTAAATGAAGTAATAGGAGTTGACTTGACGCAAATCAACGAGATCCTAATTAAAGTAATGTTCAATGAACATTCTTCCCCTTATAAATTGCAAAAATTGCAAGGACACGAGGATATAGGATCGGTGAAGAGAATGGATTTGTCTGGCCGTGTTACAAGCCAGGTTACCTCAGTTGGTTAGAGCACCGCGCTGGGCGACCCGGGTTCGAATCCCGGCCTGGACAAATCTTTTCTCTTCAAAATAAAAATATTTAAAAATTATGACGATCATAAGAATAATAAATATAAAATAAAAAATCATTTTTCTCTTTTTATCAAAGAAAATGTAGTAATTAATCATACTAATAGGATAGAAAAAGGAGTAAGTCAAAACAGAGAGTGGTTTAGTTTCTATCAAGAGTGGTTATGGTTAAGAGGGTTAATTAATAGTGAGTTACTTTATTCCAATTGAACACTCCATTTTTAGTTGTAAAAACAATTTTTAGCTTCTCCTGTAAAATTACTTTTTCATGGATTATTACCTTTTCCAATTAATTACACATTAAACCATTAAAATATATGTTCTCTTTAGATTGATCAACCATATAGTGAAGCGCAGTAAACTCGGTAACATGGTCGGTGTTTTGGCGACTGTGTATGCTGCGACAGGAGTTGCTTTGGCAATGCACAGAAACAAGGAAGATGCTGCTAACACTATCGGGGCTGCCACAGTTACTGGATTGGCGTATACTTTACCTGGTAAATACTTGACCAAATTTTTGGAATGGAAAATATGTAGAAAAATTGTTTCTTAACTTCAAGCTGCTTTGCTTTCAAATTTTTTTTTTTTCACATTATCAATATTAACCCTTTTTGGATGGTAGCTTATTGTATGTGAACCTCACTAGGTTTTTATATGCGATTCTCACGAGCTGGTTTCGATAAATATGCGAAATACTTAAAGTAATATAAGAATTTTAACAGGTTCGATTTTTCACCTCAAGATGACTACAGCGACAAAGAATGTTGTTATGTGAGAGGTGTCTTATAACCAAAAAGGGTTAGTATTTAAAAAAAAAGTCAACAATCAAGTATCTTTAACATTAAATATACTAAAAGAGCAAACTAGTATCACTTAAAGTATGTTAATATTTAATATTTTTACCACAAATCCAATAATATAATTATTTAGAAACTCTGTAACATCTTTACAGCTCATCTTTAATTTATTTTATAAATTAGCTTGAAAATAAAAGCATTTTGTTAGTTTATAATTTTTAAGGATTATATGATACTATTTAAACAACTATTTTATTGATAATATCATACCACATAATGTCGTCTGATATCTGGAGAATGGAGAATTAATATACTTTATCAATTAATACACTGATGTTACTGGGATGAATAATGAAAGATTCTGTAAGTTAATCAGTTTTAAGTGAAGGATAAATGTCTGAGGATAAGTCGATGAGGATTGAGTTAAGACAATTTGACAGAAGGGTGTTAAGGCAGTAATACATTTAATTATTATAATTATTACTGAGAACAAAAATAATATTGAATTAATTAATTTATTAATTGTTTTATACAGCCAAATAAATAAGAGGCAGTCATCAGTCCTTATGATTACTCTCTAACCACTGTTTAGTAATTATTTTAATTAAGTGAAATCAATCTGTTAGTCTCAGAAGGGAACTTTTAATTCTCGAATAATTAATGTAGTACAGTTAATAAAAATATTATAATTTCTTCTTTCTTATCTTTCTGTTTGGGTCTTCTAGGGACCATAAGACAATGTTTAGTCCTTTCTCGTTGCCTGTTCTTCCTCCAGTACTCCTTCATCTTCACGCTCTGTATCTTCTTCCTCTCTTCGACCATTTTGGGCCTGTTTTATTTTCCTTCCTACTCTGAAATCCTTCTATTCCCAACACTTGTTTCCCTTAAAATATCTCTCTCTATTGGGTCTTCTTCTCGTATACCGTTTCTTTCCCAATCTTTTTAACTTCTTGAATCCAAGTTGGTTAAATTTCTTGAAAATCTATTTGGTTAACCTGCATTTTTATAATTTATTATAATTAATAATATAATTAAATATTTGAAATATTCTGCCATTAGTATATCTTAAAAATTAAACTTATTTTGTGTTCAAGGAGGAGTGAAAAAGGCTATATTAGGTAGCTTAGTTGGCCTTTGTATTGGAACTGCCCTAGCATTGGTACAAACTAGTTAATGTCTCAACAGTTTTAAATCTTTTCTTCTGACAAAAAATTAAAAAAAATTTCTTTGGAATAAAAAAATCTGAAAGTAAATTATCTTTTTTTTTTAGTTGTATATTGACGTAAGAAAATAAATATATAATTTGATAAGACATATTTTCTCTTAAGGTTAGCAACTAGTTAATTTAAAGTTGATTGTAGAATGCAAAGTCCATTGTTCACAATTGTTTATTGCACTTATAATTAAACCTAAACCTTGTGTGTAGGTGTTAATTTGTGAAATAGCACTAATTCCTTTATGAAGCCATTAATATATAATAGTTATATTAAGAATCTTGAAATCATTTGTTTTATTATTTACTTCATGTTTTCACAGTTTTTAACCATTCAATGAATGATTTTTAAAATATCTTCTGCTTATGTCACTCTGAATAGATTATTCATTTCAATTTATCACAGATACTACTGTATTTTTTCTTTTAAATGACTAATATCCTGATTTTAAAACTATAGTTGTCCTCAACGATGAAACTAATTTATTAGGAAATTATAAAATAATATACGAGCAGTTGATGTGAAAATGGTAGATCACAGTTTCAATGAGTAATGTAGGAATGTTGGGTGATAGGACCAAACAATTATAGGTATACACTAATAAGGGTAATTTATTTATTGTATGTTGATGTTTCAGACTAACATCAGTGTGTCTTAGAGCGACAACTGTAGGATAGATATAACACTACTACTTTAGTAGTAAAAATTTATTAGTGTATAAAGTTGTATTGAAGAATATAGTCAGGATGGAAACTATAAATAAAGTTTTATAAAATAATTTAATGGTTCCAGACTATTATCTTTATTTTTTAGCCTTCTTCATAGGAAATGAAATTTATAAAAATAAAAAAAATCATTAAAATATACTTACTAACTTATGCTTAATTATGACTACGGATGTCTCTCTCCAAGATTGATTACTAAACCTGTACCACTATAGCCCATGGAGGGTCTTGGATCCAGTATATGGTACTGTACTGTTTCTTGGACAATGGAGGTGGAGGGAGGCATGGAGGATTACATTCAATCGCCTGATTTTCCCCCCTAATTTTGGGTACCAACTATATAGAGGCTGACTGACCTCCAGGAGGGTCCCAGATCCTATAGGATCTATCTCCAATCACTAACAGGCTAAATAAAAGTCTGCCAGTGATTGGGATTTGAACCCATGATCTTTGGCATAGCTACTCAGTGCTTGATTGATTAGATTGATTACTTAGATCAACTATTTCATTCAGATGTTAGTGGATTTGGGGATGTGGTTTCCACAGACTTGTTAACCCACTGACACAAAACATCTCGGTCTAATTCAAGTACTTGAGCTTGTAGCACAAGGACAAATTAGAGTAGTATAAGGTGATTTCTTTGTTTCTATTGCAAGTTGTCAACTCTGCCTTTCCTTGAAAAAATGAATTAGACTCGACAATATATAACTTATTTAGAAAACTTTGAACCCAGTTTGTAAATTCTCAGTTACAGCAAAAAGGTTTTAATATATCCATATACAAATTCCAAATACCAAGCTTATTTTATAATAACTTTATATATATCGATAATAGTAAACGGTATTGGCAATTATTATGCGCAATTAATAGTGTTACGGTTTAAATACAAGTTAATATAATTTGTACCAAAATGGTTACATTTTGTAACCAGGTGTAAAGCCTGGTTAACAAATGTAAATCACTTACTATCGATACGTAGACATGTATATAAAAAAAAAAAAATGCACACCATTACGTTGATGCAATATATGCATAACATGATAGTTATCGATGATATAAGTACACATAGAATTTTTGGGCCCCAGGCTTACATTAATCAATACCTCTATAGGATTGACTTTGGTTATATATATATATAGCATTAATTATCAATATTATTAATAAAATGTTATATTGTTTAATAACATTTATGCATATTTATCAGAAGTGTAGCTTTGGGGCTGAGGATTTAGCCCCATCCCCCTAGTCCATTACAAAAGAAACATATTGTTCCGATTTTGTTTTTATGTATTAGCTGGCACCAAGTTATCTGTGTTCAAATTTACAATAAATATACAGGACTACAATTAAATTTAATTTTTCGTGTGGTAACCTTCAAATTAACTCAAGTTTTCTATCAAATATGTCAGTGGCTCTGTGCTGAAGGTCCCAGGTTCAAATCCGGCTGTGGCAGATTTTATTTAATCTGTTAACAGCTGGGGATGGATCCTTCGGGATCTTGGACCCTTCTTGGGCTCACCCAGCCTCCATATAATGGGTCCCCAAAATAGGGCGAAAACCTGGCCGTTGACCGTGATCAAATCACCTCCCAGCACAACCGCTATCCAAGAAACAGTACAATCTCTACCACGTACTGAACCTAAGACTCTTCATGAGTTGTGGTGTTTTTTTTTGTTTTTCTCCTTCAAACGCCCATATTCCCTATTCTCACAGGCCGATCCCTCACACAGTGAATATAAACACAATTAAACTATGATCTCTAACGATTACGCCGTTTAACTTTTTCTTCGTAGTGCCTTATTTAAAATCTACAAGCACCAGCACTTAGGAAATATTTGAGAAGTGGGGATGAATAACAATCACAAATCAAACATCATCAGATGGCCGGGAAGTAAATACGTGACAAATCGGAATGAAAAAAAAATCACAATTGTAGTTAAATCACTATTTTGATCAATGACCTTCAAAATATTCTGGAGATCTCATGGCCGTTAGGTATCTTCGTTGTTCCCGGAAAATCGATGTTAGACCTCAAAATTAAATCCTGGATCCGTTATCGGTATGATCTAAATTATCGATATTGGCGAAATATAGCAACCATTAATAATATTTTCTGTTATTCCTCTCTGTTTACGGTTTACGCTATTTGTTGTATGTATTAATGTACTTAAAAAATATCTTAACTTATGTGATACAACCAGAGAAGCATCATAGATTATATATACATATCATAGAAGAATGAGTCTTCAAGTTTTCAATATCTAACAACAAATTATCATACGTGTTGTTAAGGACAATAGATACCATAATAGAACGTTGCAACAACATTTTTAAAAAATAATTAAATTTTAATAAAATATATTAAAATAATTAATTAAATAAATGGTGTATCCGAGCACTGCTGTTTTAACCCTTAACAAACAAACAAGATAAAAGAGTAGAGATTGAAGCGGGAGGTTAGATAATGGTTTCTGAAAACTTCACGAAAACAGTAGATCACAATCTGACAATGAAGAGTATGTTTGAGAGGCTCGAAGTCCAACTCTGGGAAACCACGTTACCTTGTTCTTCTTCGTCTGTTTTGAACCGTTTAAATTTCTTCTTCTCCTGTTTTAACCACAATATCGTGTTGTTTGTTCATTGAACGTCAGTTTGTGCTGCTAAGGCTAAACGGACGATGCTACCGTGGGAGCTCTAAATTTTGCCTATCCAGGTTTAGTTAGGAAAGGGATTTTTAACGAGTACCTGACATGGTAAATGCTCGGGACCTATTAATCTTATTTTGAAGATTAATTGCCGTTTGATTTGAAAGCTAATCAATTTTTCTTATTTGGTTTAATTAACTATTGAAGTGAAAACTTCCTTAGCCGCGTTTAGCGACTATTGGTGGCGGGTAAACTTGTGGGTTCGCGTCAGCGACATGCTCGATCCTGGCGACACCTAGCGGCCTCTGCATGAGTTATACAATTTCTTTTAATCAACTTTTGTTTAAAGGTTAGAATTAAATTGATATAAGAATAATTATATTTATCTTAAAAGTAGTTTAATAGTTGTCCAATTGATACTAATAATAATTTATAACATCAATAACTGGTTTGAAACCTTTAAAGATTTTATTTGTAATAGTTAAATGCCTTATTTTATGAAATGTTTGAAAGTACAAATGATAGAATAGAATAGAAAAGTAACTTTATTCTGGGACTAAGTCCCTTTAGAATAACAGATATGAACAGGAAAAAAAACATAATATTTATCTGTCCTGAAGGCTAAATGCTACAAATCATAAAGCGTGTAAAAATTGACAGGAAACAATTTAAAAAGAAATATTTAAACAAAAATAATAGTAAGTAAATAAACAGTACAGATCTTGACAGGATATTAAGCAATTACAGAGAATAGATAAATCCATAGCTTTTGTTAAATGCATGAGCTGGCATGCAATAATTTCTTTACATGATGTACAGCTTTTCAAAAAGCAAAATTAAAAGAACTAAATAACACAATGAGTTATTCTATACATTACATTCTAAGCAAATGACTAACCTGCTTAGAGAGCATCCTTTTGGGAAGCTAGGAGGTGTTGAAAAAGCAAGGATTTAAATAATGATAGTGAGGGAGTATGACGGATATTAGGAGGGATTGAGTTCCACACTGTGGTGGAGCGGGCGATAGAGATCAGAAAGGCGGGATCTTGTTTTATGGTGTTAAACTGAGGATTTGAATTGGAGGAGACTGTAGATATATGAAGGGTGTTGAGAGTGAATGGATTGGTATATTAATTAACAGAGGAAATATTGTCTTCGGAAGGGAGGGAAGAGCCACTTTAACTCATCATAGAGGTGGGAGACGCGCGATCGCTTCGGAGTACCAAGCACAAATCTTAGAGAGCAGTTCATTATTCTCTTTAGTCTGTCTTCAAGCATTTTAGAGAGGCCTCCATATACCACGCTACAAAAAGTGGGGGGAGACGAGAGAAGATACGAGAAGCTTACGGGAAGATTGTGTAAGGAGATGACGAGAACGATGGAACAACTTCAGGGAACTAATTGACGGTCGGGATATCTGGGCGATGTGGGATTTCCAAGAAAGGTTTTGGTCGATGGTGATGCCTAGGTTTTTCACAGAGGAGGTGATCGTGATAGGATGGTCGTTTAGGAGTAATGTTGGGAGGGTGTGGATGGATGTAAGGAGGGAATTGGAACCTAAAACAATGGCCTGAGTTTTCATTGCGTTCAATTCCAGTTTGTTCACGCACAGAACCTATCTAGGTCTTCCTGAATACTTCCTTAGCGAACGCAATAAATAGCTCGGAAGGAGGAAAGGACAGATATATTTGGAAGTCATATATGTATTGTTGAAATTAACAATGATAATAATTGTATGATTCTATAACAATGAATTCTATGATTCTATCATTCTATAACAATGAAAATAAAATCTATCTAAATACAAATAAAAGGTATCTATATCTATACATATTAATAATAGATACCTTGTATTTAGATGTAGATACCTTGTAACAAACTCAATAACTACTTCACGGATTTTCATGTGGTTTTCACCAATAGATAGAGTGATGCACCAGGAACGTTTAGGTATATAATTTGTTGAGGTTCTGTGTAAATGGGTTGGAATATAACGATAATTTGCTGAATTGTTGGAAAAAGTATAGCCGCCTGGGAGGTTTCATCGAAGACGCTGCCTAATACCTCTTATCTATCTATACATATTATAAAACAAAGTCCTTGGTTGTGTCTGTCTGTCTGTTCGCGGTAATATTTTTTGTTTATAATAGCTACATAATAAAATACATTAGGCAGACAAACATAATATGTCATCCCACCCATGCAAAGCATTGATATTTTGTATTGAGCTTGTGCAGACCATCATATGTTTTGATTGGTAAATAAATTACTTGAAAATTGTGCGTGTGTGTGAAAACCAGACTAATGTTTGTAATGTGAATTTAAAAATTTAAATAATTCAGATAATAATGGATTTAGGGATTCAGAAAAGAACAAAGTTATTCCACAGTCTTGAGTTTTCTCTTTTGTTGGCAGTCCTCATGTGTGCTTATTTACAAAATTTTCTATTTTCCATAACTATTTATTACAAATTCAAATGTAGAAGGGGAAGGGCAATGGCTCACCCTGTTCCGCCATTTTGCTGATTGATCCGTATAATTTTTAATATAACATCAATACATTTATATTAATTGATTTATAACTAATATATAGAAAAATTGATCAGAATAAATTGCATAAAGACAGTAAATTTTACCGAGATTGAGGCGCCATGTGTGGTTAAATCCCGGAGTGAAATGGTTGTGTTAAACCAATGGATTGGAAAGATTAGCCATGAGATATATTCACCAGAACGAGGTCCCTATTAGAACAGAAATACTCAAACCCTCCAACCTCACGCGGCTTAGTAATTAAACAACACTTAATATAGTATCTAATTAGGGCCACTCCTGCCGGCACAAGCAATAGAAGAAAAATATTGCCTTATAACTCTATCACTAAGCCCGAACACAACCCTCGCCTAATGTCATTATTTATTAGTAATAAAACCTGTTAATGAACCTTTTTATGTCACATATGGTCTAGTAATTAGCATGAGAAACTTCTGTGCCCAAGATTACGGGTTCGCAGTCTGACACGTGACCTTAAGATTTTTAAAGGCAGTAAGAAACCTTGGTTTTGCCGTCTTTCGGAAGGGATATAAAAGATCCCTCGTTAAAGATCGCTATCCTAATTATTTTTGGATAAATAAAATTTAGGGCTCCCACTAACTGATTAACCATAGCGGCATAAAGTTGCTTTAAATGAATAAACAATTAATCTTTTTATATTTGTATTCAATTTTGTTTTTTAGTATTTTCGATAATAAAGGCGAATGTAACCTCTTTATTTATTTTTTTAAACAAGGCTCAATAATGAACCAAAAATAAATTATTATTATTTTGCTTCAGCAGTTATTATATCAGCTCATAATAAGTAATCCAATTTTAGATGTAGGAATTTAAATTTTTTCCCGAATACTAGATATGAATAACTATTATAACAACCTTCTATGCCCAAGGTCGTGGGTTCGCAGCCCGGCAAGTCCCTAGGATTTTTTATAGTAAAATAACAGTGGTTACGCCGTCCTTCGGAAGGGAGGTAAAAGGGGTGTCCCGAGCCTGTAGGTTGTCAGGTACTCGTTAAAAATCCGTATCAAAATTTTATCTTGACAGGCATAGTTTAGGACTCCCAGTGTAACATCCTCCGATTAGCCATAGTATCATAATGTGAATTTAAATAAATAAAAATTAATCTTTTTATTTTTTAAAAATATTTTCAATAAAAGCAAATGGAAACTCGTAATAATTTTTATTATTGTCAAGACTGAATGTTGAACTAAAGATAAATTTATGGTCCAGCAATTATTTTTCAGCTCATAATAAGTAATGTAATTTTAGATGTAGGAATTTCAACTTTTTTTTCCCGAATTGTAATCTTTTTGATTAATGGAATTAGTTGAATTAAACCCAGTTTATTTAACTAGATGAATAATTATTATAACAAGCTTCTATGCAAGGTCGCGGGACTCAGACCCCGGCAAGTGGCCTTTAGATTTTTTAAAAGGTAGTAAATAATCCTTGGTAATGCAATCCTTCGGAAGAGACTTAAAATGAAGGTACTGAGGATATATTGTCAGGGGCTCGTTAATGATCCCTATACTAAATATACCTGGATACAAAATTTAGGACTCCCACTGTAGCATCGTCCGATTGGCCATAGCAGCATAAAGTGACGTTAAATAAACAAACAAACAATATTTAAAATAATTAGTTGAGTTGAGCTTTAAAATAGTAATGTGGGGTAACAATTGATGCAGTGGATCTATAGGCTTTTCTCGGAGTAAAAAAAAGTAAAATAAATGGCGGGGATGAGAAGAGAAATGGCTCAAGTTGAACGACCACCGACTCGAGCAAAAACCCTTCCTCGTTCCCTCAGGGTTTCCTCAAGGCTCTCTTCTTCTTCCTTTCCTATTTGCTACATCCTTAGCCTCCTAGGAGCCATATTACGGAAGTAAATAAGTCTGAAAGTTTCTTGGTCGGTGTCATATTTTAATTGATCAATATCTGTAATTATTGCTTCATTTTTAGTCAGTGGTTAAACAATGGAATTATTGTTGTGAGCAAGGGCGGATCCAGGGGGGGGGGGCAGACAGTTTTTTGTGTACTGTGGAGAATCCATTACAGTACATAATTATAGGCAAATCACATGATCATAGTTGTTAAAATAACAGAAAGAACATGAGTGAAACTATTGTTTTGATATTTTAATAAACCTTTGAAATCTTTCTATAGATAATAAATGTTTATTTGTAAGTTATTGTTGATTTTGTTTCCCGTCTGCCCGTTGTGCCCCCCCCAGAAAAAAATCCTGGATCCGCCCCGGTTGTGAGCTATAATAATATCGACTGCACCCTCGAAATTGTCCAATTTTAGTCGCTACTTAAGTTGGTTTATTTATTTATTTATTTATCGTCAATTAAATCACTATGGCTAATCAAACCAGAGGGTCCATCAATGGCTGATAAGAGATAAAATAATTTATCTGCCACATCCGGAATGAACTTGAACGGGACCTTTAGCGTATATTTATAAATGATGTAATAACTAATAAGTTAACTAGTTTTATTTAATTATTTCTGATATATTTGATTATATAACTGAAATTAATTAATAAAGGTTAGTTAATTATTTCATAGAAGCTGGGAGTACCTCGATGAGTCTTCCGATCACAGAGTCGGAGACAGGATTTCAGTGAATTTGCATTTACATTATTATTATTATTATTATAAATTATTTCTCTTAATAATTTATATTAAGCGCATGCTCGTCTACTTAGAAATTTGGCCCTTCTTAACCGTTTAATTGATTTCCTTTTTCCAGGACTAAAATAAAACGAAACAGTAAATCACCACTCCCTTGTACAATTTTTCATTTTAGATTTCTGTTTACCTTAAAAATAAAATTCAATTTACTCCGCGGATCTTCGTTTTTTAATAATATTTTTTCAGATTATTTTCCTTGAGAGTTTTTGTATCCTTAAATTGGATAGGTCGTGGATTATTGGCTTAAGTCAACTGTATGTGTGGGTGTGTGATTGCATGTTACGTGAGTGTTCAGCTTAGCGTTAAATATTTGATTTTTTTGTACTCATTTAACGTCATTTTATGGTGCTATAGCTACAGTAGGGGCCCTAAATTTTGCCTATCCAGGTATAATTAGTAAGGAAGAAAATAGGTGGGGGTGAAGTCAAATAAATCTTTGAATTGGGGGGAAAATCAGTCAAATAAATCAAATAAAATAAGTAACCACTTATTTAGTGTTTTTATTTGACTGCACCCCCAACTATTTTCTTCCTTACGTCTATCTTCCAGTCAACCATCCCCTCGCTTCTCAGGTATGATTAGGATAGGAATCTTTAATTAGTACCTGACACCAGACAGGTTCGGAACGACCATTGTATGTTCTCTCCGAAGGGTGAAATAACCAAGGGTTGTTATACCCTTTAAAAAATCCCAAGGCCCCTTGGCTGGCTGCGAACCCGCGACCACAGAATGACTAACAGCAAGTAATGGGTAAATTCAACATGAGTAACTTCAATTGGTATAATTTGCTATTATACGAGATGGATAATACGAGTATAATCTTCTTTATATGTTAAGGAACCATTTCTACCCAATAATTTTTTATTTATTGGGAAGAAACGGTGGGATTAGTTTATGTCGCAGAAATGAGGTAACGTGCCGTCATTTGAAGGGACTTTAACTACCCTTACCACCAAGTTGGCGACGTGCGGAATAAGTACCACAAATTATTACAATGTTTTCTTTCATAAACAATAAGTGTAAAGTAGAGAAAGATCGTGTTAAAATGGGAACTGAATATTTTTAGCGGAATCATTGTATAAAGCAATACAATCAGCATTAAGACTTGAATTGGTCATTTAATTTTACTAATTAGAGCCCGGAATCGTAGCAAAATGAATCGCTCCCATTGTTAGCGAGATAGGATCGGGCCTTGCTTTGGTACAACAATGAGCTTTACTACTCAATTTCGTCTGTGGCGGAGGCAAAAGAAGGAATGTTTATCTGATGGGATTCCAGTCCCTTAGCGCTATTTACCAACTACTCTTCTTAATTGACTAACTTACTCGGATAATCAAGTTCATTATTATTGTTTTAAACTTCAATCCTAGCGTGTAATAATTATTACTTAATTAATTATAATTAGGGATAATATATAATGCTGCGAGCGGGGTAGCAGAGTGTGTAGGGCGCTCAATAAATGTGCTGAAGGTCTCGGGTTCAAGTCTGACTATAGCACATAAATTATTTAATCTTCTAACAGCTATAGGTAGACTTTTTGGGGTATGGATTTAACGTAACTGGAGGAAATATCCAAAAAACCTTAATTGGTGGAACACCAAGGGAGCGGAGTGGCTCAGTGTAGAGCGCTGAGTCGCCATGCCCAAGTTCCTGGGCTCAAATTCCGCTCGCTGTCCATACTTTTATTTAATCTGTAAGCGGCCAGAGATGGATCTAATGAGATCTAGGACCCTCTTGGGGCTCACCCAGCCTCTATAAAGCGGGTAACCAAAATAAGAGGGAAAATCTGGCGGTTTAGCGTGATCTTGGACAATTCACCTCCCTGCACTACCGTTGTCCATGAAACCGTACTGAGCCCAAAACCATACCCTTCATTGATTGTAGTGGTACAGATATTTATGCAGGGGGATCCCTGGCTGTTAAGCATGACACTCCTCCCTGCACAATAGATGTCCAAGAAACAGTACACTCTCTACACTACTTCTGAGCCCACATCCAGATGTTTATTATTAATGTTACTTATAAAATTTTATCGATTTTAGTTCAGAAAATCAGTTATCCGAGATTGAAAATATATATAATTTATGAGAAGCGAGGGGATGGTTGACTGGAAGATAGACGTAAGGAAGAAAATAGTTGGGGTGCAGTCAAATAAAAACACTAAATAAGTGGTTACTTATTTATTTATGTGCCGACGTTTCGACCCACTTTGGGTCATCTTCAGGGCTAAGAAAGAAAAACAGACAAAATTGGCATCACCACCGTTCTGTACATTTTCTCTGTAATTTTTTTATTCATGTATATCCCTCACTTTTGTTCTAAATTTCTACCTCTCTACATATATATTTTTTATCATTTATCATATACTTAGTCTGCAATGTATTTTTATAGTTCTGTTATTTTGTCTGTTTTTCTTTCTTAGCCCTGAAGATGACCCACAAAGCGGGTCGAAACGTCGGCACATAATTATATAAGTAACCACTTATTTAGTGTTTTTATTTGACTGCACCCCCAACTATTTTCTTCCTTACGTATATAATTTATGTTCAGTTTTCTCTCTCTCACTCTCTCCCTCTCCCCCCTCTCTCTCCTCTCTCTCTCTCTCTCTCTCTCTCTCTCTCTCTCTCTCTCTCTCTCTCTCTCTCTCCCAATAAAGAGCCATTTGCACAATGGTCGATTGCTTGAACTATACCCTTACTTGGGAGAAAGTGGCGATGACGTGTGATTTCAGCCTAATCCCCTCCCTGCACAACCGTTGGTTTAAAAACAGTACAGTCTTTACTATGTACTGAACCTGAAGCTCTTTAAAGGGTTGTAGTGGTACAGATATGTTTGCAAATACTGTTTGGAAGTAATATCTTTTATACTTTTATAAATTTTAATAATAATTGTATTTTGAGAAGTTATCAAAGGACGAAGGGAGTGATGTACAAACTGAAAACTTATTCCTCATTTGTTAAAATTACTTTAGTCATAATCACTATCTTTATATTAAAAACTTTAATAAAAATGGAGCGGAGAATAAAATTGATATTGAAATAATTAACGGTGGATTGCTTATTAAAAAAAAATTCTTTGAGCTCAATTTGACCAGAATAAATTAAGAAGGTTCATTAGTTGGGTTTATTGACACGGGTTTCGCTCTCTTTTATTTATGCCTTAATCCAACCGCCTGCTTCGTTATTTTACTTAATTAGAATTTTCCTGGCATAAAAAATTACTCCAATCGATTTCTAAAGTCCCCGAATTGTTTAAACTTCAGGGAAATCCTTGAATGGGATTACAAGATCCATTCTGGAGGTAGAAATTGCTTGGGTAAAAGATTTTATGATATAAGTATAAAAAAAAAAATGTACTATTACAATCCATGAAAGATTTTGGGTTTAGTGCATGGTAGAAACTGTTCTGTTTCGAGGATAACGGTTGTGTAGGAAGGTGATTTGCTCGAGATCACACTGAGTTGTCAATTCCCTCAATTAAGGATGGCCACGTTATAGAGGCTGGGTGAGTGCCAGGAGGGACACTTCAATGACTGTTAACAGATTAAATAACAACAATAATATGAAACAGCACAAAACTTCTCTCGTGTGTATTTCTTATTATAGAATTCTTTCTTCCTTGAAAATAAATTGAATTTATTCTGTGGATCTACTTTTTTTTTTCAGTTCGCTTTCAGATTATTTTCCTTGTGTGTTTTTCCACCCCAAAAATGGATATCGCATGGATTACCGCGGATTGTCACGTCCCCTTCGAAACACAGCCTAATTTAGGAACTTTAATCCCATTTCAAAAATCCTAAGGCCATCTGCCGGGCTGTGAACCCTTGGGCATTGTTAGTATGCTAACAACTCACTACACTTAAACCCATACTTGACTGTAATTTTTATTATATAAACGTTCGTAAAATAAGAAAAATATTTTTAGAATTAATTTCTTATTTTAGGAGTATTATGATTTAGGCGAATTAAATTGTACTAATCTAGACTTTTTTATTTATTTATTAATTTTTAAAAAACAAGAATTTTAATTAATGCAATTATAAAACACAATAATTTTATCTTGCGCAATTCTAACGTGTTTCTATTTCATGTTTATGTTATTTTAAATCGCCTTATTCCAATATTATTTATTCACAGCTAAGACCTCTTTAGATTAACCTGGCCCCAGGGCTAAATACTACAACAGAGCCTTTTGCACTTAATAATTTATGAATTTTTGGCAATAAATTATATAAAGATAAGTATAAGAATATATAGAACCGAAATGTATTGCTGTTTCATAATAACAACTGTTATTTAAATAAATAAAAACAATTACTATTAAATCAATTAGACTATTAAAATTATTACTAGTGAACTTTATGTTAATTACGTAGTATGGCGTTCATAATAATAATGGACGACAAGCTCGTCATTGTTAGGTGGGTAAATTTAAATAAATAAACGAATAAATATTTTATGTTCTTGCTAGATTAGATATAACAGATAAAACTTTTTTTCTCCTTGGATTTATAAAAAAAAATAAATAAATAAGACAACACCGTTTAGCATACAATTGTATCACGTGGTGTTATTTATTATAGATTTGAAAGTTTTTAAAAATATATTTGTTTCTAGAACCCATTTGATACGATATTTTTTTCTTATTGTGAAATCGACTCAGATTATGATTATTGAACTAGTTTTTATTATCATTATTATTAAACTGCAGTCTCGGTGAATAAGCGGTTAAGTCGAAATTATCCAGAGTGAGTTAATTGCATTGATGGAAGCGGAATCGTGTCATTTTCGTATGTTTAGGCTTGAAATGGAGTTGTAATATAAACAAGAACTCCATTTTAGTTATTGTTTATGTTATAGCTCCATTTTAAGCCAATGCCTGACTTGGCTTCTCATTTATAAAGCAAAGAAAACTATTCGGCTTCCCTAAGTACAAGAAACTCAGTTTGGATGAAATTCGACTTAACCACTTATTCACCATGGCAGTGGTTCCCAATACTGCGTGACTACAGGTGAGAGGGATGAGACCAGTTGGAAATGAAAAATTCTTACTTAATTTTAGTTATTTCTCTCTTACCCGTAATTCTTTACCTTAAATTAGAACTTATAATGTGGTATCTTGTGATGATAAAACAAACTCTTTCATTTTCAATGTAATACGTATTTGTTTTTTTTCATATGCTCGTTCAATTTTTCGTGCACGGGGGCATAGTAGGAATTTTATTTGAACATGGGGAGCGTTGTATAAAAACGATTGGGAACCTCTGCTCTATGGGCTACGTTCATCAACTCTTTGCTTCGTTCCTGTCTCCTCATCTCCCGAATCTTCTTAATTCTCACACTAGTTTCTCCTTCCTTTCTTTTGTCGAAGCGGCCATTTTTTTATTCTTAGACGCTTCTTTAATACCCATAGATATGTACAATTTTTCCTTCAGTGATGATACCTCTGTAGTGATTTTCAGGTCTTCCATATCTTTTCTCACTGCTGCAAACCACTTATTCTTTGATTTTAATTGTTTCTAAAATTTGAAAATTCTTCCAACTAATCGTCAGGGGTCCATTCTACATGATTGTCCATATAATGAAATAAACTACTATATTCATATTATTATTAGTATTGTTAAACGACTACACTGACCATTTATATATTATCTTTCATAACTTATTGTCAACTTCTAAATAATAACTTAGATGTCCGCGACCATTACACTTGCCAAACCAGATAAAATTTAATTATCCGCAAAAATAAACAGTAACTCTAAAACGTTTACAGGCATGTTCCAGGAATTTGGGCTAATAAATTTAAAGTGATTGCCTTGTTAAGTGTGCGGCCGTAAGTGATCTGTTGGCTTTAAACTTTAAGGCTCTTTTATCTCAAATTAAAGGAGATCTGAAGATTTCGCTAAAAGATCGGACCAAGAGAGAGTGACTTACACCAAATCATCCAAATTTATTTAGATTTATCCCACACAATACTCTATAATTGACGTTTTATATAAAATATAATTTTATCATAGGACCAGGTCCCTGCAGTATTACAAATGTGTACAGCAAAAATATAACATACATGATGAGGTAACATAATAAAAATCAGATGATATTAACATAAGTACCTAAACAAAAAAACTTGGAAGACTATACTGTTTCATGGACATCGGTTCTGGAAGGAGGTGAATTGTCCTAGATCACGTTCAACCGCCAGATTCCCACCCCCCTTGTTTTGGGAACCCTATTTTTATAACATTTTATAGAGGCTGGGTGAGCCCCTGGAGGGTCCTAGATCCTATATGATCCATCTCCCGCTGCAAGCAGACTAAATAAAAGTCTTGCCTGCAGCGGGATTTGAATCAGGATTTCCGGCATGGCAACTCAGTGCTCTACCACTGAGCCACTCCCCTCCCATCTAAAAATAAATAGAAACAAAACATAAGTTCTTCTCAAGAAAAAAACATTAGATAATAAGAGATGAACAAAGAGAAGTAATAAAGTTAAAAGATAAAAAACTAAACAATGGATATAAGCTTATGATCAAACCAATTAGGAAGCATCTGTTTGGGCATTGAGGAGGTGTTGGCAAAGCATTGATTTGAATGAGGATAGGGAAGAAGCTTGGCAGATACTAGGAGGGTTTAAGTTCCAGGGGGTGGTAGCCAAGAAAGGAACACTTGTTTTTGGTTCTGTAGGAAAGGTGTACACAACAGTAATGATTGCAAACTAGGAATCGACTTCTGACATAACATGATAACACAGAATATCTTAAAATTATATAGCTATTATAATGCAAATGGAAAAAAAACAACAAGTTTTAAGTCGCTGTAATACTGGAAAAAAGAACTAATTCAGGGATATACAGCAAAATAAAATACACATCTAAATAACAAGTGCTACACATACATGGTCTAAACCCTTAGTTCTGGTCTAGGTGGACCCCCAGGGCTTACGGGAGACTCGACGTGGGTCTACGTTGGCTTGACAAAAAAATAGTTTTAATAAGTAGAATCAGTTTGCCGTCGGTACTTTGTTTATTTCATTGCAATAATTAATTAGGTAATCCTATTCTGTTAAAATAGCCACATCTTGTTGAGTAAGACCGCCTTATGATTACTAAATCTTCACATTTTTTGTCGAGTTATGGGAATATGGTAGAAATGTAGCTGCAGGGGGTCCACCGGAACCAGCTAAATTTTGAAAGTGGTCTATGAGGAAAAAAAATCTGGGAACCTCTGGTATAAACAGAGACAATTAGAGACAGTAACTTCACTCTAAGGCGTTCAACAAACAGTTCTAATACTTAAGTAAATTATTTAATAAAACATTGTTTTCTCAACATTCTTTGTGCGTTATAGAATTAATTTCATTGTTATTAAATTACTTTTTTTATGTGACGAAGTACAAGCGCAAATGACAAATCCTGCCTGCATATACTTCTGAGGCAAAACTTTAAACACTCGTAACCCGGAATAGTCGGAAGCTTATCAAGTTGTAACGTTTACGGCGAGTAGTATAAAATATAGAAGTGACGAAACGGTTATGAATATGAAAGGGAGGGGCGATAAAAAATGAAAGAGGTCGAAGATAAAAAGAATGAGGAGGGACTAAAAAGGTACTAAAGGGAGAGGTGTTGGCCCAGTCATGGTGGTTTATGCATAAAAAGCTCTCTCTCTCTCTCTCTCTCTCTCTCTCTCCTTCTTTATTCTTTGATCCTCTCTCATTTACTTCCTCTTGTAGCTCTTGGTCTGATTGCATTTGCTGACTGCCGTAGCGTGCAACCTTATCAGGAGGAATTAGCTGGAAGTTATCAGGCGATAAAAAAATTGGTGGTTACACAATTTTCACTGCTTCAGTTACAAAGCTCAAGTGAGGAAGACTTTGTAGTGGTTTATTGGTCCAGAAGTAGGATGCGAAGAAAAAGAATATACAGGGTACATCCCTATCAGCTTGTCCACATATTCCTTAGCTCGGCTGTCGTTTCTCGAGAACTGTCTCACGAGTCCTGAAAACTTGTATTTTATGAAAAACATAGAGCCACTACCCCTTGAAAAAAAAAAAGATACTCACTTCAGGGAAGCCATTTCCCCAGACGCACTCATGAGCTTTCACCAGATTAATAGAAGTAATTACCGAATTATCTTCTCTTCTTCCCGTCATATTCACCGCTCGAAATATCGGGCGACACAAATCGCTGAGGAGACCGACAAGTGACAAATTTTTTTTATCACCTTCCCTAAGATTTCATGGTACTTACTGTCTGTGCGTCTCGTTTATCGTATATCGCCTCTGTGTGAACGCGGTATTTGTAATATGTCTTCAACCATATCCCTTTATTTAGTCCTCAACGTCAATAAACATTTACTTAATTAGGAAGAGTGTCTTTAAACGGAACAGTTTTGGTTTTTTCGTCCTTTTTTATATCGATTTCGTACTTTTTTTATAAAAATTTCTGTACCTTGAATTCAAGAATCGAAGTTTTAATTTTACAGCTATTGACGGTTGAGTACATTAATTGTTAAGTTGATTATAATGTATCAGGAAAATGTCGCTAGTTCAACGAATTTAAAAGGATGGTTTTTGAGCTGACTAAAAATTTCATATTAAATTAATCTCAAAATTCTGTAAGTGAGAAGAAATATAATATGAAGTGGTTTTAAATTTATTATTTGAAATTCACATTTTCACTATAACAATGTAACAAGTAAATACTTTGAATGATAAAGGCAAGTAGAGAAACTACCCAGCGGTGGTACTCTAATAACCAATCAACTTAGAAGGCCACGAGATTTTCTTTTGAGACGCCTTGGAGGATTATCGGGAATTGAAGATATTGCTAGATTTAAAACTAGTGGGTTTGATTGGGAATAAATCCTGTCCTAAGAAGATTGATATCGGGTTCGAGGCAAATCAGTGGGAAATGGGACATTAAGGTCGCTATGGATTACTTTGTTCTTTACAAAGTAAGGAGCATTGAGGATTCTATGAAGGATTTTGGATTGTAAGGATTGAATACGAGAGGAAGACGATGGTTTAGTGGAGCCCCAAAGCTCTATTCCCCAAGTCCAGATGGGTCCAATGATTGTCATGTATATGAGTCTATTATAATTGGGAGCTCAGAGCGGTTGTGTAGTAAGTGTTGAAGTAGTCTGAAACGACGAGCAGTTTCTTGTCTTTTCAGTCTGGTATAAGGATTTTAAGTTGAACCTCTGTCAAGATGTAGTCCTATGTATTGGTAATATGAAGTTAGATTCAGATTGTTGAAGGATTTTTTTTTTGTTACAAGGATGCAAAACATAATGGTTATTGTTTTGCTGTAATATTAACTCAATTTTAAAGTGGTGGATAACATGTTGAAATAGCTTAATACCTCTTAAGTTAGAAATTATTTTTTCTTCTTCGAATTGTTTACCTAGGAACGCGTTAGATCAATTATTTATTTTCGGACGTTGCGTGCTTTTCTGTCTGACCAGTACTTTTTTATTTATTTCTTCCGTTACTCCGATAGTTTATTTCTCGTCTTCTTATGTGCTTCTCAGAACCTTTTATCATTTAATATACTTTATACTACCTAATATACTACTTTTATTATTTAATATTTTCTTTCGAATTTCTCTTTATTTCATTATTTATCCTAATTTCTTCAATTTCTTCATATCCTCTTCGACATGAGCGAACAATTTAAACTGTTATTGTCAGTTATTATAGCAATAACAAAAAATAAATCGTTTCAATCTGTCAACTATAAAGATATATATACAAACTAGCTGATCCACGCGTTCCTGTGGCTGTTATAATAATTAAAAAAAAAGATTACGTTAAAATATGAATGTTAAAGAAATAACGAATGAATAAAAAATGAATCAAATTTATTTTTGCTTTTGTATTTTATTCATCTTATATCTAACTATAGTATATGGTAAATAGGTGATAAAAAAAAGGCTTGACTGATAAAATATAAAAATTATTGGACGTACAGAGCTGCAGTAGAGCTCAAATTGCAGCAAATTTATTCTACGAAAATATCGAGGTTTTTCGGCCACCAAAAGTTTTCCCATCCGTTTTTTCTGATGCGAATTTTGATTTACACTGCTAAGACATGCCCTTACATCATATCAAAAATGCAGCAGGTTAAAACAAAAAATAATTTTGCAAAAAAATATCACGGTCAATTATCGAAATTAAACATATTAAACATATTTTAAGACGGACCATGTTACATATCTGTGCAAAATTTCATTAAAATCGGTCCAGTAGTTTCGGAGATTAGCCCGCACAAACATCGTGACAGGAGATTTTTATTTATATAGATGTATACTTTCTTTTATTCTGTATTTATTATTCTTATGATGGTGATAATTTTTAAATATTTTTATTTTTAATAGAAAAGATTAGTCCAGGGCCGGGATCCGAACCCGAGTACCTGCATCCTCTACCGCAGTGCTCTAACCTGGATCGTAACACGGCCATACAAATCCATTCTCTTCACGGATCCTATATTTTATATAGGATAAGTATAAATATTTATATTTGATTAACGGATAAATATTTTATTTTATATTTTACTATATTTATTTGTTTTTATTATATTTATTTATTTTATATTTATTTATTCTTTTGGCCCTTTTCTAAGTTTGTGAAACAAGTATTATTCGAGGACAGAATGGAATTTGCATTTTCCAGTTAATATCTTGTTGGATTGAAATGAAACCGTCATAGAGAAGCTGTTGAACATCAATTCGTTCCAATCCGAGTTTGTTTTCCAAAATTCTGTAGTCGTAGTTTAGTCGATTGGGAAGTTAGCTGAGTTTCTTGTAGGCTGAAAATAATTTTTAAGAATTTCCTTTCTTTCTTCATAGTTCCACTAAAATAATATACTATGTAATGCTATGTTTCAAACGTAATGTTCTATGTGATCATTTCCTATCCTAAGAGTAGCAGCGAATGGACGATTTAGCTTGGAGATCCTTGAATACTAATGGCCAAGGCTAAAGACAATGGTTGGGAACGAAAAGACTATCAGATGGGCCGTCTGTTATTCTCTTCCGTTTCGGCCCCTACATTCTGGTGGTTTTCGTAAAAAAACACAAAAAAAAAACAACAACAAAGAACCCAGGAAAAAATCAGTATAAACTACATTTAAGTACTATATTATATCAAAAAAATGTTAATATGGAAGATAAAATTATGTTTGTCTGGAAGAAAACTTTGATTTTGGTCAAAGGTATAATGAGCTAAATTTTAACACTAATCATACCAAGACTTAATATATACCTATTTCTACCATAGCGGGTCAAATGACCCGACTTTATGTTTCATGCTTGAATGTATGAAATATGGATGTTAGGAAGGAAATAAAAATATAAATTAAATTTATTATAATTAAACAAAATAGTATGTTGAGCATTTCTATTACAAAAGCAAAAAATAAAAACTTTTAATTCATAGTTCATCGCATTTTTTACATATAAGTGTTTCCATTGTACATTTTCCGCAAACATATTTTTTACATTTAGAGCAAATTTTGTTGGTTTTATTTTCTTTACAGTATCCTATTTGACATCTCATACGTTTATAAGCATCTGTAGTAGACTTAGGCAACGATCCTTTCGTATTTGTTTCTTGTTTTGGTTGTTCACGGGCTTCTCGAAAATCGGCGCCAAGTTCTTCTGCTAGCTTGAGCAAAAAATCTTGTCTCGAGATATTTTCTCCTGTCGTTTGCCTGTACAAAATCCAGGCATTTATCCAGCAAAATCAAGGATATTGAAAAAAACTTGGAGAGGCCATCTGCAAGACTTAGATTTTGTAGTAAATTTCCTCGCCATTTGATCGGTCATGTCTACACCAAATTTGGTTTTATTGTAATATGAAACAGTTTCAGGTAAACGTTTATCATTGTTTTCTGTAGAATCAAACTCATTTTTATTTGCAACCAATATATCTTCATTTTCAGAAAATTCATCTTCACTAATTTCTGAAAACTCTTCGCCAATATTATTTATATCTTCTAAGAACTTGTACTGTCTTGTTTGCTTCGACATTTTTCTGGGTAAAAAATGATCTGTATTACTATAGCTATAAAAATAAAATATAAGCTAGGTACTTACCAAGACTTTCAATTTTTGCCACTTTTTCTTACACTAAAAAGCTATTTTCAATCTAAAATTTGATATTTTCTTGAAATTATTCTGAGCTATTTTCGTTGAACTACTTTACGCAACAGTCTTTGGAAGAATGTGCAACTTACTGACTACAAATATGACTAGATAATCTCATAAAACAAAAAAATTCTCTCCGGGTCAAATGACCTGTTGTGGTAGATATCGGTATACAACAAGGATTACTCAGAATAAACAAAACAAAACAAAACAAAAATATTTTTATAACTGTACATTAATTACTTAGAAAAAGTCATGAAGCCAAATGTGCAAACGCAATAAAATTATACGTGCATTTTCAATGGAAAAGTTCAAAATGGGTCATTTGACCCGTTATGGTATGTTTAGTGTTAAGGAGTGTAGAAGGAGTTAATTTTTATAATAATTATTTAAATATAATTTTATTAATGACTTTATAATATTAAAAATCGAGAATAATAAGAGGAAAGAGAGAATGGAAAAATATGAATAAAAAGAAATAATAAAAAAAAGGTTAAAAACAGAAGTATAATTCGAACACGAAATGGGTTATTTTGGGAAGTAATATTACAGGAAAAAACGTATTATGCTTCTAAATTTGTTGAGTAAGGTGGAATTCAGTTGAATCCTATTCTGGAAACCTGGAGTTAAGTTAAGACTGAGATACTTCGCTACATTTAATTTTTACAAAAGTGTTATTAAATAATAGTCTTTACTTTTTTTGTGAAATATAATGATAGTTTGGCTTTAATCTTAACGTAAATGACTAGTTACATTAAATCCAGACCCCAAACGGTTGTTGAAAGATCAACTAATTTATCTGCCACAGCATGATTTGAACCAGGAATAACCTGCACTTTAACTCGTTGCTTTACATTCTACGCTGTATGTAAAAGCCGTCCTTCGGAAGGGACGTTAAACGGAGGTCCCGAGCCTGTACGATAGCAGGTACTCGTTAAAGATCCCTGTCCTTATTAACGCTGGATAGGAAAAATTTAGGACTCTCACTGTAGCTTCGGCCGATTAGCCATAGCAGCATAAAGTGGCATTAAATGAACAGATAACATACTGTTAAGCCCATGAAGGGTCTTCGGTTCGGAGATGGTAGAGACTATACTGTTTATATGATAATGTCTGTGCAGTTGATTTGTCCGAGATCACGCCTAACCGCCAGGTTTTTTTCACCAATTATGGTTACCCACTTTAAAGAGATTCTGAGTTAGCCCCAGGAGGATCATCTGCTACAGCCTGATTTGAACCCAGGACCTACAGCACAGCAACTCAGCTCTCTACATAATGATCTGCTCCGCTCCCTGGATTTATATAGAAAAAAAACTGTACCACTACAACCCATGACGGATTCAGTTCAGGGTAGATTGAATTGTCCGAGATCACGAATTACCTCCAGGTTTTCCCCCAATTAAGGGATTGGTTGGTACTCAAGGGTACCAACTTTATAGAGAGGCTGAATGAGCCTCAGGAAGGTCTATATATCCCACAGGGTCCATCTATGGCTGTTAACAGCCACTTATATGATTATACTATTTAAATATATCATTTATAATTTTTAATTGTCATTTAAATTATCACTATAAATTATGTAATGACGTAAGCCAACAAGATCCTAATTAAAGCAATGTTCAATGAACATTCTTCCCCTTGTATACATCGCAAATTGGGAGAATACGGGGATATGGGATCAGTGAAGAGAATGGATTTGTCTGACCAAGATGCGAGCCAGGATAGCTCAAGTGGCAGTGTACCATGACGGAAACATGGGAGACCCGGGTTCGAATCCCTGTCCTGGGCATATCTTTTTTCTTCAAAATAATTTTTTTTAAATATTATTAAAATACTTTATCTGCAATACCCTGATTTGAACGCTGGATCTACAGCACAGTGACTCAGCGCCCTACATAATGAGCAGCCCCGCCCTCTGGATTTACTTAGAAAGACACTAAAAAAAATAAATAAATAAAGTAATATAAACTTTCCAGACTTGTGGGGATATGTATTATCGATATTAGTATTGTCTGGTAATGAAGGCAATATTAATGGCCCTTTAGGAAGGGCAGTCGGTTAGCCGCTGGCTATAAACTCCCCGATCCTGGTTTTGGTCCGGGCTTGGCAGAAAATTTATTTTCTATAATATTGGTTCTGGATCGAACTATCCCCCTGTGGCCACATTGCTCTTTCTGGCAGGGGAGAAATAACCGATGCATTGTTAAAGGGTGTGTAAAATCAAACCAGTGCCTCTAGAAAAAAACAGTAGGTATTACTTTTTTTAAAAATACATTGATCTTTTTTTTCATTCTAGTCAGTTTTAAAAATTAAAATGTTCTCTGGACACTTTCTCCAAGATGTTATAAAAAATATTCGAATAATTTTTAGTTAAAAAAAAGTAACTAAACTTTTTCATTATTTACACATATTCGCTTATTAGATTTTGTTTTTATTATATTTTTTGTATTGTAAAATTATTTTATTTGCGCTTGACATCCTTAATTATTCTAGCGGCAGCAGGCAGGATAATAGATTTTGTTATAAAATTAATTCTCTTAAATATTTTAGAAATGTTTGTGGCTTAACTGTTTTATTTATATAATTGTTTGATTTTGTTTTATAATATTGTTTGCTTTGTAAAATTCTAATATATTCCATCTGAGGTAGGAAGGATATAATGATTTTATTTTAAAATGTATAAAATTCTTTTACTTTGATATTTTTTTTCCTGATGGTTTCCACAGATTGACGTTTCCTTCTACCAAAAATTTCCTTTATTTCGCATTTCATTTTGTTCTATCTTGTTTATCTTCCTCTCTCAGGCCATGGCCGTGCATACTTACCTCAATGCCTTCTAACCATCTTTTCCTGGTCTTCCTCGCCGTTTCCTCCCTTTAGCATTCCGATTGAGAATTAAATTCGTCAATTTTTCTTCATTCCTTGGAGATGACGATACTACTACCATTCTAATCATTTTTTCTCTATATTTTGGAGGACGTTTTGTTGAGTTTGCATTAGCTACCTAATTTCGGTAATTCTAAATTATTTTTATCGATCTTGAAAACCTCATAATATTCCAGCCAAAGTAAGCACGTTAAAATGCACGTAAAAAACAAATTTACATTTCTTATAAATCTATATACTTAAATAATTTATAATGTTTTGTGACTCTGCTGTATTAGTTACATATTAGCTAGTTTGAATTTTTTAAATTATTTTTTTATTGCGCTAGACAACCTTAATATTGCAGCCGATGGGAGGTGGATAGTGTGATTTTACTATAAAATTGTTGTATATAAATATTTAAAATATAAAATTCTATTCTCTCTATTCTATTCTATCAAATTTGGCTGTGGTAGATACATAATTATTATTTCTTTTATTAATTTATTCAATGAAATTTACAACTGTATTATAACAATACAACAAGTAAATGGCAGGAATGATACGTTTATGGCATGGATAAAAAAAGCCATATTCTTTTTAGATGCCTCCTTAAATTAGCAGGAATCTAAGAAGTAGCTAGGTTTTAAATTAGTGGGTTGGGGTGGTAAACACATTTTTCATGAAAAGACTGGTTTCGGGTTCGGGCCAAATCAGCAACAAATGAGACATTAAGGTCAGTATGGATGAATTTATTCGTAACAAAGTAAGGAGCATTGAGGTTTTTACGGAGGATTTTGGATCGTAGGGATTGAATATGAGATGATATTTATTGGAGGCACAAAGCTCTAAACCGTATGTCCAAATATGTCTTAAAAAAGATCTGTCATTATGGATTACTTTATTCGTAGCAATGTAAGGAGCATTAAGGATTTATACATTATGTAATCTGTTAACTTCAACGGATAGACCCTGTGAGATCTACAGACTCTCCTGGGGCTCACCGAGTATCTATAGTTCAGTCTCTACCTTATACTGAACCCAAGAGCCTTCATGGGTCGTGTAGGTACTTCTTTTTTTGCTATTGAGGTTTAAGTTAGTTACTTACTTGCTAGTTTGATTCTGTTATATAACATTGTATGCTTAATAAAACTGTTATCGTTATAAGGCATATTCGAAGCCGTGGCTCGAAGGGAACACTACCTTCCAGGTCATCGACCTATTTTTTTTACCCAAAGTACGGAGCAGGGACGTCAAGATTTATCCCTTGGACCATGCGCGAAATAAAAGTCAACCTACACGAATTTACAGCTCCTTGCTAGAAAGAGCGAAGTTCTGCTCCAACACGCTCGCCTGGCCCGGCTTTAGGCTTTCTAAGTTATTTATTCTTCAACACATTCCCTCTTACACGATTGCCATTGAATCACTCATCATGATTTTTCTTTTCCTCACTAATCATTTCTCAAATTTGAAACATCTATACTTATTTATGTAAGTTATTTTAGAGTGAGGATGTTAAAGATAATTTATTCAGTGCTAACGTTTTGGCCTAACTTCTAGGATTTATGGACGTAGAATAAAGTGCTTACTAATTTTTAATTCGTTTAGCAGCACATTATGCTGCTAAGGCTAATGAGACGAAGATACTGTGACAGTTCTAAATTTTGTCTATCCAATAATAATTAGGATAGGGATCTTTAACGAATGCCTGGCACCGCATAGGCTAAGAAGCGCCATTTTACGTCCTTGCCGAAGGATGGCATAACTTAAAATGTTTTACTGCCTTTAAAAAAACGTAAAGCCACCTGTCGTGCGACCACGCGAATCGTCGCTTAGAGCAATAAAACATTTAAAAAAGACATTTTTTTTTTTTAATTTAGTGCACAGTTAACATTTCTACATATTCATTAAATCTACTGCCAACATTTATTTTTAAAATTACACATTGTGAATATTTTTTTAAGCCTCCTGCTGGACTGCGGATATTCTGCTTTCTAAAAAACTTTAATGAACAATAATTGTGCATAAATGATGTTGATATTTTGTTTGGGATTGGTCAAATTGGTCCCTGGATTGACAAATCTCGAATTTTTTTTTAGCTGAAAAAATCTTACACCCCTTCCAAAAAGCTCTTTCATTATGTTCATGTATTCATTATGAATCGTTACATTATGTTAATATTGAAAGGGAAAAAGACTGAAGCAACCAGTTGAGAGTATCAGGAAATATTCGGGTAGGAATTATAAATAGTTGTAAGTTTATTAAATATTATGGGTTGTTTTTGTTCGGAACAAAAAAAAATATGGAGATTTTCAAGGAGTTTGTTTATTCATTTAACGGTTTTCACGCTACTTGGGTTAGTCGGACGATGCTACAGTGACAGTTCTAAATTTTGTCCAAGTGTTATTAACGAATGCCCGGCACCGCATAGGCTAAGAACTGCCATTTTACGTCCTCACCGAAGGATGGGATAACTATGGATTACTCCCTAAAAGTAAGAAACCCAAAGACTACCTATCGGTCTTCGAATCGGCGATCTTGGCCGTAGAAGGTTGTTAAGATAACCACTACATCACTGATGACCCCTTTTCAAGGAGTGATCAGTATTAATACAATAAATATCATAAATATTAATTAAAACTTTCAAATTGCAAACTTATTTCCTGGAAATTTTTATTATACATAGCAATTTCCTGCTCCATAGAAACGACTCTTTCCTTGTGCATATTTTATGTCTTTGAATTGAACGAATGAAACGATAATAAAAATTTAATTGATTTAATCAAATTTATCCTTAGGCTGCTTAATATTAGCATAGTAAATGATATAAAAAAAGAAGAACGAGGGAATAGGATTAGATTTAATTTAAATTACTTGGGGTTTAGGAAACATTAATCCTGCCCTTGTTGTCATTTGCATCTATTGGATTCTGCTGCGTTGAATACTCCCGGTCTTGTTGGGAATTCGTTACCCTCTGTCAATAAATTTTTATTTCACTCGACAAGCCTGTTCTAAATTAAGTTTGCGATTATATGTATGTTTTGTGTTGTTGTTTTTTGTGACAGAAATAAATTTTGTAACTGTAAAAAGGCAAAGGCGTATATATATAACTGTACCAGTTGTATCAGTACAACCCACGAAGGGTCTTGGTATCAGTGCGTGGTAGAGACTGTGCGTACTGTTGTCCAAAATCATGCTCATCCTCCTGGATTTTTCCCCAGTTAAGGTTAATGACTGAATAGAGGCTGTGTGAACCACAGGATGGTATGCAGATCCCACAGGGTTCATTTATAGCTGTTAACAGATTACATTTTTTATCCATCACAGCCACTTTTCAACTCAGCATCTTTAGGACGCAACTCAGCGCTTTACCACTGAGCTATTCCGATCCCTCAGATTAGAGAACTAATATTATTCAAAACAAAAAAAATAAATATAATTATTTTTCTTGATAAATATACATTCTTATTAAATTACACACTTTATAGAGGCTAGGTGAGCACTAGGAGGGACTCAATGATTTTTCCATTAAGACTTGCACTTTCTGAAAATAGTGCGTCGATACATAAATGTTTTTCGGATTTAAATAATAGTATTGATAATAATCAATTCCAGTTTTATCCTATTCCTCATTTAAATGGTGTGACGGTACTTAAGTGCCAAATATTCAAAAAAGTACCTTATTTTTTGTTTCATTTTGAGTATAATTAATTTATATATATTATATATTCGTTTCTACTTATCTTGACTGTTATAAGAATATATGTATTCTGATTCTTGAGTTCTAGTCAGTTTTAAATTCATTATCATTATGTATTAAAAGCTCCTTTTTTCACTGTTTTTTTTTTTTTCACTCAGAGTATGAGTATGTGATCAACCTAGTCTCGATACGTCGCCAAAAGGAATTTAAGAACTGACTGGAACTCGAGAATCAGAATATATATATATATATATTTATATACATACATGTAGAAATATTTCTGTGGATACAGAATGTAATTTCCAATGAAACTAAATGAAATCCTAAATATTTTATTTTAAGTAAGGAGGCAAATGAAAGTTCTGTGATACATAAACCACAGCAGAATTTAAACATAATTGTTTTAATTAATTTTATTTATTTTTTGTTATTATAATTTTTTTATTTATTATTTATCATTACTTTATTTTATTTATTATTTCAACATATTCTAGCACCTGCTTAGCAAATTACTGGTTTAGAACACTGCTGTTGAGATTCATCATGAGGAAGTGTAGATTGCGGGTGCCATTTTGTATGTTTGATATTCATTACTATATAATTAGGTTAGTGCAAGGGATATTCCCAAGTGAATGATTCATTCTAGTTACTCACAGTTACCGACTAGTGGGTATCGCATGAACTATAATCTATGATTCATTTTCCGACTCGTTGACCATGTTATGTTCACTTCAACTTTGTGATAAAACTACAAGGATAAATAAAAGAACACGATTAAAAAAAAATCACATTTATATCAAAAGTATAATACAATTGTTCCTTGCCTTATTGACAAAAAATTATAATTAAAACAAACGAAAAACTATCTAATTCTCGTAGAGATCGAGGCTTAGTCTTTGGTAGCATCTCCTTTAGGTTCTGCCATAGCTAGTTCATCATGTCTTGGAATCCTGCGTTGTAGAGTGTGATGCTGTGGTTGTAGTTGGTCTTGATGTCGTTGATCTGCTGTCGTAGTAGTATGTTCCTGGAAACATAATGAAGATTATTTAAATTCATATCAAATAGTAACATTTATCAGAGGAGGCGATGAGGATCAACTGCGAATACCTAAAAAAAAAAAGGTCCATAAAAAGACTTTTTCACATTTATAGTTTAGTCAAGCTATTTAGTCTAACGCGCTCGTATCTCATTTTAGTCCGGTTCTGAACCAGAGGTTTTGGCAACATAAAGCATTGCTTGACGAATCTAGCGAAAAGACTGAATGCGTTTTTAAATATGGAGTTATCCTCTTTTGATACTGAACGCCTCATAATATAAACAACATCAATGGACATTTTTTTCTTTGTGTCTCAAAGCTGAGTTGCTTTGTTTGAAATGTCTTAGAATCCAATCCTGATAATAAACTTTGGAAAGAAGAGGTTATATATTTAGGGAGAAAAACCACTTTATCGCCATAAATACAATTAACCGCTATATTAAGGTATTTTGTTGGATACAAGTGGGTGAAGTGTGCATCAACAATTAGGAACCATCGATTAGTTCTTTATTCATCTATCACGTTGAATATTGAGATAGTCAAACAATATTTTTATTTCATTATTTGAAGCACTGAAAAAGAACAAAAATAAACCTGAACGCACTATTAAAAAAAAACTTTTTATTTCATTTTTGTTGACAAGAAATGTGGAAGATACGTTAATTTTATCAGTCTGTTAATTATAATTATTATTAGCAATAAAACATAATTCATTTTCGCCATCTACCTCCCTACATTAACTACCTAGATTTCTTCCCTCGGTTTATAGATATAATTTTACTGCATTATTTATAGTCATCGTTAAAAAATAAATGAATATATAAATTTAATATTAATATTTAATTTCACTGCTTATTTCACGCAATAAACAAGAACCAAAATAAACCTGAACTGTGACTATTAAAAAACTTTTTTTAACATTTTTTTATTTGCTTTTTGTTTACTAAAATTTTTAATCAGTATAAGTTTTATCGGCCTGCTTATTATTAAAAACGAAATTAATTTTCGCCATCTACTTTCCTACATAAACTACTTAGATTTCTTCTTGATAGATATACTGCCGTATTTACAGTAAAAAAAATAAGTATATATATAAACATGTATATATTTTATATGTATATATATATATATATTATAAATGAACGAAATTTATATGTATAAAAAACAACAAAATAATATGCAATATTATTAAGTGCCTTGTGGTTGAAAAATGAACGGTAGAATAAGCAAGCGTTTCGGTCACTGCCTCCATTAATAAGGTCATTGAATGAGTGCCCAGTGTTCGTCTTTTCTCACATATTTTCAAAATTATGACTTATATCACATATTTAAAAAAGTTAGATTCTTCATTACGTTATAAATACAATACAGCATATATAATAAATAGTGCTGAATTGTACGTAAATGTTACTTGAGCGTTAATTTTTGGTGATGTTCAAACTATAAGTTATGGATAAATGAACTTGCATAAACAATTAGAAATAAACAGTGCATAGCAGAATGTATGTTATTATTTTTCGTGAGCATCTTTTGTAACTTTTACTATCTTTTATAAATTTTAAATATTTTTTAATTTAAAAAAATTGTTTGTTTATGAAACAAATGGTCATTGATCAGATCAGTGGATCTGAAGCAATGGAAAAATCTATTTAAGATCTTGAACTTAGAATTGTTCATGAGAAAAATAAGAGTTCTCCAGATCCTATCCACCTATTGTTTAAACAATGACCTCTATTAATCATTCAGAAAAAATAAATTTATACAACTCCTGAATAAGTTATCTTGGAATTACAGTTCTGACAACAGTTATGACTTTAAAAAATGACGCCTGAACAAGGTAGATAAAATAATTTAACTTCCTTGTGCGTGTTTCACTGACCAACTGAAGGTTGGCCATAACAAGTAGAGATAGTAGGTTGCTCTTGAATAATATATTCATACACGAAACTTTTGTTAATGCATGAACTCGTTTAATCATTTAATTTTAAAAATGCATAATTAATAACATTTACAACTGATTCGTATCCGTTTTCACAAATATTTGAATTCTCAGAAATCAATTCTTGAAGTTCTTGGAGCAGGATAACGCAGTGTGTTGGGAAGTGTCATTAACTTCAAGTCCTGGGTTCGAAGCCGGCTATAACAGATCAATTGTTTATTAATCAGTGGTGGATCTACTCTGTGGCGTCGATAGATAATTCTACAGAACTCACCCAGGGCTTAGAATAGAATTGATTAGAAAATAAACTTTATCCTGGGACCAAGTCCCTTTAGAATAACAAATATGAACAGAAACGTAATATAACTGGCCTGAAGTATTTAAACTGTGCCAAAAAAAAAAATAATTAAAACAAAAATAAAAGAATTAAAAAGTACGAATCATGACAGGATTTGATTTTCTCCAATTATAGAGAATAAATATGTTAACAAAACAGTTAATAAATAAAATAAATGCATGAGCTAGCATGCAATCATTTCTTTGCATAGTGCATGTCTTCTTGACAAAAAAACAAAACAAAAACAAGTAAAGCAACAAAATCATATAAACTTGGAAAACTGTAATTCGGCCACCCCCCTGCACAACTGTTGACTTAGAAATAGTACTATTTATCATCTACCGAACCCTTCACGAGTCTTAGTATACTTTAAAAAAGATTATCTGTCGTGTGGTATTTTTTAAGGTGTATTTGTTAAAATATTTAGTTTTTCTTAGAATTGAATTCAATAAAAATAAAGATTTTTGAAGGATGTTATTGATTACGTTGTATACTATCTTTTATCTGTATTTATACAAAAAAATAAATAAACCGTTTAAAATAATATTAGAAGCACTGAGTTTTTTTAAACAAAAAATATTTATTTAAAAATATATGTTTCATTCATTTTATAATAAATAAAAATGCCTATATAATATTGTATAGTTTAATACATCTGTAAAATATATGTATTTAACCTACAAAATGATCTTAATAGTCCTTTCATAATGAAGTTAAATAACATTCATATATTATTTAAACAACATTTAACTGTTGTTAACAATGGAATTTATATTTTAAAGTTTTTCAGCGTTGGCTTTTCCAGACGTGGCTGTATTTATTTTATGGCTTTCATTCTACGTTTCTCTCTTAGCCTAAGAAGGGTTTAGAGAAGACAGCAATATTTCTTCCCTTCATTTCTATCTCTATCCCTGATCCCTACCGTCTATCACTCCACAATATTCATATCTCACAGAGGGTTAGATTTATTTTTAAATATTTTTATAGATGTAGCGTTATAGTGAATTTTTTATGTGATGTGTACAAAAAAGAGAGTATAAGTACGAGAAACGCGCTATAAGAAACTATTTGTTCGACCAATTAGGTCGAACTAGGAATTAAGTATTTTCGAAGCCAAATCAATAAGAACTGTCGGTAGTTTTACAATGTATTTTTCACTTTTCTTGTGAAAAAAACATTAAAAATATTTTTAAAAAATACTAAAAATATATCAACAAATTAGTCTGGAAAAAAAAGGTTATTGGAAGAAACAATTAAATATATAAGATACAGTTTTCTTTCTCCTAAAATATTATTGCGCAACAATTCGATGCAGTTCAAACAACGAATATTGATATTTTTTAAGCATTGCTTACATTTTTTAATATTTTTATTTTGATGTTAAAAGATTTGGCCCCCCCCCCCTGGCCGGGAGGCAAATCTTTTCTCTTCAAAATAAAAATATTTGAATATTGATATTCTTTGGAATTGTGAATTATTGTGCTTTTGTTAATCATTATTTATAATCTCGATGCCTTAGTTCACATATGTGTTAAGTGCCGAAAACAAGATTTTACAAAAGTCAACTTTGATAATTTAACACAAGAAATGCAGTTCAAGTTTAAGCACACAATATATTTTTATAACCTTTAAAGCTTCTCTATTAATATTATGTCGACATATGATCTATGATTTCCTGATCACAACTTTACAATATTATTTATATAACAAAACCCATTATTGAAAAATTTGCACTTAACAGATTTGTGAACTAAGGCATAGATATGTGTTAGTCCGCGTGGTGTATAAAATTGTATTGCGACGATTTTTTGGTAGAAAGGTTTAATAACAGCAGCCGATAAATTGTCGTGACCTGGGCGATATAACTTTGACGGGTACACAGTTTTTACAGCATCAGTTTAAAAAATGAGCTCAATGGAGGAAGATGTTGCTTTGATTTTTTGGTTCTGACGTTAGATGAGAAGAAAAAGAGAATACTGAGTACATCAATAAAATAAAATACTTTATTTCCTGTACGCGGCAATGGAATAGTTCTATTTGGACTCATGAGCTTTCCCTAGATTAATGAAAGTAATTATCCATTTACAGTGCCTTCCAAAAGTTAGTTGGAATGTTCAGACAAAAAGTTGATAAACCTAGTATAATAAATAGACTTAATTCTTTATAAACGTTCGTATTGTATTTGAAAGTACAATGTTTGAATTATAAAGTAAGATGGTCATTGAAATTTTAAATAACTTTAAAACATTAATGAAGTAATTAATTTACAAAATTTTCATCCCCAAAAGTTAGTTGAAATGTAGAAACAAAATTTTAATTAAAGAATATTTTTGGTGTTAGTATTTCTTATGTCCGCCTCGATTCTGAATCACTGCCCACAGTCTTCGCGGCATCGATTCTACCAGCTTTTACAAAACATGTTTAGCATATTCTACCATACATTGAAGATCTCGCTGTTGAGTGTAGCGACGTAGCGTCTTGAAGTCTTACGGTATATTTCATCCCACAAATGCTCTATGGGATTAAGATCAGGTGAAATAGACGGCCAATCCAATTATTTTATACATCTTTTTTTTTTTTTAATAATGCATTGTTATTTTAGCTGTATGTTTAGGATCATTATCTTGTTGAAATATAAATCCCGATTTAATCCCATAGAGCTCGCAGATTTTTTAAAACTATTCTTTAAGATATCACTATACATACGAGCAGTCATCTTACCATCAATCACATGCAATTGCCCCATACCGAACCACAAAAAACTTCCCCACACCATCACCCCACCATCTCCATATTTCACAGTAGCTCACAGATATTAGTTATCATAAAGATTATCTGAATTAGATCGCCAAATTGTTTTACATCGTTTATTTCGAAACACTTCAAATTTCGATTACAAAAAATTACTTTTTTCCAAAAATCTAGCTTGGAAAAATATTATTGACGACAGCCTTCTTTAAAATGAATCATGACTTATTTCAACTAACTTTTGGAGGGCACTGTATCTTCTCTTCTCCCGTCATATTCACTGCTCGAAATATCGGACGATATGGGGAATCGTATATCGATAAGATATATCGTTGATGCTTTGCGGCCAAAATCTATTAATTTAAAATATAAATTACCGTTCAATTTTTTTTTTTATATTATGCTTCGAAAGTTTTAATTCTCTATAGAGTTTTAGAATAACGTAAAATGCATAAATTGTTTCGCGAAAAATTTATTTTTGACAGAAATAATTGTTTCAGCCATTATTTTTCTCGTCATATTTCGGCGGCCTTACTTCCAAATTGCTGTATGCTATTGCTTGATGCAATAATTCATTCATTAATCGGGAAGTATTTCTAGGATCATCCGATGACAATTCGTCTTCTTCCTCGTCTTTTTCCAATTTGTTATAATATTCTGAAAAATTAAGTAAATAAATACAACGGAAATTTCCATTTTGATTTACGCTAAAACATAACTATTGTTTATAAATATCCCTTTTGTACCATTCGTTTATCGCACATTTATATTTGTAGTTTGTTTTAAAAAATTGGACTATTTAAATAATTTAAGTCAAATGTATATATTACATTATAGTATAGGTATGCCTGCCAGTTCTGTTTACTGGCTGTGATGGAGCCTGTGGGATCTACAGATTCTCCTAGGGCTAGGGCTCATCTAGCCTTTATTAAGTTGGTACCCTTAATTAGGGGGGAAACCGGGCATTTGTGGATGATCAGGACAAATCACCTCTCTGCCAAATCATTGCCTTAAAATTTTTTTTCTTATTCTCCTTTATTTACAAATTACATTTGTACTGTATATATATATATATATATATATATATATATTAATGGTGACATTTTGCCTTTCTTTACCTTGTGGTAGGCTAAGAAACAGTACTTTCACTACCATGTACCGCTGAACCAAAGGATCCTAATGGTTTGTAGTGGTACTGTTTTTTTAAACTATCTTTTTTAAGATCCTTATAGAGTACCTGACACCTCACAGGCTAGGACCCCCGTTTTACGTCCCTTCCTAGGGACAACTTTCTAATTTCTTTCTAATTGTAATAAAGCTGCACAGTGTTTACTAATACACCCACCTTACTTGACTGTATTGACACTGTATTAAATTAGAATTTGTTTCTAACTTGAGTACAATCCTATACACAGACGTATTGAGTTAATATGTGCCATTAATAGATTAAGTTGTTAAGAAATTATACGATCACAAGTAAACGCCTTAACAAAAATATATATATAATTATTGAAAACCCTGTAGTTCCGTTTAAGGAGTTATGAAACAAACGAACACCCACCAATCTCCTTTGACCTTCTACACAATGTCTATTATTTTCGGGTGTAATAGGACTAAAAACACTTTCCCGAATGAGCATCCACAAGGGAGGTCCCAAAGACCGTGTTTTTCCACTAGAAAATTAAAATAATTACTTCATGGGAGGAATTAAAGGGGGCGTAAAATTACAGTAGCTTTTATCGTAATTGAAAATCTGCACATATCAACCCTTCCACAGAAATGGACTTGTAAAAAATAATTAATTTTTTCATATCTATCTTTAACGAAATAAAATAAAACGAGTTCTCCCTTTGTGGGAAGTTATTATCTACAATCTAATCGAAATGTACAACGTTGTAAACAATAATTCACTGTTATAAAAATATTTTTAGCTCATATCATACAGTTTAGGATCAGGTAACAAAGGTTTTTCTCTTGATAATTTTTTGTTTGTTGCTTTAACTTAGCTTTAGGCTGCTATCGCTAATCGGACGATGCTACAGCGGGAGTTCTAAAATTTGCCTATCCAGGTATAATTAGGATAGGCATCTTTAACGAGTACCCGACACCTCATAGGCTAAGGTCCGCCATTGTATGTTCCTTCCGAAAGGCAATATATTTTACTCCTTTTAAAAAAAACTAAGGCGACCAGCAAAACAGCGAACCCACAATCTTGGGCATAGAAGTTTGGTATGCTAACCTCTAGACCAGAGGTGACCAATGAGCCCTCTCATTTACGAATTAAAAACGTACCAAAAACAATAATTTAGCTAGATTGTTGATAAACAAAGTGATTTTATTTTTTACAATAACGACAAATAATACATTTTAGTCAAGATGATAAAGGTTAACATTACCCATAATGCACCGGCACAAAACGTCCGACTACGGTTGTTTTTTTTGTTGATTAACTTTTTCGGGTTACCCAAATAGGGCAGGAAAGAATAATTATTATATTTTATATTTTGTGATTGAAGTTACTTATTTTTTCTCATCTTCGGTCAATGTATTAAAACAATATTCAGAATAATAATAATTATTTATTGAACTTTAATTCTAGTTAGAATTAGATCTGGGGAGCGGAGTAGCGCTGAGTTGTCTTGCGCTCACTGTCAGACTTTTGTTTAAACTGTTAGTGGATGGAGATGGAACCTATAAGACCAGGGCCCTCCTGGGGCTAACCCACCCTGTGTAAAGTGGTTACCCAAAATGAGGAGGAAAATCTGATGATTGAGCATGATGTAGGACAAATCACCTCCCTGCACAGCCGTTGTCCAAGAAACAGAACAGTCTCTACCAAGTGCTGAACCCCAGACCCTTCACGGTTCGTGTTCTAAGGTGAGCATTAGCCCGCAAGAGCCCTCAGTCGCCGGGATAATCTCTGGTGTAGTAGTTAGCATATCCATTTACTATGTTCAATCCTGCATCTGCCGCATCCTGCCAGGTGGCTTATTTTTTTTTTAATTCAGTAAAAATTCTTTCTTATACCGTCTATTAAGAGGTCTCGAGTCTGTACGATGTCATGTACTCTTTAAAGATCACTATCCTAGCTATATATGTATAACCAAAATTTGGGACTCTCTCCGTAGCAGCTTCCGATTAGTCATACCAGCACGAAGTGACGCTAAATGAATAAACAACCTTCAGTCGCCATTGAAACCACGAATCAGTTGAGCGAGGGAAGCACGGCCCTTGACACTCACAGGATATTGAGCAACAAGACCCGTGGATCTTGGCCTCCGTAGGGAACAGTTCCCATTCTCTTGTATCCGTGCCTTATCGTCCATCAGTTATCCGAAACCTGGAGCTTTATTCCTCCTTTCCATGATAAGGTCGATTTGTCGGAAGGGTTTTTAATCTCTTGAATGGATTATCCTTCAAGGCCAATTAGAAAAGTATTTTTTGCCTGTTAAAACGGAAACAGAGAAAATTTCATGGAAACTCCATTAGTTAATATGCAAAATAGAACGGTAATAAATATAATAAAAATTACCCCTTTTCTTAAACGAATGAGTCTATTGATCAATGAAAGTGACTTACCCACCATCGAAATGTTTCGGTTTACCGTGTTTAAGATTATAAAGATTTATTGTTTTCAGACCCAGTAAACATTCCATCTTCATGCATATCCGTTTGTATTTATAGTCGACTATATAAAATGATTTAAACACTTATTTTGGACAAAGGAATCGTCTCTATGGCCTGAGAAATCCTTGAGATATAATGACATGAGTCAAGCTGGATGACTAAGATAGAATGGGCATGCGCTGATCTCGGAATGGTTTATAACATAATGATTGTTCCACTATATTTATGTTGTAAACAAATGATGTTTAATGTAAGTTTGTTTAAACAAACATTAATTAAAAAGTAATGTAACCAATCAACGTCAGTATTTAATAAGTAAACAAATGTGTCATCTCTGGTGGTTAGCATAACAACCTTCTATGCCCGAGGTGCAGGTTTGCAGGGAGTAAAAATCCAGGGTTATGCCGTCCTTTGTAGGGGGCGTAAACCTGGTGTGTGGTTCCCGTTAAAGTACTCGTTAAAGATCCCTGATTATATCTGTATAGGCAAATTTAGGACTCCCATTGTATCATCTTCCTATTAGCCATAGTAGCATAAAAAGTAAAGTGAAATAAATAAACACACACACAAAAAAATATAAGGATAGTAATATCAATGTAAGTTTTCCCTTCAGCAGTATGAGACTAACCAACAAAATAATTCTAAATGTTCTAATCTAGTTTTCTTTTCCGTTTTGGTCATAAACACTAGGATACAGAATAGTTCCTGTTTTATAATTAGAAATAAGTAAAAAGCTTCCGAATAATAATAAAAATGATTTACCGAAATCCTCCAATTTCCTGCAAATGTTTAGGCTTGGTGCGTTTTTTAAATCATTCTCTGCGTTACCGAAGATCGCGGGAAGGGAGGAGTCTATGAATTAGTTATTATTTAGATGAAAATAGTATAAGTGAATATCCTAGCTTATAGATTATTCATTCTACTTATCGATGGTTTTGAATTATGAATAATTGTGCTATTCAATAATTCTGATTCCCGATTGAAAAGAATAATATTTATATTTATTATGTACATATTATCAACATTAGGATATTTATATATCCTTTTAAATACTATAATAAAGCGCTGCTCATTTGTGTTTGATGGATTCACTTGGATCCCTTCATTAAAGCTCTAAATCTCCAGACAGTCTATTGTTGGTATTTCTTCAAAAAAATCTATATGACTCTAATGAGATCATATTGCCTTCTAGGATTCAGCATGAGCATCGAATTCCCTTTATAGAATGGATCCTTCACTATTCAATAATCTTTCCTCTTAGTCGGTTCCCAGTAGTCTTCTGTGATAAAAAATTGGCATGGTGGTCTTTTGACCTTGAGACTGTGAATAATTATAATTGATCTGTTTAGGGCAAACTAATTGCTACCTCTTGATTTTATTTAGATTTTTTTTAATTAATGAGGTTTTTTTAATGTTGGAACTTAATAATCTACCAAGAAATAAATAAGTTTTTACACGTATTATCCGAAACTCCTCTTCACAGATTTTGACTTTTGTCTGAGACTTTGCCGATTTTCGCCCGAACTTGAAATTACACCATCAGGTTTTTTCCCAAATTGGCTGCTGATTAGAAGTTGAATACGTTCAAAGCCTTTATTTAATTTATTTAAATATCTTTTCATGGTTTTTAAAAATATTTATAATTAGGTATTTGTTAATAATATTACAATAAATTGCAATATTTTTTTATAGCATTGTTAGTTGTATCCTTTAGTTTTTATATATTTAATTAATTATTCCAATATATGTTTAATTCAGTTTATGACGCTTTTTGGCATTACAGCTGCTAAAGCAGAAAATTATTCTCCTAGGTTGGATTCGGAACATGGCATTGATCAAAAGTACTGATATGCTGTACTTCGTATGCTTGACATATAAAAGTATCACAATTATATCCAGGAAAATCAATATTAAGAGAAAGAATAATTTAAATTTTCAGGTTCATACTTCAGTTTAGTAACTAAAATAGTGCTAAAATAATAATTAATTGTCTTCAGTTTAGGCATCATCAGGATATACAAACAAACATATTCCGACAATATTGTGGAAAATAATAAACCAAGGAAGACATATCCTCTATTTCGAGTGTGTTCTCTTGAGGTGTTATCCATATTTTTGACTACTTTTTATGATATTTTAAAACGGAAGCGAGGTTTACTATGTCCATTTCTCAAGAACCGTCGAATTTCCTGAAGAATCAGGATGAAAACAGCAAAGATACTCGTATCTGCTAATTTTACATCTTAGATAGTCTGGTTGTTTTCCTCTTGGCTATTGCCTAAGGAGGTCGATAATGAATCGACATTACTTTGCTCTAGCACGGTGAATAAAATTTGGGGATTTAATGGACCGAGTTCTAACGAAGTACTATTAGAATCCCAGGCTAATTACCTAGGTACAATACACTGAAGGAACGTGTTGCAGCTGAAAATGCGGTGTACGTTACAAACACGGTTATTTGGTATATTTTATGAATACAAATGAATAGAATTCCACATGCAGATTATTAGTGCTATACTACCAGGTACGATCCTAATCCTAAATAGTTCTTCATCGGCACAATCCCTAGTTAAGAAAAATTCATTAAATGAATAACATAATACATGTACTATTGTTCTTACCTTGTTTTCTGTCGCTATCAAATTCGAAGGTGGCTCCGACACCGGTGTGGCCTGGATACCTGTCCAAAGGTGACTTATCTCCATGCTCGTCCCTCCTATCATCGGGTCTTCCAACGCCATAATCTCCTCCTCCAGATACAGCTGGGTAGCTTCCAGAACCTCCGCCATACTCGTTTTGCCCACCTGAAGGTTTGTATCCTCCGCCTGAACCATACCCACCATAACTACCGTCGTTACCGGGTCTTGGATAGCTTCCTGGTTGTCCTAATTGTGGTCTGTCTGGATCGGGCCTGCAAGTGGCACAGCCAGGACTTCCGTAGTCTATAGGGGGTCTACTGTAGTCAGGGCCAGGTCTTCCATAATCTGGAAGTGGTCTTCCGTAGTCAGGTTGGGGCCTGCCATAATCCACCATAGGTCTGCCATAGTCTGGCTGTGGTCTGTAGTCCATGGGGGGTCTGCCGTAATCCGTAGACGGCCTGCCATAGCCACCTTGTTGCCCATAATCTGGTTGTGGTCTACCATAGTCTGGCAACTGGTTGTAATCGGGAGCAGGGCGTCCGTAGTCACCAGGACTCGGTTTCAATACTGTAGTAGGTCTGCCGTAGTCAGGAACTGGAGATGGAGGATTGTAGGTTGTACTAGGTCGCCCATAATTTCCTGGACTAGGTTTGGTGACGTCCGGCCTTCCGTAATCGGGATTCTGACTTCCGTAGTCCGGAACCGGTCTACCATACTCTGGAGCAGGTCTTCCATAGTCTGGGTTCGGTCTACCGTAGTCCGGGTTTGGTCTACCATAGTCCGGGTTCGGTCTACCGTAGTCTGGGCTCGGTCTACCATAGTCGGGGTTCGGTCTACCGTAGTCTGGTTTCGGTCTACTGTAGTCTGGGTTCGGTCTACCGTAGTCTGGATTCGGTCTACCATAATCTGCCGGTCTGGAATAATCAGGTTTTGAAACGGGCCTGAAGTGGTCCGGTGTCAGTGGGCCACCGTAGCTACTCGAAGGATGGCCTTGTTCGGGCCATGGACGGTTCTGATCAAGCGATGAACTGCCGTAGGAGGACGAAGGCCTCGTTACACCGGATGACGGCCTGTAGTCTAATCCTCCTGGGGCGTTGACGTCTCCTCTTGGTCGCTGTACCCATTCAGATCCTACATTTCCGTCTACTATGTGGTTCTGGTAGTAGCGATTCTCGAAGTCGGCGCTGTAGTTTGGACCGATGGGCCTAATAACAGAAAATATATATGAGACAAACTAAACTAAGGTTGATAAACATAGCTGTAAGCGGATAAAAGCGAACGACAATGTCTGTGGCAATCGTTGCGCCCCGAACGGCCAGTACCAAGCACCGTTCAGGGTGTGACCAAAGCTTTGGCATGCAGGAGAAACTTACGCGGAAGGACGTTGTCCACAGCAGCCTCCTATTGGCCGGACTGGTGGCTGTCCCTGCCGGCATGGGTTGCACTCACGTAAGTTTTTCCTTAATACAAATACATTATTTAAGAATCATGAGATTAGATGATCCTTACGTTATATGGATTGGACTTCTCACGGCCTTATACAACTGGTACAGCCAGTACCTCTTAAGTACTCCCATACTTATAAAAATTTGTAAATTATTGAAAATGAAATAAAAAAGAATAATCAAAACACATGATAAATTTATTACATTTTATATTTGAATAATTAAAACTCTTGAGACCACATGAATTAAAATTATCCTAAAGTTGTAATACCATTCATCACTATTTTAATTGACTAATCCATATATTTAAAATAAGGATAACTAAACATGTGCTGTTTTCTTTTGTTAGATTATATTAATCTGATATTATTACTAGTTCATGCTTGAGTAATAACTGATAAAAATGCTTGGAAAACTTGAAGGTTTGAGGCATTTTATTTATAACTTCCAAGTTTTTTTTTCTACATTTGCCACGTGCAAATTGATTTTGAGTGCGATCCCGAACAAATCATCTCCTTACTCAACTGTTGGCGAGGTTGCCGTGTACTGAACTGGAGAGCCTTTATATTTTTCTCCATTTTTAAAAAATGATATTAGTTATTATTCGCATATAATATAAAAATATGTATAAATATATTATTATTAATGGATAAAACATTATTATAGATAAAGATAATAAAATAAATAAATAATAATAATAAAATTTATTAGTAATAAAACATAAAATAATATTTTTATTATTATTAATACTGAACCTTATATTGTAGAATAGAAAAATAATTTTATTCTGGGACCAGGTCCCTTAAGAATAACAATAATAAACTGTGTGTAGATATTTGAAAAAAGCAAACAACCAGAACGTGATTTATAATAAATTCCTCTTTTTTATTTTTTTTTCTCGATTGTTTGAAAGGGATAATCCTTTTTCTTTTTTATTAAAATGCTCAATTTATAAGGTTTTGCATAATTTATTTTATTAGTATTATCTCTATTTATTTAATTGAGTAGTTTTGTAAAAGTAGGACGCAGAGTTAATGGTATAAAGTCCTGACTTCGAAACGGTCTATAGAAAATAAACATTTATTCAACAAATCACGCTCCTCCACAACTTTTGGGTACGAAACGGTACCATTCTATACATATCAGTACTTGCTGAACCCAATACATTCCATGGGTTGTAGTGTTACACATATTTTAATAATTAGGTTTAAATTAATTTAATATATATTTGACGACCATTACCTGTCATAAGGATAGGACCCAGGGGAACGGTAGGTGTAGCCCATACCCGATATGGTCCCAGGTCTCTGCTCGTAGTAATCCCAACCTCTTGCGTACCCTTGCTGCCCCGGGTAGTTGTCGTCCCACTGCCTCCTGTCGTAATGGTTGATGTAGCCTGTCTCTCCTCGGCTCCTGTCGTAGTAGGTGATAGGCTTGGTGTCTCCTACTTGGGAGTAGCCGTAGCTGGCGCCTTGTGTGTAGCCGTAACCTCCAGCGTAGCCTCCTCCTGGGGGTAATAAAGCTCCAATTAAGTCAACCTAGCTCAAGGTATATTAAGTATGCAATCAAGTTGAGATTTGAAACGATATGAATAAAGTAATAATGATAGTGATAGAGCCCTCTCTAGGAATTTAAAAAAATACACTATGATAAGGTGATTAAACCGGAAGCCCTCTAAGCAGTGGAAGTACTATCCATCGCCAATAAAGGCCTATTTGATAGGTTGCAGATTAAAGAAAGAAAGAAAGAATTTACACCATAAATTCTCCAACGACAAATTGGTCCGCACTCTAAATGAGACCCTTTTACAAAGCAACAGGAAGAACCTCCGGAACCATGAGGAAAATAATGGTGAACTTCTATGGACATATTCTGCGAATGAATGCTAGTAGGCTAACGAGAAGAATATTTGAATTCTTTCGAAATAAAAAAACAAAACCGAACTTGTTTAAGAGGATGGCTAGGGAATGAGGATTGAGGCGAAAACGAAAGGGACGATAGAAATCCCCGAGGAGAAAGAAGAGATCAGAGAGGATGAAGAGATACTGAAGCGAAAGTCGGGGAACAAGCACTAATGATTGATCTGAAGTACCGAAACTAAAAGTAAATAAAAAAATAATGTTAGCTCAGTTATCAAAAGTTATAAATTGATAACGTTTTAAAAAAAAGTTTAACTGAACTACTTATATACTGCAAAATTGAAAATTGAAGTTAGATTAAAGGTAAACGGATCGGGTTTTTTTTAAAATATGCGTTGTACAGAATAGGTAAATATACAACAATTATTTGGTATCTCTCCAATATATAAAAAAAGATTAGAGTGATGTAATATTTAATCGGCGTTTACTAGCGATGGATCGAGGATCTAATTTTTGTTTAGCATTTTGTCGTGCTAGTTCGGTGAATTTATTAGCATTTTTAAGGATTCGCTAAACACAAAGTCTCTATACCTCCCATTTTTAAGAGTCACCCAAAATATAACTTTTTTAAATTTAATTTAACTAGAAAAAATGAAATGCAACAATATAAAAAATAAAACAAGCTACATCTTATTCCTGTATTTCGATTTTAGATCTGTTATTTCAATACAGTGAAATAAATACTATAATTTATTTCCTATGAAATGAGCCTAAAAAAAAATTAAGAAAACATTTAATTGTTTTAGTTAATCCATGGGAGCGGAGTGGCTCAGTAGTAGAGCACTGGGTTGGCTTGCCGGAAATCGTGGTTCAAATGGATCCAGGACGTCACCTCCTTGCAGAACCGTTGTCCATGAAACAGTACAGTCTCTATAATGTACTGAGCCCCGAACCCGTTCACGGGTTGTAGTGGTACAGGTTTTTTAGTTAATTTATAATACTCAATATTTCGAAACAATACAAAATGAGTAGTCATATTTTAAGAGGCTCACTTGGAGGGTACAATAAAACAATAAATACTAACCTTAACTTCGATTACTAGAATCCTGTCGGGGTATCACTACTAAAACGACAAACCTTTAAAACCTACTATAGTACATTTAAATGAACAGTTGTTTAGTCTTAGTTATTTAAAAAAAATATCTACAACTTTTGGTGAAAATAGTAACGGTGGCGGACGTATTAAGGTCAGCAACATGCCAGAGTCTGATTTATTGATACTTCTCTTTAATCTTTTTAGTAATAGTTCCAAAATTGTAAAGATTAAAAATTGCCAAGTATACAGTCGGCGCGTTTCTTTTTCTCTCCTGTAAAATCGCCCAAAGTATACTTAGGCGGTATTGTTTTGACAGCGACGATATGCTTTGCTACTAAAATAAATTCCTATGAAGCGGTTATGCCCTCCAGCGTTTATAAGCTTATGACTTCCATTAAGCTACGTATGATTCAAGGGTGTAGAAGAAGATATTACAAAAAAAAAAGTGAGAAAATATTAATAAATAGTTTTAGTGATAAAATATGGCCATGAAGCTGAACGTAATCTTTCTATTATCTTAAAAAATACTCTTAAAAATTATAGCAAACAAAGTAATGGAAAACCGTTTAATCTTGAGAGGTTCCACTGTCTGCCCATTCTAGTATCTGTGGAAAAAAACATGCACTTGGAGAGGATTGAAGTGGATCGATTTTCTTTTTGAACAACCTATTTATAACTAAACGTCTAGGTGGTCTTTATTGTTCTTTTCAATTATATTCATAATTCTTTTCTCATGATGGTCTAACAGGTATTATATAATAGAATAGGAAAATAATGTTATTCTGGGACCAGGTCCCTTAAGAATATCAGAATTGTACAGAAATTAATAAAAATACATCTGCCCAAACGGCTACATTATTAGAATACTACAATATTTACATAATAAAATAAAATAAAATATGAACTAAAAGGTATGTTCTGATAGAGAATAAAAAAAAAATTACAATAAAAAGAAATTGGCTAATGGAAAAATAAATAATTAGATAAGAACATCTAATAATATAAAAAATAATATCATTATGAGTGAGGAATATTTACAGTAATTCATCAATCAATTTTGTTGATTATAGCAATTAATTTTTATTGGTTAGAGAGCATCTGATTGGGAATTTAGGAGATGTAGCAATAGTTTCGATTGCAATACGGGTAAAGAAAATGCATGACGGATAACGGGTGGGAGTGAGTTCCAAACAGAGATAGAACGGGCGAGAATGGAACGCTCAAAAGTTTAGGTTCTGTGGGAACGGATATAAAGGTCGAAAGACGAGATCTTGTGCCCTGTTTCCAATAACTCCAAATAGAGGATATGAATTGTAGGAGACTATAGATATAAAATGGATGTAGTGAGTTGATGGTTTGGTATAAGAAAGAACCAAGGAAATATAGTCTACAGATAGAAGGGAAGAGCCACTTTGACTCATCATAGAGGCGGGACACATGACACTTCTTAGGGGTGTCGAAGACAAATCTAACTACTGGGTGTTTTTTTAAGCTAGATAGAACTTTAAATTGTAAAAAGTAACACAAAAAATTAAATTGTAATCAAAAATTTTTTTTTATTTGTTTCAGTATACTCTGACATTTCGTATACTTCTTTCGCCGATTGGGCTCTAGAGCAGTTGGCAACTGACCCGTTGTTTTATCGCAAAATTGTGTTCAGCGATGAGGCGCATTTTTGGTTGATTTCGATAAATGGACCTGTCAATTGGCCTCCAAGGTCGTGCTGTGGGGCTACGTGAAGTCACTGGTTTATGCTGATAAACCAGCAACAATTGACGCCTTGGAAGCCAGCATTGTTCGTGTTATTCGTGACATACGGCCAGCAGTACTCGAAAAAGTGGCCCAAAATTGGACGTCCAGAATGCGCTTCGTCAAGAACAGCCGCGGTGCCCATATGCCCGAAATCATTTTCAAATGTTAATGTCACGTATTGATCTTTCGAATAAAAAAAATATTTTGATTACAATTTAATTTTTTGTGTTACTTTTTACAATTTAAAGTTCTATCTAGCTTAAAAAAACACCCTATATATGCAGCACGGAGAAAAATCAAGGCTTTTAATACAAGAGGTTTTTTTTTATTAACGATGAAACCATAAGCACAACATTATCAGCCATTCTATATCGAATTGTCCAATGGTCTGACATGAGAGATAAATTTTCCTTCTAAGTGAATAAGTTTTCATACTTATTATCGCTTATTCGATTGGAGTAAATATTCTGTATTCCTCAATACTCATATTAGTATCTTATATTCATATTTTGTCGAATTTTTGGTTAAAAAAAAGTTTAAAATTGATGGTTTAGAAATTTTGAAATTAAACACATGGTTTTGGGTTCAGAACATGGTAGGGACTGTACTGTAACTTGAACAACAGTTGTGCAAGGAGATGATTTGTCCTAGATCACAATCAATCGCCAGATCCCCCTTATTTTGGGTATCTACTTTATAGAAGCTGGATGAGCCCCCGAAGGGTCTTAGATCCCATAGAATACATCCCCGGCCGCTAACAGACTAAATAAAAGTCTGCCAGTGAGCGGGGTTTTGGACTTTCGGCATGACGATTCAGCGCTCTACCATTGCAAATTCTCATAATATCTTAACAAGTTTTTTGTAAAAATGTTTTTTGCTCAATATGCCAACAGATAGCAATAAGACGCCCAGAATTATTTATTAAATTGATAAGTAATGTCAATGTTTACTTGAGGGCTCTTGTGGTATGGATTTCTAAGCGTGACGTCAGTCTCTGTGGCTGAGTGAACCATCCCAATCATATTGGGTTTTTAATTAATGCGGTGCGGTTTGATATAAAATAGTGAAATTCTCTTGAGTTTTTTATTTCGTTCCAAATATTTTCGTATAAAAACTAGATTGGTGGTTGTGGTTTCCAGGCCGAATATAAATGTTATTTATAATAGATTTGTTTTTCTTTATTTTTTTTAAACTTTCTAATTGGAGTTCCGTGTCCAACATTTGTTTTAGCAAATATTTCCATAAAATAATAACTAATTTAGATCCACAATTGACTGTTAGAGTATATAACATTGTTTTATCTGTGTTTTACATAATGAAGTATTATTTATCATTTCCCACGGTTTCACAAATATGAATTAAGTACACATGAGGAAAATTTTAGCGGACAGGTTAAAAAAATAAAACGTGGATTTAATTTTTGAACTTAATTTAATACAGCCCTAAAAATGCACACGATTTCACATTGGTGATTGTAATTTTTCGTCATTACATTTGTACAAGTTAGTTTCCCGTTACATTTAAAAAATAATTAATGCTATTGATGTGGCTTATAACCTAACCTAACCTCTAAATATAAAAAATATTCCAACTATTTCGTCCATCTTTTTTTTTTTAACACTTTATTGAAATATTATTGCAATCTGCCACTTATGGGCTTTAAGTAATAGTGCTATGTAGCTACACAATCATACAAAAATTGTCAATGTTGAATAATTATTTAGAATGTAGAATTAATAAATACACAAGTATATTATCTTCTTCTTCTTATTCTTTCCGTGTCTTATCACTATCGGCCGATAGCTATTAGCATGGCGATCTTAAAATCTTTTGCGGCGCTCCTAAATAATTGGGCAGCTGTGAGACTTAACAGTTGCCATAAATTATGTATCCAGAAGTGCCTCCTTCCCTGTCCCGTCCTTGTTAAGGTGTCACTTGTGGAGTTGTGGTTAGCACAACAACCCTCTATTCCCATGGTCGTGTTTTCGCAGCCCTTAGGATTTTTTAAGTATATAAAAAACCCTTGGTTATGCCGTCCTTCGATGAAGTCGTAAAATGGCGGTGTTAAATACTCACTAAAGATCTTATCCTAATTATACGTGGATAGGCAATATTAAAGACTGCCACTGTAGTATCGTCCGATTAGCTGTAGTTTTCTGAAGTGACGTTAACTTAATAAGCATAAACGAACAAGCTAAGGTAGTTTATTTAGTAATAATGAAGATGGATAAAACTCTAATATGTTGTTTCTGATGAAATGTAGATTAGTAAGATAATATCTTTTTAATTAAGAATATTTCATAATCTTCCAATTTTTAGGATATATTAATACAATTAAATGTTAATGAAAATTCTTCAGTAAGTATTATTGTACCTACCTACGCACTCCCACATAGGCACACATCCCCCCCCCCTCACTCACTCTCTCTCTCTCTCTCTCTCTCTCTCTCTCTCTCTCTATATATATATATATATATATATATATATATATATATATATATATGTATATATTTACGAGATGTGGCTATCAATATACACACCTTCTCTATCCCTACAACGCTCCATCCCAATTTTCCTTTGTTGGAAACAGGGATGGAAGTCATCTTCTGTCAGTCCCTTCAGGACGCGTGCCGCTTTCTCTTTTACAGCTTCCACGGACTCAAATATCGTCCCTTTTAATGAAGGTTTCACCTTAGGGAACAGATAGAAGTCACATGGTGCAAGATCTGGTGAATAAGGTGGATGTTCTAACACTGGGATGCTGTACTGGGCTAGGAACCTCTTGACACATAACGCGGAATGAGCTGGCGCATTGTCTTGGTGGAGAACCAATGATTTGTCCTTCCACATTTCGGGTCGTTTTTTCCTTACTCTTTCAAGTAGTTTTGCAAGTACATCAAGATAGTAGTATTGATTAATAGTTTGACCTTCAGGAACCCAGTGAAGGTACACAATCGTAGGAATATCGGAAAAACAATCATCATTGCTTTAAATTTTGACTTGCTCATTCTAGGTTTTTGGGGGCTCGGTGAAGTTGGGGTCTTCCAGTGCATGGATTGGCGCTTCGTTTCCGAAAACCAAGTAAAAACCCACGTTTCATCGCATGCTATCAACATTTTTGCGAAATGCTTGTTGTTCAAAGGTGAGAATTTTAGGCACCATTTTGGCACACACTTTTCGCATGATAAAATTGCCGTACTCATTCTTTATCAATGCATAAAGTTTCAGCAATTGCACGAATACTTAATCGACGGTCAGACCGAATCAAATTACCGACTTTTTCAACATTGTCATCACTTTTTGATATTGAAGGGCGACCTGGCCGCGAATCATCTTCAACGTCTTCTCGCCCATCTTTAAAACGTTTAAACCATTCAAAAACACGTGCCTGCTATAAACTTTCACTGGCATACACTTTTTTCAGTAAATTATAAGTTTCAGTAGCGGTTTTTCCAAGTTTGAAGTGAAATTTCACAATAATTCGTTGCTCTATTATAGCACTAACTATTTTATTCGGCAAAACAGAAAAACAACACTAACGCGAAAATAGGCTTTGAATACACGGTATTGTTTACTGAAGCGAGACTAACTGCATACTAAAGAGAAAGCTTCACACTAAACAGCTGTCAGTCAATGGGGGTTGGCGCATGGGTACTTGTTCCGCAGCAACGTCAGTCAGTCTCTTTATTTAATAGCCACGCCTCGTATATATATATATATTTATATTTATATTTATATTTATATTTTGCTTGCATAATTAACATATACACTTTATAACCGACGCTAGTCAAACAGTAAAGAGGAAAGAGGAAAGAGACCATAGAGCCAGTTGAAGATAACTTAGCCTAGAGCTCCTAGGCTGGAGAAGGGAATTGGAATCCTAAAAGGGTGAAATATTCATGAAGGGATGGAGGAGTTCATCTTTGTACAACTCTTGACAAAAGGGAGTCTATAATTAATTCATTGGTGCTGAACTAGTGATGTAGTTTATTTTGGTTCTTACATTTTCCAAACTTAATGGCCTACAAAACTTTTACAAATAAATTATTCCTTCGCCATGTCTGTTGTAGTAATATTAATAACTTATTAACTAAATTGTAAAATATTTTATACTGAATATTATGTTTACAATTTGAAACGTAAAGTCAGACAGTAGTGTCGGGATCCGAGGATGTAGCCTGGGTGAGCTGTAACTGGAGTTAGTATGCAACAAAGATATTTCAAATAATGATGCAGAGGTATGGTTAAGCAGCTATATTACTATTGCGTGTCATTTGTTTTTAAAATATTTTTGATCATCCATTGTTAGAAGCATCGAATAATAACTCATCAACCAATTTTTTTTAAACCAAGTGAAAAATCCTTGGTTTTCTCGACCTTCGGAAATGACGTAAAATGGCGTTTCCGGAGCCAGGTACTCGTTTAAAATCCGTATAATTATGATTAGGAAAAATTTAGGAATTCCATCGTAGCATCGTTTGATTAGCCACTGTAGCATTAAGTGTCGTTAAATATACAAACATATAATTATTATCATAGGTGTATAAATAACTAGTTAAATATTAATATTTTTTTAGATATATCCGATCATAAACAATGGCGTGTCAGACTCTATCGGTTTTTGTATAATTTTTTTAATATCTATTAAACTATTTTTCAGTTAAGTCAATATTTTAAAGCGTTGGATTATAGTGTAGATTTTAATTAAATTGGAATCCTCATACCAGACTGAAAATTCTCGTGGTTTTAGGCTATTTCAACACTTACTAGACAAACCCTCTAAGCTCCCAATTCACTACAAAATACTCATATACGTGACTATTAAGATGTTAAGACCTATTTTGACTTAATGAGTAGAGCTTTGGGTCTCCAGTAAGCCATCGAATTACTCTCGTATCCAATTCATCGTAAAGTTCTCAATGCTCCTTACTTTGTTACGAATTAAGTCATCCATAATGACCTTAATGTCCCATTTGTTGCTGTTTTGGCCCGTACCCGATATCAATCCTTTCATGACAAACCATATTCCCTCTCAAACTCTTTTGTTTCAAACCTAGCTATCTCTTCGATCACCCTTAATCCTTCGAGGCGTCTGAAAACAAGATGGCCTCGTGATCTTTTAACTTGAATTTATTATTTGAGTTCTATTAGTGGATAGTTTCTCTACTTCTCTACATACCATTCTTTCTATTCGTTGTATTATTGTAAATTTCAATAATGAATATTTTCAAAAAAGCTTTTTTTTATTTTAGGGATATTATTTATTATGAACTAATTAAAGGACAATTTATTAATTACTATGAAGCCGATAACCACACATGGTATTTGGAATTATTCGAAAGGGATTTCATGGGAAAGGCTAATATCGTGCAATGCCTGTGTCACTCGGTTCAAAGACCCGACAAAGTTTCCAAGTTAGTTCTCGCCTGATTTCTCTCATCCCTACATCAGTAATTATTTGCTAACCCAGTGCCTTTTATCATTTGATTAAATAGAGGCTACTTCACAGAATGGACTTAGTAGAGATAATAGTCATTAACTTCGTACAAAGCCCGCATTGTTATATAATTTACATACAAATAGTAACAATTATAGTACGCTATTCACGGCCAGGAATCGCCAATTAAGTATTTAACATAATTAAAATAATCCGAACTAATTTCCGTTGGTATTCTTGTTAAGAATAATGCTCAGTTCAACTACAAATTATGGTCAGAATTATGGTTATTTTCCGAAGTAGCGAAAATTGAGGCGTTGTCATGAAATAGTAATATTACACTAGAAGCAACAAAGTATTTTTACGATTGAAATTGAAAGTTTCAACTTGAAAAAAGTAACGACCACATTAAATAGTCCCAGTTTTGGCTTACTGTTCTTTATAAACTATCGTGTAACGCTAATTGTTACCTTTTATATGAAAGAAAAAAATTTTTGTTTTTAATTACCGTCTTTTCCATGTCAACGCCTCAATTACACATAACTGTAGAAATTACTCATTCGGATGTCTCTCATTTAATTTTATTTTTTCGAATCGTCTTATTCACCAACTCGCTTTTTGGAAGCCTACTTCTGAAGTTTATCGGAAAGCTTATTATTGTATATTTCTTAGCTATTATCCATACGTGTATAGTTTTTTGTTTTTATTATTTAAGTCGAAACTTTCACTATCCACGGACGATTCCATAAACAGCCATGGGAGGTATGAGGAAGGAATTTACAATGTGGCAATTCTTCAGTCTGGTCTTAAATCATTCAGGTATCTCATCCAACTTCTTTTCAACTTTTTACGAATGTTGTTGGACATTTTTTTAAACTAGTCTAATAAGATTACTGTGAAGTAATTATGTTCCCGTCTAGATCTATTTTTGAGCTACGTCCGAGTAGGGAGCATTATACAATGCCTAAGTTAGCCCCTTATTCTAAGAAAATAACACCATTCCGCTAACTCGAATGCAAGAAACTCTTTTTGGAAAATTCGACTTAACCACTTCACCGGGGATATAGATATATAAATATATATAAGTATCTGACCTAATTATGAACAGAATTAATTGAAAATTATTCTATTAATAAACTTAAAAATATTAATTTAAAAAACATTAGCGCGACTTCTGAAGCCATGTAGACTCCGAGTATGCAGAATAGTCGTAACCGCACAGAACCTTGGGAAACATGTGCAGCAATGGTTAGTAAATCATATTAAACAATGAAAACCATGTCAGTTATTAGTCATAAGCTTCGATTTAGTGCCCCTTTGTTTAGTAATGATGTGTGGAAGCCATCACATTCTTCTGACTAACATTGCTTTTATTGGCTATTCGCGGGACGAGTCTCTTAGGATGATTTTCAGCCTGCTGTAAAACCTTTTGGAGTATGTGCGTTTATGATCTTTGACTGTTGAGATAATTAAGTCTTAGTCCTGAGTTCTATCCATTTAGTGTAGAGACAACTTGATGTAGCCCATTACTCACCGGTGGAATGCCAGTAGCGGACATCCCTCTGGTCCCATGGGTCCCTCCACCTGGAAGGCCCTCCCATCCAATTGGTGACGAGTCCTCCGGGTTGGTTCTCGATCGGCCTGATGGTTCCACTCCACACCCTCTTGTCACCATAGCCATCGCCAGAGCCTACTCCTGGACCTATTGTGTCGAGAAGATAAAACGGGTTAAACATTTGTGAGTATAAATTCGCAGTATATACCTAAAGTCTCGTTGAATAAGTGGTTAAGCCGAATTTTCTCCAAAATGAGTTTCTTGTACGCAGAGAAGCAGAATCGTGTTATTTTCGTAATGCATAAAGTGCTAAGTAAGGTCTTGTCTATTAAAGGAGTTATTGATTTTATTACAACTGCTTTCAAGCAAAAAACTACGAGAATTCCGCTTCCATCAATAAAAATAACAGTCTCTGGACGAAATTCGACTAAACCATTTATTCACCGTGGCTGCAGATAGGTGTTTCTTATGACCAGGATTTATTTTAATTATTGTAATTTAAAAAAAAAAAAATTAGTGCCACTTCTGATGAAGTGTATAGCATGTAGAATAGTTCTATCAACACTGATCCTTGGGAAACACTTACAGCCATTAGTAATTCCAGGTCAACGACGAAATTAATGTTATCCATCGTTTGATAATGAGCCATTGATCGTTAGGATACAGATAATTTCTAGGTACTTGGCGATGAAATGATTAGTGAGTGATTCTTGTTATTTTTTGGCCCCTGGAAGTAAAGAGGTTGGCAAATTTTTTTGAAATTTGATATGGTAGGTATAATAAAGAATACTCCTCTGAGGTAATCCTATCGTCAGAATATACTAAAATACCAGATGAAAGATCTTTTATTTTACAAGAAGGAAAATATAGTACTTAATCAAATCGTAATCAAATTATTTTTTAATTATCTCTACTATATTAAAGGAGCGGAGCGAATCAGTGGTAGGGCGCTGAGTAGCAGTACCAAAAGTAAAATCCGGTTGTGGCAGATAATTTATATATTTTTTTAATATCAGGGAATTAATCCTTTGAGATCTGGAGACCCTCTTGGTGCCTTCACCCATTCTCTGAAAAGTGGATACAAAAAAAAGTGGAAAACCTGGCGTTTGAGCGTGATCTCGGACAAATTACCTCCCTGCACAACCGTTGTCCTAGAAACAGTACAGTTTCTACCTTGACCTTGTTTCGGTGGTACAGGTTTTTTGCTTATGTATCCATTCTTTAATACGTAGATTGTAATTCATTTAGTCCAGTCTTCCGCCCTAGCCCCTACTCTTGGCTATCTGTATATTTCTCTTGACATGCACTTTTTAAAAAAACAGAAGGCTGAATGGAGCGTGGACAATCGAAGTTTTCAGGTCAGAAGGGGAGTGAGAGGGAGAGAGAGAGAGATAGAGAGATAGTGAGAGGGTGAGAGGGTGGTCGATTTTCTGGCTGTTGTTTGAAGGCTATATTTCGTAGGTGCTTTGAACAAGGTTGACAAACTGCGCTTCGCTAGCTTGGCTGCGTTCCAACTTAAGAAATCTACGCCTCGAATAGCAGAGATCTCCCCAACCGCTCCTCTCTCGTCTAATGGTTTTGCCAAAATTTTACTGCAACGTTGAGCTTTTTTTAATTGTACTTATATTGCTTAAACTTTAAAATTATTTGTTCAAACCAAATGTTGATAAAGAGGGGGTTAATAAGTTGCTAACTTCCAAAAAAAAAATTAATATTATATCGGTGAGGTAGGGTGAAGTAGACCGTATGAAGTATACAGATCCTCCTTCGGCTCATCCATCCTGTATAAAGTAGGTACCCTGAATCGGGCAAAAATCCTAGCGATTGAGCATGATGTTGGATAAATCACCTACCTGCACAACATTTGTTCTTGAAATAGTACGGTCTCTACCATTTACCGAACCAAAAGACCTACCTTCACTGGTTGTAGTGGTAAAGGTAAAGTTATAACATCTCTCTATTAAATGAAATTGTTTTTAGTGGTCAGAGTGTATAATTTTATTTTATATATAAAATAAGGTCGTAAAAATTTAGTTTAACTTATCATATGATATCAATTAACAATATTTCATACAATTGATAAAATAAGGCAAATTAAAATTCTCGGATAATGGCTTGAAATTTATTTGTTTTCCTGGTAACTCTATAGTGAAAAAATAATAGAATCTGAGCTACAGAATGCATATAATTAAAATTATACAATTGGAACAACGATTAATACTATTAAATGAATAATTGTATAATTTAATGGGGGTGGTTCCTCCTTCGGATACCTTCCTGGTCATTAATATTTTTGTTAATTATTTAATTTCAAATAAAAATTATTTTATTTTTATGAAAAATCACCGTTATGATCAATTTTTAAAATGTATTAAAAAATATTCAATCCGAAATTTATGTTGGTGTTTTTTTAACCCTTTGTTGTGTTTCCAGAACACTTAATATTTTTATATAATTTTTAAATATTTTTATTTTGAAGAGAATAGATTTGACCAGGATTCGAACCCGGGTCGTCTGGATTTCCGTTGCAGTGCTCTGACACTTGAGCTATCCCAGTGTTCTCGCAATTTGTGATGTATACAAGGGGAAGAATGTTCATTGAACATTACTTTAATTAGGATCTAGTTGACTTACGTCATTATATTATTTATAATTTATTCTATTTTATTTTCTCTTCAAAATAATAATATTTAAAATAATAATTATAAAAAAAATAAATTATAATATTTTTATAAACGCCTCATAGTAACTTTGCTGTATTACTTAAAAAACACTCTATTCTCGTAGAAACTTTTTTAAATATGAAATTAGGACCAAACATATCTGATTACATAAGTTTGTTATTGAAAATAATGAACCAAAAGTACATTGGGGGTGTCGATGTTCCCAAAAATACGGATGTGAAAACATCAATGTTTAAAATCATTGATGCATGCTTCTCGTTCCTTGTCGTTGATAGTAAATGACTGCTATGTGGTCAACATTATTCCTAAATAACAGGTTGTCCCCGAACCCACTGAATGGACAGGTATCAATTTTGAAGATTGCTGTCCCTTGAACCCTCACGTGGTTCATACAGGCAATAGAACAGACTAGTAAGTATAACATATATTAAGGATTTCTGCAGGGAATATTAAGCAATCTCAATTGGGTAAATTGAGGAATTTATTGTGAGTTAATGCTGTGTGTTAAAATGGCCTTATGAACATGTTGTCTCATTATCATTTTATTTTCCTACCAACACATGATTCCGAACAAGTACTGATGGTTTTCTCTGGATTAAAACCATTACTGGAAACTGCACAGCACTACTGGAACTACACTCGATTGCCTACATCCATTACTTGAAACCGAAGTTTCCTGCTGGACTAATTTATTGCTGGAAATTACAAACTCATTACCTTCAGTGTGGTGTTTTTCAAAAAACCGTATTATACTCACTTTCTTTGGAAGTACTTCATCAAAAACTATATATATATGTTAGTAAAAATATGTATTATATTGTATTTTGTTTAACGAAGGATACAAATAGTTTGGGAATGCAGTCAATAATATCTATTTTATTATACTGTATTATTTGCTTTGGATTTTCAATCGAAAAAAGGTTTATTCGTTTTTGGATAATTATTTTTAAAGAGTTTCTTTGACAACCTTAATGGATTTGAGACAGATATTTATCGATAAAGTCGATTTGTAACACAAATTAATTGAAAAAAAAAACAATTCTGCTACAACCCAAGAACAGTCTTGGGTTCAGTACATGGTAGAGATTATCCTATTTCTAGGAGAACGGTTGTGCAGGAAGGTGATTTGTATGAGATTATGTTCTACAGTCTACAGGTTTTTGCTCCAAATAAGGGAACCCACTTTAATGAGACAGGGTGTGTAAATCCCAAACTGTCCAACCGTGGCTGTTAACAGATTAAATAATTTATCTGCCACAGCTGGATTTGAACTTAATAATTTTTAGACATTGAATTTTAATTCGTTTGAAAAATCTGTTTTGTTTAAGAAGTTTAGTTCATAACAAAAACAAACCCTCAATTGTCCCTTTCAAAGCGTGCATTTCCAGCTAATATCGTACTACTTGTTGCTGTCTGTTGAAAAGACTCGCTTCTTTACAGGGTTGCTTATTGTCAACCAAATGTCTGTTAAATGTTGATTTACGCTTGCAGTATGTTGTCACTACTTGTGCCTGTATCAAAAGAAGAATATGTACTTTTTTCGTGAATATGTCCTTTACCAAAATTAAGTTTTGTGATGTTTAAAGCCTATAATACGAATGTACAAAAATTAATCCTGTACAACTACATGCATGCTAGAGATTGTACTGTATCTAGGGCAGTGATTGTCCAGGGATCACGCTCAACTGGCAGGATTTTTAACCCAATCAAGAGTAGCACTTTAAAGCGGCTTGGTGAGCGACAGGTGGGTTTGTAGGTCCCGTTGGGTCAAATAGAGGCTGTTGTGCAGGGAAGTGATTTGTTCATCGCAAAGAGTCCATCAGTGGCTGTTAAGTGATAAAAAAATGTATCAGCTTCTGCCGGATCTAAACCCTGAACCTTGAACATAGCAACTCAGCGTACTAGCTTGGCTAGCTATAAAATCGTTCTTTAAACTATTATTTTTGTTGCAAAATATAGAAAACCACTCTGTTGATACTTGTACAGACTGATACTGATGACTATCAGTAGTCATATTCTTGTCTCAAATATTAAGGCATGTTATCTAATGGTTGTCATATCATATATGATTGTGATTATGATCGTGTATGATAGCAGAGTACTCACCCTGAGGCCAGTGCTTGCCCTGCTCCCGCTGCTGCCACTCAGGGCTCAGGTTGTCGTAGCCGTTTCCCCTGTAATCTCCGCCCTGCGTGCACCTGGGGCAGGAGATGGGCCTCCTCGAGTCCCAACCGAAGGAGGACACTCCGTTCCTGGTCTCCCATCCTCCGGGGCCCCAACCATCCCGGCCCTTTCTAGCATCTGGCTTCTCTTCGCTTCCTTCCCCGCTCCTTAAAACCTGAAGAAGGAAAATGTTAGGATATGTCACATTTTAACAAACTTATCTCTATATAATATATATATGTTTTTAAATAATAAATACTGCTGTGTAGTGATGACGGAGGATAAAAGTTAACGAATCGTGATGCACTCATACAGTTTTAACACTTCATCGCAGCTCCTGTTCACGAGGATTCATCTCAGACTAAAACTCACACGGAACCCGTATGCAAAACTTAAAAGACAAGAACTCAACAGAAGATTGAGCCAACTATACAGAACACTAAGAAGGACTTCTTAAGTCTCAATCGGAAACAAACTAACTAATTGCAAGACTATCCTCAGACCAATGTGGTCGTATGGACTTGAGCTGTATGGGACCGCAAAACCTTCGAACATCAATGCATGCAATCCTTTCAATACTAAGTTCAAAGAACCATAATTAATGCTTACTACTACATTGCTAATAAAACCTTACCCCATGACCTTCATTTCCTTTTCGTTCTTGACCTTATTTCAAACAAAATTCTACCAGGACTTATCCAATTTCCGAATTCCTCTTGTGGAATCCTTATCCAGCCCCATTCATACTTATAACCCGCTCCGGAGGTTGAACCTGCAATAGCCAAGAGAACTATTGTAAATATCCACTTCCTTATTCATGTACTGAGAGTCTGCGAATCTAGTGCTACTGGTCTCAACAGTGTCGCGGCTGGGACAGAAACTCTGGAATCTCCTATGGTCCCACTTTGCTCTCCAAAAAACAAAAAAAGGACTATACTCAGATAAGGATACCAATAAGTCATAAGCATACCAAATTATTAGGCAGCGAATAACCTACAAGCAGACCACAAAAACAAAAAGGTGCCTAAAAAAACATAGATATGCGGTCACTTTATATAAAAATGCTTGTTCTGTTGTAATAATTTCAATAATTTTCAGCTATATTACAATTTCTGTATAAAGGGTGCGACACGTACAGTTATGTCTACTTCATTTCTACTTGTATTTGTTGAACCATATATTAAGTATAGACTATTAGCTCTATGATTCTAAGTAGATCCTTAGATCACGCTTTGCTATTTATTTCTTAGTATGATTCGTATCAATATCTGAATTGCTTCTTGCATTGTTATTGGCATCCCATCCATTTCATTATCCGAGGACATCTGCCTATGTTGTTTCGAACCAGGTGCGAATCAAAACATAAAAATAAATTCTCATCTTGCTAATTGTAGGCTGCTAATGATCTTTGTTTCGCCTCCCGGATCGGAGAAGAAACGAGAGGATCCGTGGGAAGAAGGCGGAACAGGTGAAACAACCATGACGGGTACAAGGACCGCATAATAACGCCATTACCTTCCCCGGATCATTCACTACGACAAAAACAAATAGAAAGAAACAATTTTAATATGTTATCATCCCGTCTGTATTCTAGAACCATTGTCTTTCCCACCGACCTTAGGATAATTACAGTGCTTGTTACCAAACTTCATCATCAAGCTCGGCAGCCCCCATTACCCGATTTCGCAGCCTTGTTTTATTCATATTAGTTTTGGTTCGGTTCCTTAGTTTGGGAACGTTCCCCCTTACAATTATTTGTAATTAAATATTAAACATTCGTGCAAGCACGAAGGATGTATGGGCTGCCTATTTTAATGATTTTCAGTGTTTGTTTGGAACTATTTCAAATTAAAGGTACTAACTTTGAGAAGCTGGGTGAGCACCAGGAGGGTCTCATGACTTCAAGGCTGTTAACAATTTAAAAGATTATCTACAACAGCCGATATCGAACTGGGGGCCAAGAGTAACCCAACGCTCTACGTACTCATATTGATATTAATTTTTTTAATATTTTTATTTTGAAGAGATAAGATTTATCTTGGCCGGGATTCGAACCCGGGTCCTCGTAACCAGGCCAGACAAATCCATTCTCTTCACCGATCCAACATTTTAATACTATTAGTATAATTTTTATATTGATATTAATTTTTATATTGTTAGGTGCTTTTATTTATTTATTATTTTTCTCTATGCTTATTTCTTTTTATTGTAAATTTGTATGCTGTTTTTATTGTATTATTATTTTTTTTATTCTCTACCAGAATTTACATTTTAGTTTATATTTAGTTTATATGTTATTATGTAAATATTGTATTATTGTAATAATTTAGCCCTTTGGGCAGATATATCTTTACTAAATTTTGTACACATCTGTTATTCTTGAGATCCCAGAATAAAATTAATTTTCTATTCCATTCTACTAAACAACGTTTAGAGTCGTGGTTTGCCTTGAGCTCTGTGTCGTTTCCTGTATCTAAATTGTCCATACCTTGTTATTTTACGTGTATTACTGTAATTATAATTATAGTAATACATTAAATAATTATTTATGAGCTATTCGAGGAAATGTTAATTAAAATAAAAATAATATTAAGTGGGCATTTAATATAAAAAAGGGATTGGAGTGGCTCAGTGGTAGAGCACTGAGTGCCATGCCGAAAATCCTGGTTCAAATCCCGCTGCAGGCAGTCTGCAGCGGGAGATGGATCATATGGGATCTAGGACCCTCCTGGGGCTCACCCAGCCTCTATAAAATATTATAAAAATAGGGTACCCAAAATAAGGGGGGAAAACCTGGTGGTTGAGCGTAACTTAGGACAAGTCACCTCCCCGCAGAACCGTTGTCCATGAAACAGTACAGTCTCTACCATGTGCTGAACCCTAGACTCGTTCATAGGTCGTAGTGGTTACAGGTTTAGGTTTAATATCAGTCTACACTTCATTGCTTTGAAATATGTATGGGTAGTTTTATTAAAAACAAACACACATTTTTATTTATTTATTTTGTTTTGGACGTTTCGAGAATATATTTTTCCCGTATTCATGCTCTAACCGTAAAAGAAAGAACGCTTTTATTGAATATAATTTTTTAATTTATGCATTCAGACTAATAAATATCCGTATTTTAAAAAAAAAAGCCTGTTATTTCTGAGAACAATAAAATTCTCAAAACTTCGCCAAAAGATTTATTTTCTGTATGAACCTCATGAATCTAAAACTCACACAAACACACACACTCACACATACATAAATGTGTGTATAAAATTGTTCTGTTTTGTATGTTTGTTAGTGAACGGTTGGACCTATTGTGTGTTCAAGTGGATTCGAGAATTGTTCAGAATCAGAATTCAATCAGGTAGATAATGTTTTTAATTAGTATATCCTCCTCATAAAAGTGTTTTTAATTGGACTACGTCTTTCTGGTTCGCTTTATATTTGTATAAAAAATTCTTCTGTTCATATGGATGCCATGAACTCCTCTTAAGAGGTTGAGTGGCCGATTTTGATGAAATTTTGTGCGTGTGTATGTTAATGATTTGTTTCTTCATATATTTTTGTTAAAATGACACAAATCGTTGCAATCAATTTAATAAATTGTATAACGTTTTAAAAAATTATTAATAATATAATATTATAATTTTAAATCTTTTGAACAAGACGTCTGTCGGGTCCGCTAGTGTATTTATGTACATATATGTTCGTAGAGATTTTATATATAGAACTTCCAAACATTATACTGAACGGAGTAATGTTGAAAAAAAAATACCCTTAAATAAGTCGGAAGGAGATAGGAATAGAAAAAAAATTTAGTATAGATAAGAAGACAACAAATTATCGGATAGGGAGGTGTTGAGATATGTGAGCCTGGTTTGGGGTCGTATCTCGCTCGGTCTATCTTCAGTTTTATATTCAGCTCAATTTTCCTTATAGTCTCTTTCTCTACTAACTTTTTTTTTTAATCTCACTACCTACATTCATGAAGTATGTCTAATGTTAAAAAATGTAAATTATAACGGAATTGTTTTTTTAATTTATATATGAGGTTGGGTTTCAAATATGACGTTGGGTTTCAAATCCGGTTACATCCACTTTCAATAATTTTTCAGGACTGATAAAAAAAGATTCAATTTAACAAACTGTTTTTATTATTTTTCGTTATTTTACTAACAATTCACTTCAGACAATATATCAGACAATTACAAATTTTTACGATCTTTTCTTTTTTTATCTTATTTAATATAAAAATATGTTGGATATACTTTGATCAGAAAATATCTATTTCTGGTTCGTTTATGGTTAATAAATAAATGTAATTGACATTTTTAAATACAAATCACTTTAATCAATTGGCAACATCCATATTAGTAATATGATTATCATCTTAGATAGGTTACACATTATGGTCTATGATCTCTTAATATAATTCCAGGATATCAATTGCTCTCCAGTAATTCGCATAATGTTTTTTTCAATAAAGTATTAACATCATCTAAATTTTGGATTAGGAGTGAAGCCTGTATATATCCACTTTTGATAGGAAATGGAATCTTTTGGTATTGATTTTTGAATAATTTAGACGGTTTTGGAACAAACAGATCTAATACATCATGTCTGGAAAAAAATGGATGTACCCGATTTTGGAGCCAAACGACTCATATATTGAACTTTAGAACTGCTTTATAATACAAGTAAATATGATGAATGATACATAATGACATGAGATAATGGCAATTAGAGGCAACTACCCATTGGTAGTACTCAAATAACAAGTTTAACTTAGTAAGTCACGAGGCCAACTTCTTTTCAGATCATCATGAGTTGAAGAAGTAGCTAGGCTTGAAACTTGTAGGCTCGAGTAGGAATATAATCATCAAAGTACTGATATCGGATTCGGGGAAAATGATCAATAAATGGGACATTGAGGTCAGTATGTATGATTTTATTTGTGGAAAAGTAAGGAGCATTAAGGATTTTGGATTGTAGGGATTGGATACGAGAGGAATTCGATGGCTTAGTGGAGCACCAATGCTCAACTCCATAAGCCCAATAGTCATGTATATGAGTATTTTATAATTAATTGTTAGCTTAGAGCGTTTGTCTAGTAAGTGTTGAAGTTGAAGTGGCGATCAGTTTCTTGCCTTTTCAGTTTTATATCAGGATTCCAAGTTAACATTTGTCCTTAGCATCAAGTATTCTAAATGTAATATTATTAAATATTTTATTCATTAAGGAATTTATAATACAATTTTTTTTTAATGAAGTAAACATTTAAGCCTTTAATTATGGATAGTTTATATTTCAACTAATAATGCAAAAGTTTTAGTCTGTATTGATGATAATTTTTTTTACTAAGAAACGTACTAGTTCTTCTTGGGGGCGACCTGTAGTCTAGTGGTCAGCATAACAAACTACTAAGCCCAAGATCGCGAGATCCTTCGGTCCTTCGGAAGGGACGTTAAACGGGGGTCCCGAGCCTGTACGATGTCAGGTACTCGTTAAAAATCCCTATCCTAATTAAACCTGGATGGACTAAATTTAGAGCTCCCACTGTTGCATCGTCCGATTATCCACAGCAGCATAATGTGACGTTAAATTAACTAACTATATAGAGTTGTTCTCTAAAAAATAAATACACATCATTTAAATATACACAAATTTAAAGTAATTTGTTGATTGTTAAAATTTTTTTGTTTAGATGAGTTTAAATTATAAAATATTATCTATCACAGTTCGGAATCTCGACTTTTTTTTGGGATAAGTTATGATCCATACTTGATTACCTTAATGCTTCAGAGCCATTCCGAACAAAAATGATGCCCCTTTTTATGAACTGTAGGTTTGCCCACGGGGGAATTATTAGTAATATTGGCCCCACTTTTTTTTTTTGGGTTGATGCTCTCCCAGAGGTGAGTTACTACTTTGCCATCCCGGGCACACATAGCCATCATTTTAACTTCCACCGCTGTTTCGGGAGTTTGTGTTCCGAAGTTACAACTTTTTTCAAACCGGCCATTGTGAAGTGAATCAATTTTGTATGATTCCCCTCCAGAAGTGCTAGATGAATAACGAGTCAATTTCATACCGATCGTTGAAAGGTACATTCCCTTCGATTTTATTCCTTTAACCGCCCTATACCTTTATTTGTATGATCAGGCTAAAATTAATCAAATAATTTATTCTAGTTTCTTTAGAATATTCAATGTTTTTACTTAAAAAACAAAACAAAAACTGTAAAACTACAACCCATGAAGGATCTTGGGTTGAGTAGGAGATGGAGATGTGCTATTACAAGGACGGTTCTGCAGGGAGGTGATTTTTCCTAGATCACGCTCAATTGCCAGATTCACCCCTTAATTTGGGAACCCACTTTATAGAGCCTGGGTGAGCCCCCGGAGATTCCTAGATCCTATAGCATCCATCTCCGGCCGCTAACAGACTATATATAAGTCTGCCAGCAAGCGGGATTTAAACACAGGACCTTCGGCATGTCAACTCAGCGCTCTACCACAATAATGATTGATAAATGAGTTTCGTGATTCGTTCATTAAAATATTCATCGCTATTTAATTTATGTGATTTCTTATTTTTTATTGATTAAGAACAAACGTTTTTTCATCATAGAAATTTCATTTACCTCATCAGTTTTAATATATAATATTTCACATTGAAGGCATAGATGTCGTTTCTTTGGAGTTAAATTATTCGTTTTATAACATGGAGGTTAATGATTGTAGTTAACTTTAGAATTAATCACAAAGAGATTTTAAGTTTTTATTTTGTTTACTATGGCTATAAGATTGCGGCTTTACAGCCCCTCTTTTTAAAATGTTTAGATTTTCAAAGTAATTAAAAAATCCTTGGTTACGCTGTCCTTCGGAAGGGTCGTAAAATGGGATTCCCCAGCCTGGGGAGTGTCAGGTACTCGTTAAAGATCTCTATCTATCTTATAACAAGAAGGCGCAATTTAGGACTCCTACTGTAGCATTGTCTGATTAGCCATAGCAGAATAAAGTGACGTTAAATTAATAAATCAACATTTTTTGATATAAAAAATACATCTGTACCACTATAGCCCATGGTATGGATATATGGAGTATGGTTTCCAAACAACTGTTTATCCCACTTTAAACAGCCTGCGAGACGCCGGAAGGGTTCCCCAATCTGAGAGTCGACTTGCTGGTGTTAACACAATAAAGGATTTTTTTTTTACCACAACCGGCCATGAACTTGGAACCTACAGCTCACATGTGAGGGATATGGCACATCTTAGCCAACGGATGTGCAGAAAGGTGATTTCTTTGAGATCACGCTCAACCGCAATGTTCTTGCCTATTTGATGTTTTCTTCCTTATAGCTGGAATGCACTTGATTGTTTCTGTCGCGTAAAAATTAGGTTTAATTTAGATTTTTTTATTTAATTTATTTTTGTATTGAATTAAAAATTGTTATTAATTTTAAAGAAATATATTTTGCACTTAAACTCAATTTCGATTCCTTATTAGCTCCAGAGTTTGAGGACTTGATACAGGGTTAGAGTTAACTAACATGTTTAACTAAATACGATCATCTGACGCCGTGAGTGGCTGTGTGTGCAGTGATTGCCTCGCGGAATCTAATATCGCTCCCGATATTGCTCTAACATGCTCTTTGATTACTCTACCATTTACACTAACTTTTCCTCATAATCGCCTAAGTGTTAATTGTAAACTCCGTTAATATACCTTCAGATCATTCGATGGCTTTATTCACGGATGACATGTGACAAGTAACTTATTAGAAAAGTGAGGAAGTAAATGGTGGAGGTAAAAATAATGCTCTTAATTAGGGAGAACTGTTTATTGAAGAGCCAACGTTTCGAATCACATTGCAGGTCTTCTTCAAGGATTCAGTTGAACTTGACTTTTGAATCCTCCCAGCCCTGAAGAAGACCTGCATGTTGGTCAAACCTTTGGCTCTCCAATAAACAGTTCTCCCTACTTAATTAGAAAAGTGTGTTAGTTTTAAACTTAAAAGAATTGTGGGATGGATTGAAGATTGAAGAAGGAGAATAAATGACAGGTAGAGGTCGGAGAGAGGAAGACTGTGTGGACAGGAGATATTGGAGGAAATGTGTATTGAAGTGGCGTAGGGAGTTGGCGGCCCCATCACTTAGTCACCTGACTGCAATCAGCCACTGGTCCTCCAGGTAGGGGGAAATCCTGTACCGAGGGGTATAGCCCGCTCACCCTTTCTCATAAATACTCAGAAGACCAGTTGTCCCATGGATATGGGGCCTCCATCGCTGGGCTAATAACCCGCATGGTAGAACATACTATTCAAAGCAAACAAAATAGCCTCCCAGGAAGCTCCTCGACGCTGGAAATAGCATCAAAGGAAGCAAAAGAAGAAGAAGATATGAGAACCAGGTTATGAAAAATATATCGAAAAACCCGATAATACTAATAAAATAAAAGAATTGCCAATCATGCAAAAATAAAAAGTGACAAACAACTGTTTTTCCAATAGTGTAGAGTGCTGAGTTACTTTGCTGGAAATATCAGGTTCAAATCCGGCTTTGGTATATAAATTATTTATCCTATTAGAGGCCACGTATGGACCCTTTAGGTTCTCCAGACCTAGACGTTCACTAGCCTATATAAAGTGGGTACCCTTAATTGGGGTAAACCTGGTGATTGAGCGTTATCTTGGGAAAATAACTTCCCTGCACAACCTTTGGCTTCTATTCTACTGAACCCAAAGACCCTTCAAGGATTGTAGTGGCACAGTTTTTTTCTCATCTCAATTTCATTAAATAGAATAAATGATGCTCACATTACAAATACTCTCGAAGGTAGATTACGTGTTGTATAAAAGCCGTATTAAAGTAAGTCCTGGAGGTACGTCCTCTACCTTATGCGCTCCTTAATGTGTTGCGAAGATGTGGAGATGTGATAAGTAATGGAGATAGTTGACAAATGTGTCAAGGACAGGGCAGCGAGCTGTTTACATTTACCTTTGTCTATTTTATACAACTTATATATATATATATATATATATATATATATATATATATATATATATATATATATTTATATTAAATAATAATTTACGAAATTATTTAAGTTATAATTGGTTCATCTAAGATTTTTAAATAGCTGCTGCCCCGGTGAATAATTGTCGATATAATTGTGAATAAAGTCGAATTTTATCAACAAGTAAATTTCTACTGAGGATTTCTCGTATTTTTTGGCTTGAAATGAAACATAAGCAGCAACTCTCTTTGAAGCCAGTTTAGACTTTTTAAATATGTTTATCATTTTTAAATAGTGTCATTTACAGTTGTAATTATTTATCAATAAAATCTAGTAGGATAAGAAAAAAGAATTGCCACAAAGGTCATACGAAAATGACACGATTCATTTTTGAAAAAAAATCTGCTTAAACAGTTATTCGTTGGTGTTGCATATATCGCTGGGCTAATAAATTATATATGATTTATTTATTATAACGACTATAGTTGATATTTAAATTAGAAACATCAAATCTCCAATATAAACACAAATGTATATGTACATATCCTTATATACATATAAAAACATAAAAAGGAAAGGAAGGAGCTTCGATTCTGTCTCGTTATTTATTTATTTTATCAACCATTATATTTTTTATTATTATTTTATTTTAATCACTTTGTCACGAATTTATATATACATATATCGTATGTTCCATTATCCACATGTATGACCTTTGGAAAATAAGCAGAGGGACTTTTCCAATTACTTCATTTTTCAAACTAAATCTATACTATTTTAAATATTTTTATTTGAAAATAAATGATATGTCCTGGACCGGGACTCGAACCCAGGTCGTCCAGATCGTTCAGGTCGTTTACATCAGGCTCGTGCCCCGGTCATGGTCATATCCTTTCTTTTCCCTGATCCGACGTCCCCGCGTTCTCGCAAGTTTGCGATGTATAGGAGGGGAAGAATGTTCTTTGAACATTTATTTAATTTGGATCTTGTTGACATACGTCATTATAATGTAGTTGTTTTTCTTCTCAGCATTGCTGGTTGATATGTCTTAACCGGACCATGGTCAAGGTCAAGCTTAATCGTCTTATTTATCGATATTTAGAAATTTCCGTACAATACTAGCAGTTCCCAACAACACTGCTTTTTGTAGTATTTCAACTTCCTTGTTCAATTCAAGGATTTTCAAGGATCTTATTGTTTCCTCTGGGATAAGTCCATTCGTAGACACTACAATAGGCAGTACTTCAACCCTCACCAGTCCATAAAGATGCTTCAACTCTTCGCTAAGCTCCTGATATTTCCGAATTTTTTCTCCTATTGTTTTGTGCACGTTATCGTCGGAAGGAACTCCTATCTCAATAATCTGTGCTTTCTTTGCTGCCTTGTCAATAAGCACGATGTCAGGTCTGTTGTGAGATATATGGTGGTCTGTTATCATCGTATGGTCCCAATATAATTTAACATTACCACTTTCTAATAATGCTTCAGGGTGATATCTGTAGAAAGGTTGGTGATCTTTAATTAGATCACATCTTTTAGCAACTGCTTGATGAATGACCTTCGCTGCATTATTGTGTCTTTGGAGGTATTCTTTTCCCACTAGTACCTGACAGCCTGAGGTCACATGTTGTATTGATTCATTTGTTGATCTGCAAAGACGACACTTATCATCAATGGCCTCTTGTAAGATATACTTCCTATACGAACGCGTTGCCATTACTTGATCTTGTATAGCTAAAAGGAATCCTTCCGTCTCTGGAAACATACTTCCATTACGTCATTAACATAATAATTAATTCATTAACGTCATTATAATTATTATAATTTATTTTATTATATTTATTAATTATATTATTATAGTTATTGATTTTATTAATTTTTAAATATTTTTATTTGAAAAGAAAAGATATGTCCAGGACCGGGACTCGAACCCGGGTCGTCCAGATCGCTAGTCTGGAACTCTACCAATTGATATGACAATGACCGGGGAACGAGCCTGATGCAGCCAGGATAGCTCAATAGGTAGAGTTCCAGACTAGCGATCTGGACGACCCGGGTTCGAGTCCCAGTCGGACATATCTTTTCTTTCCAAATAAAAATATTTAAAAATTAATAAAATCAATAACTAATATAATAAAATAAACTATAAATCTATACATATTATAAAACAAAGTCCTCCGTCGCGTCTGTCTGTTCGCGATAAACTCAATAACTACAACAAGAATTTTCATGCAATTTCCACCAATAGCTGGGGTAATAAAGAGGAAGGTTTAGATATATTATTATTCGATTTTTGTGTAAATTGGTTGGAATATAACGATAATAGTTGGAAATGTAGGAAAAAAGGATTGCCGCCTGGGAGGTTTCATCGAAGACGCTGCCTAATCCCTTTGACATATTACGAAACAATGCATGGCGGTATATTCCTTTTTTTTAGATCTACAAAAAAGTCAAAGATAGCTTATACCTAACTTTTAAGGATAGCTTACTCTACCTAAAATAACAATCTTCTAAAATATTGATAATGTACAATGCGGTATTTGGAAAGCTATTTAGACGAATACAGTATTAATCCTTATCAACATATATACTTTAGTTACCTTAAGCATTTCATAGGCGTTATTAAAATATTTTATATCATATAATTTAAATGAGTATATTATGGGTGATAGCAGAAAATTAACGCGCGTGAAAATAAATTCGTATATAAAGAAATATTTTGTTTTGTTTTTATATTTTTAATATCTACATAATAAATCACATAAGAAAGAGAACGCATGTAGGAATAATATTTCTTACTACCCGTGAAAAGCCGGGGCGGGTCGCTATTATTATATAAATGGATCTCTCATGCGGTAATTTTTTTAAATATTTATTCCTCGAAGTATTACCATTATATATATATTTATAAAGTTGTTGTAGCGTTTATTTTACTTCCACGCGTAATACGGTTTATAATTACTTAGTGAATAGTTCCTAGAAGTTTAATGTATATTTTTAAAAATATTTTTAATTATTTGCTTACTTAAATAACTGTTTATGAAACATGTATTTATGGTTTTGATTATAAATTTATTGAGCTGGCCAATGATTTTAAAACAAACAAGTTCTTTGTTGCTAAATATTTTTGTTGAAAATGTATTACATAAACTTTTTTTCGCAAAGACAGACTAATAAAATATGAATTATCAGAAGACATTGCAGGTGTCGTGCGGGCACTGTTGAACGCAGCGCCTTGTAGAATTCCGATCGTCACTATGTAATAGTAAATTAATGTTTTCAATTATTTATTATTAATGTTTATTAACTATTATTTATTGCTTTCGTTTCGTTTAAGAATATAACAATAAGTTTTAATAAAATATATTAGTTTTAATATATATATATATATATATATATATATATATATATATACATGTATGTGTTTGTGTGTGTGCTTGATTATGTATGGGTCAATTATTATACATTATCTACATAAAATATTCTACTTGCTTATATTGATAGTATGAATTCACTGAATATGTACATAATATTTTAGTCATATAAATTATCCATGTAGTATCCTATTTTTAGGATTAAACTATTGTCTTTTACTTTATGAATATGTTTTTAAATAAATTTATTTTTATAAATTTTATATATATCATATAATAAGTTGTAAAAATAATTGTTTGAACTTTAAAGGGTTTACACAATTTTATTAAAATAATGATAATGAAATAAAACAAAAAACAAATATATAAAATTTGTAAATTATATTGTTATAACAAACAAATTTTAAAATTATACTTGCTATTAAAATTATAATTGATAAAAACTTAAGATTACAAAGTATTTAATAAAATTTAAGCATATTTAGAAAATTCAGATTGAAAAGATTAGTAATATTCCAGTTTTATCGAGAATATTACTCTAAATTAGTATTATTATAAATATTAAATTACGTTTTCTGGTCCAAAAAGAAGATACGATAATTTAGGAAAAAAATAACCTATTGGAAATCAATTTTTTAAAATAATTAGGTTTGCTAGAGATTCATAAATTGAAAAAAGAGGTTTATTTTTTTCTTCATTAGTCTTGTAAGTAGTTCAAACAAAAGGCAAATTTTTTACTCTGCCTCCGTTGCATCAGTAATTGAATCTCTTCCGACTCTAAACACTATTATAACACGGGGAAAAGTCTGCAAACAATTGGTGAAGGAGTGTTTGCCGATCAATGTTTACGCACCAATCTCGCGTAAACTACCTACCTGGTTTGTTATGCAAATACATTAAAATTTACATAGCTAGATCAAAGTAAGGTAGTAAATTTACTCTCACAACTATGGCTAGTTAGGCAAGCGTTGCCTACAGTAGGTATTACAGTATAACTTACCAGTAATATTAATTGCTTTATGTTTTATTAATTGCATCATAATTTGTATGGTATATTAATAACATGAAATAATTTAATGACAACGTGAAGATAATTAAAAATCAAAGGTAGAATAGAAAACAATAATAATTTTATTAATTAAATTAATTAAGAATAACAAATGTGACAATCTGGACAAGAGGCTACTTAATAAAAATCAGATAGTGTTTACATAAGTACTTGAAAATAATTATAAATCAAAGTATAAGGTTGTAAAAAGCAAAACAAAAATAAAGAAACCAAAAGAGGTGAATAACAGAGGTCTGCAATGAAAAAATTGTAGTATATTTAACTAGTGGGTTTAACAGTATTTTTTTGTGCTGATTACAGAAAAAATAGTAAAAAAGTTCTATCACCCCTAGATAAGTCACAAATTTCACCTGAAAATCAAGTATGAACCAGAGGAATGGGGACTTTTCGTCGATTCATCAAAGCTGTACTTCTTCGAAATGGTAACCGATATGCTTCTGTGCCTGTTGAATACTCAGCCCATTTTAAAGAATGCTAAGAAAATCTTGAGTTTGTTCTTAATAAGCCAGCCGGCTCTGGGCAGCTTAGTAGCCACTCTGGCCATAAATGGACCATTTGTGGGGATTTGAAAGTTATTTACATGTTACTAGGTCAACAAAGTTGTTACCCAAAGTTTCCATGTTTCCTCTGTGAATGGGATAGCCGTGACAGGAAACAACACTACGTCAAGCTGACGTGGCCAATCAGAAAGGCTCTTATTCCTGGAGTTAAAAATGTTGGAAGACAAAGTTTAGCGGATCCTACAAAGATCTTACTTCCACCACTTCATATCAAATTGGGGCTAATGAAACAGTCTGTGAAAGCGTTACCCAAAGAAGGAGAGAGTTTCAAGTATCTTAGTGAACAGTGTCCTGGGATATCCGATGCTAAGCTGAAAGAGAGTCTTTATTGAGCCTGACAAGAGAAAACTTTTAAAATATGAAAGCTTTGTCACTAAAACGGAAATGGAAGAAAAAAATGCTTGGAATTCATTTAAACTTAATGTAACAGGCTTTCTTGAAAAAAAAAAAAAAGACCCAAACTACAAAACTTTGGTTACTGAATTACAAAATGTTGGGCTGCAACATGAGTGTCAAAGTTCATTTCCTTCAACCACATCTGGACTACTTTCCAGAAAATCTTGGGGCTGTAAGTGAGGAACAAGGAGAACATTTTCATCAAGATATAAAAGAAATGGAGCGCAGATACCAAGGTCGATGGAATGTCAACATGATGACAGACTACTGTTGGATGTTAAGGAGGAAAAATTCACAAGAACACAAAGTACCAAGCGCCGAAATTTCGCCAAGAGAGCCGAAAAAGTACCTAAAGAAGCTTTGATAGAAAAAGAAAACGTTTTTAGAAAGACTTATAATAAGTTTAATTTAACTTTTATGTTCATTTTAGTAAAGTATCGTTGTTGTTTTTTTCCTTTATCTTCATCTTAAAAAAATAAAAACAAATCCTAAATTTTCCGTTTTTTGTACTTTTTCCAAAAACTTCAACTTTATTTTGTAGGCAAGCCTTTCATGATAGAAAAAAACATAGTCATTTTTGAAATCAGCTCAAAAAGATACATTACAGTTAATTGTAGTAATGGAAGTGAAACGTGTCTTTCTCGTAGATTTATTCTTGAAATAGAGTTATAATGTAACTCCATTTCCAGCCAATGCCTGACGTAATTACTTATACATTGCGAAAATAGCACATTCAAGTACAGGAAACTTTATGGAGAAAATTCTCCTTAACCACCTATTCACTGGGACTGTAGATAATCATAAAGTTATATATAAAAAAAGAATTCTTTGAACCATTCTGTCAAGAGGAAAGTACTTAAAATTGAATACAATTTTCTTAGTATATATATCGTTCTCTAACCGCAATAAAAAATGTAATAAATATTCTTTATGGCCAAGCGGTTGAATTTAATTTACATCCATCTAGTCTGAAATTATCGCTCTAAAATTTGCATTGTGTTTTTTAGCATAGACCTTATTGCGATTCAAGATTACTTAGAAAGCTGTCAGATTTCCCGATTCAGGTCAAGTTAAAAAAAAAAAAATATTCTCACTTAATTAGTTAACTAAATTTTAATTGTATTTTACTCTAAGACTCTAAGGTCCATACTTCATGTCTTGCATAATTGTTTTACAGGGCCTTGTCCCAGAATAAAGAATTTATCATTATTTTTATCATTTGTAATGGAAACTTTAGAATGTGTATTTATGACTATTTTTGTTTGTCTGCTAATGTTTGTTAGAATACTGTTCAAGTCTTTTTAGACTGTTCATCCTGCTTTAAATATATAAATACAAAAAACAAACCCTGTACTACTACAACCCATGAACGGGTCTGGGGTTCAGTACATGGTAGAGAGTGTACTGTTTCGTAGACAACAGTTCTGCAGGGAGGTGATTTGTCCTAGATCACGCTCAACCGCCTGATTTTCCCCCTTATTTTGAGTACCCAGTTTATAGAGGCTGGGTGAGACCAAGGAGGTTCCTAGATGTGAACCATCTCCACCTCTAACAGACGAATTAAAAGTCTTGCCTGCAGAGGAATTTGAACCAAGATTTTCGGCATGGCAACTTAGTGCTCTACCATTTAGCCACTTTGCTCCCCCACTTCAAATATACAGTCAATTTTAATTTTATATTTTCTTACCTGGGTCGGTCCATCTTAAGAAATAAAGAACTCCGTAGAAAAACAAATACAAATATGTATTGAACAATAAATATTGGGGATAGTCAGAAAAAATGTGTGTTTGGTATCCATTTGTCCATGTTTTCAATTATTTTTTACTTCATGACAAAACATAAGTACTGCGTATTTTAGCGGTAATGATCTATAATCAAATTTAATTTAATTTAAAATTTCATTAAAAAGTAATTAATACGCAAATAATAATTTGCGGTTGATCTTTAGCATTTTAATCGTTTCAAACTTGCGTCCACACACTCCCACAATACGCAGGTTGTATTTCAACCCTTATCAGTTAAACGCACTGCAGTAAGCGTAATAGATTAATAAATCATATTTCTTGTTTGTCCCATTTCATATCCTTTATTTTTGTCAACAGTGTTGATGGAAATACTTTACTTCCCATTTTTTGCAGTTTGATTGTCGTTGAAAATTATTTATTACTAACGGAACTTCAAGCCAATATAAAGGCTATTATTATGTTTCCTTTATATTACCTGCCATTATAGACAATATTAATTTTATTATACCCACTGAGTTAAAGGCTTAAAATTTATTTAGGATGCAATTAATGAGAAATTAAAACAAAATCATGTAATTGTAAGATAGCGATGTCATTAATGTTTATAATTGTTTTAAAATGAATACCGCACTTTATATGTTAAAATAAAACTGATTATTGTTTTGTAACCTTAAAATTACACCCTCCGTCGTAAACCAGCGACTTCCTGCCCCCCTGTATCTAAGTCCTGTAGGACAGATCCGGTACTTAGGACTACACCTTGACAAACGCTTACCTTGGAACTAGACTACTAGACTGAAACGACAAGAAACAGCTCGCCGTTTCAGGCTACTTCAACATTTACTAGACAAACGCTCTAAACTCCCAATTAATTACAAGAGACTCATGTACATGACAATCATTAGACCCATCTGGACTTACGGAATAGAGCTTTGGGGCTCCACTAAGCCATCGAATTCCGCTCGTATTCAATCCTTACAATCCAAAATCCTTCGGAAAATCCTCAATGCTCCTTAATTTGTTACGAACAAAGTAATCTATAATGACCTCCACGTTCCGATTATAATATCCCGAATCCGATATCAATATTTTCATGACAAACTTCATTTCCACTTAAACCCACTAGTTTCAAACCTCGCAACCTCTTCAATTCCTGATAATCCTCCGAGGCGTCTGAAAAGATGATGGCTTCGTGACCTTCTTAGCTGAAGTTTTTATTTGAGTTCTACCACTGGGTAGTTTCTCTACTTGTCTTTTCATGTCAATGTATTCATTCATTATATTTACTTGATGTGTTCTGTATACAGTTGTAAATTTTAATATATATATATATATATATATATATTTTTAAATTACACAAAAAGAGATTTAAAGTTTTCTTTTGCCATCTTATTGATTACTAGCGTTCATTATTGAAAGTATTAAACCAAAAAGATTTATATAGATTTTTTCTTTTTTTATACTTCGTATAATGGTTCTAAAATAATTTAACGCCACGTTAAATAAGATAAGCAATATCTACAGCCCCGGTGAATAACTGATCAAGCCGGATTTTATTCAGAGTTAACACCTTTTAGATAACCGGGATCGTTTCATTCTCGTAATTTTTGGCTTGAAATGGATTTGAAATATAAGCAATAACTCCTTTTCAAGCCAATTCCTTACTTAGCCCCTTATTCACTACTAGAATAACTCGATTCCGTAATTTCTTTAAGTACAAGAAAATCGTTTAGGAGAAAATTCTACTTAACCACTTATTCATCGGGGCTGTAGATATATCGTCAGGAATGTTTTCATTTATTTCTAATATAATTTGTTATATTCACAAAAGTAATATGCTATACCTAACAGGCCAGTCTCAAACTCAAAAACTTAATAGGCAAATTGACATGTATCTATAAAGAATCACATACACAATGAAAGAAAAAAATTATACAAAAAAACTTTCAGTAGTGAGGAAAAACAAAAATTATAATCAAAATAAACAAAAATTGTATCTATACATTCTTAGTAACTTATATACATCTACATGAACAATAACAATAATATAAGATAATTTGGTATCCTACAATAATAAATGCTTTGTTCTTTTATGTACGTACCGCTTTGTACTATTTTTTGTGTAGTTCTCTATATTTTTTATAAATTGTGTTTACACTTATTAAAGAAGTTTTTGCATAATTTATTAATAAATTCATTAATATACGGTATATATAATTCTTTGTGCATAATTTTAACTCTAGTGTAATATGCATAGTTTCCAGCAATTCTTAGGGATCTGTTTTGAAATATTTTTAGTTTTTTATAACTTGTTGTCAGGAATGTATAACGACTATTTCTTGCAAGGAAGGTTCAATAACGACATCCGATAAATCGGCATGGCCAGGGTGATCGAAATTCGGTGGATACATTTTCACCGCTTCAATAAAAACTTTATTGAAGTATCTTAATAAATTAATAACTAAAGTAATTTATGAGAGAAATCTTTAATGTCTTTTTAAAAATTTTTTGAAACAGAAAGCGTGAATTTTGCTCAATTATTGTATGTTTGTTTGTTTATGCGGTTGTGGTTGATAGGACGATGCTACGTTGGGAGCTCTAAATTTTGCCTATTCAGGTTTAACTAGGATAGAGATTTTTAACGAGCACCCGGCCTCGTATAGGCTTGGGAACCCTGTATAACGTCTCTTCCGATGGATGGCATAATCAAGGATTTTTTTATTGGCTTTAAAAAATTCGAAGCCCCTCTGCCGGGCAGCGAACCTGCTATCATGGGATTAGTAGGTTGTTACGACTAAATTATTAATTTATCCAAATATACAAATATTTGCTATTGCCCTAAAATAAATAGGTGAACTATTTGTTATGAATTCATTGTAATTTGAGATATTTGAAAAAAAGCAATTGCGTGAATATCGGGGTCCTATTTCATTCCATGGGGGAAAAGAAATGTTATAAATGAAATATTAATAAGTGTTAAAAAATGGTCCGGTTGCAGATGGAATAAATAAATAGTGATGTTATATTTATTAGAAACCGAATTTTTGACTCACTTTACAGGTTTTCTTGAAGGCTATTTAAGTACTTCTGTTTCCTACATTAGAGCTCTGAAGAAGACCGGCAATGTGGGTCAAAACGTCGGTTTCTAATGAATATATTATAACTATTTAAGAAATTAATTCTTTGACCTCCACACGGGTCATTTCCTTCCCGTCACTCGAGTAAATAAGGCTCACTAATAGTATTAAAATATTAATAATATTTATGATAGAGAAAAAAAAGAGAAAATCGTTGACTGGAAGATCTAATTAGGATGGAAATAGTTGGGGGTGCAGTCAATGTGAACAACTAATAAGTTAGACATATTTATTGATAGTGCCGACGTTTCAGTTACTTTGTAGGTCATCTTCAGGGCTATGAGAGTAAACAGACAAAAAAAATAAACTATAAAAAAACATTACAGTACCAAGAAATGTAAAGAGAAAGACAAAGAGAAGGTAAACAGAAAGATATAAAATGAAAAGTGTACATATAAAAAATGAGATATAAATGTATGGAAAACTTAGTATAATACAGATAAAATATAAAATGCATGATAATAGACTCCTGGAGAGTTGCATCAGTAAAAATGAATGAAAATTGAAAATTAATTAATTTATTTATTTATTTAATATAAATTTATATTAAATCCCATACTTATATTTTCAATTTTATATTTATTTTTACTTCTCTACCAGTCATTCACGTCACTGTGTCATTCACGATATTCCTTTCATTACTTTCTACATATTGCTTCTGTTTTTCATTCATTACTTTCTACGTATTTCTTCTGTATTTATTCCTTGGCATAATATATTGTATCAATTTTCTTTCATTTTGACTTATGTAACTTTCCAGGAGTCTATTATCATGCATTTTATATTTTATCTGTATTATACCAAGTTTTCCCTAGATTTATATTTCATTGTTTATATTTACACTTTTCATTTTATATCTTTCTGTTTACGTTCTCTTTGTCTTTCTCTTTACATTTCTTGGCACTGCAATGTTTTTTTATAGTTTATTTTTTTGTCTGTTTTCTCTCATAGCCCTGAAGATGACCTACAAAGTAGGTCGAAACGTCGGCACTGTCAATAAATATGTCTAACTTATTAGTTGTTTACATTGACTGCACCCCCAACTATTTCCATCCTAATTAATAATATTTGTTATTTAATGAATAACAATCATTGCTTGTAAAAAATGTATACCTTAATAAGTCAATGAAATTCATCATAAAACTCAAATAATAAATAATTTATAATTATTAGTAAGTTTTATCAAAAACAAAAAAAAAAGCTCGATGTACATAAGTAAAACAGTGGATAACCACTTTAAAATGGACGGTTAGAGGGTGAAGTAGTATTTTTAAGCCCTCTATGGAAGCCGGAGGTACTTACCAGCTAAGCAGGCTTGTCAAAAAGTTGTACAAGCCATCAAGAGCAGCCTCGATCCGGAAGTTGTCAAGTCTCACAACTTAGTAATGTCCTTCCCTACACTCCCCCATACATCCTTATTTCTTTCTTATTACCTTATCCAATTTGTATCTGGTTCATACAAACCGAGAAAGAAATGTCTAAAGGTTTGATTATTAATATAAAACTCCATAGGATTAGAATAATTATTATTATTTAAATTTATTAAAATAATAATTTTTTTCCTCTTTACATACTTATCCACACCTGTCAAGTAAAAACAATTGACAATTAGCAGATCAGCTATCAGAAAAATAAAACAAAATAACATGAGAGGCATGAAGAAGAACAGTACCCAGCGGCCCCTCTCCCGTGGCTTGATTTAATTTCTTATGATAATAAATCCCTCATCCACGTTTAAATTTAAATAGTCATCACTAATTATTTAAAAAAATCAAACTATTACAGTTTGACTAAAAAAAAAAAACCTGTACCACTACAACCCATGAAGGGTCTGGGGTTCAGTACATGGTAGAGACTGTACTGTTTCATGGACAACGGTTCTGCAAGGAGGTGACTTGTCCTAGGTCACGCTCGACCGCCAGATTTTCCCCCCTTATTTTGGGTACCCTATTTTTATAATATTTTATAGAGGCTGGGTGGGCCCCAGGAGGGTCCTAGATCCTATATGATCCATCTCCCGCTGCAAATAGACTAAATAAAAATCATGACCTGCAGCGGGAATTGAACCAGGATTTCCGGCATGGTAACTCATTACTCTACCACTGAGCCACTCCTCTCCCTCAGTTTGACTAACTGTAGTTTATAATAGTTTGACTATAGTTTATAATTTTATATTCTACAAGATCCTAACGAAAAGCGGGGATGACAAAAAAATGAATGTAGGATGATTTTTAAAATAAAATTTGTATATAATTTACCCAGGGTGTCAAGGGCGCCTGAATTGAAAGTTGCTGTTCTGTCTCGGTTTCAATTCTGGCTTTGTTAGATAAATTATTTAATCTTTTAACAGCCTTAGATGAATCCGGTGTGATCTGGAGACCCTCCAGAGGCTTAAGCATCTCTAAACAAGGATACAAGGTAATCTTAATGGAGAGAAAAGCATTGAGGTGAATATGATCTTAAACAAATCACCTCCTTGCACAACTGTTGGCCTAGAAACCGTGTCCATTCTCTATTCTGTACTGAATCCAAGACTCTTGATGGGTTGGTGTGGTACAGTTTTTTTTTACATATCTCTTCTTCGATATTAAACAATTCATTTTATTATTTAATTTTCATTTGCACCTGCGCAATTGGGGGCATCCAGTAAATTTGATCCAAGTGCTTTTTTTCTTTGCTTTCCTACAAGATCATCGAGTTTTGGAATAAAAATATCAATAGGTGAGTAGGTCTCTTGGCCAATGTCTTTTTAATCTTTTCCTGTCAAATCCAGGTAACAGGGAGTAGGAAAGCGGAAGAACGAGTGGGTTTGGGTGATATTGTGTCGATGAGTAGAATGTTATGAATATATGATTTTATAGTGGGAATATTCATGTCGTTGTGTATAGTGTGATTCGAAATATACCATGGTGGATTAACATTTTTTCTGACAATTTTGGACTGTGTTGTTTGTATCTTTTGTATGTGAACTTTTTTTGCTGATCCCCAAAGTTCTGCTCCATATGTCCAAATAGCTTTAGTAAACTATTATAGATAAGTCGTTTGTTCCGTAAGTCAAGTGAAGAGCTGTAGTACAGAAGATGTGATAGTTGTTTTTACCGTCTAGTAAGTTCTTGTCTTTTTAATTTTGTTTGTATGTTATATTAAACAGTTTAAAATTTATATTGTCAATACAAATAAAAAATATCGAATATGAAAAAAAACAACACATTTTTCGTTTTCAAGCTACAGCGTTTGCTTTAGTATTGATAATTGATATAAAACTCATACAGAATCATCTAGAAGGGACATAAGCAATCTATAACGGACGGCATGTGGTGTCAGAAATTCTCTTTTCTGCCCTGAAGAAGTCAGCAGCATGTCTGGCGAAACGTTGGCGAAAAAGTTAGCGACACGGTCTAAACCAGAAGATACCACTGAAGTATTTTGTATAAATAGTGGCCGTGGAAACCTAAAAGATTTTTTTCAATCTTCTGAAAAGTACTGTTTTTCACTTTCGATACTTTGCATTTGTATTGACGATATAGATCGAAGTGTACGTACGTATTTGTAAGTGTATGAGTGTTTAAATGTTTATTTATTTAGATAAAATGTCAAAACACCTTTTGAAGAGTATCATTTGTTTATGATAACAACTCATTAAGAACATTCAGATAAAGCAACGACCCATAACAGGGACCTAGACATTCCGCTAAGACAATGCTCGGTTAAGAAGCAGGTGGAAATCCCCTGGCCTTGTCCCAATACTGCAGCGCCCATCTAGAAAGGAAGCAGTGATTTGTTTATTCTGTCTAGTTTCTCCGGTAATCAAGATTTCCTAGGATGCGATGCCTCATGGCCACAGCCTCATTACTGCCTGAGGTTAAAGGCAGGAAAATAAAAAAGAACGGTAATGGGGTATAAGCGAATGATCAACCGACTGAGGTACACAAACTTTAGTGTTCGATCTGATCTCATCAAGATCTCGGGGTTGATGGAGAGAAAAAAAAGTCCTTGAAACTAGTGAGTTAGCACATTCCTCAGCTGTCATTCATTTTTTTTAATTATACTAAAATTGGTGCGGTAGTTTTATTTGAGGCTTGGATGTGATGGGATTTTTACTCTAATTAGTGCCTAGCTGCATTTTTAGGTTAGGATGCGCTCTTCGGTTTTTCCTTTGCTGTTATTATTTTTCTGTCCTGATTTGAATACGTGACATATTGCCACGTATATTTGTTTCTTGTTCTTATTTGTGGTTAGAATTCTTCCATTAATGCCTTAAATACTTTATATCTCTTTTAACTATATAGCTCTTCAATATTAAAAAATAAAACTTTACCATTGCAACGCAAGGAGGATTTTGGAATCAGTTGGGGCTGTACACTGTTCCTAATACAAGTTTTTTGTATATACTTGTTTCTTTAATTATATAATCATGATTCTGTATAGATACATTTAAATGATAATTATTTTTAAGTCTATATGGCACAGCATATAATTTTTGTGAATTGTAGCAATCTTATATAAGTATATAAGAGAAGACATCGGGTGTGTTTAGAGCTGATTTGACAGAGATAACGCGTTACCGCCAGGCTTTCTCTAAATTAGGGGTACCCACTTAATAGAGGCCTGATAAGTTCTAGGAGTATGCACAAATCCCTTAAGGACCATACATAGCTGTTAACAGATTTAATAATCTATCTGCCTCAGCCGGATTCGAACACGGTACCTTAAGCTCTAGTCACTCAGCTATCCCGCTACTACACTCTCTTAACTGAAATTGAAAAAATAAGCTAATTAAGGAATCTAAATTATGTAAGTTTCATCTCATTATCGCCATAGCCAAAGATTTTTTACTCCCTTTAAAAAAATCCTTGGGCCACCTGCCGGACTACAAACCCAACATAATTGTTTAACAACTAAAACTAGGAAATATCTTCTGGAAAGTCCAAGTATATTGCTATATATTAATCCGGATCAAGTTGTGTAAAGTTGCAAGATACAAAATAAACCCACGATTATATTTATAATGGTTATACTATTTAAAGTTATGATCTTATAAGCTTTTCTAATTTAAACAATAATCTATAAACAAATAGATAAAAATAAATCGAATTAAAATTATTGAAAACCCAATCCTCTACTTTTCAATGCACTCATAGCAAGTACTCTTAGATCTAATATGCTTTATTGGCAATATAATGTGGGTATATTAATTGTTTTCAACAAGAATGATTAAAACATATAAACAAACACGCACTCATATACATAAAAAATATCGATATTGTATAAAAGAATGACATTGTAATTTAAAACAGAAAGCCTACTCGATTCATTTGACAACACGATGAATTTTCAAAATGTGTTTTTTAAAATTTATATCAGTTATATCTCAACAGCAGCTTACCTTTTAGACCACAAAGTCCTCGATTATGATTTTATTTTATTTTTTTTATAATTTTTTTAAAAATTATTTTATTGAATTGTACAACTGTAATATATACATCTAGTACAAGGGCTGTATGAATAAATAAATGCATGAAAGGACGTGTAGAGGCACTACCCATTGGCAGCACTCTAATTACATTTCTATTATAGAAGGTCTCGAGGCCATCTTCTCTTCAGACGCCTAGGAGGATTGTCCGGGATGGAATTGGAACCAAGGATGGAAACTAGTGGGTTTGGATGGGCCTGGAGTTTATTATGGAATGATAGGTATTTGGAATGGGCTAAATCGGTAATATATGGAACGTTCAGGTCATTATGGATGGTTTTATTTGTGACAAAATAAGGAGCGTTTAGGATTTTGAGAAGGATTTTGGATTGCAAGGATTGAATACGAAAGGAATTTGATGGTTTGGTGGAACCCCATAGTTCAATTCCGTAAGCCCATATAGGTCTTATAACAGTAACATAAATAAGTCTTTTGTAATTGATTTGAAGCTTTGAGCGTTTGTCTAGTATGTGTTGAAGTAGTCGGAAGCGTTGAGCTGTTTCTTGTCTTTTCAGTCTTGTGTGAGGGTTCCAAGTAAGACGTTTGTCTAAGTTGAGTCCTAGGTAGCGGATCTGTTCAACAGGGATAAGTGGAGTACTATTAAAGGATACAGTAGGGCAGGAAGTCATGGGTTTTCGGCGAAGGGTAAAGGTAATTTGATGGGACTTTTTGGAATTGATTTTAATTCTCCAATTGATTTTATTTAAAAAAAATAAAAACACATTTATACAAAAGGCTCAAAGAATATCTGTTATATAAATATAAAATCCATAAAGTGTTTAATTTTTAAACAAAGTTTTATATAATCTGTTTTTACTAATTACTTTTATAAAGATTATATTTAATTACGTTGAAAGATTGGTAAAAATGTGATAGGTAAAACACACGAAATCATCCAATTTTTTTAAACCCAATAAATTCATAACAATATTAAAACAAATGTATAAATTTTGGGAAATGAGTGGCTCAGTGGTAGAGCGATGAATTACAATGTCGAAGATCCTGGGTTCAAATCCTACTGCTGGGAAGACTTTTATTGAATTTGTTAGCAGCCGAAAATGGATCGTAAGGGACCTAGGACCATTCTAGGGCTCACCCAGTCTCTATAATGTGGATACCCAAATAGGGGGGAAAACTGATCGTGGTTTAAGACAAATCACTTCCCTGCACAACCGATGTCCAAGAAAAAGAACAGTCTCTAACATATACTAAATACCAGACCGGTTCACGGGTTGTAGTGGAACAGGATTTTTTATTTCATTTAATTTCAATTTATGCTGGATATACCCAATCGATCGATGCTAGAGTGTGAGTCCTAAATTTTGCCTATACTTGACAGTTTTAATTGTCCTGAATTATATAACACGGCATGTGACTTAAGTTGGCTGAAGTTTGATTGAGTTTCAAGTCTCTCAAGTTGAGTTTAAGAAAACAAACGAGTTTAGCAGTTTAGATTATTAAACATTTATAAGAGCATTATAACGGTTTAGTTTCCTCATGATCGAAGTTCTTCCGATTCTCTTCAGTTAGAATCCTTTGGTCCAAGTCGATGAAACCAGCGAAACCTGTTATGTATTGTTTTTTTTATTTCCACAGTCGATTCCAAAGCCGCGATCTACTTTCAGATCTTGACCGCGAAATCCTTAATGAAATAGCTTGTTTTGGTGGTTTTTAAGGTTTCGACAGTTGATTGTAGATTATAATTCATTAAAAATATAGACTAATTTTAAAAAAAATGTTTTTTCTACAATCGTCGACATACCCCTAATGAAAGCATTCTAATAAAAAAAATATTGCACCACTACAACTCATGAAGAGCATTTGGGTGCATGGTATCGATCTGGCTGAGTTGAGTAGCCCTGTACCCTACATACTACTTTTACGTATTATATTATTTGTATAAAAATTAGTATGGCTTTCTAAGTTAACAGTTGTGGTTTTTGTATGAAATATAATCAAATTTGGCTTTGATCATGAAATAAATGTGTAGTTATATTAAATCCAGATCCTTGAGGATCTAACTATGGCTGTTAACATTCTTTCACAGCCTGATTTGTCCCCGGGATCTTCAGAACAGCAATTCTGGGCGTTACATATTGGCCAAACCACGATCTTGAATTTATATTTTTAAAAATCCTGTACCTCTATCCTGCAGTCTGTACAGTATCCAGGGATTTGTCCGAGATAATGCTTTACCGCCAGGTTTTCTCACATAATTAAGAGGCTGGATGAGCCCCACAGGGCCAATCCGTGGTTGTTAATAGATCAAACAATTACCTGCCACAGCCGTATTTGAAATTGAAGCTCTGCGAGTTACCAGTCTTCTACTACACCCTCGAAATATAAGATATATTTAAAAAATAAAAAGAATACAAATATCTTACGGTTATTTGCACTAAAATCGTTAGACACCTTATCAAATTATTTCTCATCAGTCTTATTAAACCAAAGTGAAAACCGCAATTTTTTGAATCTCTATGAACCAAATAATATAGAAAATTAATAAGGGAGTTAAAATACAAGATACAGCTATTGTCTTAATTATTAGTTTAAATACACACGAGAAACAAAATTAAGGAACGTTATGCTATTTCTTGACTATGCGTTAAGAAGGAATTATACAAGGCCTTGCAGTTTTGTAATCTCAATTTTGATTCGACCTTCAATGCATTGCTCTGCAATCTGAAGTTTTGTTTTTTGTTACGCTTTCTTAGTTATGTTCGCATTTTTCATGGTCGGAAATTTGAACATTGAATTAAATGTAATTATTAATTATTTAATTTAAAAATATTCCCTCGCGTACTCCACATTGAGCTACCCTGTACAATAATAATAATATGTTTATTTATCCTGGGACAAGTCCCTTTAGGATAAAAATGTAGGTAGTGTACGCTATTAGGCCTTAGAGGGTAAAATAATTACGTTTAATTAATTACTACAAATAATTTAGTAAGTGAAAAATAATAAAAAATAATAATGTAAAAAAATGCGTATTTCCTCCAATAACAATATTGTAAAAACAGATTAGAAGAAGAAAAAAAATTTAAAATAAGTTAACAATATTTATATAAGAGAAACAATTTATAATTACATATACATCAAATTTATCCCAAGCAAAAAACAAAAAATAATGAAAAAAAATTCAAACAAAACTATCTGTGAATTACACTTATTTCCATTATTTCTTTTTTTTTTTTAAATATCTAACAAGATGATATTAATACATATGTACGCGGTTTATATCCCACGCACTCAAATATATTAACATACATAATCACCGACACAAGTGTACATTATAAAAAAACATCATTCATTCATCGAATGAGAGAATTTTAATTCAAATACTATTTCCGATTTTTTATTAGGTGATGTAATATACAGGATTTGAAAGTTATTGGAACGAGGAATGGAAGAAGGTATAGAGTTCCAAAGGGATGAGGATCGGATAAGGAAAGGTCTGTCAAAAGCTGCGGTGGGATGCTGCATATAGATCAGAGAGCCGAGAACGGCTATTGCGAGAGAGGACTGTGGTTTTGAATTGAAGGAGATCGAAGATGTATGATGGTCGGCGGGATTCGATATCTATATTATACTGTATACTTTGTATAGAAATCATAACTTCAGGAATTTTAAACTATTACAGAACTAAACCGACATTCTGAAGCTAATATCTGTATAATGTTATTGAGTAATCATGTAATTAATATTGATGTAATTAAGGAATATCTGTATACTGTGACAAATATGGCTCCTTTCTCAAAGTATCAGAATCCATTTATTACAAAATTGCTGAGTTGAAGTGAAAATTATCTAACGCGATGAGACAAGTTAATGAGATTTAAAAACTTTGTCAGAAAGTAATAGAATGGATTTCTAAAGCCCCCAGGGCTCCAATGAACTTGCAAGTTTTATTAAGTCAACATAAGTAAGGCTCCATTAGTTAATTTATGGAATTAGGAGAAGGAATTGTACCGTCACTCTTTTGGGGTATTACAATTGAGATGTTGCTCCCACGTATTAGCGAAATAAGTTTTTAAGGTGCTAAAGTAATAAAAAGATATGAGTAATGATTAGAAACTAAGCAGGGAAAAAGTTTTTCATTTTTTTAAATTTAAATCAACATTCCTAATATAATTAAATTATTAGAGAAAATAATTTAACTATGTGGGTAGTTCAGAGTGGAGAGTGCCAGGTTCAAATCCGGTTGTGACTAATAAATTATTATTCGGCTAACAACTTTGGATCGATTGCAGCTGCAAACTCTCCAGAGTGAACTCCCTCCGGCTCAGTATGATCTCGGTCAGATCACCTCCCTATCAGCGTAAACGTTGGCTTAGGTACAATACAATCTCTATCTTGTAGTCAAGGTTGAGTTGTAGTGGTACACAGTGTTTTATAGCTAAAAAACATTTATTTAGGTATTGTTGTATATTATTATTTTTGTTGTTTGTTCATGGCTAATCGGACGATGCTACATTGGGAGCTCTAAATTTTTCCTATCTAGGTTTAATTAGGATAGGTATTTTTAACGAGTATCTGACATCGTACAGGTTCGGGACCCCCGTTTAACGTCTCATCGGCTAGGACGGAACTAAAGATGTTTTACTCCCTTTAAAAATTCCTAGGGCAACGAACCCGGGATCTTTGGCTTAGTAGTTTGTTATGCTAACTACTGGACCACAGGTCGCCCTGTTTTATTATTTAGTAAGGGGAGCGGGGCATATGTTACTATGCTTTAGGTTTCAGGTCAAAATACGGCTGTGACAGATAAATTATTTAATCTGTTAACGGCAACGATTAGACTCTGTTGGATCCACCTATGGCACATTCAGCCTCTAACAAGATGCTACCATTAATGGAGGAATAACATGGCGTTTGAACGTGAATCTGGGACAAATCACCTCATTTTTTTAGCTATTTAGTTGATTTTTCTATAGCACTTAGTATTTTTTTTTTGTAAAACATACATTATATTTTACCTTATGATATGTTGTTAGACATTTTTTTTATGTTCATAATCATTTTTTTTTGTTTATGCAATTTATTTCATGATTAACTAACTCATGAATGTATTTTAGCTATGTAATGTTTTAATGGACAGATAAAACATTTTTTCTCGTAATGGGTTTTTAATTTTTTTCTTACTCTATTAATACTAATTTTTTTTGGAGCAATTTAGTCGATTTTTCTACAGCGTTTAGTAATAAGCCCTATTTTTAAAAAGTAAAAATTAATGAGATTATGTACCTTGATAGGTTTTTAGAGATTTCTGTCGGTTTATTTTGCTATAGTTCAAGCAATTTAGTCGATGATTACTCAATATCACAGCTTTGTGAGTGTAATTTAAAGAAATTATTAAGCTAAATATTTTTTTCTGAAAAGATATCAGCTTTTAAATAGGTTAAAAATAGTATGTACTATATACAGAACACAAACCCTTCAAGGGTTGTTATGGTACATGTTTTTTTAAATATTTTTTTTTAGCAATGAGCTAGATTTTTCTATAGCGCACAGTAATAAATATGTAATCAACCCGAGGTACTTCATGGGTTTTAGTGGTGTAGTTTTAAAAAAAAATTAATTAGTATGCTTTTACTTGTGGTATCCGTGGATTTCTGGATAAAACATTGTTGTTTTAGAATACAAGAAACACGTGATGGAGATTGATTCGGTAAGAGAAGCGTAAGAGGAGAAAGTCTGGTTTGGAACAATAGATAGGCGTGATCTTGAGTATTTAGTGTGTTGTGTTATGTTGACCATCTTGTGTTATCCTTGGGTTGGAACGCTGGTGTGTGATTTCACCGAATAAGTAGGGAAAAAAGGTCAAGTTTGGACTGTCCCGTTCCAATTTTAGCGTAGGAAAAACTAGTGTAATGTGATGTTGCATGGAGCGTCGATAATCATGCAAGGGCACTGTTCGGATCTGACCCACTCAAGCGCGGCGATCTTTAACCGGATTTGCATAGTTTCACTTTTTCTCATTCCTACGCAATGAATTAGGGAGTAATGTATCCGGAAATGTATAAGTTGCGTGCGTAAATTTAAGTGACAAAGTTCGATTTTTGATTATCTATTTATTATACTGGCAGATTTAATTTAATCCTTTAGCGCCCGGGTATGGAGCCTATGGGATCTAAGGCGGGGGCTTCTGGGGCTCACCCAGCCCCTATAAAATGGGTAGCCAAAATGGTGGGAAAATTTGGTGATTGAGCGTGATCTAGGACAAATCACCTCCCAGCACAACCATTGTCCAAGAAACAGTACATTCTCTACCACGTACTGAACCCAATACCCTTCTTGACCTCTAGTGGTACAAGTTTGTTTTTTAATCTATTATGCAATATCTTTGATGCGCGGTCATAAGGGCTTAAGTCAAAATTTTGAATTTTTCAGGAGAGCAACATCAAAGTTCAAAACTTTATGTAAAATCTAATTATTGATATTATTTGTAATTTTATTTTTATAAAACAATATAGTAGTAATTTACAAACAATATAGTAGTAATTCTATTTGAAGCATACATTTATTTCTTGTCTGATCATTCCTAATTCTGTATTATGACTTATTTTGACTTAAGCCCATATGACCTCTCATCAAAGATATATTATAATACACTGGGGCATGTAATAAATTTATAAATACTCCAAAAACTGAAATCCAGTTTTCAAATCGTGCTGATTTCAAACCGTATTTTTTAATAGTTCAGAATAACTATTAAATGTAACGTGACATGTAATCTATAAGACTACAAATAAATTTTTAGTTTTAGACTACAAATTAAGTTTTGGAGAGAAGATTTTTTTTATTAATATGGAGTTTTAAAAATGTCCGGATTTCATACGTCATATTTATTTTTCTGTTTTATAGTTGAAAATAACCATGAAGAAAAAACAAATTTTATATTTTTATGATTTTCACTAGTATATATAACATAGGTTTAATACATTGTTAATACGGGTTGTATATTACAAAGCCCCTAGCAAGAAAAAACTATTGCATTCCTGTAAAAAAAATTATCAGTACAACTGATGAAGGGTCTTGGGTTCATTATATTAGGAGAATGGTTTTAATGACAACAGTTATGCAGGGAGGTGGATTTAACCTCAATCGAGGATGCCCACTTTATAGAGGCTGGATGAGCCGCAGGAGACTCTGTAGGTCCCACAGGTTTCATATTTAGCTTATAACAGATTAAATAATTTATTTACCACAGTCGGATTTGAACCCAGAACCTCCAGGATTCCACCTTAGCACTCTACTACCTCAGCAACACCGGTCTCTGATTAATCATAAAATATTCATTAAAATAAACGAATTTATATCCAACATTAATTTATTGTTTAGGAAACACAAAACCCTTGGGATACGACATCAGAATTCGAAGGGGGAAGTCATTGGGATACTAACGGGTTTTAAACTGAAACAGGATTGGCTTGACACATATTGAGGTGGCGGACGCCGGCAGTCCTCTGGTTTTGAACACGGTTCCGCTCTGCCATTGTCGACAGATGTAATTTCGATTTCATTTCGCTATAATTTAGCAAACTGTATCCCACCATGACGAACCTTTTCGCAGCTTAATGATGCCCTGGATGGCATTTCAGGCCAGTTATAATAACTCTTGGCAATAGTCTCATGGTTTGAATTGTTTAATACTTAATAATGTTATTATTAATTTTTTTATAATATTATATTATATGTATTATTATATTAATAATATATACAACATTATCAATAAATATAGTTTCAATGTAATGTGTATAATCTTCAATAATAGAAAAATTTATATTTTTATTTGGTTTTTAAAACATAATTTATTTAAAAAATAATTTTCAAATGATATATTTAAAAAACCTCAACGGTTATTAATAGTCGAATTCTCATCATTTTGCCTCTGGCCCTTTAATGAACGTAGTTGAAGCATTTTCTTATCAATAGTCCAGGATCCATGGTCCATTTTTGCACTTGATTAGTATCAATCAAGTCAAATAAGAAGAATAAAAAAAAAAAAAGCTGGTTAGTAATCATTTTTGATGACCTCGCTATCGATACACGTTGGAAGGAGGGGACTCTTTGATCCAACAATACAATTTGTAGGACAAACATTTTTTCAAATAATTTAGATAATCTTCTTGAGATTTAACAAAAAAAAAAACCCAGTTAGTAATACATTTTTGAGAATCATCAAATCGACATATTGTATCCTTTCTACCACTGTTAGCTGCCACAATCGGTAATTTTCGTACAGGAAATTGTTGGGCGTCTCATCGAAACGAAGCTATTTACGAAGATTCAGCTTGATACTAATCAAGTGAAAAAATGGACCATGGATCCTGGACTACAACCTATATTAGTAATAATAATAATAAAGTCTTTATTTATTCTAGGACAAGTTAGAATAACAATACATGTTTCTATACAGGGTATTATTATGTCTTAGAGTATAATGTAATTACATTTAATTAATTAATATAATTAAATTAATAATGAGAACGAATTAATGAAACAAATTGCGAATTACTACCTACTACTATCTGCATCTTAATTACTTTAAATACTTTCAATTATATTCGCTTTAAATATGTTTAGCGATAAATAAATATGTACTAGTTTCAATGAGCCTTGGTATGCAAAAATTAAATTATTAATTTTTTAATTATTTCTTTTACACAAAAAAGGAAAGATCCCAGCTAAACTTGAAAGAACAAAAATGTAATGTTGATATCCTATTACTATATTTTCATTTTTTTAAAAGTATCCTAGTAGTTATTGTAATTATGATAAAAATTACAAGTTCGTAATTTTAATTTTAAAAATATTATTAAATGAAATTAATGAAAAAATGTTACATTATTCTAAAATTTAGGGTAACAAAAACTATAATAAAGCTGAACGTTCACGTCCACATACAAATAAACATTTATAATTTATTTTATTTTATTAGTTATTGATTTTTAAATATTTTTACTTGAAAAGAAAATATATGTCCAGGACCGGGACTCGAACCCGGGTCACCCTGATCGCTAGAGTTCCAGATTAGCGATTTGGGTGACCCGGGTTCTAGTCTCGGTCCTGGACATATCTTTTCTTTTCAAATAAAAATATTTACTATTGTTAGTGTAATTATCATCAAACAAATAAGAGATTCATTTATTATTTAATTTAATTGGTGAATAATTATTAATTGACTCTATTTTTTTTTCTCTATCTCTGACTCTAGAAAATTTACCATTATCATAAATAATTACATTAGTGCTTACTATTTCAGACTTTATTTTTCAGCTCCATTTTCTAATCCGAAATATTATTTTGATATAAATAATTATTATTTATTTTGGCAGACCCCCTTTATAAATTTAGATGTAATTCATGATTTCAATGGACTTATAAGCAACAGACTTGAATTTTATTATCGATAAAAATGCAAAGTATCGAATGTGAACAGTTTTTTCACTCTCTTGAAAAGTAGCGTTTTACACTAGTATATATATATATATATATATATATATATATATATATATATATATATATATATATATATATAGGATTTATGAACGTAAATACTTACGAAACAGAGGACCAAGAGAAGAACGGGTAACTCCATGACTGACTGAGGCCCACTGAAGTGGCCGGCCGCTGCAGAGAGTTGATAAAGCTGGAGCTGGCCTTGGGACGAAGCTAATTACACCGCTTCCACAGCGTACTCCTCCTGCCCCTCTACTTCGGCCGATAGCCTCGAGGTTATTGGTCCTCCGGACCATCTGCGTGCCGTACTTCCTCGACCACCGCTACTCCTGAGAACCAGTTCCTTGACCGGAGTATGCTCGCAGCTTTCAACTCCTTCTTGCCTGAATCATAGGTCATCATCGTTATGCGTTCTTCGACCTATCTCCTAGTTACAACTTCTTCTTCTTGTAGTTCGCGAGATAATATTCCTCCAATCTGGTAATGTGGGTAATCCAAAATTATCAGTTTCGATACAATTTTCACTTATTTCATCATTGTTAAGAGTCGATCGTCCAAAAAAGGATGACCCACTGGGGAATATAGGAGATTACATAACACGGTATTGCTAAGCATGCATCCGGTAAATATTATTCAGGTGATAGCGTCGCGAAGATTAAGATGGGGGTGTAAAGTTGCTGGGTTTAGTAACGAACGAATTCCTAAGATGTTAATAGGCGCTGTACCGACGGGGAAGCGTCTGAAGGGTTAACCGAGGCGTAGGTGGGAGGATTGCGTTAGGAGTCATCTAGCGGGTTTGGGTTTGGGTGGTGCTCTGTGGACGGAGGTTTGTAAACATTGGTGGTATCGGCATCGAGCCTTCGGGTTCGTTAAGCCATTTATTTATTAGAGTCGAACTCAACTTACATCTCTGTAAACATGCTCAAAAGTAACACAGATGAATCAGTTGAATTACTTGACAAGTCTCTCATCCCATTATTCATTAGCAGTTAGTACTTTACTATTAGTAGTTGGTTCTTATTTATTCATTTGAAGTCATTTTATGCTATGGCTTATCGGACGTTGGCAAATTTTGATTATCCTGGTATAGTTAGGAAAGGGATCTTAACACCGATAATCTGACACCGTACAGGTTTAGGACTCCCATTTTAAGTTGATTCCTAAGGTTGGCATAAGCCAGCACCTTTGAGGATCTTTGAAAAATCCCAAAGCTGATATCCGTCTGATAAAAATGTCCTAAAATAAAAAATCTGTCTGATAAAAAATCTAAAGCCGATAAAAATGATATCCGTCCTACATCTCCTTTATCCACACTCAAATCCAAACTATTCCTACATCTCCTTAATTCCCAAACAGATGCTCTCTAATCAATAAAATAAATAGCTATATTGAACACAATAGATTGAGAAAGTAATATGAATGTTTGTAAGTATGTGTGTGTGTATATGTATGTATATATATATATATATATATATATATATATATATATATATATATAATATTATTTTTATTAAAGATTGTAAATTTTCCACACTCATTATGATACTGTTATTCATATCATTAGATGTTCTTTTCTACTTTTTTATTTTTCCATTAGCCAATTTCTGTTTATTGTAAATTTGTATTCTATTATTTTGTTTTATATATGTATATATTTTTTTTCTCTATCAGAACATAAATTTCAGTTAATATTTAATTGTATTATTCCAATAATGTAGTTGTTTGGCCAGATATTTTCTATTAATTTCTGTACAATATTATTATTCTTAAGGGGCTTGGTTTCAGAATAAAATTATTTTTCTATTCTATTCTAAAGCCATATGGCGGGCTGAGAACTCGCGATCATCAGCTTAAAAGGTTATTAAGCTAACCGCTACTCCACAGGTCACCTTTTAGTAGTTAGTTCTTGCTTATTATTATATGAAGTCACTTTATGCTACTATAGATAAGCGGACGATGCTAGAGTGGGAGTCCTAAATTTTGTTTATCTAAGTATAATTTGGATTGGGATCTTTAACGAGTACCTGACTTCGCACTGTTTCGTACAATCATTGTACATCCCTTGTGAGGGGTGGAATAACCAAGAATATTTTATTCCCTTCCATACAAAACCCTAGGGCCACCTACCTGTTGCCAACATGTATACTTTGAGCTTAGAAGATTATTAAGCTAACCAGTTCACCACAAGTGACCACAATTTACTCACGTGGAAGCGACAAAACACGCACTGTGACTTAGGCTACACCTACATTGGATCCGATTCAGTGCGACGTGATTCTATCACATACGATGCTGGGGTGTATACATTATACATATTTTTCTATAGATTATAGTGAAATATAAATGTAATAAAAATAATTAATAAATAATTTTAATTTTATAAATTTAAAGAACCAAATGTTATAACTCTCGATATATTTCAGTCATTTGGTTTGCTAGCGACGTCTCATCGTATCACACCGGATCCAATGTAGGTGTAGCCTTAGATGAATGAGAGAAGATCCGTTTTGTGACTAAAATTACTCGATAAGTCTTCCCTAACCATTACCCATTTGAAGTCACGTTATGATATTCTGGATAATCGGACGATGCTACAGTGGGGGTTCTAATTTTATTTTATCCAGGTATAATAGGATCTTTAACGAGAGCCTGACATCGTACGGATTTGGGACTCTCACTTTACGTAACTTCAAAAGGACTCCAACACCAAGGATTTTTTACTCCCTTTTATAAAAACCAAGGGCCACCTGGCGGTTGGACCTTCGGCATAGAAGGCTGTTCATGCTGACCGCTACACCACAGGTGAAGCCAACTCATACATGCGTAAGCGACCAAAACTGTGACGGTGATGGATCTAGAAGATGCCTGTATGAATGTTTATAGTATTAGAATGGTAGAATGCCATTATCCATTCGTAATCGGTAGTCTACTATTCAAATTATTATAGGTCTATATTTCAACTTTTTTTTTTAGACGCTTTGTAGTACTGTCATAAATCAATTGGAGACCAATGAACTGGCTAGAATGTTTAGGGATTATAATAGAAGGGTAGGTTTTGTTTATTTATTTAACATCACTTTATGCTGCTATGGCATATCGAACGATGCTACAGTAGGAGTCCTATATTTTGCCTATCTGGCTGAGTGAGCCACAGGAGGGTCTGTAGATCCCTCAGAGTACAGTCGCAGCTGTTAACAGATTATATAATTTATCTGTCACGGCCCGATTCCATCCCGCTAAGGGCTCTACGCATTGAGTTACACCGCTGCCTTAAAAATAAAAGGAAATAATATTGTAATCATGTTTGGTATATCATCATAGAACACTACAAACATTAAATACTCTTTTAGGTTTCCACGGCCACTAATTATACAAAATACTTCAGTGGTATCTTCTGGTTTAGACCGTGTCGCTAACTTTTTCGCCAACGTTTCGCCAGACATGCTGCTGACTTCTTCAGAGCAGGAAAGAGAATGATTCTCTCATTAGTTAGCGATTCAAAGTTAGCGACACGGTCTAAACCAGAAGATCTTCCTAACAGTATAAATATTCAACAGTATTTTGTACTACTAACATTATTCAGTAGAGTTTCAATTTCCTGTACATAGATTATTCATAATAGAACATAATTTTTACTTATTCCATCATAATGTTTCCCTCGAACATTATGTAATATGTGTATAGGATGATATAGGCGAGGATAAGCACCGGGGACTTAATACACGAATTCATGAATAAATCCATGCATTAGGGCTTCTTTTATTTGCTTAACGTTATACCACGATGCTAGGATATGTAAGATTAATTTATAACGGCCAATCTCCGCTCCTGGGAGAATATTCTATGGAACATTATGACTAGCTAAGTACCGTATTATGGAACCTGTTGTTGAATTTAACATTTTGTTTTATTTTTATAAATAAACGTATTAGTTTAGAGACATTAGTATTGGTTAAATTTGTAGGAACACTAACAAGACAAAAGCTCTAACCTCCTAATTATTATATTCTGATTATAAGGCCTATTTGGACGTACGGAGTAGAGGTTTGGGGACCCACTAAGACATCGAATTCCTCTCGTATCCAAAATCCCTACCAGCTAAAATCCTTAATGCTCCTTTCTTTATTGTGAATAATATCATCCATAGTTACCTTAGTATCCCATTTGTTGCTGATTCGGCCCGAACCAATCCTTTCATGACAAACTTTATTCCCACTCAAATCCACTAGTTTTGAACCTAGCTTCCTCTTGAATTCCCTATAATCCTCCGAGGCGTCTGAAGAAAATGGTCGAGACCTTCTAACGTAAATCTGTTATTTACCAGTGAGCGGTTCTCAAGCAACATTTCTCAACTTGCCTTTACTTGCTTGCTATCATTTACAATTTCTAATATTTAATTGTTGTCTTATTTAGTATAGTTTTGAATTTCAATAGATAAATTGGGGTTGATCCGCCGCAAGACGGGCAGTAAAGACAATTTAATACTTGTTTTGTCCAGCTCAATGGGAGCTTGCTTGATCGCTGAGTTGCTGTGCTGAAGGTCCCTTGTTAAAATCACCTGTGGGATCTGAAAACCTTTCTGGGGTTCATCCTGCCCCTTAATTGTGATAAAAACCTGGCGGTAGAGCGTGATTTCACCTCCTTGCAATACCGTTGTCTTAGAAAGAGTCTATACTATGTACTGTATCCAAGGGTTGTAGTGGTACTGATTTTTTTTGCTTAGCTCAACAACCTTCTGTAAATTTTAATGAATTAAAAAAAACGGGAAAACAGCAATAGAATGCAATAATCAAAATATTAAAACATGACCCGAAATTTCCGGTCGACATTTCAGACATCCCCACACCCACCTCGTTTGCCAGACTTATCTCCAAGAGATTTCTATCTGTTCAAAAATTTTGACAACTTCCTTAAAGGTAAAATTTTTGAAAATGAATCTCATGTAAAAACGAATTTTCAAATTTTATTTCATTAGAAAACTTAGAACTTTTCAGTTCTGGGATTGAAAATTTGATGACGCATCCGGTAAAAAGGTATTGAAAATGAGTACAAATATTGGGAATAAAAATGTTTTTATTGAATAAAGTTGTTTTACTAAATAATTTTTCTATTTTGAAGAGAAAATCGCAAATTGCGAGAACAAGAAGATATGGGATCGGTGAAGAGAAAGGATTTGTCTGACCGAGGTACGTGCCAGGATAGTTCAAGTGGCAGAGTACCACGACGGATGCATGGGAGGCCCGGTTTTGAATCCTGGTCCTGGACAAATCTTTTTTCTTCAAAATAAAAATTATAATAATTATAAAAAAGTAAAATAAAATAAATATATTTCTTTTGAAAACGGATACTTTCCATCGCTACATCAAAAGATCAACGACGTAACTAATTGGCATTTTTGCGTTTAGCCTTCAGTAGCAATTATATTGGTTGAAGCTTTTTAATTCAGGAACGACATATCTAATATTTCATTTCCATTTTATCAAGCTGTTATTTTTGAAAGTGATATAAGTCCATTTGGATCTAAAAAAAATAGTTCATTCTTTTAAATAATTTTAATGATTATTATTTCATAATAAAATTTTAAAGGTCTAAAGTGTTTAGTGCTAAGTGATAAAAACGTTTGCCCGTTTGCCCAAATTTTAAACTAATTCAAATGGAAACCCTTACATATCGCGAATATGAAAATATTATGGTCTTATATCACTTTTAAAATTCCCAAATAAGATGAACTTTTTTTTTTTAATAAAGTCATATTTTGAGTTGTATTATGTTTGAATCTTAAGTTTTATGGGAATATTGACGTATGTAATAAATAAAAAATGAACGTTCGTAAAAAAAAAAATGATCAAGATTTAAAAAAAAATGTAATGGTCAATAAACGAATTTCATTACCATATTTTTTTAAAAATTCATCTGGTTTAATTTTGACAAGAAATGGAAGTTTAAAATACCTCTATTGAAAAATTAGGTTTTTTGAGTTTAGGCATTTTTCAACCCAATGTTTAGGCAATTATAGTGAATTTCTTTCATGACAGAATTCTAAACATTTTTAAAATGTATATAGGTTAAGCTTATTACGTTAAACATTGAGGAATAGCAAGATAAATTTCAAATAGTTATAGGATACAAATACATAAGTTGCTAGAACGAGACTCAACCGAAAAGATAGATAAGGGACTCCTACCTGCTCCCCCACAATATGGAACATATCTTTATCATTTTTCTGCTCAGGTAGCCACAATTTGACTTCCCTCACACGTATCCTAGATTGTCTAATCTTGCCTGGGGGTTGAGAATTCTAGCTATCAGGACAAAAGAGGCGTTTCAGATTCGAGGTATATATTCCAGTCCACGGTCTCTAACGGCTAGCTCGTATATTCTCCCAATGCCAGGAAATCCTAGTTTAATGGAAAATTCATGAAAGCTATAGATAAAATCCCCCACCCAAAAATAAAAAAAGGCTATATTGTATTGTTTTATTTTTTCTACCCCTACTGACTCCATATCAAGTATAGGATATAAATTTCTTCTTCGAAATGTCTCACAACACCCTATATTGTTTATTTTAATATATATAAAACGACTTGATTACAACAATGCGTCATATGTCGTAGCCTAATTCAGGCAAGGCCTGCCGCCATTCCTTTTTATCGTAACAGTCTTCCTCTCTAAGTCCTCTTGCCGCTATTGCCTCCGGGATCCCTTCCATCCACCTCTTTTCTGGCCGATCTCTCTTCCCCCTTTCCGATGATACATGCTTCAGTACCCTTTTAGGCCATCGGTCGTCCGCTATCCTCATAAGGCTACACCTACATTGGATCCGGTGTGATACGATGAGACGTCGCTAGCAAACCAAATGACTGAAATATATCGAGAGTTATAACATTTGGTTCTTTAAATTTATAAAATTAAGATTATTTATTAATTATTTTTAGTACATTTATATTTTACTATAATGTATAGTAAAATATGTATAATGTATACACCCCAGCATCGTATGTGATAGAATCACGTCGCACGGAATCGGATCCAATGAAGGTGTAGCCTAACAAGACCAAACCAACTCAGTTTTTTCGTTTCAACTGAGTACAGGATGTTAAGTGGTCTGGTTACTGCTTTCCTGATTCTGTTATTCGGAACGTGTTGTAGTTTTGATATCCTACAACTAAGTCTCCGGAAATCCACCTCCATTGAATGCAGTTTTCTTGGCGAGTTAGGTGAAGGGGTCTAGGTTTCTGAGGCATACAAGGCTGTACTTATAAGAAATGAATTTAAGTCTCTTTTTTGTTATCATGACGTCCTTACTCCACAGAGCAGAATTTAAAGTCCTAATTACTTTTCTGCCTCTTATTACCTTTTCGTCGATATATTTTTTGCTGCTGCTCGCCTTCGAAAGCCACCTGCCTAAATATTTAAATTGTTCAGTTGGAGTCAAATGTCATTCCCCAATATTTAGCGAGGAGTTTTCCCACTATTATTTAATGCCATGTTCTCGCTTTTTGTTTTACTGATTTTCAGGCCTCCTGCCTTATAGGCTTCCAGCAGTTCCTCATCATAAAGGAAGCATCTTCTTCATTGGCAATAATATCCTGGTCATCGGCAAATTGTAAATTGTATAGGCATTCATTACCTATGATTATCCCCAAATTTACATATTAACACTTTCTTTTCCATAGGCTAAGGATACTTTCATGTGGAATAATATTCCATATTTCATGTGGAAATAGTCATGGGATGTTGTCAATAGATTACACAAAATAAGTTAGGCTTGATTCATTTGTACCTGCGTTTCGACCTAAGTTTTAGACCATTTTCAGGGCTGAGGATAAAACAAAACAGAAAAAATATATATAAATATTGCAGTACCAAAGAATATACAACAGTTTATATAAACAGAAATGATAGGAGAGAAAAAAATTACCATGTTCGATATTGTAAAAAAACACAAAAAAAACTGTACCACTACAACCCATGAAGGGTCTGGAATTCAGTACATGATAGAGACTGTACTGTTTCATGGACAACGGTTCTGCAAGGAGGTGAAGTCCTAGGTCGCGCTCAACCGCCAGATTTTTCCTCCTTATTTTGGGTTCCCTATTTGTATAATATTTTATAGATGCTGGGTGAGCCACAGGAGGTTCCTAGATCCTATATGATCCATCTCCCGCTGCAAACAGACTAAATAAAAGTCATGGCCTGCAGCGGGATTTGAAGCAGGATTTCCGGCATTGCAACTCAGTGCTCTACCACTGAGCCACTCCGCTCCTCGATATTGTAATATTTACATAATAATTTGAATTCATACTCGTATCAAGTATATTTATCAAAACAGATTAATCAAAATTATAATACTATTAAAGTTGAATATGTATTAATGTAATTTCGTTGGCCTTTCATCACAATTTTTAGTTTGTATTTTTATTCATTTAATTGTTCTCAGTTGAGTTTTCAATGATTTAATTATTTTTAACTATTCGGATTTGTTAATATTCAGATGAAAAATTACATGATACTTTTCATATGTAAAAGTTAGAATATGAACGAATGCATTTTTGTTTTCGAAATTAATTTTTTTCCTCGTTGGGGATTGATTTGTTGCTTCCTTCCTACACATGATACAAGGATATGATGAAAAGTGAACAATCAAATGTGGAGAAAAGTTGTTTACTAAATTTTATTTATATTCATATAGGAATATATGAAGAGTATATTTTCAGCAAACTTTATATTAAAATACTATGTAAAACTTCTCAAATTTGTGACTATAAAATTTACAGTTTGGTAGTATAGTTTTACTTATCCTTATCGTGTACATAACAACAAATTAAAAAAAACAACGTGTTTTTGTCACAAACAACATTACAAAGAGATTTCGTTTTTCATAGATATAGTTTCCTCTCCGGGAATGGTCTACAAACTCCGTGAATTCCTACCGCCTTCCTACTTTCTCAACCTTCAATCCTATCTCACAAACAGAACTTACAAAGTAAACCATAATAATGTCTATTCATCCCTCTTTTCCCAATCTGCTGGTGTTCCTCAAGGTAGTATCCTTGGCCCAATCCTTTATACAGTTTATACAGCTGACATCCCAACTCATCCTAATGCTATCTTTACCACGTATGCTGTTGATACATGTGTATTATCAGTAACCACCAATCCAGTTATTGTATTCCAAAGCCTCCAATTCCATATCTCTGACCTTGAAGAATGGTGTCAAAACTGGAGAATTAAAATAAATTCTCAAAAATCCTGCCCTTCAGTATCCTTTAATAATGTCCCACTTATGCCTATAGAACAGATCCGATACTTAGGGTTGCATCTTGACAAACGATTAACCTGGATAAATAAAAAAATAGTTTCCTCTAAACATGGCTCTGGCAAATCACCTGTTGTAGTGGACTGAAGCTTGAGGGAATGGCAAGTTGATCGAGTTCCATCTCATGTTAAGATGTTTGAAGTTATTATTAGTTAGTTCTACTCTCCGTCTGGATATGCATGAATGTTATATATAATATAAGGAAGCGGGGCAGCTAAGTGTGTAAAGTGCTGAATTGCTGTGCCGAGAGTCACGGGTTCAAATCCGGCTGTGGCAGATAAATTATTTAATCTGTTAGCATCCACGGACAGACTCTGCGGCATTATCTAGCCTCTATAAAGTGGGCAACCTTAATTGTGGGAAAAGGTTGAGCTGAGCGTGGTCTCGAAAACCTATTTCCCTGCACATCCGTCCTAGAATCGTTACAATTTCTACCTTATACTGATTTCAAAAGCGATCACGGGTTGTAGTGGTACAGCTTTTTTATTTTACCTATATACTTTGCGTTTCCTTCGCATTTTTTTCACCCGTTGGTGATAAAGGAGAAACATCATTGGCTGTAATTGGCCTGGGGCGATGAAGTGCTCCAATCGGGAAGATATACGACTGCCACCTCAGGCCTAGCTAGCTCATTACTTGAGGGGGGAGTTAGCAAGGGTCAACGACCCCCCAGTAATTGGATTAGGAGCACCTCGTGTTGGAATGGACCGTTGGAGTCTCTTAAGCTATCGTTCCAATCCTGCCAACTCTGCTATTTTCTAGTCATTTGGAATAAGTAGATCTGGCACGCCAAGTCGTGCCCTAGTTAAGTTTTTGGGAACGACTATGGTCAAAGAAATAATAAAAATCAAACTCTATTTCCGGTAAAAGAACTTCCGCTCTCCAATACAATAAGGATATCGCACTATTATTCTAAAGTGACATAAGTCAAAAACCTACTTTTTTGGAATAGCGGGGAAAAAAAAAGCATAAGTGCGCTTGGAATATCATCAGGACACAACTTTTTTCCGGCTGACAAGCTCTGAAGATTGATACAGTGTTGATGAGTGGTGAAGAGATATTTACCCATTTCTTTCATGGTCAGAACTCACCACCAAAAAAAGCACCGGTTTTTTTGTTGTATCACTTTAGAAAATTTTTTGCGATATGTAAAGTAGTTTATAATTTGGTGGGTTGTGTACGAGTGATAATGTAAGCTACAATTACTTGTGACGTATGAAAACTTGTAACATATCGCTCCTTCAGAACAATGTCATAATTCAAAAAAACCTAATTTTTCAATAGAGGTATTTGAATGTTCCATGGGAGTTTAAAAAAATAAAAATTTGGATATTGCTAAAGCAAATCATTCCTGTAGTAATGATTTTATTGGAATTCTTTTATTAACTACTAGAAAATAATAAAAGCTTGAAACCTTTTTTTGATTTTAGCTTGTGCCATTATTCCCATAATGCGCCAAGTTAAAACTTGATAAAACTCAAAATAAGTGTAAATAAGTATCATAAATTCAGTTTATGTAATTCTATGGTCATAACTCATTACAGAAAAATACCGATTTTTGAGTTGTATCATTTTAGAAATTCTAGTGCGATTTGTTCTTCATTACTCTTAGCTTCTTATTTATGCCAGTGATCCAATATTCTTATCCATAATTGTGTCATTGGGTTAAATAATGTTGTTATTTTTTTCAGGGTAGGGTTAGTAGTGGGGTGATAAACGGTTCTAACTAAGGGTGATAATATCCAATTAAGACCGGATGGGTAATCTTACAGGTTGCCAATCAGTTCTTGCCAGAGAGGGGACGTCGAGAGACTGGAGAACCCCACTATTCTCTTAAATATATCGAAGAACGTCCATGCCAAAAAGGAGTTGTAGTTAGCTCAAAGTTTTTTAGGAGGTAGTATAAAATCGTCGGTTATGCCGTCTTTCGGAAGGGATGTAAAATGGAGATCCCGAGCCTGTAGGGTATCAGGTACTCTTTAAAAATCTCTATCCTAATAATACATAGGCTGAGAGAGCCCCAGTGATCTACTGGGCAGGAGGGTCTGTATTTCCCACGGGAAACATCGTCTTAACTGATTGAATACTTTATCTACGACAGACGACATACCACAGAACCTAGAACCTTCTGCACAGCAGCGCTGTACTAAGCGACACAGACTATAGCGACATTCTCTAGAAATTGTAATTGAACCTACAATATAGCAAAAACTAAGTCAATACAATGTTACTTAAGATGTTTCATTTCTCTTATAAATGAAAGAAACATAAGCTTGATATAATATTAATTAATTAGTATTTTAGTTACGCATTTCATTAAAAAAAAATCTACATTATTATTTTACCGGCTGACTTACTTTTTGGAAAATAAAATTAGATGTAATTTACAAAGTGGGGTTTGTTATTCCAATTACTATAAAAGTTATATAAATCCTCGACGGTTTGTGTAACATCTTAATCTGTATCCGTAACTTCCTTCTAGCTCGGAGGGTGGGGTGTGTAGGGGGTGGAAGTGTTGTTTTATTTTCATTCGCTACTCAATTACATCCCACTTTACTTCAGTTGATTGTTTTCGTGTCTTCTTCTTTCCTCTACCGATGAAAAATTAGACGAATTCGCCCTATCTCAGCTCCTGTTTTTAAAAATAACTGTTTCTGAGAAAAAAAAACATTTTATTATATATTATAGTTTTTTAATCATTGCTTTAATTTTTAAATATTTTTATTTTGAAGAGAAAAGATTTGCCCCCAGATTCGAACCCGGATCTCCGCCTCACCGTGGCAACGCTCAAACCATTTGAGCCACCGGGGTATTTATATATATATGTTATACATATTAAGTGAACGGCTTGATTCATTATCGCATTGTAAATAAATAAATTGCTTTAATATAACAGAAAGGAAACCAATGGGGAGGAAAGAACTCGTAAACACCAATGGTTCTATTTAATTGAAATTTAGTATGTAAGACTAAATATTTAATATATTTTAAGTTAGTTTTGCTTCTTCATATCCGTTTGTTGTTATATATTTTATATCTGCAGCTCAGTTGTTTGTTTGTATGTTCAATTTAACATCACTTCATGCTGGTATGGGTAATCGGACGATGCTACAGTGGGAGTTATACATTTTTCCTACCCAGGGTTAGTTAGGATAGGGATTTTTAACGAGTACCTGACATCGTACCGACTCGAGACTCCCGTTTAACGTCCCGTCCGAAGGACGGAATAACCAAGGATGTTTTATGCCCTTTAAAAATCCTAGGGCCACCTATCTTAGGTTTCGTAATTTGTTGTGTAATAGGTCGTCCCACAGCTTCGGTGAATAAATGGGTCCAAAATGAGTAAGAAGTATTGAGGGAAGCGGAATCGAGTCATTATCGGAGTGCAGAAGTGGCCAAGTGAAATGGTGTTATTGAACACAAGTGAAATGGTGTTATTGTTGCTATTAACTCTTGCCATTGAAACGCAGAACACAGTAGGTTAGAGTCGCACTAGTTTCTCTGAACTGTGACGTAATTATGAAGATAAGATTCAATAAGATTTATTCTACATAAGATTTAGTCAACTCCCTATTTTTGTCAATATAAACCTCTATAAGGTCGGATTCCAACGCCTGGATTCGAAATAATCACTGCACTAGAGGTTTTCCAGTAAAACAATTATAACGATCTAGGTTGGTGTAACGGTTTAAGTCCCGAAATCACTTGGTGAGCCTGCTCGGCTAAGCTGAGCGAAGCAGCGGTTCACAATGTCCAGTTGAAGTAATTCCATCTTCAGGTGATCATTACCCGAGGCTTCCGGTCCATCGAACTACTATCATTAATGTTGAGGTCGTCGTCCCTAATGGACGTGCCTGCTTCTAGCTGTCTTGTCTGGTTTTACACTGGTGAACTTACCTTGTGAGTGGAGGAAAGGAATCTAAGATTCCTAACACTTTTATGGACGTATATGGCATCTAATCCACGGAAATTCTGAGGCGATACGGGGGAAGGTAATGTAGAAGTCCTAGGATGATGATGGAATGACCTATGACCGATGCAAATTCTAGACGGAATCAGCTGAGTAGTCTTGAATAAATTTTATATATTCTAATATATAAAAGCAAAAGCTTAAAAGAGAAAACATTTGTTTAGACATAAGTGGAAAACTTCTTAACAAGAAATCTAAGGTCTATAAAATAAATGAAAACAATTTGTCGGCTTAGTGACACAAAAATGTATCTGCAAAATTTGCTTTGACGTTAATGAAATATTCATTTATGATGGAAAACAAAACAAAAAACCTATAGGCTGCCCAAATCTTGTGACCCTAAAATAATAGACATTAATCAATAATAAATAAAATTATCATAAATACAATTGGCCATAGTTACTAAAGTTACTATAACAATAATTGTAAACATTTGTAAATATTTCACAAAATAATTGTAATATAATTTATTTGTAGAAGGGACTGTATCAATTCCACAACAAACCAATTTAAAAACTCTTACTTTTATTGGTAGAAGGAATTGCTCCAGAGAAACAGCAAACATTAAGTTAATCGGTTAGAAGATGTTTGACCATCATGACATATAAAAATAAAATATTATCCTAAGTAGCAGCCTTTTCGTATTTTTTATTTTCTTCACGAAAATAAAATAATTGATAAAATATAAATCTTAATATAATTCGATAAGTGAAAAAAAAATACTAACGAAGGATCTTGGGTTTAATGCTTGTAGAGATTGTATTCTACTTTTCCACGCTAACGGTTGCGCAGGGATGTTGTTAGGCCTAGGTCAAGTTCGGGTTTTCACCATACAAGGGTGTCCTCCTTGTAAAGGCTGGACGAATATTAAGGTAGTTGATAGAAGTTTAGAAGTTTTAGAAGTACTTATTGGGTACGGGTTGAAGGGTCTCCAATTCCGAACAGATTAAATAATTTATCTGCTACACTCGGGTTCGAACTGACCACGAGGCTCAGAAACTTCTCTCATTTGCCCCTCTCCCTTACAAGTTTTTAATATATTAGTATTATTAATCTGAAGCAAATACAATATTTATATAAATCGTTCTTGAGTACACGATACATTAAGTTTAATCAAACTACATTACTACTTCATTAAACATTCTACAGTATCAATTCAATAAATAAAAATTTTACCATTACAACCCATGTAGTGCCCAATGAAGTGCCTTATCGCCGTTTGCTTATACCCGTTTCGTAGAGAAATAAAATGGCCAAATTTACTCTCAATTAATGGTGCGCACTTGCGTACTTTAGTTCACGATTTTGATCCGAAAAATTTCGCTCCAACGGTTTTCCCTAATTTACCCACCTCATAGAGGCTATTAGAGTACGAGAAGAGTCTGCGATTCCTTGGACCAATGAACTACCGCTCAGAAACTCGATTTCATACAATTGAGCTCCAAAAAAACTGTTTTTGAAATATAATTTCCTATTTTTTTTTTGTCATGCACACCTTGTACGCGCTGTCCCAACAATAAGGCTACCTTCGACGAAAGGATTTAATGCCAAAACATGTGGGCACATAGGATGTTGGGATTGTGGTTGAGGGCGCTGAGGCGGAGTAGATAAGGAAGGTAGAACCCAGTCCGGACGAGGGTGACAAAACCTTGGGGCTGCAAATGGAGGCAGATATATTCCAAGTTGGGGGAGTATAGGATCGGAGGGAAATCTTTCCCTTCGGATATAAATGTTTCCACCCTACCAATAAACTATCTGATCTGATCCAGTAGACATCTGTCAAGCTTATTTTCACCTTCAGTGCACGATTTGTGATATCTCATGGGCTTCTCTTGAATTAAAATATGTAGTACATGTAGGTATGTAATGGATTTATTCGATAATACCACACCGTTAGGTTGTTTTAAGTTATTACTGTTGTGTTTCTTAAGATAAAAATCATTTATTAATATTATTGATCAATGCGTTTATTTTGTTTTATTAATAAATATTTATTATTTTACAAATGCTATGTTCAAATCTTAAAGAGGCTATTATTATTTAATTATTAGCTATTATTTAATCTATGCAGTCCGCTAGGCATACATATTTATACTTCGGGATTTATAGCTTTTCGGGGGCGTAGCCTATTCTTCCAGTGATCTAAATGGCTACTTTCTGATTGGCAGGTCTCTGACTGGCTGGCTTCTGGTTGGTTCATCTTTTCTTGCAGTTTTTTTTCGTCTTTACCTTTCGTATGGTTGGAAGCCATAATTTGCTTAATTTATATCCATCTTCTTTGTTGAAATTTTCGTGGTGCTTCACTATTTCGATTGCTTCTAAAATATTTCTTTCTGCCGAGTAATTGCATTTTTAATCACTCTAAATTTGCCAAACATGGCACCTGGGATCCTGTCAGTAATTATTGAAGATAGTTACTCAACCTTTTTTTTATTTTAATTTTAATTTTACTTGTTTGTTTTTTTTGGCACATTTTAACTACTTTATGATTTGTATTATTATGTAGCCTTGTGGCCAGATATGTATTATGTTCATTTTTCTTTTCATGTTTGTTATTCTAAAGGGATTTGCACCCAGAATAAGGTTTCTTTTCTATTCTATACTTTAATGTTTATAACTATTTTAGATTAGATTCTTTTTCAGGGGTGATTTTTGTGTTTACCAATTTAATAACCATTCAAAATTAATTCCTCAATATAATTTTCAATACTGTAATTTTTAATAATAAGCATGCTATGAATTCTATACCGGTTGCTTGCGTTTAAATTATATTATATTACTTGCGTTAATACATTATTACAAATCTAAGCGTGGGCTCACTATTTAACTTCCAATTTCAGACTCTACATTAAACTTGTAGAACTTTATGTCCTGGAAAAGTTTTCCTAAGTAACTTTCTGTAACTCCTTTACAGTTATTGGAAATCCCTCTTACTTATCTCTAGGAGAATGACAATAATAAGATAAGAAGTAAGATGTGTAATAACTGAAATCTTGGTAAGATCCAAGAAAAAACCCATATTAAAAAATGTCGCATATGCTTTACAAATGTTACACATGTGATACAATTATTCGTTCTCTAAATCATTTTGATAAATTGGCATATGTGTTACAAATGTAACATATATACAAATTTAACATTTATCTAACTTATTTAACATTTGTATAACTCATATACCCTTTTTAACACATGTGTTACATTTATAACAGATATGTAACATTTGTAGCATATGTGTATCTACAATATTTCAGTCATCGCACATTTTACATCTTCTCATACTCATGTTATTCCACTAAAGGGGACTAAGAGTGATTTCCTTTGACTGTGAAGGAGCCAACCTGACAAATCCTCCCTAGAAGTGAGGCTTCATTAGTAAGTTAGGAAAAGAAGATTAAGAAGGATTAATGGTTAGCCACTCCGCTTCCTTACTATCACTTCCATTTTAATTAATTGTTCTATTAATCACTTTGATTAATTGATTCTAAGATGAAATTGACAACGTTCCATCCAATCATTTCCGCCCACAGGTTTTTTCAATGTTATATGTACCGGCTTATTTAAAAAAAAACAACTACAATATTTATATACGTTCGCCCAGAGTTATCAAAATTTTATCAGTATTATATAGTCGGTAAACGAATGGTGGATTTCGATTCCCACCATTCAACTTGTTGCAACTTAAAAAAAAAGATAATTTTATTTCTAAAAACCTCTTTGCTATATGTAATTATATGTTATTGATTAATATATTTATTAATTTATTAATATGTAGAAACAAATTTTTTAATTTTTTAAAATTATTTTATTGAATTGTACAACTGTAATATATACATCTAGTACAAGGGCTATATGACTAACTAGATACATGAAAGGACATGAGAGGCACTGCCCACTGGCAGCACTCTAATTACATTTCTGTTATAGAAGGTCCCGAGGCCATCTTCTCTTCAGACGCCTAGGAGGATTGTCCGGGTTGGAATTGGATGCAAGGATGGAAAATAGTGGGTTTAGATGGGCCTGGAGTTTATTATGGAATGATAGGTATCTGGAATGAGCTAAATCAGTAACATATGGAACGTTAAGGTCATTATGGATGGTTTTATTTGTGACAAAATAAGGAGCGTTTAGGATTTTGGATTGCAAGGATTGAATACGAGAGGAATTTGATGGTTTGGTGGAGCCCCATAATTCAATTCCGTAAGTCCATATAGGTCTTAAAACAGTCACATAAATAAGTCTTTTGTAATTGATCTGAAGCTTTGAGCTTTTTAAATTAAATTACCTTTTTAATTCCTTTAAAGTTATTTTTTTACTACATTTAAATGGTTACCTACATTTTGATATCATTCATTAAAACAAAATAAATCGTCTTTCTATTCTCCATAGTTTAGATTAAATAATGTTTGTGTTCCCAATACTATACTGTACTCTGTTCATATTTAGCAATCACTTTTAGGCTTTCTTGAATTGAAAGTTTGTTTGCTTATTCATTTGACATCACTTAATTATACTGCAGCTAGTCAGAAGATGCTACAGTGGGAGTCCTAAATTTTCCCTATCCAGTTAAATTTGGATAGAGGTCTTTATCGAGTACCTGACAGGAGTCCTTCAGGATCGAGTCCGTCATTTCACATCTCCTCCGAGAGAAGACATAACTGAGGATTTTTTACCCCCTTTAAATAATCCTAAGACCACCTGCCGGAATGTGGACCCACGATCTTGGGCATAGTAGGTTGTTAACCACCTTTGAACTAAACGTAATCGGGTGGTACATCATATCGTATGTCTTTTATGTTAGAATCGATTAGATAAATCGATTATACAAGACTATTTGATGATAGGAAGCGGCCTTGTATTGTTTAATGTGTAATGACGGTAGAATATTATTTATAACCTTGTCGGATGGTGCGGTTCTTTAATTGACTTAGCAAGTCTGTTAACTAACGAACCTAATACAACCTTCAATTAAGATTATTTTTTTGTTGTTTACGTTTATTTTTCAAATGTTTTTGATGAGGTATTTCGTCCTTACCTTCATAGACTACTCGACGTTTATTTTGTTGGTATTCCATGGTATTTTTCTGTTAAATGTATAGTTTGAAACATTACTAATTTGCAAAACAAGAGTACCACTATAACCCATGAAGATCTTGGGCTCCGTATATGCGGTACAGACTGTACGGTTTACAGGACAACGGTTGCACAGGGAGGTTATTTTCCGAGATCACACACAATCAATTTATTTAGGGAATCCACTTCATGAAATGGTGGCGGGTGAGCCCCAGAAGGATCTGTAGATCCCGTAGGGTACTGTTAACAGATTAGATCATTTATATGCTGCTGCTGGATTTGAACCTGGACATTTCAACACGGCGACTCAGCTCCCTAGATTTATATTGGAAGGAACTAACTTGAAAAAATCCCCACATTACCAAAGCAATCCCATTCTACAACCATCTGGCACCCAATCCCTCCTAATATCCGCCATGCTTCTTCCCTAAGGTTTGGATAAGACCCTTCCTTTTCCAACACCTCCTTACTTCCCAACAGATGCACTCTAAGCAGATTTAGTTATTCGTTTAAATGGATCTATGTTAAATAATGGGTTTTATTATTTAGTATTTTTCTTGCAATTTTTTTACATCTTCACATAAAGAAGTTTTTACATCACGACTTATGCTTTTTATTCGCATTACATAATATACTTCGTTTTTATTCACTTTTTTGTCATTTCTGTAAATACTTTATGATTTGTGTTATGTAGTCTTCGGGGCAGATATATATTTTCTGCTCTAGTCCCAAGATATCAAGGCATCTAGTCCCACAGCTTTCGCTTACATTTTTTTCTATTCAGTATTTGATCAATATATTTTAATTACGTTAACAAACTGAAGAAAACATTAGGCTGGATAGAAGCAGTGAAAGAGGATAAGCAACAAAATAGGTGATACGGAAGAAATAATACGTGACAATAACCGCTTCAGGCTACTGAGAGAAAACGCTACCTATGAAGAAGACAAGACTAAGCCTCGACCGAAGAGTGTGGACAGATGATCAGAGACGAGAAAATGAGACAGCATTAGTCTTGAGTTATGCGCGGCCCATAGATGGCCAAATTCACTGATAAAATATGTATATATAATTTATGGCGCTGTTCTCTGGATCAAAAGAGCTACTAAGGAACTCTATGAAAATACAGAAAACATCACAGATAAATTTAGACGGCTACAATTTCACGGAGACCTGTTTCGGATGGATGAGAGCAGACTCACTAAGAAAATTCTCAATATTGCCAATAATAGTAGATTAAAGTCTAATTGGATGAAAGATACACAAGAAGATATGGAATTATTTAAAATCTCCAAAGATGAAATTCATGAATACATCCAACAACAATTCATGGATATGATCAGGAACAAGAGAATTGAACAAGACTCAAGTAAAGAAACAGCATCGAAAAAGTGGGCAGTGGAAAGGAAGAAAAAACTCAGTGAATTAATGAAGAGGCGTTGGGAGAAGAGGAAGAGAGGAAAAGCAGTGAAGCTGTGATTGATTCAAGTTCTAGCGCTCTCCTAATGGGGAATAATTGACAATAATATATATATACATATACATATATATTATTGAGCTGACTAAATTGGTATTATAATTATTAGTTTTAGTTTAAACTATAAAGATTGATAGTGACAGCAGGCAAATGTTGTTTAAAAAGGCCAAGGCTCTATAAAAGGTGTGAAACAAAAAATAATAATTAAAGTTTAAAAAATTTAACTGTGTTATATTCTGCTTTTGCAAAAAAAAACAAAAAAAACTTGTTATAACAAGAGGAAACTCTATCAGCTATGTCGTTTAATATATTCCGGTATTGAGTGCCTCCTTTGTCCCCAGTAATTCTTTAAAGGTTTTCGAAATAGCTCCTGAGGGCCAAAGAGAAAAAAAAAGTAATCCTGGCCCTGCTGTAACAATAGCCTTTGGATAAACTTTGTTGAGTGGGGCATTAATTAAAGCGGGTCGGGCTGAGGTGGTTAGCAACCTCTTAAAATAACCATTATGCCGGAAAAGGTTGGAGGGGGGGTGGCGAAAAGTGGAAGCCCTGAGATGAAATCACTGCATTTTAATTTAAGCTCGTGATTTTTTCAACAACGACTTTAGAATAAAGAATGCAGCGGTACATAGAATTAAGTGGAGCTTAATCAATTCTTCAACTTTTACCTCGTTTACTAATGTTTCTGCTTCAAGGGAAAGGTATAAAAATTATTCCGCAGAAGATGTATGCTGATATGTTATTCATTTTCATAATTTATTTTATTTTATTTTTTATAAATTGTTTTAATTTTTAAATATTTTTATTTGAAATGAAAATATATGCCCAGGGCCGGACTGGAACCCGGGTCGTCCACGTCTCTAGCGTGGTGCTTTGCCACTGAGCTAACCTGGCTCGCGTCTAGGTTATTAATTTTCATTCGTTAAAAAACATTTCTGAGAAAATGATCAAAGCGCAAATAAGTTACTTTGTTTTAAAGTTTTTACAGTCTTAGCCCAAATCTTGCATTCTTTATGTTGCAATAAACGTTTAAGATAGTATTTTTATGTTTATTAAAAAGGTTAATTTAGGTCCCTAAATTTATTTAATAGGTTACATCCCTGGACGACCGTTGTTCTAGAAACAGTACTCTCTATCAAGTACTGAACCCAAGACCTTTCTTGAGGTTTAATTTTACAATTTTTGTTTATTAGTAACACTTGTACAGTTAAGAGTGTCTAAAAATAATTGAAAGGGGAATGTTTACTCTGTTACATAAAGGTTTTACGAATGATATGTTATAATAAATACATCACACATAAAGTTTTCAGTCTCTGTCCAATATTTATTTCTCGTTTTTATTATCCTTTTTTATGACTTCAATAGTTAAATAGATTAAAAACAAAACAAAAAATAATAATTGATTTATTAATGATAATTTTACATCCATCTTTATAAACTTATTCTTTTTAAAATGGACTAAAGCAGTAATCTGGACTGGACTAATTTCGATTAAGCTAGATGGATCGGTTTGGAATGTTAAGAAATAAAATGAGATAAGGGGGGAGGGGTTAGGCCCCCTTCAATGGAGGATTTGGAAGCGGATGGGGGTAAGATGGTAAGAAGATTTAAGAAGGGGAAGGAGTAAGCCTGGATTAGGCCAACTCTCGAGTAAATTAGTTATGTGACGAGGTGGCCCCAAGCGTCCGATTGGTTTTCCTCCTTTAACACCCTGGATCAGGAGCTCCATTAGTTGTTCTATAGATTGACCAACCTCCAACCGCATTGTTTATATTTCTGTATAGCAGTGACCCGTTGGAGTATGATGAAGCTCTCCAATAAGCTTATCTTTCAACATACCTGTATGTTTGGGCGCCAAAATTTTTGGAAACTTACATAAGGAGTTTATTGAAGTTTATTAAATTCGAAAATAGGGTATGTGGTATTGTTTAGAAAAATATTAGAATCATGTTCATCAAGTCTTGTGAGATTTAATTTTATTATGTTCATAAGGGACAACGCGAGAAAGCATATATCCATAGTATATTTACCATAGGTTTTGCTCCTTTAACACCTTTAATCAGGTGCTCCATAAGTACGTGGAATTACCAAGCTCCAAGTGTATTGTTTATATTTCTGTATAGAAGGGGCTCCATGAAATATCATGAAGAACTCCAATCAACTCATCTTTCAACATACCTGTATGTTTGGGCGCCAAAAATGTTGGAAAAATTATTAAAGGAGAAGTTTATTAAATATAACATTGGCTACGTTCTATCTTGACTTGTAAGCTCCAACTCTTTCACAGATGTTCACAAATGACTATATAGCTTGAAAGCATATATCATTGGGCGCCAATTTTTTTTTTTTAATTATTCAGGTTTACGTTTATTAATTGTTAATATGCGGCATCGAAAATACGAGAATACATTGGCTACCTTCTATCTTTTCTTTTAAGCTCTAAATATTTAGGTTAACAAGGAAAAATACTAAAAAGCATAAAGCTATCTTATTTGCACCTTTTTTTTTGGAATGAGTAATTAATTTTCCTTCGTTAACACCTTTTACCAGGAGTTTACTTCGTCTGTACAATGTCAAAGGTCCTAGGTCATTGTTTACATTTGTATTTATCAGGGGTAACAAGGAATGTCACGAAGTTCTCTAATAAACTTACCTCATCATACAAATTGTATTTGCTACATCTTATAGCTGTACAGACGCCACACTTTTTGAAAAATTATTCAGGCGAATTTTATTAAATTCGAAAATAGGGCAAGGGGTATCGTTTACAAAATATATGAGAGTACATTGGCTACCTTCTATTATGTCTTGTAAGCTCTAATTCTCTATGTTCATAATGGACAACACTAGAAAGCATATACATAATATTTCCATTGTTTTTGGAATGACTACATATTTACCTTAGACTTTCCTCCTCTAACATCTTGGATAAGAAGATCCGTTAGCTATTCTATACAATACCCCAGGTTTTATCCTTAGGGATATTGTTTATTTTTCTGTATAGAAGGGGTTCCATGGAATATCGTAAGCTCTCCAAACAGGTTATCTTCCTGCATACTTGTATGCTTAGGCGCGATGAAATTTGAAATGGAGTATATCCATAGTACTCTTCCTAACAAAATATGATAAATACCTTCTACCTTGTCTTGGAAGGTCCAATTGATGATAATCACTAAACGAAACCTCAAGATCCTGCTAGATATCTTATTCCCACTTTCTTTTTAACGAGTACATATGCCTAAGATTTTACCTTCCACCCCAGGATTTCACGAACTTTCTTATTTCATCATAAGCTAAGAGGAGTTCGATCCTCTCATCCTGCTGTTTACTCCCTCTATTCTCATCAGATGGAGCAGAAACCGTTGATCTGCCTCTTGAGTGATGTACCCTTACAGTTTATGATGCAAGCGGAGATATTAGAGTTTTGTGGAATTTAGGGTGTGATATTAATAATACAGTTTCCTGTTACATTCTGTGCAAAGACGGTATTGACTCTATCGTGAAAAAAAATTCTGCTTAAAAAAGATTTCTAGGGTTGAAAATACTTGTTTGGTTTTGCGACTAAGGTTGAAGGTGTTATATTTATTGTTTTATATTTTCTTCCTTTTGTTTAAAATGCAACACAATAATAGTAATAGTTTAAACAAAGCATTACCAGTATTGCTAATAATAAAAATTGCTTCCTTAGATATGAGAGAGCGATTACAATGAGTGGACGACCTCGACTTCACTCTACACAGGTATTGAGTTGAAGATTCATCGGATTATGTTTCCTGTAAATGCGGAAGGCGTGGATTCCAATCAGTTGAAATAGATTTTCCGGATAATGAGTTAATTTTGCTTTCCCAGCCTTCGTCTTTAGCCCGTATTTATATTTTTAATTATTTTCCAACGTTTTAATTTATTTTTAAAATGTTTTAAGGAAGTCGAGGAAAATTGGCGGTTATAAGTTAACCATAATTAGTTAATATGATAAAATACAATATGTATATTGTGTGGTGATTTAATATACTTTGTTTCCATTACATTCAGTATCAATCCAATACAAAAAAAACTGTATCACTACAACTCTTGGGGGTCAGTAGGTTGCAGCTGTACCCTCTCTAAGTCAACGTGTATGCAGAGAAATTATTTGGCCAAGTTTTCTTTCAATTATGAGTGCGTACTTAACGGTTTTAATCCAATACATAATACTTTTTTCGAATATAAACCCGAAATGACGCTAAGATGATAATTTAAACAAAATGTATCGGGATGTGAAGTTAAGTTCCGTGTGAAGAATATTGGGTAATAGTTTTTTACACGGAATGTGTTACGGCCGCTCAGTTTATTTAAAAATAACATGTTCATATTTGATAATTTTTTGTTTCAATTATTTTGTATTTTTTATTAATTTAATTTCAATTAAAATAATTATCTGTAAAAATACTTCAACGTAATATTTTTGGATTTAAGAGTGAATTAATCGAAAACAGCTTTCGAGACTTTCTTTTTTTTTATCAGCCAAAAGTCGCTAATTCATTGTTGGCTTCAATAGCGAGCCGCGCGGTGCAGTTTAGACCAATCATACAGTTGTTTACCAGTGAGGTCATTGCTTTTACACCAGAGGGAACTTCTATCAAGAAACCCCCCTGAAGAGTGAACCTGGAGGGAACTTCTATCAAGAAACCCGCCTGACCAGGGTATTATAGACATTTGTTATTTATTTTAATTGCGCAATTAAACAAAATTATCACCGTATAAATTCATTTAAAACAAAAAGTACTGTTCATATGGTTTATTGTATTTAACGAAATCTTGATGTATTTTCACTTTTTTAAAACTAATTTGGTTTAATAGTTTTTGTTTTTTTTTGTAAGTAATTTGATGTATTTCTTGTTTTTTCTTCAGTATAAAAAGTTTCAAAATTAAGCATTTGGTATTATATCTGACGTCCATTTATTTATTTGATTTTACAATTCAAATATATAACCTATTAGGTAATTTTCTGTAAAGAATTATCTGAGTCAGATTAAGGCAGCAGCCTATCAGAGATTAGTTCTATAGGGAAAGCTGTCCAAGGGTGCAATCCCTACTACCCTTATGGCGCCCTAACAGTGCTATTCAATAATCTTATTTCACAGCATTATCTACATAACAACGAAATAAAGTCCCAAAATCTAATTATTGGAATAGGATGTAACTCGTTTTATTTTTTAAATCAATCGATGCATCGCATTATTTCCATTTCAATTCAAACACAGTGTTATATTTTCTGTAACGGTTTAAAGAAGCCAGGAAAATTGGCTTTTGTGATTTGCCAATTTTTAAAAATATTTAACTGATCGAGTACAAAAAACACTACACAAAAAGCTAGTTCCTCGATATGTTGCTTGGCAACGCCGATTAAATATCATGTCAATGACAACTTCCTATATAATAAGAGAAGGAATCGGAGTGGCTCAGTGGTAGAGCACTGAGTTGCCATGCCGAAAATCCTGGTTCAAATCCCGCTGCAGGCATGACTTTTATTTAGTCTGGTGGCAGCCGGAGATGGATCATATAGGATCTAGGACCCTCCTGGTACCAGAGTTGGGCAGTAGTTAACTACATTTGTATTTAACTACACAGACAACTAATACAAGCGAATAGCTTTAATTAGTTGAAACTACAACTACTTAAACCGCAGTGTAGGATTACAAAAAAAAATATCTTAAAGGGTCATCATTTATGTTAACCTACGATGGAGTTAAATAGAGTTATTTAAAAATACACATTTTTCGGGAAAGTTTAATTTCGCCCTTTTAGCTATTGTCCTTTTTTTTTTGTCGGAAGAGGACAGGATAGGTTAGTGTGTAGAGCGCAGAGTTATTTTTCAAAATGTCTTAGGTCGAAATCCGGCTGTGGCAGATAGATTATTTAATCTCTTAACAACCATGATCGATCTTATAGGGTCTATAGACCCGTTTGGGGCTCATAAACCGGGTTCCCTCAATCAAGGGGGAAAATCCGGGGAATGAGGGTGGTCTCGAATTACCAACTAATTACACAACAATTGCCTTAGAACAGAATTTGTACAGTACAGTCCTTTGAACTGATGTGCCAAACTCCAACAAAATTTTGGACGCATCTTTCACAAAAAATACTGCTCAGTGTACTGAGTTGTTATGCTGAAGGTTCGTCTGTGGCTGATGAATGATTTAATTTGTTAACAATTACGGATGGACCTTATGGGATTTATATATCTTTCTTGGTCCCACCGAGCCTCTCCAAAGTAGGTACCTTCAATTGGTGAAAAACCGGGAGGTTCAGCGTGATTTCAGACACATCACCTTCCTCCACAACCGTTGTCTGAGAAACAGTAAAGTATCTACCATGTACCCTAGACTTTTTATGGGTTTTAGTGTTTTTTTGTATTATTATTACTACTACTAATTACTACTAAATAATAAATGTATATAAATCTTATATTATTTATGATTACCAAATGCTATAGAGGATGTGGCAGGATATATCTGTGATGTAGGCGGCAGGAGAGGAGCGTTAGTATTTCGTGGTATATGTTACTAGTTAGTAGGTAATCCCCCAAAACCTCAATTTCTATTTTCTGGAGAGCTACGCTACACGAATAACTAATTACGCAGTCATCCTCTAGGGAGTTAAACCTCGTTTCAGAGCCCTCTCGTGTAGGGTGAATATTTATCCTATGTGGAACTTTGTGGAGGAGCATACTCATACACACACATATATATGTGTGTATACAATACATACACATATATATATATATATATATATATATATATATATATATATATACAATAAGAAATATATGTATATTTGTTACAAATATATATACAAATATTATATATATTATATATATATATATATATATATATATATATATATATATATATATATACATATATATATAAATATACAAATACATTTTAGTTAGTCGCGTCACTTTGTTCTATTTTGTCTTTTTCTAAATCTTTTTTTACTTGGATAATCTATCGTGTGTTTGAGTTGACTTTTTGTAAGTAAGTACCATTGTATTGGTAAGTCTTGTTTGGGGAAATCTATTGATATGTACATAAAATTTTAATCATCGTTTTCTTTTGTCTGCAGAGAGTGGAGTTGCTCAGTGGTAGAGCGCTGAGTATCCATGCTAAAGGCCCGGGTTCGAATCCAGATCGGTGACAGACTTTAATTTAATCTGTTAGCGGCCAGAGATGGATCCTGTGGGGTCTAGGACCCTCCTGGGGCCCATCCAGCCTCTATAATGCCATAATAACTCCAGACCCTTCATGAATTGTAATGGTACATTTTATTTCCTTTTGTCTGGTATTTGGCATATTTTCTGTGTTTTTTTCTTGACTGTAATCTGTATCCTTCTCGGATATCGGACCTAAAATCTTTCTCATAATTTTTCGCTCTTCTGTTAGTATTTTTTTCGTGTCACACTTTGTGTAGAATGTGAGAGTTTCCCTTACATATAGTGCTGGTTATTTTGTTAATCAAATTCATAATTTTTTCAATCGATTTCTTGCAGTTAATGTAATAAATGAAGTATCCTTATAAAGAACTCATGAGGAATTCGAAGGGGATTAGATTGATGGAATAAGAGATTTACCAGTAGTGTTTGTATCATATATTTTTTTTATACAGAACATCTCATAGTCGGTAATTCGCCGACCGGTATCAATAATATATATAATTGAAATGTTTTATTTATTTATTTTTCTATGCAGAACATTAAAGTCTGAATCATTCACCTGTTTTTTTTCAGAATATGCTAATACATACTTGCATGATTATGAGAACAATATAGTCTCGAAAAATCGCCAAAAGAAATTTTAATAATAGTAAAATTTATATATTTGGGTAACAGTGAGCCAGTGAAGCTTTACCCCACGCCTACAAAAGTAATTATATGAAGATAGATGAGACACTCTCAGTACGAGCAAGCCGGTGTACCAAAGTCAAGGTGGTGTCTCTTAGTACCAGTCATGGACAGCTAAGAAGTCCAAGATGACTATTGTTCTGGGGGAAGGACCTAAATTAGACTATTCTTGAACTCCTCCGTCTAGAGTACTTTATTCTATCTCTGACTCACATAAACTAATAGTTGAGGGCGCATATTTTAAGGCTTATTTGTTTAATATATCGTCACTTTAAGCTGCTATTGCTAACCAGAAGATGCTACAGTGGGAGCCTTAAATTTTGCCTATCCACCTATAATTAGGAATGGAATCTTTCACAAGTACTTGGCGCCTCCATTTTACGTCCTTACCGAAAAGCGGGGTCGCTAAACCACTACACCATAGGTCATCCCGTATTTCATAGGTATACTTGGCATACTTGATGATTGCCACGATCCTCCTCAATTCCAGGTTATCTATTCATTCGAAAATAGAATACAATAGAAAAATAATTTTATTCTGGTTCCCTTAAGAATAACATATCTGTACAAAATTTAATAAAAATATATCGGGTCAAAGGTCTTGTATAATTAGAATTATACAATATTTAAACAATAACATGAAAATAATTTTAAAATAAAAGGTATGTTGTGGTAGAGAATAAAAAAAATAGCATATATATTTACAATAAAAAGAAGTAAGCTAATAGAAAAATAAATAAATAAAAGCATCTACAATATAAAAAATAACACCATTATGAGTAAAGAATATATACAACTGATGACTATTAGCTATTAATTATTATTATTTTTTATTATTTATTTATTGATATTTACAACTATATTACAATAATATTACAAGTAAATAGGCTAAGTGATACATAATGACATGATATAATGAGAAGTAGAGAAACTACCCACTGGTAGTACTCAAATCGCATGTTCAACTAAGAAGGTCACATGGCCATCTTCTTTTCAGACGCCTCGGAGGATTATCGGGAATTGAAGAGGAAGCTAGGTTTGAAACTAGAGGGTTTGAGTGGAAATGAAGTTTGTTATGAAAGGACAGATAGCGGGTTCGGGCCAAATCAGTAACAAATGGGACATTAAGGTCATTATGGATGACTTTCTTCTTAACAAAATAAGGATCATTGAGGATTTTACGAAGGATTTTGGATTGTAAGGATTGGATACGAGAGGAATTCGATGGCTTAGCGGAGCCCCAAAGCTCTACCCCGTATGTCCAAATAGGTCGTATACTGGTCATGTAGATGAGTCTTTTGTAGTTAATTGGGAGCTTAGAGCGTTTGTCTAGTAAGGGTTGAAGTAGCCTGAAACGTCGAGCGGTTTCTTGTCTATTCAGATCTTGTATGAGGATTCCAGGTTAATCGTTTGTCGAGATGCAACCCTAAGTATCGGATCTGTTCTACAGGCACAAGTGGGGTATTATTAAAGGATACTGAAGGGCAGGAAGTCATTGGTTTACGACGTAAGGTAAAAGTGATTTGATGGGATTTTTGAGAATTTATTTTAATTCTCCAGTTTTGACACCATTCTTCAAGATCAGTGATATGGGATTGGAGGCTTTGGGATACAATAACTGGATTGGTGTTGACTGATAATACACATGTATCATCAGATTAATTATTATTGATTAGGGAGTATCTGTTTGTGAATTTAGGAGATGTAGGAAAAGCTTGGATTGGAATATGGATAAAGAAGACGCAGGACGGATTACAGGTGGGATTGAGTTCCAAAGAGTGGTAGAAAGGGCGAGAAAGGAACGAACAAATGTTTTGGTTCTGTGGGAACAGATATAAAGCTCGGAAAGGCGAGATCTTGTGTGCTGGGATTGGATAGAGGATTTGAATGGTAGGAGACCATAGAAATAAGATGGATATTGTGATTTGATGGTTTGGTATAAGAAAGAACCTAGAATGAAGGGGAAGAGCCACTTTAACTCATCTTACGATATCCACATCAAACATGGATATTTAGAAAATATCGGTACAAGCACTTTCTTTTAGTCTTATGTTGTTTTTATTCACGCTGTATTCCTTCAATATTAATTTAAAAACTACATTACACTCCTCCCTTTATGTTTATGTTAATGTATTTGAATATTTTACTTGTAATAATGACCGTGGGAGAGGGAATAATAAAACGTAACCTTATGCCTGCAAGATCTGCTAGTTTAAAAAGGGACAATAGAAGGAGCGTCTCCTCGGAGTTGTTTATTATTGCGACAGACGTTGAAGTTTCCCCCTGGAGTACTAAAGCTGCTAGGATAAAAGCAGGCGGTTGTGAGGATTGAAGACCTCTCTGCAAGTTCTATTTCACAATTGAAGAGTCAATAAAGACGAGCCTTGATATATTTATCTTATATACTGTATATAATATATAATAGTCGCTATTAATAACAGATAAAAAAGTAAAACGAAAAAAAAATGCTACGAATAATTGTATTATGTTTAATTATAAGCTATAATATTAATAATAATTTGTACCATATCATGATATTTATAGTGGTGTGGCTCTGTGGTAGAGCGCTGAATTGCTATGTAGAAGGTCCTGGGTTCCCACTGGGTTTCCAAATCCCGCTGCTGTCAAGACTTTTATTTAACCTGTTAACAGCTTTTGATGAACCTGGAAGGATATACAGACCCTCCTGGGGCTCACCCAGGCTCTATAAAATCAATACCCTTAATAGGTCTCTACCAAGTTCTGAACTCAAGATCCGTCATGGGTAGTAATGGTAAAGGTTTTATTTATTATAAATAATAATTTGTTGCGAAGTATAATTAAAAAATTCAAGAGCAATTATTTCTTTATGTTGATCGACATTTAAAATAATGAAACTAAACGCGAATGTGAAATTCATAACTATTTAAAATGGTAGACTATAGTGCATGATAGAGACTGTACTGTTTCTTGGTCAAAAATGTTTTTTTTGGCCCAGATTTCCCCCCTTATTTGAGATACCCACTTTATAGAGGCTGGGTGAGCCCCTGAAGAATTTAATTTCTTATATTATTAGCTTATTTTAACATACGTAATGACATGTAATGTCCTTATTTAGGCACGGTGGATGTCCTAATTGTATTTATTGTATGAAACCAATCCTAAAAAATAATATACTATACCCTATATACCACCACTTTCAGAAAGACTAGCAAAAACACCCACCGGTAATAAAAGTAACATTGATTCCGCGATTACTTTTAAAAACACAGCCACTGTGTCAAGACTATTTACTAAAACTAAAGATTCGGATAAATTATAGTTAAAATCAAATGTCGTGTACGAAATACAATGTGAAGATAAATGCGGCAAATCCTATTTCGGAACATCGGAACAATAATTAGAACGAAGAGTGTACCAACACAAATATAGTTGTGATTCAATAATAAAAACCCCCAATAAACTAGATCAAACAACGCTCACTACACATTTTAAAAATAATCAACATACATTTAAATTTGATGAACCTAAGGTGATACACCAAGAGAAAACTAGTTTCAAACGGAATATAAAAGAAATGATAACCTTAGAGAAATATAAAAATCGCGCTGTAAACAAAAAATCGGATGTTCAAGGTCTAAGCTCGTGTTATGCTAATTTAATTAATTCTTGATGATATAATAATAAATAGTCTAATATGATTCAACAATTAAATAAAACTGGTGTTCCTAAAAATAGATTACTTATTCGTCGATCATAGCTAATGCAATATAAACATTCTATGATATATTGCGAAGTAACTGATTGATGATAAATTGATCAATTCTTTGGAACTTGTAAGTACACCCTATCTATGTTATATTTATTTTAGTGTGATATTTAATGTTTTTACTAAAAGCTCATTTTTTCGCTGTGAGGGCATGGATATGAGACTAACCTAGTCTCGAAACGTCGCCTAAAGAAGTTGAAATAAACGGGCTGAAACTAAAGAACCAAAACATATGTTATATATATACATACACACTTAAATATGATATTATTTAATGAAAACCCCCGAATATTCTTGGCTCATAAACATAAGTTGTTCCTTGGGAGATGACACATAGGAATCGAAGGAAATGGGTTCTACGACCTTTCTTCCTGGAAGCCATTGTTAATTATCCTCAATCTCCGTCTTTCTATCTTCCTTTTTCTTTGGCTTGATGTTCTCAGGAAGATCTACTCTTCTTTATCTAATAACTTTACACTGTTTGTATAATTAGTTCGGAAGTGTTCCTTTGAATAAATTAATTTAAAAAAATCAAAAGTCAAGCGTAGTTGAGTGGTCTGTATTTAGAAAATTAATAGATATAATAGGTTGGGGAAAAAGAATTCCATTATTTTTGCGTGAAATTCAAAACTTTATTTTTGATGTTTAGGATTGTCCGATTTGGGTGAAATATGCACCGTTTTGTTGTCATTTTAAAGGTAGCTTCACAATGCCTCTCTCATAGAAGTCTTGGTCCTTATTGGCGAAAAACTCTAGTAATCGATTTTCACAATCTTCTCTTAATCCCAATTTCTTATCACTCAGGAAGTTTTGCAATGCAAGAAAAAGGTGGTAATCGCATCAATAATGATGGATGCATTAAAACTTCCCAACCAAGCTCCCGGAATTTCTGGCGAGTCACTACAGACGTGTGTGGCCTTGCGTTGTCCTGATGGAACACAACACCTCTTCTGTTGGCCAATTCTGGTCTTTTCTGATCAATCAATAACTTCAAACGGTCCAGTTGTTGACAGATCTGAATTTAGTGTTTGGCCCTATGGAAGCAACTCATAATAAATGATTCCTTTCAAGTCCACCAAATACACAGTAGAACCTTCCTGCCCGTTAGTTCTGGTTTGTCCACCATCCTCAGTCACCATCCGTTCAAGAAATGGGCCGATTTCATTCCGATTGGCCAAGGCTTCGCAGATGGAAATTCGATCCATGGTGCTTTTTGGTGTTAATTGGTGGTGTACCCAAAAATCGAGCTTATTTTTTCGTTTATATTTCTGTGGTTTTATGGACATTTTCGACGATGGGCCTACTTGTGCGAGGTGCATATTTTGCATCAGAATTGCCTACGAATCTACGAAACAAAAATTGCAGGTAATTAGTTGTTACAGTATCGGCACCATTAACACCATTCACAATTTCAGCGGGCTGGCTTGCATTTTCGCCTTTATCAAAGAAAAACTGTAAAGTGTACCGAATTTTCTCATTGTTGACTTCCATTGTTAACACCCTGTAACTCACTATTGAATGGAATTAACAAAAACAGCCAAAGAATTTTTTTAGTGTGAAATGTCACCTTGACAACAAGCATAAACTTGCAATTGTTTGATTCATACTTTACGAGATATCGATCACTACAGCCATCTAGCGAGAAAATAATGGATTTCTTTTACCCCAACCTATTATTTAGAAAATTAAAAGATATAGCGAAGAGAATAAGACTTGTATCAAATTTTGTAGATGCCCAATGGTGCAGGTGCAAATGACAATTTTTTAAAAATTTAAGTTAATTTATTGATATTTACAACTATAATAATATTACAACAAGTAAATCTGCTAATTTAAATGACAATTAAATACTAAATAAAATAAAAAGAAGTGAAGTTGTTAATTTACGTATTTATGTATATTACAATATATTAAGTGTTTTATTTGTGGATATTGATTGGCAATTCTTCTATTGAATCTTTCATTCCTCTTTCGTTCGTTAATCTTTGGAGTGTGATGACTCCATCATTACCTTATGATATGTTTCTTCTTCTGGTTCCAGTACTTCTTCATTCTTTCAGACTTTCTTTCTCTCCTCTTCCGAGATGATGGCTATGGTCTAAGTTTTTACCTGGCTGGAAATTTTACATTTTCATCCTAAATCTGAGTTGTTCTATAGTATAATGACTATGCTTTTGTAATCTCTCTATTTTATATATATATATATATATATATATATATATATATATATATATATATATATATATATACACACACATATATAACAAACCTGTACCACTGCAACCCTTGAACGGGTCTGGGGTTCAGTACATGGTAGAGACTGCACTGTTTCGTGGACAATGATTCTGCAGAGAGGTGGTTGCAACGCTCAACCGCCGGATTTTCCCCCTTATTTCGGGTACCGTATTTTTATAAAATTTTATTGAGGCTGGGTGGGCCCCAGGAGGGTCCAAGATCCTATATGATCCGTCCCCGGTTGCTAACAGACTAAATATAAAAGTCTTGTGCTCTACCATTGAGCCACTCCGCTCCTCATGTAATGTTATGGGTTAATTATGTATTATTTTAATCGTTCCAATGTTTTTTTTTAATTTCTAATTGTTTTCTTTCTTTTATCTTGCCTACACAATTCATGTTTTTTTTTTGCTGCATTCACTGTATCTGACTTGGTCTCCGTCTTTTAACGCTTTGATTTAGACCCTCATGAAAGAGATTTTCTGTATTATATTACATTCTTCCATCGAAAAACATATACCCGTTTATTCTTCTCGTGTTTTATGGCTTACCATATCATTTTATTCATATATTTGGAATGATTTTCTGAATATAATTAAAAAAAAAAAGATTTTTTTATTCCGTCGCCAAAATCTTCTACAGTTATTTAATTGGATCTCGCTTAAGGGATAATGAAAATTGACGTTATTTCTTGTCCTAACTGTAATCTTCTTAGCTGTCATATTATCGCTTTGAGTATTCCCTTTCTAAGCATTACGGGCTTGCTTAATTAATTAAAATCGAGTAGTTATATTTCAATAAAATATTGCATTTGAATATAATAATAAATTTTCGGAGTATAGACAAATAATTTTTAGTTATAAAGTCGGGGAAAGTAATCGATTAGGATAAATTTAAAAAAGATAAAACAATAACAAGCATTAAAACATTTTAATGTTACAATTATATACGTTAATTTTGGCTATTTTCAACATTGAAACTCTTTAACAAGAACATGATCTTATGAGATAACAAAACATAATAAAAACATTCAACTGCGATCTGAAAGCTTCTAATCTTTCAGATTAAATTGATCTCATCATTTCTCAAAAGAGAAAAATGATTAAATAAATTTTTGGGGGTCGTCTATGGTATAACGGTTAGTATTACAACCTTCCATAAACGTTTGGTTTGTAGCCCGGCAGGCAAAATTAGGACTCCAGCTGTACCATTGTCCGCTTAGTCAAAGCAGCACAAAGTGACAATAAAATGAATAAACAACAAATCATTTTTTAAAATTTGAACATAATAGTTCAATTAACTCGCACACATGTAGGCCGTGTCAACAAAAACGCTTTTCGTTGGTAAGTGTTGAGCAAAATCTAGAATGGTGAGTTTAGGTTGAACTACTGACTATACGAACAGTAATGGAAGACATCCTACCAGGAATGGTGCGTAGCCACTAGATTCTCAACGCAATCATCCCGCCCTCCACCGGCATGTAGGGCTCGTCAGCTTAATAGAGACCGAGAATAGGAGCTATGATAACCCTGAGTGCGGAATTGCATTGTGGCATTCTGAATCTCAAAGAGGCTCGGCAAAAAAAAAAAAAAAATAGGTCCTCTGCCGCCTGATGATAACGAACAGCCACATGCCATGGATCTAGGTCAATTCGACACTATCCTTCTAACCAATCGTTTAATTTTAATTAAGTTAATATTTGAAAGTCAGTTTATAATAATTTTGAAGATGTCTCTGTATGAAAAGAGGCTGTTAAACTATTTGAAGAAATTTTGAACAGTTTAATATTCTGCGTTTGAGGGTTATTGACCCGATCTCTCTATTATATAAAAATGTTTTTAATGATGTAATGTTTTATCGGTGTTGCCTAGCGACGGATCGAGGAACTACTTATTATTTTTTTCTTGTTGATCAGTTAAATTAAAAATATTTCTGGAAATCGGCAAATCAAAAAGCCACTGTTCCTGACTGTTTTAAGCCGTTACACAAAAATTAACACTGTTTTTATAGTACATACGAAGGTTCCTTACTCGCCCGCTCCACCACAATGTGGAACTTAATCCCTCCTAACATTCGTCATTCTCCCTCACTATCGTCATTTAAACCCTTGCTTTTCTAACATCTCCTGGCTTCCCAAAAAGGTGCTCGCAGGTTAACCATTTCCTTAGAATGAAATGTATTGAATAATTTATTGTGTTATCTAGGTGTTTTAATTCTGTTTTTAAGAAAATGTACATCGAGTAAAGAAAGTATTATGGTTATAATGGTGCAAGACCAATGGAAGAAATACTTTCAAACACTCCTGAGATCGGAGCATGATGTTGTAGCCACGAGACCAGCTAATTATGCGAGCGTTGGCGATGACGACGAAGAGAGTCTACCAGATAAAGAGGATATCGAAGCTATTGTGGAGAAGTTAAAAAGTAAGAACGCTCCTGGTCCAGATGGAATACATGCAGAATTTTTAAAAGTGGTAAATGGGCCATTAGTTAGCGAGATGCGTGGACTAATTTGACACATTTGACAAGTAGAGAGGATGCCGAAAGAGTGGTCAGAAGCAACAGTCGTTCCACTCTATAAAAACAAGGGGGATAGTATAGACTGTAAGAACTATAGAGACATAAGCCTGCTCAACATAGCGTACAAAATTTTCTCTATAGTCCTCTACAACCGCCTACTGCCATATGTTGAGCGCAAGCTGGGAGATTATTAAGCAGGTTTTAGGCCCGACAGATCATCCATCGATCAAATCTTCTCCTTGCGACTGATGTGTGAGAAAATGAAGGAGTTTCAAAACACTACGTGGCTGCTGTTCATTGATTATAAGGCGGCATATGATTCAGTTTTGAGAGAGGGGTCGTTCGAGGCCATGAAGGAGATGAATATTCCATTAAAAATTATCAGACTCGTAATATGCACAATGAACAATACAAGCTGCAAAGTTAGAGTCAATGGCAAGTTGACCAGCGCATTTCAGGTAAACGATGGGCTTAGGGAGGGTGATTCTCTAGCCCCGCTACTTTTCAACATCATATTACAAACTATAGTAGCAAGAGCCTGTCTGGATGTGGGAGGTAATATCTTCTACAAAGGGGCCCAATTATTAGCATATGCCGATGATGTGATGATAGCTGGAAGATCTCTCCTTAATGTCAAAGATGCTTTTGGGAAGCTGGAAAGGGAGGCCAGGACATTTGGCCTAGAAATTAATGAAGAGAAGACAAAAATTATGATCTTGAGGAAAAAGAAACCCATGCGACACCAGATGTGTTACACAATTGGAAACTACACATTCCAATGTGTTGATAGTTTTCTTGGTGCACAGTTTAATGAAGCATTGGAGGAGGAGGATGAGATTCAGGCACGCATTATCTCGGCCAATAAAGGTTTTTTCTCTATAGCTCACCTTATGAGAAGTAGATTAGTTAGCCGCTTGACCAAGTTAAGGCTATATAAGACCATCATTAGACCAGTCGCAGCATATGCATGTGGGCCATGGGTACTTAAAAAATCAGCAGCTGAAAAGATTGACATCTTTGAACGCAAAATATTAATGCGCATTCTGGGACCCGTGAATGAAAATGGGGTATACCGTCTTAGAAAGAACAGAGAAGTATATTCCCTATATGACGATGTGAAGCTTTCCGACTATGTCAGAATACAACGTCTAAAGTGGTTGGGTCACATCCATAGAACGGATGATGGCAGAACCGTCAAAGGGCTGTATAAGGATTGTCCAGAAGTAGTGAGAGCTCGAGGGAGGCCACGAGGCAGGTGGAAGGACTGCGTCAGGATTCGTACTTTTTATTTACTTATTCTTATTTTTTGTTTAAGTATTTCCTTTTAAATTGTTTTCTGTAACTTTTTACACGCTTTAGGATTTGTATCATGTAGCCTTCTGGGCAGATATATATATATTAGGTTTCTTTTTCTGTTCATATTTGTTATTCTAAAGGGACTTAGTCCCAGAATAAAGTTACTTTTCTATTCTATTCTATACATTGCATATAAAATATAAATTGTCTTTTCGGAAAATGTTTCATTCCTATAAGCTATATCGTTTTATTTATGTTGAAATTAAAACTTGAAAGCTGGTTTGTAATATTTTTTTAAGATATCTCTATAATTACAAAATGTTTAAACTTAATTCTTCTTCTTAGAAAAAAGCTGTTGAATTGTTTTAAAGAAACTGTAGACAAATTAATATTCAGCGGTGGAGCGTTTTTGTCCCGATCAATGGTTAGAAAAAAAAACGTTTTTAGTGCTGTAATATTTTTTCGGGGTTGCTTAGTATCCTTAAGCATATGATACTTTTTTATTATTTTTTTCTTGCTCGATCAGTTATTAATATTCAATTAATATTTTCTTAATATTATTAATATGCTCGATCAAATTATAATTATTTCTAAAAACTGTCAAATCTAAAACCCACTGTTCCTGATTTCATTAAGCCCTACCTCAAAATATAGCTCAGACTTCAAATGGAATGAATAGATTTAAAAAAAAATAAAACAAGCTACATCTTATTCCAATAATTCGATTTTAGGACTGTTATTTCAATAGAGGGAATGCTGTGGAATAAGTTAAACACATTTTTCTTTTAAAATATATTTTTTTTTATCAAACAAACCTAAAAGAAAAAACATTTAATTTAATTTAAAATCCTCAATACCTCAAAACAATTCTGAGTAGGTACTCATATTTTAATAGATTCGCTATGGGGGTACAAAAAAGTGCTAAACTCACTCAACTCCAATTTCTGTAATAAAATCGGTGTACTTCTACTGTAGTGTTGAATACTTTAGTACAATTAAGCGAACAGTTGTATGGTTTGTTAAATTGGGGTTTGTCTGCCGTAAGGTTAGAAATAAAAAAAACATCGTTTGGAAAAACATTTCTATTAATTGTTATTTTAATGGTGATTATTTATAAATAATTTTGTTTTGAAGAGAAAAGATTTACCTTGATTCTACTCCGGGTCGGCTGAGTCTCTGTTGTAGTGGTCTAAACCACTGTGCTACCAGGTACAGATTTGTCAGACTTGGATACGACCCCTGGTAGCTGAGTGGTTTAGAGCACTGCAACGGAGACGCAGACGACCCGCGTTCGAAACCCGGCCAGGACAAATCTTTACTCTTCAAAATAAAAATAATCACCATCAAAAGAACAATAAATAAAAATAAAACAAACATCGTTTGGATTCAAATTTATGGGATAACAACATGGCTATAAAATATTCTATCGTATAGGAATCGAGTTAATCATTTTTTACTACTCGTACAATACAATAATATTTACTCAGCACAATACTTTTACTTAAAACTATATCATAGTTCAGCCTCAGTTAAGGGTGTCAGTTAACCCTCAACACTTGATCTCATTACAAGCCAAGTGTTTGTAATATTTGTGTTGGTACACTCTTCGTTTTAAGTATTGTTCCGAAATAGGATTTGCCGCATTTATCTTCACATTGTATTTCGTACACGACATTTGATTTTAACTCTAATTTGTCCGAATCTTTAGTTTTAGTAAATAGTCGATTTAGTATTTTTAAAAGTAACCGCGGAATCAATGTTACTTTTATTACCGGTGAGTGTTTTTGCTAGTCTTTCTGAAATTTTTGGAATATAAGGTATAGTATAGTGTTTTTTAGGATTGGTTTCATTAAGGTTGTTTTGGTTAGAAAGTGTTTTAGTAAATCACGATGGAGGCTGTGTGGATAACCATTCTTTAATAAGAGGTGCCATACGTTGTTTTCGGCTGTTTTTTGGTGTATTGGGGGTGATAATTTTCTAGCGCGATGTATTAGGGTTTTAGCCGTATTTATTTTGTATCTTTTGGGGCATTGGCTTGTGTAGTGTGTGTATCGACCAGAGTGAATAGGTTTTTGCCACCATTTAGTTTCTATTTCTCCGTTTGATTTTCTGATTAAGAGAACGTCTAAAAATGGTATTTTATTATATTTTTCAAATTCAATAGTAAAGTTTAATAGAGTGGAATATTTATTAAATTCATTTAAAATTATTTCTTTTTTATTGTTTTCGGTTGATATCGCTGTTATTATTTCATACACATATTTAAATAGGAACGGGATATTAAATGGTATTTTTGGTATGACTGTATTTAATAGTTCTTCTAAATACAACTTTATGTGAACTTGTAAGTACACCCTATCCATTACAACTTACACGTGTCATTTTATATTTATTTTAGTGTGCTATTTAATGTTTTTACTAAAAGCTCATTTTTTTTCACTGTGAGGGCATGAATATGAGACTACTCTAGTCTCGGAAACGTCGCCTTAAGAAGTTGAAAGAAACTGACTGAAACTCAAGAACCAAAACATAAATTATATATATATATATATTACATAACTATGAGGTCAACAAATATTATTCAAGATATATATTATTGTTCATTTAATAATAATTTATAGTACAATTAATTCTCCTTTTTTCAATGAAGATAGTATTTTTTTTTTGTTCCTATAATTAGTAGGAAATCGTGTATCCTTGCTTTCCTAGGATTGCCACAAAGGAATTTGCTACAGCGCGGATTGATGAGACGACTATGGGAGCATCTGATTACAGAGTCACTTTGAGTACCGAAACACACTATTGTGAAACAAGGCACCATCTCCTCTGGGTTCCACTGCATTTTCATCATTAACTCCGATTCAATTACTTTAATTAGATTTTTTAAACAATAGAACGATAGGAGTAAATTAAACAATATCAAAATATTCTTCGAGAGTGGAATCATTGTGTAGTGCGTGAAGTTGCTGTTCTGAAGATCCTTGGTTCAAATCAGAAAATTATATTATCTTTTAACAGCCGTAGAGGCACCCTGTAGGATCTGCAGATCGTCTTGGGGCTCACCTAGCTAATCAAAGTGGGGGGGGGGGGGAATCACCTAGTGATTGAATATGATCTCAATGAAATAATTAAAATTATGAAATATATATGAATGACCAGGATTTGTAAAAAAGTTTCTAATTCCACTGAGTTCTCAGAAATAAATTTAATTAAATATTTGATGGTAACATTACTTTTTTATCCGAATTTTTTTTAACTCGTTACAGTTTTGTTAAAAAATATTTCTAAGGTGAAATTATGAGTATTTTAATATACTTTTCCTTGTATAAAAGTCACCTCTATACAATGAATTGTATAAATAATCGCCTCTTTGAATATGATGTATTTAATGTTATATTTGAAAACAAGTTGATATGTAGTGAGAATATTTAATTAATAATTGAATACTAATCGCATATTATATTGAGCTGTAGGATCCAGAAGAAACGTGGTTTGATTCCTGTTGTGACAGATAAAATTTTTAATCTGTAAACAGCCATTGATGATTACATTACGCATTAGGATCTGCAGACCTCCCTGGGACTCAACCAGCCTTTATTAACTGGGTACTCTTAACAGGGAGAAAACCTGTCGGTTGAGCATGATCTCGGACAGATCATCATCCTGAACAACCGTTGCCTTAGAAAACGTAAAGCTGGTTTACAAGTTATGTCTTTCAAATTGAGAAAATAGTACCGGCATTTTAATTTGTTGAATGGTTCTATGATTCCCCTAGGTTGTATTTCTCCTTTGCGATAATTGGTTAATAATTCTGTTTTTTCCTCGGTATTCGTATTATCACTTATTGATATTGATATCGTTAAAAAAATATTAACAATATATTTGTATATCTAATAATCTATGAATGATATAGTTTAACTGAAATTAAGATAATTTTCTTGTACAATTTTTAATGTACAAATATTTTTATAATCCTTCATGGGCTTTAGTATATATTTTTTTAAATTTGATTTTACCATTGGAATTTTTTAATTCCACGGCCTTCAATATTATTAATTTCTTAAATTAATATCGCCATAGTCTTTTTTTCCCCCGTCATTGTTTAAGACCCTCGTTGCTATTGAATTTCTTTCTGATAATTCCTTCTTTTCTTTTCTATAAAGTATTTTAATTAGTAAAGCTTTTCATCCTTTGATAAACAGAGCCTTCCCGGATCCAATTTTTAGCTCGACTCATCTTTAATTATATGAATCTCCCTTATAATAAGGAAACTCATAAAACCGGCCCCTTGATGTTATCTCCTGTGATAATTACGCATCGCACGCCTGCAAAGCGGGCTTAGCATCTCAGGGTCTGAAGGCACTTCTTTAATATCAGCCATCTGAGGCGGTGTTTTTCAAGGAAAAACACCCACTTTTTATTAGGTTTCTTTACTTTTTATAAGATAACGAGATTTTAAATCACTACTTAAATATAATAAAACATTTTTTTTATTAACACTCTCTGGCCAGAAATAAGACATGATTATAGTCTGTTTTGTTTAATAATAAAAGGAAAAATGGTAATGTGTTAGGTAAAGCAGAACCTACAATAATATAAGCTATTATTTTTTCATGCATCAATGTATTTAAGGGTTTGTTATTTAAATTAAATTAAAAATATGGGAAAACGTTTTGTTTTTAGCACTTAGCAAAATTGTGATATTTATTAATAGTATACACCTTTTAAATTTTATTATAAAAGAATAATCATCAAACTTATTTTAAAAGAATATACCATTTATAGATACAAATGGAACTAAAAAAAATCAAAACCTGTACCATTACAACCCGTGAAGGGTCTGGGGTTCAGTACATGGTAGAGATAGTACTGTTTCATGGACAAAGGTGCTGCAGGGAGGTGATTTGTCCTAGATCACGCTCAACCGCCAGATTTTCCCACTTATTATGGGTACCCACTTTCAGAGGCTGGGGGAACCCTAGGGGGGTCCTAGATCCTATATCATCCGTCTCCGGCTGCTAACAGACTAAATAAAAGTCTTGCCTGCAGCGGGATTTGAACCAGGATTTTCGGCATGGCACCTCAGTGCTCTACAACTGAGCCACTCTGCTCCCCATGGACTTATACCACTTTCAAAAATAACAGCTCATATATAGATAAATGTATATATTGGTTTCTACTTATCTTGACTGTTATGGAAATATTATGTTTTAGTTCTTGAGTTTCATTCCTTCTTTAAACTTCTTTGGGCGACGTTTCAAGACTAGGTTTGTCTTATACTCATGCCCTAACAGTAAAAAAATGGCGGACGACCCGCGTTCGAATCCCAGCCAGAGCAAATCTTTTCTCTTCAAAATTAAAATATTTAATTAGAAGTAATTTTACAATATATATTGAATTACATATTATCAATAAAAGTCAAAATGAATTTGAAAATCGGTACTATGGAAATAAATATGTAATTATTATAGAGCTATAAACTAAATTAAATGTAATATAATTTGTTAAAATCGTACGAGGAGACAAAAAGGATAGAGATAGGCATTTTATTTATTATTTAGGGATTTTAGTTTTTATCTCAAAGCAGAAGGTTCTATATCATTGTAGGCTGTTTCCCGAATTAAAATTTATTATCAACCATTTTTGCTTTTTTAACCGACAATTATTAATAAATGTTTTTTTTATTTATTATACATTTAATGATATTCACAACTATATTACAGTAATATAACAAGTAAATTGGCTGAGTGATACATAATGACATGATATAATGACAAGTAGAGAAACTACCCACTGGTAGTACTCAAATCGCATGTTCAACTAAGAAGGTCACGTGGCTATCTTCTTCTCAGACGCCTCGGAGGATTATCGGGAATCGAAGAGGAAGCTAGGTTAATAAATGTTAAACTAAAATAGCTATCTTGAATCTGACGTAGGTCAGAAAAAACTGTCCCTTATAATTCCAGGCCAGAATGTCCCTGTAATGTAAATTTCTTTTTATATTCTTTTATGAAAATGAGAAAAAAAAATCAAAAATAGCCGTAAATTATTAATTAGAATACAAACCAACTATTGTCTCGTCTTGTATCGCCTTATTGGAGTAATCATGTGATTCATTAACAAATAGTCCTATCTACGTTTGTGTTAGAAGACTAGTGGTGTCAAGCTAATTTTGTTATCATTATGGTTAATATATAATATTGAAGTGGAACTTTGTTCTAACATATATTCCCGATGATTATTTAATTGTTGCTTGTATATTCATTTAGCTATGGATATTCATGATATCGCTGTATGCTAGTATGGTTAATCGGATGATGCTATAGCGGGAGACTTCAATTTTTTCGATCCAGGCATTATACGTCCCTTCCGAAGGACGGCATAACCAAGCATTCTTACTATTGAAAAGGCCTATAACCACCTGCCGGACTAAAGGAATTCATGATCAACGCAAACACTACACCACAGGTATCCCCGAAGAATATTTATTGATTTGATTTAATGCCCATCTGTTCGGAAAATAAGTATGAATAATGCAGCTTAATTAATTTCTGTGAGAATATTTCCTTTCATTTTAACATTCGTGATCCAAGTTTCTTAAGACAACATACTTTTGTCTGAGAAACTAAGTTGTCGATATCAATTGAATTGTATTGCCTCTGATGACAAACATTACCGAACTTTTAAAAGATACTTGAGGAATCTTCGATTGACCGGTACTGGTTGAAATGTAGTTATTTATTCATACATAGGTAATTTATATAGTTTGTATAGTATTATTAATATGCTAATAGTTGAGGATCCCATGAAGGATCTTTGGATTTAGTATATGCCAGAGAGACTGTACTCTATCTAGAACAACGGTTGTGAAGGGAGCTGATTAATCCGAGATCGCGTTCAACCAGGCTTTTCCCTATAAAGGGAACCCAATTTATATAGGCTTGGTACAAACATAATATTTTCTTACATGCGTTCTCAGACATAGCTTTCGGTAATATATTTAAAAAAATGTATTTATTGAAATTTACAACTGTATACAGAATACATCAAGTAAATATAATGAATGAATACATTGACATGAAAAGACAAGTAGAGAAACTACCCAGTGGTAGTACTCAAATAAAAGTTCAGCTCAGAAGGTCACAAAGCCATCTTCTTTTCAGACACCTCGGAGGATTATCAGGAATTGAAGTGGTTGCGAGGTTTGAAATTAGTGGGTTTGAGTAGAAATGAAGTTTGTCATGAAAATATTGATATCGGCTTCGGGCCAAATCAGCAATAAACGGGACATTAAGGTCATTATGGATTACTTTGATCGTAACAAATTAAGGAGCATTGAGGATTTTACGATGGATTTTGGATTGTAAGGATTGGATACGAGAGGAATTCGATGGCTTAGTGGAGCCCCAAAGCTCTATTCCATTTATCGGTCTAATGATTGGTCTAATGAGTCTCTTGTAATTAATTGGGAGCTTAGAGCGTTTGTCTAGTAAATGTTGAAGTAGCCTGAAACGGCGAGCTGTTTCTTGTCGTTTCAGTCCAGTATGAGGATTCCAAGAAAAGTGTTTGTCAAGGTGTAGGCGTGTTATTAAACGATACAGGAGGTCAGAAAGTCATTGGTTTTCGACGGAGGGGTAATAATTTAAAATTGTTACATATTCCATAACTATTGATAGCTAGACTGTATTGATTAACATACAGACTAATTGGACGATGTGTTACAAATATGAAAATGATTGGAGTTGATCCGGAGAAATGTTGAAAATTGCTCTTCTATTTTGTTTGATCCCTTTGAATCTGTAATCGCCATTGGAATGTGAAATATTTTCAATTTATGCCAATTTAATTATTTTCCACTGAAAAGGTTTAAGACCCCTTGAAACCCCCACCCCACTCTACCTCACTCAAAAAAGCTCACAAAGCAATCAAAGCTTCTCATATTTCCCGTTATTCGCTCCATAAAATGATGGATTATCGGACCAGTGAAAACATTGCTTTTGAGCTTTAAATTTTTATGTTATTTTTTTACGGATTATGATATACATTTAAACAAATCGGACTTTTTTGTATACGCTCCATTACCTATGGTTTGTAAATATTTATTTAAAATTGAAATATAGGGGAATGGAGACTTATACATGGCCTCGTTACACATACTAGAAAATACCTGTACCATAATAACTTACGAATGATGTTGGATTATGTACATGTTACTGTATAGGGTACCCACTTCTTAGACCGGGTGAGGACCTGAGATTATTATTATCGGCTTTGAACGTTAGGCCTTTTGTTATTATTATTATTATAACAACTATTTTAAAATGTTCTTATTTCTGGGTTTTCTACTTTTTTCGTATATACAGTAAAATCAAGAATTAGGAACAGCATAATTCGCATTGTCCAGACTTTTTTGTTTGTTTTTTGTATTTAACTTCACTTTTATTCTGCTATGGCTGATTGGAGTATGCTACAACAGTGGGAGCTCTGAATTTTGCCTATCCAAGTTTAATTAGGATAGGGATTTTTGACATCGTACAGACTCGGGATTCTCCGTTTAACGTCCCTTCCGAAGAACTACATAACAATGGATTTTTTACACCCTTTAAATAATCCTAGGGCCTTATCTTTAAGTATCTTAATTTCAATTAATTATTTTGCTAGCTGAATATAGTTTTATTGTCGATTGCTATAAATTTGTTGAACAGGGAGTCTTGCGATATACTGTTTTATTTAGTATGTATCTATTATATATTACAGATTAGATATTTAATACAAGTCATTCATATCTAGAAGTACTTACAGGTCTTATAATCGCTAATACGGAACTTTGTATCATCCGGAAATTTCCTGACAAAATCATTACGGATAAACCGGGTGTTAATGTAATATAATAAATAAATACCATACCCTAATATAATATATATATCAGTGCCAGTAATTAATTAGTGATTAATGAAGCCAGTTAATAAATTATAATTATAAGTATTTGAGCCTCTGCTGTTCCTAAGCCTTGGATTATTGATTGTTATGTTATTATTAACCAACTTGTTTATCATACAACAATAAAGTTGAAAAATAATTTATACTTTTGGCTTTATTTTTTACAATTTTATAATTCTTTTTCACCTCAAGATAGGCTGTGAAAAATATGAATTAGCTTTAAGCCTAAAGCGAGGGTATTTCATCACGATTTAATTATATCTTATGAAAAGGTCCTTATCAATTTATTCATTATTAAAGATTAATTTTTTAACAAAAGATCCTCATATTAATTTTATTGTAAATTAATTTGATTCAAAATTTAGGTTTAATTAAAGACGTTATAATATGGTTAATACCAAACTTTATTAAAACTGAAATATAGAATATTTAAATCATTTTGCGCTATAGATTACAACTGTTTTATCCAATAAATGGCGGAATTAATTCTTGAATTCTGGCTATTCAAGAAAAATTATTTAATCTGTTAACAGCTATGGATGACCCTAATGGGGGTTTTCTAGGGCTCAACAAGCCTCGATAACGTAGGTACCCTTAATTAGTTGAAGTTGAGCTTGGTCTGGAACAAATTACCTCCCTGCACAACCGTTGTACTAGAAATAGTTCAGTTCATAGTTCGTGGGTTGTAGTTGTACAGACTTTTTATATAACATCTGAAGACCTCCCATCATGTCATTATAAGCTTAGGAAAAATATGACGCTTTATTACCACAAATTATACGCAGGAAAAAATCCTTTATAAATTAAAAAAAATATTTTTATAAATTATTATTAGACGTAAATTGAAACCTCAATGGATAATTAATCAATCGAATATCCTTGAGTAAAGTCAAAGTCTTTGATTGATGAAAGTCTGGTAAACTTCCGAGTGATAGAACTCGGTGTTGATGGGAGGATTGCATAAAAGTGATGTTACTGACTAGGGTTAGAATAGCAGTCCGTCGACGGAAGTTTATGAACAGAGGTTTATGTATCGACATGGAGCTTTCGGTTAAGCGAAGCTATATTGTCATTATTATAATTAAATAAAAAAGAAATGCAGATAAGGTGGTAGAGATCTACCAATACAAATAACAAAATAATATTAGTAGATAACGATTCACTTGTAAGAAAACTGGGGACGAATGAATAGATCTCCCGCAATACTCTTATTAAATAAATATGCGCCGATTAGAAGTCCACACTTCAACTGCTCCGCACTCAGCGAATATTTTCTACGGAGAAAATCGTCCTTAAAACGCAAGCGGAATATTAAAAGGCTCATGAAAATTCAATGTTATTCATATATTCGTAGTTAAAGATATGGTACTTTTATTCCGCATCTCTTAAGGAAAGAAAACTCTTTGTGTTTTCCACTAATGGCGGGTAAATCACACCGTGATTCCGTTGTTTGTTTATTTTTTCTTCTCTTTATTGTTCTTCCGTGGATGGAACTGTTCTGCTTGGCGGGGTTGGTTTGGAGGACGCGGGAAATCCGTGAGTCACAAGATTACGCTGATTACATCCTAGTTGAGGTAGCTCTTGGGGTGCAAGAGATTATCGCTTGGACCGAAACGGAATATTTAAAATAAGAAGATATTTAATTTAAATAAAAACGTGTTACACTACAATCCACGAAGGATCTTGGTCTTAGTACATGGTGGATATTGTACTGTTCTAGGACAACGGTTGTTCAGGGAGGTGATTTTACCCGGGATTATGCTCAATCGCCAGGTTTTCCCACAATTTAGGGTAACCATTTAATAGATAGTTAATTAACCTTCTTATCCTAACCCTCTTTGATGTTTTTAAGCATTGTTTCTTAAAGCTATATTGCGCACTAAATATAGTTCGATCTCTTTCCAAAAAAGATAGAACTGAAATTTTTGAAACTAAGAACTATTATTAAATTAAAAGGACACTTGCTGTTGTTTCTTTATTTTATGCCATTTTACGTTACCAAGGCTAACCGGACGATGCCATAATGAGAGACCTAAATTTCACCTATCCAGGTTAACTAGTATAAGGTGACCCCCATTTAATGTCCCTTTCGAAGGACAGCAAGGATTATCAAGCATCTTCCTGCTTTAAAACCCTAGTCAGTAACATCACTTTTATGCAATCCTCCCATCAACACCTCGTTCTATCACTCGGAAGTTTACCAGACTTTCATAAGTCCAAGACTTTGACTTTACCCAAGGATATTCGATTCATTAATTATCTATTGAGGTTTCAATTTACGTTTAATAATAATTTATAAAAATATTTTTTATAATTTATAAAGGATTTTTTCCTGTGTATAATAAACTGTGGTAATAAAGAATTCGAAAAAAAAAACAACCTCGTATTTTTCCTAAGCTTATAATGACATGATGGGAGGTCTTCAGATGTTATATAAAAAATCTATACAACTACAACCCATGAACTATGAACTGTACTTTTTAAAACGGTTATGCAGGGAGGTAATTTATCCCAGACCAAGCTCAGCCGTCTTTCAATCTATTTAAGGGTACCTACTTTATCGAGGCTTGTTGAGCCATAGAAAAGCCCCATAAGGGTCATCCATAGATTTTCATGCCTCCTTTAAAAATCCATGGGCCTAATAAATGGCCTGCGAACCCACGATCTTGTGCCTAGAAAGCTGTCATGCTAACCATTACTCCACAGGTCACCCCCGAGGGTTTGTTCATCTGTAAAATGAGTAAAAGTTCTATACATGGTCAGTGTCTGTGGCACCATTTGCCGAAATTTCAAAATTCGATCCCCTTTGTTATTTTGATTGTTTATTTTTTACTGAATGTGCAGTATTTGAAATAGATCCTTAGTGATGAAGATCAACTCTTTACGTTTTTCAATGAAACCTCTAATTCGATAACACACAGTAGTAAGGATGAATCGTTTAAGATATTTTGTAAGGATCGGAGAGGAATGTAATTAGACGGATCAGTTGAAGACTAATGTCGTTACAGTCAATATAACACTGATTACAATCGTGCAGATGAGATCTTCCCCGGCGGAGGAAATAGACGGCTGTTTAAACAAATTTTCTCCCATTCTCGGAGGGGGCTTCGCGAAGTCCTTCCAATTCTCAAGGATCGCTTAAAGTTATCGCCGTTGGTTGCAAGCTTCATTGGCCAGGATAAACTCCCTTCGCAGTTAAACTCCTTTAATTGTTTAACTCCTCAAGGCGGTCTCATTAGACCCCCCTTAAGGAGGTTTTCTCCCTATTTTGCAAAAGAACAGCCTCCTAATTTAAGCCTTGCATTATACTAGAAATCGACCCTCTACCTTAAGCCAAATGACATTATTCTAGATCATTTGGATACAGCAAATTATACATGATTGTATGATTACTATAAATAATTTAAACATAATTATACTCCGCCTCCCTTGGAACCAAATCAAATATACTGTTCTGTCAGAGGTTTAGATTTTGTTATTATACGTCATTGTATGGTGATCGTTTTTCTTTATGGTCACAGTTTGATACTTATGAGACCTAAAGAATCATACAGGTTTTCTGTAGGGGTTGAAATGTCGGTTCATAATACACAGTTACTTACTATTTAAGGAATTAATTTTATAACCCATATTGTTCACCTTTGTTTCTTTAAATTTGAGAGTTTTAGAGCGATTAATATCCTACTTATAGGAATCAATTATTGCGGACCACAATTATAAATCCTTTACGTAATATTAAAGTCCGTACATGTATAGGGTTTTTCCTTTTTTAACAAAAAAAAAAAATTCTCTGATCTCGGATACTTGAAATTCAACAGATACGTCAATTTACTTGAATCGTTTATTTAAAATTAGTAATAACATTTATATTAAATGCGATCTATGAATTCTACCTTTAACACGAAATTGTAATTATTAAAAATAGCGTGGTCAAGACAGTTTCAGGTTGTATGAGTTTTAAAATAATATATAGTAAACAGAGAATTCGGAAATCTGTAATTATCTGAACTTTAGTTCAAAATTGAAAAAAGGAATTTTCGGAATAAATAATGCTGGAATAAACTTTATTCCAATTTAAAAACAGCTATTTATATAATTTTTTTCTCATGATCAAACATATCTAAAACTGCCAATATTTCAAAGTCATTAAACAGGGTTTTAATTTATTTTATTAAATGCATTTGAAATATACATATCAATGACTTGTTTATTATTATGAAACTAAAAAAATAATAAAAAGTATTTGAAATGTGCTATACTTCATAGTTGCAATATCAATTTTTATTATTTAAAAGCTATTAATAATATATTAAAATATGTTAAGAATAATTATAAGAATAATGATAATTTAGTAAGAAAATTGGTATCAAGAAATGAAATTTACTTTAAGATCGTATGTAAATATATGCACACACACACACACACGCATACATACATACACACACATACATGTGTTGGGAAAATTAGGAAATTAAAATAACATAGATTTCAATCAATAAATATATTTACAACTGTCATATTATACTTTAATTTTTTTTTTTTGGCACTTTCCAAAATATGGTAACGAGTGATTCACAAATGTTCAGGATATTAAATATCCTTACAATAAAAAATAAAATGTAATATAATAATCTTAAGGGACTTAGCACCTAAACATAAAACTATCATACCCTTTAAACCATACTTTAATGGGTCATTCCATAAAATTATTCAACATTATTATAATTAGAGATCATAGACAATAAATAGTTGATAATTATACACATTAACAATATTTAAATTTCATATTTACATAGTGTTTTATCATTTTTGTGCCGAAATGAACAATAACCGCTGTTTTAGTATTTACAATATCTTATTATTTATCTTTATTTACAAGTAACAAAGTGCTTTTTCTTTTCATTTTTAAGTTTCACAAGATATTTACATGTTTATCGACTATCCTAATGCATTACCACAACTATATAATTACGAGGATAGTTATAATGTTTTAACAAAATGTAGCAGTCTTTATAGGCCTAGAGATCTAATTAAAAAAAATATGTTTAGACAGTCGGAATTTGTTCATGATTTGCGAGTTAATCTAGAAAATCAAACTATAAAGTATGAAAACAAAATTAAAATTGTCATTATTACAGTAGGTTTTTAAATATGTATTTCTTATTTAGCGAATACACAAAAATACTATTTTAAACAAAAATAATACCATCGTAATAAATTGAAAGCCAGTATTTTAAATTTATTAACAACTTTTAACTTAATAAATTATTTGAACTAAGGAATTAAATAAAATAAGAAGCCATAATTTAAGAATACAGGAGTCTCTTTTTAACCCCTTTATCCCAAATAGAATATATAATTATAATTTTAATATTTAAATTTTTCAAATTTACATTATTTAATAATGAATGAAAAACCTTATTCCAGTCAAAAATTGTTATTAAAAATTAACAAATGATTAAAAAACGTTTCGACACTTCCTTGTCATTTTCAATTTAAGTAGTTCTTCATACAACTATCCTTTAAAATTTACAAGTCCAATCATTACTTGAGGTCAAACGATTTAAAAGTCAAATATATATAAATCCTTAACTTTCTTCCATGGTCAAATATAATATGTATTACATTAAAAACCAAACATTGATCAATTGAAAACCAAACTACTTAAATTGAAAATGACAAGGAAGTGTAGAAACGTTTTTTAATCATTTGTTAATTTTTAATAAAAATTTTTGACTGGAATAAGGTTTTTTCTTCATTATTAAATTATATAGATCAAGAATACTAGTCCAGTATATAAGAAATATCTTATAAAGAAAATGATTTGCATTATTTTGAAAGTGTAGATAAACGTCTTCCATCCTCATTTATTTTTAAGAAAAATTTAATTATATAAATAGTACGCAGTAATAAAATATAATAAATTCCATTCAAAAAAGTCAAAACGCTTCGGACATAGATATTCACACAAATTCAGAGTTTAAAATAAGATTATAAAAACAATACATTAGTAATATTTTGTATTGTATAAAATATTTTCAAGTATTCTAACAAAACAGTAATATACATTTATAGGATAAACCTTAGGTTGATGGGTAACTTGTAAATCTTGAATAACATCCGTTTAGCATAAAAAATGATTTACAACACAAAGAATATTTCATCACAAATCAAAATATTAAAAAAATCAATTAAATCTTTATTCATAAAATTAACATATAAAACAACGATTTACAACTTCAAGAAGTAAAAGCTACATTTTATGAAACTCTTACAATTTTATAATTTCAACAAACAAAACTATAACAATAAAACAATTTCAATTTCAAGAAAATAAACCACTAGCCTTGTGCAGTATTTTTTCTCTCTTTAAAACAAAGAAATAATCTGAAAGACAAAATATTCAATAAATTTAACAACAAAACATTTCAAATATTTATACAAGTCTAGAGGTAAAATTAACATTAACTCGACTCAGTGAATCACAGAAATTTTTAAACCATAAATTGGATTTGGTTAACAGGGGGTTATACAATTTTTTAAATTGCAGAATTTATAATATCACTTAATAAATAATTAATTCTGAAAACTTAATATAATTTATAATATAAACCAACAAGCGAAAATATGTTTTAGTTGTTATTGTCATTTTTTTTTCAATTCATACTGTAGATTCATACTGATTGCATTCCAATCCTACATCAGTGTTAAAAAAAAAAAATTCTTTTTTTAAAATCTAAATTTTATTCTTTATTTATTTTTTACATCCCGTATTGTGGAATGCTACACAAACACACCTATATATATATATATATATATATATATATATGAGGCGTTGAGATGCAAAAGGGGATAAATCCAAATTTGAAAATTTTTCAGGAAACACAAAAGTATGCATAATTCAGGTTATTATGAAATTATTATTTATTAGAGACAATTATTTTTAGAAAAATTAGATTGGCTTTGGCATATTTTGAATGGAGAACCATGGACCATCGCATAGAGGATGCTAAATTTGTGAAAAAACATTAAAATTGATAAAATATGGATTTATCCCTTTTTGCATCTCCACGCCTCATATATATTAAAATGAATGATATATTAAAATGAGTTTTAATGCAGTTACTACTAACATCGGCACATATGTAAAGTAGAGAGTCGATTATCTGAACTAACATTATCGGATAATGGTGCGTGTAATCAAGAATTCGGATTATAGAAATAAAATAAAAAAAGGAATAACCAATCAATCGCCACGATTGTATTACATTTTTCATTTCATCGTGTAGAAAAGAAGTTTTAAAAAATCCATAAAAATGCGTACGTACATATCAAGGTTGTGATACAAGTTGTAATATTATTTAAATTCAATCTTGACTTCCTCTCATAAAAGCTGTGTCTAATTAAGAAATACAATAGTGAGTATTAAGTAATCAAAGTTTTAAAAAAATACTAAAAAGCTATTTTTCAGTCGAATCCTAGTATCTTTTCCGTGAAATTTGTTCGGATAGTTGACATTTGGACAATCGATGCTCTACTGAATTTATATCATTCAATTAAGTTTAATTCATTAACTAAAATTTAAAAATGATAAACAATTACAGTTGAGGGTGACTTATGCATACTCGTAATCTCGAGAAGAAAAAAATAGCATAAGTTAACAATATTAATCTATTTTTAGTTATAATGGCGTTAATCAAATGGAATAATTCAAAGACTGCTACAATAATATTTTCTTCACATTCTTAAAGGACATAAATATCACATTCAGACATTTAAACATGAACTATAACATTAAACATGGAAACATCAAAATTATTTAACACATATTAAGGAAATTTTAATGACTTGCGTCAGTGGGTATTTGATTATTTGCTTTTAATGTGTTCATGTTATGTCGAGCTTAAAATAATAAATAGTAAAATAAAATATTTATCTCTCAATATTGTGTCAGAATGTCAACAATAAATTAACACATTGTGGTGTCGAGACACTTATGTACTCTATAAAATACTTTTTTTTTCTCGCAAACTTTCATGTAGTTATAAGTTTTTAGATTAAAGAATGAATGAGCGAAATTCACCAAGAAAGGTATAAAAAAACAACAACAAAAAATGAGTGAAATAAAACTATGAGGGTTACTAATGCTTTTTGTAGACCTGTCTCAAATAGGGTACAAAACAAAAGAACAAAAATTCACAAAACAATAGATTTGATAGATTGTTGGTAAAAACAAAATGTTTTTATTATTACAACAACGATGAAGAATACATTTTAAGATAAAAAAAATCAAAGACTTAAAATTTATAGTGATTTTTATAACCATTAAATTTACGCATATCACTAATAAAATTACCAAATCCAGCCATAATGTACCGGCACAAAACAACTGACCACAATGTGTTAACATTATGCACATTTCCCGAAACAAAACGATCATATTTACGATATTTGAGAAATCCTATTTATACACTTGTGAAAAATATTTAAATATTTTTTTATAATAAATTAAACCTACCTGGTAAGAGTTTTAAGTACATCAGCTTCTTCTGTATTTATTTTCTTGAAAAGATAGACACGTTTCAACATTCAAATTCATTCTTTCTATTTGATACTTTTTACATTCAATGCTTAACTGTATGTTTTCTATTATCACAACTTTATCAGGTTGGTCGATACAACCCTAAAATTAGATGGAGATGAACCAACTATGTATGTCCGATTTTTTCCCTGCTTATTTAGCTGCATTCTTTTAATGTTAGGCCGTTTGGAGGGATCAAAGCAACGCTTTTATTTGACGGAGGTGTTTTTTCGGAAGCCTCTCCCACTACGGTTTTCTTTAATTATGCTGAAAATAACTTGTGATAATTTCCACTAAAACGTTGATCTTAAGATGGGAACATCACCGCTTTTTGTTGCTGCTTTAGCCCACTATCGGTTCGCGAAATGAATATTTTTTTTTTAATAAAGTGTTCACTCTTTTTCTGCATTGAACAAGACTGTACTAATTACTCTTCACTTATACATTGAGCTAACACAATATTGAGAGATAAATAGGATTTCATTGTGGTTGAAAGATACTCTTATCACGGTTTGGAAGCATTCGGAGGTCTGTCTGGTTCGCCCGGGAAGGCGAGGAAGCCAAGTTGTGCGTGCGAGGCTTCGTTGAGTGCTCGTGATCTGATGCAGGCTCTGTACTGTTCTGGTTTGCTTTTGCTCGAACAAACCTGAAAAAAAATAATTATTAATAAATATAAAATATGTCTATAGCCCCGGTGAATAAGTGGTTCAATTAAGTCAAATTACGTCCAAAAAGAGTTTCTCGTACTTTGGGAAGCGGGATTGTATTGTTTTCGTAGAGAATGAGGAACTAAGACATTGGCTTGAAAAGGAGTTGTTTCTTGTATTACAGCTCTATTTCAAGCAAAAATCAATGAGAATGACATTATGCTTCCCTCATTACAGTTAACTCTCTCTAGACAAAATTCGACTTAACCAGTTATTCACCAGAGCTGTAGATATACATATAACACACACTTGCTAACACATTTATATAAATCAAGTTAATGACAGATTTACATATCTTAGGCCGCGTTCAAACAGAGGCGTTATACGATAAGCTTAGTAAGGAATATATTGCGACGATTTATTGCTAGGAAAGTTCAATAATAGGAACCGATAAATCGGCACGACCTAGAGTATAAAAATTTGTTGGGTACACAAATTTCATAGCTTCAGTTAAGAAAATGAGGTCAAGTAAGGGAGACGTTTTAGTGGATTATTAGTTCAGGCGTAGAGTGAGAAGAAACAGAAAATACTGGCTACATCAAGAAAAAAAATTAGTTTTCTCCATACGGCAATGGAATAGTTGGTGATGCACTCATGAGCTTTCACTAGATTAACGAAAGTAATTACCGAATTATCTTCTATTCTTCCTGTCCTATTCACAGCTCGAAATATCGGGAGTTGCAATATGAGAAAACCGTCAAGTGCCACTTCAAGAGATATGTCACCTGCGATATGTTGGCAACCTATTTTTATCGCTTCCCTTCAGATTTCATTGTCTTGTCTGTGCGTGTGGCGTAGAGATAAATCACTTATATTACCTCAGTGTAAACGTGGCATTAAAAGAGACAATGGTAGAAAATCGATCCTTGCTATGATTGCGATTGTCAGACAAAGAAAGAAGATATCGAAATATAGCACTCCTATTTCAAAATCTATATGATAAAATAATTCCCAAAAAATTATACGATCAACTAACTCTGCTCTATATCAATACATGCTGGTATAGCTATTGAACAATAAATAATATTTCCTCTGAATAATAATTTAGAATTTTAAAGAAGTGTTGTTAATTCCTCTCAGTAAAACAGTACAGTCTCTACCACATACTGAACCCAAGGCCTTTCTTAGATTGTAATGGTACAGGTTATTTTTTAATCTACGTTGCCCATCAAATTTTTTTTCAATTTTTAGTTTCCACAGTCCTCGATATAATCAACATCTTAAATTAATTTAATTTTCTTAAAACATTTAACGATATCGATCTACTCTTGAAGAGTGGGGTAGATCAATGTGTAAAGCGCTGAGTTGCTGTGAGATCCTGCGTTCGAATGCGGAACGCAACAAACTACAGATGAATTATGTGATGTGTAATTCAGGTCATTTGCACAATGTAAGACTGATCGAAAGAAAACATAAAAATGGGAGTTGGTTCTGGTTTCAATTAGGATTAAAACAGTATAGAAGAAGGCGAAAAAAAAGGAAACCGAAAAATCAAAAAGGAAAATTGAGAAGGCTAAGAGGCATGTTGTAGGATCGCCGAGATAATAAGTGAACAAAGTGAAAAATACTGTATCCCCTTATAGTCCAGTACGTGGCGATTTTTTGAATGCAAAAGGTGAGGTAGTAACGATTTTTAAGTATGTTGTTAGGCTTAGGGCCCTAATGTAAAATCCAAGTTTTAGACCTCGAGGCGCATGCGCTCGAGCCGCCATCTTGGATTTTAGGTACAAAAATTTGGATTTTCGATAATAATTGCTGCCTACGTTCACTCTTACGGGTTTACTGTGTTCGGATGTGCTCTCTTAGCTTACTTGCTCTCGGATTAGATTTTTTTTTTGGATTCAGCAGCGTATCCTTCGATACTAAACCGTATTCTTCTTTCTCTATCAGCCATAGTTAGTCAGATTAACCTGACAATCAGTCACACAGCAGCCAAATCGTTAGGAATCACAGAAAAAGGGCACAGTCCAGGGTCGTCGGAAAAGAATCAATCACAAAGTTCAGGAAAAAAACAATTCGTTAGAAAAATCCAATCCGAGAGCAAGTAAGTTAAGAGAGCACGTCCGAAAACAGTAAATCCGTAAGAGTGGACTGAGGGAGGGAGGGGCAAAGCAAGGCGTTTGACTCCTGTCCTCGATTCCTGCGTCGGAGATCTTTGTTCTCGGGAGCCTTTTTTCTTGGGCCCTACCCGGGTTTTCCATTTTCCATTGATCATATCTTCGTGCTTTCTTAACCGATTTTTGATTTCAATACATCATTTAAATTGGTAATGAAACGTAGATGTTTTTTAATTATTATGAACATAATAATTTAGAGGGACTTTTTTGAGTAAATCGACGTTTCAGAGGCAGTCACCGTATTTTTTTTTTTCATTTAATGTTTTTGTTTAACGATTTTCGTGTAAGATACCGACAATTACGAAGATTTGACTATTAATATTCCTTATTTAGAATACCTTGGTTGCAAAAAAAAAAATGGGGCAGAAAGACCAATTTTTAGGATGTATAGCTATTTTAAGATTTTAAATAGGATTTTTTGTAAAATTCTTCAAGTAGGAATATCTTGGAAAGGGTTATCTTTCGGAGAGTAGGTCTCACAGTAATATCGGCTGGTATTGCCACATACTATCACCCTACAACGGCTCCACCACTAATTACCAGTACCCTGTATAGTAAGAATAATAAAATAAAACAGAACCAAAATGAAGTTTCCGCATTTTTTTTTTCAAATAGTGCAACTTCACGGAGCTGTAATTCCTAGCATATGTGTCCTACAAAAAAAAATGTATACAAAAAATGTAGGAAATTTTGTCTTCTTTAACTTTGTCTCGAACATCTTTTGTCCTTTAAGCCACCGTTGTTGAGTTATTATCAAAAAACCAAATGTTTGTAGCTAAAATCCAAGATGGCGGCTTGAGCGCATGCGCCCCACCAATTGCATTCAAACACCCCTTTTTGATACCCACGTACTGGTCTATTAATATGGGTGTGAATTCCGTCTTTTTTCTACATTTTATACACATGATTTTATTACCTGATGATTTAATTTTTTTTTAATTTTGATATGATAATCCTTCATTCCGAGGATCAAACTAAGTTGAATTGTACATAATGAAGAGTTTCAAGAATATAGGCTCTTTGTTATGAAGGAAGATCACATACTGGGGAAGGATGAATTTTGAAACTGTTCGAAAATTTTATTTAGTTAGTTATTGATATATCTTGAAAAGTTCAATTTTGGAAATAATAAATACACAACTTGAAACATGCATTCATTTAAAAAAAAATTGATTATCATAATCTCCAATTATTCTTGGGTACTGACTCCCGAACCTAATAAATCTATCGTCGAATCCCATGTTTTCTGATTAGAAAAGCTTAGGGGGGAAAAATGGCGTATATGGGAGGAAATAAGGGGAGCGAAAGAATGCGACACCTCCCCGACGATAGGGAGTACAGGATATGAACCTTATAAATCTCAACGGCTCCAATACAACTTCTGTCCCTTCGACTCTACTCTCTGCTTTATCGTCACAATCTTTTTCTTAGTCCCTTAATGCGGGCTATATTGGTTCATGCGCCCCAACATGTCTGAGAAGTAGTATAAATAATAAAAAAAAGTTGTTTATTCATTTAGTCACTTTATGGAGCAATGGCTAATCGGACGATACTACAGTTGGACTCCTAAATTTTTCCTATCCAGGTATAACTAGGATATTGATCTTTGACGAGTGCCTGACACCGTACTGCATAGGTACACCCATTTTACGTCCCTTCCAAAGGATGGCATAGTCAATGATTTTTTACTTCATTAAAAAAATCCTAAGGTAACATGCCGTGTATACACATAGTTTCGAAGCTTCATAATAAATAAAAAATTGATAAAAAAATAACTTCGAAAGGGCTAGATTCTTGTGAAAAATAAAACATTAATTATTTAAAGATTCATTACAGAGTCGATTAGGGAAGGGTAAGAATAACCGACGCCAAAGTCTAGACCAATAAACAATTAAATATATATATATATATATATATTTTTTTTTAATTTAATTTATTGATATTTACAACTATAATATGATTATAACAAGTAAATCTGCTGATATGTACATTATGACATGAAAAACACTTGTGTAGAAACTACCCATCGGCAGCACTCCAATCAAGCTCTATAGTAGATGGTCTCGAGGCCATCTTCTTTTCAGACGCCTCGGAGGGTTATCAGGAATAGTATGGGAAGCAAGATGAGAGACTAGAGGATTCAAGTGTGTATGGAGCTTGTCGTGGAAGGATAGGTATCTAGTTTGGGCCGATCAGTAACATATGGGATATTAAGATCATGATGGATGAGTTTGTTTGTGACATAATAAGGAGCATTGAAAATATATATTAAAAATAGAAAAAGAAAATGCTGTACATAACTCTGCACTCAGCCAGAAAGTATCCCCAGAACAGCATCTGGGGATACCAAGGGATTTCCCGCTTAATTATAAATAAAAGGGACTGCAAAATAATGTACTAACAAATAATTTGGGAATGTTTTAGGAATAAATATTTAAACGAAATAAAATATTAGAAGTGATTGAGGAGGAGGCAAATTCCTTTCACACATATTTCTTTGCGTCACTGCACTCCCGTCACATAACCAAAAGCTGTGGAAAGATCTTAAGATGCAAAAATGGAGGGGGCATCAGATTATAATAATGAGCATTGTATTTATCAACTTTCAACATTTAATATGCCTATATAGTAGCATATTTTACAAATGTGTCATCTGAGTTGAAGTGGTTAGCATAAAAAAAGGGAGGAAAATTAAATCCTTGTATATGCCGTTCTTCGGAAGTGCCGTAAAATGGCGGTGCTAAGCCTGTGCGGAATCAGGTATTCGTCTAACATTCCCATCCTAATTATATCTAGACAAGCAAAATTTAGGACTCCCGCTATATCCTACCATCGTCCGATTAGCCATAGCAGCATAAAGTGATTTAAAAATAATAAAAAAACATTAACTCATTAAACTTAATTAAAAAGAAAAAACTAAAAAAAAAATGTTACGAGATTTAATAAATAGAGTGAGTGACATTATAATGTATTTAATTGATGTGCGTTAACATTAGTTGAAAAATGTTGGATTAAACCCTGTTGTTGGCACTATTTTTGTGAGAAAGATTTTTTAAAATCGGAAATCAAAATAAGAATCTACACATATAGCATCAAATTTAGTTAATTTAACAATCATTACTTAAAATAATACAAAAATAATAATACTTTCGGTAATAATAATAATAAGCGGTATGAAAAATAACTAATAAATTCGGCATTATTATTTCTTATTAATTCTCCTTAAACTTTGGGAATTCGATTATTTTATTAATACTTGTTATAATAATAGTTAAAAAAGTTTTCAATAATCGTTAATTTATTTATGCATTAATTGTCTTCAATATAATTACCAGGTGTAACCAAACCTTACAGTACATAAATAGGCGTTTAGTATAATTTATTATTTAATTACATAAAATAATACATATAAAGTATAAAGAAAATAAATTTGATATTTATTTCAGATAACACGGCTGTTTCTGAAGTAACATTAAGGAAGGGAAATCCCTTAATCCGCAGTAACAGGGCTAAGATGTGACGCTCTCGCAAGTTGCCGCACCTGCTACTCTGATATATGTTCCGACTCATCTAAGCTTACTTAAGGCGATTTTTCTTCATTGTTTGTCAATTAATAAATATGTAATTATTAATAAATATTATATATTTTTAAAAAGGAAAGGGGAAAATTTTGTACTTAGTACTTAGGGTCTATGGTAACTAGAAAAACGAAATTCAAGTGGCAATAAAGGCACGATTAAAGGCGGGAAATGCTATGCTGTATATCGGAAGGACAAATTTAGGGCATCATCATCGTCGGATTAGCCACAGTACCATAATGTGAATTTAAATGCACAAACAAGCTACAACAAAAAAACATGGACTGTTTAGAAAATTTGCAAAAATAATTCCAGCTATGAATTGGCGACTCCCGCTATGTTCATTATTAGTGGTATATTGAGTAGCCGCTGTGACATATTACGCTAATAACGAACGAATTTTGAGTAAAAAGTTCTAAGTTATGCCGGAGGGAACGTAAAATACCAGTCCCGATCCTGAGCCGTAGCTTATCAGGTTCTCGTTAAAAATCCCTATCCTAATTAAACCTGAATAAGCAACATTTAGAACTCCTACTGCAGCATCGTCCGATTAGCCACAACAGCCTAAAGTGACGTTAAATGAATAAATAACATACAAAACAATATTGAAATAAATTTGTTTTTTCATATTGGTAGGTAAAGCATGGAATCGGCATTGTAACTGTGTAGTTAAAAAAATCAACGGTTTAAATGAGAGTATACCATTGTAATTAGTTTATTATACAAACTGTTGTAATTCTGTGGTACCGCAATGTTTTATATATTTTTTTCTTTTTCTTTATTCTCAGCCCTGATGGAGTAAATCATAGCCCCAAAAAGGAGGAACAAAAAATATAAACTCATTCTTATTCGTTCTAAATTATAAAAGCCTAACCTATATAAAAAATTTATCAGAAAGGATTGGTCCATCTTTTAAAAATTATGATATTTCGAGAAATAAAATTAGCTTATAAAACTAGAAATCCAATCAAAAACATAATCAATAGTCAAAAAGATAAAATACCCCTAATGGATAACAAAAAAGTAATATATGACATCAGCTGTAATAACTGCAACAACAATTTTATTGGACATACCAGTACTAATCTAAAAAACAGATTTTATCACCACAAAAATAATTTGAAACCCACATCTAAAACGAATACGGCACTGTCAACCCACTGTAAAAAGGAATTACATACCTTCAATTTTAATAAACCCAAAATTTTCCTTAGGGAAAAAAACACAGTTAAGAGAAAATATTTAGAGGCACTGTACATAAATGATAACATAAATAACATAGTAAATGACAGAAAAGAAGCTGGAGAAATAAGCAAACTGTATTCATCCGTCGTTTGAAAATTAAAAAAGCAATAATGCACAAAAGAGGTTAACTTGAAAGCAAGGCCGGTAGTGAATATTTATAACCAATAACCTACCAATAGTTTCTCATATCTTGACTGTTTCCATATTATTTTTTGTAAATATCATATTGTGATTAGACTGATTAAATTAAAAAATAAAAAGATTTATGAATTATTTATTTTTATTTGGTTTATATTTTTTGAAAATAATTTAATCCATAAAGATTTTAAATAACAGTAAAGTATAAATAACATAATCACAGAAAACTCACTTTACTTTATAGATGAGAGTTTAAGCCATTTGTAGACTATTGACCATGGAGGATAGTTGATCCCCATGAAAATGAAATTTTTTTTAAATTATTTTATTTTTTACTATACAGTTTTATGAGGTATCTATGCTTGGCTTTTGCTAACTGTTTGAGACAAGTTTTTTCGTTTTTGTTGACTGATTTGTGATTGTTGTTTTTTTGCAGATTTTTGAATTGTAACTTTTTTTAGGATGTTGATGTTTTTTACAAATATTGAATATGACATTTAAGTGTCGAAACGTCATTGTTTAAAAGAATAAATAAATTGACTGGAAGCTGGGTTTTTTTTTCAAAGATAATAATTACATGGTATTGCAGTCCAGTGAATTAGATAAGAATCAAAATTTTTGTATTAATTCACTTTACCCCCGATCATTCCATGTTATTCTTAGATCTTTCCAATCAACTGTTTCCCATTTAAATGTTTATATCTGTTAGCATATTTCCTTCTTGTCTAAGGCAAACAAATCGGTACTGTGTACTAATCGTCAGTCGCAATATGGCATGTGGTCTATCAAAAAAGTTAAAAAAAAAAAGGAACTTGTTCAAACAGGAAAACAGGTTTGGCCAGGAAAACGGAACAAAGAGGAACGGAGTTTTAAATTTTAGGGTAGTGGACAGCGGACAGTATCCCGGGTTCTGGGGCCGTTGTTAAGCTAACCAAACCGCCGCGACAAATGTTGATCCAAAAACCGCAAATTATCGAATGTATACAGTATGAGTGGTTCGTTCGAAACCGCCACGTCCGCGAAATTCGATCCCTACGCTCCAAAGCGCTGGATACAGCAGACTCCTCTCCCAACATCCGGCTATTGCCCCGGCTATTGATTCCCAAAAAAGAATCAGTAAATAAAACGCTATATTTTTTTTCGGATCGAGTAAACGATTTGCAATCAGATGGAGGAAAAAAAGTCAATGAATATCCTCCACCTCGAAATTCTTTCTAAATGTTTCATATTTCTACATACAAATGTTCTGTTTTTTATTAAATGTAATGTGATCTCCCTTCTTTTATTCATTTAACATCACTTTATGCTGCTAACGCCAGTCATACAATGCTACAGTGGGAGTCATACATTTTTACTATCCAGATAAAAATAGGATATGGATCTTTAACCAGTACCTATCCACGTATAGGCTCGGGACCTCCGAATAACCGATTCTTTCACAAAAAGTAAAATTTTCTTCCATTAAACAAAAATAGTTTTTCTCAAAAAAGATAAATTAAGAGACTTTTAGGAAGATAATATAATTGTTATTTATACCCACTAGGTCCCGAGTAGTGATGTGCCGATTACGTTAACAAAGTATATCCGCGGATACGGCTTCGAATACGGATATTTGGTGTCAAGATCCGCGGATACGGATCTTAACTTTTTTACTCAATCGATGTCGGCGCCTTTGACCTTGATAGTTTTCGCCACTTGACGGGACATGTTTCGAGTTTTCAACTTGCACTGCGCGGCATAGGTAACGTTTGTGTTTGGAAGTGAGCTATAAAATTGTCAACAAAGAATTTTTTTTTAAACCTTTAAAGGATTGCCTGAGTCAAATGTTAAATGTCAATAGTTTTTCACTGCTACCTAATAATCTTTATTCAGAGTTATTATAAATTTACTGAAAACCTCTAAGGAACGTGTTGGTAACACCATAAACAACAACTTTTGTTCTAGACAAACATTGAAAACGAAAGAAAAAATTTCTTATCTCTAAACAAACTAAGGACCGTTTGTCCGGCAATTTAAATGGAGGAATGAATTTTTTTTCATTTCAACGTTGCCCAGTACAAAAGAGTTTTGCAGTGAATATAAAATAACCCTATATGAAATTTCATCTACTTATTGAAAATTAATAAGGTAAAAGATACATACAAGATCCGCCAAAAAAGTGACGGATACGGATCTTTCTTCACCCTCGGATTCGAATACAGATATCCGACACATCACTAGTCCCGAGTTGAGACTTGGCCTGCTCCAGCATTGACCGCCAGTTTCCCGTTCAAGTGTGCTGGGTTCCATTTTCTTCCATCCTGTTAGCAGAGTCTTGAGATCAGTAGTACCTACGGAATCTACCCATCAAAGTTTTGGAATTCTTAACTCCATTCGCTCAAGTAACATTTTCAGTGGAATTTCTACAGGATTCATCCTTATTTTTGACCTAACCATCGTAATCTGGCTAGTTTAAGGACCGGCACAATATCTATATCTTTGTAAAAGTTTTTTTAGTCGTTATCGTCGTCCTTCTACGCCAGGCTTGATAATTGCATAAAAGTCCGAATGTTCTTCGAAGAATTTTCCTCTCAAACCTCAGAATCTATATTTCAATCGTTGTAGTCATTGTCCGCATTTCTGAGCCATTGGAGGACGAGGCGGATCAGGGTCTTATAAATTTTAATCTTTCCTACCCTGGATAGAGCTCTTCTACGGAACTATTTTTTAAGTGAAAATGGCATTTGTTTGCTGAATATACGCGTCTGTATATTTCTTATTCGGTACTATTTTGAGAATTGACTTGGAGCCCTAAGTACAGAAATTCTGTGACCTTCTGGAATTTGAGAGTAGCTATTTCAACACTTAAATCAAGTAAGATCCTAACTAAAAGAAATCTTCCATTTTACCGTAATTTAAACTTGCCTATAAAAAAACTTTTGAGTTTGGCAATGTTGGCAATACTTCTGGGTCGGCAATGTTGGCTATACTGTAAAATTATAATGCTCTCAAAGTTTGACATGGGGAAAAGTTTCGGAGAATATTTCGCCATATACTACCCGATGTAACGAGAGTTTAAAAACTTATGAAAAACTAGGCAATTAAACGAACCTATTTCCTAAAAGAATATAGCCCCCATAACTAGAACGTATAGAATAATATAGAACAGTATGAAGGTTAAAGTAAAATCACTAATACAAAAATGAAATTATAACAAAAAACAAAACGTTTTAAATCGTGGAGTCCAAGTCTATTATTTACAAATAATTATATGTAACAATTAGTTAACTGAAAAAATATATTATGCATTTTAATATACTTAATTATAGTTTAGTATAATATTTAGGGGGGCTCTCCCAGCCGCTATAAAATATTATAAAAATAGGGTACCCAAAATAAGGGGGAGAATCTGGCCTTTGAGCGTGGCCTAGAACAAGTCCCCTCCTTGCAGAACCGTTGTCTATGAAACAGTACAGTCCCTACCATGTACTGAACCCCAAACCCGTTCGCGGGTTGTAGTGGAACAGGTTTTTTTAATAATATTTAGGGAACAAGGTATAGCTCAGTGTGCAGAGTATTGCCGAAAGTTCCGTATTCAAATTCGGTAGTGGCAGTTAAATTAATCAGTTAACAGTCCGGATGGAACACGGTGGGATCTGGAGACCATCCTAGTGCTCACCCAGCCTCCAGAAAGTGACTACCCTTAATAGAGATTAATACCTGGCGATCAGCCTGATCTCTGCCAAATCACCTCCCTGCACAACAGTTGTCATAAAACAGTACATGCTCTACCCAGCGGTACTCAGCCTAAGATCCCCCATGGGTTGTATTGGTTCAGGTTTAAAAAAAAAAAACTATTTCAAATTTTGGTAATGATAATTCGTGAAATGTGTATAATAAACAAATTTCATTCTCGTTGGTTATCAGTAAATTTGAGTAGTTTTCTCTTTAGAAGAGTTGGAAAATTCTTGAGAATACGAATTCAATAATAATCAAAACAATAATTTAGTTCACGGATGTATGGTTAAATAAAAAAAAAAATATAAATTATAGTTCGAAGGTCGTTTTCCTCATTGTCTTGTTTAAAAATCTTACAGCGATGCCAATGTAGTATCGTGCGATTCGCCATAGGAGCATAAAATTACGTTAAATGAACAAACACCAACAACAGAAACTTCCAAAACACTATAACGATATATCATCAACAGAGATTACGCAAAGTATTTCAAGAGAGGTATGCTGGTCTTAGTAACAAATGAACCCCTAAAAACGAATAATCCAGATTGCACATCGTAGAATTGCAGACCATGCTCCCGGTTAATATAATCGATATTTGTTGGGATATAGTGTTGGGAAGGTTAGACGGGGTTCTAAAGTCGTTAAGTTTAGTAACGACCGAGTTCTTACAAAGTTAATAAGCGCTGAATCGACAGGTAAACACTCGAGGTGTGGACCAATGCGAAGGTGGGAGAATTGCGATAAGGGCGATCTTAAAGGGTGGGACTGGACAGTAATCCTAGGATGGAGGTTCGTAAACTGGTATCGTTGTTATCGGTATCGAACATTGGGGTACGCTAAGCCTTTATTCTATTGACAAATCACAACAGTGTTTACCAGATATAATGCTTTAGCCAATCAGTAATAACATATCAATCATACGCTATGCACGTGTATTACCCAGTATTATATAATAATAGACAGTAATTCGAATCAGCAATGAGCTTATAGATTGATAAGCAGCTTTGGGGCTCGATATCCATTCCACGGCTTGTTACCTGGGATTCGATTTAATTATTGTTAATGGATTTAATATAATCTGGAGATTTTGATCTGTGTAAACAGATCAGATCCCATTTCGAGCATATAATAGATATCTGGAATGAATAGCGAATGAATAGTTGAAATTTAGAAGAGTTAGGAGTATGTAAGCATAAATAATTTGTAATTAAGAATATACATAAAAAAAATAAGATGGGGTCACCTGTGGTATAGTGGATAGAATAACAACCTACTATGCCAAAGGTTTATTGACCGACAGGTGGCCTGAGGATTTTTTAAACGGGTACGAAATCCTTAGCTATCCCGTCCTTCGGAAGGCACGTAAAATGTGGGTCCCGAGCCTGTGTGATGCCAGTTACAAGTTTAAGATCACTATACTAATTATATCTGGATAGAAAATAGTAAGACTCCTACTGCAATATCGTCCGATTAGACTAGGGATAGCAACTTAAAGGAGGTAATTTGTCCGAGTTCAAACGCCAGGTTTCTCCATAATTAAGAGAACAAACTTGATAGAGGCTCGGTTAACCAAAGGACACATGGGTAGTCCATCAGTGGCTGTAAACAGACTAAACATTTTATTTAATTTAAATAAAACCCATGACCTTCATCAAAGCAATCCAGCGCTTTACACTGAGCAAATTCACTCTCTTTTTAACAGTAATATATTTAGAAACCATGGACAATTGTAATTAAAAATGAATTAGTGTAAGTAGAACCACTGATTGGTAGTGGGGAATAACTTGACTAAATATGTTAATTACAGAGTGTTAGTTGTGAGTTCTAATTACTTTGGTTGTAGTTGGCAAGTGGTAGTTGTATTGTAATTTGTACTTGGACCGCTCTTGTCTCATTTGTCAATGGCATTAAATTTAAATGGAACTAATCCGGAATGTTGTAATTTATATTCCAATTTTTTATGTTTAAAAAAAATTAATACTAAAATTATTTTGTTTAATATGTTGTTTAGTTTTAAGGAAAAAAAAGTTTATGGGAGTTATTTTCCGCAACTTTAGTTATAATTTTTAACTTTTTTTTGATCAAGTTTAATAATTTTGCTTGCTATACCGGAATTACAATTTAGTAACCTATTTTTTTTTAATAGTTTTTTTTTATTGTATCTCGAATAGTTTAAATCGGTTACTATATTCGTACATAAAGAATTAAAGAGAAACTGAATTCATTACAAAATGAAAAAAAAGATAGATCGAAATTAGACCATTTACTGGTATGTCGTTCCCTTTGGAATAGTTCGTACTATCCATATATATATTTAATCAATACTATTAATAATATCGTAACTACTGTTTGAGTCAAAATCGCGAAAACTAAATCTTTATTTATAACGAAACACAAATTCAATAAAATTCGCTTTTGGTATATTTAAAAACATTTTCTGTATAATAAGAAAAATCAATAAAATGACATTTTTCTCTATAAACCAAATAACTGTTTTTTTTTAATAGTTAGTGTCTATCTGTGTTTTTTCTAGTTACGAACCCAATAATTACCATAAACGAATTTTATCCTTAGAAACAAAAAACAACAATATAATATTGCCATTATTAATAATATTGTTTTTCAAACTCCAAACCTACTTCTTCCCAACAGTAATTAATATGGTAACTGGTGAAGTAATTTCACAGGTCTGCAAAAAAAACTTTTTTGAAAATTGCTTTGATTTAGTTAACTGATCTTTATGTAGTTTTTATCGCCGATTTCAAAAAATTACATTGGTTTTTTTTCTATCACGTAAGGCTTCCCTACAAAATAAAGTAGAAGTTTTTGGAAAAAGTATAAAAAACGGAAAATTTTGGATTTGTTTTTATTATTTTAACATGAAGTAAAAGCAAAAAACAATAACAACGATACCTAGCTAAAATGAGCATAAAAGTGATGCACATGTGTTGTAAAGTTATTATAATTCTTTTTAAAAACGTGATTTGGAACATTTACATGATTCCAGATACATTGTTGCAGAAAACTAGGTCACCCTCTTGTGTAAAAAAAGGGACAAATTCTTTTTCTTTAAATCGGTACCATGAAAATGAAACACCGGAGGCTAACATATGTCTTTCCATAAGTCTAGACCCTACAATTTTCAGGTGAAATTTGTGACTTATCTACGGTTGATGGAATTTTTTCAGTATTTTTTCCGTAAACAGCACAAAAAATACTGCTAAGCCCACTAGTTAAATATGTTACAATTTTTTATTTGGTTATTTTTTCATCGCAGACCTGCTATTCATGACATAGCATAAGCAATCCAAGCAAACCTCATTAGAATTCCGAATTAAATTTTTTTTGTTTTGCTTTTCTAAATTTTTCTGACCTAGATTCAGTAGAAAATCTATCTCATCTCTTTTTTTAAATACATACTTCGTTTCTATTTATTTTTATTTTTTCTCTTAAATAAATCCGTTTTTGTCTAGGCATAAGAGCTATAATCACCATAAACAATTTAAACTTAAAACGAATTCTTCTTCTTTGATTTCCTCTCATGCCATTGCTAGCTTGGAGGAGTTTTCCTTGGATAGAATTTACTACCATTCGGGTTATTAGCCCAGCGATGGAGGCCCCGTATCCTCGGGACGACTGGTCTCCTAATATTTATGACCTCTCAGGAGAAAGGGTGACCGGGCTATACCCCCCCCCCCGATAGTGGGTTTCCCCCAACCTTGAGGACCAGTGGCTGATTGCAGTCAGATGACTGGGCGCTGGGGCGGCCAACTCCCTTCGCCGGAAACAACGAAATCAATAATTTATTTGTTTCAAACCACGAATCACCTTCTACCTACGAAGAAGGAGTCAATGTGGTATAACCGATAAAATAATCAGTAAGTTTCGCGTATTCTTATCATGATTAAAATTGTAAATGAATTCCTAAATTTCTCTGACCTACATTCAGAAGAATCTATCTGAAAAGATAATTAAAAACGCATAGCAATTCCCCTTTTGACATTTCCTCCGAGGAATACTTAAATGGCCGTTTGGCGCCAAGTGAAGCGATGAATTAATTTTACAGAAGTTCCCTCCGACGAGAGGAAGCAATGGCTAAAGTAAGGAAGAGAGAGAGGAAAAAAATTGTGAGACGGAATTAGCAGTGGAAGGAAGCTGGAAGGGGTAAAAAGTTATTACTTTTAGTTTATTTTTCGACTGTGGCCTCCGGTCGTGGTGGAGAAATGGGTTGAGGGGTTGAGCATAGCTTCCAGTTGGACCTCCGTGGGTTTTAATTTTGAGGGCGTTAGATCTCAGAGATTATAATGAGCGAAGAAAAGAGTCGGGAATACTCACCACAACTTGCTACTTTCATATTCAGGGATTTTCTCTTTATTAGCCTGTGCTTCTAGCAGAAGTGTTTTATTCACTCACTGAATAGATTAATATATTTTAATTTTTTTATTCGTTCTTATTCTGTAATTTTTTATTGAAGTTAGCACCGGCTATCTCCAGGCAGCGGGAATAAGCTGATCATTTATTTAATCTGTTAACAGCCGGCGATGCATGTGGGATCTGTACACAATTATTTTCCTAGAAACAGTACAGTCTCTACCACGTACTAAATCCAAGACCCTTCATGGGATTTTCTACTTCATCTAAATAATTCAATGGCTACCAGCCAGGCTGTGAACCTGCGACGTTGGGCATAGAAGATGGTTATGCTAGCCACTACATCACCAATAATTCCTACATTTTTTCAATCTTGAAATCTTGAGTGTCAACTACTTCTAATCTGATCTAATTAAACCTTATGTTTTCCATATTATTTTTCTTCGATCTTTTTTGATTTTCTCTGAAACTGTAACTGCAATATTTTATTTTCGAATTGAATACAAGGTGGTTGGAGTTGAAAATATTCCGGAGTGGCTACGCCGAGAGGAGACAAGAATATCGAGGAGGGCGCAGCGATACTAACAATGACTGCACCCCTTTTCATTGTCGGGGATAGAATGGAGTCCAGACCGCCTCTCTCATTTGTTCGTGGGCTACAGTTTTCAATCACCAACAGCTCCGTCTCAATATTCTATACTATTCAGATTCTAGAGTCAGGTCTGAATTTCGTAACTTGAATGTATTTTTTAGAAATCTAACCTCTAGATCAGAAGCGGAATGAATTCTCTTATCCTTCTTTTTTTTTAGAGATATTTTTTCAATATATTCAAAGCAACGCTCAAAGCACGACCGATGATTAGCGAATGGTTTCTTCTAAACTTGATTGTATTAAGCTTGAAAATCAAAGAAATTTGAGAAATACACAGCACTTTAGTACATAAAAGTAACTTTATTCTGATACATAGTTCCTTTAGAACAGTCTTTCCCAACTTATTTTTGACTATTTTTCTCTTATCGTTACTTCTTTATCTTCAATTAGAAGTTTTATGTCGTATCTAGTGAAAATAAAACTAAATGGTCCGGGTGGAGGCAAAAAAAAATCTCTTAAATAGGGAGAACTGTTTATTTTAAAGTCAACATTTCGACCCACATTGCAGGTCTTTTTCAGGGCTAGTAGGGTCAGGCGTTGACACTAAACTTGAGTCTAGTGCAGTCTAAATGTTTTGTTTTTAATGCAATACTTGTTTTTTTTTATATCTTCTTCTTCTTCTTGCATGGCTCTACAGCCCATCAATGAGCCTTGGCCTCCTCGATACGTTTCCGCCAGTTTTCTCTGTCCAGTGCAGCGGCCTTCCAGTTCCGGACATTTAATAGGCTTCTGGAGTCCTCACTGACTCCATCTAGTCATCGCAGCTTGGGTCGCCCTACTCTTCTTGTGCCCTGAATCTTTTCATCTATTACTCTTCTGGGCCCTTCATATCACCCATACAAATTTTGTACAAGGGAATGTGGGAGGCTTTCGTCTGAACAAGGAGGGCGTGGTACAAAAAAGGTTGGGAATCTTTGCTTCAGAACAATAAATATGAACAAAAGAAGAAACGTAATATGCATCTGGCCAGAAGGCTACACCATACAACTCATAAAGTGTTTACAACAGTGCCAAAAAAGTACATTTCTTGACAAATTTCTAATAAAAACATAAGCTATTTCTTAACATCTAAATCTTCTTTCCCTGGTGCTGTGAACGTGACATTCCTCAGGAAGGACCAGTTAAGACATAGTGGAGTAGACTGTTCTATTCCAGGATACTTTCATTTCCTATACTAATTTGTAGGTATTGTAAATTATATATAAGGGTATTAATTGAAAATGTTATGTATATGATCGTGGTATATATTAAGGCATTAGTTCTTCTAGAGCAGTATACACTGACTTGAGAGAGACAATCATTGAAAGTATCGTAGAGAGAGCATTTCAAATGAAGTAGACTGTAGATGGAGGACGGGTATTGATTGAGAGCTGATGTATTGGTATAAAAATGAACCAAGAAATGTTGTCTATGGATGGAAGGAAAGTACCATTGACTTGACGTAAAGGTATAGCACGCAAAAACGTCTCAGGGTATCGAGGAAAAATCTTAGATGATACATCTAACCTCTGGAGAGGGAGAAAACGAAGGAGTGCGTGTGTGTGTGTATGTGTGTGTGTGTGTGTGTGAGAGAGAGAGAGAGAGAGAGAGAGAGAGAGAGAGAGAGAGAGAGAGAGAGAGAGAGAGAGAGATGGAATGAGTATATGTGTCTATGTGTGTGAGAGAGAGTGTGTATGATAAAGGAAAGCTAGAACCGAAAGGGACACCAATATGCCCCTCATTGCCGATTCATTACCGCAACGTTTTCCCTGCGAACCAGTTTCATTAGACAGCGTCGAAATCTGAATATCGAGCGGTAAAAGTTTGCAGTGAAGCTATGAATATTTATAAGGAGGCTGTGTTAGCTCCACACGCCCTGGCAAGTAGCTGTCTCCTCCCTTCTCCATCTACACGGCATGAATTTTAAAGGCTTCAAATATTTGTTCGCTGTCATGGGATATCCTCTTCTCATGACGAAGGTGTCGGAAGCTGGATCAACCTAATCAGGGACCGGGCCGCATGCATTATCAAGGAAATTTAATTTGGGATAGAGGAAAATTGATCAGCAATAGGAGGTTCTCATTCTCAGAAAACTCATTTAAGAATACATCTTGAATGATTATAATGGGGTGTATAAAAAAAAAAAAATGATCGTTTCACCTTCTCTATGGAGAGATGGCGACTAACACTATCTTTCGACACACCACACTCCCTGCCAAGTTCAAGTACTTGTGGTCGGATTTGACTCAACAGCTTCCTTCAGAACCTCATCAATATCCATTAATGGTCGCCCGGAGCCCTTCTTCCTTTCCAACATCGTATCTCCACTGCTAAATTTTTCAAATCAACGTCGCGCAGTACGCTGGTCAAGCTCACCTTCCCCTTCATATTTAATAATTTCACGAGTTCCTTCAGCGGCTGTGAATTTTTTTTTCCAGTAATGTCATAAAATTACGAGATTTAATAGGACGCTGTCATGTTTCTTCTTTGAAATAAATAACTGAACTGAGGTTTTTTTTTAAAGAAGTCCAGTGTTAGTAAACAAGCTTAGAGAATGCTCTAAAGGGATTGCTAAAGTGTTGGTAAATAATAAATAGCATTAAAATATTTACAGACTTTTGAACTCTATTATTTGATAAAACGGTCATTTTTTTGATACACCCCATTAGTTGACCTCGATTATATATGTGGAAGAAAAGGGTCCGGATGGAGGTCATTAAATTTCTCTTAGATAGGGAGAAATGTTTATTGAATAGCCAACGTTTCGACCCACTTTGCAGGTCTTCTTCAGGGCTGTGCTACCGACTCAATCAGTTGAGATATTTAAGGCTTTACATTTGAATTAATTTTTCCCTATCTAAGAGAAATTTATGGACCTCCACCCAGACCATTTTCTTCCACACACACTCAATTAAGAATAAATAACACAGATGCCAAAAAAAGTTTCTTACCAAGAAACCCATTTAAAAAAAACAACAAGTAAACACTGTGTATGTGCACAGTTTTAATCGATGTCAAAGGAAAAAAACGGTACCACTACATTTCATGAAGATCTTGGGTTTAGTACGTGGTAGAGATTGCACTGATTCTAGTGCTAGGACAATGGTTGGGCAAGGAATTTGTCCGAGATTACACTAAACCGTTAAGTTTTTCCCCAAATCAAGGATACTCACTTAATAGAGGCTGGGTGGGGGCCAGGAGATTCTCTACAGTCCTGGCACAGATTAAATAAATTATATGTTCAGCCGGATTTGAACCCAGGGCCTTCGGAACGACAACTCAGCCCTCTACTACTGAACTATCCCGCTCCCCTTTTATTGGATGTTTTGTTTAGATTTATTGCTAGAAAGGATCAATATCAGTGGCCGATAAGTCAGACAAGATCAGGGGAGTAAAAATTTGGTGGGCACACAATTTTTAACACTTCGGTTAGAAAAATGAGCTCAAGTGAGGACGAAATTTTAGTGATTAATTGGTCCATATGTAGGATACTTCTACTTTAATACTAATACTTTATTTTCTCTATCCGGCAATTGAATAGTTGCAGATGCACACATGAGCTTTCACTAAATTAATGAAAGTAATTACCCAATTATCTTCTCTTCTTCCCGCCATCTTCGCAACTCGAAATATCGGACGATACAAATAGCTGAGGAGACCGACAAGTAGTACTTTGAGAGATATGTCACTGGCGATATGTTGCGCGATTGCTCGGTTAGGAATCTTTTTATCGCCTACTTTTAGATGTCAAGGTGATGTCTGCGTATCTTATATCGGCTTAGTGTGAACGCGGTCTAACGAATGATCCAGATATTAAAAAGATAATATTCTTACAGAGATTTAAATACTCTCCCAAAATATCGAGGCTATTAATTACGGTAGAGCGCTGTGTTCCATCTTACTTACCAGCATACCCAGCATCTACTAAATGCTTAGATAAGGAAAAACGGTTGAGCTTAATATCGGACAAATACTTCCCTGCACAACCGTTCTCCTAGAAACAGAACAGCCCCGTTGTTCTATGTACTGAACCCGAGATCCTTCACGGGATATAGTGGTTCAATATTTTTTTTAGTTTAATATTTATTTATAAATAAATCATATAATAAATAATACGTAAAGGTCAACTGTTTTTAATGACGACTACGTCAAGCCGAATATACATAGAGAGACAGAGTACGAATGATGAAAAATTGAGCGAGCTCAGGAGACAGGAAGTGCCAAATGTCAGTCGTGGCGGATATAAAGTTCAGGAAAGAGAAGCTGAGGTGGGATGTGTGTATATTTTTTCCTAACCCAGTTTCCACTTTTTTTCAAACATATGGGTCTACCGGACGTTGCAAATGTATAGTCAGCTGAGCACTAGCAATAATAACAAACTTTTGGGAAATTTTTAAGTGGCTCGACTAAAATAAATTTTGAAGTTCGCTCAGATTGCTTATTATAAGAGAGAATATTAGTAATTTTAAAACGGCTTAACGGATATTCATGTTTGGCGCCTCAGAACGTTTTGATGCATTTTCAGCTTAAAATATTACAGAAATGTTGCGTTGAATGTGCTTAATCTGCCTGTAAGAGGATTAAATTGAAATATAATAAATAAGGATGAATTGGACCATATAAAGGATCAATTTTCGTGCATACACCAAAGTAATCAGTGTGTAATCCGTGTTTGAAAAAACCCCTGAGATTACATACTTTAAAAAAATACTTAATTTTGAATGAGAATTTTTATATTTTAAAAATGTTTTTATTAAATAATTTGGTCGGGTCGTATTGGTAATAGTAACATATTTAGTGCCAGAGTTTCCTTAATATCAGACTAATCTGTTCATTTCAAGGTATTGCGGGAATTTATTCGATACATTTATATATATATATATAAGTACTTTAAAAAGTGCCAAAAAAGTAAATGAAAAAAAAGTACATTTCGTGAAAAGATACTCAGCAACTAAAGAGAATAAATAAATAAAAGCAATTAACAAACTAAGCTGAGATGTAGTGACTTCTTTACATGATGTATATCTTTTTTACAAGATACCTTAACTTATAAGTTTATACTTAGTTAACAACAAAATCCATCATTTCATTTAACAACATAAATCATCATTTAACAACAAAAACCATTATTTAATCCTGAATCATTTTCTTTTAATGGACAAGTTCAGTGTAGAATATAACGAATACTATCCTATGGCTATAACAATATTCTCCATTAATATAAATAGATGACTGTATTATATATACATATAAATCAACAGTTCTATCCGATGGTTCCAATCCTTCCTCTCTGATAGATCTCAAGCAGATTCCATACCTAATTATCCCCTCTTCTGACGAACTGCTATATGAATGATATTCCTAAATCTGTTCACCACTGTTCCCACCATCTATATGCTGACGACTTCCAAATATATCCGTCCTTTCCTTCTTCCGAGCTATTTATTGCGTTCGCCAGTATTCAGGAAGACCTAGATAGGATCTGTGCTTGAGCAAAGCTGAACGAACTGGAATTGAACGCAATGAAAACTCAGGCCATTGTTTTAGGTTCCAATCCCTTCCTTACATCCATCCACACCCTCCCAACATTAATCCTAAACGATCACCTCCTCTGTGAAAATCCTAGGCATCACCATCGACCAAAACCTTTCTTGAAAATCCCACATCGCCCAGATATCCCGACGGTCAATTAGTTTCCTGAAGATGTTCCATCGTTCTCGTCATCTCCTTACACAATCTTCCCGTAAGCTTCTCGTATCTTCTCTCATCTTCCCCCACTGTGTAGGGTGGTATATGGAGGGCACTTTAAAATGCTTGAAGACAGACTAAAGAGAATAATGAACTGCTCTCTAGGATTTGTGCTTGGTACTCCGAAGCGATCGCGCGTCTCCCACCTCTATGATGAGTCGAAGTGGCTCTTCCCTCCCTTCCGAAGACAATATTTCCTCTGTTCATTTTTATACCAATCCTTTCACTCTCAACACCCTTCATATATCTACAGTCTCCTTCAATTCAATCCTCAGTTCAACACCATAAAACAAGATTCCGTCTTTCTGATATACGCTCACACAGAACTAAAGCATTCGAACGTTCCTTTCTCGCCCGCTCCACCACAGTGTGGAACTCAATCCCTCCTAATATCTGTCATACTCCCTCTCTATCATTATTCAAATCCTTGCTGTTTCAACACCTCTTAGCTTCCCTAAAGGATAGTCTCTAAGCAGGTTAGTCATTTGCTTAGAATGTAATGTATAGAAGAACTCATTGAGTTATTTAGTTCTTTGAATTTTGCTTTTTGAAAAGCTGTACATCATGTAAAGAAATTATTGCATGCTAGCTCATGCATCTAACAAAAGCTATGGATTTATCTATTATCTTTAATTGTTTAACATCTTGTCAAGATCTGTACTGTTTATTTACTTACTATTATTTTTGTTTAAATATTTCTTTTTAAATCGTTTTCTGTCACTTTTTTATGATTTGTAACATTTAGCCTTCTGCCCAGATAAATATATCTGTTATTCTAAATGGAATTAGTCCCAGAATAAAGTTACTTTTCTATTCTATTCTATACATATATATACACACAAAAGATTTACAACTTGTAAATAAATTTATAACATATATATATATATATATATATATGTATATATATATAAATAAATATCTGCAGGCTTTACATTGCAGTTAAATAAAAAATGTTGAATTCAAAAGTGAACAAAAACAAAATATAAAATATTGTGTAGTAAAAAACTTAAAAAGTGAATTTGACTAAAGAAGAACGCCGAGGAGTCGTTTTTAGAAATATATAAATTATCACAATTATTCCAAAATGGGAGTGATTTGAATAATTACCAAATTGGAACAATGGAATTCGGTTCGGCTCATAATGGAGAGGGGTACCCTCTTTTTATGTTAAATTAAATCAATAAATGTGAACTAAAAAAAATACATCAGTTATAAATTAGATTTCAGTTAGAAATTCCCAAAAATCAAAGCTTTAAGTCTCGTAAGCCTAGGAAAAACTTAACCAGTCAACGGACAGCAGGATCTGAACCTCTCCATCTGTTCGAGTATTACATTCTTTTGCCTTAGTTTATTGCGTAGCGTCTTAGAGCAAGGTTGCTGTCTCTACGTTATGTGTCTGTTCGGGCTGTTGATTCGAGACTTTGTTCTCTTTGTTGTGAAACATTCATACTTATGGCTGTGCTTTTTGCTGATTTTTCCTATTGGATTCTAATATATATCTATATTTAAGTATATTTTTATATATTTTATGGTTTACATAGAGACTAAGGAAAATGGCGGATGTTTATTTCAACGCCACAACTGAGGTTTGGAGATAGAGGCTGAGTGGTACATTGCTGTTGATTTAATTAATCTAATCAAGCATCAACAGACGCCCTGCTCTCAAGCGATACTGGTTCCCCATTGATATAGTTCTCCCCATCGATACGCCTCCCCGCGTCCAATTATTGGGGGAGATATAGCTTTCGAGGAAGCGAGCGAGGATCGTACCTGTGCCACCAAACCGCAAGGAATAATGATCTATGTTGTCCTTACTGGGTATGTAGCTAAGGAAATCATCTTACTGCTAATGTTAGAACCATTACACGAGTGCTATGTTTTGTTAATTCTATTGAATTTGTGATCTCATGAGTAATCATCATTGGCAATTACTCAATTTATTATTGATTTTAACGTCCTAACTTTATCTTAAATTGAATTATTTTCCGGATGCTGATTGTGTTTTTACCAATTTACAAATCAGTCAACTTAACACCTTAATTAAACCATCAATATAGCATTCATAAATATATATAGTGCGTTTGGGTTAAGTATGCACCGCAAAGAGGAATACGATGGCTGGACGATGTGGAAGCAGAACTTCGGCTTCTTGGGGTAAGAATATGGAGATGATCAGCGAAAGATCGGTCAAACTGGTGGAAAATTATTGAGGAGGCTTCCATTGACCATAGAGCCGAGTAATGATGTTGATCATGATGCACATAATTAATACAATCAATGTACTTAATAAATACTATTTCTTGTTTTGAATATCATTTAATATAAGACATGAGTAATAATTATTCAAGTAAATAGAGGATTGCCATAAAATACATACATATATATATATATATATATATATATATATATATATATATATATATATATATATATATATATATATATAAATTAACACTTTAGGTAAAACAGGAGTTAGTTTTTTAAATCTTAGTTCATTACGAAGATCCAAGGCATCTTCGGCTTCCGTGTATCTTCAAGAAATCACATCTACGACCCCCCTCTTTCGTGTATCCCCCCTCACGAGGGGGTCTTGCTACCTGACTAAGTGACCTAGTTGTTATAACATTTTCAAGTATACTTATTCTCTACATTAATATTTCAACTTATCACTTTATCACCAAAACCAGACATGGTTTTGTACAATAGACATGTTATGTAGGATACATAACAATATTGGTTTATAACATTTTGGTTTACGTTTGTTTATTCATTTAGCCTAACTTAATTCTGCAATGGCTAATCGGGTGATGCTATACTATGGTAGAAGTCATAGTTTTGGTCTATCCAGGTATAATTAGAACAGGGATTTTTAACGAGTACCTGACACCTAACAGGAGGTTTTAATCGTACGCTTCGTTCTCGCCAAAAACCTCATCATCCTGTATTAGGTTATCAATCACATCAACATATCAGAAATATATTTATTTTGACATTATTATCAATCATTTTCATAATTTAAAAAAAATGAATATTTGTTTAATTTAAATGAGAATGGTGGGATTGGATGATGCCTAGTAAGGATGTGAATACGGTTGTATTTACTACATAATTTTAAAAATATTCATATGTATATTCATTAATTTGAATGGTTGAAATTTGAAGATATAATTATGGGTATTTATTATCTTAGTAACTTCATATTATAGTATGATTATATATATATATAATTATTAATGTTAAACGTTCACAATTCATTTAAATCGATAAATATAGACTTTTTTTTAAATAGTATTTCTGTTTCTCTCTGGAGACGAAAACCGATCGGGAAGGTTAGGGGAGGTCAAAGGACGACCTAAGGGAATTTATTGGAGTGCTGAAGGGAGCCGAAGCCCTTCCGTATTCGTTAGGCATGTGTGCTCATCCTCCTTACACAATTTTTAGGATTCAGGACCAGATATTTCTAAAAATAATATCTCCTTGCTATTTTACCCTCCCTCCTGCCTTTTATACTCTATCTTTCTCTCTCTCTCTCTCTCTCTCTCTCTCTCTCTCTCTCTCTCTCTCTCTCTCTCTCTCTCCACACACACACACACACACACACACACACACACATATACAGTCATATATATATATATATATATATATATATATATATACAGTCAATTGATAACATAACGAGTTCGTTTGGAAACAAAATATCCCCACTAGGGATGCCATCTTGTAAATAAATAAAAACATATAAATGAAATTATATGCATAATTTAGTTTAGATGTCTAGCATATGTTCAGTTATCATAAATTATATTGACAATTATGTAGTTATCAAGATCGCAGATATCTAGGTAAATTATGAGGGAAGGTTATAATATTGTTAACTATACCAAATACTATTATTCTGTTTCTACTTCTATCTTTTAAGTATTTTTCTCAAACAAAGTTTATTTAAGTATCATACATAAGTATATATACATACATATATAAATATATATATTTATTTATTCATAGTAAAGATAATATAACTGAAAGAACAACGAAACGCAATTAATTTATTCTATCGAAGTGGCATCCCTTGGGGGGACATTTTGATTTCAAACGGACTCACTATCAAGTTGAAAAATCGTTAAATAAGCTATACATTTTTTTTTAATTCCAAAAAATCAATAATAAAAATAAAAAATACAAAGAAACCAGGCTAGAAGTAAATTTAGAACATTAAATATATAATTTTCGTAGTATCATGGTATTTATGTTCCCCACGCCCATTACATTAAGCTTAATGTCTCTAATAAAGTTACTTCGAGAGGTATTTGAAGTTTAAATGCGATATTCTTTTAATAATTGTGTTAATTAACTTGGAGCAGGAATATCAAGGGTAAAAGGGCCACCGACCCAGATCACTTTACATATGGAATATAGAAGGGTCCCCCCCTCGCCGTCTCTCTCACTCCCTCTCCCTCTCCCTCTCACACACACACACACACTTCCTCGTTATGCTTATGTAAAGTGGTCAGGCAGCAATTCGCTTTGATTCTCGAGATATGTTGATTTGAAGTTCTACACCTAATTTACGCACAAGTGATAACCTAACGTATAAATTACAAGCGGATAGTTAGATGTTTACTTCCCGGATGAGTTTTTTCTTTTTATTAATAATTGGTAAATGCACTTAATGCCATTAATGTTTATATAAATAAAAAGTTTAAAAAAAAAACCTGTACCACTATAATCCACAAAGAGTCTTGGGTACAGTGGTAGAGAATGATCTGTTTCTAGGACAACGGCTATGTAGGGAGGATCCTTCAGGGTCCATCATTGGCTGTTAACAGATTGCAAAATTTATCACAGCCGGAATTAAACCTGGAATCTTCACCATATCCACCAACCACTCAACACTGAATTCAAAACAGCACTCTACGTTTTTACAAAATGTTTGCCTATTTCAGAAGTTTAATAAATTAAATAAATTATTTAATCTGTTAACAGCCCCGGGGCTCACCAACCCTCTAAAGTGTGTACATTTAATTTGAGGGAAACCTTGAGCGTGATTTCAGGCAAATCACTTCAAACGTTTGGCTTAGAAACAGTAGAGTTTGGCATATATTGTATGGTTGTTCTCCTTTTGTAAACCTCTCCTTAGAGGAAGTAAATAAATAAAATAATATTTACTTATAAAAGACTATTTTTTTCTTAGTTATATAAAATTTCTTTTTACTGCAAATAACAGTTTTTTTTTCTCGAGGTGATACTACCTCGAAGAAACTTTTAATTACTTCTAATAATATTCAATCATAAACAACTTTTGAGGAAGAATAATTTTGTTCAACTTACGCTTCCTTTACCATCTAACGAATAAAACAACATAGACGGAATTTGTAAATTAATTAATTTATATACTTTATTAAACTAACGGTTGGTAAGATTAAACTCGATGCGATAAGTTTGGTAAAGATATGTTGTGCGGCTTCTTGGTGAGTGAAGCTGTTCAAGATTACTTAGAAACTTCTTATCGGCTTTCTGCTGGTTTCAGTCAGCCATGGTTCCGATCTTCAGACAATTGAGGTGCCAATAAAGTTTATAGCACTGTTTGGTTATTTAACTCATGTTCTTATTTAACAAGAAACGTTATATATATAAAATATATTTTAAAAACTGTATCACTACCACCTATGAAGATTCTTGGGTTTGATACATGGTAGATACTGGACTGTTTTTAAAACAACGGTTGTGCAAGGAGGTGAGTTGTATGGCATCACTCTTGACCATCAGGTTTTCCCCCAATTGATAGTACCCATTTATAGAGCTTGGGTGAGTCACAGGAGAGCTTGAAGATCCTACAGGGTCCACACATGGCTGTTAACTAATTAAATAATTTCTCTGTCCCACCCGGATTTGAATCTTCGCCACAGTAACTCAGTGTTCCACTACTGAGCTATGCCGCTCCAGGAAAAAAAATATATTGTTTTACGCGATCCTCCTACCGCCATTCGCAATAAATAAGTAATTATTTCTGTTGGTAATTATTTAATTGAGATATAAATATTTTCATGAAAATTATGTGGATTTTTACAAATAAATTTTTAATTAATTTAAGCTCTGGGGTAAGTTTGAAAGTTAATCAGGATTAGTTTTCGTTACGTTGCTTGAGTTACTGATTCGTTATCTAGCAAAAAAATTAAAAATACAACAATATAGTAAGGAATAAGACTTACTGGAAGGTTTGATGAACATTATTACAAAACAAGGAGGAAAAAACCCAGACAGTTTCGAATAGCTATGACTAAAACAAGAGTTGTAAGGTACATCAGTATTCCATTCGCTAGGTTGGTCTTAGATTTCACTTAGCATAATCAGTGTTGCAATGAAAAGCTCTAGTTCGGAACTTCTACCAGACTACGCTTCTATACACGGTATGCCAACTGGAATAATCAACACGGAGCAACAATGATGAAACTTTACGCATAGTATGATTATCATTAAAATTATTTAAACATTGAAGGCTTAAGGCTAATTTAAGGCACTGGGATCAGTAAGAAAGAGCCAAAGAATGAATTCATAATGATTATTTTTTGTTGTTGTAATAATTATTAGAGAGAGTGAGAGTGAGAGAAAGAGAGAGAGAGAGAGAGAGAGAGAGAGAGAGAGAGAGAAAGTTATTAATTAAGCAATTTTAGTTTATTTGCTATCAATAAATAACGTTCTCTAATTGTTAAAAAATACAAAAATAAACTTCTATAGTTAAATATAGCAGAAAAACTACCTCTACAACCCATTTTGGGTTCAGTATAGGTTAGGGTCTATATTGTTTCCAAGACAACCGTTGAGCAGGGAGGTGACTTGATCGAAATCACGCCGAACCCCCAGATTTTCCCCACATCAAAGTGGTTGGGTGTTCCCCAGGAGGGTCTTTGGATCTCACAGTGGCCATCCGTGACACTGATACTTATTTTAATAAATAAAATAAATTACCTTCCACAACTGGATTAGAATCCGGGACCCTTAGATTAGTAACTCACCACCCCACACACTGACCTACCGCGCTCCCAGTAGAAGTAAAAACTTTTTTTTTTTAATATATTTATTGAAATTTACTACTGTACACAGAATACATCAAGTAAATATAATGAAAGATAAATCATGTCCAGAGACAAAGTCAAGTAGAGAAACTACCCAGTGGTAGTACTCAAATAAAAAGTGCTTAGAAGGTCACGAGGCCATCTTCTTGAACCAAAAACACAAACCTTGTCCGAGATCACATTCAAACGCCTGGGTTTTCTCCTTCCCTGAGTGAGCCAAAGGAGTGCATCTAGATCCCATAGTGTCTATCCTTGGTTGTTAAGACAATAAATAATTTATCTGTCAATGCCCTATTCGAACCAGGGACCATCGGAACAGCAGCTCAGCGCAATACTCACTATTATTATAGGGAAAAAAAAAGAATAAAGTTCAAGATAATAAATAAGAGTAGTTAATAGATCCGTTGGAAGAAAATTTTTTTATAAACTAAAGTATAAATTCGTAAAAGGTGATACGGAATGGCGAAAAATGGATAAATTTAAGTATGAATAGAAATTAAATTAAAATTTATTTTATTTTATTTGTTATTAATTTTTAAATATTTTTATTTGAAAAGAATAGGTATGTCAAGGACCGGGACTCGAACCCGGGTCTTCCAGATCGCTAGTCTGGGACTCTACCATTTGAGCTAACCTGGCCCTAATCAAGCACAAATGGTAGAGTCCCAGACTAGCGATCAGGAAGACCCGAGTTCGAGTCCCAGTACTCGACATATCTTTTTTTTTCAAATAAAAATATTTAAAAATTAATAACAAATAAAATAAAATAAATTATAATAATTATAATGACGTAAGTCAACTAGATCCAAATCAAAATAATGTTCAAATAACATTCTTCCCCTCGTATACTTCGCAAAAATGCGAGAACGCGGGGACTTAGGATCAGTGAAAAGAAAAGATATGACCACGACCGAGAAGCGTGCTTGATTAGGGCCAGGATAGCTGAAATGGTAGAGTCCCAGACTAGTGTTCTGAGAGACCCGGGTTCGAGTCCCGGTCCTGGGCATATCTTTTCTTTTCAAATAAAAATATTTAGAAATTAAATTTTTTCGGAACCTAATTATTTGCTGCTGTAAGTTATTAGAGTGATACTTCAGTCTTTTTAGGATAACACAAATGATAATAATAATTAGCATCGGAATCCATAATAATAATGAGCTGATCCATCGATTAGTAGTTCTTCATGAGGATGGTATTTAATTAAAAATAAACAAATACTTTTTCTCTGTTTTACATTATTCGTAAGGAGTCTTTGGACCCCTGCTATATCCTGGAATATTGTTTTCCTATTTACTGCTAAGCAATCTCTGTTTATTACCTTGATCCATCTGGTGTCGGGTCTTCCACGTGGACTGATCCGACAGCCACCGCGTTTATGGTTGTTGTTGATGGGCTCCTCTCGGAATTCTCTCTCCCTCCCTTCTCAATATCTCCGCCTTCCTAACACCAATTACTGCAGCTTTCCCTCACTTTATTGCTCTTTCCTCTTTCGCATCTTAATATTCAACTCGAATTCAAACTAACCTATCTTAAAAAAAACAAAAAAAAAAAAACAATATACTGTTTCCTAAAATTGACAAACAGAAAGCTTGACTTGTAAGAAAGAATTCTATTTACTGTGATTATAATAATTATAAGTATATAATTATAGTATATTGATAAGCAAAGAGACATTCTTATTTGAAATATACTGTTAACTCAGAGCCCCGAGATAAAGGACAATAAATCCACAAAATGGGTAATATTTTAGATAAATTGTCTTAATAAAAATTATGATCAATACTTCCAATTACTAATCAATGCCGATAACAATGTGAACAATTTTCCTTAAAAGAAACGAAGAAACAAATTATTTTTAAATTGTAGTGTATTGAAGGGAGGAAACGTCGATGAAAACCACGATTGATGGATTGAAGGAATTGAGGAAATTATTCACAAACTGAGTGAGTAAGATGTACAAGAAAGTAGAAAATGGAAAACCGAATTATAAGACATTTTTGGTTTTAAATAAAAATTATCATTTCTTCCATTTATAACTTAGTAAGGAACCAATTTTAAGAAAAAAAAATTTGTTTTGGTGGGGGTATATATGATGTTTGACTAATAAAGGGAACCTCCATTCAGGACACCCTAAGGAAAAAATATATAAAGAAAGAAAAAATCGAATGACGATTATAGTAACTATTTTAAAACGGTGCAAACTGGATGTATGAACAGAAAAACTAGAGGATGTTCCAAAAAACTCCCTGAGATTAAAAAATATTGCTTGATCGAAGATTTAGTCAGGACGAAGCCATAATTCTCTACTGCGAGGGTTGGAGGCCCTACCAAGTAAATACTGTCGAACTATCATGACATTAAGCTCGCCCTTCAGGAATGACTTCCTTGTGATAGTAACAACTAAAGAAATTCTTCACTTAGAAAATCATTTCGATTATCTGAAAAAATCGAGTTTTTAAAGTGTATCGATCGTAACAAGAATGACTATCAAGGATTGAGAATAAATAAATAAATAAATCCGAAATGACAAAACCAAATAAAGTGAACACTAGAACAGTGCCCTTCTCATAAATATCTAATTAAGTTCATAATTGATGCTTAGCCGCTTTGTCTTCATTCAAAGGATCGAGTTTGACTTCGCTACTCTGGATCCTATACTTATAGAATTTTATATTATATTTGCTTTGTTCCCATATGCAGGGGTGTTTGAACTATTCCATTGTAGTATTATCCCCTGGGTAAATAAAAAAAATCTGGAACTAGGTATTTTTAAAATATCAAGCATGTAAAGACAAAAGTGAAAACAAAAATAATTTTATTGTTTTTAAAATAAAAATATTAAAATAATTGAAACAATTCTGAGTTTTTAAAAATTATTAAAAACAGCCTGTTACTAATTTCTAATAATACAAAATTTCCACAGTAAAATAAAAAATACCAAAGCTGTGTCACTAAGGTCTTATTTTCAATAATGTTTTATTAGGAAGAATACCAAAATATATTTATCGTGAACATGATTAAAACTGCAAAATACTTGCTGCTTCAACACCTACTTAATTGGCATACATATTTTCTACCGTCTCATGTTATTTGGAGGATCCATAGCCATCAGGTCAATGTTATAAAAATTGGCGTATAGAAGGGACCAAGTGTGCATCGCTGGGTCTTGTGTCTCTTTTCATCACTGTTCATGGGTGAAGAGTCTGGTTTCGAATCAGGCTGTGGCAGGTTAAACATTTAATGTTTATTTAAACAGCCATAGTTGGACTCTACGGGGTCTGCAGACCCTCCTGCAGCTCACCAAGCCTCTAAAAGTGGAGGAAAATCTAGGCGCTTGAGCATGATTTCGACCAAACTATTTCCCCTTGCAACTGTGTAATTAGAAACACAACCCAGTATCTACAAGAAACAGAACCCAAGATCCTTTTAATTGTTTTTTCAATTGTTAACTGTAATATTTGTTATTAATTCAGTAAAGTATTGCTGGTGGCTTTACCTATAATTGCTTATTATTAGTTGAGTCATTAGTGTTGTTTTTTAAAAATAAAACTTGCTCCACTTGAAGATTAATCCAAATACTCTCTTCTCAGTAGGTGATCGAAACTTCGAAAAAAAATCCTTTAAGACTACAACCCAGCAAGGTAATACAAGGAAAAAAGTATACTTTGAAATAATTTGATAGTTAAATGAAGGAGGAAAAACCTCTACCGCTATAACCTATTAAGAGTCTCACCCAATTAAGGGTACCCACCTTATAGATTCTGGGATAGCCCAAGGGAGGGGGGGGGGTCTGCGGTTCCCACAGGGTCCATCCGTAGCTGCTAGCAGATTGAATAACATATCTGTCATAGCCGGATTCGCCCCCAGAATGTTAGACACAGCAACTGATAGCTCCAACACTGCGCTACCCCGCTATAGAAGAAATAAATACATTCCTATGAGAAGGAACTCTAGTGTTTCTGAATTCACTTAATAAATTTTCAGTTGGTATTGTCATTTTATATTTATTCATCCTCTAACCCTAAAGGCAGGCGTACACCATAACCGATTTTGTCGGCCGATGCCGAACAGAATTACTTGGACAAATTACTCGGACGTGCATGTGCTCATACTGTTGCCGACATTGGACGTTGCCGATCTTCTGTTGTTGATTGTGCGGCTTAATGTTTTAATGTCTGCAACCGCTATACCCATTTCCGATGCAACTTCAACACATAACCGTTTCACAGAATTATGAAATTAAACTATTCTCAATTTGCGCTGTAGACGCTGGTAGACTGGCGAGAAATCCCAACAAGTTCGAACTAGTGGGTTGATCGGCCGTTAACGGGCGTCATCGGACGATGGCGGTTATAGTATTGTACGCACTCACTTTGTTTTGCATACATTTGATTCGTTCGGCCGATGAAGCCTGAGTGAAGATATAACGGTTTAGGTGTACGCGTGCCTTGAGGGTCATTGCCGCATTATGATATTATCAATCAATTCTTGAAAAATCGTTTATAAAATAAAATAAAGAATCTCTTCTATTGTTGTTAGTAAAAAAATAAATAAACTATGCAATGTTTATTCTTATAAACAAAAATGTTGACATTTTCTATGATATATATATGGGTGCTTATTGAAAGGTTATTTTGCATTTAATAACTATTCCTATTTAATTTAATTTCTAAATCAATCAGAGGTGTTCATTTACGAAACGAATATTCTCCATTTCTCATTGTACTTCTATATAGATTAGTCATTCACAAGTTCTAACTTCAATGCAATTATTTTTTCATCAAAAAATGAATCTTGTACTTCACTTAAGTTGTATTATTTTATTTTTCGCTCAATGCCAGAATATCCTGACACTATTTGTTGGTATTGAGGTTGTTTTTTTTTTGGAAAAAGGAGTAAGAAACCCTCCCCACTTCTGCATATATGAATACCTGCATCAGAACTGATAGCGTATCCAATACCCACGTGTGTGAGCTCCTCGGTTCGTTCTTTTCCACGTCTTCCATATTTCATTCCTGGATGTGATACTAAGTTGGGGTAGACTTTTCTCGGGCTACTGCTTACCGATGACTTAGTACATAAAATAGGCTTTTAAATTTTTTTCGAACGGTTATTTAGGTTCAAAGATTAAAGAAATACAACCAATAAAAACTGCATTGCTAAACCGGAACCGTATCATTAAAAAACAAAAACTGTAAAACTACAATCCATGATGGGTCTGGTGTTCGGTACACGTTAGAGACTATACTGTTTCTAGAACAACGGTTACGCAGGGTTGTAATTTGACCGTGATCATGCTTCCTGGTTTACCTACCAATTAAGGTTACCCACTTTGTAGAGGTAGGGGGTAGGAGTAGCCACAGCCGGATTTGAGCCTGGAGCCTTCACTATAGCAATTCAGCGTACTGCACACTCAGTTTCTCCTCTCCGATTACTGTACCCTGCTAATGTAATCTGACTCCAGGGTTTTACTCCAAAACGATTTCTGCAATAATTCGATAGGAGACGACCACATTAACGCGTATAACCCAGGTCAGTAAATGGGTTATTTGATTAAGTTAATCAGCTGGAATAGATTCGGTGTCACTGAAGCCCGGCTGGTTAGGGACCATATAACAACATCCTAATCTCAACAGTTTATGCTAATAATAACAATAACAGTTATATTTTATAAATATATAATTGTTAAAGGTTGTTTTATGTTATAATTCAATTTTATTTTATTTCGTCCTTGTTATGGACTATATTTAATGATGTTAATTGGTACTTGAATAATATTTCATTCAAAAGAACAATGTCATAGCATAAAAACATAATTTTCAGGTATTCTACTAAGCCCAAGATCGCGGGTTATTAGCCCGGCAGGTAGCCTAAGGATTTTTTAAGGGAGGAAAAAATCCTTGGTTTTGCCGTCCTTCGGAAGAGACGTTAAACTGGGGTCCCGAGCCTGTACAATGTACTAGTTAAAAATCCCTATCCAAATTATATATGGAAAGATTTAGGGCATCATCATCGTCGGATTGGCCACAGTACCATAAAGTGAATTTAAATGCACAAACAGGCTACAACAAGAAAACATGGACTGTTTAGAAAATTTACAAAAATAATTCCAGTTATGAATTGGCGACTCCTGCTGTGTTCATTATTAGATATTGAGTAGCCGCTGTGGCATTTTACGCTAATAACGAATGCATTTTGAGTAAAAAGTTAGGGCGGAGGGAACGTAAAATAGCAGTCTCGATCCTGAGCCGTAGCTTATCAGGTTCTCGTTAAAAATCCCTTTCCTAATTAAACCTGGATAGGAAAAAATTAGAACTCCTACTGTAGCATCGTCCGATTAGTCACAACAGCATAAAGTGACGTTAAATGAATAAATAACTAACAAAACAATATAGAAATAAAATATATTTGTTGTTCACATTGGTAGGTAAAGCATGGAATCGGCGTTATAACTGCGTGGTTATATTGGTTCTGTCGAATTGGTTCAGGCATTTCTTATATTAATGATGCACCTCGCACAGGCAGGCTCGTCGTCGAAAATGTCATTAAAATCACAGAAATAATCGAAGTTGACCGGCATGTTAGTAGTCGTAGCATCGCCCAGGAGCTAAAGATCGACCATAAAACAGTTTTAAACCATTTGGGCAAAGCTGGATTCAAAAAGAAGCTCGATGTTTGGGTGTCACACCAATTAACACCAAAAAACATGATGGATCGAATTTTCATCTGCGAAGCCTTGGCCAAACGGAATGAAATCGACCCATTTCTGAAACGGATGGTGACTGGGGATAACATACGACATTATTTTACGAAAACGATCGTGGTCAAAGCAGCTCAAACGGTGGCCAAACCAGGACTAACGGCCAGGTAGGTTCTACTCTGTATTTGGTGGGACTTGAAAAGAATTATTTATTCTGAGTTGCTTCCGTATGGCCAAACACGAAATTCAGATCTCTACTGTCAATAACTGGACCGTTTGAAGTTAGTGATTGACCAGAATTGGCCAACAGGAGAGGTGTTGTGTTCCATCAGAACAACGCAAGGCCACACACGTCTGTAGTGACTCGCCAGAAACTCCGGGAGCTTGGTTGGGAAATTTTAATGCATCCTCCATATAGTCCGGACCTGGCACGAAGCGATTACCACCTTTTTCTCGCATCGCAAAACTTCCTGAGTGATTAGAAATTAGGATCAAGAGAAGATTGTGAAAATCGATTACTAAAGTTTTTCGCCAATATGAAAAGACTTCTATGAGAGAAGCATTATGAAGCTACCTTTACAATGGCAACAAATTATACAACAAAACGGTGCATATTTGACCCAAATCGGACAATCCCAAACATCTTCAATAAAGTTTTAAATTTCATTCAAAAATAATGGATTCCTTTTTTCCCAGCCTATTAAATATTCACATTAATAAAGGTCAAATACCGCATATCTTACATCAGCAATCTAAATAAATCCTTAAAAATACATAAATAATGAAGAATCCCAAACATCTTCAATAAAGTTTTGAATTTCATTCAAAAATAATGGATTCCTTTTTTCGCAGCCTATTAAATATTCACATTAATAAAGGTCAAATACCGCATATCTCACATCAGCAATCTAAATAAATCCTTAAAAATACATAAATAATGAAGAATAAAAAAAAAAAAAATTAGAATCTTCAGAAATGCAACAAATATTTCGGCGAGTTTGTTTTTATAATCGTTTGTGACTATTATTTCTTTTTTTGGGTTTTCACAATTGCATTCTAATAAATAAATTCTATATTTTACAATCCTATTTTGTATAGGACCCTCAATAATTTCAAACCCTGGGACTAAAACACAAATAAGGTTGCTATCCCTGATTGATAAGTCTATTTGGACTATTGGTGTGAGATGTGTAGCATTTTATCTCCACCGATGTGAGTTTTATACGTGATTGCATACGAACACTTCTCAATATAAATATAGGCTATATTTTTTAGTATGTTTTATTTATTATTTTAAATAACTGAACCTGCTTTTTACAATGGTTTTGAAACAGAATAATAAAGGAGGTTTAATAGTCATAAAGTAATTAAGAAAATAAAAATAAGCCTCTATTTTCTAATTCTTTCTTCCCTTGCGTGAGAGATGAAACCAGTTCAATTGCACGTAGCCACAATCCAATCAGTAGTTGAAGTACACTCAAGGTCTATTGTGCTTGAGGAAGGCTAAAGATAGCACAATGCCTTCTAGATACCGCCTTTGTTATTTTACGATAGATTAAAATACAACCTTAGAAACTTCAGTACCGTTCACAATAATCTTCCTATGATCATAACTTTGGTATATTGGACAACAGAACTAAAAACATATACCAGCATTTGCACACAAGTATAATTTACTTAAACATAAATACATTTAAAATATTTATAGTATTTATGTTATACTATAAATATATTAATATTGTAACATAAATTCGGCATGAAATAATTAAAAATTTAATTCATTTATTTTTTCTTTTATTTTTTTTCTTATATACTGGACTCATTTCTTTTAGAATTTATATTGGAAAAGAGAAAAAAAATTATTTTCCAGTCAATTATATTTTCTTGATCCTTATCTGTTAGGATCCATGTTCCATTTTTCCACTTGATTAGTATCAAGCAGAATCTTCGTGAATAGCTTCGTTTCGACGAGACGCCCAACAATTTCCTGTGCGAAAATTCTCGATTGTGGTAGCTAAAAGAGGTAGCAAGGATAAAATATGTCGATTTGATGATTGTCGAAAATTTATTACTAACTGGGTTTTTTTATTGTTAAATCTCAAGATAATTATCTAAATTATTTGAAAAAATATTTGTCCTACAAAATGTATGGTTTGATCAATTGTCTTTCTTGCTTTTAAGAAAGACAATCAACAACAAATTAAACCAGCAGCGACAATCAAGCCGAAATCCAGCCTATCAGACCCCAAGCAATCAGAAAGCAGCCAATCACAGGCATGGAAAAACAGACTCCGCCCCCGGACCCGAAGAAACCCGATCGACTAACGGAAGGAACCGATGAATCACGAGTGGTCCCGAGTGGACCCGAATGGCTACTATATAAGGCCGTGGGTTAGCTGGACATCTTCAGTCTCAATTAAGCCTTGAGGAAGTCAGCAGCATGTCTGGCGAAACGTTGGCAGAAAATTCACCGACACGGTCTAAACCAGAAGAAACAAATGAAGTTTTTTGTATAAATAGTGGCCGTGGAAACTTGAAAGAGAATTTAGATAATTATCTTGAGATTTAACAACAAAAAAACCCAGTTAGTAATAAATTTTTGAGAATGACCAAATCGACATATTTCATCCTTGCTACCTCTGTTAGCTATTTTCGCACAGGAAATTATTGGGGGTCTCGTCGAAACGAAGCTATTCAGCTTGATAGTAATCAAGTGCAAAACTGGACCATGGATCCTGGACTATACACTTGAGACGTTTCGACAATGTATCATTTTCAATGTATCGCATTTTGTTTTCTGCATTGCAAACCAATCATTTACACAACTTTATCACAGTTACAAGCCAAAAAAATAACATGATGATCTGCACAGTTGAATAATTCATTCTTAAATTGTATAGTTAATTCTTCCACTGATGCAGCTGGTGCTTGAATTTCACCTAGATAGTTTATTTTTATAAAAAAATTCTTATACACTGGACTCATTTCTTTTAGAATTTATATTGGGAAAGAGAAAAAAAAAAACATTTTCTAGTATATAAGAAAAAAATTATAAGAATGAACAATCTAGGTGAAACCCAAGCTGCATCTATAACAAATTAGTGGAAGAATTAACTATACAATTTAAGAATGAATTATTCAACTGTACAGATCAGATCATCATGTTATTTTTTGGACTTGTAACTGTGATGAAGTTGTGTAAATGATTGGTTGCTGATGCAGAAAACAAAATGCGATAGATTTCAAATGACAGATTCTCGAAACGTCTCAAGTGATAAATAAGGATCAAGAAAATATAATTGACTGGAAAAATTGTTTTTTCTCTTTCCCAATATAAATTCATTTATTCTTTTTATGTTATACGTGGATTAACTCTGATTGATGAGTATGTTGACGTGAGATGTGCTGCATATGATCTTCATCGAGTTTTAGTCCTGTCCTGATGATGCTTGAATTAGGGAAATACTGACTGGTTAGTGGTAGTAATTTTTTTGGAGTTCCGATTACATTCTAACGATTTGTTTTTGCTCATTATTAATTATATATCGAACGAACTTCAAATTTCTAGATTTGTGTACAAATATATATCTGGATGAAAATGGCCGTGTGGGGGTCAGAGAAATTATTTCTAAAATACTAAGAAAAAAGTTTCTCTAACTCAAGCACCAACAAGATATATACTACAACTCGTTGAAGATCAAAAGTAGTACATCTCACTTTATCAGTCAAGAATCATCAATCAGAGTTGATTCACCCATGATATAAAAGGAATAAATGAATAAATTTTATTCCGAAGATAAGTAGAAATATTGATATATTTATATTACTCATCACGTTTCATACGGTGATATATTTTTAGTTCCGTTGGCCTTCTTTTTTTAGATAACGGTTATATATGACTTTGAAAATATTTTTTTATTTATTTATTCTTTTCATTATAAATTAAATTATTCTGTTTGGAGGATTATATATTCCATAATTAATTCGTACAAAACGATTTTTATATATTTTATTTATGTGTGAGGGCTCAGTGGTAGAGTGATCATTTATTTAATCTGTTAATAGCCTGGCATACGTTAGATCCTTTCGTATCTAGAGACCCTCCTGGGGCTCGCTCAGTCTCTGTAAAGTCGGTACCCAAAATAGGGAGAAAATCTGATGGCTGAGCGTGATGTAGGACACTTTTTTCTGTTTCTCTATTTGAAAAGTGAAAATTGAAACTGATTCAAAGCATCCGTACTTCGACTAACCCATATTGTGTTCCCTCTAAAAGGCAGACGTAACCATGGAAACTAATTGGATCCACATAACGAAGAAGAATTAAAATTCAATGATACTTGTACGGGCGTGATTAGACTGAATAGAACAAAAAAAAAGATAAATAATGAAATATAATATATTAGTAGAATAGCGTCGGGGTTTTAAATAAATTGGCGAGATACTGAAACATGTGGTTTATTAAATTTAAATATATTAAGGTTAGACATTTGATAATTAAAGAAAAAACAGCGAATAAACAATTTTTACAAAGAAAGAGACAAAAAATGAACAATGAATAATGTTATGCAAAGAAATTATTAAATCTTAATTATTAACTGGAAATGATGCTTCGTATGAACAAATCTTAACAGTGGAATTTATAGTCTTTATCTTATAAGATGACTGAAATGAAATCTCTGAGGATGACGACGACCGGTGAACAAGTACTCTTGCTAATTGTATGAAAGAGTGGACTTACAATTGGAGAGAAGGATTCTTTTCATTGGCTCCGAGTGTATCTGGTTACTAGGCGATGTAGTGGTATCAAGAGCATGCTTCTCATATCCGGTGCTAGCCGACCTAGAGCGATGGGTGAATATCATAAATGTCCTGGCTCAATGCGATGAACGACAAGGTTAACTTCAGTCGAGGAGATCAGAGATGATGTTTCCAGCTCGCAATCAGGAAGTCAAGAGAGAGCATGAAGCGAAGAGCGTGATTCGGCCCACAGATGGTGTTTCAATCTGCCTTCCTAATCTAGATGGCTATAGCCGATCATGGCGGCGGTGACTAGTAAATTTGAATATACCAAGCTTTAATGTTACGCTACTGAACATCCCCCCCCCCATGGCACGACAGTGGCATTATTGAGAAGGTAAGGGGCATAGGCGGGTGACCGGTCGTTTTATGACACCTGTCGCGGTTTGGAGGCTTGCGACTCGGGCGATGCCGTCCGCTCCAGGATGCAAGTCGAGAACCCGCGCTAAGGGCCAACGCAAGGGCGGAGCATTGTCGGTCTTGATGAGAACGAGAGACCCGATTGTCAGTTCGGGGGCCGATTCAGTCCATCGGGATCGTTGTTGGAGAGTATGGAGATACTCGATTGACCATCGTTTCCAAAACGTTTGATGGATCTTGGTTATGAGTTTCCAACGAGTCATGCGATTGACAGGAACCTCCGTTAGGTCATGAGCTGGGGCAGCGTTTAGAGGTCGGTGAATAAGAAAATGTCCAGGAGTTAGAACTTCTAGATCATGCGGATCCGTCGAAAGGGCACATAGAGGTCTACTGTTGAGCACGGCTTCAACCTGGGTGAGTAGGGTGGAAAACTCCTCAAAGGACAGAATTTGAGTACCCATTACAGTACGGAGATGGCGCTTAGTGGACTTGATAGCGGCCTCCCATAGACCCCCAAAATGAGGCGCACTTGGCGGAATAAAATGCCATTGGATACCTTCACGCGAGGCGTGATGAGTGATGGCTTCCTGAGTATCTGATTGGCGAAGGAAACGCCCGACTTCGTTGATTTGGCGACTAGCTCCTACGAAATTGGTCCCGTTGTCGCTATAGATATCTGAAGGGCGTCCCCGTCTACCACAAAAACGTGTGAAGGCAGCTAGGAAGGCTGCCACGGATAGTTCGGAGGTGAGTTCCAGATGGATGGCCTTAGTGGTGAAGCACACGAACGCGCAGATATAGGCCTTGGTTACCCGGCAACCCCTAATGCGAGCGGAGGAAACGGAATAAGGACCGGCGTAGTCGATCCCTACCTTCGAAAAGGGGTACGTGGGTGTAACACGGTCCTTGGGAAGCCGCCCCATAGTGGGAATGAGTGGTTGAGGATTGACGTGAAAACATTTGTTGCATTTAGCTAGGCGACGACGAACCACGTTTCTTCCGTCTAATATCCAGAATCGCTGGCGGATAAAGGAATGCGTGGCAGACGGACCAGCGTGCAAATTCTGAAGGTGAGCCCGATCAATAACCAATTGGGTGAAAGGGTGATCCTTGGGAAGTAAGGCGGGATGTTTAGCGGAGAACGGTTGCGAGGCCTCATGAATTCGTCCACCTACGCGGAGAATTCCCTGCGGATCGATGAACAACTGCAGCGTGCGTTTGAGATGCAATTTAGATGTAGGTTCAGCGGCGGCCTGATACTCATTCGCAAGGGCGACCCTTTGGACCCCCTTCACTAATATGTCAAGCGCAATGGAGAGTTCGGCGGCGGAAAGGAACCCAGTAGCGCGGCGTTGAGGATTTCTGCTGTTGTGAGTGAAACGGAGGCACCAAGCGATGACGCGTTGTAGTCGGGAAAGGGACGAATACCGGCCTTCCAGATTAAGGGTGGTAAGTGCTGCGCAAGAAACAATTTTCTGAGTAGCTCGACGTTCAGCGTTAACGACGTCAGGTGGAGAGTCGACGTGTGATTTGGGCCATAGAGATGGCGGGTTGGAGAGCCATGAAGGGCCTGTCCACCACAAGGCATGCTGGGCGAGTTCCTTAGGAGAGAGCCCGCGAGAGGCACAATCGGCGGGGTTTTCCTTTCCATCAATGTGACGCCATTGGGAAGGGGGTATGATTTCCTGAATTTCAGTGACTCGGTTGGCCACAAATGTTTTCCAGCGGTGTGGTTCGCCACGAAGCCATGCAAGGGCTACGGTGGAATCAGAAAAGGCAACCAGATCTTCGAATGGCTGAGAAAACATGCTGGTGATTTTGGCAGTTAGTTTCGCAAGGAGGTGAGCACCGCATAATTCCAATCGCGGGAGAGATACCTTTTTTAAGGGCGCGACCCTTGATTTAGCCATGAGTAAGCTGACGGCGATTTCCCCTGCGGAGGACGTGGAATGCAAATATATCGCGGCGGCGTAACCTAATTCGGATGCATCACAAAAGGCGACCAGACGATGGCAACTACGAGATTCCTGATAGTAAGGGAAACGGCGAGGGATAGCAACTTCCGATATGGCTTTGAGTTCTTCCTGGAAGGAATTCCAATCTCGGCTGATATCGGGGGGAGCAGGGTCATCCCAATCAGAGTGTCCGACCCAGAGGCGTTGGATTAGTAATTTGGCGGTGAAAGTCACGGGAACTAACCATCCCGGAGGGTCATAAATGCGGGCGAGCTTAGAGAGAATAAGCCGTTTCGTGGCTGGGAGATTATCAGAAGACACGAAATAAGAAAAGGTGTCTGTGTCTGCTGACCATACGAGACCGAGTATCTTGATGGTTGAACCGTTTTCGGAGGAGAAGTCAAATGAATGGGTCCACACTCTACAGTGCTCGGTGGCTAGATCGGCGAGAATTTTAGGGTGATTCGCGGCCCATTTTCGGAGTTCAAAACCACCGGATTGCAGTAACGAGATAACATCGTCCCGTAGTTGGATTGTTTCCGACAACGTGGAAGCTCCGGTGATAATGTCGTCCACATACGTGTCTTCACGGAGAACGGAGGCGGCGGATGGAAAGCGAGCCTCTTCATCATGTGCTAATTGATGAAGAGTCCGGATGGCGAGAAACGGAGAGGAGCTGACACCGTACGTGACAGTTCGGAGGCGATAGGAGCGGATAGGTTCATTGGGTGAGAAACGCCATACTATTCTCTGCAAATCCTGATGTTCTGGAGGAACTAATATTTGGCGGTACATCTGCCGAATGTCGGCGGTAAAAATGTATTGGTGCGTTCGAGCACGCGTGATCAAGGTGACAATGTCTGATTGTAATTTAGGTCCGGTGTAAGAAATGTCATTGAGGGATTTCCCGTTGGAGGATTGGGCCGAAGCGTTAAACACTACTCTGATCTTAGAAGGTGGATCGTCCGAGCGGTGCACCGGATGGTGAGGGAGGTAGAAAGTCACTCCGGACGCATCATCGCGTTCCGGAACTAAGGACATGTGACCTAATTCTAAGTATTCGCGCATGAAGGCGGTATAAGCTTCGTGTAAAGTGGGCTCACGGTGAAGGCGCGCTTCCAGTCGGTGAAATTGTTTGACGGCTCGATAATAAGATTCGCCCAAGTCGAGCGATTTTAGGGGTAATGGTGTTATATAACGACCATTGGAGTCGCGGGAGACTGATGTCCTAAATAAGTCCTCACAAAGTTGTTCTTCGGAAGAAAACCGGGGAGAAATGGCGTTAACTTCCTCTAAATCCCAAAAACGTTGAAGGTCTCGGTTTAGTTGTAAGTTGGTGAGGGCGTTAAACGCCGTTAACTCCTGACGCGCAGGAACGACGGCAGTGGTTACAGGCGAATGACTAGGTTTATGGTTGTGCAAAGGCCTAATTGGCGCGTGACGGCGTCGAGGCGGTGGCCTATAAGTCTTGCCTTCGTTATCCTTCACCTCCTTGGACCAAGTGATATGGCGTTTGGCCGCAGGAGGGCGACAATTCCCCATAAAACACCACCCAAATACGGTGTTTAGAGCAATGGGTCCACCCTTTGGTGGAGAGTCAATTCCTAGGAGGATGCGGGGCAGGGCGTCTACTCCGAAAAGGAGGTCTATTGGGCCAGGCTGGCATAACAACGGATCGGCGACCGGTAGTTCCCGCATGTGTGGCCACAGAGATAAATCTACATACGTGATGGGAAGTGCTTGTGTGATGTTCTCGATCACGAATAACCGGAGCCTTAGCGGAGAAGAACCAGGGACTTCAATGGAAGCGGTGATATAACCAGGGCAAGTGATATTCGAAGACCCCCCAAGGACGCTGACCCCGACCGGGGCTGGTGAAATTGGTAAGCCAAGATGAGACGCGGAGCTTCTAGTGATGAAACTCACCTGGCTTCCCGAATCGAGAAGGGCTCGAAGCGATTTGGAGTGGTGATTAGGGCGCGATACAGAGACCTGCGCGGTGGGAAGAAGTGCAGGGGTTAGACCACCGGAGGATCCTAACATGGTTAATGGCGATGGTGCCATGAGGGAGGCTAGCGAGTACGAATTATCGGCGGAACGGCGATGATGAGGGGGCGAATTACAATGGTGATCTAAAATATCGGAGTTCCTCCCCCCTGATGAATGGCGAGGATCCTTATCACAAGAGATCGGTGAGTGTTGAGGGCGAATGTGAGGGGGGGTAGGTGAAACGGCGGTAAAAGAAAGTCATTGGGGAGATCTGGTTATACCTGAGGCCGGGGATCGGCGAACTATGACTTCCTCAGGCGGACAAGTATCGCGATGGGAGGTCCGGTGGCAAGGACGAAGAGACTGCAGGGGAGTCTGGTAACTCATAGGTGCATCAAAATGGCTAGCTTCATAAGGTGATTGAATGCTTAGAGATTCCTGAGAGTGATGATCCGGGGTTTGTGATCGGCTAAGTAATTCCTGACCAGGTGGTGGAGACGACGCATGAAAGGTATGAACTGTTGGTGACGATCGGTGTCTTTGCTCGGTAGCGATGCGGCGTTGAGCAGAGTAGCGGTGCGGTTGAATTGGCCTAAAAATCGGAGACTCTGACCGGGTGAAGCCGCGCGGTGAGCTAGTCGATGATTCCGGTCGCGATTGCGATTCGGTAATGCCCCGATGTAGCAGGGTGTGATGAAAACCCTGGCATTGATGACATCGCTGATTTGACTGACATTTCCCCGATGTATGGTACCCGAGGCAATTAATGCAAAGGTTTTCTTTTCGAATGAATCCAAGACGGTCCTGGCCGGATAAAATTTTAAATTCACGGCAATGATATATATTGTGGGGTTCATGGCAATAGGGACACTTCAGGGATGTGGCGAATGCGCGAGCGAATCGGTTTATAGGCGGCGATTTACGGAGCATTGGGGATGACTCCTGTTTCCTAGGGGGAGATTTGCGGCGAGTATTAGGCGGTGGTAATTCAGAAACTGAGGCGGTGGCAACTTTAAGTCGAGTAATATACTCGAGCAACTCGGCGAAAGTGGGGAAGTCTTCCTGATGTTCTAATTTAAACTCTTTCTGGGTGACCGGATCCAGACTTCGAAACGCCAAAAAATACAAAAAATAGTCCCCCAGGTCCGGAATATATATTGTTTTCAATTGTTGGCCCAACTCGGAGAATAATTTTAAAACGGATTCTAGTGCCTCCGGTGATGGACGAGCGATGGGCTGAAAACCTAGCATTTCGTTTACTATGCGTGAAGAGAGCGCAGATAGGTTATCATAACGCGCGATCAGGGCGGCCCAGGCAATGGAGTAATTCGAATCTAAATTGTCCAAATGGCTTACTACGGATAGTGCCCCGCCCGAGAGGCAACTCTTAAGATAGGTCAGCTTAATTCCGTCATTTAGGTCTTTATTATTATGTATAAGCGGGACGTATGTCGTTTTAAATATTTGGAACTGCGTAATATCCCCGTTGAACATGGGCAAATTTAGGGGCGGAAGGCGAATTTCCGGTATACGAGGCCCGACAGACACGGCCTCCTGTTGATTTAATATGTGCACCTCTAAATCAATGATTTCGTCTTGCGCCTGAATGAGTTGTTCCTTAAAATCGGCAGGGATAGATCGTTCATTGATAATGCATTCGGTAACTAACGCCTGATGAGATGTTCTCATTTCGGCGATTAACTGCTTTAATCTATCAATCTGTAATTTGGCTACTGGAATTTCCTTCCTAGTCACTGCCGCCTTACACTTTTCGGCGTACATTTGGAACTCGTTGAATAATCCTATTAAAATTGTTTGTTGGGCGTTTTTAATTTTAGATTGGCGACGATTAGCCATTTTAAACTATTAACACTTAATAAAAAACGGCTGAAAGAAATTACAATGAATAATAGTATTGAATAATGAGCCTTAAATTTAAACAATTGTAACCTAAATAGAATTGAATAGATAGTCACATGTGTGGCGGAAGTAACCTAAAACAATATGGCCGAATAGCTAAGTAAACAATGATGCAATATGGCCGTGAAACACCAATGGTTCAGTATCTGCCGAGAAAAATGTATGCTCTTATTAAACTCCCGGGTTTCGGCACCAAAATGTACGGGCGTGATTAGACTGAATAGAACAAAAAAAAAGATAAATAATGAAATATAATATATTAGTAGAATAGCGTCGGGGTTTTAAATAAATTGGCGAGATACTGAAACATGTGGTTTATTAAATTTAAATATATTAAGGTTAGACATTTGATAATTAAAGAAAAAACAGCGAATAAACAATTTTTACAAAGAAAGAGACAAAAAATGAACAATGAATAATGTTATGCAAAGAAATTATTAAATCTTAATTATTAACTGGAAATGATGCTTCGTATGAACAAATCTTAACAGTGGAATTTATAGTCTTTATCTTATAAGATGACTGAAATGAAATCTCTGAGGATGACGACGACCGGTGAACAAGTACTCTTGCTAATTGTATGAAAGAGTGGACTTACAATTGGAGAGAAGGATTCTTTTCATTGGCTCCGAGTGTATCTGGTTACTAGGCGATGTAGTGGTATCAAGAGCATGCTTCTCATATCCGGTGCTAGCCGACCTAGAGCGATGGGTGAATATCATAAATGTCCTGGCTCAATGCGATGAACGACAAGGTTAACTTCAGTCGAGGAGATCAGAGATGATGTTTCCAGCTCGCAATCAGGAAGTCAAGAGAGAGCATGAAGCGAAGAGCGTGATTCGGCCCACAGATGGTGTTTCAATCTGCCTTCCTAATCTAGATGGCTATAGCCGATCATGGCGGCGGTGACTAGTAAATTTGAATATACCAAGCTTTAATGTTACGCTACTGAACAATACTAATGGCATCCGGTCTTTTATTTCAGCTTTCAAAGTTGATGAGGGAGATATAGAGAGAGATGCCCGACTGGGAAATAAGAGATAAAAAGACCGGACATAAAGACTAATCCCGCGGGAGAGCCTTAGCTCTGAAATAATGATGAGATTAGGTTCAGCTCGGGGAGCTTTGGGGTAATCCGTTTGAGCGTCCATTACCTGCCGATAGGAGGAAGCAAAGTGGGGGTGCTATCCCCCATCTGAGGGTCTCATCGTTCGGGGTCGTCGCGATCAACATCGGGGAAGGACATCCGCTGGCAATCGTAGACAAAAATCTCGAGTATTCTAAGGTTTTTATAGCCAGGGAGCAGAGTGGCCCAGTGGTAGAGGCGCTGAGTTGCCGTGCCGCAGGCTCTCGGTTTTAAATCCCGCTCAATGGCAGACTTTCATTTAATCTGTTAGAGCCGGAGGTAGAGCCTATGGGATCTAGGACAAATCACCTTCCTGTACAACCGTTATCCAAGAAACAGTACAGTCTCTACCATGTACTGAACTTCAGACCCTTCAAGGGTTGCAATGGTCGGTATTTTAAATGTGATTAAGGGAACAAGAATAAAACCGTTTTGAAAAAATGAAAGTTTCAATTATAAAATAGTACGACCATTCATAGAAATTAAACCACTTCCAGTTTTGACTTCTCTTTCCATTCTATTGGCATGATTAATTCCAACTAGATTTTTTTTTTTACTTAATATCTTTTTCATACCAACGCCACAATCAGGAACGAATAAAGAGTTAAGAGTTTGTTCTATTACAGCAATAAATTGGACAAACGATCTTAAGAGCCACTGAGTGTTGGAATAAGGTGGTAGGGGTGGAATGGTAAAAGTGGAATGAGAGAAGTGGAATGGTAGAGGTGGAACGGAAGAGGTGGAATGGTGTTGATAGGCGCACTCAATCACCGCCAGGACTCCTTCAATTATTTCTTCCCCCAGAACTGACCAACCCTACTCTTCAACCAAAACTTATTTTTCTTTATTCACCAGCAATCAAAACTTTCTTCTTCATCCTTCTTATCCATCACTCCATAATTTTCTTCTTTTTTCTCTATCTTTTATTTAAAGTGGAAGTTTTTTTACGTTTTGAATTAGTATCTGTACAAAATTTAGACACTCCACTTTAGATTCGCATTTTTTTTTTAGAAATGGGGATACTATGTAGTGTCTGAAAAATAGCATCAATCCTTTATATTGTATGGGAGTGGAGTGGCTCCGTGGTAGAGCACTGAGTTGCCATGCCGAAAATCCTAGTTCAAATCCCGCCGCTGGCAAGACTTTTATTTTGTCTGTTAGCGGTCGGAGATGGATTATATTTGATCTAGGACCCTCAAGGGGCTCACCCAGCCAGAACCCTCTGGAGCCAGCCAGTGATTACCAAAAATAAGGGGGAACCTGCACAACCGTTGTCCATGAAACAGACTCTTCCATGTACTGAACCCGTTCACTGTTTGTAGTGGTTCAATTTTTTCCCTTTATATTGTGTACTTTGGGCTTTTCCTTGTAGGCTTTCCTAATGAGGTAATAGCTCAAAAGGAAAACAGAAATACAAAGACTAGATACTTTTGGGATGTGGTTGTATAGAAGAATTCACAAAATATGTTGGATGGATAGAGTAACCAACGAGACTGTTATGCCGAGAATGGTGATACATATAAATAAATGGACAACCAAGTGATAAGTGATTTTCAACAATCGTTTCAATGAAATCTATCAACCTTTAATAATGGGCTACGGCCTTTTTTTAATGAAAACATATTTTTTTAAACATGAAATTTTTGACTTCGATTCGAAAAAAGGATTCATCGGGAACACAGAAGTGTCAAAAAACACAAAAAAGTAGTTTATAAAAACACCTTACTGATTCTCACCTATTCAAGTGAATCTTGGACTCTAAATAAAAAGCACAAGAGCCAAATCCAAGCCATGGAGATGCGCTATATAAGAAGAATGGAAGGGAAGAACAGAAGAGACCGAATGCGAAACATAACAATACTGTCCAAAGTGGGGCTTCGGCCAGCTGGGGATATCATCAAGGAGCATCAGCTGAGATGGTTCGGCCACGTTTCCAGAATGGCGGAAAACAGTGTGGCAAAGGCCGTATATGCGACAAAGGTGGAAGGTACAAGACCGAAGGGAAGACCAAGGAAGACTTGGGAAGGCGCAATCCAGGAGGCCTTTGACAGAAGAGGTTTGGAATGGGGAAGGAGAAGAAGATTGGTACAGGAGAGACATTTATGGGTTAGGCTCTGCAGGAGAGATCCTCACACCGTTGGCGGTAGAAGAGGAGTAGATTAAATAAATAAAATTTTTTTTTATTAAATATGAAATTTTTGTCTTCGCCGAAAATTTTCTGTTTGAATTTCGCGCCAAAAAGTGACGTCATCAGGCTTGTTGTCAGTTGATCTCGCTACTTTTCCTTGTAATTTTTGAAACGTTTTAGCTTAAATCACTTATCATGTCTTGCAAATACTGTTGTTTGCCAATGCGTTAAAGCACCACAAAATCAACCCCAGATAAACTGTTCCTTAAAGTTCCCATGGATCCAATAAGAAGGAAAAAGTGGTTATCTCTGATGAGAGGAAAAGATAACCTGGCTCCTTCTACAGACTGTTATGCCTGTGAAGATCATTTTAATGTAAGTTTAAGCTTTGTACTCTTCACTTCGCCTGCACTTTAAATGTGTCTTCCCCTATGTTTAAGTAAGATGATTGTCATGATAATGTTACCATTCAAATTATACGTACAAGTCATCCTTAAAAGATTGTTATGGCTTCTTATTATAGATGTTCTAAATAGAATATAGTCTGAAGTTAGAATAGTTTCAGCAATAACTAGTCAGTCTATTGTGCATGAAAACTCTCATAAGACCTCTTGGTGTCGAAAGGATGAGACAATCACTAATCAGTGATGCTTTGCAACCATCAATATTGAAAAACGAAAACATAGAAAACACAGGAACATGTCTCAGAACCAATAATGGAAATTCCTACATGTTCTTCAAAAGTGAGTGCAGAAACACAAGTGTCACGGACATCATAAAAGCACAATGTTAAAAAAGTTCATGTCAGAAGCAAAGGTGTTCAAATAAAGGCATGTTTGAAAGATAGGGCATCATTGCCTATTTTAATGGTAAAAAATATGTAAACATCAGCCATGAAGGTACCAAAACTTCTTGCCAGTGATATTTACAGTGATGACTCCAGTGATTCAGATAGCATTTCATCATATGTTGATGATAAAACAGACAAAGATTTGTCTACAGTGATTGTGATAAAGAAAGGATTTCTGCATTACAAAGCACACTCAAAAAAAGATTATAAAGAAACCTTTTTTATCTATAGGTTATGTTGATAAAACTAATAGTTATTGAATAAAAACTAAACTAAACTAACTGGGTTCTCAAGGGCAACCCAATATCCTATATGAAAATGCAAAAACACAATGTGAATTTCTTACCACAAAATTAAAAACAAGCCTGATGACGCCACCAAGCAAAAATGAAGCGTATGGGTGAAGAGAGTTTGTCGGACGGCGCTGCCGCTGCTGTCTTTGGTCCGGTCGAGGTCCCGTGGGGGATCAGTGGTGGGGGGTTGAAGCTTTAATCTACCAATATATGTTATCAGATTAAGCAAATAAAGAATTAAATAGATACGCCAATATTAGTTCCAATAAGATATTTACTATAGGTATACATATCATCCCCTGGCGTTAATGACCCAAGGTTGGCACGCCAAAAAAAAAAAAAAAAATTACACGAATATCCAAACCCACTGATTGAACAAATGACGACCAATCTCATGCCTGAGGAAACAAGGAGGATACTAAAAAGAACGTGGATGAGGGATCTGCTATCACAAAGAAAATTAAACCAAGCCACGGGAGAGGTACCGCTGGACACTGTTCTTTACGTCTCTCATATCATTTTATTGTAACTTTACAGACCGAAAATCTGCCGATTGTCATTTTATTTTACTGACAGGTGTGGCTAAATATATAAAGGGAAAAAAACCTTTAAAGGATCATACACAACTTCACTAGCCCATAACTTTAGAATAAATAATGCAATATATTATTCTTTATGATGGAATCCAATTAGCAAATTATTTTATGATGCGAAGTGATAGGGATGAGATATATATCCAATTCATAAAAGCTCTGTTAAAAAAAATATATATTTAAAAAGATATTCTTTCAAAAAATGATTTATTTGTATGAAGAAGGCATTTACTTATACTTAATCCATTTCACTATGTATTTTCAGTTTAATTTAATACGTCAAAATATTATCCGATAGCACTGGAGAATATTAGAAGATTGAGGATGAGGTTAAGAGAATCATTAATAATAACGGCTTTTAAGTGACGTGAATCTCACTCTGGGAGCGGAGTGGCTAAGTGGTAGAGCACTGAGTTGCCATTACGGAAATCCTGGTTCAAATCCCGCTGCACGCCATGACTTTTATTTAGTCTGTTTTAGTCTGCAGCGGGAGATGGATCAAATAGGATCTAGGACCCTCCTGGGGCCTTCCCAGCCTCTATAAAATATTATAAAAATAGGGTACCCAAAATAAGGGGGAAAAATCTGAGCGTGACCTAAGACAAGTCAACTCCTTGCAGAAGCGTTGTCCATGAAACAGTACAGTCCCTACCATGTAATGAACCCCAGACCCGTTCACTGGTTGTAGTGGTACAGGTTTTTATTGTTATTTATTTCTATTTTTTTTAAATCTCTCTCGCTTTCTCTCTCCCCTATCCCAATATATTTCTACTTACCTACTTATCATCTATCGACCTACATATATCTTATTGAAGAAGAATTTAAAAACTTACCTTAGGATGCCAGATGTGGAAGATTCCCGGATCAGTTGCTCTGACGACCTTCACTGTCGACTTAACGTATTTCCTGTACAAGGCGACGTCTTCACCGCCCCAGCCGATAGTTTGTTCCGAAAATCCATTAACTCTTAGCAAATCCGATCTGAAAAAAAAAAAAAAGTAATTAAAATGTATTGGTACTGTTTGTAAATTGGTTTTATGTAAATAGGATTTTAATTACTTCAGAGAAGCGATTGGCTTGGGATTAAACAAAAACATATTCATCAAGGAAGGGACGCGACAGAAATGGGCTGTTCTACCAGAAGGGGTGATTTTCCAAACATCGTTATACTTTTTGGATCCAGCATTTTTTTTTGTTATTAATGTGTTAATTGGTAATTACGTCCGCAGGTTGTCACTTCGAGTTGTTTCATAACATGTTTTAACTGTTATCTCGTATCCCTTTTAATATTATCCAAAATGAAAGTTATCAAGAGCTATTACAAGGAAAAGAGAATGTAATTATCGGAAATGTATATACTTCGGTAATATATGCATAAGTGATATATGCAATTAATTACTGTTTTATGTATTTTATTAGTTTAACATAGAAATGAACTTAAGCGTTTTTTTTTTTCGATTTCCGTCTCTTTCTACACGTTTATTTATTGATATATATATACTCGTATATATATATATATATATATATATATATATATATATATATATATATATATATATATATATACACATACGAGGTGTGGCTATTAAATAACGAGACTGACGTTGCTGCGGAACAAGTACGCATGCGCCAACCACCATTGACTGACAGCTGTTTAGTGTGAAGCTTTCTAATTAGTATGCAGTTAGTCTCGCTTCTGTAAACAATACCGTTTAGTCAGAGCCTACGTTCGCGATAGCGTTGTTTTCCTGTTCTGCCGGATAAAATGGTTAGTGCAATAATAGAGCAACGAATTATTGTGAAATTTCACTTCAAACTTGGAAAAACCGCTACTGAAACTTAGAATTTACCGAAAGAAATGTATGTTTATCGCGAGCACGTTTTTGAATGGTTTAAGCGTTTTAAAGATGGCAGAACGTTGAAAATGATTCGTGGCCAGGTCGCCCTTCAACGTCAACAACGGATGACAATGTTGAAAAAGCCGGTAATTTGATTAGGTCTTACCGTCGATTAAGTATTCGTGCAATTGCTGAAACTGTATGCATTGATAAAGAATGCGTACGGCAAATCTTACATGACAATTTTAACATGCGAAAAGTGTGTGTCAAAATGGTGCCTATAATTCTCACGTTTGAACAACAAGCAGCTCGCAAAAATGTTTGTACTGGCACTTTGGATGCCATTGAAAATGACCCAAATTTATTGGAAAGGGTAATAGCATGTGATGAAACGTGTTTTTTTACTTATGATCCGGAAACGAAGCGCCAATCTATGCACTGGAAGACCCCAACTTCTAGAGCCAAAAAAACTAGAATGTGCAAGTCAAAATTGAAAGCAATGATGATTGTTTTTTCGATATTCATGGGATGGTGTACCTTCACTGGGTTCCTGAAGGTCAAACTATTAATCAATACTACTACCTTGATGTACTTGCAAATCTACGTGAAAGAGTAAGGAAAAAACGACCCGAAATATGGAAGGATAAATCGTGGGTTTTCCACCAAGACAATGCGCCAGCTCATTCCGCGTTATGTGTCAAGAGGTTCCTAGCCCAGTACAGCATCCCAGTGTTAGAACATCCACCTTATTCACCAGATCTTGCACCATGTGACTTCTGTCTGTTCCCTAAGGTGAAATCGTCATTAAAAGGGACGAGATTTGAGTCCGTGGAAGCTGTAAATTAGGAAGGGGCACGTGTCCTGAAGGAGCTGACAGATGATGACTTCCAGCACTGGAACAATGGAAAATTCGCATGGAGCGTTGTAGGAATAGATAAGGGGTGTATATTCTAAGTGATATTAAGTAATTATGTATAAAATAAAAATAAATTTTATTGCAATGTCAGTCTCGTTATTTAATAGGCACAGCTCGTTTATAAACAAAAACTACCACTACAACCCGTGAACGGGTCTGGGGTTCAGTACATGATAGAGACTGTACTTTTTCATGGACAACGGTTCTGCAAGGAGGTGACTTGTCCTAGGTCACGCTCAACCGCCAGATCCCTCCCCCTTATTTTGGGAACCCTATTTTTATAACATTTTATTGAGGCTGGGCGAGCTCCACTAGGGTCCTAGATCCTATATGATCCATCTCCGGCTGGAAACAGACTAAATAAAAGTCTTGCCCGCAGCGGGATTTGAACCAGGATTTCCGGCATGGCAACTCAGTCCTCAATCACTAAGCCACTCCCTATTGATATATCAATAATTATTTATATTTTATATTTATTGTTATTTTCAAAAGTTTAATTCGATCCGACGTTTTTTTTCCCAGACAAATATACATGTAAATGACTTGTTTTTATGTATTTTATTTATTTAGCAGGGGAAAGCTATTTGTTGATTCTGCTACGAAAATATAAAACAAATACTTGTTTTTCATTATTTAAATTTCCTGTTGGAAACATCTCAATTTATTTTTTTTAATAGAAATTATTCATAAAACATTTATTCTAAAACGATTCACTCTCGAAAAAAAAGGTATGATGACGAGATAACCCTTAACGTAATCTGCCCATTTATGTTTTAGTCTATTTTTAGGACTTTGACTACTCTGCTGCTCCATAATTATTAACATTATTGTATTAGCTTGTGCCGTAAGTTTGAATGATCAACTCAATTTTTTTAGTTCCTCTTGAATAAATTTCAAAAATACGGATTTCTGATATTAGGCAGTTGTAACCGTAATTGTACCTTACTCTATTTATATAATTAATAAGTAACAATCATTAACTATTACAATAAAAATTCTCTACTTAACGTTTCGAAAATCAACTTCAGTGAAGAGCCATCGGAAGTTCTTCAAGGGACTTAAATATTCTAAAAGTATATTAAAATAGCTCTTCAAACTATAAATATAATTATATGTGCACCAATATACACACATAAAAAAGTTTTATTATATATATATATTTTTTTTTTTGGGGGGGGGGTTCAGTACATGGCAGAATCTGCGCTGTTTAAAGAAAACCATTACGCAGTGAGGTGATTTGTCTGAGATCACGCTCAACCGCTAGGTCCCTCTCCCATTACGGGTACCCACTTAATAGGGGGTGGTGAGCCCCAGAAGGGTCTACAGATCACGGAGGCTTCATCCATTGCTATAAGCAGATTAAATAATTTATCTACTATAGCCGGGTTTGAACCTGAGGCCTTCAGCACTGCAATTCAGCGCTCTTAACGCTGATCTATTCCACATACTAACTTTAAATAAATTAACTCCTTAATTAAAATTAAAAATGATAATTCCGTAGAGAGACAAGAATATATTAACCCATTCGAAACGACGACTTTTTTCTTCTTTATATTGTTCATTTTTAATTAAAAAACATGTTTACAATGGAAATCACCCAGTTCGTAAGTGAAGTCACATAAAAAGGATCATTGCACATTGAACACCAATGCACACATGTAAGGTAAAATGAATATACATCATTAAAAAATGTATAAACATATATTACAAAAATAATCAGATAGTATAAAATCGTTATTTTGCTTTCAATAATAAAGAACAGAATATAATGGAAAGAAAATTTTTAAAAAGTAGTAAAAATTTAAAATATAATAAGATTTTAGATATTTTGGTGCCCAGTAAAAGCAATGCCAAATTTTGTTTTTCTGTACTCTACAGATTTCATTAATTCAAGAAAAATCTTATTTCAGCGACTAGTTTACTCAGAATAACTGATAATTGGACATTACTGTAATTGCACGCACGGCGTGCAGGCCGTCTTAAAGCCTCGGAAATCAATTGCACACACGGTGTGCAATCGGTCTCGAATGGGTTAGGAAAGATAAGATCTAGTTGGGATTAGAGACTACTTGACTTATTGACTATTGATATACAGAAATACGTCTGGAATGTTATAACCTACATAAAAATATAATGAAGAAACATAAAATTTTTTTTTTTAATTATGTAAGATTGCTTAAACTTAATTAATAATAAATGTGATTGACTGGGAACATTTACTTATTATTATTATTATTATTTATGACCATAATTCTGCCGGGTGATATAAAATAAAAGCAGTTCAATAATAATTAAAAAAAGGTTGATACAGTGAAATATTGAGTCAATATTTTTATTAATTAGATAGAAAGTTAGGAATATAACTGTATTCTCCCACAATTCTTCAATTTGTTAAATATTGTGAATAACCAGAGTCTAGCCTAACACTTTTGCTTCCTCGAAAATATGTGTAAATATTACTACAGCATACTGGGATGTTAAACACAAGTTCGGAGAATTTCTGCTTAATAATCCAGTTACGAAAAGTTTGAATTCTGCTTTTAATAAGCTCTTTAGAAACGCCAAGAATAATTCACGTTGGTACATACATTGAAAACAAGATCTAAAATTGTAAACGCTTAGCTTTATATACTGAGTTTTAAAAAAACATAGGGTACGCCCTATCAGTCATCTCCCATTATTCCAATTCTATAGTTGCTTAAAACAATCGAACTCCTATTGTTGTGTAATTGTTAAATTATATATTTTTCTTTCTTTCTCAAAACGCATTCTTGGCTTTTAATTTTAAAGTTTTTACTACGCTATTTTTTACATTTTTTGGACACGGTTTTATACTGAATATTTTTTTATATTTAGTGTAATTTTTATTCTGCACACTTTTGCTTTTTATCACACTTTTTTGATTTTAATTAGTTAATTGCAGACCTATAACTTTTTCTTTTTTTTCCCCCCTAAACCTCTAGGCTTATTTATTTTTCCCCCAAAAATGCTATACATAAATAGTTCTGAAGTGCTTCTTCTTCGCTTGTTTATCGGAGGTGGATGTTGTAACGAACGGATCACTCGCCGTTTGTTTGAGAAATTTTCAGCTGATGGACAGAAGGATTCGTAAATAATTCATTTCTCTTTTCAATCCAGAGGTAAATCCATCACGTCCACATCTTACTGCAGAGGTACTGACATAATGCAACAAAAATTATAATATATGAAAAAACAACATCGTGTTTCACGACCGACAGTGAAGAAACTAAACGAGCCGGGTTATGAAGTCCTCCAGATATGCCAGACTCAGTTTCCGTGTATGTTCAGAAATTTTTAGAAAATGATTCTCAAGTCAAAAACGCATTTAAAGGTTTTATTTAATTACAAAAATAATTAATATTTCAGTCCTGGGATTGAAAATTTGACAAAAAGTGTATAGAAAATGAGGGAAAATATTTCAAATAAAAATGGAGTTCCGGACTAGCGATCTGGGTGACCCGGGTTCGAGTCCCGGTCCTGGATATATCTTTTCTTTTCAAATAAAAATATTTAAAAATCAATAACCAATTTAATAAAATAAATTATAATAATATATAATGACGTAAGTCAACAAGATCCGAATTAAATAAATGTTCAAGGAACATTCTTCCCCTCGTATACATCGCAAATTGCGAGAACGCGGGGACATGGGGTCAGTGAAAAGAAAGGATAGAGCCATGACCAGGGAGCGAGCTTGATTGAGCCCAGGATAGCTCAATTGTAGAGTTCCAGACTAGTGATCTGGGTGACCCGGGTTCGAGTCCCGGTCCTGGACATATCTTTTCTTTTTAAATAAAAATATTTAAAATACAAATGTTTCGATTTCATAAAGTAGTGTTAGGACATTTCATGTGAAACCACCAAATACAAATTTAGTTTATTCGCCATTTCCGCTCCAATCTTTCCAACTAAGGGTTTGTTTCTTCCCTAAGGGGAATTCAGAGGTTGTGCTCCCAATACAACTTCGGGATACAACAATAACTTATGTGGTTCCATTGATACGTAGAAATCTAGGACAATTCAACGTTTCGGTAAAAAAGTTGTACGCACTGAGGTATACTGAGTATCGCCAATCCTTACTGAGACTGGATGGCCAACGAGGGTGGACTGCATTGTACTCTAAAGGTAGGTACAAATCTTGCTATAGTTGAGAAGTTTTGACGTCAGACCTTTCCCCCACTTCCAAAGGGTTTTAAAGGCAACCTAGGTTAAATAATTCCCCAGTTATAAGGGATCGACCGTAGAGTCATGTAGGCGGCTCATTTAGCTCGTAATCCTGGCGCATCCATCACACCCACTATCCGGGAACTGGTGCTCTGTCATTTCGATGGCCCGGGGCCTATCGAACGTACGGGATTCGTATGATGGAAGAGTATCAAGCAGGAGTTTTCAATTTGAATTTTTTTCAAAATTTATTTTAAATCTGTTATATTCAAAGACACATAGAGGAAGCTGACAAGCTGTGCTATAACTAGAATTAAAAAAAATACGAAAAAACATCCAAAAATACAATAAAAGTAAATAATCAAAATCAATATAAATGAATGGAAGATAGAATTAAAAGAGTTAGGGTAATAATTAACACAGTTCTGCATATTTTATATGTTGTATATGCTATGTTATACCCTTTTACACAGTAGTAAAGGGGTCTCCTGTGGTGCATTGGTTAGAATAATAATCCACAATTGCCCAATGTCACGGGTGCGCAACCAAGCAGGTGGCCTTAGAATTTTTAAGGGAAGTAATAAAAATCCTTAGAATAGGGTATTGAGTTCTTACCAAGCCTAATGATTATGATATCTGAACTGGCGAAACGTTGACCGTTTCCAGGATTTTAGAGTCTTAAGGTTTTTAAGTTATCCAATAACATTACAATCATTTTTTATGTGTTTTTTTTTCCATCACCAACAACAACTTTATTTGCAATTTGACATATACAAGCAGCATAAGTCATGTGCCCCCCATGGTCACAGGTCCCCTATCCGACAGATGGCCCTAGACTTTTTTAAGGGAGAAACAGTACGTGGTTGAGTCCTCCATCAGAGGAGACGTAAAATGTGGGTCCGAGCCTGTGAGTTGTCAGGTAATAGTTAAGGATCCCTATCCTCAGTGTTTATGGATAGGCAAAATTCAGGACTCCTAGAGTAGCAACGTCCAATTAAATATAGCAGCATAAAGTGACGTAAAATAAACAACAAACACAGTAATGTATTCGGTTTTTATAAATGTGTATAATCGATTAATATTTAATTATATATTTTTTTAAATTGATAGTAAAGTAACAGCCTCGGAAAATTAAAAAAGTCAGCATAACTGTCGAAGCCAAAACCTTAAAATAGAATTTATTTTCTTTGTTGTTTTTTTATATATATGGATGTACCTCAAAATAATTTAATTTTTATAATTAATTTAATTTAATTTTTGTACACATTTTGTTTTTCCTTGTTGCTATTTTTTATTTATTTTGTGTTATTATTCAACAGACAATCCCGCTATGCTCGAAAATGGTCGGCTTGGGCATTCGAACGTTATCGCATATGTCACGTGCCTACTACCGATCATGTCAGTCAGTCACGAGAGCTAGTGAAATGTGGTTCCCCCTGAGATGTAGTCGCTCTGTTTAACCGTTAACCGATGGATTAATGCATTTTTAATCCAATTGGTGCTAATCTGTATATTATCAAACTGTACCGTAGTTATAGTGCCTGCATTTTCTGATGCACATCAGTTACTATCTCAGTAAAGAATACATTAAACATGACCTTCAAGAGCGACATTTCGGACTCTGATTTCAACCAGGGACCCCCGGCCCCCCTTCTGGGACAGAGGAAATTGATGGTGTAAGTTGCACATAATATTTATTCTACTACATTATTAATATTGATTGAATTATTAATTAGTCTTTTGTTAGAGTGGATCTAGTCCCTCTGGTAACCATGATTATCAGGTTTATCGGGAAGGCACCGTTCCGAGACTTCCAGAACAGCCTGAGGATATCTCGTCTAGCTGCGTGGATTTCGACTATCATCAACAACCCGCTGTGGGAGCTACTGACCAAGTTCCTAAGAAACTTCTTGTACAGTAGGAGTACAGTTACGAGTGTGTAGGAGTACAGTTACGAGTGTGTAGGAGTACAGTTACGAGTACCGTACGTTCAGGAGTTTGCAAATAGAGGAGCTAGGAAAATGGCCCACGAAGTTTTCGTCGGACCAGCTGACTTCCTTCGTAGAGGCGTTGCAGAACTGCTTCTGCGAATCGGGCAGTACCTCTGGCTCCTCGTTTCATTCTACTCAGCGGAAGAGAAAAGCCACCTCCACGTTGGCCACGCATGACTCACAAAGGGGATGTGGATGTACCGAATCCAGCTACCTCCGGCGAATTAGAAGTAATCCTACGCGTTTTTCAATATCTGCGAACGGGTCCAAGGGAAGTGGTGTGTTTCGGAGGCAGACGGCGGGGTTCTGGAACTCACTTGAAAGTCACTTGAGCAGATATGGACGAACTCAAAAGGTACAATTCCAAGATGTATTGGCGTCACCAGAGTGAGGATAAAGAATTAAAAAATAAATAACGTTCGTTTGGTCTTAATTTTGTTGATATAACCAAACAGTGCGCAATAATTTGCAGCTTATTTCATAACTCTTATACCTTGTTAATTTTCTCTAAACATTTAATTCTTCATTAGTACATACATATAACCTTATATCCTGGCTAAAAGGGTCACTAAATTTAGTGACATATTTTAATTACAATTAGAAGTTTATTTGTGTAATTATGAAATAAATAGACTAAATGATATAAAACCCTAATTGAGTAATTGGTTGTACTGTTATGAACCTGAGAGCTAAAGTTAATTAATAAAACAAGATAATTTCACAAACGTTAATTAGCACTTGAAAGTTTAATGTATTGCCTCAATCGCAAACACCCGAATTATTTACTTTGATAAATATAGTTCAGCTTATCAGCTTTTCTTGGGAAGTTTAAATTTGTAACTTTTAACGGTGGATATATTTAGTATATATTAATAACAAAATATTTGAGAGTAACACAAAAAACAAAAAATAAATTGTTAACGATTTACTGAATAAGAAAAATATAGCAAGTATTAATAAAACTAACGCAGTAATATATATAAATATGTTAAATAGGATATATGTATAAATCTATTTTTTAAAATTAAAAACAATAGGATATAAATTTATAACAATAATAAAAGCGTTATGTATGTAAAAGAATTAGAATTGATTAATAATATTGAAAATTAACTTTTTAAAATTAAAAAAAAAAAAATATATATATATATATAGTTTATCAGCTCTGTTTGGATTTTTTCTAAGACTACACTTGAATGCTTTCGATTGAATGCCTTCCAACGTGTATCGATAACGAGGTCATCAAAAATGATTACTAACAGCTGTTTTTTTTTTTACTTCTTCTTTTTTGAATTCGTTATCGATACATATTGGAAGGAAGGGACTCTTTGATCCAACCATACATTTTGCAAATATGTAGGACAAATATTTTTTGAAATCATTTAGATAATTATCTTGAGATTTAACAAAAAAACCCCAATTAGTAATAATTTTTTGAGAATCATCAAATCGACATATTTTATCCTTGCTACCTCTGTTAGCTACCACAATCGAGAATTTTCGCACAGGAAATTGTTGTGCGTCTCATCAAAACGAAGCTATTCACGAAGGTTCAGCTTGATACTAATCAAGTGAGAAAATGGACCATGGATCCTGGACTAGAATATGGAAAATTAAATTAAGACTCTCTTCTGTTAAGACTTTTTCCTTAATTCGACATAAATGCTTTGAGATGTAAAAAAATCTTGTATTAAGAATGCATTAATTAATCTGTTATATTAGGTACAATTTGGAACTTAAAAAATAATTTTAATGGTTATTATTTCATAATAAAATGTTTTGTTTATTTATAATTGATTTAATGTAATTTAGAACTGTATTATATTAATACATTCAGTAAATAAGATGAATGTATACAATGGCATAAAATGACAAGTAGAGAAACTACCCAGTGGCAGTACTCAAATAGCAAGTTCAACTTGGTAAATCACGAGGCCATCTTCTTTTCAGACGCCTCGCAGGATTATCAGGAATTAGAGAGGTCGCTAGGTTTGAATGGGAATGTAGTTTGTCATGAAAATATTGATATCAGATCAGCAACAAATGGGGGATTAAGGTCACATAATAAAATGTAAAAGGTGTATTGTGTTAAAAACACCACCCTCTGCTAAATGTCAATTGTTAAAAACATCATGTATTGTGTTTTAATTTGAAAACGAACCGTTAATAAAAACAACTATAATTAATTAATCGAATAGGAAAAAATCTAGAAGGTCACAAAATAAGACTTAGTACGTACGTATATTTTCCTACGCACTATGTTAAAAGAAATCGTCTAAATATTTCCCTCTCACATCCAATTATAAATATTGGGAAAAAAATAAATAATAAAAACCTGTACCACTACAACCCGTGAACGGGTTTGGGGTCCAGTACATGGTAGAGACTGTACTGTTTCATGGACAACGGTTCTGCAAGGAGGTGACTAGTCGTAGGTCACGCTCAACCGCCAGATTCCCCCCCCCCTCCCTTATTGTGGGTACCCTATTTTTATAACATTTTATAGAGGCTGGGTGAGCCCCAGGATGGCCCTAGATCCTGTATGATCCATCTCCCGCTGCAAACAGACTATATCAAAGTTTTGGCCTGCAGCCGGATTTGAACCAGGATTTCTAAATACTTTCGACTGTAGAAGTCCTAAAAGTTGCTGTACAGTTTCTAAGCTCTGAATTGCAAATAGAACATAAAATCTATGGCATCATTTTACTGCCAGTTCCATAGATTTGGGTCCTGTAGTAAATCTTACTACGTACTGCTCCCTAGAATATTTTTTATGGTAGTTTGTCTCTCACCAGAAAAGTAAAAAAATACGAAATATAGCCAGAATCCAAAATTAAAAATGAAAAAAAAATTATTTCTTTACTTATTTATCACTTCTATTACGAAGAAGAGATAAGAGAAGAATTATTGTTTCGCTGTATGAAACCTAAGAAATAATCATGGCGTAAAGAAAAGAAGATTCTAAAATTATGTAAATCCTTTTATGATGATGAAACCTAAATTTGATTTGCGGGCTTTTTCGTAATTTTTTAATGACTATTTAATAATTCATTATTTCAATTATCACTTCAATATTTTTAAAAAAACCTAAGCAAGCCCCACAATGCCCTGTATCTAGAAATAAACAGAAAAAATTAACTATTTTCTTACACAAAACTTGTGGATTACGGCTGTAGTGAAATTTAACGGAAAAAATACAAACTTTAAATAAAACGCTCAGAAATGCAGTCGATGACATCTGTTCTGTCAGAAATAGTATTCTTCATCGGAAAATATAAAAAAAACGTTTTACTATGTCAAATTCCGTAGTTAAGTTAACATTTAATTAACTCCTATGTCATATTTAATGTTGCCACCATTACTAAGGATTTATTATTTTATTTATGACCCTTATGGGTCTAGGACCCTCCTGGGGCTCACCCAGCCTCTTTCAATTAGGTACTCAAAATAGAGGGAAAACCTGGCGAATGAGCGTGATCTAGGACAAATCACCCGTTGTTCAAGAAACAGTAGAGTCTTTGCCTCGTCCTGAACTCTTCGTGTGTTGTACTAGAACAGGTTAAAATAAATTAAACTTTAGATAAAAGAATCCTACTTTTTTCTTAATTCCTATTTCTGTAATTTTATTTTCCGTTAAAGGTATTTTATTGTCTCAAAACTAAATGAAAAATTAATTTAAAATACATTCTATGATAAGACACTTGTTTTCCCCCGCCTTACCGTGGACCAACCCCTATTGTCCCGACAGTATAATTGTTTAAATCAACCTCCCATAGTTGTATAATCGGTATTTGTATATTTTTACATATTAAAAATACAACAAAATTATATTATAAATTTATTATTATGGGATTTTTAAATATATTAGAGATATGCCAGGGAGAGATACGTTTACACCGTACCGAAAGCTCTAAGTGTAAATTGTTGTTTCAACTGACAAGTTAGGTGTTAATCTGATGCAACTAAGTGTCGGGTGAACTGCAACACTGGTGTACAGTTTGACCTCTGTGTAACACCTTAATGATTGGTGCGGGACATTCAAGCTTGCCAACCTTGCAATTAAATACAGTAAAACTTTCTTGAACGGACACTTCTAACAGGCGGACATTTCTCGTAAGCGGACGATTATATTTCCCCCTCATCATTTTTAAGTTTTCTTTATATTTTTACTTCTGATATCCAGACATTCTCATAAGCGGACGCGGACAGAGATTTTATCAATAGTTTGACGTAAAAACTTCCAATACAAGGACAGTAGGGCCAAATTCCCGCGAGCGGAACCCCACAAGTTGTGTTTAGTTTTCCGAATTCGACGAGTTCGATGTACTGTTTGTGCTCGCTTCGCTAAGAATGTTTTTCAACTCAGTATACTCACCTCCTTGAAACTGGGAACATCTCTTCCAAAAGAAAAGTACTAACTATTAAAGAAAAAGTAGAGATTATATACGCGAGTGAACGTAAAAGCTGAGTGTCCGTGTTCTTAGAAAGAAGTTTAAACTTGGGGAAGCGTTTGCTGCGGAAATTTTAAGAACAAAAAAAAATCTTCAAAAATGGGTAGATCATGGAAATGATAATTCAAAGAAGACATTTAAAGCAGAAGGGGGTCTAATGATTAATAAAGTTACGTATGAGTGGCTATGCTGAGCGCGATAAAATAACCTCCCGATTTCTGGATCATTGATACAGGAAAAGGCGTTGGAAGTTGCAAAAAGTTTAAGAAATGACAATTTTAAAGCTATTCGTGGTTGTCTGGACAAATTTAAAGAGAGACATGGAATAAAATACAGAACCTGGGTTTTGCACCGGAAACGGTGAGGGTGCTTCCGTTGATAGTCCTCTAGTTGCTGATTAGACATCGGAAATAAAGGAGCACTGGATTTCCCCTAAAGACATTTAAAACTGACGAAACAGCCCTTTTTTAAAGCATTAACGGACAAAACTATGGCGCTGAAAGAAGAAACTTGAAAAGGAGGAAAAAACTCGAAGGAACGTGTCACAATTTTTTTGATTTTTTGCAGAAACATAGAGGGTGAGTTTGAAATTCCACTTTTGATAGGAAAAGCCAAAAAGGGTGCTTTAATGGTTTCGATTCAAACATTTTTCAGGTAGAATCGCAAGCAAATATTCTATGAATATTAAAACAAACTGATGAAGGGTTGCTGAACAGGTGGAGGAAACCTTCATTGGGTATCGGGGTTCCTAAATGCAGTACCCGGAAAAGGCAGAAAAAGAAGTAGGGAAGACGACACAGTGTGCATGTGCCGCCGAATCTCATGAAGGGATTTTCAGAGGTAAACACTTGCACATATCAGAAAAAGGTCATAGGTAAGGGGACACGTATGACCAGTATAAAATGAAACTTAAGTTATTTAATCAGAAGTAAAAGTATCTTTATTTATTACGACTCCTCCCAGTCAATCAATCGGGTAAACCGTTGGAGAAGAAATGATGTACATTTTTAATAGATAACTATTAGTGTACCTTAGTTGTAATGAAATAAGAGAGGCATCCCACAAACTATTTTGAAAATGATTCAGATCAATGATCTTAACTTTCCCTGAGATCATTGTTTAGGCAAGTGAGGAGATAGTAGCAGGCCGTAACAATTTCTGGTAGATGTTCACGTACTCGTCCAATTCTTATTTTACAGTTATAAATTATTATAAAAGTGCTGAAATAAATTAACACTTACTTGTATTGACAAGTCATCCCAAATCCGAAGTCCCTCCAAAACCCTGTGTCCCTCGAAATGAGAAGCTGGTCTGTCTCGGACGGCACCTTCTTCCCCTGCAAAGTGTAGACGACACGAGGGTTGTAGAGCGAGAAGACGACTGGATAGTAGACAGATTTTCCAGGGCTGGTGTTCCACCGGCAGCGATCTAGGAACTTAGCACTGAACACGATGTCCACGTCGCAGAAGAACAGGAGGACGTCGTCGCCGACCATCCCGGGCACTTCCCAGGCCCGCTCTGCCCCCACTCGCAGACCTTTCGAACGGGAGAAGGTCTCGTTGAGCGCGAGCAGCCTCAGAAGAGCAGAGTTCCGACCCGCAGACTTTGACATGATGAGTCGCGCTTCCGCCAGCCCTTCCTCGCCGAAGTAGACCACGGTCAGGAGGACCCGCCTGTCGTGCTTCAAGCCGATCTTGACGAACTTGCCCATGAAGCTTTGGAATGTCTTGACCCTCCCTGACAGTGGAAGAATTACGTGGACTATTTCCTTCTTCGTGCCAACGGGAGTCGACGAAATGTGAACGATAGGTGCGAACGACCGTAACGCGGTGATCTTGAGAAGGCCGCCCTTAGTCTTATTTCGGAAGTAGAGCTCATACTCGGTTCCCGTCGTCGGCTCGGTCCGATAGATGCCTTCGACGAAGTCCTCGGCGGTGTAGTGGGCCTTGCTCAGATTCTTGTTGAGGGTGTCCACCGAGGATTGGATCATTTCGAAGAGATCCTTCCTGCGGAACCCTATCGGCTTCTCCACTACTCTCTTCCCCAAACCTATTTCGGTGGGATAGATCCTATTGAGGGTGAAATGGTTGAACGAGATCACTTCGTACTCGTTGTTGAGGGCGACGCCATGGTGTAGCTCCGCACGCTCTACCAGCCGCTTCACGTGGATCGAACACTCGCTTGCGTTCCACTCCACCCCAGATACGATATCTGAAAAAAAATACAGAAACAAATTTATATCTGCAATCATTAATAATAAACTCTAAATGTGTAGTAGACACCAACACGTTTTTAGCCACATTTATTGTAATAGTGGTGACGTAACAGGCGGATGCAGAGTATCATTTTAACATACATTTTACTAATATTATCATGCAAAAAAAAGTAATTGGCATTCGTAAATCATAAAAAATGAAACAGTATCAGATTTTTTTCTCTCTAAATCAACCAATGCCACTTGTCGTTTCAGTATTTTCTTTGAATGCGCAATTAATGTGAGAAGATGTTTAGAATAACTAAATATAATTAATGTCCAAAAAAAAATATTTACATGCGGATAATAAAAACAAAATAAATATCGTTACTGATTAAGTTACAATTGATGAATAGAGCGACCTTCCATTATTTCCATAAATTGTACCTTTTTTCAATGAGCTTCAATGAGGGTCAGTAAATATATAGGGAGATATTTCTTGTAAATAAATATAAACGTTATGTTGAAGAGGCTGATCCCTGAGAAGACAGGGTAATACTTTGTGGTAAAGAAAATCCCGGCGCTGTGGGTAGGCTAAACCCCCACGACTGATATGTCTTCATCTGATATCGGAACTCAACGTTACAGGCGCAGTCTTTCTATTGGTCTAAATATAACCATTCTTCTAAATTGTGTACTGTATTATTTATTTTAAATAAAAATACATGATTGAATAAATATGAAATTTAAGTAGGGAAAAATAAGGAAAAGCAAAATATTTTGTACGAAATATAACTTTTCCCCCTCCATCTCTTCGTTATTAAACATGACATGAGAACGGCAACTTTATTAAATGGAAAAAGTTCCGAAATTTTCCTCACATAAGGAGATTCATAAAAATATAAAAATATTTCAAACGCAATACGTGTTATGAACAAATAATTTAACCTTAACTAGTAATTCTCATCAAGTCATAAAACAAAGTCCTCGGCTTAGTAAGTCTGTTCGCGTTAAACTCAATAACTACACGAATTTTCATTCGGTATTCACCAATAGACAGAGCGATTCACGAGAAAGGTTTTGGTATACAACTTGACAAGAATTTGTGTTAATTGGTTGGAATATAACAATAATTGTTGGAAATGCAGGAAAAAGTATAGCCTTTAGGTAGGTTTCATGGATGAAGCTACATAATATAACTTATCCATCAATCTATACATATTATTAAAAAATGTCCTTGGCTGCGTATGTATGTCTGTTCGCGGTTAACTCAATAACTACTGCACCGATTTTCATGCGGTTTTCACCAATAGATAGAGTGATTCAACAGGAAGGTTTAGGTATATAATTTGTCGAGGTTTTGTGTAAATGTATTGGAAAATAATTGTTGTAAGTTTGGGCAAAGTATAGCCTCCAGGGAGGTTTCATGGAAGACGTCGCCTAATCCATTTGACGTATTATGAAACAATGCATGACGCTACATTCCTCTTTTATAGATCTACAATAAATTCAGGAAACATATGCGTCGCTTGGGCATTGAACAAGAACCGCGTTGCAGATGGTGCACAGAGAAGGACGAAACCACCTGGCGCACTCACTTTGAATGTAAAGCATTATGTCGTAAGAGGACATTTGAGCTTGGCCCTGGAGGGCACGAGGAACTTCAAGAACTGAGATTTCAAGACTAAAATGTCTCAGAAGTCTTAACCTAGGATAGGGATTTTTAGGACTCGAGCACAATGAGCCTCTTTAGGCCGAAGTGCATGGTAGTGGAAGAGTCATACACATATAATTATAATATATCTACAATAATGTCAGAGATACCATATAATTATTTTTAAGGATAGCTTACTCTACCTAAAATAACAATCTTCTAAAAAATTGATAACGTACAATGCGGTATTTGGAAAGCTATTTAGACGAGAACAGTATTAATCCTTATCAACTTATATACTTTAGCTATCTTAAGCATTTCCAGAATATTTTATACCATATAATTTAAAAGAGTATCTCAAAAAATTAAAGCGCATGAAAATCAATTCGTATATAAAATAAATTATACAGACAAAATATGTAGGCATAATATGCCTTATTCTCGTGAAAAGCTGGGGCGGGTCGCTAGTTATATTATTTTAAAAAAACCTGTATTCGTACAACCCTTCAATGGTCCTGGATTTGGCACTTGATAAAGACTGTAATGTTTTTAAACCACATCAGACCACGGTTATGTGGAGAGTGATTTGATATCAACAACCAGGTTTTACCCCTCATTATGAGTGTCTATATTTATAGAACCTGGGTGAGCCACAGAATCGTCTGGAGGCCCCATCCGTGGCTGTTAACAGATAAATAAATTACCTGAAAATGCTGTATTTGAACTCGGGATAATTTCATATTTTTTTCAACCAATTTCTTAATTTTACCAATCAAATTCATAGTTTTTTCAACCAATTTCATAATTTTACCAATCAAATTCATAATTTTTTCAACCAATTTCATAATTTGTAAGATGTCGCGGTGCGGTTGCCAGGAAATCATATAACACATATATCTGGAAATAGATTTGAATGAATTCCTCTGCCAAAAGACAATATCGCTCTTGGTTTGATTTTACTTTCGAGGAAACATATTCTGTCGGATTCACAATTGGAATATGGTGGCAGGTATTTTATTATTAAGTGAAGATCGCGCCACAACTTCTCTAACCTGCTCAGTTTTGTGGATATCTGCATTGTCCATCACTAAAATAATATTGATGAGGGAAAGCTGATCAAGTTTTTCAATCAATTCAATCGAAAACTGGCAACATAAATTACTAATACAAGCCTCAGAAGATATATAACAGAAAAGTGAACGAGTTGTGTTCCTCCTCGTCGGTGTAGTCTCAATAGCTTTAGTGTTATCTTTTGACCTAGCCCGGTTTCTTGTCAATTATAAGTTTCCGGATTCACCAATGAAGATGATGAGAGAGTGATTTTGAGGTGTCCAGCTTTCAAAATCTAGAGCCTATTGTATTATTTGCTTAATGGCCAACTCCAAGTTCACTAGAGCATGACCTTTTGCAGCGCGTTTTAACGTAATTTTCAACTGAAATAGTCCTCTATGAATTGTGGAGATCGAAACTTTAATGTTTCGCTGAGACAGTTTCTCTTTTATTTCTTATGAGGTGAAGGCTGCGTTTTTTTCAATTGCTTCCTCAATCACAGCAAGAGTTTCGGGTGTCAAGCTTATAATGGGTACCAACTCTTTTTTTGGTGTTATATGATTTCCTGACAGATCTTTCGCTGCTCTTCTCCATGTTCTTACCCCCAGGAGCTTAAGGTCTGCTTCCACATCGCCCAGCCATCGCATTCTAGGCCTTCCTCTTCCTCTTTCTCCGCCTGGACGTCCCTCCAAAATCAGCTTTGGGAGCCTTTTTTTGTCCATTCTGTGAACGTGCCCCAACCATCTCAATCTTGCTTTTTTAATACAAGAATTTATGTCAGTTCTTGAATCCTTTTCATGCGGAAACAATTCCCTTCCTTGGTTGGATCATACACTCTTCTAAGAATCTTTCCCTCCCGTATTTTAAATTAAATATTTTATAATTTAAAGTTTAGTTTCCTGTACTTCTTTCCTCCCATTCCTATTATTTCTGTTTATATAATCTGTTATATTTTATTTGTAAGGCGGAAACGTAAGAACAAATGAAATAAGTTAAACTTTCATTGTTTAAAATATTTTGGCTGGACCTCCCTGACCATTTCCAATATTTCCAATGATATATCCAGTCAACCATTTCCACACCAAGCTACAGTAATTGGTATTATACGGAAAATAGGGGGACTGTTGGTTAGATAATGTAAGATCTGGAAAAGTAGGTCAAGGCCTAAGCGTTCACGCTAGATCAATCCTGGTTAAAATATTGAAGCTGAGGGTGGGAGGGTCATGAACCCCCACTAATTTGAGCTTTAGGGCCTACCAGGGCTCCCCCAGGTCCATCATTTTAAGGGCCCCATACACGATCGTGTATATTACTGACAGTATAGTCGGATACTGTAAGTAATACTGATCGTGTAAGGGCAATACTGATGTACTGAAGTAGGGTATTGATGAGTGAACCATCACTCCATCATTCCTTAGTTCAACCCAGCGTAGGGGAGGGGATACTGACAGTATTACTGATCGTGTATGCCCGTTTCTTTCATTCCTCAGTGCGTTGAGTGCGACGCATCGACTGATTTCCGATGCAATAATGAAAACATAGTCACATTTTTCAAAAGTTTTAAACGATTTATGTAATGTTTTTCTTATAACAGGATCGAACTTAATTTTATAGGTAAAATTGTGTATTGTGTATGGAAAAAAAATACATTTTTCCTAGTGTCTAAATGAGAGCTTCACAGGTTTCTATCACAATCCGGTTGATGGAGAAATCAGCGTTGAAAACTTAAACCTCAAAATTTCGGCCTGTTGCTAAACAGCATAGAGTAACTGCCAACCGCTGTTATGGACATACTTTCCCTCATATTTGTATCTTGTGTTTTAATATGAGGAGAAACCATATTTAATAAATTATTGAATACGTTCTCATTCATCCGAAAATAATTATAGTAATCTGATTGTTTCTTTTCTGAAATCTCGTTGATAAAGTTTGAATGGGTGAACTTATCCCTGTCCAATAGCCAATCCTTCACCCACAAGCGTCTTTTCCTATTTTTGTTTCCAATGCCATGGCGATCACAACACGCTCTATCCATTAAAAAAGTAGGTATAAATCTGCGTGAGAAAAAGATAAGAGATAAAAGAAAAAGAGCTAACTGTGAACTGAGTATTTTTAATTGATTTATTTCTGATTTTTACATTAGAGAGTTTGGTTAGAAGTTTTACAAAAATAATAGTACACAAAAATAACAGAATAGTAAACATACATAAAAAGAAAGTAGATAATTATAATACTACACGTTGTAATGAATATAAAATAAAAAATATAGCCCTGAGTAGACACTACATCAAAATATGGAAAATGAGATAATATAATATTGATCTTGTATGGTGTAAAAATACTGAAGGGTGATTCCTCAGTATTTTGTCATTCCAATACTGTCAGTAATATTGATCATGTATGGGCCCCTTTACTCATCGTAGTCAAGCGTAACTAGTTCCTAACGGCCTCTTTTTGAAGGTATATACCTACCTCTCACCAGGCAGTATCTTGATTATATATATAAGTTATTATTAGACTGAATCCGTTGTTCAAAATAATAGTTTTGAGGCAAAATCACGTCAATACCTCACAATACAACTTTATTACTCCTTGAACTTGTACAGATCGGAAAAACATATGAAATCTTTGATATACATAATAATAAACATAACCTTCTTAAAGGTTACACCACATTTGGTTACATTGAGAGTCTATCCACTAATATATATATATATAGGGTGTCCCATTTCAAGTGGATCAAACGTTTTTAACTTTTAAACGAAACAAAATTCAGAAAAACGATTCAGGTAAAAGTTGTAGTTATTCAGGCCTAGTTTGAAAAAATAAAAACATATTTTTTGTTTTTTCACTTTAAATAGTCAATATCGACCTTCAAACAATGTAGTTTCTTCTTGACCTCCATTTATTTGTATTTTTCTGAAATGTACAATACAAAACATGGAAAAAATGCATGTAACATTTTTTCTATCTTTCATAGGTTAAGTAGAGAAAGCATTCAAAGTTCACTACTTTAGTATAACTCCTTTACGAGGAAACGTAATGTAGCATTAAGTTATTTTATTTAGTCGTAATAACTTGCTAATAAAGGTATTTTGAATCTTTCAGAAAATGTCTGGACATTAAAAAAACCTTTTGTTTCGACGTTTTTATAGAAATTTTTTAAAATTAAAATTAAGGTTTTTAAATGTCCAGACATTTTCTGAAATATTCAAAATACCTTGATTAGTAAGTTATTAGAACTAAAAACTCTTAAATAATATAACTTAATGATACATTGCGTTTCCTCGTAAAGGAGGTATACTAAAGTAGTGAACTTTGAATGATTTTTCTACTGAACCTATGAAAGATAGAAAAAAAATTTACATACATTTTTTCCATGTTTTGTATTGTACATTTCAGAAAAATAAAAATAAATGGGGGTCAAGAGGAAACTACATTTTTTGATGGTCGATTAGACCATTTAAAGTGAAAAAACAAAAAATGTTTTTTTATTTATATATGTGTATATATATATATATATATATATATATATACACAGGGAGTTATGTACAGGGTTATGTAGTTAAACTGTAAATATGATCTAAAGACCTCAAAACCAGAAAAAAAATCCTCTAGAGATATGTCTGCAAACCCTTTGTTAAGGAGATATTCACACCTAAAGATTTTCATTGTTATGAGTTAATTAGACATAATAAATAAACTTTTTTAAATTGAATTTCCTTAATTTAAGTTGTTATATAACTCAGAGACGAACAGTCGATTTCATGCTTCAAAATTCAATGCCTTTTTATTTTAAGAATTTCTTAATTCCTCCAATTTTACCTACCATTGTAGCGTTGTTAGACTCATTCAATTATATATTTTAAAATTTCCTAACAATGCTAATATTCCCTTACATCATCCTTCTGCCCTTCATGGAAAAAATTATTGCACTTGAATTTTGAATAGTTTCAAATCAATGAGACTCCAACTATACTTCTTTGGATGATATTTATAATAATTATAAGCTTATTACATATAATATATTAGGCTTCTCATTTAAATCATCAATTTATAAACCTTTTTGGCAGCATAGACCTCATATACAAACTGGTGTAAAGGTTTTACCGACTGAAGGAATGATAGATTATTGAGTGAAAACAAAATTGATAAGTATATTTCACAAAAAATAAATTGCGAATTTAGAAACCATTTTATACACCGTAAAAGGAAAAAGCGCTGTAAAGGATTCCTCGATTGAATAAATATTATTATTGGGTAAAAAATATATATATAAAAATAAAATAGATTAATATATTTTGTAAACATTAAATTGTAAATTTATAAACCATTATAAACAGCATATAACTTTATCGAGTTTTATGTTTGTAAAGTTTATTGGGTGTGAGTTTATTGGGGGGGGGGATAAAACCGAACATTAGATTTCAGTAAAATCAAATTATAAATTTATAAGTTATTATGGGCACCGTAAACTTTAACGACTGAAAGAATGTGATTAAATAGAGAGAATTGCTGTAGCAAAGGAATGAGAAAAATCCAATTTCACTGAAGCAATGAGAAGTGGTAAGTGGTTAATGGTGCGAAAGCTCTGGTCACTTAGCTGATTTATTCCTATCCACTCCGAGTATAGTTTAAAAGCTTAAAGTTTATTTTTTTCTAATCTATTTTTCTAATAATAATATAAATATCCTTAAATATCATATTAAATTAGAACCTTTCCAATCCTCACTCCTCTCTTAAAATGTACAAAGTACAGTAAAAGAGACCCTCATAAACATTCCTAGTTTAAATTAGAGACCCTCGACAACTAAACTCAAGGGGCTAAGAAAAATAATAATAATAAATATATGAAGATATTTGTTTCATTTAAGGTCACTTTATGCGGCAATGGCTAAAGGGACAATGCTACACTAGGGCCCTAAATTTTGCCTATCAAGTTATAATCAAGATAGGGGTCTATAACGAGCACCTGACACCGTAACGGATCCGGAAGGCCATTTTACGCCCCCCCCCAAAAAGCAACGAAACCGGGATCTTGTACATATTAGGTTGCTATGCTAATACTACACCACAGGTGACTCTCATAAAAGAATTTTTATTTTTTTATATTATTTAATTAATCAAAAATTAAAAAATAGTAGGAAGAAAAATGATTTTAAAAAGAAAAATTTAGATTGTTATTATTTTATGTATTTTTTTCTTCAGTTTTTAACTCGCCCTTTATCGGAATTTAAAATACATTTGACGTAAAAATTAACTTCAACCAATTCCTGCATGTTATCGATTAAGAATCATCAATAAATTATATTAGCTAATTATTATTAAGGGATGTAGGTAACGTAGTACGGGATGTAGGTGGTTTCGGATTGAAATCAGGTTTTGGTGATGTGTTATATAATCTCTTGACAGCCATTGAAGGGTCCTTAGGGATCTACAGACCTTCCTGTGGTTCGCCTAGTCTTATCCTTAACTGGAGGAAAAATCAGGCGGATAGGAGTGATATCGATCAAGTCACTTCTGCTCAACCTTTGGCTTAGAAACAAGAAAGTCTATATCATGTACTGAACGCAGGAACTTCATGAGTTGTAGTGGTGAGGATTACTTTTTCTTTATAATTGATTTTTATTAATATAACTGATACCTTCACGAGGCTGTGAAACCATGGTACAGGCAGTGTGGGGATTCGGACCGTTCAATGATTCGCTACTGTCCATGTTCTTAGCTGACGACCAGGTCGTGTTAGCGAGGCGGAAGGTCTGTCTCGAAATGATGGTGTATACCCAAAGAAGTGCTACGAAACGGTGGGCTTAAAAATTAACTTAGAGAAGACCGAGTATATGGCTGTTGGAGATCCTGATACTTCTGGTGGACAGGGAGGTCTGTAAAAAAATATTTAAGTACCTGGGGTCTTATTTGGATACAACCAGGTCGTCTGAGTATGACGTCGGGGAAAAAGTGGAGCAAGCCCGAAAGGCTACCAGAATGCTACATCCAGTACAATGGAATATAGAGATATCTACAGAAAATAAATGACGTATTGACACAACCATAGTCGAATATATCCTGACTTATTCTTCGGATACCTGGATGATGAGCTCCCTTCTGTACTCAAAGATAAAGGTAGTTGAGATAGATTTCTGGAGGAGGTGTCACCAGGCTGAATAAAATAAGAAACCAAGAAATTCGACTGAGGATGGAGGTATATATAAATGATGGATCGGGGAACGCTGCCTAAGATGGCATGGCCATGTGAAGGGAATGGCGTTTGAATGTTGCCCGAACCGAGTATGGGATTGGGTTCCACCAGGAAGGAGAGGACGCGGATGCCCTAGAAGCAGGTTGATAAAGGAAGTCCAGGAGGAGAAGGCCGGTAGGGGTCTCCAGGAAGAAGCTGGATGGATCAAGAGGCATGGAGCTCTGCTCTGGCTAGTTGAGGCAACCCTTGTTGGAACGCCTATAAAACTAATTAATACAACTCCCGGTGTCTTTATTTAAGAAAGTCTCGACTAGTCTGTGAAACAGATTCAAAGTTTTACTCTATGAAAACTACAACCACAAAAGGTGCTACCTTGAGGAAATAGTTTCCCACCGCCCGGTCACGACTAGCTGCAACATGGATTCTCACGGACAAATGGATTTCCCAATTCCTCACATGGCCTGGAGGCTTTCGGGCTCCATGGAATACAATACAATTATTGTATGGTAATTAATATTGTCAAAACCCGTAAAGAAAGGAAGCATGTTTAAATAAATAAACAAATACTCTATGAAAGTTAATTATGATATTTTTTTCATTCATTTAACATTTAAAAGGTAAAGGTATAGAAAACAACTTTTACTGCCTAAATGCTCTGTTTAAGATATTAGAATGTTTTATAAAATATAAAAACTTCAAGCGAGGTAACATAAAAAATTATATTAATAAGTTTCCAGTTTGCTGATGAAAAGGCTCCTAAGGAGAAAAAAGTGTTGCTGGTTTCCTCGAATAAAATTTATTCAACACACTGCCCACGGAATATAGATTTTAACACCCCTTTGTCGGCTTCATTCTACATTCTACCGGGGTATAAAAAAATAAAATAAAAAATACTTCACTCAGGTGATAACATGAAGAAAAATCTTTTGAATACGAGAAAATACATTCACGTCGTCACAATGCCTTTATTTGGACCTGGAATAAGTTTTTGGTAAGAATAAATCTTATAAGAGAGTAAAATATTCTGATGTGGAATTATAAACTACATATGAGATTCAAGTAATAATATATACTGCGCAAAAATGAATAGGGATATTGCTAATTTTTTAGTATTTACTTTATCCAGAATTTATATTATTATATATTTAATAAATACATTAATATTTAATATAGTATAATATCTAATAAATATGAATGCTTTTTATAATAAAAAAATTATTAAAATGCTAGGCCAAGTAAATACGGCAAAATTAGTCGTATCCTTATTCATTTTTGCGCAGATTATTTAGAATGAAAGTATTTCACTTCAGATTTTTTAAAAATAAGTGAAAAAAACAATTTATATATATATATATATATATATATATATATATATATATATATATATATATATATATTGTTTATGGTTCTCGAGTTTCAGTCAGTTATTTCAACTTCTTAGGCGACGTTTCGAGACTAGGTTAGTCTCATATATTCAATATATATATATTGGTTTCTACTTATCTTGACTATTATGGAAATATTATGTTTTGGTTCTTGAGTTTCAGTCAGTTATTTCAACTTCTTTAGGTTTATTTCATCACGATTAGTTTCTTCCACATTATTTTGTATTATATATTCAATGTCACTTATGAGAGATGCTACGGGTAATTGATTTAGTTCATAATTTATGCAATATTTAGGGCCGAGAGATAAAAACTGTTGTACGTCAGATGGAAATACTGTATTAGTAAGATTAACCAACCACTTATCATTTCCTATAGTAGCCGATCTTTTTTTATTTACTTTTGATATCTTTTTTATTTGATTTTCTTTTATTTGTTTAACTGTTTTTTGGTATGTATTATTGATTGTATTATAAAAATGTTCGTAGATCTTTTGTGGTATTATTTTACGCAATTCGATTTTGTAGTTTTCAATGCTTTGTTTAGTTTGTCTACTTTTAATATTTAGCTTTTTATTTCTATATTTAGAATGAGTTTTTAAACCAATAAAGGGCTCTATTGAATTCTATTAGATATAGTTTTTCAATTTTACAAGTTGTATTCAAACGTTTGAATGTATTATCAATGTGTGGTGGTAGTAGTTGTTCTGAAAGGCATCTTAATAAAAAAATTCTATTATTTTTAGCGGCGTCTAGTTTTTGAAATGAGTTTTGAAAACCCTTCATCAGCGAGCATGTGTGTTGTGTACCGTGTGTACGTTTAATGTCGTCGTAAAATCCCATTTCCTCGTATATCACTGTAGATAGCCTAAAGAAGTTGAAATAACTGACTGAAACTCAAGAATCAAAACATAATACATATATATATATATATATATATATATATATATATATATATATATATATATATATATATTTACAATAAGATAGAAAATGTCTACACACCATTCTTGTATCACATGAACAGCAAAATAAAAAAAAATAAATTCCCTCAGAAGGCGGTATAAGATAAGCGATATATCGTAAGCGACATAAGACACGCGATACGCTCAGATATTACCATGAAATATAAAGAAAAGCGATTAAAAAAAACATACTCGTACGACTGCGCTACATATATTTTTATGTACAACCTGTCGGTCTCCTCAGCGATTTGTATCGTCCGATATTTATAACGATGGGAAGAATAGAAGATAATACGATAATTAGTTTCATTAATCTAGTGAAAGCTCGTGAGTGTTCTTACATGCAGAAAATAGAGTATTTTCTCTTTCTTGGTATTCCCCGTATTTCCCTTTCCTTTTTATCCTAAGCACGGACCAATTACGTTTTCCTCACTTTTGTAACTGAAGCTAAGAAAATTGTACACCCATCAATTTTTTTATCGCCCAGGTCTCACCTGTTCTTATCTTTCCTTCCCAGTAATAAATCGTCGCAATATATTTCATACGATGTATCTTATCTTATATCGCTTAGTGTGAACGCGGACTAAGACACACCTAGACAGATACTTTCTTATATATATTTTTTTAAATGTATTGTTTATATTGTTGAAGTATTTTTATAAATAACATAGTGTGTGTTAGGATGTCTTTGTGTTGACATTGGGTGTCTGTAGTTGATATATATTATTTGTTTGAGTAACATTATCCATATTATGTGAACTAATGTACTTTAAGACTAAATTGATGCAGATGCATTAAACGCTTTTTAAATTTAATAGAAGTAAAACATATATCATAAAACGGTGCAATATCACATTTATTTCATAATCCCGAAATACCGTGTAAGCGAGCTTCATGCATGGGAGAAGTCCATGCAGTATTGTAAATTCAGCTAAATCCGTAGCTAAGCTTCATATAATTACAATTTAGTACCTTACGCAATAACTTTAAATAATTACATAGTCCCAATAAGACCTTCCAGCAACCATAGGGATTGATCAATTGAATGTATTGTAATAGATTTAGTTTTTTAAATTCAGTTTGAGAATGAGAATCGTGATAGTTAAAAAGCAATAAAAAATTAAATAGAATAATAAAAAGAAAAGGAAAAAAATGATTCGATTAAGAAATGGATAACAAAATTACACATGCAAAATAATAGTATAAAAATAAAAAGAACAAGATAAATAATATTTTTGGCTATTAAGTTTAAATCACGAATATGAATAATGGCGAATTAAGAAACGTAGCCAAAAGTTAATTATGGTTGGTATAATTATGCCTGGGAAAAGCTGAACAAACTGGAATTGAACGCAATGAAAACTCAGAACATTGTTTTAGGTTCCAATCCCTTCCTTACATCCATCCACACCCTCCCAACATTACTCCTATCACGATCATCCTATCACGATCACCTCCTCTGTGAAAAACCTAGGCATCACCATCGACCAAAACCTTTCTTGGAAATCCCACATCGCCCAGATATCCCGACCGTCAATAGAAGTTGTTCCATCGTTCTCGTCATCTCCTTACACAATCTTCCCGTAAGCTTCTCGTATCTTCTCTCATCTTCCCCCACTTTGACAATTGTAGCGTGGTATATGGAGGCCTCTCTAAAATGCTTGAAGACAGACTAAAGAGAATAATGAACTGCTCTCTAAGATTGTCCTGGGTACTCCGAAGCGATCGCGTGTCTCCCACTTCTATGATGAGTTAAAGTGGCTCTTCCAAGACAATATTTCCTCTGTTCATTCTTATATCCATTCACTCTCAACACCCTTCATATATCTACAGTCTCCTCCAATTCAAATCCTCAGTTCAACACCATAAAACAAGATCCCGCCTTTCTGATCTCTATATACGTTCACACAGAACTAAAGCATTCGAACGTTCCTTTCTCGCCCGCTCCACCACAGTGTGGAACTCTATCCCTCCTGATATCCGTCATACTCCCTCTCTATCATTATTCAAATCCTTGCTTTTTCAACACCTCCTAGCTTCCCAAAAGGGTGCTCGCTAAGCCGGTTAGTCATTTGCTTAGAATGTAATGTATAGAATAACTCATTGCGTTATTTAGTTCTTTTAATAATCATGCTAGCTCATGCATCTAACAAAAGCTATGGATTTATCTATTCTCTTTAATTGCTTAATATCTTGTCAAGATCTGTACTGTTTATTATACTTACTATTATTTCTGTTTAAATATTTCTTTTTAAATTGTTTTATGTCACTTTTTACACGCTTTATGATTTGTAACATTTAGCCTTCTGGCCAGATAAATATTATGTTTTTTTTCCTGTTCATATATGTTATTCTAAAGGGACTTAGTCCCAGAATAAAGTTACTTTTCTATTCTATTCTATTCTATAATAATTTGATTAGTTTTATTTGACTCCCACATTTGTGACTTATGAGCCCTGAAGAAGTAATGTGTGTCGAAACTTTTCTACTAAATATTTTCACTATTTGAATTGCAAACTGCAGAGAGGCAACTATCCCTAATATTAATTTTTGTTTGTGTAAATTACATTTGTCTCCAAAAGCAGTTCAAATTTGAGGAATTCTTGTTCGTTTATTTAATCATTTAACGTAACTTAATGATATCACGGCTGATTGGGTGATACTAACGTGTTACTCCTAAGTTTTGGCTACTCAGGTATAATTAGGATAGGGAGCTTTAACGCGTGCCCAATTCAAATAGGTCTGGATCTCTATTTTACACCCCTTACAAAGGACGGCACAATCAAGAATTTTTCACTCTCTTTTAAAAAACCCTAGGGCCACCCGCCAGTCTACGAACTCGCGATATTGTCCATATCAGATCACCCCAGGAGAATGACTGTGTAATGACGGTATGAAAAAACAACGGTATCGTATTGGTATTTTCAGTATGGATGTAAAAATAGAGGTATAGTCAGCATGTAGCGGTCAATATCTCTTAAGAAGTTGGTCATGTATAATATATACAAAATTCATAATAAAGAAACCAGTTTTACTTTCATAAATTTGAAAAAAAAATTGAAAATTGTATGTAAACTTAGTAAGGCCGGTGTGGGAATAGTTACTATTATTTTGTGTAATCATTGACTGTCATTGATGCCAGTAAATGGACGAAAATAGGGTAATCGAGGGAAGATATTGGAAGGGCCACTGGCGGTACATCTTAGATAGAAGACAGAAGATAGGAGCGGACAAGGAAGGAACTCCTGAGGAACACGGCCCGACTACTTTGTCCACGTCAGGTCAGATTGGATCGGCCACTGTCTCTCCCTCTTTCTCTTCAGTCCTTTCTGTCCTTCGTCCTTCTGTCTATTTAATGTTTCTCCTTTATCATCCTCTCTCTCACTTCGAAGGGTCGATTATTTCGACTATATACCTAAGTAATTCAGTATAAAAATGTATATTTCCTAAGAAATTCCTTTGTGACTAATTGGTACGCATCTCTCAAGATAAGCTATTAAATTTGCAGTATTTCCAAGGTTGCTGAGTTAGTAAGAGTCATGAGTATGCAAAATATACAGTAATTCGAGTATTGCGGTACTCCTTCTAAGACTGGCCAAGGATATTAAGGATATTAAGTGATTAAAAATAAGGGATTTGAAGGTTAAAAGATTATTGGAACGACGAATGGAGGAAGGTATAGAGTTGACGAGGATCGGATAAGGTAAGCTCTATCAAAAGCAGTTATTCGGTCGGATCCTGTATATAGGTCTGAGATCCGAGAACGGGTGTTACGGGAGTGGACTGAGGTTTTGAATTTAACATTATGCAACAAACAACCTTATCAAATGATACCTTCAACTTATCAAAAACAACCTGCGTTGGCAAATGAGGGACCTATACTTTTACACGGGAACCTCATGTTTCACATCTCACGACAGGGTGTGAAGAAACTAAATGAGCTGGGTTACGATGTCCCCCGCACCCACCTTATTCGCCAGATTTATCTCGAACCGAAGCTATGAAATGTGGGTGTATTAAACGATATGAAAATCCTTGTTAAAATCAAGAAAAAAAATCACTATTATTAAATTAGACAAGCTCCAAGACCAGTCAGTATTTACATCACTAAAAGGGGACGGTACAAGCTTCCATCCCAACTCCAACAAGTTTCTAACGCAGAGAGGTCATATTAAATGTATACTACCACATCTTAGGATATCATAAACCACAGCAATGCAGGACTTTGGACCAATCAAATCAAGTATGAACTGAATTCGGAATCATAAATGGGATAAATACTCATTAGTTATTTATTTAACGCCACTTTATGCTGCTATGGCTAATCGGACGATGCTACAGAGGGAATCCTTAAAGTTGTATTCAGGAATAATCAGGATAGGTGTGTTTAACGCGTATCTGACACCACACGGTCTCGGGTCAACCACTTTACGTCACCTCCATAGTACGGGATTACTTAGGATTTTTTACTCCCTTATAAAAATCCATAGAACACCTGCTGGGTTGCGAATCCACGACCATGAGCATAGAAGATTGTTATGCTAACCGCTACACTACAAGTGACCCCCCTAGCGTTATATACTCTGTTAAGGATAATTATAAATAAGAAATTTTAAAAACATCTTTCTTAAGAAATCAAGTTCTTTGAACAGAATCATTGCCTACAACGTGGAGCCCCTTGTCACGGAATTACCCGGAGCATTCAACTAAAATGATAAGAGGAAATACATTGAGTACAGGAAATCAATTTTCTTATCTACTTAAGGATATACATATAAAACTGAAATGCAACGAATGTATTCAAAATGCCCGATATACATAAATGCATATCTATATTTAGCATTATATATATATATATATATATATATATATATATATATATATATATATATATATATATATAGATATACATTAAGAAGTAACGAACGACTTGCTAAGATGTTAATAGGCGCTGTACCGACGGGGAAGCGTCTGAGGGGTAGACCGAAGCGTAGGTGGGAGGATTGCTTTAAGAGTGATCTAGCGGATTTTGGTTTGGGTGGTGCTCCGTGGACGGAGGTTTGTAAACATAGATTGGTGGTATCAGCATAGAGCCTTCGGGTTCGTTAAGCATTTTATTTTATATATATATATATATATATATATATATATATATATATATATTTATATATATATATATAATTCAATAACGAAAATTCTCCTTCAATTAGTGAAAAGAGGAACTGTTAGAATCATATGGGAGTAATCTAAGTCTCTTATCATCTGCGCTTTGGAAACTTAAAAGTTCTCGGTATTTCTTAGCAAGTTGCAAGAATAATTCTGTTAATTACTGTGCTAATGTACCCGGAGTTTCCCAACTGGAAACTTTCCCCTAAGAGGAATATACGGGAGTGGAAGAGACTTCGTTATCAATCGATTAGGGATTGAAATGCCTTATTTAATTGTTGTAATATTTGTTTTTCTAAAAGAGTAATTAATAATTTTAATAAAAGAGTACAGAAGACATGGCTTAAACAGATTTTAGAAAAAATAATTTTCCTGAAGAGAAATAAACCGAAGTAGAAGCGACTTTATTATCAAACTATAAGTGACTTTTTAAATTGTTTTATTAATAATGATATACATTTTTCAAAAAAATAAAATAGCAAATACTATCAACAATATAATAAAGTACAATACCACCACACGAAACTGAAAAAATACAATGAAGTCCAAAAAAATCATTTTTCTTTACGAGAATTAACCGAAGTATTAAACGACTTGATTAGCCGTCGATAAGGGATGAAATATGTTTTTAATTATTGTGTTAATAAAAAAGTATTTTTGGGGGAAAAAATTAAAATATGAAATGTTTATAACTAAATAAATAAGCGACTTAAACCTAAGAAATTATAGTTATTGCGCAAATAATAAGCTATAGGGAAGATAAGAGACTTAATCAGTTATCTTTTTTACATGTTGACTTTAAAACTAACATAGAGCTCTCATAAAGGGTGTGCACCAGCTACGCAACTTAGTGGTGGGGAAAGGGGAATTAATTGGAAAAAGTGTAAAATTACACATATTTAAGTCTATATACCTTAGAGCTGGGTCCCGATGGAGTAGGGTTACCGCTGCTGAAATGAAATACCTCCAGAGAATGGCAGACAAAACAAGGAGGGACAGAGTTAGGAATGAGAGGATAAGGGGAGAACTGGGAGTGCCTGCTCTGAGGGAAACAGTAGAGACGAGACAGTTGGGATGGTTTGGTCATCTGTGCAGAATGGATGAGGACCAGGACTCAAAGAAGTTTTTTTGAAGCCAGGCCTACCGGACGCCGTCCTCGAGGAAGGCCTAGACTAAAATGGATGGACCACATCTCAAGGATTGGTGAAGGGAAGGGAAGGAATTTGAATGAGATTAAAGCGCTGGCAGGAGATCGAGGGGCTTGGCAACCTTGAATTGGGGCACCTCCACGCTGGGAGGCACTAAGGAAGAAGAAGAAATTAAAAAAGGAAATGTTAATGATTAATATAAAATACAAGAAGACACGTCTCGAACACATATAGTGACTAAATAAAAAAAAACGAAAAATAATATACCATCAAAAAGTATATTAAAGGCAACCTTAGTTAAACAAAAAATATATTAGGAAGAAAATGGTCCGGACGGTGGTAAAAAAAATTCTCTTATATAGGGGAACACTTATGTTATGACCCACATTGGAAGTCTTCTTCAGGGCTAATCTGATGGGAGTTGACACCCGAACCACTTTCTTCGTCAGAGCTGATAATATATATATATTTTATCAGCTCTGTTTGGATTTTTTCTAAGACTGCACTTGAATGCTTTCGATTAGTTAATTAATTTATAGGAAAACATATTCATTGTATGTCTTTAACTTTTGAAATTGCTATAAGTACATTTGGATCATTAAAAAAATGGTTAGTCTTTTAAATAATTCTAATCATTATTTCATAATACAATTTATAAAGTGTGTAGTGTTAAAAACTAAACTTCTCGTAAAAGAAGCAGGTGAAATAGGTAAACTATATACATCTGTTATTTTAAAGTTAAAAAAAAAATGAGAAATAGGATGTTTTATACTTTTTAAAAACACTGATAATATAACCTAGCACAATAACCTCCCAACAGTTTTCCTAGATTTCTCTTTTCATTCCATCCGATTTATATAAATTAAGAATTTATAAAACTGATAAAAATGTATTACAAATAAAATAGTTTTATTAATTTAATAAATTGTATGAATTATTTTTAAATTGATTATGGTATTTTTTAAATAAATTGTTTAGGAATAAAATGTAAGTCAAATGTATTATTAAACAGACCAAAGTTTAAACCATTTAACAAAAGATGACCATGGAGGATAATTTACCTCTAAATAAAACATTTTAAACATTAATAATGACAATAGGGAAAAAAAAGTATCTATACTTATTTCTATTTTTTGACATATTTTATAAATTTGTATTTATTATATTATTATTGTTGTATTTGATAATTCACAGATTTTATGACTTGTAACTTTTGCAAGTTATTAACTAAGATGAAAGGATACAAGAATTTTTTATAAAAATAATTGAAAATGGCATTTAATGTCGAAACGTCTTATTAAAAGCATACTTGACTGGATGAAGGTTTTTTATTGTGTTAATGAAATATTAGATAAATTTCAGTCCAATTTACATCCTTTTTAAAGTTGGCGTATATTTAAAAATTAATTAAAATACGAACAGTTAAATATTTCGATACATGAAAAAATTGTAATATGTTACATTCAAAAATCATATTCAAAGGAAAATGACGATGTAAAATTTGTAAACATATCTGAAAATAAAAAGTACACTTCCAGCCATCTTTCTAAATCGGTAGGCCATCGAGGACAAGAGTAAGGGGGGAAAAAAAGGAAAGGGGCATATTTTTCACCTCTTGTTTAAGTGGTCTACTTCCGGCTGAACGATCGGCAAGGAGGGGTAATAAATAAAATATGAAGGACAGGGTCGGAAAATGGTGGGGGGGTGGCTGCTTAGGGGATGAAGAAAAAGGGTGGATGACATTTGTCAGAGCGGAGGGATGTGGAAGCGAGAATCTATAGCGCCATATTTTTCCCCTCCCTAAAGCTTTTCTTCAGCAAGAATCGATGGGAATACAGACATAGCCGAAATAGTCCCAAGTCTCACGAATCTATAAAATATCACTTCTCATTTAGTCTGCTACCAGGAATTTTGTAGGAGCCTTGTTTGATTACAACTCCGTAGAGGATCATTATTTTGTACTTTTTTTTTTTTACCATAGAACCATTATATCTTGTAGAAATAATTTTTTTATTTGTTCAATTAAGGTAATCCCGTAAAAATTGGGAATATTACCATTAATTTGTAATATGGCAGTTTTGTATAAAAAATATTACTGGATTAGTGTTTGTTAACATAAGAAAATATACATATTACATAGTTCAGTTGAGATGGATCTCGGTTTTTTCTTGGCATTTCTTCGGCCGGCTCTCTTCACCAGCTCCCCAGTTTTCAGTTTATGCAGCTCTGAATTTACTCACTCATTCTTCGCGAATAATAAACTGTTCGTTAATTTGCACATGATGTTTGTTTTAGTACGGCTAGCCAACAATTATATCCACAACATCTGTGAAAAACAAAAGAGTGTCTTTTGTGGGGGGTATTAAGTTAAACTGGTGGGGTTGCCAAGTTTAACTTGAATTTTTTAATGTACTCTACCAATTGGATTTATTTCACAGTGTGCCGTGAACATTATTACTAAAGACATAAAAGGAAACTTGCAGAACTAGCACCACAGTGCCATTACAGGTAAAAAGCGTGGTAGAATGAAGAGAGCGAAAATGCGCGAAAAAAAACTGGAACCACAACAAAAACTCAGAAAACTGAGAGAAATACAAAATTTAAAGAAAAAGGATTATATATATAAATAAAGAGAAGGTTCCTGAAGAAAATCTGTGGGCACAAGAAAATACAGGAGGGCTACAGGTTACGATCCAACCAGGGAATATACAGAGAGATGAAAGACCTGGAAACCGAAATAAGAATCAGAAGGCTAAGATTTCTACGAGCACATGGCAAGAATTAACCAAGGGCGACTAAACAAGAAAGTCTTTGACAAAATTCGTGAATACAAGAGGTTATGTAAAACGAAAGGGTACTACGTGGTCGAAAGAAAGGTAGCTAAGCCACGCAGAAATGGTGAGAAAAGAAAAGTAGTGATATTCGAATGGTCTTAAAAGGTCATTCCATCACCTGTACCACCACAACATATGAAGGGTCTTAGGTCAAGTATATCGTAAGCACTGTGCTGCTTCTAGGACAACGGTTGTAGAGGTAGCTAATTTGTAAGAGATAAAGCTCGACCATCAGGTTTTCCCCCAATTTATATAGGCTATCCACTTTTGATTCTTGCAAGGAAGTATTAAATAATAATATTACTAACATATTATATTGTATATTTTTCTTTATCATTCTTCTTCAGCCAAATACAAAATTTGAAGTTTTTACAAGTGAATTTCGTAAGAAATATATATTCTTCCTTATTTTGGACTTTTTTTATAATAACGTGGATTATTTCCAGTCCAATAATATGGTTTATACTGATAAAGTTATCTGAGTTTACAAATTACAAATATAATAAATAGATGCAATGCTGATATATAAACTAAAAGCCTTTTATAACCTTTCGATATTTTAAGGCATAACATTAGGCTGAGTCCGCTGAGGGCGGTTTATTCTCAAACCGGCAGAAGGCCGCTGACTTTATAGAATTCAAAACAGGGAGGGACCGCTTGGGGGATTATTATATAATAATCGAATTATGTATTCGAGAATGACACGATTTCCTTAGTATAATTATCTCACTCTGGAAAAACTTCGACTTTCACTACTTATTCACCGGTCTAAATTTTAAATAATGTTAATAAATCGGTAGTGATTCATATATTGGAACTTCAGGCTGTTTTCTACCTCCCTCATCGGAAAATAATTACAGGGATCTTATCAAATATAAGTTTTTCTGAAGAAATTTGATAGTCCTTAGGTTGTTTATTTAGTTTTTTAACGTCACTTTTATATGCTGCAATGGCTAATCGGACGGTGCTAAAGTGGAAGCTCTACATGTTGCCTATCCAGGTTTAAGTAGGAAATGGATTTTTAACGAGTACCTGACATCTTACAGTCTCGGGACCCCCGTTTAACGTCCCTTCCGAAGGACGGCACAACTAAGGATTTTTCACTCCCTTTAAAAAATCCTAGGGTGACCTACTGGGCTACGAAACATAAATCTTGGGCTTAATAGTTTGTTATGCCAATCGCCAGGCCACTATAGCCTTTAGTAGTGTTACTTTTTAATATATTTCGCAATATTCTGCAACAAGTAATAAGCGCTACTTTAATGACGCTTGCATATTTTAATGCATGCTTCATAGTTCATGCATATTCTAATTTTAATTTGTTTCGTAATGACTTTTTGAGCCTATTTATATGTTAATGAGCGTACAAGGAAGAGCATACCAAATATTTCAGAAAGGCCCTGTAATGATGTAAAAATTAAAACTTTACTAAAAGATTTAGTCAAACTTTCTTCAACAACAAGGAAGTAATTTGATTGCGTATTGCCAGCTTGGCAACAGTTGCTTTAGGAAGCAAAGTTCCTGATTACGTACCCCTTTGAAGTCGCAACATGGCCTTCCAATATGTCCCGAGTCGCTGAGCGTGAGAGTGGCAGGAAATTGCAGGTAATGGGTATTTCCTCCTTTAATTTGTCTTCATTGATCATGTTTAGAATGAGCAACGCTCTGCCATAATTGAGGTAACCATACAAATTCAGACTTCGTATTAGATTAAAATATATATTATATAATGTAGTCAAAATAGATGAGTATTAATTCTCCATAGAAAAAACGTAAAATAAAAAAATACCCGTACGACCCATTAAGAGCCTTGGGTTCAGTAAATGGTGAAGATTATTCTATTTTTAGGACAAATTTTCTTAGGGGAAGTGATTTATCCGATATCACCACGTCCAACCGCAAGGTTTATTCCCCAATGAGTTATGGAGGCTGGGTGAGCCTTAGGAGGTACTGTAATCCTACCGGGTCCATCCAAGACTGTTGTCGGATAATTCTAGCTGGGATAATTCCCAGATTGAATGTTTATTCATTGAATGTCACTTCGTGCTGTTATATGCTAATCGGACGATGTTACAGTGGGATTCCTAAATTTCGTAAAACCGGGTATAATTAAGATAGGGATTTTATGATTACCTGACATTAAACAGGGTCGGGGCAGCCATTTTACGCCCCCTCTGAAGAACGGCATAACTAAGGATTTTTTTACTATCTTTAAAAAACCTTAAGACCATCTACTATCTTTAAAAACCTAAGACCCGGACTACGATTTCTCGATCTTGGGTAAAGAAGATTATATAAATATATATATTTTTTAAACAGTTTACTTCAATCATCCGTACATTCGTCTTCAGTTATTGGACAAATTTTGAAATTGTTGAGAACTTTATATGCTACAGCAGTCGTACCGCAGTAGATGGCTTCGGAAAATTATTCCCCAGCTAGTTGAGGACAGGTTTAAAAAGGTCCCTATTCGATAGGACATCTGCTTAGCATTCAAGGCGAGCAAGTACAGTGGTGGCCTAGTGGTCTGCGTCAGAGTAGCCAGGTTTTAATACTTTGTCACAATCTCTGCAATATAATCATTAAGTAATACCTTTTTGTTTTTATATATGGTCAATTCGTGTTTATTAATATATAGTAAAATATCTATTTTTGAAAAAAAAAATTATATACATATATTTTATTACATATATATATATATATATATATATATATATATATATATATATATATATATATATGCATATAATATACTCATGCGTCACAAAGATAAAGGGCCTGTAAAGTTTCTGGGCTTAGTAACGAATTCATAAAAAGTTAATAAGAGATGTGCCGACTGGGAAGCTTCTAAGAGGTAGGCCTAGGCGTAGTTGGGAGGATTACGTTAAGAGTTATCTGCTGGGTTTGTGTTAGGGTAGTGGGTCCGTTGACGGAAGTGTACGTGTAAGAAGATATTGGTGGTATCAGAGTCGAGCCTTCGGGCTCGCTAAGCCTTATTATTATTATGCATATATATATATTGTTTTTCAAGAATAACATAGTACATCCTAACAACAAGTTAAAAATCAGAAAATACCCTAGGCCTACGATGAGTTAATAATTATTCAAGAATAATTTAACAATTAAGAAGACATATAACGTGGGTTGAAATGGCGTTTTCTAATAAATATCAGTTCATTACAATTTAAGCAGTAATATTCAAAGTAATAACAATTAATTATGAGGTTAATAATAAATAAAAAAGTATACACTAAATGTCTCTTATCATAATAGAATTGAAAGATAAAATTGAATTCCTCGTTAAATATAGCAAAAGAATACATGATTTCAATTATTTAATACCATAAGAAGAAAATGATCCGGATGGAGATAAACAAATTACTATCTTAAATAATGATAAACTATTAATAAATATTTTTGTTGTAGTTTAAGGAGTGGAGTGGCTCAGTGGTAGAACACTGAGTTGCCATGCCGAAAATCCTAGTTCAAATCGTGCTGCAGGCGAGACTTTTATTTGGTCTGTTAGCAGTCAGTGATGGACCATATAGGATCTAGGACCCCCCTGTGGCTCACCCAGCCTCTATAAAATGTTATAAAATTAGGGTATCTAAAATAAGGGGGAAAATGTGGTGGTTGAGCGTGATCTAGGACAAATCAAATGAAACAGTACAGTCTCTACAACGTACTGAACCCAAGACCTGTTCAGGTTGTAGTGGTACAGGTTTTTTAAATATAACATTCAAAACTTTATGTTTATATATGTTTAATACCGGTTTGAACAAGAACCTACAGAAAATAGTTAAAAATCTTTAACATCAGTTACAAAGTTTAATACAGTAATAATAGTAGACTATTAAATTTAATGTAGTAAACAATTATTAGAGTAACATACAGTAATTTTATCGATAAGAACATTGTTAATTTAATGAATGAACAATCAACTCGATTTAAAAAAAACAAACTACAATTGATAATTGACATTAATTGTTTTATTCCAGAAGAGAGCTCACCCAATCTTTAAAAGTGGGTACACAAAGTAAGGGGGAAAAACTGGAGAAAAATAGAGCGTGATCTAGGACAATCACCTCCCTTGTCCTACCTTGGGCATGAAACATTACTGTCTCTCCCATGTACTGAACAGAGCCTTCACGGGTTGTCGTCGTACAGGTTTTTTATTTTTTAAATGTTTTTTTTGTATAGTTTAAAACCACACTTTATCAAACATTTATTGTTATAGTCTATGAATCTACGCCAACAATTTTACAGAGCGGACATCCAAATCCATTAATAGAACAAATGGCCACGACTCTCATGCTTGAGAATACTAGAAGGACGTAAAAAGAACCTGGATCTGTTATAATAAAAAATTAAATCAAGCCACGGGAGAGGTACTGTTCTTCTTTATGCCTTTCATGTCATTTTGTTTATTTTTCTGATGCCCAATCTGCTGATTGTAAATTTTTTATGTGAAAGGTGTGGATACAAAATATAGAGAAAACAATTTTACATGGAGGTGATTTGGCCGAAATCACGCTCTGTAAGGGTAGCCACGCTATAGAGGCTGGTTGAGCCCCAGGAGAGTCTGCAGGTCCCAGAGGGTCTTACTGACAGATCAAATAATTAATATGCAATATTCGGCCGATATTCAGTTGTTTAGCACTGAGCTACTCCGCTCCCTGGGGCGGTTATAGAATGTAAATATTGATTTTAATTACCAATTAATTACAATTATCTGTCGGAATTATAATTTAGACAGATGGATCCGACAATTTATGTTGACAATATTGGGAGGAAGGAGGCTTTAGATTACTGATGAGGACAGGATATCGACCAAGTACCGGGACGAGAACACATACATATGCATGTCCCCAGCCTGGATATGATATCATTACCTCACTCGGCTAATTACTTACTGATTGGGAGAGTTAGTTCCGCCCCTCGTCTCCTGGGGACATAGGCATAATAAAGTATATAACATTAATTTATATGTAATTTAACATCTAAAATAAATTATTATAAGCAATGCGATAAGAAACGAATTAAAATGAAAAAATAAAGAAATATCACCCTCAATGTGGTGTTTTTTTGAATGTTTAAGTTTTAATGTGTGCGTGCGTTAGCTTATTTAGGCAGATCGCCATCATAATCATCATCATCATATTCTTTTCCTCTCTACCGCTGTGCAGTGAGGATTCAGCTTATAAAGCCTGGACCAAGGATCTCTTTCCTGAACCAGCTCTACCAAAGGTAGAGTGTACGAAGATAAATTCCGCGAAAATATTCGATTCACGAAAATGTAAAGAACATCATTTTATAATTACAAAAAACAATGGGGGAACGGAGTAGCTCTGAGTGTTGAACAGTAGTAGGTGACGAGATCGAATCCGGCTAGATCAGATAAATTATTTCATTTCCTTATAGCCATAGGTAGACCTCATGAGATATACAGGCCATGTGAAGAGATGGGTAGCCTAAAGTGAAGAAAATCTAGCGGTTGAGGGTGTGATCTCGAACAAATCACCTAATTCTCAGCGCAACCGTTGGATTAGAAACAGTACAGTCTCTAACATATACTAGGTCTTGGTTGTAATAGTACAGGTACAAAAGCTTAAAGTACTCTGGTCAATAGCTCCTGATATTTTTATGTCCTAATACTTATTGTATAATATTTTTTGTCAGTTATAATAAATTCTTCTATTTGTTTTTTATTATTTGCATGTGAAGATTATGCTTTTAAATTTATATAACATTAAATACATAATATATGTTCATAATGTATCGTATATTTAAATCAAATATCATATATTTATATTTATTATATAGAAATTATATAACTGTAATTAATATATCATATTAATGTGATGTAGATGATATATAATAAATATTATTGCCAGATAAATATATTAGTATACATTATATATTTATCTTATCATATATTATAGCCTGTTCAAGGCCCATGCAATTTAAAAAAAACTTGCGGCGCGATGGAATAGACTAAGCCCGCACGACCGATAGGTCTTGAAGTGATGTCGAGCATATTCGATGTAGGCGCATCATTTAATAATCACAACGCACTATAATTAATAAAGAATTTTTACCTAAAATTTAATTTATATTGTTCTGAAGTTTCAAATACTCGCTTAAATGTTTGTAGGGATACGGCGTTGGATTACAAGTGAATCGCAAAAGATAATTATGTGAAAACATGGATGAAAAGGCTCGAGTATTTTTTTATCTCTTGTGTTTTCGAAAAATTGAAAAAAACAAATAAAGATATGACTTACTTACTGGGTTTCATCATTAGAAACTCACATTAAGTAATTGTCAACGTTTTCTCAAAATAATGTTTTAACTTGATAGTATATAAATTAATAAATATATAAATAATATAATAATAAATATATTTTCATTTATTTATAGAAAGATCTTTGTGAACGCTTTTTAATATTTTAACTAATAATATCATCCTACGAACACATTTAAAATTCAGTAAACATCGGGTTTAAAAGTCTATTTAGTATATGTCCTAGAATAGGGGTTCCCTTCCTGGGGGCAGTGAAGACAAATCAGGGGGGGGGGGCGCGAAACCAGTTGAAAATAAAAAAAAATATCACTTAGTTGTATTTATTTTTCTATTACCAGTACTTCTTAATCTTAAATTGAAACCTATAATGTTGTACCTTGTGATAGTAAGCCAACTTTTTTTTCAATGTAATGCTTGCTTTTTTTTTCAAATGCCCGTACAAATTTTGTGCAAGGCGGCCGTGGGAGGATTTCATTTGAACTAGGGGGGCGTTGTAAAAAAAACGCCACTGTCCCGGAATCTGAAATGCGCTTTAAATGAAATTCTTATGCGCATGGATGAAAATATTGTAAAGTAAAAAAATATTTATCTACTCATCTGTATGCCTTTGTCCATCGACATTTGCATTTGTATAGGACAAGATTACCTTTGCTGTACTCAGCTGTACTCTGTCCCATTTACAATTTAATCGACCGTGGTCTCCCTTGCCCGCCTATCCGTCCATTGTGATCGCTGATTTAGGAGAGTCGGTCGCTCTGCTATTGAAAGCTTCCTATAGAGCCAATTATTTATAGTTGGATTCTCTTTCAAACCCGGCTTAGGAAAGCGGTTCCTGTTGTTCATGTTTTATAAGCAATTCCGCCAATTTATATTTAATTCTTGTTAACTATTTTCCGTTTGTTCTTGTTCGTACCAGCACTACAAACAAAAGTTTTAAACGTTAGCATATATTTACAATATTAACCATATTCCTGGACGTACTCTTGTAGAATAAAATAATTGAATAATTGCCTAGAAGAAGGGCGCATGTTACATTTTTCAAAGTTTACCAGAGAGCCAAGATATGAAAACGGGTCATTTAATTAGGCGACTGTCACATACGCCTAAAAATTGTGACATCCACGATGCTTTGGTCAAAATGTTTATTTTGACATGACATTGAAAAACCGAAGAGTCTAATATCCATAAAATCTGATACTCTGTGAGAATACACCTCATTTTTAGCATTTTTAAACTCTTGTTAAAAACTTTTCTGATTTTTCATGTTCAAACCGATACTGAAATTAAAAAATATATATATATTTAAAATATTATAATACTAAGCACAATCCAGGATGTGCTGTTTTGGAATAAAACAATTAACGTCAATTATCAAGAGTATTTTTTTTTAAAACATGTTGATTGTTCATTCATAAAATTAACAATGTTCATATCGATAAAGATACATACCGTCTGTTACTATATTAATCGTTTACAACATTAAATTTAATAGTAAACTATTATTACTAAATTTTGTAACTGCCGTTAATGATTTTTAACTATTTTGTGTAGGTTCTTGTTCAAACCGGTATTAAACAAATAAAAACATAAAGTTTTGAATGTTATATTTAAAAAACCTGTACCACTTGGTCTTGGGTTCAGTACATGGTAGAGACTGTACTGTTTCATAGACAACGGTTGTGCAAGGATGGGATTTGTCCTAGATCACGCTCAACAGCTAAATTTTCGTCCCTTATTTTTTAGGTACCCTATTTTAATAACATTTTATAGAGGCTGGATGAGCCCCAGGTGGGTCCTAGATCACATGTGGTCCATTTACGGCTGCAAACAGACTTAATAAAAGTCTTGCCAGCAGCGGGATTTGAGCCAGGATTTTCGGCATAGCAACTCAGTACTCTACCACTGAGCCACTCCGCTCCCAATGTTATATTTGCAATAATATAATATTGTTACGGGCTACCGGGTGTAAAATGGACTAAACTATTACTTAATTCAAGAATCTAATATTTATTAACAAATTAAAAAGAATACAATGAGATTATTAAATTATTAAACTAATATCAATTTACAATAACAATATTCTACTAAATGTTATCTAATTTCTAAAATAATATACAAACAATATAAGATATTGGTAATACTAAATAACTAAACTATTTATATATAAATTTGTACAAATACAATAATATTACACTATAGTTTACAAGTACAAATTAACACTTACAGTTCGCTAACTAAAGCCCACCGACCGTAAGACTCTCCAAATATGACAAACTGCCACACAGTTTATTACACTTATTACACGGCCACTAATTGTCACTGTTGCTCACTAAGCACTTATTACAGGCTGATACTCACTCACAGTAACTCACACGCACTGCCACTAGTTAACGACTGCTTATTACTTCACTGCTTATTACTGACTGCTCCGGCCAAAACAGCTCGCCTTTTTATATAGGCAAGGGAGATTGGGGTGGGGACACCTAGAACATTCCACGCAAATCCCGATGAGTCTAGTCTACCTTTGATCCCTTCCGGCTTAATCCCATTGTTCGCCTAATTCTCTCAGCCGGTCCTCCTTCCCGCTCTGACCGTAACATTATTAAGAATATTCCTGACTCACTCTTCTAGTAAATGTATTTTTTTAAGCGTATTATTCATTAAAAAAACTAACAATATCCACATGATTAAAATTACTTTATGTTGTTTTATTATTTACTGTAGGTTCTTGTTCAAATAGTAGAACCGTGCTAAAATCATGAAAATTAAGGCATGTTAGGCAAAAGGCCTTGACTAAACTAGAAAAATATGAAAGCAGATTTTTTAAATTTAGGATTTATCCGCGTTTTATCCTGAACAACTTACATCTCCTATGACATTGAGGTAAATACGAACGAAACCTTATATTTGAGTGTTGTTTTGTTGTTTTTTAACTCTACCACTACAACTCATGAAGAGTCTAGGGTTTAGAACGTGGTGATGACTTTACCGTTTCTGGTAATATGGACGTGCAAGGAGGTGATTCGTAATTGATCACGTTTAACCGCCAGGTTCTCCCCCTATATGTATCCACTTTATAGAAGCTGGTTGAGCCCCAGGAAGGTCCCATATCCCAAAGGATACATCCCGACTGTTAAAATAATAACAGATAAAATAAAATCTACCCCCTAAAACCAAGGACGTTCTGAACGGTAACTCGGCGCTCTACCACTGACCCACTCCTCCTCCATTGCTTTTTTTCTAAGGATTAAAGATAGTTAATAATATTTTATAAAATATGTTCAATGGTCGCCGCAATCACGTATTCTAATACTGCAACGTTTTGTTAAATTGTTTCCTATTTGGGATTCTTAACGAACCAGCGAGCACAGGTTTATGTGATATCAACTGGGGAAAAAAAGAGGATAAAAAGGAACAAGGGAATCTTCTTCAAGGGAAAGAAGGAGAGGAAATGAAAGCGGGCTGATTGGAGAGGATGGAGCAGAGTGGCATAAGAAGAAGGTGAAGAACCAGGCAATAGGAATCGATGAGAGGGCAAGGAATCGCTGGTCAAACAATAGCCCCTTCACTGCGGGGATCGCAGTCAGGCCGTTCCAACGGTTTGGCAAAGCAATTAGCCCCTTCTCTATACACTCAAAGGAGAGGCGAAAACAAGGCTCTTTTAAAGATAGTAATATTGGTATAATATATATAAATAGGTATTTATATGTACATTTATTTTATTATTGTATATTCCCTCATATATGTCAATTGATTAAATTTAAAGATTTATTCGCGTTTCTTCCTGAACGACTCCTATGGCATCGAGGTAAATACTAAGAAAGCCTTATATTTCAGAGTTTGTTTTTTTTTCTTTAAGAAAAAGCCTATACCACCACTACTCATGAATAGTCTCGGGTTCAGTATACGGTAGAGACAGTACTGTTTCTTGGGCAACAGTTGTGCAGGGAGGTGATTTGTCCTAGATCAACCTCAGCCCACAGATTTGTCCCTCTTATTTTCGGTACCCAATTTATAGAAGTTGGATCAGCCCCAGGAGGGTCTTAGATACCATAGGATCCATCTACGGCTGCTAACAGATTAAATTAAAGTCTCGTTCCAAATCTTCTGCATTCAATCTCAGTGTCCCTTCCTCACTTCGTCCGTTCATTTATTATGGAATCTTTGGTATCATTTGTTTATTAAATTTAGGTGTTATTACGATCTTTAAAATTTCGTACCAATCAATTATGCTGCTTGACGTCTTTTTCAGACACATATAAATATATATGTATGCAATCCACGTCCATAGATGATGCCTGCCTACATTCAACTATATCGATTTTTTTTATGTCCGTAAAATGACTGGTGTAACAATGTCCTATCAACAGATTTGGATGATAATATTGTTACGGGCTACTGGGTGTAAAATGGACTAAACTATTACTTAATTCAAGAATCTAATATTTATTAACAAATTAAAAAGAATACAATGTGATTATTTAAAACAATTAAATTATTAAACTAAGATCAATTTACAATAACAATATTCTACTAAATGTTATCTAATTTCTAAGATAATATACAAACAATATAAGATATTTCTAATACTAAATAACTAAACTATTTATATATAAATTTGTACAAATACAATAATATTACACTATAGTTTACAATAACCAATTAACACTTACAGTTCGCTAACTAAAGTCCACCGACCGTAAGACTCTTCAAATATGACAAACTGCCACACAGTTTATTACACTTATTACACGGTCACTAATTGTCACTGTTGCTCACTAAGCACTTATTACAGACTGATACTAATACTAACTCACACACACTGCCACTAGTTAACGACTGCTACTCACTGGCTTATTACAGACTCGTCTTATTACTACTGCGCGGCCAAAACAGCTCGCCTTTTTATATAGGCAAGGGAGATTGGGGTGGGGGCATCTAGAACATTCCGGGCCGATCGAGTAGGCTCTACGACATTCTATAATCCCTTCCGGCTTAATCCCATTGTTCGCCTAATCTTCTCAGCCTCCTTCCCGCTCAGACCGTAACACTGCCCCCTCCTTAAAAGTGCTCTGTCCCAGAGCATAGTCCGGAGAAATCGGGCGGTTAAGAGCTTCCCTCGATGGAGACGCATTTCCTTTCCAGGGGTTGAACGTGCACACCAATATGGCGACCCCAGAGTTGACGAATATCTCTTCAAGCATGTTCCTGACAACCTTCCACTCCAGGCCGTCATATCCACAGCCCAACTTAGGGATCGCGAGCTTGGTGACACGCAGTCTCAGAAGCTTACTCCGCAGGTCGTCGAGGCTTCGCCGCAGGGCATCATATGTGGGCTTGTGATCATTGGCACACTTGGTTACCAAGTAAAACAGATGTCGTCCTTCGTATGTGTGGTGGAGTGCTTTCCCCACGCTTGGTCCTTGGCGTTCTAGTTCCGTAGTACCACCAAACTTCTTCCTGAAGACCGTTGCAATCCCTCGGGAAGTCCTCAGATCTTCGGCGACACAATGGGCCAGAGAATAGTCCGCGGGTAACGAGAAGATATCTCTGTATACTGTCTGAGTTATTCCACGGGAACCTTGTACCTTAGGTTGTGCAACTAATACCTTACTGGTCTCCACGTTGTTGAGATACCTGACTTGCTGGTCTTTTGTCGGGCCATGGTCTCCTTTGTATGGGGCCAGTCTATTAAAATGGACTACCCTGGGTTTTCCTTTTGGCTGCTTCCTGATCCTATAGATAACGTCGTTTATCCTATTGATGATCTCAAACGGGCCATCCCAGGCGTTCTGAAGTTTAGGTGAGTAGCCTCGCCTTCTTCGAGGATCATGTAGCCAGACCAAATCTCCAGGTTGGAATCCACCTTTCTCTGCCCTGATGTCGTAACGCTCCTTCATTCTGTCACTGGCTCCCTGGATGTTTGCACGAACCTTTTCGTGGATATTATCCATCCGCTTCCGTAGATTCGTGACGTATTCCTCTCCGTTAACTTCCTCGTCTGGCTTGAACCCGAATTTCAGATCACAAGGCAAACGAAGTTCTCGGCCGAAGACCACATTTGCGGGGGTCTGCCCCGTTGCTTCATGGACTGAACTCCGGTAGGCTAACAAGAACAAGTGAAGATACTGGTCCCAGTCTCGCTGATGCTCGGAGACCACTTTAGACAAATATCGACCCATTGTCCTGTTCATGCGCTCCACCATGCCATCCGATTGAGGGTGAAGAGGTGTCGTCCTGGTTTTTGGTATTCCCAGTGCTTCGCACATCCCGGAGAAGACTGCAGACTCAAAGTTTCTTCCCTGGTCAGCGTGAAGTTCCATGGGTACTCCAAACCGGCTGACGAGCTGCTTCACAAGTACGTCTGCAACCGTGACTGCCTCTTGATTCGGAAGGGCATACGCTTCCACCCACTTAGAAAAATAGTCCATGGCCACGAGAATATATCGGTTGCCTTCGTCTGTCACAGGGAAAGGGCCAGCGATGTCGATTGCTATCCTCTCGAACGGTGCTCCCACGTTGTACTTCCTCATAGGGGCCTTCTTTCTTCTTGTTGGTCCGTTAGAAGCCGCACAAGTCGCACAACGCCTGCACCAGTCCAACACATCGTCCTTAAGGTTTGCCCAGTAAAAGCGTTCACGAACTTTTTCCAATGTCCGGTGAACTCCAAGATGGCCGCCAGTTAACCGTCATGTAGTTCCCTAAGCACTTCGGGCACTTTATTCCTTGGAACGATGAGCTGTAGCCTACGCTGATCTCCTTCCGCGTTCTCCAATGCCCGTTTCAGCAGCCCGTTGTCCACTACAATGGAGTTCCATTGGGCCCAGTACGTTTTTACATTCTTCGACATTGGAGCCACATCCTGCCAGGTCGGTCTTCCTCGCCCCGATATTTTCCATTCCTTTATTTGTTTTAAGTCCGGGTCCTCGTCCTGTTCCTTTGACACCTCTGTGTCCCGCCAACTGTCGATAACAACCGTTGTCCTCAATACTGTTCCCTGCTTCTCTTCTTGTCGGGAACAATGCCTGCATTCTTCATCTTCACATGGTCTTCTTGACAGCGCATCCGCATTCCTGTGGCTCGTTCCAGAACGATGAGCAGATTCAAAGTCGTACTCTTGAAGGCGCTCGATCCACCTCGCCACTTGTCCCTCCGGTGACTTGAATCGCAGCAGCCACATTAGAGCCGCGTGGTCCGTTCTCAGCAGGAACCTTCTTCCGTATAGATATTTATGGAAGTGCTCTATGGATTTTACTACTGCCAGGAGCTCTTTCCTTGTGACACAGTAGTTGCGTTCCGGAGCTGAGAGTGCTTTGCTGAAATATCCAATTACCCTTTCTTCTCCGTCTTGGAGCTGAGAGAGGACACTTCCAATGGCGATGTTGCTGGCATCTGTGTCAAGTATGAACTTGCCCTCGGGACGTGGATAGCTCAGAATAGGAGCACTACTCAATTTGCTCTTCAGCTCCTCGAAGGATGCCTGGCACTCGTGATCCCAATGGAAAGACCTTTTCTCTTCGGTAAGTCTGGTAAGAGGTTTTGCGATGTTAGCGAATCCTTTCACGTACCTCCGGTAATAGGTGCAGAGCCCGAGAAAACTTCTCACCTGGTGCTTATCTCGAGGTACTGGCCAGTTGGTGATCGCTGCTATCTTCTCTGGGTCAACAGCAACTCCGTTGTCTGACACAATATGCCCCAGGTAGTTGACTTGCCTTCGGAAGAGATTACACTTCTTCGGGTTCAACTTAAGGTTCGCTGCACGCAGTCGTTCGAAGACCTTCTCCAGGTTCTTCAGATGGTGATCGAAGGACTTTCCCAGCACAATGATGTCATCTAGGTACACCAGGCATACCTCCCAAGAGAGACCTCTTAACACATTTTCCATCAGCCTCTCGAATGTGGCAGGAGCATTGCAAAGCCCGAACGGCATTACTGTAAACTGCCAGAGCCCAGTGCCAATTGAAAACGCCGTTTTCTCTTTATCTTCAGGTGCCAATCCAACCTGCCAATATCCACTGCGGAGATCCAAGGTAGAGAAGAGTTTACACCCCTCCAGGGTGTCCAGCGTATCGTCAATCCTGGGAAGCGGATAACTGTCCTTCTTGGTGACGTTGTTCAGAAGACGGTAGTCTACGCAGAACCTCGTTGTGCCGTCTTTCTTCTTCACCAATACGACAGGAGACATCCAGGGGCTACTCGAAGGCTCAATGACACCATCAGCCGCCATCTCCTTTATGATCTTCTCGGCGTCCTCCCGTTTGGCTAACGGCAGCCTCCGCGGGACCTGTCGGATGGGCTTCGCATCCCCGGTGTCAATCCTGTGCTGGACGATATCCGTTCTGCCCCGTGGTCCTGGTCCGATCTCGAAGACGTCATGCCATCGGATAATCATGTTCTTCACTTCCTCGCTCTGTTCAGGTGAAAGGTCGCAGCATGACTCGTTAACAAATCCTTTTAGTTCTTCTGGCAGTCCTCGGAGCTCGGTGGGACGACGTTGCAGCTGACGAACCACTGAGGTAGCGGTTGTACACTCCCCGACCGGTGTTCCTTTCTTCAGCGTTACCGGGAAGCTGTTCAGGTTCATTAGCCGAATTGGAGTGGTGCGTCCTACCTTGGTGAGAGACCTAGCGACCAGTACGCCGCGTCCGATCTCTTGTTCTTGGTGCCTTCCGGGTTCAACTAGTACACATTGACCCTCCGGTAGATGTCCTTCGACCATCCCATGTGTCACGATTTGGCTCTGTGCAGGTAAAGTGGTGTCTTCTGGTAGCAGAACTCGTGCGCTGAAGTCCTTCTCCTGCCGAAGTATGACTTCCTCGTCTCCCAGCGTCATCACACCTCTCGACATATCCAGTTTGATCCCGTATGTGATCATGAAGTCCATGCCCAATATGACATCTTCATCGATCTCTGCCACGAGAGCGCGGTGCTTCAGATGTTGACCCCCGATGATGAAGGTGGCAACTGTCTCCCCGTAGACCTTGGCTGGCTGTCCCGTGGCAGTCCGTAAAGCCCAAGTTGTTGGTAAGATCTTCTCAGCTGGAAGTGCTTTCGAGTTCAAGATCGTCATGCTCGCGCCGGTATCCACTAGAAGACTTCGCAGCTGCCCGTTCACCATCCCATCAACGTAGAAGCTGTTCGTTCTGCTTCCTATCGACGCAACTCTGATGGCTTTCCTGGGGGCTTTGACGTTACGGGTTGGACACTTGCTTCTAGGATGCCCAAGCTGGCCGCAGCCCCAACAGCGTATCTCCTTCTTATGGGTCCTGAGAGCATCCAACACTTTCGTCACAATGTCTTCGATGCTAGGGACCACATTAGGCTCCACTTCTGCTGCTCGAACTCGCGCATGGCCCCGTACAGACTGTCTAACAGCTTCAAACTCCATGGCCTGAGATAATGCGTCTCCCAACGTTTTCGGCCGGGCGAGCTTCACCGCTTGTTGTGTCTCTGGGTCCCGAAGTCCATCCAGGAATTTGTCGACAGCCAAACTCTCGTAGACATAGTCAGTGACCGATGGGTAGGCGTTCTTCACCAGCCGGGCAATATCCGCTTCAAATTCCTGCAGCGTCTCGTTGTCCTTCTGGACCCTGTTTCTTAACTGTGAGCGATATAGCTGGTCCATGTGGCGGTGTCCGAAACGCATTTCAAGTCTTCTAATCAGCTTCACGTAGTTGGACCGCTCCGACATGGGCATCCCCTGCAGCACTCTCAAGGCGTCTCCACGCAAGGCCAGGCACAATGCTGAAGCTTGGGTCTCCTGTGACCACCCGTGGATCGAAGCAGCTGTCTCGAAGAGAGTCATGTAGTCTTCCCACGGCGTCTTCCCGTCGAATACTGGAATGCTGTTGTGAGTTGGTGGCGCCCCAGCATAGGCGGGTAGAATGCTATTACGATGGCTGCCCTCGGATGAACGGTCGGTGTCGTTCGTTGGTGGGTTGCTCTTACGTCCCTCGAGAGTTTCCATTCTTAGCCTAATTTCGTTCACTTTTTCTCCTAGCCTAGATTCTATATCAGCTACTTTATTATTTACATCGGCTAACTTATTATCTACACTAGCTAACTTATTATCTACATTTTCCATTAACTTAGTCTCTAATGTGCCTAACTTAGACTCTAATGTATCCATTAAATCGTTCTTTACAGTACCTAGCTCATTTTTAACATTGCTTAATTCATTACCTAGCTTATTTTCTACATTGCCTAGTTCATTTTTAACACTGCTTAAATCAGTACCTAGCTCATTTTTAACAGTGCTTAATTCATTTTTAAAAGTTGCAGACAACTTGCTTAAATCAGTTTCAAACAGAACGTCATCCGGATTTTCCCCCAACTCTACAAAAAATTGACGCAAGCGATGTTGCAGCACACTTTTATTTCCGGAAGAATCCAGATCACGTTCTTCTAATTCCCGTTTTAAATCTGCAACTTTTAAATCCATTAATTTAAGACTTTGAGAAGTCATTTTTCATACAGTAGCCCAATAATTACAAAATAATAACAATTACACAAAATATCCCACTTCTGACACCAATTTGTTACAGGCTACTGGGTGTAAAATGGACTAAACTATTACTTAATTCAAGAATCTAATATTTATTAACAAATTAAAAAGAATACAATGTGATTATTTAAAACAATTAAATTATTAAACTAAGATCAATTTACAATAACAATATTCTACTAAATGTTATCTAATTTCTAAGATAATATACAAACAATATAAGATATTTCTAATACTAAATAACTAAACTATTTATATATAAATTTGTACAAATACAATAATATTACACTATAGTTTACAATAACCAATTAACACTTACAGTTCGCTAACTAAAGTCCACCGACCGTAAGACTCTTCAAATATGACAAACTGCCACACAGTTTATTACACTTATTACACGGTCACTAATTGTCACTGTTGCTCACTAAGCACTTATTACAGACTGATACTAACTCACTGTAATTCACGCACTATCACTAGTTAACGACTGCTTATTACTACTGGCTTATTACTCACTGACTTATTACTCACTCGTCTTATAACTACTCGTCTTAATACTACTCTTATTACTGACTCGCGGCCCGAACAGCTGTCCTTTTTATATAGGCAAGGCCGGTCGGGGTGGGGATTTCTCGGAAGAAGACCACCTAGTCCCATCGAGCCCGATCCAGAAGCTTCTACGCCATTCTATAATCCCTTCCGCTTAATCCCATTGTTTGCCTAATCTTCTCAGCCGGTTCTCGTCCCCGCTCTGACCGTAACAATATATATCTTATATATAAATTCTTAAAGGAATCTAAGAATTTCCCATAGTTAGCCAGGAAGTACTTAAAAGTCATTGATACGCTATATAGGTCTAGATTTTACAGTTTTTATCTCGGTTCGGAGTCCAGAGGTAGTTTAAAAAAGATATCATGATTCATGTTGTCTATTATTTCCAAACGTGAACTTATGTATTGAAACAAGAAAAATATACCCCCTTCAGCTCAAAATTTGATCTTTCACTTATCATAAGATACGCAGAATCCGATTTTCGATTAGTAACACAATCCACCTGTCCGCAGTTATATAACCCCTCTAGTTACTTTTATTGAAAATTATAAGCCCTATATTAAAACACGTTTCTATATATCACAGTTCATTTCAGTTTGATATTCGGAACTAAAAATTATCATATAAAAAGTTTTAAAATGATTATTTTAATATATATCCTTTATTTCCAGATCGGATATCACTAGTTCGCTTACGGGGGCCGTGTTCGAAAAAAATCATCGTCTCGAATGGGTTAAAAGATAATGTATATACACTTTTATTTTATATGATCATTATTCTAGAGTGGAATTTCTTCACTAAACTTTGAAACATTTCATATAAACTATTCTCCACAAGTTTCAAAACTATCTCTATTTAGTTATTAGAAGACATGAAAACTATTTGCCCCGAAACATCGCAGGAGCTTATTTGATAGGTAATCTAGTTGTCCAAACAACTCAAAAACAAAGGGGTAAGAAAATATATTTGATATATGATATATAACAAAAGCTGTTATGTTTGAAGTGGTGTGAGTCCATTTGAATCTAAAAAAATCGTCTATTATTTTAAAAGGTTTTAATGATTAGCATTTTGTAACATTTAAAAGGTGTGTTGGGTTTAAAACATCACTTTCTGCCACATTTGCCCATTTCCTAAAATTTGTATTCAATTTTATTCATTAAGTTATTCAAATGAACAACCTTAAGATATCTTGAATATGAAAAAATGGACTTATAATATTTTAAAATATAACAGCCCATATAAGAAATGATAAACTAGATATTTTTGATATTTCGATATTTAGATAAAACTAACAATTGTAAAATAATTTGCAACGATCAATATTTGTTTATTTAATGTCAGATTATGGAACAATGGGTGATGGGGCATTGCAAAGGTGTGAAAACGACATGTTATCTCCCCAGATATAATTAGGATAGGGATCTTTAACGAGTGCCTGACACCGCACAGCCTCGAGACCACCATTTTACGTCCTGTCCGAAGAACAGCATAGCTAAGGATTTTTTTAATTCCTTAAAAAAATTCTTAAGGCCACCTGCCAGGCTGCGAACCCGCGAACTTGGATAGTAGGCTGTTATGTTATCCTAGGCTACAGGTGAACTCCAAAGCGTTCTATATACTATTATGAATAATAATCAATAATATATTTTAAAGCCAAATTATTAAGAAATCGCGTACCCTCAGCAGAATCATTGCCAACAACGTGAAGCCCCTTATCAGGAATGACCAAGAGCATTCAAATAAATTGATAAGAGGAAATAAATTGAAGGGAGGAAATTAATTTTCTTATCATCTTGACGAAATAAATAAATAGGAAATGCCCTTTTATTGACTAGCTCACTGAAGACATTATCGGAAATAAGTTCATGGTTCAATATCAATAACAAATAATTCGGTTTTTAAATGTTAAAATCATCTGGGACCTATTTAAGCATAAAAAAAATACATACCGATTTTGATTTTTAAAATTTCCGATATAGACGGAAATATTTTTCAAGTCTGGTGTACGGACGACAGTTGCAGGGAATTAGTTTAAATATCGACCATGAACAAAAATGATAACATGATAGTAACTGATAATAATTTATTCATTCTTCAAAAAATATATTTATAAGGAAGTTCTAATATTATTTTTCTCGTTTATCGTTAAATCGAATAAGTAACATTTGTTGTGTGAATGAACGACACTCGTACCATAAAAAGAAAGAAAATACGTGATAGTAACTGATAGTCATTAGCAGTATAAAATAATCATTAATTCATTACTCGTACATCTTTAAAAAAATAATTACTAGTAAGCTATTTATGTAATACTTTTTCTGCTCTATGGTTGAAGCATGGATGTCATTTTTTCTCAGTGAATAGACGACACTAGGAGTGGTATATAGTTTTGTTGCTAGAAAAAAACTGATCTTCGATGATAATAAATAATTATTATTCATTCATTTGTTGATTATTTTAAAAAGATCTAATATTATTTTTGCCTTATTGTTAAATCATTGATATAATTATGGTTCTGTGATTACACTCACCGTGGTAAATACAAAAATTGTTTTAAAATTAATCATAAAACGTTATTTTACGTCACAATAACTCATATTCTATAATAATAATAATAAATAATAAGTAAGTTCTAATATTTTTTCAGCTGTACAACATTTAAATTGATTTAAAAAAATGAATATAATTACTTTTTATTTCTTTATTACACTTATTTTTATTAATAATAATTGTTTAATTTTTATATATGATTAGTCCAACAAAATATTTTTAAAATAAAGTTATGTTTATGTATCTAGTTTATTCATTAATTAAGAATACCTACTATGAGGGTAGAAACGCTTGTTTCCAATAAATATTTCTCTCTAATTAATGATTTATATTTGAACTCCACCCTCAATACATTTGTTTTGAGTCGTTATATTTAATTCATAATAATTGTAATTCTCTTTTTTTATAGCCGATTCTTTATTAAGAATAATATGTAATTATTTATACATCGATAAAAACAGTATATAGACCTAGCGAGAATGACTATCCCATTCATCGGTAAATATATAAAGGTTCAGAATATCCTACTTCTTTAATTGTAACGATAATAGTAACTAATTACAATACCGCTCATTATTCAATTACGTACTACCACGATTTCCCATAAACAAAATAAAAATAAATAAATTATACAAGAGAAACTACTCAGCTTGCAGTAAGTGCTTCTTTGTGTGAACAATGAGCCGTGAAACGAGAGAACCCGCCTCGTCACACAGGCCAAGGCATAGTTACGGAATTCAGGATTATCCCCCGTATTATTCAGGATATAATAATAATAATAATAAATAAATAAATTCAAAGCATAATTATTACTGAATCCTTTGATAATATGAATAAATTATCCCCGATTTTTACAGTTGAAAGGTCAAGGACTTAATATTATAGGGCTGAATGAAAAACCGAGACGGATGTCGAAATTTATTTAAGAAAAAAAATCTCTAGGGTTTACTAGATTATAAAAAAAAAAATCCAAAAAACGTATTTTATTCATTTTGTCCTCTTACTTAGTATCGCCTAAAGCATTACGTTCCTTCAACCAAAAAACGGTATCCTCTTGTTTAGCAAACAATTTAATTAAATTTAGTTTCATATCGCCCATTCTTAAAAAAAAAAAAGAAAGACAATCGTAGTTACTTTGATACGATTTTTTCTAACGATGATATTTTTGAATTATTACTTAAAATATTATCATATTAAACATTTCTAATTGTTGTTTTAAAACATTATAATATTGTTAAGACTGTATTTAACATTATCAAATTAATATATTATTTATTATTACTATAATGAGATATATTATTTACAAAAAAAATGAGGAAACAAATTTAATCAAAGATTAAATTAAAATTCTGTTAACATGACTTGATGGTTCTAAAGTTTGTTACCCAATTTTTTTTAATAAGGCGTAATACCTATTATTTTATAATTCATTATTATTATCTTCTAATTGAGGACATTTTAAACATGCGCATTAATCTAAATGAATAAAATCGTTATGAGCAATTTCTTCTAAGGTAGAAAATGTACTGCTCCTTCAAAAGAACAACAACAAACTCAAAACATGGCATTTTCAAGCATTCAGTAGCAATTTTATTGGTTGTAGCTTTTTGATTCAGGAGAGACATATCTTATATTCGATTCCAACGTTGTTTTTTTTTAATATATATTTATATATTAAATAGAACATCAAAAATAATAATATTAATATTAGATAGTTTATGTTTAAAAATAATTGTTAATATTTAATAAATATTATGTTACATATCTCAATGTCTATTTTTTTTTTTTTTATTCCTCCAAGATTTATTTAGAACATATACAAATTACAAATAAACAATTTCTAAAATTGATTGTTAATATTTTATAAATGGATATGACAAATAGAACTATCGGCAGCGTAATAGGAATAAACTGAGTTTTTAAATTTACTCGAAAACTTAAAACTCTTATAAAACCTTGTACATGAAGCTTTATAACTTTTGTATAAAAACATACCCGAGTAACTGCAGTTAAAAATCTCTGGTGCTTTTCAGCTTGTAATGTAAAAAATATAGCTCTTGGGGTTCTCGTGTGTCTTTGTGAATAATGTTACTTTGATTAGTCCATAAACTTGCAAATCCCAAGACGACCTAAAGGCTAGAGCCAGGATTAGAGCGAAGATCGATAACGGGGAAAACCCGTAAATTACCTTTGGCCGAAGCCTAACAAATCTTTTAATAATAAGGATCTTTCCTCTGTAAGGAATGGAGTTGAAGATTGTGTTCAACCGTCCAAGATAAAACGCCCAACCAAAGAAAAAATATCTGTATTATATTGTCTTGAAAAGCATTTAGTGATCACCGCGTGATATATTACTTTACATGTGAGGTGAAATCTGAGCTGGGTAACTCAATGCGTTGAAGGCTCAGTTGCTATTCTAAAGGTCCCGGGTTCGAATCCCGCTGTGTCAAATTAATTATTTAATTTGCTAAGAACTAAAGACCTATGTGAATGTAGACCCTCCTAGGGCACACCCAGCCACAGTAAAGGAGGTACCCTTTATTAGGATAAAACCTGGCGGTTGATAAATTCACCTCAATAATCAAATCACCTCCCTGCACAACCTCTGTCTTAGTTTTGAATGTTATATTTTAAAAACATGTACCACTTCAACCCGTGAACGGGTCTGCGGTTTAGTACATAGTAGAAACTGTACTGTTTCATGGACAACGGTTGTGCAAGGATGTGATTTGTCTTAGATCACGCTCAACCGCCAGATTTTCCTCCCTTATTTTGGGTACCCTATTTTTATAACATTTTATAGAGGCTGGGTGAGCCCCAGGTGGGTCCTAGATTACATATGGTCCATCTCCGGCTGCAAACAGACCAAATAAAAGTCTTGCTTTCAGCGGGATTTGAACCAAGATTTTCTCGTCACCCAGCCTCTTTAAAATGGGTACCCAAAAAAAGGGGTAAAATTTATAGGTAGAGCGTGTTCTAGGACAAAACACCTCCCCTCAAAACTGTTGTCCAAGAAACAGTACAGTCTCTACTATGTATTGAGCCCCAGACCCTTCACGGATTGTAGTGGTACAGTTTTTCTTCTTCTTTTTATGCACTCAACATTACACCATTATAATATATTAGGACATACAAATATATATCGGTAACCATTATATAGTAATCACTATAAATCGTGAAGGTTGAGGTGGCCGATGTTTTGAAATATTATCTAATATTCCCCGAAAGGAAGGAGCTACGTTATAAATTGGAGGAAATAGCCTCTAACGCAGTATATCACACCATAGCCTCGTCCAATACCTGCTTCGCTTTATCCACTAAGAGAAAAACCGCCTTAAAACCAAATATTGTTATCCTCGTGTATAGTAAAAACAAAAAATATTAAACTTTCGTATTTTTTTTATTAAAAAAAAAAGTCAATAGCGTAACTCAAACACACTTTCACGTAAATATATAAAAAGGCATAGCGAACACGAAGGCTCGATGCCGATACTGCCATTCTCTGCTAACCAAACCAAATCCTTATGATCACTCCAACGCAATCTTCCTACCTACCCCTTGGTCTACCCCTCATACACTTGTCAGTCGGCACAGCGCTTATTAACTTTTAAGGAATTCGTTTACAAGCCCACCTTAATTTTTCCGACGCAATTGCTTGAATAATATTAACCATGTGCATGCTTCGCCATTTCGCCTTTTGTAATCACCTGAACTCTCCAGAGGTCTCATCCCTTTTTGGACCGAATATTACGGTCAACATCTTTGTTCACCCCTTAGCGTTAGCGACCACGTTTCAGGTTTTATAAATTCTGATTTTTAGATTTCGGGACAAAAGACTTAAGCTCAGTAATGTTGAAATCGAATAATAAAAACCATTTTCTGCCTTAGTCCCTCTTGAATTTTGTTTTTCTGGTTACATTAGACCCTAGTACTTTTCGACATGTTCAAAAAAATATATATCCCTTTCACGTATCTTTCTTTACGAAATAAAATCCTATAATTTCTTCCAATAAACCTTTTTTTTCTATTAAAACGTGAGAATATCTTGAAAATTCTTATCGTTATGCAATCCATATAAAAAAATCTCTTCTGAGATGTTTAGATATGTAATTTAAAACGAAAAAAAATTGTAATAACAAGAAAATGGTATCATCGTTTGTTAAGAATTCAATTAAACTTAAAAAAAAAGACAAACCAACGGTAGCGTAACTCATATTTATCAATAGATATGAAAATTTTGAATTATTACGTATCTATATATGTATATGAATTCAAATTATACCATGTCTACCGATCAACATTTCTTATTGTTTAATTTATACATTTATTAAAATTAATCAAATTAAATCTAACTAAATATCATAATATCCTCGTATAGTAAGAACAAAAATTAAACATTATTGTCGTTCATTCCACAAAAAAAGTTCAATTGTAACGCAATTCAAATACACATATTTTTTTAATTATTACATATCGATGTTTACTTAAAATCCTATATATTTTTATTTGAAAAGAAAAGATATGTCCAGGACCGGGACTCGAACACGGGTCGTCAAGATCGCTAGTCTGGAACTCTACCAATTGAGCTATCCTGGCTACATCAGGCTCGCTCCCCGGTCATGGTCATATCCTTTCTTTTCACTGATCCCATGTCCCCGCGTTCTCTGAACATTTATTTAATTTGGATCTTGTTCACTTACGTCATTATATATTATTATAATTTATTTTATTATATTAGTTATCGATTTAATTAATTTTTAAATATTTTTATTTGAAAAGAAAAGATAAGTCCAGGACCGGACTTGAATCTTTTCTTTTCAAATAAAAATTATTAAAATCAATAACTAATATAATAAAATAAATTAAAATCCTATAATTCTTTTCAATAAACAATTCTTATTTTTATGTGAAAAAATTAGAATATCTTTATGACCATCTTTAACGTAATTAAATTCACACAGTCTTCTGAGATATAAAAAAAAATAGATGTTAATTAATTAAATAAATACCTTTAATTTATGCATCATAATAAAAAATGACATTATGGAGAAATTGTGAAATATTGGATTTTGAAATCTGTTTGTAATTGATTAGGTATAATTTAGATCATTATCGTATTGGTGTACTGTCATTTATTTGACTTGGCATCAAATATAAAAGATATTTCAATTATGAACATTAGAAAATCTGTAAACAGGAAAATTAACATTTACTTCGCAAATTTTTTTTTATTGAATCTTGGGTTTATCAACTTATTGAAATTCATGTTTAATTAAAATTTAATGAGCAATACGAGCCTGCTTATTTTTTATATTAACTCTTATATTAACTAGTGTTATTACCACTATCAATTTTAGTGACACTCTAATCCTTTTGTTCTAAAAATGAAACAAATTTTGGGATATATTTTCCATCCGAAAAGGAATTTTGAATACGTGTACTAACTTGATACATGGATGCCTAATGACGAGAATTAAATAGAAATTTAAGAGCTACTAATGATGCGCAGCTCTTGTGCTGGTATAGATAACAAGTATACAGCAGCCAACCAAACCCATCGACTGCCCTTTTCATGTCCGAGGCAGGCCTATCTTAATTGGAGATACCTGCAGGAGAAAGCAGAAAAGAAGATGGGTTCCCCCAAACCAACCCAGCTCTTCAAGACTAAAAAAAGGGGCTTATTCGTACAAGTTTAATAATAATAACTATCATATCTCGGGGGGGAGGGTGAAAAATGTGGAAAATTAACTATATAAGTAATTAAAACTATGCGTGCACATCTCCTTTTTAAGAAGTATTTCTTTAAGTACAATTCTCTTATAGAGGCCATGGAAAAAAGGAGTGGCTATTTCATAATAAATACGAATTCAATCTCGAAAACAAAAACGAAAATGTGAAAAATGAACTATAAATGCTATGAAAACTATGTGCACACGTTTTTTTTTTTCTTAAAAAGTAATAAATCCTTTAAGGACTATTCTCTGATGGAGATCGTGGAAAAGTGAATAAATATTCTTCATAATTCGGAATCACATCTTTATTCCCATATTGCACAGAATTCAAATATTTAAGAGGGATTATAAAAAATGATAACAATACTAGGGCAGATGTAAATGGAACCCTTGCATAAAACCTTTAGGTCGAAGTGCTTATCCAGAAATGCAAAAATAATTCTATATAAGACAGTTATCAGGCCAATGGAGATCTATGGGAGTGAGACATAGGCACTCTATCATCAAACAGAGAGCAACGTATTTGGGTCAATACAGGAGAATGGACTATTGCAGATATGAAAGAATATAGACCTCCGTAACATGTATCAGGTTAGCTTGGGCATTTGGAGAGGATGAAGCCAAGCTGACTTCCCAAGAAAATGCTCTACGGAAGACCAGAGGAGAAGAGGGAACGAAAAAGACCACTTATGCAGTGGGTCGATAACGTAGATCAGGATCTGAGAAAGATCGTGAGAAGGTGGAAAGAGAAGACTACGGGCCGACAGTTGTGGAGGAGGCTCCTCAGGGAGTTCTAGCTCCTACAAGGATTCTTGTCCAGAGCAGTCAGTTGAGGGTTTACATCAAGAAAACAAAAAAAAAAAACTTATAGAAGTAATAAAAACGATGAGAGTCTTGAAATAACAATACCGAATGCAGATCATATATCTACAGCCCCGGTGAATAAGTCGTTAAGTCTAATTTTCTCCAAAATGAGTTTCTTGTACTTAAGTAAGCGGAATCGAGTTATTTTTGTAGTGAATGAGGGGCTAAGTAAGGCATTGGATTGAAAAGGAGTTATTGTTTATATTACAACTCAATTCCAAGCCAAAAACTACGAGAATGATACGATTCCGATTATCTGAAAGCAGTTAAGTCTCTCTGGACTAAATCCGACTAAACCACTTATTCACCGGGGCTGTAGATATAATTGTCTCAATATACTTGGATAGATGCATCCGTTTTAGTCAAGAGAAACCTTTTTACGACCTCCTAACGATGTAGGAATGTATACAGAATATATTATGGAGCCTACGACTAAACCGTTTCCTATATACATGATTTATTATTATATAAGCAGTATAGATAGTTGCAGCTTACTGTGTTCCGCCGTGATCTGGAGGAGCTTAAGCTTGAGCGCCCTGATCTCCGCTGACAACCTGGCAACTTCCATCCTCGCCTCCTCCTCACGCTGCTCCAGGAGTTGGCTGCACCCCTGTCCGGGAGTACCTGCCAACAGAAGGGAAAGTTAGTCATAACAAAAAAATTAATTCATTAAAAAAGTATTTAATAATAGTAATAATAAATTCCTCATAACTGGCCTTATATGTTGCTTATCCTTAAAGAATAAAAATCTGAGAGTTGAAATAGGAGTACCGCCCGATTATAACCCGGGGGTTATATAACCACTATAACAAAGTGGTTGCCGAAACAATCAGAAAATATCAGGACCTGGCAGAGGAACTGAAGCAATTATATAAGCTTGATAAAGCAAAAGTTTGGCGTATATATCCACGAAAGGATTGATTACGGAAATCGCGGTGAGCAGCATAAAAGAATTGGACCTAAATTGTAATATTTTGGAACAAATGCAGAAAGCAATGTTACTCGGAACTGGGAGTATCGCTAAAAAAGTGATGAACACTAGAAAATAGTTTTGCTAGCCTTACCCTTGACTTATGTCCGTGTAGGTGCATTCTCCGGTAGAACCCGAAAAAAAGATCGTCTTAATATTAATCAGCAGAATCACCCACAGAATTCTTGTATATATACAGTGGCTCAAGACTACTACATCATGGATGAGACAAGTTAAAATTGATCTGGAAAAACCCCAAATAGATTCATAGGACATTGCAGACAGAAGCGTCATTGGATACAAGCTATAGAAGAGGGAAGTGATTTCAGAAAAGACAGCCCAAAGACCAATGTGGACTGAGAAAGGTAGAGCGCCTTTAGTTAACGAGTTTAGGAGAACCGGAAGAACAAGAAGTAGTCATCGCCTGGTCTGATAAAAGACCTGTATCGAGTATAATAATAGCGATAATAATTGTCTCAATATTGGAATGAAATAAAATTGGACCAGGGATGGAATAAAATAAATATAAAAAGGCAATGATGCATCTCAACGATTAACTTAAATTAAATCCCTTGATCAATTCAGCATAGCATGAAATTACCCATATATTAAGTTTGTCAATATCCTACATTTATTTCCTTAAAAAAATTTAAAATCTAAGACCATCCCTATGGATTTTCTATGCTATAAACTGTTAAAACAAATAGTCACGAATTTCGAATAGTGATCCAAAATATATTGCGCAAAAAAGAATAGGGATATTGATAATTTTTTAGTACAAACTTTACTTAGCATTTATATTATTATATTTAATAACTACATTAATATTTAATGTAGTATGATTTATAATAAATATTAATGCTTTTTATAATAAAAATAATATTAATGCTACTAAATTAGTGGAATCCCTATTCATTTTTCCGCTGTTTATATTTAATAGTTCGAACGTCAACATTCATCGTTTGATTTTATAAATTATTATCTTCATAGATTTAATTTCAATATTGTTATTCTTTAATTTATCGTCAATTATTTAAAAATGTATTCTTTTTTATGATCTTTCATACTTCTACCGCTCCTATGGTACTGCACTCTTCAAATTGTTATTCTGTTTTATTCTCAGCCCTAAAATCAGGCCGACAAATTGGCACAAATAAAACAAGTAGTAATTATTTGTGTAAAATACATTGATTCGGGTGTATTTGCACTGATACATTCAGCCCTGACTGCTCTTCAGAATGATAGATGATAGAAAAATATATATTTTTAAAGTTATTTAGCGACAAATTTGACATTTGCTTTTTTCATTCTGTGACATGCATAATAAGTTATTAAAAAATTTTACAATAAAAAATTCCTAATTATAGTACATTAATTAAAAATATATGAAAGTAAAACTCATTAACTAAACAAATTTTATATTCAGAACTGCTTTGAGCATTTCCATAAAATTGTATGGTCTGATGCTTTATTAGCCTCAACATATTTGATGAAGGTAATTCATTACTTGTAAAAAACCTTTTTAAAAACTCATTTATCCCAAAGCACTATTGAAAATATTAATCACCTTATTCCAGGAAAAAAATTACATTTTGACCCCACCCCTACCATTGTCCACTCACTCAATAAGTGCACCGTTAAAACTGGTTTTCAATCCATTGTAAAAAACAATGATCGGTTTTATAAAATGCCTGCCTAACAGAAAATTTTGTAGATATATATTTCAAAATGATCGACTGTCTTGAAGAAATGCTGTGTATTGGAATACCATTGTTTCTGCGATCCGCGGTGATTAAGTGGTTAAATCAAAGCCCACAATGAGTTTCTTGTACTTAAGGAGGGGAATCATGTCATTCTCGTGATGGATATGTTACTAAGTCAGGCGTTGTCTTGAAATGGATTTATTGTCTAAGTTACAACTTCATTTGAAGCGAAAGCCTATTAAGACACAGGAATCCACTCCCCTTCAGTGCAATTAACACATTTTGGAAAAAAATCGATTTAAACCCTATTTATATCCTATTATATAACATTATTTATTATTATATTATATATTCTATCAGCATGTATGATTAGATTAGATACCCAGCCTTTATGGCGACTTTATTAAAGTGGGAACCCAAAATAAGGGGAAAAATCTGCCGGATGAGCGTGATCTAGGACAAATTACCTCTCTGCAAAACCGTTGTCCATGAAACAGTACAGTATCTACCATCTACTGAACCCAAGGCCCGTTCACGGGTTATAGCGGTACAGGTTTTTTTTTTATGTTCTCGGACAAATCACCTCTCTGCATAAACGTAGTCTCAGAAATAGAACAATCTTAATGTATTGTTCCTAATAACCATAATGGGTTGTATTCGTACATATTTTTGGTACTATACATGACGATGTAAAGTTAAACAATACAAAATAAGTAGAGAAAACTTAAATAAAAAAAGTGTGTATTTTAAACTTTTTAATTAAGAAATTTTTTATTGGGCAATTATTGATTGTGCTTCCTCTTAAATTCGCTTATTGCTAAAACTTAAACATATATATTTTTCCAGTTTTGTCCTTTTCAAGAACTTCTTTTAGTTAGCAGAACGTAATTACTGACAGACGAGACTGCGGTAGCCAGGAACTTTGTTGAAGAGTTGTTCATTCGAAGAAGGAATTTAATAAGGGAGCTATCAATACACCATGCGGAACCCCAACCATCATTCCTTCCGCGGCTACAAGATAATTTTCTACACTCCCCTGTACTTGCTTAATAGTTGGCGAGTTCCTTCAACTATTAAGCAAGTTAGGTGGGTGTGATTTATTAGGTGGGTGTGAGTTATGGTAGGATATCCACTTTAGACAGTATTCGAAATAAAGTACATGTGAATCTATAAGGTACTTATTTGTGGATTTATTTTATTTATATATACATATGCATGCGTAAACAGAGAGAGATAGGGTGAAAAAGAATAATAATTTCCATCTTAGACAAATTTCCTTCATAATAACAAATGTTTCCAGAAAAAACAAGAATAACCTGTGGTGTAGTCAGCATAATAAACTTCTATGCTCATGTTTACCGCAATACAAATAACCTTAGGATTTTTTTAAAGCTGTAAAAAAATTCTTGAGTGTGCCGTCCTTCGGAAGGGAAGTAAAAAGGTACAGTCCCAAGCCAGTTCTATGTCAGGTACTCAATTAAGATCCCTATCCTAATCATACCTGGATAGGTAAAACTTAGATCTCCTATCCATCATAGAACCATCGTCCGATTAACCGATTAACGGTAGTACTATAAAATGATGTTAACTAAATAAACAGCTGAAAAATCAGAATATACATTTCTACAGAAGGCTTCAATAAAGAAATCAGATAATTCTTAGACAGTAATTATACAATAAATATTAATAATAACAAAAAACTAAGTTTTAATCGTCAAAAATAGAAAATAGAAAATAAAAATAACAAAACTTATTCAAATAATACAGTTTAAAACAAGTACTACAAAATTAAAAGCCATTACTTTTTTCTGGTAAATGTAAGCCAATAAATTATAACTGATTTCAGGTTGCCTGATTGAGAAATGAGGTGTAAGAAAAGTATGGATTAAAATGAGGACAGGAAAGAAGCATGGCGGATATTAGGAGGGAGTTCTAGAAGATGGAGTTAAAATAAGTTATCATTACTATTCTTCAAGTAATAAATAAATTGGTGTGCAAAATCACAATCGTGCACCATAAACAATTTATTTATACTATTAATAAAATAAAACTCCATCACTACAACCCGTGAAGGGTCTTGATTTCAGTACATGGTAGAGACTGTACTGTCCTACAACGGTTGTGCAGAGAGATGATTTATCCGACGATGAACCTCCAGATTTTTTCCACCATTAAGATTACCCACTTTATAGAGTCTCAGTTAGCCCCGAGAGTGTCTGAAGATCCCATTAGGCTCGCCCGTGGCTGTTAAGAGAATAAATAATCTATATGCCACAGCAGGATTTGAACCCTGAGCACACAGAGGTACTCCGATCCCAATAAAATATATATCTATCTAAATAATGCATTTATTTATACTCTTTGAGTTCAAGATGTTATGAAAAGGGTGATGTATTGTATATTCCATGGAGGAGACAAGGTGGATGGGACGATATCCATATTGGGCCGACTGCTTGTGTATTCAACTCCCCCTCCCCCGACAATAGTTAGGAAGACACTTGATATGATTGGTCCTCCTCCAGCAACCCCACCCTCGCTCCAATTTTCTCAAAGATGCTATCGCACTGTTCTCCAGGGCTGTGGAGCTGGCCCATCCATTCCATTGAATAAGAAATACTAGTCATTTCCATTCCCTATTCCCATGTAGAAGGGAAGATGGAACCAAATGCATCAAGACGAAAGAGCGAAGATAACCGAAGGGAATAAAATTAGTCAGGAATGAAACGCCATCTTTCATCAGCTCTAAGAAAAACAAATACAACAATACGAGATGATGTATTAAAAATATAGCCTATTAATATTTTGAGATTCTATATTTCAATATAAACGTTTTCAACATTTTTCTTCCATATTATATATTTGGTTTTGTTTTTATAACTACATCTCTCTATTATATAAATATGTATAAAGTAGCGCATGTAATGTTTAATCTCTACAGGCCGGGCGATTAAGTGGTGTAAATCGGATTTTTTCCAAAATGAGTTCTCAGTACTTCTACGGAACCTGGATCGTATAATTTTCCCAGTGATTAAGGTGCTATGTCAGGCATTGACTTGCATTTTTTTTCTCCAAAAACCCCTATAAATAAATAGGTTAGATGAGCTTCTAATTCTTCTTGTGTTGTCTTGTTTTGCAATTTATTGCATACTAAGGCATTCCGTGAGTTATGTTAAATACTCTTGTGTTAAATAACAATAACTAACATGGTGTTGGAGCACACCAATGTTTTGGCTTGAAATGGAGTTATTCCTTATATTAAAACTAATTTAAATCCCAAAACTAAGAGAATGACATCATTAATTTTTCCTAACTGTAGCGCTACAACCCATGAATGGGTCTGGGGAGCAATACATGCTAGAGACTGTGCTGTTGCTTGGACAACGGTTCTCCAGGGAAATTATTTGTCCTGGATCACGCTTAACCGCCAGATTTCGCCCCCTTATTTAGGTACCCTATTTTTATCACATTTCGTAGAGGCTGGGTGAGCCCCAGGAGTGCCCTAGATCCTATATGATCCATCTCCGGTCGCTAACAGACTAAATAAAAGTCTTGCCAGCAGTGGGATTTGAACCAGGATTTTCGGTATGGCAACTCAGTGCTCTACCACTAAGCCACTCCGCTCGACATTACCATTTATTCACTAAAGGGTTTAAAGTTGTAAAACAGGACGGACTGTTTCGAATGTCCAGAATATTTTTTCCAGCATTATTCAGTATTATTTTTCTCCAAACCCGAAATATTATACTTGTTTGCATCTCTTATTACTTCTATCCACCGGAATCAGGCCTCAAAGCTCCCTGAATAACTCAAATATAGTTAAAAGGCGTTAACAACATCGCTTATATATATATTGGTTTCTACTTATCTTGACTGTTATGGAAATATTACATTTTGGTTCTTGAGTTTCAGTCAGTTTATTTCAACTTCTTTGAGGCGACGTTTCGAGACTAGGTTAGTCTCATTCATGCCCTGGCAGTGAAAAAAAGAGCTTTTAGTAAAAACATTAAATAGCACACTAAAATAAATATAAAATGACACGTGTAAGGGTACACCTACATTAGATCCGATTCGGTGCGACGCGATTCTATTCTATCACATACGATGCTGGGCTGAGCAAACAAAATACTGAAATTTACGAAAGCGCCTACACTGAATTAGGTCCGTCATGATTCTCTTCTTTACAATCCGATAGTGAACTAGTCACTGTCTTCCGAATAAAACAGTATTAATTTTATTCTTTTATTTCATATATATTATAGTAAAATATAAATGTATTAAAAATAATTAATAAATAATCTTAATTTTATAAATTTAAAGAACCAAATGTTATAACAATGAGGTAATATTACTATAATAGAATATTTTTGTCTTGCTATTTGACTATAAATAAATAATTTAGTTGTTTTTCGATTTCATAAAATATAATTTATATTTTTTAGATATTCATGTTTTATATAATGATTTAATTTATTTATGGAATAGTAGTGATATTTTAAAATCTATTTGGTTTGTAATTAAATTAACGATTGCAATTAAATTAATAAATAAGAGCGATTGCCGTCGGATGGTTATACTTGAAACCTCCCCATAATATCAAATCTCAACTAGTGTTTACTTTACTACTGTATTTTTGTCGGCTTTGCTTGATCATGGATCTTTAATTGATCTCCTACTGCGTGCTAACTTTTTTCGAAGGATTTAAGGTAAACAAGGTAAGTGTAATTATTTTTATAATACTGTTGTTTTGTGTGTTGTAACTATTCAAAAACAATCCCAATGTATGAATTAGTTTTTTATGTTTTTAAATGTTGGTGATAGCATATTAAAATTTGTTTCAACTAAAATCTGTGCTACAACATAATATTTACAAACTGTTTTTTACTCTAAATACTATTTTTACTCTAAATACTGTATTTTACTCTAAACACAGTACTTTATTTTAAATACTATAGTGTTTTAAACTTTTCTTCACTAACAATTATCATGAAATATGTGACAGAGTGACAAGAACCATTAATTTTTCTTTCTCATGCTTTATTTATGAGGATAATATGTAAAATAAAACAAAATAGTTTAAGTGATAAGTGATTGTTATTGTTGACTTTTTAATATAAAATCATAATAATTCACAATAAAATACAATACAACACCCATATTATACAATTACATTTGAAATAACCCATTATGGAACCAGAAATAGTGTTAATTTAAACCTTTACTTCACTGAAGAATAATTCCACAATAGTGTTTAGAATAAATTTGCCTCAGATCAAATAAATAAGTTTAGACTAGACAGAAATAATAAATATCAATATTAAGCTTCATTTGATAAATGCTACAAATATAAAAAGTTCAACTTTTTGTTAAGTACCCATTAGATTTATTATGGAATACTTAAAATTAATTTTCATTTATTATTAGATCAATGTGGATCTGAAAACAATTTTTTTTTCAGAAACAGAAAGGAAATATGTTGTCCAATGAGGCAGTGGCCTTGTACAATTATCAAATTTAAATAATTAGCAAACTTCTACAACTGAACACAGTCGGCGAAGATGACAATGGTTTTTGGGTTGAGAGACTAATCACAAAAAAGTCTTGAATTATTAAAAGGATGCGATAGAAAAAATAACAAAAACGCAGCCAGCGCCCGGCTCTAGGCCATGTGGTTGAGCCGGGCCCGTGTCGCGCCGTGTGCAATCGTGACATACGATGTTCTGATGTGGCCGAAAATCAAGTTCAAAGATTCCATTGCATACATAAGTACATTCAGGTGAAGCTTATAAAAGCTTGATAAAAATATAATTTAACATTTGTTTTGAATAAAAACGGTGGGCGTAAGGGAAAACGTATAAGTTTTATTAGTTGTTATAACTTTTAAATATTTTTATTTCGAAGAGAAAAGAACATTCTTCTCCTTGTTACATCTCAAAATTGCAAGAACACGGGGATATGGGATCAGTGAAGAGAATAGGTTTGTCTGGCCGTGTTACGAGCCAGGCTAGCTCAATTGGTTAGTGCACCACGACGGAGAAGAGGGCGACCCGGGTTCGAATCCCGGCCCTGGACAAATCTTTTCTCTTCAAAATAAAAATATTTGATATTAATATTAATAGGTATTGCTAGCACTGGCATACATATTGCTTTTGTCTTGTTTCTCGGTCCTCATGGGTAACGAATTTTGGGAATAACCATTGAATTTGAGGATGATTTCCGCCGAATCACCTTCCTGCACAATTGTTGTCTTAAAAACAGTACAGTCGCTAACGTGTACCGAACCCTTCATGGACTATAGTTGAGCAAGTGTATGTATATATATATATATATATATATATATATATATACAATAGATGTATAGGGGATAAGACATAAGTTAAGATCATATTAGTTTCCAGCTTTTAAACTTTTTCTTATGGTTGATAAAAAAAAATCAATACCATTATTACAACGGGAATGTTCTGCTTTACCAATATTCAAATTTTTTTATTTTATAACTCACATGGAACTATCAAATACCTTTATGGAAAAATTAGTTTTTTTGACTTATGACATTCTTTTGAAGAAGCGATAATCTACAGTCCAGGTGAATATGTAGTTTAAGTCGAATTTTCTCCAAAAAAATGTCTTGAACTTGGGGAAACGGACTCATGTTATTTTCGTAGCAAATGAGGAGCTTGGTCAGACATTGGCTTAAAAAGGAGTTATTGATTATATCACAACTCCATTGTCCAAAACAACGAGAATGATACGATTCCGTTTCCCTCAATAAAGTTAACAACTCACGGACGAAATTCGACTTAGTTACTTATTTATCATGGCTACAAATATATAATATAAATTGTTCTGTAAAACACGCAAAGGGATTAGTTGTCAAATTTAAAAGATTTTTCACTTTTGTATGAGCTTTTTTCCATGATAAGGCTGTATGAAATTCAAATTACTTTTCCTTAAACTAGATAAACCTAATAATAAAACTTAGTCCTATAGGTCAACTTGGTATGCAAGGTTAAGTTGTCTCGGAGTTCCCGAGGATAATATGTAAATTATACAAATAGTTATGAATGCGTTTAGCTCATTTGATTTTTAATTAACTTCAATATATGTTACATTAACAGCTCACTTTAATGTCTATTGTTTCATTAAATTTAATTGTGGTGCATTTACATTACTTTAAAAGCATTTATTACCTATTTATTTATTGATAGTACTTTAGCAAACGATTGAGGTTAAATTTTCTGGATGCGATACTGCGCAAGAGCAAATGTAACATACAATAATAATAAAAATCTTACTTATTTTTATTTATTTATGTTATTCTAGCCCCTGTCCGCCTGATGGCGAACTAACCCCGTTGTTTAAATTGAATTAATCTGTTCAAATCAAACGGACTACCATTGTTGTATAATTGTATATTTGTCTACCTATTGTAAAAACAAAAAAGAAATTGATTCAAAATTTCTTATCAATTAATTCAATTTTTTACGACATATTTTTATTATTTCGCCTTATATGTACAAAGTATATTACAATATTTGAATTAACAAAACAATAAACAAATAACTAACCATTTGTTTATATTTTAGATGTGTATTTATTTTATTCTTATCTTTTATTAAATCATTTTTTTCTGTTTATATTTTGAGTCCATACATTATAACATAATTATAAATTTAACATTTGACAGCTTACTTATAAATATATCGATTTATTTAATCTAATTATATGTTTACGTTAGCTTATTTATTTATGTTATTCTAAAATTTTATTTATTATTTTTTAGTATCTATTTACTATTATTTAAATTATAATCTTCAAAACGCAATTCATACAGAATATTTTATAATCATACAACTTTCACAAAACAGGGAAAAATTCTTTCAATGTTCCATATATCTTTTAATGTTTTTTATTGTAAAATAAATTTCAAATTATAGTCATAACATCACTCAAGTATTTTATAAACTATCTGAACCGCATAATATGACTATTTTAATAAAAAAATCTTGAAGTATAAAAATGCCTGCAAACAAAAGTGGGAAACTGGTAACCAACATAGAACATACGATAGCTTAAAGGAATTGTAGAGTTGTCAAACCTCAAGTAGGGCGCTACCTCAATTTCAAGAGAGCTTTGAGTTGTGTAGTTTAATCGAGAAATAATATTATTGCTTACGTAATATATTGCAATGCAATTAAATAAAGGACCGCTTATTCGTATTAAGAAGAGAAAAAAGTTAGTCAAGAGGACTGCCGACAGAAGTGAAAACTAAAGACTTTGGAATAACTGTTTTCTTTTTTTGAATTTCTAAATCAAATTTAGTCTGAATTATTTAAATTTCAAATTTCTAAATTTAAATTATTTACACTTCCTCAAGCTTGTTTCCTTGGCCCAATCCTTTATACAGTTTATACAGATGACATCCCAACTCATCCTAATAATATCCTTACCACGTATGCTGATGATACATGTGTATTATCAGTCAATACCAATCCAGTTATTGTATCCCAAAGCCTCCAATCCCATATCACTGATCTTGAAGAATGGCGTCAGAACTGGAGAATTAAAATAAATTCTCAAAAATCCCATCAAATCATTTTTACCTTACGTCGTAAACCAATGACTTCCTGCCCTTCAGCATCCTTTAATAATATCCCACTTGTGCCTGTAGAACAGATCCCGATACTTAGGGTTGCATCTCGACAAACGATTAACCTGGAATCCTCATACGAGACTGAAAAGACAAGAAACCGCTCGACCTTTCAGGCTATTTCAACACTTACTAGACAAACGCTCTAAGCTCCCAATTAATTACAAAAGACTCATCTACATGATCATCATACGACCTATTTGGACTTACGGAGTAGAGCTTTGGAGCTCCACTAAGCCATCGAATTCCTCTCGTATCCAATCCCTACAATCCAAAATCCTTCGTAAAATCCTCAACGCTCCTTATTTTGTTAAGAATAAAGTCATCCATAACGACCTTAATGTCCCATTTGTTGCTGATTTGGCCCGAACCCGGTATCTATCCTTTCATAACAAACTTCATTTCCACTCAAACCCTCTAGTTTCAAACCTAGCTTCCTCTTCAATCAGGCGTCTGAGAAGAAGATGGCCACGTGACCTTCTTAGTTGAACATGCGATTTGAGTACTACCAGTGGGTAGTTTCTCTACTTGTCATTATATCATGCCATTATGTATCACTCAGCCAATTTACTTGTTATATTACTGTAATATAGTTGTAAATATCAATAAATAAATAATAAAAAAAAATTATTAACACTAATCTGGTTTTTACATACATATATTGACTTCGAACAATAACTATATATTTACAAAAGGCTTCAGTGGTTTCTTTTGGTTTAGACCGTGCAGCTGAATTTTCCACCAACGTTTCGCCAGACATTCTGCTGCCTTCCACAAAGCTTTGTTGAGACTACATATAATAACTATATATATTTTCAAGTAGTTTATTTATTAATCAAGCTCAATTCAATATATCAAGAATACAATTGAAATAATAATAACTATATACTTATATTCTTTTACCTTGTATTTGTATCTACAAAATTTTTTTTTTTTTAGCATTATTATCACCGTTAAGTTCAACAATAATTAGATCACTTGTACTTCCAATCATTTCATAAAACAAGATATTTAAAAAGTAGAAATAAAATATTTTAGGAGAAACGAAAAGTCCAACTAGTGAGTGATAATTATTCTTTTACCACCGGAATTCTAACCTTTAAACTAAAGTTGATTAAAACAAGTTATATAACTCGTGCACAGGCCGCTATGTGTCGCCATTCTCGAGCATGTTGCTGACGCGAACCCACAAGTTTAACTCCCACCAAAAGTCGCTAAACGAGACTAATGAAGTTTTCACTTCAATAATTACCAGTAAAATAAAATAAAATCGGACATCGAATAAATCATTCTGTCATTTAGGGAAAATTCAATTTTCTGTTCTACTTTTGATTTTATACCAAACTAAGTAATTATTGAATAGGAGAGTAAAGATCAAGAAAGAGAAGAGATAGATAACGTGACCATTAAAGATTTTAAAAGAAAACAAGGATTGAAGACAGGAAGGAACGAAAGGGAGTTTTCTCTCGATTTCACCGACAAATGGCAAATTGGCCTTAACAAGTTTTTTATTAGTAGTTGTATAAACAACGTTTATTTTATTGCCCATTAAATTATTACTCTGTGTCCAGGTATGAAGATTCTCAAATTAGTACTTTCATGAATGTTAGTATAGGCAACTAAATCTTATTTTTGTCTTACTTATTTTATAGCAATGGATTTAAAAATAAAGAAAATAATCATAACTGATTAAAATTATAGGAGGTGAAAGTTTCAAAATATAGCATCGAATTAGTTTCTGATATGCATGCAACATATCAGCCATTTAGATAACTCCCAACTTTCAAAAACAGTCTTATTCATAGTTTTCGCTCGTTTAGTCAAGCAATTTTGTAGCCAAAGTTTCAAGTTCAGAACCGGACTAAAACCCGTGAGAAATAAGGCGCTAGAGTGTCGTGTTTTTCTTGGCTAAACTAGCGAAAAAATAGGGTTTTGAAATTTTGGAGTTATCCACTTTTGGCCCCAACCCAAGTATATTTTAGAGCTTAAATTTTTTATTAAAAAAATAATGTAATCTGTGGAATTCCAAAGCAATATGAATTGGAGGTATGAGAATACATCACCCCAATAAATAGTGAGAAAAAATTTAATAAATGAATAAAAAGTAAGTATGTTAACTTGATTAAATCACTATACAATTAAAATAAATTATAGAAGCGTACCGTCACTGTCAAAACATCACCGCTTATCTACAATTTTTGGCGAAAATGAGTTAGTAAAAGTAAGGGACGTATTAAGGTCAGCAATATGGCAGAGTGTGATTTTTTGATACTTCTCTTCAATCTTTTTAGTAATAGTTCTAAAATTGTATAGACGAAAAATAGATTATAAATTGCCAAGTCTACAGTCGGCGGTTTTGTTTTTTTGTCTCCGGTAAAATCGCCCAATGCGTACTTATTATTGTTTTGACAGAGACGATATGTAAGCTCTTAACAAAACGACAAAAATGTGCTAGAATTCAATTGAAAAAATACAAAAATATAGCCTCATGTCTTTAAAATACTAAAAAATAACTAACCGTTATAATCATCAAAATATGCACAATACACGAACTGAAATTTACATAAATTCATTATTTTAATTTGGAATATGACCTAGTGATGCCTGAATAGCAAAACGTTGGCCGAGTTTTTCCATTATTTTAGAGCCTATAGGTTTCGTTTTTGGACTTTTCCAATAATTGGATCTCCTACAACTACACCTCCAAAAGTCCATCTCCATTAAAAGCAGTTTTCTTGCCGAGTCAGCTGAAACGGACCAGGTTTCTGAAGCATATAGGGCAGTACTTATATGATATGAACTGCAGAGTCTCTTTTTTGTTGTCATCATGACGTCCTTACTCCACATTTAGCCTCCTAATTACTTTTCTGCCTCTTATTACCTTTTCGTCGATACATTGTCTGCTGCTGCTCCCTTTCGAAAGGCACCTGCCTAAATATTTAAATTGTTCAGTTGGGGTCAAACCCCGCTCCCCAACATTTAGTGAGGAATTTCCACTGCTATTTAATGCCATGTACTCGCTTTTTGTTTTACTGATTTCCAGGCATCCTGCCTTATAGGCTTCCAGCAGTTTCCTCATCATAAAGTAAGCATTGCTTTTAATATACCAATTTTATATTTCGAGATAAAACTCAATCACAAAAAATTAAAAAATCAAACAGTTTCTAGGAAACCACAAAAAGCTTACCCCTTTTAATATCCCTAATTTATGATAAAACTCAATCACGAAATATTAAAACAAGATACAAAAATTGCGTTACCTCAGTAAATGTCCGCAACCTCTATAATATATGAAGTAATTTTTCGAGAAAATTCAAGAAGAACAAAGAAGAATTTCGAGATCCAGCGGAACTACCATATATTGCGGTAATTCTTTTAATTTAATTAATTTTAAGGTTTTTTAAAAATCTTCTATGTTAACTTATAAACTAAAATTATAAAATATTTTCATACCGTGGGCTAAATATGAAACTCGTTTCTTAAGGAGTAAACTCCAAAAGCAACTATAAATTATTTTTATAACATTATTTTTATATATTTCTACTTTAATGATAAATATATGTGATTTAAGCATCAGAAGATAAGTTCACCTTAGAAACTTTATTGGCCAGTACCGCAAGATTAAGTCCAGGATAGTGATAGCTGTCAACACCAAGTCCCAATCTCCTGAATTAATTCTACCCGTAATGAAAGACTTAGCGAGGAAAACCAGGAACGTGTGATCTTCTTGTCAACAATAAAATTCTCTATTTCGAGATAAATATTTATTTATTTATTCGAGTTTTTTTACAATTAATGTACCCCGATACCAAAAATCATTTCTCGCGAATCCTTCCTATCCACCCATTCTTCATCTTGCTCACGCAGCCCTCTTGCTCCTTCTCTTACATCCTCCATCCATATCTTCCTATCTTTCTTCTACAATTTGGCGAATATAGGAAGAGTTTCTTACTGTCGCTCATTTTCATCAGGTGGCCAAAATATTGAACCCTCCTGGTCCCTATTTCGTACAATATATTTTTCTCCTCCCCTATGTTTCTCTTATAACACTATAGGGTAAGTGTTGGAGCTTTGAGATGCCGCTGCTACGTCTTAAAAAGTAGAGGGAAATGAAACTCTGAAAAAATTTTGTAGGGTAGAAAATATAAAACCCTGCTGTACGATATTTTAGTTTTATTATTATTTAGTGTATACTTTATATAGTAGTTAGTTTTAGTTAATAAAAATATAATCATAAGATTATTTCAATTATCTTTTAATCGTGAACAAAATGTTATAGGAATTGTATTACCAAAAAATGTAATAATGCTTAAAAGGTCTATGAAAACAGGTGTAGGGAGGTTCGCCGGTAATTCAGTTAATGATAGTTTTTATATTTAACAAGTTCTGTTATATTAAATTAACAGGAAGGTAGATTGATTGGAATAAAAAAATTAATAGTGGTTAATATTCTAGAAATTTTACCAGTTTTTTTTTTTTTTTTAATTCCTTTTACTCTATAATCAATCGGACTTACCTTCATCTATTTTTCTTTCCGTTTTACTTTTAAATAGATAAATCATTATATTTATTATTCTTTACTACTTGTCAATCAGTAATGGTAAAAACCATCCTTAAAAGCCTCTCATCTTCAAAAACAAAATAGCTTTATAGTTAAAAACTAAATCTAGATAAGCTCAATACTAATTAAATTACGGAACTTGTTTAATTGAATTATTTGATAATCACTTAGATGTTTCAATTTTGGAATTTTGAGGTTTTTTGTAGTGTTCGGGCCCGAATCGCATTATTTTAATTGGGTCACATTTGAGATTTTTTTTAATGTTTACATTTATTTTATGTAAGGTTACATTTATGTTTATTTTGTGAAAGGTTTTTTAATTTCAATTAATAAGGTAATAACAACTAACAACATAATACATAATAACTAATAACAAAAGTAATAGAGAAGGAAGAATGAAGGATTATCGACGTGTTCTGTTTACGTTCCGAGGATTGGAGTCCATATTTACTTTCAACAACTATGATGTGATCCGTCGTTTACAACTCTGGCACTGTTGAGTTCACTACTGTTCAGTTCTAATAGCCGCGGCTGTTAGCCGGCTATCCGGCCGGCTCCGTACCTTGTTTTATCGCTCTAACGAGTACTAATGAATTTTACAATTCAAATACATTATAACGTATGACAAATCACACTACAATGATTTCTTACGGAATCATTTTGTCCCTTTTATGAACTTCCACTCAACTGGTGACTGGAAGACTGGATTGATCAACTCAACCGTTTCTACTTCAACGATCTATACAAAAAAGGGACTCTCGCCATCTTGGTACCGCTAATTACATCAACCCATGGGTTCGTACGAGTATAATTACGAATTTTATTATTAGTGTATGCGCATAAAATTAAATCAGAATAACCATTCGAAAATACCTAAACTTTAGTTATCTAAAATAATTTGTTTTTCTTTCATGTGAAGAATCGTATTATGTGCATTTCTTTATTTCTTTATTATTCTTATGAAATTATTGATAATACTTTATTTCTTTTTAAATCATAAAATGGTATTAAGGCCAACATAATAGCCATTAGACATACAATGACCCACTAATTAAAACTTTCAATTAAAAAGAAAACATTTTTAGTTTATGGAAATTTTAAATATATATGGAAGTTTTAAATGATAAACTTTGTCGAAGTTAAGTTCTATTTTTTTGTTAAGGTGAATGATTTACCAAGTTAAATTTTCTTTTATTTACCATATTAAATTTACAATTACAATACAATTTTGTGATTTTGCAATATTTTGTATTTTTGCTTTAATTATTAATATACGATTTTGTTTCCTTCTTACACTGTAAGTTATCATATTACCCTTGATTATCTTTTTTCTTTTTTGTTTGTTCACATTGATATTTCATTTCAGCTTATTTATGTATTTTCTTTGTTTTATTTACTACTTATTTTAGGAACCTAAGCTTGTCAAACATCGCACTCCAGCGAAATCCAGCTTATCAGGCTGACTTAAAATAAATTTTTTTTTTTATTTTTATTTTTTTTTAATCTTCCCTTTCCAAGTCGATAACGTGAGACAGATTGGGTGATAAAACATGTAGCTCTACGTAAGAGGAATATTCCACTATTTATTCCTCCGCTCGCATGAAATTTCGCGAAGTAGGTTTTGAGTTTATCGTGAACATACAGACAGACGGGGCGGAGGACTTCCTTATATAAAATAGATATTGCAGCATCAATTACTCATATAATATGAAATTCAATTCCTCTTTTATTAACGTTGTCAGGAACTGAATTGTTTTATAACCAAATCGTTTAAGTGATTACTATGTTTTATGTCTTAAATTATTATCTGTTTTTCCAAGGATGTTTTTGACCATCTTGAGCTAAGATTTATTAAATAAATGTGTTTATTCCTTACATTTCCTGCTATGTAACGATTTATAAGATAATATCTTATTCAAATCTGACTGTTCATCTCTGAGTACCCACTTTGTAGGGGCTGATAGAGCTTCAGACTTGTCCTCGGTCACTCTCAACCGCCAGATTTTCCCCCTTATTTTGGGTACCCTATTTATATAATATTTTATAGAGGCTGGGTGTACCCCAGGAGGGTCCTAGTTCCTATATCATCCATCTTCCGCTGCAAACAGACTAAATAAAAATCATGGCCAGGAGCGGGATTCGAACCAGGATTTCCGGCCTGGCAACTCAGTACTCTACCACTGAGCCCCTCCGCTACCGATATTATGTACAAAGAACAAAATAAATCTTTATGAATTAAGATCAAACGTACCACATCTTACATCAACAATCCAAACAGACTCATCAATCACAGACAGTAACCTTACTCGAAGGAGTTCAATAAAATACAGTAATTTAGAGCAGTGGTTCCCAAAGAGGGGGGGGCGAGACCAGTTGAAAATAAAGAAAATTCATACTTAGTTTTCATTATTTTCTCTTACCGGTACTTGTTTATCTTAAAATGAAAGTTATAATGTTGTATTTGTGAAAGTAAAACATGTTGTTTTTCTCATAGACTCATACGAATTTTGTCCAAGACTGTATCTAAAGTGGTTTGATAGGGCTTCTGATTGCATTAGCAGGCGGCCATTCCTGCTACTGGATTCAGTGATGCGAACCATCCACTATAAAAAATGGGTAACGAAACCACAGGGAGAACCTCATGGGTGGTTTGGAATCCTGCCTATCTCATAGGTAAGATTTTCTCCTTCTTTTACCTCCTCCAAGTTCCATTCTGCTTCGAGTTGTTCTACCCCAGGATCTGCATTTTTCTCAGTCCCTCCCCATCTTTGTCATCCCCTAGAATCTTCCCAATAACTAATCGATACACTTGCCATCTTACATATTTATTTTTTATAATTATGAATATGATGAAGAGCAGTGGGCTCAGACTCTCTCCTTTGACCGTCGACAGGGCCGGCTTTACCTTGTGTGCAGGGTGTGCGGTGCACACGGGTGCCGGGTCTCAAGGGGCGCGCCGCGAGGTGCCCCTTGCAAAGTATAATATACTTCTATGAAAGAAGGTGCCACCCCTTGCTTAAAGGGGCCCATTCCGACACGGGCAGTCCATGGAAAAGTTAACTCAAAATTGTTTCCAAAGACTCGGTTGCCGCTCGTCTCCAAACGGTGCCTTTAGAGTTCATGGGTCGGCATTTTGACAAAGTAGGTATTAAATACTCTTTCAAGTTTCCACAGCCACTATTTATACTATTCCAATTATTTGAGTCTCAATTAAGCCTTGAAGAAGTCAGCAGCATGTCTGGCGAAACCTTGGCAGAAAATTCACCGACACGGTCTAAACCAGAAGAAACAACTGAAGTTTTTTGTAAAAGTAGGGATTGTTTCAACGTGAAATCAACCTTGCAAGAAATACTTAAAAACTATAATCGCGTAGAGTTCACAGAGGTCAGAGGTCAGATAAGACCTCGTCAAATAGTGAATGATATATCATCGACGCTTTCATCTCAAAACTGTTTATAGTGCAGAGCAGGTGATCATAACGGTAAGTAAAAGTGCTATTTATTTACTAGTATTACCTAGGTATTTATTTAGGTTAGGTCTTATTTTGTTAATTACTTATTTGTATGTATGTAACCTTCGTTATGTGCCTACTACTGATGAAGTGGCTCATGTGGCTGTGGGGTTGGATTTCTTTATGTACTTTTATGGTTTTTAAACGAGTAACTGATCTTACCTTACCTTTTTAGGTTTTTAGGGTTCCGTCCCCAATAGTCAGAAGGATATTAAAATTGTAGTTGTGGATATATGAGTGCTTTCAAAATAACTACCATCGATCATTTCAGGTTATGAATGTACTTAGTACGTACATATGATGTGAATAACTTTTGCTTTGGGGCCGCTGCTGCTCTGAAATTTCAAAAAACAATCAGCTTTCGTCTTTTGTAGATTTTTCGTGGTTTACTTACACGCGTCATTTTATATTTATTTTAGTGTGATATTTAATGTTTTTACTAAAAGCTCATTTTTTCACTGTCAGGGCATGAATATGAGACTAACATATTCTCGATACGTCGCCTCAAAGAAGTTGAAATAAACTGACTGAAACTCAAGAACCAAAATATAATATATAGTATAATATAATATAATATAAAAATATAATATATATATATATATATAGTTTATTTCTCTATAATATACAATAGTAATCATCAGTAAAATTTATTTAATTATATATAGTTTTCCCTTTATAAATAACAGGAGATGTATAGCAATTCCAGTTGCTGCTCCGACCTGCAGGGACTCAGAAGGACGATGCTGTACTGAGTTAGGAAGGGATAGCCAAGGGCATTAATAAAGGCGGAAACTGCTGAGGCTGGCTTTATTTAGCTGCAGTTGCCGACCGCTCCCTTCATAAAGTCCCTTTTTTATCGTACCATCTGCACTTCTCATAAAGTTGTAGCTTAATTTGAAGTCCGTTCGCTGAAAATGGAAGACAAATTTATTTCCCGGGATACTGTTCAACGGCGATTTAAACGTTCCAATTCTGAGAGAGTTGTTGGGGAATTATCCTTATGACGCGATTCCTGAAAATACCCATTCGTTACATAATATTAAATTAATTAGTATAGCTTAGCATGTATATTTGTGTATACTAATTCCTTGTTTAAAAGGAGCATTATTTGTTTAATAATAATAAAAAATATAATACGTTAAATCAATAAATTAGAGCCAAAACTCAAAATGAAACATTCAATTTTATTAGAATGCAAATGGAAAAAAACCACAAGCAAAGCCTTATGTTTCAAAATTTTTTATGTAAAATACAAACACTTATCAGTCGACGTTTCGCCTATTCAGGCATTATCAAGACACAATATAAAGTAAGTTCAATCACATCTCAAAACAGAAGTGCAAAAACATCCCAACGAATAATCGCTAAAAAAGGCTCATAATCCGGGAACGCACCTCCACCCCAAGACGGTGAATATGAATAGAAAACTTTGAGTTTTGGTTTGAACGTCTTGGGGTGGAGGTGCGTTCCCGGATTATGAGCCTTTTTTAGCGATTATTCGTTGGGATGTTTTTGCACTTCTGTTTTGAGATGTGATTGAACTTACTTTATATTGTGTCTTGATAATGCCTGAATAGGCGAAACGTCGACTGATAAGTGTTTGTATTTTACATAAAAAATTTTGAAACATAAGGCTTTGCTTGTGGTTTTTTTCCATTTGCATTCTAATAATACGTTAAACTCAAAAATATTGGGTATGACTTTAGTAAAACATTTGGCCAACTCATTATAAATTCCTTGAACTGAAAGCTTATATTTTTAATAAAGGATAAATTATAAATTAGTCAACCGAGATTTTCGCTCGAAAATTAATGACGGAAAGAGTCACAGCATTAAAAACATATTTTAAATAAATAAATATATATTTAAATGCACATTATAAATATATATATACACACGTATATATGTATATGTTTACCTTAGCAGGTCTTTCAAGTTCAATTTTTTGCGCGATAACGAGAAACATATCAATAATACAATCAAATTTATTAGAAATATCAAGTTATTTCTAATAAATTTAAAACCAGTATTATTTTTAACGACTTGGAGGAAACCAAGACCTGGTAAGCGGGTTGTAGCGCCGTAATAAACGGGAAAAAATATTAAATTTAACAATAACCACCTTAATCTTACATATTTTATTTATTTTAGTCGTTTCATTTTATAGTTTTTCAATATATTAGTTATTATTTGCCCTAGTTCTTTTAGTATATGTACCGCCGAAGCGAGTATACCATCCTGACATCGGATCTTCCCCCATGAGAGAATAAGACTTCAAAGTAAATTAGAGTTTCCCCCCAGCCAACAAATAGTTGGTTACAAAAAAAAAAAGCCTAAAAAAAAACCACAACGCAGTATTAATACTGAAGACAATTGTCCTCTATGCTTAAATGAATCACGTGACGATTTAAAACACATCCTTTTCGACTGTCCATTTTATACAGAACCTAGAAAAAAATATATATGTTCGTACGATCACAATATGTATACAGTACTGAATCCTAAACACAACAATGATATTATTAATCTCTGTTACTAACTACTACTCAGTCTCTCATAATTTGCAATTATTTTTATTTAATAATGAAATAATTCGGGTTTTTTAGTTTTAGAGAGGCAATAACAACCATTAATAGTTTTTACAATGATGATTCAATGATGCAATGATGAAATTTTCGTGTTCAAATCCGGATGAACCCTCCGGTCAAGCCTAATGGGTCTTAACCAGACTCTTATTTATGGAAGAAGCTGGTGGTTAAGTGTGATCCCGAACAAATCATCTTGCTAATCCGTTGTCTTATAAATAGTACAGTTTCTACCATGTACTGAACCCAAGGAGTAGTTGTAATGGTAGTTTTTTTTTTTTTATTATCACTGTTTTTCTATTACACCTTTCAAAACACATGTTCTACAAAACATAATTCGAATTACCAATAATTTAATAATATCTTATTTCAACCCTAATTAGTAGGGGCGACCTGTGGTCTAGTGGTTAGCGTAACAAACTACTAAACCCAAGATCGCGGGTTCGTAGCCCGGCATGTGACCCTAGGATTATTTTAAGGCAGAAAAAAATCCTTAGTTACGCCGTCCTTCGGAAGGGACATTAAACGGGGGTCCCGAGCCTGTACGATGTCAGGTACTCGTTAAAAATCCCTATCTTAATTAAACCTGGGTAGGCAACATTTAGAGCTCCCACTGTAGCATCGTCCGATTAGCCACAGCAGCATAAAGTGACGTTAAATGAACAAAAAAAAAAAAAAAGTAGTGAACTTTGAATGCTTTTTCTACTTAAACTATGAAAGATAGAAAAAAACAGCAGCAGGGGTCACTTGTGGAATACATAAAAACCTGCTATGCCCCAGGTTGGGGGTTCGCAGCCCGGCAGGTGGCCCTAGAGTTTTTTAAAAGGGTAAACAATCCTCGGTTTCACGGTCCTTCGGGCGTGACGTAAATAGGGATTTCGGGACTGTGCAGTATCATTTACTCGTTAAAGATCCCTATCCTAATTATTCTTGGGTACGCAAAATATAGGACTCCCACTGTAGCATCGTCCGATTAGCCATAGCAGCATAAAGTGACGTTAAATGAACAAACAAACAAACCCTAATTAGTACAACAGTTACTGTGTTGTTCGAAAAGGAAGACAAGATAAAAGAGACACGAATCTCCTAAACAATGCTTTATCCTTTTATTTATTCTTGTTTCTATGTGAATGATAAATTCGATGAAGAAAGTGACTTAAAAAGTCCGAAGTATAAAACACCATTTCTGGAAAAAAAAAAAAAAAAAATACACTCTAATTGGACAGAGTTGGTAGGAGTTGGCTGTCAAAGCAACTTTCATTGGCTTTCTAAACTGGACCGTTTCCATCTCTTTAGCTTTACCTTTACCCCCACTTTTACCAAAACAATTTATCTTTACTCCTCAGCAAGAGAGAGAAATAACGAGTCAATAACGATATTTTCTTTTTTTTTTGTTTATATTTCATTGTTTGGCCAGTTTATTTCGGGGAATCATAGCATAATTTAAATTTATCCCTAACCGTATAAAAACCACACAAAGAAAATATCTTTCCTCGCCTCATTTAATTTTTTCTTTTATTTCAATGAAATCCTATACAATAAAATACATCCCTTAGGAAGTAATTCGTTATTTTATAGTTAAGCTTGAATTTTATTGTTATAATCGATTTTACTAAATACAGGAAAAAACAGAACCTTCAAACAAACATAGGACGATTTTAAAATCACATTGTTTCTTGCTTTACAGCTTTAAGAAGTTTTTGAACTATTAATTTTAATCTCGAGGATGTGAGAGATCTTGGTGTGTAAAGCCAAGTGAAGATCCAGAAAAAAAATACCTGTACCACTACTACCCGTGAACGAGTCTGGGGTCAGTACATGGTAGAGACTGAACTGTTTCATGGAGAACGGTCATGCAGAGGGGTGATTAGCCCTTGATCACGCTCAAACACAAGTTTTCCCCCTATTTTGGGTACTCAATTTATAGAGGCTGGGTGAGCCCTAGGAGGGTCCCATATTAACCATCTCCAGCTGCTAACAGACTAAATAAAAGTTTTGCCAACAGCGGGATTTGAACCAGGGTGTTCGGCATGAACCACTGAGCCAATCCACTCCCTAGTGAGGATCCAGGGTGATATTTAATTTGTTAAAACTAATAGATGGACCCTGTAGGATCTGCAGGCCCTCATAGGGCTCTCTCTCTCTCTCTCTCTCTCTCTCTATATATATATATATATATATATATATATATATATATATATATATATATATATATACACGTTTCTTTTTTAATACAAGAAACTATGTCAGGTTCTCCATATAGGTCTTTAAGTTCTTGGTCCCTTTTAACGCGGAAACAGTTTCCTTCCTTAGTTGGGCCATACACTCTTCTAAAAATCTTTCTCTCCCATGCATTCAATAATCTCTCATGCTGTTTGGTTAGAGTCCACGCCTCCCCACCATAGGCAACGACAGGAAGAAGTATCGTCTTATATACCCTTATTTTGAGACTACGGGGTACAGCTCTATTTTGGAGCACGTTTCTGAGGGACTAATAGCATCTGTTACCGTTTTCAATCCTCGCCTTTATTTCATGTTCCAGTCTGTTGTCTTCTGTAATAACGGTGCCAAGATATTTAAATGTCAAAACTGTACCCTCTTCCTTGGAGATATCCACTGGATGACAGTTTCCTGGATGAGAGCATGTATTTTGTTTTATCCATATTTATAATGAGCCCGGCCTTCCTAGCTGCCTCTTCACATTCCCATAATGCTTCCAAGAGCACGTTTTCATTTCTTGCTGTGATAACCACATCATCAGCATATGCGAGGTGTTGGGTCATGTTGTTATAAATACACCCTTCTCTTCTTGCTTTCGTTGTCACTACTATTTTCTGCAGCACCAAATTAAACAACACTGGTATATATATATACTTTTTTTAAATAGAAGTAAGTATATTACTATTGGCTTTCTCGTTTAAAAGTGCATCAACAAATTTCTTATTAATTTTACCAATGTTATTATATTTATATAGCAGTCCTTACACTCTAGACTTGTTTCATAAATTATGAAAACTACCCCTAATTTCTTGACATTGTCAAGTTGCGATATAGTCCCTAAGTTAAGAAACTTATTGCCGGTAGACGCAAGGAGCGAGGACTTAATTCCTTCTAAGTTATACCCCGGAGGCCAAGGACGAGATCTAATACTCAACCCGAGCCTCTAACATAATTTCTGATTCATTAGCAGCTTTCTCATAGTTAGCGCCCCCCCCCCTCCTTCACTTTATTGAGCAATATTAGTTAGCGTTAATTTAAACTAAGCCGGCCTAGGACATCAATTACATTCCCTGCAGTAAAGTGATAAAGTAGCTGGCGGATCATGTTGGCACTCATGGCCGTTCATTATCCGACGTCTCGGCCTAGTAAATAATCAACAGAGGTGAGCCTAAGGAAGGAAATTGAACAGTCAATGTTTTAACATTTACATTTATCGCATAAATTATATTAATCAAGTATTAAATATTTTGTTCACAATGCGATGTTCCCACTCTAACGCGCAGTACATCCTCAGTGCTATGACAGACCATAAAAATGTAAGAAAGAGAAGAAATTAAGAAAACATGTATATAAGAAGAAAAGATATTAGGGAGAATGATAGATAAACAGAGAGATAAAATTATTGAGTTAGAAAGATATATATATATATATATATATATATATATATATATATATATAGAGAGAGAGAGAGAGAGAGTGAGAGAGAGAGGAAGGAAGGAATTGTAATACAGTGAGAGTGAGGGAGATAGATAGATAGATAGATAGATAGATAGAGAGAGAGAGAGAGAGAGAGAGAGAGAGAGAGAGAGAGAGAGAGAGAGAGAGAGAGAGAGAGAGAGAGAGAGAGAGAGAGAGAGAGGAAGGAAGGAATTGTAAAACAGTGAGAGTGAGGGAGATGGATTGATAGATAGATAGATAAACAGAGAGATAAAATTATTGAGTTAGAAAGATATATATATATATATATATATATATATATAGAGAGAGAGAGAGAGAGAGAGAGAGAGAGAGAGAGAGTGAGAGAGAGAGGAAGGAAGGAATTGTAATACAGTGAGAGTGAGGGAGATAGATAGATAGATAGAGAGAGAGAGAGAGAGAGAGAGAGAGAGAGAGAGAGAGAGAGAGAGAGAGAGAGAGAGAGAGAGAGAGAGAGAGAGAGAGAGAGAGAGAGAGAGAGAGAGAGAGAGAGAGAGAGAGAGAGAGAGAGAGAGAGAGAGAGAGAGAGAGAGAGAGAGGAAGGAAGGAATTGTAAAACAGTGAGAGTGAGGGAGATGGATTGATAGATAGATAGATAGATAGATAGAGAGAGAGAGAGAGAGAGAGAGAGAGAGAGAGAGAGAGAGAGAGAGAGAATTATAGTGAAAGAGAGAGAAAATGAAAGAGGAGCAGAAAGACAGATAAGGAGAGAGAAAGATAGAAGAAGGAATATTATGACAGTGAGAGTTAGGGTGAGGGAGAGGGAGAGGGAGAAAGAGAGAGAGTCAGATAGGAGCAGAAAGATAGATAGATACGGAGAGAATGATAGAGTGACAGGAAAAGAAAGAGAAAATTACAGAATAACAGAGAGATAAAGGGGAGCGGAGTGGCTCAGTGGTACAGCACTGAGTTGCCATGGGGCAAATCCTGGTTCAAATCCCGCTGATGGATCATATGCGGAGATGGATCATATGGGATCTGAACACTATTGGGCTCACCTAGCTTATATAAACAGGGTAACCCATATAAGGGGAAATAATCTGGTGGTTGAGCGTGATCTAGGATCTATCACCCTCCCTCCACAACCATTTTCCATGAAACAGTATACTCTCTACCATGTACTGAACCCCAGACCCGTTCAGAGAGAGAGAGAGAGAGAGAGAGAGAGAGAGAGAGAGAGAGAGAGAGAGAGAGAGAGAGAGAGAGAGAGAGAGAGAGAGAGAGAGAGAGAGAGAGAGAGAGAGAGAGAGAGAGAGAGAGTGAGAGTGAGTGAGTGAGTGAGTGAGTGAGTGAGTGAGTGAGTGAGTGAGTGAGTGAGTGAGTGAGTGAGTGAGAGAGTAAATGTGTAACAAGTCGAAAACTGAAGAATTATAAAACCATATTGAGGCAATGCTAAATAAATAACACATAGTCAGGAGAGGTAAGCGGAACCATGAACTAAAAATGGACACCGTCTTTGTGGTTTTGTTGAATAGAAATTTTTGAGTTCACTCACGACAGAAAGAAGAGAATAGAGATATTTTCCCGGTAAAAAAAAAATGTATTAAAGAACTGTTTAGATTATAAATCTTTGTTTAACTAGTCAGTCAGTTTCTATTATTAAGGATTGACTTAATGCTTGGGATTGCCATTTTACGTCCCCACCCAAGGTCGGAATAACTAAGGACTTTTACTCCTTTTTAAAAAAATCAGGTTGTTATTCTACAGCACCACAGGTAACCACTACTGGCTGCGATTTGTTTGTTCTTGTATGTATAATTCTGTTTCAACTATAACAAATCTTTTTGAGGGGGTACGTGTCACATTTATAAGCCAGCTGAATCATTAGCTCCGCACTACACTAAGCCTTAAATTAATGCAAATACACAGGTAATAGCTAGACGCTATATTGGATTCCTTTTGTCTAAGGTAAATGACGAAAATAACAATGGAGCGAACAAAGAAGACGGACCATAAAAGATTTACCCCATCTTGGCACCAGCTGGAGGAACGAGTTTACAACCCGGGCTACCGCAGGGCCGTCAACGAACAAAGCCAACTTAGTCTATTTAAGTCCTTCTAGTAAGTACAGATTCAGAAGCGTTTCGGTTCGGTTGTGAATAGTTTCTAATTTGGTATGCCCTAGAATCCGAAATTCCCTAATTTTCTTTTTGAATATACTAACTACATTGTAAATGAGGGTTGGGTGAAGGATATTAAATCAAAGAAAGAAATGTAAATGAATCGTAAATACGAAAATGAAAATTCAGTTGCATCTTCCTTATCATCATAAAAAAAAAATTAAAGTCTTATTTTATTGTCGATTTTTATAAATTTTAATATCACGATCAATATGACAAACATATGTACATAAAAAAAAAAAGTTGCAAAATATTCCACTATAGTTTATTTAAAACACATTGATTAATAAACGACGTGCTGTTATTTATCTGCAACTTTCACTGGTGCAAGGTAACAGTCACTTATAGTTTAGTGATTAGCATAACATTCCCAAGATCGGGCGTTTACAGCCTCCAAAGGGATTAAAATATAAAATATTAATATTTTATAATATAAAATAGTTATATCGTTCTTCGAAAGGGACGTAAAATGAAGGACCTGAGTCAGTTCGATGTCCGTACTTGTTAAAGATCCTATCCTAATTATATCTGGATAGGAAACATTTAGTAATCCCACTGTAGCATCGACCGATTAGCCGTAGCAGCATTATGTCATGGATATGGCTGACACAGGCAGACTGGACCGTTCCCTGGAAGTGGAGCACCGTGCTCACCTTTTTATCTTCTCCAGGATTTACGACTGTTAACTTCCTCTCCAGTATACTCCTTTATTCATAGCCGCTTCCTCTACCTCCTCGAGAATAACTTGGCCCTTCAACTCCCTGATAAATAGTCCCGAGTTCTTTCACCAGTACGTTTAGGAAGATAGCACCATTTGTTAGTGCTATTATGGTTCCACGGGGACATTCGGGGAGTTGTAAAACACTTTGTGTTTGGCTATCTGGGGCTCCCTTCCTATGTCAGAGGATCCTGAAGAAAAAAATATATATTTTTTTTCGTGGCCATATGTCTACATGTGTGAAAAAATCTGGATGCATAAATTTAAAATAAGATTAAAGGATAAAACGAAAATTAATAATAATGTAAACCTGCACCACACTAACCCCTTAAGGTATTGGAATCAGTACAAGGTAGAGACCATTGTTTCTAGGCCAACGATTTTTCTGAAATAAGGCTCAACCTCAAAGGTTTTTAAATGTCCAGACATTTTCTGAAAGATTCGAAATACCTTGATTAGTAAGTTATTTAGGCTCTAGCGTCCTCACTCAGTCTCCACTGGCTAGACTGGTGACGCGGCTGACTGAGAGGCGCTGGGATCTCCTGGCATTGTGCCTCGGCACCCACTTCTGGGTGTAGGGGTTCGATTCGGAGTTCCCAGGGGCAGTATGTAAATATTGTATATAGTAAGTTATTAAGACTAAAAACTCTTAAATAAAATAACTTAATGCTACATGACGTGTCCTCGTAAAGGAGGTATACTAAAATAGTGGACGGTCACCTGTGGTCTAGTGGTTAGCGTAACAAACTTCTAAGCCCAAGATCGCGGGTTCGTAGCTCGGCAGGTGGCCCTAGGATTTTTTTAAGGGAGAAAAAAAACCTTAGTTACGTAAGTAGTGAACTTTGAATGCTTTTTCTACTTAAACTATGAAAGATAGAAAAAAACGTTACATACATTTTTTCCATGTTTTGTATTGTATATTTCAGAACAATAAAAATAAATGGGGGTCAAGAAGAAACTACATTTTTTGAAGGTCGGTATTGACCATTTTAAGTGAAAAGAACAAAAAATATTTTTTATTTCTGAAAACTATGCCTGAATAACTACAACTTTTACCTGAATCGTTTTTCTGAATTTTGGTTCGTTTAAAAGTTAAAAACGTTTGATCCACTTGAAATGGGACACCATGTATGTCATTGGTTCTTAGTCTATTGACTAAGAATACACTAACATTTAAAGCTTAAGCTGATCTCAGAAAATTAAACTTAAATTCGGACTTCTTCTAACATATTTTTCCTTCCAGTACTTCACGATTTCTCTTTAAAATATCAGTTTAAGTGAATACAGCAAAACAAAAACAACCAAAAAACTAAATAACCTCTTCCTGAAACCGAAAGTATTATCTTCTATCCAAAGTTGCTCATTTAGTATTGATTATTTGCTTAAGTATCATGATTGCTTGCATATTAATCTAGCAGGTTTAGGAGTTAAGAGCCATCATCCGATATTAAGAGGAATCGATCAATATTTTTTATAGATTATTATAATTATTATATAATTCCTTCAACGTAATAGTGAATATAAATTAAGACAAAATAAAAACAGATTTTAACAAAGACAACTTAATTAAATGTTAAGGGAATGTACAATTATTAAACTTTGCTTCATGTATAACTCCATAATGCATAGTAACAGAAATGGTTTATTTTAATTAATTGTTATTTTGATGGTGATTTTTGTTTTGAAGAGAAGATCGAACCCGGGTCGTCTGCATCTCCGGTGCAATGCTCTAAACCACTTAACTACCAGGGGTCGTATCCAAGCCAGACAAATCCGTTCTCTTCACTGATCCTATATCCATGTGTTCTCGCAATTTTGCGATCTACACACTGGGAAGAATGTTCATTGAACATTACTTTAATTAGGATGTTGTTGACTTACGTCAATATATTATTTGTAATTTATTTTTATTAATAGTTATTTTGATGGTGATTATTTTTAAATATTTTTGTTTTGAAGAGGAAAGATTTGTCCTGGCCGGGATTCGAACCCGGGTCGTTTGCATCTCCGGTGCAGTTCTCTAAACCACTGAGCTACCAGGGGTCGTATGCAAGTCAGACAAATCCTTTCTCTTCACCGATCCTATATCCCCGTGTTTTCGCAATTTCGAATCCCGGCCTGTCCTGGGTAGATTTGTCCTAATCTTTTCTCTTCAAAACAAAAATATTTAAAAATAACAGAAATGGTTTGTTATAGAAGATTTAAGAAATCTTTAGAATATGGTTGATGATTTATTTTATTTATTTTAAAAAAAATTATTTTATTGAATTGTACAACTGTAATATATACATCTAGTACAAATGCTGTATGAATAAATAAATACATGAAAGGACATGTAGAGGCACTACCCATTGGCAGCACTCTAATTACATTTCTATTATAGAAGGTCCCGAGGCCATCTTCTCTTCAGACGCCTAGGAGGATTGTTCGGGATGGTATTGGATGCAAGGATAGAAACTAGTGGGTTTGGATGGGCCTGGAGTTTACTAGGAATGATAGGTATCTGGAATGGGCTAAATCGGTAATATATGGAACGTAAAGGTCATTATGGATGGTTTTATTTGTGACAAAATAAGGAGCGTTTAGGATTTTGCGAAGGATTTTGGATTGCAAGGATTGAATACGAGAGGAATTTATTTTATTTAATTTTTTTTTAATAACTATTTAGAAGAAAATAATCCGGGTGGAGGAGAAAATAAATTATAGTCATAAACTAAAAGAAAATAGTCATAAACTACATATTTAATTATATTCATATTCTCCATTTTTATGAATAAGATAAAAAAAAACTATAGTTATTAGATAAACAAATATTTTTTCCCCGGAAATAATTACTTTTGTCACTTTTATTATACCTCGAAAACTAAAATAAAGGTCCTCTTATTATCTCTATATAAATTGAACTACAGTCTACAAAAATGATCAGGTTACAGATAATAAAAAATGTTAACTAATGAAACTAAATAGAAAAAACGATATAATAACAAAAATGAAAAGAACAGGTAGGTTCCTTCGATAGGAAAGAAGACATTTTCTATCTTAGGTCAACCCCAAACCAGACGCATTTCATCAATATCTGAATCGCAAGAGAATAATCTGAGTGGTTCTAGGTCTATTACGAGTACTATTTGAGCAAGCCTACTTGCTTCCTAAGGAATATAATTAAATAGAAATACTGAAATAAAAATGAGTCAAACTAGAAGAACAAATACACCATTCGTCAACTATAATAATGACTTCATGACTTGAAAACTAATGCATTACATTTCTTTTAACTAGAGAATGATCGCGATTCAGATTCTTTGAAGAAACATCATGAAAAGAAGTTTCAATAGTGGTAAAGTTGCGGTGAGAAAAAGTTAATAATTCGATGAAAATATCAGATTGTTTAGAGACAAAGGAAATATTATATATATAAATGTAGGAGGAAGAAAATGGTCCGGGCGGATGTCAACAATTCTTTTATATAGGGAGAACTGTTTATTTGAAAGCCAACATTTTGACCCACATTGAGATCAGGAGTTGACACGCCACAGAAGTTCTGTGATGTGAACTCCTGATCTCACCAGACCTGAAGAAAACCTGCAATGTGGGTCGAAACGTTGGCTTACCAATAAACAGTTTTGCCTATAAAAGAGAATTTTCTTGACCCCTACCCGGACCATTTTCTTTCCCTTAAAAAAAGAAATTATTACTATTGCAAACAAACTGAAAATTGAATTTGTAAATAATCAATTCTAAACGAGAAAATTTTAATTTTAAACTTACATTCAAGTTAGGCGAATTAGTCACTTAACATTTAAAGCACGGGTTTTTAAGTACCATCAAAACAAGAGGCGTATTGTACTTGAGAAGAGCTAATAAATAACTGGGGCCATGTTGGATGGCCAGGGGACAATCATGACCTGCCTCGACGAATACACGCGACCTTTTAGACCATTATTTTATCTGTAGCCCCGCTGTTGTACAATATTTTTATACAACAAAAACTTTAAAAAATAATATAATAGGTCATTTTTATATTAATATTAAACTCCTTATAACAGTAATTGTTTCGCTAAGTAACACTATGTACAGGGTCCGGCAAAATGACGTCCCCTATCTTAAAAAGTAATTATAGGCAAAAACATAGAGATACAGAAAAAATACTTATATTTGTGAATAAAAAATATTATCCCATTGACCTTAATGGGTTTTAAAAATTATGTTTGGTAAGTGGTGCCCCCCATTGTTGGAACATTGAGGTAGCCTTTCACGGAAATTTTCCATGACTCTTCGAGTCATTTCTGGTGGAATGGCGTGGGGCGTGAGACCAGCCTCGGTGTTTGGTGTGCCGTTGATGAATTTGGTGTATGGGGCCCATATTTCTTTTAAGAAGATGGCCTAACTGTAACAGTTTATTCAAATCGGTACTGTCACATGGTAGAGATTCCTCCGACCTAAGTTAAACCAGTTAGTTGGGGACGATGGAGAGAGGGAAGTCTGGTTTTAACAAGACGGAGCCACAACACACACTTATTGGCGTTCTTCTAGAAATTTGAAGAGAGTTGTATCCTGGACGTCTTCTCTCTTTGAGGTGAGACATTGCCAGGCCCCCGAGGTCACCCGATTTATCACCCTGTTAATTTTTTTCTCTGGGGACAATTAAAGGCTCAAGTGTACAAACATTGCCCCACGACCCTCAAAGCACTTAAGGAGGCAATTACCCAGGAAGTGGCTGCCATTTCACAAGAAATGACTCAAAGAGTTATGGAAAATTTCCGTGAAAGGCTACATCAATGTGTCAACAATGGGGAGCGCCACTTCTAAAGCATAATTTTTAAAACCCATTAAGGTAAAATGGCATAATATTTGTTATTCACAAATATAAGTATTTTTTCTGTATCTCTATTTGTTTGCCTATAATTACTTTTTTTTAAAAGAGAGGTCATTTTGCCGCACCCTGTATATTATAGAAGCTATAGTATATGGGTTTCGATTTTCTTTACGAAATTCGCAACTAATACATTTGTTTTGAAAATATAATGATGTACCACTAAAACCCATGAAGGGTCTAGGGTTCAGTTCAATGTAGAGACTGTACAGTTTCCAGGACAACGGTTCTCCAATTAGGTGATTTCCCGCTCACCCGCCAGCTTTTCCTCCTATTAAGGGTAACCAATTTATAAAGGCTGGGTAGAACCCTCACAAGGGTCTCCAGATCCTACAGGATTCACCCCCAGCTGTTAAAAGATTAAATAAATTATCAGCCACAGCCAGGTTTGAACCTGGGTCTTTCGGCACGGCTACTCAGCCCTCTACCACCCCGCTCCGGTATATTCTTATTTAGAAAGGATTAGTTATGTACAACCCGAAAATTCCCGTTATATCTGTCCGTCATATCGTTAAGTCTGTAATCACTTTTAAACGATGCGATAAAAAAACAAATTGATTTAAATAAATAATATATATGTATATATAACTTAAAGACTTCACCACTCCAAAGCATAAAAAAAAGAAGGTTAAGGGACAAATAACACACTTGAAGGCTGGTTAAACACTGACTTTATTCCTCTTATAATTCTCTATATATAGTATTTACAATGTTTGTTTATAAGAATTTGGTATTAGTGGATATACATCTCTTAGTCCCATCTTAACTCCCCCCTGCCAGTTTACGAACATCTTCGTAAACTCTAAAAAACAAAAAACAACAAAAAAAAAAGGATACTGGTACAACAACATAGTATAAGCTAAACTCAATCGTCACAAATAAACAAATTCTACAACTTACAAAACCAACTTAATACTATCTTACTCTATAGCCTCACTGGATATATACAATATAAGGCTTATACCTAAACTTTATTTACAATGACAAGGAAACTCTACCAAAAACAAAACATACAAAACATAAAAAAAAAATTATATACTTCTATATATCGCTAAATTCCTAAAACTACATAGAAACAGAGAAAAAAAAAAATATATACAATAATAAACTGAAATAAATACAATTTTATGATCGGCCCTCCCCTGCCGGAACCTTAAGTTGTTCAATATGAACGGTTCTCCGTTTCCTGGGCTCAACCAGACTCTGAATAGTGACAAGATTGTGCTCCCTAATCGTAATCACTTTGAATGGACCCTCATACCTGAGGACCTCCTTCGCACGATTCGACAAGATCTTTCTATAAACAATAGTACCTATTTTAATCGTACCCATGACATCTCTTACTCCCTCGTTCTCACGCGCTACTCTCCTACTCTTCTCTGCGGCCATTCGTCCGTGTGCTTTGCCCCAATGCCTCTCGAGCTCTACTCTGTTTGCATTTAATTGCTCGGCCATGCCCTCGTCCACCACCGTCTCCTCCTCGTTTCTCCTTCGTGCGCGTAACCCGAAAAGAGCTTCGAAAGGGGAAAACCCGGTGCCCATATGTATGGAATGGTTATATGCCGCTATTGCTCGGGGCATCGCCTCGTTCGCTTCTAACCCTTTATCCGCGTGAAACACTCGGAGGTGTTCCCCCAACGTATTATGGAGACGTTCAACCCCTCCCCTACTTTTCGGATGTCCGGGCGTGTTCCAATGCCACTCGATTCCCAACCTTTTCATCTCCTGTCGCAAGAGCGCGTTATCGAACTCTCTGCCCCCATCCGAGGAGATCATGTTTGGCACCCCATAACACTGGTACCACGTCTGTAGAGCGTCATTCACCGCCGCCGCCGACTTTTCTTTTACTGGGTGGGCCATGGCCGCTTTGCTAAACGTATCTAATATTGTTACCCATTTAAAACCTCTCCACGTAAAGGTGTCTATTTGAAGCTCTGTCAGGGGTACCGTGGGTGTCCGCGTCTCAGTTTGTAATCCTACGGGAGGGTGGCGGTCATATTTGGCCGTATGGCAGATGTGACAATCCCTTATTATCTCTTCTACCGTCTTCCGCATCCCTACCCAGTAATACTTTCTCTTTAAAGCTGCCAACGTCTCATTGATACCCCTGTGGTTCGTCTTGCCTTGATGATAAGCCGTGGTTACCTCCTTTTGTTGGTCCTGATCCCGAATGGTCTCCACCATCGACCGGCATCGGATGAACATCCTATCGATCCCTATTTTCTCGAGGCGCCATAAGTTGCGTATCTTATCCCACACCGTCGCATTGCCAACATACAAGTAATGGGTCGCTCCCGCCTTAGAGGCATCCTTCAGCACACGACACATTTGCTCTTCCCGAACTCCAGGTTGTGACCAGATAGTGATGACGGAATGTTTGTCATACTTGGAAAACTCCATTTTCACAAGCCCCGTAGTCCTTGTTTTCCAGATGACCTGCCGGGACTTGTTGTTGACAATGTCATCAATTTCCTCCATCTCAACCGGTCTCTCATTTCCTGACTCGTCCTCTGAGGATTCCTCATTGCCTCGGAGGTCATCCACACGTCCTCCTTCTCCGTCTGGTGTCCATTCCCGTACAAACCTTTGTAACTCCTCCGACGCTTCTGCACCCTCCGTCTCCAACATATTGACCTGTAATGCACGAGAGAGCCAGTCCGCTACCACATTGTCTTTCCCCGGCTTATACACCACTTCCATGTTGTACTGGCTGAGGATCTCCTTCCATCTTGTAACTCGAGCTGAAGATTCCTTCAGATTACCCACCCAGAGCAACGGACGGTGGTCTGTATGTACCTTAAATTTTCTACCAAATACGTATGGTCGAAAGTGTTGCACCGCCCATATGATGCCTAACAATTCCCGCTCGAGTGCGCTGTAACGAGATTCCGCATCTGTGAGTCTCCTACTCGCGTATGCTACGGGTCGTTCCCCCTTTTCACTTTCCTGGGATAAAACCGCCCCCAGTGCATACTCGCTGGCGTCTGTGGTGATCGCAAATGGTTTCCCGAAGTCTGGGAATGCCAAGATTGGTTCAGTTTGCAACTGTAACATGCACCTTCTGATCTTTGCTTCAATTTCTGGCGTCATCTTAACTGTGCGCCCCTTTCGCAGCAGTTCGTTCAAAGGAACCAAGTTCTCCGCCATCTCCGGTACAAAACGTCGGTAGTAGTTGAGGGTCCCTAATAATCTCCTGATCCCCTTCACATCGCTCGGCATCGCCATCTTCCCTATTGCTTCAACTTTTTTCCCATCTGGGCGTACCCCCTCCCCCGAAATCACGTGTCCCAGAAAATTGATCTCCGCTTGTCCCAAAGTCGATTTCTCTGGCGATAGCTTCAACCCGAACTGCCGTATTCGCGTAAACACCCGTCGCAGGTCTTCCAGATGACCCTCCTCTGTCCTACTAAACACCAGTAAATCATCCATGTAGACCTGGCACATGTTCTCGTCCAGTCCCCGCAAGAATTCGTCCATCAGTCTTTGAAATGTGATGGGCGCATTTTTCAGTCCAAACGGCATACGGGTGAATTCATAATGCCCCCTTTCGAATGTAAACGCGGTTTTGGCCTGGTCCCTGGGGTGCATCCGGATCTGGTGATAGCCTGATTTTAGATCGAGCGTACTAAAGATTGAGGCTCCCCCTAGCCGGTCTAAAATATCCTCTAACCTGGGAATGGGGTATTTCTCGTCGCGCGTATTTTCGTTAAGCTGCCGAAAATCGACTACTACCCTATAGCGCTCCCTAGATTCCCCAGCAACCGGTTTCTTCTTAACGGCCCATAGTGGGCTATTAAACGGCGACTTGCTATCCACGATGATCCCCTGCCGCTTTAACTCCTCAATCTCCTCGCGGATATGTCCTCGTAACGCTTGTGGGTACCTCCGCTCCTTTACATAAGTGACCTTCTCCGACTTCAGATGGATCTCATGAAGCGTCTCCCCCGTCGCGCTCAGTGGGTCTCCCTCGCGAAAAAATATATCCCCGAATTCCTCCCTTACGGCCTGTCTCCAATCTGCACCCTTGGCAATTACTCCAACGCATCTAGCACCCCCTTTCACATCCTGCACCGTTTTATATTTCTTGTTCCCGATCCGGACTACCCATTGACCCCCTGTACTACGAGCTCTCAACCCTAATTTGCTAAACGCATCACATCCCAAAATCCCCCCATACTCCCGCGGCATGATTTCCACAACATGCAGCGTCAACGCCTCTCCCTTCTTTCCCCACCTATCTAGGGCTAAATCGATTTCCCCTTCTATCGTACAGGGCCCACTCAAAGTGACCACTTTACATTGACATGGCCTAATGTCTGGCTGACTCTTACCCTTAAACAATAACTTTAACTTGTCCTTACCCACTAGTGTACAAGAACTCCCTGTGTCCACTAAACACCTCCACCCCCTGTAAAACTCAATAACAGGCAACCTGTCACCCTTCTTTACCGCACTATTCACAAAAAAAAGGTTGCCCCTCCGCTTACACCATCCTCATTCCCTTCTTACCTGCTCGGCACGCCTCCCTGTGCTCCGTTGTTTGCTCCTTCCTCCGGGAGTTCCTCTGCCACTGGGTTCGCTGCCTTCCGTCTCCGACCCTGAGGTCTCCGAGGATCTCGCAGATTCCGAGGTTATCCTGCTCCTCCGTCCCAGTCTGTGGGCATTGATCTCCATCGGCTCACCTCTGTCGTGCTCTCTGCGCCGTATATATGGGCATTGTCTGGCCATATGTCCCTCACCTTGGCATTCGAAGCACCGCGTACGTGGGCACTGAGCTACCAAGTGCCCTGTTTTGCCGCATTCGTGGCATCTCCTTTCCTCTCTTCTCCCATTCTTCCTCTCAACAATTTGCCTTCTTTCTCTTGGTGGCTTCTCTCTTCTCACAAACTCTCCCTCTCTTCTTCTTCCCGGCTCCTGTCTGAATCTGCTTCTGCCTGTTTCGTTCCTCCGGTACGACACCCTATTCCACCCTGGTTCTATCACTTCCTTCTCTTCCTCATCTCGAGCACTCGCGTCTACCATCTCTTGTGCACACTCCATAAATGTTCTATCTCTGGGTAGACCGTCCTTCTTTCCAGTGTCCCTAGCCAGTTGCACCTTCAGGACCGTGGTCATAAATAGCATCCACGCTTCGACAGCACCGGTGTCCATGACTTCTCTCAACTTCTCATTTATTTTATTAAGCTTAGCGAGAAGTCCTGCAGCATACTGTCCATTAGACTGGTTTGCTCGTTTCATCTCCCGAAACATCTGCAACATGTCCTCTTCTGGGGCCCATCGCCCCCCTCCGTAAGCCTTTTTTAATCTATCCTTGATTACCTGCCACGAGGTATCCTCATCCGCTTGGATCAGATTTAAAACGCTCCTTCTGACCCTCCGTGCTAAAGCTACTCGTAGCCTTTTGGCATCCGCTTCTTCCAAAAAGTCCGATGCGACCTGAGACTGAATACTGCTCATGATGCCGTCGCCGCCCTTGAGAAAGTGATTTAATTCGCCAATGTCTCCGTTGAATTTCTCAAGGTCCGATATCTCCCTTCTCAGATCTTGTGCGTTTGCCTTCCTTAACTTCATTTTTTCCAATTCGTTAGTCTCCTGCGCTATTCTGTTTGCCTCCTGCGCCGCTAGGTCTGCCCTCGCCATTGCTAGAGTTGTTGACGGCAATGGCGGAAACTCGGGATTCCCCTGTTCAGTCTGCGGAGGCTCCAACGTTAACGTTGCTGGCCTAAGGATCTCCCTTTGCTCATTCATTTTAGTAAAATTATCTTCAAAGCAAAAGAACTAAATGAAAATAAATCTAGAGAAAGAGAAAAAAAAATCGTAGAAAACAAACCTCACTAAACTGCAAAAACGTTCCCGGGTTTCGGCACCACTTAAAGACTTCACCACTCCAAAGCATAAAAAAAAGAAGGTTAAGGGACAAATAACACACTTGAAGGCTGGTTAAACACTGACTTTATTCCTCTTATAATTCTCTATATATAGTATTTACAATGTTTGTTTATAAGAATTAGGTATTAGTGGATATACATCTCTTAGTCCCATCTTAACTTATACCAATGTTTATATCATATTTTTTATAAACTGTGAGTTTGAAAATGTATATTGGTAGTATTGAATAGATGCAAAATAATAGAATTCGTACCACACAATATCAGGGTATCTGGATGGATCGATATCAATAAAAAGATTAGATTTTGTAAGGATAATCATGTCACATGTGTATCACCTGATGTTTAGGAAACTTCAACAATTGTATCTACAACACCGATTTGTTGACCGATAGAACACTAAAGATATAAGATTGATTTTTAGTTTAATTCAATTATTATTATTATTTCGTTATTATAAAATAATTTACATTTAAATATATTTAAGGTTCAAGCTGTTCGATTTCGAAATCGCATTCATTTTATTTAATCGTTAAAATATTTATTTTCTATTATTTCAGATTTGACTGCTCGATACTGCTTTTTAAAAATTATTGTATATATAAACACATCAGTGGATTTATTATTAGAATTTATAGCTTGCCCCCGCCAAATTTTGTGCATACTATGCGGCATGGCCGGGCGGTGTTGCGGGTCTGTAGATTTCATAAATGAAGGGGCAAACGTTTTGATTTGAATTCTTAACTATGCAGTGCATTTCAATTCAAGTTGTAATAAAATGTAAAGTTATAATAACGGCATACACTCATATAACATATTGATTATTAACAAACAAATTGATTAATAACTAACAAAATATTTCGGAATAATTTAAATAATCATAAACAACATTAAGTTAATAATACGCATGCCATATATTTGTTGATTAATGTGCTATGATAATAAATTTGAAAAATCTAGTAATTATTTAATTATTTGATTCGGAAGATTCATAGAAAAACATTTTGGAAGGGGGGTGGTGAGGTACTTAAGCTGAAGGAGCATACCATAGAATCTCCAAATTAATCACATGATTTTTTTCAAATTATATGTAATATAATATTATATATTATTTACCTCATTTTAATTGGCTATGTTTACCCGGCTATGATTGCTGGAATAACAACCTCTTCCGAAAATGTTGACAATAAAACGAACGAATTTCCGGGATAGGAAGAGCAATTTATTTGTTATTTTTACGGTATGTGCACTCACAGAAACAATTGGAATCAAAATTCAGTGAACCAATTTATTAAAAACGTGTACGAAAAGTTTCTCTTAGACTTTTAAAAATTCTAAGGCCAAAATGTTTTAACCAAAAAAACAATCTAGAATTATTATATATTACCCTATTATACAGTTTCTCAAGAAACCGGTTGCGACGTTTCAGGCTACTTCAACACTTACTAGGCAAACGCTCTAACATCCCAATTAAATACAAAAGACTCATCTACATGACCATCATATAGGACCTATTTGGACTTACGGAGTAGAGCTTAAGGGGTCCACTAAGCCATCGAACTCCTCTCGTATCCAATCCCTACAATCCAAAATCCTTCGTAAAATCCTCAACGCTCCTTATTTTGTTAAGAATAAAGTCATCCATAACGACCTTAATGTCCCATTTGTTGCTGATTTGGCCCGAACCCGGTATCTATCCTTTCATAACAAACTTCATTCCCACCCAAACCTTTTAGTTTCAAATCTAGCTTCCTCTTCAATTCCCGATAATCCTCCGAGGCGTCTGAAAAGAAGCTGGCCACATGACCTTCTTAGTTGAACTAGTGATTAAAGTACTACCAGTGGGTAGTTTCTCCACTTGCCATTAACTCACGCCATTATGTATCATATAGCCTATTTACTTGATGTATTATTGTAATACAGTTGTAAATATCAATAAATAAATTTTTAAAAAATTATATATTTTCGATTAATTTTTTTTCCGCCTCATGGTAAATAATATTTAAGAAATATTCGTTTGTTCAATAATACTTTATTTCATATTTAAGGTTATTTAATCATAATCTTGTTTTACAATCGATTGTGAAGAACATTGACTAGTATTAAATAAAAAATAATTATGATTTCAGATTAGACGAAAAATATGGAATCATTGTCAAATCTTATCAATACCAGGTGTTGGTATACGCAATAGTAAGTCATTATAAAATAAACACTTAAGGGTACAAGTGAAAAAAATAATTAATAACTCATACAGGAACATTCTAAAGTCATTTAATCGTCCTAAAAGTAACACAATGTATGTTTTTTTCAATCGACATTGAATTATTATTCAATTAGTTTGTTTAAGACTTAGTTTTTGCTTCAGTTAAAATGAGTTATACTTCTATTATTTAGCACTCTCATAACTAATAAAATGGATATTTATCTTCTTTCGATAAATAAATTAAATTTAGTATTCGATTTATATGATTAAGAATTATAATTCTTTCTACAGTTAAAATGAGTTATTCTTGTAATATTTAGCACTTCATAACTAATATGGTCATTTATCTTTCGGTATTTAAGTTCAATTTAAATTGTATGTATTATTAAATTAGTCGTTTATGACTTAAACCGTTCTTCAGTTAAAATGAGTTATACTTGTATTACTTAGAACTTCATAACTAATTATTTATAGTTATATGTAACTATAAATATAGCTATTTATTTATTATATAAATTTAAGTGTATTATACTATAATACGGAGCGGATTGGCTCAGTGATACAGCACTGAATCGCCATGCCGAAAATACTGGTTCAAATCCCGCGGCAGGCAAGACTTTTAATTAATCTGTCAGCAGCCGAAGATGGATCATATAGGATCAATACCCTCCTGGGGCTCACCCAGCTTCTATACCCAAAAAGTGGGGGGAATCTGGCGGTTGAGCGTGATCTAGGACAAATAACCTCCCTCCACAACCGTTGTCCTTGAAACAGTACAGTACCATGAACTGAACACCGAACCTGCTCACCGGTTGAAATGGTGCAGGTTTTTTTTTATACAATAAAGAATTAATTGAATCGGTATTGCAGACTAACATCCCGATACGAAGCAATGGGCGACATATTGCGCAATAAAAACTTTTTTTTTCGAGTACTCCGAGAACGGTTTAAAAGTTGAGATAACCTGTTTGTGGAAGGCATCATATTCTCTCAATAGTTTCGCCTCAGGAACATTTCCACGATCGGAAAGGAAACCGATACGAAGGTTGCCCTTATCCTGTATATCCTATTTGATGCGCCCTTTCCGCCAACCATATTCGGCTTCGATTCCAGGGCATTCCACCCGTACCTTCAGTTTGTTTCCAATCTCTAAACCTTTCCTCAAATGGGGTTTTTATTTTCTATTCGAAGGGGAAACTCGCCTTTTCGTTCCGGGATCAGATGATTTTTCCAGCCTGTTTTCCCATAATGGAAAGCCTCTGAAATGAATAGCAACTTCATTCCTTTACAAGCACAGACCCTTACCCTTAGTTAAAGATTTCCATTCGCCGAATAGCTTCGGAAACTTAGTTTTCCTTTTTATGTAAATATACTTAAAGAAGACAATGGACTATTGAATTTGTACATGGGATTCACATTTTAGGTCTAAGAAGTCGTAAAAAAACATAAAGTAAAGTATAATATACTATTTATATTAATTCGGAGAAAATAAATTATAATCTGTGAAATAATATATTGTCACCCCTTAACATATTAAATAGTCTATCTTCCACACCGGGATATGAACCCGGGACCATCACATAAAAACTCGGCGCTCTACATACTAAGCTTACCCGCTCCTCCTCATATAAGGTACCAGTATTAGAAATTTATTCTTATATAAAGGATTATTTTAGATGTTGGTGAGACGACTTGTGTGACGGGAAAAAAATGTTGTGAAGAAAGAGCACCATTAGTCAGCCTTGACTTATAGGGCCATCAATTTCCAAGCAGGTTAAAACGCTCGGCTATAAATTTTAGCGAGAAATCCTGCAAATTAGTTTAAATTTATTTCTACATTGAATATATGTAAAAGTTTTCATAGCGAAAACCGATTTTTAACATGCTTTTATCAGCTATGGCTATACGTATGCTTTTTACTCGATTTTCGGTCATTTCTAAACATCGTATTAACTAGAAACATGGCACACTTCTCAAGGGACGATGACATTACAATAATTTAATAAGTTTGTCTCATTACCCTAAACAGGATCTAAAGGATTAGCGATTTATCAAATCCGGAGACACGGTAGTGTCTTGTGCCAATTACTTAGGCGTGTACTAAGGAATGCATGGATTAATCTTTGAGACAAGCATATGACTACTGGCAGGATCAACTGGGGAGTTTCGTATATTTCGCAACAAAAAACTCATAATTTTATTTTTATTAATTGTTATTTTGATGATGATTATTTTTAAATTCTTTAAAATTTTTTTTTTAACTTATAGTTTGAAAAAATAAAATACACACTTTAAATTTATTACATAATGTAATTTATTACATAATACAACTATCCTTTGTAACATTTCATTATTACTTATTCATTCTTTAATATTTCATTTATTCTTTATTACTTTTTGTACAACCTACCTGTCACTTTGTTATTAATACTCTTGATGCTTATATTAACTTTAATATTTACCATGATTCAGGAACTTTTAATAATTTAGTAATTTTCATTTGTCTGTATTTTGCACATTTAGCCCTGAAGAAGACCTTCAATTTGGGTCGAAACGTTGGCTCTTTAATAAACATTTCTCCCTACTTTTGAGAAATCTATTGGCCTCCACTCGACCCATTTCCTTTCACTTACGCACTTTAAAAATTGTTCGATTTAGCTAAAAAAAAAGGCCTGATAACCTGTTTTCACATTTTATACACTAAAAGCCGATTTTTGTTGTTACTACGAAATTATCACCGTCAAAGACTAAAAATTAAAAAATAACCATTTTTTCATTGAAAATCATTTTATAATTTTTATTTGTTTCCTATTAAAACATGTTTTAAAATTATTATTTTTTTAAACACTACTTCAAAAGAGTAAAGAAAAATCAGCTAATACTTAAAATACAATTTAAATAATTTTCCAGATTTTTCTTTTAAATGTCCATATTGAGATATTGTTTATAGAGGAATCGGTTAACCCTTGAGTTAGTAAAGTGGAGGTTACACTGATTGGATTACTGAGAAAGGAAGGGACTTTGTTTAAGTTGAACAAGCGCTTAGATTATTAGCGAATGTGTCAAGTCCGGCCAATTCCAACTTCATAATAAGTCCTTTTATGAATTTCCAACCTGATTATTTTAATTCCTGAATATTTTATAGCCCTAAGAGAGAAATGTAGAGAACCCTCAAAACAAAACTAAGGGCATAATATGTCAACTTCTAAACACTGAGCTTAAAATAAAAGCAGATCTGAAATTGTAATATCAAATTGAATATACTTCATTAGTTTGTTTGTATATTCATTTAACGTCACTTTATCCTGCGATGGCTAATTGGACGATGATACTGTGGGAGTCCTATATTTTGCGTACCCAAGAATAATTAGGATAGGGACCTTTAACGAGTAAATGATACTGCACAGTCCCGAAATCCCTATTTACGTCACGCCCGAAGGACCGCGAAACCGAGGATTGTTTACCTTTTTAAAAAAACTCTAGGGCCACCTGCTGCGAACCCCCAACCTTGGGTATAGAAGGTTTTTATGCTTACCACAAGTGGCCCTACTTGATTAGTGATTTGATGGTACTTGATTAGTAGTTTCTTACTATTGTAACTGTAAACCCAGTAATTTCCTACAATACTTAATTTTGGGGATATTGTAACCAATTTAATGTTCAACAAAGAAGAGTAATAGTGATTCCGACAAAATTCAAAAACTGCTACTCTTGCAAAATTATTCAACAAAAACAAACATTTGGATTAATTAGAGACGAAACCAAACGCTGTGTAAGAAAATCAGTGTGAAGGTAAATTATGTAAATTCTATTTCGAAACTTCGTAAAAATGCCTAAATCTTAGAGTGTTCCAGTCCAAATATAATTGTAAATCCATAATGCATTACAAAACGCAAACAAACAGAATCAAACAGCTTTCACAACACATTTCAGAAAAACATAACATAGACTCGAATTTGATACACTTAAAATAATTAAGATTATAACATTTTTACATGTCTGAAAATGCCTACATAAAAACTAAAAAAAAACAACAAAAAACCTGTACCACTACAACCCGTGAACGGGTCTGAGGTTGAGTACATGGTAGAGGCTGTACCGTTTCATGGACAGCGGTTCTGCAAGGAGGTGACTTGTCCTAGGTCAAGCTCAACCGCCAGATCCCCCTTATTTTGGGTACCCTATTTTTATAATATTTTATAGAGGCTCGTTGGGCCCCAGTAGGGTCCTAGATCCTATATGATCGTCTCCGGCTGCAAACAGATTAAAAAAATGTTTAATGCCCTCAGCGGGATTTGAACCAGGATTTCCAACATGGCTACTCAGTGCTCTACCATTGAGCAACTCCGCTCCATCTACATAAAAACTAGTAAAAATAAACAAACTTAGTTTTCTGTAATAAGATTTCTTATATGAATCTTATCTCTATTATATAAAATATCCATATTTTGTTCAAAGGTTCTGAAATCACCAAATAATATCGATATTAACGAGCAACAAGGTTATCGATATCGATATTAACAAGCAGGAGGCGATATCCAATTAATTGAGCCATTGCTTCCTAAAATACCATTTATCTTCTTCGCTCTAAAATTGAAGGATATAAAATGGAAATGGAGATTGAGATATAATTGGTTTTGGGAAAGGGTAGGGGATGTTAAGTAGATACAATCAGAATAATCTCTGGGCAACCAATCCCCATAATTTCCGATTGGAATGCTATCGCTCCAGAAAGGAAACTCCAACAATCCATGCCCTTAGACGATTTATCTGCGGAACGTTTGTTCTGCTTTTTGAAATGATAAAAGCAAACAAAATTTTACTTTAAAACTTTATTACATTCCTGATTGTTTGATGCTGCTGTAGCTAATCGGACGATGCTACGGGAAACCTAAATTTCGCCAATAGAGGTAAATAGAGGATAATGATGTTTAACGAGTACCTGACACCGCACAGGCTTTGGACCGGCATTTTTTGTACAATCCAAAGGATTTTTTTACGGCCTTAAAAATTCGATTTTAATAATATATAAACTAATGCCCATTCCTACTCCAACTATACGTCATAGGCCTGATTTTTGACAAACAACTAGTGTAGGAGTCCTAAATTTTTATTTTTCTACCTTTGAAAATTAAATTTCTAGGGAAACTTCATTCATATCTCTATAATTGTCACGTAATAGGACTGGTGTCAACAAACAATTTAAATGTACTCGAAATTCGTAATCGAAAAAAAAAATATGAAATCATATTTTTCAGACCAGATTAATTGGCATGCGAAATCATCACATACTATTAATAGTAAATTGCATATAAATTAATCTTCGCTTTACGTCAATTAAATGTACACGAATCAAGAAAAAACATACATTTTAATATATATACCCATTTTAAATGTGTTTTTTTCTGGAATCGCATACATTTATTTGGCGTAAAGAGAAGAAATGTAAGTAAGACATTCAGTGATTCGCATCTAAAAATTCACCGACGCATCTAACATTTTATATATACTTATATATAAATAACAATACAACTGTCTACACTAGCTCTGTCGGAGGATGCTAGGCAAACCGGTTATATAAATACTATAGTTTTTTTTAAACAATTTGCGGAATTTATCTGATTTTATTTTTTAACAAATAAGTGTTATGGTAAACTTTAAGGTTGTTATTGCTGTCGACAGTGAAGGAGCTCCTAGCATCAACGGGTGTTCTCGAAGCTATTGGAGCATCAAACACACGACATTCAGTTGATCTATGCCCTCATTGGACATATGGTCTTTGCCAATGAGTTATATCCCATCGGCTCCAACTGTATCCAATTAGATGTACGTTCTGCCATGAGTAGCATATATAATCATATAATCATATCAGTCCATCACATTGTAACATAAAATATAAAAGTCTAAATCGATTCAATTGGAATTAATATATGCTTATAGGGACGGAGAGAGAGAGAGAGATTTTGGAGCTTATGAGATAGAAATTAAGTAAAATTTATTTATTTTTATTTTATTCGTAAAAATAAAGTAATCATAAAAGTGAAGTTAATGCAAAAGTAATGGGAAAAATCATTAAAAATACAGCAAGTTTTAATGCAAGCATTATCCAATTACTATCATTAGAGCAGTTGGAATCTTCAAACCACTTCCCTGAAATTGGCCTAAATCTTAGGTCGAAACGTTGGCACAATAAAATAAGTTATTTTGTGTGATTCAATGAGTCACCAGTTTACACTATTTTCTTCAATGACTAAATGAATTCCCTAGTTTATTTCAACAGTTTGGTAAGACAGAATACTAAAAAAGATGATTTAAGGGCACGTATATTCATATTCACATTCATACACACACACACACACACATATATACATACCTATACATACAAATTATGTAGACACAATTATGTAGACAGGTAGAATGAACCCCAGCCGAAGAAGCGTACTCCATAATGGTGGCTTGAAGAATGGAAATAAATAATTTATAAATATCATTATGGAAATCGTTACAGTTCCCAACAAATACCAGTTAAAAAAGCTGTGTTGGTTTTTTTTACCAATATTTAAAAAAAAATGTAATTTATTAAGTAAAACTAATTATACGTATGACAAGTTAAATTGTTGATGAAGTCACATCAAAATGTCTAACTTAAGCAATAGGACACTGAAAAGCTAATGGACGATCTCCTGATCTCATGAGTAATTATCTGAAATATAGTAACATAAGGGGACATAAATAGATACAATTCATTCGGTGAGAATCCTTAAATTTTTCAACATTGATGAAAAGAAAACATTTATTGAAGTCGGTACAAAAAGGAGGAATAGAAAAAAAATCTGTAGCATTTTCCGTTGCCGTTTTCATTAACTTTCCCATCGATATTTTCCAAGTGGAAAAGTTTGCCGTCGATGAAAAGTCCCGTTCATTAGAGCTGTCTTAGTGAAGACCAATAAACTGAAAAATTGGAAATTCGCGAGCTTAGGAATGGCCTCAAGGCGGCCTAAGGGAGTTTATTTTAAATCTTTAAGAACCCGTATTTTACTAAGAAGATAGGTAAATAAAAATGGTTTATATTTAATATACAACAAGAAGAAGGAAAATCGGACGTGGTTAATATTTAGTTAAATAACATAAATACACATTTCATATCAACAGTTAATATAGATTATCAAAATAATGAAAGTAAATCACAGTTAGAAAAGAAAAGGCCTTTAATTGTTTTTTTTGTTTGTTTTTTTGGATAAATATAAAGTTTTCTCATAGTTTCAATATTAAATTTTGAACTGAAAGCTAAAGAGTAGAACTACAAGGTTAAAACGAGCATATTTTAAAGGTATAGTAACTAATGCAGGAAGTTGTCACACAAATGTCACATCATTCTGCTATAGTTAATCGGACGATGCTACAGTGGGAGTCCTAAATTTTTCCATCTATAATTAGGATAGGGAACCCCTTACCGTCTCAAGGTATTCGAAAATAAGGTGTTGCGAATCATACTCGGTCCAAAAAAGGATGAGACAACTGGAGAATATAGGAGCTTACACAAAGCGGAATAGCGAAGCATGCACCCGATTAATATTGTTCAAGTGATAGCGTCACGAAGACAAAGATGGGCTTTTAAAGTTGCTGGACTGAGTAACGAACGAATTCCTAAAAAGTTAATACAGGCTTTGCCGACTTAAAAGCGTCTGAGGGGAAGACCGAGGCGTAGGTTGTAGGGTTGTGTTAAGAGTGATCTAGGGGATTTGTGTTTGGTTAGTGGCATTGGTGGTAACGGCATCGAGCGTTCGGGGGTTCACTAAGCCTTATTATTATTATTAATTAGGATAGGGGTCTTAAACGAGTACCACCATTTTATGTCCCTTCTGGTGGATGGCATAGCGAAGAATTTTACTCCAGTAAAAAAAAATATTTAAGCCACCAGACCAGCAAGACTTTGAATCCGCGATCTTGGGTTCAGTAGGTTGTTATGATAACAATTGTACCACAAGTGCCTCATATAATACCGAAGGTAACTCTACTGCATTAAAACGGCTTGAAAACAATCTAAAAAACAAAAATAAAATAAAAACCTAAGCACTCGAGAAAAGCACTGGCCCGAACAAAACGAGTTTGAGTGGAAAAAAAGTTTCTTCATGAAAGAGGAGATATAACGCCCTCAGTAATTTTATTCATTGACTAATTGATTTTTAACGGAACCGGGAGTTTTCTTTAATGAAAGAGGGAATTTCTTTATTAAAAATGCTAAATAAAGCCAATGGGAAAGCAATCAAGATGCAAATAGAGCTCTGAAATGTATGAAATTCAAAATGGAACATTAAAGGGGTTGGCACTAAATTGAAAATAGTTACGATTCTGAATCATATGTCTCAGTTCGTTCAGATATTGGGTAAACACCCAATAAGTTGTCCTAGTTTAAAAAAAAATTAAAATAACACTTCGATACATAACAAACTTAACTGCGAACCCGTCAATATATTGTTACGGGCTACTGAGTGTAAAATGAATTAAACTACTCCTAAATTCAAGATACTAATATTTATTGATAAATTAAAAATAATACAATGAAATTTATGTAAAACAATTAAATTGTTAAACAAATATAAATTTACAATAACAATTCCTAAAGATCATAACCTAGGCCGAACTGTTGTCTAATTACTAGAAAAATATACAAATAATATATGATATTGCTAATACTAAATAACTTAACTACTTACATAAATTTGTACAAATACAATACAACTAAACTAGAGTTTATAACTACAAATTAACACTCACAGTCCTCTAATTAAAGTCCACCGACCGTAAGACTCTCCAAATATGACAAACTGACACACAGTAATAAACAGAAACAGTTTATTACACTCTCGTACTGTCACAGACTGTCACTGATACACTGAGTTGGTGAGACTCACTTATCACTGAGTAGTTCGTCACACTGACACTGACTGATATTAACTACCCCACAAGGCTGAAGCGGGCGGCATATCGAATGTTCTAGGCTGCAGGGCGTGGGGAGCCCTAGAAGGTTCCAGGAATTGTCTCGCCTCGTCCAGGCCGTTCTAACCCGTTTTAATCCTTCCAGCTCGTCTTAATCCCTTCAGCCGGTCTTTCTCTCTTTCTGACCGTAACAATATGTTTAATATGGGCAATTGGAATTATTGATATTAATAAAGGAACTAGTTTCGTTTAAATATACAGTTAAACTTTAATCATTTTTTAAACATTTCCCAGTCCAAGTTAAACATAAGAACAGGAAAAAAGTGTCTATTAAAACAAAACCTGTACCACAACAACCCAAGAAGGGCCTTGGGATCAGTAGGCGGTAGAGACTGAAGTATTTCTTGGACAACAATTGTGCAGGGAGGTTATTTGTCTTAGATCACGTTCAACCACAAATTCCCCCCTTATTATCCTAGATTCAATATGATCCATCTCCGCCAGCTAATAGAATAAATAAAAATCTGCCAGCGAGCGGGATTCGAACCCAGGACCTTCGGCACGGCAATTCGTCACTCTACCACTGAGCCACTCCGCTCCCAATTAAATTAAAAAAATAAAAGGGGATGAAATAGAAAACTGACCATCTAATGAAATACAAAGAATATACGGAGTTTAAAGTGGTTTTCTAACCCTAGTTATGTGATGCGTCAATTTGCTTAAATGTCATTTTCTATGGAAAAGTAGCTACGATTAACTGATATTTTATAATTATACACTAAAGCAAGACATTAAGTTCAACAGTACTAAAAACTTAACGAGTTTAATTAAACAATTAAGTATAAAAATCGAGGTAAAAGGGATTATTATAAAAAATATAGAGCATTTCAGTTCCGATACATCCGACATATCAGATTAGTACAACGCTGCTCAGGCGATTGAGGCAGGTTGCGAAGTCAGGGAGTTAAATGAAACGAGTGATCAAAATGATATTGAGCTACCAAAATATAGAAGATCTACAATATATGATGGAATCAGTAGAAAAACTAAAAAGCAATTAAGGTGAAATATCCCTTGTGGTGGAATTCTTTAAACTTTGTGTATTACATAAGTTGGTCGAATTTTTGAGAGTAAGATATCACATTGGTCCACTTTGAGCTCAAACTGAAAAGGACTATCAATAACTGAATAACTACTGCAAAAAAACTAATTTGTAATGGTTCATAATATTTTTTAGTAAAGATCTCATATCAACACTCGTACTCGCCCATCGTTTATATTAACTACCGATATATATTATGTATAGATAAATATAGATATATAGAATATATTAGAATAGAATAAAATAACAATTTTATTCTGGGACCAGGTGCCTTAGAACAAGAGAAGTGTAGAGAAATTAATAAAAATATATCTGGCCAAACGGTTTCATTATTAGAATACTAAAATATTTACAATTATGTTCTGCTAGAGATTAAAAAAAGTAATAATTAAAAAAAATAACATACAATTTACAATAAAGAAAAATTGGCTAATGGAAAAATAAATAATATAAAACAACTAATAATATAAAAAATAATATCATTATGAGTGAGGAATATTTACAGTAATTCATCAATAAATTGTGTTGATTATAGAAATTAATTTTTATTGATTAGAGAGCATCTCTTTGGGAATTTTAGAGATGTAGGAAAATTTTGATTTGAATATGGATAAAGAAGATGCATGACAGATATCGAGTGGAAATGAGTTCCCAAGAGAGGTAGAACGGGGGAGAAAGGAACGCTAAAAAGTTTTGGTTCTGAGGGAACGGAAATAAAGATCGGAAAGGCGAGATTTTGTGCCATTGGATTGGAAAGAGGATTTGAATTGTAGAAGACTATATATATAAGATGGGTGTTGTGAGTTGATGGTTTCGTGTAAGAAAGAATCTAGGAAATACGAGTCTACGGAAAGAAGGGAAGAGCCACTTTAACTCGCCATAGAGGTGGGACACATGAGACTTCTTTGGGGCGTCGAAGTTTATGTTGTTAATTATGTAATATATTGTATATAACATGAAATATAGATATATACTATGTATTATGATGTATACATAAGTTTTAAAATAAAATACAGCATTACAAAAAGAGCAGACGTAAAGCTTACAAATTTTAACGTTGCGTTGGTTGTCAGTTAAGACAGGGTTTTGCATCAAATATAAACCAACACATATGTTATCTTTATTACGCAATATCATGTTGTAATATAAATTAAAAAATGTTGAGGTTTGAATCGGTCGAGTCATGTTTAAAATTCTAGATCTAATCTGTTTTGGTGAGTCCTACAAATTTTATCAAAATATTTATTCATCCTAAAAAAAATATAAAAATATATGCTTGATGGACGGCATCTACATTTTTGATTGGTTGTAATTAGTGGATGTCAACTGTGGTCCTTCATATCTGATTTGCAAGTGAAATTCTAGGGTTAGGGGGGGGGGGGCAATTCGTTTGTAGGCTCAACCCTAAAATAATACTTTTTATAATAACATCCACCACCCATTTAATTAATATATTAAGATATTACGTTAGAAATAAATATTTTAAATTTTAAAATAATATTTTTATTCTAAGATTTAAAAATACTAAAATAAAAAGCAATAAAAGAAAGAATATAAGTACTTTATATTAAAATGTTATATAATTTACAGTTATAAATCAATAACAATCAATTAACAATAACATATAATATTCATTTAAATTTTCCAAGACTGAATTCATACACCTTTGCAACGGACATCGCACTAACGAACAGACAAAATTCCTTCACAGAGATGTCAATTCAAGAGTCTGGAATTCCTTTAAATGGATATATTATTTTTTATAAATGTTATAAAAATAGATGTATATAAATTTATTTATGCAATTCATAAATTTATTTTTTCATAAATAATTAAATAAAATTATAATATATTAACCGAACAACTTTCAAAGCAATAATAATTTTTAAAGCAATTGTGACAAGAAAGAAAGCTGATATGATATAATACTATATAAGTACACTTACCGTGCACAACTGAACAGTTTCTTAAAAGTGTTAGACTCTTACCTAAAAAAATCAATCAATTAATCATTATCAATTAAAGATTACTTTTTAAAATAGTAAAAATACGCAAAGGAAATCAACATTCAACTTAATTATTTATTATTTAAAACGTTTCGACATTAGTCATTATTAAGAGCTAAAATATAAAGCTAAAATATCATCCAGCAACGTAAATAACTCTATTAAGCCATGCGTCAAATTATTCTCTGAAAGCGCAATACTATATTTTTAATTTCCAAAGTTTTCATCATCTAGGGATCAACTTATATGGTTAACTTTTAATTACTAGGAATTCTAGGAATGATTCCTTGACTAACAGTCAACCATGGGGGTAAGTTGATCCCTAGATGATGATAACTTTGGAAATTTATAATATAGTATTTCACTGTCAGAGATGAATTTGACTTACAGCTTAATAGAGTTATATACGTTGTTGGATGATGCGTAACGCTTAAATTTTAGCTATTGATAATGACAAATGTCGAAAAATTTTAAACAATGAATAATTATGTAGACTAGATATTGGTTTTATTGCTTGATCATGGTTATTAAAATATTGCAGTCCTGTAAAGTATATATGAATAAAATAAATAATAAATGTTTTTGGGTTTATAAATATACTATTTCAATTTTATTTAGTGGATACGGAGGCTTTAAATAACACAAACTAAAGGATTTTAGATATTTTTATTTTGAAGAGAAAAGATTTGCCCCCGGCCGGGATTCGAACCCGGGTCGTCCGCCTCACCGTGGCAGCGCTCTTACCAATTGCGCTAACAGGGGTCGCCTCACAGTCAGGACAATTCCGTTCTCTTCACCGATCCCATATCCCCGTGTTCTCGCAATTTTTGCGATGTACGTATACACGAGGAATAACATTAATTTAATTTTAGGATCTTGTTGACTTACGTCATATTATTATTTATAATGTTTTATTAATTGTTTTAATTTTTAAATATTTTTATTTTGAGAATAGATTTGCCCCCGGCCGGTATTCGAACCCTGGTCGTCCGCCGCCTCGCGAACTTGTGAGGTCTGGTAGCTCAATTGGTAAGAGCGCTGTCACGGAGAGGCGGACGACCCAGGTTCGAATCCCGGCCGGGGGCAAATCTTTTCTCTTCAAAATAAAATATTTAAAAATTAAAACAATTGATAAAAAATTATAAAGGATATTAGTATTGTAATTTTTTTTTAAATTATTCCGTATATTAGGAGGGAATAAACTTAAATTACACACATTCGAAAAATAAATTACTCATAAAATTCCTCTATATTAAAAAAAAAGGAGGGTAAAATGATAATCCCAGTTTCGTATTCAGCTACACCAAAAAGAAAGAATTTTAAAAAAATCGATTAATCAGAATATTTTTGTCGTATTTCTACAATCCACACAACAAAAAAAATATTACAACACAATATTTTTAAAAAAATGGAGCCAAAGTACCATAACAATACTGAAAAAAAAAATCAAATTAAAATAAAACATTCATATTTATAAATATTTTTATTTCGAAGAGAAAAGATTTGTCTTGACCGGGATTCGAACCCGGGTGATTAAAAAGATTATCAACTCTCTGACCCGGGTTCGAATCCCGGCCAAGATTAATCATTTCTCTTCAAAATAAACATATTTTAAAATAATCACCATCATACGAATAATAAATAAAAAATAAATTATTATAAATTATAAATTTACAATAAATTATTTATAACGTATCAACATTTCAAAAAGACTCTATACGTAATTATCTCGCTCCAGTATCTCTCAGTTATAAATAATTTTTCTTAATCTGTTCTAATGATATAATATTGGCTGGTTAGTTATATATTGATTAAAAAAAGTAATTTCATTAAAACTTTTGTAACTACCAACTTTTGACGTTGATTTTAGAGACTTGACAAAAATGTATACCACTTTAAAAATATGAAGATACAAATAAAAGAGGAAAATATTATACGTACATATGGGGAGCTATAAGCATATATACTATAAACTTATATAAATAAAGAACAACCAAAAATAAATATAAATTTTATGTATGATACAAGGACCAGAGGCGACACTATTCCTGAAGGAAATACCAGCAAAAACGCTTAAATTGATATGGGTTTGGCCATATTTCCTTAAAGGTCCATCTGGACCTAAGCCCTTTTTTGCCACCTTCCATTTCCACCCCTAGTGGAATCCCACCTTACATAAATCATTAATCAGACTAAATCACCACCACTCGCTCCAGTAAATAATAATCCCGTGTAGTCCCACAAGATTTTTCATTCGTATTTCTCCTTTTGAATTATCAACTCTCCGATCCTTCTACCACTTCCAAAAAAATAAATAAATAAATAAAAATAAAAAATATTATTATATATTTAATAATATATAAGAATTTTTTATAAATATTGGAATTTACCTCAAGCAATATTTCATCACCTGGATCCATCAAATCTCTTTATTTTATATTTTCTAGTAGTAAAAAATAAATAGCTCAATAATCCATTACCATATTTGTGACGTAGTTGTTAATCTAATTTAAAGAAAATATTTAAATTGAAAAAATGTAATTAAGCAATTGCTGCGAATTATTACACAAATAGCTTGAAATATCTCTCTAATTACATAACAGACAAATATAAAAAGGCAAAATAAAAAATTTCTATTCATGTAGAAATATTTTTTAAGAATGTATATGCATATAAATACGTAATTACTGTTACGTTAATTAACGTAATAATTTTTGTATTATCTGCTCTATTAAATAAGGTGGCTTATAAATAATTCATAACAAGTCAATTATTTTATTTTTATTAATGAAAAAATAACAAACGGTTTCCATATAATAAATTGTTATTATTTTTAAATAAATTAAAATCCGTTAACAAGATAATAAACTATATTTTTAGAAAACTTACGGACAACAAAGACATGAATGGAAATAAGAAAAAACAGAAAACAAGATCCTCAGTTTTAATAATTTCATTAACAATAATTAAAATAAATAAAGAAACGATATGAGAAATTAGTTACCTCTTTAACAACTATTGTAACATTTCACACCTCGGCAAACCCAAACACATACTCCTACCCAAAGTTTTTAGGCTGTATATTAATAAATTTTTCATTAAGATGAAGAAATAAAAGTTATACAATAAAATTAATTTATCATTTCATCACTATATTCTAATTTTAAACTTATTCATAATTATTTAATACTTTCTTTTATTTAATATTATTTAGTTTTTTCCCTACTAAAGTGTGTTACCTAGACCATTATTTTTATTTTTCCTATAGTTTTTATATATTTTTTAAACTATTATTTATTTAAATATTTTTATTTTGAAGAGAAAAGATTTGTCCCCAGCCGGGATTCGAACCCGGATCTCCACCTCACCGTGGCAACGCTCTAACCATTTGAGCCATCGGGGTCGGTCCCTAACTAGGACAAATCTGTTCTCTTCACCGATCCCATATCCATTGTGTCCTCGCAATTTTGTGATGTATACACGAGGAGAATGTTCAATGAACATTAGTATTAATTTTAGGATCTTTTTGACATACGTAATTATATTATTTATAATTTATTATAGTTTTTTAATCATTGCTTTAATTTTTAAATATTTTTATTTTGAAGAGAAACGGTTTATCCCCAGCCAGGATTCGAACCCGGATCTCCGCCTCACCGTGGCAACGCTCTAACCATTTGAGCCACCGGGGTCGCTCCCTACCTAGGACAAATCTGTTCTCTTTGCGACAATCTGTTCTCTCGGACAAATCAATGAACATTCTTCCTCGTGTATACATCGCAAAATTGCGAGGACACAGGGGGTATGGGATCGGTGAAGAGAACAGATTTGTCCTAGGTAGGGAGCGACCCCGGCGACTCAAATGGTTAGAGCGTTGCCACGGTGAGTCGGAGATGCGGGTTTGAATTCCGGCTGGGGACAACTCTTTTTTCTTTAAAATAAAAATATTAAAAAATTAAAGCAATGATTAAAAAACTATAATATATTATTTATTTACTACCTTCTACCTCGGCTAGCGACAAAAGCATGTTTTGTTTTTGTTTTTTTTAACTATTTATTTTGTTGCAATATATACGAAACTCCCCTGTTGATCCTACCAGTAGGGCCATATTCTTATCTCAAAGATTAAGCCTTGTATGTCTTAGCACTTGGCAGAAGACACTACCGTGTATTCTGATATGAAACATCTCAAAACATGAAGATCCTGGTCAGGATAATGAGACAAAGTTATCAAATTATTATATTGTCATTGATCCTTGAGAACTTAGCAAACTTTGAATATAGTTAGATGTTTTAAAATGGCCTAAAATCGAATGCAACTATTCCGTTACATACAGGCGAAGCTACTAAAATAGTGTTAAAGAATAGATCTTTTTGTGTTTCTGATAAATCATCTGTTTTTGAGGTAAGAACAGATAATGAGAAAGTATGCAGGAGCTAGGAATTCAGCTACTTAAGCAATCACTGGTGCCATGAGCGGCCAAAACCCAGATCTACTCGAACATAGATCTCCGAGAAATGCAATTCATTGTTCGATTCTGAGAAGTCAACGTTCACCATAGGAAGGCATTACTCAATACTCAATATTGGAGCGGAATGTTCGGAATCCAAACTGGTCATTTGGAATTACGTGATTTCAATTTAGGATGGGTGTAGAGTCAAAATTAGCAACTAAAATATTACATGAGCTATATAGGAAAAGTGTAGGGAACTGTTAAATCAAATTCCTAACACTAGGCGTTATTTAAATTATCATTTATAAAACTTCGTTGAAATATATTTTAGTCAGTTGTGTAACATAATTTTGGGAGCGGAGTGGCTCAGTGGTAGAGCTCCGAGCTACAATGCCGAAGGGCCTGGAATCCCGCTGGCTGACAGACTTTTATTTAATACGTTAGCGACCGGAGCCTCTATAAAGTGGGTACCCTAAATAAGGGGGCAAATGTGGCAATTGAGCGTGATCTAGGATAAATCACCCCTCTGCACAACCGATGCCTAAGAAACAGTACAGTCTTTAACATGTACTTTAGTCGCATATATTATATATGTAACCTTCACGGGTTGTAGTGGTACAGGTTTTTACGATATTAATTATCACCTTGTTCCTGAAGTTTATATTTTAACAAAAATATGACATATTTAAACAAGTTGTCAATATACGCAATATGTGATGTTATTTTTGAAACTGGTATAGGTCCATTTGTATAACAAAAATCGTTATTTCTTTTAAATTATTATAATGCTATTTATTCCGTAATAAAATTTCAAAGATGTTTACGGTTTAAAAGATCACTCTTGTTGTTTGTTTGTTTATTTAACGTACCTTAGTCGAAACCCAGTTTCTAATCAATATAAGAAAGTATCTTTGTGTTATCATGTATGTTAAACGTCACTTTATGCTGCTGTGGCTAATCGGATGATGTCTAAATTTTGCCTATCCAGATTTAATTAGAATAGGGATTCTTAAAAGGTACCTAACATCGTACAGGCTCTTATCTATATATATATATATTTATTTTTTTTAATTTCTTATATGTAAATAATTAATATATGAATGTTTGTATGTATATGTGTAAATATATAATATTATTATTATTAAAGATTGTAAATATTCCACACTCATTATGATAGTAGGAAACAGTAGAGTCTCAACTATGTACTGAACCTTAGACACTTCATGGGTGTAGTGTTGCAGTTTTTTTTTTTTTATATGAAATCCCAACTAGCAAGATTTTTTTAAACCGGTCCTTTTTTCAGTTACTCGAGTATTTATCAACCAATCCGAATTGATTTCCCGATTGAACTTTTTTGAACTTACAATAAAAGCCGAGTAATTGGCGACAAATTGAAGGGAGGAAGGCTAGTGCAAAAAGGGCCAGAACCTATCGATTAGCCAACCCCTGACCTCTTTTACTAGAAAGCCCTTACAGACCGAAATAAGGCAACTTTGAACCGAGATGGAACGGCTTGGAATGGTTTCCGAGGAGCTACGTTGAACTTAGTAAGTGCTTATGATGAAAAATTGACAACATGCGTGTGCAACGGATATATTATCATCAAATAAATATATTTTTGTTTATTAGATGAAGGGATAGTAAAATATAACAATAAAACGATTCCGAATTGTTTTTAAAAAGTTATGTACCACTACAACCCATGAATGTTCTTGTGTTCAGTAAATGGTAGAGACTGTACTATTTTTACGATTGTGGTCATTTGTCTGAGATCACGCACAACCACCAGGTTTTCGACCATTTAAGAGTACCCACTTTATAGAAGCTAGGTGAGCCCCGAGAGGGTTTTTAGATCAAAGAGGGTCCATCTTTGGCTTTTATCAGATTAAATAATTTATCTGCTACAGCCGAATTTAAATCTTCTTCGGCACTAGAACTCAGCGCTCCAAACACTGACCTACCCCGCTTTTATAAATTATTATATAATAGGTTTATTCCAAATTATAATATTATTCCAAATCGTTATATTTACAAAAATATCTGCCAAGTTCATGAATTTATTTAGATTCCAGATTATAATCTGGATTATTAATAATTATATAATATAATAATAATTATTATTATATAACTACCTTGAAAATCAGCAAAAAATGCTGTAATGAAGACAAGTTTAAGTAATAACAAAATACTACGCCAACATGTAAAATTTCATGGATCAACTGTTCTAAAAACCAACTACATTAAACCTATAACAATCGACTCTATTATATAGCTGTTAACAGATTAAATAATCTGTAAGCCGGATTTGAACCTAGGATCTTCAGCTCGGCTTTATACGACTGAATCAACCCGCTCCCAGTTATATAATAAGTATAAAAAAATAATAAATGAACAAATAAAATTAATATTAATCACTGAATCTGATACTTCCTTGATTATAATTTTATTCTTTCCCATATTCTAACAATAACTATGTAACTACTGAGCAAATATGCCCATAAAATGTTTCATTACCCTAATTATAATTTATACACTACCTCATAATTACTTCATTCATACTTTAGACTCATCGTTTGATCGTGACCAAGCAGCGGACTTACTATGATCAAACTGAAAGCTTAGCTAGAGCTTTATAATAAGTGCGACCGGGATAGAACATAGCTGAAACATGAAGTCCAGTAATTAGTCGTAATGCACCATGTCCTAATTAATAGAACGCCGGACAGCAATCCAGCTTTGCTTAAATCCTAGGGCTTTTGCTTCACGTCAGAGCTTAATTTTTCTTTGAGGCCACTGAATTAATTAAGCAATCAACTCTCATTTTTATCAGGAGTAGAAACCTCTCTGACATTTAAAAAAAAGATTCCTAATTCCAAAAAAAATGTAGTAAAAAAAGTCTGCAGTAAAGTGTGGGTAGTGTTTAAAAAAAATGCTGATCTAGGAAAGGAATATTGTACTCAGATAAGGTTATAACCATGCACCAGAATTACTATACACCAAGAAATAACCATAGATAAGCTTACAAAAAAAGAACAATCGAAAAAGTAATTTAAAAGTTTTAGTATAAAACAATTAACAAAGAATATTTAACAAATCATTTAGTAAAAAATTTAGATTAGATCTGACGGAAGAAGAACGCCAACAACGAGTTTTCAGAATGAATGAAAAATATGCAATATAAGAATTATACAACGATGGCAATTCGACTGATTTAAACAATTAAACAATTGGAACACTGGGGGGTTAGTCCGGCGCAGTAAATTATAAAAATTATTTAGATTTTTTTATATTTCCCGCAAAGCTCCTGGCCAGGACCTCATCACAATTCATATCTTAAAAAACCTTCCTAGAAAATTCATTCTATTTCTTACCTATATATATATACAGCATATAATGCTGTTCTCCGCTACACATATTTTCCTGACCTCTAGAAATTATCCATTGTAAAAATATTACCTAAACCTTAAAAAAAACCCAGAATACCCATCCTCTTACCGCCCTATCTCTCTTTTACCTTGAATGGGTAAAATCATAGAAAAACTCATCCTCAAACGATTGTACCCCATCCTTGATGCAAATCACATAATACCAGATCACTAGTTTGGATTCCGAGCATCCCACTCTACTATTCAGCAATGTCATCGTGTGGTGGATGTAGTCTCCTCTGCATTAGAACATGGATCATATTGTTCGGGCGTCTTTCTTGATGTGGAACAGGCTTTTGATCGAGTCTGGCATCCGGGCTTGCTCTACAAACTCCGTAAATTCCTACCCCATACATACTTTCTCATCCTTGTATGTAACACTATATAACACATTAGCAATAAATAATAAAATTATTGAGATACTTAAAAATTATTAATTGAAATTTTTTTCCCCATTATAATAAGACTGAAGGCCTACATAAAATTAAATATATTGAATAAACCGAATTTTATTTTTTCTTAGCCCCTTGGGGTTTGATGGTTTTAAGTAGAATTGAAGATAGGATGGAGAGGTATCTGTTGTACTGTACAATGTACATTTTACAGTATAAGAGATGAACCGGATAAAGAAATGAACCGTTTTTTTTTCCCCTTAGCCCATTGACTTTTATTAATTTTTGACAATGACATATTAATATTATACATGGCATCTCTTGTAATGCACCAGGTGCATTTTAAGATAGTATTGTGCATTCAACTATCTTGAAAAATTAAAATACTTCATCAAATATCCATATGAAATACGTAATACGAGAAGGTAATGCAATGCGACGTGCGATAGATGAACGAACAACTTTGGGGTGATAGAAAAAATGTTTCACTTAAAAAAAAATATTTCCCCTTGTTCACGGTTCAGAGACGACACCTCGGTATACCGAACCAAACATTTGGGAATCTCTGCTGATCGTAACAAGAAAAAAAGGTGGGAAGGGTTGCGGTACACTGTTGGTTTTGGACTAGAGCCACTGCTGATGAAGCAGTTTGGCTACAAGCCTGCCAGGGAGTCTGGAATCTGCTTTAGTAAGGATCTGCCCTCGCTTACAGTCAGAGTAAAACTTTTTACCTTGACTGTGAGTATTGATAGTGCAAAAAAAGAAATGAGTAAAAATTCATGAAAATACCTGAAAAAAAAACAAAATAAATAGCTAAAAAGTAGGTATGAAATTTTAAATAATGAATATTTTAGGTATAAACTAAAAAAAAAAAAACTGTAACACTACAACTATGAAGATCTTGGATTGAGATCAGCAAATACTAGAGTCTGTTGTTTCTAGGACAACGGTTGTGCAGGGACGTGGTTTTCAGTAACAACAATTCTTTTATTTATTTATTGATATTCACAAGTGTATTACAATAAATCATAAAGTAAATAGGCTATGTTATACATAATGACATGAGTTAATGGCAAGTAGAGAAACTACCCACTGGTAGTACTCAAATCACTAGTTCAACTAAGAAGGGCACGTGGCCATCTTCTTTCCAGACGCCTCGGAGAATTATCGGGAATTGAAGAGGAAGTTAGGTTTGAAACTAGAGGGTTTGAGCGGGAATAAAGTTTCTTATGAAAGGATAGATAGCGGGTTCGGGCCAAATCAGCAACAAATGGGACATTAAGGTCGTTAAGGATGACTTTATTCTTAACAAAATAAGGAGCGTTGAGGATTTTACGAAGGGTTTGGATTGTAGGGATTGGATACGAGAGGAATTCGATGGCTTAGTGGAGCCCCGAAGCTCTACTCGGTAAGTACAAATAGGTCGTATGATGGCCATGTATTATGAGTCGTTTGTAGGTAATTGGTATCCAATACACCACACCAGGAGAAGAGGGAGACCTGCCACTAAATGGCTGGACGACTTACAAAAGTTCATCGGATGGGTAGATAATGGATTTTCCTGTATCTGATACAAGTGATACTGATACTTTTCTGTATCTGATACTTTTACTTTATACTTGTGTATCAATTGATACTTTTACTAGTCATGGGTAGATACTGGATTTTCCTGTATCTGAATACAAGTGATACTGATACTTTTCTGTATCTGATACTTTAGTAGTTGAATACAGATATCCCGACTCGTACTCTTCTAATACCCTACACAGAAGCGTTTCTTGGGTCATCAGTTTTTGTTATCATTTTAAAAGGAAAAAGAGTTATTCGCCGAAATAGTAACCTGCACAAGGCATCAAATGATTAAAATCACGTTTTTTATATGTTTTTTTTTTTTTTTTTTGAAAGCTATGGAATTGAACAATAAAAAATAGATTTTAACCCTGCCTCAAACTTTCACTGTTCACGTTCCAAAAGGCGTAGAATTTGGATTGTAATACAAAAATTTTGTGTCCGCCGTTATACTCTATACTCTTTAAAACGCTATAGCCATTTTGTTTTTTTTGTACCCGATTTCAATCATTTATGTCAATTGCCTTTACTTTATGGTATAGATATATCCGTTAATGAACCCATATTTGCCCGGACATAGGTCGAGGTTTTTTTTGTGAAAGTTGCTCGTGAAAAATCATGTATTAGGAAGCGATCTCGGAAAATGTTATTTCAACCACCCTTTACTGTTAACAAATTTCATAGTTTATTTTCGTTTCTACATATGTGATTAGTGACTAATTGCAGATTATATTGATAATAAGTGAAAACTTGTTCACTATTATTTTTACTTATTTATTTATTAATACTAAGGGGAGATGCGGCGAAATTGGTCTTTCGCCGGTAATCAAATCAGGGGAGCTTAAATCAATGGTTGACTATTGCTTATTATTTATTTATTTATTATTAAAAGGACCGTGATTAATAGTAGATAATATTTTTTTTTTAAATCCGTGAGACGATGTAATTTTTAGGGATGGGTAAGGTTGTATCAATCTAATTGTATCAATCTGACCGTATCTGATACTTGTATCAACTACTCTTTAGTATCATATACAAAATATCAGATTGATACAACCTTACTCATCCCTAATCGGAGTACTATGGCACCGTTCTGCTTGGAACAGACGTAACTGGGACAAATTGGGAGAGGCTTATGCCCATTGAAGGGCCTTTATTTTTTTTTTCATTAAAGAACTTTTTGAATTTATTTATTGTATTCTGTACTAGTAATTGTAGTTTGGAACTTATTATTTTGTAAATGTACACAGAAGAAAAAGGGAAAAAAATAAAGCTTATTACATATACAATATATATTTATTATTTATGCTTATTTTATTGGATCAATCTGATATTTTGTATATGATACTAAAGAGTAGTTGATACAAGTATCAGATACAGTCGAAATGTAGCTGATACTTTTGTATCAATTGTCAATTTATATATATAATGTAATTTCTAACAACATGTGATGCCTGAAATTTCATATTACAGAAAGAACAACAAAATAAAACGTAACGGTAAACAAGTCCATCGTGGGAAGGCTTCCATGTAATACATAAAACAAAAGAAGCAATGTGTACAGCTCCATAGCAAAGAATAAATAATAAAAAGAAAGAAGTAAATAAAAAGAAGAGGGATGGACGGGGAAGAAAACAGATTACTTTTCACTCAAATCGATGGCCTACAAACGCCAATCACCTGGCTCACAGTAACCTCCGCTGCTACTCAACAGCACTGTCTCCCAGCTCCCCTATCTCGTTTACTCATAAACATCATTGGGACATAACATTACAACTAATATTACAACATTAAAAACTTTGTTTATTCATATAACCTCACTTTATGATGCTACCGCTAATCCTACGAGGCCACATTGGGAATTCTAAATTTTGACTATCCAGGTATAAATAGGATGGGGATCTTAAACTTGTACCTGACACCTCACAGGCTCTGGGCCTCTATTTTACGTCCTTTCTGAAGGACAGCATAATTGAGGATTTTTTACTCCCTTTAAACAATCCTAAGGCCACCTGCCGCAACCTTAGGCATAGTAGCTTGTTATGCTAACCACTTGTCTGTTATAAAAAGCAAATAATAAGATTATTACAGGTTATTCTCGGTTACATTTGTTATTGAAAACCTTTGACCGACATAAAACAAAAATAAATAAATTTAAAAAAAAAAGGAAAAACTATGATAAAAGCAAATAGTAAATAATATATATATTTTTTTTTATCCTATGGATGCAGAGTGGCGCGTTCGAAACCGTCTGGTAAATAAATTATTAACTATTGTCATACTGTTAACAGCCGTGAATCGATTTCACTGTCTTGGGTTCACCCAGCCTCTATAAAGGGAGACATCACTTAATATCCTTTACGGTTTGTAACGCAAACTTTTACGACAAATTAAAACCCTAACATCAATAAATATCTTATAAACTTTCCAATAAAAAAGAGGTAGGCCAAGTAACCCTCTTGGCAACCCCACCAACTCACGTTATAAGCAGCACTTCGGAGAAGTTCTAAACAAGTTGAAGGGGACTTAACTCCATCATCAAATAAATTTAATCATTTTCAAAATAAGGTTTGAAATTAATTTAGGAAACAAACTTGGTAATCTATTTATTCAGGTATCTTCATACCATAATTTTATATCGCACTCAAAATATTCGTATCTAAGGGATGATTTTAGCGTATTTATGAGCAATATCGTCAAGATGTAACATAAATATTTTCATATTATAGTGGCGGAACATATGCTTAAAGGAATCCTTGTCCAAATAATCCCCAACTTATACTTATAAAGTGACCGAACCGAACCACTCCAGTCTCTGTACCTTGACAGAAGAAGAGTTCATGTCAACTCAGAGCTCGTGTTCTGTTGGTTCATTCTTCAACGAATAAAAATCATCCTTGTTGCCAAAGGAATTAAGTTATTACACGTATTATAAATAATTTGACTTTTGAATAGTTCGGTAAAGTAGGCATTATTCGGCGTATATATCTTCAAATTTCGCCTAGGCAATGTATGCGCAGATATATATTTTTACACTACATTATTCTTCATAATCTTTATTTTGTTTTATTCACCCCGTATCGGCACACAGCAAAAATAAATGTTAGTTCTTAAATTGCCAACCTATTAAACAACTTATTCAATCACGTGTATGATTTCTATACCTTTTTTTTTGGTTTTCAGTATTTGCTTTACTGCATTCATTACATTTTATCATCATATTTTTCTTAAGGTTGTATATTCATCCTTACAGATTATCTTTATCTATAGATCTCCCCATATGCAATAATGTAACCCCAAACTTCTATTTTTACATCACCATACTTTAGGTTTGTAATCTGGTTTTGTTTGAATAAATGAAGTCTTGACATTATTAACCTTGCGATATCGCCAAATATTTGATATAAGTGTTATTTCTTTAACTTGGAGCCGAGTGGCTCAGTGGTAGAGCTCTGAGTTGCCATCCCGAAAATCCTTGTTCAAATTCCGCTGCAGGACGACTTTTATTTAGTCTGTTAGTAGCCGGAGATGGATTATATAGGATCTAGGACCTCCTGGGTTCCAGCCTCTAAAAGTGATCTCGGACAAATCCCCTCCCTGCACAACCGTTGTTCATTAAACAGTACTGTCTCTACCATGCACTGAACCCCAGACCCTTCACGGGTTGTAGTGTTAGTGTTGTTTTTTGTTATTTCTTTAACTACCCAAAAAAAAAACACAAACCTCTCCTTAAACTACATGAACAATAATAATCCTTTTAATTTTTTTCGGTAAGTTCTCATCGTGTATGTGTAAGCGAGTCCATGAGTCTGCCTATGTCCTTGCTCATTAAAACGTAGGTGTTTTTGTTTTTAAGACTAAATTCCTTCTTCAGCCTTTATTCTTATTGCGTGTTTAGAGATAACTAGAGTTTTTACAGCCCATTCTAGTTATGCACGATTTCGAAACCATCTCGACTAAGTATTTCCTCTGAAATATTAGCGTAGTGTTGAATAGCGATCCCGAGCCAGGACAGCCACCCTGCTGAGGCTACTGTCCATTGTCACCAGGAGCGGATCCATTACCGGGAGTTTGCAGGATTGGCCGCAATGTTTGTCATGGTTTTGTGTTCTATGTCACTCCCTTCCTGCCTAATCCTGGAGCCGAAAAACCCTTGGAACGGGTCACCGCATAAATTATTGTTAGTCCAAAGGATTTATCATACTGATAAAATGTAGCGAGTCGTTTTCATACTTATTTACACGAAACAGCGAAAACATAAGTAAATGTTTGTAAACCTTTGTTGGTTTTGAGAAGGTGCAGGAGGTGCATGTATTCGCAAATTTATATGGATATTAATACCCCATTACTTTCGATTATCAAATAATGATAACTCCAGTTTATAATAGACACTTTTTTTTTTGAAAGGATGTAAACTGGATCGCATTATCTAATAATTCATTCACTCAATGAAAACCTATTTCCAGTCGTTTCTTTTTTCATATAACTTTATTACGTGGATACGTTTCGACTATATGTCATTTACAATCTATCAAGAACTTAACTTATAAGAAGAGTTATAAGTCATCTTTTTTTCTTTTTTTTTATATTATTCATTGTCATTAGCTAAAATTTTTTCTTGGAGGTCCATTGTCCTCCATGGTCCTTTTGTTGTACATTGTAGAACAAAAGGACCATGGAGGACAATGGACCTCCAAGAAAAAATTTTAGCTAATGACAATGAATAATTTAAAAAAAAAGAAAGAAGATGACTTATAACTCTTCTTAGAAGTTAAAGAAGTTCTTGATGGATTGTAAATGACATATAGTCGAAACGTATCCACGTAATAAAGTTATATGAAAAAAGAAACGACTGGAAATAGGTTTTCATTGAGTGAATGAAATAGACACTTTATAAACAATTAAAACAATGAAGCAATGGCTAATGACTAAATTTGCAACGATAAATATAAACGGCAACTCACTATAGGCTTATGGCAAACCAATGACAATGTTTGGGATGCGAGGTAGGGACATATCTGCAAACCCAGTGAATAAGTAGTTAAGTCGAATTTTCTTCAAAATTAATTTCTTGTACTTAGGAAACCTGAATCGTGGTATTTTCGTGGATGAAAGACTAAATGAGGCATCAGCCTGAAAAAGAGTCATTGCTTATATTCAAACTCCATTTCAAGCCCAAAACTAAGAGACTGGCACGATTCCGCTTCCCTAAATACAGTGATCTCTCTCTGGACGAAATTCGACTTAACCACTTATTCACTTGGGTTTGGTTAAGGATTACTGATTCAGGTTTACTAGGAAATGAGTAGAGGTGCTCTTAATTTCATATTCTTTTCGACGTGTTAAAATTAATTTTTATTAGGACAATGACAATTCCATGGAAAATTAGTGTTCCACTGTTAATTACAGTTTCGTCCATTTCCTAGTGTCCTAATTACTTTGTTTCTACTTTTTGACCGTTTATTATTTCTTCGCTTATTCGTATTTATATGTAAATAATTTATAAAAAATATATTACTAATAACTGGATTGACGGAGATATATCGGATTGAAAGGGTCAAAAAATGCTGGTAATTGGAAGGACTATACAGGAGAATGGATTAGAAAAATAAGCTGATGGAAATCGAATTCTAAAAATGGAAAGAACTTGTGGATTAACAAAGTGTAATCTATAACATAAAGTGCATCCAAAATATTATATTATAACAATGTCGTAAAATTACAATGCCTCTTTGAGAGTGACTGTGTTCCTCCTGGCAAGAATAATTCCAAGAAAAATCATGGGTGCAGTTCAGACTGAAGAGGCATGAAAACTGCTAAGTAACTGAAAAATCTAACAGGAAGTGAGAAGAATCTCGGATAATATACGAAAGGGGTGGCTGACAGCTATACAGAATGAACATGCATAGATTAGCTAAACATGTATTCCAATATTTCTGAAAGAAAGTCACTGCAACGAAAGAATTAGAAAAGTTGAACATCACAGAGCCCCACATGTTAGAAAGAATTTAAGAGAAAATTGAAAAGTGTTTTGTGAAAAAAACCCGGTAAATTATGAACCATTCCATTGCGCTCTGGAGTGTTTTAATGTTTCCAGTTAGCAGTCCATCAGAAAGGCTACATTGGAACGATGGATGGAGTGGACTAAGCGATCGCCAGCGCCAGGTGGCAGCCTATAATATGCAGATAGCGTAAATGTGTCTGAAAAGGCGGGATATGGAATCGTAATGAGTTGTCATTATCAGGGATTCGTTGAATGGGAGCAGAACCGTCCGTGCGATAGGGCTGCATTATCCATTTCCATTCCCCCTATCTCATTTTCGGTACAGCCTATTGGCAAACGAACAGGCGTCAATCCAGACAGTTATCCAGAAAATTATGTCCGTGTATAGTCTCTATAACAACGTGGAGCTAACTATAAATGAAAGGGAACACAGAATGTAACTAAAAGCTGAGCTGGGTAAGTCAAGAACTATAAATTCAGAATCAACCTAATCAAGAGAATTCACGTGTTCATATCTAAATTGAACGAACTAACATAGGTTTTATTATGATTAGGAGCCTCCCGAAATGAAAATTTACTTGTAAATTGTGTCGAACTTAATTAATCAAAAAAAGTATACCAATGGAGGGTCTAGGGTTCTGTACGTGGTAGAGACTTAATGTTTCTAGGACAACCGTTGAATAGGGAGATGATTTTCCCCCTTATTTTCTTGTAGAGGCTGAGTGAGCTCATAGATGTCCTAGCTCCCATAGGATCCATCTCCGACCGCTAACGGATTAAATAAAAGTTTGCCAGCGAGCGGGTATTGTGCCCAGGATCATTGGCACGGCAACACAACCAATGAGGCACTCCGTTCCTTATATGGACAAAACACTAGTATTTGTTAAAAAAGTCACCCTATGAGTACCCATGTTTTTCTTTACATGGCATTTTTTCCCTTCCTCCAACCAATGTTCTCTTGCGAATGATTCTACCGCCAACTAAGCCTTCGCCACTTGAGAATTATACTTTATACCTCATCAACGCCCACAAAGAAATTTAAATTAGCCACAATGGGCCACCGGAGAGCAGAGAGCTAAGAACTAAGTTTTTCCGACGGCCATAAAAGAGATCCCCCAGGACCGGGAGCTAATAGCTAATATAAAGAAGGAGCCGGGTGGAGTACAAACTGCCTCGCGACCTCCGAGCTCCAGTCAGGGGAAACTCCGGCCGGGCTGAGTAACTTTAGATTGCTGTTTTAATCACGACGGGGCAACTTAAGATAATTACCTGAGCCCTATTGCCACCCGATCCTATCCCTTTCCGCTCCACCTTATTCACATTTTCTATTAACAACCGTTACGCAGGCTGGAATTTCAATGGAAATCGAGATCTACTGATAATTTTCTGTCTAAACTCGACTACCGCTGTACTTGGTGAAATCTACCCAAGTGAAAAAGTAAAGTAAAAAGAATTGGAAGGAAAATTGTCCAATTACCATCCTTGTAACAAGGAAGGAAAATATGGATTTTTTAATTAAAACAATAGTTGGAATGCAGGGTATAGCCCAAATAAATAAGGTCCTACAAATTATAAAAATAAAAATAACCGCTCAATTCATGAAGGGTCTTGGGCACATGGAAGATTCTTTAGAACTACAGTAGTGCAAAACTAATACTTTGCCCGAGATCACTCCAAAACGTCAGGATTTTCTTAAAATTATTGTACCCGCATTCTAGAGGCTGGGCGAGCCCCAGGGTTGTGCTGACGGTTGTGCAGGGAAGAATGATTTGGCCAAGATCACTTTGGACCCTTAGGCTCTTCCTCCGACTAACAGACGCTGAGTGAGCGACAGTCAGACACTTCATTGGCGATTTTTAACAGCATTTTTATTTATTATATCCCTTTTAGTTTTAGAAGATGTTATCAAGGTCTGATTTCAGCAAATTCTGTTACAAGTTGATCATCTGACTGTTAGAAACCAGAAGCTCTTCTTCTGCTCAGCAACCCTGGGGAATTGAGACAAAATGGCGGACCCTGGTCGGACGAAATGGTACCTCCCTGGCCACAGTAATTAGTGAGCATTGTGGCTGGAACAAAGGCAGGTTACATTCTTTCTCTATCAAGGCTTTGTACTGCTCCCCAGAGCTCTGTTCCCTCCTAATCTCCACCGGCTCATTTGTTCTACACCTATATATATATATATATATATATATAAAGTCTAACATACACACTTACATAATAGTGTACCTGGATAAAAAAGACTCAGTAGAGAAGAGATACTAGAGGGACTTTATAAGTTAGAAAACTTCAAGGTCAAAGGAAAAAACAAAACATGTACCGCTACAACCCGAGAACGAGCCTGTACACTTTCATGGACAACGGTTCTGCAAGGTCACTTGTCCTAGGTCACGCTCAACGTCCAGGTTTACACCCATTATTTTGGGGACCCTATTTTTTAAATATTTTATAGAGGCTGGGTGAGCCCCAGGAGGCTCCTAGAACCTATATGATCCATAGTATCATATAGTAACCTATATGATAGTGGGTATCTGTTCCGCCGATTGTATCTTCGAGTTGAGTAACAAGTTTTAAGTTTTTATTCGTTTCATTTCTAATATTTTCCAAAAATACAAGTTATCGTGAGCTTTAGTGTGGAAAATAGAATTTAATTATGGGTAGTGAGTAGATTTAATTATTTCATCAAGAAATAAAGGTTTAAACTAACATTTCAAAGTACAGATGATATATGTGGAAGAAAATGGTCCGGGTAAAGGTCAATCAATTTTCCTTAGATGTGGAGAAATGTTTATTAATTAGCCAACGTTTCGACCTACTATGCAGGTCTTCTTCAGGGCTGTCGCGGGGGGGGGGGCGGAGTGCCCGATAGGTCCGTCCCAAGCTCTAATCACATCAAAGTCCCCCCCCCCTCGACATCCCTGAAGAAGACCTGCAAAGTAGGTGGAAACGTTGGCTAATTAATAAACATTTCTTCACATATAATGGAAATTTAGTGACCTCTACCCGGACCATTTTCTTCCACATATATTATCAAGGTCAACTAATATCATACAGATGATATATGTTTGTTGAACCGTTCATTTATAGATGAGATGATTTCTGAAGTATACAAATTTCCCATAATTACATTCTCTTCTCCATACAAAAGCTAATGATTACTCGTATTTTTGGAAAATATTAAAAGGGAAACGAATTAAATGTTAACTTGTTCGGACTCAACTGGAAGCGACAACCTGCGGAATAATTACCAGATATTGTAACCATGTGCAGTTCTTAACTAATCCGTGCAATAAATTCGTTTCTTGAGCCCATATTGAAGGAGTTCAGAGAATTACTTCTTACTTTACTCATAAAAACACCTGCCCTTGAATTACCACCATCGAGAATTCCGCGAGACGTCCAATTATCGAAAACAAAACAAGATCCGTGGGAAGAAAAGCGAATTGTGTTGAAAACAACAATTAAGGAAGGAAAGCGGAGAACTCGGAATTAGTGGGAGGTTCAAAGAGGCCAACCCATCGGAGTTCCTTCTCTTCCTTGTCCGGCTTAAGCTCAGGACCTTTATGCCCTACCAATCTCCTCAGCCGGCGTCGAATCAACTTCGCCGCTATTCAAGGAAGTCCACTTCACGCTGGATTACACCAGAGCTTGAAATTAATTGAAAAACTTTGTAAATTAGGCCTATCTGTCATCAATACATAAAAAAAGTTTAGTACCTGTAATAAAATTATAAGGCGGTGTACTGTAATACAGTTACATGGCAACGAGCTGATGTAAATTGTTTATAAATTAGATTAGTAACAAGGAAGTTTCCTCAATGCTTCCGTGTTGTAACAATGCAAACTTCCTTGTCCTCCCCGCTTCCTTTATTGTATATATACTAGATAGGGATAGATACTTAATCCAGTTAATGAGATCAAGCAGATCGTCAGTTAAGTTCCAATATACTAATTGTAAAACGGAATCTTTGCTCCATTTAATATATAAAGTTGTCGTGTCACAGAATTTGTAGCAAAACTCCTCCGAAACGACTTGACCGATTCTTATGAAATTTATTGTATATATTCAGTAGGTCTGAGAGTAGGATGTAAACTATTTTTCATACCCCTAAGTTAATTATTAATTATTATGTACTATAGTTTGACATAAGATGAATAAAATATGAAATCAAAAATTTATTATATTCATTTTTTCATTTATTTATTATTTCTTTAAAATTCAAATTTTAACTAATATTTTTTAAAACTATTATGACGGCCACGCGTTGCTGTGGCTGGTCAGCTAGTGTACATGTATAATTTTTTATTAATACACGTTAGAGTGTTGAAGTTTGTTTCAGGTGAATCTACGTTTTTCCTGGGGCTTGTGGGAAAAAAAGGATAGGAGAGAAGGGAGGAGATGTAGTAGTTAGTATGTTAGTATGTTTGTATGTTAGTATGTTAGTATGAGTAGTTTCCAAATTAGAAGTAGTCCATAGTCAATAACTTATAATGATAGTCAATAGAAAATAAATTACTTAGTTACTTCACAAAAGAAACTTTTTTGTATATCCCTATTATAATGTTCAATGACTCAATAAATCTATATCTTTCTTACAAGTCGTCCACCATTTGTTAACTATTCGAAGGCCCGATCTTAGCAAGTAATATTGTACTAAGATGAGGTTATAAGAATAGCACAAATTACATGGCAGAAAATGACGGTAAATGAGTATACCATAAAAAAAAAAAGTGCTTGTTTTTTTTATTATTATGTTATTATCTCTGTCAGAAACATGGTTAGCCTGAAAAAAATAGCTAATATAATTTATGAACATTTCTTTTATTTTTTTTATCTAAATTTCCCATAATTTATTACTTAATGCCTTTCCGGTGTCTTCAGAACAATATTTTTTCTTTACTTCCTATAAAGGAGATGTATTACATTTATATAAATCAATATAAATTTGACAATAGTTAAATATTTAATAAACGACGAGGTTGCAAAAACTGAAGTTTACGATGAAAAAAGAAAAACGTGATGGTGGAGATAAGATTTCTAAACGTTAAATCTAATAAACCTTCAAATAAAAAATAAATAATCCTGACCGTAACTCGGCTATGCCTAACAATTGTATTTTATAATTCCTGGACCCATCCGTTCAAAGATAACACAAAGGAAACATAAGCAAAAAATAAAAACTTCGTAGATTTATTTTCTTAATGTATTTTTAAGTACTGCCATCAAAACAGGTAGCTATAACTTTAAACTATCTCTTCTTTAACTCTGGTCAGCTGTAACTCAACCTAATAACAATTTATTTTTTATTTTTATACAAAACAATATTTGACACTGTTACTACATGAAGAATGTAATACTTTATTTGAGCACGGTTTAATTATGCACACGAAGTATGTATCTTATTTCAAATAGGAATTCAATGTTTAAAAAAAGTGTCTGTAAACATAAAAAATGCGCAGAATAAAAGCTACAATAGAATAAAACAAAAACTATTCAGTATTCAACTTTTAATATTAAGCCAAGTGCAACAAACACGATATAATAATTTTAAAATTTATAACATATTAAATAAAATAAACGTCATACATTTTTTTGAAAAACAATATATATATATATACATATACATATATATATATATATATATATATATATATATATATATATATATATATATATATAAACGTAATTATAAAGATACATCTCTCTATTATAGTTTAAAAAAGTACCGACGTATAATAAATTTATGTAATGTGAGCAGTGTATTTCAAAGCACCGATTTAGAAAAGAAACATTATAATTAGAAATGGTCATAAGTATAAACCAAAAAATTAGGCAGGAAATAATCAGTTAGCATACAATAAAAACAAATGGAGAGCATAAAAATGACAAAATTACACAATAAATAAATATATTTTATAAATCTGTAAAAAATAAATGTTATGAATTGTTCAGTAAACACTTAAAAATAGAATTTTAAGAACGCCAAGAACACGTTTTGAGAAAGAAAGATAAATATGGAATACAACAATGGCAGTTCGAGTATTTATTAAACAATGTAATAATAATTATGAAATTAGAAGAATGGGGTGCTTGGTCAGGAGGTATCTCCCAAGTTAAGTCTAATAATTAAAAACTGGCCTTATCTGTATTGTTATAACATATAGAGGGTCTTTGAAAGGATGTGGTTTGGTCGAAATAACGAGCATACCACAAGCTTCCCCTCTAATTAAGTGTGCACGCATTACAGATGCTTGGTGAGCCCCAGAAGGGTATCGGAATCCCATAGGGTCGATTCACTGCTTATTAGAAAAATAAATAATTATCTGCCACAGGCTGTCTCTGATTCGGGACCAACAGATCAATACTCCAGCACCCTACATACTGAACTAACCCGTTCTTAAAAAAAAAAGTGAATGGATAATATAATAATAACATTTATTAACAATAAATGGATACAAAGTGAACAAATATTTATATAAGACATTATTAAAGATGAAATTTTCGGGAAAAAAGGCTATTGTTTATCCTAGCATTGTTTATCCTACTTCGCTTAAATTAAGGTCGCCTATTTCTGAATGAAATACAGCAGTTCAAAGTAAAAATAGGAAATATTCGTTTTAGAGGTTAAAAGTTTATTTAAACTATTTCGAAGTACAGCAAAGCCCTCAATATTTCATAATAAAGTCACAAAAGCACAAGTAAAGGACTTCCTTCGAAAAAACTTTTGAGCCACGACAGCGTTTAAAATTGTTATATTAAACATATTATTAAAAAATCATGAAGATAATATAATGGAATAACAATAATCACAGTAGAAAAAGTAGAGAGGAATGGTCAACTACTAGCTGAATTCAGGTAGTAAAGAAAGATCTAAATTCTAAAATGAAACAATATTAGAGAAGACGACAATGACGTTAGAGATTTGTAGGAAGACCTTCTTGAGTATGGGGAGATTCACGGTGAAGAGTTTAAAGAATATTGATAGACCGGAAGAGAAAACAACATGATGGAAAGAATTGCCACGTTGTCCCTGGGATACCTCGTCGAAAAGGAAAAGAAATACTGCAGACCTACTCCGTTGGAAGCGAATGACTTTTAACGAAGAATAAAAATGCAGCAGAAACTTGATGAGTCCAAGGAATGTTTCCGAATAATAAATGATTCATCCACGACGGTTAACAGAATTAATAAATATTCCACCACATACAGGCTCGAATTCGAGATCAATAGATTGGAAGGCAGTCTTCGTCCACTGATCTAACCAGCTTTCTTTGAAAACTGGCCGGTTACCAAATAACAAAAAAGACGTAGACATAAAAGAAGATTATTATATATATATTATTAATAATAAATTCTTTATTGGCTTTAATGTAGGTACAACATATAGCCATTGAGTCTGGCCCACTTAGTGTTAATTTGGTTAGCAGTTATTTGAAATAAAACAACAACCATAATTATTATAGTCCGACCTCTATAATATAGGTAAGATAATATATAGCATATTGACATTTAATTACAGTTATTTTTATTTGCAGTTATATGATACAATATGTAATTTTTTTAATAATAAAAAAAATATAGTAACACTGGTTTAATAAATAAATAAACAAAATTTAAGTCAGGACAGAATAGTATCATTATAACAACAGAATAATAATTTTCTAAACAAATGACGCAGATAAGGCATGCACCTAAGGAAATAGATAAATACAATGCAATTAAAGTATTTAGGTACTAACCTTTATTCAAACAGTTATCTTATTCGTTCTATACGTACAAATTAAGATATTGTAGAAGTATATGAAACTATTAACTATTAAGTTGTATGTGAAACATTCACGGTAATAAACAACAAGCTTGGATTCCGAATTTTTACATATAAACTGTAGATATAAAAAAATGTTTAATTTTTCCACGCTGTCCATAGTGAGTACATTTTGCAGTGATAATTCATCATCATGTTGGACAATATATTTTTGCAGAAATTGTTTCCTTGTGTCAACAAAAAATTTATAATGCAATATTTTATGTTTTAAACTATTGATTATGGTTTCATGGCACCACTGAAAATTTTCATCAGTTCTGAGAACATAGGTGTTCCTATAAAATATTTTCTACCATTCAGGGTTTGAAATTCTTATTTGACTCACGGTTCTTAATTTTTATATGGATATATTGAATTTTAAATAGCTTTCAGGTACAAATTATATGTACGTGTATATATGATGACAAAGTAATCTGTAATTATTTTGCCCGATAACTCAACAAAACTCTTATCCATTTGTAAGTACGGTCTCGAGACTACTCTCAAGAATATTTTGTCTGGTTGAAACCTAGCATATGAAAATATTCTAGGAAGATGTAACTGTTTCCTATCTGAAGCATTCTGGGATGAGTTAGTCAACACTCCTCAATCAGAAACTCAGAAGTGCTTAACATAAGTTCATAAGTTCTGAAGTCCCACTATTACAAGTAATATTCTCGCCGTTAATGGCTGCGAATCGATTTTGGGATTACCATTTCATTGGAAATTGCTTTCTTCATTCCATAAAAAATAAAATGAATCTGGAGTATTGAGAAAAATATATTATTATTAATATTAGCAAAAAAGAGAGGGCTACTAACAACTCATTACAATCTGTAAAGGTAAACATCGTAAACAATGGAAGTACACTTATTTCACTTTGAATTTTAGAAACAATAATAAAAACAGACATTTCACAAGAAACCACCAAATATTAAAGTGTATAATAATTATTGGAAGGAGATGGAAGTTACTTCAGTTTATAGGACATACTTAAAACAGTACAGGTATTGATAAAAGGTTTTGTGCTGTAATTTTAACAAGTAGTACCTTTGGTTTTCTGAAATTTAATATATCTTCTTTCTTTACTATTAAAAACTACGACATTCATCATTAAAATATATGATAATTTAATCTTCTACTGTAATAACTCCTTAATAATGTACTCCCTATAGTAATAATGTACTACCAACAAAGCAACCAACTTGTTATCAATCGATACCATATTATCATCTAATGTGGGTACCACCCTCCTTATTAGTATAAACTAATTATTGATTTATCTAATTGTAATTATCTAATGTAATTATATTATATTAATATATATATATATATATATATATATAATTAATAATATGCTAGCATAGGGGAAAATGGGAGTCCTTTGCACGTGAGCAGCTCCCCCGAGATCTTCCGAGTGGCGAAGCTGTTGATATTGATTACAATAATTAGTTTATACTAATAAGGAGGTTGGTACCCACTTCGAATGCATTAGATGATAATAAGGTATCGATTGATAGCAAGCTGGTTACTTTGTGTGGATAGGGAGTACATTATTAAGGAGCTATTACAATAGAAGATTAAATTATCATATATTTTAATGATGGATGTCATAGTTTTTAATAATAAAGAAATAAGACGATATATTGAATTTCAGAAAACCAAAGGTACTACTTTTTAAAATTACAGCACAAAACCTTTTATCAATACCTGTACTTTTTTAAGTTTGTCCTATAAACTGAAGTAACTTCCATCTTCTTCCAGTAATTATTATACACTTTAATATTTGGTGGTTTCTTGTGAAATGTCTGTTTTTATTATTGTTTCTAAAATTCAAAGAGGAATAAGTGTACTTCTATTGTTTACGATGTTTACCTTTACAGATTCTAATGAGTTGTTAGTAGCCCTCTCTTTTTTATAATATTTAATATAATCTTTTTCTCAATACTTCAGATTCATATTAGTTTTTAAGGAATGAAGAAATGAGGAAATCAATTTCCATTGAAATGGTAATCCCAAAATCGATTCGGAGCCATTAACGGCGATATTACTTGTAATATTGAAACTTCAGAAGTTATAAACATATGTTAAGCACTTATGAGTTTCTGATAGAGGAGTGTTGACAAATTCATCCCCGAATGCTTCAGATAGGAAACAGTTACATCTTTGTAGATACTTTCATATGCTAAGTTTCAACCACAAGTAAGTGGTACTTGACAGTAGTCTCGAGACCGTACTAACAAATCGATAAGTGGTGAGAGCTATCTGAAACAAGGAAGCACCACTTTTTCAATGTTTAAGAGTTTTGTTGAGTTATCGGGCAAAATAATTACAGATTACTTCGTCATCAATTTCTAGGATTCTGATTCTCAAGGATGGTAAGTTTCCAGAATGATCCTCAAGACTCGATATTATTTACCACTAATATTTTATTTCATAATGGCAACAGAATAATGCTTTTATTGCCCATAGTTCGCCCATATAAAATTAATAACATGAAACTATTTGGAAATAACAAACCATATCATCATTATTTTCAATAATTGAAGGGCTTGCAGCAACAAAGAGTCAACTCCATTTTTAGGCAAAACAGAGTTAACAACCGATTCTTGGGGGGGCGGGGGGATCATTCTTTCGTTGGTTCAAGAAGGAGTAATTTTTGGTAAAATAAAAATAAACTGTTTTTGGTAAAATAACAAAAATAGAGATAAAAAAAAGGTTTGAAGCTTTAGGTACATTAGCCAATGACGACGAATATATAGAAAATTGTGGGTAGAGATAATATTAAAGAAGTTGGTAACTTGTGTATTGAGAAAAAAGAATAAACCCTGGTGAAAATGAAAAAATATTTGTGAAAAAAAGAAATGCGGCAAAAATGAAAGTTCTTAATAATCGCGTCGATAACAATGAAGTCGATTTCCGAAATATTAAAAATGAAACGTCAAAACTCCTTAAAAATAAAAAAAGATAATATCTTCAAAAGAAACTAATAGAATCGAAAGTAACATTAGGGACATGGACAAGGGTATAAACAGGTCGCGTAAACGGTATGTTCCTGCAATGACTGCAATTAGAGACGAAAATAACAATATTTTAGCAGATCCTACGGACATTTTGAGTAAGTTTAAAAATCACTTTTATAGTGTTTTAAATTCCAGAATAAACAAGCAAATCCCTTTTTTGGAATATCAGAGTGCCGAGCCATTTATAGAAGGACCGAGTAAGGAGGAAGTCAAAATAGTCATCGGATAATTGAAGTCGTACAAAGCAGCTGGGGTCGATAATATTCCTAGTGAACTGATGAAAGCATGCGGGGAAGTAGGAGTCTCGAAGATTCACGTTTTGGTTACAAAGATATGGGAACACGAAAAAATGTCTGAAGAATGGAAAGAATCTATATTTATTCCGATACACAAAAAGGAGCCGAGGACGGACTGCAACAAATACCGCGGAATCTTGCTTCTACGCCGAAGCAGCGAGGACGAAGGAGAACGAAGAACGAAGAGGTGGCATCCCATGTTAGTATTTAAATGCTTTCAAATCAAAGGATCTGACTTTTCCTTGAGATCATAGCCGAGATAGCAATATATACATATATATACCACAGAAGACTTGAGAAGATTAAACATCACCATAGAAGACATTCAAAATCGTAAAACCTGTAGAGACAAAATTATGAACCAGAAACTTGAAGTTATATCACAACCTACACTAAGCAGGCGTAAACGGACAGATGAGGAGAAGAAGGCTCAAAGTGAAAAATGAAAAGGTTTTGGGAAGACAAAAAGAAGAAAAAAGTCACCACCAAAAGCTAGATTTTTCTGTTTTCAGCGCTCTCCTTAGAGGGGAATATACGCAAATAATAAAACTAATATAATTTTAATAACGACTTTATAGGCATTTTCCATTCATCCCCTCGTATACGTTTATTTATTTATAGCTTTCAAAATTCCATCTCCCTTAATTCATACAGTCATTATCAAGATGACCTGCTGAGTTCATAACTTCACATCGTTCAGTTAAATATTATGCTGATCCATATTTTTTTATTTATTACTGCTTCATTTATTGTTTTTACATTAATATTTATATCACCATTCTTGTTTCGCTAAGCTACACCGGAACCGAGAACTTTAGGCTTATATTAAACCATTTAATGTAATTTATCGATTATTTCTTCCTTCAACGAGCCCCAACAATTTTCCCATTGATAAATAGCTAGTATAGTAATTGAACTAAATTCAGTTTAAAACATTAAATATAAAATAATATAAAGAATATCCTTATCCTGCAATCAAATTACATTACAGCCATTTCAAAGTACGTTATCAAATATTTCATATCCGCCCCAAGCAGATTTTCTCAGCATAATACCAAAAATAACAAACCTATTAATTAATTAGTCTTAAATTAACAATTCAAAGTACGGCGAATTCGATAATCTGGCTTTCAATACATAACCATAAATCCGGCATAGCGTTCTCCGTTCCACGAATCAACGGAGAATGAACAATTGTGTTAACATTTATCAATAATAACATTGTAATTCATTATCAATACTGAGATAACACTAATATCAATACTCAATTATATCACTATTAAGATGAAGTTGCTACATGGCGCGTTACAAAGCCTATGTAACCTAAAGCCATGGCGTTTAGTACCAGCGTTATATGCGAGATACGCGAATATCTGCTCGCAAGGGGCCTGAATCCTCCAATAGCCATGAATCTGAGGAAGTAAAGGGAGAGAGGAAATCCGGTTTTAGGGCAAAAGGGTTGAATGGTGACTGAATATCGTTTAAAACAGGGCGAACCACCAGGTCTTCCTCCAACACAGCTTGCCTTTCACACAATACAAAAAGGGCCATTAACCTCCAAGATCATTAACACACAACCACTGCATAATTTACTCAAAGTATATCAGTAATCAACTGAGAAATTACAAAAAAAAAAAAGTGCTTATATTTTTCCAATGATGACAACTACAAAAAGTAACTGGGTCCATAAAAAAATTCGAAATAGGGTATTATTGATAGAAAACGAAGTATTATTGCCTATAAGCATAGAATTTTATAAAGTAATATTTTAGTTATTGTTTTCATCCTGCCGATTAGGTATAAAAAATAGTAAAAACGTGTACCACAACAATCTATGAAGGGTGCTGGGTTCAGTATAAGGTAGAGACTGGACTGTCCCAAGTGCCAGTTGTCCAGGGAGGTGAATCTTGCGTAATCTCGATCCCCGAGGTGTCGCCAATTTAAGGTTGTCACTTCAGAGGCCAGGTTAGCACCAGGAGGGTCTGCAGATATCACAGAGTCCATCCCCTGTCAATAGATTGAATAATTTATCTGCCACTGCAGGATTTGAACGTGGGAGCCACAGCAACTCAGAAAATATGCGTTAATTATTTATTTTAAGTATCAGGAGTATAAATCACCATTTATGCAATAGTGGTTGTCCAAATCATTCGAACTCTATAATAATTAAATTATAAATTTAAGTTCTATAATAATTAAATTATAAATTTTACATTCTATCTCAAAACACGTTCTAAGCATTTTTCTTCATATTAAATTTTAACGTGTTTAATGTTTACTACACAATTTTGTACTTTTTGTTTTGTGCAGTCAGAAACAATATTTTTTTCTATCTAGCCCCTTGGTTTTTATTATTTTATTGAAAATAACATAGTAAGGATAGGTGGGATCTCTTTTACTCCACAAGGTGCATTTTAAGAGAGCAATATGAATAGGATTTTCTTGAGATCAATTAGATGGTAGGGGTGGGGGTCTAGTGATGGGGCTCACTATTTCTTTCTGATTGGAGTTTGTTAGTAGTTTACTCAGTCCATGTTGAGTGTCTGTACATGTGTTTGACAGCGCTGAGGTCGGCCTGTCGGTGTAAGTGTGTTGAATAGTGGGTTCATGCAGTGTTGGAGGCTATCAATGAATTTGATATGCCTCCGTGTGATGAAGTCCTCGGTTACCGTCGGGAGTCCTCTCGTGTATTATCTCGTAATTTCGTCCTTTCTAGAGAGCTGTGCCTTACTATACGCCTCAGTATACGGTTTTGAAATTGTTGGAGCCTTTTTGAAGTTGTAGGCGAAATATTATTCAAAATAGGCACCCCATAAAGGAGTTCGTCTTGTAGATCAGCGGTTTGAGGCGAAGAGATAAGTTCGGTGAGGTTAAAAGGTGACAAAGCCTGTAAGATTTGGTTCTAACCGACCTTATCTTCTTGTTAGAGTGTTGGAATAACGTCAAGTGCCGGTCGAGGGTGACGCCGAGATACGTTATCCTATAGGCTGGTTTATTTACTCTGCCAGTTTTAGGCAGAGGGCGCTTATTCTTCTGGAAAAAGAAAATAATACAGTCGGTCTTTTTAGGATTAACTGCAATGTTTAGTCCATCCAATCTGTTAGTTATAACCTCACAGGCCTGACATACTGGACTTTTATTTTGAATTTAAGTCATTTTTTGTATTTTTATGGTATGATAATTGGTTATTTCCTGCCCAAAAATTTAGTCTGTCCTTGTAAATTTATCTGTACAATATTCCTTTCCCATATACTACCCGTACAACAATCGATTTTTATAAAGGTATCATAAGTCGGGATTTATCTTTTAAAAATATAAAAGAGAGATGTATGTTTATAATTATATTATAAATTAATTATAAGTGTTTGATAATTGTTTTTTGTGCGCACTATGAATTTTATTTTATTCAAAACCCACAAAATTTTTAAATAGTCATTTTATACCACATGTTGTATAAGTGATGTGGTTATATCACGTTAGTTCCAATAGAATTAATATTAATATTAATATTTAGATTTTTTTTTTAAATCTATACATGCTGATATTAATTATTTAATTAAACTTTTTTTTTCAGTGCTGTTGTTAAAGGAAGACAAATACAAAAAATAATAAAATACAACAAATATAAAAGTAAAAACCTCTTGTTTTCCTCTATCCTTTGGAAGTTGTTTCCTATCCATTGCCCTTGGCAATGTTCAACATAGGTTTCCTCAGCCGGAGATTTATTCTCTAATTTACAGCTACGGGAAAAACGACTGCATTACTAACTCTATTAGTGAAGGCATTCAGAAAATTAAATGTCCACCCTTAGGGTCTACTTTTATTTATTGTATTTTTTTATATGCATATAGAACAGATATAAAATATATTAAGGACAAATAAAATATATTAAAATCAGTAAATATTCCTGAAAAAATATTCCTTGTGAAAATATGTCCAAGAATCGAGCAAAAGGGCAAAAACTGCTACCGTATTATCTTATGGTTTAAATTTTATTCATTTTAAAAATGATTTTACCAAAGTCTGCAAAGTCAAAAGGTTTTACAATATGTTTAATTTAGTATCTCTTAAGCAATCATTTTATATTGAACAATGAAGAAAATTCATTATAAAAATGTTATATTTGGTAACAAAATATTATATTTAAGTTATACTATATAAAAAGTCATATACATTTTAATGACTTTTTTCCTGCCCTTAAAAAATTTTTTTTTAGAGGGATCGGGGTGGCTATGTGTGTAGAGGGTTTAGTTGATATGCTGAAGGTTACTGTTTCAAATCCTTCTGTGCCAGATAAATAATTTAATCTGTTAACAATCGATGATTCACCCTGTGGGACCTAGCCATGGGTAGATACTGGATTTTCCTGTATCTTAAAACAAGTTATACGGATACTTTTATGTATCTGATACTTTTACTTGAAATTTTTGTAATCGAATACAGCTATCCCGACTCTTACTCTTCTAAAACGCTACACAGGAAGCCTTTCTTGAGGCATCAGTTTTTGTTATAATTTTGAAAGGAAAAAGAGTTATTCGCCGAAGTAGTAACCTGCGCAAGGCATCAAATGATTAAAATCATGTTTTTTATCGGTTAATTATTTTTTGAAAGGTATGGAATTGAACAATAAAAAGTAGATTTTAACCGTACCTCAACGTTTGCTATTCACGTTCCAAGGCAAGTAGAATTGGGACTTTAATACAAAATTTGTCAATCCGCCGCCGCACGCTATACTCATAAAACGCTATAGCTGTTATAATACTCGTCATATTCCAGTGCTGTTTTTAATTTTGTGAAACTAATTTTTTTCTCTAATTTCTAAGAAAAAAATTTATCAATTTCTTCGAACATTTTTTTTTCCCACCCGATTTCAATCATGTCGGATTGCCTTTACTTTATAGTATGATAATGTAGATAAGGAATTTTCATTTCAAATTGTTAAATTAAGAAACAATTTCCCAGCCAACATATAGCAAACATATAATGTTTGAGAACTATATTCTATGATAAATTAAATCCCACAATTTGATTCACAAAGTAAATACCAAAAAATAATATACCAGGTTTAATTCGTAAGTTATAGTAATAAATAGCATAAGGTAGCATGAGGTAGTGAATATATTCGTGAATACTAAATAGCTGATGCTTCTAACAACCAAGGCCTTGAATACACCTCTCGTATCTATCTGGTCTAGCAGGTAGCAGGTGCGGGAGTAGAGATTGTAGTAGATACTGACTAGTAGTTGATACTGACTATTCAGTGAATACAAGTATCTAGAGAAAGGTGGGGTGACGTTGGTAGGACCTCCCACCTCATCGCTTGACTCGTGTAGTTAAGTATCCAACATATACCCGTACCCGGTACCTTTCGACCGTGTCTGATACTTGTATCAACTACTTTTCAGTATCAGCTACAAATTATCCGATAGATACAACCTTACCCATCCCTAGTGGGACCTACAAACACTCGCGGGGCTCATCCAGGCTCTATAAAGTGGATCCCTGTCAGTGGAAGTAACACTACCGGTTGAGGGTGATATCGGACAAATCTCACCCCGGCTCACCACTTGTCCTAGAAACTTTTTTTTTTAACTTCTTTTTAAACTTTTTTTCTTAAAAAGACATTTATCTGAAAATTATTATTGCAATTATGTAGTATTAGAAGAACCTCTGGTAAAGTATAATGTAGCATATGCAATAATAATTATAGCAAATTTTTATATATTAAAATTATGGTTAGAGTCAATATTTAGGTAAAACTGGATTAGGTTAAGTGTGATTATAAAATCTCAATTATTTTACTATTGTCTGCCTTTGCTTGAAGGAGCTAAACCATTAGATGGGCACTTTCAAAATGACCATTTCACCAAAACAAGCTTTTTTTATTGTATTAAAGCCATCCATTAAATATTGTAGATATCGTATCTCAAAAACATTCTTTCACAATATATGTATTTTATGAAATCGAGCTGCATATATATAATATATACAATTAATGATGAAATTGAATCAAATTGATAGAAATGCCTACAAATCCAACAAATAGACTAGATAAAGTTAACAATAACAAATGGCCCATAACTGCCCAAGAAGTAAGTGGACACTCAGCAAATAACTGAAGAACCTTAGAGCAAGAGTAAACCTCGAAGGGGCGCCCCTGTCTCCTCAACAACCCTAAAACCTGGGACAAAAACCCTCCAATACAACCCTCTGTAGATAGCCGCTATCTGATTGTTACGTATTGTAACAATATTTGACAATTTATATAGTATACAACTATTTATGATATACTTCAACCTACTTAAGAAGATCTTGAATGATAATAGTTGACCTTGTATATATAAGTGAAAGAAAATGGTGGAGAGTAAACATTTCTCCCTACTTTTGAGAAATTTATTGACCTCCACCCGGACCATTTTCCACTTACTTAAGAAGATGTTTGTAAATATTTATTATAATTTAAGTAATCTAGTAAACAAAATATATTATTGCATGTGAGTCTATTGCCAAATGATATTAAGTACAACACATTAAGGGACCTGTTCTCAGTACAAGTTAGAGACTCTACTATTTGTAAGAAGACGGTTGTATAAAGAGGTGGTTTGCCCGAGATGAAGCTCAACCGCCAGGCTTTCTCCCCAACTAAGGGTACACACTTTATAGGTGGGTGACTATGAGGAGGGTCTGCGGAATCATCCAGTGTCTATCCGTTTCTCTTGGCAGATTGAATAATTCCAATTCTAGACTGAAACAAGCAACTGCATGCTCTTTCAGGCTACTTCAACATATACGAAACAAAGGTATGTACTAATAGTTACTGATATTTTCGAGCGTCCGACAAACAACTTGGAAAAGAAAGATTTATTTATTTGGGCCTGAAGTGGACCACTAATGGAAGTCTTTCGTCCAGGTAAAATTGTGAGTATCAAACTTTCTTAGTAGCGGATAGTTGCATATTATAAAAAAAAATTTAAACATACAAACGGATCATAATAGGATTAAAATACATTTTTATGTTCGTTTCATTTTTAATCGTTATTCCTAAGCTTCCATTTAAAAATACAAGACTCATACTATTATAAGACTTTTTTGGACTTACGGAGTAGAGCTCTGGAACTCCACTAAGCCATCGAATTCCTCTCGTATTCAATCCTCACAATCCAAAATCCTCAATGCTCCTTACTTCATTACGAATAAATCATTTACAATATCCCATTTGTTGCTGATTTGGCCCGAACCCAATATCTACCCTTTCATGAAAAGCTTTATTCCACTCAAACCCACTAGTTTCGAACTATAACAATTACCTATAATTTTTTAATCATTGCTTTAATTTTTAAATATTTTTATTTTGAAGAGAAAAGATTTGCTGGGGGAAGGCCAATATGGATTCAGAGGAAATAGAAGCACCTAAGATCATAGAAAAGAACAAGGAAGTCTTCACCTGTTCTGTCGACCTCACAAAGGCCTTCGACAGGATCAGAAAGTAAGAAATAATAAAGGCTCTCAGGGAGTAAAAGGTCAATCTGGGACTCCAGAAAGGAATCCTAAGTCTTTTCAAAATAAAGAGAAATGCAGTGAGGACATGCAATGGGACATCATACGAATTTGTAACAACCCAGGGAATCAGGCAAGGATGTACCCTAAGACCATTACTTTTTATTTTGACGCTGGACACGGCCCTGAAAAGAGCTAAGTCAAAAATGAAACCGTACCATCTAGGGTATAGAAACCTTAGGCCAACCCACCTCAGTATCCTCGCATTTGGCGATGACATAATTGTTATGCAAACAACTGCAGGAACCTCCAGTTCGATTTACGCATATTAAAAGAAGAGTTGGACGTGATTAATATGACAATAAATACAGGGAAAACCAAAATGATGACAATAGGAAGAAAAAGCGAGCATGGGGACCGAGTCATAAGACTAAACAAGACGAGGTTAAAGCAAGTAAGGGATTTTAAATATCTCGGTGCACACCTTAACGAACACGGCTGGATAGATGGCGAAATTAATGAACGAATAAAAGCTACCAGCAGGTGTTTTAATTCCCTCGAGAAAGGATTTATCGGGAAAAAAGAAGTGTCAAAAAACACAAAAAACACTTTCCTACCGATTCTCACCTATTCAAGTGAATCTTGGGCTCTAACTAAAAAACAAAAGATCCAGCTCCAAGCCATGGAGATGCGATATATAAGAAGACTGGAAGGGATGTATAGAAAAGACCGAGTGGGAAACGTAACAATACGGTCAAATGTGGGACTTCGGCCAGCTGGGGATATCACCGAGGAGCATCAGCTGAGATGGTTCGGCCATGCTTCCAGAATGGCGGAAAACAGAGTGGCGAAGGCCGTATATGAGACAAAGGTGGAAGGTACGAAACCGAAAGGAAGACCAAGGAAGACTTGGGAAGACGCAATCCAGGAGGGCTTTAACAGAAGAGGTTTGGAATGGGGAAGGAGAAGACGATTGGTACGGTAGAGGGATTCATGGATTAAACTCTACAGAAAGGATCCTCACACCGTTGGCGGTAGAAGAGGAGTAGATTAAATAAACAATAACTAAGTGAAAAAAGGTAAAAATACTATCAAAACCACCTCAGTGGATCCCTGTTTATCGCCTTGACCCCCCTAATACTTCCCTAAATTAAGAATTCAGGATTCTGACCCAGTTGGGAACAATGCCTTCAGAATGCGGTGGACATCTTAATGAATTCCATAAGACGGCGGGGCATTGTTATTTTCAAATTCATGCCGGGTATAAATTGTCCAAGTCTTTTTTCTCTCGAGTTTTCTTTCTTTACATACAAAAATTTTCCGATCATGATTCTATAATTTATTATCCTTATATCCAGTATGTCAATTTTTTTTTGTGATTACTTGGACCAACCCATCATAATGCCGTACAATTGCTATTGGCCTTCTTTAATCTTACGACCTATTATATTTCATCCCACCTTACCTATTTATAAATTTATTTCACGTCTAAAACTTTTTTAATATAATACGCAGATAGCAAATAAAGATTCGTAGACTCAAATCTTTAATTATAATTACCTTTAAAATGTATATTTTTCAATTTTAAAATCAATAGGTCCTGGAAGTATCTCTCTAGATTCATAATCTTCCATTCTACAGACAGAGGTCCCTTTCGTCTTTAGAGTTCTCCCAACTTAAATCTTTCAAGTTTTTCACCATTCTTTAAAATTCATCCGTGTTCACGATTTTTACCTTCGGAAATAACAATTCTTTAAGATCCTTATCACATTCCTTGATGTGTCCTAAGCTTTTTGCCTTAGGTTTCATAAAATTCCATATTTTCTTAGTCAGGCAATCATCGGACATTCTGAATATATGTCCATTGAACAGCTACCGTTTGTTTTTAATTAGTTATTGGTTCTATCTCTCTGTATAGTTCCTCGTTTGATGGACAATACAGAGAGATAGAGTTATATCCACTTACCTATCTACAGCCTTAAATCTTCCTTAATATCGTGCTTTCTCTTTTGACTACTTGATCAACCATTTCCATCTGTTCATAGTCCATAGCATATAATTCTTATAGTGTCGTCCTTAAACGTCCGTGACTGTAAGGCAGCTATATTGGATAGAGCCGCCTAGGTAAGGCTCCTTCAGGAGGCTAAGACCCACGCATGGTTGCACTGTATTGTAACGATTCCCATATGGTTTGAACAAAAATCAAATATTATGATAGTCTAATTATTTAATAAATATAATAATGTCCCAGCAAACCCGAAGGTTCGATGCCGATACCAACAATCTATGCTTATAATCTTCCACCTATGGACCGCTATCCGATCACATTTAATGCAATCCTCTCACCTACCCCTCCGCCTACCCCTCAGACGTTCACCAGTCGGTACAGCACTTATTAGCTACTGAATAAATTAGGAATTAAAATAAATAGGAATAAATTTATGATAGATTTATTTATAATTTATTATATATATATATTTAATAAGACTGACCTGTAGGTGCATTGTTCTCCTGGATGCCGCAGCGGCCGAGGAGGAGAAGGGAGAAGATGCTGAGTGAGCCAGCGAGGAGCCAGAGCCGGGTCAGAGTCCGTAGCCCCCACCCTCGCACCTGCTTGCTCATCCTGAAAAGTAATAAAATAATTTAAAAAAATATATTAATATGAATTAATTATAACAAACCCTGGAGTCCAACTGGGAATGGGAGGTAGATAGGGAGTCTAGGTAGGAACTTTACTTTTTCTAAGCCAACGGTTGTTCAAAGATGTGATTCGAACCACACAACACACAACCGCCAGATTTAATAAAGTATATCCAGTATTGGAAAATAAAGAAGATTTAGTTGCCAACGGTAAACAATAGGAGGGTTACTTAAAAGCATTTGTGTGATTGTGTGGAAACAAGGTAAGAGGTGAAGCCTGGCCAGAAAAACAAAAGGCAGGAGACTTGTGAATTGGGCTAAAGTATGAACAAGTTATATATAACTGTGCGAGAGTGTATTGCAACCAAGTACTAGTGATTTTACCTTAGTAATTTTAAAAAAAATGTGATGAGTTAGAAATAAATAAATAAAAAGGTTTGGGGAACACAAAGGCTCGATGCCGATGTCACCATTCTCTACTGCCCAAACCCAAATCCTTCACTCTTAACGCAATCTTCCCACCTACACCTCGGTCTATCTTCAGACGCTTCTCGGTCGGCACAGCATTTTAACTTTTCGGGAATTCGTTGTTTACTGAGCCCAGCAACTTTACAGACCCATCTTAATCTTCGTGACGCTATCCCTTCAATAGTAGTTGTCTCATCCTTTTTTGGATCGAATATTTTAGGCAACACCTTATTTTCGAATACCTCAAGACGCTGTTTATCCTTCAGCGTTAACGTTTCACATCCATAAATTTTAGAATAATAACGCGCATTTCCCGCCTTTAATCACGCCTTTATTTACTCTTGAATTTCTTTTTTTCTAGTAACCTCATACCCTAAGTAATTAAACTTCTCTATAGATTCAAGCTCCCATTTAAAAAGTCGATATACATATCAAAAATATGATATTGATTAAAGGTACTCGTACCTACGTTCATAAGGTAACCTACATTCATCACGTATGAAACACTCCCAATTCCTAAATTTAGTTTAATCTGCTGAGCTATTTCAGTTCGAAAGAAATATGTACTGATTTTACTATTTCCAGAAATTCCAAAATTCAAACATGAGATGATATGAAAAACAAACATCATCCAAAATATTCGTGGATAATTCTAAGATTTGAATAAAAATTCTGAGTCCATACCAATTTTCATGACTTCGGAGAAATAAATTTGAAATTCAGAACAGCATATGTGATTTGGTAATAAAAGTGTTGACCTTTCAATCTTTATTGAGAACTAATGTTTGCATTTTTATAAAAACGTATATCTAAAGATAAACTCATTCGATATAGATAATAGCTTATAAAGAATCGAAAATTATTTTGGGTTAAAAAAATGAATAAAATGTTCATACTTTAGTTGCTTACGAGTTTTCGAAATATTTAAAATACGCATTTTTATATCTTTCTTTCCTGCTATAAACCCTTACATATAAAATAGAATAGAATAGAAAAATTATTTAATTTTGAACCAGTTTCCTTAAGAATAATCAATGTGTACAGCAATAATAGAACATACATCCGAAAAGAGGTCACAAAACAAATATGGTATTTAAATAAGTATTAAAAGTAAAATACAAATAAAAAATAAGTTCTTTCACGAAAAAAACAAAACCAAAAATAAATAAATTAACGCAATTAATAAAGTTATAAGATAAGAAAATTAACGATAAAAGCTATTAGTTTCTTCTGATGTATGTGAGGTAATAACTTATAAGAGGGCAACTGTTTGGGAATCGAGATGTTGAAAAAACAAGGGTTTGAATGAAGATAGAGAAGAAGCATGGCAGATATTAGGTAGGAGTGAGTGGTGGGGCGTGCAAGAAAGGAATCTTCGAATGTTTTGCTTCTGTGGGATCTTTTTTCGAGGGATCATACTGAGGATTTTAATTGCAGGGGACTGATTTATATATTTCTCTAATTATTTGTATTAGTGGAAAAATATATAGATAAAAATAAAAGGCCTAACAGGCAATGTTTCCAATTTAATACATTTTTAAATTGTAAATTATTTTTTATTTGAAGCTATAGAAATTTAACTGATTTAAATAATTAGCATAAGCTTCAAAGTATCTGTAAATTATAAATCATAACCTTATTAGGAAATTCTGTACAACTACAATCCGTAAAAGGTATTGGGCTTATGGCATTGTAGAGACTGTACTGTTTCAGAAAAATGTGGAAGCAGATGATATCCAAGATCAGCTCAGTCACTAGAATTGCAACCAAATTAGGGGCAAACCTTTAAAGAGCCTGGGTGAGCCTCAGGCTAGTCTTCAGATCTCACAGAATCAATCCCCTGCTGCTAACAGAATAAATAATTCATAATCTACAGCCGAATCGGATCCTTCCCCACAGCAACTAAGCGTTGTAACGAGCTACAACTATATTCCCTAATTCACAACTGCCAGTTCTGATAACCAGTGAATTTTAATACAAATAACAAGCATGATTAAGAAATTTATCCAGTGACTATTCTCCAGTCTTTATATGTTTTTCGAGGAAGTATCTTGGAGTAGGGAGTTTGCGGTCCCAACGCCCAGTCATCCGACTGCAATCAGCGACTGGTCCTCCAGGTTGGGACGAACCCCAATATGGGGGGTATAGACCGGTCACCCTTTCTCCTGAGGGGACATAAATATTTAGACCAGTTGTCAGATACAGGGCCTCCATCGCTGTGTTAATAACCCACGTGGCAGAAAATCTACTCGAAGTAAACAAAATAGCATCCAGGCCCCTCGACGCTAGAAATGGCATAAGAAGAAGAAGGAAGTCACTCACCCAGCTCCTTCTACAAAAATAGTCAGGGAGATTTTTGCTGGCCATTTTCCGAACTCCGTGGATGGAAATTTGTAATTAAAAAATAATTTACTAAGCAGTAGATACTATGCCGCCAATTTTTAAAATGTAATGTACTAATTATACTGAGGTTTATGTTATAAGAATTTAAAATATTTTCCTTATTTTCAAGTCCAATTCCTTTAAACTAAACATCGAAAAGACAATTGCCTACGCCATAAGTTACCCCCTAGCTTCGACACACATTCCCGCCAGGACATGTGAGCCTATACTCGTATACCGTGCGGTTGGTGGATATTAGACTCCTCCTGAGTGCTTTTCCGGTCCTCAAAGGAAACACATCCTACCATGACCGCCTCTAGGGGCTTATAGGGCTCACTCTTTTTTCATTGAGCCCTCATGACAAAGAAACCGGAATAATATAAAGGATCGTAACCCAGGTGAAATAACAATTCTCCAGCATCCTCTCATCTTCTTTATCCTATCCTTTCTTATCCTTTTTCTGTTCAATAATGCAGTATATGGAAGTGATATAAGTTTAATGTATTAATCAAACTATATAATAATTCTACCACCAAGTTTTTTAATATTTAAGTTTAGGTTTTAAAATGTCTAAAACCTAAAAATCAATTTTTAAAATGCTATATCTCTGTCCGCAGTTTTTTTTCTAAGTCTATAGAACTGTATTGTAATATAATATAATTCAATACAGTAAATATTAGATGTATAAATTATATCTAAATATAGATTAATTATATAAATATTTTTACTTCAGGGACGCGGAGTGGCTCAGTGGTAGAGCACATGCCAAAAATCTTAGTACAAATCCCACTGCTGGCAAAACTATTATTGTTTAGTCTGTTAGCGGCCGGAGATGATTCATGTGGGATCTAAGACCCTCTTAGACTCTAAGACCCTCAGCATGTTTAAAGTAGGTAAGGAATAATAAGGAGGGGAGATCAGGCAGTTCACCTCCCTGCACAAACGCTTTCCATGAAACAGTACAGTCTCTACCATGTACTTAGCTCCAGACCCGTTCACGGGTTGTAGCGGTACAGTTTTTATGTTTTTTTAAATTTTATCCTGATATTAAGAAGTCATTTAAGCATAATGATCCTTGGACGACTAAACTACCATGCGCCATTTTATTTAAAACAATTCAGCCAATTAACTAAACCCAGGATCACTTTTCATATCATATAGAAAATCATATGTAGAAAATCAATATTTCCCCCAATGAAAAAATGTTTTAATTAAAAAATTTACAATACACATTTATTGATCTATGTTTTAACCACATATTTTGTATTATTTATCTTGGACGTGTATTAAAAAAATATAAATATATAACTACTCTGTACCACTACTACTGACGTAGTCTTGGGTTTAACACATGGTTGAGGCTTTACTGTTCCTAGTGAAACTGTTGTGCAAGGATGTGATATGGCTGAGAGCTATCTATAGTTAATAGTGCGGGAGGTACCCCCCACGATTAACGATACTCACTTAATACTGGCTGGGTGAGCCCCAGGTGGGTCTGTATAATCCAAAGAACCCCCCTATAGCTGTTAAATAAATTATAATTCATCAGGCACTGCCATATTTCTACACTGGACATTCAGCAAGACTACACACTAACTAAGAAACGAGTAATACAAAAACTGAATAAAAATATGAATAATATGATTATTTTTCTAATCTAATGTATATTCAGCCCATCTTTGTCCATATTTGCCCATCTTTGTAATCAGCTCAGTAAACAATTTTCCTTGACAATAAACTTTAATTTGGCCGGATTTTTGTTCCTAAAATCTAATTATTTTCTGTTAAATATATTAAATGGGTTCCTTCTGCCTTGCCCTGCTTAGATCAAATTAATTGCCGAAACCCTGTAGCCCTCGTTAATTTAAACACTGCAAAGTAATTCAACTCATTTACCAAAAGCTCATTAACTCTTGGCCGACAGAATGTAGCAATAATTTTCTACCGGGCACTTACTATCGCCTTAACTTTGGAAGTGCAAATTTAATTATATAAAATTTATTATAAGAAAGCAAAACAGCTGCCATTACAATGAATTAAAAAAAAATGCCAACTGACTTATGAAAGTCAAACATAATACCAACTACTCAGGGCAGTCAATGTCAATCGAAACTCTGGATGTTTTAGAATAACTGAACCATTAAATTATAAATTTTATTAATAACAAATGAATTCCAGAATAATACCAGGACTGTTTTTTTTAAAGAGCAATTATTTATAGCATGGTGGCACAGTGTGTAGAGTTCTGATTTGCTATGATGAAGGTTTAAATGCGGGTGTGCTAAACAAATTATTTTAATCTGTTTACAGCCACCCAGTTTTACAATAAATTATTCAATGATTCCTAGGCTCACCCGGCCTCTATAAAGTGGGTTCCTAAAATAGGAGGGAAATTCGGGAAATTGAGCGTGATGCAGGACAGATCACTTGCACAGCCGTTGTCCAGGTCCTACCAACTACTGAACCCAAGACCCTTGATGGGTTGTAGTGTTACATGTTTACATGTAATTAATGAGCCTTTATATTTAACTGTGATGTTGTTACCATGAAAATATTTTTTAGGTTAGTTTTTTGCAGATATTTAAAATGTTAATTTATATTAAAGATGGTTTAGAGAATTTCATTTTACTCATTCTAATACCATTTATTCTCTTGTTTGTACATCATTTTATTAATCCACTACCAGTCCTAGTTTCATTAGGAGCGGAGTGGCTCCGTGGTAGAGCGCAGAGTTGTAAGGCCGATAGCCTGACAGGCTTACATAATCAGTTAACGGATGGAGATTACCCCATGGGGTCTCGGACCCTCCTAGGACTCACTCAGGCACTGTAATTTGAGTATTCAAAAAAAATGGGGGAATCTAGGGGTTAAGCGTGATCTAGGACAAATCACCTCACTGCACAACCGTTGTTCAAAAAATACTACAGCCTTTCTACCATGTACTGAACCTTCACGAGTTGTAGTAGTACAGGAAAAACAACTTATTTTTTAAAAAAGGAAAGAATTTAAATAGTCTAAATGTTGATAAATTGGTTCTGATAAAATAGAAGTAGGGATTTATCTAGGATTCAATGTACTGTGTGTAGGTGTGGGAGTGTGAGTGAGAGAGAGAGAGAGAGAGAGAGAGAGAGAGAGAGAGAGAGAGAGAGAGAGAGAGAGAGAGAGAAAGAGTGAGTGAGAGAGAGTGAGAGAGAAAGTGTGTGTGTGTGTGTTTTGTGGTAAATTACACTTGTTGTATATATGTCTCCTAAAAAAAAACATTTCCCAGGATTCGATTATCTTCCCGAAAAAGAAAGAGCAATAAGTTATGTGATACGGGAGTCCGCCGTTTTTACGAACCACTTCCAAGATTGCAACATAATGTTGGAGAAAAATCCATTCATAAAATTTATGTCTTATCAGTCTGCTACGTGGCCGACATTCTAAATCTTCTTCCGTGTTATCAAGATTTATAACATAAGGAACTAACTTTACTTTTTTATTTTTATTATTTTTAGAATGGGGAGCGCTCAGTAGTAGAGTGGTAGAGCGCTGAGTTGTCGTACCGAAGGTCCTGGGTTCAAATACCACTGCTGATTGACTTGTATTTAATCTGTTAGCTACCGGAGACGGATCATATGGGACCTAGGTCCTACTGGTGCTCACCCAGCCTCTATAACATGGATACTCAAAATAGGGGGGAACTCTGGCTATAGAACGTTATCTAGGGCAATTCACCTCCCTGTACAACCGTTGTCCAAGAAACTATACAGTCCACACCTAACCCAAGGACCCTTCATGGGTTTTAGTGGTAGGTGTTTTTGTTTATTTTTTTATTGGGATAGAGAAATGATGAAATAATCATTCCAATATGTATTTTGTGAGTTATAATTTTTTTACTTTTAAATGAGACGTCAGAATCAGAAGTGGAAAGTTCTAAAAGTTGACTTTTCCACATTTCTTGCTAACTTAGTTAAGCAATTGTATGCTCCCGAGTTTCAGTTCGAATTTGGTGGCCTGAGTTTCGAGAACAGAAAAGTTCAGAACCGAAATAAAATCATGAGAAATAAGTTAATAATAAAAAAAAAGGGAGAGGTAACAATCTGATCAAATGTTAATAATATAATCACGTATCATAAAACATGTTTTTTAGCGATTAATTAAAACTCTATAACTGGAAATAATCCAGGTTATTTCAAATCTAACTTTTTCTATATAAAATATATGTTATAAATCCTACACGTGTTATTATCCTAAAATATACTAATCCAAACATAGTTACAACTGTATTCGTTTGAATATAACTACAACCTGTACCACTACAACCCGTGAACGGGTCTGGGATTCATTACATGGTAGAGACAGTACTGCTTCATGGACAGCAGTTGTGCAGGGAGGTGATTTGTCCTTGATCACGCTCAAACGCCAGATTTTCCCCCTTATTCAAAGTATTTCTTACCCTATTTTTATAACATTTTACAGAGGCTGGGTGAGTCCCCGGAGGGTCCTAGATCCTTTATGATCCATCTCCGGCTGGAAACAGGCTAAATAAAAGTCATGCCCCCAACTGGATTTTTTTTTTTTTTAAATGATTTTATTGAATTGTACAACTGTAATATTATACATCTAGTACAAAGGCTGTATGAATAAACAAATGCATGAAAGGACGTGTAGAGGCACTACCCATTGGCAGCACTCTAATTACATTTCTATTATAGAAGGTCTCGAGGCCATCTTCTCTTCAGACGCCTAGGAGGATTGTCCGGGATGGAATTGGAACCAAGGATGGAAACTAGTGGGTTTGGATGGGCCTGGAGTTTATTATGGAATGATAGGTATCTGGAATGGGCTAAATCGGTAACATATGGAACGTTCAGGTCATTATGGATGGTTTTATTTGTGACAAAATAAGGAGCGTTTAGGATTTTGCGAAGGATTTTGGATTGCAAGGATTGAATACGAGAGGAATTTGATGGTTTGGTGGAGCCCCATAGTTCAATTCCGTAAGTCCATATAGGTCTTATAACAGTAACATAAATAAGTCTTTTGTAATTGATTTGAAGCTTTGAGCGTTTGTCTAGTATGTGTTGAAGTAGTCGGAAGCGTCGAGCTGTTTCTCCAACTGGATTTAAACCATGATTTCCGCCATGGCTACTCAGCGCTCTACCACTGAGCCACTCCGCTCCTCATTACAATATATTAAACTGTTTAAAAAAAAAAATAATAATAATAGATAAAATAATAATAAACTATTATTTTATCTATTATATATTATTTATTATCAAGTACTGTAATTCAATTTAAAAAAAAGAAGAAAACCTCTCTCTCACTTTTTCTCTTCCATATTATTTCGAATTAAATCTATCTTAATTAAGGTTCATTAATTCCTCGTAATGTTTTCATCGTAACATTCTAAAGATCTGCTTTGTCAAATTGTTACCATCAATTTAGGATTCTCTGAAGTCCTTACATCTGCAATGAATGGAATCATTCCTGGAATCCCTCTAATGTAAGTTCATTTTTGTAAAATATATATTATAAATGAGAGACAGGGTGAGCTCATTGAGTAGGGTGCTGAGTCGCTATGCTAAAGGTCCCAAGATCAAATCTGATGAGGCAGATATATTATTTAATCTGGTAAAAACCATGGATAAACCCTGGGGGGTGTGCAAAATCTACTGGGGCTCACCGTAGTGAGTGTGAATTTGGCTTTTGTTAATATAACTGTAGAACATTGCCATCGTATCGTGGATGGAATATCAGTCGCTTTTGAAAAAAAAAAAATTGAAATTGAGAAAGCATTTGATAGTGACCGGGACAAGGGTCGACGACTGTATACCTTCTAAAAACTATGTACGTTATCTCGGACTATACTCGGACCAAATACTTAAAGGAACATACGTACAAAATTAAAAAGCCAAGAACTGAAAAGCCACTACACAATAAATATCACATTTTCAGGATCTGTTGGACTTGAACAACAAACGACTATGTTAACAACACTGTGTTAAGCCATATCTGGATATAAGGAGTAGATATTTGAGGTTCAGCAAAACACAAGATACAAACACAATCCAAAATTATAAGAAAAACTGTTTTAATGTTCCTTGCGTTATTTAGAATTGTGATTCTATGTGCATTGTGTATGATATGCATACAAAATCACATAAACATCCCTACTAAAAAATAATATATCACTCACTTGTTCATTCTCTTTCCTACTCTGCGTTATCGGGATTTCCTATGAGAAGATTAAATAGACAGTGGCCTAGAGACCTACTCAGAAGCCATTAATCGGTAAAAAAATTTAGCAGGAGCAAATGTAAAATAAAAGAATAATATATGAAAACAAAACGTGGAATGTTATATACGTTATGAGAATTATTATTTCATCAAAATAAGCAACTCATAATATTGTTTTAACAATTTCTCCATCCTCTCGAAAAATAAACAACGCGATATAATCCCCTGCAGAGTGTCATGGTTGACAAGATGGAACCCGAAGCGGTACAATAATAAATTGAGTTAGATAGAAGATTGGAGAGAGACAGATGGATGGATTGGTGTGAAAGCACTCTATGAGCCAGCCTCATCCAATAATGTAAACCAACACCCCCCTCCACCAATTATCCCTTCATTCATGTTTCTCGTCATTCATGAATGTCCCGATAGTATTTTAAGTATTTCTATGATAAATCGCATGGCTAAATTGGATATCAGTAATCAAATCCGAGCTCTGTCAAAAATCAATGGAGAAAGTGGATTTAAAAAATACAGGGCTACTCAAGAATGTCAGCATTAGAATAGAATAGAAAAGAAACATTATAGTGAAACTAAGTCCCCTTAGAATAACAAACGTGAAAAAAACAACATAATATTTATCTAGCAAGAAGGCTACATAATAATACAAATCATAATGTATTTTAAAAGTGCCAAAAAAATAAATAATTAAAAAATACGATTCGTGGCGGGATAATGAATAAATTAATAACAACAGTCAATAAATAAAATAAATGCATGAGCTACCATGCGATAATTTCTTCACTTTTTATATATTTTCTTTACGAAAAAGACACAAAAAAACTAAGCAACAAAATGTATTATTTAATACTAATTCATTTCAACAAACCAGTTTTAACTCATTTAACCTGCTTAGAGAGCATCTTTTTGGGAGGCAGGAGATGTTGGTAAAGCAAGGATTTAAATCAAGTCAGTGAAGAAACATGGCGGATGATAGGAGGGATGGAGTTCCTTATTGTGGAGAAGCGGGCGAGAAAGGAACGCTCGAAAGCTTTGGTTCTGAGGGAACGAGTATAGAGATCGGAAATATTAGCATAGCTGTATGGATTAATCCAATAATTAAAATTTTAAAGAACTAAAAAAAAAGTTTTCCAGGAAACAAAACTAAAAACTAGAAAATAATTTGCAATAAGTTTAAAATAAGAATTGAGCGATAAACAAAAAAAAAACATTTTACTGTAAAAAAAAAAAAGCTTTGAAACTTTTCAGGATATAACTCTACTTTCATCTAATATCAGTCAATAAAGTATTTACAATTAACAGCATGTACCCCAATGAGAGGTGAGATTTAAAATTATTAAAAAGAGGTGACTTATTCAATTATTGTATTGTCTCAGGTCTTTGAGAAAGTTTGCAAAGTTCATGTTTAATCCTATCTTTTTAAAGTAAACTCAAAAATTTAGTTCAAAGATTCCCTTGGATACAGGCGAATAAAAACGAGTTCAAAATATAATTGTGAACAGTTTTTATTAACATAAGCGGTCAAACAGTTATATATGTTTAATGAATAGTATTTTAGTACTGCCATATTTAAAAAAAATATAAATAAATTCAAAAGTACAACTATGACCCATGAAGTAGCTTGGGTTCAGAAATGTAATGTACCATGGTTACCGACTGTACTGTTTCCTGGACAAAGGTTTTGGAGAGTCTTAGTTTGTCCAAGACCAGCCAGATTTCCCCCAATCAAGGGTAATCACTTTATAGAAACTGGGTGAGCCCTAGAAGGGCCTGCTGCTCTAAAAGGGTCTATCTATGGCTGTTAGCAGATTAAATTACTTATCCATCACAGCCGGATTCGAACTCGAGGCCTTTCACACGGAAACTCAGTGTTCTTCCCTCGAGCTGTTTATCCCATTATTATCAAAAATTTTCTTATATTCAATTAAGACTTTAGTGAAAAAATCCTAAACTCTTTACAACAATAGGAAACAAACATATCTACCAACGTTTCTCTAATGCAAATAATATAAACTAACTCAGTTAAGAGTCCACATGGCACTGATACTTGATTTTTTGGATATCAACCTTTTCCCTTCCTTCCATGCTAGGACATAATAGTCTAGTAAATTATTACAAACTAATAGAAGAATATAATAGGTGGGGAATGAAAATGAACTTTGAAAAGACAGAATATTTGGATACGGAGGAGGGCGGACCAACGGAGGTGAACGGCCTAGAGATCAAAAATGTACCCAACTTTAAATATTTAGGATCTGTCCTTCAAGAAGATGGAACATCTGAAAGGGATATAGCCCGAAGAGCCAGAGAAGGAAGAAAAGCTATTGCCAAGGTCAATTCTGTACTGTGGAGTAAAACCATCCTAAAAAATACAAAAAAAAATGATTTTCCAAACTATTATAATGGTTGTAATGTTATATGGGTGTGAAACATGGAAATTGGGAAAGGGAAGCCAAGAGAAACTTCTAGTTGCGGAGATGGATTTCTGTAGAAGGGCAGCCGGAATTTCTAGACGTGAAAGGATTCCTAATTCGGTAGTGCGAGAGATAATGGGTGCTCAGAATACCATTCCCACAGTAAAGCGATCAAAGTGGTTTGGACACCTTATTAGGATGGATAATAATAGAATACCAAAAATGATCATGCACTAGTGCCCTAAGAAGTAAGAAGAAGAGGCCGACCAAGAACTGCATGGATGAACCACAGGAAGACATGGCAGGATATGGCCTCAATTAAGAAAATGCATTTTAAAGGAAGACCTGGAAAAAATGTTATCCTAAAATTTGATTGGAGAAAACCTCACATTTGGTGAAACTCTCAATAAAAAAAAATAAAAAAATTACAAAAGGTACATTACCATCAAACAAATTATACAACTGAAAACATCCTGCATGCAAACATCTTCGTCAAAAACATCAAAATCATTAAAACAACAAACATATCAGGGGACAAATGTATCGCCTAACCGGAACTAGTAAACACCGTCAATTGTTAATTCTGCTCGCCAAACAACTGCGCAATCAGCAATTACTATAATGAAGGATGAAGCTAATTGGTCGGTATTAGTCAAGCACTTTACTCGATATTGATGCTAATTAAGGATGGCACCAATTAATCACAAAGGGATATAATAAACACGTGTTTTCGTAAATATAATGCACATTGGGTCCGCCGATTATCGTAGTAATAACAATAATAAAAGCAATAAAGCATCCTTTCTTATGAATTTTGATCAAAAATGTGCATATTATAATAACTTCTAACTTTGTTCGGGCGCCAGTTTAGTGTTGACACGTTGAAACCATTTTAATGCGTTATTGTTCGAGATGGCCTATGCTAGTTCTGGCATTTATTGATTTTACACCAGATTAACGCAACTTCTACCAATTTTAGTAATTAAACAAAAAATAAATAATTTTTAAAATCTATAACATACATTTTAATAAACTATCAGATCCATTTCCTATACATATGTATATTCCTGTACATGCGTGTGTAGCAGGTACATGTATTTAATTCTTGTTTTAGTTGATTTTTTAAATATTGTGGAAAAAGTGAGTGAAGCACCTTAGGTTGTTGTTAAGGTAAGACCGATAAAGAGTACAATGTCTAAGTAAGGGATTTCCTGAATTTGAATTAAAAAAGAAAAATTCTAATATTTTTGACGTTGGGTGCCAAAGCATTATTTTTTTTATCAAGAAATATTCAGCAAATATTGCACTAAGCATTTTTATTTTTGTTGATTCATTTAAATTTTTCGTAGGTCATATTTATTGAAATTCGGAGGAAAAAAATCCTTCTTAAGAAAAAATCTCTGATGTGGACTGATCATTAAGAAGGTAGGTCACAAAAACAATCGTAGCGACCAAACAAAAATACCCTTAAATAGATTTAAAAAACCCGCAGCAACCAGCGCCTTCAGTTATGTAATGCCCGTACGTTTGAGGTTTGTATTAAAAAAAAAAAAATTAAAATGAACATTTAATTTAAGAGAAATATAAATCATTTCGCAAGGCATACCTGAATATATCTTCGTGTCAGATGACACAAGTTTAGATTTGTTTCCCCTTATTCAGTTATTATCCTTCCGAATAAAAGGCGAAATTGTTCTAAAACATATTTTTTAGAAAAAACACTATCATTTAACACACGATTCATTTTTAATTTTGAACACAATTTTTACTGCATATCTATTGTGTAATTATATTGATACATCCTTTTTATCAAAGCAGTATATCTGATAAATATCTGTAGAGGACACTATGTCACGTTTTTGTGTTTGTTCAGGAGAGCCGATTTTCCATAACTTTGAACTATTAAAATTTGTTTTATCGTTGCACATTGAAACAGCTTAAATAAAATTGTTCAAATTGTTACTGGCATTAATAAGTAATTGGAAGTATCGAACATAGTATTTATTTTTGACAATTTGCCTAAAATACTACCTATTATGTGAACTTGGTGTCCTTTACCTAAGGCGCACATATTTAACAGATTTTAATTGCAGAATATATATAACAGGTATATTGTTATATATATTCCTAATGAGCAAAGTAAGTAAAGTAGATAACACTCTAATATGTAATTATTCAGATTGCGAGGTGGTAAATCGATCTATAAAATTGTAATGACTTAATTCAGCTAATATAATTGAAGGGGGTAAAAGCAATCAAGATTCGATTAGGCTTACAAAGCTACCCCTCTCTCAGCTGATTGGATGTGGCACCACAATTGTGAAATCCATCAATTTTTCACATCATGATTTCAGATGGGAGTGGGTAAGGGTGCTAGTCTTAATCTGTTGAATTAAAACCACTGAAACTTTAGTTTCTGACCAAAAGAAAAACGATTAAATAAAGTAAAAAGCTGTGCCACTACAACCTAGTCCTGGGATCAGTACAAGACTAGGGACTCCACTGTTGCTAGGACAAACGTTGTCCAGGGCGGTGATTATCTTATAATTCTATAATTCTCACCATGATATAGTATAATAGGCATTGATAACCTTATAATAATATAGATAAAATCAACACTCTTTAGGTTTTCTTAAAAGTAATAATTATCTATCATATAATTATTAATACTAAACATGAACCCACATTATAGAGACAAGGTGAGCCCGAGGATGGTCTGCAGATCCCCAGATAAAATAATTTATCTGTCAAAGCCTAAATCGAACAATGAACCTTCAAAACGGTAATTTAGTGCTCCACACAATGAGCTCCCCATCTCCCCCAAAAAAATCATTAAATCGAAAAACAGAACATAAATAATTCTAAGATACTCAAACATTAGTACAGACCGAAGGAAAAAATAAAATGTACTCAGCATACCATCAAAAATAAATAAATGTATTTATGAAGATGAGATTATTGTCAAAATGAAATGAAACCCAGTTTTTTTATTTCTTTTAAATTAGTATTTTAATTTTAAAAATATATAGTATTTTTTTAGTTAGACAAACTCTCTTGTTGAATAAATTTTATCACCAGAGTTTATAATAAAAACTCCCATCGGATTAATTATTAATGGATTTTCTCACCCTTCGTTGCTTCTTTCCACGTCAATTCATGAAACAAAATGAGAGAGGAAATGAAAGAAAATATGTGGTTTTCCTGTTTCTTTTAACTTTGCTTGTGCCAATCTATGAAATATTATATTTAGATAATAAACTATAGAACGTGCTCTATTAAGATAAAACAATTCAAATACGAATTTTAAAAAAATGGTTCTTTACATGGTAGAGACTGTACTGTTTCTTGGATAACGGCTGTGCAGGGAGGTGATTTGTCCTAGATCACGCTCAACCACCAGATCCCCCCTTATTTTGGGTATCCCCTTTGTAGATGCTTGTGAGCTCCAGGAGGGTCCTGGATCCCATTTAAGTGTACATACTAATATCTTAGACTATTCAGATGAGTGGAAAATAGCAAAGTTTATATGTCGTATATTATTATCATTGTTAAATTCGTATAAAGTTTCCTAGTCGATCGTGGGATAATAACCTTCCCCGCTATCATACTTAGCGAACCAATAGCGAAACACAACAGAAAATACAATTTTTCTCGCAAGTAAATATAATTATGTTATTTCAGTCATATTATATATTGTAACGTGATACATGATGACGTTATTTCCCTTTTGTTTTCACAACGAAAACAATAAATAAAAATATAAAAAAATCACTCAAAATAATTTGTTTAAAAATAAAATAAAAAAGTAACCAAATTTAAGTATTTAAAGGTATACGGATATATGATGGAACACATCCCAATTTACCCTGAGTTCTCCCTAAACTTCTCAACAAAGTTTTTCGAAAAGTTAGAAGGGTCGGGTCAGCAACACGGAAAGGGAATGACAAATTGACTGTTCCAACATATATTTTTTTCACTAAAAGGAATTGATTAATCGGAAAAATTGAAAAAGCTATTTTAGCTATGTCAGGTGCGACATTAAAAAAAATCTCAACTATAAGCTACAGATATAAGAAAGTAACTTTATCGATTAGAAAATCAAAAGAGATATTTTTGTAATTTTATAATAGTGTAACACAGGGGTCGGGAACAATAATAATACTTTAGTTTCAAAAATAAATTATAAGACATGACCATCTATACAAACTGCGCAAACATGAATAGGATACCACTAATTTTGTTGTGTTTACTTCGACTAGCATTTTGATATTTTTATTATAAAAATCTTTAATATTTATTATAAATTATAGTACATTAAATATTAACGTAGTTATTAAATATATAATAATAAAAATGGCATTATTTAGTATATAATAAAAAATTAGCAATATCCCTATTCATTTTTGCGCAGTGTAGAAGACAATGTTTATAAATAAAATTCATTTTATCTACAAACTATTTTAATAAAATATTTCTTATTATTTACTTAAAGACTGTATAAACATGAAAATATATCTGACCCAGCGTAACTTTAATACTCACATTTTTTTGGTTGATACTGACCAGTGGCTATAAAATATTGCTTACCCCTGGTGTAACCTAGTGAAAGCTCAATAAATCAATGAATAGAGTACCTAGGCACAAGACTAGGAATTTTATAGAATTCATATTAGCGCATTTTGACAATTGTTTTTGGCTTTTTGGAAATACTACGAATCGAACGAATTATTTTTGACGCATCTATTAAAAAACATGTATACCTCTATATGCGAAAATATTAGTTAGAATTTGACAAAACTAATAGGGAAATATTTAATTACCAGTCTCCACGATCAATGAAAAATCGTTGCCAAGCCGATATATCCTAAAACAGTTAAATGTGTAAGCATCTATCTTAAGGGTATGAAAGTTCGCATACTTCAGATCGCGTTCACACAAAGGCGATAAAAGATAAGCGATAAGCAATTTATTGTAAGGAAGGTTCTATATCAGAAAACGATATATTGGCGTAACCTGGGCGATAAAAATTTATTTATTTGGTTCACAATTTTCACGACTTCAGTTACAAAAAAAAAGCTTAAGTGAGCAGGGCCTTCTAGTAAAACATTGGCTCAAGTGCTGGATGAGGAGAAAAAAAAATGGCAAAGAATTTGACAACACGTTCGAAAAGAAGAAATGCTTGATGGATATATTCAAAATATTGGTCGAGACAATTTAACAGAGTATTTAAAAAGAAAATAATTTATTTTAATGGAAAAGTTCCAGGCGCACTCATGACCGTTCACTTTATTATTGAAAGTAATTACCCAATTATCTTCTCTTCTCCCCGTCATATTCACAGCTCTAAATACAAGACGATACAAATCGCTGAGGAGACCGACAAGTAGAACTTCGAGAGATATATCACTTGCGATAACGCGCAAAAAGTTAGTCTGAACCTTTTTTTATCGCCTCCCTTTTCATGGGACTGTCTGTGCGTGTCGCGTATCGTAAGTAGCTTACGATATATCGCTGATCTTATATCGCCTCAATGTAAACTCGGCCTATCAGAATTAGATTAACGGCGTAGGACACATGTGTACACAGGTATATCATTTTTTTTTCCTCGGTACCTAAAACAAAGTATTCTAGCGGAAAATTTAGATTCTGTGTACATACATGTTTTTCATTCCAGCACAAAACCCGTTCATTTTTTTTTGTGTGTGTCAAAGAGGAAAAACAGGTTGCAGGAAAACATATTGAAAATAAAACTGTCTAGTTTCCCCTTAAACTTCTATCCCGCTTTCATCATCCACAGTAAATAAAATAAAAGATAAATACATATTTCTGATGTTGATATTATTACCGTGAAATATTGTTAAAGTAAGACTTCCACAGACCGCGAATTAACCTCATTTTAAGTTCGGGATTTCTTTTCCGTCGCAAACCTACGACAATCTCCTGTATCGTTTAATAATATCCCACGGATTCCTGTAGAACAGGTCCGGTACTTAGGACTACACCTTGACAAACGCTTAACTTGGATTCCTCATACTAGACTGAAACGACAAGAAGCAGCTCGCCGTTTCAGGCTACTTCAACATTTACTAGACAAACGCTCTAAGCTCCCAAATAATTACAAAAGACTCATATACATGACAATCATTATACCCAGCTGGACTGACGAGATAGAGCTTTAGGACTCCACTAAGCCATCCCATCCCTCTCGTATTCAAACCTTACAATCCACAATTCTTCGTAAAATCCTCAATGTCCTTACTTTGTTACGAACAAAGTAATCCATAATGACCTTAATGTCCCGTTTGCTGCTGATTTGGCCCGAATCCGATATCAATCTTTTCATGACAAACTTCATTTCCACTCAAACACACTAGTTTCAAATATCGCAACCTCTTCAATTCCTGCTAATCCTCCGAGGCGTCTGAAAAGAAGATGGCCTCTTGACCTACTAAGTTGAACTTTTTACTTGAGTACTACCACTGGGTAGTTTCCCTACTTGCCTTTGCCTCTGGACATGATTTATCTTTCATTATATTTACTTAGTGTATTCTGTATACAGTTGTAAATTTCAATAAATACAATTAAAAAAGAAGGAATTTCTTTAAATAATTTAGGCTTGCCTGTCATCTAATTATATATTTATATAAGCATGTTCTATCTTCAACTGTGATGTCTTCATTTCATATTAACTCCATAAACTTATCAAATCATTTATTTATTTCAGTTGTTCATTCATAATTCCAGACTTTATTTATTTTTTAGTCGATCAATTTATTTCAATTCCATAATATTCTCCTTTTTGTAACTCCACAATATTTATACTTACTTACTAATGAAATCCTTAAAAATAAATTATTTCTGATTTACTTTTTTATAATTACAATTGTATTATAGTACAATAAGCTCTCTAAAGTTATTTCACCGTTCCAGGCATCTGCTAACTCTACCTATCCGTAAGCTCCTCATCGCTTCTTTTATCTTTCCTCACTTTGACTATAGTTGTGTGGCATAAGGTGACCTCTCGATTAGGCTCGAGGAGAGGTTGAGACGAGCTAGAAACTGTTCGCTTCGATTTGTCTTCGACGCCCCGAGGAGGTTTCATGTGTCCCGCCGTTACACTGTGGTTAAGTGGCTTTTCCCTTCTATCCTTAGACTCTATTTTCTTGGTTCTTTCTTATATCAAACTATCCATCTTATATCTATATTTTATAGCTTGTTTTACAATCGAACACGGGCGTAAGTGCAAAATCCATAAAATGTAAGAAGGGCGTATGCGACAGTCACCTAATTAAATGACCCATTTTCTTACTCGTATTTTGGCTCTCCCGTAAACTTTGAAAAAATGTAACTGCGCCCTTCTTCCAGGCAACTATTCAAATATTAAATATAAACAACCAGCGAAACCCTTAGTTTCGCGGCGCTACAAGATTCTACACCGCACGACAAACAAGGCTCGACATGAAACCCGACCGCATCACCTTTCGTCAACGCTGGTTTGCATATTCTAAAATTACAACCTGCATATACCGACTAAGGAAGATTTACGAGTACATACACTTAGAAACTGCAATATAAACAATCAAACCTATTAATAATAATAATAAGTAAAGGAATCTTTAATCTGTTGACAGTGAACAGCAATAACCGTTTGTCAAAAAACCTGGTAACATTGGTAATTAAGTGCTAAGTTGCTATCTCAAGGTTACGGATATAAATCCGGCTATAGCAGAGAATTATTTAATCTGTTAACAGCCACCTGTACAAACTCTGGGCTCTATAAACCCTCCTGGGGCTCGCCTAGCCTCTTTAAAAAGGTTTCCCTCGGTTGGGGGAAAACCTAGCGGTTTAGCGTGTTCTTAGACAAACCATTTCCCTGTATAGCCGTTGTCCTTGAAACAATAGTCTCTACGACGTACTGAAACTCCATGTACTGTATACCCGTTCAGTTTTTTATTCACAAGCAGGCCTATTGATAAAGTATCTGATTTGTCGATAGCAAACTGCATAACCGTTGGTCGAAGTATATTTTTTTAACAGTATATTATATGAAAAAGAGTTAACTTTAAATTTTACCAGGTAGCTAAAAACCTTGGTACGACCTTTTTATATGAATTGCTTTTGAATAATTAAAATGAATAGGTTCTAAAAGTGTTCAAAATATTCCTATTGCATCAGATTCGAGAATATTGTTTATTTATAATCAAATTATTGTATTCAATGTGTATAATTTAAATTAATTATTCTAATTTTTAAAAGGAAATTTAAATAAAGGTCATCCTATATTAATTTTCCAGCGCTGAGATGCTATGTGGAGATACTGGGTAGGGCAGAACAACGATCTTGTCTGTAAAACAACAGTATCATAGTGAGATCTGCAGACCCTCCTGTGGCTCACTCAGGCTCTGTAAATTGGTTAGCCTTAATTGGGGGAAAAACATGAGTTTGATCTAAGCCAAATTAACTCTTGCACAACTGTTGTCTTAGAAACAGTACAGTCTTTACTATATAATGGACATAAGACCCTTTCATTTTTTTAGTATACATTTTCTTTCTTTTAATTATGAGTAATAAAGTAGTAGCGGATTGGCTCATTGGTAGAGCACTGAGTTGCCATGCAGAAAATCTTGGTACGAATTCAGCTGCTTATTTTTATTTGCAGTCTGTAAGCAGCCGGAGATGGATCATGTTGGATCTAGGATTCTGGCGGTTGAGCTTTGGAGGTGAGAAATCACCTCCAGACACCACCGTTGTCCATGAAACAGTACAGTCTCTACCATGTACTGAACCCCGGACCCGTTCACGGGTTTTAGTGGTACAGGTTTAATGTGTAATAAATTAACTATAATAATTGTCAAAACCTTCTATTGCTTTAATTACCATTTGTTACTTTTCTTAATACTTCAATTGTTAAAATTATAGTTTCTGCAAATATACCTCTTTCCTTTCCGAGAATAAAATGAAAAAATATGCATTCAGGAAACAAAAAAAAGAGTTTTACAAATACACAAATGCTACTTCATGGAATACAAACGGTTCTAAAACCCTGGCCACAAACTTTAAAAGGCGGTTTTATTGTGGTCTGCGGTTCGAGGCCGATGTTTAAATAACAATGAACAAGGCAATGAAAGGATGCGGTTTGGCACTCAAGGGAAGACTTATGTAGGTCCTGAGTACGGCCGCAATACATAGGGCTCGGTAGTCGGTCTGGCTAAATGGCGGCTCAGCAACCTGCCTCATAGATCAACCTAACGAAGGGCCGCTCTCACCAACACTTAAGTTCCTACTACCTTTCTTCATTCAGTCATTCCCTTCCGGTTCCACTTATGGCCCTTTTCTTACCCAAGAGTGGCCTGTCCGAAGGAACAGAGGAGGAAAAGAAACGAACTTTCCTCACGCAGTGAAAGATACACTGGAACGGACACTAATCGTGTAATATATTTTTTTTTATTTATTCATTGAAATTTACAACTGTTTTATAATACAACAAGTTAATAGAATGAATAAATACAAGATGAGATGAGAGCAGATAAACTATCCTCTGGTAGTAATCAAATAACAAATTCAACACAGAAGGTTAAGTGGCCATCTTCTTTTCAGAATTATCGATAATTGAAGAAGTAACTAAGTCTGAAAATAGTGGTCTTGAGTGGGAAAAAGGCTAGTCATAAAAGCCAAATCAGTAACAAATGGGACATTGAGGACATTATGGATGAGTTCATTAGTAACAAACTGAGGAGCATGGAGGATTTTGGATTGTAAGGAATTGATACGAGAGGAATTCGATGGCTTAGAGGATCCCCAAAGTTCTAATGCCTAAGCCCAAATAAGCATTAATAGCCATATGTCGTAAGTTTTTGTAGTTAATTGTTTTGCCCAAATCTGTCCTAGAACTTTGTTTCCAAGTCTATTAAATAAAATCCGTACCTATTAATTCACTAATTCCATGTTCTATATCAACCATTAGACAATTTTTAAAAGGTTTTTTTTTTAAACTAATGTCAACTATTCCGATCAAACTTCAAGTTTTAACATGATACAACTTTTGTTCATAACAAGTTATGAATTTATTTTTTTTAAATGTTGCAAATGGAACATCAGATATGTCCCTCTTGAATTAAAAAGCTTCCACCAATAAACTTCTGATAGTTTAGCTCGATAATGCCGAATTTTGAGTTATGGCGTTGTTATTTTTTTTAATTTATTGATATTTACAACTATAATATGATTATAACTAGTAAATCTGCTGATATGTACATTATGACATGAAAAACACATGTGGAGTACCTACCCATCGGTAGACTCCAATAAAGTTCTATAGTAGATGGTCTCGAAGCACCCTTCTTTTCAGACGCCTCGGAGGGCGTTGTTATTTTGAAACAGCGATATTGTAAATAGTTGGAAATAATTTAAGAATTAATTTTTTAACTCCATCAAGACTATTATCTATTCCACCATATTAAAATTCTCAACCACAGAGGCCTAAAAGTTATTTAGACCTTCGCGAGAGATTAACATTAATATAAAATAATTCCTGAAGGGTAAGGGCCAGGAAGGGACGTAAAGGGAAAGGGTTAATGTGGTTCTGGAAAAATTTATTTGAGTGAAGAAAGTGAAGAAGGAGGTGGGTTATATTTACTGACCGCTATACCAAGCCTCTTCCGCCCTTCTCTTAGGCTCTTATAGCAAAGGGCCTGTAGTCCCTCAACGTATGAATTATTATTACAAGAAAAAAGTGCGAGAGTGTTCATATCTCTCACGTGAAAAATTAATTAACCTAGATACATATAAAAAAAATTATTAAATAGCAAAACTGTACCATGGTATATGGTATGAATTCAGTACATGATAGAGAGCAACACAACGGTTGTACAGGGAGTTGACTAGGCAGAGTTAAAACACAACCTCACATTGCAGGGTATACACTATAGAAAGGCAGGTTAAGGCTATATATAATATTAAATAATATATCTGCCCCTGTTGGATTTGTATCCAGGACCATCAGTATTGAAACTCAGATCTCTAAACTTTGATATATGCAACTCCTATTTACTTAATACAATACAAATCGGAAATACAATATCAGAGCATATATAAAAGTTTTTTTTTATATTTATTTATTTTATAGAAGTGTCGGACGAATGCCATAACTACATTTGACGATATGTTGAACTGTTTTTGATTAATATTAACCCTGTACCACTACAGCCCGTGATGGGGAACTAGAACCCCGGGTATGGGGTTCAGTACATGGTAGAAACACTACTGTTTGATGGACAACGGTTGTGCCTGGAGGTGATTTGTCCTAGATCACGCTCAATCGCCAGGATCCTAGATCCCATATGTCCATCTCCGGCCACAGACTAAATAAAAGTCTTGCCAGCAGCGGGATTCGAACCACTGAGCCACTGGTATCTGAGTTTGTAGCGCGGTTTTGCAGTGCTAAAGATACAAGATTAATATCCAACTGTAGCAGATAAATAAAAGGCTTAGCGAACCCGAAGGATCGATGCCCATACTACAAACCTCTGTCTACGGGCCACTACCCAAACCCAAATCCTTCAGATCACTCATAACGGAATCTCATTCCACGTACGTCTCGGTCTGCCCCTCAGAAGCTCCCAAGTCGGCACAGCGCTTATTAACATTTTAGGAATTCGTTCGTTACTCAGGCCTACAACTTTATGCCCATCTTAATCAACATGACGCAATTACTAGAATATTAACCGGGTGCATACTTCGCAATTCCGCATTGCGTAGTCTCCTAAATTCTCCATTGGTCTCATCCTTTGCTGTAGCAGAAAAATTAACTTAACAATTTTTTATTTAAGCTTAAATTTAAAAATTAAAAAAAAATTTAAAGCTTAAATTTAAAAATTGTTTAGTTAATTTTTCTTTGCTTAACAATTTAATTTTCAATTGGCTGTATTTTGTATATATAGCCCTGAAGAAGACCTACAAAGTAGGTCGAAACGTTGGCTACTGAATAAATATACTTGATATTCAGAGAAATTTATTGACCTCCACCCGGGCCATTTTCTTCCGCACACTTTACTTTTTTACGTCTACAAAAAATGTTTACTTTATTTTTATTACTTTTTGTTATTCCATGCCCTTTATTTGATAATGCATTTTATCTTTATGCCATGTTATTATTTACCATTTCTTTTTATTTCTTGTTATTCCTCATGAATAGCTCTATAAAATTTATATTTTATTTGTGCCTACAATTCCTAATTTATTTTTTAATTTTTTTTTACTATAATTCCGTTCTAATTTTTCATTTGTTGGTTTTAAGCATTTCCTCTTTGTTATATAATTCAATCCCCTCTGGTTCTTATTTCTACTACGTACTACATACAACATTATTCTATCAATGTACTAAATATAGTGTTATTCTTAACCATATATTATTTTAATTTATTTGTATCTTGTATATTTAGCCCTGAAGAAGACCCGCAATGTGGGTCGAAACGTCGACTATCCAATAAAATGTTCTCCCTATATAAGAGCATTGATCTCCACCCGGACCATTTTCTTTCTCTTAAAAAATATTAAGCTAGAAATATTTATTATTACAGGATATAAATAGAAAAAATGTAAGGAAATCGATAAATTGTCGTGAAGGGTTTTTCCCTAAGCACGGAGAACGAGGATGTAGAATTGGATGTTTGAAGAGGACGAGATAGAGGTCGGGGACCAAGTTGCTAGCAGTTTGTTACAAAATTTGTTCTTCCTCCAACACTTCTTTTTTTATATCCTCTCTTCTGGAGTTTTAGACTTGTATTTACTTTCTTAGAAGGCCATTGAATATTTATCCTAGCGCTACTGCATACATTAAGTAAATATACAATATACTTTTTTTTTTCTTCTCCATTCAACATTTTGCATAAAGCCTTTATCGAACAAACACGGAGTTCATCACAAGGATAAAGAATAAAAAGCACATCTAAATAAACAATTCAATTGTTTTATCTCTATATAAACAAATAAGAATTTAAGCTACGGGTATTCCCAAAATAAATTACAATAAAAAATTCCATAACATGGCCGAAATAATTATTAAAACAAATTATCACTAAAACCCGCAAAGAGAATAGGGTTCAGTAAAAGGTTGAGACTATACTGTTTCAAAGCCAACGGTTATGAAGTAAGGTAATTTAGCCGATAGAGCCAAACTAAACTAAACCTAGCTAAACCTAAACCCCAGGATTTTCCCCCAACCATGGGTTCCCACTTTCACAAGGCTAGGTACGTAAGTACTGCAGATTCATCCAACAGGATAGATAATTTATTTTCCACAGAAGGGTTTGAAACTGGAACCTACAGCTTAGTAAATCATCGCTCTTCACGCTGAGCACTAACCCACTCCCCAATTATTAAAAAAAAAACTGTAGCACTACATTAATAGATTATTTGCTATCTTCACATTTAAGATTTTAAAAACTGATTCTAGTCAATAAAAATCGGTCTAGAAGGCAATAATTAATTTCCATCAAAATAAAAAAGTAAGATCTTACAAGAATCGATGTTACTAACATCACTGAACTAAATATGAAATTTTGTATTTATTATTAAATTTTATATTTTTATAGGTAATTTTTCTATTACAGTAGAATAAAATGCCAGTAATTTGTCAAATTCAGATTAATTCCTTAGTTTAGATTAATTTGTCCTTGCTATAGATGAATTTGTTGTTTTTTCCGATTGTTTTATTTCCTTATTATAGATGTATCATTTATTAGTATGTGTGTGTATATGAGTATTTTTTTTTTTTTTAAAGATAAATAATTATAAAAATAAAAAATCTACAGGCGTTGATGACCCCAGGGTTTTACGCCTCTAAGCAACAACAAACAAAATAACAACAGATTAATTCCTTAAAATTTCCTGTTTTAATAAACAATAAAGTTGGAAGGCCTCAATGCTTTATTATTATACAATATAATATGCCTAAAACTTATTAAATAATGATTAAAACAAAACTTTAACAAAGTATTTTTAAATAATAAAGTGTATTGGAATAGTGTGTTTGTACTATTTATTTAATTTTTATAATAATGAATGCAAATAGAAAAACCACAAGCAAAGCTTTATGTTTCAAATCTGGAGTAAAAACAAACAATTAGTAGTCGACGTTTCGCCTATTCAGGCATTATCAAGACAAAAAAAAAAAAAGTAAGATCAATCACATCTCAAAGAAGAAGTGCTAACTTTTGCTAATATGTATAAAAGTGTATGGGTTAACATTACTTGATATATGTTGTGGATCAGCTGATTCTATAATCTTCCCAGCTGGTTGCGTATCATCTTCCTTTCAGTTTTGGGTTGAACGTCTTGGGGTGGAGGTGCGGTCTCAGGTTATGAGCCTATTTGAGCGGTTATTCGTTGGGAGGTATTGCACTTCTTCTTTGAGATGTGATTGATCTTACTCTTTTTTGTGTCTTGATAATGCCTGAATAGGCGAAACGTCGACTGGTAATTTTTTGTTTCTACTCCAGATTTGAAACATAAGGCTTTGCTTGTGGTTTTTTCCATTTGCATTCTAGTAAATGTTAATGTTTCGTTTTGAGTTTTGGCTCTATTTGATTGTTATAATAATGAAGTTAGGCCTAATGATATAAAGAATCCAGTTATCAGCTACCATCCGATCAGCTAGAAAACAAATTTTACTAAATAATGTTTTTTTTTGTTTAATTTTAATGTGCTGTAAAATTTGAAATCTTAATTATTTTTATCCATTAACAACATTACGCCATATTCTGAGCTCAGAACTACTTTGCTTGGGACACTAATTTTGCCATTTACCCTACATATTGCTCTATTGCTATCAAACGTACAATACAACAAACGCAAGAGACTGTGAGAATTTTCCTGATATAATTTAAATGAAGCGGCTGAAATACTTTTCTAGAAAATGGAGAGAAAAAAATTAGAGTTAGACTTCGTTGAACTGGATTTATTACACTCAGAAGAATTTATATACAGGCAAGATAAACCGCACTGCGTTAACATATCGTATACACTGCCGATATGGAAGCTTAAAATTCCACCAGTTCGGAATTTACCTGTTCTCGATATGGAAAACATCCGAATTTAGAAGAGAAGGCTAAAACTGTTTTAGAAGTCTTATTATGTCGTTGGCAAGTATTCACATGCCATCTCTATATATGTAGGTCAGGTTCTATATCGAAATAATGTAGAATATCGACAGAAAAATATCGTTTACATCAACTGTAAAAATAATCTCCTGGTAAAAAATATTAATATTCAATATCGAATATCTGTTAGTTTGGAACAAAAGATTATTTTTATTTTAATAATTCTACGAAATCTTTATTACATTTTTTAAGTAATACAGTTTAAATATTAGTGTTTATGTTTTCTAAATATATAGTTTTCCAACGGTATATTATAAATATGTTTCAACAATTATTTTTCAACATGTGAAAATATTGTTCGTTTAGTTAATTGTAAAATTACCTCATATATTCATCTTAAAATTTATCTGCAATACAGCGTTGATTATCCGAACGTTTAGTTATCCGAAATGGTTCCGCAAAAAAGATACAAGGAGGGGCGACACTACCATTCCAAGATAATAAGTTTTTAATAATATTTTCTCTAACATTTTATTTCCTGGAACTAATATCGAATATTGAAAATCTATCACTTTGTGTCAGAATATTAATAACAAAAACATCTTAAAGTCATACTGTTCTGATCATTTTCATTACATTCCACAGTTTATATGTTAGCGATTATATATATTTTAAGTAAATATTTTTCCAACGATATATTATAAATATATTATTAAAATTATTTTTCAACATGTGAAAATATTGTTCGTTTAGTTAATTGTAAAATTACTTCATATATTCATCTTAAAATGTATCTACAATATTTTTTTTTTAATTTAATTTATTGATATTTACAACTTTAATATGATTATAACTAGTAAATCTGCTGATATGTACATTATGACATGAAAAACACATGTGGAGTAACTACCCATCGGCAGCACTCCAAGTATCTACAATACGGCACTGATTATCCGAACGTTCGGTTATCCGAAATGGTTTCGCAAAAAAGATACAAGGAGGGTGAGACACTGCCATTCCAAGATAATAAGTTTTTAATAATATTTTCTCTAAAATTGTATTTCCTGGAACTAATATTGAATATTGAAAATCCATCTCGTTGTGTCAGAATATTAACAACAAAAATCTTTTGAATTCACACTGTTCTAATTTTTTTCTCATCGTTACCTTCGGGAGGTTATGTGTTAAAAATTATGTCTTCTAGCTATATAGTTTTCCATCGATATATTATAAATACATTCGCAAAATTAGTGTTCGTACGTGTGAAAATATTTCTGCTTTAGTTGTTTCCGATTAAAATTAGTTTTCGATTTATTCTTCTTTATATTTCAATGAAGTTTAAGAGAAAAACATTTTCTATTGATGAAAACATTGTTAAAAACGACATAAAGCAATTAAAATTTGTACATAATGATGGCATGCAAGAAGAAACCTAGATAAATAGATTAGTCTAGTTGTAATAAATTAAAGGATTCATTTGCTTGCTTATTATTTAAATATTTAAAGATATCATGAAATATATAAACGTTTTTTAAAATATACCGTGTACTAAAAACAATTGTGTTTGTGTATTGCATAAGTATCTGCTATGTGCATTGCTATTTGGCATTGTAACGTGTAGACTCAACGATACATATTTCATTGACATCCAGCGATTGTGGCCTTTATGTTAAAGCACATAAATCAACGAGTCAATGGATTGAATGCAGCCTATTCAACGTGTTGCCCTCCAAGGGATACTGCAATCCAGATAAATCAACTGAAGTTGATAACAGAAGAATATTACTAATTAAGATATAGTTAATTATTAATAAACTACTAATGTAGTTTTATTGTCGAAACATTGCTAATAGTAATAAAAAAATCACGAAGCAGTTTATTGTAATATTATACATAGAGTCAAATAGCTACAGCGCCGACGATGATGTAGTTAAATAGAATTTTATTCAAAATGAATTTCTTGAACTTATGGAAGCGGAATCATGTTATTTCCGTGGTAAATATGTGGCTAAGCCAGGCATTGGCTTAAAATGGAATTATATCTAATATTACAAACCCCATTTCAAGGCAAACACTGCGCAAATTACACGATTTCGCTTCCCTCAATACAGTTAAATTCTCTCTCTCTAGAAAAATTCGACTTAACCACTTATTCACCTGGGCTACAAATATATTTTATTATTAATAGTCTCTCAAGTAAAATATAAAGTTAGCAAATGAAAATGATGTGTGATTTCTATCAAACAATAAGATGGTCTCGTGATCTTCTAACTTGAATCTCTTATTTAAATATTATAGCACGTAGTTATTCTATTGGTCATAATAACCGTCAATATTATTTGCTTCTATTATTATTATAATACATTAGTAAATTTCAATATTTTTTAAAATAATTTATTCAATGAAATTTACAACTGTAATATACTAAGTAAATAGAATGAATGTACAAACTGACATGAAATGACAAGTAGAGAAACTACCCAGTGGTAGTACTCAAATAGCAAGTTCAACGTAGATGATCACGAGGCCATCTTCTATTAAGACGCCTGGGAGGATCATTTGGAATTGAAGAGGTTCAATAAATTAAAAAACATAATAATAAATCTAACGAACTTCACCTATATTTCATCCCAATAGGTAATTATAATTCATTGAATTAAACGATTTAAAAACAATTAAAAACTCTCTAATATGTACATTTCATGTGGGCGCCGAAAAATCACAATGTAAGTTACAGAACAGGGACCAACAGCTATCGGATAATTCTGTGATCTATTAATATAGAAGAACAAAAGCTCAAAAGAGATATAAAATACTTGTTAAGACATTACTAGAAAAACTCCAACTAAAAAACCTTAAATCACTAAATTAAAAACAGGAAATAAAACTGCGAGTCAAGAAGTTTAAGTTTAGAGTTTTAAGGGTTTTTTCATTTAAATATTTCCAATAATATCTGTAATCTAAGTACAAAAAAGCGATATATCGCGTATTTGTTTCGTTTTTAATAAACTATAAATTTATACTTAGCTTAAAAACTTAAAAGAGTATTTAATTATAAATTTGTTAATATTTGATCGGATTAGTGTGAGGTTTGAATGACAATGAATATTTAAATTAAATTATCTAAAAGCTTGTTTTTCACATATTCTATTAAGGGGTATGTGAACATTAAACCTCGAAATAATTCCATATATTTTTATTGAACCCCAAGAACCTGAAAGAAATTTATAATAAAATAAATGAATGAACTATTCTTTATAAAGTAATGAAAATTCCATAAAACATATCTAACTAGTTGCAGCAGGAAAATAAATCGAGTGAGTTATTCATCACCGGGACCACGAGACTGACTCACCATTGTGGCGATAGATAACTCGATAAATAACACTCGAGTCACATTTATCGCCTTTATTTATCTCTCCTCTTTATATTTATGTCCATCTACCCGACAAATTAACAGATCGTTTCCCAATCAACAGCATCAAATAAATACAAAAAAAAATAAGAAAAACATGTTCCTATATCAAATAGCGCATTCATAAACAAGCTGTGAACTTTAATTTGTTCTTTTATTCATTTAACGTCACTTCATGCTACTATGGGACGACGCTACAGTGGGAGTCCTAAATTTTGCCTATCTAGATTTAATTAGGATATGGATTATTAACAAGTGGCGGACACCGCACAGGCTCCACTCCCCATTTTACGTTTCTTCTCATGGCATAACAAAGACCTAATCGAAAAATTCAAAGGCCACCTGCCGAACAGCGAACCGGCGAACTATTGTACTATTTCTAAGCCAATGGTTTTCCCAAATTTAAGGATACCCATTTTTATAGATGCTAGGTGGGCTTTAGATCCCTCAGAATTGAGTCACAGTGATAAACCTTATAAATAATTTACCTCCAACACCCGGTTTCGAATACTTCGAATATTTTCCTGGAGCTCAAAAGCAACTGTACGTATTGAGCTACTAAATTAGCGTTAAGTTAATAAATCAAAATCTCTTAATTAGTATCATTTTTAAATAATATGAAATACATATATAATATAAAAACTTTAGCACGACTAGTTTATTTTACTCTTGTAAAATGAGTACTGAATTACTCTATGATATGAAATACTAAATAAGTACTGAATTAAAAAAAAAATTACACAAGAGAAAAAAAACAATGAACAGCAATAAAAAAATGAATATAAATTGATTGGAATTGAGAAGATAAAAAAATAATTGGAGAGCATTGTAAATTAATGGAATATTTTGTTTGGGATATCTTGTGGGAGCGGAGTGGCCAGTGGTAGAGCACTGAGTTGCCATGCTGAAAATCCTGGTTTAAATCCCGCTGCAGGTAAGATTTTATTTAGTCTGTTAGCAGTCGGAGATGGATCATATAGAATCTAGGACCCCCCTGGGGCTCACCAAGCCACTACAAGTTGGTACCCAAAATAAGGGGGAAAATACTGAATCCCAGACCCTTCATGGGTTGTAGTGGTACAGGTTTTTTTTTTTAAATTAATATGGATACACTTACTTCATTATATGTTTTATTCTAAATTATTTTATTTTATTTGTATCTTGTATATTCATTGCCAATGAAGACAATGAGACTACAATGAGGGCCGAAAAGTTGGTTCCGAATACAAATTTGAGAATTTATTTTGGCCCCTTCCCGGACCATACCGCTGAACAATAATTATTCGCTTTAATTTAACCCTATTTCAACATCATTTAAGGCAATTTATTAATTTCTAGCCTTGGTTTCAATACAAAATTAATTATAAAATGTGTTAGGTTAAATATACAAACACTCATCGTAGTGCAGGTTTCTCATGGTTTTAGTCCTGAAGTTACGGGACCATGAAGTATTACTTAAGTAAACTAGCTAAAATAAGAAAAAAATCAATTTTTGAAATAAGGACCTATCCGCTTTTGATCCTTAATGCCTCATGTATCATAATATACCAATGTTACAAACAGCGAATATATGACAATATAGCACAGATTTAATACACCTTGCTGGCTATTAACATAAGGTGGTATCGCTCGACAGTATTAGATTCTCTCCAAGACTGTCGAGAGTATTAGAACATCTGTTGGCTGTAGACAGTCGACAATAATGTTGGGAACATCTGTGCCGGGTAGAGGCAGTGGAGGCAGCTTAGAGATCCGGCCAAGTTTCCATTATTGTTCTTAGCAAGTGTCCCAATTCAACGGGGCCGACTCAATAGATGATCACACTTTCCAAATATGTCTAAAACTAACGCCAACTTCCCGGTTTTGAACAGTAAACATAATTCCCCGAGAAGTTCCGATACCCAATTAAACCGAAATAGATACCTCGTTGGTCTTGTGTTCGTATCTTGAGTCAAACATGAAAAAGGATTTCTATTACTTCTCCTTTATATATTCAATTAATATCTTTGAAATAGAAAAATAAATACTAACGAAACCCCTAAGAATTCGTAGTTTTATGTTTTAAAACAACATTATTTAAATTTTTAATCTTGTTTAACTCAGTTACCTTAGATAGTGGGGTAGCTGAAGGCCCAGGTTAAAAACAACTTTGAATGGATCCAATGCCACCTGCAAACCCTCCTTTGGCTCACCCATCCTTGATAAAAATAGATACCCTCAATTGGGAGAAAAAACTGGCAATTTGTTTTCTGAAAAATCACCCCCCCCCCCCAACACAACCGTTATACTAGAAATAGTATAGTCTCTACCGTGTACTGAATCTAAGACCCTTCGAGGATAGTAGTGGTACAGGTTTTTAAAAAATCCTTTTGCTTTATGCTTTGGTTTATTTTTCTAATTACTTTTATTTCATTATTTTATATATAAAATATTTGAACTTCATTTTAATTTTTTTAAATTTATTTAATTTTAGACACTTTTATTCGTAATTTGGTCAATGTTATGAACTATTTTCTAGTGACATAACCAAGTTACATTTTATAATAAATATTTTAGGACATCTTCAGAATGATTGTTACTTTCTGGTAGTGAAATAGGTTAAGAAAAAAACTGTACCACTACAACCCGTGAACAAGTCTGGGGTTCAGTACATGGTAGGGACCGTACTGTTTCATGAACAACGATTCTGCAGGGAGGTGATTTGTCCTAGCCCACGCTCGACCCCCAGAATTCCCCCTTCTTATTTCTTATAACATTTTTTAGAGGCTGGGTGAGCCTCAAGGGGGTCCTAGGTCCATCTCCAGTCGCAAACAGACTAAATAAAAGTCTTGCCTGCAGTGGGATTTGAACCATGATTTCCGGCATGGCAACTCAGTACTCAACCACTGAGCCACTCCGCTCCCATGAACTTGCTTTACTAAAAGTCCTTCCTTTGAAAACAGAAATTTTATATGATACGACCACACTGTGACATTCTCCGTCATTCAGTGGTAGAGCCAATCCCGTTGTAATAGGATTTTATATTTAATATACTTATTTTTTTCTAAAGAAGATATTTTACTTCCAACTTTTGAACAAAAAATTACAGATTGACCGGTTTTTTTATCAAAACAGACTAAGTATGATTTCGGGGAAAAAAATTAAAGAACTCGAAAATGACACGGAACATTCCAAGCAGATGTGCTCATGTTTTGTCGAAAAGATGAATTTTAGTTTATAATTATAAATTACCATAAAATATTCAATTTAACTTCCACAAAATTTGAGGTAGGAGAACGATCAAGGAGTAAATCAATTCAATACTGTTTTTTGATAATACACTATTATATGAAATTACTATTCGTAGGAAAAATAACCTCCATGCACAACCGTTTTCCTACAAATTCTCTACTATGAACTGAATCAAAAAACCCTTCACGGGTTCTAATGGTGCATGATATCTTTTTAATATTTATATGAAAGTTATAAATTGCAGGCTTTTTAAAAATTCTTTGATAAGTGATAACTGAAGGGATAAAAATCAATACAATAATAACTTTTATGATGTAAAATCTGTTAATAAATGATATTTCAAGTAAAACAATAATTCTTAAACTAATTATATTTCACTTTCAATTCAATTCTATTATTTAATCCAAATCCATTAGTTAATTGTTATTTTTAGATAAAATCAAATCTATTAAAGAAACTGTTGGGCAACCATTGAATATTGTTCAGAAATGTCACAAAAAGATAATATACAAACTATTAAACAAATTGTTGAACGATAATTGAATATTGTTCTGTAAAGCTATCGAAAGATAATGGAAAATTAAGCAGATGACATTTTATTAAGAAATATTTATTTATTTGTTGTAAATTATGTTTGACACGCAAAAAACAGTCGTAATAGATAATAACTAAATTTAACACAAATAACAAATTATATGGAGGCTACAAAGTTATAATGGCAAATTGTCGTAAGATGCGATGAAGATTTATTTAAACTGTGTCCTTGGTTACGGGTCATTATTGCTGTCATTGTCAATAATTATGTAAATCGAATACTTCGCAAATGTCAAAAGATCAATTAATTTAACCTCGAAGTCAACAAGTACATGTGCAAGGTCAATTTGACAGTGCACTTAGAAATTCACGAAGCAATCTCATGCAACCTTATCAAGTGTCGCGTGGGATCACTCCAATCGTTCGCCAAAAATGTAATGCTAAAGGAACCTAAAGTTTTTTTGGAATGATGTGGGTGCCATGAAAATCCAATCAAACGGATCGAAAAAAGTATGAAAAAATGAGATGTAGCACAAAGTACCTTATAAATCTATTTAATCATCTTTACTCAATAAATACATTGAATATAGTACATTTATACGCTATTAATTATACAAGATATATATATTTTTTTAAATTATATCTATATCAGAGAATTTCATTTATATTTTACCATTAATTATGTTTTTAAAATAATTGAAATTAATTATGTTCATCGAAACAAAATTTCCCCAAAATAAATTCTTATTAATCACATATTAATAGAAATTTGATTAATATTTCATTCAGATCTAGAAATGTCATTTTAGGGATTGGAAATTGAAGGGTATTGAGCTCAGTTAATGATAGGACTCAGGATTTCAAACCAGCGGATGTGCAAGGAGGTGATTTAGTCGAGATCAGACTCAACCGTAGGTCTTACGTCAAAGAATACCCACTTTAAAGAGGCTGTGTGAGCCAAAGGAGGATCTTAGTGCCGTTCACAAGAAATAATTTAGCGGCCACAGTCGGGTTCGAACTCTGAAGCCGATCAATACACTCTACGTATTGATTATTTTTTGTTCAACAATTACAATTTTTAATTATCCTCCTTCTTTAGGTGCCGTCTTCTCTCTAAGATTGGCGATCGTCATAATTGTTTCAATCATGTTGTCTCCTGCTCTGAAGGGATGATTTGGACTAACAGTTAAAACAATCTCGCATGAGTCACGGCATTCGTCTTCTGGTGCTGCACTTTCCTATGATTTTTCCCTGCAAGTTGGAAGCATTTGATATCTCTTTCCTCTTATAATGTGAGAGTATTTGAGTACTCTAATAATTCTTTTTCATTTGCGAATCTTCGAAAAACATCCTCGCTCGTAATTCTATCAACATAATACATTCTCAATATCCTTCTTAATTGCCAGACCTCGAAGGCTTCTATGTTCCTCGTTATTACTTTTCTTGCCGCCTCCATAACGAAATTGGGAACATGTTCCATCTTAGCATACGCATTTTCAGATCGTTTTTTATAGCTCTGTTATAGAGCTTTCATTTTATAAATTCTCTGCTAGGTTTAAACTCTAGCTCCCACTTAGTAAGAATAATAGTTATTGCTCCTGATCAGCGCTACCGAATATTTATATGTATACATAATCCGTAATAATAATTTGAAGAGCAATAATTCTATTATTACAGCTGATTGTTGAGGTTAGCAGTGGGGAAGTTAACTACTAGCCTGGTTTCCCCTTGGACGATGAAATTGGAGAAGTTGCCTATGATGAAGAGAAGGAGGGAATACGGACGCCACTGAACCGATACGGTAATTGCCTAACTTGTTCCCGAGCCCTTAATCATGAACAAAGTTTTCATTTTACGGCTCGCAGCACTTTGCTCTAGTTTTTGAGGAGAAGCAACAAATAACAATGATGCCTGCTTATTACCCCTCGAACCGGAGAAGTCCTGCCATTAGGAGGGGATGTTATAGGGGGAAATAGTGAAAAATGAGGAAATTACAAAAAAGAAGAAAAAAGTAAATTCAATTAAAAAACCAAATGTTTACAACAAAATTTAAAAAGTATATAATATATATAATGGGGTGTATAAAAAAAATGACCGTTTTATCAAATTCCAGAGTTCAAAAGTCTGTAAATATTTTAATGCTATTTATTATTTACCAACACTTAATAATCCCTTTAGAGCATTCTCTAAGCTTGTTTACTAACACTGGACTTCTTCAAAAAAATCCTCAGTTTAGTTATTTATTTCAAAGAAGAACCATGACAATGTCCTACGAAATTCTCGTAATTTTAAGACATTACTGGAAAAAACAATTCCACAGCCGCTGAAGCAACTCGTTAAATTATTAAATATGATGGAGAAGGTGTCCTTGATCAGCGCACTGCGCGTTTGTTTGAAAAATTTAGCGGCGGAGATACGACTTTGGAAAGGAAGAAGGGCTCCGGGCGACCATTAATGGATATTGATGAGGTTCTGAAGGAAGCTGTTGACTCAAATCCGTCTCCAAGTACTCGCGAACTTGCCAGGGAGTGTGGTGTGTCGAAAGATACTGTTAGTCGCCATATTCTCTCCATGGGGAAGGTTTTTTTTTTAAAACCCCATTATATATATATATATATATATATATATATATATATATATATATATATATATATATATATATATATGAAGTATAACTATCACATCTTCTAGACTACAGATGTTCCCTTGACTAACGAAACAAACGACTTATCATAAAATATTCACCAATTTGACATAAGGAGCAGAACTTGGGGGTTCAACAAACAACACATTCCAAAAAAATAAGAAAAATTGTTAATGCTCCTAGGTATATTTCGAATCACACGATACACAACGACATGAATATTCCCAGAATAGATTCATATATTCATAATAAATACATAACATTCCACTTATTATTTCACCGAAATCCACCCGTTTTTCCGCTTTCTTACTCCCTATTGCCCGGGCTAGATAGGAAAGAATAAAAAGAATGATCAAGAGACCTGCTCAACTATTGATGTTTCCAATTCCAAAACTTTATGATCCTGTAGAAAAGCAAAGAGAAGAACACTTGGATCAAATGCAGGTGCAAATGAAAATTAACGAATAAATAATTTAAAAAATATAATGTATTGATTAAACAGGAGCTGGGTAGCTAATTTTGTAGAGCGCCGAGTTTATGTGCTGAAAATCCTCGGGGTCCGAATTCCGCTATGGGAAATAAATTATTAAATCTTTTAACAGCCAAGGATGGACCCTATGGGATCTCCAGAACCTCCTGAGTACGAAACCTCTAAAAATTGGGTACCTCTAAATTGAGGGAAAAACAAGTAGTTGAGGGTGGTCCCGACAAATCACACTACACAACCGTAGCCCTAGAAACAGTACAGTCTCTACCAGGTACTGAAGCCAGAACATTTCATGTGTTGTAACGATGCAGATAAAAATATCTACAAAAAAAATATATACTATCTAACTGACCCTAGTACATTATAGAAAGTATTTATTAGTAGTATGACAGTATAGTATTTGTAAATATTTTACAATGAGTTAGTTATACCATAAACCATATTTTGAGCAGTATTATATTTATTTTCTATATTATATATTATATTTAATATAATTAATGTTTAGAGCATATATGTATTTTAATATTCTTCATGGGGGAGTGGAGTGGCTCAGTTCCTAAAATTCCTAAAATCCTGGTTCAAATCCCGCTGTAGGCAAGACTTTTATTTAGTCTGTTAACAGCCGGATATGGATCATATAGTATTTGTACCCTCTTGGGGATCACTCATCCACTAAAGGCGGGCACCCAAAATAAGGGGAGAAAACTGGGGATTGAGCGTGACCTCCCTGCAAAACCGTTGTCAATGAAGCAGTACTGTCTCCAGCATGTACTGAACCCCAGACCCTTCACGGGTTATAGTGGTACAGGAAAATAAGGTAATATTCTTCATAAGACAAAGTTTTTATTATAGGTGTGATTTATTTTAAACACATATTCTGTTACAACATTTAATATTTTATCAGAGAAATGCGATTTTTCATGTTATATGTAACTCAATTCGTTTTTGTAGAATGTGATCAAAGACACAAAGTGCGCTTTTCCGAAGTGTATCCAAACACTAAATAAGCTCTTGTACTAATGGAATGTTATTTTAAACGCAAAACAACCGTAAATCCCTAGAAAAATAAATACTGAAACCAAAAGTTACTTTTCGAAATAAAACAAATCGTTTATTTTATCCGAAAAACAACAGCAGATGGACACTTTTTATTTCACTTTGTATTAAGTAAACTTTAATTTTAGTGAGCTCCCTCTTTCAAAAACCTGAAGGTTGTTCAGGGCTACTATCAATGTATATACATGGTCGTATTATTATTTCTAAAATTCAAAGTAGAATTAGTGGACATCTAATGGTTACAATGTTGGTGTTTACAGAATATAATGAAATGTTATTAATCCTCTCTTTTTTTTATAATATTTATTATTGCTACAATTGAACGAAAATTTTTAGTAACTCATCTATATTACCACGGAAATACGCGATTGCCGTGTATTTTTTAAAATTAGTTTAAATTCCTCAAGGTAGTATCCTTGGCCCAATCCTTTATACAGTTTATACAGCTGACATCCCAACTCATCCTAATACTATCCTTACCACGTATGCTGATGATACATGTGTATTATCAGTCAATACCAATCCAGTTATTGTATCCCAAAGCCTCCAATCCCAAATCACTGATCATGAAGAATGGTGCCAAAACAGGAGAATTAAAATAAACTCTCAAAAATCGCATCAAATCACTTTTACCTTACCTTACGTCGTAAACCAATGACTTCCTGCCCTTCAGTATCCTTTAATAATATCCCACTTATGCCTGTAGAACAGATCCGATACTTAGGGTTGCATCTCGACAAACGATTAACTTGGAATCCTCATACAAGACTGAAAAGACGAGAAACCGCTCGACGTTTCAGGCTACTTCAACACTTACTAGACAAACGCTCTAAGCTCCCAATTAATTACAAAAGACTCATCTACATGACCATCATACGGCCTATTTGGACTTACGGAGTAGAGCTTTGGGGCTCCACTAAGCCATCGAATTCTTCTCGTATCCAATCCCTACAATCCAAAATCCTTCGTAAAATCCTCAGCGCTCCTTATTTTGTTAAGAATATAGTCATCCATAACGACCTTAATGTCCCATTTGTTACTGATATGGCCCGAACCCGGTATCTATCCTTTCTTAACAAACTTCATTTCCACTCAAACCCTCTAGTTTCAAACCTAGCTTCCTCTTCAATTCCCGATAATCCTCCGAGGCGTCTGAGAAGAAGATGGCCACGTGACCTTCTAGGTTGAACTAGCGATTTGAGTACTACCAGTGGATAGTTTCTCTACTTGTCATTATATCATGTCATTATGTATTACTCAGCCAATTTACTTGTTATATTACTGTAATATAGTTGTAAATATCAATAAATAAATAATAAAAAAAAAATTAGTTTAAAATTGGACACTCGGCAGCCTAAGCTGCGAGAAACATTGGTTTGAGTTTCAGCTTTCCTAACAAAACAATTATTAGTCTCTAAGCCAAAAATAATTCATTTCTCCTTTCCTCCCAGAGGTGAAACCAACACATATACATCGTAGTGCAGGGGCATTTACATAATGCAGCAAAAGGTTATCAAAAAGATAAGAAGAGAGCTGTACTCCACGACCACTTCTTGTTTCACGACAGACAGTGAAGAAACTAGTGATATCCGTATCCGTATCCGTATGCGTGGCTTTTTTGGCGGATCTTTTACGGATCTTTTAACTTATTAATTTTCAATACATAGATGAAATTTTTTATATGGGTATTTTATATTCACTGCAAAACTCTTAGGTACATGTTAGCGACTCTATAAACAGCAACTTTTGTTCTGGCCAACGCCGAAATGAAAAAAAAGTCAGTCCATCAAACGACCGAGCTGATCTTAGTTGGTATGGAAAAACACAATTTTTTTTTCGTTTTCGATGTTTATCCAGAAAAAAAGTTGCTGTTTATAGTGTTACTAACACGTACCTAAGTGGTTTTCAGCAAATTTAAAATAACCCTGAATAAAGGTTATTATGTAGTAGTGAAAAACTATTGACATTTAACATTTGACTCAGGCAATCCTTTCAAGGAAAAACTTTTTTGTTGACAATTTTATAACTCACTACCAAACACAAACAATCAATGTCGCCCAGCCAAAGTTGAAAACTGAAACATGTACCTAATCTACCGTCCTGTCTGCCACAGAGCGAAAAGTGGCAACAACTTTCAAGGTCACGCGCACGGACATCTCTTGAGTAAAAACGTTAAGATCCGTATCCGTATCCGCGGGTCTTGGCACCAAATATCCGGATCCGGATCCGTATCCGCGGATATACTACGTATATCATCACATCACTAGAAGAAACTAAAAGAGCTAGGTACGAATTCCTCCCACACCCACCTTATAACCCAGTCTTATCTTCAACAGATTTTCATCTGTTCAGAAATTAAGATGACTTCCTGAAGTGTAAAATTGTATAAAAATGATTCTTATGTCAAAAACGCCTTTTCATAGACTTAATTCCATCACAGAACCCTGAAATTTTCAGTTATGGGATTGAAAACTTGATAATTCATTGGGAAAAATTATAGAAAATGAGGATAAATATTCTGTATAACGAAATTTGATTTCATGAAGATAACCTAACCTGTACCACTACGACCCGTGAACGAGTCTGGGGGTTCAGTACATGGTTGAGACTGTACTGTTTCATGGACAACGGTTCTGCAAGAAGGTGACTTGTCCTAGGTCACGCTCAACCGCCAGGTTTTCCCCCTTATTATGGGTACCCTATTTTTATAATATTTTATAGAGGCTGGGTGAGCCCGAGGAGGGTTCTGGATCCTATATGATCCATCTCCGGCTCCAAACAGACTAAATAAAAGTAACTGCCCACAGCGGGATTTGAACCAGGATTTCCGGCATGGCAACTCAGTACTCAACCACTGAGCCACTCCGCTCCCATGAACTTGCTTTACTAAAAGTCCTTCCTTTGAAAACAGAAATTTTATATGATACGACCACACTGTGACATTCTCCGTCATTCTGTTTTAAACATCTGAACCATCCAACCAACTTGTTCGTTTTTATTCAGGAGTATTATCATATATTATGAGATAGTTGTTAGAAGATCCGCTAGTTGAGGAAGTTTCATATATATGTTAGTTGTAGCCTGCAACTGACAGGCAAAGGATATATGTCCCCTGGCAACCAGAAACTGCTGTATCCTCCAACAAACTTCTGCAACTCTCCACTACAAAGCGATTACATAACTCCAACTTGATCCTGATTTCCTCCGAAGTTTTGATTTGACTGTTAAACTTGAGTTTCCTTCCGTGAAGGAACACGCAATTTAACACTGTCAATGACGATATATTTTAACCTCAATAGAATCCACAGCATTAAAAAACTTGTAGTTACATTTCAGTAAAAACAAACCTATAGGGAGCGGAGGGTTTCAGTGGTAGAGCGCTTTTCTAGATTCAAATCCCACTCGCTGGCAGACTTTTATTTAATCTGTTAACGGCCGGAGATGGATACTATGGGATCTAGGAAACTTCTGTGGCTCACCCAGACTCGATAAAGTTGGCACCCAAAATGTAGGGGGAAAATCTGGCGGGTGAACTTAATTTAGAACAAATCACCTACCTGCACAAGAAAAAGAAGAATTGCTACACTCGAAAAAATACATCCTACCCTTACCCCAGACCTTCACCAATTGTAGTGGTACAGGTTATATCTCTTATAAGTAAATTATTAAAGAAGCACGCTTTATCAATTTCATGTAGTAATAGATAACTAAAATAAATTTAATTGAATCGATATCCAAACTCAAATTTTATGGAAGCTAAATTTCATATTTCAAATATTAGTTATCAACCAAAATGAATCTTTTCAATAATTTATTATATACCTAGTCATTTTCGCTATATTTAAAACAATTTTTGTCGAAATAGTATTTACTCGCTTTTGAATATATATCAATCTGCGAATTTTAGTTCGGAAGTTGGGAATGTCTTTTTAAGAATAAATTAATAATATAGAACATATAAGCATATTCCACAACCAGTAAGAAACAATTATTTAGATGACATACTAGTAAGTAAAGTGCTGGTGGATGGAAACTGGAGGAGACGCAAGAACCAGGAGCTATTTGACGTAATCAAAGAACCGAATATTGTCTAGGTCATAAAACTGGGCCGATTGCGGTGGGCAGTGCAAGTGGGTTGCATGGGTGAGGAAGATTAGCCAGAAAGCTGCTGACAGAGCCTCTATACAGGACAAGAAGACGAGGAAGACCCAGGCTTAAGTGGAGTGACGGAGTAGCGGCTGATGCAGGGAGCATCCTTGGTGTGCGCAACTGGAGGCAAAGACTCATCAGTGGATTGTTGGGCCGAATTAGTTAGTTACTAGTAAATTTATCGGAATATTTTTTTTTTATTCCATTGACCAAGTAAAGAATAAAATTAAATTAAATTATTGGAATTATCTGAAATTATAATAAAGCTAAATTATTTTAATTATAAAAATCAGAAAAACATACTGAAGCATAACGTAAATTTATTAAAATAAAGCTTATACTGCAACAACCAATGTCTTGGGTTCAGTACATTGTAGAGACTTCAATGTTTCTAAGCCAACGATAGACTCTAATCTAATCTACCATGTACTGAACACGAGGCCTCCCATGACTTGTAATGGTACAGGTTAGGTTAATAAGTCTGTACCACTACAACCCGTGAACTGGTCTGGGGTTCAGTACACGGTAGAGACTGTGCTGTTTCATGGACAACAGTTCTGCAAGGAGGTGACTTGTCCTAGGTCACGGTCAACCGCCAGATTTAACATTTTATTTTACAGATATAACATATAATTTTATTTAACAGACTAAATAAAAGTCATTGCCAGCTGCGGGATTTGAACCCAGGATTTCCAGCATGGCAACTCAGTGCTCTACCACTGAGCCACTCCGCTCCTTGGCTAAACGGTCTGCTTTTTTGTTGCCCTCATCCCCTGCATGTGCTTTAACCCACTCTATCATTACCCCCTTTCCTATCCACGTCAATTTTACCAAATTTAATCTGTTTTCTGTTAAAGGGTCGTGTACCATTACAAGCCGTGAACGGGTCTGGGGTTCAGTACATGGTAGAGGATGTACAACTGTTCTGCAAGGAGGTGATTTGTCCTATGTCACGCTCAACCGACGGATCCCCCCCCCTTATTTTGGGTACCCTATTTTTATAGTGGCTGGGTGAGCCCCAGGATAATCCTAGATCCTATATGATCCATCTCTGCCTGCAAACAGACTAAATATTGTTCACCAATTTGTTTAAATTTTTTTTTATTTGATTTTATCAAAAAATAATAATTGACTAATATTTAATAGAAAGCAAAATTTAACTAAGTCTAGTTTAAGAATATTGTTTTAATTTTCTAACAGATTTAACGTTTTTAAGTGATTTTGATTTTCGTAGTTTGCATTGAGTTATGTCCCATCAAAGAATTCTTTAAAAGACTATGATTTATTACTTTGATATAGTAATTAAGTAATTTTAAAAAAAATACGAGTACCACTACAACCCTTGAAAGGTCTAGGGTTTAGTATATGGTATAGACTGTACTGTTCTAGGGCAATGGTTGTGCAAGGTGTTTTTTACGATATGACGCTCAACCGCCATATTCCCCTTATATGGCTGCGTATCTTATAGCAGCCGGGTGAGCCCAGGACGACCTGAAGATCCCACATGGTCCATCCGCGGCTGTTAACAGATTAAATAATTTATCTTCTATAGCTGGATTTGAAGCCGGAACCTTCCGCTTAGCAACTCTGCCCTCTACACATAGAGCTGTCCCGCTCCCCTATTATCAATGTATTTTCATTTTTTTTTATTTACTAACTGACATCGTATAAATATGTATAGCTAAAATTAGCCTGCAATTAATAATACTGATTTAATTTAGAACAAGTTTAAAAGAAGTAAATAAGAATACAGAGGACAAAGGAAGGAAGTGAAAGAGGGATTTAGTTTCTAAAGGGCGGGGTTGGTAATGAATTTGAAGGGCTAATGCCTTCAGGGCTAAGATTAGCTTTTTATGGATTAACATTTGCCCTCGGTGGCTCATCAGGGCAATCTATTTCGGTCGCCAAATCTATTCCCGCTCCCTTATGTTCTCGCCCCTTTCCCCCACTAAACAGAAAGTAATTTTGATTAAAAGCCCGAAACGCTGGCAAAAGAGTATTGCGTTCCCCCAGCAATCCTTTACGGTGAAATTTAGTTTATCTCATCAATTAGCAAAACTGAATTGCGCTGTACTACATATTAGTACACAATTATGTTATAAATTAATAATTTAAAAAACCGAAAATGTACATGCAATTTATACGACATACAGAAAAATATGGGATAGAAAGCGGTTCGAGTCAAAGAAATAGTTTGACTTAAATACTCATATACAATTTATTATAACCCGATGCTTCGACAAAAACTGCAGGTCTTCTCCATGGCTGGATAGACAAGATAGAACCATACTTAAATTAAATAATTGGAATATTAAACATTGTTAAACTTTTCTGTTGTCCTCTGGGAGTAAATAAAGACAATTATTTAAAATATTTTTATTTTGAAGAAAAAATATATGCCCCCAGCCGGGATTCGAACCCGGGTCCTCTGTCTTACCGTGACAGGACTCTACCAACTAAGCTACCGGAGTTGATACCAGCGTACCGTGAGTAGAGTCCTGTCACGGTAAGACAGAGGAGCCGGGTTCGAATCCCGGCCGGGGGCATATCATTTCTCTTCAAAATAAAAATATTTAAAATTAAAACAACTAACTAATAAATTATAAAAAATACAATTATCATTGAATCAAAACGATGGAATGAGGGTTGTACTTAATACTTTGCCCTCAATGATCCAGTACCTTGTTAAATTTCAAACATTTCATACAAAAAGAAAAACAGGAAAATAAAAAAAATCTATAATAATTTTATTCAATTTGCTTTTAAAAGGGGGTAGAGGGAATAACAATTTGTAAACAGTTCTCAAAGAGAAGAAACGCTGAATAAACCATTAAAAGTTTCTCAATTGATGTTTTAATTAGATTTAAGCAACTTATGAGATTTATTTAGAATACTTTTAATTTTAATTTTAGAGCATGTTATTGAGTGATACTTAAAAAAAAATTACTTTTGACATAAATATAATAATTAATTATTTAAATTATGCCCAATGCAGTTTTAAAACTTAAAAATAGACCATCATTATTTATGCATTACTAATTCATGTATATGTATGTATTACTAATACTAAATAATATGCATATCTTATATAAATAATACGCATGCCTTAATATAATATATAAACATTATACTTACTTATTATGGCATTTATAGGATAAATGGTATTTATAGAACGGATGATCGTGTTCCATCCAAAACGATTCGAGTTGGAAGGCAGACACAATGTTAACAAAATATATACTGAATAATGAAAATAAAAAAATAAGTCTTAATGATGTAAAGTCTAAGAATAGTTGTTGATGGCTAGTTAAATTTAGGGATTTAATAATACAATAATTATAAAATCTTTATTTTAATAAAGTAAGAAATTATTTTTAATAAAGAAAAACCAATTATACAGTCAAGAAATTCCCTTATTTATTAATTACTAAAGTATTTAGTCTAGTGAGATACATCATATTGAAATAAAATCTTTATTCATACTGGGACAAATCCCTTTAGAATAACAATACAGTTATTAATACATAAGCTAGGATGTCTTAGAGTAAAATCTAATTACATTTAATTAATTATTACAAATAATTTAAGAAGAGAGAAAGAATTAAAACATTATTGAAAAAAATTGCGAATTACCTCCTATAACGATATTTATTTAAAAAACAGATTAGAAGAAAAGAAAAAATATATAAATAAGATAACAATAATTATAAAAAGAGAAACGATTCATGGTTACATATGTATCAAATTTTATGCCAAGCTAACAACAAAAAATAATGAAGAAAAATACAAACAATACCATCAATGATTTACACTTATTTTAAAAAAATATCTAACTAGATGAATGAACAGCCATGAAGAAAATATATAAATATATATTTATCCATATATACACACATAACCATGTTTATATCCCATACAATTATATATATGTGGTTTATATGTGTGGGTGATTAGATATTTTGTTTAAAGTTCAAACAATATTATTGCTATTATTAATTTTGTTAATACATTTTTTTAACAAATGTCGAGAACCTATAAAAAACCTATCTAATGATAAATGGATTGATGGCCTAGTACAATTGGCATCCAATTGAAAACTAAAGATAAATTAAAAGTTTAATTAATTCAGAAGACAGTAATTAATTTCCAGTACTAATTTACTAGTCATTTATTTCCTTCGAACCATTCCTACTTAACTCGGTAGGCGCGTGATCTCTAATGCAGTTCATATCCAATAAGATCTTTAAATTATTAATTTAAAAATACTAAATGATAATCCAATAATAAATTAATATTATTATGAATAATAAATGAATTATGTACGGAACGCAAGATGGAAGGGTTTCGTTGATTTAAAATCTATCACTATGTAATAAGAATAAATTTATGTCTTATTATGTACTTACTAACGCAAGAAAATAATTAATTTTTAAAACTGAAAAGTTCATAATCTTCTATGTTTTAGGATAACTATACAAAGGTTACCAAAGACCTACGTACGAGCCAAATAAATGTTTTTGGTGTGTTAAGGGAAGTACCACAGAACGTAATATTTTTTTTTATTATATTTTTCTTTGGGCAATATGAAAAAAATATGATTTTATTGGACCAAACCTGAAGAGTTATTAAATTTCGGCGGTCAGAAAACACGGGGACCCTAAAGGTTTTAATTAAAAACATCGATGTTTGTTATCTCGATATGTATATGTTAGCCCGTGACTTAAAAAGTGTGATATAATTCTGTCCCCTACATCATTTTAGTTTATTTAATTGAACATGGGTACAACTTATTACATGGAGAAGTAATGAGCGGAATAAGTAATGTTTCCATTACACAATCTAAAACCAGAAACTATTGTCTTATATAACAAAAATGGTGATATAATCAGTTATAAATACACAGTAATCAGTACAACAGAAATGTCCTTCTGAAAATAAGAAATAGAAATCTGTACCTCTACAACTCATGAAGGATCTTGGATTCAGAAAATAGTCGATACTATGCTGTTTCTAAGGCAAAAGAGGTATTTGACAAAGATAACACTAAATCCCCAGGTTTTCCAAAATGTAGAGGGTGGATGAGCCCCAGGAGAGTGTGCATACTCCAAAGGGTTCATTATTGGCTGTTCAAACAGTAAATAAATTATCTACTTCAGCCAGATTTGAACCCGGGACCTTCATCAACTCAGCGCTATACACACTGAGTTACCAAGCTCCCTCAGTGGATCCTCATAACTGTTTTTTATTTATTTATATATTAAATTCATTAGCAAATTCATAAATAGCATAAAATGCGAAAATAATATATTGTTTTTTATTTTTGGTTTTTGGTTGGCGCTATAGATCATACAGATCTTCTTAAAACAATGGTCGTGCATTGTGATCTTACAGATAAATGCTATTCCAGAGACATATACCTTCCTTAAATATGTAAGTTTAGTTTTGTACAGCTTGAGCAAGGCTTTGCACATTCTCTGACCATTTACGAGTGATTGCTGGGTTCCTCGGATTCAGAGGAGTACAAAATATGTACTTCCAAAGGAACCAAAATATGTATTTCGAGGAACGATATTGCGCAGGATCCCAAATACTTTCCTATACAATATATTTCGTATCTAAGAAAGGAATAATGGTAACTATAGATCTGGGAAGGATAACCTAAACCTAAACCACATTGGTATTCCTTAAGACATGTCATTTCCTAAGGGAGAGTACATCCAAGTACATTACCGCTTGGGAACTGACTTATTACAGGGCTAGACTAATTGTCTATAAGCAACCTACTCACGTATTTCTCCTAGATCCAAGTCCTTTTATCTCTGGGAAGGGAAAGGGCTGAGGAAGAAGAGGCAGCGGATTCAGTACCCCACGACGTCAACCATATGTGAAGGTCTTTGAGCTACTGCAATAAGCAAGATGTCTACAAAAAAAAAAAAGAAAACCCATAAGGCGTCTTGGATTCAGTACATGGTAGAGAATGTACTGTCCCTTATACAAGTGTTGTACAGGGAGGTGTTTGTCTAAGATCACGCTAAACCGCCAAGGTTTCCCCCAATTTTAGAGTCTGGGTGAGCCAGTTTTCCTCCGATTTACGGAGGAATCCGATTATGCGGATGATCCATGGCTATTAATGGATTAAATAAATATCTGCCACAGCTGGATTTTAACCCGAGACCTCTACCATTTCAATTTAACAATCTATGTACTCAGTTACCCAGCTCCGAATAAAACTGTTTCTATATAGAAAAAAAAAAAGTTCTGAATTTATAATTAATCGTAACTTCTAATAAGCAACTATAATTTCACTATTTTAGTATTCGACTCTTCACAAAAACCAGGATGACAATATAACATATATGAATCAAAGAATAATGCAATAACAATTTTTCATTCTCAGAACCCAAGGACACATCCTCGCCCTGAATTTTTTTCAATAAGTTCGTTCATTTAACGTCACTTTATGCTGCTATGGCTAATCGGACGATGCTACAGTAGGAGTCCTAAACTTTGCCTATCTAGGTTTAATTAGGATAGGGATTTTTAACGAGTACCTGACATCGTACAGGCTCAGGACCCCCGTTCAACATTCCTTCCGAAGGACGGCGTAAATAAGGATTTTTTCCTCCCTCTAAAAAATGCTATGGCCACCTGCCGAGCTACGAACCCGCGTTCTTGGGCTTAGTATATATGATATACTATATATATAAAAAGCTTAAGAATATATGTATTATTTATTCAATATTAATAAAAGCTTGTAAAGAAAGTTTAATGACGAATTAAATAATTTCGACTAAACAATATTATTTTTTAATTTTTATTTACTCCTCTTGGATCAAACCTACCATGCCTAACATCGCGGTTTCTCAGCTCGGCAAGTGTAGTTTTTGAGGGGAGTAAAACATTCTTGGTTATTCCTTTCTTCGGTGAGGACATAAAATGGCATTTATAAATCCTAATTATAATTGGATAAACATAATTCAGGACTTCCACTGTAGAATAGTACTATTACCCATAGCAGCATAAAGTGACCTTAAATAAATAACCAACAACAGCCTTATTTCCCCATTTATTTATGATACAGACTCAAAAGCTATTAAGTGTGTATTCGAAATGGCAGCCTTCAAGTTTACAATTTTGTTTTAAATGTTGTATAAAGAAATAACCGAGCACAGAATGGATATAAAGCTTAAAGTAAACCATTTTTCTAAGCTCTAAAATAAAATTAAGCAAAAAGAAAAACATTTCCCTAAGCATACATCTCCAAGTTATATATGAAAAATAATTGAATATCATACCTCTCACAATAAAAAATATTTGTGACTCAAATTAACCTTCTTTCAACGTAGCACGTTAGTTTTTATTCATTTTTTTCTTAGGCAGCACTTACCTGAAACAAAAGGATTTATTTATAATAATAATAAAATATAATGATATTAAGAATACAGTCGAATATGCATTGTGTATCCAAAGGGAATACTTTATAAAAAATACATGTATGGATAAATTTATTCATGTCGCATAGCCAATCCTACTCGACCTTCAACGAGTACATGGTCAATGGACAATCCCTGTCACATAAAATTGACAAGATATTGCACTTCATGATGAAATTCCTGTAAAGGTTATTTTTGGATATAACACTTATGCAAAAAAAAAAAAAAAAAAACTGATCCGAAGTTGAAATGTATTCAGTCAACTTTTACAATACACAAACTTTACATGTATATAATTATTTATCATGGAAAAAAAAACAATACTATATATATATACTATATATTTCACTCTTAGTTATCTATTTTAATTATCATTAAGTATTAATTTTAACAAGAAATATTTATAGATGTTAAAATACTATCAAACATAGCTTATTGCTCCTTCTACTAAAATATTTCAATTCACATATTAGTAAAAAAGGAGGGAAGATTAAAGTTAATGTTTTAAGCTTTTAGTTTTTGTATATTCTACAAAAGTCAGTTATGTCTTATATAGGTTGTATGTTATCACTATCACCTACGACTGACTACAGATATTTTACACTTTTCTTCAATAAATAAAAAATCCTTTATAATAGTAATCGGTTAGTGGAAGAATATATGTTTTATTACTCCAGTAGTGGGATCGAACCGGTCAATGCTGATTTTTTACCTATTTCGTCAATATATGAAAATGAGTTGTTTTCAATGTATATTTTTTTTTGTATGCTGATGATACATGTGTATTATCTGTCAAAACCAATCCAGTTATTGCATCCCAAAGCCTCCAATCCCATATCACTGCTTGAAGAATCGTGTCAAAACTGAAGAATTAAAATGAATTCTCAAAAATCGCATCAAATCACTTTTACCTTACGTCGTAAACCAATGACTCCCTGCCCTTCAGTATCCTTTAATAATATCCCACTGGTGCCTGTAGAACAGATCCGATAATTAGGGTTGCATCTCGACAAACGATTAACCTGGAATCCTCATACGAGACTGAAAAGACAAGAAACCGCTCGACGTTTCAGGCTACTTCGACACTTACTAGACAAACGCTTTAAGCTCCCAATTAACTACAAAATACACATCTACATGACCATCATACGACCTATTTGGACTTACGTAGTAGAGCTTTGGGGCTCCACTAAGCCATCGAATTCCTCTCGTATCCAATCCGTACAATCCAAAAACCTTCGTAAAATCCTCAACGCTCCTTATTTGGTTCAGATAAAGTCATCCATCATGACCTTAATGTCCCATTTGTTGATGATTTGGCCCGAACCCGGCATCTATCCTTTCATAACAAACTTCATTCCCACTCAAACCTTCTAGTTTCAAACCTAGCTTCCTCTTCAATTCCCGATAATTCTCCGAGGCTTCTGAAAAGAAGATGGCCACGTGGCCTTCTAGGTTGAACAAGTGATTTGAGTACTACCAGTGGATAGTTTCTCTACTTGCCATTAACTCATGTCATTATGTATCACATAGCCTATTTACTTGATGTATTATTGTAATACAGTTGTAAATATCAATAAATAAATTTAAAAAAAATTTTTTTTTTTAATGTTGTTCTTATATAAAATTCTACAATTCTCAAACTTAAAAACAATTGAACAAACTTAAATGTAACTAAACAGAATCATAATATACAATTAAAGAAAAAAAATATCCAAAAAAACTTTCAACTGTTTCAATGTAGTGATAAGTAATTCTATAAGTGTTTTACTACCAATATACAAACATATCGCCGCTGTCAAAACAACACCGCCATTCTACAACTTTTAGTGAAAATGAGTTAGTTACGGGAACGCATTCTACAGGTTAAATTGCACACTAAGGAAGGCAGGTATTAAGACCAGCAACATGGCAGATTATGATTTATTGATACTTCTCTTCAATAGTGAAAAAAATTGCCAAGTCAACATTCGGCGCGATATTTTTTCTCTCCTGTAAAATCGTCCAAAGTGTACATAGGCGGAATTGTTTTGACAGCGACGATATGGAATCTACAAAATTTACTTAGGTCTTGTGTTACATTAAGTGAAAATTGATAATTATTCTGTTGAGCTATGGGCGGTGAAATATCTTTCAAAATTGATATAATGTCCTAATTGTTTATATACAAAATATACTTACCTTCAATCTAATACTAATAGACCCGTGATAAGTTATTTATTGCCCTAAGGGTCGGGTATTACCAAAAGTGAAATTATAAGCTACTCGTAAATGAAATAAAAATTAGTTTCAAGTAATTTTAAGTGATCAGTGATGCGTTTACCTCAATATACAAAAAATATTAAGTTTTCATGTAATATTAAATAAACAATGATAAATGTTTTAATGCCGTAGGGATGTGGTTATACCGATTAAACCAGGTATTTCTTATTATATAATATATATATATATATAAAATATCCTTAAATATATATATCCTTTAAACTTCTCAATTAATTATTCTAAGAACTATTCAGTAAATTTTTAGTAATTCCATTGATATAGTCTTGTTGATCTTACCAATAATAGGTGCGGTAGGGAATCAGTAAGCGAGGTGGCCAGAGGTCAGAATGTTGGTAATCAAGCGATTAACCATAGCTGACCGAAGCTATTGGGGTTAGTTGTTACCTTTGAGCTAGTCCCGTCTCACCTCTCATTACCCAAATCGATTTAAACCATTAATTTACTCTAAGTAGAGAGTTATCGCTAATATTATATCAGCCTTACCCTGAGTTTACGCTACTCATCTCGTGAAAAAATAAAGTTCATCCAGCCTTTGGGTCGATTACAGGATAATTAAAATTTCCACTCAGAAACGAGATTCCTCAATAATGTTTACACTCCATTTGATCTATTTGACTCTCCTATATCTGCAGCTCAGGCGAGTAAGCAGTCAAGTCCGAAATAAGGAGATTGGACTGAGGGAAGAATTGCCGTTAGGCTTCTAGTGTCTTTTTAAATATTTTCTCTGTGAAGTTAACCTGTACCTTTACAACCAATGAAGGGCATTGGGCTCAGTAAGAGGTAGAGACTGCACTGTTTCTAGGACAAGGATTTTGCAGGCGATGTGATTTGTCCGAGATCACGCTCAACCACCTGGTTTTCCCTACTTTATAGAGGTTGGGTAAGCCCCAGGAGGGTTATCTATCAGAAGTTACCTTCTGCACCGAGCAGCCACTCCTATTGGCCCTGAAGATGACCTACACAGTAGGTCGAAACGTCCGCACATATAAAATATAATAAGTTTCACTTATTTGCTGTGTTTTCTTGACTGCACCCCCAACTATTTACATCCTATTATAGTATCTACCAGTCAACGAATTTCTTTCCTACATGAAGAGTTACTTCATTCTCGTAGTGCATAAGTCTCTTTCATGTTTTAGTTTGTAATTTTTTTTCCTCGTTCTCTACAAGATTTTATTTATGAATAAACAATATACAAATATATATACTAAAATATTCAATATGTGTTTCAATTTTCTTACTTGTCCTGACTTAAAAGCCAGATCTTGGCTTGAAATTAACTCATTTTGGAAAATATTCGAGTAAGCCACTTATTCACACGGCTGCAGATATATTGGGAAGATAATACATTTTTCCCACTTTATTTGAAGTGGATATTTTTTGATCCTTCATTCCCACATCCTTCATTTTAAAGGGGGAAACCCTGTATCACTACGACCAAGAAAAGTCTTCGGTTCAGTATGAGTTAGAGACTATACTGTTTCTTGGACAACGATTCTACAGGGATGTGATTTGTCCGAGACCACGTTCAACCACCAGGATTTTCCACCTATTAAGGATACCCGTTTTATAGAGCCTGGCTAAGCCTCAGGAGGGTCTGAAAATCCCAGTGTCAATCCCTGGCTTTTAACTGATAAAATAATTTATCAATAACAGCTTAATTGTAACCCATAACATAGCATACCAACTCAGCACTCTATACACAGAGCTTTCTCCCTCTCATGTACGTAGTACAATGTATATGTTGTATAACGGCTTCTAGTACCTTTTTAAATATTTTCTCTGTGAAGTTAACCTGTACCTTTACAACCAATGAAGGGCATTGGGCTCAGTAAGAGGTAGAGACTGTACTGTTTCTAGGACAACGATTTTGCAAGTGATATGATTTGCCCGAGATCACGCTCAACCACCTGGTTTTCCCTACTTTATAGAGGTTGGGTAAGCCACAGGAGGGTCTGAAAATTCCAGTGTCAATCTCTGGCTTTTAACAGCTAAAATAATTTATCAACCAGTCGGATTTGAACCCGGAAATCTCAGCATAGCAACTCGGTACTCTACACACTGAGCTTCCCCACTCCCATCAATAATGTGTATATCATATATCCACCTCTAGTACCATTTTAAATATTTTATCTGTGTAATTAACCTATACTTCTACAACCAATGTAGTAGAGACTGTACTGTTTCAAGGACAAAAGCTGTGAAGAGAAGTGATTTATCCGAGATCACGCTCAACTGGATGGTTTGCCCCCTATTGCCCACTATGTAGAGGCTGGGTGAACCCTAAGAGGGTCTTAACATCCTAAAGTCCAACCGGGACAGTTAACAAATTGAATAAATTATCTGCCACTGCCGGATTTGAACCCAGGGGCTTCAGTACGGCAACTCAAAGCTCTACTACTGGGCCACCTAGTAGTAGTAGCCTAGTTTATATCAATATTTCTTTTGATTTTTGGGCGTCCAGAAATTTATATTTTAATGTTACCAGGATTTGGATTAATTTCACATATTATTACTCGATAAAAAGTTAAAAACAGAACATTTAGAAATATTTGTATAATTATTGCAATATTAGCTATTGATATTTTACGATTCATCGTCTGAGCTCATATTTACTGTTGGAATAGACGTATGTATACGATGATAGTTCTACAGCTCCGGTAAGTGGTCAAGTCAAACCATCTCTAAAATGAGTTTCTTGTACTCAAGGGAAGCGGACTCATGTTATTTTCGTATTGAAATCAATGCGTTGGCTTGAAAAGGAGCTACTGCATATATTACAACTCTATGTCAAACCAAAAATTGCGAGAATGGCACGATTCCGCTTCCCACAAAACAATTAACTTACTAGACTTATTCTATATTCGAGTTAACCATTTATTCACCGAGGGCTGCAGAGTTTACATCCGCAACTATAATTAATGATCTATTATATTGATTCATAACAGTCAAACCCTCTTTTCAATAAAACTGAACTACTAAATGAAGGGAATTGGGCTGAGTACTCTATTTAAACCAACAGCTCAGCAGTGAGTAAGAGATCACCTTCAACCGCCAAGTTTCCCCCAACTTTATATAGACTGGGAGAGCTTCAGGAGGGCCCCCACGTACCGCAGGAACGCTACATATCTGTTTTTTCTGTCTATACACACTAACCTACCCCACTAGAATTAGAAATTAAAAATTAGCATTGTTAATCAATCTTTATTCTATTCTTAATTACATCACCATTCCCAATTCCTCTACCAATCGTTTAATGATCTATATTTTATTGATTTTTATTCGATGGTGATTATTTAAATATTTTTATTTTGAAGAGAAAAGATTTGTCCTAGCCGGGATTCGAAACCGGGTCTTCTGCATCTCTAGTAGTGCTGCACAATTCCAACTAAGCTATCAGGGCTCCTAACCAAGCCAGACAAGTCCTTTCTCTTCACCGATCATATATACCCAGTTCTCGCATTTATGCATGGGGGCGAATGTTCATTGAACAATACTTTTTTTAATTTTTTTATTAGGTTCTTTTTTTTTTATCATAGATCCAAGTCATTTAGAATGGTAATTTCGAAATTATAACCACAATAAATGACAAATATACTACAAAAACACCGACACTTGGATTAGTTAGTATTTATGGATTGGATAGTTATTAATAATAACTAGCTATATATAGCTATATAATAACTTATTATATATGGATTAAAGTTACTTATTGAAAATAAGTTCATTAAAGCGTATTTGAAATTATTAGTGGATGGATTTTGATAAAATTGTTGAGAGACTATCGAAAATCTCATGAGCTTAATCAAACAATCGGCAGTTGGTGTTATTCCTCCTCATATGAATTTGACAGGTTGGGTTGTGATTCATGGCTAAGCAAATAACACCTGTAATTCCATTCTCGAAAGCAAATTGACACAATCGGGCGCAAATGCGATCTGTTTTAATGATTTATTAGCAGTTTAGTTTGATTAATTAATCAGTAAATAAATTACTTAATTATTTAATACATGTGGTCGCCTTGGAAACTATATACCATACACAAATTTTCAATTTTTTTTGTATACTCACAAGGTTATTATAATTGGTTAATAAAGAAATTGAAAGAAAAATGATTGTCGATTCCTCGCGTATTTCTTCTGGTTTCGACCGGGCTTTTTCACTCATCATACTACCCACATTACCTGATGTTTAAATTATAAAATCTTGTCAGTAGCTTACGATAAGTACATATCTGATTCAATAAAATTGGGATCGGAGTATCTCAGGATGTAGAGCGCAGCTATGCTCATGATCCTTGACTCGAATACATCAGCGGCTGATAAATAATTAATTCGTTAACAGCTATGGATAGAACCTGTACGATTTGAGGACCCTCCTGAAGCTCACCCATCCAATAAAGTGGGAACCCTTAATTGGCGGAAAGCCTTACGGTTAAGAGAGGTCTTCCCCAAATGACCTTCCTGGTTTAGATACAGTACAAACTGCTATATGTGACGCTACCTAGAACATCTGGAATACAGTAGGGTAAGAGGCATTCTTACCTTCAGGTATTTAAGTGTCCCTTAGGATTTATTACCTTTACTCTCAGAGATAAGAGCAGTTGCCGGGAAGGAGCGGGCAAGACAAGAGGCAAAAAACTGGATGAAGCAAATGCTGAAAAATAGCGAGTCACATATAGCATCCCCCATTTCCTTCTAAATAGTTTAGTAAGTTGTCTTGTAACCACGATCAGTACAAATAAATATCATTTTATTCAACAATTATTATTATTTAATTAACAACTCCCGATCAGTCAGCCACGTCAACCTTTGCAGAAGCGATATGGCTCTTGTTTATTAATGATAAAGGATTACTATATATTAAATATTACGATTTCAGGGTGACATCCCATTTTATGATTTAAATCTAATTCAAATCAAAGGGTCTGACTTTTCCTTCAGATCATAGCTTGGGCAGTAAAGCCAATATAGAAAAAGTCTATCCAGAATTAAGCCCAATTCCCTTCATGGATTGTAGTGGTTCAAGAAAATTAAAAATATGGTTTATTAAAAATAATGTTACGGATTACTGGGTGCAAAATGAATTAAATTATTACTAAATTCAAGATACTAATATCTATTACCAAATTAAAAAGACTACAATGAAATTATTTAACACAAATAAATTATTAAACTAATATAAATTTACAATAACAATATTCTACAGATTATAACCTAGGCCTAACTGTTATCTAATTACTAAAATAATATACAAATAATTCAAGATATTGCTAATACTAAATAACCTAACTATCTACCTAAATTTGTACAAATACAATAAAATTAAACTATAGTTTATAACTACAAATTAACAATTACAGTTCGCTAATTAAAGTTCACCGACCGTAAGACTCTCCCAATATGACAAACTGACAAACAGCTTATCACACTGCCACTAGCTGACACTAACTGTCACTGTCACTCACACGGACTGTCACCGTTCACTGTCACAGAATTCAACAACTTTACTACCAACTTACTACTGGCTGCTCTAGGCCGAAACAGCTGGCCTTTTATACAGGTCAGGTTGGTCGGGGTGGGGTACTTCTCGGAAGTTCCAAGACTTGTCTCGTTTCATCCAGGTTGATCCAGAAGTTTCGAATTGTCTCGATCTTTCTACACAGTTCTTTGATCCCTCCGCTTAATCCCACAGCTTGTCTTAATCTCTCCAGCCCGTTTAATCCTCTCAGCCGGTCTTTCTCCCCTCTCTGACCATAACAATAATAAACCAAAAGATTAATTGGACAATTTCATTAACATCGTCTGGAGCTCACCCAGCCTCTATAAGTGGGGTACCCTTAATTTGAGAAAAATCTTTGGAGGTGATATAGCACAGTCCCTACCATGGACTGAACCCAATAGTTTTTCACAATCGTTGGTAGTGAGGTAAAGCTTTTTATTCATCAAATTAAATATGGTAAAGCAAAAAAACTTATCAACCTTCTTTACTATATTGAATTTCAGATCTTCATCCAGCTTTTCGCCTACTAGTTTCGAAACAAATACTTAGCAAGTAACAACAAACAGAAAATACAAACCGTAGAAGGGAAAAGCTGGAGAAACTGTAGGGTTTTTGCGACTGCTGGAGAGGTCAGGGGAGGGAGCAGAAATATTGCCTTTATCTCACAAAGAGGAGATAAGGTTAGTCCTCTTTAATTAACGGCCTGCCTCGCCAGTTAGTACTAAGGTTAATTAATTTTTCCACTCAGAATATATTAGGCTCTTTTATCGCTCAGTACATCACCCTATCTGTAAGCTTCTTGTACGAGCATTAATCACACAAAAATATTAAATGATACAATACTATATCATAAAAGAGATAAAATCGTCATCAGTACACCAGACCAAGAATGGAAAAAAATCATTCACTACATGATAGAAACTGTACTTTTTCTTGGACTACAGATTGCTTGGAGGTTATTTGGCCTAGACCACGTTCAACCGTCAGTTTCGACAAACCCTAACAGAATACCCACAATATAAAGACAGGGTTTGACCCAGGCAGATACCACAAGGTTTATATAACTCTCCTTCAAAAGAACATCATAACTCAAAATCATAGTTTTCAAATAGAGGTATTTGAATGATCAATGTGACTTAAAAATAAAAATTTGAGTATTGGTAAAGCAAAGCATTCCTATTGTTTATTAACCATTACATTTTGTTTTAAATCTTGAAACTTTTTTCATTTCAACTTATGTGATTATTCCCATAAAACATTTTTTTAAAAATGTATTTATTGAAATTTACAACTGTATAAAGAATACATAATAATAGAAAAAAGTAAATATGTTGGAAATGGAATATCAGATCTGTCGTTCCTGAATTAAATAGCTTTAACAGATACAATTGCTGCTGAAGGGTTAACTCAAAAATATCAACTTTATTTCGTTATTATTTTTTAAGGAACTGTATGGATATCAACAGATAAAATTAAACGTCTGCCACAGCTTTATTTGAATCCAGAACCTTCACCATAACAACTCAGGGCCCTACACACTGAACTGACCCGCTCACCTAGCTTAAAATCTAGCTAAGAGCAGGAAAAAATGTATATTTTTCTTGTATATCAAATATAACTTGAATATTAAAATTGTGTTACCAAGTGTAATATTTTTTACAATAAATTCTCTTTCGGGGGAAAATCTACCGGGTTTTCCCCAATTAAGGGTGCCCACGTATAATAGCCTCTATTATAGGGGCCATATGAGTAATAGCAACACACAAATTATACAAATAGTTAAAGCAGACTATAAATAACCAACAGCTCTCTTTTCTATTCAAGTAAAGAATTCCGATGATATACTTATTTAGACATTTTTCATAAAAGGGTTCATAAAAAACTGTACCACTACAATCCATAAAGAGCCTTGAGTCCAGTACGATGTAGAGATATTACTGTTACTTAGACAACGGTTGTGCGTAGAGATGATACAAATAGTTAAAGCGGATTAAAAAATTAAGATAATTATGTTTCTTATTCATTTAAAGAATTCACTTTACTTTTACTTTTGCAGGGTTTTTCCTTCAATGGGTTGCCTGGGTAAGTCAGAGCATCCCTCCATTTTTCTCTGTTCCACCAGTCATCCTCCTCAAGTTCCATTCCGGCCATCTCCTCCTCCTCGCTGTCCTTCCACCGTGTTCGGTGTCTTCCTCTTCTTCGTCCACCTGGCTGTTCCCACAGCAAAATTCTCTTAGGCCACCTACGTTCTGGCATCCGCTGGCAGTGTCCGTACCATCGCAGCCTCTGAGGTGTAGCTGAGGGAGGGCTCAACAATACTTCTGAAAATACGCCTTTTATTGTTCGTTGAGATGACTGTGTTCCAAAGAACTGGGTGCAACATTCTAGTCACCCTTCTTGCCAGGCCAACTCTCCTCCTAACTTCGGGTTCCGACTTGCCGTTCCCATCTATTGTTGACCCTAAGTACTTGCAGGAGTCCACGCGCTTGCATATTTTCCCGTTAATATGAAGGTCTGTGGCTCTGCAGTTCACTGCCAGGTATTCGGTCTTATCAAAATTCATTCGTAGACCCCATAGGCTGTATTCTATTTCCAGGGGCATCAGCGCTTTTTCCAGACCATCTCTGTTATATGTGACCACTGCCTGGTCATCGGCGAGGAAAAGGAAGAAAAGCATATGCCCGTCTATATCTATGCCCTTTCCTCTCCAACGTGCGCTCCACTCCTTCACTGCCTGTTGTACATAAATTTTAAACAGTGTTGGGGACATACTGCATCCCTGCTTAAGACCTTTTGTGGCAGAAAAAGGCTCAGACAGGCGAGAGCCGAGCTTCAATCTGTACTCGTCCTCTCTGTACAGACATCTCACGGCATTTATTAAGGCATCGCTAATGTCCGCACTCTTAAGGAATTCCCACATCTTATGTCTGGGCACACTGTCATAAGCCTGTTCTAGGTCTATGAAAGCTATATGTACAACTCTTCCTTTCTCCATTCGCATTTCTATGAGCTGCCTTAAGACAAATAAGCTGTCCTAATAAAGACAGAACAGAAAGATTGCAGAACAGGCTAAAAAAAAAAAACTATAGTTAAAAGTTAAACTTTAGTTTAAAAACATTACAGTTCCATACCAAAGTGTAATTTTTACCGCTATGTTTTAATGTCCCATATTTGCATTTTTGGGAAGGCATTTTAAAGGGGTATTCACAAGGTAATAATAAGCTCTCGCCATTTTATTGGTTGTTTTATTTTTTTTAATTTTAACAATGCTATTATTTAACTAATCGTATACACAACGTTCACCGTTTGAAGGGTATATATCTACAACCTCGGGGAATAAGTGGTTAAGTCTATTTTTTTTCCAGAGAGAGTTAACTGTAATGAGGGATCGTGTCTTTCTATTAGTTTTTGGCTTAAAGGTAGGTGAAAGAAATACCTTTTTTAACCAATGCCTAACTTAGCCCCTTATTCATTACGAAAATAAAACGAATCCCTAAGCACTAGAAAATCATTTTGGAAAAATTCTACTTAACCAATTATTCACCGGGGTTGTAGATATATCCTCTTGATTTTACAATAAATTAAAAATTAAAATAAATCAAGATAAAACCTACAAAAAACTTGAAATATTCCAAAACAAATGCCTTAGAATTGCTGGAAATTATGCATATTACACTAAAATTAAAATTACGCTTAAAGAATTGAATATACTTTATATTAATGTATTTATCAACAAACTTTGAAACAATTCTTTTTTATGTGTAAAAACAATAAAAACCCACTCATAAAAAATATTGGGAACTACACAAAAAATAGAACAAAGCGGTATGTACATAAAAGAATGAAACATTTATTCTATTTGGTACACCATGTAATTTTGTGAATTGTAGGAAATTATACAAGAAATAAATAAAAAAGATATATCCTCTCACCAATAGTTTAATTTTATTGTTGGTTTTATTTTTTTTAAATGCTAACAATGATATTATTAAACTAATCGTACACACAACGTTCACCGTTTGAAGGGTTTTAATTAACATACTTCAATAGGTGAAACAAGTAATTGAAACTAAAGGTTTTTTTTACTATTAAAAAAAAAAGAAACATAAAGTGAGTTAGAGAATTCCAATGAGTGCCGTGTATCCTCTTTTTTAGAGTAGCATTATTTCTAGGAGCATGGACATTGCACCCCCCTTCAACCTCACCCCTTCAGATTAATTAACTCGCTTGTACCTTTTTTTCAAGGGAGGAAAAGGGTATCTAAAGATTGCTGTTTTAAGCCCGACAGCCCAGGAACATCCGAGCCCTTAATCAACCGTTCCGGGAAAATATTGAAGCAACAACCCTTACAATGTGTTAAGGGAGATTGTGAAAAAAATATTAACGAGTTACGAATCCAAGAATATATGAATTTAAATGGAAGATATATGGTGGAGCATTGTGTAAAAAATAGTTTGGCAATCTAATATTTGTAAGTTATATGTAAGGGCAATGAAGGAAATTATGGTTCAGGTGGTGTGCAGTACAAGTGAGCAAAGTTAAAACAATATTTTTTTTGAAAAGAAAAGATATGACCAAGACCGGGACTCGAACCTGGGTTTTCCATGTAACCGTCGTGGGGCCTAGCCACCTCGGCCATCCTGCTTCGCTTCTCGGTCAGACATATCTTCATTTTTTTTTTTAAGATCCGAAAAAAAAAGTAATGTTTAATGAATATTCTCCCCGTGCATACATCGCAAATTGCGAGAACACGGAGATATAGGATCAGTGAAAAGAAAGGATATGTCTGACCGAGAAGCGAACCAGGATGGCCGAGGTGGCTAGGCCCCACGACGGTTACGTGGAAAATCAGGGTTCGAGTCCCGGTCCTGGTCATATCTTTTCTTTTCAAATAAAATATTTAAAAATATAAAAAAAATTATAACATCTAACAGTAAAAAAAAAAGAAATAAATTATAATAATATATAATGAGGTAAGTCAACAAGATCCGAAAATAAAAGTAATGTTTAATGAGCATTCTCCCCGTGTATACATCGCAAATTGCGAGAACACGGAGATATAGGATCAGTGAAAAGAAAGGATATGTCTGACCGAGAAGCGAACCAGGATGGCCGAGGTGGCTAGGCCCCACGACGGTTACGTGGAAAACCCGGGTTCGAGTCCCGGTCCTGGTCATATCTTTTCTTTTCAACTAAATATTTAAAAAAAATTATAACATCTAACATTTTTTTTTTAAATGATGTTTCGACTTCGGTTAGTAGTAAGTATTCAAACCCTCAAGTAGAACAGTTTAATTAGTCCAAATGTGGTTAAGGGTTTGGATTGAAACAAAAATTACAATTTTATTTTATATATTTATTTGTTTTAATAAGAATTATAAGGATATAACAATAATAAGGATAGGCGAATCCAAAGGCTCGATGCCGATACCCCTAATCACTTCAATAATATTAACCGGGTGCAAGCTTGTATATGCGTTAGGGGTATGTACAATAGCATAACCAGATCGTGTAAACGGTATGAACCTGCATACCGTAATTTTGAGTAACCGATTAACCGATTAATAACCGATTGAATAACCGATTAACCGATATTTTGAGCAATTTTAAAAATTGCATTGTGTTTTCAATACCGGATTTAATAATCAAATCTAAGTTTCTGAATATCAGTGCCTAAACATTTATATAGGGAGGAAGTCGACAACCAAGTAGGGAAGAAGTCGAAATAGCCATCGGAAAACTTTTTAATTTACGTCCCTTCAAAATGACGGCACAACAAGGATTTTTAAACTCCCTTTTAAAAAATACTAAGGCCACCTGGCGGGATGCGAACTAGCGGTCTTGGCTGTTATGCCGACTACAGGTGACAACATTAAGAGGCATTATAAATTTTTATCGTAGGAAAAAAAAATTAACATCGAAAAATCATTAATTTCACAAGGTTAACTCGCGCGCATGACGCGCTCATTCATGAAGAAATGTTTAATTCAATGTAACGAATCCTCTGAAACGTGAAAATTCAATCTCACGATCTGCGGTTCAATCAGAATTAAGAGCTTTTACTGACATTAAATTTATTGTACGGTCAAAATAATCCATCGATACATTGACTGGCTGTAAAATAAAACCCTGAAAGGCAATAGATTCGATTAAAAATGTTTACGGTGGTGACTTAAATGGACAACTGAATCTGCATCAATCGCTCAATTGCTTTCAACCCATAAAAGCTTTTAGCTTGGTTAAAGCAAAATTACAACTCATCAATTTTTTAATGCGCTATAAATCATTTTTCGATCACGATCATTTTTATACATTTTCAATCGCGAATAAAATCATGAGATTTGTTTTGTTTTTCAGGATGATCAACCACTTGGATGAGGGGTTTTTTCTGATATCAACCTTACTGTGCCTAACAGATTATTCTTAGTTTGAGAATATAATAATTACAGGCTGTATAGGTATGAAACAGTGGTAGAGCACTGGGTTGGTAAGTTGCAGATATCGGGTGCAAATCGGGCCGTGACGGATAAATTATATAATCTGATAACCGCCATGAATGGACTCCTTGGGATCTGCTCTTCCTGGGGCTCAACCAGCCTCTACAAACTGGGAACCCTTACTTCGAGAAAAATCTAGCGGTTTAACGGATCTCGGGCATCACTACCATGCACAATACGCCTTAGCAACAGTGCCGTCTTATGTACTGAACCCTTTATGAGTTGTAGTGGAACAGTTTTTATTTTAAGTTAAGAAATATTTAGTTAGTTCTATCACCTCCTAGCCATGTCACAAAGTAGTAACCATATTTATTTATTTTATTTTTGTATTATTTTATTTATTTGTGAAGCTTCTCTTGACTATATAACAACAAAAATAGTTGTACGTCCCACCCGAAGCTGACGTACCTTAAGAATGAGATTTTGGAAGTCAACGGCAACAATTTCCTTAAGAGTAAACCTAAAAAAATTGCCTTTTGATTCAGAAACCATTCAAATATTCCTATAATATATAGTTTAGAAATTGTATTTACCATATGTACCAAACAAATAATTATTAATAGTATTTTGAGAGTAATGCAATTTTAAGCTACTCCTCAACACTTTTTGGTACGCCCACCAATACACTATAAAAAAAAAAATTAGTGCTCGTGGTAGATGGTGGTAGATCAAGCAGCCTCGTCTGGAAAAGAAAAAAAATCTTTTTTCCGCTCTCATACATCCACAGTCCTAAGGTTTACGATGTATCGTGCGATTTATTCTCGATAAACAATAAAATAAAAATTTCGGAGTATATACTATGGCACTTCATAGATGCTGGTTGATCCCCACGAGAGTCAGCAGGTCCAACAAGGTCCATCTATAGATATTAACTGAGTAAATAATATATCTGTCACAGCCGGATTTGATCCCGAAACCGCCAGCACAGCGACCTACCCACTCAGCTACTCCGTTTTATTTTATTTAACAACGCTGAAAAGTTTTTATCTGTCACTTTTTATTATAAAAATTCTAGACAGGAGAAAGAACAGAAGCTAAGCCCGAGATATATAAAAAAGCTTAGCAGCCTGGCTCCGCAAAAAATCTGATAAGGGAAGGAAGAGAAGAAGATAAAGAAGAAGGAGGGCGAAGGGACTACCCCCCCCCCCCCCTCCAGAACGCCCTACTGAATGACAATTAGCCCTCGCCCGAAATCAAGTAAGTGCCCTAGCAAGCTTTCTTACCACGTCTCATTCATAATTCAACTACACTAACTAAAATTACACCCTAAGGTTCTGTAGTAACAATCCCTTTCCTCTAATTGTGTCCCTTTCCCTCCATTATTTATAATATTTGCAATGAGAAAAGAAAATAACAAGATTATATGTAACAAAGCTACGTTAATAAAAGATGCCGCTGAGTAGGAATATGGAGAGCATAATTTTCAAAGCGGTTTTAAGAAGTTTTTTATTTAATCGGCTAGATACACCAAATAATAATAAAATTTATATTTCTCTTATTCACTCAGTAGCGACAAAATATTGCATATCAACGGCAGGAGACAAGAAAGTAGAGTGTCTGCGAGGGTTTCCAGGAAACCTGATCCGTTGTTTCTGAGGTCTACCGAAACCTGTACGAAGTAATTCTCATTGCAACAAAATCGAATTTATCTCTATTAGTCATGGATAGATACTGGATTTTCCTGTATCTGAATACAAGTGATACGGATACTTATCTGTATCCGATACTTTTACTTGATATTTTTGTATTTGAATACAGTTATCCCGACTCTTACTCTTCTAATACGCTACACAGAAGCCTTTCTTGGGGCATCAGTTTTTGTTATCATTCTTAAAGGAAAAAGAGTTATTCGCCGAAATAGTTACCTGCACAAGGCATCAAATGATTAAAATCATGTTTTTTATTGGTTAATTATTTTTTGAAAGCTATGGAATTGAACAAAAAAAATAGTTGTTAACCCTACCTCAAAATTTTGCTATTCAAATTCCAAGACACGTAGAATTTGGATTGTAATACAAAATTTGTCTGTCCGCCGCCGCCGCACGCTAAACTCTTTAAAACGCTGTAGCTGTTATAATACTCGTCATATTCCGGTGCTGTTTTTTTAATTTTGTTAAACTAATTTTCTTCTTTTAAAAATGTAAAATTTGTTACTGTTGAAAGTAAAAAATTAGAGAAAACATTTATCAATTTCTTCGAACAATTTTTTTTTGCACCCGATTTCAATCATCTATGCTGATTGCCTTTACTTTATAGTATAGATGTATCTATTAATAAAACCTTTTGCCCGCATATAAGTCGATGGTTTTATGCGAAAGTTGTTCGTGAAAAATCATATATTAGGAGGCGATCTCGGAAAATGTTATTTCAACCAACGTTTACTGTTAACTAATTTCATAGTTTATTTTCGTTCCTATATATGTGATAAGTGACTAATTACAGATTATATTGATAATAAGTGATAACTTGTTCACTATTATTTTTACTTATTTATTTATTAATACTAAGGGGAGATGCGGGAAATTGGTCTTTCGCCGGTAATCAAATCAGGGGAGCTTAAATCAGTGGTTGATTGCTTATTATTTATTTATTATTAAAAGGACCGTGATTACTAGTAGATAGTATTTTTTTAAATATATTTTTAAATCCTTAAGACAATGTAATTTTAGTGCCAAAATGAGCTTGGTTTGTTTGAGCCTCTTCCGGAAGAAAACAGTGACCTGTTGAAATGGTGGAAGCAAAATCCGTACAATTATCCATATTTATCAAAGGCAGTTCGTAGAAAATTGTGAACAGTGATAACATCAGTGCCTTGTGAAAGAGTCCTTTCTAAAGCGGGAGAAATTTTAAATGAAAGTAGAACACGCTTGACGTCAGAAAAAGTAAAAAAAATTGTTTTTTTGAAATGTAATACCTAATATGATAATGTAGAGAAAGGAATTTTCATTTCAAATTATTAAATTAAGAAAAAAATTCACAGCCAACGTATAGACTAATAATAAGAATGAAAAAAAAATGAATGAAAAATAATTAAACGATTTGTTTATATAATTCTTTTTTTTTCAGTATATTAGTCTCCGTTAACTGAGAAATTTATTATTGCTATCTTCAAACAACAAGCATTTTGTTAGGTTCACTTATGTTTATCTTATTTTAAAGCTTAATTTTTTACCAATTTATATTTGAAAAATAGATGTGAAAACATATTAAGTTTTTACAGTTATAGTGAGATAATAAAATTTTGAAGCTAAAAAATTATAAGACAATTTATTTATTTAAATATGTACAAATATATATTATATATATATAATGGTTAAGAACTATAAAGTAGATACAAACAAATACAGTTCTCATATCTATCTGGTCTAGAAGGTAGGGCCTCCCACTCCATCGGTACAACTCGCGAGTCAAGTATCCAACAGATACTCGTATCGGATATATTTCTACGGTACCGGTCCTTGTATCCACTGCTTTTCAGTATCGGCTACCAATTATCCGATTGATAAAACCTTACCCATCCCTATTTACACAAGGACCGTAACGGAGCTTTGTGTTACAATTGGATAGTTCCGCTTACTCCTGCTTCACGATATAGACTTCCCCGATAATACTGTTACGGGCTACTGGGTGTAAAATGGACTAAACTATTACTTAATTCAAGAATCTAATATTTATTAACAAATTAGAAAGAATACAATGAGATTATTAAAAACAACTAAATTTTTATTTTTTAGTTTTATTACACTTATTACAGTTTATTACACTTATTACACGGTCACTAATTGTCACTGTTGCTCACTAAGCACTTATTACAGACTGATACTAATACTAACTAACTCACACACACTGCCACTAGTTAACGACTGCTACTCACTGGCTTAATACAGACTCGTCTTATTACTACTCGTCTTATTACTACTACTGCCCGAACAGCTGTCCTTTTTATATAGGCAAGGCCGGTCGGGGTGGGGATTTCTCGGAAGAAGACCACCTAGTCCCATCGAGCCCGATCCAGAAGCTTCTACGCCATTCTATAATCCCTTCCGCTTAATCCCATTGTTTGCCTAATCTTCTCAGCCGGTTCTCGTCCCCGCTCTGACCGTAACAATACAAAACCTTGACGAGGTGGTCAACCTTGCTCGTACTAAGGTTGTCTTACTGCCATCAATTAATATCATTTAATACTTGACAAAAGAAGCTATGCAATGGTTCAAAAGAAATCAGTTCATCGACAGTCTTACCAAGTACCGCATTAAGTCCGAAAATTCTCAGAAGAATTTTTCTGGTCTGAACCTTGGGTCAGAACTGCGTATCTTGTAGAGATGTATTTAGTTTTGTTGGAAAAATACCTACTTCCCCGTCGTTTCTATAGACCGAAGAGACATCTATTATCTGACATTACTCTCCTCAAAATTTCTTGGAGACCTTTTGAAGCGTTCAGGATCAAGCGTGGGTAATTCCCAAATTTCAAAAATGAACTCTGCATAGTTTACTTGTTTAGGCAAGAGCTTTTGTCTTAACTCGACACCTTACCGCCTTATTTTTCATGGTTTTAGTGAGGTTCTGAACCTAAAGTTTGGGAACCATAAATAAATTTGAAATCCGCTTCATTTCAAATTGAAAGCTTATAGGGTACTATTTCCAGCAAGGATTTTTGAATACCCTTGCAGACACGCTTATACTTCCTGTTCTGCTCGTTTTTAGTAATCTCCAAGCTTTCCTTGCAAAAAAAAAAATAAAAATGAACGGAACAAAATAAACGAGGCGATAAAGAGTTGATGAATTATTTAGAAGCCTCATCGCCTCAAATAACTGAAAGAAGGAGGAGAGACCTATGATGAGGTGCTACATCAGCACTCGATGGGTTCCTGATGTCCTTCACCGTCCTACTAACGGCTTGCACTTAAGGTTCCTCTAAAGGGCCAAAGTAAACGCATCTATTCGCGTAAAAAATAAACATCCCCTACGATGCTTCATCCCTTAGCTTAACATAGCTATAAAACGGTAAATAAAACAGCATAGCCTAATTCATATTCAAATAAATGATTCATATCGAAAATGAGTTAACTGTACTGAGGCAAACGGAATTGCCTCAGTGTGGTTCTTTTAATTCTGGTAATACTGATGTAAGTGGCTATACGGGCCTTGGCTTAGAACTTTTTTAGTAACCCCTTGGCTTAGTAATTTATCTGAAATTGTTTTATTTATCAGGACTAAATAGGATTAACTAGATCTCTTTTAATGCACCAGGTGCATTTTAATGGAGGGGTGAGGATGGGAGGTTTGCTTGATTTCTCATGAATGATAGGAGTAGGTCTCTACTGATGGGGCTCGCTAGTTCTTTCTGATTTGGTTTGATAATTTATTTCTCAGTTTTTACCAGCTCTGAGATCGTCCTGTAGGCGCAAAGTGCTTTAATAAGTGGATTTGTGGCTTAGAAAAGGAGTTATTGCTTACATTATAACCGTATTTCAAGCTAAAGACAAGGATAATGACATGATTACACTTTCCACAGTACAACTAACTCATTCTGGGAAAAATTCGGCTTAACAACTTTTACACCGGGGCTGTAGGTATATTTATATTATAAGATTCTAATTGTACCTTTAAAAAACCCAAATTCTATTAGGCACCGGATAGTAGGTATATGATCCTTCTATTTGCCATCTACAACAAACAAAATGGTGGAGAATAAAAAAAAAAAAAAGGATAAAGTATCAATACAGTCAGCAGTACCACAGCAACTGATGAAGAATCTTGGGTTCAATACACGGTAGAGACTTTACTGTTTCTATAACAGGTGTGCAGGGATGTATCAAAATTCAACACTGAGCTTATCAATTAAATTCGACAATGGATTGAATTAAACTCCCAATGGAATATTTTTCTGTGTTTTTTAAATTTTAGGGGTTTGACGGTTTTAACATCGTTTCATAAGTTAAGCTTTTATCCTGTAGGATTTTTGTTGAAATTGATTTTTTTTTTTTTTCATTTGATCTTTATTAGATGGATATAACATCAATATTTTAAATAATGATTACTAGCCGAATTTAGTTATTTCCAATGATATAGGTTTTATGAAAAACCATTCGAACTTACATTAGAAATCTCAGTTGATGGCCCAGATGGCCTGTTCGGTGTCAGTTAATCATTACAGATCCCTTTTCTGATTTTACTTGGAAAGGCAAAATTCAGGACTCCTACAGTACCATTGTCCGATTAGCCATAGTACAATAAATTTACCATAAATAAATGAACAAACATATTTTTTTAATTCAGCATATTATATGCTGTGATAGCTATAGTGATGGTTATATGTTATGTATTGAGTGTTTTAGTTAGACTAGTGACGTGAGATGTGCTGTCTTTGAACTGGATTTTTCTCAGATGAGTCTGTAGATAAATTAGCGTAACACTTAAGGGTAATTTATTTACTGTTGTTTGAGAGACTTAGTGTGTGTTTTTTGTTTTCTAAGTTTCTACCATCCTTTTTATTCTATATCCCAGCAAGTTTCGTATGAAGAAGCTGTAGATATCGATTACTGATTATAAACCATAACGAAACGGAAGCAGCCATATCCCTTCCCCTCCCTACATTATTATAGGACCATAATACTACCTTCCAACTCATACGATCCCTGACTCATCCGCGATACCTTCATTACGACCCTTCCCCCAGGAGGAACCCTTCCAACCCCGACCACGAAGGTAGCCTATTCACAACCAACCCTAACTACCTTAACGAGGGTCACGAGGACCTATCTTTAATCATCAAAGATCTTCCCCATGAATACTGCGCTGAGAACTAATAATTTTCCCGGTAGACGCCGTTTCCGGTATGAACCCTCTGAAGGTACGATACTAGAGCATAATTCTCTTAATCAAGGATAATAAGTTTATATCAGAGCCTCCATTCGTTGGCTGCTTTACAGAGCTCGATCATGCTCGTTCTTCCTAATTATCCATCATTCTTAATTAAGTGAATAAAGTCCAATTAAGATAAGCATACAAACTTAATTATCCTAACCTAAACCATTTCATGTTCTTCTTTCGTTTCTACCCATTTAGTGTACGAAGAATCAATAATTTCCCTCCGCGCTGTTCCTTCCTCTGAATCCAATATTTCTTCATTATCCCATACCTTCGTCTTCCCTCTTCCTTTCTAACTTTGGATTTGTCTTAGATTAAACATATTCATCCTCAATACCTTATAAATAAAAAATATTGAGTGAATATCCCAAGTTTATTAAATTAAACTCGAGATCGAGGTAACTCGGTGGTAAAGCGCTGAGTTACCTTGTGCATGGTCCCGGATTCTAATCCGGCTGTGGCAGATTTTATTGAATCTGTTAAAAGCCAAGGATGGATCTTTTGGAATCTGAGGACCTCTTGGGGCTCACTCAGCCTCTATGAAATGGGGAACCCGAAATAGGGGTAAAATCCTGGCGGTTGAGTGTAATCTAGTTCGATGTGTTTCTTCGGTTCACCTTCTTTGTAGAGTCAAATTGAAACTTCTTTGAAGTTGAAGAATCAAATAAAATTTCTCATTTTTACAAAAGCAATGTGTTAACGCTACGATATCAGAGAGATATCATGAAAATAAAACAACATAATAGCATACACGAGCGCATATATATGTATATTTATAACTGGATCATGTTATTCAACAGGAAAACTGACAAAATACTACTTAAATATCATTTAAAAAGCCGTTTTAACTTAGTATCTTTGAAAACGTGCTTGTTTGTTAGTTATTGGCGATGGAAATATACGTATTTATCAACTTAAGTGATAACCCGTTATTGTCTAAATTTTTTTTAGATGACTGTAACAATTATTTTAAGTTCGACAACTGAATATTAAATCATAGGATTTCATTGAATCGAGTCAAGTTTAATGGTTAATTAACGGTATTCCTAATAGCTTCGTTTGAAAAGTCGTCTTACACTTCACTGAAATATCGAATAATCAAACCTAGAGCAGCTATACATAGCTTTTAATCAATTTGAATTTTGGTGTCTGGATAATTTTTGTTCTTAATCAAAATTACTAACATTTAAATTACATCAAAAACGGATCAAAATTTTAAAAAAATTCAGAAATTTGAATTAGTAATTAATCTTAAACTCAAATGTTCCTGACGCTTATTTAGAAAACTTTTTTTAACCAATTACTAATATTTCTTTGCATTATTAATCTATTTAATATTTCAATATAACATTCACTTATTAATTAATTAATATTTTTAAATATTTCTTGACTTAAAATAGCTATACGATTGCAAGCCATTTTATATCTTAAAAGCTCGTTTAGTTTAACGACAGTTTATTCTCCTATGTCTAATCGGACAATGCTACAGTGAGAATCATAAATTTTGCCTATAAAGGTACAATTAGGATAGGGATCTACAACGAGTACCTCTACAGGCTCGGGACTACCATTTTACTTCCCTTCTGAAGGACGGCTTATCAAGGATCTTTTACTGCATTTAGAAAATCCAAAGGCCATCCGCCGGACTGCAAACTCTTGGGCATAGGTTGTTATGCTAACTACTACAAGTGACCCCATTTTATATCTCTCAACCGTCTTTGTAACTGAGTCTTTAAGCTAAGACTGGTAATACCGATTGCTCAGGATCACCCTGGTCCATTAGTGTCTCCTCATTAAGATCGACTTCGATGGCAGCGTACGGACGGGTACATATACATAGTTCCATTGGAAATTAAATAGAAAATATTGGGTTTGTATTTTGTGTTCAGCCAAAGATGGTTACAATTTATTGAAATCGTTATAAAAATTATTAAACTGTGTTATCGATAATTTCACTAATAAATATTAAAATTGCGAGAACACGGGGATATAGAATCGGTAAAGAGAGTGGATTTGTCTGGCTTGAATACGACCCCTGGTACCTCAGTGTTTAGAGGACTGCACTAGAGATACAGTTGACCCGGGTTCGAATCCCGGCCAGGGCAAATCTTTCTCTTCAAAATAAAAATATTTAAAAATAATCACCATCAAAAGAACAATAAGTAAAAATAAATTATAAATATTTCTAATTGTTTCAAATTATACTATAAAAGGAATTAATAATCCTGGGGTTCTATTAGGAACGAAATGGGCAAATATTAAGTTTGTATTTTGTATTCAGCCATAGATGGTTACAGTTTAGTATAATGGTTACTGCATACAATAATTAATAATACAATAATTAAACTGCGATCTCGATTATTTTCACTAATAAACATTATCCTGTTCGGTTCCCCTAAAAAATTACATTTGTCATTTTGGAAAACTATTATGAATGAAAATCAACCCAAGCTAAACATAGGTTATAATTTTGTCTTATGCTGATTGATAAATTGGCATTTTAGAAAAAGGTTTCCTTAGTGTGCATTATCTTATTCTCTTTTGTTTTTTATCAATGGTCAATATATGTTTTTCATTTTATTTGGCTAAACGTATCGACCTAATTTGCTATAACTATATCAATGGATCATATTCACATAATTGGTTGTCAAACACGTTGATGTAATAAAGAACTAAGTTAACTGATTACCCGTAGATTCGGTTTTTATTAGTAGATTGAAAAAATTCCCTACTTAAAAATTATAGAAAAAAATATTTCAGAATGCTTTATGAATTATAAACTTCAGTGTACTTAAAGAAGCGCAAAACCCTATGCACATACAGTACCTTTCCCAAAAATAATTGTGCTATACAAAACTAGTGAAATACACTACCGTAGTATTCTTAAGACTGTTATATACTGTTTTGTATTGTATTGACTACTTCGGTGCGTACATTCGCTCTCCTCAATCCTCTTCAGTCAGGTTTCCGATCCCAGTTCTCTACTCAATCCGCTTTGCTGAAAATTACCCAAGACCTTCAATTCTCCATAGACAAACAGAAAATCTCGATCCTAGTTCTCTTTGATTTTTCAAAAGCCTTTGATTCGGTTAATCACGAAATCCTCCTTTCCAAACTCCAAAATCTTTCTATATCAAATAGCGTTCTTAAGTGGTTCCATTCCTTCTTGTATCACAGATCCCAAACAGTTATCATTCCCAATAAAACTCCTTCCTCTTCCCTCTCACTTACTCGCGGTGTTCCTCAGGGATCTTCGCTCTCTCCAACTCTTTTCTCCATCTATATTAACGACCTTCCTGATTCCATCCATCATTCACAATACCACTTATATGCTGACGACCTCCAAATCTACCTTTCCTTCCATCCTACCGAGATGCTAGAGGCGATCCGAAGGTTGCAAGAAGATATTGACAGTATTAACGCCTGGGCTGCGAACAATGATCTGAGATTGAACGTCGAGAAGACGAAAGCCATTCTAATCGGTTCCAAGCATCTTATTAATTCCGTTCCTTATTATCCCCTACTCTATCTCAATGGGCTACCTATTCGTTTCCACACTTCCGTTAGAAACCTTGGGGTAATCTTTGATCAATACCTGTCCTGGAATAATCATATTTCCCAAATTATCCGAAAATCCATTGCTACCCTCAAACAGTTCCTGAGATTCCGCGATTCTATGCCCCTTAAAATCCGCCAGCTCCTTGTCTCCTCTCCCATTTTTCCTCACTTCGATTATGGCTGCCTTGTATACGGTGGACTGTCTGGCGGGCTTGAGATCAGATTGAGAAGACTAATGAATTGTTTCATTAGATTCATCTTTGGAGTTTCCAGGCGCTCCCACGTCTCCAGTTGGTATGCCGAATTGAAGTGGCTCTATCCAGTTTTCCGGCGGCAATATTTCCTAGGTGTACACCTTTTCCGAACTTTTACAACTAAAAAACCTTCCTACCTTCTTGATTTGTTTACTCCTTGTTCCTCGGTCCATTCGTTTAATACGAGATCCCAGCCCATAAACCTATTCATTCCTTCTCACAGAACTGCCTCCTTTAAAAAATCCTTTGTCATGCGTGCTACCTTGTTTTGGAATTCCCTACCTATTTCCATACGCAAATCCTCATCCTTAACCTCATTTAAACACCATTTATTTTTCCATCTCCTCAGCAATCAATCTCCCGAATATATGTAAGATTAAGATTTTCGCAACTCAGAGCTTTGAGCTTCATTCAACTATTTTTTCATTTATTCTTCTTTTTTATACAGATTCTTGTATATTATATATTTTAGCATACTCATATATACGTATTTTAAATGTTCACCAGTTGTATTAATTTTAGGATTAATAACCATGCTACATAATTAATTCCTGGCTGTCTTTAAATGCCAGACAAATGTCTCTTTATTGTACATTGTAATTATTCTTAGGGGACTAAATGTCCCAGAATAAAATTTATTTTCTATTTTCTTTCTTTACATAAGCAACAAGTAAAAATAAGATGTAAGAGCATTTAAATACGACATGGTAACATAGGTTGAGGTATGAGGAATGAGAAATGGAAGTCGTAATTTACCTGAAGAGGAACCCACTAAAGGAAGGTGTATAATCCTGTTAGTGAATAATGGGCCTTCAAAGCTATACTAATGAGGGTATAAGGGCTGTATAATAGTTCTCGGCCAAGAAAGTTATGGGAATATTTCATCTGATATTAGCGGGCCGAAGTGTCTCGAAGGCGCTGTCATCGCTTCTGCTACGAGATATAAATCGATTCACTTCGTAATTAAAGGTCACCTTAAGGTTAAGTTTTATACAGTACAGCTTATTCCTGTTTTTTTCCGAAATTATTACAAGTAGAAAACTCGTTAAAGGGAATAAATTCGATGAGGAGTAACCTGTGGTGTAGTGGTTAGAATAACGACCGTCTATGCCGATGGCCGCGGCTTCGCAGTGCTTAGGATTTTTTAAAGGAAGAAAAAAATCATCGGTTATGCCGTCCTCCGTGGGGGACATAAAATGAAGCCCCCTACAAATCTACATACATACCTTTCGGCGGTCCCAAACCTGTGCGGTGTCAGGTACTCGTTAAAGATCCCTATCCTTTACACACAGGGGATTTATCAGAAGGATATATCACCTTTCATCCAGGCTTTCATAAAAAAATATCGCTTTCTGCGTCAATAAGTTCTTTTTGAGATAATAGTTTTGCAAACTAGAAGTGATGAGAAGACAACCATTTGAACTGAAATGTATATGATAATATAATAGACTTTTGTGATTACATACTATAAAGTCGCCTTCAATCATCTATTCCCTCCTCAAGAAACACTTATAGAATCACAACGGTTTTTTTAATGAATATGTCACAACTTAATATGCCCAAGATCGCGGGTCCTTAGGGGACGTAAAATGGCAGTCCATAGCCTGTTCGATATATACATCATCATAAAAGACCCTGTCCTAACTACACGGGAACAAGAAAAAATCAGAAAAAATACTCCCACTGTAGCATCGTCCGATTAACTATAGCAAAAAAAGACGTAAAATAAATAAACAAATTAACTTACATAAATTTCTTATTTATCATTACATTTATATGTAAATAAAGACGATAGATTTTAAGTTTTTAGAGTTAAAAAAATTCTGATGATAAAAGCGTTTAAATAAATATGATAAATGTTTTAAAATTTTATGTTTTCAAGAAATGCACTCGCTAATATCATTTAATATTTTGAAGTTCTAGGTTAAACGTGCACCTAGAAGCTCCCTAAATTTCAGACGTTGAACAACGTTCTACATTTTACTAGCTATGTATACTAATGTAATTAATTATTATATACCTATTTACCTGCGCGGTGTTAGAGACTCGTTAAATATACCTATCCTAAATATACCTGGATAGAAAACATTTATGACTCCCACTGTAGCAGCATCCAATTAACTATAGCAGCATAAATAAAGAAATGACGTTAAATAAACAAATTAACAACTTCGACAAAGATTCCTTCAGTTAGCGGACGATCAATGACGTACAGTGATTGGTTTATAATATGAATTTTTAAATCGGGAAGTCATTTGTCTTGTTGACTTGTTGTCAGCAGTGTAAACTTTGGCCTCTCCTCCTCTTTTATATGTAAATTTACCGTTTCTGAAGTATTGCAGATAGTTATAGAATGGGATTAAGATAGAAACAAAGAGGATAGAGAACAGAGACCAGGAAGAAAATAGTATGACTAGAGTATGTGTGTTAAAATAAAGAAAGTAGACATTGTGTTAGATAATAAGTTATAGCGTTAGTCCATAAGTCAATCTGGTTAGTTAATATCAGAGTCTCTTCTAAAAACCATGTCATATCGATCCATTTGAGCATAAAAATAATACCTTCTTACAAGTCAAGTGGGAGCGGACCTTCATTCAGTCTGTTTGCAGCCGGAGATGGATCATATAGGATCTAGGACCCTCCTGGGGCTCACCCAGCCTTTATAAAATATTATTAAATAGGGTACCGAAAATAAGGGGAGGGGGGAATCAGGCGGCTGAGCGCGGCATAGGACAAGTCACCTCCTTGCAGAACCGTTGTCCATGAAACAGTACATTCTCTACCATATACTAAACACCAGACCCGTTTACGGATTGTAGTGGTACAGGTTTTTTTGTTTTTTTTTACAAGTCAACTCTAGCTCCTCGATTTTCCTGTGGTGTTACAAACACGTCACAGAGCATAAACCGTCGTGTATTCGAACCCATGCTCATATAAACCTTACCACGTAAGGCGTGTACTTAATAAGACTAATTAAGACGGCAACGAACATAATCGTCTGCTTACTCGGCAGGGAGCTCGGCATCTGCCCTTACTCCAGCTGACGAGAATGAAAGAGACATTGGCGATAATGAAGGCAGTGAATGAACGTAAAGGACTCCTCAAGGACTTGAAGATGTGAGGGAGCGAAATGTGCTGACATCACCAACTAGATCTAATTGGTGAGAACCTTAAGATGAGTAATTATAACAATTATAACTGTCATTATTATGAATTGAATATTCAATGTTGTTTTTTTTTCTTTTCCACTATTTCTATAGGCAGTGAGTGATGAGGTATCGCTCCTTCAAAAGAATAACGACATAATTAAAAAATTACCATTTTTGAGTTAAGCCTTCAGTAGGAATTGTTTAAGTTGAAAGTTTTTAGTACACGTGTAAGTTTACGATACGTCGTTAATGTTCATTTAACTTCACTACATGGATCTATGGGTGATCGGGCGATGCTAGAGAGGGAATCCTAAATTTTACCTATCCAGGTACACTTGGGACAATCTTTAACGAGTACCTGACGCCGTACCAGCTCTACCTTAACGCATCGAATCTTAAATTTAAATCGTCCATGTTCTTACGCAGGGAGACAATTTAAAGGTACTCTCATTTTGGTGGCTAGATAATCTCCAAGAGGTGCATACAAATCCCGCAGTGTAACGGCTTAACGGATTAAATCATTTATCTGTGACAGCTGGATTTGAACCTGGGACGTTCAGTACAACGTCTCAGCGCACTACTATTTGAGCCACACCGTTCACTAGACATGAGAGATGGGGATCATCGGAATAGCGAAACAAGAAAAATATGAGGTAAAATAAAGAAAAAAATGGAAGTCTTCATGGGAAATTCTTAAGAAGAATTTATGTGGTGTAGTAAGGTTTAGAACAGGAATGATCCCAGGAACGCACGCAGGGGATTTATCAGAAGGATATATCACCTCCCATCTAGCCATTCATAAAAAAAATATATAGCTTTCTGCGTCAACAATTTCTTTGTGAGATAATAGTTTTGCAAACAAGAATGATAAGGAGAGAATCAATTGAAGCAGAAAGCACTTATCACAGACATTTCACTCCTTCAAAAGTACAACGTTATAAATCTAGAAACCTTATTTTTCAATAGAGGTATTTGAAAGTTCCATGTGAGTTGAAAAAAAAAGTGGGTATTAGTAAAGAATAGCATTCCTATTGTAATGATGGTATTGAAATTGTTTTATTAAACAATACAATTTTTTTTTAACTTACGTCATTCAAGTTCAAACATGATACATATCAAAATATGACTTAATTAAAAAAAAAACACATGTTTGAAACGGAATATAAGATATGTCGTCCCAGAATCAAAAAACTTCAACCAATATGAATGCTACTGAAGGCCTAACTCAAAAATGCCAAATTTGTGATAGCAGAGAAATAATAACACCCCATCATAACTTACTATCTCCAAGATCTCGCGTTCGCAGCGCGACAGGCAGTCTTAGAATTTTTCTAAGTGTCCTTCTGAAAGGACGTAAAAACGTTCTGAGTTATGAACGTTTAACGAATACATGACAACCTTGAATCATCGTCCGATAACCCATAGCACCATTTAGTCACGTTAAACGAATAAACTTCTTATTCATATCAATCTTATTTATTCAGTAAATAAAAACATAAAAAACTAATGCAATGTATTTATAAAAGGTAATTACTCGCATATTATGTATGTAACGATTTTATACTATAAATAATAAATTGTAAGGTACAGGGTATACATTAGTGCGCCGACAAATAACCCTCCCTTTCAAAGAGTAATGTTAAAAGAGAAAAATACATAACAAATAAAAAACACTTGCGTACTTGTTTATTTAAAAGTAAAAATAAGTTCGTATTTTTTTTAAATTCATAACCCGTTCATTTTATGCCTTACAGATAACTAACTCTACATGAATTTTATATCCATTATCAATCCTAAAGCAATCGCTACTGATAGAAAACGAAAATTTGCATTTTTATCTACGACATATATACTATTCATAATTGATATATTTTTTAATAGTAATATAATATTTAATATAATGTAATAAAACTCATAGGATTAAAAATTGGTGGAGAACATGGTGTTAATAAAATTATAAGTGATAGCACCCCAGCGATAGAAACGAGCTTGTAAACTTTTTGGGCTTAGTTAAGAACGAATTCCACGACTCGTAAAGTTAATGGGGTTAGTTAGAAATGAATCCTACGGAACTTAATAACCGCTGAGCCGACTTCTTAAAGTTCCGAGGGTAGACCGAAAGGTTCGTTGGAAAAGTGTGTTAAGGGCGATCTTACTAATCTCCTTTTGTAAAATGGTCGATGGGTTTGAGATGTGAATTAACGGCAATCGTCAGTGGCATCTAACATTCTTTTTCGCTAAGCCTTTTAATTATTCAATTTATGTTAGAAATATGAATGACATTTTCAGCCTAATATTGAACTATTTTGCGATTTTTCTGTTAAAAATAAAAAAATAGAATAGAGAAATAATTTTATTCTTGGAACAGGTACCGTAATAGTAACAGGTAAGGTAAGAGTAACAGATGCGCAAAAAAATAATTTAATACATATTAGGCTAAGGGGCTGCACTATAATAATAATTAATAATTTACATAAGTACTTGAAAATAAGTTTAAACTAAAAGGTATGTTCGGTAGTAAGAAAGTAGATAATTATAATACTAAACATTGTAATGAAGATAAAATCAAAAATACAGCCACACTGGTCGACACTACATCAAAATATGGAAAATGAGTTAAATACTGACAGTAATGCTGATCGTGTATGGTGTAAAAATACTGAAGGGTGATTCCTCAGTATTTTCGTCATTCCAATACTGTCAGTAATATTGATCGTGTAAAGGCTCCTATAGAGGTGGGACTCAAAAGACCTGGAGGCATCGAAGACAAACCGAATTGAGCAGTTTATGATTCGCCTCAATCTATCCTTGAGCATATTCTAGAGGCCCCCATATGCCAAACAGCCAAGAAAATGGTGGAAATGGAAAATAGGATATAGATACAGGCAAAGAATGAAGTCCTTAAAATATTGGTGAAAATATTTGTTAGAAATGATCATTTCGGCGGATATTGCAGGTCTCCTTAATAAATAATTTATCACTATTTCAAGGTACAATTCTTTAATCTCAACTCGAACCATTTTAAAACCGTAGATATTAGGTCAAATAATGATTATTCGAAGTTTATTGCCTGCCTTTACATAAGTAGCAATAAAATTAGACTAAACAAACTACTTTCTTAGCTCTAAAATATAACAGTCAGCAGAATATGACTAAACCCAAAACAATTTTGTAAAATTAACAAATATATTTTTTATTTTGTGATTAAATATCTACATGTACAGTGCCAGAATGAAAATAATTGGGAGAAAATCCAAACTATTGTTACGATCAGAGAGACAGAGGGACCGGCTGAAGGGATTAAGATAAGCCGGCAGGGATTAAATAATCGTGTAGAAACTTCGAGACCAGTGTGGAATGTTCTAGGTGTCCCCCACCCCAACCAACCTTGCCTGTATAAAAGGCCAGCTGTTTCGGCCGAGTCAGTGAGTAATAAGGTCAGTAGTAAAGTAGTCGACTTCAGTGACAGTGAGAGTGGCAGTGGCAGTGTGGACTAGTCTGTGATAAGTGCTAAGTGAGTATAATAAACAGTTTGTCATATATGGAGAGTATTACGGTCGGTGGACTTAAATTAGCGAACTGTAAGTGTTAATTTGTAGTTATAAACTATAGTGTAATTTTATTGTATATGACAAATTTAGGTAAATATTTAAGTTATTCAGTTTTAGCAATATCTTATATTATTTGTATATTATTTTAGTAATTAGATAACAGTTAGGCCTAGGTTATAATCTGTAGAATATTGTTATTGTAAATTGATAATAGTTTAATAATTTAATTGTTTTAAATAATTTCCTTGTTGTCTTTTTAATTTGTTAATAAATATTAGTAACTTGAATTTAGTAGTAGTTTAGTTCATTTTACACCCAGTAGCCCGTAACACTATGCAAATGCGATCGTAAGACTGTCTGGAAAAAAAAAGTTAATTTTTTTAAAGCCATTTTTGGTTTATCGTGTTGTGCTTTTTGCTTTTTCCTGCAAAAATATTTGGCCTAACTTATAAGCTTATATAAGCTTATAAAGTAGCTTATCTGAGTTCAATATTCTAAATCGGGGATTTGTACCACACTACTTACACTAAGCTTTATAAATTTAATACAGAAAGTAAACTTTTATCCCGATTATCCTTAGCAGTACAAAGTGAATAAACAAATTAATAATAAATTAAACAACCGTTATAATACCAATTTATCTTGTCTCGAAGGAAAATTGGAAAGAATAAATAAGGAATCTGTTGTTTTTTCCTCTGAAGTTATTAGAGAAAGGTGAGAAGTGCTGATATTATTTTTTCCGCTGTTAAATTAATAATGAACCCAATTTTCGCTGGAATAGTGCCGGCGTGTTTTATTCAAAGAAGACGAGACCAGAGCTCAGAACTGCCTGAGCTGAGATGTTGAGATAGGAGAGAGGAGATAAGGAGATAAATCTCCCCCCTCCAGTAAACTTTCTGACCCGACCCCCCTTCGGAAACTTGCCCTCGAACTTTGCCAACTTTACACCGCAGCATCTTCAATGAGACATCTTTCTTCACTACCTCCATCCAACAATAATCTCCCGGTCTATATTCTACAGAAGGGTCTTTTGCTCTACAGAACGTTCTTCCGTTATATTCCCTCCTCGTTTGTATATATACATATGTGTACATTTTTACATTACATACGTATATATATATACATTTATATAAATATACATACATATATATATATATATATATATATATATATATATATATATATATATATATATATATATATATATATATATATATATATAAATGCTTGGTTAGCATATATGTTATGATTTCAATGATGGATTGAATTGGTCAGGGGGTGCAGCCAATGATAACACAAAAATAAGAACTTATTTTTTAAAAGTGTCAACGTTTCGGCCTACGGTGTAGGCCATCCAGGGCTAAGAAAGAAGCATAAAATAACTATATAAAACTTTTCAGTACTAAGTAAGAATTACAGAATTTATATTAAAGTAAAGAAATACAGAGCGTCGGATAGAATTATAGGATGATGTATGATTAACAGAATATGTGTACCGAATTGATGATAATGTAAAAATACAGTAAGAAAACATTCTGAAAAGGTTTAAAGTAAGCAAAATTATGAAAAAATAAAAAAAGGTACATTATGTAAAAGTGGTAACTTAAAAAGTATGGAAAACCCAGTTCAATTGAAAACATAGTTAATTTGCACTCAAACATGTAATGATTTCATTTGAAGCGAACTCGATTGCTATATTTCGATACCACCAGTAGTTGCTTGCAAATTTCCACGAATACACTACCAAGCAAAGCCAAATCCATAAGGTTATCCTTGAGGTAACCCACCCAACATCGCTTCGGTCCATCCTTCAGAAGTATGCTGAGCGGTAATACAAGTCCAACAGTTTTACAAGCCCAAATCAGCTCTCGCGAAGCCATCACTTCAATTTTCTCTAAATCTAAAAATTAGAATTTATAAAATCATCATCCTTCCAACTCTTCTTTACGGAAGTGAAACGTGGCCGCTAACGCTGAAGTATGAACATCGTCCTAAGGTATTCGATAGTAAGGTGTTGCGTCTCGGCATTGAGTCTTCGGGTTCGTTAAGCCTCGATATTATTATATACTGATATACTAGCTCAAAGGTTAAGACAGAGAAGAGGCAGAAATTAGAGAGTAAAGAGGAGATGTTGTGGTTAGTTTATTGTCTGTTAGTTTTATAGTAATCGGTGCGATAATCTTCATCCATGCTCATAAATTTATCGACATTATTACAGTAAATACAAACATTTCTTACAAGTCGTCTATCGTTTGAAAACTCTTGAACCTCTTTTAAATCATTTTTCATTTATTAATTTTCTTTGCATGTTTACAACCAAAATATATCACCTCGAAGAATTAATGACAAAAGGGAATAAAGTTGCCGAGCAGTAGTAGCTCATTAAGGTTATACACCTGCCAAGTATTTGACAAACAGCTGTTGGGAAAGGAGCAGGATGTCAACCGAAGACGGAGGGAAAGAAAATCGGAAGGTTCAACTGATATTTATGACGGCTTTATAAATCAGGGGCACCTGGCCTCCTCCTCTAAGCCTGCTTTATTGTCCCGGGCTCACTCTGTCTTCCTCCCTCACCCCTATCCTCTTCTTCAAATATTCTTTCGCCAGAGCAATCTGTTGGGGATCATTTAGTCGAGAAGTTGGAGGATCATAAGAAAAGTTTGGTTCGTGTCCATAATTAGTAAAGTAGGCCGCTCTGAAATTTTCTCTCGGCATTATCAGCTCCCCCATTGTCCCTAAACTTAAAAAAATAGAATTTATAAACCTTTTGTAAAACTTTGAAAACTGGGCGTCTTGAAATATTCGAAAATAACGTATTACGTAGAATATTTTGTCTGAAACACGATCCACAAAAGAACATAGGAGGTAAAAACAAGCGGAATCGCAAATCATGCGCACCGTACGGTAACTAACGTGACTCTTTTTTCAATTTATTTAAAAAACAAAAATGTCATTCTACCCTGAATTTATTTTAAGGTCAGGAGTGATAGACCCACATAATACTTAATTTTCAAGCGAACGACAACATGAGGATAATTAACATTTTTGTGATAAAAATGTGAAAGATAATAAAAAAAAATCCCATGTTTTTAAAGGATTGTCCACGTATACATCTGCAAGTATTTGTCATCATCATAATCCATCCTTTCTACCGCTCATACAGTGTGAGGTTTCCTTCTGCACAGCCCGGCCACACCGTACGATCCTCTGCCATTTCTCTTCTTCTATCCCTTTCCAGGCTTCCCTTTGCGAACCTTCCCTTAAGAGCATCCTCCCAGGCACGTCGGTTCAGGTTCAGGTTCCTCCTCTGGACCTTCTTCCATCAGCCTTAGCCTCGTATGTCATCTTGGCCAGCCTGTTGTTTTCCATTCTTAAAACATATCCAAAGCATTTCAGACTTTTTTTGCACAAGCATTCGTTCAATTAAAAAAAATAATGGAGCTGGAACGTTACACTAAATTGATGAAGACTAGCACTTTTTCAGTCATTTCAGTGTAGGCCACGGGATCAATATCTAAAGAGAATTAACTTATTGGACAAACGTTTTTCTTATTAATTATATGCTTAACCTTGAAGTAGGGTTTCCCCTTTTCAAATACATCATAGCTCTAAATATTACAAAAAAAAATGAACGGTAACATTTAAAATCAAGTTATTCAGCACTAAACCACTGTTTGAAAAATTGGCACAGCTATTGGACAGTAACTAACGGAACACAATTATGACTAACTTGAAGCAGATTTTCTTACCAATCAGCTGATAGCAATCTGAGCTCGTGATGTTTATATTACAAGTGTAGTTGTTAGGAAAAAAGTAATATTAGAGGAGAAATGAAGATGACTTGATGAGGAACAGTGAATGGAAGTGGCAATTTTTTGGAAGTGATGGTATTATTTCCAATAATCGTACTGGCAAGCAAAGAGGTTTTTTTTAATATAACAAATATTGGAAGCTCCATTCAGTTCATTCACTTAATTTAAACTTAAATTATTTAATTATTGATTATGAGATTTATTTCATATTTAAATCAGCTTGCAGTTAATTTTAATCCATTCGTTATCCACATATATACGAACATAAGATAATGAAATACAAGATCTGATCTTTTGGAAAAATAAAAATGTAAATGAAATATCCTAAATACCATTGGGCTATCGAATTAAAATTCACCCTTTTATAGAACTGAAAGAATTTCACTTTGTTATGAGAAAAATGTATCTATGAAAAACTTTTATAGAGTCAAAAGCCTCTCTCTAAAGGCTGAACTATTAAAAATTCTCTCTGAACTTACCAAGTAGAGCATTAAGGGTCAAAGGGAGTCCAAAAGCATACATAATATACAAATCCCTTATTCTAAAAAATGTTTAGAAAAATAATACAAGGTAATAATACAATAAGCAATCACATGACATATAATTACTTCATTGTATGTTCTATATCCTAATTTTATGACGTATTCGATTCTCCTCAATAGTTAGCTTTTAGTTTATTATTTTTTTTTTTAAACATGTACCACTACAACCAAACAAGGGGGTTAAGTTCATAGTAGAGACTACTGTTTCAAGGAAAACGGTTGTGCAGGGAGGTGATTTGCCCTAGATCACGCTCAACCGCCAGTTTTCCCCTTTTTTGGATACAGACTATGAAGAGACTGGGTGAACCTAGGACCTGGGGTATGACAACTCCGCGCTGTAGCATTGAGCCACTCCGAACCCCTAGATTATTTAAAATACTTTTCTTTTTTTTAAATAAAAATAATTTTATTCTGGGACCAAGTCCATTAAGAATAACATTATTGTACAGAAATTAATAGGAAATGTCTGGCCAAACAACTACGTTATTGGAATACTACAATTAAATATGAACTAAAACGTATGTTGACGTATGATATTGAGAAAAAAAAATATATACATATCTAAAACAAACAAAGAAAATATATAAAATAAAATGATAGAGTATAAATTTACAATAAACAGAAATTGGAAAAATAATAAAGTAGAAAAGAACATCTAATAATCTGAATAACAGTATCGTAATGAGTGTGGAATATTTACAATCTTTAATAATAATAATATTATATACACACACCCACACACACATACATACAAACATTCATCTATTAATTATTTACATTAATTAATTAATACTATAATTCTGTTCTAACTTTTAATTTTTCATTTGTTAGTTTGTTGGTTTTAAGCATTACCTCTTTGTTATTATATATTTCAATCCCCTCTGGTTCTTATTTCTACTACGTACTACATACAACATTATTTAGTTATTATTATATACTACATATTTAGTTATTCTTTACCATACACTATTTTAATTTATATGTATCTTGTATATTTAAAAAAAACAAAAAAAAACAGTAGCTCTACAACCCGTGAACGGGTCTGGGGTTCAGTACATGGTAGAGACTGTACTGTTTCATGGACAACGGTTCTGCAAGGAGGTGACATGTCCTAGGTCACGCTCAACCGCCAGATTTTTTCCCCTTATATTGGGTACCCTATTTTTATAATATTTTATAGAGACTGGGTGAGCGCTATATGATCCATCTCCCGCTGCAAACAGACTAAATAAAAGTATTGCCTGGAGCGGGATTTGAACCAGTATTTCCGGCATGGCAACTCGGTGCTCTACCACTGAACCACTCTTAACTTAGAAGAACTTTTTTTACTTCAACCCGGACCATTTTCTTCCTCATTTAAATAAGGTCAACTAATATTATTCATCATAAAATAATTTTAATCTAATTATAATTGTATAAGTTATTTTATTTTAGAAACGAGTCAAAAAGTAATTTTTTTTTTTTATTTTCCATCTGATTATGCTAAATTGTACCATGAAAAATAAATGGAACTCTTGTATACTTAAACACACTTAAATATACTTGAATACATGTTTTTTTTTCAACTGGGAAGAAGCTTGTAAACAGACACCGCTGCCACTATGTGGCGCCAGGTCTTAGAATTGTAAAGAAACGGCTAGACTCCACTAAGTGGTCAACCCTAAAGAAGTCCTCTTGGGAATATTCAAGCAATCACGACTCCATGTGTAACAGAATAACAGAGTGATTAGTCTAAATGGATAATCATTGTATCCCATAATATATGAGACTGTTTTAACGCATTAGTTAACATTTATATACTATCATAATAATTGGATATCTTCGCTATATTTATATAAAACCACTACAACCAAAACAAGGGTTCGGTACATAATAAGAAATGTTGTGGTGATTAGACCGATATAATGTTAACTGCATGATTTTTCCTCAACAAAGGGGACTTTAGAGGTCGGGTGAGCCCAAGGAGGATCCATCCTTGCCTGTTAAATAATTTATATATATATTTATATATATATATATATATACGAGGCCAAGGCCAATATTAGTTATTTCAATAATATTAAGAGGGAAAGATTGACCAGTGTCTGAAGATGAGCTATATAATACATTTCGGCACGAATTTATTAAATTCAATAATAGTATAAATTTGGAAACGTTGACATCAAATTAAGAATATACATAATTGTAAAACAAATATAATAATTTTTATAATCTTAATTTATAATTTAATTCCATTATTATTATTTTCATAATTTAATTTAATTGCACCAACATGTAATATAACTAATGAATATGCATGTGAATATGAATAAGAATGCAAAGAAACGAAAAAAAATCGAATCCGAAAATTTGTTTTTAATCATTGTGTACAATATACAAGACCTCGATAGAAATTGTCAGAGATACTAATACAACTGTCATTGTTTGGGGGAATGTGGAAGAGGAAGTAAATGATTCAGATGAAATTAATTTTAAATAAATAGCTCAAAATTGTACATATTGATTAAACAAAATTTTCGGATTTGAGTTTTTTTCGTTTCTTTGCATTTTCTGAGAACATTTACCATAGTAATCTCTATTTTTTTTTTTCACCATCAGAAAGTAGAGATTGCAAGCAACAAAAATCCCACCGACTTTTTTAAATAAGCAGATATTTAGGCGTGAGAATTATAAAGCCAAAATAAGGTGAAAAAATAAATATTAAAAAAAAAATTACAATGTGTTTGGGACATAAAAAGATAAGATTTCACCAAATATCGTGAACATTTTTGTTTTTGTAAAAGATAAAAATAAACAACCAAAGACTTGGTTATTTGAATTTTTCACATAAATTTTGAGGTTATGTGAAAAAAGTGTAAAACAAAAGTTGTAGATCTTTTTATTAACTACAACTTTGCATTTAACATTTTTCCATAGGACTTGTAGTTTTGGCGGAAATCGAGATAAACCGTTTTTTTAGCCTTAAAACCTCCCCCCTTCCGATTCCCGACGTCAGATCGCCTGTAAATTATTTTTCCTTTCATTTTTGTTATATTCTCTTCCTTTTCCAATGGATTTCGTTCCACTATTATTTTTTTTTACTTTTTAAAATTTTCAAAGGCTTCTGCATTGGTCTAATAGTATACTGTAGTATGTAATGTTCCGATACATAAACGGTCTTTTCAAAGGGTTATTTTGAAATAGAAAAAATAATACACATTTGTTAATGAATGTCTTCACAAAGGGAAAGAAAAAATAGAGGATTTAAAAAAAAAAAATTACTACTGAGAATCTTTTGTACTATTCACACATTTTCCTCAAATGTTTGCCAGTTTTGTTTCAAGTTCGTTTTTCTATAATGAGAGATACACATCGAAAAAAAAAAACGAAAAAAGATTTGATGATTTTAGGTTTCATTCATATAACTTCCTGATGTAACCTATATATTAAAATTAGATTCAATTGAATAGCAAGTAAGTTATTTTTTATTATAAATTTTAAAAAACTGTGAACTTCGTCATTGAGAATAAAACCCCGAGAAGTAGGTTTTCTTACAATAAAAATAACTTTTCCACTCCCAATCGATTTCTTTAAATAAACTCTGTTCAGAAAAAAAGTGATTGGATAAAACCCCTTTCCTCTGTATAACAACCACGTGGGGTTAAGAAAATATAAAGATAAAAATATAGAATGGAATTTTTTATAAATTAATGCTGAGCTATTTCTGTATAATTCCTCAAATCTGCTCCTATTTTAGGACAGTCTTTTTCAGTCCTTTTAAGGCTTAAGAATATGTATCGAAAATACAACATTTATATTTATGTTGTAATGTATTTATGTATTTTTTACATATTTATATTGTAGTGTAAACATTTTTTAAATAAATGGAGTTTAGAAAAATAAAAAAAAAAACGAAACAGAAACGCAAGTACTAATGATTCTAGTTTTCGCGTTTAAAGCCCAAGATATTATGTTGTATTTTTAAAGCAAACTTATATAGCCTAACCATTAATAAGTTATAATTAAATTCCTGATATAATTAAAAGATTAGACAAAATATAATACAAGCAAAAGTAACTTCTATAATGATCTATTAGAAAACCTATAATTGTTTAAATTTTTTGATTAAATAGTAAAATCGTCCTCCCCATGGGTACCTCCACCTTGACGTGGTGGGGAGGTTTGAATATCATGAGGACCCTGAGAGCTAAGCCGACAGGGCCACCCATGTTGGACAGGTCTTAGGTGAGTGATCAGACTAAGAGAGGTACCACTCCCCAAGTAGGGGACAACTCTCCTGGGCGGCACCCCAGTCAGTGAAATAAATCGCCAAAAAACCTAATGAACAGACTCGGATAACTGGACTGATTAAACGGTGTAATGGAACACATGACAGCCAATAATGAGGATATAGGACTGAAGCCAGACGGGGTTCTAAAAAGAGTAAGGCATTTAAAATATCTTGGCTCGGTAACTAAGATAGATGGTGCATGTGGTATGGAAACAAAAAGAAAAATTTCAGATGGTAAAAAGATCATATCAATGCTCAACTCGGTATTATGGAATAGAAACATTATCCCCAAAACAATAAAAAACTATAGCATTATGAAATATGGATCAGAAACTTGGAAGTTGAAACGCAACCTCAGGAAAAAACTCCTAACCACAGGAGACGCGCGGTGGGTATATCCAGAATTGACAAAGTAAAAAATTCGACCTTCAGAGAAAATATGGAGGCTAAAAGAACCATTCTGGAAGATATTGAAAAAAAACCCGCCTGAAATGGTATGGTTCAGTCATTTGAAAAGAATGCCTGAAGGAAGACTACCCAAAGTAGTTCCCCAATGGAAAATTAGGGGAACAAGAAGGTGAGGGAGACCAAGGAAGCTCTGAGATTACGAAGTGGAGGAATCCATGATGGGAAATGGTCTACGGGAAGAATGGACCTTAGATAGGACATTATGGAAGGAAGCCATCCAATCACTAGGTTCCGGAAACCCACTATAAGTGAAAACTTCTGTTAAAAAAAAAAGGAAAAACGTGACAGTTAATCTTGGCATTGTAAAGAAATTCTATATATGCTTATCTATCAAATAATAGTAAATATACGAAATGATAGGCTCTTAAAAATCTTTTTAATTCAATTGAATGAAATTTTTTTCTCAGTTAACTTTAATGATACAACACATTCTAGTATGAGAACTACTTTTTAAACATCATGTATATATAGTTCATAATGTATTGTATATTGTAATAATTTATAAAAAAAAATCATGGGATGCTCAACAAATAAATAAAACTTAAAAAAAAAGATATATATATAGTTTCTCCTTATTGAATGAATTATTTTTTTTTTTTAATTCGTTGTTATTTATGTTCTTCATACTTCTCTATGAGTTTATTTCGTGATATTGCGTGATAGATCAGAAAAGTATTTTAAATATAGGATTACATTAATAATGAGAAGGTCAATATTAGACATACTTAAACTGTACCACTACAACCCGTTACGGGTCTGAATTTTTAAAATAAAAAAATATTTCCCCCAGGATTCAGACCTTTTCATATTAATTCTATATTTAGATATGCGGAACAATATAATGTAAATGTAAGAGAATCGTAGGTGTTTATAACTAATATAAAAAATTAAAAAAACCTGTACCACTACAACCCATGAAGGGTCTGGGGTTCAGTACATGGTCTCTATAAACAAATCCTTAATTTTTATTTATTTATATGTATATACCTATTAATATTTTTATAAAAGTTATGTTATGTTAGATAACATTAGGTACAGTTAACAGTAACGTATGGTAATGGTGTACATTATATATTAAAAAAAAAAACCTGTACCACTACAATCCGTTAACGGGTCTGGGGTTCAGTACATGGTAGAGACTGTACTGTTTCATGGACAACGGTTCTGGAAGGAGGTTATTTGTCCTAGATCACGCTCAACCGCCAGATTGTCCCCCTTATTTTGGGTACCCTATTTTCATAACATTTTATAGCGGCTGGGTGAGCCCCAGGAGGGAGATCCTAGATCCCATATGATCCATGTCCGACTGCAAAGAGACTAAATAAAAGTCAAGCCTGCAGCGGGATTTGAACCAGGATTTACGGCATGGCAACTCAGTGCTCTATAACTGAGCCACTCCTCTCCATATTAGACATACTGATTTAGTTAATATAAAAAACCATCCATCTTTACACCAAGTGATTGATATTAAAATCTATAATTTGATTTAATTGAATTTTAAGAAGAAGAAAAAGAAAGAACAACAAAAATATCTGCACCCCGGGGGTAAAGGACACAATTCACATTTTTGTTTTAGTTCAGGAGAGCCAATTTTCCAAAACATTGAACTATTTTAACTTGATCCTCCGTTACGGATAGAAACAGCTTAAAGAAAATTGTTCACATTGTTATTGGCATTGATAAGTGAATTAGAAGTATTGATCATAGGGTTTATTTATGACAATTTCCTGAAAATATTACCCATTTTATGGAGATGTCCTTTACCTCCAGGATAAAAGTATATAAAAAAAAAAATTTACTCACCGTATTTATAGTTGACAGCTTTCGTTCTGGCCATATGAAGAACACACGAAAAATAGGAAGAAACGGACCTGAGAAAAAAAAATATAAGATTATATAAAAATATAAACAAGTGATTATTATAATAATAAAAATAAACATGCTTTATTAAATTTTAATCGTAATAATTTTTATGATAGAGACTTCATAACAAACTTTTATTAAAGAGACAAGCTCGAAACCGAGTATTAAAGATGTCTATGAATGATTTTAATTAAGGTTGTATATTTCTTACCCAACAACTAGAAAAAAATATTTTGAAAATAAATTGCGTAAAAAACAAATTGGCGTAGGGAAGTGCCGGGCCCATCGCCCGGTCATACCTGACTCGGGGGAATGGGCCGATACCCCATTCACCTTAAACGTGCATCATCACGTATTTCGCACGGTTTTATTAATGTGACTGAAGATGTCCTCAACGTCAACAAAACCACAGGGAGGACAAAAGGTGAAGAACGCCGTGTAATGAGGACAGATCCACAGTCTTATGTATAATATCGTATATTCCGGCTCAGCTCACACTGTATTGTGTTCATCAGGAATTGCAAATGGCGGATCTCCGTTGTACTCCTACCCCTCCTTAGTTTCTTATTCAACGTGCTTCTTATTACGAAGAAGTCCTGACGATCCTGTTGCATCTCCTAATGAACCTTTTCAGTAACTAGTCCTACGAAGAATCCAGCGTGTACGAAGGCGGTGGTTATTATTCAGGAAGATCTCCTGAGTGAGGACTGCGGGAGATTCGTGAAACGAAAGGTGCACTTTTCGTTAGTGCATCCTCATGTCTTTACTTTCTATGCTGTTTTGCCATATTGCACGCCTTGAAATAATTACTTGTTTCTAAATCAAGCGTGAAAGAGTAATTAGGTAGAGGTCTGCCATTAGAAGTGACCAGTCTTAACGAATAGAATACAACTGGAAAATTTCAAAATACAAACCTTTAACACTGAAAAAACTGGCCAGCCAAAGTTTCTCTAAGGCAGGCATCATGAAGTGAGAAATGAGAAAAAAAATGGGAGGAAAGATATAAAAGAGGTGACAAAAATAAATTAATAGGGTGTATTAAAAAACGGCCGTTTTATCAAACTCCAGAGTTCAAAAGTCTGTAAATATTTTAATGATATTTATTATTTACCAACACTTAATAATCCCTTTAGAGCATTCTCTAAGCTTGTTTACTAACACTGGACTTCTTAAAAAAAAGGCTCAGTTTAGTTAACTAATAATAATAGTAAAGTTACTAATAATAGTAAAGGAAAAAATGCGAAGCAAGCCCTAACCTCAAAACGTAGCAAGGCACTAACCAGAGGAAACATCCCATAACCTCACAAACCCCAAAATGCAACTCCCGAATCCTTCTGGTCTTTCAGCACAATTTTGAGGTTATGTTCGGTTATTATTCACCTAGTTGTCGCTTCGAATTGAGCCACACATTGAGTTTTAATTTTCAATCGTATACCATTAAATATTTTCCGAAAATACAAGTTATCATGAGCTTTCGTACGGAAAAGAGAATATAATTATGGGAAATGTGTATACTTCGGTAATCATTTCATCTAGAAATGAACGTTTCAACAAACATATATCATCTGTACTTCGAAATTTTAGTTGAAACATTTATTTCTCGATAAAATGATTACCGAAGTATACAACTTTTCCATACATCACGATAACATCTATTTTTGGAAAATATTAAAAATTTAAAGAATAAACAGTTAAAACTTGTTGTAACTCAATTCGAAGCGACAACCTCCGGAACAGATACCTTTTCCCCTTTGTTTTTATTATCTTTCAGTCCTCAAGAAGCCCGAATGTGCGAACTATTGACAGGAATTTTTGTTTCCTCTTTTTAGTTAAGGGAAATTTTGTTGGAATACTTCAACTAGTTATTTGACATGTATTTTTCATATCTCTTTTGGGCTTTTTCTCTTGAATTTTAAAATTATAATATGCAATGATGACTTTTGCTTGTTACATGCGAACTAACATTATGTACGATTTTTTTTTGGCTTTGTTTATTATTCTTAATAATATTTTTTTTACATCTCTATGATCTTATTAATATAAATATACATAGGATCGAACCCCCTACCGGAAGCATACATAAGCCGGGATGTATTTCATGAGCCGGGAAGAGACGAGTTGATTTCCCCAGACGCCCCGTTCCCCCCAGCACAGCGCTCTCCCGCAGAATTTCTAAATTGATTATTATTCTAGACTTTGCCGGAGCTTTGGTCCTCTGCGGCAGATTATAAGGATAATATTCCACGGCCCTCTTTATCATCTGCCATATTCATATTTGGCTATGTAGACTCTCTGTTTATATATTTATCGGCGTAGGTGGGAGGATTGCGTTGGCGGATTTGGGTTTGGGAAAGGGTCCCGTGGATGGAAGTATGTAAGCAGAGTTTGGTGGTATCGGAATCGAACCTTCGGGTTCGCTAAGCCTTATTACTATTTATTCATCAACACACTAATCAAATACAAACAATTGACAGCCAGCAGATTGGCTGTCAGTAAAATATATATAAAACAGAATGACAGGGATGAGGAAGAACAGTAGCCAGCGGTACTTCTCCCGTTGATTGATTTCATATTCTCATGATAACAATTCTCTTATCCACCTTTTTAGTCTCCTCCTAGTTTCGTGGTCATTTGGTGTATTATTAGGTTTACTTGTCCGATTAGTTTCTCTTGAAAGCGTTTAAAGTGTGTTCGTAGTTTTTCATCGACCGTTGATATTAAGTCAGTATGTTGCTGATGTAATAGGTCGATTTAAAAAAAAAATTATATTTCCTATCATCGAATTCGTGATTTATTTATTTAGAACGGACTGAGAGGATGGTTTGATTAATATAGTCTTTGGTCAGTAGATTACTGGATATCGGGGGTGTGCTTCTATTGAAATAAAATAAAATTAAAAAAAAAAAAGGTTTTTAGTTATTCCGATTATTTAAAGATAAGACTTAAACTAATCAGTTTTAATCAATGAAAATGACCATTAAGAAAAAAAAAAGTCATTTCACTTTGTTTATCCGTTCAACGTAACTCATAGTGGGAGTTCTAAATTATGTGTTATCTCGCAGTAATTAGGACAGGAATCTTCAACGAGTATCTCTCACTGGGGACCCTATTTTACGTTCATTTCAAAGGACGGCATAACCAAGGATTTGTTTACTCTTTTTTCTAGAATCATAGGGGCAACCACCGACCTGAGAATCCCAACCTAGGCCATAGAAGGTTACTATGCTAACCATTACTTGAGAAGTGACACATCTTATTTTAAGGAAGGAAATTGTTAGGGGTGCAGTCAAATTAAACACTAAATAAGTGGGTACTTATTTTATTTTGTGTCGACGTTTCGACCCACTTTGTTGGTCATCTTCAGGGCTAAGAAAGAAAAACAAACAAAAGAACAAAACTATAAAAATACATTGCAGTACCAAGAAAATAATAATATAAAAAATATATGTAGAGTAATAGAAATTTAGAACAAAAAAGTGAGGGATATATATGAATAAAAATATTACAGAGTAAATGTACAGAAAGGTGGTGATGTGAAAATTTACAAAGATAAAAGAAGGAAGTGAACAGAAAGTTTACAAAAAGAAAAAGTATAAACATCAGAGGTGAGATGTAAAATTATGGAAAGATAATAGAATATAGATAAAATCTAAAATGTATGATAATAGACTCCTAGGGAGTTTACATAAGTAAAATGAAAGAAAATATAACAAAAATGATGCCTAAGAGTAAATAAATGAAAAAGAAAAGTAGAAAGTAAAGATATAAATCTAGAGTATAACAGGTGAAAAATAAACTGAACATGGAAAGTAGAAAATATAAGTAAGGGGAGTTTTAAAATGTATACATATAGAATGAAGTGGTATAAATATAAAATATGATGTAAATATATAAGGAACGTATAGAAATATAACAATATTACATCTGATTTAGTTAGAAATATTACATCTTATTTTAATTTAAGATTTTAATTAATTAATATTAACCGTAGGGAATAACGATTTTAGGGGGGGAAACGGTAACCACAACGAGGGACTTATTGGATTCTTCGAGTCCTCAGACATCATGAATAATATCAAGGCTCAAAATAGCTACAAAAATAAATAGTTCTTAAAAACCCTCGTTTGCCCGTTATTGTCAGACCGAAAAATTACAAACCTAAAAAATTGTCTTGTTATCCTCCCTTTGCACTGAAGCAGATTTACGGAACAAAAAAAAAAGAATATGTTGGAAAAATCCGGAAGAAGGAAGGCGGACCTCAACAGTCCATTTAGCCTCAACTCAGGTCGCTAAAGTAAAGAGCTTGGTTTCTCTTGCCGGCTCTCAGAAAAAAGTGTCTAAAGAAAGCCCCATTCTGGAAACTACAAAGGGTTTAAGTGCGATATCAAAGCACAAACACTACTTTTATCAGCTCACCTTTATACTTCTCACGTTGCCAACATGAACGTTTATAAAGAGAGAAAAAAATTAGCAAGAAATATATATGTCTGAATACCATAAACAATTTACGACAAGAATACTTGCCAAGTTTCCATACTTTATGATGGCAAAAATAATAATAATAACAAATGGTTTAATTATAGAAGGAGTAGAGTCACCTATGGTGTAGTGTTTCTTCTACTACGATCATAGCTAACTTATAACCATCGTACATACGTTCGTATGTAACAACCAATATTCATCGTTACATAGTATAATTTTCCCATCCCGCAGACAGATAAAGTACCTTATCTTAAATATCTTGGACAAACGTTTGATAGGAGAATGACATGGGGTCCTAATATTAAGAAAAACGCCAATCACTGAATCTTAAACTGAACTTAATGTATTCTCTATTCAGGGAAAACTCCAAATTAGAAACAAGACAAAAATTAAACAGGTACACTTACTTAATAAAACCAGTTTGGACATAGGCATTACAAATTTATGGCATCGCTAAACAGAGCCACAGAAAACGACTACAAACTTTCCAATCAAAAGTACTCAGACTTGTCACAAAAGCACCCTGGTATGTCAATAACAAAACTCTACATACTGACTTAAAAATAACCACGGTTGGCGAACAAATACGAAAATACTACAAACGCTTTCAAGAAAAAGTACACGGGCACCCAAACCCATTGATAGAACAAATGGCCACGACTCTCATGCCTGAGAACACCAGGAGGATACTAAAAAGAACTTGGATGAGGGATTTGTTATCATAGGAAATTGAATCAAGCCAAGGGAGAGGCACCGCTGGGCACTTTTCTTCTTCATCTCATCTCATTCTGTTTTATTTTACTTTCAACCAATCTACTGATTGTCATTGTTTTATTAGACAGTCATGGATGTAAATATATAGAGAAGAACAAAAATAGTATAATTTTGAAAACTTGGAATGCTTACTAAATCTTTTAAAACAAGCTACTACGCCCAAGCTCGTGAGTGTGCAAGGTGGCTTTAAAATTTTTCAAAAGGAGTAAAGAATTCTTAGTTATACCTAGATAGGTAAAATTTAGTACTCACACTGTATCATCGTCCGATTAGCGACAGGAGCATAGTCACGTTAAGTGAAACAAACAATGCAGAGATGATCGACAATTATAAAAATATTTATAAAACCAACGCCAGATTTAATAGTATTATTTTGTACTAATGTTTATTTCGTACAACTATTTTATCAAATAGTTGATATAACAAATCAATAGTTATGATTGTTATCTGGTCGATTCATATGAGATGTCCGTTTTCAATGTAAAGTTTATTTAATAATAAAAACCATAATTAATGAACCAATAAAAAACATATTTAATAGTAAAAACTATAAAAAACATTTTATGAAATTTAAAATTTTGTACCCTCATTATCTCAAAGTGTTTTCAAAATTTCAATCCCAGAACTGAAAACTTCAAGGATTTGTGATGAAATAAAGCCTGAAAATGGGTTTTCAGTTGAGAATCAATTTCAAACATTTTAACCTTAAGGAAATAAAAAGCAGAGCACATAAAAAGCGTCAAGAAAATGGACAGTAAAGCAGCAGCCTTAGCAGAACATTTCGTAACCACTAACCATACTATAGAATTTGAAAAAATCAGAGTGGTTAAGAAATGTAATAACGCTACAGAAAGAAAAATAATGGAAGCGATAGAAATAGGCAAACACCCGGAAAATTTCAATAGGGAAGACGGTTACAAATTAAGTAAGCTTTGGCTCCCAAAAATACCAGAAAATAAAAAGAACAAAGTAAAACTGATTAACCAAGCTGAGTCCAAATCCAATCAACCAGAACAATCAGAAACAAGCCAATCGCCTTCATGGAAAAGCAGACTCCGTCCCAGGACACGAAAGGACCCGATCGACTAACGATGGGGCCCGATGATTTTCGAGCGGACCCGAGCGGGTATATATGACCGATGGCGAGCCGAACGTCTTCATTCTCTTTGCTGCCCTGAAGAAGTCAGCAGCATGTCTGGTGAAACGTTGGCGAAAAAGTTAGCGACACGCTCTAAACCAGAAGATACCACTGAAGTATTTTGTATAAATAGTGGCCGTGGAAACCTAAAAGAGTACTTAAGGAAATAGTTCAAATTCCTGGACAGATGTTAATATGTTGGAGATAAGTCTGGCGGATAAGGTGGGTGTGGGAGGACTTCGTAACCCATCTCGGTTGTGTAAGAGTTTAGGTCCCTTCTGAATAACCAATGCAGAATGTGTTTAAGTTTTTGTTGCATTATGTCAATATCCCTGCACTACGATGTGGATGTGATGGTTTCAGCTCCTGAAAGAAAGGAGAAATGAATAGTTTATAAACTAATTATTAATTTATGAACTGATCTGTGTCATTTTCAAGTTCTGAAACCAACTGTGTTCCGTTCAATACAACCTCCTCCGAACGCGGTCATGTTTCTTGTATATTGGGCTGCCGAATCTCGAAAGTTTAAACTAAAAAAAATTACACGGAAATCGCGTGTTTTGACTGCATAGTAAACAATATTGGTTCAACTGTAGTGATTGTTAATATTATTTTTAAAAAAGAGTATTAATGACAGCTCATTGCAATCTGTTAATATACACATAATAAACAACAAAAGTCCACTAATTCCACTTTCAATTTTATAAACAATCAAAACGGGCATTTCAAATGAAACGACCCAATATTTTGTACTTGCAGTAGAGATTTAGTTCAGATGAAATTGCCACTGGTAATTTTTCATACTTGGAGGCAGTGGTTCCCAACTTTCTTCTAATTCCAGGCCCCACCTGTTCAAATGAAAACCACCTAGCACAAAATTTGTATGGGCATATAGAAAAACCAACAAGTATTACCTATAAAACAAAACATTTGGTTTTACTGTCACAACGTGCAACATTATAAGTTTTATAATTTATTTGTTTATAATCATTATATTTTTTAAATATTTTTATTTTGACCGAGGTGCGTACCAGGATAGCTCAAGTACAGAGCACTACAAGTGAAATGCAGACGACCCGGGTTCGAATCCCGGTCCTGGACAAATATTTTCTCTTCAAAATAATAATTATAAGTTTTAATTTAAGATTAAAAAGAACTGGTAAAAGAAAATAACCAGAACTAAGTGAGAATGTTTTTTGTTTTCGAATGGTTTCGTCCTCGTCCCCCCCCCCCCCGGCTTGTCTTCACGCCTCCCAGATTAGGAACCACTGCTTTAAGGGGAGGTTTATAAAATGAGACCCAATTTCACAATTAATAAGCAAGCTTACGATTATCACAATATATGCTTGTTGGACTTCATGCTTCAAATTAGGGCCGAACCCGAAGCACCAACTCCCTTTCCCCCGAAGAGGTCACATAATATCCGATCCATCAATTCGAGGACAGAACCCTTTGGAGCCCGTTCGTCAAAGAGCAGACTACTTCATTTTCTCTGTTTGATACCAACAGGGAGTGACCTACATTCAACCCCCTTGTTTATCTTATTCTTTGTTATATTTGTTTTACATGCAATCCAGACATCATAATTATATTACGTAACGATGCGGCAAATTTGTAGACCATTAAATATGTAGGAATTTTAATTAGATATAATACAAAAAAATGAATGTAAATAAAAAATCAAGATAAAATTCCTAACTATGAAGATATCATATTATCAAAATCGATTTCATATCAGCCACCGCTTTTTGTTTTTTTACATTGTCATCAATTATTTTATTTGTTAACCTTCACGTTCTTTTCTGTTTATTGACTATTTTATTACTTTCTTTGATACTGGAATGTCCATACCATTTTTTATGATTCAGAACCGTAGATATTTGTGTGGAACACTACGCATCGCAAATTTAACAAGGCATCATATATAATGGAACATTAACCAGTTCTTTATAAAAAGTTAATAATATTGCTTTATAAACATTAAATAAAATAAATTGTTTTATAAAATAAATAAAAGATTATTTTATTTAACGTCTAGCATTGAGGCCGCTTTCTCTGATAGATGAATCTGGCAGGCTGTTGATGCGAGATTTTCCGCATTCGACCTTCAATGGTGGGATTTTTTATTTCGCAATGACATCTGAACTGACGGAATCTTGACGGTTTGGTTATTTTCCTTTATTTAGAGAGGCTCGCCTTTGATCTAGTGACACAGCCGTCTAGTTCGCAGTGTCTAGGTTTCTTTAAAGGGAGTAAACAATTCTTGTTTAAGCAGTCCTTCGGATGAGACGCAAAATGGGGATCATGTACGGTGCCAGGTACTCGTTAAAGATCCCTATCTTAAATATATCGGGACAGCCCAAATTTAGGGATCCAATCGTAACATCGTCTGATTATTCATAGTAGAGGTAAGTGAGTTAAATCAATAAACAAACAAACAGTATTATAAATGCATTGTTTCTTGGAGTTTACAATTTACATTCTAATGATTATTTGTTCATGTTTATCGTTTCAATGTCTAAATTTTGTACTTTTAGAGTACAATCGTGCATAGGTACATATATAACACCCGTTCCAGGCATCTGGTAATTCTACCTATCCGTAAGCTCCTCATCATTTATTTTATCTTTCCTCACTTTGACTATGGTTGTGTGGCATATGGGGGCCTCTCGATCAGGCTCGAGGAGAGCTTGAAGCGAATTATGAACTGTTCGCTTCGACTTGTCTTCGACGCCCCGAGGAGGTCTCATGTGTCCCGCCGTTACGCTGAGGTAAAGTGGCTTTTCCCATCTATCCGTAGACTTTACTTCCTTGGTTCTTTCTTATATCAAACAACAGCTCACAACATCCATCTTATATCTATAGTCTCCTACAATTCAAATCTTCTATCCAATCCCAGAGCACAATCTTCTATCCAATCTCGCCCTTCTGATCTTTATATCCCGTTCCCACAGAACCAACACTTTTGAGCGTTCCTTTCTAGCCCGTTCTATCTCTCTTTGGAGCTCATTCCCTCTCGATATCCGTCATGCGTCTTCTTTAACATCATTTAAATCCAAACTTTTCCTACATCTTCTAAATTCCCAATCAGATGCTTTATAATCAATAAATATATTCAACTTGATCGATTGATGAACTACTGTAAATATTCCTAACTCATAATGATATCATTTTTTTTTTATTATTTGATGCTATTATTTATTCACTTATTTTTCCATAAGCCTGTTTCTTTTTATTGTAAGTTTGTCTGTTTTTTTATTTTTATTTTGTATCACATTTTATGATTTTCTACTAAAACATACCTGTTAGTTATTTACTTTCAGGATATTATGTAATTATTGTTTTATTTTGATGTAGCCCTTTGGTCAGATATATATTTATTTTATTTTATTCATCTCTGTTGTTCAAAAGGGACCTGGTCCCAAAATAAAATTATTTTTCTATTCTATTCTACAACAAATAACTGAATATTGATACAGATATAAATCCATTAAACGGAAGGGGAGATGGCACGACGTGAAAATCTTGATAACGTAAAACCGGAATGGGATGGAAGGCGGATGGCTATTGGCAGCAGGTCGTAAAACCTGACGTGGCCAACTTCATGCCATCGCCAATAAATTTTAGATTTGCTCTTTCGCCGATTTTTTTAAGCTCAATAACCCTCGAAGTACTTTACCTCGGTTACATAAAGTATTAAAAGGATTTGTAAAAGAAATCGTTTCAACTTTATGGTACTTTGCGGTCCAACGTGTTTCAAATACTAAGTAATACAAAGCGGAAGAACAATTGCTTATTATTTCTTATCTAAGTATAATAATAAACAAATAAAAAACGTATACATAGTTTATTATAGATATACATATACATGTATATCTATAATAACCTTTATTTTATTATATTAGTTATTGATTTTTATATATTTTTATTTGAAAAGAAAAGATATATCCAGGACTGGGACTCGAACCCGGGTCGTCCAGATCGCTAGTCTGGAACTCTACCAATTGAGCTATCCTGGCTCTATCAGGCTCGCTCCCCGGTCATGGTCATATCCTTTCTTTTCACTGATCCGACGTCCCCGCGTTCTCGCAAGTTAGCGATGTATACGAGGGGAAGAATGTTCTTTGAACATTTATTCAATTTGGATCTTGTTGACATACGTCATTATAATTTATTTTATTATATTAGTTATTGATTTTATTAATTTTTAAATATTTTTATTTGAAAAGAAAAGATACATCGCAATCTTTCGAGAACGCGGGGACGTCGGATCAGTGAAAAGATGGATATGACCATGACCGGGGAGTGAGCCTGATATAGCCAGGACAGCTCAATTGGTAGAGTTCCAGACTAGCGATCTGGACGACCCGGGTTCGAGTCCCGGTCCTGGACATATTTAATAATATTTATAATAACGTTTGTTCTACAATACCTATGTACTATATAAGTCCGAGAATTGCCATGCCGAAGGTCCTAGGTTCCAATGCGATTGTACGTAGATGGTTTACTTAAAATACTGGCAGTTTGGGAATGACCCTAACTGGGGGAAAAAATGTGGTCGAGCGTGATCTGGAACAAATCACTTCTCTGCACAACCGTTTTCCTTGAAACAGTACAGTCTCTACCACTTACTGAACCAAATACCCTTCTTGTTGTGATTCAATGTTTCCCTGTTAGTAACCTTGAGAAATTGAGGTTTTGACATGGAAAAGGTAGAATGTAACAAACAAAAAAATTGTTCTCATTAAAAAAGTAGTAACTTATCGTGTCAATAACAGACTATTTTCCGATTGAATCTTTCATTTTTAGTTTTCAAAAGAGTTTTTTACTTCTCCTGAAACATTAGGTTTTCATGACAAAGTACCTTTTCCATGTCAACGTTTCAATTATTATTTAATGAGAACAGGCGTTAGGTCAGAGCTTCCGTGTTTTTGTTAAGGTAATACTTTCATTGAATATAATAATATCACTATAAACATTGAATTATATTGTTCTGAATATTAGTAATGATGTAACGTGATTTGGCCGAGACCACCAATCGCAGGATTTTTCCTCGAATCAAGGATACTAAAACGTGACCTCCTGATACCGTTCGGTCGATCCGGGACTATTAAACAATAAAAACTTATCTGTCACAGTCAGTCTTGAACCCAGGACCCTGAGATCAGTAGTACGATCCCCTATACACTAAGCTACCACGCCTCTATTAAAAAGATAAGTTGAAATAAATCGTTTAATACTTGATTATTCAAATCACAAATGTTCATAAAAGCTCCGAAGTAATTGCCGCAAATTAAAGATTACCGACTTGGAACGACTTAACTGCAATCACCCTGAACTCTGAACTTAAATCCAATCTCGATTTACAAATCGATTCTACGCCATGTAATTTCAGAATCGATACTTGAAACGATTTTGCAAATTATCTCAGAGTTCAGGCAATCAGTAGTTAACGATTAAATAACAACCTGCTTATTCAAGGCTACTCAAGAGTAATTTCTTCAATCTCTCCATCGGTTAATTTACCAAGCCATGAACCTAAAGAACTATAGAACTGTACAATCGTTGATAAATACAACCATTCAATCATATTTTTAAAAAATCATGATTAACTTAAAATATTTTTTTATAAAAATGGTATTTCTGGAAAAACAGAATTAAACAAGGAATATTCACACTTAATTAATTTTTTTTAATTACTTAATTCAGTTCATTGCTTTACGATTACCTAAAGTATCTAAAAAATAAATGAATGATAATCTGGATCTGGTTTCAGAGGAATATGAGAGAAAAATAATTGGAAAAAATATAAAATAATAATAATAAAATATTAAATTTATAAAAATAAAAGAACGAAGAAACAAATTTTTTTAAAATAGACTGGAAATAGTGTTCAGAGATATTTCTATAATTCGTATTCAAGTGAATGTCTGTTTCTAAAATTAATTTTAAAAGGACTTGAGGTACTTAAAATAAAAAATCATGAGTAAAATCTTAAGACCATCGGAAAGATAAGAACTAGTATACAAATATATCAGAATATATATATATATATATATATATATATATATATATATATATATATATGTATGTATTAGTTATTCTTATCTACTTTATTATTCTTCCATTACCCAATTTCTGCTTATTGTAAATTTGTATTCTATTATTTATTTATTTTTTTATATTTATATTTATATGTATATATGTATGTATATATATATATTTTTTTTTTTTTAGAACATACGTTTTAGTTCATATTTGATTTCAGTATTCCAATAATGTAGCCGTCTGGACAGATATATTTCTATTAATTTCTAAGCTCGTGTTATGCTAATTTAATTAATTCATGGAGATACATTAATAAATTGTATAATATGAGTCAACAATTAAATAAAACTGCTCTTCCTAAAAATATATTATTTATTCGTTGATCATAGATATTGTAATATAAACATTCTATGATATATTGGGAAGTAACTGATAGATGATAAATTGATCAATTCTTTGGAACTTGTAAGTGCACCCTATCCATTACAACTTACACCTGTCATTTTATATTTATTTTAGTGTGCTATTTAATGTTTTTACTAAAAGCTCATTTTTTCACGGTCAGGGAATGAATATGAGACTAACCTAGTCTCGAAACGTCGCCTAAAGAAGTTGAAATAAACTGACTGAAACTCAAGAACCAAAACATAATATATATATATATATATATATATATATATATATATATATATATATATATATATATATATATATATAATCGTAACAATAATAAGGATATTGTTCTTTCTCGAATCTATAATAAATAAATACAGTATAGTAACCTAGAATATAATAGGATAGATAATAATATTAATAAACGATCTTCAAGTGATTTCGTAAAAAAAATACAAGTTGGATTTCTTACTTCTGGATTTTCTCTATTTCTGGAAATCAGGAATGATAAAAAAATAAATAAAACTATCATGAGAGTTTTTTAAAATAGGTTTTGAGAACAGAAGGACTCTAAAGAAGAACAAACACAATAACGGATTCAAAGTGGTTGGTGCGAGTAAAAAAGAATGAGGTTGTAGGAAATGTAGAAGGAATGTTGGAAAAACCAACAATGGATCGAAATGGGTTACGTAGCCTCTAGCAGATCTAATAAAAAAAGCTTAGCTATTTTAAGTACACATTTCGCCGAATTTTGGAAAGATCATGGGAGGAAGACGTTGCTGAATACGAAATTGATTATGCGACGGCGGAAATGAACTTTGAGGAACAAGATGAATAATCAAGAACAAGAGAGAAAGGAATTTATAACTCCTAAATTTTTAAAATAAAAAAATATTTCCCCCAGGATTCAGACCTTTTCATATTAATTCTATATTTAGATATGCGGAACAATAGAATGTAAATGTAAGAGAATCGTAGGTGTTTATAACTAATATAAGACTCGAATTAAATACAATGGAGCGTCGTTCACCGCAACGTCAGTTATCCGAACGTTCGATTAACGGAACTGTTTTTTTTCCAAATATTATTTTAATCTATTGGTACTAAAAAGAATTAGAGATCTAGCTGCCATGAAGAGGAAGTCAATATTGAAGCAGACAAGTATTAAAACGTTCTTTAAGAACTAATTAGGATAAATCTTTGCATAAATTATATTTTATTTTACATACTTGTGAATAAATATACATGTACATACATATTTTCGTTCTTTGCATTGTGTTTCTTTTTTTTCGTTCATTTTTCACTATGTACATATATTTTTACGTAAATAAATAATCATGCTTTTTATAAACTTTTATTAATTGTTTTAGATTTTCCTTTCACGCATGTTTTTATATATATATATATATATATATATATATATATATATATATATATATATATAACACAACAAACTTCTGCAAAGAAAGTAAGAGTAAGAAAATATGTATGGATATATGGATAGGCACAGGAGGAAAGAGTAAGAGGAACCCCACTTACTGAGTTTAGTGGAGCTTAGTCTAGGGCGTATAAAAGAAGTAACTAACTTTCCATGAAGTAGAGGAAATCAGCTGTAACACTACAATCCATGTTATCTTTGATTCAGTACTTGGTTATATCAAATTAAAAAAAGAAGTAAAAAGTACATACTGCACTTTTTCTAAGCAGGGAGGTGACAATCTTTGCCATCAGCTTTTTCCTGCAAGTAAGGATATCCATATTATAGGGCTGAGTGAGCCCCAGGAGGGCCTCCCCATCCCTTGACTTCGATTCACGATTGATTTACAGAACAAATAATAAACCGACCACAACCTGTCTGGAAGCGTACTAACCTTAATGGAGCATAAAATATCTCATTCCTGAATCTGATATTTTTTTTAAATTATACATATTCAATATATTTGAAGCATCGGTAAAATTAAAAACGTAATAAAAGGAAGCGAATTTTAAGATAAATAAAACATGAGACAAATAAAATGCAAATAAAGCTCCTGAATAATTCAAATAAACTTGATTAAGTGAAACCAGTTTTAATCCCTCAAAGAATTAATAAAGTTCACAAAATTGGAATTGATATTGTAAACAAAATTTAACAAAAAAACATATTCAACCCATTGCTGTTTTGCTCTCCACGAAGAATTTATCGAAAACTAATTACTTGATAATAATTAACTCCATAAAACAAAAAGTGGAGGAACGGGGGAAAATAGTGTGCATTGTTTTGTTTTTTTTAATTCCCTTTGTAATATATATTCAAATAAATAATGTAGAATGAATAAATAGAGGTATAACTTTCATCTAAAAGTATATAAAATTTATAAGAAAGACTAGCCAAAAAGCTATCGTCAGAAACGTTACAATTTTTATGTGAGCGGTGGAGTTAATCGATTTCGCAAGTGAAAAAAGTAATACATTTAAATTCAGAGTTTAAATTTTTAATTGTCTTATCACTGAAAAAGTTAGCTAATATATATTTTTATTACAAATTTTTCATAAAAATTAATATTAACAGTTATATTATATTATTATTGTCGATTAATTCGTCAGCGGTGTAAATGATGACTTCTTCATCAGCTGTATGTGAGGGCTCGTCATTTCGATTTCTTCGCAAGTTTTTGAAGTAATCTGTTTAACGGGAGGAATGAATTTCAGCAGATCCACCAGGTCTCTCTTTTTTCCCCTTGTTACAGATCTACCTTTAGGATATAATAAAGGCTGACCCACATTTTTCAAACTTTATTGTCTATCTGCCTGTGGCCTATCTGATTTCCTTAGATTGCATTAAAATTTGAATCTTCATTATAGTCACATTTAAATTGGGAAAGGTTTGGACCTTTCAAAATAGATGAAATCCATCATTTAGCACTTCCTAGTGGGTTTAAACGTTATTTTTGCTACGATTTTCATTACAGTATGGAGCTAATCAAAATGACCTCTGAAAAAAATTATTTATTATTCAGTGGGTATGAAAAACTTTGTCGTTTAATGGTGTTAGCCTTTATTCTTTGGTAAAGGTTTTATTAATATAAAAAGTTATGACTATACGAAGTGTTTTTACACTTTAATTTAAGATTTTTCAAAAAATGGAATTAGTCAATGTGTGCAGTGAACCGCTCAATTATTACTAGCTTTAAATGTTAATTAAAGTAATTAAGTCGTGAAAAACTACTAGTAATTGTTTATTATTGAGATGACTTTAGATTTTCATTGTAGAAACTAATAAATACATCAAGGAATGACTATTTAGAATGACGTGTGGGAAGCAACGTTCGCATCACGCGATGTATAGTTATTTATTAAACAAGCTTCCATGTCCGTTATTCAATTCGTCTTTATTCCCAGAGCATAAAAACGTAATTAGAGCTGTTCGAATAAAATGTTGCATAAATTTCACTTGTAGAATATTCATCCAAATGTTTTAAGTGGTGTAATATTTTATCGGCACTGCCAAGCAATGGGTCGAGAAACTATCCTTTAATGAAGAAAATATTACGGATGGAGGTAAAAAAAAATTCTCATAAATAGGGAGAACTGTTTATTGGAAATCCAACGTTTCGACCCACATTGAAGGTCTTCTTCAGGGCTTATATTGGGCTAAATTCTTTGTTCAATCTTTTTTCGTCAATTCTTTGATTAGTTTTTTTCATTCTCCATCCGTTAAATTATAAGATTGTTTAGCGTCCAATTAGAGATTTAATTTTTATGGTAATGTAACTGATTATATATGAAACACATATAAGATGCAGCAGATTTTGTTCAACCTACCGCGGAACTATAATCGATGTTATTAATAAAACAAATTCAGTTTATTTGTATCCGCTTTAAGAAGCCCATTTCTACACTTTTTTTTTTTTTTTTCCTCATCAGTATTTTTAATGCACTTATCCCCATCAAATGAACAGAACGCACTTGGCCAACCTACCCCATACGATAATCAGCCCCTTTCCTCTCGTAGTAATTATTTAAATTAAATAATAAATTACGAACACTTTATTTATTTATTTTTATAGACTAAAATTTTAAAATTTATTAAATTGTACTTGCCATGGAACTACCGACGAAGAATCGGAAAATGTGATAAACATATTTTTGCTGTTTATGTTGAACAAATTCAAGTTAAACTAGAAACTGGGTTACCAAAATGTCTAGCTGCAACTTCTATATTGATTTAGTAACTTTATCCCCGATTTAGAAATTTATTTATTTATCAAAATCAAATCCGAAGTCAAGTTTATCGGATTATCTTTCAATGCTTGTCTTTAAAAGTTCAATGAAAGTTCTTTATATACATTAAAATAATTACGTCAATATAACTTCTTGATTAATGGCCCCTCAATTAAAAATACCTCCCTCCACAAAGGTTTCAGAAGCAGTACAATCTTATCAGAACTGAATTCAAGTAGTGGTATTATATGGTTGAAGTGTTTTTTTCACAACAATGAGTCCTGTAGAACAAATCTGATACTCAGGATTACAATTCGACAAACTTTTTAAGTTGGAATTCAAAAGACTGAAAAGATAAGAAACTGCTCGCCGTTTCAGGCTACTTCAACACTTACTAGGCAAACGCTCTAAGCACCCAAGTAATTACAAAAGACTCATATACATGACTATTATAAGACCTATTTGGACTTACGGAGTAGAGCTTTGGGCCTCCACTAAGCTGTCGAATTCCTCTTCAATCCACTCCTGGCAATCCAAAATCCTTAATGCTCTTTACATTGTTACGAATAACGTAGTCCTTAATGTCCGGTTTATTACTGATTTGGCCCGAATCCGATACCAATCTTTTCATGAAAAACTTCATTCCCACACAAACCCACTAGTTTCAAACCTTGTTATTTGATTACTATCACTGGGTAGTTTCTATACTTTCTTTATCCATGTCTCTACGTATCATTCCTGCCATTTTCTTGTTATATTGTTTAATACGGGGAGCGGAGTAGCTCAGTGGTAGAGCACTGAGTTGCCATGCCGGAAATCCTGATTCAAATCTCTCTACAATGTAGTGAACCCCAGACCCGTTCACGGGTTGTAGCGGTACAGGTTTTTTTTGTTTTGTTTAATACAGTTATAAATTTCAATGAATAAATTAATTTTAAAAAAGTGTTTTTTTTTACTAACTCCTATTAAAGTATATTTTCATTACAACAAAATTAGTTAATTTCTTATTATTCCAATTTTTTTTTTCTAATACGAACACCTGAATTAAGATGTCCTTAATAGTAATATACTTTCATTCATCGATTCCTGAAGGTTGAATTTTAGAAATAGAAAGTGTTGACGTCCATTTCGTGGGGGGACGAAATGGAAGACGAAGATTAATGGCCGCAATGGCGTTGTGATGACTCCATGATGAAGAATGATTCACCTCGGAGTCGACCTTGTTGTCTAAGAGGAATCCGTTAGTACAATAACATCATTATATTATTAATATTATTATTATTGTTGTTGGTTAAGCCACAACATTAACAACAAAGTTTGCTAGAAGTAGAATAATTGAGGCATTAGCGTGGAAAAGTAAGTAATTCATGAGACTGTAGCTTTACAAGAGAAGCAAAAAACTGTTTGGACAACTTTAAAAAAAAGTTTCAATTGGAAAATAGTAACTACCACCGTTCATAGAAACAAAATCACTACCAGTTTTGACTTACTCCTCTTTCTATCCTATTGATTTGCTTAATTACAATATTTTTAAAAAAACACAAAAAAATTATTGTTTTTTATTTACTACCTTTATTAGAATTATCGCAAAATAAACACGTCAATTAGATCGCTCATAAATATTTCTTCTTCGGGTTTTATTGATCTGCATTTCGTTCCTTATATAACTTGTTTTTTCATTTTAAAGTATATATTCATTTCAACAAAATTAGTTAATTTCTTATCATTCCAAAATTTTTTTTCTAATACGAACACCTGCGTACCTTATTAATCATTTATAGTAAGATGTCACTAATAGTGATATTCTTTCACTTGTCATATATTCATATCACTTGTCATATGGTCATAGTGATATTCTTCATTATATAACTGATCTTCGTACCTCCATAGAAATGTGCAATACGTTAAATTAACAAGTATGCAAAATGTGTTTCATTTTAAACTGTTTAGTATTGCATAGACAACAGTCGATAATATTAATATATTTATTGAATTTAGATTAGAGAGGAAAATAGTTGACTGGAAGATTCTAATGAAGAATAAATTGGTCAGGGGTGCAGTCAATAATATTTATTTATTTATTATTTATATTTCTATGCATTTCTTCTATATTTATACATTTATATAATTTTTTGTATTAATATAAATCATATTTATATTACTTCCCACACGTAAATTATCAAACATTTTAAATCATTACCTGTTATTTAACGTTATTTTCCATACTTTCTATGAATTTCTTCTATATTTATAAATTTACATCATATTTTGTATTAATATTTACTCACATTTATATAACTATCTATACGTAAATTATCATTCATTTTATATTTTTAACTGTAATTTTCCATGCTTTTTAAGTTACACCAGTTTTACATTTGTACCTTTTTTTGTATTTTCCATATGTTATCTTACTTTTTCCTTTCTCATCTTTCTTACTTTGTATATTTCTTTACATAATCACCTTTTTGTACACACATTCTGTCATTTTGTTATTCATATATATCCTTTATAATCTATCCGACGCTATATTTCTTTACATTTCATAACTCTTTATGTTATTCTATAATTCTTAGTACTGCAATGTTCTTATAGTTATTTTCTGTTTTTCCTTCTTTACACCTGAAGGCCGAAACGTTGGCACTAGTAAACAATAAGTTTTTCTTATTTGGTGTTATTATTGACTGCACCCCTGACCAATTTATCCTTCATTAATTGAATTTACAATCAATTATAACTTTAAGAACTTGAACAAAACATTAATAACATGAAATAATAATAAATACTTGCTTATATTTTATGTTATTAATGTTTTGTTCAAGTTCTTAAAGTTATAATTGATTGTAACTTAATCATTAATAATTATAACTTAATCATTGATATAATATTGATATTGATTATAACTTAATCATTAATAATTATTAATGATATAGTAATTGGATTTAGAATCAACTGCTAACTTTAAAAACTACAACGAAGCATAGATAAAATAAACTCATAATAAAAGCAGAAACTTTGGTCAAATTTTATCTTGGAATGTTCATAATACTGGGTAAATAATAAAGAAATGTATGCGATTTCAAAAAAGTTTTTATGATGTACTTATGAGGACTTCCCAAATAAAAATTATTTACTAAGAAAAATAAAAAAAAAACAGTGCCCCTGCGACCCATGAATGAAGGTAGAGAATCTATTGTTTGAAGTTTTTAGTTCTCAGGAAAACAGAGAAAAAACTTTTAAAAACAAATTTATTTATTAATGGATCAGAAAAAAACAACAACTAATCACTACAACATATGAAGTTCTTGAGTTAAGCTTATGCTAAGGATTGTACTGTATTTAATACAACGGTTGAGCAGGAACGTGATTTATTCGAAATAACACTACACCTTCATGTTTTCCTCCAATTAAATGTACCCACTTTAAACCCATCCAAGAGGATGGTGAGCCCCAGGAGAGTCAAAAGATACCAAAGGATCGATATATACTTATTAAAAAATTAAATAAAAATATGAGTTTACAACTTACAGATGGTAATCTACAATTAGATAGAGGACAAAAATCTTCAATTTCAGGCTGATTTTTGAAAGATTAAGTTGACTCAAAGACTTATTCATACAACATTAATGTATTATTGTTATCAAAAAACAATTATATTTACTTATTATATTTAATTCTCACACGGGGGGTAGAGACTGTGCTTTTAATTTTTTTGTTTGTTCATTTAACGTCACTTTATGCTGCTATGGATAATTGGACGACGCTACAGTGGGAGCTCTAAATTTGTTCCTATCCAGGTTTAATTAGGATAGGGATTTTTAACGAGTACCTGACATCGTACATGCTCGGGACCCCTGTGTAACCTCCCTTCCGAGGGAAAGCGTAACCAAGGATTTTTTACTCCCTTTAAAAAATCCTAGGAACACCTGCCGGGCTACGAACCCGCGATCTTGGGCTTAGTAGTTTGTTACGCTAACCACTAGACCACAGGTCGCCCCTGCCTTAAATTTTTTTTGTATAAGTTAATTCGTTGTTTGAACTTTTCGAAAGATATCTTCATTCGTAAGATTTGGCATTCTGAATTAGACTAATTTCGGATCCGGCTGTCTCATAAATGCACGTATACAAACTTGATATCCTTGGACTGTGCAGACATAACAAACCAGTCACGAACCTGCCCGGTAAATATTTTAAAAGATAACCATAAATTTTCAACATTGCTGATCTGCCTTCGTCTCGATTAAATGAGATCCAGAGTCACTGAATTAGTTTTTTTTTAATGCTCCGACATATTATTGAGAATGCTTGTTATCTTTCAGGGATAGTCTTGGTCTATTAAACGAAATTCCGTGGCTATAGTGTTTCGTTCTATAAGTTTAATACATATATTATTTAATATAACGAGTAAAATAATTTATAAACGATTTCAACATTTAAAAAAAGTACCACTACAACCCGTGACCGTTATAAACCGTTTTTTGTGTGTAATTACGAGATTTGCAGAAGTTTACTATAAGGTATTATTATAAACTTTAAACAAGACAGTGAACTGCTAATATTTACCTGTCTATATATATATATATATATATATATATATATATATATATATATATATATATAGACAGATAAATATACATATATGGTATATATACAGGTGTCTATACATATTGTACCACTACAGCCCATGAAGAGTCTGGGGTTCAATGCATGGTAGTGACTGTACTGTTTCATGGACTACGGTTCTGCAAGGAGGTGACTTGTCCTAGATCACACTCAACATCAGATCTCCCCCCCATCTTATTTTGGGTATCCTATTTATTATAACATTTTATAGAGGCTGGGTAAGCCACGGGAGGATCCTAGATGTCATATGATCCATCTCCAGCCGCAAAAAGACTAAATAAAAGTATAACACAAAAACCAACCATTAATTTCTTATAAATTATATGAAACGATAAAAGTAAAATTTTAATGATGGTATTTAATGAAATTTATAACATTAACAATTTACAATAGATTAAACTGTTGTTATGAAGTTTAATTTAACTACTAGCCAATCATTTAATTATTAACTAAAACAGTTTGACATGAATATAGACTGACCAAATCAAGTGTAAGTATGATTCCACATAATTAATGAATATACATGTTCACTAGACAGATAAAAACAGACATTAAAAGTACAAAATGCTGGAATATATATATTTTTTAAATATTTTATCATTTCATATTAAAATGAAAAATGATTTTTTTGAGTTTTTCTCTCACAGCCCTTGATTTATTTCTATTTTTGCATTATTACATACATAGTGGTAAAACACTGAACTGCAGTGTCGAAGGTCCCAAGGTTCGAATCCGGCTGTGGCAGCTGTTATTTTATGAGTTAACAGGCTCGGATGGATCATTGGGGTTCTGGGGCTGTGGGGCTCATTCAGCCTCAATAAAATAGGTACCCTTTATTGAGGGATAAACCCGGCAGTTAAGCGTGATTTCGGAAGACAAATCACCTCCCTGCACTATCGTTGTCCAGGAAAGGGTTTAGTCTCTACCATCTACTGGACCCAAGATCCTTAATGGGCTGTTGCAATAATGGGTTTAGATAAAGCACAATAAGTCAAAATAATTAACTGAGAGATGCTCTATATTTAGATTAATGGGATCGTTAAAAGATCTAAATATTGTAATAATATTACAACATAAATAATAATGAATATTGCAGGAACGCATTAGGAGTACAAGAAATATACTGTTCCATTTATAGAATGCACCAGTTTTATGCTATGTTGAGTTTATAAAAATTATAGAAATGTTCAAGAATAAAAACAGAAAAAAGGTAAGCAATGAAAGTGTTCCAAAGGAAGAGAAAAAAAATAATTGGGTAAAAAAAGTGTTGATAGCAGGTTTTGGCCCGTGAAATTCAAGGCAGGGTCCTTATCTCTGAGCAGCCGAGCCGACCATCTTCTTTTCCCTCCACACTTAGGCTAACAGTCAAGCAAGAAACTAGGGGGTTAATATCACTAAGAGAAATGGCATAAGATTCAACAATTTACCTTACGAGAAGGCTAAAAAGCACACTAAAGAAAAAGCTATTTTTAAGGAAATTCAGGACAGTTAAATTTGCAATACGTTGAGTTTCATTTCATTTAACGTTTTTTATCAACCCTTATTTATTATTAGTTGAATATGCAAATATGAAGAAGAAAATAAATCGGGTAGACTATAAATTCCTGAAATAGCCATAAACGGACGTTTCGACCCACATGTAGGTCTTCTTCAGGGCTCAATGTAAGAGACAAAAATATTTGTTTACCTTCCCAAAATTTTTATAATGCACTTTGGGTGCGAGTACTCGTGTCTAATAAATATTTTCTTTTAATGAATAGCGGTTAATAAAATAATGGCCTAGACCTGCTCAGAAAACATAAAAAATAATTGGTTAAATTAATTATTAAAAAAATTTTAGTAAAAAAAAAACCTAAAATTCTATTAGTATTTTTCAGAATAAAATTACCAGGCTTTCTAGATAACGCGAAATTTTTGATGGTAATGACTAATTGAAATATTTGGTACGACCAATAAACAAATAAAAAAATAAACACCACTATACCCTATGAAGGGTCATGGGTTCAGTATGTGTTAGAGACTGTACTGTTCCTAGGTTACTAACTGTATAACGGTTGAGCAACCAAACGATTTGTCTATGATAACATTCAATTAAGGGTATCCATGTTATAGAGGCTGGGCGAGCCCAAGGAAGGTCTGCGGATCCCACAGGGTGCCGACCCCGGCTGGTAACAGATTAAATATTTTATCTACCACAGCTAGATTTAACTCCATCGGCACGGCAACTCAGCGCTCTACCACAGAGCCATCTCGCACCCCAATAAACAAATAATAACGGTTATTGATTAATCATCACAAATATTTATTGTTCGCTAGAGATTACAACCCGCTCAGTATTTTTACTTCTTTCCAAATCATTACTTTTTTAGTTTATTATTTTCAATAACTTTAAATTGACCAAGATAAAACACCTTTAGTTCTCTTCCTTTGTCAAATTTTGTAATTTTGAACTACGAAAAATCAAGAAATTTACTAATTAAAAAATCCGTCAGTGCGCTCTAAAGACGAAGAGGATGAGAGGATGACAGTAATAGATATAATGTAAGTTAGAAATATAAAAAATAATCATGTGAAACAGAAGACACCTTGTGATGTAGGTCACAAGTATGAGGGTGAACTTATAACTAATAACCTACAAAAACTAAAAAGATAAAACAAATGAACAAAGAGAAACTAAAGTAAATAAAGAAAATGCTTAAAGTGGGTGGGAGGGAAAAATCCTTCACTCAGACCATTTTCTTCCCCATATTTATACCGTCAGTAATAAATATGTAATAAATATATTATATATATAATATATTATGACAACGGATGCCAACTTGAAGGAATTGTTGAACACAAAATATGGGCAAATAAAAGTCACGAAAAAGTTTAAATACCTTGGGGAGATAATAGGTAACAACGGAACAGATATGGCATCCCTGGAAGAAAGAATACTCGTAGCTAAACTGGAAAGACTGAACTTTGCCACAAGAAACATGTACACCAAGAAAAAGTTGTGCTCCAATGCAAAAATAAGGCACTACTGTACAGTAATAAGACCAGTAACACTGTATGGTATGGAAACAGTCAGCCTTCCTAGCCTGAAGAAGGTCCTGAAGATTGAGAGAAAAATTCTGAGGAGGATTCATGGACCCAAAGTAACACAAGAGGGGTATAGGCGAAAATCCAATGAAGAAATATACAAAAATTTGGAAGATCTTGAAACAGTCATCAGACCAGAAGAGGTTCTACGCCCACATGGTCAGAATGAACAATGGGAGGCTGAACAAAAAATATTTAATAAAGTATTAAGCTATACGGGTATAGGTGGATATGTGAAGCAAATAAAAGAGGAGCTGGATCGGCTAAAAATCAAGGATGAGGACTGCGTGGATAGAGGACTTTTCGGGAAATAACTAAAAGAGGTTGGGGTTCTTGCGGGAAGGAAGAAGATACGAGGGAGAAGATGGACTAAAGAAGAGCGAGAGGAACAGTCCAGGAAGATGAGAGTATTGGAGTAGACGAAGGTGTGAAGAAGATTTGAGTGATATTCGCGTGGTCCTTATTGGCTGATTCGTGGAAAAATATATATATATATATATTAATATAAAATATATGGTTTAATAACTAAAACATTAAATTAATGAGTTGTTTATTTAAATTGTTAACTAATTATACTTCGAATATTATCATTTAAATGCAGCTACAAACATTCAGTTACATTACAATGTTGTTTATAACAATTAATTTCTGTACCGCCAGTTGTTTTATCCTAAAATAACCTTAATACAGTCTTGCTTCCTTTATCATATATTTTTAACCCCTTCATTGAATTAAGATTTTTTTTTTACTTCATATCTCTTTAGTTTGTTTTCAGAAATTAAAATTATTCGACCATTACACATATAGAACTTATTCAACGGATTTACACGGCTTGAAAATTATCTTTATAAAATTGAAGGAAAAAAAAATAACACACATAGTCTACTTCAAAACCAATCTCCAAGGGGTTCTTCAGAGAGCCTGTGGGGAAATCTAAAGAAGAAGGAAGATAGAATGGCACATTCAGAGGAGAATGCGAAAAGCACAAGAAAAACTTCTCATACATAGAAAGAAAATCGATCGGACATCAGACCTAGATGAAACGTCAATTTAATAATAAGAAAGAACTATTGCCGATATTTTTTCTGTTCATATAAGACATAGATAAATGTTCATATCATTAGTACCACTACATAGTTGGGTTTATTATATGGTAATATAATGCACAATATCTGGAAAAACTGTTGTCCAGGTAGGTGATTTGTCCCACATCAAGCTCAACCGTCAGGTTTTCCTACAATTAAGGGTAACCATTTTACAGAGGCTGGGTGAGTGCTGGAATCCACATGATCCAACCAAAGTATTTTCTTCTTTTCTCATCTTACGCCTGAAACAATTAACCACTATAACGCCATCTTCACTTGACATAGTTTTTGTAACTGAAGAGTTGAAATTGTGTACCCACCAAATTTTCATCGCCCAGGTCAAAATATCTGCTGCTGTTACTGAACTTTCCTAGCGATGAATCCTCCCAATATATTCCTTACGATATATCACTTATCTTATATCGCCTTAGTGTGAACCCGGGGTAAGACTTCGGCTCCAAATCTTAATAGAGGTTGTGCAAGGAGGGATCCAGCCGAGATCCAGCTTTTTACTGGTGTAGCTCAATTTATATAGGCTAGATGAACCCCAGTAAGGTCTCTAGATCCTTAATAGTTGACTCACGACTGTAAATACAATTAGTAAATTATCTACCACAGCATCAATAACCCAGTATCCTACATACTGAGTCTCATCACTCCCATTCTTCAACATACGGAAATGACGAATACTTAATCAGAGTTGATGTACTAATCCTTCTAGAGCTGGGATCTTGAAGCTAAGCATGATTAAAGACGAGATAATTTTCTAATAATTCGGAGGAAGCAAGAATGATTAGCCGGGTGAGTTATATAGCTCATCAACCATGGCGGCACCCGTGCTCCTTCTTTGTGTTCCTTCTCTACTGAGTCATTAGTTAGTTCATGGCGCTGAGCTCTACTTCCTGGTTATGGTTCGATAAATGGTTAGCTGTTAATTTTGGGGGGTTGATCAGTGTATAGAGTGATAAGTTGCTGTGCTGAAGGTTTCGCGTTCCAATCCGGCTGATAAATTATTTAATCTGTTAACAGCCAAGGATGGATCGTTGGAATCTTCAGATCCTCTGGAGTCCCACCGAGTTTTTTTTATGTGAGTACCCTGAATTGCAGGTGAAACCTGGCGGGTGAGCGTGGGCTAGGAAAGTATTACATAAAAGTTAATCAATGATTTATTAACTGTCATATAAAATTAAATAAGGAAATTCCGAGACGTAGAATTGAACATAACTATTAATCTGATTTTTTTTTGTAAATTTATATTTCTCCTATAATTTCTCTGAAAAGATGTAGGTAAAAATACGCAACGATTTCTAAGAATACCAAAATTATTAATCATATTATTAAATTACGTTTGTAAGTATTCTATTTGTTTTTTAACTGCATGGTGTATTGTTTTTAAATGTGCATTTCAACTATTTCAATATTTAGGGGAGGAAAGAGGGATTGAGGCTTATATAATAACCTGTAAATGAAACAATGGACAAGGGGAAAACTGTCTTATTTTCGGGATTTTCTGTTTCCCCAACAAACGACAGAACACACAAAAGTTTTCTGGAAGGAGGAAAGAAATAGAAGGAGAGAAGTCTATTAAATGTCAGCTACAATCTTGCCCTCGCCCTTCCAGTGTTAATTTTTTTTGTGTGTAATTACGAGATTTGCAGAAGATACTTATAAGATATTATTATAAACTTTAAACAAGACAGTAAACTACTAATGTTTATCTGTCTTTATATATATATATATATATATATATATATATATATATATATATTTATATAAAATAGTGAAAAAAAAATGTCTATAAAAAAGTCGAAACAGGTTAAAATTTAAAAAATTAAAGTTTTTAAATGTCCACACATTTTCTGAAAGATTCAAAATACCTTCAATCAATAAAAAAAAATTTCTATAAAAACGTCGAAACAGATTTTTATTAAAATTAAGGTTTACAAATGTCCAGACATTTTCTGGAAGATTCAAAATACGTTGATTAAGTTATTACGACTAAAAACTCTTAAATAAAATAACTTAATGCTACATTACGTTTCATCGTAAAGGAGGTATACTAAAGTAGTGAACTTTAAATTCTTTTTCTACTTAGAATGTTATATACATTTTTTCCATGTTTTGTATTGTACATTTCAGAAAAATAAAAATAAATGGGGGTCAAGAAGAAACTACATTTTTTGAAGGTCGATATTGACCATTTAAAGTGAAAAACAAAAGATGTGTGTTTTCTTTCTTATATATATATATATATATATATATATATATATATATATATATATGTGTGTGTGTGTATATACAAACTGTACCACTACAACCCGTGAAAGGTCTGGGGTTCAGTACATGGTAGAGACTGTACTGTTTCTTGGACAACGGTTGTGCAGCGAGGTGATTTGTCCTGGATCACACTCAACTGCCAGATTTTTCCACTTATTTTGGGTACAAATTTTATAGAGGCTGGGTAAGTCCCAGGAGGGTCTTAAATCCCAAAAGATCCATCTCCGCCCGCTAACAGATTATGTAAAAGTCTTCCAATGAGCGGGAGTTGAACCCTCGGCATGGCAACTCAGCGTCCACTAGTCTTTAAAAAAAAAGACCTAACAAGAAATAAACGTCCAGTGTTAAAATTAAAATTAAAATTAACCTACCTATTCAAGGAAAAAATCGATCCTTAACCAATATTTACTAAACCATTTATTCCTATTATTTTAAAGTCAAATAAAGAATAAAAAAACCTCTACCACTATAACTCATCAAGGATTCAAGGGTCTTGGGTTCGGTACATGGTAGAGACTGTACTGTTTCTAAGACGATGTGTAGGGATAGGACTCGGACGTGTCACTCCAGGTTTTTATCCCAATTATGAGTACTCTTTATAGAGGCTGGTTGAGCCCGAGGATGGTCTGCAGATCCCACCTATTCCATCTGAGGTTTTCAAAATGTTTAATTTCTAAAGGCGGATTTAAATCAGCGATCTTAAGCACAGCAGCTCAGCGCTCTACCACTGAGCTACCACACTCTCAATATTGAATACAAATTTAAAATACAGGAGGAGATATAAACGATAGATAGCTTGTATGTCTTTCAATAGTTGATGAACCACTGCTATTTTTAATGTACATATATTTTAAATAGTTATTATAACATAACAGAATTTACTATAATTTTGTTTTTACTGATAAACAATTATATATTAAAAAATTAATTAAGCATGAAAGCATGAAGTGTTATTAGATAATATAAAAAATGTTTTTACTTAGTAGTTAATGAATTGAGGAAGGAGGGCTTTTAAGAGTAAAAAACGGTTTATCTCGATATCCGGCAAAACTACAAGTCCTATAGAAAAAAGTTAAATGGCAAAGTTGTAGGTAAAAGATCTACAACTTTAGTATTTACACTTTTTTTTCACATAACCCCAAAATTTATGTGAACAAAACAAATAACCAAGTTTTTGTTTTTTTTATTTTTATCTTTTACAAAAAAAAAAAATTTCACGAAATTTGGTGAAAACTCACCTATTTTAGTCCCAAACACACTCTAATTTTATTATTTAAAATATTAATTTGTTCACCTTATTGTTACTTATATATCGAAAAAGCACGCTAATTTTCAATCGAAAATTCTCACGCTAAAATATCTTCTTTTTTAAAAAAGTCGGTGGGCTTTTTATTTGTTGAAATCCCTAAATTCTGATGGTGTAAAAAAGACAAAACAATACGATGGTAATGTAAATGCATAAATGCAACGATATTTTTGAAGGATTCATATTTGAAACTATTAGACGTAAAAAATAGATCTTTTACATTTCCGGAACCTGGGTTGAGAAAATAAATGTCATCATTATTTGAATTTAATTGATTCAAAATGACCAAAAGATCAATATCTTGATCCACAACAATGACAGTTTTATTAGTATCTCTGGCGATTTCTATCGAGGTCTTGTACATTGTACATAATGATTAAAAAAAACATTTTTGGATTTGAGATTGTTTCGTTTCTTTGCATTTTCTGAGAACATTTACCGTAGTAATGTATATTTTTTTACACCATCAGAAATTAGAGATTTCAATGAATAAAAAGCCCACCGATTTTTTTAAAAGAGCAGATATTTCGACGTGAGAATTTTCGATTGAAAATTAGGGTGCTTTTTCGATATTAAGTCAAAATAGGGTGAAAAAATAAATATTTTAAATTAAAAAATTATAGTGTGTTTGGGACATAGAAAGGTAAGTTTTCACCAAATTTTGTGAAAAAAAATTTTTTTATGTAAAAGATAAAAATAAAAAAACAAAAACTTGGTTATTTGAATTTTTCATATAAACTTTGAGGTTATGTGAAAAAAGTGTAAATACAAAAGTTGTAGGTCTTTTTATTACCTACAACTTTGCTATTTAACGTTTTTCCATAGGACTTGTAGTTTTGGCGGAAATCGAGACAAACCGTTTTTTACCCTTAACCCCCCCCCCCCTTCCACTTCCCGACCTCAGATCGCCTGTAAATTATTTTTCCTTTCATTTTTGTTATATTCTCTTCCTTTTCCAATGGGTTTCACCCTACTATTTTTTTTTTCACTTTTTAGCATTTTCAAAGTCTTTTGCACTGGTCTATGAGTTAAATATTTAAAATCTTTAAAAAAAAACTTAATCTTAGTATTTTTATTAAAGTATGTAAATATTTATAAAAATCCATTAATTAACCAGAGTTATTAGAACAATAATTCAGAATTGAGTATAAATTAATAATAATATTCTTAACACAAGGAACTTCGTGTAATTTTTTATTACGTTCAAAATCGTGTATACTTAAAAAGGTTATCATAAAGTCTTCTAAAACTTTTTTATTTATCCTTATACTTATAAAAGGAATTGTTCAATTAAAAAAAAAATCATAAAGCTGTGACGATACAAATTATGATTATTAAATATTAATTTTTTTGTAGGATATCGAAAATTAATAAATCAAGTTAATAGAATTACATACTGAATAATGTTTATATTTCTGCTTAAGTGTGTTGTCAATATGTTGTGGCCAAAAACTAAGCGTTAATGTAAACCTTAATTCACAGCGATTCTATAAATGTTATTATTATTATTGTTATTTATTGACGCTGAGTCCCAAGTTGAGACATCGCCTGCAATATAAATGGTAATAAAAAAAAACGAAAAATGCATTTCACTGACGATTGAAACTCTTTGAACAAATATTTACACACTTTTAATTAGATTCTTTATTTATCTTCTTATCAAGGGCGATGCAATGAAAAAAAATAATCCTAGTTGAAAGCTCTTAATTGCGACCCTGATATAAATATGGAGGACATGAAATAACATAGAAAGAAAAATTATTTATTTATACTAAATGTAACATAAGCATGGATATTAAATACTGTTAAATAAGTTACATAATATATATATATATATATAAGTTACAACCATTTTGACAAGTTTATATGGTTTAATAGTTTCATTATTTTAAGGCTAGACAACAATACACCTTTTTTAAGTTTATTTAAAAAGGTTTTTTATTCAAACTGTCCCTTGTCCTATATTTTAATATTCAAACCATCTCTAGTCCATATTTTATTTTATAAACGACCTTTATCCGAACTTTTTTTTAAATAACTAAATAACAATGTAAGATATCATTCTTGAATAATAATCCAGCTTTTTTTATGAATTTAAGGAAACAATTTCCAAATTGGTATGACTTAAATTAAATTTATAAGTTTTATTTTGTTGTTTGCCAAAATTTTTAGTTGATGGATAAAGGACGATTTGGAAATGAGCAACTCATACCATCACTACATTTTTTTTAACAGGAGTTTCCACTAATAGTGGGCTCCCATAACCTAGTGATTGGATGGCTTCCTTCCATAAGGTCCTATCTAAGGTCCATTCTTCCCGTAGACCATTTCCCATCATGGATTCCTCAGTCTTCCTCGTCTTCTTGTTCCCCTAATTTTCCATAGGTGGACTACTTTGGGTAGTCATCCTTTAGGCATTCTTTTCAAATGTCCGTACCATTTCAGGCGTTTTTTCTCGATATCTTCTAGAATTGTTCATTCAGCCTTCATTTCTCTGATGTTCACATTTCCAAGTTTCTGACCCATATGTCATATTGCTCAGTACATATTATTAATATCATCAATGGCAATATTTTGTTAATTACATTTTTATTTACCATCGCTGTCGTTAATTCAGCCCTATTGTACAGTGAAGAGCCTTTTTATAAAATTATTTTAATTTATTTTCAACAATGAATAAACAAAAGAACAAGGATTTGAAGTGGATAACAAAAAGAATAAGTACCACTTAACCTGAATTCAGACATCTATATTTGTTTTTAATCAACTCGGGCATAAAATAGAAGTAAAAGGATTTTAAAACGATAAAGCCGAGAAGGAAAAAGACTTCTTGGTTAATACTTTAAATATATAATTTATGTGTTTAACATAATTTATTATAACTTAATATTTATTTTTACTTTACGGCATGGCATCAGTTATATATATGATGTCATTTTCCTTAATATATACACCTATGCTTTATATATATGTAAAAGACGTACACTAAACGTCTTTCATGTGACTGATACGGTTACCATGGTAACAGCTGTGAGAGAAGAACCGGGAATGTTATTCCTATTTATGTGTTGTTATTTAGTTAAAAGAAACATAAATAAAACAGTTGTGTAAAAGGTGGGTGAAATGTTAACTTTAAATGTTATTTCTTTTCTTACACGTAAGACTGTATAGAATGATGAGTTATTAAATCAGTTACAAGAAATTATTGTAATAAAAATAAATTTTCGTTTCCTACAGAGAGAAACTCAGTTCAGTTTTATTTCGACCCACTATATTTAATATTTGAATCAATCAACATTTTATTTATATATATATATATATATATATATATATATATATATATATATATATATTTATATATATATATATATTAGTTCAAGGAAGTATGATTAGAAACCTTAATATTGGTCTCATTTATTTATATGTTTTTTTTATAATTTGTATTTATTTATAAGTTTATTTATATTAATAATTTTTTTTAAATAGGGTTATGTTATTTTAGATAACATTAGGTACAATTAATGGTAACGTATGGTAATGGTGTACATTACATATTTAAAAATAAAAAAAACCTGTACCACTACAACCCGTGAACGGGTCTGGGGTTCAGTACATGGTAGAGACCGTACTGTTTCATGGACAACGGTTCTGCAAGGAGGTTGACTTGTCCTAGGTCACGCTCAACCGCCAGATTTTCCCCCTTATTTTGGGTACCCTATTTTTATAATATTTTATATAGGAGAGAGTATAGTTCCAATACTGATGGTTCCGGATTCATATACGTCTATGACCAATAAATTTGACTGTTCTACCGTTATCTCGGCCAAATCATCTCCCTGTACAACTGTTGTTCTTGAAACTGTTTCTACCATGTATTGATAATACTTCATTAATTGTAGTGGTACGTTCTTTTTTTTTTTTTTAATTTTGTGCACTATTTGTTTTTGTTTGGTAGATATAAGTTTGATTACACATTTTCTCGATTATTTATTACTTATATGCAGGATTAACCAATTCGAGACCGATTGCACACCGTGTGTGCAATTGATTTCCGAGGCTATAAGAGAATTATCTATTATTTAGAGTAAATTTTTCTTTAACTAAAATCTGTAAGTACAGGAAAACAAAATTTGGCATTGGTTTTACTGTGTACCAAAAAATCTAAAAATTATTGAAGCCTTTCTTACATGAATTTTCTTTGAATTATATTCTGTTCTTTATTATTGAAACCAAAATAACGATTTGATTTTATCACACTATTTTTGAAATAAATGTTTATAAATTTTTTAATTATGTATTTTCATTTTACCTTACATTGCACACACGGTGTTCAATCCCCTCCTCGCAATAAAAATTTCCGTGGAGCGAACTGCACACCCGTTGTGCAATGATCTTATTCACTTACGAATTGGGTGATTTCCATAGTAAACATGTTTCTTTATTTAAAATGAACAATATAAAGAAAAAAAAATTCGCTCCTGGGGACAGTATTCGAAAAAATTCGTCGTCTCGAATGGGTTAAACAGTTTTAATGTCAATACTTCGAGCAAGTATAAGAGACCAGAAACAGAAGTTATCTATGCACGAATGAAATTTTATGAATTATAACTAGTTTTAAAACAAAAAATAAATAAAATTTGACAAGGTGAACTGATGTATGGTACTATTTTATACAAATACAAGATTAAATATCAATTCCTCTAATTTTGATTACGTTCTCAAAACAGTGAACGGATTTCAAAACTTGTTACTGTATCAAAGTAACCTAACCTATCACAAAAATAATGATATCCTACTCATTAACAATTCAAAATTATCAATAACATTTAAACATGATGACGAAAGTTAAAAATATACAAAAAAAAACTTACATCACTATCTTCAGATATAAAGCTGTGCATCGAGAAGTGGCGCTATACACAACCGTACATATCGCATTCTTATCATTCCTGAGGTGATGTTTTTTATCTTATCAAATTCAGCTAGCAATAATATTCGCACTGATTACACATTTGCAAATATTAAACAGAATTATCAGCAAGAACTATTTGCCAGTGAATTCTCGAAAGAATTTTTCGTAAAATATGTCTTTTAAAATAATTTCTTAATTTCTCTTAGATAGGGAGAAGCGTTAATCATTGTAATAAAAGGAGAACACAGTTAATCATTGTAAAATCGTTGGTTAATCATTGTAGAGTATTGATAACATAGTGACAAGTAAGGTAATAATTTAAACAATACACTAAGTAATAAAAATGGAAATGATAATAAGAAATAATGATGATAAGTAATGAACATGAGAAATACAGTTAACTAATAATAGGGGCGATAATGCATACAAATTGCTAATGAAATATTATAAAGGATAGTTGTAGAACATTATGTAATAAACAGTATGACATAATAAGAAAGGAGAACATAGGTGATTATGAGAAATTACATGTAAAATTGTATAAAATGTGCGATGAATAAGTTTCATGAACAATCTGTATGCATTATCGTCCCCATTATTAGTTGAACTGAATTTCTCATTTTTATTACTTATCATCTTCTTCTCCTTTATCTTCCTCCTTAGTGCCTCCCAGCGTGGAGTTGCCCCAATCCAAGACAGACAAGCCCCTCGATCTCCAGCCAGCGCTTTCATCTCATTCGAATTCCTTCCCTTCCTTTCACCAATCCTTGAGATGTGGTCCATCCATTGCAGTCTAGGTCTTCTCCGAGGACATTGTCCGGTAGGCCTGGCTTCAAAAAACTTCTTTGGGTCCTGGTCCTCACCCATTCTGCACAGATGACCAAACCATCCCAACTGTCTCCTCTCCACTGTTTCCATTCTTCGGAGGTATTTCATTTCAGCAGCGTTAACCCAACTCCTGTCCTTGTCCATCGGGACCCAGCTCTCACTTCCGTTGATAAGGGTAGGTAGGTATATGGACATAAAGATGTGTAATTTTACACTATTTTCCAATTCCCATTTCCCCACCACCGAGCTGCATAGCTGGTAGTATATGCAATTAGCTTACTTAATTCTATTTGAGAGCTCTTGGTCCATTTTACTTATCATCATTATTTCTTATTATTATTTTCATTTTTATTACCGTATGGCTCAATTTTGATTACTTGATTCATTACTTAGTGTATTGTTTATCTTGTATTATTACCTTCCTTGTCACTTTGTTATTAATACTCTACAACGATTAACCTTGCTCTGTAAACATATCTCATATTCCCTCCCCATTTTTTTTTTATTTTCCGCCAATCAGACACCTTAATACCTACACCTCATGTATTTCAATTTTAATATTTATCATATTTATTAATTTTTAACAATTTAGTAATTTCCGATCGTCTGTATTTTGGATATTTCGCCCTGAAGAAGGCCTGCAAAGTGGGTCTAAACGTTGGCTATTTAATAAACATTTCTACCTATCTAAGAGAAATTTATTGACCTCCATCCAGACCATTTTCTTCCACATATACAATCAAGGTCAACTATTTCCATTCAAAAAGAAAAATTTCTTAATTTGTTTTTTTTTTAAACATAAATATGAAAGATATTTCGTACAATAATTATTATTACTAAATGGTTAATAAGCTGAGGTGCAGTTAATGGAACATGGCTCGTAGCCATTTGGCAACAAAACAAATCTTATTTTCAGACAGCACATGAGATCATAATGAGATGTTTAGAAAGGTTGAAGTCTAAAATAATTAGGTTGATAAGAAATGTTAATTATAATTGAACAACTGGAAAAAGGAAATAACATAGTAATATAAACTGAGATAGCCATTTTTCTTATCATGTGAAGGAACATTTACCGAGCAGAAAAAGGGAATAGCTCGAGGCGATTTAAAATAAATAGGTTGTCTGGTGGTGAGAGTAAAAAAAGGGAATAACTTTTAAATAAAGAAATAGTTCCTACGTCCTAAAAGTATAAAATAATGTTGTAATAGATAATTATTAAGATTGTCCATCTTTGAAAGTATATTTTTCATGTTTAGTGTTCTTTTGTAAGATCAACAGAAATCTAATTAGACAGTTTTTTTGTGTTCCTGAAAAAATAGGTTTCAGTCACTTATTCCCTTTTTCCACTCAGTGGTTCAATTATTCTTTTCCTCTTCTTAGATGTTCCTAAAGAACTCGATGAACAACTGGGCCGGTAATGGACAAAAATTAATAACTTTGGAACCATTGCACACACATCGCATGAAGAATTAAAATAATTAAATTTTAGCACTATCCTTTATAATATTGATGCAATTGATTTTTTTGTGTGTTACTTTTTTTTAAGGCATTTAAATATTATTTCAAATCATCGTATAGAATAGTTTCTGGAGTTATCGAGTTTTCGAGTTATGAGCTAAAATAAAAATAAATAAAACAGATTTCCTCGGGTAGAATACTTTTAAAGCATGCCAACTAAGTACAAAACACTGTACTTTTTTTTATTTCTTTTTTTTTTGCAGAAAATTTATAGGGCTAAAGAAACAAAACAAATATCTAGTGTTTCATGGCACTTTCACAACACTTTTTTCATGGCTTTTGAAAGAAACTTAAGAAAGTTAAGTTGTGTTTTTTTAAATTTAAATCTACTGAAACGACCTTAATCTCCCATTTGTTGCTGATTTGGCCCGAACCCGCTATCTATCCTTTCATAACAAACTTCATTTCCACTCAAACCCTCTGGTTTTAAACCTAGCTTCCTCTTCCCGATAATCCTCCGAGGCGTCTGAAAAGAAGATGGCCCCGTGACTTCTTAGTTGAACTTATGATTTGAGTACTACCAGTGGGTAGTTTCTCTACTTGTCATTTTCACATGTCATTATGTATCGCTTAGCACATTTACTAGATGTATTTTTATTATACAGTTGTAAATATCAATAAATAAATTTAAAAAAAAAAAAAAAAATCTACTGAAATCGCGAAACAGTACATGATAGAGACTGTATTGTCTAAAACAACGGTTGTGTAGGGAAGTAATTTATTTAAAATCGCGCTCAACCACCATGTTTTTCCGCCGATTGAGAGTACCCTCTTCATAAACGCTGGATGAGCCTTGGGGAGGGGTTCTGCAGATCTCACAGGGTCCATCCGTGGTTGTTAACAGATTTAATAATTTTATTCCCACTGCCTTCAGCAAAGCAACTCAGAGCTCTACATACTGAGCTTCCTCGCTCATATATTTATACCTAAAATTTAATATTTTCTCCTCTACCAACCACTTTAGAAAAACAACACCGGCTGCAGTCGAAACAAAAGCATTTACATTACTAACCTACGTATTAAAATATTATTCTACACCATAACCATTAGCAGTCCTGTTATATGGTACCTAATGTTCTTTAACATAACCCCACAATGAGAGAAACTCCTGCAATAATTCCCCTGCGGGATAATTAGAAAAATATGCAAACAAAATTCCCGCAGGAAAAACAAAAGTTCCAAGTGCTCATAGTCCATTAGAGTCTACTAAAAGCGTAGCAATTTATAACGCAGTTATTTTTCTAAAACATCTTAGCACAACCTGCAGCCAATAAACGACGGTAGGGATCTCTAGTTTATTCTGTATAAAATTAATGACGATACACAGTTACAAGAAAATTTCACAATTACAAGTGAGCTTCTTCACTAATATAATAAAACTCATAGGCAACATAAATAATATTTAATCATGTTAAATATCCAGCATCCAGGATACAGGAGAAAAACTTCTGTAGTAGCTTCCTTAAAATATTAGTCTTCACCATTTTCACTCGTAACTCGTAGTTCTGTTATATGGTACCATTTTCACTTGTAGCTCGTAGCATTTTAATATGGTACCCAATTTTCTCTTATGGTATCTTTCCAATATTCCTTTATCGACTGTTTTGCATCACTCTGGAATTCTCTTCCTCCTAATATCCGGCATGCCCCTTCCTTAGTGACTTTTAAAACTCTCCTATTCCAATGTCAGTTAATATTCCAGTCAGACGCTGGATAAACAGAAAATAAACGAATTTAGAAACGTGGTTAAATATACTTTATTTCAAATTTCATTAAGATCGTTTATTTAATTTAAGAGGATTATCTTATTTTATTTCCTTATTCCTTTAGGGTTTGTCAACTAAGGCACCTACCTTTCATAATGTTGCTAAGAAAGATGAATATTTTTTGTAACTTTCATCAAAGTTAAATAAATAACAAGATGTACAATATTTTTCTTTCTGTTGATGTAATATATTGACGGCTTATGCGCAATAGGTCGTATCCCCTTAACAGTAAATTTTACAGGAGGGACAAAAAACATGACAGTGACAATATTCAAGATATATTTGATATTTTTTTAGATCAATTACAGCTAAATTATAATCAGTCTAAGTATTTTAAATGCATTTTAAGACTATCGGTCGTATTTGGTTATTTCTGTGTGATACGTCCTATTGCGTATTCTTGTTCTGTGAGTTACGTCCTATTAATATTTTCTTCTTCTTCTTCCCCCGATGAGGCCAGCTGAGGACCACGTGCCAATTTCAATTCTTCCCACTTGGCGGTCCAGTCTTCCGTCCCTTCCAATATTCCTTCATCCTTTCACTATGGTGTCTCTTCCTGTCTTCAGACCATCTCACCCCAGGTTTCTTTTTCATTCTTCCCTCTTCCTTTCACTCAAAATCTTCTTTCTCAAAATCTCTCTGTCCATAGTGTAGTCTTCCCTTGTATTGTTTCTTTCCAAATCCTTCTTTACCTCTCGAATCCAGCTAATTGTTGACATTTTCTCCCAAAGGTACCTGAATATCCTTTTTGTTAATCTCGAGTCATCCATTCTGAAAACATGTCCAAAAAATAATAGTCTCCTTTTTCTTATCGTTTCTGTTATGTTTTCTACGTTCCTATATATTTCATCATTAGATCTTAATTTCCATACTTCTGTGGTTTTCAATGGGCCTATAATTTTTCTCATTATTCTTCTTTCAAGTAATTCAAAAGTTTATCTACTCTATAGTTTAATACTAAGCATTCACTCGCAAATAGGCACTATTCATATTTTATTTATAGGGTTAGAAAAAATAGAGGCCCAAATGTGTGGCTTACGACAAATTGTATTTGCCGGATAAATGCGAAATTCAACATTTTTTATAAATATCAAAAATATCAAAGAAACTGTTATTTTGAACAAATTAACATTTCATTGGGGACACTGAAATCAAGATACAAAATGTGTTTCTTAAAACTAAAGGCAGAATGCAAATAAACAGAGATTTTTCTGGTATTGAAACAAACAACGGGATTACTGTATTTTTATCTTTTTTTTTTTTGTTTTCTTCTTCCCAAAAAATAAATCAATAAAATCTTTATAGGAAAGTTTTCTTTAAATATTGTTTTAGCAGGTAATTGATAATTTTTTTTATTTATTCCTCATTTATAAATTTAATTGTAATTAATTAACTAAATGTAATCTATTTTACTCTAAGACATTTTGGTTATACATTATTCCTGTAATGTTATTCTAAAGGGACTTGTCCCAGAATAAATAAAGTCTTTATTATTATTATTAAAATCGATTAATAAAGTTAGCTCATGATATTTTTTATCATTATGATAAAATCATACATTCACCTTTTAACAATAGCACAAAAACAGCTCAAAATATTTAAATAACTTCACTTCTGCAGAGCTTTTGATAGAGCACTGACACCTGTAATCAATTTGTTAGGGTTACGACTTATTGCACTGAAATGATTTTTTGTGGCTTCCGACCTATTGCGCTTCACTTTCACCACCGCTGGGGATACGATCTTTTGAAATAATAAAACAAAGAGGTTTTTTTAGGGTGATGAGGCTTACGAAGTATTGTAGGGACAAAATATTGACTGTGAGAATCAAAAGGCGCCAAAAACGCAATAACACATTTTGTGTGGGATACGACCTATTGCGCCAAAGTCGCCGATATACCATCTATTTGTTGTAACTTTACGTTTTTTATTTAATTTTTTCTCTACTTGTCTCTTTATTAATGTGTATTCATTTAAAATCACTTTAAGCTACTACGGCTAATTGGGCGATGCTACAGTAGGAGTCCTAAATTTTGCCTATCCAGGTATCAATAATAGGATAGGATATATATATAATTTAAGGGTTCAATACATGATAAGGCAATAACCACGAGTTTTAATGTCAATTATTTCTGGAGGGTAGAAAGCTTTTGGTGAGAGAGAAGTTTGTTTGGGTATAGAACTGGCTCAATACGAGCTCTGTATGAAAAGGATACAGTATGTTGGGATGGGGGTTAAAAGTTTTGAAAGGTGTTGGCCCAATATCTGTTCTTGTTCTCGTCCAAAATGGAGAGCAAAAGACAGTCTGAATAAACTTTTTGAATTTGAGAACTCTCTGATAGTAATTGGATTTAGGCCTGTGTTATTTTTGTACTCTCTCTCTCTCTCTCTCTCTCTCTCTCTCTCACACTCTCTCTCTCTCTCTCTCTCTCTCTCTCTCTCTCTCTCTCTCTCTCTCCTCCCACCAAATGTAAGGGATAGCTGGTTTTGTTAAGGGAGGGTTTTTCGGTTTTTAATAATAGCATCTGTCAATGAAGAAATATTTAACGTTTCTTCCTGCTGCTCTGCCTATCGAACAATTCTACATTGGTAGCTCTATATTTTGCATCCTGATTAATCTAGGTTTAATTAGGATAGGGATTTTTAACGCGTACCTGACTTCTTACAGAATCGGGACCCTGTTAAAGGTCCCTTCCGAAGGACGACATAACAAAGAATTATTTACTCCATTTAAAAAACCTACGAACCCGTGATCTGGGGCTTAGACCACAGGTCACCCCTAATCAAGATTTTTTTTAATATTCTTATAATCTGAATATATCAATTATATAGAATATCTCAATCTTTTAAGACTAAGATATATAAAATTAAAATTGATTTGCATTATATAAAAAAGAACTGTAGGAGTTTTCATTGTTATTTCCATTAATAGCAATAAAGTTTTAAGTATATAATTGTAAAAAAACAATTAAAATTCAAAAATCGGTTTTAATATATCACTATTAATTACATCTTTTAAGAATAAAAAATAATATACCATTTAGATTTATTTGCGTTATATAAAAAAAAAAATTAAAAAAAGTAGGAGTGTTCATTCCTTATTTCCATCAATAGCACTATTGTTTTAAATATATAATTGTAGAAAAAATGGACAATGGCCAAGCTGATTGAGCATGATCTCTTAAGTCTTCGAAAGAAAGTTCCTACGAAGAATCGGTGCCTAGATGGAAACTGGCGAAAGAGAACAAACAACGAAGTTTACTCAATGTTCAACGAAGCAAATGTTGTTTACTCCTTAAAAATTATAAGACTGCTATGGGCTGGTCATGCAGCTAGAATGGAGGACGAGGCCATTCCAAAAATAGGCTTTTACAGAACCTCTGTACGGCACGAAAAGAAGGGGGAGACCAAAGCAGAGGTGGTCGGGTAGTGTAGAGAGATACACGAGGGATATTCTGGGAGTCAGATGCTGGATGACAGCTGCGATAAATAGAGACGGCTGGAAGAAGCTGGTAGAGGAGGCCAGGACTCGTCACCGAGTTGTAGCGCCATAGAATAATAATTATAATTGTAAAAACCAATTAAAAATCAGTCTGAACATATCAATATTAATTTCATCTTTTAAGAATAAGAAATATTATAAAATTCAGATTTATTTGTGATATTTAAAAAACAAATCTATAAATATGCAATCGTTATTTACATCAATCGTAATTTGCCTAAGACATACTTTTTTAACATGTAACGGTAAAAAATCAGGATTTTTTTTTTTTTAACTTCTGAAATATATTTTACAGTTTGCAAGTCATATGGTGTAGTGGTTAGCCTAACAACCTTCTATGTCCAAGTACACTTGTTTGCAGCGCAGCAGGTGGCCCTACGATTTTTTAAAAGGGAGTAAAAAATTCTTGGTTATGTAGTCCTCCGAAAGAGGCGTAAAAGTTAAGTACTCGTTAAAGACCCACATTCTAATTACACCTGGGCAGGCAAAATGTAGGAATCCCACTGTAGCATCGCCCAATTAGCCATAGCATAACGTGGCGTTAAATAAATAAACAAACTGCATACTATGTATGAATCGCATGTTCACGTTTAAAGAAATCTATAATCATTATAAATTTCACATCAAATGAAAATCCCTAATTGGAATGATTGTATTTTTGTTTGGACAAATTTTTAAAATATGTATATTTTTACAAAGGCATGGAAGGTAAAAAATAACATCTCCCAGGAGGAAGAAGATGTATCACCGTTCTTTCCTGAATAAAATTGGTTTTTATTCCATCAATATCAACCTATTTTCCTCCTTTTCTGAATAATATAAGTTTAACGTAAACCTTCACAAACCCTGTAGACAGCATGTTTTGTAAAATAAATATGACAACCATCGGAGCTAAGAAAATATAGAAATGAACAAGCATAAAATTTCTTTATTAAAAATTGGTTAAGCAGCTTAAAATAGAGGAACCTCAAAATAAAAACTAAATTAAATAATTTAATTTAATCAATAAAAATGAGCTAAAACTCAAAAAGGCATTAATTATAAAGCAACAGGAAAAATCCCGGAAAGTTAAGCGTCAAGTATCTAAAATACTGGAAAAACTTTTCAACGTTTCTCCAATTCAGGCATCATTAGATCATACAACAAAAAAAAAAAAAATCCCATTAATCTCACAGTTTGCATTTTTCATTCAATATTTTTTTGAAGTGCTGCTATTCATAAAATTTGTGTATATACATGTAACTAACAATTCATACCTCTCTATATAATTACAGTTATCTTAGATTTTTTTTCTTTTAATCTTTATTTTAAATATTGTTATTTTTTTTTTTTTTTTTTATTTATTTATTGCTATTTACAACTATATTACAGTAATATAACAAGTAAATTGGCTGAGTGATACATAATGACATGATATAATGACAAGTAGAGAAACTACCCACTGGTAGTACTCAAATCGCATGTTCAACTAAGAAGGTCACGTGGCCATCTTCTTTTCAGACGCCTCGGAGGATTATCGGGAATTGAAGAGGAAGCTAGGTTTGAAACTAGAGGGTTTGAGTGGATATGAAGTTTGTTATGAAAGGATAGATACCGGGATCGGGCCAGATCAGCAACAAATGGGACATTAAGGTCGTTATGGATGACTATATTCTTAACAAAATAAGGAGCGTTGAGGATTTTACGAAGGATTTTGGATTGTAGGGATTGAAATATTGTTATTTAGGATTGCATCTCGACAAACGATTAACCTGGAATCCTCATACAAGACTGAAAAGACAAGAAACCGCTCGACGTTTCAGGCTACTTCAACACTTACTAGACAAACGCTCTAAGCTCCCAATTAATTACAAAAGACTCATCTACATGACCATCATACGACCTATTTGGACTTACGGAGTAGAGCTTTGGGGTTCCACTAAGCCATCGAATTCATCTCGTATCCAATCCCTACAAATCCTCAACGCTCCTTATTTTGTTAAGAATAAAGTCATCCATAACGACCTTAGTGTCCCATTTGTTGCTGATTTGGCCCGACTCGGTATCTATCCTTTCATAACAAACTTCATTTCCACTCAAACCCTCTAGTTTCAAACCTAGCCTCCTCTTCAATTCCCGATAATCCTCCGAGGCGCCTGAGAAGAAGATGGCCACGTGACCTTCTTAGTTGAACATGCGATTTGAGTACTACCAGTGGGTAGTTTCTCTACTTGTCATTATATCATGTCATTATGTATCACTCAGCAAATTTACTTGTTATATTACTGTAATATAGTTGTAAATATTAATAAATAAATAATAAAAAAAATATATATATATATTGTTATTGGAGTTAATTCGCAACTTTTTTCATTCATTTTTTATTTATTTCTTATTTATTAATTTAATTGTAATAATTAAATAAATGTAATTATATTATACTTATAACATAATAGCTGAAATATTATTACTTGTATTGATACTCTAAAAGGTTCCAGAATGAATAAAGACCTTATTATTATTATGAAGACAAAGTGCAGCACATCTCACATCAACAGACCAACAGACTCATCAAATAGAGACAGTAGGGTTGGGCAATAGTCGAAAGTTACAATCGATATATCGATAGGTGATTCCACTATCGATAGTGTCGACTATCTATGAATCTTTTTTACCCTTAAGTTTTGAAACTCACGGAATTATGCTGATCTGTCTCTGTCCAGTGTCGAGTTCTTTTGAAATTGAACTCGGAATTCTTAGAGCTCAAGAGTTCTCTTCTATATAACTTTGATGCCGCACCGGACGGCTCATTTTTTAATTTTTCGAAATTATTAATTGCATTACGTTGGTTGGTACACGTAGTCTCAAACTTGTGCAAACGAACCAAATTCGCGGAATTGAAAATTGGCTCTTCTAGGTTTTTATAACCTAAACTTCATTTTTTTCTACAATTCTTATATGTTCAACTAGAAATGCTAGTTTCGGGAAATATGTGGCTCAAGGACCACACTTGACTCTTGAAATTAACTATTTCGTTATTTTTCTGAAGATTTGATTTGTTTATTGTTATTGTAAACATGTAAATTGTAAATACTTTTTTAAAATTCAAATAAATTTGTTTTTTTCTCATTCTTATGATATAATATTATAATTTATAATCCTGCAAATTTCAAATAGTAGGTAGGTAATAGAATTAAACTAAATTAGTTGAAATTGTTTATTGAATAGGTTTGGAAAAAAAGGAAGCAGCTATCGTAAAACTATCGATATCATTCGATAGTTTTCAGCCAATAATGCTAAGTATCGACTAACGCCCAACCCTAAGAGACAGCGATCTCGCTCCATGACATTCCACAAACAACTGAAAGACTTCAGTTGTTCGTGGAATGTGCTGCAATTTGTCTTCATTGATGGGATTTTATCTTATGTTCTATGATGCCTGAAGGAAAACATTAACTGCCTTTTATACATTTTTCAAGTATTTTAGAGACTTGAAGCCTTATTTTGGAGAGTTTTTCAATAGAATTCTAATTTTATTTTTTTCAATCATTTCAAATTTATATCTTATAATACTACATATAGGATGAATCCTTGCCTAAGTACTTCGATGAAAAAATAAAAAAAGATATCCGAGGCTTATAAGTTTTCGTGATGATTTTGAAGTTTATAAAACTTTAAAAATCCCGGCAACTAAAAACACCGAAGGTAGTAGAATATTAATAAGATGGCTGAAGTACAATGTTAAACTTTTCATCTGGATTATTTCGGAAGAACTTTACAGAAGAATGGAATGCTCAAATCATAATCCTCCTCTGAGGGCTACAATATAAAAACTTTTCCAACAGCTTGTGAATTATGGAAATTTATTTGTAATGAATTAGAACAAAAAAAACACAAAAAAGGCCATTGTTTCATTGAGTCCTAACAAGCTTCCGAAACTTCTCGACATTGCCACTCGAAGGATTTATCGGATTCTTGGTTACTTCTCAATGTTTGTCTTATCATTTCATTTATTCATGATTTTCAAGAGAAATAATCTGATAATAAGATGCTATACATAATGAATTTTACAGATAACTCAATTCGGGATGTTTTTCACAGGCTACGAGGCCATCGAAACTGGTTTACCTTCGTAAAAAAAAAATTTGTTCCCACACTAAAACAAGAGAAAAAATGTCCAAAGAATTGCAGTAAAATGGAGTTTATACAGGCCATATTTCATAATATAGTAAATGGAAAAGAAAAAGAGGAAAGGTTCGTTTTTACATGTTACAAATAATTTAGCGTATTTTTTTTTAAATTTACTGTTCATTTTTTCTTTGAAGGTAACTATTACAGATTTTATCGGGTTTAATAATTTGAGGAAATTTTGTTAAATCTTTTTTTAATCAAAATAGAGCAAAAACAGATAAATAAAAAATAAACGACTTCCTCGGACTTGACTATTTTATTAAATTAAATTAAATTGCCGAAAAAATAAAAACACCTGTACTACTACAACTTATGAAAGGCATTGGGTTCAGTACACGGTAGCGACTGTTCTATTTCTAGGACTGTTGTGCAGGGTGATTATTTGTCCGATACCACGCTCAACCGCCATAGTTCAACCCCCAATTTAGGATAACCACTATACAGAGGCTGGTTGAGCCCAAGGAGAGTCTCCAGATCCGCTAAGCTCCATACGTGTTAATAGTATTAATAACTTACCCGCACATCCGAATTTTAACCCGGAACTTTCGGCTCAGCAACTCAGTGCTCTAAACACTGGGCTACCCAATATAGTATGAACACATACGCATTTCTTTTTACACCATTTGGCCGCATTTGACCATTTTAAATAAAATTAAATTGTGTGGAAAACAAACCTGATATTAAAAATGTATTATAAATTATAAAATTGTCAAGTTATAAAATTATAATAGCTCTTACACGACAAATAATCCAAAAGCTGTTTTTTTCCTTATTTCTTTTCCTTGTTTTTTTCCTAACAACAAGGAAAGTTGAGTGAGCGTAATTACCAGATATTTTTATGTTTCCTATTGGTGTGTCTAAATTCATTTTAATATTTAGAAAAAACATTCGAGCATTCTTAAACATTTCCAAACATATTTAACGTGGGAGATAAGCCACGAACCACGATACTGTGCTTTTACATAAGCACTAATGTACTTCGATTTAACTTAAACAATAATAATATTAATGAAAATTTGTTTTTTCAGTAATCGTATCGTGTATATGCAGTCGTTGAAATTCCGTTAAATTACTAATATAACGAATGTTGTTGTTTTGTTCATGGTTAAATAACCCGTTACAACTGGCCAACATGTAGACACTACGATACCGTACACAGATTATTATAAAATGATTCAATTGGCAGAATCAATAAACAAATTCGTTCGCACATATAAGCATAGAAAAAGCCATAACAAAATGTGTATTATCGTTAGGACGAATCGTGGAATTCGAAATAATTATCTACAAAAGGTAGTAATAGACTGTTTTCTATGTGAAAAATGTATTTGAAATGTAAGGAGACCCTATATTATATATGAATACAGCATACATAAAACTAAGAGAAATAATGCTTAGAAGGTCAACTGTGGCCTAGTGGTCAGCATAACATCTCCAAGATCGCGGGTTCGTGGCCGTTCCTAGAAATTTTTAAAAGGGAGTCAAAATTCCTTGGTAATGGCGTCTTACGGAAGGGACGTAAAATAACGGTGGGCCCCGAGCCTGATGATAAATGACAGGTACTCGTTAACACCAGGACAGGTAAAATTTAGAGCTACCACGGTTGCATTGTCCAATCAGGCATAGCAGCATAATTTGACGTCAAACGAAACAAAACAAAAAAACAAGCCAATAACGCTTAGAGATTTAGATATGAAACTAAATATTATTTATTATGACAGATTAAATATAACAGACTGAGAGAAAATCTGTAAAATACAAATATCTTTGAAAGCTAAAAACAAAAACATATAACAGATAGCCAATAAAATAAATAATTGCAGTAGCAACAAAGGGATAAAAACTTTCTAACCAACAATTTAAATAATTTATATCTGAATGTATGGAATAAACCAATGCCACCAACCTAAGGTATTAAGAAATCCATAAACATATTATACACGAATAACGGGCATATATAAAACAAAGAGAAATAACGCTTAGAAAATATGACTTTTAGGATATTTTAAAATTAACAGACATTGGTAAAATTTGCAAAATACACAAATATTTTAAAGCTAAAAACAAAAATAAATAATTTCAGTATCAATAAATGGATAGAGACTTAATTACCAATAATTTAAATAACTTATACCTAGATGTATGGTATAAATCAATGTCACCTACATGGGGAACAAAAAAAAAAACTCACAGAAAAGATATGAATTATCCGTAATAAAATGCGAAAAATCGCTAACATTTTATCTCTGTTTTAAAACTTTAACAATAGAAGTGTGGACGCTTGAAGCTGTGAAGAGAGATCAAGGCTTAAGGATGAGAAGTAAAATTTACTTTTTTTAATCTTCTAACTGAAAGAGGAAGAAGAAAGAAGTTTAGGATCCAACTTCTGGAAGCCTAAGAGAAGAAAGCAGCCACAGACTTGGCGGATCATCTTGAAGAAAAAAAAAGCAAAAAAAAAAGGATGAATATTTTATGGTCCATTGTTTTCTCACAGCTCTATTTCCTTCAACAAAATTAAAAACAACTTCTAAAGATATAAATTCCCTTAATACAGAGCTCCTGAGGAAGTACTTAATATTTTGCTTCAACCTTGATAATGTAAAGTAAATTATTTAATTTCTGCATAATAAAAATTAATTCAACATAAAAAAATATTACGAGTTAAATTCCAATAGAGCTAATAAAAATTATACTGCTAATCTTCAGCAACCAAGCATCCGGTGAACGTTTTCTAAATTAAAAAAAAAAAAAAAAAAAAAAAAACAGGAAATATTCTGGGTAAATATTCGTTCAAAAATCGATAAAATTATTATTTCAATCAGGAATTATCAAAACCTGAATTGAGTAGAATCTTAAAAGATCTACACTAGATTCAGATCAAATTTTAGATTGAACATAATCGGATCTTCCTTACTCTAACAATTTAACACAATAGCATAAGAATAATCTGCAGAGAAAAAAAATCATTAGGTTGTAAAAGTTTATTTAAGCCAAACCGAAAAAAAAAACTGCAATTTTTAATTAAATCTATCTTAGATACAGGAATGTTATTACGAACAATGCAATTATTTAGCGCAAATTTTACAAAACCTGAACAGATTGAAATGTTCCTTCTTCAGCAAAATATTAGACAATGGTTCTTCTTCTACCCCTGGTTGAGTATTACGTATTTATTTCTATGTCATCTTGAAAGCATTAAAATCGCTATAAATAACAATAACAAAATAACTGAAAAATAAGGTAAGTCCCTTTCCTATAAATACAGTAAGAAACGAAATGAATAAGCTGCTAAAAATATATCAAGAAGGACGTGTTGCATGAGCTGTTTAAAATTATTATTAATATTATTTATATTGGTTTATAATTTATTAGTTAGTTGTTTTAATTTTAAATATTTTTATTTCGAAGAGAAAAGATATGCCCCCGGGCGGGATTCGAACCCGGGTCCTCTGTCTTACCGTGACAGGACTCTACCAACTAAGCTACCGGAGTTGATACCAGCCGGGGACAAATCTTTTCTCTTATCTGATACCATGTTCTCGCAAGTTTTGCAATGTATACATGAGAACGAATGTTCTTTGAACATTTCTATAATTTTAGGAACTTGTTGACATACGCCATATTACTATTTATATTCTTTTATAATTATTAGTTAGTTGTTTTAATTTTAAATATTTTTATTATTATTAAAAGGTGATAAGGGAAAGTCATAAATTACGCAAATTCTAACACATTTTGAAATTTTCGCTTTCAGGAACGATTATAAATAAAACTACGAACAACAGATCATACAAACACAAGAATAATACTCCGACAAATAATTTAAATTACACCTCTCTTAATTTTACAGCACACATATAATCTACAATAATTAAGTCCTGGGGCACTTTACCACGACTCAGCTACTTTTTTTTTGGTTTGGGTTCAAGTACTTGATTTCGATACTTATTGATTATTATTTTTGAATAAACACAATTCAAGAACAACAGTTATGTTAGTGAAGCGATTGTCTCAAATTACAAGGACTTTGTCCCACTTAGCGAGACGCGATTATTAGTTTCTTCACTAGACGATTAAAAAGACATGTACAATATGTTTGGGGCCATCAGAGAATAACGTAAGTCAAGAATACAGATCTACTCCGGAAATCCATTACCGAGCACAGAACTACAAACCAAAAAAGGTGTTCCAAAAAACTGTTGCAACACTCTAGAGACCAAGGCCAGGACCCACGGGACGGACAATGCCAGCCGAAGACTGAACTGGAGCTGAATTAGATTACTCCTAAACTGAATGCAAAAATCAAATGAGAGCTAGGAATAGGTTCCAATACAGTATGCCGCTCTTTGCATTTATTATTAAATGGCAATAATTTCAAACTTTTGATGAATAAATTGATTTTAAAATAACCAGTGTGAGCAGTAATTGCTTTTGCATATCTGCAAAATAGTACTCGAAATAATTTATGTCAGTCGTTTCATTTAAAATAGAGTATTTTTTACCATGAAGTATACATTGCATATTTTTTTTAAATAATTTATTTAATGTAATTTACAACTGTATTACACTAATACAACGAGATGATAATAGAATGAATGTAAATATTGACATGAAAAAACAAGTAGAGAATCTACCCAGTGGTAGTACTTAAATAGCAAGTTCAATTTAGAAGATAACGAGGCCATCTTCTTTTCAAACGCCTCGGAGGAATATCAGGAATTGAAGAGGTTACTAGATTTGAAACTAGTGGATTAGAGTGGGAATGTAGTTAGTCATGAAAATATTGATATCGGATTCGGACTAAATCAGCAATAAACGGGACGTCAAGGTCATTATGGATTACTTTGTTCGTAACACAATAAGGAGTATTGAGGATTTTACGAAGGGTTTTGGATAGTAAGGATTGTATACGAGAGGAATTCGGTGGTTTAGTGGACCCCTAAAGCTCTATTCCGTAAGTCCAGATGAGTCTAATGATTGTCATGTATATGAGTCTTTTGTAATAAATTGAGAGCTTAGAGCGTTTGTCTAGTAACTGTTGAAGTAGCCTGAAACGGCATGCAGTTTCTTGTCGATTCAGTCTAGTATGAGGATTCCAAGTTAAGTAAGTCAAGGTGTAACGGACTGTTATGGACTAAATAACGGACCTGTTCTACAGGGTTCAGTGGAATTTAATTAAACTATACAGGTGGTCAGGAAGTCATCGGTTTACGACGGAGGGTAAAAGTGATTTGACGGGATTTGTGGGAATTTATTTTAATCCCCCAGTTTTGACACAATTTTTCAAGGTCAGTGATATGGGATTGAAGAGCATGGGATGCTATAACTGGATCAGTGTTGACTGATAACAGACATGTGTCACCCGCATCCGTGGTAAGGATTAGTATATATTGCACATTTAAAATCGATGATTACAAGAAACGTTGCATACCCTACCTTGTTTTTAAACGAAATCTTAATGTAAATTTTTTTTTAATAAAATTTTAAAAAGAGAAATTAAATATTTTCCTGGAATTACAACGGGATTTTGATTACGAATACGTCTATAAAGTATGGTAATGATATTATTATATATTATATTATGTGTATTGATTGTTTATTCATTTAACGCCACTAAATGCTTCTATGAGTAATCGGACGATGCTCCACAGTGGGAGTACTAAATTTTGCGTATCCAAGTATAATTAGGATAGGTAAATTTACCGTGTAATTGACATCGCACAGGCTAGGAAACGTCATTTTATGTCCCCTCCGAAGGCGGCATAAATAAGGATTTTTTACTCCCTTTAAAAAAAACCTAAGGTCACCTGCCAGGCTACGAACCCGCGTTCCTGGGCATAAAATGATATTGTCTAGTGGTCAATTAAAAGTGGTAAATTTATTGTAATTTGTAAAACTCTACATCGTACAACTAATGGATTTTTCCCAAGTAAACTACCAGACTCTAACTATAAATTGAATATAAAAATTAAAATAAAACGAAAAGCAATCGGACTTAACAGTTTGATGAAGAATGACAAAGGTATGTGATACAAATGTTCCAAATTAAAAAGTATAAATTAATATACTTGGAAATAAATGATTATTCATTAAATAAAAAAAAACTAAAAAACAATCAGCTATGAATTAAAACGTTGTTTAACGAACCGACGCTCAGCCATCACAGACTCAACGATTTCAAGCAGCCTGCGTCACAAAGATTTTTTTTCTAATATCTTTATCCTTGAGGAACACCTCGCTAAATCAGAATCAACGATGTATGTGTCCTTCGGGCCAAGCTGTTTAACATCTTCGTAAACGCCGAAATGAAGCCATTATTTTTAATCAGGCGTTGCTATTTCAAGATATTATTTTTATTAATTTTTTTTTTGGAGTTTCAATGCCTAATTTCTTTTATATAAGAATAAAGTAACAATCAATTTTCTTGACAAACCCGCCGTCTCATACATGACGAATGTTTATTAAGAGCCGTAATAATAAGTGAATAGGCATTCGAATAATTGACAGACCAAGCTGTCAAGGTATTAACGATCTTCCCAGTGATGCTTTTAACTTTCAGGAATTCTTCATTAATATTAATTCGAATTATTTAAATAAAAGATGAACATAGATTGGCAATAACACAGAACAAATTATAAAAATAAGCACTCAGACAGATTGTCTAATTATAATCAGATGTCAAAGTTTGTATTAATGCTGAGTCTACTTTTTTTTTTTTTACAGGGTAGCATTTAGACTTTTATCAGAATCTTAAACTAAGAATACTCCCGACCAGATAACATTTTAAAGAAAATAGCATAGAGATGAGAGAAATTTAAATAGAGCTGTCGTGTTTACCAGAATTCATTATAAGAGTCTAGTTAGATAATGTTGTTATGTAAATATATGTATATTTATAGCATTAATTGAACAAATAGAGAGGATTGGCCGAGCAGGACCAGTGGCTTGGCCTGCACGCTCTCCGGACCTGACACCACTAGATTTTTTTATTTGGGGTCACATTAAACAAAAAGTCAATTCAAGGCCGGTCAATGAATTTATTCTTTACGAATAAGCATAATAGAATCTTGTGAAGCAATAACACATATCCCGTTCTGCCATTTTCAAGGAAGATGCCGAGCCTCTCTTAATACTCTAGAAAATCACTAGAACAACATTTAATATGAATGTTAATGTTTACATTTAATGAACAAAGTAATTCATAACTCATAATTCATAATTCATAACAATGAAAATCTTTAGGTGTGAATATCTCCTACACAAAGTGTTTGCGGAAATACCTCCATTGGAATTTTTTTTTCTTGTTTTGAGGTCCTTAGTTAAAATTTTCAGTTCGGCTACTTAACCCTGAAACACCCTGTATATAATTTTTTTTTATTGTTAATTGAACAAAACTGGAGTCCATTTCTAATTCATCGATTTCTTTTATTTCAAACATCGTTTACTAAAACAGAAATCAATAGAAAATATATAGGTAATTTTGAGTGGATTAGGAATGCTAACACTATAAAAAAAAAAAAGTATTACAAAATGGTAATTTATTTACCAATAGAAGAATCAAGTCCGTTATTTTTATTTTATTTTTTTAAGCCAGGTCTAAAAATATTATTGTTTATGTGTTCAGTCTTGAACTATTAATGTTCATTTGTTCAAATGATTATTGAGTAAGTTATTTTAAAAAAGTCTATCTTTCTTTAAGTTATTCACTTTATCAAATCAATAAATTTCTACTACAGAACACGTGCATTACGCGTTATTGATGTGATTTATTAATAACTAATAACAACATTAAAGACACTTCGAGACCCAGAGTAATTTGTAATTCTAATATCCGCTGGCAAACCACGAACTCCTCACACAGAACGCTGCATCCTGACCCAGAAACATACATATGAACCTGACGTAACCAAACAAACAGAATCACAAAGTATTCTACACCTGATTATACGGATATCCTTATAGGTCTGTTTGTTCCTTCCACACTAACACTCCCAGAGCAGAAACTAAACATGTTAAATATAGAATGGGAGGACCTATTCTTAAATGGATCCAAAATTCCCAAGCTAAACCGAGATATATTTACATGTGTATGTGTGTATCTTTATATAGAACAATTTTAGGGAGCGGGATAGCTCGGTGTGTATAGTCCTGATTTGCTAAGTTGAAGGTTCCGGGTTTTAACACGGCAGTGGCAGATGAATTATTTAATTCGTTAGCAGCCACGAAAAGACCCGGTAAGACCACCTAACCCTCCTGTAAGTAGTAAAGTTAGTACCCATTATTGTGGGGGAAAACTGGCGGGTGAGCGTGATCTCGGACGAATTACCTACTTGCAAAACGGTTGTCTTAATTACAGTATAATGTAGTCCTCACACATACCAAGATGGCAGAACAGTTCATTAGTTTATTAGTTCAAAGTTAAAATTGCGCATAGCCGGCTGAAGGATCGCCGTATCATTTGATCCATATGAAAGAAACATCGTCCCCAACAGGATACTGATGAAATAATGTTACTTATTTATATTGATAATATTTTTAAGTTAGTAGAAGTAATAGATGAATAGAGTTATCAATTAAAGTAACTAATAAGTAAAAAATGGGTTTGTTTGCCAAGTTATATTTTTATAATATTAATAAAAAGCATAGTAAAAACCCGAAGACTCGATGCCGACACAATCAATCGCTGTTTAGATACTTCCGTCTCCAGAATCACCCATAGCAGAAAATCACCCTTAACGCAATCTTCCAACCTCAGTAATTAATTTTAATTTTTGAGTATGATAATCTACACTTTCATTCAAACATAGAACTGTAGTCTGTAGGTACGGAAGTTCATGAGTGTATGAACCTCAGGCAGATGTATGAACCTCCGAATCGTGCATGTCCACACACTTAGATATTTGACTTGTTTGTATCAAAATAAATATAATTCCCAAAACAACATGGAGGTGAATTATGACTATGTTCAGAAGAAACCAGAAAATCCTGATTTACTGGAACAATTAGTTGTGAATAGCAATAAGAACCCAATTTGCAGTTGTTATAAAAGGGCCGTTATCATCGGAGGTCTGCAAAAACTTTGTCAACGAGACTTAAACATTTATAAAAATAGAGGATGGAAATAGTTGGGGGGTGCAGTCAAAATAAAAACCAAATAAATGAAGACTTATTTATTTATTTGTGCCGAAGTTTCGACCTACTTTGTAGGTCATCTTCAGGGTGGCAAATTTTGTTCTCTTACTAATCAGGTGTCTGGTGGCTGAGGGAGACTGACCATAACCTCTCCGATCCCAAGAAGTTCAGATGGACCCGATCAAACATCTTCTGAGACATGGAGATCTCTTGCTCCGACCAAATTTTAGTAGAATTTTTTGCTAACCCTGCTAGTGCATAATTGTTCATGGCTTGAGGCGATTCTGTAGTATTCTTGCACTAACCATTAAACATTAATTAACACTTTTTACATTTAACATCACATTTAACTCAGAACAAGAAAAATAGAAATTAAATATGATCATAAAATTTTAAAATATCATAAAATTTGGCACCCTGAAGATGACCTACAAAGTCATCTTTTTTTGGCACATATAAATAAATAAGTTATTTGGTGTTTATTTTGACTGCACCCCCCAACCATTTCCATCCTCCATCTCCATTAGATCTCCAGTCAACTATTTTCCTCTCTAACATTTATAAAAATAACTGATAATTTTATAACTTTCCCTCTCGAATTGAATAGGGAGTTAATCAGGATTAGGGAAAAAACGCTTGTTAAAGTTTTTTTAACAATAACGATCATTAAACAAACAAGAAGCAGGTACGAATAATAAATATTAAAAAAAAGTGAACAAGCAGTAAAAGTCAGAATTTAAGTGTCGGAAGCTCTGCGCCGTCATTTAGATTTTAAGTAGGAAGGGCTGTTATCCCCCCCTTCCCCCCTCCATCTTTCGCTTGTATTATTTAATCTTAACGCCTGTGGAGTTTTTAGCAAGGCCTATCTCGGAGTTGGAGTTAACGAGGTGCTTATCATCTTCTCTTTGCAGGAGCATCCGAGTTCTGCGAAGCACGGCCTTCGAGTAGCAAGCTCTAGTAGGCTCCAACCTCGCTGAAGCCAATTTTACATCAGTCTCAATCGGGAAATCATTCGGGTAGAAGGTTCCGAACGAATACTTCTCGCAGAACTAAAGCTAAGGAAAACAGAACGTAATCAAAACGGAAAATTTGCAAGCAGGAATAGCTCTGACAAGTAGAAGGATAATTTACCAGGAATAAGTTGTCGTACGGCACAACCAAATCAGAGAAATCATTTATCAACCCAACAGTCGATGATTTCCGCCAAGATATTCAACTCTGAAGTCATGGAGGGGCAGCCTGACGCGAAGTGTAAACTCCATGTACCATGAAGGGTCATGGGTTCAATAAATGGTGGAGACTATGAGAGACCCCGTTCAACCACCCACCACAGGATTTTCCCTCCATTTAAGGATAGTATGGTCATTAAAAGATTAAATAATTCACTGCCATAGCCGGATTAGAGACCGGAACGCTCAGCACAGGAACTCTATACACTGAGCTACCAGGATCCACTGTTTAGACAACAACAATTTTTTATGAAAATTTACAAAGTCAAAAGTTTTCTAAACAAATAATTGGGAATTAAACACTCGGTTCAATCATTAAATAATATAAAATCTGATCATACTCTGACATTTTAGCCTATATTATTTATTATTATGGGAGAAAAGGAAATGTTGCCTATTGATTTTAGATTAGAAAGAATTTTGAGTAATACTCAATTACTCAAACTTATCACAAAAGAACGACTGGGAATAAATTTTGTAAATATAAAAAAGATCATACTCTGCTGGGAACACTATGAGCGCTTTACATAAATTAAAAAAATTGCAACCGATCAAGAGGAGGGTTTAGTAAAAGGTAAAGACTGAATTGTTTCTAGGACAACAGTTGTGCGTGGAAGTGATTTGCCCAAAATGTGTTTCTCCTCAATTAAAAAATATCCACTTTAAAGAGGCTAAGTGAGCCACAGGATGGTCTCTAGACCCCAAAGGGTCAATCTATAATTCATGTATTGAAATTTTGGGCAATAATAAAACCCATAAAATATTGAAAGTAGAAGATCCGTTGTAATATTTCGCCACGGGCATGGCCAACAACGGTTTTCCAGATAAACATAGATGTTCCTAAATCAGCCGACCAAACTAGAGAGAATAGATCAAGTAAAACTTAGCTCTAGGTCATTCGCAGTACGAAGATGTCCGTTTAGACGAATAAGATCCAGTAAAAACTTTTTAAAAATGTCTCATTTATATTTATTGTTAATTTTATTTAGTGATTAAAAATATTCAAACATAAAATCATAATATTCCAATAATACAAGAATTAATCAAATGTGGAATAACATGAAACTTTTCTTCGGTTAATATAAAAAAATAAAATTGATGTACATATAGACATCGAATAATCGGTTTGAGGAATATTAATAATATTTTAAATTTACAAATATTTTGTCTGGAGAACCAAAGGCAGCTTAGTTCAAAAACAAAACATAGATTAGTTTAGAAACAAGTTATTAATAATTAGTATGTAAGCTACCTATTTTAACGAAACAAGGTGTTGGGGTACACACTTTTAATAATTTAAGAAAAGAAATATGTACACCAGAAATGAAAAGACCACAGGGTGCCCTGTCATATAGTGCTCAACATAATAACATACAATGCCCAAGAATGCGAGTTCACAGCCCGGCAGGCGGCTTTAAGATTTTTCAAAAGGGAGTAAAAAATCCTTGGTTACGCCGTCCTACAGAAGGTACGTAAAACAGCCTGTACAATGTCAGCTACAAGTAAAAAATCCCAATCCTAATTAAACATAAATAGGCCAAATTTACGGCTCCTGCTATTTCCATCATCCGACTAGCCATAGCAGCATTAAAAAAAAAACTTCTGCCACTACAACCTAAAAAGGGTCTATGGTTCAGTACACGGTAGATACTGCACTGTTTCTCTGACAACGGTTGCGCAGTAAGGTAATTTCTCCTAGATCACGCTCAACTGTCGAATTTGTGCCCCTTATTTTGGGTATCTACTTTACGTAGGCTGCGTGATCCCCAGGAGGGGTATATATCCCACAGTTTCCATCTCAGGCCGCTAACAGATGAAATAAAAGGCATTACACGCTCTACCACTGAGCCTCTACTGTACTAGTGTGTAGTGCAGAGGGACCATAGCACTTTACGGCAGCAAAAAGTGACGTTAAATGAGCTAACAATTATAAAATAAAAAGATATATTTTTTTAAGCAATGATGGTCCCAATGTAACATAATATTAAAAATCCACTTCTTCCTCTCCGAAATAAAAATTATTATTATTAATACTATGAGTTTTATTTTTAGCTAATGTGTTTACAACACTGCTGTGACCTTGGCCTTGTACCTTGTAAGTTCTCGTTTTTTCCGATCAGATAAGAGAAGATAAATTTATGCTATCGGTATAATTGCTCTGTAATTCATGCAACATGCAGGGCCAATTTAGAAATGAACGACTCTAATTTTAGTCTGATAAAAAAAGCGAAACCATTGTAAGCACAATCACATGTGAATTGCATTTCCTTGTGTGATAATAACTCAGTTCCTACTGGAAACTCAATCACTCAACACTGGCTCTACAACCCAGTACGGGTCTTGGCCGCATCAAGGCGTCGCCTCCACTCTTCTCTGTCCCGTGCCAAGGCCCTCCAAGCTCTAGATCCAACAATGGTACCTGCATCCTTTCCGACCTCGTCTGCCCATCTTAATCGTGGCCGTCCACGTTTCCTTTTTCCGTCAACGTACCCAAATAGCAGTCTCTTATGAGTAGCGTTGTCCTCCATTCTGCCCACCTGTCCAGCCCATCTAAGCCTAGCTATTCTTATATAGTGAACCAACTCTAGCTCCTGATACCTCCGATATATCTCTGCATTCTGCCTGAGTCTAAATTGATCGCCAACTCTAATTGGTCCATATATCCTTCTTAATATTTTTCTTTCGAAGAGCAGTAAACTATTGGCATCTGCCCTGGACAGAGGCCAGGTTTCCGATCCGTAAGTTAAAACAGGCCTTATCATTGTCTTGTAAATTATCACCTTGGCTCTTCTTGATATCAGATTACTTCTTAAAAATTTTTCCATCCCAAAATAACATTTATTAGCGGTCAAAATTCTTCTTTGAACTTCTGCTCCAGCTGAATTATCCGCTTTGACCAAAGAGCCAAGGGAGACAAAACTACTGAAAACTGAGAAATATAAAGTCTTAGATTTATGTTGTCCATTCATTTAACGCCACTTTATGCTGCTATGGCTAATCGGACGATCCTACGGTGGGAGTCCTAAATTTTGCCTATACAGGTTTAATTAAGAGTAGGATCTTTAACGAGTACCTGACATCGCACATGCTCGGGATCGCCTTTTCACGTTCCCTCTGAAGGACGGCATAACTAGGGACTTTTTACTCCCTTTAGAAAATCCTAGGCGAACCCCCGATCTAAGGCAATTATTATTGTTATTTGCTAACCACCACCCCCCTAAACTCTTATGATTAATTGACAATTAAGTTTACTGTCACATATTTGATAACATTTTTTTTACACAAAAAAATACGAATTCGACCATTTTATGAATGGGTAATGAGTCTCGATAAGTTTATATGTTACAATCAATACTTTATAATGTATTTATTACAGTAAAACTATTACTCCACTGTACAAACTGTGAACTAACTATCCGTCAAACCTATGATCTGAATTTAAACAAACTGTTTTCATCGACTAAGAATATTTTCACCACTGAACCCTGTCGAACAGATACGTTACCTAGGACTCCATCTGGATAAACGTCTCACTTGGAATCCTCATACAAGACTGAAAAGACAAGAAACTGCTCGACGTTTTCGCCAACTTCAACACTTACTGGACAAACGCTCTAAGCTACCAATTAATTACAAAAGACTTATTTACATGACAGTCATCAGACCTATTTGGGCATACGGAGTTGAGCTTTGGGGCTCTACTAAACCATCCAATTCATCTCGTATCCAATCCTTGCAATCCAAAATCCTTCGTAAAATCCTCAATGCTCCTTATTATGTCACAAACAAACTCATCCATCATGATCTTAATATCCCATATGTTACTGATTTGGCCCAAACTAGATACCTATCCTTCCATAACAAGCTCCATACGCACTTGAATCCGCTAGTCTCTCAGCTTGCTTCCCATACTATTCCTGATAACCCTCCGAGGCGCCTGAAAAGAAGATGGCCTCGAGATCATCTACTATAGAACTTTATTGGAGTGCTATCGATGGGTAGTTTCTCCACAAGTGTTTTCATGTCATATTCTACATTTTTGCACATTTACTTGATATAATACCATTAAAGTTGTAAATATCATTGAATTAAATAAAAAAAAAAAAAAAAAAGAATATTTAATCACTTACTCAAAAACATGCAGATGGTTATTATTGTCCTCATATTAAAGAAAACGCGATTTATTTATAAAATGTCTAAATTTAAAAATTTAGGAAAAGTAAATACAGTAAATATAGGTAAATACTTATGATAATTTAAACCAATTAATTAAAATACTACTGAATTAAAATATCCCAATTTTTTAAATAAATTTTCTGGTTTTACTAATACGAATTCACTGTTCGTTATCGGTCATGGTCTTAAAGGCCTTATTATTAATTGATTAAAAAAAAATATGATAACGACTGAAATTTATGAACAGCTAAGTAGTAATTAAGTGCAAATGTAGTTTAAATAATTAATACAGAACAAATGAAAATTAAGTCACATTATAAATAAAGTATTGAAAAACCATATAGGGAAATTAACACTAGAACTACGAAGATTTAGCACATACCTATTTCTACAACAAATAGTAGAATTTAAGAAATAAAACTATACTTCATTCGAATATTGTAATTACATTATAATCAACATAGCATAAAGAGTAGTGCGTGTTGCAACTTGCAACTATACACGGCAAGCAAGAATACTAAATTGAAAGTTTATATATTACATATACACAAATTTACGCATAATAAATTGAAAACGTAGTATTTTTGAATTCCGGGAACACAACATGTATTCATGATATTTTCATGACCGGTCAAAATGACCAGTTCGTATATTTATGTATAACACATAGATATCTCTGAAAATTAGAAGCGTAAGAACGAAAAAATTTATAATATTATTGTATACAAAAATTTAATAAAAATTATGACATTATCGTAAAGTATTATAATAAAAGATGCAATGTTATAAATAAATGATGCAACCGGTCATTTCGACTGGTGCGTAGTTCTAATGCTAATTAAAATAATGAATGTATACGGAAATTGTGAAAGTAAAGCAGTTTAGAGTTCAAAGTTATAAAAAATAATAAAAGAAATAGACAAGAATTCAAATTTAAATAATACCGCTTTTAAACTAGAAGAAATATCGAGATTTTTTTAAATAAATCGTATGATATTATTGATATATTGGTCATTATCCTCTATGGTGTTTAAGACTTGCCAAGGCACACTACATCTTCCCATCTCAATCCCGTACCTAGGACATTAATCACAGGTATCAAACGAATGTGTCACAACAGTGTCTACCCTGAGGTCGGTGGATCTCCCCTTGTCTTAAAGTATTCATGGATCAGACAACAATGTCCAATTCTGAGGCGGGTAATAACCTCTTGTTTTATTCTATAATATTATATTAATATTCTATAATAACCTCCGTAAGACGAATTCCAGGAACTGACAGTCCGAAGATTTTCAGTTAATTCAACGAGGCCTGTGTTCGGTTAATTAACTAGAAATACATCTCTTTATTGGTTTTAATAAACCTAAAGGTGAGTTAAAAAGAGTTGTTTCTTTCCTTGAATGGACAACTTATCGTTTTCCTCTTTTACGAAAATTCCGGAGTAACTGCTGGGTTTTCAGTTACTAATAACAAGAAAGTTACTTTTTCTAGTCCTGAAATTAAAGGGAGTAAAAAATGCGTGGTTATACTGCCCTTCGGAAGGGACGTAAAATGGTGGTCTCGAACCCGTACAGTGTCAGACACTCGTTAATGATCTCTATCCTCATTACACCTGGATAGGCAAAATTTAGGACTCCCAATGTATCATCATCCGATTAGCCATAGCATCATAAAGTGAGGTTAAATCAATAAACAAACTAAAACAAAGAAGATCCCTTCTAAATTTGCCACTAATATCATCGTATAACTGATTAACACGATCTCTATACAGAACTAAAGCATTCGAACGTTCCTTTCTCGCCCGCTCCGCCACAGTGTGGAACTCAATCCCTCCTAGCATCCGCCATAGTCCCTCACCTTCGTCATTTAAATCCTTGCTTTTCCAACATCTCCTAGATTTTCAAACATATGCTTTTTAAGTAGGTTACTCATTTGCTTAGAATGTAATGTATAGAATAATCCATTGTGTTATTCAATTGTTTTAATTTTGTTTTTAAGAAGCTGTACATCATGCAAAGAAATTATTGTATGCTAGCTCATGCATTTAACAAAAGCTATGGATTTATCTATTCTCTTTAATTGCTTAATATCTTGTCAAGATCTGTACTGTTTAATTACTTATTATTATTTTTGGTTTAAATATTTCTTTTAAATTGTTTTCTGTCACTTTTTGATTTGTAACATTAAGCCTTCTGGCCAGAGATATGTGTTTCTTTTTCTGTTCATATTTGTTATTCTAAAGGGACTTAGTCCCAGAATAAAGTTACTTTTCTATTCTATTCTAACAGCATTTACGGTCACACCAGAGCATAATCTGAACATATTCACCAGCAAGTTTCAATATTTCTGAACTATTATCTACGAATATAATTTAGTTTTTATTATTAAGTAACCTACTAATTGCAAGTGTTTTGAAGCTATCTATGCATCCGCCATTACTTCAAATATCATATACAAATAAAAAACCTGTACCAATAAAACCCAGGTTTGTATTTTGGGTCCAGTACATAGTTGAGACAGTACTGCTTCTTTTGTCCGGGACCACGCCCAACCACATCATTCCCCCCATTAAGAGTTCTCACCTTGTAGAGGCTGATTAAGCCCCTGGAGAGCCTACAGATCCCACAGGAATCTAATTTTAGAACTGATTTTTTTGAATAAGTTGAAGGTTACTGATTTGAAAGTGGAACGTTCAGCATAGCAACTCAGTGCTCTACACAATGAGCACTCAGCTTCCATCAAATATTACAAAGTTAATCAAATATTGTCAGCATCTAGAGGAGAAGTAGACGGCCAGACAAATCCATTATCTTCACCGATCCCATATCCCCGTGTTCTCGTAATTGTTGCGATGCATAGAAGGGGAAAGTTCATTGAACATTACTTTAATTAGGATCTCGTTGACTTACGCCAATTTTATTTCATGATTTATTTTACATTTATTATTCTTATGAAGGTGATCATTTTAAAATATTTTTATTCATATTCTTTATAAGATATTTCTTATATACTGGACTACTCTTCTTGATCTATATAATTTAATAATGAAGAAAAAAACTTTTTCCAGTCAACAATTGTTGTTAAAAAATTAACGAATGATTAAAAGACGTTTCGACATTTATCTATCATTTTCAATTTTAGTTCTTCACACAGCCTTCTTTAAATTTACAAGCCACAATCATTACTTGAGGTCAAACATATTAAAAAATTAAAATATATATAAACTCCTGGAACTCAACTTTCCATGTCCAGATAAATGTCGAAACGTCTTTTAATCTTTTGTTAATTTTTTAACAACAATTGTTGACTGGAAAAAGGTTTTTTTCTTCATTATTAAATATTTTTATTTTGAAGAGAAAAATATATAAAAAAATCACGGTATTGCTGATAACGATCAGATAAGATATCAGAGAATTACAATAAATGAAACATCTGTTCAGATAAAGTTAAAAGAGCATTTGAAACTATTGACGAAGATTGCTACAGTTGCTTTGACTGAATGCGACAACGCATATAAGTAAGTCAAAGCAAGCGTTTAACAGTTTATAATGGAGTGGCAAGTCATAAAATTACAATTAACCCGTTTTGCGATAAGAAGAAATCTCGAATAACGATCCATTGTAATTTTTGAACTCCGGGTTACATCAAAAGACATTCGAGGCTAACACAGAAATGTGAGAAAGCAATTAACAAACGAAAAACAAATGCTTTGATTACTTTGTTTTAGCTTTAACAGGCCCAAAGCTAAGAGAATTCCTTATACTTCTAATTGTACGAATGTTTGGAGCGTGAACCGACTCAGGTCATCTCCTTTTAGGTTCTTGTCTTTACAGAAAAACCAAAATTATCCCTTTGTATCTACTCGCTCAGAAAACATCCGAATACTTTACAGGATGTAACTCTGCGCCAAAAAAAAAAAAAGAAAAGTTTATTAAGTATATATACTTTTTTTCGTGGAAGAACTATTTATAAACACGGAGTTTATATCTGGCAAAATTGTTGAGGCAGAAGCAAAAAGAAAAAGTTTGTAACAGACAACAAATTAACTTTTTTTTCCGTTCTGAGAACAGAATAAAACCCTCCCTGGAGGTTGCAGTCCATCCCCAAACAGGCCGGGTTCAGGATAACAACTGGAATGAATATTATATGCCTAATTGGGAATCGAACCAGCACCACTCAATAGCAGGTGTTCTGGGACCCTCGTCACGTACTCTAAAATACTAAAACGATACAAGAGGAACTAAACCACAGTTTATTCAGACTGATTGGTTTACAGGTGCTATTTTTTAATTATTGCTCGTATAATTTATTAAAAGCAAAATTTGAGGGTGACCTGAGTGTATAGTTAACAACCTACAACCTGTTCCCAAGATCAATGATCCGGATGTGGCCTTTTACTCCCTTTAAAAATCCTTGGTTATATGCCGTCTTTCGGAAGGGACTTGAAAAGGCAGTCCTCAGCCAGTGCGGTGTCAAGTAATCATTAAACGTCCCTATCCTCATTATAGCTGGATAGGGACAATTTAGGACTCCCACTGCAGTAAAGTCCAAATAGCCATTGCAGCATAAAGTGACATATTTTAAAATATTAAAACACATTAAACTTAACATATATTCCAATTTGTTTTTATTACGAATACCCAGGATTTATAACAGACCATGTCTGACAGTTCTATTTACATAATAATTACATTGAAAAAAAATCCGATTATGTAATATGTACTAATTGCTTTTCTAATTATGTGATTTTTTTATTTTATCAAAAAAATTAATAATAAAGTACTTAATTAAGGTCGAGTGGAGAAAGTAAAGAAATTCAAATATTTGGGAGAAGTAATCCAAGAATGGTTTAGAAAAATCTGCAATAGAGGAAAAGGGTGGACAAGATAGAAAGAGCATTTGGAATTACTAAGAATGTTTATAACAAAAGGTGTTTATCTAAACATCTTAAAATAAGAGACTACTCTACAGTTGTGAAACCAGAATGCCTAGATGCGAGTGAATGCTTAGTATTTTTTTTTTTTTAATTATTTTATTGAATTGTACAACTGTAATATATACATCTAGTGCAAGGGCTGTATGAATAAATAAATGCATGAAAGGACGTGTAGAGGCACTACCCATTGGCAGCACTCTAATTACATTTCTATTATAGAAGGTCTCGAGGCCATCTTCTCTTCAGACGCCTAGGAGGATTGTCCGGGATGGAATTGGAACCAAGGATGGAAACTAGTGGGTTTGGATGGGCCTGGAGTTTATTATGGAATGATAGGTATCTGGAATGGGCTAAATCGGTAACATATGGAACGTTCAGGTCATTATGGATGGTTTTATTTGTGACAAAATAAGGAGCGTTTAGGATTTTGCGAAGGATTTTGAATTGCAAGGATTGAATACGAGAGGAAATTGATGGTTTGGTGGAGCCCCATAGTTCAATTCCGTAAGCCCATATAGGTCTTATAACAGTAATATAAATAAGTCTTTTGTAATTGATTTGAAGCTTTGAGCGTTTGTCTAGTATGTGTTGAAGTAGTCGGAAGCGTCGAGCTGTTTCTTGTCTTTTCAGTCTTGTGTGAGGGTTCCAAGTAAGACGTTTGTCTAAGTTGAGTCCTAGGTAGCGGATCTGTTCAACAGGGATAAGTGGAGTACTATTAAAGGATACAGTAGGACAGGAAGTCATGGGTTTTCGGCGAAGGGTAAAGGTAATTTGATGGGACTTTTTGGAATTGATTTTAATTCTCCAATTCCGACACTATTCTTCGAGGCTTGATAAATGTGATTGAAGGGATTGGGATGCAATATATGGGTCGTTATTAACTGATAACACACATGTGTCATCAGCATAGGTGGAGATGAAGGTGTTAGGATGGGTTGGGACGTCAGCTGTATATACTGCGTAGAGGATAGGACCGAGGATGCTACCTTGAGGAACACCAGCAGACTGGGAATAGAGAGGAGAGTAGGAACCATTATGATTTACTTTAAATGTTCTGCCAGCTAGAAAGGAGCGAATGATCAAAAAGTATGTAGGAGGAAGGAATTGTCGGATTTTGTAAAGGAGACCCGGATGCCATACTCGATCAAAAGCCTGTTCTACATCGAGAAAGGCTCCCGTGCAGTACAATCTACGCTCCAATGCAGAGGAGACAACATCCACCACACGATGGCATAATGCTTAGTATTAAGCTATAGAGTAGATAAACATGAATTACTTGAAAGAAGAATAATGAGAAAAATTCTAGGCCCAGTGAAAACCAAAGAAGTAAGGAAATTAAGATCTAATGATGAAATATACAGGAACGTAGAAAACATAACAGAAACGTTAAGAAAAAGGAGACTGTTATTTTTTGGACATGTTTTCAGAATGGATGATTCGAGATTAACAAGAAGGATTTTCAAGGACCTTTGGGAGAAAAAGTCAACAATTAACTGGATTAGAGAGGTAAAGAAGAAGGATTTGAAAAGAAACAATATAAGGGAAGACGATTTGTGGTATCGGTATAAAATCTTTGGGTTCGCTAAGCCTTATTATTATATACATAACTATATAGTTTTTCGTAGATTTAATTAAACTGAAGACTATCTTGAAAATGAGGGAATTCTGTTTAATGGTAGGACTTACAATTGATGATGAAAGTTCTTGTAAAGTTGTAACAAGGTGTTTAGTGCTTAGCTGTTTTGTGTTTAGCCGCCTTCAAGCTCCGGCCATTCAACACTGTCCTAATAGAACTTCTTCCTTGGTTAGTTGGCTTTTACGCTCCAAGCCGTAGCAAACCCCCAACACATCTGCAGTGAAAATTAACACGTACCCAACGGAAGGACAATTAACTTTTATTCCTACAAAGAGTTGGTCAAAAAAGTGAAAAAAAAACGACATTTCTCAACAGAAAAATCACTATTTCCTCTTGGAAATTATTAAGAAAAAGAGGTCGATAAAAATATCCTGTAAAAAATATGTTTGGTAGTATACACGGTAATTATTCCGGAAGTTGTCACTTCGAGTTGAGTCACAAGTTTTAACTTTTCATTCGTTTCCCTTGGAATATTTTTCAAAAATTAAGTTATCATGCGGTACATTAAGTTTTGACCGAAAACTCCTCAATTTTAACCTACAATATATTTTATTTTATTTTTTTATTAATTGTTATAATATTTAAATATTTTATTTTGAAGATTGTAAAATTTTAAAAGGCAGAAAAAATATTGGGTGTCTTACCTATGTCCTGTGGAGCAGAAAGGTTAGCCTCGAAAAAAAAAAAATGATGTTCCACTCGTTGGTTGAAAGTGTTATCCTCTACGGATCCGAAACGTGGACGATTACGAAAAAGGAAGCGACGAAATTGTTAGCCGTGGAGATGGACTTCTGGAGACGCTGTTGTGCTATTTCCAGAATTCAGCACGTAACTAATAGAGGAATCAGGCAATTGGTTGATCAGGAAAGAACGCTCCTCTTCGCATAGAAAAATGAAGATTGAAATGTTATGGCCACTTAAAAAGAATGATAGAGGACCGCTGGACAAAAATAATCTTATATTCTTCGAATATTGCCCTGTGGAAAAGAGGTCGACCCAAAAAAAGATGATTGCAGGATGTGGAGGAAAGCATGGCAGCGTCCATCTCCCGCTGCAAACAGACTAAATAATAGTCATGGCCTGCAACGGAATTTGTACCAGGATTTCCGGCATGGCATCTCAGTGCTCTACCACTGAGCCACTCCGCTCCTCTTGTTGAATTACGTCATTATATTATTTATAATTTATTAATTATATATAAATATTATAATAAATATAAATATTAATTAATTTATAATTTATAATTTAATTTAATATAAATTATAAAATTGTAGCCTACAATAGTTTGTTCAATATAAATAAAACATATTTTGCCGATATAAATAGGAAATAATTATACTTTTTAATCTCAATATTTAAATATTCTCTAATCGATGTATAGAATATATTACCATCTCAACTATGATGATCAATTATATTTAACACATATCACATCATATATACTACGTTATGTCATATAACCTATCATGTTTTGCTAGATTTGATTGTTTGTATTCAACAAAGACAAGTATTTCCGTTAAAATATCGGATACGAAATTCTTCACGATCGCTAAACTTTTACACGTATAATAATTTGTTTTAAATAATTATGAAGTTTACACTAGAAAAATATATATAAAATACGCAGGAACTCATCTAAATTTAGTAAACGGCGGTTGAGAACAGACCTACCTGCAAAAGGAAGGTCAACCAAGGCCGAGCCTCGAAATGACGGAGAATTGCCAAAGTACTCAAAAATCCTGAACTAAAACTGGTTGATGATACTGGCACTCAAAAACCTTTCCAATATTGCATCAATAGTTCAATGTTGCATTATGATAACGCCACTGATAAGAACAAAAACACCTTTCTGCTGCAATCTAATTCCATTTTAGATTTTTTCCTATGCAACTCGTACATTTATATATATGTGCATATTCTTTGTAACAACAGATTCAGTTATAATATCTCATTTTATAACTAATTATAATTTAAAATCTGGGTGGTAAGGGAAAACGGGGAAAATATATTTTATTTCATCTTTTCCTGTACTTTGAAGATTTTTAACAAGCACTTAAACTGCGATTAAGCGCGATATTAAAAACACTACATGCAACTGTCAACTAAATGAAACATGATGACTACTGTAAAATGGATCTTACTAATCATTTCCAAGATCTTACTCAAGCAAATACGATCCTAGACACCTGTCATTGTGTTTATAAATAAAGTCTATTCACTTAGAGAACTGAAGAGTTAATATTTATAAAATAATAATAATTTATTAAGAATTACAAATAATCGATCAGTGTCAAAATTAAAACTTTTTACTGCTGCTAAAATGTATGTCATCTGTTTCTGAATGTCATAAAATACGAAATATTAAAGAAATAAAAAAATCATCCTTATATTGATATCACGATCTTGAGATATTTTCATGGCCTCTATTATTTAATTATTTTTAAATGATATAGTAAAAAGTGTTTTATAATTGGAAAAAAATACAAAATTATGATTAATTTGTATTTATAACAATGCAATAAAATCAACGGTCTCCCTGTGAGCAAATTTATTGAAAAATTATCACTTTTTCATCCAGTACAAATCTAATTAAGGTATCAGTTCCGCAGGTCGTCGCTTCGAGTTAAGTCACCATAAACAGTCTCAGATTAAGCACTTAGGAAGCCTTGGCCAGTGAAACGTCGGTAAAGTGCTTGACGACACGGTCAAAACCAGATGATTACGTGATGAATGGCCTAAAAGTTTTACCTTTTCATTCGTATCCTTTTTAATATTCTCAAAAATAAATAGGATGGTGAGTTATATATCATCAAGAAATAAACGTTTCAATTAACATTTCGAAGTATCCTATATAATAACCTATGTATCTATAATATTTACACTCAATATAAACAGCCAGTAATAAAATTATTTTTATTTTAGTGAATATTATCAAAAAGGAAACTAACATGTTAAAACTAGTTGTGACTTAACTCGAAGTGACGAATTGCGGGACTGATAAACCTGTACCACTACAACCCGTGAACGGGTCTGGGGTTCAGTACCTAGTAGAGACTGTATTGTTTCATGTAAGGAGGTGACTTTTCCTAGGTCACGCTCAACCGCCGGCTTTTCCCCCTTATTTTGGGTACCCTATTTTTATAATATTTTATAGAGGCTTGGTGAGCCCCTGGAGGGTCCTAGATCCTAAAGGACCCATCTCCGGCTGCTAACAGACTAAATAAAAGTCTTGCCCGCAGCGGGATTTGAACCAGGATTTCCGGCATGGCAACTCAGTGCTCTACCACTGAGCCACTCCGCTCCCCATCAGTGGGACTGATACCGAATATTATATATTTTGCCAATTTTTCTTAGTAAATAAATATATTGCAATGGATTTTAAAGAAAAAATAATAGAAACCGGTGTGAAAATTATATTGAAAAAAATAGAATTAGAATTAATAACAATTATTGATAATATTTGGAAGTCAGTTCAAAAGATATCATAAATATTTAGCAGATTTTTATATTTAAATATATAAAATTCAGGGTATTATAAAGACAAAATAATAGAAGTTGATATTGTAAATATATTTAAAATATATAATTAAATTAAATAAGTGTTAATGATAATATTTGGAAGTAAGTTCTGTAGATGAATTAAATATTTTGTCGATTTTTCTTAGGAAATAAATAAAATGCTGTTTATTATTAAAACAAAAAAAAAGCCGGTGTGCAAATTATATAAAAAATATAATGAGAATAATTAAATATTATGGATAATAATTGGGAGTTTATGGAATTGCATTTAAAAAGTAGCTAGGTGAGCAAACCGAACTGTCAATTTGAAATTCGATGCAAAATTTAATAAATAAAATGTATTCCTTATTTTGTACAGTAGCTAGGTGATAAGAGGTTATCAAAACTAACTGTCGTTTCGAAATTTGATACAAAATTCAATAAATAAAATTTATTCTTTATTTTGTACAGTAGCTAGGTGATAAGAGGTTATCAAAACTAACTGTCGTTTCGAAATTTGATACAAAATTCAATAAATAAATTTAATATTTTTATTTTTCATTATGTGCAGTATGTAGGTGATCAAAACTATCATTTTGAAATTTTATACGAAATTCACTAAATTAATTTTAATATTTTTCTTTAATTGGTGTAGTATCTAGGTGATTAAAACTTTTATTACAAAATTAAATAAATAAATTTTAATATTTGAGTGCATTATCTAGGATATAAATACTAATTGCCATTTCGAAATTCAATACGAAATTCTATAAATAAATTTTATAATTTTTATTTTGTGTAGTATCAAAACTATTTCGAAGCTAAATTGCGGCAGGCAGTAGGCATGACATAAGGATGTGAATGAAACTAAAATATATAAAATGTATCTCATGTATTTGTACTGGACTTACGTAAACGTTATGTATTAGAGACTACGAAGACTTGTGACGAGAGCTGATGAGGCTACCACCACCACGTGGAGGCTGGCGACATATGCGGCCCTCACCATTGACTGAGCCCTTCCGCGCATGCGCCTCCCTACCCCCCAAACCAACGCTCGCACAATCTCATTATTGAATCTTACCCTACAAACAAATATATAATTATGTAAGTACATAAATATATTCCAAATTTTATTCCAAACATATTAATAAAATTTCTAGTAGTAACCAGGCAAAGAAGTTCCGGGACTAGGTTATCATAGGCGACAGTGATAAGGGAGATGGTCTCTTGACCGACACTATAGATAGACTAGGGTCAAACGACTGATAGATTAAATTAGTAAATAGCAACAATCATCCTTTATCGAAATTAATAATATAATTAATTATGAGGAAATATGGTTTAATTAAATATCCGTTTTCACTAATTATGTAAAATAAAAAAAACTGTAACCCTGCGTGAGGATGTCTGTCATAATCGTCCGTGTATAGACGCGGTTATCTCGTCTTATTTTGCTTAAAATTCAGATTTTAATTTTAACTAAATTTAAACGAAGGGATTAGCTCACTGGTAGAGACAAATCACCACGCTGCACAACCGTTCTCCTAGAAACAGTACAGTCTCTACCGCGTACTAAACCCAGACCCTTCATGGGTTGTAGGGGTACAGATTTTTTTTATTAAGATATGAAAAATACACAAGGTAACTGTGTGATGATTGATACAGTTTTGAAGCTATATTAACACAAAATTTCTTTATAATCATTTTATAAAACGTAACATATTTTTGAAAAAATATATTTAAATAGGTGCAATGTCTGCTTAAATTGTTAGACAGTTTTTTTTTTTCTTTCCAATAAGATTTTATTAAATTAATTTAGAGTCTTCATACACTATATACTGGCCAATATCATGTACTATGTATAATGCCATGAAGGGTATTCAGCCCAGTACATGGTAGAGACTGTACTGTTCCTAAGCCAACAGCGGTGAAGAGAGGGAGGGAAGCGAACGGTCAAATGGTAAATTTTCTCCCAATAATTGCTAGTCCCATAAGAGTCTGTGTATTTCACAAGGTCCCATATACAAAAAGTATTTATTTTCAATAAAAGAAAATCATTAAACACGAATAAGTCTGTTTATTTGTTGATTATTCATTTAACTCCGCTTTAATACAACTATGGCTAATCGGACGACGTATCAGTTGGAGCCCTTAATTCTGCTTATCCAGATATAATTATGACAAGGATCTTTAACGAGTATTAGACATCGAACAGGCTCTGGACAGCCATTGTATGTCCCTAATTTCTAGTTATCACATTTAGAAAAAATCTATGAGAAGTTTTTATAGTAACCACAACACCATGGGTGAACCAAGGAATAAATTTGTTTACTAAATTTTTTTAATTTATCTTAGCAATCTGAGTAGTGCTTGTAGTAACCAACATTATTATATTATAAACAATATGGAGACAAAATAAGACCACCAAAATGACTCATAGAATATTTTTTAATGGACACAATATGCACATATGGACACAATAAGTTATTTTATTAATAAGAATAACAAAGGCTTGGTGAACCCGAAGGCTCGTTGCCTATACAATTGCTTCTTACATGCCTTCAATCACCGACTACCATCCAAACCAAAATCCCTAATAATAATCACAAGCTTCCGTCAATTTCGATCTACACTTCAACAATATTACTTCAATATTTCGCTTATAATCACGGAGTACATGATCTCCAATTTACCTTTGGAGACATCCTTCCTCGAACTATATATTCTACTCAATATCCAACTATCAAGGACTTCATAGCTCATCCCACACGTTCGAGGTACTAAGTCAATATCGAATTCCATCAATATATTGACCGTCCGAGAGGTATAGAGTAACGATAATATTGGCAAGTGTGATAAATATATACTGTGTTAAATAATATTTCTCCTATAATATTGACAATGTAAGGTGGGCTTAAGTTGTTTTTCCTTCCTTTGTTGCTTGTGCTAGTGCCAATGTTTCACACTCTTATATAACAGAAGATATTGATACAAGATACTGGTATATAACAGAACTTAAATAACTTATATATATATGATACAATTCGCGATCTATAGAGGTTTTAAACAATTGTAAGTTGAATTTTATCATTTAAAAAAAGTTCATACAAAAAAATTGGAAAATTTTCAGAACTAAAAATTTTTTTATTGAGATGACTTTCAGATCTTTATTTGATTAGACACTGCCGTGCAGGAGGAACTCAATGCTACAGTGCTGCGGATACCAGGTTCAAATCCGGTTGTAGGAGATAAATTATTTAAACTATTAACAGCCATCTAAGGACCCTGGGGATCTCCGGACCCTCCTGGGCACACCTATCCTCTATAAAGTAGATACCCTGGATTGGGGAAAACCTAATGGTTGAGCCTCATCTCGGACACTTTCCTGCACAACCGACGGCCTAGAAACAGTCTCTACCATGTACTGAGCTCTTAATGGGTTATAGTGCTACACGTTTATTTTTTTTTTTTATCATGCTAAGACCGAATTCTCCTAAACACTGTACCGGACGAAAAAAAAAATTGTAGATTACCGAACTAAATACAATTAACACTTATTTAATTTGTTTAAATGATGTTGATGTTGCTTTAAAAATGCATTTCATTCTTTAGGAGATGAAATTGTAAAAATAACCATAATTTGATTGCTTTTTGTTTTTTTATTTTTGTACTTATATTTCCCAGAAAATTGTGACAACAGAGTTTAAATTAATAATAAATACCTAAAATAAAGGAAAGAAAAACCTAATTTACAAAACCGTTGTCCTTAAAACCGTACAGTCTCTACCACGTATTGAATCCAAGGCCCTTCATGGGTTATAATGGTACAGGTTTTATACAGGTATTAGTCGAAAAAATTCGATGGGACAATTGCCTTGTCCAAAACAGCAATCAAAAACACCAAATTAAACATAATTATTATACACCTTAAACAATTAATTCCGATATTCCAATAGTCATTTAAATAAGATTGGAAAGAGCGGAAGTGTTCCGTTTTATTAGATCGGATATGAAAAAGGTTGAGTGGTTGAAACCTGAGACCATCCACTAAAGCCAATGACCCTAAAAGCAATACTGCTCGTACACCCTTTTCTCATCACATTTATCTTTTATTTAGGTGATACACTTTAACTATATTTATTTGGATAACGTCAATAAAATAAGGTTAAAGTAATTACTATCAATTACAGGATAGATAAGTGATATATATCCCCAAAAAAAAAAAATAAGATCCCTGTGGTATTTGCAGACTCTCTGGGACTCACTCAGCCTCTACAAAATGGGTACCTTTAATTGGGTTGAACGTGATTTCGAACAAATCATCTCCCTGCACAACCGTTGTACTAGAAACAGTAGAGTACTGAACCCAAGACGGTAATTATTTTGCAGCTTGTCGTTTCGAGTTGAGTCATAAATTGAGGCATTCCTTAAAGCATTATTTCCAAAAATTCAAAGTCAACAATTTATATTCACTTATTTGTTTGAAAGGTACTTCCAATTTGGTAATTGTTCAAAAATTCTGAGGGATAGTGCAGGGCTTTGTGAATTTCGACTACTGAATCTATTGACTTGTTTTCAATCAGCTCGAATGCCCCTTCGAATGCCCCTAGAAGCATATTGATTTTAGATGCACTCTCATTTCTATCCCTTTAATAATCACTTATAATTATTTCATCCCCTATTTTTTTAAACTTTTAGGGGTTGATTTTCGTAAAAATATAAAAACACGTAATTCTTTATTTTAAATGTAGAAATGAAATCTAAAATTAAAAATGATGTAAAGTCCCATAGAAGCTTTCCTCCCTTATTGCAGGCTTCTGGGGGTTGATTTTGGAAAATCTTGAATATCATTTTTTATATGTTTAAAAGTAAAGCCTCCTTACTTATTGATTAAGCTTTTAGGGATTCATTTTAAAAAAATAAAAAAACGCGTAATTCTTTATTTTAGATGTAGAAGTTAAATCAAAAATTTCATGGTGCTCGCTTCAAAAATGACGTATTTTTATTGCAAAAGTTTTTCACCCTTTTCGCCTTCTTAGGGGATGAATTTTCAAAAATCCTTTCTTAGTGCGCGTTGGCCTTATATAATGTACCTACTGTCCAAATTTCAAGTCTGTAGATTATGTGATGGTCTTTCAGTCAGCACAAACTCTTTTATATATATAGATAAATTGTGGAATTGTTTCAAGCCCTTACATAATTAGAAAAGATCAAATTTCATGATAACGAACATCATCTAAAGAAATATGTTACCAATTTTCTCATATTAGCCATAATATTATTTTAAGTAAGCAAAACGGGTAGGATAAACTTACGAAAAATCATAGTTTTTGAAAACCCAAATAATATCAAAATCAATGAGAAAAATAATTACAATTTTCAATGTATTTCATTTTTATATTTTTGTGCATAGCCCCAATTCCAATTTTTTTTTAAATAAAATTTTGTAGTCTGTATGAATAATTCAAAATAAATTTCAACCTGTTTATAGCCTCGTAAATCAAAAGTTTAAATAAACATTACTGGTCTTAGAGCTTTCTAATCTAATTAATTATTTAAAGCAATACAATAATTTAATAATTAATATATCAAATTTAAACAGGTCTAATAGAAGTCAGCATAGGAATCATACGTAGGTTAAATAGACGTCAGCTTAAACAGTTCCCTATTCTATTCTAAAGATATATTCCTAAAGTTATTCTTTATTTCTTGGCTGTAAATAAACATACATTTATCTTTTGGTAATATGAGAACCATAAATTGAATAAGAAAACATAGCGATTTCCTGCTCCCATAAATCAGTTAGTTCCGCATCTGCTCAACAGATTACTCGATGGTCTGTCTAGAGACATTGAATAATGATAAGATTTAGTGACATATTTGATAACTAATAAAACGACTGATAAAAAGTCGTATTTATTTTTTTTATAATTTTTAAAAACATAATAAGGTTCAATACAATGTTCAGAAGTCAATGAGATACGTGTGAGTTTAATTATTCTTAGATTACATCATCACTTAAGGTCAGATTTATTATATAGCTTCGTATTTTCATGATTTTGCTTTTCATCATGCTTTCATCCTTGTTATAGAAATAGATATTTTTAAAATCAGTTTCCTATATATTACAACAGAACAAATGTTAATATGACATACAAAATCATAGCATAATTCATCCGTTATTTTGCTATGCTAGATTAATAAGTTCACTAAAACACTAACTGATTACAACAACAAATTTCATAAAAATATAGAGCTTTGTCCAATAACATCAAAATAAAACACAAAATTTGTTGTGGAAATTCCGTTTACTTTTCATCAAATATGACACATAAGAATGAGACGATATTCCTTAAAGCATTATTTCCAAAAATTCATTATTAACTATTTATACTCACTTATTTGTTTGAAAGATACTTCCAATTTGGTAATTGTTCCGCAGATTGTCGTTTCGAGTAGAGTTACAAGTTTTAACTGATTGTTCGTTTCATTTTTAATATTTTCCAAAAATACAAGTTAAAGCATGTCCAAGCTTTAGTATGTAAAAGAGGATGTAATTATGAAGATTTCGGTAATCATTTCATCAAGAAATAAATGATTCAAATAGCATTGCGAAATATAGATGATATATGTTTGTTGAAACGTTCATTTCTAAATGAAATGATTACCGAAGTATTCACATTTCCCATAATTACATTCTCTTTTCCATACTAAAGCTCAGGGTAACTTGTATTTTAGGAAAATATTCAAAGAGAAACAAATGAAAAGTTAAAAGTTGTTGTGACCCAACTCAAAGCGACAACCTACAGAATAATTTCCTCCAATTTTTCTCTTTTAACATATTTCAATATCATTTTGCGGTTAATAATTATCAATTTTTATTATATAATAATAATAAAACACGATCCATAGTTTCAAATAAACAAAATTAAAAATACGTCATATACAGAGAAAATATACTTTTAAACAATTAAAGCCTTTAAAACCCTGTCAGCAATAATATATTTTCTGTTTTATACATTTTTGAGCATATCTTCTAGTATATGTATTTTATAATTGCTTTTTTATAAAATACAAGATTTATATTTGAAATTTTATGTATTTATTGTATTATACTAAATTAGAAACTTTTATAAAAGCTTTTGTTAAATGTAATCACTTTATAAATTTTAACTTTATTTTTAATTTCTACTTTGTCCTGTTATTTTCTACAAAACTAATTTTAAGGTTTATGTAGACTTTTGCTTCAGACTGCAAATATTAATAATAATGAACTTATTAATTAATAAGTTCGGTAAAAAAAGTATATAAATAAAAATGAATTTAGTGGAATAAGGCATACATACATCAAAAAGACCGAAAAGTTACTCTACATTAAGTTCTTCAACTTGTTTCGTCATTACTATCTCTATGTAAGACAATCGATTCTAATATTGCCATCTGCGCGCTATCACAACTTAGTTTTCCCGCCAGAAACTAATGTAGCACCATTTCATTTCATTTCGCTTAGCACAAACCAATAGACATATATATTATTGTAATTAAGTAATCTCATTAAAATGAATTCTAGAAATAGTCTGAAAATAAGTAAATATGTCTTGTATGTATACCAGCTAATGTAATTTAATGTTATGTAATGTTCCCTAACACAAATGTTTCCCATTACGTACCCCATTAACACATATTAATAAAAAAATATATAAAACTTGACTAGACCTTAAAAAACAGACCACCCAAATGTATACTGCCATATAAAAAAGTCTAGTCAGAATTTAATAATATTTTTTAACTTAAGTATTCAATCCAAGTTTAATACACCAGGAAATCATTGTTTTGTGGAACAGAAAACCCACAAATAATTATTCCTTCATTTTGCATTAAAATTATTATAAAAAATAAATAATTATTAGTAGAAATATTACAAATAAATTGATAAAGTAATAAATCACGGTTGAGTTATGTATTTGAAATGATGTGATGAAAACAATTGGTAAATGTTAGAGCAGAAATACCTAAAATATACTAAAATAAGAACATCTTTATGTCATAGTGAATAAATTTCAGAATCAAAAGATACAGAAACTTACTCATGTATCAAGTTAAGTTATAGGTCTTAACAGTTTTATCCTTACCACATTCCCATGGCTTGGTTTTATCACTTCACTGCACTTATCACTACTCTACACTTAAAACACTTTCCTTCACACGCGAAAAACGCACTTAGAACGCTAATAATTAATATTATTAACAACATCATAGCACTACACAAGCTGAAACAGCCGCGAAACCGAGCGAAATCTAATGACTGAAGTACCCACCAGGGTGCGCTATTTTTTCAAAATAATTATTTTTGGGGTTTTTATATCTGATTCCTCCAAAACACAATATAATATAAATTAAACACTGTGAAAAAATAAATATTAATAAAACCAACAAATTAAATTTTATTTATTATAATAATGAATTAAAGTGTAATGTATGAAGTTTATTATTGTGCTTTAAGTTAAAATTATACTTGATTCTTCCAGATACCCTTCTATATTATTACTGTTAAATAAATATACTACATTTGTAAAATTGATTCTTTTAATATAGAATATTTTTCTTTTTTTAATATAAAATATTGAAAGGTGTTCAAGATAATTGTAATATTCTAAATAAGGGGAAGATTGATTATAGTAATTTCAGTGCTTATAGATAATACAAAATGTTTTAATATTTGTGTTAATATTTCTAGTAGTTCAGACATGAACTAATAATTGTAATATTAATTGATAAGTTTAAATTTCTATTGAACTGACAAAATTAAAGCTATAGTTTTAAATGTATGCTATTATATCATATTGCCAAAATAGTTTGAAATGAGTAATTTGTATTCTTAAGAAATTTTTTTTTTCTGGTCGTACATAGGCAACACTGGGAGCCCGTGAAGGGAGGTTATCTTTAAGTTATCCGTTCTGTTTCATTGTTTATTTCTTGTCATCACCTTTCTGGTCTGTACCAATTGATTATACATAAACGGCCCTGCATCAAATGGCAAATATCAAATATGACGAACCATCTACAGACTCGCTGAGCAAAACCTGAACCCGAGAAAAAGTGAAAAGATCGGTTACACAATATCCATGCAATTCTCGGAACCATTCTTTAGATATCTTATCATCGAATAATTAGTCGGAAATTGATTGGACTCTAAATAATAAATGTCGTTTCTTTCATTCCTTCTTGACTATCTTACTTTTTTGTCACATTGAACAGTTATTGATAGTTACTTGATGAATATCTCTATCATTCAAGGAGCAAGTGAATCATTTAGCCTGTTAAATCGTGTAGTATGTTAAATAATTTAAAATAAGTGTATTTATTGTGGTAAATTAATTTTAGTTATTCCGAATTGATCAAAATATGTCCTAAAGTTTTTTTCATTTCAACCACAAATTAAAAATATACTGTTAATTTTAGTAAAACTAGACAATTAACAATAATTTGAATGATTTTTAGTTCACCAATTAGTATTCGAATAAATCCACTTCATGGGAGTTAATGAATTTTTAATATTTCCTCTTATCTAAGTTTCAACAACCTTAATTTTATTCATTCTTTAGCATACATTACAACATTTTTTATTTTATTTTTTTTTAGTGTAAAAAATAAAACAAACTGTATTGAGTAGTTTAATTACAAAAACATGTAACTATAGTCTATTAAGTACAATACTAGAAAAGTTAGTTTCAAAATATGACAGATCTTAGTGATAACAGTTACGTCATATCGTTACATAGAGGTCATAAGTTATAGCCCTGAGAGCTAATATAATAAATACATATTTATTACATTTGGGAAAGTTTATTGTCCATTGATCATTGTGAATAGAATAAGGGGATCGATTTACATGATTTGATATGGTTGTTTCGATCAACTGCATGAATACTAAATCAGGATGAGAAGCATGAATCAAACTAAGTTAGACCCAAACGCTCAAACTGATCGCAATTACATTAGTCTGAGACTAATGGTGAATCTGTATTCAGTATTTCATGTTATAATCGTCTCAAAAAATTACGGTTAACCATGAGTACAGGCGACATCTTACTTTATTCAGTTATTATCATTATTTTTATTAATGTGTAACCTCTAACATAGATTAAATTTCACAAAAAAAAAAGTTATTAAGTTTTTATATATAGAAGCTATTATTGAGAATCGTAATATTTCGAAACATTATACAAAGGAAGTGGAGCATCTCAGTGGTAGAGCACTGAGTTGTTATGCAGAGAACCCTGAGTTCAAGTCGGGATAGAACAGACACATTATTTAATCTGTTTCCCTTAATAGGATAAAAAAAAAAACCAGGCTGTTGAGTGTGATCTCGAACAATTCACCTTTCCGCACAACCGTCTTTGAAACAGTAGAATCTCTACCATTTACTGAATTTAGGACCCTTAATGGGTTGTAGTATTAACGGTTTATATGCTAAGTAGTCTTTTCATATTTATAAGAGCTATGGTTATTTGAGAAAGCTAATGCTACAAAATATTTCCTATTTATTATTTTTTAAAAATGATTATTATTATTATTTTGTATGTCTCGGCTTGTACCGGATAAATACACCAACCCGGACCAAGGTCAAGGGTATGGTTCATTTAAAAGTTAAATTGGAATATTTAAAATTTTTCTAACGATGCTGGCAGTTCCCAGCATAACCGCTTTCTGTACTTCTTCCAGTCCCCTAATTATTTCTAACGTCTTCATTGATGTAATCGTTTCCTGAGGAATTAAACCATTGCTGGATACAATGATTGGGAGTACTTTTACATCCACCAGTCGGTAGAGATGCCTTAATTCCTCGCAGAGCTCTTGGTACTTCCGAATTTTTTCGCTCAATGTTTTAGAAACGTTATCATCAGTAGGAACCCCAACTTCGATGGTGATCGCCTTTTTTATTTGTTTGTCTAAGAGTAGTATGTCTGGTCTGTTGTGGGGTATATTATGGTCAGTGACCATAGTTTGATCCCAATAAAGTTTAATGTCATTTTTTTCTTATATTGCCTGTGGCTGGTATTTGTAAAATGGATGATGACTGCTTATTAAATTATATTATTATTATTATTCAAATAATAAATGATTTTTTAAATTGTAACATTAAAGATTTTATGTATGTGTATAGATATATTTATTGTTAAGAGCCAGTACACGACCATTGCTCTTCATATTTTAAGATGGAGTTATTGACCAGTTAATAGAGTTAACCTTCAATTATAAAAGTAATATTCGAACCATTTTATAGCTTATCTATTGAAATATTATATACTCCAAGGTATGTTTTTTCTTATCATCATTTGGTAATATAGCAATAGCAACAGAATCTCCTCCCAAAACTTTAATCACTGATATCTTAATTTTTTTTAACTTAAATTACTCTTACTGTTAGTTTTATTTAAAGTAGTAAAAACAAATACGTTATAACTGTATACTAGTGTATAATGCGTACCCAACAGAGGGACAAGGATGTCGACAGCTTCTCACGTCATCGAAAAATTCACCTTCGTAATTAGTAGTTAAAACTCGCAGCCTGTAATCGCATCATGGTACTTTGTAATTTCGAGTCCCTTAAATAAAGGTTTTTCTGAGAAGTCTGACTACAGCAAACCAAACAGTGAGAAAGAAAAACAATACAAAACCTTGACTTGTATGCGTTTCTTCAACATCCACTGATCCCTCCATTTTTACTAAAAATAAAATTGGTTTTTGTTAATGATATAAGTTTATTAGAGTTTAAATCTCTAGATTTCTGACATTAAAGAGTTTATAAAGCGTAGAATTTCTTAGAGTGCTTGTAGCGAATATAGAATTATCAAATGGATATATCCTGAATAAAGATCCAGTCATATGTTGTAAATTATATAGTCATTCCAAAGTTATAGTGGGATATCTGAAAATTATGAAACTGAAAACGCTGGGCTTGAGTTATGGTTCCTAAAAGTACAGAGTCTTCACACTTCTTGTATGACCCAAACAACTCCACACACAGGTACAATGGTTTGGTACTTCAACTTACTAGATAATTTAGCTCACAAAAGGTATTTCAGTTCCAATTCAGCCGTCAGTTCTATATTTTAATAGTAACAATAGGCATGTTAAAACTCATCTACTGAACCATTGGAAGACGTTGACAAATTGTAGGTATTCCAAAATTTTCTTTCATTCAGTGTTTATGATCTGATTTCAGAGACCACAACATATGTTGAAGCAGTTGAAATCCTGACTAAAATCTATGTTAAGGAAAAAGGGGAAATATTTGCACGTAACATTTTTGCTACACCTAAACAAGAGCAAAACGGAAGTGTTGACCAATACGTTCAGGCTCTGAGGGTGTTAGAAAAGGATTGCAATTTCAAGGTTGTTTCTACTGAAGATAATAGAAATCAGCACATTCGTGATTCTCTTATTAACGGACTACTGTCTTTTCAAATCCGCAAACGAACACTTGAAGAGTCAAACATTGAGCCTTGATGACGACATCCAACGAGCCGAAGTACCTCCCACCCTAGTGCATGATCCATCGACCCCAGATCAGATGATCCGAACGATCTTTGTGCCGCAACTAGTCAGAAGAGGAGCAGCCATTGTTTCTTTTGTGGATTTAGACGCCATCCGCGCTCGGCTTGTCCAGCTCTTGAATCAGTGTGACAATTGCAAAATCAAGGGCCACTATGCCTGTGTATGTCGGAAAGCTAATAAAAATAATCAGAAAGCCAAACCTGCATCTGCAGCTATTTTAGCATCACTGAACAATGGGTTTCTGCCTCAGTTAAGCCGTGGTGTTACCACTGCTCTTGTAAATGTAAAAGGCCCCTGTTATTGCCTCGTGGACACTGGGAGTTCTTGTAGCTTCGTCAGTCTCGACTCTGTCTGTGAACACAACATTCAAGTTATGCCTCAGGAGGGACGAGTACCAATGGCATCTACGTCGTTATGGACTAAAGTTGAAGGATTTATTCTTGTAAAGCTAGAAATTGCTGAACACACTTACACTAAATGTAAATTGACTGTTCTGAAAGAACTCTGTTCCGATATTCTCATCGGACATGACATACTCAAAGCACACTAAAATATTCTGCTAAAATTTGGTGGTGACAAGGCACCTCTCACAATCTGTTCGCACACTGTAGCTAAGATTGACCCTGTACGTCTCTTTGATCATCTCTCTCCTAATTGTCATCCAATTGCCACGAGGTCCCGAAAATACTGTAATGAAGACAATCAGTTTACTAAGACAGAAATCACCCGGTTGCTTTCCGAAGAAGTGATTGACCCCAGCAATTCACCATGGACAGCTCAGGTGTTGGTTGTAAATAACAATGAAAAAAAGAGGGTGGTACACTCTACTTGATGCCTACCCCTTACCAAATGTTCACCAACTTGTCAGAAAAGTTGCTAATTACAAACATTACAGTGTCGTTGACTTACGGCAAGCATATCATCAGATCGCAATATGTGAAGATGAGAAGAAATATACTGGTTTTGAAGCAATGGGTAAGCTGTATTAGTTTAAACGTATACCTTTCGGCGTGACTAATGGAGTAGCCTGCTTCCAACGCGCAATAGACCAAATTATAACTGCCGAAAACCTCACCGGAGTGTGTTCATACCTCGATGACATCACTGTGTGTGGGATGAATAAATCTGGCCATGACCTAAATCTAAACAAGCTTATATTGACACTCGATAAGCTCGGCATTGAAATCAACAAAGAGAAGAGTCACACCTCACAGAAGAGTTTGACCTCACAAGCGTAAAACTTCTGGGACATCTTGTTTCATTACACTCAATCATGCCAGGACCCAGCATGGCTTGCCCCGTTGCTTAATATGCCACTACCACATAACTCTGAATCACTGAAGCGGGCTCTTGGTTTCTTTGCTCATTACTCGAAGTGGAAACCAAAATTTTCAGATAAAATCCGGGTCTTGATTGATGCCACATCATTTCCGCTAATCTATCTGCTGCTTCTGCTTTCAAAAATCTAAAAAAGTATATTGCCAACTCAGTCTTCACAACCATCGATGAATCTCGCCCGCTTGTATTAGAAACCGATGCCTCTAAGTTTGCACTGGCAGCTACCCTTAATCAAGATAGACGGCAGGTTGCATTTTTTCACGATCACTAAGCAGATCTGAAATCAGTGGACATCCACCAATCGAAAAGGAGGCTGCGGTAATTGTTGAAACATTGGAGACCCTGTTCCTCCTTGGGAAGCATTTTCGCCTCATAACTGATCAAGAAGCTCTGTCTTTCATTTTTGACCGAAAACATGGGAGTAAGGTAAAAAATGAGGACAACACCAAAGCAGACACACTCTCCCGTTTCTGTAATGGGTCCACTTCTACTGACTTGTTCCAGCTTCACCAATCTTTGTGCCATCCTGGTGTTACACGTATGTACCATTGGCTCAAATGTAAGAACATTCCCTATTCACTTGAAGATTACTTCAAGCTGTACCATCTGTGCTGAAGTAAAACCTAGGTACTTGAAAACATCTGAAACCTTAGTTAACGCCACCTCTCCATTTGAACGCATCAACATAGATTTTAAGGGCCCTCTCCCTTCCATATCACAGAACTTCTACCTCCTTACCATCATTGACGAGTATTCCCGCTTCCCTTTCGCATACGCCTGCTATGATATTTCTGCTGCCCCTGTGGTTGAGTGCATTAAAAATCTCTGCTGTTTGTTTGTTGGTGGGCTCAATACTTGGTCCATATTGAACTCACTATCGGGGTTTATAAGATCATCGCTACAAATCGTGTTCAACTACAGAAGAGAGTGTCTGACAGAATAGATATTTTTTTTATTAAAACATACTTCAATTTTATATTTGTGATGTCATTTTTATGAGGTATTTTATAATATTGGATCGCCTAGCAGTGATCTGGTTTATTTTCTGACCTGTGTCTTATCAGCGAAGATATGACAATCGCTTGTTATTTTCCATTTTTACATTTGTTTCAAATAAGCCTTCGACATAGACCGACTGATGATAGATTGCACTAATTAGCGTTTTTGATTTATAAATATTTTTATTTATCAATAGCTATTTATTTATCTGATCGAGAATGCCTCCAATCCATTAAATACTATCATAGATAGCGTATAAAAGCTCTAGAAAACATAATTTTATAGTGAATGTTCGATAGATTTATCAAAAAATAAATAAAATCTTTGTTTGAAAATATCCAGCTGTTTTGATCTGTGGTATTCAAGATTTATTTTGTTTTTTAAATGAACTTTGTTTTTTTAGGAAAAAGAATTTGTCCTTGAAACTGCGTTACCATTGAATGTGAATACTGTTCCATTGACCTATTCTTTTCTCAAAGAATAAATTATTTAGATAGGATAAAATATAAATCAAGTGATAATGACTTATATACTTTTAGCCAAAGACCAAAAAGTCAATACATTGCAAACAGCTAACGACGGAACTTTTATGGGCGTAGTGGTACCTGTCACCCAGGGACTGGGCGACTAGAAAAAACTGAAAATATCTTTTAAAAAATTAATTTTTTATCAAGGTTCCATTTAGTTGATTCCGTGTTTTTTCTAATGTGCATTAGTCAGGTAAAGTGGACATGAGCTCATGTAATGTCATTCTCCAAGAAATAGGAACAGCTAAATAATGTGTATGTGTTGTGTCGCCGGGTTAGGCATCCATAATATTAAAAAGCACAATGTGGCACAATATCTGTTTATTATAAATTATATAATAGGTTACATGTACACATGATCACAACTCGTACTGACTCATCTCATGCGCGCGCAACTCGTGGGGATATAACTCCCCCCCGCATAAGATGATGCTGGACAATTTACATTTGAAATAAAATTTCGAACTTTAACATTAAACAATTTTTTTTTAAATACATTTGAAATTTAAAAAAATAATTCTTTTACTTAAATTAATTAATGAAATACATTAAACGATTTTTTTTGAAAAATACATTTGAAAATAAATTATAAATATAATTTATAATAAACATATATTGTGCCACATTGTGCTTTTTAATATTATGGATACCTAACCCGGCGACACAACAGAATGCTAATAAGAAAGCCCCAATATATAATAATTATTATTATAGGATATTATTAATGGGACTTTATGATGCAGGACATAATACATATGCAGGCCACAAACGTTGACTCTCATTTATTTCACCTTTGTTCTCCCCCAACTTGAAAGAGACGAAAATACTTGTGTTAATAGTACCATTGACCTGTCAGATCCTGATTTATTTTAATAACTTGTTATTTTCCGAGTTAAATCATCACAGTTTGTAGTTTCCTGTTTAATTACAAAAATGACCTTTCGTTTTTGTCCAGTCGAAGAACAAAAGGCCATTAAACCTAAAATACCATTGATAAAAAGGGAAATATAATTTTATATTCTGCTTTGAACTCTCTTAGCACCGAGGAATTGTTATGTCATAAGGTTATTTCGTTTATTTGCATTTTTAAACATTGTTGAAATTGGCAGTTGTTTCAAAATTGATCATAGTTGTTATATTTCTTTTTATTACACTCCCTCATGAGGTTAAAAAATCCCTCATCAAGACCAATGTTTAGTAACTTATAAACTCCCTTCTTACGTCTGAAGAAGTATGAATTAATTTATTCAATTACTTTAATTATTTTTAATTGTTTAACAATACATCATTACAACAAAACTATAAATTGCATTGGAAATAGCTGCTCTTTTGATGTTGCAATAACTAGATAATGGCATTCCGATTGGAATGTATACTCAGGCTAATTGATAAGCTCGATTCATTTTAATTTATAAGCGCCTTCCTCTATTGGAAACCTGCATTAGTGCAGCAGAAGCTATCGTTGTGATAGCATTACTCCTGCATGGGTCGTCTTGTTCTGCATTTTACCTCGTACTAGACATAGAGAACATCTGCTACTACGTATACTTTTTATTCTGTAATTATTCTTTTGATATCCAACAACAACTTCAATCATTGGGAGAGAAATAATTAACTACACAATACGCATAAACAGCATGGATGTCTCTCCATGATGAATTGTTCCAAAGAAGTGGTAAATAAGAAAAATAAATCTTTAGGATTTAATATTTACAAATCCTCATTACCTTCTCGCCGCCTTGTTTATTCTATAGTCCCAATCCACCTTAGCAAGCTATTCTTATAATAACTATTATTATTATTATTAACCTTACAATAATAAGAAAACACGGTGTTTTCTCATGTTCATTGGTGTATTATTCGTGTTATACCTGGCTGTATACTAATTCTGACCAAAATGAATCTAATTATTACACATGAATACAGCAGTGAGCAGAAATAACTGGCTCATTTTATAGAACTGAAAATAAAAAGTAAGTCAATGTCTCTTACGTCGTTAATGATAACGCATTGACTTTCCGATTTTTTTTCGTCAATCTTCCAATCATTGGTGGTAGAATGACTGGAGTGTTTCAGAAGGGCACGCTAACGACTTTTTTGAGGGCAGGAAGTAACGGAAACTGTGATTTTGCGATCGTTGGAAACTGCCTTAAGTTTTTGAGGCTATCTTAAGTTGAATGAAACTGATGCAAATGGTTTGGAAGTAGGTCATATAATATATCTCAACGTTCGCATTACCCTTTAACGCGGAGTTACTAGTGAAATATTCCCTGATGGATTGATCTCCAAGAGAGATCTATAGGATAACCAGTATTTTAAGCAGATTAATTCCAAGCGATTTCAAAAATATGATCAGGTAAATTACTCAATACTCTACCAAAAATTACTATACAGCTGGTGGAAAATTAATGAGAACATCAATAAAGGCCTACGATTGGAAAATATAACTTTTATAATCCTTTATTTACTATGGTTATCCCATCCTTCGGAAGGGACGTTAAATGGGGATCCCGAATCTGTACGATGTCAGGTAATCCTTAAAAATCCCTATTCTAATTATACCCGGATTGGCAAAAGTTAGAGCTCCCACTGTAGCATCGTCCGATTAGCCATAGCACCATAAAGTAACGTTAAATAAACAAACAACAACAAACTTTTATAGTCCTGTTATCTGAGTTTCGATCGTTAACACCAATCCGTGCGATGATGTATGAAAACATCACTAGATTTTTAGCAATTGTAGACAAGCTAATGAATGTTGCCATCAAAACTTAAAAATAATAACGTAATTCGAAGAAAACGTCGTGAGGCAACAGTCCTACTCTTAGACTGCATTCACACTAAGGCGATATACCTTAAGAAATATATTGCGGCGATGTATTGCTAGGAAAGTTCAATAACACCAGCCGATAAATCGGTGCGACCTAGGAGATAAAAATTTAGTGGGCACATAATTTTCACTGCTTCAATTACAAAAATGAGCTAAAGTGAGGAAGACGTTGTGGTGGTCGATTGGTTCAGACGTAAGATGGGTAGGAGAAGCAAATACTGGGTACATCGAGAAAAAGAAAATACTTAATTTTCTGAATGTGGTAATGGAATAGTTCCAGATGCTCTGATTAGCTTCCACTAGATTAATAAAAGTAATTACCGAAGAATCTTTTTCATCATATTCACAGCTCGAAATATCGGACGATATAGATAGCATGAATATTGTCATCTAGAGATGTGTCACTTGCGATATATTGTGCCATCGCAAATGTATGAACTTTTTTTTTTTATTACCTCCCTTTATATCTCTTGATATGGCCTGTGCTTCTCGCCTTTTTGTTTCTTTGACTAAGTTGTGGACGTACTTGATATATAAATCAAATATAATTTCTTGAGTAGAGGAGATAAGAATAATAATTACACCTCTTGAACAGTTCAAAGATCTTTCTGGTGAGTAAACACTTAGGCTAGACAAGATAATACATTTCAGACTTTCCCTCTTTGTTCCTTTGCATTTGTAGTAATAATTTTCCCTAATTTTCCCTAAGTTCCCTAATAATTATTTTTAAAACCATAAGCCTGCTAATAATAAGGAACTGTTTAAAACAACTATTGGGTACAAAACTGAAATGTATCTTTAATAAAAATACAAATTAAGCTTTCCCCATTTTTTTTAATACTGGTGAACAACTTTTTTTTAAACAGTGAATTGATAAAGAAGACTTTTATCTTTTTAGAGTAGACCAAGGCCAAATTGTAAAATGTGAAAGTAGATAAGTGTGATGTAAACACTTATGGACCCCATGAGAATGAAACAATATCCATGATATTTGAAAAAAAAACTGCTAAATATATAGTATATATTGCTCAGAATTAACCATTTTGGTAATTATTCCACAGGTTGCCGCTTCGAGTTGACTCACAACAAGTTTTAACTTTTTATTTATTTCCCTTTGAATATTTTCCTAAAATACAAGTTATCATGAGCTTTAGTATGGAAAAGAGAAAATAATTGCAGGAAATGTGTATACTTTAGTAATCATTTCATTAAGAAATGAACGTTTCAACAAACATATCATCTACACTTCAAAATGTTAGTTGAATCATTTATTTCTTGAAATGATTACCGAAATCTACTAATTGCCCATAATTACATTCTCTTTTTCATACTAAAGCTCATGATAATTTGTATTTTTGGAGAATGTGAAAGAAAACAAATAAACAGTGAAACTTATTGTAACTAAGGGACAACCTGTGGAATAGATACCATCAGTTCATTTATAAATTTAAGAATATTGATGTGGAACTATATATAGTGACTCAATTGTAGCTTCTTATTCATTTAAATAGTAACAAATTTCAAAGTCATTTTGTCTTTTACCAATAACATAACATTTATTATATTTTGTAATAAAATCATTTCTTATATAATTTTATTATCTTCTAGATTTCAATTCACTCTTGCCATTTCTCATCAATTTTTTCATAAATTAAATTTTGTTTATTACATTTCTTTATTGTCATTCCTATCATTTCTATTTGTATACCTGTTTCACTTTCTTTGGTACTGAGGTATATTTTTATTTTATTTTGCTTTATTTTCAGTCCTGACGATGGTCTAAAAATTAGTCTGAAACTTTCGCATAAATAAAATAAGTTATACTTATTTTGTGTAAAATTTATTTATTACACCCCCAGACCATTTTAAACATCTCTATAAATTTATTAAATTTGACCTTTTGAGATAACTGATCGGCCAATGAATGATTAAATGATAAATTTTTTTTCTTTAAGTTGTACACTGAATTCTGTTATGAAGACATTAAATGTTATTATTATTTTAAAAATAATAAATGAGTTATTATCTTATATATATACTTATCAGTTTTCCTATTTAATATCTGTTTTTAATTTTTTGATTATCATATTAAATTGCCAGTCATTTCCTAGTACAGTTTGAAATCCTTTCATTCTAAAAAAACCTGGTTTTCACAAAGACGGTTTACTGAGCTCGGATATATCACATATTACAGAAGAGGATCTAATTATTTAAAATCATTAAGAAATGAAAAAAGCAAAACAACTTATATAGGATTACATATTTAAAATCTTATCAAAGTCAAGGGGTCACTTTCCCCCTCTCCCAATATCACTGCCTCACTGCCTTCCCTGTCAATTGCCTGAGTATTGTTGCTTAGTTCAGATCAAGGTTGTGAAGTAATCCTTTAATAATCCTTTAAGTAAGTGTTTTTAATAATATTATATCTATATTAGATCAAGTCGATTTCGGTATTATAACTTGTAAATAAATAAATACTGCTCATAATTCCTGAATTGTTAAGTTAGAAGATACTTAAGATGGAGCACTGGTTCTATATTTATAAGTATTATTGTTCAAGTATTATTTTTTGTTAAAATTATCTTCATATTTTACTATAAAATATCAAGAAATAGTTACAAAAAATTATATAAGGTAATAATAAAATACATTATTATATAAATACCTAAAATAAAGGGTTCATAATAACATGATAGATTCTTCTAAAATATATTACAGAACTGGGGGGGGAAAAGTACATTCATCGCTCCTTCTTCTTATTCTGCCTTTTACTACACTTTATTTATTTTTTTGTTTTTGAGAGAATTAATATTAAGATTTAAGGAATGAGTAATTAGTTAAGTTTCATTCCCAAATATATTAAAAGAAATTTTTAGTGTAAAGTATTATTTTTGTTCCATTATCTGTTAATTTATTGCACAAATATTACTAAAAAAATACAAATTCTATGTTAGCAAGTGCAGAAAATATATATTTTCTCACACTTTGGTTGGAGAGAAAATGTATCTTGCTGATTACTCTTCTACAAGTTACTGATCATTATAATTACAAATTGTTTAATTTTAAAATCATTTAGGTATAGTACATATTGCTTCAACTATAATTATTTATTAGTTGTCTAAGAATTCATAATTATATATATATAATAATAATAATAAATACTCCATTAATTTTAAATGAGCATTATCATTATCTATCGAATCAAAACTTATTTGTCAAAATATAATATTTTTTAGTTAAGAACAGTACTAAGTCGATCTAATAATTTTTTATTACTAAATGCCTACAATCTTTATCAGATCTTTCATTTTCAGTAGTTTATTCAGTTTCAGTAGTACTATAAATTATAAAAAGAACTCTATAATTGTCCTCCTAATGATCAGTTTTATCTCTTGGTTATCATTTCAATTAATTAAAATAGAACTCCTTCAATAAGTTATTGAAAAAATAAATTTGATTCTAGTATTTTTTTTTAGTAGTGAAAATTAGAAAACAAAATTAATTTGTTTAAATTGTATTATAAAAAGATGTGAGATATTAATGTTTGAAAACTAAATATTTTAATGTGTTTTAAATCATCCATGAAATATTTTTTATAGAGAATTAAATTTATTATTTATTATTTAGACATGCTTATTAGTTTTAAGCTATTAAGGTAGTTATTATCTTCACCGAGTTTCAAATTATATAACTTATTTGTTCACTTACTTAAGAAATCAAAAGACATACAAACTTATGAGAGACATGGAAGCTTTAAACTTATGATATTATTTCTAATTTTTTATTCCTAAAATTTCAAAGATTAAAATATAAAAGGAAATGAAATTGATAAGGTCGGTTATATTGTTCAATTTTGATTTAATATAATATTAGTATAGTGCTTGGAAATACACGCAATGCCTAGATTGTATCTATCAGTGACTTAAGTACTTATGAGGTAAGGTAGAGGTGTAAGGCTTTGTTTTGTAATAGGATTTTTATTCTATTGATCACACCACTTGGTTGGGCACTTTATTCCATATCAAGCAGTCTTATAATCGTTTTAGGCTTTGATATCATTATTTCTTCTAGGTTGAAAAATTTAACTTCAAAGATGACTGAGAAAAAGAAGTTATCGAAACTCAAATCTATACAGCGTATTTCAAAAATACCTGTGTTAGAGACAAGCTTCAATATTGCTACTGGAATATACGGTAAACTTAAGGTAATCATAAATAATTAATTTTGTAAAATATTTATGCTATGAAGTCATAACAATATTATTATTTGCCTATCAGTTGGATTTTAATAAATTGTTGTTAGTATGATAATTTGAACCAAGCTGAATTATTTTTTTTACTAACATCTTAAGAAATTATGATGATAATACTTATTATTTTGGTAAGAATAACTTTGTATCTCAGCTATTGCAATAATTTTATAGTTTTGTTTTTGAGTTATTACTGATTAAAATAAAAAATCATAATATTTACTTGCTTTGCTTAATTCCAAAAAAACATGTTATTCATCTTCATTTTTGTGTGAAAAAGTAACTAATATATTTGATATTCTAAAAAAAAAAAAAACAGTATATTAAATATTATTAACATGTTTCTATTTTTCAGCATTCCAACAGACTTATGCAATGGGGTTTTGGAACTGTCGAAGATGTGACAAATTACGCAATTGATACTTCATTTAATGCCTTACCAATATTGGAGTTGCCATTGACTGTGATGGACAATATTGTTTGCAAAGGGCTGGATACCGTTCAGCAACGCGTTCCAGCAATAAACTATCCTCCAGAAAAGGTGGTTATCAAATTTAAAGAGTAATTTTATCATGTGTTTTAAGTTGACAAATACTTTTTTTTTTTTAACTAAAGATTTCCAGAAGTATTTAGTTTTATAGTTTAGATTGTGAATTTATAAAAGTCTCTCCTTAAAGGTGTTAATAATTTCATACTCATTTATATAGTATTTTTAAATTACTGCCTAATTATTTTAAAATTTAAATATTCCATTTCAAATGTATTGAAACATTTCTAGGATACATTACAGACCTACCTGTATTTTCTTTAGTTATTCTGTCATAAAATAATTCCTTGCATTTTTAGCAATGTTACAGATTTATTTTTCTTTCATTAACTTTAGAAAGTTCTTCTATTTTAAAAGAAAAAATGTTCTATTGTAAAACTGTCACAGCTCTGTCACATATATTAGTATTAATTCTTTGTCCTATTGAATCTGATTCAGAGATAGTATTCATAGTGTTTCTTCTTAATGAATAAGGAGCCTATTTTCAAATGTTTTTAAATTTTCCCAGCAATGTAGTTAAGGCTTTTAGTTGTATTCTAGAGTCTAAAATTTTATGAGTGTATGCATTTCTTTATTTCACTTTTGACTTGGTATTTGATAAATTACCGTATTTCCAATGATTATATATGCATATGATTTATAATAGATCCATGCATTTTTAATCATTCACACTTAAATTATTTTTCTTTTTTTTTTAACCAAACATTCTGAATCAATATTCTTGCCTCTGATTTCATTTGTCATTTTTGTGAAGAAAATTAAATTTTGTTGGGGGGTATTAAATTTTTTTATTGTATTTCTGTATAATTTCTGTATTTATTTCCAGATATTAACTAAAACAAAAAGCTATGTTGCGGAAAATATTGTACAGCCTGTTCTCAAAAGAGCAGATTCTGTAAAACAGTTAGGTTTGAACGGTGCCGAACTGGCTGCTACACGTTTAGATACTGCTCTAGATGTTGCTGATAAATATGTCGAAAAGTACTTACCAGATGCGAATGATGATGACAAGAATGGTAAGATTTTTTTTTTGTTAATAATGGTGGTTTTTTATATATGATGTACATTTCACTTGGTCGTTATTTTATTTAGAAATACCAGATAATTCTGGAGCAAGTAAAAGGGTTCAAACTATTGAGCATGTCAATCGTCTCTCAAGGAAGCTACAGCGTCGTTTAACAAAAAGGACGATTGCTGAGGCCAAAGCGCTTCGTAGGCAAGGATTGGATACTGCTAAGATTATATTGAAGCTAGCTGAAATGGTACTTTTATTATATATCTTTATTATTATATCGTCGGTGTCAAAACAATACCACCTATCTACAACTTTTGATGAAAATGAGTTAGTAACGGTAACGCATTCTACAGGTAGAATTACACAATATTAAAAAAAGTTTTCAATGTTAAACACAAAGCAGTGCTGTAATTAGCAATTGAAAGATCCTGTAAAATCGTCCAAAGTGTAGATGGGCGGTATTTTTTTGACAGCGATGATATGTGGCCTCCTTATGACTATTTAGCATAGTGGTTGTAGACTTTAGTATTGTCTATCACTGTCAGACATAAAAGAGGCTCTAGCTGTTACTTACTTAAGAATTACAGATATGATATTTCCTTGCCATCTATATATGAAGTGTTCAGGATCAAAAGCGGATAACTCCAAATTTCACATTACAAAATTTTTCCTTATGTAAAGTAGATCTTTTTTATATATTGTTTTATTGTACAGTCAAACAAATGAATCTCTCGCTACTATAAATACTTTTTTGCCCTGCTTTCTCCCTATCACTTCTTGGATACAATAACTCCAGTTTATAACTGAGATATCTCCCCTAATAGAATTTGATTTTTGAAATATCAATTCTGCTACCTATTTTTGGAATTACCTGTCCATTTCTGTCTGTAAAGTTTCCTCTGTTACTTGTTTTAAATTACATAGTTTCCTCCACCTTCCTAATAATTAATTCTCTATATCCTTTAAAAAAAAAAAAAAATGGAGCGTAGTGGCTCAGTGGTAGAGCACTGAGTAGCCATGCCGGAAATCCTGGTTCAAATCCCACTCCAGGCAGTTACTTTTATTTAGTCTGTTTGCAGTGGAAGATGGATCATATGGGATCTAGGACCCTCCTGGGGCTCACCCAGGCTCTATAATATAAAATGTTATAAAAATAGGGTACCCAAAATAAGGGGGAAAAACCTGGCAGTTGAGCGTCACCTAGGACAAGTCACCTCCTCGCAGAACCGTTGTCCATGAACCCCAGACTCGTTCACGGGTCGTAGTGGTTACAGGTTTTTTTTTTCCTTTTAAAAAATAGTTATAATTTTAATCTATTTTTAATTTATTGTGAGCTTTAGTCATCGTGTTTAATCATAGACTTCTATAAATTCAATAGAGCAGTCAGTCTAAGTTCATTTTTTTGCTGTTTCCGAGAAATGATTAGGGCCCCCTTATTGACGTCCATGGAAAAAATCATATTATTTTTCATCAAATTTTATTTAAAATAACAATAATTTTAACAATACAAATAAGTAAATGGATGATTTGATCAAATTAATTAAAATGACATTTAAAAAAAACAGTTTCGTTAATTGAATGTTCGGATCATCGACACTCCACTGTACTTAGGTTTTTTGAAAATTACTCATACTTTTCGTTTTAGATTATTAAAATACTTTTTAACTTACATTATTGATATTCTGTAGCATTTCTTACTAATCTTATTGATATTTTGTATCAACAAGAATTTATTGAGATCATTGAAATAATTATTTCTAGATGGTGAAAGATCCGAAACAGTTCGCAGCGAATATGAAAGCATTGTGGGCACATCTAAGCGAAGACGAACCAGAAAATCAGATACCCCCTGCTAATTTAGAACAGCTCATTGATATGATTACAAGGGAGACTGCTAGAAGATTCGTTCATTTGACCAATTTTTCAGTTTCTATCGCATATAAAATTCCAGGCTATACTTCACGCGCTTTTTATGTGATTATGCATGAAACTAACAATGTAATCAACCAGCTTCTAAAGGTAAAATATAAATTAAGTAATGATGTATAGTAATATATCAAATTAATATTAGAGGACTAAATCTTTTAATTTTTAGACAATCCACCTTGAAGGAGCAAAGGCATTTGCAATCACCAGGGCTCAAATACAGCTACAAAATCTGAATTTGACTGTAAGAGATGCTCAACAATTGATTGAAAATACCCTGGTAACTGTAATAACTGAGATTTATTTTAATGTAACCTGAAATACATTCAAAAGGCTAGTTACTGATTACATACATTTTGTTAAAGCGTTAAATATGGCTTTAAAAACTATTAATAAAACTTAATAAATGCCTTTAATCATGCATTACAAAAATATAAAGATCATTGGTCATATCAAATACTAGCGACCCACCCTAGCTTTGTTCGGGGAATAAGCCATATTATGCCTACATAATTTGTCTGTATAATGTATTTTTTTTTTATCACGTACTGGCCATTAAGGACCACGTGAATATCATTGGTTAGGCTTCTTTGGGAGCCTTGATTTTCTTTCTTCCCATCTCAGCTAATGTACTTTATTATATAGAAATTATAAAAATAAAAACCCATTGATATTCCAACCCATTTGCACAAAACCTCGACAAATTATATACTTAAACCTTCCTAGTGAATCACTCTATCTAATAGTGAAAACCGCATGAAAATCTGTGCAGTAGTTATTGAGTTTACCACAAACAAACGTGGCCGAGGACTTTGTTTTATAATATGTATAGAAGTTTAATTTTTCGAAAATCCTAAATGAATGTATTTTTTTATTGGAGAAGTTACTATTTCTAAATCAGTCTCAATATTTATTTTACATGAATATTAAAATCTGATTGGTGTATATTTGTTTTATTAAAAAAAAACTCCCAAGATTTTGAAAGTATTTATTTCATAAATTAATACTCATAATTCAAGTAAATTTAATCAATCCATTAGCCTACAGAATGTATTTCTATGAAACGAATAATTTAACTAATTACAAAAAAATTAAAATTATAAAAACTACTTAAAACAAACTTTCTAATATTTGGCATTTCATAAACTACCATGTTCCTCATTCCAGTATCTATTAAAATAATACATTTTTTTAATGTTTATATTTTAAATTTAAATAAATTAGATAAGTTTAATTTTGCTGGGTAAAAGTGGTTAATGAACCATTAAATTTCAAGCAGTTATCAGTCAATGTGATGAGTAAACATATGCTTTAAATAACACTAAAATTAAAATGAATTATATATTTGTATTATTTAATTGATTTTAATGAAATTTCGATTTACTTTGTAGTTCTTAAAAAAAAAAAAAAAACATTGATTAAGCAATACACAAGTAGAAAATAAAATAAATTGCACAATTGTTGAAAAAGCCAACGTTATTGGTTGAAAACATAAAAATAATAAATTTAAAAACATTACAATTGTGTAATTGAGCAGTGATTAAAATTCTCTGTATTTGATATAATTATTTCTGTTATGAGGCATATTTTTCATCACCTTGGTCTAAGCCACCCTCTGCACCCTGCGAGATTCATCACACTTCTACAAAATATATTTATTTTCCATGGCCAAAGTTGTGAACACTAATGTTTAAAAAAAAAAAGACATAATGATTTCAATGTGGGTTTAGTACCATTATTTTTATTTTCATTATGTTTGAATGTAAGAATAACTGTAAATCAATAATAATGCATCATTGTGTTTCAAAAGTGCCTATAGTGGGTTATAAATGATATGGGGGTATATAAATTTATATGCAGGCTGCAGAGTTATGATGCATTTCCAAAGAGGCCCATAAGATCGTTTTAGTTGGCTACTCCAGGGCTAAGCAAAAACGGGTACTGGAAGGGAGAGTGTTTTTTGTTTTTGTATTGTTAAATTATTTAATTTACTATAATGTACTAATGATAATAATAATTTGTTTTTTAGTCTAAATTTCTGTACAGAAGAGAAAACAAGAAAAGGTTTCAAGACAACACTATACCATTACATACACTATCACCAGTGGCTCAGAGTCCAGAGCGTACTCCTAAAAATCAACCAGAACCAAAAACTGAGATTAAAAGAGATGATAAACCGAAAAAAGACAAAACCACAAAGCCAGTTGAAAACATAGAGACTCCACCTAAGCAGCATGACAATTCAAATCAACAAAATCACAACCAACAAGTTCAAAATCAACATCATAAATCCCCTAAGAAACAAAGTAGATCAAAATCAAACAGCTTATCGTCTCCCGAAACTGCTGATCTAAATCGAAACAACCAAGCAGCCGTAAATGGGGATCACAAAGATAATACTGAATAGGTGGTAATCATATCTCTCTCTGAAATATTCTAGGGGGTTTTAATATTTTTAAACTTATGTGAGACTGATAATTAATTATATATTTAATATTTTTTTAATTTATATATTTTTAGTAAAATGTGATTTATCCATATCTTTAAAAAATGTATTTAAATAAAGTGAGAAATTCCTTAAAGTGGTGCCTTCTATGTTGTTTTATATTTAAATGAATATAGTGTTCTTTCTCCAATCCAATATCAAATATTTTTTATTCTTAATAAATGAAACTATTGTTGAAATTGAATTATTCATTGAGAAGGCACAACTTCGTTTTATCAAAATGCATGTTTGAATTTTTATTTAATTAAGAAAATGTAGTTTTTTAAAAATATTACCTAATTCATACCTTATATTTTTTTATAGAGTAAATAATAATAATTATTTTCTCTTTTACATATTGCTAACAATGTTATATTTAATTTTTTAACTTATCATCAAGTTAAGCAAATATGCTGTTTCTTAACAAAGTATATATTTAATAAATGAGGTGATTAATTGTTTAAATGACTAATTATGCCCACTATAATCTTTTAAAAGTAGCAATACCAATGCTACTAATATAATGGGAAAATTAGATGGAACTAACTATAGAAAAGTATTCCTAGATGTTCATGAAATATACAAAAATAAATATGCTTTGTCCTACAATAACAATTGATAAATAAAGGTTATTTCTCTCAAAATATTTTTACTTATGAAGTCTTTTAATTATATATCAGAAAAATAATAAAGTAACTAATAATAGTAACTGACTAGCATAGTCAAGCTGGATTTCTAATTATATTTTCACAGTTTAATAGACTTGACCCTAGATTCTGAGGTTAAGTTATCTACTCAAAATACAGGATACATAAATATATGGATATAAATCTGGTACCCTATCAAATACTGTTACCAAGCCATACACCTGAAGTCAATTGGGTTAATTATTGTAGACTATAAACATTAATCAACACAGGAAGATACGTATTTTTTCTTTCTAATATGTCAACCCACTGCTGGGGCCAATCATTCCTAGTGATGATCGAACATTATTACGGCTACTCAAAAATTAATTAAAGCATCATTTTACAAAGAATATAAACTTTTTTCTCTTTACCAATTAATTCACAACTGTCAGTGACCATTGAATATGATAATAATTAAAAAATATTACAGTAGCATTAGGAAGAAATTTACCTAGTGGAAATTCTTCAGTATTATTTTAGTCACTCAAGGTCTCTAATCCAGAACCTTTTCAACCTTCCATGAGAGTAGACTAGCGCGTTCTTAATTGCCATTTCTTGAAAAAATTCTATTAAGATGACATTAAGGTTTGTGAAACCTTTTGTAGTATGTCTGTATACAATTTTTGACAGATGGCATATTTAAGCCTTCTTGTATATACCAAATTGTACGATTGTTCTAAAAGTGTTGGCTTGAAATATTTACAGCTTTAGGATGTATTTTTGCTATTCCATACATTTTTCAAGTTTTTGTCCAGATTGATTCCAGTGGATAGGGTAATCCAGAGAGTATGATAGAATAGAGCATTGCTTTAGTGTCTTTGTTTAGCAGCGATGTATGGACCCTTTGTTATTATTTTATCAAATGTTAATGGTAGGTAATGTTTTCTGTTCGATTGTGGAATGTGTTTATTTTTAAAACAGAGTGGAGGGAGTGAACCATGTCAAAATGGGAATGCGATTTGTTTGATACAGTTTTATTCTCCAACACTTGCACCAGTTGTATATTGTCTGTAAGTGATACAATGAATAAGTTATGTTTTTTTGTATATTTGCTTTATTGTCTATTATGATAAACATGCAATAATACCATATCAAACAAATAGTATTATAGGTGGAGAGACTATATACTTTAAATAAATTTTCTCGAAGTATATAAAGTGTTTATTTTATTTTATTAGTTATTGATTTTATTAATTTTTAAATATTTTTATTTGAAAAGAAAAGATATCTCCAGGACCGGGACTCGAACCCGGGTCGACCAGATCGTTTAAATATTTTTATTTGAAAAGAAAAGATATGTCCAGGATCTCGATATGGACAGGTCGATCTGGTCGAGTCCCGGTCCTGGACATATCTTTTCTTTTCAAATAAAAATATTTTATATAAAGTGTTAATTGGAATCTTGTCTTTCCAAGAGGTCAATTTGTTATTTTAAAGCTCCAAGACTGATAAATTATTATTTTTCTGAACCAAACTTATTTATGATTAATTAGATTAAACATGATTTTACTGAATGATTATATCTTATCAGTCATTTTATAAAAAGAATTACTGTTCATGTTTTTATTTCCCTTCCAATCAAGAGAAGAGATGCAAATATAAAACTTACTTTGCATACCTTGGTCGAAAAGTATCAAGACTAGTAAAGTATATTTGGGTTATTTGTCAATAATTTAAAAAGGTTATTTACATTACCTAATAAGTAATGTGCGGTTCTTGTAACCATTATTAAAACATTACTTTTTAGCTATACGCATTAATGGCAATAAATATGGATGGCCTATGTTTTAATCATATTTCACAGTAACTCATTTCTTGCTGCTCAATATTCCAGTCATATATAACTTCCTTAGTAATTCCATTCAATAAAAAAGGCTTTTAGTTGTAGAATGGCCATTTGTGAAGGATAACGACTCTTAAGGAGTTTAGTAAGCAGAATATGAACAACTGAATTGTATTTTTCTTTGTGATTCTTTCCTTAACTTAAAGAATTTATAGTATTGAAGATATTAAAATGCAATAGGAAAACTCCCACAGTTGTTTTGGGGCAATGTTGCTGTCTCTATTAGATGATGTAAATGTCTCATCAATTTGATTATTGATGTGAGATGTCTTCTTTTATGTGTTTTTTTATTTATTTATAAATGTCCTGATGCCAGAATTGGAGAAATGATGACCGGTTAGTTTTTCCAGTATTTTAGACTTGAGGTTTGGTTTTTAGAATTTTTTTTCTATTGGATTTTAATTTCTAATATCTCTTTTTAAGTTTTTGCTCATTTTTATTGTTAATGAATCAAACCAAAATTAAACAAGACAGTATTTGAATCATCGACAAATGGTTGAAAAGCATTTTATTATTTATTATTAGAGCATTAGGAAAGGGGTAAGCTGAACACTAGTTGTTGTTGAATGATTCCTTAACTTTTGGGCTATGTTTTGTAAAACATAAAAACATTTTTATTGATACAAATATTAATTTGTTGACTTCGAAAATAAACAAGAACCTTTTAACTTTTATAGAATTTGGTTCCGATTACGGTCAATCCTTCAATTCAAACTTCTTACCAACTAATAAAGTTTTATGTACTATTAATTATATCTACTTAATATATCTTTATATTTAAATATGTGTACATATTGCCTTAATTGTATCAGTTATTTAACATCCCAATTTTCTATAGTAAATAGTTTCATTAAAATTTGTTACTGAATTTTAAATCAGATAACCTCTAAAAGAAATATAATTGTCAATCTCATGGAAGTGTGTACCTTTTTTTCCTTTGGAATATCTTAGAACTCATTAAAGATACAAGTAACCAAAGGAGGCTTCACCCAAACGAAAAACATTTAAAATGAAAAAATTATTGTTGAGTGAGCCAAGACTAGTTTTTTTTTTTTTTGCACTATACTCTGCGTAACAATTCTTGGTTTAGATGGTCTAAAGTATAACAAAAAAATATATGTATATATTTTTTTCATAACTAGTATAAAAGTGATGACTTCTGTAGACCCATATGAGATTAAAAAATACAGCAATTATCATTGGAAAATTTCACACCTAATAATAAATAATATTCAAATAAGGCCATATCAGTTTTAAAAAATTTATCAGCAGTTCTACAGATAAAAACGTTTATTGTAATTAAATAGGTTTATAATAATTTATAATGGCAAGGAAATTCATAATACAACATTACAAAACTAAATCATCTTAATCTTAAAATAAAATAATGTTTTTTATTTAATCCGAATTCCGTTAATATATCAAAACTGGAATATATAAACACTTCTGTAAACAGACGTTAGAACTGCGTAGCAACCTTGTAACACCACTATAACCTTGAAAGGTTATTTTATGTCAAATATATTTAACTAATTAATTTAATGAAAATAATTTAAACAACCTGTTTTCGATATCATCCTTATTCAGGATTTAAACATTAAAATATTATTACAATGGTTAATCAACGATTTTATTCATATTAAAATAAACAGAGGTTTTATTTCAATTGAATATTATGATATCTAGATACCACTGAACTCCAAACCGTTGCTGTTCCCTCCATTTTCGTTCAAGTTCTCTTTTGTTGGAATTGGTAGATTTGCCGTTGGCTGTTTCAGAATGTCTCACAAGCAGATATATTACTCTGAGAGGTATAGTGACGATAATTTCGAGTACAGACATGTGGTGCTTCCTAAGGACATGGTAAACCTGATACCTAAAAATAGATTAATGACAGAAAAAGAGTGGAGAAGCATTGGTGTCACACAAAGCCCCGGCTGGATTCATTACATGACTCATTCTCCAGAACCTCATATTCTTCTCTTCAAAAGACCTATTACTGATCCTCCAAAACAGTAATGTACATTTTCCTATGTGATGTTTTGAGTTATCTTGTATAGTGTTATGTTTAAACAAATCAATTGATTTTGTTGCTGCAATGATGTTTATTTAATACAGTTAAGTTGTTGAAAGGTACTGTCACAATGAACGTAAACAACTTGATATTTTAGATTTTTGTATATAAGAATTTATTTAATGTGATCTTTATTTGATATACCTAATATCTATTTGTATATACATGGTGGGAGCTTTTCCGATGTAATATAGTGTGTCAGGCATGTTAACTAGTATCATTAAATTTTTTATCACATTGTATTTTAATCCTTTATTGTATTATCAATCTTAAATTTATTTTCTAACTGAATAGATCTTGTAATGGTATGTTTTTCACTAATATATAACAATAGTATTGACAAGATTGTCTCAAGAATCTATTAAAATACAAATTTCCATTCTATTTTGCAATGTTAATGTAAAATATTAATTTGATTTAAATATATTTAGTCATGCATTACTTGGTTGTTTTTACTTGCCTACCCCATGATAATTTTTTAAGACATATGTTTACTTGTAAATCTGCTATCTCTTGTTTTATTTAAAATAAATTTGATCCAGTCTTTAAGCCAAACAAATATCTTAAAATTGACATATTGAATATGACATTAAAAAAATATGTACAGAAAGATGAGGTGTCAATGGATTATTTTTTATTTTATTAATGTTAAATTATCATTGTGTCAGATAATGAAGATTTTCTTTATTGTTTAATTGCTTGTTTTCTTTATTTTCCAGTAGAAACATTTAGTTAGGTCGAAGCTAATATATTTGGGTCAAGATAATTGTAATCTATGTTGGTTGAGCTATGGCACATATCCATCTTTTTGACTGGATCAAATATGTTTGATAAATGGTATTTCAGCTGAATTATATTGTTTTGTTCATGATGTATTAATGTTTGGCATAACGGGTCAATCATCCTGGTTTTGTAAAATTATTATAAATAGACTTTTGGGGAGCAAAGCCTTATGCTTTTAAATGCTTCAAATAAAGTGCAACTGTTTTCGTTACACTAAATAATTCACAATGGTACTGGTAAAAATAATATATTATAAATATTTGATGAGTTCACTCAGAACCCTAATTAATTCACCTTTAAAGAAATGTTCAGCCTGACGAGAACCAATTTATTTATAGTGGGAGGAAAAGCAATGCCAAGTTTAAGTTTCCTGTATTGCCTGCTTGACATTCTAGTTAAACAAATATTTTTTTACAAAGGCTTTTCAGAATCTACAATAGAAACATGTTTTAATGAAAATTAAATTCTTTGCTGTTTCTCATTTTGTTAAAATTCTCATATTCTTTCAATTTTAAAGGGAAACAATCCTCAAGAAGCCTAGTCCACAATCATCTATAACCTTCAAGATATAAAGCCTTGAAGAATTTGGAACTAAATTCTAGTAAAGTACTACTATTGATCGTATCAGATTTACTATTATTCGACTACTAAGACAATTTGGGTAATGGGACGAATAAACCTAAGGTCAACGTTTTTAATTGTTTACTAAAAATTTGAGTAAACAATAATTGACCTTATTACACCTAAGGTAAATCCATTTACTGAATGAGTTATTTAACGAAATAAGGCTTTATATTAAAAAAAAAAAAATGAATTATTCTGCAGGTTGCCGCTTCGAGTTGAGTAAACAAGTTTTAAACTTTCATTCGTTCCCCTTTTAATATTTAAAAAATACAAGTTATGAGCTTTAGTATGGAAAAGAGAATGTAATTATGGGAAATGTGAATACTTCGGTAATCATTTCATCTAAAACTGAATGTTTCTACAAATATATTCATCTGTACTTAGAAATGTTAGTTCAAACTTCTATTTGTTGATGAAAGGATTACCAAAATCTAATCATTACCCATGAATACATTCTCTTTTCCATACTAAAGCTATTGATATCTTGTATTTTTAGAAAATATTAACAATTATATGAATAAACAGTTAAAACTTGTAACTCAACTCGAAGTGACAACTTTGGAACTGATAACTTTTAATTAAATTGAAATTATTTTTTAATAGATTGGAAATCTTATAAAAGAATTAAAAAAAAAAAAGATCTTGTCATAAATTGAAAGGATAGCTCTCATATGAAAACGTTTTGTTGTCGTCATTTTGCCAAAGACCATTTTTTGTTTGGTGGCTATTTGCCAAGCTGTATTCATATCAAATTTTAATTTTTTTCTGCTTAAAAAAAATGTCTGTATTAGTAAAAATTAATACTATCACTTATACTTCATGTGGCTTAACAACCTGATGCTAAGTGTAGGTCATTGTCTAGTAACAACCTTATAATGTTGCTATCTTTCATCAAATTTACAAGTTTGAAAAACGTAGAAAATATAAAATTACATAGAAATATATAATAAATTATTAAGATTTAAAAAAGTATATGATTACACTAATCGAATTAAACATTCCTGTCAAAACAAACAAATTAAAAAAAGTATATGTAGGATGGAAATAGTTGGGGGGTGCAGTCAAAATAAAAACACTAAATAAGTGAGGACTTATTTATTGATTGTGCCGACGTTTTGATCTACTTCAGGGCAAATAGAATGAGGCGCGGCTAGGTGAACCGTGTAACTGTAACTTACATGTGTACTTTGAGTTACGTGGTTCACCTATTCGCACCTCATTCTATTTGCCCTGAAGATGACCTACAAATTAGTTCGAAACGTTGGCACAATCAATAAATAAGTCCTCACTTATTTAGTGTTTTTATTTTGACTGCACCCCCCAACTATTTCCATCCTACATTAGATCTTCCAGTCAACTATTTTCCTCTCTAAAAAAAGTATATTCTAATGTATTTCAATAAATCATCAGTAATTAATTTATTACCCAATGGGGTAGTAAGCTCTATCTGAGTACTATCATCCATGGAAAGATAAGTGAGTATTTATTATTAACATATTTGAAGTATTTTTTTCTTTCAGATATATAAATTGTAATAATGATGCTGTGAATTATTTTAACTTATATAATTCTGAGATATAGAGACAAACAAGAAATTTTGGGGATGCAGTGATAATTGGAAATAAAAAATATAAAAAGTACATATTCCAGACCAAGATGGGCGCATGCCCCCCAGACGGTTTTTTGTGGAGAATCCATTACAGAACATTGTTATAGGCAAATCATATGATCATAGTTGTAAAAATATATGAATAAAATAACAGAAAGAACATGAGTGAAACTATTGTTTAGATATTTTAATAAACTTTTCTATAAATACTACAAATTTATTTCTAAGTTTTTGTTGATATTTTTCCCCGTTGTGCCCCCCACCCCAGAAAAAAAATCCTGGTTCCGCCCTTGTTAACATATTGATTTTTTAATAACTTTTCTCAAAAGTAAGGTCACTAATAATTAATAAATAAAAATTCACACCTTTAATCATTACCCATACATCACAAAATTAGCTTTCTGAACACTATGATTTTGTTTGTTTATTCCATTTAATGTCATTCTGTGCTACTATGGCTAATCAAATGATGCGACGGTGGGATTCCTAATTTTTGCCTATCCAGGTATGATAAGGATAGAGATCTTCAACCAGTACCTGACACAGTGACAGGCTTGGGATCCCCCATTTTAGGTCCCTTCCGAAAGACAGCATGACTAGGGATTTTTACTCCATATATAAAACCCTAAGGCCATATATCGGACTGTGAACCTGTGATCTTGGGCATAGTTGGTTTTTATGCTAAACTCTAGACCACAGGTGATCCCAGAACTATTTTTTAAAAATCTATTTAGCTTCTTATTATGTCAGTTTGATGTGATCCCAGGAATTTATACTCATTTTGAAAAATCACAAGGACAGCTATAAGCCTGCGAAGCTGCGAATTTGGGCATAGTAGGCTGTTAAGTTAACCACTAGACCACAGGTTACCTTACCCCATAATTTTAGTTTTAGTTTTACAGGGTTATAAAACTGACCTTGGGATCAGACCAATATTTATAATTGCTAGGGATAGTTATTTAATAACAATCAATACATTACATTACAGTTTTATTATTCATACAGTTTCATTACTTTCTTTTTTGGAAAGCAGTAATATCTTAAAAATATATTTACACATAAGTTACTATCACTCAATTACAAATTATTGACACTTCTTTGCTTAGTATCTAATAAATTAAAATATGTACATCAAAAATAATTTTATCATTAGACTAAGAAAAGGAAAACATTTTTTTTTTCAATCTGATATTGAGCTAAGTTATCATGTAGTCTAAACCCTAAATATAAATGAGAGGATTTAAAGATTATTAAAATATCACACAGTAGTTGTTGAAAGGTTTGTTATATCAAAGACACATTGTATGGAAGTCAAAAGTTTCCTATTTAATACAAAAAAGTTTTAAATAAACAAACTATTTACATTTATAATACATGAAGTTTACACAGGGGAAAACAAGGTAGCTCGATTTTTCCCCTAAATTAGTAACAGCAGTTTCTAATAGATTTTTTGATGGATAACATGATGGTGTGGTCAAAAGAGAAAAAAAGAGTTTATCGGAGTGGTATTGGAAAAACGAGATAACACGGCCTTCCCGAGTTTGTAAAAACATCATAGTCGACCAAAGAAATCTCAGATGAAAGAATAAAATGTGTCAAAAAATCACCTGGGCCCATCATTTAATGGAGGGTTTAGCTACATCATTTTGAAAAATCCAAAGCTATTTACATCCAAGAAAACTTAAAACGTTAGGTCTATTTCCAGATTCGTACTCAAATGTCACTGTCAACACATTAAAACCAACTGTACGATCTTAGTGATTTCGAGAGTGAAGTTAGAAGAATTAAAAACTCCGAGAGCTCAACAAAATTTTTGTTTGTGCTCAAATCTATTAAAACTGGCTTTTCAGAACAGCAAGGCTCTTTAAAGTTGACAAGTACACTCACTAATAGAGACTGTTGCGAATTTCTTATTCAAATCTACGAAGCTCCACCGGCTTTAAAGTCCAAATCTACAATTGAATTTAAAAAAAAAAGAAAAAGAATATCCCAGGCCATGGCATCATAGAAATTCATATGGCGGATCATGGAAGAGCTCAGTGATTATTCCTGATAATAAGAAAAATTATCAGAAACTATTTCAATTTCCAACCTAATGAATTTCATTTCCCCCCTAGATCCTACAAACGTAGCCCTATCTGTGAAGAAACAACACTTGAAGCGGATCTGCGGCTTGAGAGTATGAAGCAAAACTAAAAATAGTCCAGTTAACGAAGAAATTAAATAATTATTCACGATTTATGTTAAGTTTGTTACATCCCGAGAATTATATATTGCTGTTGATTTCAATTTTAAAGTAATATTAAAAAGAAAAGATGGCTTCTCACTATTTTAACATTTTTTATGCAAGATTCTATTATATTTCAACATCTATTAATATAAGACATCTAATCATAGACTCGCAAAACACGAATATTCTTCTCCTGTTTAGCTAGACTTTTCGAATTTTTATGTCCTTAATTAACACTATTTTTTTTTTCAAATTTAGAAATCCCACCATGTTCTAACTTGCATTGAGCATCTTAAGTGTGATTAAAGATTGAAGATCCCAAGTTTAATTTTGCTCTGAACATTTAGGAAAAAGTGAGTTACCTCGTTTTTTACGTATGTTCTTCCCACGTAATATGACCTCTAATATTGGTTGTAAGTGACTGGATGCTAATTATTAGAATGAAACCTGAGCAATTATAAAAGGTGACTATTTTTTTTTTTTTGTTACCTCAGTATGTTCACAATAAATCAATTTTTACAGTTGAGATAAAGGTAAAATTATAAAATGTATTAAATCTACAACAAAATAAATTGCCATAAAAAATATTAGGCTAATTTACAAAGAAATTAACATAATGGGTATAATGCTAATAGATACAATCACTGTACATTAGGTCTGTGATTTTCTTTTTAATACCAAATATACATGCAGGAAGTGAATTTTCTTTCAACTCAGCATAAGTCTCTTATTTACATATATCTTTAATAAATAACATCAACATAAATAAAGATACCAGTTGAATAATAATAATGAAAAAACAAAACAATTTATACACTTTTTCAGTAATGGTGACTAAAAAAAGTGATTTTGTTTGAAACTAAATTACTTACATCTTTACAAAATAAAACAAATGTTTTGAATTTTTAAATATAGATGATACAAGTTGTGGAACAAGGACAAATCAATACCGAAAAGGCCACATTATTATAATGTGGCTTCACTCTAGCTATACATAGTAAGTGTCTAATCTTAATTTTCCATCATTCTCTGTGAGATATAAGATATCAGCCATCGTCTGCTCGCATATAGCTTCTTCTGATTTCAAGTATAACTAAAAAAGAAAAGTATATAAGTATTTATTCAGTTTTCAAACTAATACATAAAAAGAAAAATTAAATAGCTTACTCCTTTGTATGAAAACTCTTCTTCACTAGGAGGATGTTTGAAATGAGGTCCAAAATTGATAGTAGCCGTAGCATTTTTGTGCAACGATATGGCGGGGAAATAGGAACCACCGTAAATGTCAAGGAAAGCATCTCCTAGGCAGACTCCGTTCTTGAAGAATACAATTTTGCTTCCAGGCAAAACAGTCAAATTTTTAAGAAATTCGGCAACTCTATCCTTTTCTTCGTAATATAAATGGCTTTTGAACTTAACAAGAGGCTAAAAGCAAAAGTATAAAATAAAAAACAAAACAATATAATGCTTAGGTTATATTTGTAAATTGCTTATATTACATTTGTATTTCAATTAATTAATTAAATATTAGTTAAATGTTGGTTTCTAATGTAAGTCTGTTACGATAGATATATATATTAACCAAACATTGATGGCATACCAAGGAAACTCATTGGACACGTAGTTGGAACTAAACTCCTCTCAAAACTTTTAAATTTCTTATCTTTGATCGAGAGGTTTTATTTATTGTTGTTTATGAGGGTTTGTTCTACAATGATTTGGCTTGTATATTGACTTTATTCCCAGAATATTTTAACATTCTACTGTTTTATTATTAAGAAACACTGAAGACCGAATTATTGAGAAAGTTATCAATGTAATAATCATCAATATAGGAGGAACAAAATATACATATACATAAACATATATATATATATATATATATATACATAAATCTAAATCTAAATATTCACACATGAAAATAAAAGAATTAAAACTCAACCTGCCAATGAGCATTAAATACAATATATTTAATATTTGTATGTATATATACTTCCGATAGTTTACAGTAAATTGACTAAGACTAACTTGAAACACAGACAAACCGTTACAAATATGGATCAGTGGCAAGGCACATGGTATACGACAACTAAAGGACATCTTAAGTTATACATAACTGACTTACAATATTACAGGAATACCAAAATAACAACTGACTTCTACCTCACACAAATGTTGACAGGACATGGACCTATAAACGCCTACTTGTTTAAATTTAAACTTACAAACTATAAGACATGCCCTTATGACTTTACCATCGAACAAACTTACACCTAATATATGACTGCAGAGTAACGGTCAAACCAAGGACTAAACTTATCAACCATGTGACGCAGAAGGACAGCTGGCCAATCAGTGTTAAGGACTTATACTGGAAGTATTTTCACCAATTCAAGGTATTTGCCAAAGCAGTGTGGTTAATTGTCACTACACGAAATCAATATTTTAGATGAACAAGTATTTTGGTTTTGTTTTCCATTACCTCATAGTAATTTTGTGGTCAATTACTTTTTTTCTTTTATTATTTGTTATTTATTTTTTTCTTATTTCTTATGTGTTTTGTTTCAACTGGTTTTATGTTTACTAGGTTTAATATGTAAAGTTTAAGTTTTGTTTTAATATTGTATTTTCAATTTAGTGTTAAGTTTTATTTATAAATAATTTTAAAAAAATGTAAACAATAGAAAAAACAACATGAAAGTACAATTTTATGTAATGCACTATAAATGTACGGAACATGCAGAACAATAAACATCCTTCACGAAGGGAAAAAATAAAAATATATATATATAAATATTCAAACATGAAAATAAAAGATTTATCTTTGATTATATTCAAATTGAATTAAAACTCAACCTGCCAATGAGCATTAAATACAATAAACAGTGGCTGATCAACTTCGCTCAAATACGCATACACCTAATTGCCAAAATTTGTTTTACCATGCACTAGAATTGTAAAATGTTTAAAAAATACCTCTAGTACAACATTAAGTATTTTAACTATCATGAATTGAAATGATGTCAAATAAATAGTATTTATTCAAATGTTTTAGATAAAATAATACCAATCAGCAACATTAAATACCTTGTCTTTATATGTAACAGGGATATACGATTTATTTTCATCATGAGGCAAGTGAATTAAGAAACCAAGAGTATCTCCTTCTCCATATCCATCACTGTAATGTTTCCCACGAGATTCATGAAATCTCGTACCTTTCCTAGATGACGTAATATTAACAAAGACAAAAACAAATATTAACAAATAAATCTATAATAAGGAGCTTCATACATCAGGCTTTTATAATAAGACAACAAAAGTATAAACTAAATTAATAACTGAAATATTGATCATTCTACAAATTTGTTTTAAGAACTCACCTAGATCTCCAACCATAACCAAATTTATCATAACCGAGAGGTGCTTGAAGGTTGGCGTATTCTTGGCACCAGCCCAGTCTTGCGGCAGACCCATCTTTCATGTCGTCGACTGTTACTTCATAGTACCATGTCCCTCTACTCACAGCTGAAAATATATGTAAATATACATATAGCATATAAAATGATGAGAATGTAATATATAGAATCGTGGCACTTTATTATTACAGCTCATGAAAACCCATAAACGCAATGAAAACCCAGGCCATTGTTCTAGGTTCCAACTTCCTCCTTACAACTATCCCTACCCTCCCAACATTAATCCTAAACGACCACCCTATCAGTTTCAACTCCTCCGTTAAAAACCTAGGGCTTACCATTGACCAAAATCTTTCCTGGAAGCCCCATGTCACCCAAATATCCCGACGATCAATTAGTTCCCTGAAATTATTTCGTCGATCTCGGCATCTCCTTACACATTCAACCCGTAAGCTTCTCGTATCATCCCTCATCTTCCCCCACTTTGACTACTATAGTGTGGTATACGGAGGCCTTTCGAAAATACTGGAGGCCAGCTTAAAAATAATAATGAACTGCGCTTTAAGATTTGTCCTTGGTACTCCGAGGCGATCCCGGGTGTCACATCACTATGATGAGTTAAAGTGGCTCTTCCCTCCCATTCGTAGACAATATTTCCTTAGTGTTTTTCTATACCAATCCATTAACTCGCAACACCCTTCATATATCTATAGTCTCCTCCAATTCAAATCCTCTGTCCAGCACCACAAAACAAGATCCCGCCTTTCCAATCTCTACATTCCATCCCACAGAACCAAGGCATTCGAGCGTTCCTTCATCGCCCGCTCCACCACTGTGTGGAACTCAATCCCTCCTTTCATCCGCCATTCATCTTCACTGGCCTCATTTAAATCCCTGCTTTTCCATCATCTCTTGGCATCCCAAAAAAATGCTCTCCAGGCAGGCCAATCTTCCGCTTGAATTAATGTGTGTCGAATACTCGATCTCGTTACCTACGTGTTTGTTTATTTTTCCAACAACAAAGAAGATACAAACTTTGTAAATACTTTATCGCATGCTATGCAATTTATTTGCTTTATTTAGCAATTCCGTTATTAACTATTATATTAATGTTATTTATTATTATTTTGTTAATATCAAACCTTTATATATATGTTTTATTTTTATTTTTATTTTTCTAGAAAATTAGTTAAAATCCTGTAAAGTCTCTTACTTTTTAATCAGTTATTATTTTTTTATTTCTCTATTTCTATTATGTTTTGTCACTCATGATTACTTCATGATTTGTATCATTATGTGCCTCCTGGCCAGATGAATATTATGTTTATTTTACTTGTTCTTTATTGTTATTCTAAAGGGACTTGGTCCCAGAATAAAGTTTGTTTTCTATTCTATTCTATTCTATTCTAGTCCCGTATATAGAATTGGGTACGTTGAGTGAAGTGAGTTTCAGTCAGCAAATCTATTTGTTTGTCATGAAGAAATATGTCTAGTTCGTCACTGATTGAGTAGGCCGTTTGCATTCCACAAAAGGATAGTTAAGGGCTTTATGCTCATTGTGGAAGGTTGAGTGGAACTTCGGAAAGAAATCTTGTGAGTAGGACGATGAGTGGTTTGATGGTGTCCTGAAGATCTCTCAGGAAGGAAGATAATATAAAGTTTATGTCTGTTGGATGGTGGACTGGATATACATCTGGAGGTTGGGGGTGGATAATTTATCTGGAAAGGAGAGTTGGCTGGGAGTTGGATTTGTTTCTGTACTATTATGATTTAGGGAATTTGTTTGAGGGTTCTGAGAGGAGGGGAATGGATTTTTTTGCTGCAGCGGCAATTTGACCCGTAAGGGTAGATGATAGGAAGGAATTTGCTTACGTGGAGGTTTAGCTGTAGGATAGGATGCCTGGAATTGAGGTTGGGATTCCCGAAGCTTGGGTTGGGAAGTCTATAAATAAATTTAATTTAAAATATAAATTTAAATACTGGTTTGTAACCTTGCTCCATGTTACAAACAGAGAGTGGAGATCTGTCAGTATAAGTTCATACAATATATAGGTGTGTTTTCTAAAGTCTATCGTAACAGACTTACATTAGAAACCAAAATTTAACTAATATTTCATTAATTAATTGAAATACAAATGATATGACAAGCAATAATTTAAAAGTTAATCAATATTTAGTAAAAAAAGTATCAATTTTTTTTCTTACTTCTCTCTACTTTGGAGATAATTGTGGATGATGGATGTGTTCCAATAAGCTGTTCTGTTGGAACACATCCATTATAAGTAGCATTTTGAAAAAAAATATTTCTGGGATCACCTGTGGTCTATTGGTTAGCATGACAACCTACTATGCTCAAGATTACGGTTTTGCAGCCCAGTAGGTGGCTTTAGGATTTTTTAATGGCGGTAAAAAATCCTTGGTTACGCCGTAATTCAGAAGGGATGTAAAATGGGGGCCCTGAGCCTGTACAGTATTAGGTGCTCGTTAAAGATCACTATCCTATTTAAACCTGGATAGGCAAAATTTATGACTCTCACTGTAGCATTGTCCAATTAGTCACAGAAGCATTAAGGGACTTTAAATGAATAAACAAAGAAACAAAAATATTTGTAAATTGTGGTTAGTCACAATTTTGATCCTAACCCTTCGTTATTACTGATTAAAATCAAAATAAATTAATTAATATAGTAAACTGAAAAGAAAAAATGATTCTTACAGTGTGTAGCTCTGACCATACAGTAACCCTTTTCTCCTGTGACCGAAAGCCTGTCTTCTGAGACCCTTAATTGAGGAGCTCTGTCATGAAGGGCAAGAAGAACGGTACCAGGCACCAAAGTTCTGTAGAGCCATCCTGGGATAGGTTTACCTGCCCAATCACTGCTCTCATCGAATTCCTGAAACCAGAGTACAATTGTTTCAATTTCACTTTAGATTACAACCATTATATCTATATATAATAACAATATAGTTGAATTCCAATTTTTTATAGTGAATCAATATCGTACCTGCCGAAAAGGTGCATGAGGATCTGGTTCAGCAAGTATGTAACGATAACCATCCTTATTGTACGGGTGCTCCATTGGGTATCCATGGGCAGGCAGTTTCGGAAAGGATACATCCCCTCTCGACTTCTTACCAGGCCCTTGCCCTGACTCGGGAACTTTTCTTTTTGCATTTCTCCTCATGGTACCACCTCCACTAGCTGAAAAAAAGAAAAAAAAAAGACATTTTAGACAAGATTAGACATTCAATATCACTTTAAACAATTTTTTTTATATATCAACATATAAGTCACATTCACCCACTGACATTAGCAATCCTGAATGCTTATGTATTGTAAGAAAAACAAAAAAGTTAAAAGTTCATTCGCCAAAAAAAAAAAAATGAAGAGACTGTGGTAATGAGATAAAACCAAGTTTCGTTTAACAAAATTAACTGGGAATGTAACACTATTAAAAACAGGATAATAATTTCTTCACTTAACATAAAACTTTCATCTACATACATGTATCTATGTAAAACATAGATTAATTTTTGTGTTTTACTATTGCCATTACTTAATACCAGATTACACCAGAGTATAATTAAATTACTGCCACAACTTGAAACTTTTATAATGCAAACTTGTGATAAAATATGAAAATACCTACATTTAAAATGTATAACTTTAGTGGAAAGTACTTTTATTGGTTAGTTCAAAACTTAATTAACTACAGCTCTTTAGTATTATGCGTAATCAATCTTTAGATAGATAATAACATTGATCAGGAATAAGATATTTGAAACAATTCAATGAAATGGTAAAAAACTGAATTTTTTCATTTATTTCAGAACTATTAACTGAGAAGAAAAATTAAAAACCCAGATATTCATGTAAAAATTATTATATAAGTATAATTGAAGAATAAATATGCTCATATGAAAAATCCAGGAGATATGAAGACAGATACTACAGTTATCTAATCATAACCTAAGTATTAAGTTTCTGATGAAGGAAAGACCTTGTTTCATTTGAGATAATAAGATGTGGTTTATCCAAACACCATATAAAAAACAATCATTCATTCAAAATATACTTACAGAATTAAATGCTTAGTAGTTGAATTTTAACGACGCAAACAAAAACACAGCTATTATCATTAGCAACATCAAAACATGAATATGACTTTTATCACTAACCAAAGACACCTAGATCTCCTGATTTTTTATCAAAGTAAAGAATTTAATATAACTAACAATAATCAGAGCAATGTAAATATTGTTACCTTTTTCACGTTGGTTGTATGAAAAAAAAATTGAAATAATTAATTTAAAATGTTGAATGCTTAATAGTATGCTCATGAGTATTTGATTATTTACTTCAAATTTGAATATACTGGCAATAGATTATATTATATCTAAAGAAACTCACTATAGGAAAGCCATTTCTCAAATTGAAAATTGTTAAATTGAAATCTTAAATTTCAATTTCATTATTGTTAAATTCAATTGAGACAATTGAAATCTTTATTTTTTATTATTGTGAAATTAAAAAAATATTTAATAAAAAGGGATATGGTTATGAATAGAGCAGAGTAAAATCCCGTCTGGTATACCTTGGAATTAACCTGAAAAAGCAGTGCACAAGACATTTTAAAAAGGGGAGATTAAGAAATAACATTAAGGAGACATTAACACAAAACTGGACCAAGATAAATAAATATTTGAAGCAAGTAAAGATTTGTTTCAATTATAATGCTGTTCAATGAGATAAAAATATTTTGACTTTGTTAGTTACTGTCAAATTTGATTATAAAAATCTGTATCAAATAAATCCGCTTAGTATTGAATAATTCATAACAAAGAGTGACACACAAAATTGTTTTGATTTATTTTATCTTCTTCAAATTGACATAGTCATTAATTTTTATTTTAAACCAATTACAAATAAAGTCGAAGACACTGTAAATGGCATAAACTTATTTCTTAAAAAAAAAAAAGAATGATTATTTTCAAGAAAATAAATTAGAATTTTTTTAATGAATAATACTTATTAAAGATGCACTAGAACATGCATATTTTGTCTCTGATAGTAAAATTATTTTAAAATTTTTTTTCGATCATGCATTTAACCAAGTAAAATTATTAATAAATAAAAGTATATTTCAATACCATTATGATATACATTGGAATGCACACATGCTGTATATACATATAAAAAATACATGGGTATAAAATTCATAATAAATTGTAAATAAAAAATTAAATGGACGGAAATGAAAGGAATTAAGGATGAACAAAATTGTCCATTTTCATAAAACTCATCAGGCAGACACAAGACAGCTACACAAACTAAACATGTCCGATTATAACGAGCATAAATAAAAAAAAAGAAGTCAGTAGATCTTACTTTATTTCGATACTTCTTCAATAAAATCCAAGAAGGGGTGGGGACAAAAATGAAATTAAAAAAAATTAACATCAACATTTACCATGCTTAAGCCCTTGTTTACCATGTTGGATGCCCATGTCAGTGACCTTGAGCTGCCCCTGTTTGATCATGGCTTCATAATTAGGTTTGATCTGGGTCAGATCTTGCTGCAGGAGCGAATAAACGGTCCCATCTTCGGGGCTTTCTTCGCATAAAAATGAAACGTTCGTTTCTTTCACTAGAGCTCTTACGACCTAAAACATTAGAACGATACTGACGAATACGTTGAATGATTGAAATAATATTTAAAAAACTAAAAATAAGGCAGGTTAGTCACCTTACAATATTTACTCTATTTACTTATGAATTGTCTAATCAAATAAAACAAATAATTTCAAAAGAGTTAGTGAATTTATATTATAATAATCTGTTTGTATCAAAGAAATGTCAGTTTTTCTGCGTAATAATAATAAAATATGAATGGATATCGCACTACAACTGAATTAATTAATTAATTAAAAATATTTAAATTGATTCACAATAATCAAAAACTATTTTTTTTATTCCTCTGTTAGATGTTCTAAGTATGAAATGAAATAAATATTTGGATACTTTTCAAAATAATTACAATAGAAATGTAGTTAAATTTTACTAAATTGCATTCATATTTCATTTAAAAGTCTTTCAAAACTAGCCAACTCCAAAATAGTAAGATTGTAATTATAAAAATATATATCAGATTCTAATATTTAATTACTATATTTGTAAATAAATTTATTTACAAGATAAAAAATTATTTATTTTTTAGTTAATGAACAGGCACCAAGTAGCCTTGAAAAAACAAGGTAAAGTCTAGCTCTGATTTGATAAGAGTGAGCTACGACTATTGTTTTACATAAATGGATATGGCTGGTTTTCCTCAATCTAACTCTTCATTTTACAAACTAATAAATGACTTTATTTCTTCACAGAACTAACATATCTGATACAAGCAGATGATTAATAATAATAATAAAACATGCTAGGAAAAGTATGTTAAAATTATAAATACAATTAATTTATCTTTAATAACAATAATAGTAATAATAAAATAATAATAATAAAAAAATAAGGCTTTGAGAACCCGAAGGTTCGGTGCCGATACTACCAACAACATTGCCTACATACCTCCCTCCTCTGAACCCCGTCAAAACCCATATCTACAAGATCAGACCTAACACAATTCTCCCATCTACGCCTCGGTCTACCCCTCGGACGTTTACCTGTTGGTTCAGTGCTGTTTACCTGCATAAAAATTACCTACATAAAATACCTAATTGTTTAAAAATTACTTCAAGTTTTTAATTTTTGTAATTAAAACTTGAATTTTTTAATTACTGTAAAATATAAATTCGACCTAATTTTGGTCAGATCGAGGTTTATATTCTTATATTTATCTATTAATCATGAAATTTCTTAACATGGTACCAATTCAATATTTTGATATGCTCCAGAACTAATACTTTAAATGGGTGTATACAGAAAATGGGCAATAGAATTTCCGACATTGTCCCGCATAATTATGTAAAAATACTGATCTTTTTTTTAAAAAAAGTTGTTTGATATTTTAACATTTAGAATTTAATTTTGCTTTAAAAACTAAGATAGGTAGATATTTTGTTCATAGCATTTTGAGCTTGCTTAGAATAGTAGTATAGAATAGCTGAATCGGTATATTTATTGTTAAAAACACAAAATTTTTGAGTATTAAAATCTTAATTAAAAGTAATTCTTGAAAAATAGTTAATACCGCAGTTACTTTGGTAAAATAAAATAAAATTTATTACCAACCGATTTGGCTCATCTCTACTTTAAATAAAAATTTATATTTTAGCTCAATCAATTCGAGGTTCAATAATTCAGAATATAATATAAATGAAAATAAATATTATGGAAATCATACGTAAGAAAAATTTAAGTTTTTTGATTATTTAAAACTACTAAGTTGTCTATGTAAATGACAGAAACGACACCTTATTTATTTTTACGATTTAAAGAAACTTTATATAAACAAGTAGCAACAGATAAGAGGGAATTCATATCAATATTTGAATAACGTTTTTTATGTAAACAATGATGTACCATAAAACTTCAACATTATATCAATAAATAAAAATAATTCAAGTAATAAAGTAAAAAATATAAAATAAATAAATAAAATAAATAACTTAACTTAATAAATCACTAAAATAAAAAATAAATAAATAAATAAGAGAAAAAAATACCTTACAACTTACTTACAGAAGAGTGCATGGATTGCTTGACCCTTTTAGCAAAAGTAGTGATACCTTCCCAGTGTGATTCAATGAAAGGAATAATATCATTATCTTTTGTAAACTGAACCCTCGGGTTACCTTCCTTGATGCTAGTTTGCATAAGGTTTGCAATGGCAGTGATACATATTTGAGGAAACACTAAAAATAGTTAACCAATACTTAATTTATTTATAATTTCTATTAAAATAAAATTATAAATTAATGATATGATCCAGATTAATATGCAGTAAATAAAATAACATTAATTCATTTTTTTTTCTCCAGAGAGAGTTAACAAACAGCTTTCAGATAGCCGGAACCGTATCATTCTCGTAGTTTTTAGCTTTAAATGGAGTTGCAATATAAACAATAACTCCTTTTCAAGCCAATGCCTTACTTGGCCCCTTATTCACTACAAAAATAACTCGATTCCGCTTACTTAAGTACTAGAAACTCATTTTGGATAAAGTTAGACTTCAAAATTGTAATATGCCTTTATTTGTTTCGAATCTATTGTGGATTCTAGGTTGACCAGTAACTAAGACAGTAATTTTCGATTTTTTTCTGATTTTGAGATATTGATTTAATTTTTAGAAAATAGTTTACAAAAAACTCACCATAGCCGAACTTCTTTTTATAGAATGAGTAAATGGAAGTGTTTAATGAATTAAAACCTGTTTAATGAATACACTATTTTAAATAAATAAAATTGCTTAACTTAATATTATGTTAATTCCTAATATTGGAAATGAGGAGGGAAATTTAAGAAAAAAATAGATTTGTACATAAGCAAATTTTATATAAGAAAATGGTATAAACATATTGACTAGCATTGTTTGAGTTTCGGATTTCAGAAGTTCAAACAAAGGGAATAAGTGAGTAAAATTTTAACAAAAAATATTTTTAAATTTGAGCCTAACAGTAAAAATTTCATTTTTTAAAAAGTATTAAAAGTATTTATCTATTATTATACAACTACAAGTGAATATATTTAATGAAGCTTCTTTGAGAAAAAAATTTACTTTATAGAAATTTTGAAACATAAACATTGCAATTTTTAAGGTGATAATTCTTAATTGTATTTTTTAAAATTTCAATGTGCATTTTTTTTTTTTTACATATTTATTTTTCATCCTGTATTTTATCTATTTTACTGAGTCAAACTTTTCATTCATATTCAATGATTATCAATTTAGGATTGAATATGAAAAAAGACAATGCTAAATGAAATATAAAATTAAAATTTCAGTCATTAGAAAAAAAAATCAGAAAATTTAACTCCCACTGGTACTACAAATAAATATTGTATAAATGATTGCTGCAGTTTAATCAAACCATTATCTGAGTTCTCCTTGTTTTGAGGAGCAAGAAAGCATTTTTTTTTCTTGATTAATTAAGATATTTTACAGTGTCTCGATTATTGATACTGAAAATTATTTATTCATTAATAGGATGTTGATAGTTGGGGGTGCAGTCAAGAAAACACGCAAAAATAGGTGAAACTATTTTATTTTAAGTGCCGACGTTTCGACCTACTATGTAGGTCATCTTCAGGGCTATGAGAAAACAGACAAAAACAGAATAGACTGTAAAAATACATAAAATAGAGGTACAGAAAAATTAACAAAATGTAGAGATATAAAAAAAATGAATGATATATAATGAAAGGATATATGAATAAAGATGATTACATGGTAGATGTATAGAAAGGTGATAATGCAAAACAAAATACAAAGGGAGCAATGAAGTTAAACAGAAAAAAATAAAATGAAAAAGATATGAATATAATGAGTATGGACAATTTAGTATAATAAAGATAGAAAAGTATTGCAAAGAAATATCTTCCTTTCCTGCAAAGTATCTTCCTTTCCCAACTATGAAAAACGCATTCTCTCGGAAACCATCCACATCAATTTAGATTCCTCCACCGTCAACCTTAAGTCCGATTCACATCACCTATCCTCAATTTATTCCCAAATTTTTAATTTACTAAAAACTCCTTAATTTTCATCTCATATTTTATTTCTCTCCGCTTACGGTCCGGTTCTGTCTATTTTTTCCTTTTCTAGTATTTTATTTCTTTACTCCCCTTTTTTTCTTTAACTTTATTTTTTTATTTATTTTTCACTTTTTTTACGCGTCCCCATATTCCCCATATTGCCCTTTCCATACCTTTTTATTTTTTATTTTTATTTTTTTTGAATTTTTTTTTTTTTTGAATTTTTTTCGCTACTTTGACCTTTGACCGACAGAGATCGCGGCCAGCGCTTCCGTCCGTTAACGGTTTTATCCGCGTCAGTTACTCTCTGTCCGAGCAGCCACTCCTATCGGGTTCGTACAGTCTCATATTTTTTATATCTTCTCTTCATCTTTCTCCATCTCCTTCCTTCACACCTATTTCTCCCATCATCACTTTAGCATCCATCATAGTTTTAATTAAATAGTTTTAATCAAAGAGTTCATGTTCACAGAACATCATTATTTTTTATAATATATCTCTATTCACTTACTGATATCTTATATATTGTATTGTTCCTTGTATTCTTTCATCTTTATTTATTCAACTTCATACCTAATGTATACCTCTATATAATATCTGTATACCTGGATACAACATCTGTTATATAATGTATAGTGTATACCTTTATATAACATTTATACCTTTACATAACATCTGATACTTATATTTTTTAAAATTTTATTTATATTTCACTTCTCGGCCTGTCATACATTAGATTCCTTTTCTTTACGTTCTATAATATATTCTTCTCGATGTATTCTTAGGTATCATATTTTTAATTCATGTTCTCTCATTTCACTTATGATACTCCCCATGAGTCTATTTTCATACTATTGTTTTCTTTGCAATACTTTTCTATCTTTATTATACTAAATTGTCCATACTCATTATATTCATATCTTTTTCATTTTATTTTTTTCTGTTTAACTTCATTGCTCCCTTTGTATTTTGTTTTGCATTATCACCTTTCTATACATCTACCATGTAATCATCTTTATTCATATATCCTTTCATTATATATCATTCATTTTTTTTTTTATATCTCTACATTTTGTTAATTTTTCTGTACCTCTATTTTATGTATTTTTACAGTCTATTCTGTTTTTTGTCTGTTTTCTCATAGCCCTGAAGATGACCTACATAGTAGGTCGAAACGTCGGCACTTAAAATAAAATAGTTTCACCTATTTTTGCGTGTTTTCTTGACTGCACCCCCAACTATCAACATCCTATTATAGTACCCACAGTCAACTATTTCTTTCTCACATTTATTCATTATATCTGAAATTTTTAACAGTTGCTGTTTTTGTTTTTTTTAATCAAGCAACTGGTCAAATTTTAAAAAACTCGAATTTACATTGATATCCACATATTTTAAAACAGCTAATTAAATATAAGAAAAAGGTTTTAAATACATAGTAATTAATTTAGGCAGAGAAGGAAGAGAAGATGATTCATCAAGATTAAAATTAGGTCTAATATAACGTTTATGAAACAAAATTTCAAATATTTTTTAATAATGAAATGTCAATGTTTTACAAGAAAAAATAGAAGAAAACTGTTTAGAATAAAAACATGATTTTGTTGAGTTAAAAAAAAAAACCCATTGATATATATGAATTGAAATCAGTAAATACATCTCTTATGATTTAAAATTTAACTGTCCTTATAGGAATCTGGTAAATTTTATAGAAAAGCTGAAAGAGGAGTTTCACAAAAATAATTATGAGTGAGAGTAATCGTTAAAGCATGTATAAAGTTCTGTAAGAACAATTTTAAATAGTTAAAATCTATATATCTTATTTTATTTATTATAAATCTATACACATTAGGAAATTACTTACAGGGTGGATTTTTTTTAAAGCTTTCTAAACCAGTGTTGGAACAGTTTTTACAAACAAATACATAGTTCAACATAAACGGTACCAATTTTCCGAGTTGATATCCAATGCAAGATTCGTGGAACCATCTGTTACAATTGGCACATAGAAGTTCTATAATATTCAGGTTCCGCTCTTTTCCACTAAAAACAAAAAAATTGGAAAATGATTTCACAGTTACAAATAATAATTTTAAAACAACTTAATAAATTAAAAATTTGTGTAAAAAAATAAAATTCATAAGGAAGTTAAAGACAAGTTCAAGTTGAAGAGTATGAAGGGTATCTGGCCTGACCAAAAGTTAGGGGCATCTGCATTACTAATTCATTCATGAAACTTCTTTAAAGAATATTAAAAGTGAAATTCGAAAGACAGTACATTAAAAAATTATATACTTTCAACAGAATAAATGCAATTATGTGATTAGAGAGTGATGTGTTTCGTAATATGTTTTCAAATCTTTCTCTAACTAATTGAAATAATATGCCTGGTACAGAAAGGATATCCTCTAGTTGTATCAGAGTTCTAAAATTGAATTTTTAATAATAATAAGGTTTAGCGAACCCAAGTGCTCTATGCCTATATCACCAATCTCTGCTTAAAAACTTCCATCTATGGACCACTACCCAAACCCAAATCCGCCAGATCACGTAATGTAATCCTACCACCTACGCCTCAGTCTACCTTTCAGATGTTTGCCAGTTTTTTAGTTCGAAAACTGAACTTTTACAATTAAAATTTCAAACTCAACATAAAAACTTTTATGAAACAAATAAACATAAAGATTATGGTGGAGTAAAAAAAACCCTGATATATAATATACACTTTATACATTATAAATAGAATTAAAGTCATAAAAGACTTGGTGTAAGGTTATAAATAAATAAGAAAAAAATGTAAAAGATACAATAAATACTTCTAACCTTAAAGACATAATAAATACAATAAATATGAAATACCAATAGCAATTGCTGTCGTCCCTTTCGGTTTTATCGTTTTGTGCGTCTGCGTCTGATTTTTCATTTTCCGCTACTTTCTCTTCGCATTTATTTCCTTCAGCGGTTTGAGAATCAGCATCTGTTAATGGGCTAGGCGGTTGTGATTCTTTAACTTCTTCAGTAGGGGGTGGTTCTGTCTGTTCCTCTGAATTAGACCTTTAGAAACAAAAATTAATACAAATTTTTAAAGTTACTCAAAAAATAAAAATATATATCTAACCCTATAATCGAAAATTGTTACACGATCTTTAAATCTCTTTGAAGAGCTTAATTAAAGAAATATATTACTACATGTCCCTGTGTGAGAAACTTTTGTACAAACTGTTCATCGGATGTAAAAACATTGGTGGTTCAACATAACTTTAATCATTTATATATGTAGTAAGATTTTTTACATGATTTAATATATCTATTTCATACCTCTTAATAAAAATAAATAAAATCTATCTTGCTTGTCTCATTAAAATATTAGTTTTTCTAGCACAGTATTATAATTTTTTTTTATAACAAAACAATTTAATCTGTTAACAGCCAGAGATAGATCATATGGGACATAGGACCTAGGACCCTCCTGGGGCTCACCCAACCTCTATAAAGTGTGTACCCAAAATAAGGGGAGAAATCTGGCGGTTTTGCGTGATCTAGGACAAATCAATGCACAACCGTTGTCCATGAAACAGTACAGTCTCTAGCATGTACTGAGCCCCAGACTGGGTTCACGGGTTGTAGTGGTACAGGTTTTTAAAAACAAAAAAATAATGCAGAAATATGGGGTATCTTGAAAAAATGTAGCCAAGAAATGTATACACTGTGAAAGAGTTGTAGAATATCACGGCTATAACATATCTCGAAAGATAATTATAAAAGAAATAATAAAGATGACATAGTCAATTGGATAGGAAAGAAAAGAGAGGTGGCCTAAGAAGATTTAGAAGTCAACACCAAACGAAAGGTAAAGTTAGGGTGACTTAAAAAGTGAAGGAACAGGGGGAAGAAAAAGCCAGGATGAGTTAAGATATATTTATACATCAGATTTTAAGAAGAGTTTTAGGAATGTAAATAGGGTGACTCAATGTGCAAGGACAGTGTAATATTGATTTGTAAGTCTCCGATTCGAGACCTGATGAGGCGAATAAATTATCGATTCTGTTATAAGTCATGGACCGATCCTGTGGGATCTGGAGACTGTACTGGGGCTCACTTAACCTCTATAAGACAGGTAGCATTAAATGCTGAAAAAAAATGGCACTAAAGGCAGGAACAACCTCTCTGCACAACTCTCATGGGTTCAACAGAGAATAGCCTTTATCATTAAAGTCTAGTTTTTGCGCTATGGCTTCAACATCTCATCTATAAATTTAATAAACTCACAAGAAGAAAAAATTGGTACTTTTTAGTTGCATGGAACTACAATAAGTACAAACAAAAAGTTATTTATAAAATTTAATTTATTAGAATTATTAACAAGACTTATGACAGACCTGCAATAGCCTTGTCAAACAGGTATTAAAATAAAAGAAACATTAGTAGAGTATAGAATAACATAGCATCAGTCTATGGACAACTAGGTTAATAAAAAAAAAAAAATGAAGTACAAAAAAAGAATAAGACAGAAATTGCTTATATAAACAACCATTAAAAAAGTGACTTATTTTCGTAAAAATATATAAGATTTTATTTGTCATTATTTTTTAGAAATTAAATTATATTTTTTGATGGGTTACATAACTAACTAGTGCAAACAATTATTTTGAAAATGAAAATTTACTAACAAATTTATGAACATTTAATATTAACATCTTCATGAATAAATATTTTTTAGGAAGTTATTGGCAAAATTTATAGAGGGTAATGAGAATATTACTTTTGAAGAGATATAATAAGACATTATTTTAAACAAATAATAACATTTAGAAATTATACGTTCACAAAAATAAACATCTGTTTCTGATATGTGTTAATTTGTTATAATTATTCATTACTAGTGACCCACCACAGCTTTGCTCGGGTAATAAGGCATTTGTCCTAATGTACTTTATTATATAGAAATTATAAAAATAAAAACAAAACCAAATATTTCTTTATATACGAATTTATTATCTTGCACGGGATCATTTACACAAAACCTTAAATTAAAAAAATTATACCTAAACCTTCCTGGTATTGATGAAAACCGCATTAAAATCAGTGCAGTAGATATTGAGTTTACCACGAACAAACGCTACCGAGGACTTTGTTAGATAGATATTATTTATTAATTATAATCTTATATATCAAACAAGCATATGTTAAATTTTGCTATTATCCTCTTACGGATGTACAGTAAAGTAGTTTTAAAAAAAAATTAAGTAAGACACTTCTGTACATTGTATAGTTTTTGTTTGTTAAGAATAGTATGTTCGCTGTATTAAATTAGAAATTATTACATTACTTGTTTTCAAGTTAATATTATTACATTAAGTTATTATGTTGTAGTGTATTGTTGACAACAGGACAGTAACACGGTGAGACTATGTTTGGCCGTATCCATCTGCTTTCGGACACACTGAGCTTTCCAAAAACAGTTCTGCCTTATAAGATAAGATCTAACTTACTAATTTAGGTCTGATCAATTTTAATCATTTACTTTTTTTTTTAAAGGTTTTTACAGAATTTACTTATAATACATATAATGTTATACATTATTAACCATGAAATACTTATGTACTTTTTTAAGCAAATAAAATTTTATTTTTCTCATAAGATTTTTTATCTAAATTTTCTCATCATATAGTAACAAAATATATAAATATAAAATAAAATAAAAGACTTTGAATCCACTTATTTGGACTCAGCAGACCTTGAAATGAGATTTTTTATTGAAATGAGAATATTAAAGTTTTCATGATCCAGTTGCTTTGCCTTATTGCAGGTATATTTAATATTTAGGAAAGAGAAAATAACAATTAGGTAAATGAATAAATGTCATAAGCAAACATCTATTTAGGTCTAACAAACGCTAGGTTTCCAAAATATGAGTTAACATTGAGGAAACGCATAAAGTTAAAAACTCAGTATGGTGTTTGTCGCCTGACAGTTTACATAATAGGAAGAAAGGTTAGATATGATAAGAATCCTTAAGCTAATACAATAACAAGAATATATGACTGTTTAAATGATAATCATAACGGAATTAATAGGCACAGTTATGAAAACTAAAAATTATTTTTTTTGTTTTTATAGAAAAATTAATGAAATCAATGAAAACTCCAAATGTTGCAGTATGTTAAGATTAAAGAAATGAATTATTACTTAAGGTCTCAGTATGATGATTCCAAAACACACAATATTTTTTCTTCATATTTATAATCAACCTTGACTAAGGGGAATGAAACGAAATGGCGAATAGTAATTTAGAGTTTCGAGGAACAACCAGGAGCAAACTGTGACTTTGATATTAAATCGCAAAAATATCTCGAATAAGTTACCTAAGAGAAAAACCAAAGAGCATAGGACAGAATGATCTTTTAAAATTTGATGTGTGAATTAAATACACAAACAAAATAAAAAACCTGTACCACTACAACCGATGAAGGGTCTTGGGTTCAGCACATGGTAGAGACTGAACTGTTTCTAAGACATTAGTTGTGTAAGGAGGTGATTTGTCAGAGATCACTCACAACATCCAGGTTTTCCCCCAATAAAGGGTATCCACTTCATAATGTTTCCATTTGTTCTAACAAAATCTCAGATTTTTATGGGATTAACATTTTTATTCTAGGCTGATATAAAGGAAAGTGCGTTATTAAATTAATTTAATTATACATATAAATAATCCAAAATTATATTTTTTAAAAAATTTAATCTTTATACTTTTAAAATTTGGATCTTTAAATTCAATAAGTGAGCCAATTTGATTAATAATTATTGCAAATAGAAGATATAGGTTGTGAAAGTTCAATTATCTATGAAATAATTAGAGTAAAACAAAACCAATTATGAGAATCTCTCGTTGTTACGTTAATCCGTTACTTCGAGAGAATGTACGTATCTTTATTGCTGTGTAAAAAAAATAATAATTTCTGTTATAATTTTAATTTATATCCAACATATTTCTGTACTAAATGAGAGAGCTAATAACGAAATAACGAATCTTATTCTCTCCCCAATGATTAAATAACTTTAAACGTATCTTCCTTTTACGTCTAAAACCCAACTTATTTCGTTATCATAACAATTTATCAGTTGCGTAATATTATTGGCTATGTAAATTAAACTATGGTCTCTGTTAGTTCCCATGTCGACAAACGCTACATTGTTGAGTCTTATATTTTTTTATTAATAGATACATACTACCGACTAATTGAAACTTAATTATTTCAATAATAAGAATAATCTGCTCTGAAAACAACTGCTTAAGTAATGCTAATGTCATAAGAGTTGAAGGGGATAAATGTAAGAATTATTAAATTAAATACGTCAGTAATTAATAAATAAAATGATAATTGATTAGGTAATTTTATTATTAAAATTATAATTTGGCTCATTTAAATATTTAAGTGTTCGTTACCTGAGTTACGGGTCATGTTTTATTGATCGCATGCAAATAACGAAAATCTGCATATACAGTTATCCGGCCAAACTCTAAAATTATTCTTTATTTGAATATTTTCTGACATTTTATCAACTAAAATTTAAAAAAATAATATTAAATAATAACTATTATTTATATCATTATAGTAATTTATATTTTGGTAAGAACTTTGTGTTAATGAAGTTAAAACAATAATATATGTTAAAAGCACTGTTTTTTCGTTTGTTTTTAAATTGATTTCGTATTTTTTGGCAGCTATATAAAGCGAATTTTGATTTTTGGGGTATTTTATAAGTTTTTTTTTTCTTATGGTAAAATTAAAACTTAAAATGTTCGGGTTCAAATCCTACTTTACACTGCAAAATTTTCATAGCATTTTTGTTCATGACAGATATCATTGGCGGCGTTTCTCCCTAAAACAGTAGTTTTCATGTTATGTCATCTTTGACCTTAGTTACAAAATATTGGGAAGTCGAATAATTTGTCTTTCTTATTTTCAACAGTTATTTCATTTAGCTGCTAACCTTGAATATAGAACAGGCAACTGTAGAAACGGACTGGCTACTATTTCGCAATATGTTAATTTTTAACAAAGAACATTTCTTTCCCGGACTTTAATTAGAAATGAATTCATCTAAAAATAAATGAACTTTTATGGAATATAAATTCATAAATTGAAAGAAAAGGGATTTCAAACCAATTTAAAATATGATGATATTTTTAAAAGATTGGATTAAGATACAAACCCAAAACTGGACATAACAACGCAACAAAAAATTCTGATATTTTTTCAAATCTGGTGAGGCACAACTACACTACTTTCACTTACCATGCTTACAGAAAAAAAAAAATATATAGTTTCCCAAAAATTTTCATTAAGTTTCCGCAGAAACTTTATTATTTTTTAAGAATACAAAAAGTAGAAATTATTAAATACAACCTTTTTTTAAGTTTATGTTTTTTTCTTTATCATTACTATTATAACATCACCTTTATCACCAGTCTAATAATTATAACAGCCAAAATGCAATGTTAATTTTTTTTTAAATTTAAGCCAAAAAATAAAATTAACATTATGCTGGGTGAAGTGAAGTTATAGCAGGGCGAACTGAGTTTATAAAATCAAATCCAATCAAACAAATAGCTCTAATACTTAAAATAATAGCATTTATTTGTACTCGGGCAGTCTTTCATGAAATAAAAGAAACACAATTGGTAATTTGCAAACACAATTTCCTTTATAATCTATAGGTTACAACCAGGCCACCTATGTGGTCCCAACCATTACAATATTATGACTATCATACATAACAATTACCTTACACATATTATATAATTTATATACTTATTACCCCGATGAATAAGTGGTAAAGTCTAATTTCCTCCGAGTTTCTTGTACTTAAGTAAGCGGAATCGAGTTATTTTCGTAGTGAATTATGGGCTAAGCAAGGGGTTGGGTTGAAAGGGAGTTATTGCTTATATTACAACTCCATTTCAAGCCAAAAATTACGAGAATGATACGATTTCGATTATCTGAAAGCAGTTAACTCTCTCCGGGCAAAATCTTTCTTAGCCACTAATTAGATATAGTGTATATGTATATAAAGTCAAATAAAATATGTTAAGTTTTTATAGTTTTGTTGTTTTTTGTCTGTTTTTCTTTCTTAGCCCTGAAGATGACCCACAAAGTGGGTCGAAACGTCGGCACATAATAAATAAGTACCCACTTATTTAGTGTTTTATTTGACTGCAACCCCAACTATTTCCTACCTTACATAAAGTCAAATATATGTAACACATAATGTGACTTCAAATGGTAGATATTAATTTTAATAAAAAAAAATTAAGCTTTCCAGCGGTATTTTATACACCTTTATTTCTAGAAATTTATTTCCAATCTGGAAAAATATTCCTCTTTTAGTTAGTTATCCAGTTTTGATGACTACAAATAATACTTAGAATAATCAATATAATTATTTAAGGATTTATTTTATTTATAATTTTGGTTAGCCACTTTCTTACTATTTCAATTAGGGTTAGAATTAACTAATATAAATGGCCATTTGATTGTATATTGATAAGACGAAGATTGATAAATTTCGCCATGATGTTTTAGCTGGGAAAAAAATGGAAGCCCTTTAACCGCATATGTCAGAGGAAGAATTATGGCTATTTCGAGAACTAATGCAATTCGTTTATTATTGATGATGTAAGAATATTTTGTCTTCGTATAATTGTGACATTGAAAATTAAAACTCACCCTTTTGCAATATTTCCAACCAAATCGGGACGATTATTGATCCTGAAGCAGAAATATAATTTCCTCAAGTTTTTAAATAGAATCAATGTAGCTTCAGATCCATTAGTTATAGCGTGTACGTCAAACGTTTTACTACGAATTGATTGAATTGACTCGCCTCTGAAGACTCAAGTCAATAAAACTACGTATCTATGGAACAAACATAATGTCGCTCCAAGGAGACACAGGGCGAACAATCAGTCGTCATATCTGTTATACCATAGTTGTTGTATCTAATGACGTATTCGTAAATATGAGTTAGTACATATTACGTATTCCATTCTTCGGCTAGACTGTTTAATTTCGGTCCTTCAATTAGATTATTTAGGCCATCAGATTGTTTAACAAACAAAACCATTTATACTGTATATATTTACTAGGCTAACATATAAATACATGTCAGAGTGCTACCAGAAAGGAACTTTCGTTCAAAAGTTTGTGGTTATATCCATTGATTCCTATACGAATTTGAAGCTTTTTATTTTTTTTTTGTAACGGCCTTAGAGACCACACGAATATCATAATTTTCACTTCATTCTCTCCTTCCTTCCTTCTTCCCACCTTTTCCTCATTCTTTCCTTAATTTTTCGGTCCACGCTATTCCTTTTCTCGCATATCTTTTTCCCACAAGGAGCTCAATTTCTTTTAGTCTTTTCCCAAAGTCATCCCTATAGAAAGAGTCTTGGTCTGTTATTTTCAGTCTCTCAGTTTCTTCCTTCATCTGTTTGATGTACCCCCCGGCACTCTTGTATCCTCTCATTTTATAGAAGATTTCTCTATTTAACCTCTTAGGGTGCATCCTCACCATATGTCCGTAGAACCTTAATCTTCTTATCCTTATGTCCGTTTCCAAATCATTTACTTCTTTGTATATTTCATTATAATGTCTCAACCCACAGCCTTCCTGTGTCTTCTTTAGGCAGTAAATTCTTCTGAGTATTCTTTTTTCTATCCCTAAAATTTTCCTCAGGGTTGGGAGGGAAGCGGTTTCCATTCCGTACAGTATCACCGGTTTGACGACCGTATTATAGTGTATTATCTTCGCGTTTGTTGACAGGCTCCTTTTATTGCTCGTCGCGAAGCTTAGTTTATTTAGTAAATTGAGTATTTTATACAAAATTTTACATCTGAAGGAGTGATAGGTGTAGGAGTTAAAGATATAGGAAGTTGTGTGGTTGACCTACGCCTGTAAGATGAGAGGCAAATGCTTTTTCTGTATCACTTTTTGCCCATGAGTTGTCAGATCAACAGAGGGTCATTTTTGCAGAATCTTTCACGTTTGTTGCCATAGAGTATTATTACTTGCCTGTAAGCCAGATGTTTGTTGTAAGTGCCGAGTTCTCAATCTGATAGCAAGTTGGTTCAGTAGTTGTTTGTTTCTAGGATCGCGAAATATTTTCCATTAGTCGCTTTTTTTATCATAGTGGATCGTAAGTAATGTTTACATTACTTAGGGCCATGATCTAATTGTCAAGTGACGGTTTGTACAATCTTTGTAAGCGTCTCAACATCTATGCTAATACAATTTTCATTCTTTAAGCTTGACTATGCATATGCATACATAACACCTTTGTGCTCTGTTTCCCTCTCGTCCTGTCTATAAATTTGGGGGGACAGTTATTCGTTGTAGGCATCAAAGCGCAAAAAACCAAAACATTTACGTCATAAGGCGATTGAAGATCCTCAAAACAAAGGACTTACTCAGCTCGTACAAGAGAGCTTGCTTTAAAAGTTTTTTATATATACATAAACGAAATAGTGAAAAAGAACCAATAAATTTAGTTAGTTAAGAGTTGTAAATATTCAATATGCAACGGTTACTACTTTTGTTTTCACTAGACCTTATTATGACGCTTGATACAACAAGCGGAACATGTTACAGTTAGATGAACTTATCCGACATTAAGCACTGTTACAATGAACCCTTGGTTTTAAAATAACGATCAGCAGTTCTCCTGAATGAACTAGTTCAAAATAACCAATCAGCATTAGGAACGATAAACGGTTTTAACCCTTATCGGTCATGTCACACATGAAAACAGTTATTTATCGCAGCAATCGTGCGTCTCGTGGTAGGTGACAAGTCGAAACCGGTACAAGATTCTTATAATACTGAATTTTTTTCGCATATTAACAGAAACGTGATTTTCACTATAGACCAGTTACCTAATGAGAATCCCGCACAGAAAGCTTGTGTTCTACGAAGGTTAATTTAAAATAGTTCGTGGTAGGTAGGAACGAACGGGTTGTACAATGAATGGTGTACTGTCACGCAGTATCTGGTTCCACCATACCTTCAGGACTAGTTCTTTCTGAACCAGTTCAATGAACTGGGTTCGAACTTCATACATTATATTGGAAAATATCTTATATCTTTTCTTACAGATCTTATAGGTGAATGGCAATAGCGAAATGCCTCGGAAAATGCTTTATGTCCAACTTTCCAGCAACTCTAAATCACTAATAACCTTTGAAAACACAAGTGGGTATTGAAAAAAAATCACATGTCTAATAATTATAACAGCCAAAATGTAATGTTAATTTTTTTAAAAAATTTAAGCCAAAAAATAAAATCAACATTATGCTGGGTGGAGTGAAGTTATAGCAGGACGAACTGGTAAAACTGAGTTTATAAAATCAAATCCAATCAAACAAATAGCTCTAATACTTAAAATAATAGCATTTATCCCAAGATCGCGGGTTAGAAGTCCGGCAGGTAGCCTTAGGATTTTTTAAAGGGAGTAAAAATTCCTAAGTTAAGCCATCTTTCAGAGGAGACGTAAAATGATGGTCCTGAGTCTGAGTCAGTACTCGTTATAGATCCTTATCCTAACTATACCTGGATAGGAAAGATTTAAGACTCCCAGTGTAGCATCATCCGATTAGCCACAGCAGCATAAAATGGCGTTAAATGAACTAACAGACAAACTAAGCATTAACTTATCTTAAACAATTAAATATTGAGCAATAAATCTGAATATGTATTTAGGCTAATATATTAATATAATAAGCTTCATTTTAATATTGGACACATATTTTATAATACGCAAGTTTGTATTACAGAACCTAATTTTACAGAATAAATTTTTTTTTTCGGTACAGTTAGGGAAGGGTCTAGAATCAGTCCTCATTTTTACTATGTGACCATCCTCTCTTCTTGAAAGAGGGGACAGAATAAGAATATCTGCTCTGGGCTCTCTTCCGCTCCTGGGCAGAATGTAAACAAACACACCTACAATCAACTAAAAAACTTAATTTGGAATTTACAACAGATTAATAATTTAATTGTGTATGAAAAATTTCAAAGCAATTATCAATGCATAAACCGACATCGCATTTTTTACATTTCTATCGCGTATCGCTCCTTCTGTCATTTTTTATGCAAACGACACACTTTCTTCGGGTCAAATGTTTTGCGCCCGCACGATTCTCACACTTCGAAAGAAAATGTCTTTAAGTTAATCGAAACGGTAAATCCTCAGGTTTTCTTTTTCCTCCTCCTGCCACGCTTCTGTTTTGCGGATATTTACGCAAAATGTCTTTTATTAGTGCTATATGAAAATCACTAAATTTTTGTTTTGTACCGGTGCAATTTCGATGCAAAATATATGACTAAATCTACCAAGTGAAAAAACAACTTCTTATAGTATTTTAGCGTTTTACTTACTAAATTAAGTGCATTTGCAAAGGTAGTTTTTATCTGATTGATAACTGGCCGTAGTTTTACTAACGGATCGTCTGTGGTTGTACTATTGTCGTTGAAGTCCAACATTTGTAGCAACATCATGTACCGATACCGTGACATAATTGTGCGGAAAATACCGCTTTTCAGCAGTTCGTCTGTCGACCAATACTCTTCAACTTCAACGAAAGTTTCTTCGAAAGCGGCATTAGCATCGAAATGCATAAAAATCCGTACATTTCGGAGACTGAAGTATCCTTCCAATTCTTCAAACGGGAACTCTGATTCAATGTCTGATGATAGCTATTCACTACATTCTATTTCACTGTCGTCCCTTGTGAAATTGACTTCAAGATTTGACATTTTGTAGTGTGTCACGAATAAAAAATAATTAAACATGTTATATACGGCACTATCGTTGTTGACGAAGCGAGACCGTGAGGTTGTTACGCTGGCAAGACGATACTGCTGACTGAGTCATTTTGAGTGCTTTGAGTCGCGAAAACACAGTAAAATCTAATTGGTTAAAGAGTGGGACGTAAAATGGGATTTCCATTTCGGAAATTCCCGGAGACTTTTATGACCCTAACACTGACCGACCGCTACCTGAGGAAGGCAAATTACTAACGAATGTCCCTGTATTAATTGTACACGAAAATGACTGCACATCGATTGAAAACAACGGCAAACCCATATGTGCGCCCTTAGTCCAGGCCGATGACTTAGAGAAAACACATAAATGCGGCAGTTTGGGCACACTAAAAACCACTGCTCTCGTACAGTGGTTTGTGTACGTTTTGCTGGCCCACATCCAGTGGCGGATTGCCCAAGAGAAGTAGGGAAACTACACACTGGTAGTACTCAAATCACAAGTTCAACTAAGAAGGTCACGTGGCCACCTTCCTTTCAGAGGCCTCGGAGGATTATCGGGAATTGAAGAGGAAGCTAAGTTTGAAACTAGAGGAATTGAGAGGAAATGAAGTTGGTTATGAAAGGATAGATAGCTGGTTTGGGCCAAATCAGCAACAAATGGGACATTAAGGTCATTATGGATGGCTTTACTCTTAACAAAATAAGGAGCAATGAGGATTTTACGAAGGATTTTGGATTGTAGGGATTGGATACGAGAGGAATTCGATGGCTTAGTGGAGCCCCAAAGCTCTACTCCGTAAGTCCAAATAGGTCGTATGATGGTCATGTAGATGAGTCTTTTGTAATTAATTGGGAGCTTAGAGCGTTTGTCTAATAAGTGAAGAAGTACAAAATAAGCAATCACTAAGTCAAATCAGACTAATGAGTAACACATATCGCACATCTAGATCTAAAGAGAGCTAAGTCAAAAATCTATGTGACCTATTTTTATTAATAGATTACTTATTATTATGTGATCTATTAAATAGATCAGATATATTTTTGATTTAGATCCAAGCCACAGATATATAGCACATCTAGATCTAGAGAGAGCTACTTTTATTAATAGATTACTTATTATTATTATCCATGAGAAGCGAGGAATGGTTGACTGGATGATGTAAGGAAGAAAATAGTTGGGGGTGCAGTCAAATAAAACACTAAATAAGTGGATACTTATTTATAACACTAAAAATAAAACACTAAATAAGTATCCACTTATTTAGTGTTTTATTTGACTGCACCCCCAACTATTTTCTTCCTTATTATTATTATCTATTGAATATATCACATAGATTTTTGACTTAGCTCTCTTTAGATCTAGATGTGCGATATATCGGCCTAAATAGAGGGAATGCAATGGAATGAACAGAGGATTCCTTAAAGAGGTAGATTAAGGAATATAGGACCTTCACTCAATTATTTGAGCAAAAAAAAAAGAGCAATAAGATCACAATATTTACAGGAATGAGACGAATCTTAAGGAATAGAGATATCGCAATTATTGCAAGACACCAAAGGTTAAGTATTGGCATAATCAGTGGAGTATTATAACTCATTACTTAGAGTATATGTTACAATATAGTTTTTTAATAATAAAATTAGCCAATGTTACTCCAATTGATTGGTCTATGCTTAAAAATGATGTTCAAAACAGGATTATGATTTGATCTAACGATTGATAAAATACTTTAATCCTTTACTACAACCCATGAAGGGTTTTGGGTTCAGTAGGAGGTAGAGACTGTGCTATTTCTAGGACAACGGATATGAAAGGAGGTGATTGTTCGAAATCACACTCAACCACCAGGTTTTCCCCCAATTAAGGGTATCCACTTTATAGAGGCAGGGCGAATCCCAGTCTCCAGATTCGGACAGCCGGATCTAAACCTTCGGCATGGCCACTCAGCGCTCTACCACTGAGCCACACCACTCCCTTGGTAAGTCTGACATTTGACAAGCCTTTATACATCTTTATCCTTGTTCCATTTGATGATCAGGCAAAGAACTCATGGGAGAACGTTACAGTGTGGAAAACCTTTTGCTATCGAAGTGAAAATCAACTTACGAGTTAGTGTAAGCAATTGAAAGAAGGGAAAACAGATCAAAATAATAATAAATAAATAATAAAAATGCACATCTTACAAGATCTCTAAGGTGATGGTAAAAAGGAGAGCAAAACGACTTAGATTAATTTTCCCCTTATTTCTGAAAAAAGAAGACTGTAAAATAGGTGGAAATCCAAATAGTCTGGACTATTCAATTTTTAAGAAACTACCTATATGAAGAGCATTCCAGACTAATCTCCCCCCATAAGATTCTCCCGTAACTTGTGATATTCCATAAGATTCTATATACGTAGACAGTAAGGTACACAAGTTATTTTCATAAGAAAAAAAAAGAATATTATAGATGGACTTAGATCAGAAGTCTTCGTGTTGAAGAAAAATATTATAATGAAGCTTTTGATACTGAAATATATTATGGTTTATTCGAACATAGAAGTTCCTCAAAGCAACCCAGATTAAAAAAAATGATGTATCATTTTGCTGAAACCTTTAATATATTTTATACAAATATTCAAACACTATTAAAACATATGATGGGTAGTTAGCAACAAAACATGACACCAATTATGAAAATCAGTTTGCAGAAGCTTGATGTGATGAGTTACAAAATAGATAAACATGCTACTAAATTTTGAGATGCTACCACACTAAATTTACACAATGAAAAGATCATTCATCCGAACATTAAAATTCACAGTTAAGCACTAAAATATGAAATGGAAAATGTAAAGACAAAACAGAATGTTTAAAAGAAGCGGGTTCTACAAACAAGAAAATTCAAACTTTGTTATAAACATCATACCAACAAGTAAGTTAACAAGCATAAGGTTATGTAAATATTTGAAGTTTAATTGTATTGTCAAAACATATAAAAATGCTGATCATTCCTAAGAAAGAAGCAATGCAAAGATACAAAAAAGTGTTTTACGTTTTGTGAATCAAAATACTGATTTAGTACATTATTGAATGGGAGTATAAAAATTCCACAATCGTAATCATAAAAATGTACAACTTTCATTGATAATGTAAACAAACAAATCCATAGCACTGGTATATAATAAAATTTTCGTATTAGATTATCATTCATATTTACAATGCTTAGTGGACATTATTTTAAAAAAAAAGTAATCTAAGTAATACTTTAATTTATTATATAAAAGAATCTAAGATAATCAATCGTACATCAAAAGACCTCAATCCATAGGGATTTCCAGTTGTATATGAATACTTAGGAGATAGTAACATAAACTTTAAAAAAAGTATTAAAAAAACTCCAGCAAACACCCGGTATGTTTGGTCAAGACTAATACTACTTACGGTTTGAAACTAATGGATCAGTGATAGTGGAAGCAAGATAATTTACATTAAACATTTGTAAAGAACCAAACAAAATGAGTATCTTATCGGTAATTCCTCAAACACAAATAAAACAACAAACCATTCCTTTGAGTTTATTTAAATCAGATTACAAATAGGGATAAGTTAACAAATATATAATTATCCTTCGCTGTATCTAAACAGTAATACATTTTTGAGTTGGGGGAAATAAACAATTCTATAAACTAAAGTAGAAAATAAACAAAAGCGTTCCTATAAATTGTAAACAACAAGCTCACAATTACTTTTGATTCATTCAAAACAACACCCTTTTCAATATTATTCACACATATAATGTGTAATAAGCGAAAATAAACAATGTTTATAAACAACATAAGTGAATATCATTATGAACGTATTCATCGACAATTTTAAACTTCGAAATAATAAAATACATAACGACGATAATTTATTAAAATAAATCCATTCAATAAACTTTATATAAATGAAACTTACATGACAAGGTTTCGATAATTCAAATAATCCTAGCACAATCTATTCCCACCTTTTTAAACACTATAAATGTTTACAATTGTACATTAGTGCCAGCTAAATCGAAAAGTCGGCCTCTTGATAAAGAGCTCTGACAATTCTCGGTGCTATTAAAAAAATTAAAACACTTTTAAAAAAGTTCGTATTTTAATAATTTTAAAGAAGGAATCGAATTACAAGAGAAATAAAATTAAATGTGTCATGTGACCCCAAAGCATATTTACAAATAGTTGACTAATAGAACAGGAGAGGACTCTTCATATCACTTGTCTTTGTGAAGTGTATACTTCACAGATACCTTCTACCATGTTAATTTACAATTAGTTTTTAATAACAAATGCGTTTTAGTAATGATGCCGTGGACATCTGCTATGAAAATGTGTATTCGACTTATTAGTCAATAGAGTCAATGAAACTCTTTTTGTTTATAAATAATATGAATGAAACTTATGATTTTTTTGTACTGATTAATTGAAGATATTAATGATGGGAACTATAGCAAAGGAAGAGGAAGAACTTATGAAGGACTCCAAGTACAAATTGTAAGTAAAATGGTTAATATTACATTAAAATAAGTTTTGATTAACTTTTGAATTTCTTATCTATAGTATTAGTTGACATCCTCCCTTGTGTTATTTGTTAGTTCTCTTAAGTTAAAAAAAAAAATCACTTCCTTAAAAATACTATCCTTTACCATTAGAGTATTTTGAAATGATTCATTTAAACCTTATTGGAAGGATTTTGAACATTCATGCATTGCTGGAATGAATTTTGTATTTATGCCATGTTTAAGTGTTAACAGACAAATAATATATGTCAAGACCCATGTAAAGTATTTCTTGTAATTATTTAACTATTTACATCATTTATTTATTTATTCACCAGGTATGTCAGTCAAATTGATAAGTCCTTAAGAAATTTCGAATACAGCAATGAATGGGCTGATTTAATCTCTGCTTTAGGAAAGTTAAACAAGGTATGTGTTTTGAATTATTTAAACTTTTAATAGTCTTAATATTGCAATAAAATAGTGCCATCTTCCAAATCTTAATGTTTGGTAACAGACGTATATTGTTATCAATTGGGAACCATTACATGTTTAGCTGTGTTGTGACTTATAATTTATTTAAACCTTCTTCGAATGCTTATTTAATTGCTTGTTGGGTTGTATTATTAAAATTGTCTTGTCTTATTAGTAATCATTGAGGGCTTTCATTTATACTACTTTTATCATCTTGCATTGATAAGGGCTGATATAGCATTTTATCACTAAATCAAGTAAATTCAATGGTTTTTCTTTTCAGTTATGTTCTTAATTGCTTATGAAGATAAAACTAATCTTTTATAGTTTCAACATTATTCTAGTCCAAGTTCAGAACACATTATAGCGTGTCTTTATTTTTATTTAAATTTGGAATTGGGTTATATTTCATAATTTCATTTTACGTTGTTTATAATTTCTTCACCATGTATATCTTTAAAATGATTTTGTGGGCATATTTAAATTGTATAATTTATCAAACTAATGTTCTATGATGACAGGGAGCTTATAAAACGCATTTTAATCACTTAATAAAAATATTAAATTTTTTATAGATTGACTTCTTTATAGAATGAAAATATTGGAATTGTTGAATTGAAAAAATGAGTAACAATATTGATAATGAGAAGGGAACTGAAATTTATTTCAAAATTATTAATAAATACCAACTGCACATTAAAATTTATTTGACTAAATCTTGGCTTATACTTTAATAATGTTCTATATTAAAGTGAATAATATCATTTAGAATTATCCAATTAATTATCAATTGTTCAAGCTCCTTTAGTCCATTATTTAATGAATTAAATTTATTCACACTTTAAAAAATAACTTTTTTACATTCCAAATTTCAGTTCAGGTCCAATTGTCAATTTTTGTTCTACTGTCTCCTCCATGTTGTGTTTAGAATGAAGGAAGAAAAATATAGTTTATTATTAATACAATCATGAAGAAAGATCTATTCTACTCTTACTATGAGAATAAATGGCTGAGTAACAATAGTGTCATTTTCATGCTTTCAATTTTTTGTTTGTTATGAAGATATTTGTAATTCATATTCATTTCCTCATGCATTAAATTTTAATTTGATGCAATATATTTCTGTTCCTTAAATATATCTGTGATTTACTTAATTTTTATTCATTTTATTTTAAATAGTTCAATAATTTATCTGTGCATTTTCTGTATATGGTAGATGTTTAATGTCACTTAGCACACTATTTTTTTTATTAGTTATTAATAATTGTTACTTTTGTTTCTTAGGTTATTAACAACTATGCGAAATATCCAGTTATTCCTAGACGGATCAAAATCAGTAAACGGCTTGCGCAATGTATGCATCCTGCTCTTCCATTTGGGGTTCATTTGAAAGCGTTAGAAACTTATGACTTAATATTCAAGTCTATGGGTACAAATAGGCTTAGTCATGAGCTATTCATTTATAGTGCAGGTGTGTAATTTAATATTTAACTTATGCATTTATAATTTAATTTATTTGTATGGTTCTGGCAACTAATAATAATGCTTGATAGTAAAACTGATTAATGTTTTTGTTTTCTTACTAATAAAAATTAAATGAGTGACAGAAACAGTACAAGTTTTCTTTACAACAATTTAATTTGTGAAATAATAAAAGAGGGTGATAAGGCTGCGCTTTAGCGTTCTTTAAGTTCTGGAACAATATGAGTTCTTACTGTCCCAGAACTGGAAAATATTTAATAAAATATATCTGGAACCTGACTAGCTCCAGTCACCAGATTTGTATGTGCTCCTACTATGTATTAATATACACCTTATCGGTTTTGTAATTTTTCATTCGATCTTTTATGAGATTAAAATTTATTGGGTGAAAATGAATTTTACCTATTTCGGACAGTTCATATTAAAAAAAAAGTGTCCACAATTTAAAATTTTACTATTAGAAAAATGATAGGGGAAAAAGTGCTTTTCTTTTTTTTTTTTTTTTTAAACATATTTTTCTCTCCTTTTTTTCACTTGAGTAATTTTCATTTAATTAAAAATTAAGTCATTTATTTAATTTAGGTGACGGGACGAAATGTAGATCACGTCATTATCAAAATTTCAGTTTTTGTTTTATTTTGATATCTACAAAATCAATGAGAGATAAGAGACACATTTTCTAAACTCTTTTTAAGAAAAAAAATAGTATGAGCCTGCTGAATGGTTTAACTAAATTTTGAACTCAGCAAATAACCATTTTACTTTGTACGTTTTGTTCGTAAATCCTAACCATAAAAAATACTGAATCTATTTTTATCCAGTCTTAGGTACATTCTTATTCCCCAAAAGGTTTAGAAATACGAATAAATTGCTGATTTTTTTATGGCAATAAAAAAATTTATTAATCACTTATACAATAGTGATTAATAAATTTATAAGAGAAAAACTATCCCACTGCCGTACATATTTCCAATATAACTTCATATATTGTTACAAATAAAACAATTTAATTTCTAAACATTAATATATAATATAAAATTTCTTGTTTTAGGGTTATTTCCTTTGTTCGGACGAGCAGCGATGAAAGTTAGACCAGATTTGTTGAAAGTTTATGAAACACACTTTGTTCCTCTTCGCGCTAGATTAAGGCCTGCATTACCAGGCTTTTTGAGTGGTGTTCTCCCCGGCCTCGAAGAATCATCGGATTACTTTAGTAGGTAATGGAAGTTTACATTTTTTTATATTTGATGTATAGGATTACTTCCTCGTGATGTATTAAATTTATTTACTATATTCGATATATTTATTACAATTTGTTTTCATGTAGAATTTATTATTTACTGTTAATGTTATGTAATAATGCATGTTTTGTTTTATCTGAATTTAGGACAAATGCGCTTTTGGAGAACGTTTGTGAAGGAGTTGGCCCTAGCCATTTTTATGGATGCATCTGGGATTGTTTAGCTTCGAATTCTTGTGTCAGGCTTCCAGCTATTACTTACATACTCGCACATTTTGATAAAAAACTTCCCACAGAAGACCAGGCGCATATTATGGGAAATAACATAGATGTTATGGTAAATTACTTTTTTCCCTAGTTACTATTTATTTAACAGTATTGCATTCAATTTTTTTATATTTTTTTAAAAATTTTAAAACAACCTTTTATATTTTTAACAATAAATAAGTTATAGTTTCTTATACATACCTTGTTATACATATGTTTGAGATCTTATAAATATAATTATAATCTTAGTATGTGCAAGCCGTCATACCATCATTGTTTAGTCACCTGTATGGTCTATACAAATATACGCATAAAAATAAAATTATAAGTCATAATAGACCCATGCAATTAAACAAGAATTTATAAATTAAATATATATAAATATTTAATAACATTAAAAAATTTTATTGAATTTTTGTTTTCAGGTTTGTGGGTTGATCGCATGTATCGAAGATTCTAGTATTTTAGTTCAGAGATGTGCTTTGGACCTGTTAATTATAGGATTTCCTATGCACAGCTGCCATATGACTAATGACGATATGATACGCCTTGTCACTGCTGCATTGGTTACAATTCTTAGGAGAGATATGTCTCTAAATAGGTAAAGTTTTTACAGTATCTCACTCGTTATTTGTTACAATGAACTATAGTGAAAACCACTCCTTCAGTATATGTTTACAAAAAATTTTTTTTTAATTTGTAGACGATTATATGGGTGGTTACTGGGTGCCGAAGTGAATATGACTTTACTTTCACATCATCCTCAAATGAGGAAGGCCAAAGCTGAAAAAAGGAACGCTAATTACTTTGATGTGTTTTCTAAAGAAATGTTGGTTAAGGTATGATTTTATTTTCTTCTCATTCGTCTTTAGACAGTAACATTATAATTAACATATAATTATTATAATTAACTTAAGTATTTATAACATTTTATTTTTGTTTCAGGCTATCAAAATAATTTTGGATAATGCTATTGCCAAATCGCCTCATGATTTGAAGCCATATAAATTGTTAGTCTCTCTAATTGACAAGGATGATATCGGACCCGTCATTATAGATGATATTCTGTTTGAAGTTTTCAGGTTTTTATCAATTTATTATTTATTTTTTAAATTAAGTTCAAACTCCAACATGGTAATTAATCAATTAATTAATAACTTTAATATTTTTATGATAAACATACTAATATTAAATTATACTGATTCTGAACTGGCATTATTATTATTATTGTGGCCATGCCTTGTTTGTGCTTCCATAGGGAAAAAGAAAGAGTAAATTGTTTTTAATTTAGCTTAAATTTAGAACCAATCAATTAATAATATTAATTAGAAATATGGATCTTATAACACTCACTTAATTTTTCCCAATCTATTAATTGATTTCATTGAAATTAATTCATATAGATTTAACAAATTTTAAATGAAGGGTTACTATTCTATTATTAAAATTAATGAATATATTATAAAAAATCTTAATCCATATAAATTTACTGTTTTAAAATTTGTTTAATTATTGGTAATCATATATGTAATATATCTCATAAATTCATTTTATTAATTAAATTCATCAGTGTTGGTAAAGGATATTCAGTTATTTATATTCTTCTCTATATTTTAATTAGCCTGAAAATTAGATATTTTTTTAATTTATATTTTTTAATAAATCTTGTTTTATTGTGAGTTATTGATTAATTCTGATTGCATTAGTCGAATATCCTTAGCAGTTTTTATTCAATAATTTTTATGAAAGTATGTAATTGCATATTATCTATTTAATCAATTTAGAGTACCCTGCTTTCTCAGCCTTCTAAATACGTTATCATTACATGATCTAATTGCTAAGATTAATTTCCCTATAATTAAAGAAGATGTATTGAGGTTATCTGTCTGTTAATCTTTCATACTGCTTTCAAGATAAAGAAAATATAACTAATGGAATAATTATTAAATATTACATTAGTTAAAACTATTCTTCTGATGATATCAAAATAGTAAAACATGATGGAGGGTAGTAATCTTTGTATTTTCAATTAGGGTTTGGCCATTTGCAAACTATTTTAGTTTCCATGTTTGTGTAATGATACTCTGATTGATTTTTTTTTTTTTACAAAAATAAAACCAAAATAATAATACTAGTAATATATTAGTTTATAGTTGCTTATACAAAATTATGGATTAATAGTGTGTGTGCCTGACAAAATTGTGGATTATGAAATGTATTTATTATAATTAAGAACATTTATTTATCCACATAAAGTTTCTTGAGGTAAAAAAAAATAAATTACTCCTTATTAATGATAAAGAGAGGATTAGTTAGGTGGTAGATTCCCTACTCATGCCTCAGATCATTTACTTAGCTTGGTTATAGAATTAATATCTTAAGTAAGGGTTTTTACTAAATATCAACATGGATTCCTTAATTTTCAGGTTGCTGTACCTTTGTTACAATATGGATTCTAAACCGAATACGAGCGATCTTCTTAAAAATGCTAACTTGCTGTTTGGAGCTCTAGTTCCTCGATATTTATGGGAATACGTCGGGCAGCTTTTTTCTGTCGCGTGTTCTCAGTATCATGGAACAAGCTTATCTGATAAAGAAGAAAATCCTGTTAAAAGAGTTGGAAGTGGAAGTCCAAACATAATTGAGGTATTGGGTACTTGAATTATCACTTTAGATTTTTTTTCAACTACCACTGAGTGAAAAATGGACCAAGTTTCGATTTGTAAATCGCTGCTGAAATAAAATGAAATGAGCCATTTTTGAATCATCTTTAAGATTATAGTCTGTGTCATCAGATCTGTTACTTTTTTTATTTCATTAATTCATTCAAGGACAAAGCTTACACCCTACTTCTTTACATTGGGTTTTCCCATAAATCTTTCCTGCATTGTTGTCAAATTATTGAAACAGAACATATCAATCAAGGGGCGACCTGTGGTTTAGTGTTTAGGACAACTACCTACTAAGCCCAAGATCACGGGTTCGTAGCCTGGCAGGATTTTTAGAAGGGACGTTAAATGGGAATCCCAACCCTGTACGATGTCAGGTACTCGTTAAAAATCCCTATCGTAATAAAACCTGGATAGGTAAAATTTAAAGCTCCCACTATAGCATCGTCTGATTAGCCATAGCAGCATAAAAGTGATGTCAAATAAACAAACAAACATATCAATCAATATCAGTAGGACGCTTAGAAGTTAATGAACACAAAGGAAAAATATTGGGGGGCAGACATTTTGACATTTTGCTTCGGCTAACTGTTGAAGTATAAGATTGTAAAGAAGTAAATGTGTGGTGTTATCTCCATTTTTGCTTTGCCTTTGAATGAAATAATAAAGAATCTGATGATAATGGCTTTAATGTTAAAACATTAAAACATTGGCACATTTGTGTTGAATAATTCTGTACTAATCCTTGAGTTGTCATTTGTATTATTAAAATTAGATATTTTGTTAAAATTTACACAAATCAGTTACCTTTTATTTATTTTTTCAGGTTTGTGCACTTGCAGAGTTCCTCCTGGATATTGTTTCCCTCGAAACTTACACTGAAACTTCAAGTGAACACCTGCCATCTCTCTTCCACCATTTGGTCTTACAATTAAGTGAACATTGTGACAGCCTAACTGCCAAACAGGTCGCTCGGGGCTTGAAATTATGTGCGAAGATCCTAACTCGGGTTCAGCCAGCTATTGTCGGAAGTCATACGAGTGGCAACACTGCTTTAGATGAAGATTGCGATAGCCCTCAAACTACAACAGATAGCACAAGTCTTGACGAAGAAGTACCTCCAGAGGTAAACCACGAGAAATCAGATTCTGTTTTCGAACAATGTTTGAGGCAATATGAACGTTTTTATGTTACTTTTATTTATGGAACAAGGCTCAAGGTCGGAGAAACAAGGAGCATTTCTCTTATTCTAGAATCTCTCCGTGTCAAGTCTTTTCATTCTAATTGGGAAGAAGACGTCAAGCAGATAGATCTTATTCTTTCTTTAGAAGGTGTTAACAATAACGATCAAATTATTAGTTCTATAGCTAATGAGCAGCCTCGAACCAAATCCCCTGGTGAGGAATGGGTAGAACCTATGAAAGTAGCATCTAGGCTTCTTGTTGATCTTTCGACGTTGCAAACATTTTTCAAATCTCCGCAATCAAAGAAAATTTTCGAGACTAATGTTTCTGGTAAGTTATAGAAGCATTCATTTATATTTATGGATAGTAATAGTTTAGTCATTTTAAATATGTCAAAATTTAAGTTAAGTTTCTATAATTACTATTTTATATTATAGTTATTAAGAGCTATTCATAGTCTGTACCACTACAACCCATGAATGGTCTTGGGTTCTGTACCTGGTAGAGACTGTACTGTTCCTAGGACAACTGTTGTGCAGGATTTTGTGCATCAATTTAAATTAATTTAATGTAAAGTCAATTTTATAAAGAACTTTAATTTAAGGCTCTTTTTTACTTCTTTGGAAAATCACATTAGTTGAGAAAACTAGTTTCAACATATTTCATTTGGAAAAAGCATGGTTATGGGTTATTTGGTTTGTGGAGAGCTAGATCAATAGGGCCATCTATTTTTTCTGTTCAAGTAATAGCTGATTGTTTCGTTCTCAATTCTAGACCAACCATTTTAGTAAAAGTATTGAATATCCTAAAAATTTCATCTTTAAGTGGAAAATAGTTGGCTGGATAATTCTGATAATGGATAAAATTGGTCAGGGAGTGCAGTAAAAGATAACTCAAAATAAGAAAAACTTATTTTCGTAAATTAAATGTTTTGGGTGTTGTTGTAGTTGATAGTTTGATGCCTCACCTCGGACTTGGGTCCCGCTGCTGGCCTGAAGATGGCCTACATCCTAGGCCGAAACATTGGCACAATAAAATAGGTTTTTCTTATTTCATTAATTCATTCAAGGACAAAGCTTACACCCTACTTCTTTACATTGGGTTTTCCCATAAATCTTTCCTGCATTGTTGTCAAATTATTGAAACAGAACATATCAATCAAGGGGCGACCTGTGGTTTAGTGTTTAGGACAACTACCTACTAAGCCCAAGATCACGGGTTCGTAGCCTGGCAGGATTTTTAGAAGGGACGTTAAATGGGAATCCCAACCCTGTACGATGTCAGGTACTCGTTAAAAATCCCTATCGTAATAAAACCTGGATAGGTAAAATTTAAAGCTCCCACTATAGCATCGTCTGATTAGCCATAGCAGCATAAAAGTGATGTCAAATAAACAAACAAACATATCAATCAATATCAGTAGGACGCTTAGAAGTTAATGAACACAAAGGAAAAATATTGGGGGGCAGACATTTTGACATTTTGCTTCGGCTAACTGTTGAAGTATAAGATTGTAAAGAAGTAAATGTGTGGTGTTATCTCCATTTTTGCTTTGCCTTTGAATGAAATAATAAAGAATCTGATGATAATGGCTTTAATGTTAAAACATTAAAACATTGGCACATTTGTGTTGAATAATTCTGTACTAATCCTTGAGTTGTCATTTGTATTATTAAAATTAGATATTTTGTTAAAATTTACACAAATCAGTTACCTTTTATTTATTTTTTCAGGTTTGTGCACTTGCAGAGTTCCTCCTGGATATTGTTTCCCTCGAAACTTACACTGAAACTTCAAGTGAACACCTGCCATCTCTCTTCCACCATTTGGTCTTACAATTAAGTGAACATTGTGACAGCCTAACTGCCAAACAGGTCGCTCGGGGCTTGAAATTATGTGCGAAGATCCTAACTCGGGTTCAGCCAGCTATTGTCGGAAGTCATACGAGTGGCAACACTGCTTTAGATGAAGATTGCGATAGCCCTCAAACTACAACAGATAGCACAAGTCTTGACGAAGAAGTACCTCCAGAGGTAAACCACGAGAAATCAGATTCTGTTTTCGAACAATGTTTGAGGCAATATGAACGTTTTTATGTTACTTTTATTTATGGAACAAGGCTCAAGGTCGGAGAAACAAGGAGCATTTCTCTTATTCTAGAATCTCTCCGTGTCAAGTCTTTTCATTCTAATTGGGAAGAAGACGTCAAGCAGATAGATCTTATTCTTTCTTTAGAAGGTGTTAACAATAACGATCAAATTATTAGTTCTATAGCTAATGAGCAGCCTCGAACCAAATCCCCTGGTGAGGAATGGGTAGAACCTATGAAAGTAGCATCTAGGCTTCTTGTTGATCTTTCGACGTTGCAAACATTTTTCAAATCTCCGCAATCAAAGAAAATTTTCGAGACTAATGTTTCTGGTAAGTTATAGAAGCATTCATTTATATTTATGGATAGTAATAGTTTAGTCATTTTAAATATGTCAAAATTTAAGTTAAGTTTCTATAATTACTATTTTATATTATAGTTATTAAGAGCTATTCATAGTCTGTACCACTACAACCCATGAATGGTCTTGGGTTCTGTACCTGGTAGAGACTGTACTGTTCCTAGGACAACTGTTGTGCAGGATTTTGTGCATCAATTTAAATTAATTTAATGTAAAGTCAATTTTATAAAGAACTTTAATTTAAGGCTCTTTTTTACTTCTTTGGAAAATCACATTAGTTGAGAAAACTAGTTTCAACATATTTCATTTGGAAAAAGCATGGTTATGGGTTATTTGGTTTGTGGAGAGCTAGATCAATAGGGCCATCTATTTTTTCTGTTCAAGTAATAGCTGATTGTTTCGTTCTCAATTCTAGACCAACCATTTTAGTAAAAGTATTGAATATCCTAAAAATTTCATCTTTAAGTGGAAAATAGTTGGCTGGATAATTCTGATAATGGATAAAATTGGTCAGGGAGTGCAGTAAAAGATAACTCAAAATAAGAAAAACTTATTTTCGTAAATTAAATGTTTTGGGTGTTGTTGTAGTTGATAGTTTGATGCCTCACCTCGGACTTGGGTCCCGCTGCTGGCCTGAAGATGGCCTACATCCTAGGCCGAAACATTGGCACAATAAAATAGGTTTTTCTTATTTTGTGTTTCTTTGACTGCACCTCCTGACTAATTTTATCCATTATAAAAAATTCATCTGTCTCACTAAGGTTGATAAACATGTTGATACAGATAAAATATTTAGAAATAGCTAATGGTCTGTGATGTCTAAGAATATTATGATTGATATAATTTTATTATTCAGCTCATTTAACATTTGATCCCTATTGATCATTGCGGATTTGTAGCAGGAGACGAGAGCAACTACACTGAGTTCCTTCCAGAATGGCTTCGAGTTCTGATAGCATGCGCTTGCTGGCTCCCTTCTGCAGTTCCGCTCCAATTCGTTGCTATATCAACACTGTTAGATCTTATAGAGTTATGCAGAACTGCTCAGTCGTTAGTTCAAACAAGTTCGGAAGATGTTCTGACTCCGGTTCTGATACTACCTTTACTCTCGCCTCCTCATCTCAGGTTTATCGAGAAGCATACGTACATATTTCAGGTTAGTTATTTTATTGTTTTTATATCTTGATCGTTGAATAATTTTTTTTAAATTATTACATTTTTCAGATCATTGCTAGGTGGCTATGGAACCAGCTGGCTAGTTTGGAATATAAACTGAAGTGTGTAGAATTGTTGTATCAACTTCACAGCATGCTACCTAATAACGATGTCGTAGAGAACTGCATTTGTACTTCTTTAAAAGGAATCGGCATGACTCCGGATGAACGATTAGATGCTTTTCGAAGGTTCGCATCCCTTTGGCACATCGGTCGTGAAATAAATGCTAAACAAGGAAATTCACTGAGGATTACTGATATTTTTTACAAGTAAGTAAAAATAAATTGTTTTTGATCCAGGTATTAGATTAACTGGCATAGATTTAAATTTATGAAGCAATGTCTTTACTTATTTTAAGAGTATCAATAAAACATATCAGTATGTAACATCTGTACATATTATAAAACAAAGTCCTCTGCCGCGTATGTTCGCAGTAAACTCAATAACTACTGCACGGATTTTCATGCGGTTTTCACAAATAGATAGAGTAATTCACCAGGAAGGTTTAGGTATATAATTTGTCGAGGTTTTGTGTAAATGGGTTGGAATATCAATGGGTTTCACCGAAGACGCTGCCTAATCCCATGCAATTACCTAACGTGCAAGATAATAAATTTGTATATAAAGAAATATTTGGTTTTATTTTTAAAACTTCTATACAGTAAAGTACATTAGCTGAGAGGGGAAGAAAAAAAATAAAGACTCCCAAAGAAGCCTAACCAATGATATTCACGTGGTCATTAGTGGCCGGTACATTATATAAAAAAAAAATGGATTACCCTGACAAATTATGTAGGCATTATATGCCTTATTACCTGAGCAAAGCTGGGGTGGGTTGCTAGCATAGAATATTTTATTATTTCTTTTTGGAATAAACCAGTTAAAAACCGCATTACTTTAGAATAAAATTTCTTGACATAATTTTTAGTTAATTATTTTCAGTAATGAACCTTGGTAATCTAAGAAAAAAATATATTTTCCCTTTCTCACAAAATTTTACTTTTTAAAATACCAGAAATACAAAAATAGAATAAAAAATGTGTTCATCCCTAACTTTTCTCCAAGATTACTGAGCTGATTTTTTTTTTTTTCAATCTGTCAAAGCCACAGGTCTCTAGAATGATCATTCTATCTCAACTTTTATCAACTGATTATTTTATCCCAGGGCTGATTAGTAATAATTCCTTACTAAATCCCTAATAATTTTTTTTTTTTAAATGAGTCTTAATAAATTAAATATTAATAAATATAATAATAAATATTAATGTTTCATTTGCTTGTTTATTTTTCCAGATCCATGTTAAAGATGTTAGATAATTTAAAACTTCCTGAAAGTGACTGTTTGAAAGTAGAAGCCCAAAATTGGCTCTTTCACTCTTTGATTCGAAATGACTTGCCGAGAATACTCGACCCTATATTTTATATACTACTCGATCATCCAACTTCTCGTTTGAGTGTTCTCCATATCAGAGCGAAAACCACTGATGATATTAATTCTACTAGTGCCCATGAGGAACATAAAAATGTATATGCCGTTAGCTCTGTAAATGGAACTCTTATATATCATTCCGATGCAAAGAAAAAATCTACAAATAAAAAAGGGAAACATATAACAGCTGTTACATCAATGACGAATCAAAGCTCGAAATTGAATCCTAAATATGTGACGGAAAAAAATGAAGAAAACCTTCAAGTTTATGATGTTACCAAAGACAAAAATGCCAGTCAAAATATTTCTGTTTATGTTAACCCCCTGTCAGCCAATCAGCCTGAAATAAATACAGATTTCGATGAATATTTCGAGGATTCGAATGGTAATGAATTTCCATCAGAAAACAGGGATACTGTAGCTACTGTTGTGCAAACAAGTACTGAGGGTAAAAATAGTGGTAAAAACAAGCCCGGTGAACAAGAATCTGGAAAAGTCGGATTTGGAATAAATACAGCTCTCAAAATATCATCTCTTGATTTGTTAAATATATCTGATACTATATTTACAAAAGTTAGTGATGGTGAAATCAGCAAAATACATAGAGGTTCATTCTCGAGCGAGGGGATTTCTACGATAATATCGGATGAAAGTGAACCGTCTTTAGTCGGTGTCGAGAGTAGTGGAATGGTGAGAAGTTGGTCTTTTCCAGGCAAAGATTTAGACAATAATAGTGACCTTGAAGAATCGACTGCTGCTGAAGAATATTTCAATGGACAAACTGATGATTCTATGGCAGTAGTGGAGTATATTCTTGGTGATCTATTAGATAGAGTTGTGTTCCTTTCTGGTGATCTTGAAGTTGCTACTAAGGTAAGGTGATCAATTTCACTATGATTTTCTTAAGTTTATGGTGAATTTTCTAGTACTTTAAATTTGACTTGGATAGTGTTTTTAACTGTGACAGTTGTGTGTGAAATAAACAAAAAGACAATATAACAATATTACTATAGCCATAAAAATTCCATTTTGCTGTAAATTAAGACCAATTTTTGTAATATTTATTTGGTAGTTTTGTACATAAAAATATCCAAAACAATAGGTAGATAAAAAAAAACTTTTATTCCATGGCTAAGTCCTTTTTGAATAAAATAAATAGTAGAGAATATATTTGGCCATAAGACTTAATAATTAAACCTTAAATAAAAGATCGTTTGTTAATTAATAATTAATACTGAATGATTGTTAACTGTTGATAAATGATATTATAGTATATAAAGTTGATAAATTGAAAACTGAAAATATTTTTCAAAAATATTGAAATATGTGAGCTTTAAGATTAAAGATGAATCTATAATCGAATAAATATTTAATCCACATCATTCAAAATTTTCCGAATAACTTAAAATGATTTCTCATTCTCTTGAAATTTAATTTATCGAAGTTTTGTAAACATGTAAATTAATGTAACATAGTTGAGAAACTTAAATATACTGACTGTGTAGTTTTTGATTTGATAGGTTTAGATGGTCTTTGGCAATGTTTATTGATTTTAACTTAAGTTTTTTGTAGAGAAAAGTCTATTTATATTATTCTACATTCTTTTTCTATAATGTAATTATGTTGCAGTTAGTAATTGAAACTTTTTTATTCTATTCATTATTTTGTTTTGCTTGATAACCATGTTACAGCCTGTGAAGCCTCAAACTAAGCCGAAAACTCAAAATCAGAAATTGCAATACCAGCCAACAATAACTTCTCACGGAAGTTGCACAGATCCGTTACACTCTCATATGCTATTATACCAAAAGAAATTTGAAGCAGACAAAATATTGTATGCTTTAGAGACATTGAGGAATATAATAGTGCACAATCCAAGACTTTTTCTACATTATTCGTCAACAACTCTACTCGTTTCGAGGTAAAGTAGGTTTCCTGTTCATACTCATATTTCACTTTTCTTAAAAAGAAGCTACCAAAACTACCTCCATGACAAAATTGTATTTATTCATGACATATTTATTCATTTATTAATTACTTATTTTAAGTTGTTAAGCCTCAAGATACTGTGTAGCATAGTCAAAAATTAATTCATTGACAAAGAGCCAAATTGTTATTTAAAGATACCTAAGTCTCTTTTATTATTATTTTCAATAATAAACTATTGTGATTGTCTGAGAAAAAAAGAAATTGTAACTCTCCCTCAACATTTAAGGATTTATTATGTTTATAATAATTGATAAATATCAATAGGGTATGTTCCTATTAATTAAGAAACTCATTTTACAAGTTTGAGATCATCAATTTTTATTGATTGGAGGTCTAAACATTAACAATAGCAATTGATAGCATTGTTGAGGAATTGGTTGCTATTCACATGTCATACAAACGCTGACTCACTAATCAATAGAGATTCTCTCGTCAATTGATAATGTTTGAAGTGATGTAAAACTGCTCATTTTCTTCAGTTTTGATGTCATTTCAGGAATACATTCTCGTCCCTATTTTTGCAACTTATGTTGAATTCAAACGCATTTTTAGGTTAGTTTGATGATATTTACCTCTTAGATTGCATATTTAACTTATTTCATTTTTTTTTCAATACTATTATAAAACTGTTGTGGTAATAATTAAAATAGCTAAGTAAGAAAATGTTTATTGTTATTTTTTATTTTTTTTTTGGAACGGCCTTAGAGACGTGAATATCATTATTTTCGCTTCTTTTCATACTCCTTCTTTCTTCCCACCTTTTCTTCATTCTTTCCTTCTTTCCTCGGTCCACGCTATTCCTTTTCTCGCATCTCTCTTTCCCGCAAGGACCTTAATTTCTTTTAGTCTTTTCCCATAGTCATCCCTATCGAAATAGTCTTGGTCTGTTATTTTTAGTCTCTCAGTTTCTTCCTTCATCTGTTCGTTCTACTCTCATTTTATAAAAGATTTCCCTATTTAATCTCTTTGTGTGCATCCTCACCATGTGTCCGTAGAACCTTAATCTTCTTATTCTTATGTCTGTTTCCAAATCATTTACTTCTTTGTATATTTCCTTATTAGGTCTCAACCTATAGCCTTCCTGTGTCTTCTTTGGGCTGTAAATTCTTCTTAGTATTCTTCTTTCTATCCCTAACATTTTCCTTAGGCTGGGGAGGGAAGCAGTTTCCATTCCGTACAGTATCACCGGTTTGACAACCGTATCGTAGGGTCTTATCTTCGCGTTTGTTTTTATATAAATTGCTTGTCGCGAAGCTTAGTCTTTCCAATTGTTATTATTATTCTCAATTTCTGATAAAAAAAATAATAGCATTCTTCATTAAAATTATTTATACTTTTTAGAAATCTATTCAACTAGATTGAACTAGTTCAGTCCTAGCATTAGATTTGGAAAAAGAGCCAACAACAAATATAGTTGGTTTAACCCAAAGCAGCAATCTTAAAAAAAAAAAATTATGGAACCGAAAGTAATGGATTTGAACTGTGGTTGTGCAGAAATAGTGTTGTTGATGCTTAATTATTGACGTTAAATATTCAGTCAAGTATGTTTTGGCACCTAAATTATTTAGAAATCTCCTTGTTTATAAAGCAACATATCCTCAAAATATTAAGATACCCAACTTTGGCTTTGGGTCGACAATATATTATTATATGTTTTATATATAATCTATGAATATATAGATATTTATATATAGTGTATGAGATGACTTAACATTCACATTCTATGCATGGCTTAATATTGTGAGAGAACTTTCAAATATTAATAAATTAATAAAAATGATCCTTTCTTATTTGATAATTTAGATTAATAAATCTAAACTTTGTCTAGATCACCTATTCTTAATGCCTTAGCTAGGCATAGGAAATCATTATTCGGTCGAGGATTCTACGGAGATTTAGATGGTGGGAACATTCGAACTGCTATGTATCTTGAAGTTATTATGAAGACTTGTTTATATTTCATCCGGAGTTTTTATCATCTGGAGCAACATAATATAACACAGAAAGACATTGAAGGCAACAAAAAAGTAAGTAAATTGTTTTTAAATGTATTTATTTATTATGTTTTTAGCTGCTTGGGCTTGCATTTAATACCAACATTTTGTGTCAATATCTAATTAGAAGTTACATCATAATTCAATTTTGTATATCTCATAGAAAGCCATATTTTATATTATATTATAGATGGTAAATATATAATATAAATTATATACTAATTTACTTTACAAAATTTATTTATTATTTCTATAATTCCATATTTCATTTCCAGGTTCAAATTTGTGCAACTGATATCTTACGATTGTTATGCAGTGAAATGATAACTTTTGTGAAAGCGAACGGCAGAAGTTTGTCATATTATCTCGCAGACATGTTCACAAGATTGAAGTTGTACAAAATTGTTCTCCATTGTGTGCTCACCAGCCTCACACCTATAAGAACAGAAAGTGGGCAGCTCTCTCACCAGGTTCTTAAATTTAATGATGGGTTCGATGTCAGCTATCAAAGGCTTCCTATGCATTCTGAGACTCTTCAAATACAATTAATGAGGTATTTTCGTCAGCCTAATTATCTTGATTTTAATCTATTAGGTATATTAATATAACAATTTAATATTTTTAATTCCTCTTCTTTATATCTTCGGCACTACAGGCTATCCCAGGCCTGAGGCCTCCTACAAGTGATTCTTCCTCTATTCCCTGTATTGTGACCTTAAAATTTTTAAATTAAATGGCCTAACTTAAAATTTCAACTCTCATAACTTATGTGGCTAGATAATTTGGAATAAAATTACAACATATCAAGGCAGAACAAACATAACAAGGCTTGATTCTGACTTTGGGGAGCTTAGCTTTTATATTGTTTGACAATTCAAAATTATTTCTGATCTTCCTATTTGAGCTATAGTATGTGATAACCTTTAGGATAATTCCCTCCTGTTTTGGTTATTCAGGGAGTGGAGTGGCTCAGTGCTAGAGCACTGTGTTGCCATGCCGAAAATCCCGGTTCAAATCCCGCTGCAGGCAAGACTTTTATATAGTCTGTTTGCAGTCGCACATGGATCATATGGGATCTAGGGCCCTTCTGCGGCTTACCCAGCCTCTATAAAATGTTATAAAAATATAATACAAAAAAAATCTGTCGGTTGTGTGTGATCTAGGACAAATCACCTCCCTGCAGAACCGTTGTCCATGAAAAAGCACAGTCTCTACCATGTACTGAACTTCAGACCCATACACGGGTTGTAGTGGTACAGGTTTTTTTTTGGTAATTCGGTCCAAAAATAAAACTCTAAATCGCTGTTATGTTTTGTTTTATCATCACTGTCATTACTTAATATTGGTTATTGTTAAATAATTTTTTAGTTTTATGTATGCAATGGGAATGTCAGTAGGCTCTTATATTAGGACCTCTGCAAAATCAGATAAGGGGTGTTATGACTTCCTTGAGGGATCAGCTTTTAGAATTTTATTATTTATGTTTATGAAGGCTTCATCTTATTATTTTGATAATGACAGGAAATATAGGGCATGTATTGAGTTGTAAAAGTGATACTTTGATCATTTGAAATAATTGTAAAAATTGAATAAGCCTTAAATTAGATCTTGGAGAAGTCAGTTAGGGAGCTTATTTAATTCATTAATTTGGTTATGAACTAATGGTATTGTTAAAAATTGTATTAGTTATTAATACTAGTATAAATAAAGACATTATAACCCTGCCATTATGGTCCCAGAATAAATAAAGATATTATTATTATTATTAGTATTAATTAGTATTTTGTACTGGTACAAATCAAATCAATTGTTCCACTTACCTTTGTTATTGAACTGATGTTTAATCCTGATCAGATTATATATTTTTTTCTTATCAGTTCTCTACCAATATATGTTTTAAAATTTATATTGTATTAAATTGAATTATTTTGAAAAATTATTTACTTATTGTTTTACTGTTACTGGTAGATTCCTTTTGTCACTATTGATTTTGGAGAGGGAAATAAGTTTCCATCGAACTGAATCTTCAACTTCGGATAAAAACGCTGATTCTCTTTCTGATCTTCGCTATATCAATGGAAGGCTTATCCCGGAACAGCCCATGTTCTTAGCTATTGTAAGAAAAAATATATTTATCTCCTCTTGACTGTTTTTTTAAGTAAAGATTTAATCTACAGTATTTATTTATCCTTAGGTCTCCAAAGCTTTGGAAATGCAGCCGTATTCTAGGCATACTCATTCGTTTTGGACTTCATTTGTCGCTTCATCTCTGCCTTGTCTAGGAAATGCTTTGATCAAAGTTGTAACAACTGTACTTAAGCAGATTTGTAGCAACATAGAAGAGCTTTCTCAATGTTATGCCGGAAAAAGTAGTATTAGGTAAGTAGATGCAGGTTGTGTAGTGTATTAATTGTACGTTTAAGTCTTTTTGATTTATTTTTCTATAACTCCCGCAGATGTTAAATCAGTTATATCTCAATTAAAATTGATAGATGTTAATTTCCAATTATTTTTCAGCTTCCCGCCTGATTATGGAATAACACAGGTTGAAGCCATGACTGTTCTCTGTCATTTTTGTCTTCTTGATTCGGCATTTAAAAATCAACCTCTAGTGTCATTTCCTGGATCTTGTTCATCGCAGATATTCAACAATTTGACCAACCTTATTATTCCTAGTCCTATAAGCTTAAGTGTAAGTTATATCTGTTATTTTATTTATTTATTATTAATTGAACTAATTTCTCGGGTCTCTGATTGTTTTTGGCATTAGAAAGATATTATCTCAGAGATATTAAAGATTAATTTTCATTTATAATCTATTTTAGCAAGCTTCTTCTGACCAGTTTGGTGTATTTTCATATTTGATGCATGCTCTCTGTCATGAGTTATTAATATAAAAATAACTTGAAGCAAGTTGGGATCATTTATTTTATGTTATTTAAAATTTCATCAACTTGGATAATGATAAAAATAGGTCATATTAAAAAAATATATAAAGAACGTTCTTGTCAGTACCATTACAATACTCACATCATATCTTATAATCATGCAATCTTGAGTTTTACTAAGTATACCAGGAGTGTACTTAAACAAGACTTTTGGATTCCAAGCATTTATTTAAGTAGTTTCAATACTGCCAGAATTTCCTTTTTACATACTGTGAAAATTCTGTTTTTCATCAAAATGTAGCACAAACCACACCAAAATGATAACAACAAGAATGCTAACCTAATTAAATTTCAAACATTGAATTACTCTTGGGTCCCATATTTTTAATATTTGTGATTAAATGATATCATTTATTAACAAAAAAAAACCCTGTACCACTACGACCCGTGAACGAGTCTGGGGGTTCAGTACATGGTAGAGACTGTACTGTTTCATGGACAACGGTTCTGCAAGGAGGTGGCTTATCCTAGGTCACGCTCAACCGCCAGGTTTTTCCCCCTTAATTTGGGTACCCTATTTTTATAATATTTTATAGAGGCTGGGAGAGCCCCAGGAGGGTCCTAGATCCCATATCCATCTCCCGCCGCAAACAGACTAAATAAAAGTAACTGCCTGCAGCGGGATTTGAACCAGGATTTCCGGCCTGGCAACTCAGTGCTCTGCCACTGAGCCACTCTGCTCCCCTATTTATTAACATTTTACTGTAAAGTCAGGGCATATGGACTCACTTCTACTTTACTTTATTTGGTAGCCATTATTAATAGAGTACAACAGTACATGGTGGTGTATGGCTCTCAACACATATGAGAACAACAGTTGACTTTGATGTTCTCATATATAGCTAGTCATAAACTGATTACTATTTTCAGTTGCTTATAAATAAGTTCTGTCAATTTAATAACCTCAGGGAAGTTAATCAAATTAAATCGATAGTAATTTCAAATTTGTTTTTTATTCATTGCAGGCTGAAATGAACGATGAATCATTGATTGTTGCTAGAAAATCAGTATTGGGCCATTTGCCTCGAGTAATAGCTAGTTCATCTGTGGTTTGGCAAGCGCTCATCAATCGGAAAGAAGCGTAAGTAAAGCTTTGTTGTTATCTCCACGTTGTCTGTAATATGAAATTATTTCATCTGGTCTTAATAAGTTATCTACATTGAGGACTGAATTTAAAGGTGTGTTTATTTATTTATTTTAAATAATACCAAGTCCCAGATCTAACCAAACAGCAAATGTGAGTTACAAATGCTTAGCAATCTACATACATACCTACATCTTCGGCTCTACTGCCCAGTCCGGGCCCTGGCCTCCAGAAGAAACTGTCCCCACCTGTCTCGGTCCCTGGCCATCGTCCACCACCTTGACCCCCTAGCCGCAACGCGTCCCTTCCGTGTTCTAACCATCTTGTCCGGGTCTTCCTACTTTTCTTTTTCCCAATGGTGCATGGTTCGTTATCCTCTTGGGAATGCTCAGTCATCCTTTGTACATGACCAGCCCAACGAAGTCTGCTGATCCGGACAAATTTTACTGCTGGGACATCCTTATACTTTTCGTACAGTTCCCGGTTGTGCCTTATTCTCCAGGTGCCATTTTCTTTGATGGGCCCATAAATCCTTCTGAGAATTCTTCTTTTGAAAACTGCGATCTTCTGTTCATCGACTTTCTTTAGCACCCAGCATTCACAACCGTGCTTAGCAATCTAACAAACCATTAATAATGTACTATGTTGGACATCAAAACCTTAGTTGGCTTCTATTTTAAAATATTTTTATTTTGAAAAATTACAATTAAGTATTTACAATAAATAAATAAATATTTAGGAAAAATAAAAGTATATAACACCCGCGGAATTGGGACAAATATTATTCAATTGATGTTTGACCATTTTTTTATAATTTAAATTAATTTTTTTATCATTGGTCAAATATGTTTAAAATAAAACAAACAAACAAAGGTAAAGTTGATGTAGGAAATGCTTGTTCTTTTTCTGTCTTAATGTCACATAGCTCCCACCATTTGTATGGTCTTGAGCAACAATTACCTGATCATCAGCGAACTAATAGATGATGTAGGTGGCTGTTACCTATCCTTACTCCCATTTGCTTACATTTTTTATTTAAAATGTAGATTTTAAATAGGGAGGGTGACATACAGCAGCCTTCCAGTAAGCCTTAACTAATCTTTTATTTAAAGCTATACAGAGTGTTATTTATGATAAAGAGGAAAATGGTTGACTTGAAGATTGTAATGAAGGATACAATTTGTCTGGGGGTGCAGTCTTTAATAAAACTAAATAAGGTTAACTTATTTATTATAAGTTCCGACGTTTCGGCCTACAATGTAGGCCATCTTCAGTGCTAAGAAGGAAAAACACAAAAGTAACTATAAGAACATTGCAGTACTAATAATTATAGAATAATATATAGAGTATAGAAAAGTGGAGCAATATAGCATAGTTTAGTTTACAAAAGATATATAAGGATAACAAAATGACAAAATGTGTGAACAGAAAGGTGATAAAGTAAAGAACTATAAAAAGTAAGATAATTGAGAAAGTATTAAATATGAATAAATATTAATACTAAATATGATGTAAATGTATAAATATAGAAAAAATTAATAGAAAGTAATCTATGTAAAATCACATTAAATAGCAGGTACATATTTCAAATGTTAGATAATTTATGTGTGGGAAGTAATAAATAGGAATAAAAAAATATGATGTTTGTCTAGAAGAAATGTCTAAGAAGTAAAGATAAAAATACTAGTATTTAAATTATGATAAATTATAAATAAATAATAATAATGGATGCCATGAGGTGAACGGAGAAATAGGTGTGAAGAAAAGAAAAGGAGAAGGTTGAAGGGAAGGCATAAACATTAAAATGGATACGAACAAAAAAAATGAGCGGCTGAGTGAACTGTCAACTGATTTAAAAGTACTTTAGAAGCATCGGAAGTCTCCCACCACTACAATAAGAATGTTATTTAGTTCATTAAGACCATATTTCATTTTACTTTCATCTCTAGTGTTTTGTTTGTTTGTTTATTATTGTCAGAAATCTATCAGTTTTATTCTTTAAATATAATCATATTTGATTTCACAGAGAAGGCGAAAATAGCGAAGTTGGTAGTGGACGTATAGTGAAACAACAAATTTTAGACTTTTTAAGTCCTATAGCTGTACATCATTCGACCAGCTTTCTTGCTGCTATGGCTGTCGTCTGGAGAGAAAGAAGAGTTCCAATCACACCTAATACTTATACCGTAAGGACTTTTACATGTTTTATGAAATAAAATCTAAATTAGGAAATGTCATAAAATTAATTTAGGTTTTCAGGAAAACTTGTTCTAATTAAAGGGGGTTTACTTCCTTTAAACACATTTTTGTGTTGAATGAATTTTTAAAGCTTTGAAAAATAAAAATAAAATTAATAAAAGATTAAAATTAGCAATTATTCCTTTCAGTATCCATTGTCTTGGTGATTAAACTCATTTTCGCCAACTATTCAGATACGGATGATTACTTTCTAATTTAGGAATGTAGCTGCATTGCTAATTATAATTATAGCGGCAATTATATGTTTGGAATTGTGACATTTCTCATGTTACAGATTGAATTTTTTTTTTTGCATTAAACAGGCCTGTTTGCATTGAAAAAATTTCTTGAATAAAAAAATTAGGTAAAGAGGGGCCTATTGGTGATGTAATTTTGTTTATTTTATAGTTAAAAAATAAGGCTTATAGTCATCAGCTATAAGACATTTTAATACTTTGAGATTCAATTTCTTGATATTTAGTTCATACTTAAAAATAACAATATGCTGTTATTGTAGTTGTTATATTTCAACTGGTAAAAGTGGTTGACTAGTGGTAAAAGGAAATAACTGGTTACTAAATCTATAGACTAAAGTCCACAGTATCTTTGGTTCATTACTAAATGTGCTTTTTTAAATTTTGTTCTAGTATTAAATCTTTTAACAAAGTTCTTCTTTTTAAAATATTTTTTAGGTCATACCTAATGCTAGTGATGATCAAAAAGTTCTTGTACAACTGTTAACTGGTATCAAGGCAATGCCTATCGATTTAATAGTTCAAACTTTGAGTCAAATCGTTAAGCAACCTGCTATGGATCAGGTATGGTGATGATGACAATTTTAGTTTTATCATTAATTTAATATACATTTCTATCTATTGATTTCTGCTTTAGGAAATAGCCGTTAGTGTAGAAGTGAGTGCTTTAGAATTATTCGTCAATTATACTCAGTCCGTGGCAGCCGGAAGCTTATGCGACAGCTGGCCGAGCTTCCTTCATTTGTTGAAGGAATCGCCTAGTCTTAGCCCGCCTGCACAGTTTCTCTTACTCGGTGCTCTGAGTCAGTTTGTCGAGAAATGTCCGACTTTCACTGATAAAAAGGATCTCAAAGATATCCAAGATATAACTGTCAAAGTGAGTGAATCATAGAGTTTTGTTTATTTTCTAATTTATTTGTACATATTTTTTAAAATTATTATTTCTTATTAGATGGTTGAATCGTGCATAACTATCGCTGGTGCTTGCTTAGAACAAACGACTTGGCTTAGGAGGAACTTAGCGGTACGTGAAGAGGACCCTCCAGTTACCCCAGATAGAGAGGATAAATGTAAGTATAACTTTTTTTGTTTATACCGTGTTGTTATTTTTTTAATTATTTTATATGTTGTTAAAATTGAGTATTAATGATGTCCATTAGAAGTGTTGTTTCATCATTATACTCCCATTGAGCTAACCTTAAAGTTAATTTTAAGGTTTTATATATAGTGCAAAAAAAACTCAACAGATACTACTAAACATGCTCATTTTTCAAATTAATATTATTATTATTAGTAAAATTTGAATACACTGAAAGGGTGAATGATATTATATTTCTTAATTAGGTTTTATGTCTGGTTAATTTACACATTATTAGCACTTCATTTATTTTCGTGGTATTGATTTTGTTTGTTCTTTTAATTATTTTTATTCATAAAAGTTATCATTGATTAGGAATTCTCATTGGCATTCTTTCTCATTGTTTGTTGTCTTTTACTATTATTATTTATTAATTTTATATTCTATCCATGTTTAATTTTGGTAGGTGGGGTTTCAAATAAAGCACAGATCTAATAACACAGAAATAATAAATTCTAAAAAAGTTTAAAAAAATATTTAACAACATTCATTGTAGAAATGCCTCTCAATTTCAAGGAAGCCTTCATTAATTTTATTAATGCGAAAATTGGCTTTTTTTAAGTTCTATTTATTAATCACCTACTTTTGTATATCAAGTTACATTTCGGTACTGCCCTCATCATCATCAGAAACTGATCTATTCCATTACTCAGTACGTCATACCTTATGGCGTTTTATCATATTTCAATTATAACTTCTATTTCATTTAAAATTATCAAATCATTTACCAGATTTTTTTCCCTGTAATTTTGCATATACATGTTTTGATTGAGTTCAGTATCATCGCATGTTCTTATTTGCTATACCGTATCATGAGTTAGTGTACTTCTTACTACCAGGAGTACTTTTTTTTTTAAGCAGTATTTTCGTTTAAATATTAATTGCATGAATTTGCTTTTCATAGTTTATTAAATGTCCTAGTAAAAGTAAAATATGTTGCATGTGAATGCAAAAATTGATTGTGTACATGGTGATCTGCATTTTTCTTTAGTAAATTGATCTGTTTACTCATCAAAAAGCTTTGACTTCACTTCCGAGCATAATCTTGGAATTGATACAGATTAATCTTTTAATATGTGATTACTGAGTACTAAGTTCACCTGTTTTCACAATTTTATGAGTATTAAAATCAAAACATTTTAATTTTAAAAATTCTGCTGGTTTTTTTAACATTTGTCGCTACTGAGATTAACTAAAAATAAACTTTTTTCAGTTTTAAATTTGTATATTTAACAATGTATTGCATAAAACCTACCTACTGAGCAGAAAAGTAAAATGCATCCAAGAAAATAAATATAAAATGCAATGCTTCTAAACTTCAAGAAAAATCGTCTAATAATTTTTATAATCCTTTCTTATATATTTTTTATTATTTATTTGGTACTTGTATGTTATGGTATCACCACTTTAGAATTTAATATAATTGATTTAATTTGAAACAAATCATAAACCTATGTTTTTATTAAAGTAATTTTAATTGTTTACGCCAATCTAAAAATCTGTAATATCTAATAAAATTTGGGTGAATGGGTCTTTTCTCTCGAGTTAAACTAAAAAGTAAAGACTTCACTCATGAACATAGCAAGTCAAAATTGTGCAGTTTGTTCCTCCTCTTCATTTGGTACCCCACTTGGCAGATCTCCATTATTTTTCAATCTTCTGCCTATTTGCCAACGTTATTGGGTCAGCATAATTGTAACTGGGCTTACAGTTTTATGTACATAACCCAACTTGTACAGATTCATGTATCCCTTTCTGCCCACACTTTTCTTGCAGCTTCGTTTGGAATACCTCCAATATATTTTTGTAACTTAATATATTGCCATATCATGACCTTGAGGGCATACCTTTGTGTTTGGTAACAGTCATTACCTTGGAAGGATGCTAAGAACGTCTGTTCGTCTTGAACCTCACGAAATATTCTTTTTAAAGTGTACATTTTCACACAAATAAAACTCACTGTGTAAAAACCATATAATTACTAATTTACTTATGTTTACCTCACGTGTGTTTTATAATCATGAAATTCAATAAATTCTATTAAATTATAAAGTGGCGATACCATAACATACAAGTACCATTTATTTTATCGGATCAGATTTTATTGCCTTCAAAAAGAGGTAATGTACAAGATAAGCTCATGCTTTTAATAAATTTTAAACATCAATTTTTACATGTTACTATGTGCACTATCAATATAAAAAGAAGAGATCAATTACTACTAAAAAAAAAAAATTAATTGAATGATTGTCAAGTTATTTTTTTTTTCAATTTTAAAACTTCATAATTTGGTTCTTTTAACTATGTTACATTATTATACAATTATTAAATTTAGCATACAATTTCATCGTTAAAATATATTATGTGGTAAGCATGATTAAGAATCCGATTACTCTATAGATTATGATGATCTGGAGTCAACGGAAATAGAGTCTTTAATAACTGATGAGTCCTTTATGGAAGAAAAACCCAAGAAAAATCGTAAATCCAAACTGAAAAGGGTGACTAAAAAAATCCGTCACGATGCTGAAAAACTCCAAATAAGTGCTATGCATGAATGGTTCATGAAGGCTATTGGAAACGATTCTAATGTCTCCTTTGAAAATACAGAGAGATCAAAAAGTAAGTATCATTTAGTAAAAAAAAAAAGAAAAGAAAAAATGAGAGAAATATAAAAATAAAATGGTGATATGGGATATATAAGGTTATTTTCCACGGTTAAACACCTTAACCCACCACAACTGGACAAAACCAGTGGAGACTTTAGCATAATAACACTTGCATCTTTTTAGTCAAAGCTTACTAACTATATCCCTCTCTCTCTCTCTCTCTGTCTGTCTTCCTTACAACATATTTCATTAAATATTTTAAATTATAACCTTTCATGTTAATTGAATTTTTATATTTGTGATTGATATATTACTTAATAGCTGGGAGATTAAAAAAAAAAATAAAATGTAGCTAACATATTGGAATTGAATTTTTTTGCATGGTTTCTGTCACACAGTGATGTTTTATTGATAACTTTCTTTGCATGAGCTTTTCTCAGTTGTTTCTGATTATTAATTATTTATCAGTGTTTGATAAAAAGGCTTTGTGGTTGAGCTTATATCACTTTTAATACTAACATTTTCTAATGTTTCTTACTAATTTAGAAATGTCTGTAACTAGTACTTCATTAATTCTTTCAAAGGATGCAAATTTGTAAACATGCTGTCATTTTGTTTTCAACCAATTGTCTTTATTTTACTCATGATCAATACAGACTATAGATTATCGACTATTATTTTTATTAATTTAATTTTTTCCTTGGTTCTATTTTATTATCATATTTTTTTTTTCACTTGCACTAAAACTTTAAATTTCTAAGATTTTTTTGTACTACATTCAACTAATTATGTTTTATTTTTATTTATACATTGTTATATTAATGTTATGTTATATATTATTAAATTGAAAGAATTGTTGTAGTAAAAACTGTGCTACTCTGTTGTTGAAGATTATTTAATAAATGTATATTTATATTTTTTTATTATCGACTGACAAACTATTATCTACAGCTTCTAAAAACTTATTATTTCAGTTTTAACAAAGAAAAATTACTTATTAAAATTATAAGAGCCAGCTTACCTTATATTGTTTTTGGTTTAATTATGCATTTTTATATTCCTTATTCTTATTCAAAAACCTTTAAACACTAATTGTTAATTAAAGGTTGATTGTTTTAAAAAAGAGGGGAAGTATTTGGCTATTATAATAAATTAATTTTAACATTGTATTTATGAAGAATAACAATTGCTCAAAGCTTGATTTGACGAATCCCCTTTATTTTTATGACCAAAGATATAATCATTTTATGAAGAAAAATAAACTGTCTTCTATATTGTGGTTCTAAAGCATTCCTTGGAAAAAAATGTTATTGAATTTTTTCATCATGGTTATACTTACATTTAAGAATTCTTATACTTGAGTTTTAATTTAAATCTGGAGTACCATCAATCAAGTTCACATACAGAAATTTTAAATTGGAAGGCAACCATTCTAGCTTCTCTACCACAGTTGACAGCCAACGTATTTGAGATTTCATGAACATATGAATATCCTTCCTGTAACTTCCTGTTGGTTTTATTCTGGTTAATAAATTGGTTACTTGAAGGACATTGTTTTGTTTTTTTCTTACATTGCTTAATTAATTTGAATTAATTCCCTCTTGTAACTAATAACAATTTACTAACTTTGACACCTATTGAATGCATTTATTTGTTCGCATATAATAATTTCTGATAATGCAATAGTAATAAAATCTATGTGGTGTTCTTAAAATTTTGCTATAATATTATTTGTATCAAATGAAATGTCAATTTTTCAGAATGATGTTAATAAAGCATGAATATAACAAAGTTAAACACAATTTTATTAGTTAATTAAGTATGATGATTGGCTTTTATGTGATTCATTCAATATGTACAATTTTTTTCAATCCATCTCTTAAAATATGAAAAGAAATTAATTTCTCAAAGGCGTTTTGTAGTATATCATCAGATTTTTCACTTAAATGTTGGACTCTTGAATTTTTAGATATTAACGAATGGTCTTGAAAAGAGAGTAATTGATCACAGATTGGCCCGGCAAATACTGAAGAAATAAATTTTAAAATCTTGGAGACTAACCATAAAATCAATTCATATTTTAATAATGTTTTAAAAAGTGCTTCATTTATTAAATTGCTTTATTTTGCGCATTCGCTCATATTTTATAAATTTCATTACCGCAAAAAGACATTTCATGTGACACAACCACATACTTTAATCTTAATGTTGCTTGTGCTTTTTTTAATATTACTAAACACTTATATACCTTTGGTTTTAAAGAAGATATAATGTTAAATTTCTGTTTTATTTAAAGCAATATAGTTTTATATTATTAAATATTTCTTTACCACAAACTTTAACTCTTAAGTAGAGTAATGAGAATAATATACTGAGAGCAAAAATAAGCCACCCATTATTATTTTTAATTAACAATAAAATAAAAAAATATTAAAATCCTTTACAGAAAATAACAGATCTATTATTTTATAATTATTAATTAAGATATAAATTATAAAATTTAGTATTAAACTTTATTATTCTTAAAGACTTAATTTTGAATTTTTAAAAATTCAATACCTTCCTCCCTTGTTTTAGTATAGCTTGCGTCTGATGTGTAATTGGCTTTTTAAATACATTTAATAATTAAAACAACTTTCACTCTCAGTGTATTATTAACTCAGATATATTATAATTTTAAAACTCTTAATTACCATAATTTTGCGGGAAAAAAGTTTGATTTTTGCTTCATCACTTCTCAATTTATGCATTTTGTTTATTACAATACTGTTGGAACATATTTTATCATTTATTATAAAAAAAAATAAAAGTTATATTTATAAAATTCAAATTAATTCACATATCTTTTTTAAGGACTCTTAACTATTAACTTAAAATAACTTATATTTTAATGTTTATGTGAAAAAAATTGAATTATTTTTTAATTAAATTTGATTAATGATTTTTAAAATGATCACTAAAATAACTATTCATGTATTTAAAAAAAAAATTATTTCCATATTAAAGGTATGTCTATTTTAGATAAGTATATTAAATAATATTTAATATTTATTTAAACTTTAAAGATGGAGGAAATTCAGTTACACAATACAGTGTCGGAGCTTTAACAGTATTAGCTCAGCTTTTAGCTCCGTTGTTAGACGTTGCCTTCGGAAACCAGGAAAAGGAAAGAGTTGTTACGCTTCTGATAAATTTGATGTACAATGTTACACCTTATCTTAGGAACCATACGTAAGTATCAAGTAACTACTATGAGTTGTTTAGTCAATATTCATATTATTTTTATTTATTTTCTATTATTATTTATTTTTATAACAATTATGATTTTATTTATGTTTAGATTAAGGAAAAAGGGCCTTTTAAATCACTTTTTTTATTTTTCATTTCATCCTAAATAGATTAAATATTTTGAAGTTGTATTCTAACTGTTTTGATGTATTAAAAACATTAAATCATACTTCTGAACCTTATATAAATTAAAATTTTGTTCTAGACCAAGGAATTCAGGAAGCTATTACGCATGCTCACAATTATTGGCTAATCTCAGTTCATATCAGTACACGAGGAAAGCATGGAAGAAAGATGCATTGGAACTATTTTTTGATCTTGCATTTTTTCAAATGGAGTTGAGATCTCTACAGCACTGGCGTGTCATTGTGGATAATTTAATGTCTCAGGAAGACTCAACCTTTAGGGAGCTTATGAGTAATTCATCTCTTAATTCGAATATAAATATATATATATATATAACTCAACAGCAAAAAAAACCGGACACTTCATATTTTTCTTATTAAAAACTAATTTTCAGCAATGTGTTTGTTTTTGTGGGTATTTTAGTTATTACAGAGAATATAGGGTCTAAGTCCATTGAATCAATCCCTCCAGGATTAGTAAACAATTATATAAAACTCAGATTTGATTTATTTTTTGTCTTGAAGTTGATTTACCTGTCGGACCTATTCTAAACTGTAAGTAGTTTTTCGCACATTTAAACATCTTTAATTTATTAACCAAGCCTTTTCTGTGATTAATAGACATGTTTTTTTTTTATTTTGGTCCAGAATAATGGTTCTTTCAAATGTTGACATAGCCCGAGATGATGCCTTGGCCAGAGAAGGCCGGAGCTTGGGGTAGCGAAGTCTACCATTCATGATGCATTGCGGCGTTTATTCCATTCTTACCATAAATTAAAAAAATTAATATACATATGTATTTAACAAAATTACAAGACCAAATCTAAGTGTCCGGTTTTTTTTGCTGTTGAGTGTATATATATAGATCTTCTAATTTGTTTAAAGTTTTTCTCTATATTTATCTTTTTTCCTTTTTTTTTCCAGACAGAATATCAGTAACTCAAACAAATTCTCTCAATATATTCTCGAGTAAAGACCAGGAAAATGAGCAAAGAGCGCAGCTGTTGAAGCGTTTAGCATTCGTGATTTACTGCAGCGACACTGATCAATTTTGTTCTCATATAAAAGAAATTCAAGGTAATGGTTAATAAATTAATTTTAAAAATAATTTTAAAATTTTTTCAGTGATAAGACTTCGAGCAGCCCAGTAGAGGTATATAGATAGAACTAACAAACCATTCTGATAAAATTATATCTAACAATTTTTAAAAACATATTTAAAAAACAATAAATTAAAAAAATAATGTTTAATATTTAATTAATCTGTTGAGACATTTATTAAGTAATATGAATATATTCTGGATAATATTTAAGTATGTCCTGGGTTGGCCCTAAAATAATATGGTAATAAAAAATATAGTTAAGGGATGTAAGTTAATTGTTTGTTTTTATTTCCTCGAGCAATTAAATATAAAGGACTAAAATTAATGTTTTAATTTTAATGTGAATAATATGGTTTTACATGGTATGATTTTTATTTTACACTGTTCATTTAATGTAAACTAGTTGAAATGCTGCCAAGTACATTACTTTAGCTCTTTTCTTTTCCTAATCTCATTCTTAAATACATTTATTATTATCAAGAGATCAGATCTTGAAAATACAGGAGTACTACTCGTCTCTAATAGTAAATATTGTTAACGTTTTTTTACATTTTAAGTAGTCTAAAATAAAAAATACCTTTTTGTTTTCAGAGAGATTGTCTGATTGTATAAAGATGCCTCAAATTGTGCCAGGACTGGAAGCCCAAGTTTTCCTATGCCTCAGAGTACTTCTTTTAAGAATGACTCCGGCTCATATAATACCATTGTGGCCAACGATCATCAGCGAATTGGTTCAAGTTTTGATGAACATTGAGGAGGAATTGTTGAGTGAGAGTGAAGAAATACGGTTAGTATTTTGTTCTTTCCATCTTGTAATATTTTGTTTGCCCTTACATATATGTGTTTGCCCTTACATATATCTTTTTTTTAAAGCTGTACAACTACAACCTATGAAGGGTCTTGGGTTCAGTATGTGGTAGAGACTGTATTGTTTCTGGGACAGTGGTTGTGCAGGGAGGTCTTTTGTTAGCTCAACCACCAGGTTTTTCCTCTTATTATGGTTATCCACTTTACAGAGGCTTGGTGAGTCCCAGGAGGGTCTCCAGATAACACACATATTTCATACCAGGCTGTTAACAGATTAAATAAATTATTTGTCACAACCGGCACAGCAATTATATTCTATATCATAGAGCCACCCTGCTCCCCTTTACATATATGTGAAATATTAGTAAGGGGAAATATTCCGATCATGAAAACAGGTTCTATATTAGTCCTTTGAATCCAAATAAATGATCAGTGTCTACGTTCGTGAATTTTGTAATGCTCAGAACTGTTATGCACATAGTTCTTTAACTTTTCATATGCATAATGAATCTCTGTATTCAGGGGAAAAATTATGTTTTAGAGAAAAGTGTAGTAAACTTCTCTTAAAAAAACACGATAATTTATTGTATTTTATTTGTTATTAATTTTTAAATATTTTTACTTGAAAAGAAAAGATATGTCCAGGACCGGGATAGGGACAAGATATGTCCCGGTCCTGGACATATCTTTTCTTTTCAAATAAAAATATTTAAAAAAAAACTATATATATATACATGTATATGATTCAAACGAATTTGAACCAAAGAAACATCTTTTCAGACTTAACAGATGTGCACCTTCATATCACAGATTTTACAGTTTTCTCAAAAATGGCTGAAATAATTTGGTTAATTTCTTTATATCGATGTATGATTATATGGTTTTTAAGATGCTAAGTATTATTCTCATTGAATCAGTCTGGGAGGGCTTTTAAATGCTGAAATTACAAAATTGTTTCCTCAATTACTTTTAATTCTGTTTATTAGATAATTTCAAACCTCTGTTTACTATCGAATGATTGTAAGAAAATATGGATGATATGTTTTGTAGGGATCTCATTTAAAATATATGATTAAGCATTCTTTAGTGATCATAAATATAATACTCGAATTCATCTGTTTCTTTTGCAGGAAAGAATCTGATGGCAACGGTTTGCTTTCAATGGGATGGCTTCAACTCCAGCTGGCGGCTGCTAATTTACTTTTTCTTGCTGTTCAACTACCAGCTGACAGGCTACCGCAATTTCAAATGTATGTTTTAATATTATTATACAAATTATGAGAAAGAAAATGGTCCCCGGGTGGAGGTAAAAAAAAATTATCTTAAGTAGGGAGAACTGTTTATTGGAAAGGCAATGTTTTGACCCACATTGCAGGTCTGCTTCAGGACTAAATATACAAAATACAGACAAATTAAAATTATGTATGGTATTTTAATATTTACCATACATAAATATATATATACACACACACACATACTTTGTGTTAAGATTTTAATTTTTTTTTTTTTAATTCCACTTTGGAAGTTCTTTTTTAAGGTTTTATTTCTGTTTTTTAAGTTCTTGTTTTAAGATTTTAATTTTTTTTAATTCCATTTTGTAAGTTCCTGTTTCATTCTAAATTACTACTGTAAATATTATTTTAGTTTCTATTTTATTAGCTTAACTTTTACTTGCGCATTTATAACTAATATTAAAATCTTTTATTATTTTAGGTACCGATGGGCATTTGTTGGAGGTGATGTTACATCATCAAACAATAGTAACGCAAGTCCTGATTTTGTACCACACGTTACGAGGATTGCCCAACTCATGGGTAAAAAGGTAATTTTTTGTGTATTTTATTCACTAGTAATGATTATTTGAACAACTTTTTAGATCTGTTTCAGTTTTTATATTATAATTGTAAATTTTCTTTTTTAATTTTTTTATTTTTCTAGTATGGAAAAAAATTAGAAGCTTTGCCTACTCCACTTCTTCCCACATGCACGAAAGTTAAAAGTCTCGAAGATTTATATCCGTTCTTCACAGCATTAAGTACAGGAAAATATACGCAACTGTCTGTAACTCAACTAGAGCACAACTTAGAACTAGATTTTCTCGATGTAATGCCTACTGGGCGATAGCTGGACAATCTCATATAGGTAACGAGAAAGTAGTATTAATTAATATATTTTATTAGTATTTCTCTTTCCTTCGAGGTATATGTTACCTTACAACACTTAAATTGTATTTTTCTATTAGGTATATTCTTCATGTAGTTCTCGTTTAAACTAAAAAAAAAAAAAGAAGAAAAAATTAAGAAGGGATTTATATATTAGTGATTAGATTTTAAACTAATGATTTTGTTTATCTATTGGTTTTGTTTTTACAAAAAAAAAACAGTATTATTGTGAATGGTCATATTAAGAATCTGATTGTAAAACAATTTTGAGGAAGCTTACATTTGATATTAACCTTATGAAAATCAAGTTTAAAAAGAGTAGAAGTTCAGTCTAAATAATTGTTTTTGATATTAGTTAATTTTTTGCTTTTCAGATTTACGCGTTTCACTCAGCTTAATTCATATTTAAATCTTTGTTATTAAAGTTTTCAGAAACTTAGATACTGGATTGAAGGAAAAATACCACATATTTCATGACAACATTTGTTGATTTATACCATTATTAATAGTGTACAGTAAACAATAGTATATTTCCTATTCGGGAAGTTTTTTTATTTTTATTTTATTAATTTTTTTTTAAAGACTCTTGAGAAATGCAATTTTCTCATCAGTACAATGTAAACTATATTGTAATATTATATATTTTCGGCTTTCATTTTTAGTTCCTGAGAATTTTAATTATTGTTGTAAGTAAATTATTTTGGATTTATTAAAGTTGCCTTATATATAAAGTAAAGAAGGGTTATATTTTATTGTATCAAGATAAACATATGTATATATTGTAAATCTTAAAATGTAAGGATATTAAAAGTGCCTATATTAAAGTCATGTACATAACTTAAAAGAACAAAAAACATTCCTGAAGATTATTGTTTTGTACATAACCAGTTGTAAATTCGTTTATTCTAGTGATAATTTCCGTTATTTATTATCATATTCATTAAGATTTTTATTTTATATTTCACTATCAGTGATAAAAGCTTTATCAGAATTCATGAAATTAAGTTTTGTTTATTGTCGCTTTTTCTTTTTAGTTGTCTTCCATTAATCTTCCATGTTACCATAAATTTTATTTCACTTATTTGTTTTTATCATTATGAAAACTTTAGTAGATTTAAGATTTTGTTACTTGTTATTATGATTGCAACGATTATAATCACGTTAAAAAAAAATGAACTAAAAAAAATATTGGATAAATATTTTTATTGACTGTATCTAGTTTAATTTAAAATATTTGAGTATGAATGGCATTAAATAATTTTCCTGTTGAATGAATGTATTTGGTCGTTTAGAGAATGAAGTGTGCTGATGTTTAAAACATACACTTCTCATTTTATTATTCATAGATTAATCAATGGTATAATTATTTCGACTGGTCTTTTTGATAATGATATGCTAAAATTTGTGAAGAATATATTTTTTCATACCTATTGTGATATATCAAAAAAACCACTCAATTTATTTGAATTGTTAAAATATTCACCTACAATATTGTGATTTTATTTGTACAAAGTATTGTTACGATTTAATTTGTTAAAATTAAACAATTAAACAAATAAATGATTATATCAATATGAGTTGTTGTTATCTCTGCTTCACATGTACATACATATATGTATATATTTATATTTTTTAAATAACACATTTAAATAATTTAGGATCATTGTAACACAGAAGCAAATCCGCCATAATGTTTAACTTATGAGCATTAAGTTTGCTTCCGATTATTTGTTGTGTATAAATATGTAATACATTCGTGCTTCTGAATTTTTTTTTTTTTTTCATTTACCTTTCAGTCAGAAATTATTTGATTGGCTACTGTGATTGTACTTTTATTATATTTTCTACAATTCAATTATATTATAAAACAAATGCAATTACTATAATATAGATTCTCATATAATGATGTATAATTGGCTGATTTGAATTCAAATTTGGGCGCCCTTGTTGGAAGTTTTGATTGGCTGAGCTTAAGTTAGCCATTATGGTTCAAATCAAATTCCTGTTCTTTGCTACGTGTGATAATACAAATAGGAACTTGAAAAAAATTAAAGTAGAAATTGAAGTTACTTCTCTCATCTATTTTATTTATGATTTATATACTAAATTACCCATGTAGCTCTTTGTTGCAGTTCTATATAGAAATGTAAGTTAAAAAAAAAAAATAGTATCTGCCATCAGTTTTGAACTTTAGATCTCATGTCAAAGAAATCCTCATGTTAAAGTATATTTTTTAAATATTTATAAATGAACACTCTTATGTTTCTGACGAATTAAATTATCACCTAATATCATTGCAAATGTGAAGTCAAAAGTTGTAAGCCGTCCAAACTATGGCTCTTACTCGGTAATGTTATAGGAACTTAAGTTCATAACAGAAGGTTTTTGATGATTTAGAGTATATCAGTTTCAATCTAAGAAGTTGTGTTTTTAATTTAAAAAAAAAAAAGGTATTGTGTATTAGCTGGTTCCATGAAACCTACCTCCTTATCTCCTGCAACCTCTTCTTATCACTTGTCTCTTTTGAATTATTTATGAGTTATTTATTGAATTATATTCTTTTTGTCTTGTTAATTTTATTTATTGTATATTTAAATTTCTGTATTGTTAATTAAATTTAATTTTGTGTTTTAGTCATATTCCTTTTTTATTGCCTACTTAGAAGAGAATTACTTCTGAAACGTCTTTAGAGTTGCTTAGATGAAAAAAAAACACTTTTTCACCCCCCCCCCCCTAGGGTTACAATTTCGGAAAATCCTTTCTTATCCGACGCCTTTTAAATATAATTAAGCAATAAAACCAATACCCAATCATATTTCATTATTTATTGATTCTTCAACGTTTCAATATTTAGTTATTATCAATTGTTAAAATTTATGGTTTTATGCATCAACCTACAATGCATATACCTATATAAAGTTATAAGTCATTTTTTCTCTAAAATGCATTGCTATATTATTTAAAATTTCCATCATCTAGGGAATACTTACCCCCCATGGTCAACTAGAAGTTTAAGGAATTTATTATCAAGCTGGCAAACTGTGGAATAAATACAATATTTTCTTCTAAATGACAGCATGTTGGTTCAAAAAAACATTTTTTGTTGTATTAAATTTAAAAATAGAAATCAAGCTGTTGTCATTCACGGCCCACACTAGTGCTTTTTGGTAGGAATTTGTAGTAACTAAGTGCTAATAAACCTCTGATGGCTTTCTTTTAAGATGAGTTCAGGGCTTTATCGTTTATCAAATTTACTTTAACTTTAACACAGCAGATGTGAAAAACTTTAATAGTTTTAAATAATCTATACATATAAAATTCTTTGCCCTGAATGACTGACTTACGTATCAACGCACAGCCTAAACCGTTGATCGTAAAGACCTGAAACTTTGAGGGTGTGTTCTTTGTATGACGAAGAAAGGATTTTCAGAAATTCTATCCCTAAGGGGGTGAAAAAGGGAGCAAAGTTTGTATGCTTGCTCACGTATTTCTTACTCGCAAAATCTACATATTTTCCCGGAACAAAACAAATCAAGTAACTTAGTTCACTTCTCGCTGCTGCCGTACGACAAGTGAAACCGAACAACAGAAAACTTCTGTCCGTCCCGTTTGTTAATCAGTGTCAATGTATGTTTCACGGCTTTGCTGATCCGTCTGTGATGAAATTTGATATGGATAATCTCAAGCCTGGGGAAGGACATAGGCGACTTTTTATCAACCCACCATACAGGCGAAGTTTATATAAAACTGTAACCTGATTGACTAACACACCCAGCAGTCAACGCACCGCAGAAACCACTGATTTTAGCGTCTTGAAATTCGTAGATAGGTTCTTTGGATAGCTTAAATAAGCACTAGGAAAGGAATTTGGACAATTCCGCCCCCTAGGGATTCCCCCTTAATATACTGGGGGCTCAAAGATTGTATGGAATCCATCAGTTTTCAAGTTAGACATATGAAATTTTGGATGTACCAGTAACTTATAGTTTAAAAAAAAATTAAATTATTTATTTAAAATATTCTGTCAAAAACTTTATGTGGCAGACCAAATTCCACGCGAGCGAAGCCGTGGGCAAAAGCTAGTCTATACATATAAAATGCTTTGTCCTGAATGACTTACTGACGGATCAACGCACAGCCTAATCCGCTGATCGTAGAGACCTAAAACTTGGAGGGTGTGTTCTTTGTATGACTTAGGCGTTCGATAAGAAAGGATTTTCCGAAATTGTAACCCTAGGGGGGGGGGGGTAAGCAACTCTAAAGACGTTTCAGAAGTAATTCTCTTCTTCGGAGTAACAGTCCTTTCCGGTAGAATTGACAATTTTTATTTTAGTACTAGAAAAGTTTTAATGATATAGGATTGTTCTAAAACGTTCTTAATGTTTCCAACAGGTAGTAATTTACACCAATGTACGTATGTATGTAACGGAATCTTTGAACTCAATTATCGGCCACTTGAAAACATCCAATGGATACGAAACTTTGCTCACTTCTCAAGGGCCTATGAAAATACAACAATTTAATATGCTTATCTCATTATCCTGACCAGGATCTTCAGGATAAGCGATTTTTCATATCCTAAGACTCTGTAGTACTTATTCAGAATATACGGGTCGAATATCAATATAAATCCGTCGACTCGTGATTGAACACCGACGATGCCATTCATTATTCAGTCGAGTTCCTGAATACACTGAAGCCTCCCGGTCTCCCAACTCTCATATTAAAATTGAGAGTTGGCTCACTAATTATGTTGGTGCGCAATATAATATCCACCAAAATTATGCAATGGCACCAGATTGCAAGTGAAAACATTGCATCGCAATGTAATTTACGCAACTACACTGACCGGTTGTTCTCGAGGAGAGTCTGTATTTATTCCTAGGATCCCCCTAACACCAACAAATTACCCCTTCGAATTCAAGAGAGTGCAGTTTCCCATCAAAGTCTGCTTCGGAATAACTATAAACGAAGCTCAAGGTCAAACTCTTAAGGTAGCGGGAATAGACTTGAGGGAAAGCTGCTGCTTCTCTCATGGCCAGCTGTATGTTGCATGCTCCAGAGTAAGTGCACAGAGTAGCCTGGTGATTCTAGCTCTCGAAGGAAAAACAAAAAATATTGTTTACAAAGAAATGGAATAGAATAAAATAAAAAAATAATTTTATTCTGGGACCCAGTCGCTTAAGAATAACATAAATCCACAAAATTAAATAAATATATATCTGGCAAAAGGACTACATTATTAGAATAAAACAATATTTACTTAATATGTTGAAAGTAAGTAACAAACAGGTATGTTTTGGTAGTTTAATACAAAAATAAAATTTAAAAACTGACAAATTCACAATACAAAGAAATAGGCTTAAAGAGGAATAAGTGAATAAATAATAGCATCTAATATTATAAAATATGATATCATCATGAGTGATGAATATTTACAGTAATTCATCAATCGATTACGTTGAATATATCTATAAATTAGTTATTGATTATAGAGCATCGTTTGGGAATTTAGAAGATTGGATTTAAATGAGGTTAAAGAAGGCGCATGACGGATATCGAGTGGGAGTGAGTTCCAAAGAGAGATAGAACGGGCGAGAAAGGAACGCTCAAAAGTTTTGGTTCTATGGGAACGGATATAAACATCGAAAGGGCGAGATCTTGTGCCCTGGGATTGTATAGAGGATTTAAATTATAGGAGACTATAAATATAAAATGGATGTTGTGAGTTGATGGTTTGATATAAGTATGACCTTAGGAAATAGAGTCTACGGATATATGGGAAGAGACCCAAGACAAATCGAAGCGAACAGTTCATAATTTGCCTCAACCTCTCCTCGAGCCTGTTCGAGAGGCCACCATATGCCACACAACTATAGTCAAAGTGTGGAAAGATTAAAGAAGCAATGAGGAGCTTACGAATAGGTAGTGTTAAAAGATGCCTGGAACGGTGGAATAACTTTAGAGAGCTGGTTAATCGACGGGAAATTTGGGCAATGTGGGGTTTCCATGAGAGGGATTGGTCGAAAATGAACCCGAGGTTTCTAACAGAGGAACTGAAAGCAATAGGGTGATCATTTAAGGTTAATTGGGGGAGTGAGTTGATAGATTTAAGATGGGCACTGGGACCAATTAGAATGGCCTGAGTTTTCGCAGCATTCAACGACAGTTTATTCAAGTTTGCCCAGGTACTGATCCTATATAGGTCACCAAATACTGCGGTAGGTGTGCAGTATTTCGATTTCATTGTAAAAAGATAATACCCCCGTGTAACTTTCACCAGATCAAAGGGCGAGCTTCGTGTTCACAAAATATAACAAAATTTTCATGTTAATTTAACCTTTAAATCCCTACATTATAATAAAGATTGTTATATTTTATAAGTATTCAAACATTTGAACATAATAATTTATATGTAACTAGCTTTGGCCCACGGCTTCGCTCGCGTGGAATTTGGTCTGCCACATAAAGTTTCGTGACAGATCATTTTAAATAAATAATTTAATTTTTTTTAACTATAAGTCACTCGTACATCCGAAATTTCAGATGTCTAACTTCAAAACTGACGGATTCCATACAATCCTCGAGCCCCCATTATATTAAGGGGGAAACCCTTGGGGGTGGAATTGCTCAAATTCCTTTCTTAGTGGTCATTTAAACAATCCAAAGAACCTATCTCCGAATTTCAAGATGCTAAGTTCGGTGGTTTCTGCGCACAGTAGGGCTAAAACGCTTAAAAACCATTAAATCCTCAGGAGGTTGAAGTACAGCCTAGAAATTTGGCAGACTTGTTTGTGTTACCTAGTAGTTGGATACTATATATTATGAAACGAATTCGAGGGTAATGAAATGTTCAATATACAAGACAATTGTCAAGAAATAGAAAAATCTTTTTCTAAGAAGTAGTGTGATGTATCATTCCAATATATAAATTCTTATTATATTAACTTGTGTGGGAGGCCATGCAATACAAATGAAATTTGTATAGGTACATATTTATAAATGAAAGAATTCATATGAAAGAAAATGTATTAAATACAATTTTTATTTATATACAAAAAAAAAGCTACATTAAAACTAAACTACATCCATTGCAGTTTCATTAGTTTCACCTGATGCTCCCTCAACATGAGAAATTAACTGTTTAGCATCATTCTCAAGGTCCAATGCGATTGGTAGCCGTTGTGTCCGTAATGACGAAACCAAAGGGTCTGAAGAAATGCGGGAAAATTTTGTTTTAGATTTATTAATAATACTCAATCTTAACGTATCTTCAATTAACTGATGAAGATTGGACAGGTGAAATTCATCCACTAAATATTTAAATAAATTGTGTGCATTTTGCTCCTTTGACTTCAATAATTCTTCCACAAGGACACGGATTTTCACTTTTATCGATGACATGGTAAGCGTAATCAAACACATAAACGGCAACTGAAAAAAAATTAGAATGGAGTAAAGAATAAAAGGATTACGATCTCCCGTCTCTCATTTGCTTGTTTACACGGGCATGGAATTAGCGATTTTTTTGGGCTCAGTATCCGAAGTTCGCAGGTTTACGCAGCTAATTCCCTTTCAGGATCTTCATTCAGATCCTTGATGACTATTTAATATTTATTTCAAAGAGTACATAAGAGGCCATTTTTTTGTAGTGTTTGAAAAAAAGAATGCTTAGAAAACCTTGAATTCCTTAGTTTTTCGGTGCTGACCATTAAATATTAGATATTAGATTAAATATTAGATTAGTCATTTTCTTCTACCTATTACTGTCATTGGACAATATCTGGACGAGAGAAATTAAATTTATCAACCTTTAATAAGAAAAAAAAATGGGGTTTTTACACGAACCGGCACGAGGCCGCTGACATTATACAATACAAAACGGTGAGGGACCGTTTAGCGGGATCAGGTAACAGTTGTAGAAAGAAGAAAGGGGAGGAAGGAAGAAGGAAAAGGATGGAAGGATAAGGACAAGGGAGTACTTACCCCATCCCTAGATCAAATGTAAGTACATCGACCAAGGGGACACTGCCCTGCCATCTCCCAGGTCTGGGGGGTGGTTTTAATTCCCTAAATAGGGGGTCGCACAAGTCTTCAGCCCATCAAAAAAAGGAAGCCGATGGTGGTGTTAAGTGCCCCCTCGAGCGATGTGCCACTCACGATCTTCCTAAGGATGGAATTCTGGTAATGCTGCAGGCGCTTCAGCGTTGTTTTGTAGAGATGTCTCAGTAGTGGTGCACCATAGAGCAACGTAGGTCTTATGATGGACTTGTAGATTTGTAATTTCAACCTTCAAGCTGCGGCGACAAGAGCAGATGGTATAGCCTGTGGGATTCCTGTCGTGCCAACTTCAATCTTGCCTGAACGTGCTTTGAGAAGGTGAGATGCCTATCAAAGTTAACGCCAAGGTAGAGGATTGAAGTGGATAATCTTCTATCCTCGCAGTCCACGGTAAAAGTCTTCGGTAGAGGTTTCTTACTCACACTCTGAAATGACATCACGGTGGCATCCGTCTTAGACGGATTCACCCTGATGCCAATCAGTTTCAGCTCGTTCACTATGGTTTCAGTCGACTTTTGTGCCTTGTTAAGGGCATGTGGGGTGCTGATGCTGGTAGCGTAAATCCCAATATCATCCGCATATGCTGCTACCATTGCTCCTGGATGCTTCATTGCGACCACGGGTGCTGTGAAAATCACAATCATCAGTGGCCCCAATACAGAGCCTTGAGGTACTCCACAGGTGGTGGTGCTAGAAGTCGAGTGACTGTTACCGACTTGTACGACGAATGATCTTCCGCTAAGATAGCTTTGGATCAGACGACATAGAATGGCGGGAAAGCTAAACTCTTTCAAGCGTCGGAGTAACAACTCATGAGACACAAAGTCAAAAGCCTGGGTGCAGTCCAATGAAATGAACGCCGTAGCTCTGTTCATCTGCATGTGGTCTATGGTGTGCGCCTGTAGTTTAGCCAGGTGGTGGTCACAGGCGACTCCTCTCTGCAAACCAGTCTGCTCAAGGGGGATGATGTTTTTCTCTTTGCAGTGCTTCGACGTGTGATGGTGAATCAGTCTCTCGAAGATTTTGCTCATGTGAGGGAGCAAGCTGATTGGCTGATAGTGCCTAGGTACTCCCCCATTCTTCCCAGGCTTGAGTAGTGGCACTACGACGACTTGTTTCCACACATCAGGAAAGTACGATATCGTCATGCAGGTGTTGAAAATGTTCAATAGAAAGGCTTTACCCTTCCTAGGAAGCATAAGAAGTGAACTATGCATCTTGATTTGTTTTGTTCAACGAAAATATGTAGATTTTGCGAGTATGAAACACGCGAGCAAGCATACAAACTTTGCCTCCCTTTTCACCCCTTTAGGGGTAGAATTTCGGAAAATCCTTTCTTATCGGATGCCTACGTCATGCAAAGAACACACCTTCAAAGCTTCAGGTCTCTACGATTAGCGGTTTAGGCTGTGCCTTGATACATAAGTCAGTCATTCAGGACTAGGCATTTTATATGTATAGATAACAAAATTAATAAAAAAACAAAAAAAAAAACAATTGAAAATCCTATCAGAACCATTTTCGACTTCTACGCGCACGAAGTCGCATGCAAAAGCTAGTATTTAACTAAAACAGTAATGATTAACTGAATAGCCAAAGTGACTTTGATGTCAAATGTCAAAAAGATCCCACGTTGTCTTAGCCTAAAGCTTTTTGACAGCTTGTAGCTTCTTTATTCAATTGTTGGATCATGTTTTTTGATTTATTGGACATTTCTAGATAGTGATGTTAATTTTTTCTTTGCTTCTTTAAAAGATCCATTATTGAAAATAATAATCCTAAACATTGTTTATCATTTGTGAACAGAAGTTTTCATTTACAGTTTATTGATATAGTTAACATTTATTAAAGTTTTCTATGGTTTGTATACATTTCTAATGTTTTGGATTATTTATTAAAAATGTATACATGCCATGCTTTTGATGACTTGTTAAAGATATTCTCATTTTTTGAGTTACTACTGTCAGAAACATTAATTTTTAATATAAAAATAAAATAAAAAATGTTTTAAAAATTCATATATTTTATATCTTAAAATATTGTAATAGAACATGTGGTAAAGATAAATGACACGTTTTAATTTCTTGTTTCAAGATGAATTTAGAATAAAGAAAAATGGTGCCAAAAATCTCAAATGTTGGGTATGATTCCAGAACGAAGGTGACTTAAATTATTTAGAACATGTTATCGTACGTTCCTTCAAAAATATTCGTTCCTTTTTCACGTTATATCTGTATTGGTAAGTTGAATAAAATAACCTCTTCTAATTTATTAATCATTCTGGAACAGAATATACACGTTATTATTTCATCCAAATTATATATAGAAAATAATATGAATGAACAGAACCAGAAGGTGATTGTTAATGTATATATATTTTTTTATTTTGGTACATATCCTAACTATTTTTCCAATTTTTGAACCATTCATTTTAAATTTATAACAAATCAAAAATTTCCAAATCATAATTTAAAAACAAAACGCGGATTTTGTCCACTGCCTTCTATACACATTATAAATGTCATATGAATCCGTTCATTTAATTACTATTATAATTTTCTTATGACAGTGAATCTACAATTTGTCAATTTAATGTTGGTTCCACAGTATTCTATTATTTATGATTACCTTGATCCAATAATTTACGATTGATTCAGATTTATGGAGTATTTCTGCAGATAATGGAAACAACCTCTAACTCATGGGTCCGGAATGAGTTCTTGTTTGTGCACCATATTTTGAGTAATTAGAACTATTGGGATTTAGAATATTGCCAGTTTCTAAATTATGCCGAAGAATAAAGGTATGTGAACATTTATTATATGATAAAGTAGTTAATTTGTATTGTAAAAATTATAATTGCCTATTATCGATTACACATCATTACTTTATTTGTTATTGTTATTTAATGAACACTTAATTGATATTTTTCGACTTTTCCTTCATCGTTTTTATTAATGTGTGATTTTTCGTTTTCACTTTATTGGTATAATAAGGCACATAGTAGCAACATAACCTAACTTAATTTCGTTTTTTAATTTATTATTTCCATTTATAGGAAAGGGAGGTAAGAATCGTAGGAGAGGAAAGAATGAAAATGAAACCGAGAAGAGAGAATTGGTCTTCAAAGAAGATGGACAAGGTTAGTAATGTGTCGCAATTAAGGAATTTGACTACTTGCTGCACTTAGTTCAGTGATGTCAGTTATAATAATATTTTAAAGTGCTGTCTATGTGAGTATAATTCCTCTATACAGAAACTAAAGTGCTAAAAGTGACTTTCTTGTATCTATTGTTTTTCCTGTATATTGTTTTCAGTATGACATGTATATGACTTGTATTATGTTAGTTGAGGTTAACCAAGTGCAATTTTAATGATATAGGTTGTGTTTTAGTTTAACTAAAAATTAAACAGGGTGTGGCAGTACAGGTTAATATTGACAGTTGTCAGTTATCAATTATTAATAATTGAAAGAAGTAACATTACGAACAATTACTCTATCATTTTTTTGGATTGTATTGTCTTCATTTAATTACTCCATCATTTTTTTTAGGTTGTAGTGTCTTCATTTCTATTAATAGTGTTAATAACTTAATATTAATATTGCTTACAACTGAGATACGGTTTCTAATAGCTTTAGCTAAACATTTCAATGATGTGTTTTTAATATGGCTTGGTACATAGGCTTTATTGATCCTATTCATTAAATTTAATATATTAACATTTTCATAGTTTGGTTCAGAACAGGAATAGTTTTCTTACTTAATTTCATCCCCTTGAGAACTGTTATATTAAGTAAATATTCAATTTTGATGATCAATGATCATTCCTTTAAAATTTAGCATCGGTGGACATGTTTTATGTAAAAACATGTTACATTTACTAAAGTGGTTTGGCTGTTCCTACTTATTTAGTAATTCCATTATACTATTCTACCTCTGCCTACATCTCGACAGTTTTCTGAAATCTTAAGATATAGTTTAACTAAAAGTTTTCTCCTGGGTTAAATTTTTACTATCGTTTGTTTTAGATTATTTTACCTAAGTCACAAAGAATACTCTTTGTGATGCTCATATTTTTGCTAATTCTCAATATGTTAAAGTTTTCTGATTGTTTTAATATATTTATATGCTTAAAAAGAGGTATAGTAGTTTTTCACGTGGTTATTTAATTATGTTTATAATGTTTGACATTTTAATTGATGTTTAACAATTTGTGCCATTCAAAAATTACATATGCATGTCTTAGTGGTTGTAATATAGATAAAAGTGTGCTAGAAATTGTTTTTGTTAAATCAATGATTGATTTTGACATAATTATTAAACCTGAAAAATAATAAGGCTTAGTTTAAATATTTACACACCATTGTTTAATTACTTTATACATTGTTAAAGTTGTTTTTATCTACAGAATATGCCCAAGTCACGAAGATGCTTGGTAATGGCCGTCTAGAAGCACTGTGCTTTGATGGTGTTAAAAGGTTGTGTCATATCCGTGGAAAACTTAGGAAAAAGGTATTAAATTTAAGTTATACATATTGATAATCACATTTTGTTTGTTTCAGTATTAATGGCTCAACTATTTTACAGGTATGGATCAATCAAGGGGATATTATTTTAATTGGATTACGAGATTATCAAGATACAAAAGCCGATGTAATTCAAAAATATACACCCGATGAAGCTAGAAATCTTAAGACCTACGGAGAATTCCCAGAAACAGGTTTTTATAGAAATTTTATTTTTATTTTCTGTAAATATTGTGAAGAGATACATAAGGTGGGTCATGTTTTGTATCTGTCATGTGTCACTAAGACCATTATGTCTTCATGGTTAGGCAATTTCATTCTACTTATGGTCAAAGGAACGGGGGAAGGGAAACCATAGCTGATCTGGCTTAATTTTCTAGAATGCTCTATTCATTTATTAAAATATAATATTGCTTTGAATGAGGGATATAATTTCTTTTTAGCAGAATCATAATTTAATCATTTTAATAAACAATAAATTATGGCGGCATGTCGAAATAGTTGTATTTTTTTTTAAACAAATATATTCTTATAAACAAATCATTTTAAATTAAATTATAAATTAAGACAAGTTAATTATGAAGTACTGTCAATATTTTATTCAATTATTAATTTTAAATTTACTATAGTTTTGCTATGTGTAATAGTTACATGGATTTGTTTTTAAATTAGTTTGTTTGTTTTTTGAAATAAATTGTTCAGTTTTTAAGAAATATTTATCTGAACATAGTTGTTTATATTTAATGATTTTTCTTTCTTCATATTTGTTTAATTTCTAAATCCATTACGTTCGACCTTGATTATTGTAAATTCAGAGAAATGTGATATTTTTCAAAAACATTTGCAGTTGATCTAGGTTTTAAGGTTTGAATAGAATATAAAGAAAATAATAGAATAAATGTGCTTAAATATCTTTAATAACTTTATAATTTTTATTTATATTCTATGCTTCCAAATATTAACCAATATTGTTTTCATTCTAAGATTATATACTAACTATTATACTATGTTTTAGTACGTATCAACGACACTGTTACATTCTTGGAAGAAGGCTTCGATGAAGATATCGAGTTCGGTTATGAAGTCAGTGATGAAGGAGAAGATAATACTGTAGATAATGTAAGTAATAAAAGTTTCTTATTTGTTAATGTTTAATTGATTGATTGATAATTGATTTTAAGTAGAATAATAATTTAATATAAATAAAATAACTCATGTTGAAGGTTTTAGGCTAATTATTCTGCAGGTTGTCGCTTCGATTCCCAACAAGTTTTAACTTTTCATTCCTTTCCATTTTAATAGTTTACAAAAATACAAGTTATGATGAGCTACAATAAGGAAAAGAGAATGTAATTATGGGAAATGTGTATACTTCTGGAATCATTTCATCTATAAATGAATGTTTCAACAAACATATATCATCTATATGTTGAAAGATATTAGTTCACCTTATGTATATATGAGGAATAAAATAAACTTTTATTTCTTGATTGAAATGATTACAGAAATCTACTCAATATGCATAATTGCATCTTCTTTTCCATACTAAAGCTCACAATAGCTTGTATTTTTTGGAACTTATTAAAAATGAAAGAATATACAATTAAAACATGTAACTCAACTCGAAGTGACAACCTGCGGTACAAATCCTGAATTTAGACATTACTGAATGGTTAAATATCTTAACAGCAGGAATAATACTGTGTGATGCATTGTGTTATTGAAAAACATCTGGATAGTTTTTGAAATATATATGACTGTTCTTTGCTTTGTTTAAAATATTATTATTAAATGTTTATTAAAATTCTAATAAATTAAGTACTAATTATTGGTAACATATATTTATACTGTAATAATCCATCAGAAAGAGGTTTTTAGTTTACTTTTACCTAATATAAAATTTTTTTTATTTGCAACTTGGTTCCATGAGAACCCTTTTTTCTTAATAATATGTTTATGACCAAACGCTGAACAAATTAAGCCTTTCTTAATAAACAGAGTGTAATAAAAAAATAATTTTTGAATTATAGGAATTTATTTGTTAGTTCCATAAATCAGTGTTTGGTGTGTTGGAACAAACTTTTGAGCTTTATCAATTAGTATAAATATTATATATGCGAGGAGATAGTTGACTGGAAGATCTGAATAAGGAAGGAAATAGTTGCGGGTGCAGTCATATTAAACACTAAATAAGTGGGTACTTATTATATTTTGTGCCGACTTCATTCTATTTGTATACATTTTAAAACTTCCCTTACTTATATTTTCTACTTTCTATGTTCATTTAACTTTTCTACCTGTTATACTCTAGATTTCCACTTTTCTTTTTCCGGTATTTACTCTTTGACATCATTTTTTTAACATTTTCTTTCATTTTACTTATGCAAACTCTCTAGGAGTCTATTATTATACATTTTATATTTTATCTATATTCTACTAGCTTTTCCATAATTTTACATCTCACCTCGGATGTTTATACTTTTTCTTTTTGTAAACTTTCTATTTACTTCCTTCTTTTATCTTTGTAATTTTACATCACCACCTTTCTGTACATGTACACTGTAATATTTTTATTCATATATATCCCTCACTTTTTTGTTCTATTTTTCTATTACTCTACATATATTTTTATATTATCATATTCTTGGTACTGTAATATATTTTTATAGTTTTGTCTGTTTTCTTTCTTAGCCCTGAAGATGACCCACAAACTGGTCATCAAAATAAGTACCCACTTATTTAGTGTTTAATATGACTGCACCCCCAACTATTTCCTTTCTTATTATAAATATTATATTTTATTTTTAGTTAACTTTGGTTTGTTTTTTGGTACCTTAAAGTTGAATTACAAAAAGTTTTAACTTTTCATTTGTTTCCCTTTTAATATGCTCCAAAAACACAAGTTATCTTGAGCCATAGTATAGAAAAGAAAATGTAATTATAGGTAATAAGTAGATTTTGGTAATAATTTCATCAATATATAAAAGTTTCAACTAACATTTCGAAGTATAGATAGTATATGTTTGTTAAAACGTTCATTTCTAGATGTAATGATTACCGAAGTATACTAATTACATGTAATTACATTCTCTTTTCCTTACTAAAGCTCATGATAACTTGTATTTTTGGAAAATATTAAAAGGGAAACAAATTAAAAGTTAAAACTTGTGACTCAACCCGAAGCGACAACCTGCGGAATAATTATCTGTTGTTTTTTTTAAATGTTCTTTTGGTTGATCTGTTATTGAAAATATTTAATTGTTATGTTGCAGATATGATACTCCGACATGAAGATTCAAGAACATTTTCCTCAAGTTTACATCTCAAACTCCATAAAACCCTTCCTGAAATATATTTAATGTTGAAATATTAGTTTTGGACATTATTAGTCATCATATAATAATGAGTTTCACAAATTCTTTTCTGTTTTTTAATTATGTTAAAATTAATTTAAAATTTGTGTAAAAAATTGTTTTAGTTATTAATATAATTATAAAAGGAATAAATACTTGAGAAGAAGATGTGTGCAGTAATTTCTTTTCTTTTTTTCTTAAATGAATTTCTTTCGATTTAGTTCCGTATTTAATTTTATATTTTCCGGCATAATATTTATTTTTATATTGGTTGTATATTGGATTATGTTGTAGTCTGTTTTTTATTTTTACCTTGTTTCATTATATTGTATAAATTGTATTTCTTACTATTTGATTGTATGTTAACCAAAACATTTCTAGTGTTTCATATATTATTGTAACATTTATTTTTACTATTTCTATGATTTAACTAAAACAAATTTGTACAATGGCCAGTATTATTAAGGAAACAAATCTGATTATGATTATCATTCAGTATCATACATCCATAGAAATATAAATAAATAATACATGCTATGTTTTATTCACTATTTGTGAAGATGTAACTAACATCCATTGCTGCTGGTTTTAGTTGACATAATGGATCTACTGCATATATACATAATATCTAAAAATTAAATAAATTCAAGCAACTTTCTTCAATTCTTGTGGTAGCGCTCATAAAATAAAAACTCATGAGTAAATTTAAAATATCAAAACTGTTTTATTCCATTTAACTATGAACTGTATGTTTTAGACAATTTTAGTAATATTTCATATAAAGTTTTAGTCTATTTAAGATTAATTGTCCCAATTCTCCCACAGACTGGAAATAAATATTTTGTTAAAGGGAAGATAGTGAATATTGTTATACCGCTGACATTCATTCTATACGTCATTGTTTTGCGGGTAAAAATTTTCTTTTTTAACAGTCTGATACAAATTTCGGGTTCAGTTTGGTGAATCAAATATGATTTTATCCTTCATAATACTAGCCATCCATAAAATTATTTGGTTATTTGTATCGTCATAAATTTTAGTAAAAATTATGGGTATTGTTATTTTATCAATTTTTATGTTGTTTTAAAAAATAAATAAAACGAGATGAGGGAACTGTTCCACTTTCAGGACTTGAGTGTTAAGTGGATGTTTTTGAGAATTTATTGAATATATGGAATTCGTTAACTCTTGTTAGTGCTATTAACTGGTTTTTATAAATTATTTTTCATCATTTCAGTTCATGATATATCCACATAAGGTATTCTTTCAGAGTATTAAATAAAATAATCTTACCAAAGAAATACTTTGTAAATTTGTTGTCTTTAACTCATAAAGTTGTTTTGAAATAAATGCAAGATTTTTTTTTCCAAAGTTTGATTTACTTAAGATTTGAACTTTTTTTTGTCTTTTGTGATATCAGGTGAGATATAGGTGGATTCAAGGAAATAGAAGGCTTTTGTTGTTGTGAATTGTGTGTTGGAGAGAAATGTGAAGAAGACGCTGTGAACCAACAGGAATAGAGATTTGGCGACAGCATTGACTCTCGTGCCAGCTTCCCCATCCCAACAGTAGTGTTGTGAAATAGTCGATAGTTGGCGACTATTCACCAAAACCTACATCAATAATTCATTTTTATTATTGATTTCAAGAGTATAATTAGTAATTAGAGTATTTTTATTTTACATTAACTATTTTATTATTTTAAATGTTTCATCGCATTAAATACTGTTTCTTGGATGCATTCTGCAAGATTCATAGTATATTGATATGAAAATAAATGGCCATTTTTGCCGTGAAATGAGCTGGGGAGAGAAAACAAATTAAGTGGACACTTGATCCTTAGATAAGACAAATTTAGCAAAAATTGTGAGTTAAAACCTAACAAAAGATAATTTTTAAAAATGTTTGTTAATTTTTCTGGAAAAATTTAAGAGGCACAAAAATAATCGGTTGACAATTGAACTACTCCCTAGTAAAGAATTGAAGTTCTGTTGACCACAGTTCACAGAAGAGAGAAAAGTTGGTTGTCGTTGAAGTAAATTTGCTTTTGACTTCCATTTATTTTGATATAGTTATCAGAATAGTGAGTATGTGATGTGGTTTGCATTTTGCAATTTAAAGAAAATGCCATCTCTTTAAAATAATTCGCTTTACTCAAATATGGACTAAGTTGTTTTTTTGTTATAAATAAAAGTCAAATTAATTCTGTTTTAATGCTATGTTGTTACCGTATACTAGCAATTTATGTTAGACTGATTGAATTTCAGATTATTATAGTTTAGATTACTTTAATATTAATACAATGAGTACTGATGTCCACACTGCTTATCAGGAGTATGACTTTTTCAGTTATCATTCATTCCTATAACATTAATAACTTATTCATCGTATTAAGTTGTCTTTTTATTATGATTATTGCTTGGTAGCAGACGGAATGGATAGTCAAAATAAAAAGTTTTTCTCTTAGTACTTAATTTATAACTGTCAGTGGTTACTGTGGTAACACAACAGGCATGAGTAAGAACTTAACCCATTGGGAATTCTTCAGTCTTCTAAGTCTTTTGTGTCTTTCATTAAACAGTTATGTGTCTTTGTGTACCAAATGTCATTCTTCTCTACACTCTAATAGTGTAGTAATAACTTTGTTAGATTGTGGGATGTGTTAATTTTCTAGATTGGAGAGAATGTAGCAAGCCGAAGCTAGTATGTGATATGATTTCTTTTGAATCAGTCTAACTTTTGCACCAGTCCTGTATTGTCTGTCATTGATTTTGTAAATCAGTTACTCGAGTCCACAGGAATAAAAGATGATGCACTTATCATCATCGTAATGAGCAATGATTCAGTTACACAAATTATGAGTGGATATCCAGATTGAGGAATTAGTATGATATAATAGTAAGAATAATTAGTACTGTAATATTGTGTTTTTAAATAGACAATTTTAATTTTTCTGTTGCTCTACACTTACCATTCGATTTCAATCAAACATCTATCTCATATTGAATCATAAATTTTTAGGCTTTCAGTGAGAGTGAAAGAACTACTCATTTCTTAAAATACACGATCACTATTGTTATTCGTATTTTTTAATGAGGGAAGTGCATCTCTACTTTGTTTATTTATATGTTTTTAAGATTATATTCTTTTGTTTATAGATGCCTTCACATATATTATATAATATCAGTTGCCTTCATATGTTGTTGAACAAGAAATTACTTATACTTTTTAAAAAAACTTAAATTGAAAATTTTAAAGCTAACTAATATGAAGTATAATAGAAATAGTGTATATTACAGTTTATGAAATGTATATTAAATTTTGTCCGAGAAAGCCTACTGCAGCTTATTTCTTTAAGAACTATGAATAAATATGTAAGTTGACTTATAATGGAAATGAGACTACAGCAGAAAAAAGGAAAATAAAGTTGTAACTTGATCCGAAGTAGTTCATGTGAAAAGAAAAATGGAATTGAGGTAGGTAGCTCTAAAGGGTTTTAAAATGTAACTAACACATCACAAACACCTTAATCAGCAACCTTAATGTTACCAAGATTTAATTATTTAAAACTAATAGTGCTAGTTCATTTAACAAGTAATAATGCTTCTCTCTTTTAAAAATACTAGTTCTTTTAGCAAGTTATAGTTCTTCTAGCATGTTCTAGTTCTTTTAGCAAGTTATAGTTCTTTTTGCAAGTTATAGTTCTTTTAACAACGGCTAGTTCTTTTTTACAAATACTAGTTCTGTTAACAGTTCTAGCTCTTTCAACTGATACTAGTTCTTTTAACAAGTAATAGTGTTACTCTCTTTTAAAAATACTAGCTCTTTTAGCAAGTTCTAGTTCTTTTTGCAAGTTATAGTTATTTTAACAGCGGCTAGTTCTTTTTAACAAATACTATTCTGTTAACAGTTCTAGCTCTTTCAACTGATACTAGTTCTTTTAACAAGTAGTAGTGTTACTCTCTTATAAAAATACTAGCTCTTTTAGCAAGTTATAGTTCTTTTAGCTAGTTATCGTTCCTTTATCAAGTTATAGTTCTTTTAGCAAGTTCTAGTTCTTTTTGCAAGTTACAGTTCTTTTAACAACGGTTAGTTCTTTTTAAGAAATACTAGTTCTGTTAACAGTTCTAGCTCTTTCAACTGATACTAGTTCTTTTACTCTTTTAGCAAGTTATCGTTCCTTTAGCAAGTTATAGTCCTTTTAGCAAGTTATAGTTCTTTTTGCAAATTCTAGTTATTTTTGCAAGCTATAGTTATTTTAACAACGGCTAGTTCTTTTTAACAAATACTAATTCTGTTAACAGTTCTAGCTCTTTCAACTGATACTAGTTCTTTTAACAAGTTCTAGTGCTTCACTCTGAGTGTCTGTTCATATTCAAATGAAACAAGTAAAATATTAAATTAAAATTATATTAAAGAAAAAATTTAAATTATTAATTCAACCCATCCCTATATATTGTAACCACACATTTTCTTGGATTAGCATTTAATGGATAAATCACGAAAAACAAAATTCTTTAAAAATATTTCCAATTTTAATATTTCTTTTTAGTACATAAGAATAACAAATAAAAGAAATTTTGAATGAATTATGAAAAAAAAGACCTAACATTGTGTATTTTTTAAATTTAGGATAATTCATATCCTGTGGGATGCAATGAGCAGAATTCACATTGATATGATTGAAAATTTAATTATGACAGAAGCAGATAGAGAGGATAAAGGCAGAAATACAAAACAAAATTAAAATTAACGATCATTAATTTATTAAGTAGTTGAAACAGTACTCTGATCAATAAACTTGCTGATTGATGATTAATTTATATAAGAGACCATTATATATACTTTATTAATACAAAGGTATTATTGGGTGTATTAATATAAATTAAGGTATTATTTTAGAGATGATAATAGGTATACACTTAGAAATTATCTCTACAGTATGCATTTTATTTCTGACTACCTGAACCATTATCACTTATATCCATTTTTCAATTACAATGCTTTCAATCAGCATTTCACTTATCGTCGCTGTCAAAACAATAACGCCTATGTACACTTTTGGTGATTTTACAGGAGAAAAAAAAAAACTGCGCCGACTGTAGACTTGGCAATTTTTTTCAGAACTATTGAAGAGAAGTATCAAAAAATCATACTCTGCCATGTTATTGACCTTAAATTTGCCTTCCTTAGTCTGTAATTCAACCTGTAGAATGCATTACCGTTACTAACTGATTTTAATAAAAAGTTGTAGATAGGCGGTATTATTTTGACAGCGAAGTTGATATGTTAGTCTCAATATATCTACTTGTTTTAATAATTAGTTAAATGGGTTTCTTTTGGCTGAAACATAAAACCCCATCTTATGGATTGATCTGAAAAATAAAAAATATTGTTGGTATTTAGAAAATAATATATTGTTTATCACATTTTATTTTAAATAATATATTTTTGTTTTTAAGGTGATGGATTACCCCAAAAAACTCTTGGCTGCGCAAATGGTGTTCAGAATAATTACCACTTTGGAGTTGTAGACAGGGACTTCATCTGCGAGGATTCCAGAATTCACATTGATATGTTTGAAAATTTAATTTTGATTAATACAAAGGTAGTATTTGTCATGTTAATATAATATTGAAGTACTATTTTAGAGGTATAGATTGGGATTTATTAAGAAATTATCTATTCACTATTTATTTTATTCTGACTGCATCAGAATCCTTATTTCCTGAAAATTTTACATATATTTTTGACAATGCTTGATTTGAAAAATAAAAATAATTGTTAGTATTAGAAAATAACATATCATATACCATATTATCTTTAAAATAATATATTTTTATTTTTAAGGTTTGGAAGGCACATCATCTGTCAATGGATTAGTCTGCACAACTCTTGGCAATGTTAGCGGTGGTAAGGATAATTACAACTTCGAAATTATTGATGAAGAAGTCGCCGATGTGGATCCCTTGAAGGTCGATACATCTTCCTATCAGTACAATGCTCAGGCTAAGGTACTGAAATATGGTGAAAATGTATTCGTCTATGCAACAGGTGAGTTTAGACAAAATAATTACATCTTAGAATTTATTATTTTAGAAGGTGAAATAATAATAATGAATTGATAAGTTGTCATTCAAAGTGTAAAACAACATAAGCAAAAAACAGTTTAAATTAGATATATTTTATTTTTGCATACATTCCTTGCTCAGTTAGCAACTTTTAATAAGTATACTTGATAATATATTTCTTGCTGTGGTGGTATAAAATAATATTTTATAAAAAAACATAAAAACAAAGATACCTCGTTATGATGAAAATTTAATTTAATGACAATGTTTCTACATTTGAAAATTAGGGATATTAAGCTTATGTTCTTTCATACTTTTGCCGAAAGTATACATAGAATACTTTATACATAGAATATAGAAGTGGCAAAATTCTATACATAAAGCCTTAAGTCTCTAAAGTAAGAGAAATCAAAAATACCTGTCCTTTGAAAGATATTTATGTTTTCGGATATTTTGGAGACTTTAGGCTTCTTTAGAATTTTTCCACGCCTGTCTTTAAAATTATTCTGTTTCGTTTGAGCATTTGCATTTATATATTATTTTATTCGATTTTAAAAATTTAAACGTTTCATATTATGAATATTTTATATAATATTATAAAATGTATGAAATGATGAGAAGTCAAGGAGTAAATGCGCCTTTTTTTTAATTATTGTGGGAAGTATGGATATAGATAGTTAATAAACATTTATAGTTATTTCATATATAATGTTTTTTTTTTATTGAATGTTGTTCAATATTTGAGGTTTATATAATAGTTGAAGAATTACCTAAATTGTAATTTACACCTATAAACTTTGGGTTTTATTAAACATTTTTTTAAACTCCAGAACGAGTTTTCTCAAAATTACTAAATCTTTTGTATCCCTTTGACTTTTCAGACTCTCGTTTGAAACGTTTAGGCTTCTTATAATTTCATATTAGAGATGTAATTTGATTTTGTTTTTTCTTTTTTTTACAGGACCTTACGCACACCTTTTCTATCGCCTTCACGAGGAAAACTATGCAGCTGGAATTATAAAGTAAGCTTCCAAGATTGAAGAGTATTCTGTGCTTCGAAGAGGGCCATACGATCCAGAAGGCAATAATTCTGATAAATGTTAATAAATACTTGTAATGTATTAATACATATTATAATATTTAGTTTGTTTCATTGAACTAAAAAAATATTTTCATTCAGTCTTATTATCTTGATGTTGTATTTAAAATAAGATTATGAAAATTAAAATAAAATCATTGATGTAATTTATTCCTTTTATTTATTTCTCTGATTAAAAAAAAAATTGTATATGCTGTATATTATATGTTATTGTTAATTTTAATTATATAGTAATTAATAAGTGACTGAAGTATTATTTTAAAATATTCATTTCCAAAATGTTCATTTCGTTGAAATAAATTATTAATACTTATTTATGTGTTGAAATTTCATCCACCTCTTCCTTTTTATTTATGGATAAAACTCATTTTTATCTTAAATGAATTTTATCTAATGTTTATACCAGAAATATAGAATTAATCTAGAGGATATATGATACACAGTTTGATTTTCATTTTTGAAAACATATCTTAAACAAATCAAAATTTATCCAAAGATTAACTGGTATATAATGTGAGCTAGGAATAAAAGAGTACAAATATTATTAAAAAATATAGCTTGCCATAGATATAATGTTATTTTATTTTTAAACAGTAAGTTCTTTAATTTTGGAAACAACATTAGTTTTTGGCATAGGTAGGACAAATATGCTTATTTTCATGTTTTAGAATTACCAAAACCATTTCTATAAGGACACACAATTCACAATAATGTTTCTACAGTTATTCCTTATTTTGTAATAAATATTTAATGGAATTTAAGCAAATTATATTATTATCATCAATATTGGTGTGGTTAGACCTTTTGGGTATTCTAGAAAAAATATCAACATTTTTCAAGTATTATTTCAAACAAAACCGTTAAAACGAACGAATTCTGCGATATACACTCGGAAAATAGCGATGGAATGCGAAGAATGCATAGTTGAAATAGTTTTGAAGAAAGCGAGAGTCGACGATTCAGTGTAGAAAATCTTCGATTTGTATTAGGAGAATAGGAGGTAACAGGAGCTCACATTCCATAGCGATAGCTATTTAGCGAGAAATTCTTCGATTTGTATCAGGATAATAGGAGGTAGCAGGAGCTCACTTCTCCGGGACTGCTGGATAGTGCTGCCATCTACCGGCAGTTTTATGAACTAATTTTTAAGGTCCGAGAGGTGCTGCGCTCTTACGGCTAACTTGAAAACTATTTCCACAGGCGTATTTGACAGTGCTGCTATCTCTTGGATTTTTTGTGAACTATCTTTTTAAGGTGCCGGGAGGTGCTGCGCTCTTGCGGCTAACTTGATAACTACTTACTCAGTCGTATTCGAGCCTTTAAAACTATTTCAACTATGCATTCTTCGCATTCCATCGCTGTATTCTCAGTATATATCGCAGAATTTGTTCGTTTTTACAGTTTTATTGAAACAATTTTTAATAAATGTTGATATTTTATCTAGAGTACCCAAAAGTTCTTAGCCACTCCAATATGTTATAAATTGATGATCCCTTAATTTATTTAAATATTTTACGTATTTGTTAAAGGTGGCTATTTCTAGTGTTTTCTTTATATATTTCTAATATTACTTACCTTTTTATATTAAAGTTTACCTTTATGTTCTATAAAAACATATTATTATATGTATTGTTCCAAAATTATTCTTATGAACTTAAATTGTAAAATTAAAATCTAATAAATGTAGTTTATGAAATCTTGTGATGTTTTGTTTGAGAAAGCCTATTTCAGTTTATATCTGTGAAAATTGTGGATAAATGTGTAAGTTGACTAGTTGATGTGAAGATTCCTGTTAAGCATCAGGTTTAATTCTCTTAATTGCTTAATGCATCATTGTAAGTGAAAATTATTACAATAAAGTAATCACGTTAATTTTAAATTGACATCTTTAAATGTCTTTTTCACTTACACATTTAATCACAATGCTTACAGATATATTCATACTTGAATAAACAAACCATGGATCCTGATGATTATGTTGATAAAGCCAAAATGTTTGTATGTAGACAATCCTTTTTCTCTTTATTGTTTAATTTCCATCTCAGTGGTTAGGTATAACCATTGAATGTGATAATAATTAAAAAATAAAGTTAACTGAAAAATCCATTTCAGAAAGTTTACCTATGTATTACCTTTCTTTAAATATAGTTTGTTTTGGTGGATTTATATTATCCACTAGGTAATTGAGGAGTAGTATAAGGAATTACGAGGAAAGAAAATACTTTATCAATAAAACAAACATATAATCTGTATATAGCTTATAATTACAATTTGTTGAATAATAAAACATATCACAGTACATAACAAATCATATTTAATTAATAATTTGGTAAATATACATTTATAAAGTTAAAATTACAACTCTATTTATACATCAATTACATGATTTTCTAAAATAACATCAAGTATGAACTGGAAGCATTTCAGCGGATGAATTTGTGTTTTCTCCATGTTCAGTTGTATGAGATCAATTTTCTTCCAGGATGTCTTCCCAAGCTCAGCCGTTTGAGATCATTTCTACACTTTCTGTAACAGAATAATGAAAAGTAAATATATATTTAAATAATTATTTCGGAGGTTGTCGCTTTGAGTTGAGTCACAAGTTTTAACTTTTCATTTGTTTCCCTTTTAATATTTCCTAAAAATAAAAGTTATCACGAGCTTTAGTATGGAAAAGAGAATGTAATTATGGGAAATGTGTATACTTTGGTAATCATTTCATCTAGAAATGAACGTTTCAACAAACACATATTTTCGAATGTTAGTTGAACCTTGATTTCATGATGAAACAATAACCAAAATCTACTCTTTACCCATAATTACATCCTCTTTTCCATTCTAAAGGACACTATAACTTATATTTTTGCAAAATATTAAAAATAAAAAGGTGAAACTTGTTGCAATTCAACTGGAAGAGACTACAAGGGGTTTTTAAAATTATTATGAATGCATTTTTATAATGAATTTAAGTTATTAATACATATCATGAACACTTAAATATTTATTATTTAATATATATTCATATATTAATATATATTTATAAAAATATATAGACATAAGCGGAAAAATTCCAATTAAAAGCCTTAACTCTCTAAACTTAAATCAGGAAACGAAAATACCTGTCAATATTTAACTTATCCAGTCATCTTCAGGACAGAAAGAGAATAATAACATACGAAACAAGTAAATAAAGTACATAAAAAAAAAAAAACCGGTACCACTACAACCCGTGAACAGGTCTGGGGTTCAGTACATGGTAGAGACTGTACTGTTTCATGGACAACGGTTCTGCAAGGAGGTGAGTTGTCCTAGGTCACACTCAACCGCCAGATTTTTCCCCCTTATTTTGGAACCCTATTTTAAAAATATTTTATAGAGGCTGGGTGGGGCCCAGGAGGGTCCTAGATCCTAGATGATCCATCTCCGGCTGCAAACAGACTAAAGAAAAGTCTTGCCCTCAGCGGGATTTGAACCAGGGTTTCCGGCATGGGAACTCAGATGTCTACCACTGAACGGCCAGCATAAGGTTGGTAAAGAATTTGATGGCACGGTCCAAACCAGAAGACACACGTGATATATGGATTAAAAATATTTTTTTCTATTTATTACTAAGTTCACAATTATTAATGGTTACTCACAACCAGTGAACATGATTACAATAAACAAATATTACGTTAATTTATTTTTTTTTTTTATTTATTTAATTCAATGATATTTACAACTATAATACATTATTATATCAAGTAAATGTGCAAAAATGTAGCATATGACATGAAAACACTTGTGGAGAAACTACCCATCGATAGCACTCCAATAAAGTTCTATTGTAGATGATCTCGAGGCCATCTTCTTTTCAGGCGCCTCGGGGGGTTATCAGGAATAGTATGGGAAGCAAGCTGAGAGACTAGCGGATTCAAGTGCGTATGGAGCTTGTTATGGAAGGATAGGTATCTAGTTTGGGCCAAATCAGTAACATATGGGATATTAAGATCATGATGGATGAGTTTGTTACGTTAATTTAAATTTGAAACTACTTTAATAGAATAGCTGTAAATACACAATTAATCACTGTGCTTGCAGAACCATGGACCCTGATGACAAAATGTAGAGGTTTTAAACCTTCCAGTACAAACAATATATTAATAACTTAAATGTAAACAAATCAATTTACATGCTTAGATTAAGATGAAAATTTAAATTAATATTCTACTTACATTTTCTCCATGTATATTTGTAAAAGATCAGCTTTCTTCCACGATGACTGTCCCAAGCTCAGCCATTTGAGATCACTTTTACTTTTTTCTGCAACACAATAATCGAAATAAATATATATTTTAATATCTTTAAATAATTACATTCTATTGTCCTATCAATTATTAAATACAATACTTCCAGAAATATATCTAATTGAATTGAATTGAAGTAATGAAAAAACAAAACATAATAGTGTAAAAAATCTTCGGGTTTTTAAAACTATTATGAATGCATTTTTATAATGAATTTAAGTTATTAATACATATCATGAACACTTAAATATTTATTATTTAATATATATTTATATATTATATATATAAAAATATATAGACATAAGTGGAAAAATTCCAATTAAAAGCCTTAACTCTCTAAACTTAAATCAGGAAGCAAAAATACCTGTCAATATTTAACCTATCCAGTCATCTTCAGGACAGAAAGAGAATAATAACATAGGAAACAAGTAAATAAAGCACATAAAAAAAAAACCGGTACCACTACAACCCGTGAACGGGTCTGGGGTTCAGTACATGTTAGAGACTGTACTGTTTCATGGACAACGGTTCTGCAAGGAGGTGAGTTGTCCTAGGTCACAATCAACCGCCAGGTTTTTTCCCGCTTATTTTTGGTACTCTATTTTTATAGAGACTGGGTGAGCCCCAGGAGGGTCCTAGATCCCATATGAATTATTTCCCGCTGCAAACAGACTAAATAAAAGTAACTGCCTGCAGTGGGATTTGAACCAGGATTTCTGGCATGGCAACTCAGTGCTCTACCACTGTGCCATTCCGCTCCCTAAATAAAGCACATTCCAACCTCAAAATGCAGCTTTACCAACCAGAGGAAACATCCCATCATCGTAAGGCTCAAATGCAAATACTGCACCATAAGGAAGGTTACCAAATGAGAGCAGGAAGATGTTAAATAAATCAGCTGATGAAAACTAAATAGGAAATGCAAAATATATACACCAAACCTTAAAAGAGTACAAAGGAAAAAAATGAAATTAAATAAACAACACAAAAACAGAAGACAAGTAACCACATCAATGAGGAAAGAAAAAGTCCAAGAGAAAAAGGACATAATCAAGAACCCAGTGGATATAATAATATTACATTATATAATATTAATAATATAGGTCTATCCCACAAAAGATATTCAATATAAAAGAGCCAAAGCTCAAAAGAGACATTAAATACTTGTTAAGTACACTCGCAAATCAAGAAATATTTCATGTTTTTTCTTCTATATAAATAAATACATCTGTATATATTTCTATCTATCTATCTATCTATATATATATATATATATATATATATATATATATATATATATATATATATATATATATATATATATATATGTATTACATCTATATGTATATATACATATATGTATTACATGTATATGTATATATATACATATATATATATATATATATATATATCAATGTTATTTTTATTTGTTTCCCTTCACGCAGTACCCCTACGTGAAGGACGTTTATTGTTCTGCATGTTCCGTACATTTATAATACATTAAATACAATTGTACTTTCATGTTTTTTTTTCCAGTGTTTTACATTTTTAGTTTTATTTATAAATAAAACTTAACGCTAAATCGAAAGTACAACATTAAAACAAAACTTAAACAACAAAATATTGAACATAGTAAACATTTAACCAGTTGGAACAAAAATATTATCACAGATTAAAAGAACAAATAAGAAAACTAAAATTAATAAATTAGCACAAGATTACTACAATTAAGATAGTTGAAGGAGAAAACAAAAACAACAAAATATTGTACTTAGTATACATTAAACTAGTTGAAACATAAATATTAACACATATTAAATAGCAAATAAGGAAAAGAAAATAGTAAATAAGCACAATATTCCTACAAAGAAAGTAATTGAAAGAAAAACAAAACCAAAATTCTTTTTCACCTATAATATTGATATAGAGGTTAAAGTTACATTGATTCATAGTTATACTATGATGCATGTTCCACAGGTTGTCGCTTCAAGTTGAGTTAGTTAAATATTTTTAACTTTTTATTCGTTCAATTTTTGTAAATTATCGTGAGCTTTATTATGGAAAAGTGGATGTAATTATGAGTGATGTGTAGAGTTAGGTAATCATTTCATCAAGAAATAAAAGTCTCAACTAACATTTCAAAGTATAGATGATATATGTTTGTTGAAACATTCATTTCTAGATGAAATCATTACCGAAGTATACACATTTCCCATATATATTTAACAAATATATTTACTATCCGTGCCTTTTACTAATGAAGATGGTTACTGGGCTGTCGGATGTAGAAAAATCTGAACTCTTTGCTGACCACTTTCCCTCGGTTTTTAAACCTCATACCAACTTATCAATTTGTCAAGATGATGACTTCATACACAACTCTTTGGACTCTTGTATCATCCCCACCACTTCCTCTTTTTTTCTTTTCTCCTTCTTGCGTCACTGGACAAATTAAACTTGAACAGAATGAAAGAATTTATTATGACCTAATCAATGCTCAGGAAAACTCTGGGGTTTCTACAATTAAGAATAGAATAGAAAAAATATTTTATTCCGGGACCAGGTCCCTTAAGAATAACAAATGTGAATAATAATAATAGAATATATATCAGGCCATGAGGCTACATAATAAGAATCATATAGCATTTACATAAGTACTTAAAAATAAATATAAACTAAAAATTATGTTCATGTTAAGAAGAAAAACAAAAATAAAAACATAAAATAACTTTAAAAAAAAATTAAAAAAAACACACACATAAAATATATAAAAATGCAGTCATAAGTGAAGAAAATTAACAATAAATCTTTAGTTACTTCTGATGGATATCAGCTAATAATTCTCTGAATAATTTGATTCTCTGAAATTCAATCAATCTAATATAAAATGTTTGAATAAAGTAAAAAGTATTAAAACAGATTTAATTCCTTGACTGAAGCAATAAGAAAAACAAACAACTAATTCCATATTTGAGTGAAAGTGAACTATTTGTCAGAGAAAGCTCTTTCCTAAAATGCAAGAATAAATTAACCACATCACGCTCCACTATTCTGACATATTTGGAAGTCAAAAGCTAACTTATTACAATGAGGCCAACTTACTAAGCTGAAAAGAAGCTTGATGAGAAACCATGAATAACTTAAAACAAGACTCCAGAATTGCTACAGGATAAATTTCGTCCTCATGCCTGTCTATTGTTTTTATTTTTTTTATCGTAATCACTTTAATTGGTTGTCAGTTACTACCAGCAGTGATGCAGTTAAGGATATCCAAAAATTATTAAATTATTCATTGATACAGAATGATTTCTACATCTATAATAATTTAACTATAACCCTCCAGCTTAACAGAAAACTGCTTTTTTTTGTCCAGACCAATAAAACTACTATTTTTTAATAATCTAATAACCGGACTAAAGAAATACAAAAATATTTTATCGCCTTAATATCCTGATATACCTAATCACTCTTTCTTCTGTATATTAGGACCTACATTAAAAAAAATATATAATATCATTAATATGAAAATACCAATCTAAAAAAAAAAACAAAGCTATGCCACTACAACCCATGAAGGCCTTTGGTTTCAGTAAATGGTACAGACTATTTGTTTGCCAGTTACTTTTACTAGCTAAAAAGTAACTGTTCTTAATTATTTAATAATCATCTGTTTATATACCTCTATAATCATTTCTCAAAATTGAGTTCCAGAGATTTTTTATTAAATAAAGAAATATTGACAGAAAATTTGCATTGCAGTGCTAGGCATTTGATGAAACTTTTTTAATGAAATGATAAATGGGGAGAAGTTGCAGAGAGATGAAAGGAACATAGCTAGAATATACAAAATTGAACTTATCTACAATTATTTATTTAATATTTTTGTTTTGAAGAGAAAATATTTGCCCTACCTGGGATTCGAACCCGGGCCGTCCGCTTCACCGTAGCAGTGCTCTAACCGAGCTACCAGGGGTCACATCCAACTCAGGCAAATCCGTTCTCTTCACCGATTCTATATCCTATATTTAATCACTACCTTTGCTTATAAAGAACTTAATAACTAACGTCTCATATTATAAACAATAGCTATTGTTAAGAGGAAGAAAATGGTCTGGGTAGAGGTCAGAAAAAAACTCTTTAATAAGAGATCTGTTTGTTTTAAAGCCGTTTTGACCCACATTGCATTGTCTTCTTCAGGGCTAAATATACAATATAGCTCTCCTTATTAAAGAGCATTTTCTTTGACCTCCGCTATACCAATACCATTTATTAGGTTAACTGTATTACTCTATTATTATTATCATTATTTTATTACTTTACTACTTTGTATTACTGTTTATTAATTATTCAATAATAATCTGTAACTATTCCCTCTGATTTTATATTTACCTAAAAAGCTCCCCGTTTTTATTATATTTTTTTTATCACCCATATCCCTTGATGACTATATGTATTTTTATTCTTTGCTATATATTATTTTAATTTGCATCTGCCTTGTGTATTTCACCCTGAAGTAGACCTGTAATGTGGGTCGAAACGTTTGGTATCCTACATATAAGGTCAACTAATATTATTCAAGAAAAGTAACTATTGTAATTGAAAAGTTATATAAAAAGGGGAATATAGGAGATTACATAACAAAGAATTGCGAAGCATGCCTGTGGTAAATATTGTTCAAGTGATAGCATCACAAAGATTAAAATGGACCTGCAAAGTTTCTGGGCATTTTACTGTTTCTAAAGCCAACAATTGTGCAGGGTTGTGATTTGCCCGAGTCTGCATTCACAACCAGGTTTTTCCCCCAATCAAGGTTACCCATTTTATAGAGGCTGTGTGATCAGATCCCACATGGTCCATCTATGGCTTTTAACAGATTAAATAATTAATCTGACAGCCGGATTTGAACCTGGGGCATTCAACACAGCTCTCAGCTACCTTATAAAGAATTTAAAGTTTTAAAAATAATTGTGAGGGCGCTTAGGATAAAGATTGGGACTCTGCGCCAAATCTCCGAAAAATCAGCACAGTAGTCTGTGGAGAAATGCCTCGGATGAGAAGTTTAATTTTGAATTTTTAAATTTAAATTTAGTTTTGACATATCTTGAAGCGAAAACCACTTGAAGTACAAATAAATGAAACACGAGGGACCTTCCTCAGATGACTGTCAATGTTAGAAGTTTCATTGTCGCGAAAATAACATTGTGAGCGCTGGCCAAGGGTGAGGTCTCTCGGGGTCGTATTTCATTTCATCAAGCATCAATTACGCGTCAAATGCTAGATGAGGATTTATCAATTACCAGCCAGTGACCCTTATCAATTACTTTTAAGTAAAAAATAAAAACATTATATTTTATGGTAAATTATTTCAAGGCCATTTGAAAGGCAATTAAATTCTCAATAAAAGATATAAAATAAAAATAATCGAATTGGATGTAAATGTAAAATTGGTTTATTGTTCTTTGTTTAAGAATTATTGTTTTAACATAATAATATATTCTTGTTTTAATATATATAATATTCTTTCAGTTTTAGATATTCAGTCGTGTACTCGTTAAAATTACTTTTGGAGACGTTTCGAGATCTTCTAGTGAAATAGAATACCAACAAATAATCGATACCGGAACTCTTTCGATATTTAAATAGATGATATTGATACTAACTACGGCATCGAAAGCATAGAATCGTTAGATATGGCACATTATGTCTGCTATTGTATACATTATTTATTTTAAAGTATATTCCAACCAAAATAACTATGCGGATTCTAAAATACATTTTTCTTCATCTTTTTTTTTTGGGGGGGGGGGCTTTTTTCGCCCCAAAACGTTTCCCCAACTAGTTAGTTACACTTTGAATAGACATATTCTTAATAGATACGATATATTTAGGAATTTTAAGTTTTTTATTTTTATCTTATAGACAATGGCTCAGAAGACATTAATCAGTTCGAAAAATTTCATCTTAGAGCAAAGATATTTAAAAAAATATACGACGTCAGATAATTAAGGTAGTTGTTTATAAAAAAATAAAACTGTTTTTAAAGCCAAAGATGGTCCCGGAAGGTAGGATTTGAAGAAATACTACTACAGAGAGGTTTTAGTACACTATTTAGTTCTTTAGCCTTGCTCATAGGAGTTAGTGGTATTAGGAAAGTGAGAGTGATTCTAATAACTGTCATAAATAACCAAGTGATTTTAGAGCCTTAAAGAGATATGTGAGATTAACAATCATGATAGAACTAATAGCTAGATTTTAATATGATTGCGACATTTTACAGCGTTTCATCCCTCGACTCACATCTGCCATATAAGAGTAGTATTTAGCATTAAGAAGGCCTTCACATATATATATATCTTTACATAATGGTTTTTTTAATAAAATAAAATGTTTTAAAATGGTTTATTGACTTGGATTCTTCCATTTCGTTTAATGAATAAAGAATTGTTGAATAATCTTTATAATAAAAGACAGGAATGTGCATTACTGAACGACTCTTATAGTTTAGATATGAGATCGATACTATTAAAGTAACGAAAGAGTTCCGGTATCGATAATTCTTCGGTATTCTATTTCACTAGAAGCTATTACCCTAGAATTGTTTTTGATAACTTAACAAAAACAACAAGATTTAACTTTTCATTTGTTCCCCTTTTAATATTTTCAAAAAATACAAGTTAACACGAGCTTTATATATGTAAAAGGGAATGTAATTATGGCAACTGTGTTTACTACTGTAATCATTTCATTTAGAAATGAACGTTTCAACAAACATATGTCATCTATACATCGAATTGTTATTTCTTGATGAAATGATTACTGAAATCTACTCATTACCCATAATTACATAATCTTTTCCATACTAAAGCACACGATAACTTGTATTTTTGGAAAATATTAAAAATGAAACAAATAAAAATTTAAAACTAGTTGTAACTCAACTCGAAGCGACAACCTGTTGAACAGATCATAGTATAAAAGTAACTCATTTTACTGGTTGAACTAATTTAAAAATATATAGAATACAAAAGAAACAAATATGGTTTAATTTGCCTAAAAATAAACTTCCACCGTTGTAACAAAAAAGCGGAAATTCGTCATATAGGTAGTATTTGTTATCTCCGCATAAAATTTTTGAGAAATACAGTAACCATAATCCCCAATAAAAGAAAAAAATATACCACTACACCCCATGAAGGGTCATGGCTTCAGTACATGGTAGTGACTGTACCGTTTCTAGGACAGCGATTGTGCAGTGAGGTGACTTATTCGAGACCTCACTCAAAACAAGGTTTTCTACGAATAAGGGTACAAAAAAACAATCTGTAGCACAACACGTGAAGGGTCTTGGATTCAGTAGATGTAAGAGAATATACTGTTTGTAGGATAACGGTTATGTAGGGAGGTGATTAGCCCAAGATCACTCCTAACCCTCCCCAGGATCCACTCTCATTCTAAAATACTACTGATGTAATAAAATCGTTGACCTATAATTAAAATCAGTGATGACAGGAAACGCATAACACAGGAATGATCTGTTATGCTCTTGTTACGTATGTCTTCATCCTTTATTTTCATTCAGTCGATATTTTAAATGCTAATGAACGAAATAAATAATTATGAATCAGTTCTGTAACTATAACAATGCATTAATCTCTGGTCCACTAAGTTGCTTTCTAGCTTCGAATCTGAGCATAGATTTGGATGGATTGGAGTAGGTCACTAGGGCTCTCCCCTAGGAGATATGAAAGCGGAATCAGGAAGTTCGAACAAACAGGGTGACATAACTTCATACTAAGCAGTTACTAGGAGTCGGATAGTAATCCATGACGTAATGACTGTAAACTGGAAATGATTACGTATAGAAAACAAGTCGGAATAAGAGATCTTATCGGGAGGGGAAGATGTTCCGAAAGCACTTCAACAGGATATCGTTCTTCCTAAGTAATTTTGTGTCATTGGGTCAAGTCCCGAGAATTATGGACGGGTACTTTTTTTTGGAGATAGGTTTTGTAAAAGATAACCATCCTGTGGGCCCATCCAGCCTCCATGAAGTGGGTACCCTTTATTTTTATTGATATATCGATGTTTGTTATCTTTATAAACATGCGATTACATATAAAACGCTCAATTGTTCATTTTTCACCCGAATTAAGGTTATCCACACTTCATATACCTAACAAAATCTGCAGATTCCACGGGTCGATCCGTGATTGTTAACAGATTAAATAATGTATATGCCACAGTCAAATTCGAACTCGTGACCTATAGCTCATCAACTCAGTGCTATACACATCCCGCTCCCTAGATAGTAAACTCGAATTTGATGAATGGTAAGATGATATTGATGAATTAAAAAAATTGAGAAATATCCATATTTTCTTTCAATATTAGTACCTTGGAGTATTGTAAGCGCCCTTTTCTGACAAGCCAACTATACCAGTGGCTCTACTTGATTAAAAACTTCATTAATAATTGATTACAAACTCCACTACTTACATTCGCAGTGGCGTAGCTGTCAACTGGTGCCAAGGTCAGGAGGGGAGATCAAATAGGGATCTTACGGAGGGCAGCAAATTTCGAGTAATAGATTTTTTTTAGGTTAAGGAAAAAATATTTATATTTCCCTTTTGATAGTTTTCACCTTAATTCGTGCAATAAAATGAGTTAATGTTATGATATGACGATAATGTCTTAAAAATATGTTAACTAAAATACTTTTATAAAACTTCTCACCTTTATTGGAGAGAATCAATTCATACCCACCGACGAAATTCCTATTTCCATCATTGCCACAATTTCAGGTTGTTTGAATTTATTAAAATATGGCATCAACATTCATTCAAGCTTTGGAATCGTGGTTATCGTCAACACTAAGGGATCGAGAAGAATATTTAATTAATATATGCTAAAGATTAAATATTTTTTATATCGTTCTTTTGATGTTGAATATTTTTAAATATTTTTATTTTGAAGAGAAAAGATTTCTCTTGCCACAACAAGACAAGATTTGTGTTGTTGTGGTTAGAGGACCGCGGTAGTGACACGGGGGACCTGGCCAAGACAAATCTTTTTTCTTCAAAATAAAAATATTTAAAAAGTAAATAGTTTCATGATTTTTATAGGGTCGTTTCATATGAAATATCCATTTTTATTGTAAAATTAAAATTGGAATTAGTGGGCTTTTGCTGTTCACTATGTTGATGTTTAAATATTGTTATAAGCTTTTATTAACCTTCTATTTTTTAAAAATATTTACCATCACAACAATTGAACGAACACTGATCATTATGTCCATGGAAACATGGGAATATTGGGTATTTGTTCTTATAAGTTCCCCCCAGTTTTTGTTGAGGATAGTGTGGAGACTATGACGCTCCACAACACATTACAACGGCTTCGTAGCTATAATCGGAAGGATCGTCCCCAGCGACCCCATCAAGGTACCTATTCTGGGACAAGGACCTGCCCTACTCGAGGCATTATGAGGACGATATACAGAATATTTGACATTTTTATAGCACCATCTCCGGAAATAAGGTCAATTCGTATGCCGCCAAAGAATCCACCCTCCATAAAACAAGGTATCTGTGGTAGAGCGACCTTGGGTTTTATTACCTCTTCTGCGTACGTCATTAAGGAAGCGACTTATGCAGAGCATATCTATAAACGTCATAAATAAAATAATCACCTCTTCCTAAGAGTGTCGCTTTATCATTTTATTAACTAAAAAATTAATTACAGGTAAGTAGGTAGTTGGGAGGGGGGGGGGTGTACCAGAGTGTGTAGAGTGCTGAGTTGCAATGCTGAAGGTTCCGGGTACAAATACGGCTGTGATAAATAAATTATCGGTATCTGTTCCACAGGTTGTCGCTTCGAGTTGAGTTCCAAAAATACAAGTTATCCTTGTATAGTCAAGTGAGCCTCGGTATGGTATTAGAGACTGAACTTATGGGTAACGAGTAGATTTTGGTAATCGTTTCATGAAGAAATGAAAGTTTCAAATAACATTTTAAAGTTTGATGATATATGTTGATTGAAACGTTCATTTCTATATGAAACTATGATCGAAGTAAAAACATTTCCCATAATTATATCCTCCAATACCACACCAAAGCTTATGATAATTTGTATTTTTAGAAAATATTAAAAGGGAATGGAGGGATAAGTTAAAACTTGTGACTCAACTCGAATCGACAATCTGCGGAATAATTATCAAATTATTTAATCTATTCACAGCCACGGATGGGCCCTGTTGGATCTGCAAATCCTCCTGGAGCTCACTCAGCCACTACAAAGAGGGTACCGTAAATTAGAGCAAAAATCTGGATGTAGAGCCTGATCTCGGACGAATCACCTCCCTGCGCAACCGTTGTCATAGAAACTGTACAGTCCTCCTCGGGTCTGGGGTTCAGTACATGGTAGAGTGCCACTGTTTCATGGACAACGGTTCTGCAAGGAAGTGACTTGTCCTAGGTCACGCTCAACCGCCAGATTTCCCCCCTTATTTTGGGAACCCTATTTTCAAATATTTTATAGAGGCTAGATGGGCTCCAGGAGGGTCCTAGATCCCAGATGATCCATCTCCCGCTGCAAACACACTAAATAAAAGCGGGATTTGAACCAGGATTTCCGGCATGGCAACTCAGTGCTCTACCACTGAGCAACTCCGCTGCTTGTTAATATGTAGTAAATATGAAAAATACATCTATTTTATTACCAAAAAAACTACATAATAGAAATAGGTAAAATTATGTTATATTATAAATAAGAAAAAAAAGTAGTCATATTTATAAAAATAATTTTACAAGGCAATAGAAATGATCAAATACTCAAAACAGGCATATAGTAATATTCATAATGTATTTGGTAAACTATAAAAGAATAAAGTCTCTAAGATAATGGAACATAATAAACCATTCAAATTTCACCGACCCATCGTCGCGATATAAAAAAAGAAAAGAAAAAAAAACTCACATCAATCAGGATCAAATGCAGCTCATCTCACATCAACAGTCTAAACAGACTCATCTGGAAATATAGCAACCTCACTCAAAGACGTTCAATAATATACTAAGGCAAAGTAAGGCAATATAACAGCTGAGAGGTTATAACAGCTGATCAGCGGAAAACACCGAAAATAACAAGATGAACAAAACAATTTATATTATTTACAAAATAAATCAATACAAGATTTATTAGCATAGTTTAAAATGTTTGAAGTATGTGAATAAAATTTATTTAAATTGCTACTAGTAATTTTTATAATTAAGGGCAATGTCCGATCTTGCCAATATGCATCGCTTAAAATATCTTCCTCCTCGGGGTATTATACCTTTTTGAATACTCTTTTTTAAAATATAAAAATCAAAAAGATGTTAACAAATCTTGGAATGTGCTAATGCAGAGTTTGGATCTTTCTTGCGAATATTCTTGGAATCATATTGAAGTTTTGTTGAAATTTGTTTGTACAAAGATTGGGGTGTAAGACATAGTGCTAACAATAGTACTATTTTTATCATTAGTAAATTAAGTGATGGAATAAATTAATATTAATTTTTAACGTCAAGCTTTTTAGCCTTGTTTGTTTAATAAATCATTTCCTTTTTTATAAAAGATTATTACATGAAATTTTATTAATAATAATTTTATTATTAAATTAAAAATTATAAAAGCTACATACCATATCTGACCATAATTATAAACCAAAAAAATCGTGCTAGCTCATCTGATACGGCTGATTTTAAGTAATTAAGGAGCAGAATTTAGAATGAAAATCTATTTACAAAAACATATGTACACTGTAAACACATTATACACAGAAGGAATAGTAGAAGAGAAAAATAAAGTGACCATAAACAATATACAAAAATATAAGTAGAGAAATATTATACAAAACAAAAGATGAAAGGAAAATAGTACTTGATTTTGACACTAAAATTGATTTTAATGCATGAAAATCATAGGAAAAAAACGGGGTATTGCTGTGTAATGGTCACGGCCCTGTGTTGTACGTTTACGTAACGAATAATATATTTTATATAAAATATTATTATTTATATATTCAGGAAAAGATCAATTAAAAAAATATAACTTTATTAATTATAGGTCTATTTGACTCGGTCGCATGCTGTTTTATTGTTACCATTCGATCGGTCTTGAGAAGCCCTTTCCAGCCGTATACAATCTCTGTATTTGAATTTTGCTGTTCGACGCATATAGGCCGTCATTGTATATTTTTGATACTAATTTTTTTATTCTAACACCTTATTATACTTACTTTCACTATTTTACACTAATGTTTTATATACAATCGATTTTGACCACAGCTGACGATTGAATCCTAAATGAACGTTGTAGCTTCTCCGAGTCATAAGTTATACAGAAAGGAAATCTCAATTAGCAGAAAAATGACCTCAAAATTGCAGCGCTTCTCCCTTCACCGCGCGAGATGCTTCACAATCCTCACTTATCGTTATTAATTCTTTGATCCTTTAGCTATCCAGTGGTCTATTTGAATATTGGATGAAGATGATAGATATGTAGCTGCAACACCAAAAGAATGAAATCATCACAGGTTTTCATTTGTTTGTTTCGCCTCAGTGTTGCCACCTTGGTTACGATAGTAATCTATAATATTGATAATTAAGACATATTTTATCATTGATTTTTTGTAATTATTTACTTTCATAACACTAAACTGAATCTCATCATTAATCCAAGAATACGAAAGAAGTAGCTCAAATTACCGAAAGTCATGCCCTAATAATGGAACTAAAGAAGGCCAAGAATTTCTGCATATGAAACAGGTAAAGTGCAAAAATAAACTGTCCATAATTGAAAGGTTGAAATAAATAATTTGACGCCTGTCCTAGTTAATAAATATCTCAGGTAACGTGTATCTGTTCCGCTTGATTTAATTATATTGACAGTATGATGTAGACCTTAGCTAACTGGGAGCTTGCTATGAGTTATTTCCCACTTTGCTTGAAAATATCAGATTACTTTGGGGAAGTTGATTCAAGCTTTCACTGTAGCATGGTCAATTGAGGATTTTACCTTCCGTTCGACCATGCCCTCTTTGCTTCCAGTACCAACAACTGACCCTAATTTGTGTCTAGTCTAGTTAGCAAACAAGAATACTTGCAAAATGTTCTGAAAGCTCCATAAACCTTATGCGTTATGATAATGAAAGCCTCATATTTCCCAACTTAATAATGAAAACGTAGTTAACAACTATGTAATAGATGTCAAATGTGTTTTTAAAACCTATGATGGTTCTCCCATGAGGTACCTCGAAAAAGATCTTCAATCTGAGACTAGGTCCCCTCTAGGATAACATAATTAGCAGAGAACATATACTGCCGAAAGACTAATTAATAAAAACTAATGAGTGCATACAACGTATTAGAAAAGGAATCACCACATACACAACATCAGGGAGATTTTCTTGTTAATCTATAATGGTTGGAGATAAAATATATATATATAAAAAAGCACAACAGAAATAAATTTAATAATAATAACGCAGAAAATGAATAAAGAAAATTAAAAAAAACTTTTGCCACTACAATCCATGAAGTAATCTGGGTTCAATATATGGTTGAGACTATGCTGTTTCTAGGACAACTGCTGCGAAGCAAGGTGGCTTGTTTAAAAGATCACGCTCAATAGCCAGATTTTTCCCCCAATTAAAAGTACCCCTTTATAGAGGCTGGATGAGCCCCAGGAGGCACTGCAGATCCCACCACACCGATCTATGGCTATCAACAGATTAAATAATTTACCTGTCATGGAAAGATTTGAACCCGGTACCTTCAGTATGGCGACTCAAACTTACACACGGAGCCATCTCTTTTACCGAGTAAAAATAATGAATTGAGAAACCTAAAAGGTTTTTAAAATGATTGAACATTAAAAATAAGCCACCAATAAAGAGCGATTCACGTAGATTAAGATTCAAACACAAATCATAAAAAAATAAATATTAAACACAAAAAATCCCTGAAGATTTGACTTATTTTTTCTACCAATTCATTCTGATTTGTATTTTAGCAGCTATAATTGGGAAGATGTGCATTTTTTCATGTCTTACACATTCATTTTATATGATAAATTAATAATATAATATTGTAATAATCCCGAATGGAGCATGAAATGAGCCACTATTTTTCAAGAGCTCCAGGGACTAAAAGGCTAAATATTTTTTTAGTATTTAAGTTCATCTAATTCATTAAGAGCGGAGTGGCCCAGTGGTAGAGCGCTGAGTTGCCAAGCCGAAGGCCCTGGGTTCAAATCCCGCTCGCTGGTAGACTTTCATTTAGTCTGTTAGAATCTGGAGATGGATCCTATGGAATCTAGGACCCTCCTGGGGCTCACCCAGCCTCTAAAAGTTGGTACCCAAAATAAGTGGAAAATCTGGCGGTTGAGCGCGATATAGGACAAATCACCTCCCTGTACAACCGTTGTCCAAGAAACAGTACAGTCTCTACCATGTATTTAACCTCAGACCCTTCATGGTTTGTATGGTACATGTGTTTTTTCTAATCAATTAAACTATTTAATTAATATAATAGAAGCGTTAAATTTAGCTAGCTAGGGGTGGTTGGCCTCGATGGACCGGAAGTATGGGAATCCTATTGTCTAAGATCTGAGTTCCGGTAGTGATATTATCGGGCCTTGCGATGGGTAGCAAGGACTGCAAAATGTCACCAATCTGATGTGACAACTCATTGACGTTTAGTCACTTTTCATTCCCATCAATCTCTCAGGAGAATATATTTAATCATATGTATCATTTTATAATCATGATGGTCGTCTCATAAGCATGCTGTTAATGATAACTTCAACGAGTGACGTAAGATTTTGGAGGTTCTTACGAGGCTTACTATTAAAGATGTGGTTGTTTGTTATAGATAATATTATTAAACAAAAACATATAAACTTGTTCAATATTGGTTATATATATTTATATATTGATTTGACGCGAAACAGCCCTGAAGGACTGTGCGACTATGATGCAGGTTCATTCTTCTTGGCCCATCTTTGCCTGAGGATTTCACGAAAATTTTACTATGCCACAAGTACCGCATTTTTCAGGAATTTCTTGCATTATGTTCCTCCTGTTTGATTTGTACTATTTATCTGTGGTTGAATTTGTACCCAATAATTTTACTTTAATCTCTCTTCGCTCGTCCACTGCATGTTTCCATAAAACCTGTGTCTTCTTACTCTCATATCTGTTTTACAAGTCAGGGATTTCACTGTAAATTTCTCTGTTGGATTTTAGCCTGTATCCTTCTAGTTGTCATTTTGGGCCCAATATTGTATGTAGTTGCTGAGCTACAAGTCCTGGATTCGAATTTCTCTGTGCAGATTAATTATTTAATCTATCAACAAACCATATATCGATATTTTTTAAACGGAATTATTTAAGATTGGTATGATTTGATGTTACCTCCTATTTTTACGTCTCTCATCTTTTTTGTTATATTAAATTCACTCCTATGAATATATTAAAAAATAAATTAAATCATTCCCGTTTTAGTTTTTTTCTCTTCAAGTTGATGTTATGAAAGCTAAATTCCGATATATCTGATCAAATATTTATATAGATCATTTGATACACGCAATCACAATTCACGTTCAATGGTTATCAGGGTCGCTTGTAATAAATACATAACGATAATAATGAGTTACACGGTTTGAGATGAAACCACACGATTTACCATTTATGAGGATTGCATAAGTTTGACGGTTATACATCGTTCCCAACCACCGTGAGTTTTATTCCCTTCTTATGAAGGTGACGTAAAACCATGCTACTGCAATGCGTTGAAGTTGCACTCTACGAGGGTTCATATAACGATATGTTTTCACAATTACCAAATTTGGAATATATTGAATTTTAATTAGGCAGCATTACGTGACTTATTTTATTGTAAAATCTTGACATAGACCGGGTAACACGAATTAACGGACCAAGACGATCAAGATGTTATATACATTTTTCAGTTACAGTGTGTGTGTATATATATGTATATATATTATTTTTTTTCCTTCTTCAATATTGACTATTCATACATCCAGTTAGATATTCTTTAAATATACGTTATCTTAGTTGATATTGTTTGTATTTTTCTTTCATTATTTTTGGTTTTTTTACTTGTATACATACGTAACTAACAATTGTTTCTCTCTCTGTAATTATTGCTACGTTACTTATATTTAATTTTTATTTCTGTTACTCTGTGTTTTCATTAATTTTGTTTATACCTTATCATTTGTTAATTTAATTGTATTGATTAATTAAATGTAATTACATTATTTTTTTACTTGTATACATACGTAACTAGCAATTGTTTCTCTCTCTGTAATTATTGTTATGTTACTTATATTTCATTTTTATTTTTGTTACTCTGTTTTTTCATTAATTTTGTTTATACCTTATCATTTGTTAATTTAATTGTATTGATTAATTAAATGTACTTACATTATACTCTAAGAAATAAAAGCTTATGTATTAATGCTCGTATTGTTATTCTAAAGGTACTTGTCCCGGAATAAATAAAGACTTTATTATTATAATCATTATATAATAAATGATTAAAAACTGAGGAAGACCTCAAGCAGTTAAAATCACTGTGTATATCTTAAATGATTCAGACGGATTTAGAAAGAACAAAAATAAAACATAAATTAGATAACTGAAAAGAATTGATACCAAGGATGCCAGGAAAAATATGTACGGAAGCAAGAAGGAAAGAACGTAATGAACGAATGAAGAAGATTTGGAAATAAGGTTGGCGCAAGACTGGTTTATCTAGAAAATGGTTTTATAATTTTCACACGTTCTCTCAAAAGGGTGTAGTTTTTTGTTTTTTTATGGGTTGAATTGGACGTAATAAATGCAGATTGGGATTGAACAATATGTACTCATACAACCCCATAGTCCAACGCATACACGAATATCTAATAATGCTAAACCACATAAGTAAAAAAATATTCTTCATCTGGGCCCCAGGACATGTGGGTATTGTCGGGAACCAGATGGCTGACAAAGATGCTCGAGCAGCTCTAACCCTCCCAGGTAGAGGCACAGCTATTCTAACCGCCCAAGAACTTGCTCACCCCCTTAAAGAATGTATAGACAAAAGATGGCAAGCAATGTGGGATGAATGTCCAGCCAGTAAATTGAAATATATAAAAAGGGAAGTAAAGCCTTGGGCTACATCTAATCGCAGTAAACCCCATGGCTATTGCTCCGCTTAGAATAGGACACACCCGCCTTACCCACGCACATCTCATTACAAGGGATGCACCTCCGATCTGCCCTAGGTGTAATAAAAATCTTTGTATCAGACATATATTTGAGGAATGCTACTCCTATAAAAAAATACTAAATCATCTCAAAATACCACCCGATGTTAGAGAAGCACTTAGAGACAGCAAATCTGAAGTCGACAAAGTGGTGAAATTCATTAAAAACTGTAAATTAATAAGCAATATTTGATCATCCATTGTCCCTGCTATAGGTGCATTTATTGTTTTTTCAAGAACAAGATGCATTTCCTTATTATAGATATATTATTTGCTAGTATGTGTGTATATGAATATTTTTTTTTTATTATTTTTTTTTTAAAGATAACTAATTATAGAAATCAATAATCTACAGGATTTGATGACCCTAGCGTTTTACGCCTCTAAGCAACAACAAACAAACTCTCAAAAGGGAATATACGATAATAAATAAATATGTAAATATATTTCGAGGAGAATTTTTTATAATTTATTCATTGAAATTTACATCTGTATTATAACAATAAAAACAAGTGAATGGCAGGAATGTTACATGTTCTATCGTACATTATAATGGTACATAATGGAGGAATGAATAAAGACAAGTAGAGTGGTAGTACTAATGAGAATTTAAAAAGTATTAAAAAGTCATTTTCGCTTTAGGGCATATCAGGGGGTAACTAAGGGGAAACACCCCAGACAGAAAAATTTAATTTAAATATTAATTAACCTAAAAATATATATATTTACTTTTCTTTTGTAACATTTGGCCTTAATTAAGTAAATAAAATGAACTAATAATATAAGATGATGTATATTCAAGAATATATTGAAACAAGGAAGAAAATTAGGAATAAAAAATCCTGTCGTTGAATTTTATATACAGGAAAGGTTGAAAGTAGGCGGGGCAAAATTAAGCTTGTCCTCTGAAAAAAAACCCTACTTCTGCCCTTGTCTGTAATTAAGTATTAGTATAATTACTGTCATTTAAATCAATCGATCGTTTAATATATCGATCGGGTAAGAGATAAATATGTTAACACTTGAGCCAGAGTTATTTTAAATAGTTTAAAATTAAAATAATAAAAAACTAGTCAGTATTAAATTATGTGAATAAATTATATTGCAATTATTGAATATAATTATAAAATTAATTGTATTGATAACTATTATAAAGTTATTCTTACAACTAAGAATTATGATTAAAAGATATTTTTGGCTCGACTTGCTTGAGTTGCAATTCCTTATGCAATTGCTTGTTGGAAATTGTCAATATTGGGAAAAGAACTTGACCCAATTTAATAATTATGGTGCCAAAATGCATGATATATAACTGTTATTTTATGAGTCTTTTCCTGAGTGTAATAATTTCTAATCTACAAACTCATATGTGTAATTATAGGTCATATTTAAAAATTTAAAACATAAAAAAAAATTAACATTTCATATGAATCTGGTAGGAAATTTTATCATCTAAAAGGTTGGTTACTATGTATTTTTTACCGAAACAAAATTTGTTAAGGCGAAACTAAATCATAGGTACTTTAATAGGTGAGTTGCTGGATATTTCAAATTTCCGAATGTTGAAAAAAAATATATATATTTAGGATTTCTCCTTGAAATACGCCTTAACCTTTTACTGCAAACAATACTATTGCTCATGACAACTGTCGGTTCATTTGGTCTGACTCTCCTTCGACATAAAGTGGTCTGTATTTGGAAGAAAAAATTGTTTTTGAGCGAGATTTCGTTCAAATCATCTCCCTGCACAACCGTTGAATTAGAAACAGAATATACCCAATAACCTTCATAGATTGTAGTGATATAGAATTTTAAAAAAAGAAACCATACCTTTCTTTCTTTGAGTTTTCCCCCTATATATATATATATATATATATATATAGGTACTTGTATCATTAAGTCATTAAGTAATGCCTGGAATTGTTTTTAAAGGGGGCTACCCCGCTCAGTGTATAGAGTTCTGAGTTGCTCTGCTTCAAATCCAACTGTGATAGATAAAATATAAATTTTTTAACAGTCGCAGATAGACTATGAGGGATCTACAGATCCTCCTGGTGGTCACGCAGCTTCTATCAAGGGCTTATCCTTAATTAGGGGAAGAATCTGGCAGTTAAGCATGATTTAGGACAAATCACCTCCCTGCACAACCTATGTCCTATATAGGACTGTCCTATAACAGTATAGTCTCTAATGATGGATTGAATTGGTCAAGGGGTGCAATAAAAATCCCAGACCAATTCAATCCATCATTAGAATTATCAAGTCAACTATTTTCCACTCAAGTATAGTCTCTACCATGTCCCGGACCGAATACCCTTCATGGGTTGTAGTGGTAACAAGTTTTCAGGACTTGTTTATGAAAATTGCTATACTACTGTTAATATTATTTTTATACGTCTCCTTTAACCTTCCGATAGGCGACCTCTTAGACCAACTAGGACGGTTGCGCGTATCTCACATATACGACTTGTTTGTAATAAACATATGTGTCTTTTTAATCGTCATATCAATATTATATGTGTTTAAAAAGTTAAATATGTATGTTGGTCTAATTTACTCGAGTTTATCAAAAAATAAAATAAAAATTCACTAATCTATTCTCTTCCAATAATCCCTTATTCACTCTTAATTAAGTCTTATTGAAAACAAAGTAATACAGGAGAATAGAGATTTATTGTTCATCAATTCCACTGAGGAAAGATTTTTTTATTTACACAGTTCCATTTACTCTGTTCGTTCTTTACCTGTTTTTCATTAATAAATAATGAGCAGAATTTAACCGGACAGCAATACAACTTATAAATAAATGTAAAAACATTGAAACTATTTTAATGGATCTCGATATCAGAGCGCTAGGAGTAAATTATGGTACAGTTGTTAATTTTATTTTTTCAACGTATTATATCTTTTATCTATTACGCTGTAATTGATTGACCTAGATATTTATTGTAATCGTGGTGAAAATATATTCCCTTGGCCTAGAAGTTGTGGTAAATACACAATTATTTATTCAATACGGCCTTGGGGCGTTTATACCTTTTTAAGATGTATTCGGTTAAAAAATAATTGAATCTAATGGAGTATGAAAAGGCATTAGAAGGAAAAGGGTGGGGGTACATATTAAAGGCATAGATTAAATATAGAAGTTTGTATTAACTATTAAATTTATGCATTTTTAAATTTAATTTGTTTTGTAAAAATTTGCTAAAATTTTGGTTTGGAAAGAAAAATTTTTTTCTTAAAAAAAAAAGTTTTGGAAGAAGGGTAGACATTTTTTTATTTATTTATTGAGATTTTCCTCAAAGTTGGAATAATATCGTAATATATTAAAAACCCATTGTGTCATGAAAGGATAAACATTTTTTGTTTCCTTAATTTTTTTTATTCTTATTGAGTATTTCAAAGGCCCTGACTATGAAAAAAATACTGGGAGATTGCTAACAGCTTAATTTTGGGAATTATAAAGTCTTACTATTTTGACTAAAAAAATGTAAGGAAATTAATAACATAATGTTAAAAAAATTTTATTGAACATTATTATCAAATGATCTTTAATAGGATTTCCTTGAATAAACGACTTTAGGCAGCATACTCCAGCAATAGTCTGAGATCATCTGTGAGTCCCACCTTCCCTAAAATGCTCTTCCATTGCCCGGATATCCTGATGAAATCTTCCACCCTGCTCCTCACTAAAATCGCCCAGATTTTTTGGGAATCGGTCTAAATGCGAGTGCAGGAAGTGGATTTTTACGCTCATGTTGCACTCTAGCTTTTGCAACTTAGATAGCATACACTCAACGAGCTTCGACATGGTCATCAGATTTATTGTTACCTAGAAAATTATTGATAGCCAAAACAAATGAGGTCTAGTCTTTGGATTCGACTTCAATCATTGATTTGACAGACAGGATCTTTCACGAGTTGCCTAATCTGTGGCCCATCAAAAATACCAGTTTTTAATTTTTCTGTGCTTAACCCTGGAGACTTGTGTGTAAGAAAATTGAATCCGGCACTTTTGTCAAGCGCCTTCACAAATTGTTTTATTTTGCCGAGTTTAATATGAAGTGGTGGAAGTATGATGCGGTCTCGGTTAACTAAAGGCACGTTTATACCATTTTTTGTGCCAACTTTCAGCTCTTCCCTCACTGGCCAAACCTTTTGTGACCAATAGTGCTGCTTTCGACGGCTGTCCCAGAGACACATAAAACAAGGGAACTTTGTGTACCCCCTTGCTGACCTTGAAGGAAGTTTACCATTTTTAAATCAACACAAATGACCCAGGTGTGGTCTTGATACTTAATTTGTATATACCTTAGAAATATTTGTGTATTCTACTTTCAAAGTCGTCGAATGTGAAATAGGAATGGATTGTTAGGACGTACTTGTTACCGTTATGGAGCAAAACACACTTTAAACTTCTTTTGCTGCTATCCATAAAAAGACTACAATCCCTGGGCTTGTAGTTTTTTAAACCCATCTGTTGCAAAACACCACCAACATCGTTACAAAAGACTAAATCCTTCTCTTAAGAAAAATACGGAAATAGATTCTTTTCTCGGGTACGATAAAAAGTGATGTTGTTTTCGGGAGTAAGCAATTTTTTTTCTTTTAAAGGATATGCTAAAATTTTCTGAAGATTCTTTCGGTAAGTTCAGATCCCTCACTAAGTCATTTAGTTCTTTCTGATTAAATGGTTAAGATTCTGAAATGCTACATTTTTAATCTGGATCAGAGTCATCACTTGATATATTTTGTCCGCGTTCACAGAGATTTGGATTATCAGAGGATTTAGATGTGCTTGGTTGTACCTCTCATGATTTTAATTGAGGTCGTTGAGCAGATGATATGTTAGGAAATGACCACTTACTTCGATTTCCAGGGTTAATTCCATTTATTTTTACAACGCAGAAGTAGCAGTCGTCATGATGGTTTTGAGGTTTTCGCCAAATCATGGGCGTTACGAACTTCACCGCATCTCTTTTCCCACTGGACCATAACCGTAGACACAGAACATATTTTTGGCAAACAATATGATAATAAATACGAATCGAGAAAACAACGATCTCCTCGACGATGTTATAATTGTGGAGACCTATCCCACGAATCGTTGTAGTGCCCTGACCGCGATGAAGGACACTTTCGAATGTGATTCATTTGGCCACAAAAGTAAGGATTGCCCGAAAAAGACACGTTCCATACCGAAAGTAAATTTTCATGATCTCAGAAGACCCGATGTATGTAACGATCTTAATATTATTTCAATTAAAATGAGTCCTTACAATTATAGAGGACTTTTAGATACAGGTTCGGACGTAAATTTGATCAGAAATTCTTGCGTAGCTGAAGATCTTGAACCTGAAAAATCGTCTATTTGTTTCGGCGGTATCGGAAAACATAAGTTTTTCACGACCGGCCATTTTTCACACGATTTGTCGACTTGTGGCGAAATTTATGACTCGATTTCTTTCTACGTTGTCGAAGACAATCTCATTTCTTTCGATGTAATTTTAGGAAAACCATTTAATACAACAGTAAAAAAGAACCACTGGAAGGTTTCAAATCATATGTTAATGAAATTTCACGTCTCTAACACAATAAAACCAATCGTTTACAACAGTCTGTTAGGAGGGGTGACGTCATCGTCCGATTAGTCATAGCAGCATAAAGTGACGTTAAATGAACAAACAAACATGCAATAAAAAAAAAAATTAAGTCAAGAATTAAACATTTGGTGATTATTCCGCAGGTTGTGGTTTCGAGTTGAGTCAGAACAAGTTTTAACTTTTAATCCGTTTCCCTTTTAATATTTTCCAAAAATACAAGTTATCATGAACTTTAATACGGAAAAGTGGACGTAATTATGAGAACTGTGTATACTACGGTAATCATTTCCTCTAGAAATAAACGTTCCAACAAACATCTATTTAATTGAGGTGTAAGTTAATTTCACGAGCCCTGTTATCTTCAGTAAATCTTGTCAATTTGTTGATAATTTAGCCGATCTATTCCAAGAATGAGTCCTCTCCTACGACTAGGTTAAGAATAATAATTTTACGTCCATAGAAAAAAATCCTCCCTCGACGCAAGCGATGGCACGAAGTCAAAGAAGAAGAAGAAAAAATCCAACAATAATCCACAATCCAAAAAAAAATCCATCCTGTCCAAATCCAATGTTTTGAACACCAATTTGACTTTAATCCATAGATGTTCAAGATAAGACTTGAGATGAGGATTACGTAACAACGTAAATAAACTTTACGTAATTGGATCAATTATTATTCCATTATCATTATTTCAATCAAAATTTATAACTTATTACATAATTTAATCAGTCTTTTGATTATATTCTATTAAAAAATTACGCCTATACGTCCTGAAAAATTTTCCAAACCCGAGCATGGAATCTTGACTCATGATCTGGTATTCCCAGGTTTCACCTTGAGGCTAGTATACTTCTATTACTTCAAGTTCATGTTACTGAAATTTATGCGTACGTTTCCACGAACTTCCTATATTCCAAAGAAACGATTTAGGAATTAATTATATCTCTACCTAGTATTGAATGTATTATTGACTTTACTAATTACTTGATTAGTGTGAGGTTTACCACATTGTTTTCCAGCAACGGCTCTGGTCCAAGTCGCGACCGCGTGCAATCGTGACCTAGGCACCCTCTAGTAGGCACGCGATTAAAATTGAACACTTACAGTTATACGAGGTGTTACAAAAAACGGCAAATACCGTAAGGAGGTGAACGTGCCCATGAAACTAAACAAATTTTGCTATGGGATCAATATAAAATGAAATTTTTTGAGACCCTAAGACGAGTCGCGGCGCCCCTTGAGAACCGGCACTCCTGTGCACTGCACACCCTGCACGTAAGGTAAAGCCGGCCCTGTTGTTTTCTCTGGAGGCTTAAGTATTAACTATTTCAATTTAAGATTAAGACCGGGTATCAAAACTAGATGATTAAAATAAATTCCCACATGTCACGTCAAATCGTCGTAAACCAACGATGTAGCCCTCCAGTGTCCTTTAATAACATCCTACTGATTCCTGTAGAACAGGTCCGATACTTAGGACTACATCTTGACGAACGTGTAACTTAAACGACGTGAGACTGCTCACCGTTACAGGTTGGTTCAACACTTACTAGACGAACGCTCTAATCCCCCAATTAAGTACAAAAGACTAATATAAATGATTAATGTATGACCTATTTGGACTTATCGAGTAGAGCTTTGGGGCTCCATTATGCCATAGAATTCCTCTAGTAACCGATCATTACAATCCGAAATCCTTCGTAAAATCTCAATGTTCCTTACTTTATTACTAATAAAGTAATCCATAATGACCTTGATGTCCCATTAGTTACTGATTAGGCACAAACTCAATATCAGTCCTTTCATGGCAAACTTTATTCCCACTCAAACCCACTAGTTTCAATATAGCTACCACTTCAATTCCCGATATTCCTCCGAGGCTACTGAAAAGAAGATGGCCCCGTGACCTTCTAAGTTGAATCTGTCATTTGAGTACTACAACTGGGTAGTTTCTCTAATTACCTTTATATCCCTTTATATACCATCCATAATATTTACTTGCTGTATTGGTACAGTATAGTTGTAAATAAATCAATTTAAAAAAATGTTCATAACATTGTTTACATCGTTTAATCAATGATACCTCTTTGACGTGTCTGCGTTAAATCGACTGCAATAATAGCAACGATAAGATCAGAAGGAATAGCAGTGATTCTCAGTCTTTTTAGAAATTAATAATAGAGGAAAACTAAGTCAGGACAAGATATAAAAAACGTTGATTTAGGATTTGTTCATAAATCCTCTTTAATTGTCTTTTAACTCCAATTATTATAGATTATAATAATATTTAGATTTACTTTTCAATGTATTACTGAAATACATGTTTTATGATCCGCTGTGTTCAAATATCTCACAAAATAAGTTGATTTTGATCAATCTAGTAAATCAATTTATATTTAAATGGTCTTAAATATGAATTAGACTTAAGTAGTCAGATAAGATATAAATCCAACATTTTTAAAACAGCTTCATATGGTAAAAAGTATACAGTAATAAAATTTCACACAATACTGTGTGAATAAATAGTAATTAATTTTTTTAAAAATATTATGCTTTGACCAACGAAGGGTCCTGGGCTCAGTACTTAAAGACGTTTCTTTATCTTAGCCAACGATTGTGCAAGAAGTGATTTATTCGAGATCAAGGACAAGTGTCTCTAGCATCTCTAGCATTACTACTTTGATGTATAACATAAAATATTTCTACAGATGCCTAATATATAATATATTTTCATAATTTTTTAACTTTGGGCATTTTTTTATCAATCAGTCATTCATTTTTATCAATCAGAATACAACTCGATTACGAGTCTTGGCTTCCTGTACCAGCTTCCACAAATTGTCTCGATGCTGTGCAGCCGCCATCCAACTCCTCACACCCAACATGGACCTAGCATCACCAGCCACACCATCACTCCATCGAAGCCGAGCTCTGCGGCTTGTTCAATATATCGCCTCTGTCATTATTTTCTTATTATTCTCGGCCATCCGAGCAACGTGCCCGGCCCATCTCGACCTATCGAGTTTCATGAAGTGGACCACATCTGATTCTTTAAATAAAACTTTGTGCTCCCCATTTGTTTTGCGTCTCCATACCTGATCCACCTTCACGGCTCCAAAGATTTTACACAGAATCTTCCTCGCAAACATTTTCGAATTCTGCTCACCAGCTTTAGAAACAGCCCACCTTTCTGATCCATATAGGAGAATTGGCCGGATAATTGTTTAGCATAGAAGAATTTTGGTGTTCCTAGTCAAAGCACGGCTCCTTAAGTATAAACTGAGGCCATAATACCAGCGGTTGGCGGCTAAGACTACGTTTTATTTCAGCTTGTCATGTGTTACGAGGGATCCGAGGTATACAAATTCAGAGACTTTCTCAATATATTAATTTCATTTTTTTTTATTACATTAATTAAAAATAATGTTTATATGAAGAACTGGGGGTATATACTTTTTCCATTATAACAATGTCTTACACTGTGTCCGTATGCATATTTCTCTGAGATTGTAAATCGACTTTTTTTAAATCGTTATCCGTAAGTAAACTTCCTCTTGTCCATTTTTTGGCCTTACAAGAATCATACAAAGAACTAGAAATGACAAAAAAAAAAGAAGTGAAATCTTAAATTATGAATGAATTGAGTTTATTATGATAATGTATATATCTGAATATATTTCAATTAAAATATATTTTTTAAAAATAATTTCACCATTAAAACGGATTTATTAAGATATATTATGTAATTAAAAACATTACGTTAATTAGAAGGAAATAAACTTCAAGTGTAATGTATTCAATTTCAAGTGTTCCGAAAGGCCCCTGCGAAATTTAATAGAATACAAATCATTATTTTAACAGATATTATTAATTTAAAAGACAGCATGATAAATGTTTATAATTTATTTTTAAAACCAACAACGTGCGGATTATCGTAATCCTATTGCCCATTAACCGATAACTTATTCTAACGACCTTTCGAAATTATCAAGTCGCCCTCCATCAAAATCTTGTTCCGTCAAAAAAACCTTGCCGTAAACAGAAGGTCATAAACAACCCGAAAATTTCCGATTTGTTTGTTATTATCTCTTGATTTTTTAAAAATTAATTCACCAGGTTTATATAAAAAAAAGTTAAGGAGAAAAAAAATGTTGCACGTGCTTCTTTGCCGGAATCCGGAAGGACTTTTGTTTCATACGAGACAATATCCGAAGAGGTTTGAAAAGAAGATCGAGGCGAGACCTTCTTGAATGACTTAAAGCAGAGAGTGAAAAGAGATATTGGAGGTCAAATTTCTTAAAAAGAGATACAATATGTACTAGAAAACGACGCTTCAACCCACATAGTCTTCAGGGCTGGATAGACAAGAAAAATATTATTAAAAAATATATATTTAAAGACACTTAAGCAATAATAACTTAGTATAATATTATTTATTACAGCCGCACTTCATGTGTCATTTAATAATTTGACTTAAAGTATTTTTTTATCTTAACTTGAAATATTTATCCACACCCTGACAGAGTTGACAATCATCGAATTTGGTAATAGAGTCAAAAGTTATTCAGTGCTTCTCAGACACGAGGAAGTAAAGTAGCTCTAGCAACAACTCTTCCTGGTCTCTACTTAGCCCCTTAATTCAGGAAAGGAGATCTCGTATCTAGCTCCTTTTTAGTCGTATCCTCTAATGGAATTGTGAGCTGTACCCACATCCCTCATTTTAATTGCACAACTCTTTATATGCATGTGTCATGTTGTGAGCGAAAGATGTTAGTCATGTGAATTAGCTGATAGTTGATTGTAAACTATCAAAAAACTATATTCGTAATTGGAATAAAGAACCATAGCCAAGCCGAGGGCTCGATGCCGGGAATCTGAACTTAATATAAGTAATTATCTATAACTAGCTTTTGCCAGCGACTTCGTCGCGAATTTTGTTATAACACATAAATTATTATGTTAATTGTTATTGGACCAAGGAATCACATTGTCCCATACAAACTTTGCCCCTCTTTTTCACCCTTAGGAGCAGAATTTCGGGAAATCGTTTCTTATAGGATGCCTACGTCAAACAAAGAACACACCTTCCAAGTTTCAGGTCTCTACGATCAGCGGTTTAGGCTGTGGGTTGATCCGTCAGTCAGTCATTCAAGACAAAGAATTTTATATGTATAGATAACAAAATTAATAACGTAAAAAAACAATTAAAAATCCTATCAGAACCATTTTCGACTTCTACGCGGACAAAGTCGCGGGCAAAAGCAAGTATTTAATTTCAAGTACAGTAATGATTATGTTGTTATCTATCAGCTATAAACAAAAATAATTGTACCGCTACAACTCAGTCTATGGTTAAGTACTGTAATGTTTCTAGGTCAACGTTTGTGCAGGGAGGTGATTAGCCGGAGATCATACCCAACCGCCAGGTTTCACCTCACTTTATAAAAACCCCAAAAGCCCAAGGAGGATCTGCATATCCCCTAGGGTCCATTTGTGGTTGTTAACAGCAGATTAAATAATTTATCTGACACCATCGGAATTGAACCCGGAACCTTGGATACTTTACTCACTGAACTAAATCGCTTCCTATCAACTATAATAATGCATATTTATGTAACTATACTAGTATATAGTATTATATAACTATTATTATCACTATAAGTTTAATTGAATCGCTTATTGCAGAAACCCCATAAGTCCAGGATTTCAAATTTTGGGGAAATTAATAAAAACTTCTCATTTCACAAAAAGCTGATATTTTTTTTTTGAAAATTTTTCTGAAAGTATAGAAAGGGTCCACACACAACAGGGGTATCCATATATTCACCGAGGTTGAAGAGAAGGGGTAGAAAAAATCCCAAACCCTATGCACTTAAGGGGTTGCTGCAATAAAATACATACTCAACCCTGTTTTAATATTTTATAGGTAATAATAAGTTAGTTAGGGACAAAAATTAACACAGCAGACTTTTTATAAACTAATTTATTGCTTTTATTTTTTTTTTACAAGTGATTTATTGTTCTTCGTATTCGGAATATTTCATGAACTTTCTGATCTTCCCCATCCTCCAATCGTCTGGCTCATCAACATTCAGATTTGCCACATTACGATTTTCAATCGGCATTGCAGTCACAGATTTCCTACGGCCTTTAGTTTATTTTCTCTCCGTCAGCATTTGAAGATAGACATCCTGAATATTTTTTATCTTCTATGGACTAAATTTTGGCAATAAGCTTATCACTCAAAATTTCAATTGTGATAAGCTTAAAACATTTGGCAGGGCATTTAATTTCATTGGGAATAGTTTTTTGACAAATCTTCTTACCGTTATAGTTTAGATATTCCTTGCCTTGAGTTCGAGATTCTTTTATGATGTTTCGTTTGTAAGTTTCTGGATGGACAACACCCTTTCTTCTTTTATTCGGAATTTCTTCGGTAGAATCTGATTGTAAAACACACAAACGAAAAAAATATAACTGGATAATCAAAATAACGAACAAACACAACATCAACGATCTAATGTAGGGTCAGTGGTACCAACACAATGATTTTAGCGCAGAAACCCGATGTGTGATGTTGCTTATGGGGTTTCTGCTCTAAACGAAAATTTTGTAGACCATATTGTCCCGTTTAAATGATAAGCACCTAGGGGGGTTCTACACACACCGAGTCGTTGAATTAAATTATACAAAAAAATAAAATAAAATGAATTTCGAAATTTTTGTCTCTTATGGTGTTTCTGCAATAAGCAATTCAATTAATAATTACACTAATAAATCAATGAGATTGATATAATTTTAAAATTTAAGATTGATGAGATTGTTTTTGTGAGTGCGTGCTTTTTATAGAAACATATAGATTATTATAAATCTATGAAGCATGGTCCTATGAGGATTCATATAAATATAATATAAATAAAATGACAATTGTTATGTAATTTAAAATAACTTAAATTACTGCCCCCCCTCAAATCGTCAAAGGTAATATTATTTAATATCAATTAAATATATATAAATATGTATATACATATATTTGATTTCTTGGCCTCCGGACACCCACTGGTAGAACGTTAACTAGATACGTTGCAATTTGTCATGATAATCGTATTTTCCAATATGCGTAATGTGTTTCTAGAATTTATTTTTTAATTACTGAAGCCAGTCTAGTGTCGTTGTATATTGTTAACATTGCCATAATAAGTTACAGTTAAATTCTCAGAGTTTGAAGTCGTTTATAATGCATGGTAAAAGACCCAGAATTGATCCTTGAGGTACTCCTACCATGGCGGAGAAATATTAAAGACAACAACACAATTAATTTGGACAAACAACTTGATTTAAACAGCTTGCTCAAGTTATGGGTTAGTTTTAATATTTTTTTTTGTAAAGATAAATTTTTTTGTGCTTTAAATTAATTTATGGGAGAAACAATGAAATATTATACCGCGTAATTCATAAGCAATTATTGAAAGATATAATAATAATAAACATCTAAAAGAAATGAACAATAAGAGTTATTTACTACGTTTCATCCTGATGTAATCATAACTCCCCAAATTATCATATTACATAAATTGATGTATGGTTTTTCAATTTTTATATTCACAACGAAGTTATGATGAAAGAATTTCCATCATCAACTATCTGATATGTTCACTTGGCGACGTCGACAGGAAACTCAAATAATGCTAAGACTAGAATAGACTTTCCTTATTGTCCCAAAACAAAAAAAAAAAGCTAACTAAAAACAAAGACGGTAAAATTTAAATATTGAGTTAGTGAGTGCACAAACGATGCCATTAATATGATTATTTTGAATTATTTGTATACCCTTGAGCTTAAGTGTATTTGCAGAATTTACTTAAATAAAAGGATTTTTTCCTCTTTTTCTGACAAATCATCATGGTCGTAGGAAGGACATCAAGGCCGGAGATGGATCCTATGGGATCTAGGACTCTCCTGGGGCGGGTGAGCGTGATCTGAGACAAATTACCTCCCTGAACAACCGTTGTCCAAGAAACAGTACAGTCTCTACCATGTACTAAACCTCAGACCCTTCACGAGTTGTAATGGTAAAGCTTTTTTCAGGTAGGGGCTGGTATATTTGGCCACACCAGAAAGAAAAAAAATCCTCATAGGTTAGGAGGAATAAAAGAAAATAGAAAAACCAAAAATCCATTCCTCTAAAACTTAAACAGCTCATGTACAAAATTTTAATACTCATTTTGGGAGTAGTTCAGTTTGTAGAGCCCTAAGTTGCTATGCTGAAGGTCTCTGGTTGAAATCCAGTTATGGCAGATAAATTATTTAATCTGTTCACAGCCACGGATAGACTTTGTGGGATCTTCAGACGCTCGTAAGGCTCACCCAGCTTCTAAATATAGGGTATCCTTAATTTGGAAAAAAACCTGGCGGTTGAGCGTGATCTTAGACAAATCATCTCTCCGCACAACCGTACACAGTATCTACCAAGTACTTAACTCAAGACTCTTCATAGGTTGTAATGGTATAGTTTTAAAAAAACAACGTATTTTATGGATGTTGAAAAAGTATTGCCTCCATACTTTTTACTAGAAATAATATTAAATATTGAAGTTAATATAGAAATAAAAGAAAATATAATGGTATAATATTATGCAATAATAAATCTATATTTTTTTGGTTAAAGTATGTTATATTATATATATATTTTTCATCAATTATTACATGCGTTTGTATTTTAAACAATAATCAAATGTTTTTAGAAGGAATTCTCTACGCTTTTTCCTGCTTGCATTTAGTGTATAAAATAGTTTTTAGCTATTTTAAAATCTTTCACATCTATACAATCCTGTTATAAAAAGCTAAAAACTTTTTGATTAGTGACTCACACTATGACTGGGAATTATATACTGAAGAGAGAGAAGGAGTAATATAAAGTAAATAGAAAGAATTAAGAAAAAAATAGATATTAATTTAATTTAAACTTCATGTACTGCAATATGTTATATTACTGTATTTATATATACTTTTTAACAATAAATACTGTTAAATTTTTAAGCATGGTACTGTCGAAAAGAAAGTAATCAATAGTCTTAACAAAGTATTCATTTTTTAGGAAGAGGAATGTGAGCCCCAAAGCTCCCTTTAAATCCGACAGTGTCAAAACCTTTTAAATCCCCGAAAACCCCTAAAATGTGTTTCGAGGTTTATAGAACAGATTTAAAATGCACCCCTGACCTCAATCCAGAACATATCTCTTTATTGTTTTTTAAATTTAAATATGCGAATAAAAAACGAAATTATTTCTATAGTGTCTATCTCCAAGAACAAAAGTGTCGTTTTTTTTACTGTTTATCTAAAACTAATCAAAAACATCGACTTGAATGCATAATTAGAAGACGTCCAGACAAGAAGCTCGGCGCCAATGATAAACTGATTTTTAATGAGTTTTTAAATATAAAAATATTCGACGTAAATTATCTCAAGATAGCCTGATGGTCAATCGTACATTCAACCCTAGAGGCGCCGTTGGATAAATATATAAAAAAAATTGAGGTAAACACAAACGGTTAGTGTGGAAAGTTCGGAACCAGGTCGAAATGCGCATTATTATTTAATTTACGATAAAGTATTTCAATAATAGAGAAAAAAATGAGATTACCTTGAAGTATTTTTTCTTTCATAGTTACCCTTCAAGATGGTCATGTACGTTTAATTTATAATTTCATGTCGAAAAATTATAATATTACACGTAAGTTTAGTGCATCACTATAGTAATTAATAGTTTAGTACATCATTTAGAAATTAATATCAATCAATCAAATAAAAAAAAAATGATCAACTGAAGTATAAATCATGAAGAAAGAAAAGAAATTAAAGAAACAAGAAGATTATTTATTGTTTATTTATATAGGTTATAAATAAAACCAAAACAAAAAAATACCTGTACCACTCCAACCCGTGAAGGGTTCTGGGGTTGAGTACTCCTTCGTAGACAACGGTAGTGCAGGGAGGTGATTTGTCCTAAATCACGGTCAACTACCAAATTTTTACCCTTTTATTTTGGGTACCCACATTATAGAGGCTGGGTGGCCATCTCTCATCTCCGACCACTAACAGATTAAATAAAAATCTTGCCAACCAGGATTTTCGGCATGTCAACTCAGTGCTCTACCACTGACCCACTCCGCTCCCTTTGAAGGATGAAGTATCAAAGTTCCAATTACAATGAAAATATTAACTTATTTTATTACATTGGTATTTGTTTTTCGTTAGGTTCCGGAGATGGCTTTTTATTAATTTATTTGTGTTTTTATAAAATAGAGAATGCTTTTTCAGAACTTTTAATTTAAAATGCATTTATATTTCATAATATTAAAACTAACAGTTTTATATAAAAAAAAAAAAAGCTGGATGGAAGAATCGAATTAAAATTAAAGTTAAAAATTAAATACAAAATTTTAAATTATTTAAATAGAAAATGCAAATAAAAACTCTAACTTTATCTAAAATACAATAACAAAAAAATTTAAATTTAGAATACAAATATATAAAATGAATGAATGGTCATTAATTTGTAGAAATAAATTAAAATAAAACCCTAATTAACATAGCCACGTAAACAGCTCTGAATTTAACATAATTAAGCTAAAAACCTTAAATCAGCGATGTTATTAATTTATTTAGGTTATTCCCACGTGTCAATTTTATTCATATAGACACGTAAAAAACAGTAAAAAGAAATTTCAGCTGGATAATACCATAAATAACAATAGAAAATTTTCCATACGCTTCACACTAAGCCCTTTTGTGGAAATTAACTGCATACAAAGTACACTGTGAATCACTGTTGTTTCTCAGGACTTTCAATTAAAATTAAAAAATAATAACAAAGACATAGCTGACACATAATCGTGCATAGAGTGTCTCAAATTATACGTTGAAAAAGTTTAATAAAAATTATAAATTTACCGAAACACAATACCATGAAAATGAAAACGGAATATTTTAATATTTAACTATGAATCATATTGATTAATTTAAAAAATCTAGTAAATTATTACACCATTGCTATACATAACATATATAAATAAGAGGCCCTTATACATACACCAAGAGGTATGTTGTTGACGATTTGACAGCAACGTAGAAAGAATATACTATTTTTGCAGAGAACCAAGATCTGATACATAGTTATGCGATTTTACAAAATTATGCTTCTATTTAATTTCTTCTGTCGTATATAATTCAATTTATTAAAAAAAAAAAAGAAGAAAACAATACTGTATTGTTTAATAATTTCAATATAAATGTCCACCCAACGAACTAATCCTATTTTTAAATTGTTAATAATTCATTGTTTAACGTTTTAACTGGTTAAATCTTTTAATGTTGATATTTTTTAAAGATTTTTGGTTCGAAGAAAGTAAAATTTTACGGATTTATATAGCTACATACTTTTATAATTTTATTGCATAATTTCAATGTCCACGACCTATTCCAATTAACAAATTGTCAATAATTATTAGAATTACATCATTCATAATTCAGTGCTTAAAGTTTTTATCGATTAAATCTTTTAAACACATTACTAGAAGATTTTTTGTTAAAAAAATTGTAGAAAATAAGATTCAGCGTTTCTCTAAATGGATTTTCTGCGTTTATATTAATATATTATGTAAATATATATAGTTAAAATAAATAATTGAAGCAAGGATAAAAATAATATTAATATTTATGATAATTCTATGTTTTTATTTTATTTTGGTGTATAATATATCATTAAAAAAAAAAATAAGTCAATCATGAATAAATAAATATCAATTTGTTGTTAATATTTTCTATGTTGGATTAATATTTTCTTAAATAATTCATTATTCCGTTCAAAGTGTATTTCTTTCATAACTTCAATTTCTCATGCAAGTTTTCTGTTTTTATTTTATTTACTTCGATAGAATGTTATTCCATTAAAAAAAAAAATTAACAATCTCAATGTCCGCTCAACTAAGAATTTGGGATACATTGCCCAACCTAATTATTTTATGGCATTATGAAGACTGATGTATTAATAAAGTTTATTTTATTATATTGTTATTTATATTATTTGTCTTTGAACTTCAAGGTTAAACGAAAGTATATTTATTTGGGTATCGGAAGTAGCCATTGTACGTAGTTATCGTAAAAAAGCCTACTCATCCTCCGGAGAAAGCTACATCTATAAAGCACGAGAGCCATTGATCCTCTTGTTCTGGTTGGTCTTCTTGCGAAAGGGCGACCCCTGCCGAGGGTGCCTCAGCAGGCGGAAGAGTGGCGGATCAATGGTAGGGGGAGGAGACTCCAAGGCACAGTCTGTTCTCGACGTCCAAACCGCAACCACACTCCAGGATAGCTACCTCCTCAGGTACGTAACGTCTTCCTTAGTCGTCTTCTATGTATCTTCCACAGGTCTTCGGTACATAATCTGGAGTCCTCTAGTAGAAAAGAAGAACGCTGGAATTATCTGTCCGTAAGCTTGTCATAAATTATTGTACAACCAGCCAAAAAAAAAAATTAAAAACAGACAGACAGTCGATAAGGGTATTGTCTCTGTAACCTCGAATTAAAAAATAAAACACTTCATTGATAAAGAAAAAAATTCTTTAATAAAAACAAAATAAATAATTACATTAATAAAATAATTAGTATTGAATAACAAAGATAGCGATTTTGGAAGTAAGGGAGTTGAGAGAGAGTCAATAAAGGTATCCTCACTGTGATCTAGAAAAAAAAATAACAGCCATAGTAAGCCCCCCCCCAAAATAAATAAATAAAATAAAATTATCTTTGGTAAAAATAAAAACAAATATTTTTAAATTAAATAATTTAAGCTTTATGTAATAATAATAAAGAAAATAATTAGTTTAAAATAATAAAGGTGACAGTTTTGGAATTTGATGGAACTTGAGAGGTAGTAAGCGTATCGTCACTGTAATCTCGAAAAAAAATGGCAACAGCCATACAAAGACTCACTCATTAAACAATAAAGAAATAAAAATAAAATTTGTTTAAGTGAAAAGCATAGCAAATATAATAAAACCATAAAGTATTTAGAATTGGATAATAAAGTTAAAGATTTTGGAAGTTAAGGACTTCATCGTCACTGTAATCTCGAATAGAAATAATGACAATAGCCATAGTAAGCTCAACCTTCAAAAAATAAAACAAAATAAAATTTTCTTTAGTAAAAATAAAAGAAAATATTATCATATAGTAATCAGTAACGAATAATAAAGATAGATGTTTTGGAAGTGAGGGACTTCCGTCAATAAGAGTATCGTTCTAGTAATCTCGAAAAAATAATAATGACAACAGCCATTATTAAATAATAATGACTCAATCATAAAAAAATAAATACAATAATAAAATTTAATTTGATAAAAAGTCAGAAAATGCCATATAATCATTAAATAATTGGTATTGGAAAATAAAGATAACGATTTTGGACGTAAGGCACTTAAAAGCAGTCAATATGGGTATCGTTACTGTAATCTTAAAAAAAATATAATGCCAATCACAATAGAAAACTTCAACCATAAAAAAAGAAAAGAAATTAATGGTTGATCATAAAATAATTTGCATTGAAAAATTAAGATAACGAATTTGTAAGTTAGAAATTGGACAGACAGTCGATAAAGATATTGTAACTGTAATGTCGAAAAAATAATAATATTAATAGCTCTGGAAATTTTTTCTGTAGTAAAAATAAAAGCAAGCATAAGCTTCCATAAAGTAAAACAATACGCGATGACACATAATTGATAATAACAACTTGAACCAACAAATTCCGACAATATTAACAATAGTCACGTTTTAAAAAAAATTGTATTCACTGTTTCCAATGCACACCTCTAATCCTGAATAATTTAACAAGACAAATAAATCAAATACAGTATTGGCTTCTTGAAAAATCAATGGAGTGTTATAAAAACTTGATTATTTCTTTGAGTTCTTTCTGTTTTATACTATTTAAAAATAAAATGGATTATTCATTTAATCGCTAGTTTAAAAAGTAATATTTACAACTATTGAAGCCAATTAAAGCATTGGAACTTAAACATGACTATCATACGACCCATGAAGACGATTAATTCCTTAATTACATGAAAAAAAATATTCTTAGAAAAAAAGGTTAACTGCTTACCGAAGAATCTTAAATTATTTAGGTGAATATGTAAGTCCAAACTCCCTTGAATGAATGAAGAGTTCAAAGTTTTTATGTGTTCGTGTCATATTTAAAAATATATCAAACAGAATTTTAACAATTAAAATATATTTTAATTAAGCAGTGGATGTGAAATTATTCCTCATTTATATATTTTTTTATTCCCACTTAAGGTTTTGATCAGAAAATGAATAAGTTATTTTCGTGCCATTAAAACGTGAAATAAAAAAAAAAATAAGGAAGGCCAGATAGTAACGTATTTAGACTATATAAAAATAATTAAATAATAATAAATATATATGCATTTACAAAAATATATTTAAAAAATTAAATATTATGTCCTAATTCGTTTAACAGCTGAATTAAATAATATATATATAAAAGAGTTTAATATTAAATACATATTACTGAAAAATAAAATATATTTATTAACATAATTTGATTATATTGTAAATATATTGTGAGGGATACGTAGGTGAGGTGGTTGCCCGGAGACTTTAACGCCACATTTGAAATCCTTTCACCAATCACTTCTTATCTAATGCATATTACTGAATCTCTCGCAACAATTCTTTCTTTTCTTCCTCTTTCCCGGTACATATAAATACACTATTTATATACATATACATATTGTTATGTATTTTTATCGCCTTGCTTTTTCAGAATGAAAACTCCAAACTTTACATATTTAAATCTATCACCCACTTTTGAACAGTGGTTGCTTGATACAGTTTATACACTACAACTATACTGAGTGATGTGTAACACATTTAGTCGTTAATTTGTAACTAGAATATCTGCATTAATATTGTATTTTTAATCTTTCTCTAATTTTAATTTTTTATTATAATAGGTATAATTTAAATTTTATACTTATAATACCCATCAGAAGTAATAGATAAATTACTGTTAATTTTCTTCACATTTAACGATATCATTTTTTATAATGCTTAATTCTTGTTATTTTAATTTAGTTTTGTATATATTGTATCATTCTTATAACGTAGCCCATTATAATTTTATAAACATGTGTTGTTCTCAAGGGACCTGGTCCCAGAATAAAATTATTTTTCTATTCTATTCTAATTTTATGTGTGATTTAATATAACTCACTAAACAGCATGTATTACAGAAAAATTAAGTCTCGGAACGTCGCTAAAATATATTTTTATATTTATTGACGTAATCACATATATACGTATATTTTAATTTCTTCTAAAACAGTTCACTAAATTCTGGTATAAGTGCTTATACTGGTGTTCATTAATACGACATTAAAAAAAAAATGTAGTAAATTAAATTTTCAGTGAAATTAAAACGTCATGTGTAATCAAAAACCAAAACAACATTTAAAAAAAAAATTTGCATAAATTAGTCAGGATTTCTTACATAATTATTCATTTGTTAAATGTTTCAAAGCTTCAAATTAAGTATAAACCGTAACATTAAATATAAATAAAAATACAAATACATTTATAATGTAAAAATACTAAATGTTTAAATAAAAGCATAAAAAAATTAAGTTAAAGACTACACGAAAATTCCGCAAAATTATAAACGGGTGTACACATGTGATTTTAGCAATTATTGTATAAATCTGCTTGTTAATTATTCAGTTAAGGGCAAAATGAGAAACAAAAAATCGAGTTACATCAAAGTGTTTTAAAATTTTTTTTAACACATATCAGCAATAATTAATTTTAAAATAATAATAATATTCACACTGATATATATTTTATTTTATCAATCTTTACTTATGAAACCAAATTTGGTTTAGTATCAAATTTGAAATCAAACCAAATCTGAACAATTTAAAGAGTAACTTTATGATATTTATAGTTACTGTGTTTATGTTTTTTTAGTGTGGCCGGTTTCGGTTAAGAAATAATAGCATAGTTTTTCCTAACAATTTATTAATTATTAACACTTTGTGATTATTAGGTCTTTAAAATTAAAATATCGGAGAATAAATGAGCGAATTATAGCAATTAATGGGCGGCATAGATTACATTTAATTACTATTATTTCCTGTCTTGAAATAGCAGGAATTTTCAAGACAGATATTTCTGATTGACTGGTGACATAAGTGACGATTGGCAATACCTTAACGTTTAGTATTGCATAAAGTGTATTTGTATTTGTAATTATATACGCAGTGACAAAGGGACTAAGATTTTCAAGTTCGTTTTATTTTTTACATTCATTAAAATCTCAAGTCAAACTTACGCTTTAGAGCTTTCTAAAAAATAATTTTGAGAACTGACGACTTTATTTGGTTTTAAATTTTTATATTTTAAAGGGGAAACCCAGCACTCCTGTACCAAACCTGTTCATTCAATAAGCACTACGTTGTCATGGAAAAACCTGTGTTTTTATAATGTTGCGCAAACGGTCCAAAGATTTTGATGCTTATGTCGTATTTAACGGCTATGTATAAATAAAAGTATGTATATATAAATAAGTTTTTATATATGAATATATGAATGAATTTTATATATGAATAAGTATTTATACAAGTATGTAAAAATTTATAAGTTTAATATTTAAGTGTGATAGGTATTATCAAGTTTCTGAGGGCAACAATAGCCATTAACAGTTTTTTACAGCTAAAAATAAACAACAAAGATATTGAAGAAACTAGTAGTTTCCATAAAAAAACCTTAACTTATTTCAATAATATAATTAATATACCAGGGTAATTAATATAATAATTAATAACCGATAGTTTGACTAATTTAAATCCATTGATGGAAAATTTTCAGTTTGATTAAATGGAAAAAGTTGTATAGTATTTTAAAAATAATTTTTTGCTTGAGAATGACAGAATTTTTTTTTAACTCGATCGTTTCACCCTGGGCAAACGTGTACATAATACATAAATATTTATATTTATTTTTTGTTCTTTTGATGGTGATTACTTTTATTTTGAATATAAAGTATTTGTCCTGGCCGGGATTCGAACCCGGGTCGTCTGTATCTTTAGTGCAGTGCTCGAAGCTACTGAGCTAACAGGGATCGTTAGCCTAGCCAGACAAATCCATTCTCTTCACCGAGATATATATATCCCCATGTTCTCGCAATTTTTGCGATGTATGCATGGGGAACTTTTTATTATATAGATGTATATCCGGGGATTCGAGCCCGGGTCGTCTGCATCTATAGTGCAGTTCTCTTCAAAATAAAAATATTTAAAAACAATAACCATCGAAAGAACAATAAATTACAAATATAAAATTGACGTAAGTCAACAAGATCCCAATTAAAGTTATGTTCAATGAACATTCTTCTCCGTGTATACATCGCAAAAATTGGGAGAACACCGGGATATAGGATCGGTGAAGAGAATGGATTTGTCTGGCTTGGATACGACCCTTGGTAGCTCAGTGGTTTAGAGCACTGTACGTGAGATGGAGACGACCCGGGTTCGAATCCCGGCCAGGCAAAATATTTTCTCTTCAAAATAAAAATATTTAAAAATAAACATGTACAATGTAATTATTTTTAAAATTTCTTTTATTGTTTTTAAACCTATCGATTTTATTAGTTAGGAGATTTTTTTACTTCAATGTTTTTGAGAAAATCGTAAATAGTATTTCAATTTAATACATGTTCGATGTTTTTACCACATCCGATCTCACCATGAACTGAAAGTACGGAAAACTATGCCTCTATTTTCGAAAGTCTATGAAAAGATAAGTATTTCGATGATGAAATGGTGTTTTTTTCTCGAAACGCCATACCGTTGGCCAAAAAGACGAATGATTATTAAAACGTTAAATTTATCTCGAATTAGTTAAATTGCAAAAACGTTTTAAAACAATAAGCAGCTTCTTATGAGGAAAATGGACTTAAGAAGTGTGCCGAAGACTACTAAGAAGTAACAGTAGCCGATAATTTGTTTATTTATTTATTTTGTTTAACGGCATGAGACCGCTTAACGCCTTAATGATAATTTTTGCCCATGATGTTTTTAAGTATTATTTTTTATATTACTGCTGTTGTAAAATAATTTGATTAATTCAACTTTTTAAGTATTATTAATTTTTGAGAAGCGAGGGATGTTTGACTGGATGATGTAAGGAAGAAAATGGTTGGGGGTGCAATCAAATAAAACACTAAATAAGTGGATACTTATTTAATTAATTAAGTATCCACTTATTTAGTGTTTTATTTGACTGCACCCCCAACCATTTTCTTCCTTATTATTAATTTTAATTAGTTGAGCTGGAAGTTGAAGTTGATATTGATTAAAACACCTCTTAACTCAATAGCTAGCAGTGAAACAGTATAGTCTCTACCATGTACTGAACCAGAGAATACTGGTACCTCTACAGCCCTTAAAGGGGGCTGTAGAGGTACCAGTATTTTTTTATAGTCATAAATGACCGAGATGCGGGTGACTTACTTCGATTAGTAGATTACTAAGGTCATCCTTATTGCGGAATGTTCGTCTACTGTAATATTCTTTACTATTTTTAATGACTTTATTGATGATTGCTATTAACAAAAATGAAAAAAAAATCTATTGACATGTTCATTGTTTTCCATCTATTGTTATCATTAAATACTCATTAAGCGCCATGTAAAACTAACTAATTAATTCCGTTAGCATTATTTACCTAGGATAATTGGTTACGGAAATATATGTGATTGATACTACGGGCGTAATATCAAAGCACTAGGTTCGTCTATTAATGATTTAAAATGATTTTTTTTTTCGCTATTTGAATTTCTAATCAATGGTTGAGCATTAAAATTTTGTTTCTTGCGTCGTGAAAGATTTCGAGGAAAGCTTCGAGGTACATTGTAACTAATGTGTATAAATAGTTTAGGGCCTTATGGAGCGGAGTGGCTCAGTGGTAGAGCACTGAGTTGCCATGCCGAAAATTCTGGTTCAAATCCGCTGCAGGCAGGACTTTTATTTAGTCTGTTTGCGGCCGGAGATGGATCATATGGGATCTAGGGTATGAAATGTTATAAAAATAGGTTACCCAAATTAAGGGGGTAAGATCTGGCGGTTGAACGTGATCTAGGACAAATCACCTCCCTGCAGAACCGTTGTCCATGAAACAGTATCTACCATGTTTCTACCGTTTACGGGTTATAGTGGTACAGGTTCTTTTCTTCTTTTTTTTTTTTTTAGCGCCTTATAGTTTGGTTATTAATTATTATTGGTCGTTTATAAAAGGGTAACTTTTATTTAATCACTTTTTTAGTATTCTGAAAAGGTTTAAGTATAATGAAATCCCCCACCCAAATCGAAAAGGAAATAATTATATACTATTATATAAAAACATTTTTTCGAGTTTTAATAAATTTAAAAATAATCAATAACTCCTGTGCTGTGCAGGTAGTATTCTCTAAATTTGCGATCTAGAAAAGGAATATTGTTAAGAGTATAGACCAAATTATTGGACAGGAAATAACCACACCATACCATAAAAAACAAAAAAGTGCCTAACAAAAAAATGTGCAAAATAAAAATTGTATATATATAAAACCATTGTTGGTTGGTATTGAAACATATTCTCTTTTATCTTGCTTAAATAACCTTTAATGGGAGCGGGGTGTTCCAGTGCGTGAGACAACTGTGGGACAAACCTGTCGGTACCATGTTCGAAACCGGTTGTCGTGGATAAATCATTTTCTCTGTTATCAGTCCTGGTTCTGTTGTCATTTTAATGATGAGGTAGATAATTAAACTATTCCATTATGAGCTAATGTATTCGAATTTGAATCAAATGATCTTTAATAATAAGAAAAGATAATAATTTTGGTCATTATTTCTACAATATAAGAAATAAAAAATCCCGAGTAAATTGTTGATTTGATCCTGAGAGGTCAGTAAGAAAACCTTTCTCAATGTGATCCTTCCTGGAAAATATTCCCTGTGGTTCACTCATTCTCTTTAATGTGGGCACCCCTAATTAGAGAAAACATGATGGTTGAGTATGGTCTGACCCAAGTAATAAACCTAAGACATTTCATGAGAGTTGTAGCGGGGATGTATTCATGTTTAAATAATTTTTTAACAAGAAATTTTTTTTTTTTCCAAAGTGGAAACTTTACTAAGTACTATAAGAATTTTTATAAATTTTTTGATTAAATTAAATAATAGTAAATAAATCACACCCCACCCCCAAAAAAAAAAATCAAGAAGGAAATAATTATATTATATACCAATATATAATTATATATTTTTTATAAAATTAAATAAATTTTCATTCTACCATTTTTATTTATTGTTAAATATAACATTCGCTAGACTTTTTACAACTTGGTTATTGGCAAGAACTTTAATTCAATTAAATTACACTTTGATATGTTAAAACCTTTCAACAAATTTTAATTCATTAGTCCCGGCCCTGGAAAAATCTTTTCTCTTCAAAATAAAATATTTAAAATAACTAAACTTTTAAAAAAAATGGATTTATATACGCCTTATAAACAATTTTTATTAATATCTACTAAAAAGGTGCACTTCATCGTTCCAAAACATCTGTTTTCAGGGTTTGAGGTATGCACAATAGATTCAAAATCTACAAAAAACCAATTTGATCTTGGAACCCCAACCCGGAAATTTCGAACACCAAATTTATAAGACTTTAATTTATATATGTTTGAGAAAAGATGTAAGAGGAGAATGACGTAAAAAAGTAAATAAACACGAGAGATTAATCCAACGTCATTAAAATTTATAACTCATTACATGATTTAATGAGTCATTGGATGATATTCTATTCAAAAATTACGCCGTTAAGTCCTGAAGAATTTTCCATGCCCGATCGTGGAATTTTGATGAGAATTACAATCGGGTATTCCCAGGTTCCTACTTTACATACTTAGCTAATTACTTGTCTATGTTCATGGTACTGAAATTTATCCGTACGTTTCCACGAACTTCCAATATTGGAAGAAACCATTTCGGAATAATTTTAAAATTTTGTAGTATTGAATGGGAATTTTACTGACTGAACTTATTATTTGATTAGCATGAAGTTTACTATATACTTTTCAACATATTTTTTAAATAATTTATATATATATATATATATATATATATATATATTGGGTTTTACTTATCTTGACTGATGTGGAAATATTATGTTTTGGTTCTTGAGTTTCAGTCAGTTATTTTAACTTCTTTAGGCGACGTTTCGATAATAGGTGTGCTATTTAATGTTTTTACTAAAAGCTCATTTTTTCACTGTCAGGGCATGAATATGAGACTAACCTCGAAGTCGCCTAAAGAAGTTGAAATAACTGACTGAAACTCAAGAACCAAAACATAATATATATATATATATATATATATAATAAATTAGTATGAGAATTGATAAATAAAATAAATTTATTTTTCATATCACTAGCGAAGACCCTATGCTTCATTGTATACTTGTTTAAATCACACGAACTCCAATTTTTTAAAATTGAAAGTACAAAAAAAAAATTTTTTCTTCCCAATTAATTAAATTTTTTATGACCCCCATTTATTATAACACCTATATATATATATATATATATATATATATATATATATATATATATATATATACTAAAATATTAGACGGTGATCCCTAAAAACTTTTTTATATAATATAGAAAAATAACGGATTGAGTTTAAAAATTCGATAACTAGACTTTTCAATAATTCTGTACTTCACTAATGGTTATTAACGGACAAGAAACTGCTCACCGTTTCAGGCAAATTAACCACTTAGTAAACAAACGCTTTAAGCTCCCAATTAATTACAAAAGACTCATATACATGACCTATTATAAGACCTGTTTGGACTTGTGGAGTATTTAGCGTACTACCAATGGCTAGTGTTACTACTTGTCTTTATATAATGTTTTTTGTATATCTTTAATCCTGCTTACTTGTGCATTATTATTACTATTATTATTATACAGTTGTAAATTTCAATAAATTGTTTTTTTTTAATTCTATAAAGCTGATAGTACTTTGATATACTTGTGAAAACTAGAAATAAGTTGAATATTAGTAGGAACTGTATGGCTGCTCTGATTACGAAGTGATTAAGAAGCCTAATTAACAACTTTAAGCAATTCAAAGTATATATTAAAGTATTGAGTGACCTTGCTTGTTCAACGCCTGATTCTATGAAATGTCCATTCCAGGCCATGGACGTTTTGATATCACAAGTGATTTATTATTTCATCCATATAACTATATTAGCTCAAGATTTAATTTATTTAATTATTAATAGTGAATATTGACGATTTTAATGGGCGATATTTCTTAGAAATGTTCATGAATTGATTTATAATGAGGCAAAAGTTAGCGCTTTTTTTATTTAATTCGGTTTTTACTAATCATTTAAATAAAATAATCAGAATAATGAAATATTTTAATTTAATATTTTTCAAACATTACTCGATTCCTTATTTCCACAAGTTTTTTTGTCATCCTGTCAAATTAAAAATTGTCCTCCAATTAATATATTTTACATGTTTTAGAATTTTACGCTTCATATTACATATTGACCGTTATGTTTATGTAACCAGAAAATAGTAGCTTTAATTATAAGAAATAATTGAATAGATGAAACAATATAATCTTATTTAAAAAGTCGTTGAAGGTAACGGGGAGGGACGAAAAACCAAATCATTGTTACATATAACTATTTCTTTTATTTATTGAAATAAGGATTTCATAACAATTAATTGGAGTCCAAAAAGAATTTTTTTTTTTTAAAGTTATTTATTGATCGACACTTTATGCTGATATGGCTATGATAATAAAGTGGGAATCCTAAATTTTGCCTATCCAGGTAGAATTAGGATATTGATCTTCAACGAGCACCTGACATCGTACAGGCTAGTGACCCCCATTTTACGTCCTTTCCGAAGGACGGCATAACCAAAGACTATTTTTTATCAAGTAATGAGCTAAGTAAGACTTGTTAGGTCCGGGATCCAGTTTTTTAAAAATAATTTAATTTCAAAAAAGTAAAATTATATAATTTATTTATGTTAATTATAACTATCACGGTTTTAATTATTAGATATCAGTTATCTTAATTTACTGGAGACACAATTCTGATCCATATCATACGACTTACGGTACGTAGGAATACTGCACCTTTCCAGTATTAATTTTGTTATCATTACTATTTATAATGAATCTACGTCAACAGCGTTCGAAGATTAAATGATCTAATAGCTATATGAATTAAATAGTTCATGGTAATTTTTTTATTTACTCAGAATCAATTAAGTTTTCAGACGCTTATCTCTGAAGAAAAGTACATTGTGTTTTTTCAATTATGGCGATTATGTAACCACCATCCGACAATGGTTAGATAAACCACACTGTTATACTTATTTTTGGTTATATGTAAAGTATTAATAATTCTTTAGTTAATAACTGTAATTTTTTAAATTTTGTTGGTTAAAAATATCCAAAATTATCTCTTTATTGTATAAAAAAAGGTTAAATACGTGTAATAAATTTAATAGGCTTTAATATAGAACAACCTGAAAGAGCTAATTAGGCCTAGCTGTTTTAAGGAAAATGACACAAAGCTCTCTCTCTCCACCCCTTCAATCAATTCGTCTTTATGTTGTTAATATTTTAAGGGAGTAGCAAATGATTGTTATTTGCGAACATCTATTTAATTCCTGATTCGTTTAGGTATAAATTAAAGGTATCTCTTCCACAGGTTGTCGCTTTGAGTTAAGTCAACAAAAGTTATAACACTTCATTAGTTTCTTTTTTAATCTTGATAATATAATTAATAATTAATAAAATTAAAACATTCGTGAGTTCTAATATGAAAAAAGAGTTTAGTAATGGGAAATGTCTATATTTCTGTAATCATTCCATCATGAATTAACGTTTCAACTACCATTTCGAACTAATCAACTATACTTATGATTATTAATTACTTTAATATATTAAGAAATCATATATCTATATTTTTTGAAATGTTCATTTCTTGAAGAAATGATTACTGAATTATATATATTTCCCATGACTTACTCTCTTATTTCCATACTAAAACTCATATGAAAGAGGAGATTATTTAAAAGGAAACAAATGAAATGTTAAAACTTGCTGTGACTTAACTCTTAGTAACAACCTGCGGAACTGATACCTAATTAAATATATAAAATTAATCGTACCAAAATTTACTGAATCCAGAAATATTTAATATTTTAAATACATCGCCTTCATTCTATTTATTTATGTATATTGTTCTTTGATTTATTTATTTTTTTTACTTTTTCTGCTTTTATTTATTTTTATATTTAAAAATATTCCAAAACAGATACTAGAAGATTGTCGACTGAAGTTTGTATAGTGTGAAAAGTCTCTCTCTACTAGTTTTAAAAAAGGTTCCGATTTATATAAATATGTAAGGTGAGGTAAAATAGAAATGGACCATAAAATATTGTATTTAACAGAAGAAGAACCCCAAGAGCGCGTTTGAGAAAGAAAGATCGGAACAATAGGGGTTGATCAGATGTAGGCGGACAGTTTTCCTCCGTCGTATTTCATAGAATAAAGTCTGCGATATGGCGTCCTTCGGACGGGTCGTTAAAGGGGGTCCCGTGCTAATAATCTCTATCCTAATTTAACTTGAATAGGCGAAATTCGGAGTTTCCACAGTAGCATCGTCTAATAAGTTATAGCAGCATAAAAGTGATGTTAAATAAACAACCAAACAAGGCGGTGATATTAGTCATGTATCATCAGACGTTATTTTTAAATACATATAAATTAGGTAAAATACGTATTCGAATGAATGCGAATTTCTAAGATCAACACCTAAATTAAAATTATTCCGTGTCTTTTTGGAAAAGGTATTTCAGAAATGAAAATTTATAATTTAAAACCATCAAATTAACATAAATAAGATCCTAGTTGTTATCAGATACGGTAGCAATTAAAGACATCTCGGACGACCAAAAAATCCGGAAGTTAAAAAAACCAACAAGGATATGGACCAACACAACGGCCTCAAGCCTTAATTTAAAACATAACTTAAATCATTAACAGGCAATATCGGATGTATTAATCTCGTCCAAACAGGGAAAAAATACGTTATTGAAAACGTGCTCTGAAAACAGGACTTGGATCTACTTACGCAAGGTTTTTCTGTTGCAGTATTCAGGGTTATTCCGATAAAAAAGTAAATTTGTATCTATAATTCTTGTGTTCTTGTTAGGTGGGAAACTTAAACTGAAACCTCAATGGCGTACGTCTCAATAATATGAACAAAAGCTTCCGACGTGTAATATATCTATAAGATTGCAGTGCTGTGCTTTTAGACAAAATTATTGGGCAGAAACTGACCGAAAAGCATACCATAAATAACAAAAAATTATTCCGCAGGCCGCTTCGAGTTGAGTCACAAGTTTTCACTTTTCATCCGCATCCCTTTTAATATTTTCCAAAAATACAAGTCATCACGAGTTTTTTTTTTCTCTAAGGGTTTCCTCAGATTGAGGTTCCCTTCAACCAAAAATTTCCTTTAATTCCTGTTTTCACTTTTTTCTGTCTTGTATATCTTCCTCCCTCAGACCATGGCCGTACATACTTTTCTCAATGCCTTCTAACCATCTTTTTCGAGGTCTTCCTCGCCGTTTCCTCCCTTCGGCACTTCAATTGAGAATTAAGTTGGACAATCTTTCTTCCTTCATTCTTCTTAGACGCCCATACCATTCCAATCTTTTTTTCTCCATTAAAAATTAATTCCATGAGTTTTAATATGGAAAAGAAAATGTATTTATGGGGAATGTGTATACTTCGGTAATCATTTCGTCTGGAAATGAACGTTTCAACTAACATATATCATCTATACTTCGAATTGTTTCTAAAAACATTTATTTCTTGATGAAATGATAACCGAAATCTATTCATTACCCATAATTATATTATATTTTCCATACTTAAGATCACGATAACTTGTATTTTTGGAAAATATTAAAAATCAAACGAATAAACTGTTAAAACTTCTTGTAATGTAAGTTTACGAATATTTTAAGTGACTTGTTTATACAAAAAAATTATAAAATAAAAAAATAGTTTTGTATTGGCAGGACGAGGTTTTTTCTAATCGTTCTTATTATTTGTTACATAAGGACAGATTTTTCTTTCCAACGAAAATACATTTGGTATCCCAGATTTTTAAAATATATTTTTTATTGTAAATAATAATTGATAACTATCATATTCAAATTTTTTCATGAGTACAGGTAAACATATATAGAATAACTGCTTAACTTAATAAATAGAAATTTCGTGCATAAATTGTTTCATGTATTTAAAAAGAAATTTATGAAACATAATATTTTTATCTTTTGGAACAATTTACTTGATATTTGATTTTTTATTCTAGAAATAAAACTTTCAAGGAAAAAACACAATTATATTATGTGACACATTCTATTGATAACTATTGGATAATTATATGTTTCTTCCATAAGAATATGAACTATACATATAATGATTTCAATATTTAAATACAAATGGAAAACGAATTTTCATTTAGGTTAGTAAGTACTTTGCTTAGTATCTTTAGTATGAACTTTGCTTAGTATCTTTAGCTGCCCGAAGCGTCTGAAATGTAGGCCGAGGCGTAGGCGGGAGGATTGCGTTAAGAGTGATCCAGCGGATTTGGGTTCGGGTAGTGGTCCATGGAAGTTTGTAATTAGAGACTGGTTATATCGGCATCGAGCCTTCGGGTTCGCTACATCTTATTTTTACTTTGCATTTTTCTAAAAAAAAAGTTTTTAATATAAAACATTAAAGAAGTTTGGGAAATAATGAATTGAAATTGGGTCATTAGCTAATAAGATTAATATTTTTTGGGGGGATCAACTGTATTGCCAGATCCCGCAATCTATCAACTTTATATATTACAGGGTATAACAATTTAATAAATCAAAAGTAATCAAATAATTGAAATAAACAGAAAATTGTTAAGGGTTACGTTATATACTGCGCAAATATGAATAGGGTTATTGCTAAGTTATTAGTATTTACTTTATCTAGCATTTATATTATTATAAATTTAATAACTACATTAATATTTAATGTAATATAATTTATAATAAATATTAATGCTTTTTATAATAAAAATAATATTAAAATGCTAGGCAAATTAAATACAACAAAATTAGTGCTATCCCTATTCATTTTTACGCAGTTTTTTGTAAAATCATAAATATTTATAATTTATTTTTATTTATTGTTCTTTTGATGGTGATTATTTTTAAATATTTTTATTTTGAAGAGAAATATTTGTCCTTGCCGGGATTCGAACCCGGGTCGTCTGCATTTCTAGTGCATTGCTCTAAACCACTGAGCTACCAGGGGTCGCATCCAAGCCAGACAAATACATTCTCTTTACCGATCCTATATCCCCGTGTTATCGCAACGACCCGGGTTCGAATCCCGGCCAGGACAAATCTTTTCTCTTCAAAATAAAAATATTTAAAAATAATCACCATCAAAATAATAATAAATTATAGATATAAAATTGACCTAAGTCAACAAGATCCAAATTAAAGTAATATTCAATGAACATTCTTCCCCGTTTATACATCGCGAAAATTGCGAGAACACGGGGATATAGGATTGGTGAAGAGATTATGGCTTGGATGCGACCCCTGGAAGCTCAGTGGTTTAGAGCACTGCACTAGAGATGCAGACGAGCCGGGTTCGAATCCCGGCCAGGACAAATCTTTTCGCTTCAAAATAAAAATATTTAAAAATAATCATAAATATTTATAATATTTAAATTCAGTTATTTTACTCTCCTTAATGCTCCTATAAGTAGAGGTCAAAGAAGGACTGGAGAATCCTGCATATTTTTCTCAGACGTGTGACTGATAATAGAAGCTAATGGAGGTTGGGTAAGGACACAATATTACGTATAATCAACACGGAATTGCTTAGATTGAGTTAATCTTTTTATAATTAGTTCGAGAAATGAGTCATGTCACGATTCATACAAATTAAAAAAAAAATTTCCGTATATATTATCGAGGCGTCAACTAGAAACAAAAAAAAAAGTTCATTCGTAGACGAAAAAAAGAAGTTCCCAGAGGTTAAGTTAAAAAAAAGGAACATTAAATATGTTAGTGAAATAGGCGAACAGTAGTCATGTACATATTCAACTTATTAATGCTCAACTAGGGATGACAATATTTTTTATTTTGTTAAGTAAAATTTTGAAAAATTTGTTTGGATTTTTATGAAGGCTTATATTTAATATGATTATAATAAGATGCGTTATTAGTACACCCGATTATTTGAAAATATAGAGGAGATACGCAATTGTTTATTTAATGTCACTTTTATGCTAATCTCTCTGATCGTACTATGCTACAGTGGGAGTCCTAAACTTTACCAATCCAGTTTTAATTATGGTAGGGATCTTTAACGAGTACCTGAAACATCACAGACTCGGGATTGCCATTTTACATCCTCTCTGAAGGACGGCATTAGTAAAGTTTTTTTTATGCCTTTAAAAAATCCTAACACTTGACCTTAAGGTTATTTAAGATCGTTGTACTAGCCACTAAACCACAGGCGACCCCTATACAATAAAGTTCAGGAACACTTGTCCTATAAAATGAGGAATAAACAAGAAACTGATGTACAAGAGAAATTTATTCTTTAATCAAGTCTTTTACGTTATGGAATTTAAAAATCTGTAACAACCGCAGAAAATGTTTTCCTTATTTTTTTCTGGCTCCTTACTCCTTTGAATTAAGGATTGGAGTGATTTTTTGGACGATATATATTTATTTATTTTTATTGAATAAACTATTAGTTGATCTTATAAATATAGAGAAGAAAATGTTCCAGGTGGAGGTCAAAATAGCTTATCATTGTTTAAGGAATTATTTTTCGACCTCCATCCGGACCATTTTCTTCTCGATGTCGAGATTGGTTCAATTTAAGCTAACGATGGCTCCTGGACCATTAAAGGCAACAACTGAAAGGAATAACCTCTAAATAGGATATAAGGGACGTGCCAAGATCTGCCCCTGCGATGGAATCGGAGGATAGAGGACGTCTGAAGAAGTATGGAGGTCAAGTGAGAGGTTTTCGAGGAAGCTGTGGTGGAAAGTGGTGATGTAACGCGTCGGTATCTTCTTCGTAGCCTTCAATCGGTTACTGTGCCCGTCTGTCTACGTCCCTTATATCTTGAAATAAATCAGGTATTAATTTGACCAATAACGATAATTGTTGAGATAACAAATTAATATTATTATCTACGTACATGAAATGTAGAGATGAACTAGTAAACTTGTTTGGGCTTAGTAACGAAAGAATTACTGAACAGTTAAGAAGCCCCGACCCGACTGTAAACGTCCGAGGCGTCGTTGGAAGGATTGCGTTAAGAGTGATCTATCTATTTTTAAAGGCGATTTGGGGTTCTTGGATGGAAGTTTTTGGGCAAGGATTGGAGATATCGGGATAGAGCTTTCGTGTTCGCTAAGCCATATTCTTTTATATATATATATATATATATATATATATATATATATATATATATATATATATATATATAAGCTGATTTGAATACATTTCGACATGATAGTTCCATAAGGATATGTTATATTTTTTATAAATATTTATAGACAGTCTACGGCACGTCTGATGTATCCGTACGCTCAGCACTAGTAAATTATCTTCTACCAACAGATAAAATAAATACAATATAAAAGAATAAATAGATCGCTCAGATTGGGAATATATATAATCTATTCGATATTTAAGGCGATTTCTTTTAAATAATTAATTATTTCGGTAATACAGTTGTTATTATAAAACGATGTAACATGGCGGAGAAGGCGAAACGAAGATTTGCACCATCAACACACGAAAATCACAGATACCATACGCAAAATACGAATGAAGTTTGATAGACACATCATCGGAATGAACAAAGAAAATTCTAGAATAAGGATCTCTGTCCCCCAGAAAAAGATTTGCAATCTTTAATTCAACACTTGATGTGAAATAAAGTACCTAGATCGCTCCTTCAATAGAACGTCATAACTTAAAAAAACTCATTTTTCAATAGAGGTATTTGAAAATTCCCAAAAAAATAATAAAAATTAGGGTATTGGTAAAGCAAAGCATTCCTATTGTAATGCTGGTATTGAAATTCTTTTATTACCCAATAGAATTTTTAAAAAAAAACTTGAAACATTTTTGATTTCTTATGTCATTATTCCCATAAACTTCAAGTTCAAACATGATACAATTCAAAATATGACTTTGTTAAAAAGAAAAAACCTGTTGGAAATGGAATATCAGATATGTCGTTCCTGAATTAAAAACCATCAACCAATACAATTGCTACTGAAGGCATAACTCAAAAATGCCAAATTTTGAGTCATGTCATTATTTTGCATGAGCGATATGTATTTTCATTGGAATGGAGATACATCCTCATGTACAATACATAGGAAGTATCCGTTCAATCTTTTATTTTACTAATTTATTTTTTTAATGGAAATGTTTCATTAAGAAATTATTTGTATTTTAATATTGACAATACTTATGTATTCTTTTTAAAAGGGAATGAACAAAAAATTGATTAACTTTATAATTTTATTGATTTTTGATGTTTAACCCTAAAAATGTTTAAGGGATACTTTATTTCTGTATTTAAGTTTAGATATGTGTTTATAGGAAATATAGCAGTGTAGTCATGTTTACAGAAATGGCTTTGCTTTACCCCCTGCGAAAAAACTGAGTGGTATGACTTTTTTTATTAATTGCTTGACCTATACGATTGATCTAATTAATATGCCCACTTTTTTTAATCTCATTTAATAGCTAATGTAGTATTTGCGTTTTTATAAGTTACGTAATCATCTGGTTCTAAGAAATTAAAAAAAAAATCAATGAAGGAAGTAAAAAATTTCCGTTCGACTGGATACTTTGATAATTTTTTGACCTTCTCGACAGCCCGGCCTTGCTAAGAGTGCCTAATTGATTTTTATATATTAAAAGTATACAATGCTTGACCATTTAATTAAAATTTTAAATTAGCGATACATTTTTTTTTTTTTTTTTTAAAGAGCCGATAACTTATCGCTAAGGTCAGATAGTTATTTGCCAATTCGTTAATATCCGGTAATTTATGGTCGTTTGGATGAATTAGTATTTTAAAAAATAACTAAAGAACGGTGTACTATTATGGGAGTTGGAGGAAATGATGATCCAGTGAAAAATAAAAAGAATTTAAATTAATTTTCTAAAATAGGCACGAATCATTTCAAACAACATTTTATTTTTTCATCACAAGTAAAAAAAAATTTGTTTTTATCTTTTAATTTTACTGACCATAATTGAGTCAATGCTAACGTTAGACGAAGATCTGTATTTCATAGCATACTACTTATAGTATTTTTTAATTAAATAAAATTATAAATAAAAAAAACTCCTGAAGCACCCTTAAGTTAAATGACGTAGATGTTGCAAACTCAATAGCTAATAGCCATAAAATCAACAAAGTACTAATAAAACCTCAATGTTATGAATATACAGGATAAAGCTGTCTACAGGTAACTCCAATACATCATAAAATTCATGCTATTTCAATCAATATCATTGAGATAAAATCAATGTGACAAATTACTTGCAATAAAAGCATCTGAAAATTATAACAGTTGTCGCTGGTCATTAAAAACATTTCTACAAACGATTAACAGACGAGTAACAAAAATAATTAGACTGATAAAAACCAATCCGACCACTTTCTGTTCGATTGCAAACTCGAGTGGTTATCAAACACCTTAGTCTTGCTAAAATTAAAATTTTTATCTGTTGTAAAATCTTATAAACCCCCCCCCCCAAAAAAAAACAGAAGTAAATCAATAGGAACAAAATGAACAGAATTGCATTATTGAAAAAACTAGTAATTATTAATAATTGGTAAAATCTATTTTTAATTTGTTATTTAAAATTCTTAAGCAAATATTTGTCAACTACTTGCCTTAGAGTACATGAATCTTTTAGGTTCGAACGATAACCGAGAACGCATCTATTTTTTACAGAACTTGCCCATTTTCTGTTAAGGATAGTATTTGAAAATGATTTGGCTCTTAAGAACGATTGTTCTCGTATTTTAACGAAAATATTAGACATATGACAGAATGTTTTGGGATATGACGAATACTTTCCTAAGGGGCGACCTGTGGCCCAGTGGTCACTATAACAACCTAATAAACACAAGTTTGCGGGTTCGTAGCACTAGGATTTTTTTAAAGGGAGTAAAAACCCTTGGTTATGCCGTTCTTCAGAAGGGACGTTATAAGGGGGTCCCGAGCCTATAAGATGCCAGGTACTCGTTAAAGATCCCTATCATAATTAATTAAACCTGGATATGCAAAATTTAGGGCGTTGCTATAGCATCGTCCGATTAGCCATAGCAGCATAAAGTGACGTTAAATGAACAAACAACTGCACTTTTAAAAAACAATTTTTAGTGGCATTGAGGTTTTGAATACAAATAACTAAATGTTAAGAATTATCTTAATATTTAGATATTTGATATAGATAATATTGTCCATGAAAAATGTCCTAATAATTGAAAAATTTAGATATAAAATCTACATTAATTTTACTACGGCATTCTTTGTATATTTTACTAATGTTTGGGTACATTGAACCTAAAAGTTTTGTAACAACCAGTTTTCGATAATTTGCAACATTTTCGATATCTTGTCAAGTCTCGCCAATCGACTGAGATCGGGATTTCGATTCTGTGTTGGAACATTACAAGGGAACACTAAAAGAAGGAACGGATAGTTCATTTCAATTCTAGTCCAAGTCCATTACTCATCCAACTGACTAGCTTCTGCAATAGCGACGCTTCTATTTCTCATACGAGGTTGTTGGCTAACAGATTTGTTTACCCAATGTGGCCGTCGACTTTTTTTTTTTTTTCCTCTCTCCAAAACTATTCCTGCAAGAGAATCGTTTCGATAGTTTATTTGAACCTGTTTGTTAGAAGTTCCGTAACCTAATGCTAGGACCGACTACTACCAAGGCTATCTTGTAAAGTTCGATGTTGCCCTATAGTCATTAAATAATTTCCGTGTTATTATCAAACGTCCTCGAAAGTCGAGAATCTATCCGTAAACAAAAATTCTGTGGTTTTGGATTTTTTTGGAGTTATCCATAGAAGGTATTTATGAAAAATCCGTACCAATACAATCCATGAGGGACATTGAAAGAGTCTGTACATTTTCTAAGTCAGCAGTTGTTGAAGGAGGTGATTTCACCGAGACCACGCTCAATCGCCATGGTTTCCTTTAACACCATTATAAAAACTATTTCCGTGTTATTATCAAAAGCTCTTGAACATTTTCGAGAATCTGTCCGTAAACAAAAATCTCTGTTTTTTAAAAAGTTAAATCATTAACACGTTCCTGCAAAAGACTATAGCCGTCCGACCTTTGGTAATATGTAGGCAAACTATAGCCGTCGTGCACATTTTAATCAATATAAAAAAGAATGGCGCTATTACGAAGTGTACTGACGCATACACTTTTTAATTATCGAGTAATACATCGAAAAAAAACGTGCATACTAGCATACTTGACAGCATATTTATTGCCTTTTCATTTTTACTATTTTATAAGCAAAATAAATTACAAATGATAATTTTGTTTCAAAATGATTTACTTGTGTTAAGTTCACACCTATTTACTCTCTTTTATTCATAGGAATCATTTTGAATTAGTAAAGCAAATGCCGTATAGTCGTCATTTTCTCAGGGAAGAGAAAAAATGACATGATGAGCAAATTACGGTTATAGCTGTCGACAGTTTTTTTTGAAAAAACTGTGGCCAAATGTGATAATTTTCACTTCCGAACATACAACTTACACTCGATTTCATCTGGAAGTTATAAAAAATTGAAAAAAAAAGAAGTTTCTGAGGACGATCGTCAAATTAAAAGTGTGCGGCAACGTGTTAAAAAAGTTTTAGATAGTTGTTTATTTAAAGAGTGCTATCCATAGGTCCATGAAAATCCTGTGCTATTACAACCCATTATGGGTGTAAGGTTCAATACATGGTAGAGACTGTACTGTTTTTAAGCCAACATTCAGGGATTTGATTTGGATAAGATCACTTCCAACCGCAAGGTTTTTCACCCGATTAATGGTACATACTTTAAAGAGTCTGTAGAACCCAACAGGGTCCATGTATGGGTGTAAACAGAATAAACAATATCTACCGTGATCAAGGTTTTTCCTGAATTAAGGGTACCCACTTTAATACGTAGCTAGGGGTACGCAGGTCGAGGAGAGGGTCTCCAGATCCGACAGGGTCCTATTATGGCTGTTGACAGATTAAATTCATTAATTTATTAGCCATGGCCGGATTTGAACCCGAGAGCTTTAGGACAGAAATTCAACACTCTACACAACGAGCTACCCCGCTCGCATGAACAAATAATAAAGAGTAACTATTTTATTTCCTTGGTACATACAATAGACACAGGTCAGAAAAATAAACAACAAATGTTTTTTAATTTCCCAAAAATTTTTCACTTCTGGTTTTACTAGATGTATCTAACATGATGACATTTAGGATAATAATAATGCGTTAATAATAGCATAAGGGTAATAATGCGATACGGAACTACTTTATCAGGGCCACAGAAGAACGAGAAGATACCAGTTCTCGTATTTTTGGTCTTTACAAGGTTATTTGAATTGATAACTCATTTTTAATTAAGTAGTATTATCCCGTTTCTTAGTTTAGCTTCCTCTTTGTCCTGGTTGGAGAATAGTATAACTTATAGTTATATATATACTTATATAATAGTTCATCAAATTCTTTAAAAAAATTGCATTAAAAAATGGCAGGGATGGATTGGTGCCTTGCGTGCATTGTCGTATAACTTAAGTTTTTATTATACAGGTTTTGCTGGAACTTAATTAAACAATGTATAATATATAACACAACTAGCCTACTTATTAAATGTTGATAAGGGGTGACAAGTATCAGCATAAACTATTAGACCGATGTTTAGAATCTGATGATCTAAATATCTGTTGATGTATATACGAGTACCGTTAACGCATCTAATACAACGGTGCCTTCGCTTTTTATTTCCTCTTTGTATCCCATACGTTTTAATTGATTTATATATATATATATATATATATATATATATATATAGAGAGAGAGAGAGAGTGAGAGAGAGAGAGAGAGAGAGAGAGAGAGAGAGAGAGAGAGAGAGAGAGAGAGAGAGAGAGAGAGAGAGAGAGAGAGAGAGAGAGAGAGAGAGAGAGAGAGAGAGAGAGAGAGAGAGAGAGAGAGAGAGAGAGAGAGAGAGAGAGAGAGAGAGAGAGAGAGAGAGAGAGAGAGAGAGAGAGAGAGAGAGAGAGAGAGAGAGAGAGAGAGAGGAACTGTTTATGAAACAAAACTGCACAGATTAATTGCGTTTATGTAACAATCCCTTATTTTTAAAAAACTATTATTCCCTATTAAAAAAGTATAAACAATTTAAAAAAGTTAGTTGGCTATTTAATAAACATTTTTCCCAATCTAAGAGAAAATCAATGACCTCCACTCGGACCATTCCCTTCCACAATAAATACTTGATATTAAATTTATAATGAAAATCATTGGGAGAATAACTTAAGAAAATAAAGCTGATTAAATGTCCTTAAAGATGTTGAAGAAACATCTGTTGAGATAGCTGGCGCAGGGCCCAGTATTCAGAACACGTTGATTGAGCAAACCCCTGTCGGATCTTGACCGGCCTGGGTTTTCGTTTCAAGCGTATTGTGACTGGAAATGTCGATGGACCGTTCGAGATCTTAATTTCGGATCATAAATCGATTATAAAACCAAATAGATTTCATTCCAGCAACTTTGCCCGATTTTTTATTTGTAAAAGAAAAAACGCACAGACTTAGTGAATACCGAATGACTTGTATGTTTATAGATTAGTGGGTTTAACAGTGATCCTTTTAATTAACTAAAATTAAAACTTGCCTGCACCGCTTCATTTATAATTAAAATAGCACTTAATATTTCTTGCAGAGTACAGCAGAATTTTAACACTAGCGATTACGCTTTAAAAGAATCTCCTACCGTATAATGGAAGAGATAAACATCATTTGGGGATCGATTACATGCAAAGGTGCAGGAAATATTAAAAATTTATATTCCATTTATTTCCATTAATCAAGAAGTTAAATCAATTCAAAAGAACTGACTATTGCAGGTCTAAAGGCTCTAAAATGTTGGCATTCTTTGAGAACAGACTCGTACTTGAAAGTTACCAATCTCTTGCGTGTTGCTGAAGACACGCCTGTGGTAAGAATGACAAGCAACGCCGGCCCTTGCCAAGTGTCTACAATTGACAAAGAATAGGAGTCTTCATGTTGAGGAGTCGTTTCTGAAGGACAAAGGAACTAAAGATTAATAATAGATAGCTACAATCTTGGATTTAGGACTTAATTTATTCTATTATACATTTAACGTTCCTTTAAGCTTTAAAAGCCGGATATATTTTATTGCGTTAAAAGCCAGATATATTTTTTTTGTTTTATATAATTCTGATAATAATAAAATTTATTAAAAAGAAAAAAAAAACGAATTTTGTGAGTAATTTTCAAAACATGTTTTAATATTAAATGTGATGTTTGAAAAAACAAAACAAGATGAGTCTCAATACAGTTGTCGTGTGAGAAGGTTGCTTCATACTCTACATTTGATTTTGTCGCCGTACACCATCTTCTTCATCTTTTTGACAAATCTCACCAGTAAAACCTCTCGCTATTTTCATCTCACTTTGGACTCGCCGGTAAGAGACATTTAGTCATTTCTACTCCTTAACATATCGAATTATCAACTCATCATCTTCAAGAACTCACCTCACACTTTTCAAGAACTCAGTTAATTCTATTGATTCACAGACTATTAATATTTTTGTTCTAAGACTCATTCTTTTTTTATTGTTAAAATTGTTAATGCACCATGGTATATTTCGAATCACACCATACACAACGACATGAACATTCCCACTATAAAATCATATATATCTAACAAATACATGACATTCCACTCATCGACACAATATCACCCAAACCCACTCGTTCTTCCGCTTTCCTACTCCCTGTTACCTGGACTGGATAGGAAAAGATTAAAAAGAAATTGGCCAAGAGACCTACTCACCTATTGATATTTATATTTTTACTCCATCATCATAAAGAAGTTCAAGTAGAAAATCAAGGTGAAAAACACTAGGATCAAATTTGCTGAATGCGCAATTGCGCAGGTGCAAATGAAAATTAAATTATAAATAAAAAAATAAAAAATATAGATAATTTAAAGTGTTTTTTTTTGTAAAAATAATTAATTGTACGTGCTTTGTGCATTCTATTTTTTATAACTTTTATTTAGTTTTTAAATAACTTTTTTTTTTGTATTTTCTTAGGTTCAGTTGTGTACATTAATATTTTTGTAATTGTCCTTTTTCCATTTTTCCATTATATAATTATCATCTACTCATTTTTGGATATTTTTATTTCTATTACTTGATAAATTTCATTCATTTCCTTTTATAGCTTCACTTGTATGTATTTGGCGAAATTGCCATCCAATCGAAACAATCAGATTTTTATCGAATTCACGAACGGCAAATTCGCTCGGATAGAAGGTTAGCGAATTATTATTAGGAGCCACTTTATCCACATCGTTTTGTAGGGATCTTTGCTCTTGATTGAATGATGACGAGAGTTCACAATGAAACGTTGTACAAAGGCAAATACCCTAATCAATTTAGAATAGGATGAGATTTTTTAAAGAAATTCGAGGAGAAATGATGTCTTTGTTGTGGTAGCCAAGATAGTATAAACTTGTTTTGTTTCAGGTATGTCTGAAAGATTCAACAATATAATATAATATGCCAAATTGTATTGTATCTGCAGCCCTAGTGAGTTAATTGCGAAAGTAGAATTTTGCGGAAGCTGAATCTTATCATTCTCGTACCTTGTGGCTTGAAATGGAGCTTTAATATAAGCAATAACTCCATTTCAAGTCAATGCCTGATTTAGACACTTATGCACTACAGAATAACAGAATTCCGCTTCTTACGCATAAGAAACTCATTTTTGGAAAAATTCGACTTGACCACTTATTCTACGGGGCTGCATGTATATAAACATCATTTTTACAACTTTCAATCACAGGGAAACATGTAAGCCACGCCTATATAATTATGTCAAAGACTATCCTCTCTATTTAATTAAGTATAAAAGAAACGGCGTCAATGAATGCGTCAAATAAAGCTTGTGCAAGGCCTGTAGAAGGTTGGTACTCAATAAGGTCTCGTCGTACAAAGACGTTTAAGAGAAGGTTGACAACCCCTTGGATGGAGAAGAAAAAAAATTCTTCAGGACACAACCTTGTCTTCAGGACACCTAAGTACTGTATCAATTAAGCGGAAATAAATTAAACAATTAAAAAAGTATTATTTAGAATTATAAATCATGAAAAAAAACCATGTACCACTACATGAAGGACATTGGGCTCAATACATAGAGACTGTTTCTGTGTCAACGTTTTTTCAGAGAGGTGATATGTCCGAGATCCCTCCCAATTAATAGAGACAGGGTGAGCCCCTGGAGGTTCTGTAGATCCCGATGTTTCATGAATATATTATAAATATATGAATATAAATGTATTAGTATCAATCGAATATATAATAAAAATATTTTTTTTTAATAAGCCAACTTAAAATAAATGAGGCATACGGATGCCATGAAGCGTTAAATTAAAATTGTTTCACGAAAACTTAATCGGTTAGGGTCACCTTAATATAAAATACAGAAAAAGCCAAACAATCCGGAAAGCACGAAGAATATAAATAAATCGTACCTCTGCGCCGCAGAAGGTACTTTAAGGCGGTATTCCCATCCTTATTGGAAATTGGTAATCTTTGGTTATTCTGTCCTTCGGAAGGAACGTAAAATGGGGCCCCCAAGCCTTCAGTCAGATACTCGGTAGAGATCCCTATCCTAATTATACCTGTAACTGTAGCTTCTCAATGCACCGTCATCATTGGACGATACTATGAAGTCATAGAAGCTTATTGACGTTACATAAATAAACAAACATGAAATCTGGAGGTAACTCTAATGTCCCTATGCTTAAGGAAGTTAGCACTGTCTCGCACTCATATCTTTTCGACTAAATTTAAGGGCAGCACGGTAAGGCAGGGCATAAGGTTCGACTATTCTTAATTCATCCTAATATACTCTTAACCAATTATAGACCATATCTCCAGCTTTTTAGTTACTGTATTTGTTACTCGTTACTGTCATAAAATGCTCTCTTAAATTGAAAGTATATCTAAACCCCTGAGACCCATAATCAACACAAATTAGTTCTTAAATGAAAGATTCTCCAAAGTGTTTACTACCTATGAATTTCCTTAAAATAAAATTTTACAAAGGGTTCACTATTTACTAAAATAAACTTGGAATCGCCGAATTAATCACAATAGTCTTAGTTTACATCATTAGTTTTAATTACTAACCTCTTTATGCCGACAATAGCGATACATTAATAGTTTTAATCGATTTCGAATCTTTTTAACCGATCGGCTAACGGTTAGGTCAACCTACTTTTGTAGTCCTGGAGGGACCTGTCGGGTTCGTTTCATTATTCATGGCGGATCTTTTCGTGACATTTATTTCGTCATGAAAACAATCGCCCTTGAAAGTTTACACAACTTTATTTCTAGCGTAGCAGTTGTCAAATGTGTAAAATGTAATAATAATAATAATTGGATAACCATTTAGTACTTTTCAGTTTTTAATCTCATCTCCAGCTCGCCGTTTCAGGCTACTTAAACATTTACCTGAGAATTGCTCTAAGCCCCCAATTAAGTACAAAAGACTCATATACAATACAGTCGTTCTAATCTGGACTTAATAAGTAGAGTTTTGGGGCTCAAATAAGCCATCGAATTTGTTTCGTATTCAATTCTTACAATCCAAAATCCTCAATGCTTCTTAAGTCGTAACGAATAAAGTCCTCCATAATGACCATAATTTCCCAATTGTTACTGATTTGGCCCGAATCCGATATCAATATTTTCATAACAAACTTTATTCCCACTGAAAGCCACCCAGTCGGACGTTGTGGATACTTTCCTCTGAAGAAATGTGATGTCTTCTTCTACCTGGCTGTTCTTTCTTTGTCCATCCTAAGAAGGTTTCCGTACCAACTTAGCCCGAGACTCTAGGATGGTCTCGACCGGTTTAAAATCGAGGCTGGTCCTTCCACTTTACAAAGGTATTGCACGTAGTTTGAATTTGAATTTGACTTTTGTGTTTCGAGAAAATTATTGTATTTAGTCCTTACAAAATAGGATTGTTTTGAGACAATTTTTAAAGGTTTGGAATAGAAAAATAAGAAGAAAAAAATATAATGAAAATTCAAAATTGAATACTTTCCAATGAGAAAGAAAAGGAGGAATGGGATTCATATTCTATGTGGTGTTAAAGAAGGCCTATAGAGTTTTAAATTTTCAAGTTCAGTTCGACAAACCTGCGAACCGAAAGAGTTTATGCATATCTTTTAAAGTTATATTTCATATATATATATTCATATATATATATGTATATAGTAAAAAACCAATGCTAAGATGTATTAAAGTGTGTTAGGTGTTTAGAAAGCAATTAGAGGTCTAACAAGGACTGCTTCTCAGAACATGCAATGTTTGTTGAGGTTGGGATTGCACCATGTCCTACATAAATCGTTAACTGCGGTTGCATAGTGCATTCAAGGAGTTCGTAAAAAATGAAACCACACCGCAAACCTCATTGCTACCTATGCTGAGAATTACCCGAATCAATCTTATAGTTTCCTTTTATATGGATATGGAAATATACATGTAAGAGTATGGTTTAGCTTAAAATGATGCCTTAGTAATAACAAGATATGTTTATTGTAGAATCGCTTTATGGTATTTTTTAATCCCAGCGCAAAAGAAAAAAAGAACTCTAACCAAATTTACCAGAACAAATGATACAATATTTTTATTTGGTGGGTAAACACAAAGTACGTCATTCGTGGTGCTTTGCTCATCGGTTCAGTGGGGAAGACGTCAGGGTAAATGGAATGTTGTTCCTCAGGTAAACACAATTCGTACTTCAAACAGAAGTATGAATTACTTGGAGTTTGTGCTAGGGTTGGGCGATAGTCGATAGTTACTATCGATACATCGATAGGTCTAGCTTATGGATTGTCACTATCGATAGTGTCGACCTATCGATATTTGTGATATTTTTTTACCCTAAAGTTTTGAAACGCTCGGAATTATGCTGATCTGTCTCTTGATAGTCCAGGATCCATGGTCCATTTTTGCACTTGATTAGTATCAAGCTGAATCTTCGTGAATAGCTTGGTTTCGATGAGACGCCCAACAATTTCCTGTGCGATAATTCTCGATTGTGGTAGCTAACAGAGGCAGCAAGGATAAAATATGTCGATTTGATGATTCTCAAAAATTGATCACTATGAATAACGTGTATCGATAACGAGGTCATCAAAAATGATTACTAACCAGCTGTTTTTTTTTTACTTGTTCTTTTTTGACTTCGTTATCGATACTTGTTGGAAAGACTCTTTGATCAAACCATACATTTTGTAGGACAAATATTTTTTCAAATGATTTAGATAATTATCTTGAGATTTAACAAAAAAAAAAAGCCAGTTAGTAATACATTTTTGAGAATCATCAAATGGACATATTTTATCGTTGCTACCTCTTTTAGCTACCACAATCGAGAATTTTCGCACAGGAAATTGTTGGGCGTCTCATCGAAACGAAGCTATTCACGAAGATACAGCTTGATACTAATCAAGTGAAAAAATGGACCACGGATCCTGGACAATGGCTGCTTCTTTAATTAGGGATATTTTTCTACAATTCTTAAATGTTCAACTAGAAATGGAGTTTTTCTTTCGGGAAATATGTGGCTCTAGGAGCACACTCGACTCTTGAAATTAACTATTTCGTTGTTTTTCTTTTCTGACGATTTGATTTGTTCATTGTTATTGTAAACATAAAAATTGTAAATACTTTTTTAAAATTCAAATAAATTTTTTTTTTCCTCATCTTTATTATATAATCTTATAATTTATAATCCTGCAACTTTCAAATAGTAGGTAGGTTATTGAATTTAATTAAATTAGTTGAAATTCTTTATTGAATAGGTTTGGAAGCAGCTATTGAAAAACTATCGATAGTATTCGATAGTTTTCAACCGATAGTATCGGCCTATCGATAGTGCTAGCTATCGACTATCGCCCAACCCTAGTTTGTGCTTCGGTATTTGAAAAACATAAGCTAAAATTAGGCTTGAGGGTCTGAGTGTAACATTTGGAATAACATAATTTGCTCTCATGGATCCCGGTTAATTTATGCTCCTATTTATTATAAGTAGGATCTGGAGACTCTCCCAAGGATCACACAGTGGGCACCCAATTAGGGAGGGTAAGCTGGTTGAGTTCGATTTCGGCCAAATCACTACAAATCACATATCACTACAAATACTTATACAATCGTAGGCTTAGACAGTGCTGTCCTACCAAGTTCTGAAGCCATGACCTTCATGGGTTTTTGTAGTACAGGTATTTTTTGATAATGATACTAATGACCATAATAATCCTACTAATGATCCAAGGTACACTAGGGCACAATGGTGATGCAACATTGGCACAATAGTAATGCAACATTAATAAATTATTAACAAAAAATAAATATATTTATTAAATACTCTTTTAGGTTTCCACGGCCACTATTATTACAAAATACTTTATTGGTTTCTTTTGGTTTAGACCGTGTTGCTAAAATTTTCGCCAACGTTTCGCCAGCCATGCTGCTCACTTCTTCAGGGCTGAAATGAGAATAATGTTTCAGCCCTGAAGACGTCAGCAGCATGGCTGGCGAAACGTTGGCGACAAATTTAGCAACACGGTCTAAACCAGAAGAAACCAATAATTTGAAATATATTTAAATTTTAACGTTTAAATACTGAAAACATAAATAGCCCTTAGGGTATATAAGTTGGGAAATAACATTGTAGTATTTTAAAAATTGCCTTTATAAAACCCGATCTTTTAAAAAAATTAGACTTGAGTTCAGTAATTTTTTTTATAGTCCATTCTTGCGTATGCCATAATTACAATAATAATGATATTAATAGTTAATATTATTAGTAACTATTAACACTTCACTACTAAGACACCATTTCTACTGGGAGATCGTACTGACACAGTTCCGTGGCAGAGTAAGGACCACTTTCTGTTTCACCGCCCTGACCAGCTGGTCGCCCGCTTAGAGAAATGAAAAGATCCAGGAAGTTTAACAAACTACTAAGGCTACACCTACATTGGATCCGATTCGGTGCGACGTGATTCTATCACATACGATGCTGGGGTGTATACATTATACATATTTTACTATACATTATATTTATACATTTACATTACAGTTTTAAAACATATATTTACTATAATGTATAGTAAAATATAAATGTATTAAAAATAATCTTAATTTTATAAATTTAAAGAACCAAATGTTATAACTCTCGATATATTTCAGTCATTTGGTTTGCTAGCGACGTCTCATCATATCGCACCGGATCTAATGTAGGTGTAGCCTAACCCGGCATTCTCACGGTTCTTCAAATTAATTTTTAAAATATTTCTCGAGTTTTCTTTTAAAAAAAAAACCTAAATCATAATTTACTTTTAAAAAAAATATTTTTTCTTAAAATTAAGTAACAGAGCCGTATGTGTTAATAGATCTCGATGACAGATCGAGTGGATTAGCTAAGAATAAATTTTTGCCATCGTAAAAAATGGTATTATTTTATACAGAATACAGAAAAGCAAAAAAGCCATTTTATTTTTAATAATATAACATAGTAACGTTGAAAATCTCCAAAAAATTGTAAACACTATTTCCATAACGAAATAAATTAAAAATTTTAAGGTAGGATCTGACTAGAGGTTTTGATTTATCCAATTTATTACTTTACTCTTAAGAAAAATATAAAGCTTAACCTGCATCTATTATTTATTTATTTATTTTTACGATATATTATAAAAAAAATAAACTGTACCACCACAACATATTAGGGATCGGGGGTATGTGGTAAAGACTGTAGTGTTTCTTGGACATTTTACCCAAATGTCTAATATAATCGAGGAGGGTCCTGGATCCCATAGGATTAAAAGTCTTGCCATGGTAACTCAGTGCTCTACCACTAAGCCACTCCACTCCCAAATATACTATAAACTATTATTTAAATAAATAAATCAGATAAAGTATTAAGCTGATAACTGAGAGGGAAAAATATTTATTTTTGTTCACATTTTCTTTTTGAGGGAGCTATTTAAAAAAAAAAAAAGCTTTTAAATTGCATATTTTATTACTATTATTTTATTAATATTACTTTATGTTTATAGGAGGCGATAAGAATCAAAAGTGGATAACTCCGAATATCAAAAATTGACTTTTTCATTTTTTCACTCGTTTAGTCAACCAATTTTATGCATCCGAAACTTCAGGTTCAGAACTGGACCAAAACCATGGGAAACAAGGCGGGAAAGTATCGCGTAGGACGAAATTGCCTGAATAAACGATCGAAATGGGGAATAAGTCAATTTTTGAAATTTTTTAAGTTATCCGCTATTGATGAAAAACAAAATTAAGCCATATGGTGTATGATTCAATAATATATCCAGCTGATTTAAAATCAAGCCTCCATCTACATTGCCTTTAGCGCTGTTCGCTAACAACGGGGGTTTCGCAAACGACAACGGGAAGTGGAGGATTGTTTGCCGTGATCATGTGATCATAAGTGAGGATGTGAAGATTTCCTGGTGTTGCGAAGAGAGGACACAGAAAAGGGCAGGGCGGGTAACGGTATAAGAAGTTGAAGATTAAGTAAGAGTTCGCTAAGTGATTGTTATGTAAAGTAAATCCTCAAGTCACCCAGCCATCGCGCTGGTCAATTCATCAAAACTCATTGTTCTAAGGAGTTAATTTGACTGCCATTGCAAAGGGAAAACAAACTTTTTCCTGCGGTACATAATAGTTTTTATTACATCGCTCCTTCATGAGAACAACGAGATAATTAAAAAAATGGCATTTTTGAGTTAAGCGTCCAGGATCAATTGTATTGGTTGAAGCTTTTCAAGTCAGGAACGACATATCTGATATTCCATTTCTAACAGTTTTTTTGATTTTTTAATAAAGTTATAATTTGAGGTGTATCGTATTAGAACTTGATGAGAACAATGACATCAGTTAAAATAAAGTTTCAAGTTTTAAAAAATTGTCTAATGGTTAATAAAATAATGTCAATACCATCATTACAATAGGAATGCTTTGCTTTAACAATACCCAAATTTTTATTTTTTTAACTCGCATAGAACTTTCAAATACCTAATTTGACAAATTAGATTTTTTGTTCTATCACATTGTTCTTTTGGAGACGTGGTATAATAAAATGGAGTTAAAAAATAAGTAATAACTTACTAAAAATATAAGTAATGACATAATCCCGCTTCTTTAAGTACAGTTAGCTCACTTTTAGTAACGTAATAACGTGTAAGGAATTAGGTCTCACAAATAAAGAAAAAAGAACCTGTACCAATTCAACCCATGAAGGGTATTGAGTTCAGTACATGGTAGAGACCTTACTATTTCCAGGACAACGGCTGTTCAGGGTGATGATTTGTTGTAGATCACACCCAACCACCAGGTTTTTCCCCAATTAAGACTATCCACTTCATGGAGGCTGGGTTAGCCCAAGGAGGGTCTGTAGATTCCACTGAGTCCATCCGTATCTGTTAACAGAATAAATAATTTATCTGCCAAAGCCGGATTATGGATACTCTTACTTAGCTACCCCTTTCCAGACATTAGAATTACTATATTTTTGTTTGAATAATTATGAATTCATCACAAAAAATGTTAACTTAAATAGCTAAAATTGAGAGTACGGAATACAACTCAACGTTTATATTAATGCGCGATTTTATTATTTTTTATCTTTACTACCAAGTTGGAGAATAACGGTTGGTAGAAATGGGTAGGATTTAAATGTTTTGTTTAATAACAGGGCACGGGTTATCGTCTAGAAACTTTCTCCACTTAGGCTTGTAATATCTAAAGCTGGCATGTTTCGTAAACGATTTAAAGGAAGAGGATGGAATACCTTCAAACATTTTATATATGCAATTCCATCTTAAATTCATCTAAAAACTTGCACCACTACGACTTATGGCCTAAGTGGAGAAGGGTCTTGGGTTTAGTAGATGGTATACTGTTGCTTGGACAGAAGTTGTGAAGGCAGATGATTTGTCCTAGATTAGGCTCAACGGCCAGATTTTTCATCTATTTTAGGTACCCACTTTATAGATGCTGGGTGAGCCTCAGAATGGTCTTCAGATCGTAAAGGATCCATCCCCGACTGTTAACAGATTAAATACGTTCATCTGCTATAGCCGTATTCGGACCTGGGACCTTCGGCACGGCATCTTAGGGACCTAACAAAGAACTTGCTCCTTGCGGATCGAAAGTACAAATAAAAAAAGAAGAAAATTCATATTTATCTGCTCCTGAATTCCTTATAAAAAAAGTTTCTCTATTAATGATCATTAATGACAAATTTACATCAGTGGTCAGCGAATTAATCGACTCTATTCCAGCCATTAAGTTAATTGTCCGGGGAATTTAAATATTTACCAGACTTAATGCGGGAGTTGTAAGTAAATAATTCATGAAGAGAAGAGGATACGCTGGCTGGCTAATTAGAGATGAGACCAGATGAGGCAAGGACATCTTCAAGATGTCTGCTGATGGTATCGAGTATCGTATCTTGCACTTGTCGTTTCCTTGTTTCGTTTTATCTTCTTACCTTCATCAGGGTGAGGCGGCACGATCCTTTCAAGTTGACGTAATCAACCCCGTACATTACCTCTCATATATCTTGTGCAGTTATGCTCATCTACCCCATTGTTTACTAAGCATTACTTAGGTTTCGAAAAGAAAATAAAACAAACAAAACTCGTATTGCATAATTTGAAGTTGTAAAGGCAACATCAATTTATGTTATCATTGTCAGATTTATTCCAAACCAAGTCTCCCAATATAGAGTAATAAAAATCTCAAATTGCAAATTGCAATATTTTAGGTCACTATGTTTGTAGATAAATAATAGGTCATTAGGCTTAGCGATAATTAATAACAGAGCGATAATAACTTCTTCAACGACGAATTAGTTCAAACTCGAAATTACTTTACTAAGAAATAGATGTAATCTCCGAAACAATAAGGAAAAGGATTGATTTCTATGGACATATCCTGCGAACGAATGTAAATAGGCTAACGAAAAGAATAATGGAATTCCTTAGAAATAAAAGAGTAAACTGAACTGATTTAAGGAGGGAGAGAGGGACACGAGAAACTTTGGGATTATGGAGGACATTCTTAGGGATGTTATGCCATGAGAATAACCCGAGATAAGAGGGTGATGTTTGAGGCGAAAAGGTAGCGGAAGATCAAAATATCCGATAAAGAAAGGAAAATATCAGAGAGGATGAAGAGATACTGGGAGAGAAATTCGTGGAACAAGCACTAATGATTGATGCAGAGTACCCCAAAGTTGGATCACTCTATTAAAACAAAAAAAACTTAGGGAACCCAAAGGCTCGGAACTGATAACACCAACCACATTCAGACTACCGTCCTCGGACCACCGCTCAAACCCGCATCCGTTACTAACACACCTCATTAAGCGTTCCTTACTAAGGACAACTTTACAAGTCTATCTCAACCTTCGTGACGTTATCGCTTCAATTATATTAACCCAATGATCTGTGTTTGGACCAAATAGTAGAATATTTTACGCAATACCTAATTTTGGAATGACTTAAGAGGTTCTTCAACAGCCTCATTTGACATACATAAAAAACAGTTGAAAGGATGATAGTTTTATTCATTCTATTTTTTAAATTTCGGGCCAGCAAGCGAGAACTTGGTAACGTCGAGGCCGAAAAATAACAAGCATTTCCTTCCTTTATTTCGTATTGAATTAATTTTTAATTAATTGTTTTGGTAAGTTAATATTATATAACTGAGCTGATAAACTAGAATAAAGAGCAGCAACAATATTGTTTTTTAATAAAATCAATACTAATGATCAAATTAGCATTACCATTAAACTTTTTTTTTTTTTTTAATCTTAACTATTACACTCGTAGTAAAACAAGAAAAGTTGCTTTTAATGACAGATTTGTAACTCACGCGTATATATAAAAAAATATGGTAATTTGGAAGGAAACCAATAAATATTGAAATCCTGCCAAACTTAAATAACACTTTGTTTTTAAGGGAGTGCACAGTTTTTTTTTGTTTTTAAGGAGTGGTACAGCTAGTGTGTAGTGTAATTAAATTGTATGAGCCTAGCTTTAACTTGAATGTCAAGGATTTTAGTTTGTTATTGACAAATCGGAGCTGAAAGTTCAATATAGCTAAGTCCTGCTGTTGAAAAGTAACATTGTACTAAGTAAGAGTAAATAAGGAATTGAATTAATGAAATAACTGCATCTGTTCTAAAATAACTGTTATTAATATTTATTTGTTGCATTTGCTTTATGAGTTATTTTAAAAAAAACCTGTACCACAGCAACCCATGAAGGATCTTGAGTTCATTATATAGAGACTGTTCTTTTTCTAGGACAAATGTTATGCGGGGGGGGGGGTGATATGGCCAATTGGAATTGTCCGCCAGATTTTTCCAAAATTAAGGGTACCCACATTATAGAGGCTGGGTAAATCCCACTAGGTCAATCCAAGACTGTAAAAAGATTAAATAATTTATCTGTTATGCAGGATCCGTACCCGGCCGGGATCTTCAGTACAGGGACTTAGCGTACTACTCCAACCCGCTTCCATATTGATCGTATATAAAATACAATTGAAGTTGTAATCGAAGAAGAAATAACTTTTGAGGGAAATATTAAAATTATTGCGTTACAACCAGTTTTATTTCGTAATTCTCGTCTACTTTCGGGTTTATGACTCTCGTACCATTGTATAACCCATCTTTCGTGAAACGCAATAGTAATCATACCAAATTGTCTATGAAACTTTCGGTGATTGGCTAAGATGTAAGAGCCCGTGGTGGCTAAAGTTCATCGACCCTACGATCAAGAAGGCTTTGGGCCCTTTCTCCAAGTCCTTCCTGTAGCTTCTGACGCAATATCATCAGCTGTTCTGATCGAGATCTGGTCTAAGCTTCAACTCCACATAGTCGTCTTAACTTCTCGGTTTTTATTTTTTAATGGTTTAATATTTCCGTTTTCCGAATTATGGTACAAACATAACTCCATTTTTGGTACTTATACCTCAGATTGCTGTGGTGTATTAGGCACCCATATAACCAGAAATTATGCCAGTTGAAATAAATCATCTCGAATTACCCATTACCGACTAATTAAGTAATTCTCAAATATTTTTTCAAGCCATTTTTTTTCTAGCCATTCATATTTTATGGATGACAAAAAATGTGACATAGAAATGACGTCATTCAGAGGAATTTTAGCTACCCCTAACACCAAGCTGCGGAATAACTACCCAATTTTTAATTCTTCACCACTGAACAAGCTAATTACTTTCCACTAAGGCCATAAACAATTAATGGGCTATCTCCTAAACATAAACTATTCTGATTATGGCAATTGAAATATCAACTCAACTCAATAATATTCAAGAACCTGCTTAAACCGAAAAAAATCGAAGCCAAGGGATGAAGAATTATACAATTATTTATTTTATTTTATCTACAAATCAAAATTTATCGCTCCAATAAAATTACAATATATAACGCTTTGACGCTAATGTGTACTTGTTGTAATTACAGCCATTAAAATAACAACCTTCAACACCTTCTACAGGAATGCCCTTTAAGGGTCAGAGCTTTCAGTATATAAATTAAATGTGTACCTGATTATTTAAAATAGCACTGTTTTATTATTATAACACGTGTGCCTGATTACATAATACTATTAATTGAATTACATAAAAAAAATGGAGAATTAGATAATTTCATTTAAGAGATATGTGGATAGAATTGTCATGAGAAAACAAAATGGTAAGGCACCAAAAACTAAATATAAAATAAAAAATGAAATGAATCGCTTCGATAAAAACATTTGATCGATGAATTTTACACTATATATTTATACATACATAAATATATATATATATATATATATATATATATATATATATATATATATAGAGAGAGAGAGAGAGATTATATATATGATAATCACTTTATGTAGGAAAATTAGGCTCAAGAAAAAAAGTCGATACACTTTGAAGACTGTCCATATTTGCCAAAACTATTAAAACTAACAATTGGTTCCTTTCTACAATAGACCTTCAATTTATCTGTTATAACATAATATATTATACCATAGGCTATTTACTAACACCATATGTCAACCCTGGACCCCATTATTAGGCCTGAAGAAGACCTGCAACATGGGTCGAAACGTTGGCTTTAAAACAAATAGTTCTCCTTATTGAAGAGATTTTTTCCTAAACTCCACCCGGACTATTTTCTTCCTCTTACATCATATTAAATAAACACTTTACTATTTATATGTATATACATTACATAAAAAGGTTTTTTTTATAAATTTAATTTCATATGTGTTACTCCAAAATTTAAATAGAATGTTTTGAGCATTCCAGTTTGCTTATTTTTCTGGCGTAACGTTAAAATGCTAAACCGCACAATTAGCCATTTATAAAAATATGCAATCCCAATTCGTCGGAAAGGTTATATTTTAACTCAAAACATAATATGTTATGAATATTTTTAATTAAGGAAAATGGCGTAGGATATTCTTACAAAACAACAGGATGCTAAAATTAAAAATTTTAAGCAGGAGTTGCTATCCAGAAGGTCTCCTGTTCTAATCTGACAATGAAAGATAAATTATTTAATCAATGTAACAGCCACGGGTGAACCATCTGCTGACTCTCCTGGTGCTCACCCAGCCTTTATACAGATGGCCTCAATTGGAGGGAAACCTGGCAGTTGAGCGTGATCCAGAACAAATCACTTCCATCTCAAACCTATGTCCAAGAAACAGAATAGTCTGCATGCACAGAACCCAAGACTCTTCATGAGTTTTTAAAGTAAATCTGACATTTATAAGCTATTAATATCAATTTATTTTTCCCTGAAAAAAAAATTCTCATGCTCAATGTTCAAACAAGCTAACTTTTTAATAGTAAACGTTTTTTTGGAACGTTCCATTTCCAGAACATCATAGTATTTTACCCTAAACTTAAAAATTACATAAAGAATTATCAAATTTTACCAAAGCGCATAAAGAAGTTATATATGAACTGTGCAAAATTTATTTTGGAAATATCATTTCCTTATAGCAATCGGCCACGCCTTTACTGAATCAATTCTTCTATTGCAATAGTAAACTTTCTCCATAAGTTTGAAGAATAATAGTATGTCTTTTACACTTGTTTTAAAAATAAAACAGAAAAAGGATACGCAACCATTCAAGAGAACATTATTGGCACTGGTTCAGGCTCGAATGCTAATTAACTGTGTAAGATCCAAGATATTTTGAAATTTCTACTTTTGAAACCCGAATAAAAAAAGAAAATGTTTTTCAAATTTATTATTGTTAAATTAACAACTAAATTCAGCCTAATGTTCATCTATTTTTTAAATTGTAAAAAATGTATTTATTTGTTCCTGAGAGAAGATCCTACTATCGAATATTGCACATATGCATTAATTTATCTATAATATTACAAAGTTCACTTCAAAAAAATGAAATATATAAAATAAAAGTTTTCCAGGGTTTTCATTAGGAAGAATCTGTCAAAACAATATTTTCTTTTCTTTATCGATATATAATAAATAAATAAATAAATATACATATATACATATAAATTAACATTAATAAACATATCGCAAAAAAGTGACGTCAGAAGTAACCATGTTTTGAAAACCGGGAAAACTATTGGAATAGGCTAGGACACCAAGGAGTAAGAAAATTGCCTTCTGGAAGAAAAGCTCTGAAGGTAGGTTGATACAGTTTTGATGAGTGTTTAAAAGCTATTTACCTATTTCTTTCTGGTCATATCTCACCAACAAAAATTTTTTTTCTCGAGTTGTGTCACTTCAGACTCGTGCGATATGTTAGCATTAATATAGCGTAAAACTCCAAACTATATGTTGTATATGGAGTAACTAATTCTATGGTTCTAATGCAGACTTGATAATTTACTCACGTACTTCTAAATATTGTTTTAAGATTACCGAAATGGCAAGTCTGTCATACAGTTTATTCCTTACTGCAGCTAATAATGATCCTATTTACAAGATATGGCTTTCTCTTGCGCCTTGCAAGGCCACGATATCCCGATACAGCCAAAACCCTAGTCCCGATCTTTCTGGGTCAGTGAGGCTTTCTCGTTGATCGGAAGGTGACATAATATCTGTCCCGCCGGGAGTCAGATAGGGCAACTCTCATCTGTCCACGGAGCGAGTGGCGAAACTGTTTTGCAACACTGGGAAAAATCGCACGGTATTTGGTGAAACAAGGTCTTCGCTTGGTTTATTGTATGTATATATATACATATAAGTATATACTATTCGTCCGCTTTTGATCTCCGCAACAAATGAGCGAGGAAATGAAGATTGGCATTTTTATCAACGCGGAAATTAGCGAATACATTAATACTTATGTATATTACCATTAATTATAATTAATGGTATAACGTTTTTGAAATTTTATTATGAACTTACTTTTAATAATAAATGGCTGACCGCATAAAAATTAAGAAGCATAGCCCAGGAGGAGGTAAGAAAATAATTCCTTAAAAAGTAAAACTTAAGCAAAAATTGATAAAGAACAGAGTATGAAGAAGGTGGTAAAAGGAGGTGTGAATATTCATATAAATTTATTTATATTTAGTTATCAATTAATCGTATACTCAAATAAGAGCGATTTCTCTGTCTGCGAAAAGTAATCCTGACAACCCCCACAGAATTGCATAGAGAGATTTTTATTGAGTAAAATAACATTATAATATCAAGTTAGCGATCCTTTTATTTTTTCTATAAATAAAAAAACCTGTGCCACGGATTGAGGGGGATTAGAACCCAGGAGCTTCGACACGGCAACTCAGCGCTCTACCACTGAGCCACCCCGCTTTTTTAAATATATAAAATGAATTTAAAACATATGATCAATGTATTTTTATTATCAATCGTAAATAATTAACTAAACGAAATAATGACCGAGTATGTATACGATCTCAGAGTTATTTCTGATTGTCATTGGCGGCCTGGAATTCCAAAGGTCTTCTTATTGAATAATACAGAGAGATATGAGGAGGTGATCTGGTACCTGGATCTTATGATCTCATTGGGACGATTGAAGGAAGACCTTGAGGATGCCGATTACAAAGGCGATCAAAAGAATGGAAGAGAAAGCTGAAGGAACATCATCCTTCTTGGCATTGGTAATTGTAACCAGTTCCTCCTGAGGAGGTTACTAGGCTATCCTATCTCAATCGGGTTCGGGAATAGGATGCGGTTATCAAGTAGTAAGAAAATATAAACAAGATGTGGATTATTAATATTGTTAATAGAACTGACGGCACTATTTAGTGTACTATAACAACTACAAGAGATCACTATGGCATGGGGGTTAGAATAAACCACCTTCTATGCCAAAGATGGGGGTTCACAGCTTAGGTATTTTTAATGGAGTAAAAAAAATCATTAATTATTCGGACGGAACGTAAAATGGGGGTCTCGAGCCTGATCGATGTCAGGTACTCGTTAAAGATTTCTATCCCAATTATACCTAGATAGACAAAATTTAGTACTCCTACTGTAGCATTGCCTGATTAGCCATAGGGGCATAATTAGAATAGAAATCATACTTTATTGTGGGACATAATTGACGTTAAATGATAAAAAAAAAACGCATGAGTGCGCTAGTATGGCCACCTTTTTTTTAGCCAGCATTATAACAATTAAATTTCAGAAATGTTTTCATGTTTTCAAATCTATTCTTGAAGGATTAAAACTATTAAAGCCTATAAGGTTTAGCAATATAAATTATCAGGATTTTTTTAAGTAATGCCAAAGGATTAGGAAGTAGAATGTTAGCAAGTTTAGGGAATTTTCAAAGCCACAGAACTAGGGATTTTGTTGAGAAAGAATGACCTATTAATACTGCCAGGAAGTACTAATTATTTGGACTACTTCAATGATGAAACTGTCTTAATTTCATCTAATTTTAAATACAATTATTTCATCTTAAAATGAATAAACTCGAATATATAATGATTCAGCCTAAAAACTACATCCATATACATCGGTTCATAGTTCGGTCTACACTGCATTTGAACATGCACAGACCTTAATTTATTAAAAGTTAAGAATTAGGAGATGAATCAGAGACATGAAACAAGGACCTTACACCCTCATTTCCTGAATAAAATTAAAAATATCGAAAGTAAAACAGAAATAAAATATAAAAGAAAGACCAATCCTTGGGCGATATCGCAGGCTAGCCTACACTTCCACAAGGTCCGTCAAACCTCAACATGATCGCGGCCTCCATTGAGCAGGTCATCCGACCACACGATCGCCGATCTAGAGATTTCGGCTAATTACAGTTCTACCGAATTTGAATATGATTTATCGCTATGTTAAAAACTTAAATATTTCACGGAACTCCACTACGCCATAACTAACCTTCGAAATCTCAATCTCGACAAGTAATAAATTTGCAACCGACAAGTTAATCAACGAAAATTGACCATACAGCTTACATATTTCACAATACATGTATAATAATGTATAGGCTTATCATCAAGATGGAGTATAAATAATAAATAAACAGATTTAACGTGATTTATTGAAATATTAAATTATGATTTATCAAAATAATATAGTCCATTATGGAAAAGGAAATGACCCGGTTGGAGGACAAAAATAAATTCTTAAATATCGATTAGCTTTTAATTAGAAACCTACAATGCGGCCCAAACTGCAGGTCTTCGTGGTCAAAAGTACGGGAGAGACCGTACTTACTTCGTTACTTTGACCATTAAATCCTAATGATGACCGGCAAAGTTCCTAATAAATCTACAGCCCTGGCGAATATGTGGATAGATCTATTTTTTTTTCCAGTTAGAGTTAACTCTATTAAGGGAAGCGGAATCCTGCTATTCTCGTAGTTTTTGGACTTGGAATTTAAATGCTTTAATATTTGGAGTCCCTTAAGAATCATAAATCTGTACAGTAATTATAGAACATACATCAAGTCAAGAGGCTACATAAAAAATCATAATGTATTTAAAAGTGATTTATAAATTACATAAGTAATTCAAAATTAAATATAAAACAAAAAGTAAGATTTTAATATGAAACAAAGAAAAAATTAGCAAAAAAATTAAATAAACGCAAATAAAATATATAAAAATCCTCATCTTTACGGAAATTTCTTTTAAATCAGTTTTTCCTCTAATTATTGGATCATATTAAAAAATATTTTATAAAAATTATTAAACACTCATCATTATTATAAAGGGAGCGGAGTGAATCAGTGGTAGAGACCCTCCTGGGGCTCATCCAGCCTCTATAAAGTAGGTATTCAAAATAAGAGGGAAAAATTAGATTTGAGCTTTAGAGGTTAGGCGTGATCTAGGACAAATCACCTCCCTGCACAACCGTTGTCCATGAAACAGTACTGTCTCTACCATGTACTGAATCCCAGACCCTTCACGGGTTGTAGTGGTACAGGTGTTGTTTTTTTTTTATTAGTTATTATAGCAATTATCATTAATAACGATTATTCCCACTACAAATAGTCTAAAAATTTACCAGTTAAAATAACATTTGATGTAATATAAAATATAAAACCAATATAAAAGTCATATATATTTTATACAATCATTTAAGTACTCAAGTGTGAAAAAGATTCATTGTCTTTCATAAATCAAAGACCAAATCTATATAAATAAAAATGAATCGCCAATTCGGTTAATTTTTTTTTCCTTATTTTTGCTAAGGCCCAAAGAAGGTTCTTAGGGAGAGAAAAAACGTAAAAATTGCGAGGGAAATAATAAAAACAACACTTTTCTTGATCCCTTAATAAAAAATAACATTTCAGTGAGGTCTATTGTAGAACAGTTACAAATTTTGTTTCATCAACAAAATCAATAGAATACACTGTGTAAAACTGCACTGGATCTTATGCCATCTGGTAATCATAAAGTTGTAATCAGATGTATTTCTGTAGGAGAACATGTGTGATATTTCAGTGTACCAACAGCCATTATATTGGTTGGAGAAAATTTGGAAGCCCTTTGTTTTAGGGAATTAGCGCAGAACAAAGCCTGTCGAGACAGATAGTATAAAATGAAATAAAAAGAAACAAAAACGACGTGTCCTTCTAATTAATGGGAATCAACCTCCCAAAGGATTTGTGCAAATGAACTAAGTATTTCCTCAACTCCCATTTCAATGAATAACTTTCTGTTTTTTGTTACAGGAATCGAACGAAAAGACATCTATTAAATTTATTGGGTAAGTAACCCTTATGAATATGCATGATTTTTTTTTAAATAAAAAATTCGGAAGTGGAGACAAAATAAACGCTCTAATAAACACGGCCTTCCCCATCATTTACATTCTTTAAACGAAAAAATGGCTGTTCAACTATTCAAAATGGCTGTTTTATTCAAGATTTTTCAAAATAGTGAAACTCAGTATTTATGCTATACATTATAATTAAGTGCTTCTGATTTTTAACGTTTTAATTTTTTGAGATGTTGCATAAATATATAATCCGTTATTATGTGTTTATTCATAATTTATTTTCATTTTAATAATTTTGTCAAAGAGTTTATTAATTTAATTTTTATTGTACTTTACTCTCGGACGTTACAGTTCATATTTCATTTCTCGCATTATTATTCTAAAGGGACTGGTCAAAGGTTAATTAAAGAATTTATTATTATGCATATATAATAATATATGTATATATAGTACCTCTCCATTATTTGTCCCGTCTACGGGTGACATTTTTTAATTATGTATGGCCAATTATAAATTGTTTAAATTTTACGAAAGCTCTATTACTCACTATGTCCCATCTCCTTGTTGCTACGGGTATTGATTATGTTGACAATATCTGGGCTGTTTTTTTTTATAGCTTTGACTATACATTTTTGTTTATAACTATCAAATATTTATGAATCTTACAAATTCTCATGGGCACACATGCAAGAATTTTTTTTTTGATTAGCTGTACAGGAAACACGTTAACATTTTATTTTCACAAATAACATTTTTTTTTTTTAGTTTTAGGATTTATTGTATTGAATAGGATTTTATTAACGTGGTGAAACTTTTATAAGTATAATTCATTTTCAAGGTTTTTTAAAGTGGTAAATAAAGGAGTGAAAATCGCCAGTATTTGGTGATTCAGATTTAAATATTTGATTTTTATACTGTATCGATTTTTTTATTATTATTTAATTAGTGGGGTGGTTAGGTGGTTAGAAATGACTTACATACATGCCAATTCGAAATTAAATTAAATTTCGAATTTTCGGTGCTTAAGCATTTATATATATATATATATAAAAAACTTTTAATCGTCACGTTTGATTCCAGATGAAATTATCCTATTAATCATTTTATAATTAATTTATTCAATACAATATTATCGAAATTTTTTACAAATTTCCATTATGAATCATTTTAATGTGTTTTAAAATAGGAAATTTCAACAATTTAAATTATTGCAGAATGATGATGATAATGTTCTTATTACATAAATGCATACGCATCAACAAGGAAACTATGATTCCTATATTATAATTAAATAATAAATTATTGTTACTGTCGGAGAAGGATTCCAGGTGAATACTGTTGATAAAGGAAGGACTGGTTTCTACTCCGGTCTATTACATAAGGTTTATTTAGGTCGTAGGGGGATAATAACTTGTTCGGCTATGACGAAAATAATATTTCATTTATTCCACTTGATGGTGAGGATTGTATTTGTGAGTTGATAGAGATTCCAAATCAGTTTAAAATTCTTACAATTGTCGAACTGTGTCGACTGGTTTACGTGTGAAGGGAAGGCCGAGGCGTAGGTCGGAGGATTGCGTTCACAGCGATATAACGGATTCTGGTTTTGGTACTACCTTGTAGACGGAATTTGTAAGCTATGGGCTATCAGCATCGAACCTTAGGGCTTGGTAAACCTTATTATTATCTTTAAAATACTAATAAAATAAAACGTACAGTCCTAACTTATATCATAATACTTCTAGTATTCATTTATGGAACGGAGTGGCTCAGTGGTAGAGCGCTGAGTCGCCGTGCCGAAGGTCTTGGGTTCAAATCCCGCTCGCTGGCAGTCTTTTATTTAATCTGTTAGAGGTCGGAGATGAACTTTTTGAGATCTAGGACCCTCCTGGGGCTCATCCAGCCTCTATAAAGTAGGTATTCAAAATAAGAGGGAAAATCCAAAGGTTGGGCGTGATCTAGGACAAATCACCTCCCTGCACAACCGTTGTCCAAGAAACAGGACAGTCCTACCATGTACTGAACCCAAAACCCTTTATTGGTAAACCAAAGCATTTCTATTGTAATGATGGTATTGAAATGCCTTTATTAAACATTAGAAATTGTTTAAAAGCTTGAACTTTTTTTAATTTTAAAATATGTCATTATTTTCATAAAACTTAAGTACAAAAATGATAAGACTCAAAATACTACTTAAAAAAAAAAAAAAATGTTTGAAATGGGTAACATCAAATATGTCGTTCGTGGATTAAGAAGTTTCAACCAGTACAATTGTTACTGAAGGCTTAACGCTAAAATGCTAATTTTTGTGTTATATCGTTGTTCTTTTGAAGGGGTGATATACATCTGGCAAAAATAATAACATACTTACAATAGTGCTAACAATTTAAATAAAAACAAAACAAATACATTTCCAAACCAAACCATAAAGAGAATAAATAAATAATGAAGGAAAAAGACTAAACGATAATAGCAATTGATTAAAAGCTTTTTAAAACTGATCTATTTAAGCAAATAACTAAACATGCTTAGAGAACATATGTTTGGTAAATGAGGAGATGTTGGAAAAGCAAGGGTTAAAATGATGATAGGGAAGAAGCATGACGGATATTATGATTGACTGTGCTCCATATAGTAGTGGAACGGGCGAAAAAGGGACGCTCGGATGTTTTGATTCTGTAGAAAAGAGACAGAGATCGGAAAGGCGGAAAGATTTTGTTTCATGGCGCTGGACCAAGGATTTGAATAGGAGGAGACAGTAGATGTAGGACGGGTGTTGAGAGTTAATGGATTGGTTCGTAATTAACTTCTTAAATTAATGGAAATGGGTTCGTAATAGATTGGTATGTAGTCCAGGATCCATGGTCCATTTTTGCACTTGATTAGTATCAAGCTGAATCTTCGTGAATAGCTTCGTTTCCACGAGACGCCCAACAATTTCCTGTGCGAAAATTCTCGATTGTGATAGCTAAAAAAGGTAGCAAGGATAAAATATGTCGATTTGATGATTCTCAAAAATTTATTACTAACTGGGTTTTTTTTTGTTAAATCTTAAGATAATTATCTAAATTATTTGAAAAAATATTTGTCATACAAAATGTATGGTTTGATCAAAGAGTCCCCTCCTAGCAATATGTATCGATAACGAAGTCAAAAAAGAAGAAGTAAAAAAAATAGCTGGTTAGTAATCATTTTTGATGACCTCGTTATCGATACAAGTTGGAAGGAGGGGACTCTTTGATCAAACCATGCATTTTGAAGGACAAATATTTTTTCAAATAATTTAGATAATTATCTTGAGATTTAACAAAAAAAAACCAGTTAGTGATAAAGTTTTGAGAATCATCAAATCGACATATTTTATCCTTGCTACCTCTGTTAGCTACCACAATCGAGAATTTTCGCACAGGAAATTGTTGGGCGTGTCATGGAAATGAAGCTATTCACGAAGATTCAGCTTGATTCTAATCAATTGAAAAAATGGACCATGGATCCTGGACTAATACGAATGTACTGAGGAAATATTGCCTACGAATGGGAGGGAAGGGACTAGTCGTACAGTTGGAACACATGATACAAATAATATAAACAATATAAGAAAGGTTAAAGAAGGAAGATAGCAGAAAAAGAAGCATTTATTTTATTATTTTCTAAGCCTTTTACCTTCCAGAAAACTAGAAGCAAATTGGTATTTATACTCTACACATCATAATTATATGCTTCGGAATTTTAACGTTTTAATTGTTTGAGTAGTTGCACAAATATATATCCCGTTGTTAGGACTTTATTCATAATTTATTTTATTAAATAATTTTGTCAACGAGCATAGAAGATACGATAAAGCATGGAAGATATTATAAAGCAAAAATACTTTATACCGTTATAAGCATTGCCAATCATATTTTCTGTGAGAAATTTCGGTAAATGTATAAACATTTACATATATATGAATCATGAAAACCTTTGTAAATTTCAACTTCCCTTCCTTCCGTAAACAGTATTTCCTTGGCACATTGCAAGGTAATAAATAATTATGAATAAATAAAGGAAATTAAAAAGCGAAACCCTCCCTATTCAAGTTCCATACTGAATCTTTCGGATATTAATTAAAATTATATAAATAATTATGTTCAACTAAAACTGAATTGAGAAAAAAATTACTGTGTATGACTAATAGAAATTCTTTATTCTCTTTATTTGGTATTGTATATTATTACAAAAGCCTATAATAGCAATGTCATTTACCATTCATCTTTAATTGTTTTTAGCCATTGCGCAATCGTAGGCTTATATAAGTTTAAGTGAAAGCCTAACATTTTCTATGTTGCTATTACTTTTTTAGTTGCTAGGATTACAATTTTGCTTCCCCTTTATGCGGAATATCTTTCTCTATTAATGTATAATAGATAGTATATTATAATATTATAAAAAAACAAAAAATATCAAAAGGCTACAACCCGTGAAGGGTATCGGGTTCATCACATGTTAGGGACTGTATTGTTGTCCAAGAACACGCTTAACTGCCAGGTTTTCCCCAACTAAAGCAACCAATTTATAGAGGATGGATGTTCCAAAACGTCCAACTATGGCTGTTAACAGACTAAATAATGTATCTGCCAAACACGGGGTTTGAACCCAGGATTTCAAACATAGCAAATCTACATTACCCCACTTTCTATAAAATAGTATATTATTTTTAAAAATAAAATAATACAATATCATTTTTTAAAATTAAACAATAAAATATTATTTTTTAAAATCAAATAATAAAATATTATTTTTTAAAATAAAATAATTTATATAATAAAATAATACAGTATTATTATATAAAATAAATTAATACAATACTATTTTTTAAAATAATATTATATATTTTATTTATATTACGTTATATGTAAATATAATTAAAAATTTAAGTAAGCAACTGAATGCTCAAAATGTAGAAGAGTAGGAGTTCGTACCTCCTAAAAAAAAAAATATATATTTATATATATATATATATATATATATATATATATATATATATATATATATATATATATATATACATATACACACACACACACACACACAAACACACACACACACACATACATTAACACTAATAATTTTTTGTCTTCTGGAGGAAAAATCAAGGAAATAGACTATGCAATGTTATAAATAGGATTTTTTTTTATAGAATATTGAATATTTTGTGAAAGGTCATATGTTTTTATAGCATAACTATGTTGTATAAAACTTGTTTAAAATATATTAAATGTTTTATTGACTATAGCTCCAATGGCAGAAATTAAATATTCATAAGTTCCTTAACATAACTGAGTAGTAATTTTCTTGAAGTAATTAATGTGCAATAATTTTCTTTCACAATCTTTTTTGTTTTATTTAAAAAAAAAAAATGATTTTTTTAACTTCTTAAGAAATCACTGCATCTTTGAGAAAATAAAACTGTCGCCCATTATTCTTTATTAATATTGACATATATGTAGAAAACATGTGATACATATTTAAAAAATAATATAAAAATATAGGAAGAAATATTTCACATAAAATAAATAAGCAGGTTATCTCAGTGTGATACTTATGAGTACTGAGTTGCTATGGTAAAGGTTCCGGGTTCTAATCCGGCTGTGGCAGATAAATCATTTAATCTATTAATAGCCACGGATAGACCCTGTGGGATCTACAGGTCCTTCTGGGGCCTACCCGGCCTCTATAAAGTGGGTACCTTTAATTGGGGAAAAACCTGGCGGTTGAGCGTGATTTCGGACATATCTCCCTGTACAACCATTGTCCTAGAAACAGTACAGCCTCTAACATATACAGAGTTTTAGGACCCAAGACTCTTCATAGTTTTTTTTTAAACCGAAGTGTTGATGAATATCGATGCCAAAAATCAGTCCAAAATTTTATAACAGAATACTTTTTTTCGATTTCCAGCGAGGACACGAAAATTGAAACTGAATATATCGATTTTTATCTCATTCATTTAAAATAAGCTGCAAAGATATATTGAAGAAGTGTTTTGTTGAATTCGAGTGGAATAATAATAATTATTTTTGAAAAAAATGTTGCATTTATAGTTTAATTATAGAGGAACTTAGGATTCAGAGAATCCTATATTAAATAATTTATCAATTCAAAGCTAAAGATTATCGTTAATATGGTCGGTTAATTACATCACACAGACTAGCAAGTGTTTCCAAGGTTAATTTATTCTCAGCCATTAGGGTTTTATATAAACTTATGGCACCCAACGTAGTAATAGTTTCACGTAAATCCCAGCATTGCCATGAATAAAATAATGGCTTCACATTGTCTGTGTATTTACAGTAGCAGTTGTCAATTATTCCCCACAATCCAGAGTGAAGGGTTGACACACGATCATCGCTCAAACTCAAGGGCACAATTTAAAAAAAACGTCTATCGCTTTTAATCGATTAAATCGAACAAACAGATACATTTATTCAAACAGGTCCACGATTACAGATACATATTTCTCTTTCATTATTCGCTGCATTATCATTGTGCACGCGTGAAGGTTGGAATGCTTTTTATCCTGAAAACAACGTTGAGAACAGTGGTCAATTAACCTGATACCTAATACATTTTTCTGGAACTGGATTTCAGATTAATATCATCACCATCACTGCACAGTATAATGTACAGGTACTGTACATAAACTTAAACATATACCAATATAAGCAATGAAGAGTCTTGGATCAGTACGTGGTAGAGACTATACTTCTTGGACAACGGTTATGCAGGGATGTAATTTGACCTTGATCTCAATCGCCAGATTTTTTCCCCATGTTTTGGGTACCATCTTTATAGAGGCTGGGTAAGTCCCAGGAGGGTCTTAATTAATTCATAAAATTTAATTAAATATGTTACCAATAAAACAATAAATGAAACAATCACTGGCTCTCAATACTCAGTAGCGGTTACGAACTTTTAAGTCGCTGGGATGGAGTTCAATGCTCGACCTTGCCACACTTCTGACTCAGAGCTTCTACTGAAAATATATTTCGCTTTTTTCTTTGTATCCGGAGTTGTTCCTAAATCTCGGAACTGTCGAACGTGACTGAAAAAACAAAGTTATTTCTTCATTTCTCAGCTGAGGACGCGTATTTGTCGGTTCTTCAAGAACATTTGGAACATTAGCCCTATTCTGCCCTAGTTTCGTAGCAGACCGTTTCTAGCCTTTTTTACGACCTCTAATAACACTGATTTTCTAAACATCATATCATTAAGACGGATAATAAAAACCCGTTACTTCCGTGGGTGTGGGTTAGAAAATCATATGTTGTTTTGGAATATTTAATTTGTTTAAATATTTAATTACTGTCATTGTGATCATTCCTTATCATAACTGTTTAAATCGCAGCTTTTCATAAAATGCTCTTTTAAATGTTTTCTGATAAAATCCAAAAATATAAAATTAATTCTTCCCTTGAATTCCTACAATAATGCGACAAATACTTTTCATGGCCACATTATTTCATAAATTTAAAAACCCAAACGGATTCAAACTAAATCCAATTTAAAAAAAAACTGTCTTGAAATACAAATAATGATAAGCCGAAGATCAAGGGTTCGTAGCCCGGCAGGATTTTTAGGCCCTAGGATTTTTGAAGGGAACTGAAAAATTTAGTTACGCCGTCCTTCGGAAGGAACGTTTAACGGATGTCCCGAGCCTGTACGATGCCAGGAACTCGTTAAAAATCCCTATCCTAATTAAACCTGGATAGGAAAAATTTAGAGGTCCCAATGTAGCATGGTCCGATTAGCAATTGCAGCATTAAGTGACGTTGAATGAACAAACAACAATCATTATTAGTTTTTATGCTGCTTTGGGAAGTATCCCTACATACTTATTCAAGTATCATAAGTAAGTATGAAATCCGTATTTTCGATGTAGTTATTTTATTGGATTATCTAAATTTCTGAGCGCTGGTTTCTAGGTGTGACTTGAAATAATTTTTGGGCGAACGATCCTTCTAAATTAGATATAACATTTAAATTACTTCTAAACGGCTTTTAGAAACACCAAATCAACACCATTTTTAAAAACGTATTTATTGTTTATCACATATTCTTCGTTATGTTTGTGAAATAAAATTTTAAAAAATCATTCATTTAAAAAAAAAATTATATTCTTAATTTTAAATTATAAGAAAGACAGTGGTTTGACTTTAGGAGCTTCGGAGCATTTTTCAAGATTTAAATATATCTTAATTCAATAATCACTTTTAAATCGAATTGAATATAATTCCTTTTTCCTTTTAAATAATATCTTGTAAAAAAATATTTGTTATTTTTGAACGAACTTTGTTACTCCTGAATAGGAACATTGATATGAGAAGCAAAGAGCTACTAAGCAAGGAGTGTCGTTCAAAATATTTATAAATTAAAAAATTAAACATTTTACATTCCGTGGCATTTAATCCTTTATTATAGTATTTTTTGAATTCATCAACATTTAGATGCATTATAAAAATCCAAGATAGAATTTTGATGTTCAGTTTGCATACAATTAATTCCTCGAAGTACATGGTTTTTCAATCAATCTTGCATATATATTTTACTTCACTCAGCTGCAATATATAAAACCAAGGACAACTATGATAGTCTACGGGGCGAAATCATTTACGTTTAAAGATAAAATTTATAAGATTATTAAGCGGTAAAACTAATTAGTTTTGCTTTAACTGATCATGAATCATTAGCAGATGTGACTTAAAACATTTTATTCAAATTTTATTATTTTATTTAACTGGTAATGAAAAATTTAGAATAATGACATTGTTAAGAACTTAATAGATTGCTGATTTCGATTATTAATCGATAAATAATTTTAAAAAATCTGTATAACACAATTTCTACTTATTTCCTTACTTGCAATACATAAATAAATAACTTGTACCATAAAGGTTATAAATGAATATTTATATGAATGATGAATGATGGCCAGATATATATTAAATTTTTTTTCGTTCATGTTTGTTATTCTAAAAGGACTTAGTCCCAGAATAAAAATACTTTCCTATTATATTCTAAAGTGTATTAAGTTGCTTAATAATATATAATAATTATTAAATTAGATTATATTCTGGTTAAAAATATATTATAGTAATAGATTTTAAAATATATATTATGTTATAAGATCCAATGTTGTATATTCTTAATACACAATTGAAGTTACCAACAACTATTGGATTTTGAGATGGACTTATCACATATACACACAGATCTACAAAGAACATTTTATGGGACTTATGTACCAAACATTTTTACTTATATAATATATTATCATTATATAAGTTATTACTCATAATATATTATGGTATATTACTTACTACGTTTCTGGTGTACAAGTTAGTGAAATTAAAACAAGCAAATTTTTCGTCCTCCACACCTCGTCCAATTCATGCATGCACATCTCCGAAACAGATGTCTTTTTTTGTATTATAATTTTTTTTAAAATGAAATGGAATAAAAATAATACCTCACTCCTCATATTGGTAGTTTTGAAATAATAGTTTAGAGAAAAAGATGATAACGATTCAGTTTTCAAAATATAATAATCATAATGATAATAAATAAATAAAATAAAATGGATTAATTGGCTAAGAACATAACTTAAAGAATTTAGCTCGGTTTTAGAAAATTATCTGTATACGGTGACAATATGGTTATATATGTGAAGATAATATATGTATAGTTAATAGGTTCAGTCTATATACATAGGTAACAGAAACATACACGATGCATATGTTCAGATAGATGACAGCATATATACGTATATGCCTTGACTAAATAGAATCTTTAACATAATTGAAAAGGATATTCGATTCGGAATACTTAATGCAGTCTTACAAATAGTTACCAAAGTCATACAGAAGAAGATTTGAAACCGGTCGATACGCGAATGCAAACGCCGGGTTACGAAAGTGAGTCATGACCTCTAAGTGGTGTTGGCCAAGTTTCCATAACTAGACCATTCCGATTCTTAAGCGATACTGCATCGTGAGCTGAAGTTAGTGTGCTCACCAATAGTTACGAAAAAATCAATAAATCACCAGTAATAGATTGTGATAGAATAACTTACGCGTATACTAGGGACACGCGAATTCTATTCAAAGAAAAACTTTCTGACATAATCCCGACCTGTTCAATAAGTACCCAATACTAAGGTCATCCTAACACAGGGCCAGAATTGGAGAAGCAAATGGTGGATATTCACAAGAATATAAATCGGTGCGTCAAATAGGCAAAATAGGTGCGAAAATATATTTTTCATTATATAATGTTTCGGAGGCGTGGTAGCTCAATGTGTAGAGCGCCGAGATGCTTCAGCACAGCAACTCAGAGATTTACACACTAGCCCTACTTGTACCAAACACCTACAACCTGTGAAGGGTCCGGGGTTCAGTACATGGTAGAGATTGTACTGTTTCTTGGACAACGGTTGTGGAGTGAGGTGATTTGTCCTAGATCACCCTCAACCGCCAGAGTTGTTCTGCTTGTTTTGGGTACGCACTTTATAGAGGCTTTGCGAGCCCCCGGAGGGTCCTAGATCCCTAGATCCATCTCCGGCCGTTAAAAGATTAAATAAAATTCTGCCAGCGAGCGGGATTTGCACCCAGGACCTTCGATGGCAATTCAGCTTTCTACCACTGAGCCACTCCGCTCCCCCTATTTAAAATCTAGCTGTAGCAGATAAATTATTTAATCCGTAAAGCCTCTGTAGTATCTGCAGATCTTGGGGCACCCCTAACCTTGTTGGAGGAAAAAACTGGAGGTAGAGTGTGATCATCTCAGGCAAAGAACTTCTCGGCGCACAAATGGCTTAGTCTTTACCGTTTACTGAACCCAAGACCTGCATGGATTAGAAGTGGTGGAGTATTTTTTTTATGTTAAGTTTCTGAATTTTGTATAAAACTGTTGAGTTAATAGTGGTAAAATACAGTTGGCCCTTCCTAAAAAAAATATATATCTGGTTCCTTAGCACATATACTGAAGATGATCCAACCTAATCTATAACACTTCCCAGTAAATTTCAGGTGGGAAATTCCATGATTCATAACCCACAGACCTTAACATTTATGAGAAATCGAATGGAAATTAGTATTCTACCGTAACAGTTTAGCCACATCACAAGGCCATTTGGAACGGGTTAAATTTTTTATAACTGTTAAATTATTTTATAACGGGTGAATTCCATTGAGTGCGTAGTAGTATATTAACACTGCCTATTTATATTGAAATATACATGACACAAATACTCTTAATACTCGACAATTTTGTATACCATCACTTTCAATCTATTTCGTTCTTCCTGCGTAATAATTAGTTGAACTCATTAAAAAATAGAGAACAAAATGATCCATGAGAAAAAAAATCCTTAAATAGTGATAAACTATTTATTATAAAAATCCGAAGTTTCGGCCCAAACTGATTAAATAAGATACAAAAATATTCTAAATTGAAATAATTGGAATAAATAAGAAAATAAAAAATCTCAATCATATATTAGAAGATTGTTCTCATACTTTCACTTTCACATTGTTTTTCGTCATCATTATTAATAAGCTATTTCACATTGTTTTAGTAAAAAATACTTAAATTTTATTTATATTTTAAATTATCTCTGTTAAAGTATCTTATTTATTCTGATAGATCAATTATAATATATTATTTTGTTATTTATTCCAATTATAATTGTTTTTATATCTTGCTTATACAGACAGCCCTGGAGAAGAAACGCTACGTGGATCGAAACATCGGTTACTATTAAATACATTATCAGTATTTTAGGAATTATTTTTTTACCTCCACCCGGACCATTTTCTTCTCCATATTTCATTTATTAAATAACGAGTATAAAAACACCAGATATGCAAGAAACACACGGTTTTCCCAGAGCACTAACATATACAAATAGTGAGATCTGATAAGAAAGCGATTTATCTTACCATCTGTGATAACGAGAGTATGTAAACTCTTATGTGTTGTTTTGGTTTATTAATTAATGTATTCGTTGTATTAGTACAAACATGCTATGTAAATACAAATCATAAGTCATTGGGTACGAAAATCATATGATGAATTTTTGAGGGGGGGGGGGGGAGATAGATCCCTTGACTCTTCCATCCGCTTGTAATATATATATAGTATAGTGGTTGCATAGGAATTATTTATTATTTTTGTGCTTCATATTTTAAAATACTGGTTTAAGATAATCGGACAACATGATTTCCAATCGCATTCGAATTTTTTTTCTGGATGAAGGCCTGATCTGTGTCGAAAAGCGAAACATTTCAAAGTACTTTTTATAATGACATTGCGATAGATCGAAAAATAATATTAAAACTTTATCCTGATGCATAAGTTAAAAAATATCGATATTTAATTTCCTCAAATATTATTATGGTTTTCTCTATCACGATTTAGTGTTCTGCCTTGGGCCGTCATATTTTTGCTTAAACTGTTTACATGACTAATTTTATTCAATTAAGAGCAAACAGACAGCAGAGTGGTTTTCCATGAGATATATTTTTTCAGTTAAGACGAGATATATTTTTATGTTTTGTTATTTCGTTTTTAATCAGGTTCTACCTTGATCAGACCAAAGCTTATCGATCATTTATTTGTTACAACACATTCCACTTTTAAATGTCCCCCAGAACGTAGGGGAGGTTCAATCAGGAAAACCCACCGCCGAGTTCCCTTGGATCACTTTCTAAAACCCAATTGCAAGTTGCAGCATATTCTTGAAGGAGCCGACAGAAATAATGATAATATTGTTGCAGAGGTAATTGTGGCAGCCTTGTGTGGAATTTAATATTCTTACTTCTTGTACGTCAATAAAAATTAGGTTATACTTAACAAAATGTTATTTCATTTTTTACTAGTACGATTAAATAAACATGGATTTATAAAATAAAGAATAACTAATTCGATGTAGTAAGCACATGGCTGCACATGACTAACTGGATGGTTGCAGCAAAAGACAGGTCCCTCAGCGAAGGCTACTAGAGAAGCCCCAGACTCACTAAGCGGGTTGTCGCGCCAACCATGATGATGGTGAGTAGTTAGCACAAGTTGTTTAAAAAAACTTGGGCGTGTTCAATGTGTGTGTGTGTTTGTGGAAGTGCGTGAGTGAGTGTGTGTAATGGGTGAGATGACAGAGTGGATCAAGGCGTTTCCAATAATCCAAGTTAAGCAACGTCGATTCGTTATCGGCGGAAATACCTATCTCCGTGCGGTCAAGGTACGCTTCACTAAAAGAAACGTCCCTCTCCTGATGACCCAAAAAAGATGAGCTGCCAAAGGCCTTTATGGTAAATAGCTGCCATCAGGGAAAAAAGTTCTATTTTTAATGAACTTGGTGGCGAAGATATGGATAATATCATATAAAAATATGAACAGAAATAGGAACATAGTTTCGGAATATCATTTTATAATACATGATACAATTAAACTTTATAAAGTGTGATTATAATATATATATATATATTTTCAGGAATGGATGAACGTCTAATGGAACCTGGGGAAACGACTCAACCAGAGACGACTGTGGAGGTCTTTGGAGACCGGATTAGTGAAACATGTAAGTTATGATTTTCACTTATTTGTACGAACTTAAGGATGTTTTGTATTCATGAAGATTTCCTACTTTAAGATTTCTATGAGAATATCCTTGTGACTAGTTTGGACCTGACGCTTCCGTATAAGTTCGTTCGTTTTTAGGGCTGGGTGCAACAACCTACCATGCCCAAGATCACGGGTTCTTAAAGGGAATAAAAATCATTTATGTAAGGCACGTAAAATAGGGCTCTAAGCCTGTGCGGTTGACAGGTACTCATTAAAGATCCCTATCCTAATTCTACCTGGAAAGGCGAAATTAAGGGCTCCCACTGTAGCGTCGTCCGATTAGCCATAGTAGCATAAAGTGACGTTCATAGGATCCAACAACTTGAAGGTAGATTTTTCTACATTATGACCATTTTTTATATCAATGGAAATAATAAATTAAAGTTTTGAGATACGGTTTTTTCTCATATTTGTATTCATTAGTGGACGTATTTACTGTCTACAGTAGACTGACGCAAACTTTTTTCGGAGATTCCTAGCAGCGACATATGATGGTTATTCCACTTATTTGTTAACTTCTGGAAGATAATATCCCTTAATTTTCAGTTTCAGAATGGCGTAAGTTCCATATTATATCCCCAAGGATATACCGTTTTAAACAATTAAGCCTTAAACGGTGATATGATGTTACACAACATTTTGTATTGGGCTGAATTTACAAACACCTAGAGACCATTTTGCGAAAATCAGGTTATAAGGACTCAGGGTATCTTTAAACGTTCATTTTCACAGAAAACTCAGAATTAGAGTTTTTTCTCGGTTGCAGTAACGTTCCTTGTGTTGAATTAAATTAATAGGTACGTAGAAGTAAAAATGAAAAATAGAATACTTTAAAGCACAGTAATCTAATTATACACTTCATCATATGCAAGAGTATGGCTGGCGGTTTTAAACACAAAACACGCAAAGATTAAGGTCTTTTTCCCAGCCTCGTGATTAGTTTTTTAAGCAGCCGAACTACGGGAGAATATTGGAGCGCACAGTTTCAAAAAAACAACATTTGTATGGTACCGTATTCTATTCTTCAGTACGTCTATTTATATTATGCTTGAGTATTAAATATTACAAATATATTGAAGAACAATTAAAAAAAACCCTAAGCAAAACTGGAGCACAGTTCCGTATTTTCTAATCCTCCCTCATCTCTGGATTATTAATTGAATCAGTCGTATAAGGACTAGTAACTTTAACTTTAGAGCCGAGTGTATTGGTTGTAGGGATACTTCAACAGCCATTAATAAAACTAATTCCCAGCACTAAATCATCGGTGATTTCGCTAACTGTCGGACAACAAGGGAATTACCTTTAATTCCTCTTATTAAAAACTAAGGTTATAATTTAAATAATGACCATGGTTCGCACTCAGTAGTCTCAATTTGGTAGAAACATTTAATGAACATTATTCAAGATTAGGATTGTTCATGCCCATTCGTTATGTAGCGTGTACTACATTAAGGTTATTCACTTTACTTCCGCAGTAAAGTTAGCAGTGACGAAAATTTATTATCTTCAGATTTTAACGGGTATATTGATTTTGGGAATTCTTGAATCCATTTGGGTTCTATTATTTTCTTTTTCTGCAATGTCTCTGTATGTTCTTTCGTCTCTCGTATGTGTAAAAACAGTTAACCCAGAAATTTGGAATTTCGTATTTGAGGTTGGTGCACCCTTTTGTGCTACTTATTATAATTCAAGTGGAGTGCAAGGAATGTGTTGTCCGCTTAAGATATTTTATTTATTATTATTATTGTTATTATTTATTATTACTATTATTTATAATAGAAAAGTCCACGCATAAAGAACGCTTTTAGTAACACATATCTCGATCTAAAACTTTTTTATAAAGTTGTGTACATGTGTACTTTTAAATTTAAATAATAATATTTCATTTTTTGCATTAAATAGTTGTTTAGCCTCTGTCCGCACCGGGGAACGGGGTGGCTCAGTGGTAGAGCGCTGAGTTGCCATGCCGAAGGTCCTAGGTTCAAATCTCGGGGCTCATTCAGCATCTGCAGAGTGGATACCCAAAGAAAGGGAGAAAATCTTGCAGTTGAGCGTGATCTAAGACAAATCACTTCCCTGCACAGCCGTTTTTTTTTTCACTCTCTAAATGTATGTTTGTGATCTATTCGGATAAATAAAAGCTCATGATGAGCCTTGGGATTTGAGATTTGAGAGATTGTACTGTTTCCAGAACTATGGTTGTGCGGGGTTGGGATTTATCCCAGATCACGCTCAAGAGTCAGATTTTCCCTAATTAAGGGTACCTACTACATAGAGCCTGGGTGAGCCCCAGAAGGGTCTGTAGGTCCCGCAAGATCCAAGTAATTTCTCTGCTACACTCGGATTTGAACCTGGAACCTTCACAATGACTACTCAGCTACTCTACATACTCAGCTACCTCGTTCTTTATTCGGATAAATTAATTCGCATATAATTTTAGGTTATAAACATAGATCCAAAAATATATCTTCAAGAACATTACATGTTAACCAATCCTCGTTCTCTCAGTTAAGAGATAATGTTAATGATGTCGGTAATTTTTGGGTTATTACGGTATAAGTAGAATGAGTGAAATGTTTAAGGTTTACATTTAGTATTTTGTTGTACTTTTTGGGGGAAATCCAGTACATCGACGGACTAATTTTTTTCAGAAAATATATATTAGATAGTCTTCTAGGAGGACAGTATTTGTAATTTCAGCAAATATATATAGGAATACTCATATATGGGCAAATAGCATAGTGGTATAAGCACATAAGTGCACATCGTACATTGAAATATGTACATAGGGTCACATCGTGTATAGCTATGTGTACATAGGGGCACTTCGTGTATAGCTATGTGTACATAGGAGCACGTAGGAGGTAGGTATTACCAGCGAAAATCTGCAGAGAAGACCTTTCCCTGGTTCGAGGAAGTAGAAGATGATTGCGTAGCCGACCGCAAGATGTGTATACGATTCCCAGTTAGTCGAGATGAATAGAAGATGGGGATAGAAAGTACAGCGAAAGTGATCATCGAAGCTACGCTTTAAAAAGATAACTCCTTTTTTCAACTATGGGAACTGCAAAAACGGTGTTTCATTCCGCGTTACATAAGAAAGTGATTAAAAATACGTCTTAAATTCTATGGCAAGATAATGAGGCTTCCCTATCACAGACTTACAAAGAGAATAGTAAATACATAGGATCCCTTGTTAATGGAGGGCAATGGATCCAAAATATTAAGAGAGGCTTGGAATTAGCCAAAATTACTAATGAAGACATGAAACAATTTTAAACTTAAAGTTGAAACATGAGAGCTTAAGCCAGACACAAAAGCGGCGAGAGCGAAAACAATAAAGAAAGCTGAATTTTCGCAAAGAATGAAAACCTGGTGGGGACATGAGGAGAACAAGAACCCCCAAGCGCGTCTTCCACTTCGGGGACTTAGCGACTAATAATAATAAAGTGATTAAAAAAAAATAACAGCAGCCATAAAAAATACGTATGTACGAAATAATTATAATAAAGGAATATTAGGAGTTTTGAAATGTTTAAAGTATGCACTCAGTTTATGTGGAAATTCTATTTAGTTCTCTATAATAATAATATAAAAATTTATCGCGTGGGGCATTAAAAAATATGCATTTGTTTCATACCGTTTTACCCTTCTGATTTACTGTTCATATACGCCATTAAACAATCTTAAAAATCTTGTCCATAGCTAGTTAGTTTTTTCATAGTATGTACAACCAAATATTTATTAATTGGAAATGATAAAAACAAATTACTATTTTTAATTGTTTAAGTTGTTTGGTAACTGTTTTTCTTCCCATTCAATCAACTTAATATTACTCAGACTGTACGTTAGATGTTAATTCTTCTAAAATATTCAGCCAACCATAAATTAAACATTTATCTTACTACTATAAGCAAAATGTGGTAAAATTGATAAAAACTTCTGTTTTCCAATTTGAGAAAAATATCAAACTCTTAAAGCGTATGTTTAGTAGGGATGGGTAAGGTAGTATCAATTTGATACTTTGTATCTGATACTAAAAAGTAGTTGATACAAGTATCAGATACAGTCGAAATGTACCTGATACTTTTGTATCAATTGATACAAGTATCAGATACGGTCAGATTGATACAACCTTACACATTCCTATTAGAATACGCGGTCTTACATAAATCCCACGTTATATTTACGTTCGTTAATGTAAAAAAAATCCAGATAAACGATTTTTTTAATCCATTATAAAAAAAAATTAATAAAAAGCGATAAACGAAAATGTAAACTCTACAAAAACAACCGTAACAAACGAAGACTCGAAGTTATGATACGTTTAAGGAGAATGGTAACTTCAAACTGAGAGTAAAATGGAAACAAAATTTGGAAATACCCAATAGACAGATACCTGGAATTGCCACCCTGGAAAATCCGGTACTCGTGACGAGGAACCGCCAAAACAAACCAAGCTCATTTTGGCAATAAAATTACATCGTCTCACGGATTTAAAAAAAATTATTACCTACTATTAATCACGGTCCATTTAATAATAAATAAATAATTAATAAGCAATAGTCAACCATTGATTTAAACTCCCCTGATTTGATTACCGGCGAAAGACCAATTTCGGCGCATCTCCCCTTAGTATTGTTACGGGCTACTGGGTGTAAAATGGACTAAACTATTACTTAATTCAAGAATCTAATATTTATTAACAAATTAACAAGAATACAATGAGATTATTTAAAACAGTTAAATTATTAAACTAATATCAATATACAATAATAATATTCTACTAAATGTTATCTAATTTCTAAGATAATATACAAATAATATAAGATATTGTTTATACTAAGTAACTAAACTATTTACATAAATTTGTACAAATACAATAATATTACACTATAGTTTACAATTACAAATTAACACTTACAGTTCGCTAACTAAAGTCCACCGACCGTAAGACTCTTCAAATATGACAAACTGCCACACAGTTTATTACACTTATTACACGGTCACTAATTGTCACTGTTGCTCACTAAGCACTTATTACAGACTGATACTAATACTAACTAACTCACACACACTGCCACTAGTTAACGACTGCTACTCACTGGCTTATTACAGACTCGTCTTATTACTGACTGCCGCCGCCGAAAACGCTGCCCTTTTTATATAGGCAAGGTAGGTCGTGGTGGGGCATTACTCGGAACACGGACGAGGACCACCTAGACCGATCTAGAAGGTTCTACGCCATTCTATAATCCCTTCCGCTTAATCCCATTGTTTGCCTAATCCGCTCTAGGCAGATCAGAAGCCGGTCCTACTTTCCGCTCTGACCGTAACACTGCCCCCTCCTTAAAAGTGCTCTGCCCCAGAGCATAGTCCGGAGAAATCGGGCGGTCATGAGCTTCCCTCGATGGAGACGCATTTCCTTTCCAGGGGTTGAACGTGCACACCAATATGGCGACTCCAGAGTTGGCGAATATCTGTTCAAGCATGTTCCTGACAACCTTCCACTCCAGGCCGTCATATCCACAGCCCAACTTAGGGATCGCGAGCTTGGTGACACGCAGTCTCAGAAGCTTACTCCGCAAGTCGTCGAGGCTTCGCCGCAGTGCGTCATATGTGGGCTTCTGATCAGTAGCACACTTGGTAACTAAGTAGAACAGGTGTCGTCCTTCGTGCGTATGGTGGAGTGCTTTCCCGACGCGTGGTCCTTGGCGTTCCAGTTCCTCAGTTCCAGCAAACTTCTTCCTGAAGACCGTTGCAATCCCTCGGGAAGTCCTCAGATCTTCGGCTACACAATGGGCCAGAGAATAGTCCGCGGGTAACGAGAAGATATCTCTGTATACTGCCTGAGTTACTCCACGGAAACCTTGTACCTTAGGTTGTGCAACTGATACCTTACTGGTCTCCACGTTGTTGAGGTTCCTGACTTGCTGGTCTTCTGTCGGGCCATGGTCTCCTTTGTAAGGGGCCAGTCTGTTAAAATGGACTACCCTGGGTTTTCCTTTTGGCTGCTTCCTGATTCTATAGATGACGTCGTTTATCCTATTGATGATCTCAAACGGGCCATCCCAGGAGTTCTGAAGTTTGGGTGAGTAGCCTCGCCTCCTTCGAGGATCATGTAGCCAGACCAAATCTCCAGGTTGGAATCCACCTTTCTCTGCCCTGATGTCGTAACGCTCCTTCATTCTGTCACTGGCACCCTGGATGTTTGCACGAACCTTCTCGTGGATATTATCCATCCGCTTCCGTAGATTCGTGACGTATTCCTCTCCGTTAACTTCCTCGTCTGGCTTGAACCCGAATTTCAGATCACAAGGCAAACGAAGTTCTCGGCCGAACACCACATTTGCGGGGGTCTGCCCCGTTGCTTCATGGACTGAACTCCGGTAGGCTAACAAGAACAAGTGAAGATACTGGTCCCAGTCTCGCTGATGCTCGGAGACCACTTTAGACAAATATCGACCCATTGTCCTGTTCATGCGCTCCACCATGCCATCCGATTGAGGGTGAAGAGGTGTCGTCCTGGTTTTCCGTATTCCCAGTGCTTCGCACATCCCGGAGAAGACTGCAGACTCAAAGTTTCTTCCCTGGTCAGCGTGAAGTTCCATGGGTACTCCAAACCGGCTGACGAGCTGCTTCACAAGTACGTCTGCAACCGTGACTGCCTCTTGATTCGGAAGGGCATACGCTTCCACCCACTTAGAAAAATAGTCCATGGCCACGAGAATATATCGGTTGCCTTCGTCTGTCACAGGGAAAGGGCCAGCGATGTCAATCGCTATCCTCTCGAACGGTGCTCCCACGTTGTACTTCTTCATAGGGGCCTTCTTTCTTCTTGTTGGTCCGTTAGAAGCCGCACAAGTCGCACAACGCCTGCACCAGTCCAACACATCGTCCTTAAGGTTTGCCCAGTAAAAGCGTTCACGAACTTTTTCCAATGTACGGTGAACTCCAAGATGGCCGCCAGTTACACCGTCATGTAGTTCCCTAAGCACTTCGGGCACTTTATTCCTTGGAACGATGAGCTGTAGCCTACGCTGATCTCCTTCCGCGTTCTCCAATGCCCGTTTCAGCAGCCCGTTGTCCACTAAAATGGAGTTCCATTGGGCCCAGTACGTTTTTACATTCTTCGACATTGGAGCAACATCCTGCCAGGTCGGTCTTCCTCGCCCCGATATTTTCCATTCCTTTATTTGTTTTAAGTCCGGGTCCTCGTCCTGTTCCTTTGACACCATTGCATCTTGCCAACTGTCGATGACAACTGTAGTCCTCAACACCGCTGCCTGCTTCTCTTCTTGTCGAGAACAATGGTTGCAGCCTTCATCACAAGGTCTTCTTGACAAAGCATCCGCATTCCTGTGGCTCGTTCCAGAACGATGAGCAGATTCAAAGTCGTACTCTTGAAGGCGCTCGATCCACCTCGCCACTTGTCCCTCCGGTGACTTGAATCGCAGCAGCCACATTAGAGCCGCGTGGTCCGTTCTCAGCAGGAACCTTCTTCCGTATAGATATTTATGGAAGTGCTCTATGGATTTTACTACTGCCAAAAGCTCTTTCCTTGTGACACAGTAGTTGCGTTCCGGAGCTGAGAGTGCTTTGCTGAAATACCCAATCACCCTTTCTTCTCCGTCTTGGAGCTGAGAGAGGACACTTCCGATGGCGATGTTGCTGGCATCTGTGTCAAGTATGAACTTGCTCTCGGGACGTGGATAGCTCAGAATAGGAGCACTACTCAATTTTCTCTTCAGCTCCTCGAAGGATGCCTGGCACTCGTGGTCCCAATGGAAAGTCCTCTTCTCCTCGGTAAGCCTGGTAAGAGGTTTTGCGATGTCAGCAAATCCTTTCACGTACCTCCGGTAATAAGTGCAGAGCCCGAGAAAACTTCTCACCTGGTGCTTATCTCGAGGTACTGGCCAGTTGGTGATCGCTGCTATCTTCTCTGGATCAACAGCAACTCCGTTGTCTGACACAATATGCCCCAGGTAGTTGACTTGCCTTCGGAAGAGATTACACTTCTTCGGGTTCAACTTTAGGTTCGCTGCACGCAGTCGTTCGAAGACCTTCTCCAGATTCTTCAGATGGTGAGCGAAGGACTTTCCCAGCACAATGATGTCGTCTAGGTACACCAGGCATACTTCCCAAGAGAGACCTCTTAACACGTTTTCCATCAGCCTCTCGAATGTGGCAGGAGCATTGCAAAGCCCGAACGGCATTACTGTAAACTGCCAGAGCCCAGTGCCAATTGAAAACGCCGTCTTCTCTTTATCTTCAGGTGCCAATCCAACCTGCCAATATCCACTGCGGAGATCCAAGGTAGAGAAGAGTTTACACCCCTCTAGGGTGTCCAGCGTATCGTCAATCCTGGGAAGCGGATAGCTGTCCTTCTTGGTGACATTGTTCAGAAGACGGTAGTCTACGCAGAACCTCGTTGTGCCGTCTTTCTTCTTCACCAATACAACAGGAGACATCCAGGGGCTACTCGAAGGCTCAATGACACCGTCAGCCGCCATCTCCTTAATAATCTCCTCGGCGTCCTCCCGTTTGGCTAACGGCAGCCTCCGCGGGACCTGTCGGATGGGCTTCGCATCCCCAGTGTCAATCTTGTGCTGGACGATATCCGTTCTGCCCCGTGGTCCTGGTCCGATCTCGAAGACGTCATGCCATCGGATAATCATATTCTTCACTTCCTCGCTCTGTTCGGGCGAAAGGTCGCGACATGATTCGTCCAAAAATCCTTTAAGTTTCTCTGGGAGTCCTCGAAGCTCGGTGGGATGACGTTGCAGCTGACGAACCACTGAGGTAGCGGTGGTACACTCCCCGACTGGTGTTCCTTTCTTCAGCGTTACCGGGAAGCTGTTCAGGTTCATTAGCCGAATTGGAGTGGTAGGTCCGATCTTGATGAGAGACCTAGCAACCAGTACGCCGCGTCCAACCTCTTGTTCTTCGTGCCTTCCAGGTTCGAGTAGTGCACATTGACCCGCGGGTAGATGCCCTTCGACCGTCCCATGCGTTACGATTTGGCTCCGTGCAGGTAAAGCGGTGTCTTCTGGTAGCAGCACTCGAGCGCAGAAGTCCTTTTCCTGCCGAAGTATGACTTCCTCGTCTCCTAGCGTCATCACACCTCTCGACATATCCAGCTTGATCCCGTATGTGATCATAAAGTCCATACCCAGTATGACGTCCTCATCTATATCTGCCACGAGAGCGAGGTGCTTCAGATGTTGGCCCCCGATGTGGAAGGTGGCATCTGTCTCCCCGTAGACCTTGGCTGGCTGTCCCGTTGCAGTCCGTAATGCCCAAGTGGTCGGTATGATCTTCTCAGCTGGAAGTGTCTTCGAGTTCAAGATCGTCATGCTCGCTCCGGTATCCACTAGAAGACTTCGCAGCTGCCCGTTCACCATCCCATCAACGTAGAAACTGTTCGTTCTGCTTCCTATCGACGCAACTCTGATGGTCTTCCTGGGGGCTTTGACGTTACGGGTTGGACATTTGCTTCTAGGATGTCCAAGCTGGCCGCAGCCCCAACAGCGTATCTCCTTCTTATGGGTCCTGAGAGCATCCAACACTTTCGTCACAATGTCTTCGATGCTAGGGACCACATTAGGTTCCGCTTCTGCTGCTCGAACTCGCGCATGGCCCCGTACAGACTGTCTAACAGCTTCAAACTCCATGGCCTGAGATAATGCGTCTCCCAGCGTTTTCGGGCGGGCGAGCTTCACTGCTTGTTGTGTCTCTGGGTCCCGAAGTCCATCCAGGAATTTGTCGACAGCCAAACTCTCGTAGACATAGTCGGTGACCGATGGGTAGGCGTTCCTCACCAGCCGGGCAATATCCGCTTCAAGTTCCTGCAGCGTCTCGTTGTCCTTCTGGACCCTGTTTCTTAGCTGTGAGCGATATAGCTGGTCCATGTGGCGGTGGCCGAAACGCATCTCCAGCCTTCTAATCAGCTTCCCGTAGTTAGACCGCTCCGACATGGGCATTCCCTGCAGCACTCTCAAGGCGTCTCCACGCAAGGCCAGGCACAACGCTGAAGCTTGGGTCTCCTGTGACCACCCGTGGATCGAAGCCGCTGTCTCGAAGAGAGTCATGTAGTCCTCCCACGGCGTCTTTCCGTCGAATACTGGAATGGTGTTGTGAGCTGGTGGCGTCCCATTATTGGCGGGCAGAGTGGTTTTATGAAGACTGACCTCGGGGGAACGGTCGGTGTCGTTCGTCGGTGGGTTGCTCATACGTCCCTCTAGAGCCTCTACTCTTTGCCTAAGTTTGCTTTCAATTGAATTCAATTTTTCTCCTAACCTAGATTCTACATCAGCTACTTTATTATCTACATTTTCCATTAACTTAGTTTCTAATGTGCCTAATTTAGACTCTAGCCTATTTTCTACATTGCCTAGTTCATTTTTAACACTGCTTAATTCATTACCTAGTTCATTTTTAACACTGCTTAATTCATTACCTAGTTCATTTTTAACACTGCTTAATTCATTACCTAGTTCATTTTTAACACTGCTTAATTCATTACCTAGCTTATTTTCTACATTGCTTAACTCATTCTTAACAGTACCTAATTCATTTTTAAAAGTTGCAGACAACTTGCTTAAATCAGTTTCAAACAGAACGTCATCTGGATTTTCCCCTAACTCTACAAAAAATTGACGCAAGCGATGTTGCAGTACACTTTTATTTCCGGAAGAATCCAGATCACGTTCTTCTAGTTCCCGTTTTAAATCCGCAACTTTTAAATCCATCAATTTAAGACTTTGAGAAGCCATTTTTCAAACAGTAGCCCAATAATTACAAAATAATAACAATTACACAAAATACCCCACACCTGACACCAATTTGTTACGGGCTACTGGGTGTAAAATGGACTAAACTATTACTTAATTCAAGAATCTAATATTTATTAACAAATTAACAAGAATACAATGAGATTATTTAAAACAGTTAAATTATTAAACTAATATCAATATACAATAATAATATTCTACTAAATGTTATCTAATTTCTAAGATAATATACAAATAATATAAGATATTGTTTATACTAAGTAACTAAACTATTTATATAAATTTGTACAAATACAATAATATTACACTATAGTTTACAATTACAAATTAACACTTACAGTTCGCTAACTAAAGTCCACCGACCGTAAGACTCTTCAAATATGACAAACTGCCACACAGTTTATTACACTTATTACACGGTCACTAATTGTCACTGTTGCTCACTAAGCACTTATTACAGACTGATACTAATACTAACTAACTCACACACACTGCCACTAGTTAACGACTGCTACTCACTGGCTTATTACAGACTCGTCTTATTACTGACTGCCGCCGCCGAAAACGCTGCCCTTTTTATATAGGCAAGGTAGGTCGTGGTGGGGCATTACTCGGAACACGGACGAGGACCACCTAGACCGATCTAGAAGGTTCTACGCCATTCTATAATCCCTTCCGCTTAATCCCATTGTTTGCCTAATCCGCTCTAGGCAGATCAGAAGCCGGTCCTACTTTCCGCTCTGACCGTAACAGTATTAATAAATAAATAAGTAAAAATAATAGTGAACAAATTATCACTTATTATCAATATAATCTGTAATTAGTCACTTATCACATGTGTAGAAACGAAAATAAACTATGAAATTAGTTAAGAGTAAAGGGTGGTTGAAATAACATTTTCCGAGATTGCTTCCTAATATATGATTTTTCACGAGCAACTTTCGCAAAAAAAACCTCGACCTATGTCCGGGCAAATATGGGTTCATTAATGGATATCTCTATATCATAAAGTAAAGGCAATTGACATAAATGATTGAAACCGGGTGCAAAAAAAACAACAGCTATAGCGTTTTAAAGAGTATAGTGTGCGGCGGCGGACAGACAAATTTTGTATTACAACCCAAATTCTACGTGTCTTGGAATGTGAATAGCAAACGTTTGAGGTAGGGTTAAAATCTATTTTTTATTTTTCAATTCCATAGCTTTAAAAAAATAATTAACCAATAAAAAGCATGATTTTAATAATTTGATGCCTTGTGAAGGTTACTATTTCGGCGAATAACTCTATTTCCTTCAAAAATGATAACAAAAACTGATGCCCCAAGAAAGACTTCTGTGTAGCGTATTAGAAGAGTAAGAGTCGGGATATCTGTATTCAACTATAAAAGTATCAAGTAAAAGTATCAGATACAGAAAAGTATCAGTATCACTAGTATTCAGATACAGGAAAATCCAGTATCTACCCATGACTGGAAAAAGTATCAATTGATACAAAAGTATCAGATACAGAAAAGTATCAGGATCACTTGTATTAGATACAGGAAAATCCAGTATCTACCCATCCCAAATGTTTAGCTATTTTTCATTACTACTAACTAAGAGACATAAAAACAATTATATTTGTATTAATTGTTATTTAACAATTAATAAAAAAAACAATTAATAAAAATAAATAACAATTAATAAAAATAAATTATAAATAATATATTGACTTATGTCAACAAGATCCTAGTTTAAAGTAATGTTCAATTAACGTTCTTCCCCATGTATATATCGCAAAAATTGCGAGAACACGGGGATATAGGATCGGTGAAGAGAACGGATTTGTCTGTTTTGGATACGACCCCTGGTAGCTCAGTGGTTTAGAACACTGCACCGTAGTTGCAGACGACCCGGGTGCAAATCTTTTCTCTTAAAAACAAAAATATTAAAAAAAATTATAGATAAAGACAGACATTTTGAAAAATCTACATGAATATATATTTTATTTTATATTATATATTGCGTATATATCCATATATTTTTATAATATATATTTATAAATTAATAAATATATAGTAGTATTACATTGATAATGAGGGAAGCGGAGTGTTTCAGTGGTAGAGCACTGAGTTGCCGAAAATCTTGGTTCACATCCCGCTGCTGGGAAGCCTTTTATTCAGACAGTTAGCAGCCGGAGATGGATCATAAGGGATCTAGGACCCTCCTGGGGCTCACCCTGCCTCTATAAAGTGGGTACCCAAATTGAGGGGGAAATTCTGGCGGTTGAGCGTGAACTAGGATAAATCACTGCTGTAGTCCATGAAACAGTGCAGTCTCTACCATGTACTGACCCCAGACTCACGGGGTTGTATTGGTACAGGTTATAAGAAAAGTCGGAAATTCTTTTAAAAAATAGTTTGTAACGGAGATTCCCAATCATAGTTATATAAAAACGACTAACCGGAAAACTTTAACTTAACCGGGAAACTTAGTACATTAACCTTTACTATAACTCATAAATCATAACATTGAACATTATTAATGTATTTTAGAAAATACATACTATATTGTAATACATTTGTATACTGTAGATACTTGGCTTTTTAGCCCTAACGAAGTTCTTCAATAGGCTCAAAATACAGTCATTCATTAAATGGTTTAGCAATAAATTATTGATCTATTATAAATAACCAATCTGATCACTTTCTCTTATTTTATAACGATGAAATGGATGACTTTTAGATGTTTAGTAACGCTGCAATTGGAAGTCACGCCAAGGTCGGTAGTAACTTTCACGTAGCTCATGTAAACTGGACCATTAACCTCAAAGTAACTCTTAGTGGAGGCTATTACTTAGTAATTTACCTTTCCATTACTTAATTATTTTCTCTATAACTATTGCTAAGAAGTGATAACTTAGAACTTAGAACTGCCAAAAATGCAGATTTCAAGAGTGAATAGAGATTTACCTAAAAATAAAGTTCAGATTCTTTTGATATATTTTACATTTCTTTTAAAAATATATTTTATATATTATATATTTGATTTTACTTTTGTTAAATCCCCCCCCCCAAAAAAAACAACAAGGATATTTCTTTTTTTTTAGATTTGTTTTCCATCATAAACCTCATATTGTAGAGTTTTCGAAGAAAACCTATTACATAAAACTTTTAGAGAATGAAATCGACTAAAATCTAAATATTTTACTTTATTTTATTTATAAAATAATATAAATATAATATAATAATAATATATAAAATATAAAAATATTTAAAAATTATAACAATTAATAAGAAATAAAATAAAATAAATTATAATAGTATATAATGACCTACGTCAACAAGATCCTAATTAAAGTAATGTTCATGAACATTCCTCCCCTTCTATACATCGCAAATTGCGAGAACACGGGGATATGGGATCAGTGAAAAGAAAGGATATGTCTGACCGAGAAGCGAGCCAGGATAGCTCAGTTGGCAGAGCACCACGCTAGTGACGTGGGCGACCCGGGTTCGAGTCCCGGCCCTGGACATATCTTTTCTTTTCAAATAAAAATATTTCTAAATATTTTACGTTTTGTTCGTTGGTTCATTGTGCAAACATTTGAAAAATTACATCATACCATTGAAGTTATAAAATGACTGAGCGAAATACATTATTTATTCTGTTATCTGAATTCTAGAACAGGCAAAAAATGTATAAAAGCTCTAGAAATTTCCCATAAGTATATTACAATACTATCCCTTCAGCATATTACTCTAAGGGATGGAGGCATGGGCCCTCACGGAAATGATGAGTAAGAAATTGGAGGCAATCGAAATTTGGTCATACCGAAGACTGTTGAGGATATCGTGAATGGATAGAGTGGCGAATAAAGGGATTTTCAGCGTATGAACAAAGAAAGATAGGTACTGGAAGCCATAAAAAGAAGAAAGATGGAGATCTTTGATCGAGCATGGAGAAATCCAAATTTATTTTTTTTATCCAATGCCAGGAAATGGGAATTCTGCCATACGCCGACGAGCCTCCCAATAAAGAAAGTATCATCATTATTTAGAATATGTTTAAGACCATTGCAATGTCGTATTTGTGCACCGTTCATTACACCAGAAAGACATAGGGGACGTATATCAGACACTGCGATACCCATTCTGTGCAGATGCGCCTCGAGGTAATCATGACCTTTGATAAGTCTGAACCTCGTAATAGCTTCGTCTCTTAGAAGATCTCGGGGAAGCTGCTCATGTGCAAGACACTCCCATTTTTCCCTCTGCTATCGTTGTATAGTAGGTTCGTTGTATAGCTTCCAATTGTTGTTTCAATCTTATTCTTGGCTGAGGTTTGCCAATAAACCCAAAGTATGAACTGCTTAATATAGCTATTCAGGGAAATATAGATGGAAAGCATAGAACTGGTCCCCAAAGAACATCTTGGGTCAAGAACCTTTCCCAGTGGTATGCAATAAATACCAAGACACGGTGCGGTCAAAGTGAAGTGGTTGCCAATGTTCTGGGAAGACACGGCAATTAAAGAAGATCGGACGAGAGCCGACTAAGCATCTGCAGATGCTTCTGGGGCTTACCCACTCATATATAAAACTGGTACCCTTGATTGGGGAAAACCCGACGGTTGGGCGTGTTTTTTTTATGGAGATACGAGGTATAGCTTCTTGGGATTGGTTCACTGATTTATGAACGAGTTCTAATAGGCAGTTAGGAGTTCCACTTAACTATAAAGCGTTGTTAATAAGATAAATGAACAAAGTTACTGTAAAATGCAATTAAAATGTTAATGCTTATATCTTACAGGTAGTTCCGGAAATGTATGGCTCCTAGAAAACTCCCCAGAGAAAAGAGCACAAGTCGACAACCCGCCTCGAGGAAGACCACCAGATCAGCTGCCTAGTGGTATAAAGAAGAAAAGAAAGGTCAACGATCCATATAAAGGTAAGTGTCTTTCATGTGCATGTATGTTTTATTTGACTGCATGTATATAGAAACATATATGTTATTAGTATATACACATTATTCGTGCCCTGAGTTACAAACTTTTTATTTTGGAATTTACTAGTGATTCTTCACGAGTTTTGTTGATCTTCGTTGTTACAACCGTTTTTAAAGAACAATGCAAAAAAGTCAATAATTTTTTTAAATCAGCATTGAAGTTAAAAATTAATAAGTTACTTGTATTCTTTTATTCCATCACACTACTTGCAAAATTACGTTTTTAAACTAGTATATCGTACTCAAAAGTTTAATTTAAGATTTTTTTCCGGAGGTTGGGTCAGTTTGAAGAGGATTTGCAATAAATAAATAAGGCTCTGTAAAATAAGTTAATAAATCCTAAAGTATTAGAACAGCCACGTCAAAATCGGATGTTACGTACGTTGTTTGAAGTAAGATGGAAGAAGATGGAGATAAGTATTATATCGATTATACATGGAGATAGTATAGGTAAATATTATATTTAAAGGAATTAAATAAGGATTGATGAATTGTTTTTTTGTCCATTATACTTCTTATATTAAAGATTTTTGATAGAAGCCTATTGAATTAAAACTTGTATAAAATGAAATATACTAAGTCTAAATCTAGGGGCGACATGTGGTCTAGTGGTTAGCGCAACAAACTACTAAGCCCAAGAACGCGGATTCGTAGCCCCTACGATGTTTTAAAGGGAGTAAAAAATCCTTAGTTACGCCGTCCTTCGGAAGGGAGTCTGCACGATGTCAGGTACTCGTTAATAATAATTTTGGAATATTTAATTTGTTTAAATATTTAATTACTGTCATTGTGATTATTCCTTATCATAACTGTTTAAATCGTAACTTTTCATAAAACACTCTTTTAAATGTTTTCTGATAAAATCCAAAAATAAAAAATTAATTATTCCTTTGAATTCCTACAATAATTCGACAAATACTTTTCATGGCCACATCATTTCGTAAATTAAAAACCCAAACGGATTTAAACTAAATCCAATTTTAAAAAAACTTGTCTTGAAATATAAATAATGATAAGCCCAAGATCGCGGGTTCGTAGCCCGGCAGGTGGCCCTGAGATTTTTTAAAGGGAGTAAAAAACCCTTAGTTAAGCCGTCCTTCGGAAGGAACGTTAAAGGGGGGTCCCGAGCCTGTACGATGACTCGTTAAAAATCCCTATCATAATTAAACCTGGATAGGCAAAATTTAGAGCTCAGAGCTGTAGCATCGTACGATGCCATAGCAGCATAAAGTGACGTTAGATGGACAAACAACAAGTCTAAATCTACTAAAACTCTACTAAGCCTTACTACAACTCTACTAAAACTTAGTTCCTACGATGATAAAGTGATATATTATTCCAATTTTTCCATTAATGGAACGTTTAACTACATTCACAACAAAATCTAAAAGTCGTCTGTTAAATTTTCCATTCTTGGAACTTTCATGATTTAAAAAATTTTTTTTTACATCTTTAATGCAATAATTTCCAAGTTATACTACATTAAGGTTTCTTTTATATATAATGTGATCTTTGAGGTTCCCTCAATCAAACAGATTAGTGGAAAAAATGGATATACAAAGAATTCTTTTTTTAACTTGAAGTTAAAGTTTATTACATGGTAGCATGTATAGGATTGCGGAAACAGAAATTTATAGTGGATTCTACTGGTTCTTCTCCGATATGCAATCAAGGCTTTAAAATCCTAGACGGGCTCCTCGTAAAGGGAATACTTGAATAAGAAGTGCCAAGCACATTCTGTGCAATCAGTAGAAGCCAATGCTTGGATAATTAGAATTTTACTGATCTTTTGTATTTGCAGTAGAATAGGCATTAGCTCTCAAGAAAGTAATAAAATAAAATAAAAACTCCATAAAAAAAATTAAACATAAGGTATTGCATGAAATTTCAATTTGCACCTTATAGATGACTTTATATTATTTTATCGAATAAAGTATTTTGATTAGTCAAAAAACTCTTTCCTGAGTTTAACTATCTTTAATTTAAGATTATTTTTCTATAATGTACAACACAAACTATTGAATATGTCATAGTTGATTGATTGTTTAAACACCTCATTCGTTGGATTTACAAAAAATTGCAGCGCAAACACACGAACATGACATATCCAATACTTTACCCTGCAAGGAATTTGACTTTGTTACTATACGAACCAGTTCAAAAAAGCGAATGTGGTATATTCGAGACTTTGTAACTCCCATTAAAAAAAAAAATGTTCTTAATAACGAATACACTTTTTATTTGTTACTTTGCTTTTGAACATCATCAGGATAGTTAAAAGAAGGTTCACTCGTACTTAAAATCTAATGACCTACTTAGAAGAGGGGACTTCAGATTGATCGGTCTTTTATAAATTCAGTTTCTTTGTTGGTAAAATAAAAAAATAGTTTTCGTCAGGATAGCAACTAGATTTTAAAAAATCTCGGAATTTCCCTCAAAAAAAAAAAAAAAAAAGAAACCGAGGCTCTGAAAAAATATATTACTTTTTTCCAATTTTTAAATTTAAATAATATTTTAATATGCTATATTATAAATATTTAAATATATATGTTTTAATTTATAACTTGGAATCGTTGGTTCGGGAACAAATTATTTTTAAAAACTACACAACTACCCATGAAGGTTATTGAGTTCAGTATCGAGCGCATATCACATGACAGGGACTGCACTGTTTCTAAACAAACGGTTTTGCAAGGAGGAGATTTGGCCGAGATTTCGCTATCAGCCTACAAGGTCAGTTTTCCCAATGACGAGTAGCCACTTTATGGAAGCTGGGTGAGCCCCAGGACCTCGAACTTCCACGGAGTTGATTCATGTATGTTTAAAAAAAAAATTATTTGTCATTGCCGGTCTCGAACTCCGGCGTTTAAGATCAGTATTCAGGATACATACTGAGCTACCCCGCACCTCCTTTAAAATATATGATGGCTACTAGTTGTCTGATTGCAGAAAAGTAGAAGTCATTGTTATGCTTTAAGCAAAATACAGTGCATTCTTGTAACAGAATAGTTGTACGTACTAATCAAGAAAAACAACTATTAAAATATTTTCTTGAAGCACTGTGAACGAATATTGGACCAGTTAGACCGGATCCGGGGAAGACAGGGTATTTCCCAAGCTTGGATTCCTGAAGGATGGAGGAGACATCCGTGGCCTTTAGTGTAGGCCTTACGTATCCACTAGGGACGACTCCCGTGTCCCAGATATATCCGCCTTATCAACTTCCTCATCTCACGCCATTTTAGATCTAGATCTCACCTTCAGGACGAAAGAACATCTGTAAACTTGAGGGATGAACATAAAGATCGTGGTACATTCAACCTTACTTCTAACTAAAATCGCAATATTATATAGGAAGAACAACAATAAAAATAAAATTACATGAACATTACTTCCGCATACGCCTTTTTAACAGAAATACGTTGGATCAAAATGAATCCAAAATTGCATGTACCAGTGCATCATGAATATTAAATTAGGAGGGCTTGTTACTTACCAAATTAAAACATATAAAAACTAACAGGTACGATTAATAAAGAAAAAATATCGATAGCAGATTCTTAGCACCATACAACAGCCCTACAACCCATGAAGGTTCTTGGGGTGTTCAGTACATGGTAGAGACTGTCCTGATTTAATCCAATGATTATGAAAGTAGACAATTTGGACGAGAACACGCTCAACCACCAGTTTCATTCCCCAATTAAAGGTACACACAATATACAGGGTGGCTGAACCCCAGGAGATCCTGCAGACCTCATAAGTCTCATCAATGACTGTGATCAGATTAAATAATTTACCTTGAGTAATTATAATTTTGAACAAGGACCCTCATCACATTAACTGAGCGCTAAGTTTAATCTCACTCACATTGAACTATCCCGATCCATATCATTAGAATAGACCAGTTTAGAGTTCCAAGTTAAGTATCAATTTCTCAGTGTATAGAGTGCAGAGTTGCTTTGCTGAAGGCACAGAGTTCAAATCTGGCTATAGCATATAAATTATTTAATCTTCTAACACCTACTGATGGACCCTGTGGGATCTACCTACCGTCCTGGGCTCACCCAGCCTCTATAAAGTGGGTAGTCTTAAAAAATTTTCTTGGTTTCCAGCTGTTAGGAATTGAGCTTAAGAGCTAGAGGATTTTTACTTCGTTTAAGAACAAAAATATTTAATTATTATTAATTAAGAAGTTATTAATACAATTATAACAAAAAACCTATTTGAAATCATATTATTATATTATAGGCGGGTTCAAATCTCCCGGGGCTCACCCAGCCTCTATAAAGTGGGTACCACTAATTAGGGGAAAAACCTGCCGGTTGAACTCGATCTCGAAAAAATCACATCTCTGCCTAACCCTTGTCCTAGAAACAATACTGGACGCATGACCCTTCATGTGTTGTAGTAAAGTTTTTTTAAAATCAAAATTAAATGGTCATTTAAATTGCTATTAAACTGCTTATTATAATTTAAAAATAAATCGTTTTTCATTTATATAAGGTTAAAGCAAATTACTACTTCCGTATTGTAATAACTCATTTTCATTAACAAAATAGTCTTTAATACCTTGAATTAAAAAAGCGATCCTTGTAGCGCTTCTTTTGTATGTGTACATTAATAATTAATTTATTACATCTGGTATTTCCCGATTCTCAGGATTAAAACCAACAATAACATGGAAAAACCGAGATAAGTTTGTACCTTAGCTTAGAAATATTATTTAAATATATTTTTGACCCAGAATTTGTTTGATGGTAATAATTCGATTACATTTAAAATATTTGACAAGTAAATTGTCACTTTTAGTTTGCCAAATCATACTGAAATCAAGTATGGAGAAGAAAATGGTACGGGTGGAGGAGAGAAAATAATTCTTTAAATAGTGAAATTATTTATTAAATTATTAAATAAATAAAGTTAATAACTTATATATTAAATATTCTTCTCCATGCTTGATTTCAGCTCAGTTTGACAAACCGTAAACGGCAATTTACTTATCAAATAATTTAAATATAATGTAATTATTACCATCAAACAAATAAAAAAAACATATTTAGACAAATGTATATTTAAGTAATAATAGTAATAATTTTTCTTTATACGAAAAAATTTAAGGACAGATATCATGAAATTACCAGTTACAATATTTTCAGAAATATATTATAATAGATATTTTCGTTAAAATATGAGAACTGAAAGTTCTGGAAAATAAGATACTTCCTAAACTCCATAAAAATGAGTAAATTGATACTTTGAATCATGCTAATTTGTCCGCAAAAGACGAAAAATAATAACCAAAATGCATTCATTATTTTTTACCTTATTATTATTTCAGAAAAGGAAGGTCTAACAATTGTTTGTGGCTAAAACAATAAATTATGTAAACAATGAAGTATTGGAGATAATAGGAATAATATAAATGAGGTCTCGAAGTTAGGATGGAAGTACCTCAAGGTAGTATCCTTGGCCCTATCCTTTATACAGTTTATACAGCTGACATCCCAACTCATCCTAATACTATCCTTACCACGTATGCTGATGATACATGTGTATTATCAGTCAATACCAATCCAGTTATTGCATCCCAAAGCCTCCAATCCCATATCACTGATCTTGAAGAATGGTGTCAAACTGGAGAATTAAAATAAATTCTCAAAAATCGCTTCATTTGACTTTTACCTTACGTCGTAAACCAATGACTTCCTCCCCTTCCGTATCCTTTAATAATATCCCACTTATGCCTGTAGAACAGATCCGATACTTAGGGTTACATCTCGACAAACGATTAACCTGGAATCCTCATACGAGACTGAAAAGACAAGAACCGCTCGACGTTTCAGGCTACTTCAACACTTACTAAAAAAACGCTCTAAGCTCCCAATTAATCACGAAAGGCTCATCTACATGACCATCATACGACCTATTTGGACTTATGGAGTAGAGCTTTGGGGCTCCACTAAGCCGTCGAGTTCTTCTCGTATCCAATCCCTACAATCCAAAATCCTTCGTAAAATCCTCAATGGTTCTTGTTTTGTTAAGAATAAAGTCATCCATAATGGCCTTAATGTCCCATTTGTTGCTGATTTGGCCCGAACCCGGGATCTATCCTTTCATAACAAACTTCATTCCCACTCAAACCCACCAGTTTCAAACCTAGCTTCCTCTTCAATTCCCGATAATCCTCCGAGGCGTCTGAAAAGAAGATGGCCCCGTGACCTTAGTTGAACTTGTGATTTGAGTACTACCAGTGGCTAGTTTCTCTACTTGTCATTTTCAAATGTCATTATGTATCGCTTAGCCTATTTACTTGATGTATATTGTAATACAATTGTAAATATCAATAAATAAATAAAATACATAAAAAAAGGATCGAAGTACTACCCTAAAACTTTAATAACCTTCAATGCCCCAAGTAACCGGTTCCGGTAGGTGACCTGGTATTTTTTAAAAAGGGGTAAAAATACTTGGTAATGTCCTTCGGAAGGAACGTAAAATGGTGGCCCCGAACTCTTTAGAGATCCTAATTATATCCGGATGAATGACCTAATTTAGGATTCCCGATCTAGCAACCTTCGATTACCTATAGCAGCATAAAGTGGCATTAAATAAACAAGTATTCCCGCCCATCTAATATTTTCATAAGAAAGATCGGTTTGGCCAAGGGGAACCGACCCCATTACTTCAACTCTGTCATCCTTCTACTGCAATGACTTATTGTACGTTTAATTATTTCTTAACAATAGACAAATCCTCTCTCGTAGATAAATTTCGGTATCATTCTTCCTCATTAATGAAGGGTTTTTTAATGTTTTTATACCACAAAACGTAAACACAGAAGGCAAGAGAGCACTAGGACACCCTTGTAAAGATGGAGGCCCATGTTAACAAGAAATATGGTAAATAGAAAATATTTTGGTGCACACACACGACGTACAAGAATATAGTTTATTTAAAATTTATTAATATATCTATCATAGTGGAATCTACTCTATCGCAAAATCATATTATCATAAAAGAATATTGGGAACATGATAAATAATAGTTTAAAAACTAAAAAATACGCTTTAATAGGAAACAAAACTAAAAATTAGATGATATTTTTCAATAAGTTTAAAATAAGTATTGTAAGTAAAAAAAAATAAATCATTTTATGGTAAAAAAAAAACTTAGGGTGCTTGTTGTTATTAGTTGTAAATATTTAATCGAATGCTTTTGGTAAAAACAGTCATTATAAAAATATCTATAAAAGCACCCCACCATCGTTTTATTATTATTTTAAACTTGTTGAAAATTATTTTGTTTACTTTTGGTTTCTATTATAAAGCGTGTTTTTAAAACTATTATTTATTTTTAATCTATTCAACAGGCGTTTCTTCTGGTTTCGACAGTGTAGTCCACATTCTTCGCCGACGTTTCGCTGGCCATACTGCAAGCAATTTCATTTTCTACTATTTTCTAAGTTCGGCTTCTGACTGAAAAGGGTATATTTTAGATTTTTTAATTTCAAGTTTTAGATATACAAAACTCCCGATTTGATCCTGCCAGTAGTCATACGCTTGTCTCAAAGTTTAAGCCATGTATGCCTTAGTACCGGAAATGAAAAATCGCTAGTCCTGAAGGTCCTGTTCAGGATAATGAGACGAAATAATCTTATTGCCATCGGTCCTTGGGAATTAAAGTTTCAATAAAATTAGAAGTATTCAAAAAACAACAAAAAACTGTACCACTACAAACCACGAACCCTTCAGGGATAATTCCAAGATCATGCTCAACCGTCAGATTTTTCCCCATTATTTTTAATACCCACTATGTAGAGGCTGGGTGAGCCATATGAAGGCCCTGGGGATCCATTTCCGGCCGCTAATAGATTAAATAAAAGTTTTGCAGTAAGCGGGATTTGCACCCAGAACCTTCGGCATGGCAAGTCAGCGTTCCACCACTGAGCGTCACCGCTCCCCCGGAAATCGAGTTCAAAGATACGTTAAATACATACGTACATGCAGGCGAAGATAATAAAAGCTTGTTAAAAAAAAATGGGTTAATAAGAAAGAAAGAGGAAGAATCTTTAATCTTCAAGAGGAGTTTTCTGATTTTTTTAAAGTACGTAATTAATTATTTTTTAAATGGATACCGAGGAACCATTGGATGCCAAAATCATGACAGAGAGGTCAGGTGAACCCAAGAACACTTCCGATCCGAAAAACATCGAGTCACAACATCCTGCCAAATAACTTCTTAAGTCCAAGGACATGCTGACAAATCGGCTATTAAGCTTATTCCACAACCTTGTCAGAGTCAGCAGCTCTCAACCTTAATTATTTCGTATTTTTATCAGTGAAATGCCAGGGCTCTACGAACCATCAATGGGTTAACAGGTAATAAAACGCGACCCAATTTATGACTGCTTTTTAATGATTATCGATAGGAAACATCAAATTGCTCGGAGAAATACATTTCGTGACCTTTCTGTCACTATTAAAATAAATTAGCTAACACCTTGCATCCATAAAACAGTCTCTTGCAAATATATCATTCGGCATTAAGCTATAAGAGGTATATCATAAATTATAAATTATTGTATAGAAAATTTGTTTAGTTACACATTTATGTTTATATTATTTTATTATAGTTTATTCTGACAGGAGGTATAAATTATCGCTACTATAGAAATCTTCCAGATCTTTAATTCATAGATCACGAGGCCAGTTCCTTACGCATAGGGGAACAGGTTGTTGTATCCTCTTCCCGAAATATAAGAAAATAAATTATTCACGTACCCACTACCTTCTAAATTAATAATTTGCAATCAAGTGCCAACAAATTAATAACAAATCCATGCAAGCTTTGCAAAATAAGTAATTAGAACGTACTTGGCTATTATAGACAACGTTTCTTCTTATCAAATCACCCACCCCCCCAAAAAAAAAGAAAAATATTGTGTACGCTACTGGGATCTCATTTCCAAATCATTTCATGGTTTCCAGCTATAAGAAAATGAGCTTAAAAAGCTTGAGGATTTCTAAAACTTTTATCTTCGTTAAAGGATAAAAAATATTTAATTATTATTAATTAAGAAGTTGTTAATATAATTATTTATAACAATAAACCTATTTGAAATGTTATTATTACATTATAGTCGGGTTCAAATCCCGATAGATAATTTAATCTGTTAACAGCCGGGGATGGACCCCATGGGGTCTGAAGACCCTCCTATGGCTCACCAAACCTCTATAAAGGCAGTACTAGTTGGGGGGAAACCTGGCAATTAAGCTTGATCTCGGTCAAATTACCTCCCTGCACAACCGTTGTCTTGGAACTAGTACAGTCTCTACCACTTACTGAACCCAAGACCCTTCATGGGTCGTAGTGATACAGTTTTATTATTATTATTATTTAAAAATAATATTTAGATTGTTCATTATAGAGCCTAGGGCTACTGGGCAGAAGACGAATCTAAGATCTAACAGAAATATTAATGGGATGCTTAACAATATTAGAAGCACTGCCAACTTGATAAATAAATATCATATTATATTAATAAGAGGATAAGCGGTCCCGTAGGTACGATGCCGATACCACCAATGTCTGCCTACTTCCTTCCACTGACCCCCGTCTCAGTCCGATTACGAAATCATCCTTACCACAATCCCCCAGCTTATCCTTTGGTCTTCACCTCAAATATTTATCCTTCGTTTCTCCAAGTATTTAAGGATTCATTACTAATTAAGCCCCAAAACTTTACGTGACCATAATACCACCTCGATTCTATTACTTCAGTAACACTAACGATAGTTGAATACTCTATGATTCCATTTTGTCTTTCAAATTCACTGGTAGACTCATCCTTACTATAAAAAAATTGAGTCTAGTAGTTCATAGTAGCCGTTTCTATCTATTAACCAGAAGGGCCCGTTAAGCGGAAGCCGGTTAAACGAGTCTGTTTTGGATTATTCAGGGGGAGAGTCACTGAAACTAGAAAATTCCAGAACTAGGTTCGTGTCCGGGTGATGGAAGAGGATAGATTTAAAAAAAAAAATTAAACGTTAGTAAACTATAACACGGGAGATGCTTCTGATCCCGGTTCAAAAATAACAAACATCCCCTTCAAAAGAATAACGTCATAATTAAAAAAACCCTAAGTTTGCAATATAGATATATGAAAGTTCCACCTATAGTCAAAATTAAACCAGATAAGTTAAAGAAATAAAAATTTAGGCATTGGTAAAGCAAAGCATTCCAATTGGAATGATGGTATTAGAAATCTTTTAAAAGCCTGAACCTTTTTTTATTTTAACGAATGTCATTATTTTCATAAAACTTTAGATTCAAACATGAAAACATGATACAACTCAAAATATGACTTTATATAAAAAAATATGTTGGAAATAGAATATCAGATATGTCGTTCCTGAAATGAAAGGCTTCAAACAATACAATTGCTACTATAGGCTTAATTCAAAAACATCAAATTTTGAGTTATGTCGTTCTTTTGAAGGTGCGATATATCAAAAAGAGTACATGACCATTCCACAAGTTGGAGGGAAAATCCTGGCAATGCAGTGCCGATACCCTAATTTAAATGGCGACTGCACTCAGGGATGGATGTTGGTAATATGTTAGTACATCAATTCCCTGAGATTGGTAATATGTAGTATTTATTTATTTTGTTCCAGGGGAAACTATTATTGGAAATTATTGCGGGTAAAATATTTTCAGCTAGAAACTAAGTTTCTTGAGTTAGGGGGGAAATCTTTGCATCCAGTTTTGCCTCAAATATATCAGATCCTCGATCGAAATGTTCCTTGACCCTACAATGATAATTTGCAAGACTCACTTCCGATGTTTGGCCTCGAACATTCATTTCCATATTGTGGTCTGGCTACTCCAACATACGACTTTCGTTCGCATTTATTTTATATTCACACTAGCTGTCTCGGCAGACGTTGTTCTGTCCTATTACCCTAAAACAAAGGTCTTCCAAATTTTCTCCAACCATTTGAATGGCAACTTCATCGATTTTTGTTGCATTGAAACATCTCGCATGTTTTAACGGGCTTTCTTTCCATAAGAACCTTCTTTGCACCTTAAAAAAAAAAAAAAAAAAGATAGCCGAATTGGTCGAGCCGTTCTCGAGTTTTGCAGTTAGCTAGGAAATGGCGATTCATTTTCATTATAATATGTAAACAGGAAGTGATACTAGAATAAAACTCAGCTAGATTTAAACTCAGAACCTTATGCTCAACAACATTGTGTTCTACACACTGAGTTACACCTCACCGCTATATATATATAACTTATATACTTCCAGGAACAAAACACAAAAAAAGGAAATGACTCGCACGAGAACTGGTTTAATATTGACTGTATTGCCATCTTGATCCTACATATATAGTATTTACATATTAACAGCTGTTTATAATGGCAAGTTCGATATTAGTGACTATGCTTTCATCAGTCCTGTCTTAACTGTATTTACGAGTATATAATGTCTTACTAGAACTGTATATACTCGTATATAGCCATTGTTCTAGGTTCCAACTCCCTCCTTAAAGCTATCCCCACCCTCCCAACATTAATCCTAAAAGACCACCCCATCAGTTTCAACTCCCCCGTCTAGGCATCACTATTGACCAAAACCTTTCCTGGAAACCCCGTATCACCCAAATATCCCAACGGTTGTTTATAATTCTTTTGTTGGTATTAATATATTTATTTTCGACAATTAGTTAAAATCCTGTCAAGTTTCATACTTTTTAGTTATTTCATTTATATTTTCTTTATGTTTTTGTCACATTTAATTACTTCATGATTCTGTTATTATGTAGTCTTCTGGCCAGATGTTTATTTTGTTTGTTCATGGTTGTTATTCTGGGTCCCAGAATAAAGTTTGTTTTCTATTCTATTCTATTTTCTCTCTCTTATATATATATATATATATATAGAGAGAGAGAGAGAGAGAGTGAGGGAGTATACAGATATATTCTAGAACCATGATATATAGTTTTTATAAATCGTTGACAAAAATTATAGTTTTATTGCTTTTCGCAACAATTCGCCCGGTCATTGTTTTTGTTCCAAAGATTTTTTCACTAAAAAAAGTAATGTAGCGAATATTAGATATATATAATATAATTTTCTTTTTCCTAAAAATAATATCCTGTATAGACATTTTTTAATGTTTTTATGAGTTCGTTTATTTAAGCATTATCTCTTAGGCAATATACATTGTTATATCTGCAGCTTCGGTAAATAAGAGGTAAAAAGTTGAATTTTATCCGAAATGAGTTTCTCTGATTAGGGAAGCAGAATCGTATTATTCTCGTAGTATATTATATTATTCCATTCCAAAACTACCATACATTTATTGATAGAATGTACGATTCCGCTTCCTCCTGTAAACCTAATTCGACTTAACCACTTATTCACCGGGCTTACAGATTTAATCAGAATGTAGCCAAAAGCATGGTTCATTTTAATTAAATAATCATATATACATTTAAAATGTCCTTCCATTTTTTTTTTTGTACGTGCTAATTTTATCCTTGATGGTCGTTTTAAAAGTCATCCTACAAAAGCGCCCTTGATGCATCATATTTCAGCAAATACAAACATGGACTATTTGGGTTAAGGCAACCAATTATACACAGAAAAGAGAGTGTTAAAAAAAAATGTGGCTCCCTCGAACCGCAACTTACTCAGCCTAATCAACTCTTTAAATTATTCAATTAGTTAAACATCAGGCGTCAATCAGACTTTAAAATCACCGCAGGCGTACAGTAGCTTCGAAGCAAAACAGTTAGCATTCCATACGGTGATCTCACGTGGTATTTCCAATCTGTGTGATTGCTGGTGAAACCATGGGATCTTACAAGGCGATTAAAAATAATTTAATGCAGCAAGTAAAATGGAAAGAAGTGCTTATATATATCTCCATATTAAATTTTAAAAAAATTCCGGTGAGTAATAAATTTATTAGACTGCAGTATTGTGAGGGTTGGGTATTTCCAAGTGCTGATCTAAAAATGGAATATTTTATCAGGTAAGGTTATGAAAAAAAAAACTGTACCACTACAACCCATGAAAAGGGTCTTGGGTTCAGTGAGTAGAGACTGTCTCTACTTTGTTTCTTGGACAAAGGTTGTGCAGGGAGGTGATTTGACCTAGATCAAGCTCAACCGCCAGGTTTTCCCCCTATTTACGGTACTCAGTTTATAGAGGCTGGGTGTGTTCCAGAATATAGATAAAACGAATTTTCTCCAGAAAATAGATCTTACAGGATCTAGTACCAGCTGCAAACAGGTAAATAAAAGTCTGGGAGCAGAGGGATTTGAACCCAGGACCTTCTGCACGGCAACTTAGCGCTCTACCACTGAGCCACAAGGTTATGAATATATACGAATTTCAGGGAAATTTCCACTAAAAATCTGACCAAGAGAAATGATTTGTGTTGAAAATTCAGAGAAAGGCCTTATAACGCGACTTAAATAACAAAAATTGTTTAATGAGCAAGTTTTAATATTTGCATGAATACAAATTAAAACAATGAAGAACAAGCACATTTAACTATAACAAGTATAAATATATCACTATTTTTTTTCTTTTTGTTTTAATGCGAGATATGAAAATAAAAATCCAAACAACAGAATATATATATTTTTTAACCCAGTACTAATTAACTATTGAACAAATAATTAAAAAAACGCTAAAACAAATAATTACGTTAACATTTTATAACTTTCTTTCTTAATGCTTAATTTAATTACTTGCTTAATAAATTAACATGTAAACAAAAATATTTTTTATCATTTCTATTATTGAAAAAAAAAAATTAATCTGTTAAGATTTTCTAACTTTTTTTCTTACGTTTGGGGAGATAAAAAAATAAAAATTCAGACAACAGAATATTTGTTTTCTTACCCTTCATATGGAAATTAATTTATAAAAACTAAACAAACAGCCCATCTGTTAATGTTTTCTAATTTTTTCGGGAGAAAAAAAAATGTATACAGTAAAATATGTTTTTAAAACCGTTTCAGATTATACTTTAAACATGGGAAATAAAATAAAAAAAACAAAAAAAAACAATTATTCTGCTAAAATTTTCTACTTTTATTTTTACGCTAAGGGAGAGCATTTCATTTTTCAAATTGAATTTAATTGTAAAAAATAAATAAATATTAACCTACTCTGTTAACATTTTTTTTTCGTTTGTAGAGATAAATAATGAAAATGCGAACAACAGAATATTTTTCAACCTTTTACTTTTCTATTCAACAATAAGGAAATTAATTTAAAAATTAAAAATTATTAATCTGCTAAAAAAATTTTTTACGTTAGAGGAGATATGAAGTAATTTCATAATAAATATGAAAGTTAATTTTAAAATAAACAAATATTTAATCTGTTAACAATTAAATGCAAAAGTTTGTAACTATTATTGTTTATTTTGTTCCCACATTTAGAGTACCAAGCAGCTTATTCCTGCAAGTCGGAGGTAGTTAGTACAAGTTTTTAAAATGGCAACATTCGCACATGACATTTCTGCAATGTGTCATTCGATGGCGGACTTATCCATCATTAGCCTACACCAACCTTCGCGAAGCAAAGAAATAATAAGGCTTTGAATCGGCCGACCTACAAAAGTACAAGGAGACTCGCTAACCTTAAACCATCGAAGGAAATTATTCTGGAAAAGATACATTTGAATTTTCATCATTCACTAAAACTTAGAGACAGTAATATATATTTCCAAGGTGGCTCCGAAAGCAGAGTTGATTGCTTCATTAAACGAATTCGATTCCTGACCCTGGGGCAATCATCTGATGATTTAACGCTTTTCACTTTTGACAGCTTCCACTTTGTGCTTACCTCGATGTTATTAAAACCTTGAATAATATTCGCCTAAAACGTAGCCATAACAGAAAAAAATTCTTAATTCGATGGTGGAAATTTTAGATTATGGAACAATACAGAATCCCAAGTATTATTTATACCTATCTTATACATAATACGATCTATGTTTATACAGACCTCTAGTATTACATTTACATTTTAATTAGTTTTCATACTTTAGAGTAAAACATTAACAAAAAAAAATCTGCTTCCTGCACCCCCCCCCGCGACATAAACAGATAGGAAAAATTTAACATTATTTCTACTAATTTTCTTTTAGGATATCGAAAAGGTTTGAATCTGGACAGTGACATATCCTTACTTAGGTTTGGAAATTGTTAGGAACTGTTAAAACTAAATACAATAGCCTTGCTAAAGATCGCTAATAAAATAGTGTTCGAAGCAATTCGGATAAGGAGAAGTTAATTATTTTAAAATATTATACAATGGAAAACTAAAAACATATTTTTTTATTTTTAATATATTTATACATATAGTTGCATAAGTTCCATTTATTCGCTTATGTTTTCAATGTTATGATATATTTCTCTTAACTTCCTGAACTCTTAAATTTTTAGAGGACCAAAAATTTTGCGAATAATTCTAATTAACCTGATTTATTTATCTATTATTTTTCCTCGCATATGAGCATTCAGACTTAAATTTTCAGATTCAAAAAAATATTTTGTTGCGTTCATATTATTTTTTTTACCTCCCCAAACTTAAAAATGATAAGAGATTGATTAATTTAAACAATTATTAATTCATTTTACATTTTAGAATTTTAAAAAAAAATTATTTTAGGATTTTTATTTCCTTATCTACCATTAAAAAATAGAAACAAAACCAAACAGAAAGCAGAATCTTATGTTTAATGGACTTCAATTCTGCTTACAACTTAAGCCTTTTGGTCGGGAAATGGAATGCATACAAAGATAGTAATTTTTAAAAATAGTTATGAGTTAAATTTAGTCATGAACTTTATATTTTACTCTTTCTGACATTTAAAGAAAAATAACGGATCAAGAACAGCTGTTATAAGGGAATATACCAAGAAGCTAAAATATCATATTTGTTTATTTAACGTCACTTTATGCTGCTATGGCAACATACGATGCTACAGTGGGAGCTCTAAATGTTCCCTATCCAGATTTAATTAGGGTTATTAACGAGTACCTGACATCGTGAAGACTCGAGACCCCCGTTTAACGCCCCTTCCGAAGGACGGCATAACTAAGGATTTTTTACTCCCACCTACCGGGCTAAGAACTCGCGATATTGGGCTTAGTAGGTTGTTATGCTAACCACTAGACCAAAGGTCGCCCAGAAATACAGATTTATTTTATTAGTTCGCGTTAGAGATAAAATTAGTTTGACTTGACACTTTCTTAAAATTCAGTTGTGAATAGGCTCCGTGCCTTCTGTAGACCATCCTGGGGCTCAATCAGCTTTCATAAAGTGGGTAACTTTAACAGGGGAAATTTGGTTGAGAGTGATCTATGCTTAATCATCTACTTCCATAACCATTGGTTATTAATCTCCGGATCGGTTCTCCATCTCTAACAGATTAAATAAAAGTCTGTCAGCTAGCCGGATATGAACCTTCGGGACGGCAACTCAGCGCTCTTCCACTGAGACACTCCGCTCCCCTAAGATCAATAAAGGAAAAAAAATCGATGTTGAAAATTATTGGTAAAAAATTGCTGCTATAATATCTGTGCCAAAGAATGTGATTACAATAAATAAATATTTAAAATAATCATAATTCATCAGTAGGTATTATAAATTAAAAAAATATATAGTGAATTATTATTTGAAGGAATTAATTTACATTAATTGTGATTCGGATGTAACCTGCTCGATTTCTAAGATTATCTAACTAAGGAAATAATATTAAATTTTAAACGTTACGAGAGGCCGAACTTCATAACCTATTACGGGTCAAACTAATTACTTATGATTCAGTAGGAGCAAAATCATGACTTTCGGTTCGGAGACTAGACTAAAGGTTTAGTTAAGTTAACCTAATTTTGACACCAGGAAACAAAGATATATTTTAGTAGGTAAAATACATATCTACTTGTAATATGATAGCTATAACATGTAGGGTTCGACAACCTTTTTTGTCCGAGGTTTAAAATCATCCAAAAAAAAAATCTTGGTTATGCTGTCCTTCGGAAAGGACGTTAAACGAGAGTCCCGAACCTGAACGATGTCAGGTACTCAAAAAAATCCCTATCCTAATTAAACATGGATAGGCAAAATTTAGAGCTCTCACTGTAGCATCGTCCGATTAGCCATAGCAGCATGAAGTGAAGTTGAATGAATAAAGAACAAAATCATCCACAATTTAAGAATTAAAGAAAGGTTTGAGCATATTAAAACAGTCTTCTAGCAAATAATTAGAAATATTTTACTAGGAAGATAAATACAAACCAAGATGAATGAACTTTATTAATAAACTTAATTGCACTTTTTTATTACAGATTTTAATTAATCACAAATAACACAACCATATAAAAATCATATTTTTTGTTATTTTACTTTTTATTTATACAATTTTCCATTATTACCATTTCTATATGGTAAGCATTAATTGCTCATCATTATTATTTATCATATCATCATCATTATTTCAATTTTTAATTTTTTTAAATTTTATATCATAACTTTTTACTGTTTTTATTTGGTATCCCCATACTAGACTGAGAAGACAAGAAACTACTCGCGGTTTAAGGCTACACCTACATTGGATCCGATTCGGTGCGACGTGATTCTATCACATACGATGCTGGGGTGTATACATTATACATATTTTACTATACATTATAGTAAAATATAAATGTATTAAAAATAATTAATAAATAATCTTAATTTTATAAATGTAAAGAACCAAATGTTATAACTCTCGATATATTTCAGTCATTTGGTTTGCTAGCGACGTCTCATCGTATCACACCGGATCCAATGTAGGTGTAGCCTTACTAGACAAACACTCTAAGCTCCCAATTAATTACAAAAGACTCATATACATGACCGTCATAAGACCTTACGGAGTAGAGCTTTGGGGCTCCACTAAGCCATCGAATTCCTCTCGTATCCAATCCCTACAATCCAAAATCCTTCATAAAATCCTTAATGCTCCTTACTTTATTACGAATAAAGTCATCCATAATGACTTCAATGTCCCATTTGTTGCTGTTTTGGCCCGAACCCGATACCAGTCTTTTCATAACAAACTTCATTCCCACTCAAGCCACTCGTTTTGAATCCGAGGTTTTAATGGAAATAAACATATCATGATTTGTTAAGTCCAGCTTGCATAATTAATTAAGATTATAATAGTTATTATATTACAGGAATAGCATGAGTAATTATATATATTTTTTGTTTCTTATTCATTTCGGGAAGAATTTTCCAGTAATTTCGTCAAATAGGATGAACAGATATTTTAAGTGAGCTCTGATGTTGGTAAAGGAGCGCTGAGTCGCCATACCGAAGGTTCTGGGTTCAAATCTCGCTGCTGGCTAAACTTTTATTCAAAATCTGTTTGCGCCCGGAGATGGAATATGTAGGATCTAGCACCCTCTTGGGGCTCACCCAACCTCTATAAAGTGGGAAAATATGGGGGAGAATCTAGCGGTTGAGCGTGATCTTCGATAAATCACCTCCCTGCACAACCGTTGTCCATGAAACTGTCCATGAAGACTGTATAGTCTCTACCATGTACTGAACCACTGACCCGTTTACAGGTAGTAATGACATAGGTTTATTTTTTTTCTGGTATGGGTATAGTAATAAGATACCACTATTCATATAATCCATATCACATGTTTTTCTAGTAATAACTTACCAGCATTAGTCCACTTGAGACTCGTCCTAAAGCTCATTTAAAATACCTGTTCCTTTTGCTCACGAAATGACTGGAACATTCTCCTCGAAATGAATATTGATTACAAGGAAAGTCATAGACTTGACAAGATATCCTCCAAGTAAGCCTTCACTGATATGTACTTGCACCAGGCCACACAGTCACACCCGAAGGCTAGTGGATCAATGAAGTAATTACTGTTCTATCATTAATTAAAGTTTCATCGAACTTAACGAAATCATTGACCTTTTGCGACGGGTTTCACCTGCAAGGCGAGCTATTCGAAGGGAATGATCGAGTGAAACCTTTGATTCGAGTACGTGCTAAAAATACAAAGTATAATAGAAAAAAAACTGTATCACTACAACCAATGGAGAATCTTGGTTTCAGTAGATAGTAGAGACTGAACTGTTTTTTGGACAACGGTTTTGCAGAGAGGGTATTTTGGCTACCCAAATTTATAGAGGCTGGGTGAGCCCTGGGAGGGTACAGATCCCACTGGACCCATTTCTAGCTTCTAAAAGATTACATACAATTTACAAGCAACCGGAAGGACCTTCGGCGTGGGAACTCAGCGCTCTACCACTGAGTCATTCCACTCCAACAAAGTTTAAGAGGGAAGAATAAAACTAAGTTTCATTTATTCGTTTAGTCCCCTCCATTTGCCACAGATAGGCTTCCCACAAAATTCATAATATATAAAATAGATTTCGAAATCCCACAAAATCAATCAATTTTATACTTTTATAAATTGACCTCCAAAATCGAATAAAAAAATACCATGATCATTTATTCCAGTTGAACTCCATTGCTATATATTAATTTAAACTATATAGGTCAAAGTATTGGGATCATTAAGAATTTTGATTCTAAGACATTTTCAAGGCCCCTTAGTCTCAAGAACATAATTTCGCAATATGATTAACGTTTGCGTTTGTTATGTGTAGGTAAATCGGGTTCTAAACTGAGCGAGTGATTTTAAGATAATTAATTTTTTATGACATCGGTAATAGATGAATTCTCCAAAACAGAATACGGAGAAACGCGTTACATAAAAGTATGATTAAATGGCCCATGGAATTACTTATACTAACAAGGGGTTACTGATAATTTGTACTGAATTTTCAAATGCTTTCTTCCTTTAAATTAAAAAAAAAAAGTGTTACTACAATGCATGAAGTATCTTGGGTTCAGCACATGGTAGATTTGAACTTTTTCAGTGTCAACGGTTTTGCAGGGAGGTTATTTGTTCGTGATCACGCCTCTCTGGCAGTTGAAGGTTTTCCCCAATTAAAAGTATCCACTATATAGAGACTGGATGAACGCCAGGAGAGTCCGCAGATCCCACAGTGTCCACCGTTGGATATCAATAAGTTAATGTCTCCCTCTAGGCAGAAACCCGGGACCTTCAGGAGATCAATACAAACTGAGCAAATCCTATTCCCTATAAAATTGGTTTATCATCCTAATTGTACAAGAACTTAAGGAATTAAAACAAAAAGGTTAAATTTTACAAAGAAAATGAGCATTAGCGATTTTCCTTCTTCCATTCCCACGGATGACGGTTCGGTTGACTCATTAGGCCTTCGTCTTCTTATTTGTGTTTGCTATTGTCATGATATTTGTTATTCTGTCCGACAGGGTGAGCTAAATGATTACTCAATAGATTCCCAACTGAATCAGTAATATAATGAGGAACTCTTTTTTAAAATAGAAATATTGTTTTTTATAGGAAATGCATTCTGTAACACAAGTAATATGTATGCGTAACAGGAGCGATCTGGTATACAGATATAAAACAATGCATTACAAAGAGCAATGCGGAATTCCTTTTTTAAAGATACCTGTAAAAGTCGTTATTCTACGATATGAAGAGTACGATGTATATTTGCAACAAATTATGTTACTGTTATAACTAGTTCACTAGATAGCTAGGAAAAAAATAAATACTTTGATGTTCAAAAGGATCGAAATCCAATATTGTTTCTGATAAATAGGTCTAAAGTTCTTAGTCTATTTTGAACATTGATGTTTTCTTGCATAAATTATTTTTTAATCTAGATTTTTTATTAGGTGCACTCACAGACCAGCGCGAAGTTATTTTTAATTAATCCTTTTTACGATATACATTTTTGTTGTTCTGAACAGTAATACAATTTATGACAACAAAAAGTACTAAGAAAATATTTTAAATTAATAACGAATGTTCAAGTTAACTACTCTTAAATTATTGTAATAGAAACGGTGCCGATGTTTGGTGCTATAGATGTAAGATGGAGTTGATCTGAACTTCAATTAGAAATATTGGAGTCAATAACCAGAAAAAACGAAATTCAAGAGAGAATTGAAACAGGAAATGCTTCTCTTTTGCTTTTCATATTATTTTGACCCCTATTGCTGTTATATTTTATTCTCCATAAAACTAATGAATACAATTTATAACTTTACTACATACATATATAATTAATTAAGTATTTATAATATTACCCGCCCCACTGTTATGTATGAAAATTTGAAGTAGTCGCAAACTCTAAAGGAAGAATGTTCACTAAGAATGGGTTCAGCAGAAACTTTAGGAGGCTACATTTAGGTTATATCAACAAGTTGCGGTGGTGTTCTAAATTTGTAGGGCTTCTTAATGAACGAATCCATAAAATGTTATTAAGTGCAGTACCGGTTTGTAAACGTCCATGAGGTAGATGGGAAGATTGCGAAACTTTACGCATAAAGGTGGTGTAATGAATAGAGATCGGTGGTCTCTGCATCTAGTGATTGGGTTCGATAAACTTTTGTTTTAAAGTGATAGTATGATAGCATAAAAAATACAGACGATTCCAGTACGCAACATTCGCACGACTTTTCTTACTACATTGAGCGCTAAGCTCAAAACAAAACGTTGGCTTTTTTTGATGTTTTAAGAATATGAGACATTAAAGTAGGGATACTCGGTATTATTTTGTATGTACTATGTAATATTATGGACTGAAAGGATTGACTACGCTTAATTCCCGAAAGTTTATAATTTCAACGTGATTCAATTCCAAAAATTTTCCAAAATGGTTTTAATTTTATAGAAGCTGTATTAAAATCTAATTCGAAATGAGTTCTTATAATATTGCTTATGTATTCGGATTGACATTTTTATGTACTCCAACAGAAATAGGAAGAGCAGCTTGTCCTAGGTTACTGAAAACTATTCCAACTAAAATGCTAAGGCCAAGTTTATTGCGTAGATTAACAACCGAATAAATTTTAATGCCGACTTCCTGCTCTAAGGGTCTATTTTAAAAATATTTATCACGAATAAGGAACATAAAGCTGTACCACCACAACCCGTGAAGGGTCTGGGGTAGAGACAGTACTGTTTCATGGAGAACGGTTATGCAGGGAGGTGATGTGTCCTGCATCACGCTCAACCGCCAGATTTTTACCCCTTATTTTGGGTACCCACTTTTAGAGGCTAGAAGAGCCCCGGGAGGGCCCTAGATCCTATAAGATCAATCTCCGGCTGCTAACAAATTAAATAAAAGTCTTGCCTGCAGGGAGATTTGAACCAGGATTTTTGACATGGCAACTCAGTGCCCTACCACTGAGGCACTCCGCGCCCTAATAAGGAACATAGTATCTTAGTAAAGAAAAAAAAAGCGTAATCGTCCTTAAAGGTCCTTTCTATGTAACTGTTCTCCATTAGGCTAAATGGCCTGTTATGGAATCTGTCTCTCAACGACTATTGAGGCTAATTGAAGGAGTAAGGACCGGAAGGGAGATAAGTTTGAGCAAGCATAGGTCGACTTTCCCTCAATCTTTTACGTGTCTGATGGAAACTGGCTTCTTTCCCGATATCATAATGCGAGGGATGTTGCAAGTCGGTTCAGTCTTTGGTCATTTGGGATTCACTAAGCATATCACGAAGTACAAGAAGCTTGCTAACAGATAGCTAATCGGAATTTTCTGCAATTATAAGAAAAAAAATATAGAGGTCGTACTTTTCTATGAAAGTGACAAGGCCTGCAGGAGTGTCTGCTGACTTGTTTCTTAAAGTTAAAGCTAACAATGTAAAATATGTTTTTTTATTTTAAATGAATATTATGTGACATCATGCAACTTGTTATATATTGCAATCTTCCTTATCTTTAACATAACCTAGATAAATATAGATACAGACTATATCCGAAAACTGAGTGAGGGGTATATGAGGGAGTTCTGATAATGAAGACGGGATATAAAAATATAGAACAGCAATAAACTAATAATTGCCAGAAAGCCGACAATACATCTCCGGATGATATTCAGCATAAATGAAATAACATACAAAATATGCATAAATGATTATGAGAAGGTTATTCCAGTTATCCAAACTATTTAAGATTTTCATCACAACAATTAAAAATGTTTTCATATTGAGAAACGAAATCAGATTTATAGAATACCAGACGGTTTAGGGTGATCGCAGTCCAATCATATCTCTGCACAACCATTGTCCTAGAAACATTACAGTCTATACTACCTAATGAACCCAATACTGATAACCAGTACCTAATGAGCCTGAATTTCAAATGTACCTTGCATGGGTACAGTTTTGTTTTTTTAAGAATTAAGTAATGAGTATTAAATATATGGAAGTATTAAAAATGTCTTCCTGAAGTAACTGATAATATTACTTAAAAAGTATATATAAATTACAAAGTATATTGTAATTATCCAAATATTATTATCCCCAAAGAACCTTGTAGCGTCATTAAAGCCTGCTAATGTGGATGCAATGCGGTTATGATCTGAATTTCAAGCAGGTATACATCAAGGTTTCTTATGAAAAAAAAGAAAAAAAGCATGAATGACATGACCCTCAAACAAGTCAAAACTGCATTTGGTTCAATTAAAATGTTTTCTTTAGCAATTTTTGCTATAATCAATTAAAGAAACGATAAAATAGGTAAATAAATTTAAAATATTTGTATTTATCTTAATTAAAGGAGTAATCTGTTAGCGGCTGGAGATGGATCCTATGGGATCTAGGACCCTCATGGGGCTCACCCAGCCTCTATCGTGTGGGTACCCAAAATAAGGAGGAAAATTTGGCGGGTGAGCATGATCTAGGACAAATCACCTCCCTGCACAACTGTTGTCCTCATATATGCATAACATTCTCTAATATGTACTGAACCCTTTTCTTTTTTTAATATAAAGTATTATTCAAAGTATCCTTAATAGGGAAAAAATCCTGACGGTGGAGCATGATCTAGGACAAATCATCTCCATACACAGGAGTCTGCTTAGGAACAATACAAAACCTGCTATGTACACATCCCAATACTCTTCTCGGGTTGTAGTGATACAGGATTATTTTTTGTTTTTTGTTTTATACAATGAAATTTTATGATTTCAAAAAATTCAAGTTAGTAAGTGATAAGCAAAAGTTAAGTCATATGCCTACCTGTTTTTATTTTAGTACAAAGATTTTCTTTACAAAGAAAAAAACCACGAGGAATATCTATATAGATTAATTTAAGACAGGTATCTGTCATTTTAAAGAGTTCCCAAACCAATGCCAAGTTAACATGACCAGAACAAGTTGAAATGACCAGAAAATTAACAAAGTTGGTAAACTCTGTCAAACCCATTAAGCTCTCTTTATTCCGTCCCAAGCTAAGCGCAGGTGAAGTCCGCAGGCAATAAATAAGTTGGCGTAAACCTTGTCACACATTGCCTGACATGCATTAGCCTCCTTCGAGGAGCCAGCTTTGCTGCATTTAGATTGAAAACCGGAAATGTCACGTGACCTTGCACCTCCTTCGCATACTACCTCTGATCTAAGTATGCCAACTCAGTGGCCACGAACCATGGATTCACCTGAGAATATGCAAGCTCTTGTAGTTCGCAAGAAGATGAGGAAGATTCAGTTTGCACAAACCGCCTAACGAGGTCCGAAAGATCTATATATGAAATTTCATTCATGTTGAAGATATGACATTGTACGAGTTATTTCATTTCAGTCATTTATTTATTTCATATAATCCTTTAGCACTAGCTCACTGATTTATACGCATATAAATTATTCCTAATATAAATCATTCCGCTCCATGACAAACGGATGTTTTTAAATTACGAAAAATAGCAACAAAAATTCATTTTATTTTTTAACAGGTATAACATAATAACATAAAATAAGTACACTGTTTTATTCAACATTAAAATTAGTTAGATAATTAAAGTGTTATGAACGTCAGCTGTTACATTCTTAAAAGCCAAGACAACTCAAAAAAAAAAATTGTGTCTAGGGGTGAAAGAAATTATATCAAATAATGAAGAAATAAATGTAAAAGAGATATTGGATCAGAGGTTCTGAAATTGTAATGGTAAGCACCTCCCTAAAACGTCAAGAAGGATACGCGTTTAAGAACTTTCTGTGCCCATGGTTTTAAAGGGAGTAAAATATCCTTAGTTATACCGTCCTTAGGAAGGGGCGTAAAATTGGAGTCCCGATCCTCTATGGTGTCAGGTACTCGTTAAAGATGCCTATTCTAATTATACCTGGATAGGGAATCTTCATGACTCCCACTGTACAATTTTCCGATTATCCATAGCAGAGTGAAGAAAGGTTAAATGAAGAAATAAACAACCAAGAAGAAGTTGCTTTAATATGCACGCAGCCAGAGTTACCTTGAGGAAGAATCCTGAGACAGAGAGAGTGATACAAGAGGGACTTATGAAAGCGGTTACATCAGAGGAAGGTCCATTGACCAGGAGGTATCAGCACCACTTCCTCTCTCAACTCCTAACCCACATATTCCGAGCTGATAACCCATTGAGGTTATACACATCACATCACAGCCTCCGTAAACAAAGCAATGTTGTGGATTATATATATATATCCTTCCCTTGTTATAATAAAAAAAAATACAATATTATTTCTTTTAAAACTGTTTTAATTTATTAAGACATTAGTGAAAAAAATCCATCCAAGAAGTACCAAATCTCTAAACTAAAAACAGGAAACAAAACCTGTCAATATTTCGCCTATTCAGACATCTTGAGGACAGAAAGAGAACAATAGCAAATAAAACGAATAAAACACATTCTAAACTCAAAACGCAACAAGAAACTAGCCAGAGGTTTCAACTGCTGAATCATTACTGAGGGTTACTAGTCAACAGAATATGCACAATACACTCAGCAAGCTTTAAACAGTACGAAGGAAAAAAAAAAAAACTACACAAAAACAGAGGAAACCATATATAAACGGAAAGTAAAAGTGCAAAAAAAAAGAACATAATTAAGACCCCAGTTATGGCTTGATGGTTGAAAATTTTCCGCTAATGTCTTAACAAGTATTTTATGTATGTTTTTTTAAAGCATACTTGTATGGATTATTCTCTTCTATATTAATATATTTATATTTTTAAATGTATTTATATTACATTAATATTTATTTACAAACCCTTGCTCGAATCTGGCCAGAGGATTTATTTTATTACGAAACAATCCGTTTCATGATCTATTATACCTTATCTCAGATTCCGGACTTCGGGAGTACCTTATTATACGATGTAGTGAGAAACCAAAGGGTACAAGTGAAAATTTAGTGAGAAGGCATTTAAAATTATTAAAATAAATTAATTATAAAAATTAATTAACATAATGATAAGACTTAAAATGTTTAAGTACGTATTACATTCACCTCTATCATGCCTCTATCCTATATTCTATGGGAATTGAGCAATGACACGCTTAAGTATTTTTTTAAATTGATTATAATTGATAATAATAGAGTTATACCTTTATGAAAAGAAAACTTGGAGAATAAATGGCATTAAAGGATAAGAAACTGATACACCTTCGGATTACCACAGATTTGAACCCGGGATCTTCGCCACAGCAACTCAGCGCTCTACACATTGAAGTAACCCCCTCAACTATATCTAGGAAATATTTCAAATAATAGCTTGGGTCGCTATCAATGGACCTACAATTATAAGAAGATCATAGCAAAAAAAAAGATTTACTTTGCTCTGGTTGATCAAATTGAAGAGCAGGCAGCTGAAAAGACACACCAGACAAGATTAGGTTATATAAGTTGCCTTATGCAAGTGAGTAAAAAAATCTGACGAAATTAACAGGTTTAAGACGGATCTTTGGATAAGAGAACGAAAAGAAGTAAGAGGAAAACTGGGAACAAACAACGAAATGTGATACCTTTACCATCAAGCGGCCATATTTATTAAGGCATTACGTTTGATTCAGCATAGGGAGTGTTTGATGACGAACGATTTAAACGTTTTTTTAAACATAAATACAACACATTGTGGTTAATGTTTAGTACGCGGCAGAGACTGTACTGTTTCTTGGACATCGGCTGAGCAGGGAGGTGATTTGCCCTATCGTGGTTGTTCAATCATCAGATTTTTTTCCCGCTATGGGTGCACACTTTAAAGGGGCTGGGCGGACTCCAGGAGGGTCCCAGAGCCCAAAAGATCCATTCTCGGAAGTAAACTGATTAAATTAAATCTGCCAAATCCGGATTTCAACCCGGGACCTTCGGCACAGCAACTTAGCGCTCTACCACTTAGCCACTCCACTCCCTAGTTTAGTACTTTACGCACATTAAAAATAACAGAAACGATTGGAAGATTTATAAAACTAGACTCTAATAAAACAAAAATAAAAAGTCGGTTGTTGTGAATGAATGTTGATTTTATTTTTGCACTATCAACGGGCTATTTATTGACCTATTTTTTTTTCTTTATTCTAGATTCAGCTTTAATATGCTATAACCAGCAATTTAATTTTTAATTATTTTTTCAGGTTATGTAAAGCTATGTGTTTCCGGATTGTTAATGATGGGCCTGGCCTATTTCGTACATTTCCTACAGCCTGTACAAGTCATTAGAGATTTTGTAAGTTTATGATTTTTTTATTAATTGATAACACCTAATTTTGTTTATTTTTAATAACTCTTCATTAATTATACGTTTTTTAAATCCATTAAAATTACTTAAATACTAGATTTTGATATTAAGGTGTAACATGAAGCTTGATGACTGTCATGCAATGATTATATACTTGATTATCATGTAAACATTTTGTCAGAACATGTCTGTGTAAACTGAACTGGGGAATATTTAAAAATTCAAGATTTAATTTTGTATTCTGTATTATAAAAAAACAAAGTACTCAAAATAATCCGTATTTTAATCAAAAACAAAATCTAATTTATTTTTAAGGGTTTCTTGAATCAACGATTACTTGGTCTGACAACAATAGATGAAAATCACGAATATTTTAAAGCATCAAAATACGACGAAGCATTTTGTATTTAATATGCATTTGGGTAAATACAAAATATTGTTTTGTTTTTATATATATATATATATGTATATGTATATATAAAATTAATTAAATAATTAAAATTTGTAGTTAAATAAAATATATATTAAATTTTTATTTTTCAATTTCTCTTTTTATCTTGTATTTTATATTAAACTAAATACTGAAAATACTTCATCCATTTTACATGATTTTTTTTTTTAAAGAAATGTAAAATCTCTCCCATCTCCCAACTCCTTGATGTTCTGACCTCACGAGAACACTATTCAAAAGAAAAATTATATCAGTTTGTAAACCTCTCAGACTATAAAATTGAAAAATGTCTTGATTCTTTGCAATATACTCCATGATTTTTCGTATTTCATCAATGCAAAAAATCATTGAAGAATTCCATATTTAAAACATTAGTACCAATTTAAAACTAAAATCGAGAGTAGTTTGAGTTTTAAATAAGTTTTTTGTTCCGAAATATAAGTAATTTATTTTTTAAATATTTATAATTTAATGTAATTTATCTCAAACCCAATAATACAACAAATGGCCACGACTCTCATGCCTGAGAACACTAGAAGGAGACTAAAAAGAACTTGGATGAGGGATTTATTACAGTAGGAAATTAAAGCAAGCAACGGGGAGAGGTAGTGCTGGCTACTGTTCTTCTTCATGCCTTTCCTGTGTATTATTTTCCTGTCAGCCAATCTGCTGAGTGTCAATTATTTGTATTTGACAGGTATCGATTAAAATATAAACAGAAAAAAAAAGTAATTTATATTTGATTATTTAATTCTTCAAAAATTATTCATAAATACCATATTTGTGAAATATTAGTTGGAACATTCATCCTAAAAGTATTTTAGGATCGGGAGGCTTGTTCAATTGTAATTTTCACGTTCACAGATTTCAAGTATGCAGTAATAAATTAAAACAATATGTAACCCTAACTCACGGGACATGGAACAGGATAAAAGTGAACTTCTGCCATTTTATAAATTTAATTATTTAAATATTAATATCTTCATTTTTAACTTCTATTTAATTTATACATACTATAATTAAATATTATGGATACTTATATTTTAAGTTTGTAGTGTCTAAATTAATGTTTGTAATGAAATGTTATGTGATAGAATAACAATAATCCTAGTGCTGATAATATTTCAACAGGAAATTAACTAATTAATGAAAACTTTCATTTAGTTAACCAAACAGAATTGTATATGTTTCTCGATTTCGATATCTAAAAGAGTATCTATAATTTTATTATATTTTAGAACATGAACATGAGAGAAGGTTCCTACATATATCGAATGTGGCAAGCACCGCCGATAAAACTGTACATTAAAGTGTTCATCTTTAACATAACTAACGGCGCAAAGTTCCTCAGAGGAGAAGATAAAAAACTGAGAGTTGAAGAAGTTGGTCCATACACTTACAGGTTTTTACTTTTTATCTCCATAGTAATATATTGCATGTTTCGCCATTATCAATGGGCTCAAGGTAGGTTCAAATTTTTGTTTGTGTAGTAGTAATTCCTCCCGCATAATGTTTGTGAATACAATAATATAATAAATATAAAGTAAAATATTAATAAATGTTTTCTGTCAAAGTGTTTCTTTTAGAGCTTTATAAATTGCTAAAATGTTCCGGCATTGTGCCATAAATGTTTAAATAAATAGATAAATTAGAAAACTCTCAGGAATATGAATGTACTAGAAAGCCTCCGGTGGCAAAAAACGTAGAATATTTTTACACGGTCCAATATAATTAACTAATTTATTTGTATTTAATTTAATGTAATTTATAATAACATTTAAAATATATTGAGCCACCCTCAGGCTACAGGAAATATGAACACACTAAAATCATTATTGGACCGTAGAACGTAATTCAAATTAAATACACCTGTAATTGCAAATTAAAAATTGTTAAAGACGACTTAGTTATGGAGTAGTGGATAGAGTAATAACTTGGAATGCCCAAGATCACTGGTTTGCAGCCCAGCAGATGGACTTAGCGTTATTTAAAAGGAGTTAAAATCCTTAGTTGTGCCCTTCTTCAGAGGGGACGTAAAATGGCCTGTACGATATAGGGTACTCATTACTGATCCCTGTCCTAATTATATCCAAATATAGAATTCACACTGTAGCATCGTCCAATTAGCCATAACAGCATAAAGTAATGCTAAATAAATAAACAAACAAACAATGTAAATAAGTATTTTTGTACTCCAGGGACATGTGAATAATTCTGCGTAGGTACTTTTAGCGCTTAAAATAGGTCGGTTATCGAAAATACTTACGATTAGTCATTTTCCTCCGCAAAACAGTATATATTTCTTATTCTTTTTTATGTTACCAGATCCAAAAAAATTCCAAAGTCAATTTTAGCCGATTTATCATTACTATCTCAACCGCCATTTTAAGCATTTATTGACTATTCAATTAAATATCAATATCGCAAATCATATTTACATACACAATATTTATAGTACGACAGAGGTATAGTTCCCTTTCTTAAAATTTGAAATTATATTTAACCTATTATATAATACAAACATTATGTACAGTCGAGATTAGGAACAACGAAATTATTATAATTTTTGTGCCATAAGACGTGCAAAACCATCGATATCTGGAAAGAATGGATGGTTTACTAAGGTAATACATATCTTAAATAGTTACAGAACTTTTTTTAAAATTTACAAATGTAATATAATAATATAACAAGTGAATGAAGTTCTGCCGGCACTTAAAGAGAGATGATCTGTTTGTTTACAAACCTAAGTAGCCAGGCTCTATATTCCAAAGAGAATCCGGCCTTGATATTGAGGAAGAGATCATGACTGGAAACCACAATCGAATTACTGGAAGGAACATTTAGATCCGCACGACTATATAAGACGATTGACAATAAATAAAAAAAATCGGGTTGAATAAATTAATATTCCAAATGAACGGCAAACATATTCAGACCATGTCATAATCGATCGGAACTATAGTTTAAGCAAGTTTTCTTATTATACAGTCTGTGGGATCTTTTAAAATAATTTTTTTAATGTGTTTCTTTAAATTTTAGTGAGACCTTAGTAAATGAAAAAATAGTTTGGAACAGTAATAAGACCATGTCTTTCACGCCGAAGAGGAACGTACAGTTTGAACCTGAGATGTCAATTGGTGATCCAAACGTAGATATTGTCACCGTAGCAAATATTCCACTATTGGTAAGTTCTAAGACATTAATGATATATTGTATAATAATAATAATAAAATATCTTGGTTTCAGCGAAAATAATATGGAGTTGCTATATTGGCTTCACTGCCGAAGCAATGATCTCAAGGAAAAGTCAGATTCTGAATCATATTTAAATAATAAGATGCGATGCCACCCTGAGATCGTTATATTTGAAATATAGTAATTCTATATCATTAATGAATAAGAAATATAGCCCTCTCTTTTTTTAAGGTTGACGTAGTTAACTGACTAGGAGTCATTTATTAAATAAGATCCGTTTTCATCTAATTGAATAACATATTTATTGCATGCTGATCATAGTTACAAGCAAACTTATATATCTACTTACAATGAAAGAAAATGAGGACCCTTTTGCTAGATGTGACAGTCACCATTTCGAGTTGCCCGACTTCTTGTCAGCTACTCCCGATCCTGTATCTTAAGGGTTAAAGGTACCGATCCTAAGGGACATTTAAGCTACCTGCACAATGCAGCTTACCCTATTTATTTAGGTACTCATAATTTTCCAAATAGTGTGACATATAGCACAATCTATATAAGTAAGGATCATTGAGAGCCTTTGTTTTTTTATGTTTTGATATTACTATTTTAAATACAAATAAATAATGGATATATAGAAATAACGGGTATTAAGCAATCTAAATCTTAGCCAAAAAAAACAAAAAACTTCCTTAGGTGGATGCAGGATGGGATTCTTTTACATGATGCCTCCATCATGTACTTAATGCAATCCAAACATCAGATTTTAATAAAATAACTTAAGATAAACTGGTAGGTTTCAAAACAAATATTACAGCATTATGTCTATGAAATAGAGTACAATAACTAATCAGTCAACGGCTCGCCAGTTCAAGCACCGACTATTCTAGAAAACCAGACCACATAAATATAAACCAACGGCATTTGACATCAACAGTGTTGAAAAATGTGGGGTACAAATATATTTTTTCTTATGGGCAGGGTAAACAACTAATAAGTGTTTGCTTCGCAGGCGGCGCTAGAATTATTTAAAGAGTGTATAACATCCTTAGTTTTGCCGTCCTTCAGATGGGACGTAAAATAGTATCCTCACCCTGTACGATGTCAGGTACTCTTTAAAGATCCCTGTCATAATTAAACCTGGATAGGAAAAGCATAGGGCTCCAACTGCAGCATCATCCGATTAGCCGTATCAGCGTAAAGTGACGTTAAATGAATAAATAAACTAGGAAATATTTAAATGTCGGTTGTGAATTTAAATGGTTGGTATTTTTTACTGTGATATGGACATTCAGGATTAATGTGATTTAGCTTTCTATCCTGAGGATGACTGAATTGGAGTAATGTTGACTGGTTATTTAGTAACTGCAATTTTCCAGCCTTAATAAACTTTGTTTTAGGAAGCACCTATTATATAACAATTATTGTTGGATATTATTATTGTTTAATATTTCTTATTACAAAAATAAAACTAAGGTCATCCATATTTTATCAATGTATAATCTAAAAAAGCGTATATGCAATTGTAACATAACAGCTTTAATACATTTTTCAGGTTCAAAATATTTCTAACCTTTAGTCAATGTTGCAAATGACTAGCCATGAAATAGCTTGCATATGATGCAGTATTAAACTTGACCCCTTCGTATATATTTATTTTTTGTCATGTTGTGTTGTACCGGAATGTTAAAAAAACTTATTTTGAATACTTGATGTCACAACTAAACATTTTTCTTATCCGCAGGGGATTGCTTCACTGTTGCACAATTCTTCGACGGGTCTCAACCTGGCGTTATCAACTTTGGTAAGCTACCTCGACTCTCAGCCGATACTCAACCTCCAAGTGAGTTCTTTCTTGTGGGGCTACGAAGACCCACTCGTGAGGTTGGCGCAGAACATTCTGCCATCCTGGATCAATTTCGCCCAGTTCGGCATATTGGACAGGGTAATTACAAAAATCTATAAATTTTTTAAATATTAAAATTCAATATCAATAATAAGGCTTGGTAAAACCAAATGCTTGATGGCGATACCACTAATCTATGTTTACTATCTTCAGTCCTCGGACCACTACTCAAACTCAAATCCGCCATATAACTTTTAACGCAATCCACTCACCAACGCAACCTTCCACAGACGTGTACCAGTCGGCACAGCGCTTGTTAATTTTTTAGGGATTCGTTCGTTGCTATGCTCAGAAACTTTACAAGCCAATCTTAATCATCAAGGCGCTATAACTTAAATAATATTAACCAGATGCAGGGTCCGCAATTAGGCGTTGTGTAATCTCCTAAATTCATGGCAAGTTGAATGTTAAAATCTACTGAGTTAAACTGGAACTTATTAACCAAGGAAATAAATGTAAGAAAAAGTATATGGCTAAAAGTCAGATGGATGAGAAAATTTGAGCAAGTCATTAGACCTTTTAGTCATTATGACGAAATTATAAATTTATGTATTTCTTTATATATAAAATAAAAAATGTTTCCCACCTGTAATAAATTTATACAAGCCGCGTTGGATGATCTAAACTTAGCACCGAGAAGGTTTTAATAAAGAATAACATGGAAAAGCTACTTAGGCCTGGTTGTTTTTAGGAAACTGCCACCAGGCTCTCCCCATCCCTTCAATACCTTCGTCTTTATGTTGTTAACCTTTTTAGGAAGTAACAAGTTATTGTAATTTGTAAACATCTATTTCATTCCGAGTATTTTTAAGTATAAACTAAGTATATGATGTCAAACATACCGAAATATTTAACAAAAAAACTAAACAATTATTTAAAAGAAATCGGAATTGATTCCGAAGTGAAATACCAAAAGTCAAAAATATCATTTTGAGAAAACGTTGATGAAGAGGATAGAGTGCTTATTATGAGATGTTTCTACCGATGGAACCCAGGAAGTGGTATCTTTATTTATTTACTTTTTTCAGTGTTTCATAACCACACTAAGCACTCAAGCCTTTTCATCCTAGTTTTCTCTAAATCATGTTTTGGAATAAGTCTATTTCACTTGTGACCCCACGATATGCCCTATATAGTCGTTATATGTATCCTTGTATTTCATGCTTTAGTTTATGTATATATATATAAATATATTCTAAAGCAGTTTAGAAGTGGCATTTGGGGAGTGTTAAAAGCCAATCTGAATGAAATAAAATAATAGAAAAGTTTTCCAACGTCATAAATTTTTAACAATAAAAGGTGATGTTGAGTCAAAGCTCGTAGATTAACTTTGTAATTCGAAACGAAGCGGAACCTCGTCGTGCAGGCAAACCTTTCCTGGGCCTCCAAATGCACTTGTCTGTCCAGAGAAAGTTAGGCGGCGATTTTCGAGCGGTGAGCCAATCGATTGAGAATTCTTCCGGCTGATCTTATACTCATTTGCAAGTAAAAGGGCATGTAAAAGTCTTTTTAATGGAAAACCATGAAAATTGGATGGCAACTGCCTTGAGCATATATGCTAATAAGGCGACTGTCTCGTCCGGCGGCCTAAGCATCAAGAGGTTGAAAGAAAGGTGGGAGAAAGTATACCGCGATCTTATCTCTAGTCAAGATTTAGTTGCCACTAATATCCACTAGATAGTGGGTAATTCGTGATTACGACCCTGTTTCACTATTAAATTGATTTATTTTACAAAGAACGCCTAAGGGCGTGAACATAAAAGAAATATAAAAGAAAATTGGGTTGTAAAACATTGAATTTGACTGGAGAAGAAACCCGTGAAAGCGTTTTAAGAGAGAAAGAGCAGAACGACAGAGATCGGGAGTACCTCGTATTTTAAAGTAAATTTTACAACTACTGATTTAACATTTTGTGTTGATATTCCTAGATGATGGACGAAGGAATCAACAGGGTTACCATGAACCTGCAGAACACCAACGAAACGAAACAGTTCTCTATACAGAGGCTCAACGGTTCGCCAGGCCTACAACAGTGGGGCTACAACCCTGAGGAGGAGAACAGGTACCATAACAAAAACTAATTTATTAAATATTTAATTAATTAATTTAATTACGATTATTGTGAGTTCATAGGTTTATAATGTTTCCAACTTTTCCTCGAATGGTTTAGGATTAAATTCAACGATGGAAAGGTGTTACTAAATTAATAACAAATTCATCTATTGTTCGAGTTCTTTCCTAGGATTTAGTGGATTTCTTGATTTAGATTCATACTATTGTATGAACATGTATTAGACTTTTTTAACATTTAAAACCCATAAAAATGAATATATGAGGGTAATTTCAATATTAGAATGTTCTGAATTCAGATTTTACCAGGAGAAAAATTGCCGATGTCTAAAGGCTTTTGAAGCCTCGCGGCGCCCCTTGAGACCCAGCGCCCGTGTGCCCCGCACAGCCTGCACATAAGGTAAAGTCGGACCAGCACACGTCTGTAGCGACTCGCCAGAAACTCCGGGAGCTTGGTTGGGAAGTTTTCATGCATCCACCATATAGTCCGGACCTGGCACCAAGCGATTACCACCTTTTTCTCGCGTTGCAAAACTTCCTGAGTGATAAGAAATTGGGATCAAGAGAAGATTGTGAAAATCGATTACTAGAGTTTTTCGCCAATAAGGACCAATACTTCTATGAAAGAGGCATTATGAAGTTACCTTTAAAATGGCAATAATTTATACAACAAAACGGTGCATATTTGACCCGAATCGGACAATCCGAAACATCTTAAATAAAGTTTTGAATTTCACACAAAAATAATGGATTTATTTTTCCCCAACGTAATATATTAAATATAAATATATAATATATTTTGTGTTGCCTCATTCGACGGTGGATCCTTATTGCTCGGCGCTAATTCGCCCGTCACTAGTCTTTGTCTCGAAGGTAAAATCTTACAACAAATAACTTGTTCGGCTAACTACGAATCTCTACAATCCAATTTATATCATGCTGTTACAATCATATCAAAGCTTTGATATTTTAATACATTTTGACTTTTAGGACCAGCCATTGCAACAAAGTTGAAGGTACAATGGAGGGATACCTATTTCCGAACAATATCCAGAAGAACCAGACATTCACGATCTACAGAAGAGCGTTCTGTAGACCCCTGACGATCGAGTACGATAGGCTGGGTACGAGCAACACTGGATACCCCATTTACATATACAAGTTCGTCAAAGACCTCCTGGACCCTGCGAACCCAGACAACGCCTGTTATTGCAAGCATCAGAAGGAAGCCTGCCTTCCTTTAGGGTTGTCCGATCTGTCGCCATGCTACTACAGTACGTAAGATACAAAGTATTCAAATATAATTATATTTTTCTTAATTAAGATTATTTCATGTATTTAATATTGCTTATTGTGTTTAGACTTTCCAGTAGCTATATCTTTACCTCACTTCTTGAATGGGAACAAGTCTCTCTACGAATCAGTTGATGGTCTCTCTCCTGTGCACAGCAAGCATGCTTCATCTATTGCAATCCAAGGGGTAAATTGATTTTTAAACTTGTTAACATAATTATTACATTAGAAAATGTAAAATATAACATATTTATAAATTTATAGTCCATTGAAACTGAACATATTTTAAAAATTATAGTAAAGAGATTTAGGAGAACATGGAAAGCTGTCTATAAACTTGAGAGGCATTATTAGTAGAAATATTCAGTCGTTTCATACGAAATGTCAGGTTTCCAAGGAAAGTTTTAAACAATTTATAAATCAAAATTTATCGAAAATAATTATCCTCATTTTCTAAAAATTCTTCCCAAGGTGTTATCAAATTTTTAATCCCAGAACTGAAAAACTCATGGTTTTGCGATGAATAAAGTTTTAAAATGCGTTTTTGGCTTGCGAATAATTTTCAAAAATGTTAAAAAAAAAAGAAGGAAATTGTCCAAATTTATGAATAGATAGAAATCTGTTGGAGGAACGTCTGTGGAAATAAGGTGGTTTGGAAGGCCAGCTTGTTTAGTTTCTTTACTGTCTCGTGTGAAACATGAGGTTTGGTGTTGTCGTGTAATAGTATATTTTGTTGCATTATGACAATATCCCAGTAGTGCGATTTATGAATCAATCTGTGTCACTTGCTGAAATTGCTCAAAACAACGGTGAATGGTCCGTTCGTTACAACACCATTCCCCAAACGCGGTGGTAATGTTTCTTGCAGGCTGGCCTACCGAGTATTGAAGTTATAACTCATAATAAAAATTACACGAAAATTGAGTGTTTCCATGGTCGTATTTGATGATATAGCAAACAATGGAACAACATCAATTGTAATGATAGTAAATATTATCTAAATATTGAGGATTAATAACAGCTATTACAGTCTGTAAACATAAATTTAATAAACAACAGAAGTCCACTAATCCCGCTCAGAATTTTAGAAATGATACAAATGGTATTTCATATGAAACGAATCTATTGTATTAAGGATGTCGAAAAAATCTTATTCTTCATTGGAAATAATTTTTTAATATTATTTTAGGAAGTTGGTGTACCAGTATCTGTAAATATAAGACTCCAAACCAATTTGGTTGTAAAAAAGACCAAAATGATACCAAGAGTGAAGAGGTTTAACAATTTGGTAATCCCGATATTCTGGATGCAAGTTGTAAGTAGAATGAAAATCAAATTTGTAAGTTTCTGAACTCACTGATGATCCCCCCCCCCCCCATCGATGGCATTGTAAATGCAGTAGAATAACCATCAATATTATATTTTCAATTTTTGTTTTATGTTAGATCTTGCGACTTCCACTTGGATCAAATATGCCTCAAGGCATATGGCTGTCCATTGTATTATTAATACAATCCATTATAGAATTCCATCGTCGGAATGGAGTTCAGAAACTTACCCGATGTTCTATAACTCTTTTTTGAAATTGTATTATTGAAATCTCATGTTTTGTCTCAGGAACTTGTCGACCTACCATATTCCGTGAACCTAGTCATCTACTTGCTGACCGAAATCGGACCATTGGTGCAGAAGATCGTGATCGTCGGCTGTTTCGGCTTGGGTCTCATCTTGGTGTTCCTCGCCAACTTGCGGTACGCCTGGAAGAGCGGTATCTTCAGCAGGAGAAGAGCAACCATCATAAGCTACAGGCAGAAACAGAGGCAGCACGAAAAGGTCATCTGGAGGAACAGCAGATACTCCCAACTGTTCGTCAATCCGCCGCCCACTCTTAACGAAGGAAGGACCCGGTAGTCCATAACCACACTGTGATCTTTTGTTGTAAATATTGTTAATACGCAAGAAAAATAATTATTGTGATTTGTATAGAAACTTATGTAAATTAGGATATTGTAAATAGATACAGAAACACAGCTCCTCAAAGTTCCACAGTGTCAAAGAATGATTCTCTGAGCACAATGTAAATATGTTGACTATTTGTTTTGTTGTTGTTGCTGTTTTTTTTTTAAAGAAAATTTTTAGAAAATCATAAATAAAAATTTGTATTTTTATTTATTTTTTGGATTTTTAATTTAAATTATTTAATTTAGAATTTGTATCATGTGATTCTAAAGTTGAATATTTAAGTTATTGCTATTTTCAAATTTTGAAATAAAAGTTTTTTTTGAATTTGATGTGATTTTTTTTATGTAATTAGAATTTCCATCTTATTAAATAACAACAATTGGGTTTTTCAGTGCAAAAATAATTACTTAAACAAACATTAAAAATTATATAATTTTATGCCTATGTGGTACAACATAAAATTTGTATACAAGAAACCCACAACTTCATTCAGTGAGTTAAAAAACGTGATAAAGTTTTTAATTGAAATCGCAATATTAGGCATTTCATTTAACCAGAGAGTGTAGGCTTGAATTTTTTTAATTTCATTTATAAAAGAGAATTTCCCATAACTTGCGTTATAGATAGTTGCCTTTTGAAAACGTAAATTCAGTCTAAAATAAAATAACCTATAGAATCACTACAACTAATGAAGGATCTTGGGTTCTGTACATGCTAGAAACTGAACTGTTTCTTTGCCAACGGTTGTGTTTTTAGTGAGATCAGAATCAAACCGCCAGGTTTTGTCCCCAAATTAATAACCCACTTCGTAGACATAGGGTACTCCAAGGAGGGTTTACAGATCTCACACTATGGTTCTGCACATCTACTTAGCGTTCTACACACTGGCCTATCCCGCTCCCCTAAAATATAAAAAAATAGAAACCTCAATAGTAAAATAAGGATTTTTGAAAAAAAATAAATGTCAGAAAACATGAGACTGTTTTTATCCACTGGTTAAACACCTAATAGATTTGGATAACCCCTATAGGTTAAAGGGGAAAAAAAGTTCGTGATGGTTTATTAGTAAATTTGTTTATTTGCACCTCCAAAGTGATTCGTCTATATTATAAGTAGTTCAAAAATAAAAAAAATATATCATTTCAAGAATGAAAGAACATAACATTCGAGCCATAGATATATTAATAATAGATATGTCAATTTATAATGTAAAAAAAAGCATAAACAAATGTACATCTTGTATATTTCAAACATAAATGAAATAAAAGGTGAAAGTAAATGTTTTACGAAAACCAGAAATGAAGAAGTTATATCTCAGTTTCAAATCATCTTTACCCTCCGTCGTAAACCAACAGACTTCCTGTCCTCCTGTATCGTTTAATAACATCCCACTGATTCTTATAGAACAGGTACGGTACTTAAGACTACACCTTCACGGAAGCTTAACTTAGAATCCCCATTCCAGACTGAAACGGCAAGAAACAGCTCGCCGTTTACGTTACAACATTTACTAGCCAAACAAAGCACCCAATTAATTACAAAATACTCATATACATGACAATCATTAGGCCCATCTGGACTTACGGAATAGAGCTTTGGGGCTCCACTAAACCATCGAATTCCTCTCGTATTCAATCCTTACAATCCAAAATCCTTCGTGAAATCCTCAATGCTCCTTATTTTGTTACGAACAAAGTAATCCACAATGACCTTAATGTCCCATTTGTTGCTGATCTGGGCCGAGTCCGATATAAAATTTTTCAAGACAAACTTTATTTCCACTCAAACCGACTAGTTTCAAACCTAGCAACCTCTTCAATTTCTGATAATCCTCCGAGGCGTCTGAAAAGAAGATGGCCTCGTGACCTAAGTTGAACTTTTTATTTGAGTATTACCCCTAGGTAGTTTACCGGTTAGTCTACTTGTCTTTATGAATGACAATATGTAACATTCATCATTTTTCTTGTTGTATTAGTATAATACAGTTTTACGAGATTCCTTAATACTCCGGACAAATAATAGTACAAACGGGTTCTAAATAGATCATACCATGAGCTCAATTAAATAAATAAATAATTCATATCAATTAAAATACAGCCTCGTCATTAAATCAAAGGTGAACGAATCTTACCGGCATTCTTGGCCGGGTCAAGGGCCTATTGTTAATATACAAATGATTAAAAAAAAAATTATCATAGCTTTAAATATGAAGCCATCAGGTCCGTCGCTTAAGGATCAGAAGGGTTAGAGATTTCAGAAAACTCAAAAGGAACATTCCGAAGTCACGATAAGAAAGGAGTCAGTGAAGTATCGTAAAATTGAGCAGCCGATAGGTAGAAGAAATAGCAGGTCGAGAGTACCGAAATAAGTCGATGCGGACCTATTTCAACAGATGCTTATTCTATGGGTCCTTGACAAAATTCAATACTTACAGGCTGGATTCGAACTGATGCAGTGTTGAAAAAAACAAATGTATCTGATCAATATTTCAAAATTGGGACAATTTTTGTCAATCAATTTTGAGTCGTTTAAAGAGTTAAATCTGTTTTTAATAACTTTTTTTTGTGATCATTCCCTAGGTTGTCGCTTGGAGTTGAGTCACAAGTTTTAACTTTTCATTCGTATCCCTTTTAATATTTTCCAAAAATACAAGTTATCATCAGCTTTAGTATGGAAAATAGAATGTAATTATGAGAAATGTGTGTACTTCGGTAATCATTTCATCTGGAAATGAAGCTTTCAACAAAAATAATCATCAATGCTTCGAAATGTTAGTTGGAACTTTTAATTCTTGATGAAACGATTACCGAAATCTATTCATTGCCCATAATTATATTCTCTTTTCCATATTACAGGTCACGGTAACTTCTATTTTTGGAAAATAGTAAAAGTGAAACGAATAAAGAGCTAAAACTTGTATAAACTCAACTGGAAGCGACAACCAGCAGAATAGATACCTTTATTTTTTCCCCCCATCGGTATAAGAGAAATAAATGAATTCTTCTAAAATTTGGTAAGTAAAGATTATACTACACAGAAGAGTCTGAATAAAATTATGTCTGAAGAATTTTAAGGAGAGACGAGAAAAAATCAACGGTTATTGAAACATAAATTTAACAGTCTAAACTGAGATTCTATTCCAATCGATTTTTGACCCAAATGTAACTAATTTTATTTGAACATATAATATATTTTCAAACAAAACCGTAGTATTTCGAAACCCATCGGTCACAGCCAAAGAAATACGATTTATAGAAGGGTGTGTGGTAGTTTTTATTACCAATAAAAAGGGTTTTAAAATTTTTTGAAAAAAAAAATGAGAAGATTTGGCTTTAGAAATCGCCATCTCCGAGAGTATGAATTCAGAAAGACAAATGTTATTTTTGTCCGTATTCTAATAAAAACAAAAAGCTAAAATATGTGGTTACATTATTGTAAAGATATTTAACAATATTCTCGACCTATCATAATCGATTAATACCAGCTTGAGACAACCCTCTCCTAATCATAATGCTAAAAGCAATGTTTTTTTAATAATTGATTCAACGAAATTAACAACTGTATTATAACAATACAACAAGTAAATGGCAGGAATGGTACATAAAACTCAATGTTAAATTAATTTTAAACATAAACTCCCTTTTTAATTTAAAATGGTCCAGCTATCATCCTTATAAAATTTTTTTAGTAAATAACTAGTTTTATATACTTATGGAAACTTTTTGAGATTGATTGTCTAATTTAACAGAGTTTTCTCCTATCTATAATAAATTATAATTTTAATCAGCAAAGTATTATTAATACATATGTATTATACGCACGGTTTAGCCCACTTACTTACATAATTATAATCAATAGCACATGAATAAACATTTAAAAGTTCTTTATATCCTGGTGGATGACTGTTGATAATAATTCAACACCTCATTTGCCTAACAGTTCCAGTAGATCTGTGGATGTGGTGTGCTCTGTGCAAACACAACAATGGATTATTTCGACAAAAGAGATGATGCCTCTTCCTATGAAGATGGAAATAAAAATTTTCCTCATCGGTTCCTGAATAGGAGTTCGGAAATACAGGAATTTTATGAAAACAAGAATGTTTTCGTAACGGACGCAAGTGAACTTGGATTACTTTTAATAGATCGATTACTAAGGTAATAATTACATTTGTTTTAACAATCCATCCCATACCAAAATAGAAAGAGTGAGAAAGAAATTTCTTTAAACCTAGGAGGGCGTATATAATCCCATACTACAATTTTTTTAAATTTATTTACTGAAATTTACAACTGTATGTTAATACAAGTAAATATTATGAATGATTCAAAGGGGCAAGGATATAAATACAAGAAGAGAAACAACCCACTGGTAGTTCGCCAATAACAGATTTAAGTTTAAGGTCTACTCACAGGTATACTAATCAGTATACAATAACTTACAGAAACATTTCCAACAATTACAATATGTTTGTTTTTTATCCCCATGATTTACATCTTTTCTGATTCCTAATTTTAAAAAATGGGATTATAAAATATTTATAATAATTAATTGATGACAGATTGAACCAGAACAGCATTAATCCACCAAAGCAAAAAATAATCCTTACAAATTAGACTAAATTACATTAATAATTTTGTTTTGTATTTTGTTTTAATTTTTAAATATTTTTATTTAGAAAAGAAAAGATATGTCCAGGCCTAGGGTTCGAACCCGGGTCTCACAGGTTTCCGTCGTGGTATTCTACCACTTGCGCTATCCAGTGCGACCGTACCTCGGTCAGACAAATCCATTCTCTAGAGATACATCTTCTATTACACAATATTAGATGTTTTACATTTTCCTAATATTTCATTAGTTTCATTCTAATATTTTATGAGTCAATTGATTCTGTAGCCCTTGCAATTAACATCTCAGTACGGTTGTTAACTAATTAACCAGACAGTATCGTTGTTAGAGGAAGCTCGTATGCTCTATTATTTTAATTTTAAACTGTATTACAATATTTTCAACTATAGAAAATTAAGCAATTGTTCCTGAAATGTGATAGATATCATGCCCCATTTAACTCCTTTTATTGACAATAAATTAGTTATAAAAAATATTAAATTCACTTTTAGATGATAGGAATATGTAGGAGCAATCTGCAATAGATAGGCAACTTCTATGTTAACGCAAACTTCACGTCCTACATCGATTATATTTGGGCTTTAAATAAAAACAACAAAGTCATTTAGTTGTCAGATTTCAGAATTCAAAATTAATTTATTTTGTATACGTATTGCCATGCTGAAAACCCTGGTTCGAATCCCTCTGATGGCTTCTTCTTCTTTTGCATCACCCTTTAGTGCCTTTCAGCGTAGGGGAGCGTCTAACCAGGATTTCCAATGTTCCCTGTTACTTGCATGATTTCTTGGTTGGCGTGTATTCTAGTTTCTTTTTTTACACAGACGGTCTACGTATTCGAGGTACGAGATTCTCGGTTTGCCACTGGGTCTTCTACCATCGGTCTTGCCTTGCTGATCCTGTTCAGAATTTCTGAATCGACTTTCCCAGACCTGTCCTTAACAGTGTCAAGGTAGGTAAAATCCGAAACTACTTCTATCAACTCTCCATTGCAGTACACCTGAGCATCTTCCTGTACCCTTCCAACCTGTAGGATCTTACTCTTGCTTGTACTGATGATCATGCCCGTCCTGCGGAGCTCTTCGTTCCATTCATCAACCGCCTGCTGGGATTTCTCCACGGAATCCGCAATTATGACAATATCGTCCGCATACAAAAGAAGCTGAACCACAACTGGGACTAGATTCCTTCACCCCAGAAACGTCTTTTCTGCTCGCCTTTTGCAGATTGCAGATATTTCATCCATATATAATGTGAATAGCAAAGGGCTTAAACTGTCTCCTTGTTTGACCCCCTTAGCTATGACAAAATAGCCAGATTCCTGTCCATTCAGTCTGACTATTCCTTTTGGATCTTGGTATATGGATTTAATGGCCTCAACCAGGCTGCTCGAACATTCTTTCCTCTTAGTGCTTCCCATATGACGTTTCTTGGGACCGAATCTGCTGGCAAGACTTTTATTTAGTCTGTTAGAAGTCGGAGATAGATCATATGGGATCTAGGACTCTCCTGGGCTCACACATCCTCTAAAAAGTGGGTACCCAAAATAAGGGGGGAAATCTGGCAGTTGAGCGTGATCTGGGACGAATCACCTCCCTGCACAACCGCTGTCCTTGAAACAGTACAGTCTCTACCATGTACTGAACCACCGACCCGTTCGGGGGTTATAGTGGTACAGGTTTTGTATATGTATACTGTACATTATAAATTTTGTATAATTAACTGTACCAAGGAGTTAACTATTCATTCTTCATATTTTTTTTATTTCTCTTCAAACAATGATGAGTCTAACTATAGTGGGTTGAGTCACATGAGGTCGAGTGGTTAGCATAAAAAACGGAATTTGAATTTCATATTAATTAAAAATCACTATAAGATAAAACTTTGCAAAATATAGTTTGATTTATTTACAGAACTAGGATTTGTTTTGAGGCTTTATCTGATAAAACAAATTTTATGACTAAAACGTGTTTTGAGTAGTACCATTATCAACCCATCAAGTTGGCCCAATAGTCTCACTGATGGATGCTTGAATGTTACACATTCCCTCTACAAGAGTGTGTTAGTTTTTAAAATAACTGGTATAAGATCAATAACCGTATATTGAGAAGAGTAAAGAGGTGATATAAAGACTGATTTCTTAATGTGATTGGACTATTTAGTTGATGTTGTTTGTTGACTACAGGTTTTTTGTTATCTGAAATGTTATATTTGACACCTAATCGTAAGAAGGGAATCTTTTTTTTTTTAATTTAAAAACCGTTCTCCCATCCTAACACCTTCATCCCCACGTATGCTGATGACACATGTGTGTTATCAGTTATTAACGACCCATATATTGCATCCCAATCCCTTCAATCACATTTATCAAGCCTCGAAGAATGGTGTCGGAATTGGAGAATTAAAATCAATTCCAACAAGTCCCGTCAAATTACCTTTACCCTTCGCCGAAAACCCATGACTTCCTGCTCTACTGTATCCTTTAATAGTACTCCACTTATCCCTGTTGAACAGATTCGCTACCTAGGACTCAACTTAGACAAACGTCTTACTTGGAACCCTCACACAAGACTGAAAAGACAAGAAACAGCTAGACGCTTCCGACTACTTCAACACATACTAGGCAAACGCTCAAAGCTTCCGATCAATTACAAAAGACTTATTTATGTGACTGTTATAAGACCTATATGGACTTACGGAATTGAACTATGGGGCTCCACCAAACCATCAAATTCCACTCATTCTATCCTTGCAATTCAAAATCCTTCACAAAATCCTAAACGCTCCTATTTTTGTCACAAATAAAACCATCCATAATTACCTTAACGTTCCATATGTTACCGAGTTACCAGGCCCATCCAAACACACTAGTTTCCATCCTTGCATCCAATTCCATCCCGGACAATCCTCCTAGGCATCTGAAGAGAAGATGGCCTCGGGACCTTCTATTATAGAAATGTTAATAGAGTGCTGCCAGTGGGTAGTGCCTCTACCTTTCCTTTCATGTATTTATTTATTCATATAGCCCTTGTACTAGATGTATATATTACATTTGTACAATTCAATAAAATAATTTTTTAAAAACCGTTCTTGCAAAATTGAATTTTGCAACTTAGACTTATCCGTTAAGTTCACTATCTTCAGGATTAGAGATGTTTGATATGGTCTCACATATTCTATAATCAAAAGATTTATCGATAACATTCCAATATAAATATAAAACAGAATTATTAAGGGGTCACCTTTGGCATAGTGTTTAGCGTAACAACCATTATGCCCAAGGTTACAGGTTCAAAGCGTGGGAGGTTTCCATAGGATTTTTTAAGAGAGTATAATATTCCCGGTTATAAATGGTGGCCATCCTTTGGAAGAGACGTAAAGCGGTGGTCCCGAGCCTGTGCGGTTTCAGGTACTATGTAGTTAAAGATATCTATCCAAATTATACCGGGATAGGCAAAATTTAGCATACCAATTATAGCTTCATTCAAAAAGCCTTTGTAGAAAAAAAGGGATAAACCAATAAACATAATTATTCATATTTTAAACATTATTTATATTTCTATTAACAGTTTTTATTAAACCAGTAATTAGTCATGTGAAATGTTTTCAGATCATGTCCAAAAATAAGGACAATATATCTGTTAATGAAACCTGCGAAGAAAAAATCACACAAAGAAAGAAATGATGAGTATTTCTTTTCTGAGGTAACAATCTTAAATTATTATAGTACTAACTGAGTAATAATAAAATGGCTAAAGTGAAAATATCTTAATCTCAAATATGACAAATTAATTTTATGGACAATCGGCAATATTAATTTTCTAAGATTGTAGCATTTAATCGTGATGGTTCATGCATGAAAAATGTATTATTAATACTAGGGGTAGACCCCCTGATAGGCTTGTGGTGAAGCAACCCCCTTTGTTCAGCTCTTTATTTCTCAAAATATATTCTTCGGTCTAATTCAATTTGTTACAACACATTTTTATTTTGTCCCACCCCTATATATTAATAAATTTATTACACGCCAGATTTTTTTTTAAATAATAGAGAGAAAAATAAATCCATCATGAGTGGTAAAAAAAAAGAAGCCTAAAATGTAGTATTTTTCAACGGTAACTGATCCAACTATTCTATACTGTTATAGATATATTCAAATATAATTGATTATAGACATTATAATTTATAAAATTGATTGAAATAATTAATCTAATGTTACCTTATTTAAATTTATAAATCCAATGTACAATAGAAATTCAATAATATAATAACCATACTTTTCAATATCAGTTTAAATCTAAATAGACCAAAACCTCATGCAATCATTGAACAATTTGTTAAATAAATGATGAATGGGAATAATATAAAAAGAATAATGTAAAGTGAATTCAAAGTCAACCAAGACTAAGTGAACACAATTGAAATAAGCTGGAAAAAAAAATAATAAAATAATTTATTAAGATAAACTATTTATTCACTTATTACTCTATTACTGAATTTATAAGAAATAATATTTTTCCCAATCTAATAAAATATTATGTCAAGCAATTCATTCTCGGATCGAAAATGGTTACAATACCTTCAAAAATTATATTAATAGCTGCTGGTCATCCTCTTGCCTATGAGATAATTATTCAACAAATGATGATTCTTGACCCACTTACAGCACCAAAATTCTGTTACATGGAAAAAAAGAGGGAAATGATTTAGATATATCTAAAAGCTCTAATTTATCAATTATTGTTATATTTATTCAAATATTTATGGATATTCAATTAAATTAAGATAATCATACTAAATTAATCAGCATTAATCACTAAGTGATTGATTTAAAACTTTTAAATCAACTAAATTTCTATAAAATGGCCTTTGCTTTATTAAATTATTCTGCAGGTTGTCGCTTCAAGTTGAGTCACAAGTTTTAGCTTTTCATTCATTTCCCTTTTAATATTATCCAAAAAAACAAGTTATCACGAGCTTTAGTATGGAAAAGAGAATGTAATTTTGGGAAATGTGTATACTTCGGTAATCATTTCATCTAGAAATGAACATTTCAACAAACATATATCATCTAAACTTCAAAATGTTAGTTGAAACTTTTTTTTCATGATGAAATGATTACTGAAATCTTATCATTACCCACAATTACATTCTCTTTTCCATACTAAAGCTCATGACAACTTGAATTTTGGGAAAAAATTCAAAATAAAACTAATATCAATTAAAACTTGTTGAAACTGAACTCAGAGCGACAACCTGAGGAACAGAAACAAAATTTTATACTTTAGAGTTTTTTATTAAGATTTAATTTTTATTCAACTTTTATCAACTGGCTAAATTTGTCTTAACTCATAAGCTATGCCAAGGCACATTTCAGCCAAGGTTGATTTTTCAGCCAGGATTTCCAAGGATGAAGAAATACTAACTATAAATTAAAATTAAACATGTGATAAATCAGAACAAATATTATTTAATTAAATTTGTATTGAGAAAAAGTAATGAAACAGTAAATAAATGGTCATAAACCAAAATTATTTCCGTTGAACTAACCAAGTTTTTCATGAACATCCTCCATATTTAAAATAGTAAACTTATAGCGCTACCTACTGGCCTCAGCTAGAACTAAGCATTACAACGTCTACGGGACTTAATAAGAACCATTTTATAATTATACCGTCCTTATTAACTTTACGAACAGAAGGTGAATTTTGCCTTTTAACAAAACATCAAAATATATAATTCAGACTATTCTGTGTACTTTTTGATAGTTATGTAAATATAATGTTTAAACACGAATTCGGAACAAGTTATGAACTTTACTTTCTAATGGAAAAACGGAAATTAAAATATAACTGGCATTGCTAATAACCATAAAAACAAATTACGCATAAAACAAAAAAAACTATTGTAATTGTTACCTAAAAACAAATTTTCTTCATGTTTTAATACAAACTCAAACCAACTTCATATCTCCCAGTTTCTAATAAACCAATGCCACCAACATAGACGGAAAAAACTTTTAAGAACTTTTTGTTGTCCACGGTTTCATCAAATATTAAAATATCACACATTGTTAAGAAGGCTAAAATTAAATGATGTATAAAAAAAAAAAACTTATTGTCGTTGTTACCTGAAACTAATTTTTCATGTTTTAACTCAAAACAACTTAATATCTTTGGATAAAACCAATGCCACATGCATAGGCAGGGGGGACTTTTAAAAAGTTTTTGTTTTCTAAGGTATCATTATAAAGGTTAAAGCATAACTCACATTGTTAACAATAGTTTAAAAAAATAAAATAAGATGCACCAACAAAATATGAGTGAAAAACAATTAAGGGACTTCCCAGATAAAATAAAGATATATTATTATTATATCTGCAATATGCAAGTTAGACAGCATCTAAATTGATTATGAAGGGGGAGCAGAATAGGGAAGAGTATTAAAGAACAGTAGAGTATATAATAAAGGAATACTTAAGTAAATAGTGGATACAAATTAGATGATATTGCAGAACTTAATAGCAAAAGAATATGCCAAAAAAATGTTTTCTACTATAGGAGAGGAAGATCCACCCTGGCTTGGAGCTATGACAAGAAACAAAGGAATGCCTTGAGATCAACTTAACAAGTTTAGAAACCTATTCATAATTTTCTTAAGTTTGTCCCAGCTCCACATGATGCCCAGGGTATTAAAACTGGCCTGAGGGAGGGTATTAAGTTCACAGATGAAACTATCCACATAGCAAATAGAGTTATTGGAAAATAATGATGCCTTGGGGATAAAAGTGCAATTTTCGTGAAGGGAATTTTAGTTGCTAATTGAAACAAATTTATTTGTTTTTATTGTCAAAATTATCAATGAAAAACAAATATTCGTTGACAATTATGTCAATAATAAAGTTTATATTTGGTTCTGACACAAGTATAAAGCAACATTCCTTACAAAAATTGCAGTATAGATGAGGTTGCAAAAAAATATTCCATAAAAAGTTGAGTACATATTGTGGTACATATGAGGTATCTGCTCTGCATGTTGTCACTTCGAGTTGAGTTACAACAAGTTTTAACTGTTCCAATGTATTTCCTTTTTCCAAAAATACAAGTTATCGTGAGCTTTAGTATGGAAAAGAGAATGTAATTATGGGTAATGAGTAGATTTTAATAATCATTTCATCAAGAAATAAAATTTTCAACTAAAATTTCGAAAGTATAGATGATATATGTTTGTTGTTGAAACGTTCATTTCTAGATCTAATGATTACCAAAGTATAGACATTTCCCATAATTACATTCTCTTTTCCACACTAAACCTCATGATAATTGTATTTTTGGAAAATATTAAAAGGGAAACAAATGTAAAATTAAAATTTGTGACTCAACTCAAAGCGACAACCTGCAGAATTATTACCACTTATGATACTGATTATAAATATATTTGTAAAACAAAACAAAGGTAATACTCACACTTAATTTATTTTTAGGTTTATGACAAGATAAACCAAACACATCAGTACTTGAAGAAAAAATTAAAAATTGTTCATGGTGACTATACTCAGCCATATTGTGGTATTTCAAAACATGACCAAAAAATACTCACTGATGAGGTCCAAATTGTGTTTCATTGTACAGGATCAAATAAATATGACTCTTTTAAAAGTTTATGTTGTAATAATATTCAATCAACAAAAAGTCTGTTGGAATTGGGTTGTGAAATGAAGAACTTAAAGGTTTGACAATGTTTTTCATACTTTACATAAAAATAAAAAAATAAATAAAATAGTATTAAGAATGTTTTGAATTTAGGCTTTCATTTATGTTTCCTCACTCCGTGCAAAACTGTTTCAACCAGATATTGAAGAAAAGTTTCATGAAAGAATACTTTCTGCTAAATACTCGAAATCCTGGGAAGAACAGCTACAAATGATCACACCAAAGTAATGGAATTTATTAAAGCAGTTTTTATGTGTTTGTTATGTATTTTTATTTATTTTTAGACATACAAATGTAATTTAGATGGTTACAAAAATTGCATAGAAAAATAAATTCATTGATATATGCTTTTTTTACATACTCTCTCACAGATAGATTAGGAAAAGTGGCAGTATGCAATAATACATAATGGACAGTAATGAACAGTACTGCAGTTATTATTTATTACTCAACCAAAAATAATTTTGAAAAAAATATACTTACTTTTCCTCTTTTTGGGGTCAACAATATAGATTCCAATCTTGATCTTAAACAAATAATATATTTGTTTTTAAATTAAATTATTTCTAGAATTGTTGGTAGAAGAGGGGAGTTAAGTGATTTTACAAAAGCAGTAGCAGAACAAGTTGTGCGAGAATACAATGGGAAGATACGAGTTGCTATAGCAAGATCAAAAGGTTAGAAGGAAATCATTTAAGTATATTTTTATTTCTACTTTAATAGTTATAAATAATTTCAAATTAATTTTTTCTTCTGCTACCACATTTTTAGTTTTCAATAAAAAATTAAACAAACTGCCATAGTTGGTTTTAAACAATGGGTGAATATTATATAACCACGATTCAAATTAATTTGTACTATTACTATTAGAATGGGTATTTTTAAAGGAAGGTATTGGTTCCACCTGAACATTTCTTTTTTTTACTCAGAACCCATACCAACAGTAGTTTTATTAATTATCATTTATTTATATTAATGACTATAGAAGTAACTATAAATAAAAGAAGTCATGGCAATTTAAGAGTTTTATAAAATAATTTATTTGCATAAAAGTAAAAAGTTGGGAGTAGCAAAATTGTTTCCGGAACCAATCGGACCACTGGTAATGACTACGTTGAAAACCATCTCTTGTCAACAACATAATATATGAGAGTTTCAATAATTGTGTCTTCTTTATATACTTGTAGACTTAAGGACTAAAATAAATATATTAACCCAACTTAAAAGAAATATTTTATTATTAATATACATCTTGCGGTATGTTATTTTAAAGAAAGCTACAAGGAGAACTATGCATTCAACTGGAAACAGTTCTTTAACATGTCAACTGAGACTCATTCTACACTAATTAGTGCTTTGAAGTATTACGGACATGGAATAAATGATGACGCTATGCCAGCAGATAATTTTATAAACACGATAGTAGCTATTTCATGGAAGATTGGAAAAGATAAATCAGAAAGGTAATTAATAATTAAATTATGAAGGTTATAAATGATAATTATTATATCATCTTTCTTAACAAGGGCAGGAAGTCTAGGTTATCCTAAGAAGTAGCAAACTTCTTAAATTATAACATACAAATTTATTGGCAACTTAATGAGCGCCAATGCACATGATTCAAATGGTTTTGATACCAGCACTCCAATATTCTAAAGTTAGAAACAGCATACTTTAATCAAATATGGCATGGTTGACTTTTATTGTGTGATGGAAAACCAGTATATACCAAAACCTCTCTCTGCCTAGAATTGTTTGATCAGCTTTAGGATAACCTGTTCTTCCTGCCCAGCCTGATAAACAAAAAGCAGCAAACTAATCATATTATTTAAAATAATATATAACAAGGCTTTATTAACAGCTTTTTCTTTTATTCTTATAGTTTGTTTTATGTGTTTAAAAGATTCTTGATTGTAATACATACAAGAGCGGATTTAGGGGTATTTTGTGTACCAGACAGGTTTTTGTTCACTGTGGAGAATCCATTATAGTACATAATCATAGGCAAATCACATGATTATAGTTGTTAAAATAACAGGAAGAACATGAGCGAAACTATTGTTTTGATATTTTAATAAACCTTTGAAATCTTTCTATAGATACTACAAGTTTATTTGTAAGTTATTGTTGATTTTTTTCCCGCCTGCCCGTTGTGCCCCCATATAAAAAAATCCTGGATCTGGCCTTGAAAACATAGATAGCATATGATTATGTTGTAATGCCATTCAGGGCAAATTAGAAATAAAAAATAATGATAAATCAGAACATAAAAGTAATTGAATTGTAAAATATTTTTATTTAAATACAAATTAAATCTAAAACAATCTCTCAGTATTGTTGGTCTCTTCTAAAACAAAAATTTATCTATTACATAAAAAGTTTTTAGTAATCATATCTGTGAAATATTTTAATAAAAGAAAGATTTTTTTTTTTTTTTTTACTTTCAATAGACAGAAAAATATACAACATATAGTTATACAACAATGGAAAGTAGAATGATTTTGATAATTATAGAATTAGAACAAAAGGGATCGGTCCACCACTGGGTAGACGGAGGATACCCCCCTAGTTTATACAAATGAATTATTTTTGCATTTTATCCATCATTAAACAAAAAAAAAATATGTTTTAGGATTGATATTACAACTCCAGAATATGACATGACTCCTTCATGGAATTCCAAAATTCCAACGAATTGTGAAGAACATTTAACTGAAGATATTAACTTGATCTACCAAGCTATTTCAAAACAATCTTTGATAAGAAATAAACCACATGTAAATAATCACAAAAGGGAAGATTATCAGAAACAGCACGTTCATCCAGTCCTTGTTTTATTAATGCTCAATCTGTATTTGAAGATTTATTGCAACATCTACAAGTAAGCCTGTGATGCAAGAATACAGATATCTATTTTTTTCTTTTGCATTGTACTTATGAACTTACTCTTTTGATTTCTAATCTATAAACAATATATATAATTATATGTATTTGATTTGTTTTTTGGTTGGTGGGATCGTTGGCCACGCCACATGGTTACTTCTTCTTATAAACACATATTACTTGTGGGAATAATGACAACCTGGAGAAGGTTACCAAGGTCAGGTTTCCATAGCTCTATAACCACACTTTGTGAGTTGCCTCCAGTAAGCTGACAGGTCTCAAAAACCTGTTGTGGGTTAATATTCTGGAGAATTTTGAACTGCCTATTTTTTCTTTGTGGATATTCAACCACTCATTTGCAAACCAAGCTTGATGTTGCTTAACTTTGATTACCAATTGTAATTACCCTAGGCCCTTTATACTTCACACTCCCACACACTATATTTGTGTTTCCTATGTTTAAGAAAATAAGTTCAAGTTCTGGCATGATACACAATTTTCACTTGGTAGATAATCTTTGAGTTAGGAAAATGTAGAAACCAATGTTGAAAATTAGAGGTACAACTTTCAATGAGTTTTGAAGGACTGTATTTTGTTTTTAAAAAAAAACTAAGATAATTTTTTTATCCATTTTTGGAACTTTTACTCCAAAACATCTCAAATTTAACCTAAGTTTGACAAAAAAAAAAGTCTATTACCCATCTTTTTTAGTATATGTATTTGAAGAAATAAAATTTTACACAAAATAAAACTTTCATGGAATCTAGAATATTTTTGGTTTAATTTAAACTTATATAATCAAATAAATTGGTTTATTAATAGTATTTTGTTTAATACCTCCTAACAAAATACCCAAGACATTGGTTTGTTTTATTATGTGCCTATTTAATTACATATATAATGATACTCTAACAATGACTAACATTAGAAAAAATATTCCAGATTGTTGAACAAATTGGTTGAAACAATCAATTTTAATTCATCTCCTGAATATTATCACTCACAAGCTCAGAGCTCTAAGCCCTCTAATGTGGACAAGCTTTGGTCTTCAATGAAAAATGTCGATAAGAAACTTTTTAATTTTAATATTATTAATAATGAGAGAAATCAATGCAGTTCAAGAAACGTTAGGAATATGATAGCTTACTTATTCCAGGAGGATTTGAGTGATTTAGAGATGAACAATCCAAATTATGCCAGGTAAATTAAAATATATAATTTATAAAAAATAATCTCTAATTTTAGTATATTGTATGTTTGTTTGTTTGAATTTGTTCTTGATAAGTTATAAACATTGAATAAAAATGTTATTTATCATATAAAAACTTTGTGAAGAAGACAGAATGGCTCACTATAGATCAACAATCTTTCTGATCACATTTCCCTAAATTATATATCAATCATAACAATTTATTTATTTTTTCTCTTTATTGTTTGGTTCAGAACTGTAAGTGGCTTCTGACAACCAGAAAATATATATTATGCATTGAAATAAACAAATATTTACAATAAACAGGCATGATTAAGAAATTTATCCATTGCCAATTCTTCAGTTTTGTTTTAAGTCATTGAAGGAGGTCTCTCATCCACCCCCTTTTTAACTTTCTACGAATGTGATTAAGGATGATTCTCTTGGCCATTATCAATACAAGTCTATAAAGGTGACCTTGAAGCTCGATGTGTAGACTTGTCTGATATGTTTTTTGGTTACAGTTGAAATATAAAGTTTAAGTTACTCGCATACCACTTAGACCAAGGTGCTGTGTGATTGTCTTAAAGTTATTGGGCTGAAATATTGTTATTGGGGAGATGTATGCCTAGTACCTTTTGGTTTCAGTAGGTAGGGGAATGTTTTTGTCTCAGGTTTTGGTACATACATAGTTCTGGATTTGTTGTTTCAAAGTATTCTTCAGTTTGCTAAATTTGAAACACGATATAGTCCTAAAAAATCTGCTATCTGTAGATAGTCAAAGTGAAAACTAAATAAAATAAGATTAACAACTGAACCATCATTGGCTGCTGTGAGATAGATTTATTTATTGATGAAGTATATTAACTTCATTTATAAAAAAAAATAGTCAAATATATTTATTATTGATATTATAAATTAAATAATACACTTTTTTAATTATTCTTTTACAGATACCAACAAACCAAGATGTATTTGAAAATATTGCTGTATATTGCTAGTACTTACTTTATTACAAGGAGTATATATTTTCTGTATCTAGTACAGTACTGCAACATGTTCTTTTTGTGAATGAGTAATGTAGATTTTACTAAGATTATTTTTTTTATACAATTATTTTAAATTAAATTATTTTTCTTTAATTTTCAAATCTACCAAATAAAAATTATGTTAATAACATTTATGCTTTATACATCTTCAATCATATATCATTGTGAACATATTTGATAAGAAAACTTAAATAATAATAAGAAAAATAGATTAACAAAAAGAAAAATAATTATAATTGTTTGTAAGGAATTCACTAAAAAATACCTGAAAGAAGATAGCAACTGAAAACAGGTAGTTCAATTTTTTATATGAAAATGGTTTTTAACAAATAGAAGAGATAAGGAGAGGATAATTATGATTACAATTATAATTATGGTAGGATAATTATGATTTTAATTATAATTAAGGTAGCATAATTATGATTATAATTATAATTAAAATAGCATAATTATGATTATAATTACAATTAAGATAGGATAATTATGATAACTTTTTTATTAAAAAAAAAAAAATTAGCAAGCTTAGATTTGAATGTTATCCCATGCAAAATTGTCCTAAGAAAAATAAACAGAAAGTTTTTTTATTGTCTGTAGTTAACTATTGTTAAACTAGAATGTTATGATCAGAAAATATTAAAACAAAATTTATATAAATAAAAAAATGTTTCTCGTTCTTTCTTTTTATTAAAATATTTCCAATCTTTTTTCATCTTTTTTTTAGTATCACCCAACTTTCGGGTACTCTGGATCAATCAATTAGGTATATTCCATGATCTCTCTCCCCAGTATTTCCTCATCCTCTCTGATCTTCTATTCCTCTCTTCATCGGAGATTTCGATAGCCCGCTTCGTTCTCGCCTCAAACCTCAAACATCATGCGTTGTATGACTCCAGTATGAAAGCCGGAAAAATTAAGAGGTTACGGGAAAAAGAGGCTGCCCAGTAAGGGCATGATGTGAAGAAATGGAGTAGGACATGGCAACAAGGGTTTCTGAAGTGAAGACTGAAATGATGGGAACTGTGGAAGGAATTGACTTAACAGTAATACTACACTGGATAAAGCTGCGTACAACACAATACAATTTGACACTATAATGTGGGAATATTCTCCTGAATAGAAGCATCCAGTATGTTGAAAAATGTTTAAAATTTGAATTTTAAGAAAACGGATGAATTTCTTCTTCTTCTTCTTTTTGAAGATAAATTTAATTTCATCACATTAAAATAATTAAACATTAGGTAATTATAAGGCAGTTTATTGCTTCAAGTAGATTTATAACAAGTTTTAACTATTAATGGTATTATAAATAAATTTATATATATATATATAATTAAACTATGGTGGAAAAGAGAATGAAGAGAAAAGAGTAATGAGTAGATTTTGGTAATAATTTCTTCAAGAAGATTGGGATACAAATTAATTAATTCATTTTCAAAATTGGGTCATGGCTGTTATGAATATTTTATAGATAATTCTAGAATAAAAATAAAACTCAAAAGTCTTCAGCTTCGCAGAATATACACCATTATCTTTAGGTGAATTGAATCAGTCATTCAAAAATTAAATTAAATCTCCTACAATGTTAGTTGATGATTTGAAGCCATGAGATAAAAGAAAATAACCTTCATATCAATAACTGAACATATAAGAGACAAAATAATTAAATTTACGTTTAAAATTAATATTACAAAAATAATTAATCAGTTGTGTTTATGTCCCCAAAGAGGACAGAGGTTGCTCAGAGCTCTGAGGGATTACCAAACAGCTAAGAGAACTAATTCATAACAATTACATTTTTTTTTTTTTTTTTACAATTTAAGAAGAATGGATTTATTTTAATATTATTATTATCTGCTTTTCTATCGATATTTGCTTTCGTTTTTTTTTCCGTTTCTTTTCTTTTCTACTATATTAATTGATATATTCATTACTATTAGTGTGCCACTAATCTCCTAATCATGGGAGACCCATATGACCCACTTAGGATGTTTATAAAGGAAGAAAAAAAAATTAGTCCCACATTTTTAATTATAAAAAGAGATGATGACGAGGGGTTTACGAAAGTGTCCCCATTTTTCATCAATAAATTTATAACGGGCCTAGTAGGAGAAGTCAAAAACATTAAAAAATTAAGGGACGGCTCACTATTAGTCGAAACATTTAATGGACCTTAATCCGAATCCTTACTATCCTGTAATGATTTTGGAGGACAATTTCCTATAAAAGTAACCCCCCACGACACTTTAAACTATAGCAAAGGCATTATAAAAGTTTATGACTTCCAATATTTGGAAATTAAAAAAGAATTAAAAGAAACAATTCATAATATCGCGAGAATTAAAATTTTAAAAAATGGCACCGAAATAGCAACACATAGTTATGTGTACATAATAACATTTCCATCACCTATAGCACCCAAGACAATCAAAGTAGGCTACCAGAATATACCTGTCCAGCCTTACATCCCTAATCCCCATCGCTGTTTCAAATGTTTAGGCTTTAACCACACTGCCATTAGATGTAATAAGACGCCTATCTGTATACAATGTGGAAAGACCAGGCACAACGAAGGGAATAAATGCGAAGAGGCTGTACTAATTTTTGTGGCTCACATAACGCCCTGGACCGCTCATGCCCACTCTTTCAAATGCATAAAGAGATCAAATCTATACAAATAAATAATAAAATATCACAAAGTGACGCCAGAAAAATATATAAAGAGAGATTCCCGACCTCCCAAAACAAATCATTTGCCCATACAGTTAGAGAAAATACACAAAAAACAGAAACGAAGGAAATCGGCATTCAAGTCGATGTTCCCTTCTTCTTTGGAGAAATTAAAAAAGAAAATAGAAATATAGAACTTAAAAAAATTAATTTTTCAATTAAAACTGATAAAAATATTGCCTGTCCCGAGGTCGCACGAGGAGCCGCTCGGCGACTGCCCCACTCCCCCGCCCTGTCACTCCCACTCCTCCCCCCTCCATGGCATCCACATCTTCGTCTCCCAGAGGCTGCCGTGACGTAGTTGGTGTATCAATCACTAACACTTATCCTACATCCTCTTCAGGCAGCACGTTGATGCCTATGTCTGAGGACGATACAGGCCCGCCTATTGACGAAGATGGTTTCACTAGAGTCAAAGGAAATAGAAAACCTTCAAAGAAAAAAAATAATAAAAAGGAAAAATTTACTATCAATATAATATATTACCACTCCTTTCTTTTACTTTATTTGAAATTTAAAATGGATTGGACCTTCAAATCTTTTTTTAAATTAATTAATTTTTTTTTTTCACCTTCTTTAAAAACTCAAAATGACCTTTATACAGTGGAATTTTAATGGTTTGAAAACGCATTTTAATGACTTAAAAATACTCATAAAAGATGAAAATCCATTATGTATATGGATACAAGAAACCCACCTTAGGACAAGAGACAAAATCTCGTTAAAAGACTTTGACATTTATCGTACTGACAGTCCGAACGATGATCATGCCTGTAGAGGAGTCCTCATTGCTGTTAATAATTCCGTATATTCCAAAAACATAGAAATTGAATCAAACCTCCAGATTATAGCCGTGACTATTCACTTTGGCTTTACTTTCTCTATCTGCAACATTTACCTACCCCAGGACCGACTTATACAAACAGAAGATATTTTAAATATCTACAATAAGCTACCCCAGCCTGTTCTTTTTGTCGGAGACTTTAATGGCCACAGCCCAATGTGGGGTTCCACAGACCTAAATACGAGAGGAAGAATGATAGAAACAATCATAGACCTATCAAAAGTCCTACTCCTCAATACAGGTGAACCCACATACTTAAGCTCCACCTATGGCACCTACTCATCTCTCGACCTTTCCATGTGCAGCCCCTCACTATACAATATCATTGAATGGACAGTATTACCTGACCTATACGGTAGCCATCACTTCCCTCTCCGCATAAAATTCGAAAATTGTAACCAAAACAGAAACGGTAAACCTCGGTGGATAATCAAAAAAGCAGATTGGAGGCTTTTCTCATCAGTCGTTAAACCACCTGAAAAACATCCGTCTGAAATAAGTATTAAAATAGGATGTCACCTTTTTACAGATACCGTACTACAAGCAGCAAAACTTGCGATTCCAAAAACTAAAAACAACACTAAAAGACCATCTGTTCCCTGGTTTAACAAACAATGCAAAACTGCTATACGAAACCGTAGAAGAGCATACAGGAAATTTCAGAAAAATGCCACCGTAACAAACCTAACCGAGTATAAAAAACAAAGAGCCATATGCAGGAGAACTATAAACAATAGTAAATCCGAATCCTGGAAACAGTTCGTCGAAACCATAAACTCATCCACCCCCTCTAGCCTCGTATGGAATAAAATATGAAAAATTCATAAAAATTACTCAGCCACCCGATACACCTAACTTTGTAAACTTACGGACATCCCTGAAATAATTGCTGAAATGTTCGCTGAATATTATTCAGAAACCTTTAACTTACCTCACACTCATCCATATGTAACAAAAGAAACGAACCCCGAAAATGAAACCACATGCCATCATTCTTAAGTCTCTGATAAAATATATAATCAATCATTCTCAATGTGGGAACTTAGATCAACCATAAAAAACCTCAAAGGATCATCACCCGGCCCAGATGATATCCATTATGCAATGATCCAAAATCTCCCACAAAACTGTCTAAGCTGGCTACTGAACTTCTATAACCATGTGTGGGAAAGAGGCGAATTTCCTAACGTCTGGCGAGCATCAGAAATAGTGCCAATTCTGAAAACTGGTAAAGACAAGCGCCAAGTATGCAGCTATCGCCCCATATTCCTCACTAGCTGCCTATGTAAGATTATGGAACGCATGGTTAATAGACGCCTTGTATGGATCTTTGAAAAAAACAATGTTCTAAAAAATTTCCAATGCGGCTTTTGCCGAGGAAGATCAACTATCGATCATCTAGTCCAACTCGAAGCAGAACTACAGTACGCATTTATAGAAAAGCAGCAAGCAGTTGTGATCTTCTTCGATATGGTTAAAGCATTTGATCGCACAAGTATCAATATTATTATGAAAAAGCTGACATCTTTAGATTTTTCAGGCAATCTCCTAAAATTTATTAAACAGTTTCTAACACAGCGACAATTTAAAATTCGAATAGGAAACGTGATGTCCCGAGACGTCAATCCAAAAATGGGAGTACCAGAAGGATGTGTTCTGAGCACAACTCTCTTTGCGCTGGCAATTAGTGACCTTGGAAGAAACTTGCCCAGAGGAGTAAAAGCGCTGCTTTATGTAGATGACCTCGCTATTATGTGTCGCTCAAACGTGGACTTACCAACCTCCAAAAATATACCTCCAGCTCTCCAAATTCCGCAAACAAAATACAACGCCTTTACAATATCAGAAAAGATACCAGCAGCTTATCCATACCCTACCAAAACATATAGCTATATATACTGATGGATCGAAGTCAGATAGCTCAACAGGATCTGATTTTGTTACACCAAACTCAACACACAAGCGAAAATTACACCATCTTTGTAATGTCTATTCAGCTGAATTAAATGCCATCGCATCCACTCTCTACTTTTGCATGACAGACATACCAATGGATAATATAACTATAGTATCCGACTCAATTAGCAATCTCTAAGGATGTACTCAAACCACCCGATCATTCACCGCATTCACGAATACCTAATAATGCTAGATGGTATAGGCAAGTCAGTCCAGTTCGTCTGGGCTCCAGGCCATGTAGGCATCATAGGAAATGAGATGGCCGACAAAGTTGCCAGAGAAGCACTATCCCTCCCGGGAAGAGGCACAGCTATCTTAACTGGCCCAGAGCTTGCACGCCCTCGAAAGGAGTGTATAAAAAATAGATGGCACTCAATAAATTAAAATGTATTAAGAAATGCGTAAACCCATGGACTACCTCCAACCGTAGCAAACGCCGCGAAGAAGTGGTAATTACTCGCCTCAGAATAGGCCATAGTCGACTCACCCATGTTTACCTAATGACAAGAGAAGCCCCTCCGAAATGTCCAAAATGCAATGGTATTCTGACCATTAGACATATATTCGAAGAATACCATTGCTATCGAATTGTGTTACAGCAACTCGGGTTACCTTCTAATATCTCAATGGCTCTGAGAGATGACAAATCCACAATAGATGTGGTCATTAAATTCATTACCAAGTGTAAACTGATGACCACCATTTGATGTGAAATATATATGTGTATATATGTATGTATATCTGTGTGTATGTTTATATGTATATGAATGCGTGGGTGTGTATATGTATTACACACCTTGATCCAAGTTAATTTCCAGTAAATAACTAAGTGTTGTTATCACCACTCATTATCTATTACAGCAAGTATATATATAACCTATACATAGACTAAAACGAAGCTCACTGGTGCGGGCCCACGTGGTGCTGGGGGGGGGGGGAGTGTCCTGGGCTCCAGGGGGCTGGTGCTGGGGGCTATGGAGGCGCCACTTGTCCCACAGAGCATGTTAGCTCCGAGGATCTGAGAGGATTTGGACTATTCCATGAATAGTCGATTGTAAACATTAGTGGATTGTACTAATGTCCTTACTGTAGTTAGGTGGTTAACATGGTTTTTATCCACATACTCTGACCAATTTCCGTGTCCTAAATAACAATATAACCACAACTTGACTTGTGGGACCTGGGGGCCTTCTGGACTTCGACCGGCCCCTTGGCGCCTCTTGCTTTGTTGTTTCTTTGGCCCGGGTAGGTGGGTTACCATTGAAGACCTAAAGCTTAATAACCAACGGGCGTTGATGACCTAGATGTTCTACGCCCCCAAAACCCCAGGAAACAAACAAACAAAAATAATTAATAATAATACAAGGAACTATACATAATTTTTGTATCCAAAAAACAGAACAGGCATTTTAAACACTTTCTTCTAATCTTTATTTGAGCCTATAAATAAAGTGCGGATTCTGGATCAGTTCTCTGAGGAATAATACCAAATTTATAGATAGTTGTACGGCTGTATTTATCTCCAGGTTTTAAGACTGGCTTAGGAAAGTGTTTCTGGAAAAAGGAAAATCAATGACTAATATATTTAGAAAAATAATATAGACATAATAACTGTAATAGTGCATCTTAAAATTTTGTAAGTTTTAGTTAAAACCAGGGCATGCCAAAACATCAATGATTATGAGATTAGATATTGAGCTGGTAATTTTTTTTTTCAAAGTCCATTGTTGTTGGGGTCATAACATTCCTATTATTCTATATTATAGTAATGATTGATATATTTTTAAGTTTATTTCTTAATTTTTTTAATAATTTCTATATTTTTACGTTTATACCTATCTGTAAGAGCCAGGTATAAACTTAAAAATATGCCTCAAGGATCAAGATAAAAAAAATCTGATCTCCTCATTGGTTTGTTAGGAAGCAACCATTACTATCTTTAATAACTTTGTAATATATATTACAACAGATTTTTTTTTTTAAAAGGTTATTAATTAATTTCATTAGTATTTTGTAGTTTATAAAGTTCTAGAAGCTCATGTAAAAACAAAGGAACAAAGGAAGGGCATTGGGTTGCAATCAGTTTTGTATTTAATTTGAAAAGAGAGGAGCTAAGAACTTATAGTGGTTATACATGAGGCTAATATTGGTAGTACACTTATTTTAATGAGCCACCACAATAATATTACTCATAAATCTTAAAATAACATAATTTAATTAAGATGGACACATTTTTTACATTGGTATTAAAAGTGATATGTAAATTAAAGTAATAATTTAAATAATGAAAATAAAATATTAGAATCATTTAAAAAAAAATTAACAGGTATCTAACATAATTCTTTTTTTTTAGCAATTTCTTTTCTAATTAAAAAAAATGTAATTCTACCCAAATTTTTTCTAAGTCTGGGAGGACCACGATATTTATGGTTCAGATATGTAGTTTATTCCGCAAGTTTAGTTTTTTTAGAAGTAAGCACTATTAACAGAGAAATGAAGGTGACTAGGTGAGAGACAGTGAAAGTAACAATTTTTTTTTTTTAAATGATCCATTGTGAATGTGTATAACAGCTGAAATTTAAACAATTACTGAACTACAAAACCACCCACTATGTGGCATTAATATAGTTCAAATATTCATAAAGTACTGCATACAAATCATTTGCTTCGTCAGTTTAATAATATTTGAACACTAAATAAGAAAAAAAAACATGGGAATATTTCATTGAGTTGCACCAAATATTTTTGAGTACTTCATTTTTTTAAATTTATTATAATGGAAATGGAACTTGTTGAAAAATTACATTAAAAAAAAGGAATAGTCAAAAACTTATAAATTTAAATCACATAATTAATAGACAATCTTTAGCACAAAATAAAACTTACAAATTTCATAGGGTCAGGATACTCTTGGCACATAAAGCATACACCACCGTTCATTTTGTAAGCGGCTCCTTTCCGGCCAATTATCGGTTGTGGTGGTGACCATTTGGGTGCATCATTTTCTATAAAATAATAATATATGAAATTATTATCAGTCACATTTAATTATTTCTCGACTCATATGACCTAACCTTGCGTTCAAATATTGATTGCGTTGTTTCATATGAAATGATCCTTTTTGTTATTTCTAAAATTCAAAGTGGAATTAGTTGACATCTGTTGTTTACAGAATATAATGATGCTTTTTTTAATGTAGAGAAATGCCATTCAATTGGGATATCAAATTAAATTAAACGAAGGACTAAGAAATTGGTTTGAAAAGCATAAATACAGTTTATAAGAAGTTTCATTTTGCTAATGAACTCAAACCTTTTTGCTCACTTACTATATTACACACAATAACTACACATTCATTGTAGCGATATGTTCTTGGCATAAGAACTCTACCTACGATGTATTGAACCCAATATCCTCAAACAGTTGTTATGGTACAGGTTTTTAACCCATTATGGTAATTATTCCACTGCTTGTAGCTATTGATAGTGACCATTTTAGTGATGACAGTGTTACCTCAACACAATCTACAGTATTGGCGGTTTTCCCCACCATTTCTTCTCCATTCCCATAGCTATTGTTATTCATTCAAATTATTGAGATCGTTAATATAAAAAGGATATGGTCATTGCAGGGAAGAGGCAGAGAGATTTCAAACTTTTTAATTTCTATAAAAAAAAAATTATATAATAAATAAATAAAAATATAGTGTTGTTTTATGTGTGTTGATTTAATAGATTAAAATTATAATTTATGTTAATAATTACTCTCTTAAATTGCCACAGCCAATATTTTTAATCCATTCATTTTTTTGAATTGCCTGGCAAAGAATTTGACTAAATGATCGAAACCAGAAGAAACACCTGATGAACGGATTAATGTTAATTATATTACAAAAAAAAAGAGCGTAATAATGGGAAATTTATAAATTTCGGTAATACTTTCATGAAGAAATGAACGTCTCAACAAACATTTGGAAGTATAGCAAAAGATATAACATTAAAAAAAATACATAGAAGTCAGTTGTTTAATGTATATATAGAATTAATTTATATATGGAAGGTGAAGAACATGTCGACGTAACACTGACGTCACTAAAATGGCCGCTATCAAAAGCTACAAGCAGTGGAATAATTACCCATTATTATAATGAACAAAGTAGTAAAGTTGTGTATAAACTCAACCATAAAGATATTTAAAGATAAAAAATTAAGTCGAAAAGTAGAGATAACAAACAGTCCATATGTATAAATAAGCTGTTACCTTCTTCATCAGATTCAGCGACATCTTTTAAAAATCTAATAGATGCTCCTAGTTCTGGGTCATGCTGTACTTCATCTTCAGGCTTATGATCAAAATCTTCAATATGTCTCATTGATTCTTTAATCTCTTCATATGATTTGTCTTCTTGTTCCAAACTTGGGTCACTTCTAGTTTTCAGTTCACTTTCTCCCTTTTCTAATTTATCCATGTCTTGATGGTCGTCATGTTTCTCTTTGAAGAGAACTTTTTTTTCTGTAGCAGGAGCCTCAACACCTGATGGCAATTTTAATTCTGAGGATTTAGGTAGAGATTCTTGACGTGGCCAAGTTTGTTTAGCAGCCATTTTCGCTTGAAGTTCTTTAACCTTATAAATGAAATTGAATTATATCAAAAAGCTAATAACTGGTTAATTAGAAATATATGCATATTATGATCAATTACAATTATGATTACATTAATGGCTCGCCTAAATTAGTTTAAGAAAACAAGTTTTTTTTAGATTAAATTGTATTGTATTATTTTTAATTTATATTTGTTGTTCACTTTTTATTAGATGCTAAATATCTTATTTATTGCTATTATAATACAAGTTTCAAACATATAGCCAGTGTAGATTAGATATTTTTCAACAGTTTGTGACTCAGTGATCCTGTGGGATCTGAAGACCCTCCTGGGCTCACCAAGCCTTTATAAAGTGGTTTTCCTCAATAGTAGGGAAACCTGGTGGTTGCGCATCATCTCGGCCAAATTACCTCTTTACTAAACAGTTGGCTTAAAAACTATACTTATCATATACTAAAGCCAATACCCTTTGATGGTACAGGTTTTTAACTCATTTTGCCGAAACATCAGTGATCCTTTTCTGTCCAGAATTGTGAATTACGATGAAAAATGAATCCTCTACGACAATAGCAGACACTCTGGACAACGCAATATTGATATATATAGCAAAATTATGCGAAAATCACACTTTGACATCTTAGTAAACATTGAATTATTTCTAATTACCAAAACGTAACAGAGATAAACAAACATTTTTGTTTGAAAGAGGATTAATAAGTGTTTAAATTTATAAAAGTCAAAAGTTCAACAAACATAAACAGTTTATTATTTTGAGGGGTATTTTAAAGGAAAAAAAATCCTGCATTATTTTCTGCACAACCCTATAGATTAGATATTTTTCAGGAGTTTTTAAACCCTTAGTCCTAGTGCTGTGATGAAAATTTGCACAATTTTTAACATACCTCTTTCTCTTTCATCTTCTCTTCTCTGCAAAATTCAGGATACAATTCCTCGCTAAAACCAGCTTGGGCCTCTAGAGGAGGCAAGGCTTCAGTGTTTGGCAAATTCGTTCCAGTATTGACATAAAGTCCAGGCATATCGGTCATAATTTCTAAATACCTCCCAGATGGCGGATGAATTAGTCTATCATCAATACAAAATAATAGTGAAAATAATAGATAATACTTAAAAAAATATACACCTAAGTGTTCGCTGGTTCATACATAAATAATAATACTAGATTTTGATTGACAAAATCGTATACATTTTTGTTTCTAAAAATAGTATTAATATGTCCAGCGCCTAAACAGGATAATCCATTAATAAACATCAGTTCAATTCCTGACAAACATTTAATAGTATTCAGGGTAAAAATAAATCATTTATAGTACTTGGTTATTTTATTGTAAAATCATTTTTTTTTATTGAACAAATATTTTTAATGTTCATGAAAAAGATAAATCACGGTTCTTGGGAATGTATATATGACACCCTAGGCTCTAAAGTTAATATTCAAACTAGATTAAGATTTTTTGTCTAGTACTACCAAACATGTACTTTCTTGGAAAATAATCCATGCATTGTTTCTCATCTCAATTCATGGTATGCTGTATTTATGTATCCATACATGTGGTTAAGACACCACCATACTCTCTGAGTTACAGTAAGGTATTTAATTTTATATTTTGAAAGGTAAGGAAATAAGAATGAAAATAAAATGGAGAAATTGCCAATTTCATTGTTAGGAATGTCTCATGAATGATTCTGGCACATTTCCTTTAATTATAATAAGAGATGTGAATACAACTTAATATAATAACTTAATTTAATTTTCAACAAAGCAATCATTGTGGGCGTTATTTGATTTACTTGTTATAAATAGTTAGCTTTCATTAGTTATTTTAATATATCAAAAATTGCTTAATACTAATCAAATGGGACAATATTTTGAAACACTATTTGAATAGAGCCACAGAAAAAAATTAATATAAATATTAAAGGGGAAGAAAATGATCTGGGCGGAGCTTAAAAAAAATAATTTCTTAAACTGAGATGAATTATGTATTTGAAACTGATACTTCAACCCACACAGCAGGTCTTCTTCAAGGGTGGATAGACAGGATACAAATAAATTGAAATGATATAGAAAAAAATTATAGAGAATAAAATAGATGAAATAAAATATAATAATAAAACTACTGGTAACCAGATACATAATTATACATTTATTGTATTTTATATTTTAAATGTCCTCAAGGTAGTATCCTTGGCCCAATCCTTTATACAGTTTATACAGTTGACATCCCAACTCATCCTAATACTATCCTTACCAAGTATGCTGATGATACACGTGTATTATCAGTCCAGACCAATCCAGTTATTGTATCCCAAAGCCTCCAATCCCATATCACCGATCTTGAAGAATGGTGTCAAAACTGGGGAATTAAAATAAATTCTCAAAAATCCCATCAAATCACTTTTACCTTACGTCGTGAACCAATGACTTCCTGCCCTTCAGTATCCTTTAATAATATCCCACTTGTGCCTGTAGAACAGATCCGATACATAGGGTTGCATCTTGACAAACGATTAACCTGGAATCCTCATACGAGACTGAAAAGACAAGAAACCGCTTCAACACTTACTAGACAAACGCTCTAACCTCCCAATTAACTACAAAAGACTCATCTACATGACCATCATAAGACCTATTTGGACTTACGGAGTAGAGCTTTGGGGCTCCACTAAGCCATCGAATTCCTGTCGTATCCAATCCCTACAGTCCAAAATCCTTCGTAAAATCCTCAACGCTCCTTATTTTGTTAAAAATACCGTCATCCATAACGACCTTAATGTCCCATTTGTTGCTGATTTGGCCCGAACCCGGTATCTTTCCTTTCATAACAAACTTCATTCCCACTCAAACCCTCTAGTTTCAAACCTAGCTTCCTCTTCGATTCCCGATAATCCTCTGTGGCGTCTGAAAAGAAGATGACCCCGTGACCTTCTTAGTTGAACTTGTGATTTGAGTACTACCAGTGGGTAGTTTCTCTACTTGTCATTTTCACATATCATTATGTATTGCTTAGCTTATTTACTTGATGTATTATTGCAACACAGTTGTAAATATCAATATATAAAAAAATATTTTAAATCATCCCTACTTTTGTTCGTCTATATTTAAGAAATTCATTCTTCGACCTCCACCTAGACAATTTTCTTTCCCATATATATAAGGTCAACTAATTTTATTCAAGAACAATATAAATCGTTGAATACAAACTATTTAATTTAACTAAATTCAATATTACTATTAAATTAAAATAGTTTAAAATGCAATGAACATATGACCTGCAGGCAAAAGAGACACTTTCCCTAGGATAGCCTTTGGTTAGGCAGAAGACATGGTCGTAGCCTCCACGCGGCAGCCTATCAATAGCCTTCCACAGGGGGCGGGGGACTCGTAGGTCAAAATAGGTTGCCCCGACATTTTCTAGATCACCTGTTCAAACAAAATGTTTATACACCTGTCAATGCATCTTGGATGATTCAAAGATCAATAGTATGCTCAATCTACCTGTCGGTATGTTATCTTTGTCACATTGGACAAATTTATCAGCATTGATAAGGATACTGTGTTCTCTTAAACCATCGGGACCAGTTTCCTATTTAAAAAAAAATGTACAATATAGTATAATTGCAAGTGTTATATATTACTTATGCACACCAAAATACAGACACAAACGAACAAAACACATTCTACTATAAATAATATATATTTTGAAATGTAGTTCTTCTTTAAATTAATGTTCTTATATGCTATATAATGTAGTATATAATAATAATGTTGTATATAAAAATGTTTTGTATTTACTCTTATAAATGTATATCTTTTGTATAAAATCCTATGTACTTCTTTTTTCTGTTGGGTTTTTTAAATTTTTACCAACAACAAGAACTTATTAACCAAACAACCATGTATGCAAAATCACTCTCATTGTAAGGGATTATCCCACCAATGTTTAAAATGTATGTATATAATTTAAAATTAAATAAAAAATAGAAAAAAAAAAAGAAATATTACTTATATTCATTGTCAATAACATTTTTGGTTTCATGCCTGAATTGTGATTTCTCTGAGAAGGCTTAAGCATTAAATTAGAAAAAAAAAGTTTTAATTTTAATTAAAATTTCAAAATATAATTGGACAAGTGCAGCAAAAGGTATGAACCTATTAAGGAGGTTGATTTATTAATTATTAATAAAAAAGAAGAACATTTTTTACAGTGATTAACAAATGTTTTCTAAAATTATCTATATAACAAAAATGAATCAACATTTTCTTGCCAACCACAAAACTCGAGAACGACTCGACCAATTCGGCTAATTTTTTTTTCATATTTATTTAAGGCCCATAGAAGGATCTTGTGGAGAGAAAACCCTTAAAAATGACGAGGGAAACCATCGATAGCCGAAAAACCTTCAAATTTTCGGATTTATTTCAGTTTTTGGCCTGTATCTCCTAATCGGTGCGTTTTTGAAAAAAACAACATTAGAAACCATTTTTAAAGTAGATCAAATTTGCTAAAATTTGAGCCCAACTGCAGCTCTGTAGGCCTAATAGATTCCGAGTTCGGTCCCTTTCATATAATAAATAACTGGAATCTTATCTATCTTCAATTTGTATAATAAAAATGAATCAACATTTCCTTGGTAACCGCAAAACTCAAGAACGGGTCGACCAATTCGGCTAATTTTTTTTTCCATATTTTTTTAAGGCGCATATAAGGTTCTTATTGAGAGAAAAACCGTAAAAATGATGAGGGAAAAATAAAAATAACAATTTTCTTTTCCCATATAAACCACTCTGTTCCCAGCTGTCAAACATTTGATGCCAATCAAAGCAAAACAAAGGCGCGTTAGTTGTTAGTAAAAGTTTATTAGTGTCCAGTCCCCATCATATAATAAAATAATATAAGTTTTTGTGTAAAAATAAAACTTTTCTGTTTAATTTTCTGACACAAGGCCAAATATATCATCAAGCAGGTTTCCAGGGAGCAGAACAATTACAAACTTTGTTTCATCATCAAAATCAATTGATTTCATTGTTTAAAACTATGGATCTTATGCCATCTGGTAATCATAAAATTGTAATCAGAGCTGATAAAACTCCTGTAGGAAAACATGCGAGATGTTTCAATGCACCAACAATCGATGAAGTTGCCATTCAAATGCTTGGAGAAAATTTGGAAGCCCTTTGTTTTAGGTTAATAGGGGAGAACAACGTCTGCCGGGACAGCTAGTTTTTGTAATAAAAATTGATAAATTAAAGGCATACCATCTTGCTCAATATAAATTGAAGATTACACGGGAAAATGAGGTAACTCACTTCTTCCTAAATGTTCATGAAAGCAAAACTCTAAATTAAAATAAACTCTAAATCTATCAGTATCATCATCATAATTATTTTTGTTAAAGTCCATGCAGATTGCTGGTCCTGTCAATCTTACAATGAACAGGATTTTTGAGAGGCTCAAAGCCCAACTTGGGGATGCACTCATTCTTCTGCAGCACCATTTGTAAAGCCACTATTGTCCACACCATCACCATCTTTGGAAAATCTATCAGAAACCACTTTCACCAGTTTTGGGAAAAAATGGAGCTACATCATTTTTACCCTGTAGTCTTCAACTATTAAATCAAAATATTTTTCAAAATATTACAGGAAGTTCATCTATTTCAACTTATGTAAAAAGAATATTAAACTTCCAAAATACTGTTTAACTTTTATGTACGAAAAAAAATTATAACTGACAACAGTTTGTATTTTGGAGCATAAATACCTACCTTTGGAACTAAAAATTGAATTGTGATAAGGTGAGCATGTGGAACCACCTTTGGAAAATAATTTGGTAAATTTTCATATTTAAATAATAATATTACACACAAGGACTGATTCTTTGAATTTTTAGTTGGAAAGATGTTTATTACTGCCCCAAACGTTAATTTTTCAGATATTAAAGTCTAACAACTCTTTAGAAGGATCATTGCTTCCTTATGGAACTTAAAAAATATATTTATTTTCCATTTATAAGGTATCTTCCCTATTTTATAAAAATATTAGATGCGACGATTAATTTATACTGATGTAAATTAAATTCATATTAAGAAAAAAAGAATATTTAATATAGCAGTGTCTTTATATCATATTTTAAATTAATTTTCTTTAAAATTTTTGGATCTATGCCCGAAGGCTGATTCACATTCATTTATAAGTTTATAGTATTATTATCTAAAATAATAAATCGGTAATAATACATACATGACCAGCCATGTTAAAATATAAATTGTGCCCAATACTTAAAATGGTCGGCAGGGAAGTGTTAGCGGTAGTATTTACGATCAAGCAGTTATCGTTCGTTAAATGGAATGATATTTGAATCATTAAATGTCCAGGATAACCTTCATCCAAATGTGGGCTAACATATGTCATTATCACTCTGTCGTATGCCACATAGGATTCCCAAAGTACCTAGAAGTGAGTTTAAACAAAATATAAATATATATCATCAATATTTTAATAGAAAACTCTAAAGCTCTTTTTTTGTTAAACTGAGGGAATTAAGTCATCAGGAGAATTGTTGTGGACTTAAAAGGAATGAGGATTGAAAGAGTGTAAATAGTAGGAAAATGAAAAGAGCTAGTATGTGGTTCATTTGGAAGAGAATAGTGAAAAGAAATTTAGATTATCAGATTCTAGATAGTATGTACAGGTTGAAAACCCAGAGGCAGAGAATTTTCTCAGGATTTTTCACTTATATATGATTCACTTATTATTAGAGAGCGGAGTGGCTCAGTGGTAGAGCACTGAGTTGCCATGCGGGAAATCCTGGTTCAAATCCCACTGCAAGGCATGACTTTTATTTAGTCTGTTTGCAGCGGGAGATGGATCATATAGGATCTAGGACCCTCCTGGGGCTCAACCAGCCTCTACAAAATATTATAAAAATATGGTACCTAAAATAAGGGGGAAAAATCTGGCGGTTGAGCGTGACCTAGGACAAGTCACCTCCTTGCAGAACCGTTGTCCATGAAACAGTACAGTCTCTACCATGTACCGAACCCCAGACCCTTCATGAGTTGTAGTGGTACAGGTAAAAAATAAAATATGTCCGATCTGATGCTTGGTATAAATTACTATGGAAACAATTTGCATTAGCATAGTTTAAAGATAAAATCAACAAAAAATAAAAACACTAACATAGAAAAAAGCCCAGAAAATAATCAGTGATGAAAATAAATAAAATAAAAATAACTCTAAGAGACAAATATAAACATAGAAAAAAGATGTAACCATTGTATTTATGTCATTCAAATACAAATATAACTCAGAATCATACAATAAAATAATCTAATAAATACTTGACAACAAACCTTGTCAAATCCAACATGGCCTCCTTTCTCATGATGAATACCTTTCACATTTGATGACAGAGCATAAACTTTTTTGCCTAGCTTTAACTCACCGTAACTGATCAGTGAATTGAAACGTCCCAATAAAGATCCAAAGCAGAGTTCATTTTTCTCTGAAGTATAGTCTGGACACCGAAAATGTAAAAAATCCGCTTATAAAATTTCATCATACAGTTTAACTATTTAATTAACCTTAATAAAAAAGTTAATGATCCTTAATTATCTAGCATGGTCATGACCTTTGATTGGTAAAGTATCATATCAAGACGGAATGTTTGTTATATTGTAAAATTAATAAAATAAATCACATTATTCACAGCAAAAGATTTTAATTAAATTTTTAATACACATTTGTAAAACTATTTATTAATTAAACTCTTCTAACAGAATCATTGTCACCCAAAATAAGTAATGTTTTTTTAAAACAATGTCATCCAAAAAACTTACCATCAATACAGGTATAATGATGATTGTATATTGCAAGATAAAATAAAATAATTCAATCGTCAAATAGAGAAGCCAGACTTTAAAAATAATTAAATGTTTTGCTATATCTCTTAAAATATTTATTTATGTAAAATAATTATTTCTTTAACTGTACTAGGGGAGTAGGGTTGCTCAATTTGTGCAGCCCTGAGTGAGGCTAAAGGTCCTAGGTTCAAATCCAGCTGTGGCAGATTAATTATTAAATCTATTAACAGCCATGGATTGATTCTGCGGGGTTTTCAGACCTTCTCAGGGCTCACCTATCCCCTATTATATAGGGGGGAACTTGGCACTTGAGCATGTTCTCTGCCAAATTACCTCTCTGCATAAACATTGTCATAGAAACAGTACCCTACCATTTACTGAACCCAAGACCATTCATATGTTGGGTAAATTCCGTGTGTTCTGTATATGTTCCGCAGGTTGTCGCTTTGAGTTGAGTTACAATAAGATTTAAATATTTAATATTTTCCAAAAATGCAAGTTATCATGAGCTTTAGTATGGAAAAGAGAATGAAATGCGTATTTTGGTTTATCATTTCATCAGGAAATAAAAGTTTCAACAAATATTTCGAAGTATAGATGTTATATTCTTGTTGAAAGGTTCATTTATAGATGAAATCGTTACAGAAGTATTACAAATTTTCCATAATTACATTCTCTTTGTATACTAAAGCTCGTGATGACTTGTATTTTTGGAAAATATTAAAAGTTAAACGAATGAAAAGTTAAAACTTGTGACTCAACTCGAGTTGAGCTACCTGCGGAATAACTTCGCGATCTTAGTGGACTATGAACTATCGAAACACGGTTCCCAGAGACAACCGAAAGCTCTTAATCCAAGGATTACAGAAGCCGCTCAAATTCAAAGGGATAATTGAGTAGCCCTTTATTCATGGGAAAGAGCGGCGAGTTCAGGAAATGAGAGATTAAGTTGAGAAGAACGATTCACGGCCGAGACGGCTGCATTGCACAACACTTAATGGTGCTTCGGAATTTATAGTTGCTAGGTTATCGACCTACGGTGACGTCAGAAATATATTGAAGTTCTGAGGAACAGAAAGTTCATTTCGTGTAGAAATATAACAGGAAATATATAGTAATTGTAACATGAAATGTTAAAAAAAAAACACAAAAAACTTGCTACTGTGTTGCTAATAAGTGTCCGATTCTTATTAGCGGGATTTAAAAACCCGGGAGAGGTCAACATTACATTACTGTGGTAACTTGTGGTGTAGTGGTTAGCATGACAACTTTCTATGCCCAAGGTTTGCAGCCCGGCAAGTGCCCTTAGGATTTTTTAAAGGGAGTTAAAACGCTGGAATATGCCGTTCTTTGGAGGGGACGTAAATTGGAGGTCCCGAGCCTGTGCTATTTCTGGTACTCGTTTAAGATCCCTATTCTAATTATACCTGGATATATATATATATATATATATATATATATATATATATATATATATATATATATATATATATATATATAAGTACTTATATAAATATGTATATTGCCCGCGAATATTAACTGGCTAATTTATTACAAATATTAAAATTAAATTAATGTTTGAGTTGCAGAAATTGACACTTTTTCCGTAAATAAAAAAAAAATAGTATGAATATGTATACAATATCTGTAACATTTGGCATGTTTTAGGCAATAGTAATTGAATAGTTGCCGGCGCATGTTACATTTTTCAAATTTTACGGGAGAGCCCAAATAAGAGAACGGGTCATTTAATTAGGTGACTGTCACGCACGCTCTTCTTCCATTTTCTAGATTAGGCACTTACGCCCTTGTAAGTAACACTAGTAAGGTTAGGATATCTTCACATGCGCCTTTCTTCCACTGGAACTTTGTCTCTTGAGAGACCGATCATCACCTGGACAACAATTGTGCTATCCCTGACCTCTATTGGCTGTTTAGGCAACTAAAAACTGACGTTAGCGGTTGGGACCATCACATGGACCTTGTTCCACACACAAAAAAAAAAGAAAAAAAAAGCCTTCTTCCAGGCAACTATTCAATTAAATTACAATTTCCTGTGATCTTGAATTAATTTCTTTTTATGTAAAGAAGTTAGTTATTTCTTTAGTTCCCACAACAATAATAATAAATCTATATTTTACGAACCAGAGCAAACAAGCTTACGAAGTTCATTAATTGTTACCTTCAATGCGACGTAGACATGATAATATTTTGAATGATATTATCCATTAAATCAATGGTCAAGGCGATCAGGGTAAAGTTTGAAGCCTCAATAGTCACCATGGCAGTGCTTAAATTTATTAAATAACCATACTTACTATAATTAAATAAAATAATAATAATTAAATGTTATAAAAATAAAACATGGAGAACGTACCGTCAACATCGTTGAGACCCAGAGTCACATCCGTGATAACGCCTCTATTATCAGGCATCCTTACAGCCGTGATGGCAGCTCCCAGCGTTATCACCTGGACCATGATACCGTTGGCGTTGCACAGGGTGTACCTGTAGACCACTTCTTCTGTTACCCTATGGCGGCCGAGTTCAGCTTCCGAAATGTCCTCTTTCTAAAGGTAAAAACTATACTAATATGGTAATTGACTAGTTATGGTTAATATGGATTAGCAAACTAATCAACAAAATAAGTTATGGTGGGAATAACAGCCCACTAATAGGATAAATTAATAGGGGTGCGGTGAATGAAGAACACACAAATAAGAAGACCTTAGTGCATATAGGTTTGAATGTGTTCCTAGATATCTATTACTTATTACTCTAATAACATAAGTATTGATAAGATTATATCAAATTTGTATTTCTGTCCAATAAAATATTTTATATTATCAAAAGTATATAAAATAAATATATAAAACGACTTAATTACAACAATGTGTCATATGTCGTAGCCTAATTCATACACGCCCTGCCGTCATTCCTTTTTATCGTAACAGTCTTCCTCTCTAAGTCCTCTTGCCTCTATTGCCTCCGGGATCCCTTCTATCCACCTCTTTTCTGGCCGACCTCGCTCCCCCCTTTCCTATGGTACATGTTTCAGTACCCTTTTAGGCCATCGGTCTTCCGCCATCCACATAAGTAGACCAAACCAACTCAGTTTTTTCGTTTCGAATTGTGGAGTCTCTTTTTTGTTGCTATCATGACGTCCTTACTCCACAGAGCAGAGTTTAAAGTCCTAATTACCTTTCTGCCTCTTATTACCTTTTCGTCGATATATTTTTTGCTTCTGCTCCTCTTCGAAAGCCACCTGCCTAAATATTTAAATTGTCCAGTTGGGGTCAAATCCCATTCCCCAATATTTAGTGAGGAGATTCCACAATTATTTAATGCCATGTACTCGCATTTTGTTTTACTGATTTCCAGGCCTCCTGCCTTATAGGCGTCCAGCAGTTTTCTCATCATAAAGGAAGCATCTTCTTCATTTGCAATAATGACCTGGCCATTGGCAAATTGTAAAGTGTACAGGCATTCATTATCTATGATTATCCCCATACCATTACACTTTCTTTTTTGCCTTAGGCTAAGGATACTTTCAAAATATATATTAAACAGTAGAGGGGAGAGTGGGCAGCCCTGTTTGTTGATCGGAAATTTCATGGTTAGGCCATTTTTTAGTTTAACCCTTGCTGTCGCATGTGAATACAGTCCCTTTTTAGCTCGAATCATGTGCTGGCTTACCCCTGTGATTGAGTTCTAAGGCATAATCAAAAAATAAGAAGACCAATTTATTTGTGCCTGCGTCTTTAACCATTATCAAAACAATAGGCGAAGAACCTATAGTCTATGGCATGAACTATGAGTGGTAATGGCATAAAACGTAGACCGAGAAGTCATCACTTATTGAAATAAATCTTCTGTATTTCTCTATTTTTTTCACTGACCGCCCGCCCGCCTATCTTCTCCTTTCTAGTAAATTGGAATTTATAAAAATGTTAATTAAAATCATAATACTTAAGTTAAAAAATCTTTTCAGTATAGAGTAGATGTAGAAGTCACAAATATCGATTTATATGAGTTTAAACCAGAAATAGAGCAATTGTTTTTTGGAATGATTTAACCAATTGATTGCCAATACCAGATTTATCTACAAAATAGGGAAAAGGACCTGAAACTTGCTAAGTCATGCAGAAATAAATTATATATAAGAAAAAAGAAGTGAAAAAGCACAATAAAACATGATCCCCGTTCTATCAAAAAAATAAATAATTTCTAAATAGTTATTATAGTAAGTTATCATAAATCTAAAGAAAGAGGAATAGAAAATAATTAGGAAGATTCTGCGACCAAGATGGACCGAAGAAGGTTATATATTACAGAAAATATTTCAATTGAAGAATATTCTAACATAGACATAGACGTGAGGGAAAAACGTCTTAAATTCTACGGCCACATAATGAGGCTTCCCGATCACAGAATTACAAAAAGGGTAGTAAAATACATAGCATCCCTTGTTAATGGAGGGGAATGGATCCAAAATATTAAGAAAGACTTGGAATTAGCCAAAATTACTAATGAAGACATGAACACAAAAAACTAAAAGTTGAAAAAGGGGAGGTTAAGCCAGAGATAAGAGCGCCGAGAATTGGAAAAACCTGGTGGGCAAATAAGAAGAACTAGTAGCCCCAAAGTGAAGCATCTTTTCTTAGCGTCTTCCACTTTGGGAGCTTTAAGGCTAATTAATAATAATATTATTATAGTAGTCCAATTGATTCTTCGTGTTTATTTTTTGGGGGAGGATGTTATTTACTATTGTAAATATAAAGAAAGAGCATGAGAATTTAGAGAATATGTTTCTTTGAAGCTATTGCGGCTAAAGTTTTCTGGAATAAGAGTTTTTCACTATGATTATAAATATATGAAATATGTAGTTTTTATATACTTTAAGGAAACCGAAGGAATCCTTTATGATTCGACCTATGTCCCGTTCCTCAGGAGGTGGCGGTTCGTAAATTTCATAAGACGGTTCTTTAAAGAAGTCCTCTTCCTCGACTTCTTCCTCCGCTTCGTACAACAAGTCGTAGGAGGACGCCAATACGTTCCAATTTTCCGAGGTGGCAACCAATGGGTCCGCCAATGCTTCGGCGTAATTTTTTGGTTGTCTTACTTGTGCCATTCTGGAAACAAGTAGTAACGTATGTTGTAGTATATAGTAATATGTTGGCAATTTAAATATATCAAAAGTGTTCCCACAAAACCTCGTAAGTACTTCTGATCTAACTTTAAAAGCAAAAAACAAAACAAAAAGAATTTCATCCCCTCAGAAAGCACATTAAAGGTTCAGGTCAGAATAAAATCAGGTCACAGACCAATGTTAAATCTGGTAACGAGAAAATGACGATCCATAACCTTTAATTTTGTTATGTGGATACAAACATTTTATTATTTACATGAAACATGGAACTTACGAGGTTCAAGATATAAATGATTTACTAATTCATTTTTTATATGCATATACACGAAAATCCTCTGAATATGTTAAATGTTAAATAAAAAATCAAAATTGAACAATTCAGCCGTCGGTCCATGATCAATAAACTGAATATTTTATTAGCTATTTTAAAGCTTTTGGTAGTTTTTATCATTCTTAATTAAAGTATAATTCTACACAAATGTAGTGAATAAATCAAGTGGTTGATTATTCGAAAAGGAAAATAATTTGTATACAACTTTAAATAAAATACATAAATACTGATTGATTCAATATATACTATTGAATGCAAATACTTTTATATTGTCGTGTAATATATTTATTGAAAACAATCTTTACCTCGGAATAGCGTTTAAAATTAGGGACATTCTTTGTCGATTATTTAGCATCCATTTATTTCGTTAATTTGAATTACTCAACAGGATAGTAAAGATATAAAGAGAAGTAGATTCAGCATTTGAGTTCATCTGAAGAATAAAAAAATGGTAAGCCGTATTTAAGATATTCTCGAGAACAATCAAGATTTTAGAATGAATAAAAATGGTGAGGTGATTTTTTGATATTACGTTGACAAACATGTTTTTTATTCGATACGTTTCTTTGGTTTTATTTCTATTGCACTACAACTGTGTTAAAAAAAGACAAGAAGGGGATGTATACTCCAAAATGCTGTATCAAAAGGTTCGATTATGAATTCTAAAACTGTATTTATAAAAAAAAACTATAACTAATTATGTAATAATTAAAATTATTCAGTCACCAATAAATACCTTTAAAAGTATCCTTTATTTACTGGGAATTTCGAATCTACTTCAAATTTAAAAAAAATAATATTTATATACTATAATTACAATTTTGACATTTGTACCAAAAAATAAATAAAACCATATGTAAAATCGCATATGGGGATTCAATCTGAACGTTTATTAACTTTAATTTATGATTGAATACAATTGTAGATGATTAAATACAGGCTTTTAGACCTTATTTACCGGATGCATGCTTTATGTAATCTCCTATATTCCCCAATGGTCTCATCCTTTTTTGGACCAAATATTCTACGCAACATCTTATTTTCGAATACCTGAAGACATTTATTCATCCTTCAGCGTTAATGGCCAAGTTTCACACAGAGAAGAGATGGAACGATAATTATTTTATAAATTCTGATTTTTAGATTTCTGGACAAAAGACGCAAGCTTAGTAATTTCGAGACCGAATAGTAACAAGCATTTCTCGCCTTTAGTCGCGCCTTAATTTCCTCTTGAATTTCGTTTTTTCCAATTACCATTGACCCTAAGTAGGGGAGAGTGGGGCAAGACGGGGTACCGGGGTAAGATGGGGTAGATGAGCTCCTGAGCTTATAAGTACTGTTACCTAGCGGAGAACGGCAGTATTAGTAGTAGGGTATAGTAAAGAAAGCTACCAATATGTGGGGGCCAGTTTGAGTGAATAGTTTGTCTTGTGCACATATTTTTGTGCCGAATGTTTACAATTTCATCATAAAGTAGTTTTGTTCAGTCCCAGATTACTTTTGATTACAGGTAAGCCGCAACAATTTGTCCAACTATTCTATGTATCATTAGAAAGTGTACTTTTTAACCGTTCAATTTCATACGTTCTCAAATCTCTAAGTCCAATCCTAACCTGAAACGAACCACTTAATGCCAAAAAAGTATGAGTGGGGCAAGATGAGGATATATCAATGGGGCATGATGGGGTTTACCTCATCTTACCCCATTGCTTCCCTATTATAGTATTTTCTTTTTTCGGGTTAGGACTATCTATAAGAGATGGTTCGGACGTACAAAAAGAACACTAATCGAGGGGAATGGAACCCTGAATCGATGAAAAATGCTATAGATGCTATTATGAGGGGGGAAATGGGCTGAAAATGAAGCTGAAAATGAGTTTCATGATCAAGTGATTTCTATGACCAGGAAGTGTCCTGCTGGCTGAGATCGAATCCAGGCCGAGTTGTTTCACTTTACCAAATTGCCAAGTTATATGGAAACGCTTTAGTACGAGCAGCAACTATGCCAACGGCAATCAATGGTTTCCGGAAAATTGGAAATGGTCAACCAAGGAACCTTCAGTGACCATGACTATCCACCCTCAGAGACTACAGACAGGCCAGTGGTTGAAAATGCAGCCTCACTCTCAAATCAAACAGTCCCGCCTAGATTTGTCGCTGCCCCTCCTACGCCCAAACTAGCTTCTGTTCCTGGCTCACCCAGATCCTCCGCTGCTACTACCACGCCTTGTTTGGTTTCTGACCCACCCCAAACTGGTTCACCGGTCGGGAACTTTCAATCGTCTGCTCTTCCAGTGAACAACACTCTTGCTAATGAAAATAAGATGACTAATACTAAATGCCAAACTCCCAGATAGTCTTCCCATTCCATCGTGTAGTGGCGATCATTCAAAGAAGAGGACCAAAAAACATGGCAAGTCTGCGCTTTTGAGTGTCTCTCCCTACAAGAATGAGCTGCAAGCAGAACTTAGGTTAAGGATCGAAAAAGAAATTAAGAAAAAAGAAAAAGCTAAGCAAAATTTGGCTAAAAGATTTGTTCAACAGAATAAATCTTATAAAAAAAAATTAAAAGCTTGCAAGACCCATCAACCCATGATAAGAGCGAGCAAGAAAAAAATAAAGCTAAAGTGACAAAAACCAGTCCTAAGCAGAAACGGAACAGTTCATCTTTATCGGAAGCTTCAGACGCAGAATGTCTGTACTGCGGTTACTTATATTCACAGTCTCCTGAAGGCTGGATTCAGTGTTCCATATGTCATCGATGGGCTCACTGCTCTTGTGCAGGAGAGGAAGATGAAGATGACGAATCAGTTCATGTTTGTGGACAATGTCAGTGGCTAACCCCATCTTACCCCACTGGAAACCCCATCTTGCCCCACCAGGTGGGGTAAGATGAAGTTTTGTTTTTTAAACGGAAAAATATTTCTTATAATATTCACCTTCATGGAAGTGTATTTTTTTATACTGAAATTTGTTCACTTCTTCTGTACAATTACATCTTTCAATGTGTATTTCATGAATCGGAGTTTTTTTATTATTTTATTTACCTCTAAATGTTAAGTACCCCATCTTGCCCCACTCTCCCCTACTTACGATTTCAATAATCTAAATTCAATAAATAAATAAATTCAATTCTAAATAAATACAATTTCAAATTTCTTACAAGTTACATTAATTTGAAGTTGTAGGAATATAAATATTTAAAGTCCCAATTATAATTGTATTGGGTAGTAACGGATGAAATGTCAGTATCGTTTATTTGCAGTTTTCTTTTCATTCGGGGTTAGATTATTTGTACACAAAAAATTATGTTATGTATACCGTTTGAAATATCATTTAATCATTTTTCAAAATCAGGCTTACTTTTGCTTTTGAAAGTGTAGCAACGTTTTAAAAATAAATAAGAATAAAATTATGTCTTCCGCGGAAAATCACTAACTTTTCTCTACGAATTTAAACTTGTAAATAGCGTTATGGAACATTAAAACTGTTTACGGTGAAGATACACTGAGGGAAAGAACAATCTTCCGTTGGTTTGAAAAATTTCGGTCTGGGGATTATGACCTTACCAACAAAGAACGTGGTAGCCCGAAGACTAAGTTGGACAACGAAAAGTTGAAAGCTGATCGAAGTTGGCCCTTCCCAAACCACTCGTGAATTAGGTTCACAACTTGGAGCAAGTGCCATGACTTTTTCCAGGCACCTTGAGGAGCTTGGTAAAGAAAAAAAGCTGGAAATATGGGCACCACACGAATTAACCGAGGCTCAGCAGCTCACCCGATTGGAAACGTGCTCCTCACTTCTGTTGCGAAACAGAAATGAGGAGCACCTTCATCACCCACCATATTCTCCGGACCTTTCTCCAACTGATTTTTACTCTTTCCGTTGTTTGGATGCCCTGAAATGCCCTGAAATCGGCCTTTCAAGACTTCGCTTCTTCCATGACACCTAATTTCTACAGAGTGGGGATGTAAATGATTGTTCACGTTGGGAGAAGTGTATTGAAAGTGAAGGATCCTATTTTGATTAATGAAAGTATTGTTTTATAATTTTTTGCTAATAATTTAAATTTACACCTTCACTATATTACAACCCAATAGTAGTATGATGTAAAGTAATTCTATTTACAGAATAGTGAAGTCAGTAAATTGAGATACAGTAAGGGCTTTAAAATAACCTAATTGTAATTGCTTACTGACATAGAGCTTTAAAATATTTAAAAGAAAATCATATATAAGTCCAAGAAATAAGATAGGTAATTGAGTTAAAGGCCAAAATTATTATTTTATTTTTTTTACTACTGCCATTCTTCTTATCGCTCGTAATATAGAATACAGGTACCGATAATCCATATCATATTTGCTGTATCTTATAAATAAACTGTAAATTAAAAAAAAAACAAAGCACTAAACTATAACTATTCGGTTCAATGTACATAAATTTAACTTTTTTAAAAAAAATAGAACATGTTCATGCAGTTCCAACCGTGGACGACTCGTTCTTCTGGTTCAATAAACCACATGGTTCAATAAACCACACACACGGGCACAGGCATAGGCACAAACAGGTACATTATATTAGTTTGATCTCCTCCCGGATGTTTTTTTATCCCCATGATATATATCTTTTACCTTCATCACGTAAATCCATAGCTTGGCGTCTTATCACAGCGTATGTTTTTTTTAATGGGAAAATATTATCGAAGCATAAAGATGGAAGCCGAACAATTGGAACTATAAACAGAGATCAATTTGTTTTTGACATTAAGAGCACACGGCCAAGATGGCAAGTCCTTGTAGCAATTGGGACAACTCAACGAATTCAGAATCGTCTAGCTGGCTCGGAATACAGACGAAACCAAGATTGAGATCGGATAAGGAAGTGGCAATGCGTTGGGAAACAGTAGCTGGGGACATTGCCAAAACGACTGTCACAGTTCCCACAAGAGAAGAAAGGTGAAGTCGACCTCGTGGGAGCTGGGGGACAGTTGAGACTGGATGCGCATGGCGCATTTACCAAAAAGAAAGAAAAAAAACTGTACAACTACAACCCGTGAACGGATCTGGGATTCAGTACACAAATGAGAGTGTACTGTTTCATGGACAACGGTTGTGCAGGGAAGTTATTTGTTCACTAGATATGAAATTTAAGAATATAATTGCGATTGTATAAAAAATAACCCAAATTATTTAATTTGAGGCGTTTCAAAGCCAGTTACACCCATTTTCAAAAATTTGTCAGTACTGACCAAAAATTATTTAATTTTAAAAAATAATCAATCTAACCATCTTTTAATTATATTTTTCGTTATTTTGCTAACAATTCACTTCAGATAATAATTATTGACATTGTTTTTTTATGATATTCTCTTTTTTTAAATCTCATTTTATATTAAAAAAATATGTTGGATATATCTTGATCACAAAATATCGATATCTGCTTAGTTTATGGTTGATATAAATAAATAAAATAGACATGTTTAAAAAAAAATCACTTTAAACAATATAAATATATAAACGTAATTTTGATTTTGCATACATCGAACATTTTCATTTAATGCAATGGATGTCACCAATTTTGATAGGAAATGTTATCTTTTAGTATTGATTTTTGTAAGATCTTGACGGTTTTGAAACAAACACATCTAATATACCATTTCTGGCATGAAGAAGTTATAGAAGATAAAAATTTTGAAAAAAATGGATGGATGTACATGAAACAAACTCCTCATTTAATACACCCAAGCAAACATAACAGGTGTAATTAGAAAAACAATAGGAGTTTAGCACAAAATATCCTTACCTACAATCCATGAAGGGTCTTGGGTTTAGAACATGGTAGAGAAATTAGAGAACATGCTCTGAGCCATCGGTTGTGCAGGGAGGTGATATGTCCCAGATCACGCTAAACCGCTAAATTCACTCGATTGAGAGGTAGGGTGAGTCCCAAGAGGGTTCACAGGAGCTCAGAGTACATCCATGGCCATTAACAGATTAAATAATTTATCTGCCACAGCTGTTACCCCGCTCATATATATATATATATATATATATATATTTATATAATTTATTATTTATATAAACATGCACCTTCTAAAGGAGCTTGTCCCAGACATGAATAAAGACTTTATTATTATTATTATTATTAATATTATATATGTATATATAGGTTTCTACTTATCTTGACTGTTATGGAAATATGATGTTTAGGTTCTTTAGTTTTAGTCAGTTTCTTTCAACTTCTTAAGGCGACGTTTCGTGACTAGGTTAGTCCCATATTCATGCCCTGACAGTGAAAAAATGAGCTTTTAGTAAAAACATTAAATAGCAGACTAAAATAAATATAGATGACACGTTTAAGTTTCAATATAAACATTCTATGATATATCGCGAAATAACTGATTGATGATAAACTGATCAATTCTTTAGAACTTGTAAGTACACCCTATCCATTACTACTTACACGTGTCATCCATATTTATTTTAGTCTGCTATTTAATGTTTTTACTAAAAGCTCATTTTTACAACCTAGTCTGAAAACGTCGCCTTAAGAAGTTGAAAGAAACTGACTGAAACTCAAGAACCTAAACATCATGTATATATGTAACGATTTTATTACAACAATGCGTCATATGTCGTAGCCTAATTCATACAAGCCCTGCCGCCATTTCTTTTTATCATAGCAGTCTTCCTCTCTAAGTCCTCTTGCCACTATTGCCTCCAGGATCCCTTCCATCCACCTCTTTTCTGACCGACCTCTCTTCACCCTTTCCGATGGTATCGTACAAGTAAGCTTCCAAAAATCCATCCCCAGTGAAAGCAGTTTTCTTGCCGAGTCAGTTGAAACGGACCAGGTTTCTGAGGCAAACAAGGCTTTACTTATAAGAAATGAATTGTCTACTCTAGTCTCTTTTTTGTTGCTATCATGACGTCCTTACTCCACAGAACAGAATTAAAAGTCCTAATTACTTTTCTGCCTCTTATTACCTTTTCATCGATATTTTTTTTGCTGATCCCCTTCGAAAGCCACCGGCCTAAATATTTAAATTGTTCAGTTGGTGTCAAATCCCATTCCCCAATATTTAGTGAAGAGTTTCCACTATTATTTTGAAAGCCACCTGCCTAAATATTTAGATTAAATATTATACTTTATTTTTAAATATTTTTATTTTAAAAGAAAAGAAATGTCCAGGACCGGGACTCGAACTCGGGTCGCCCAGATCGCTAGTCTGGAACTCTAACAATTGAGCTACCCTGGTTCAATTAGGCTCGCTCCCCGATTATTAATAAAATCAAATTAATAAAATCAATAACTAATAAAATAAAGTAAATAATACTTTATTATTTTATTATCATATATTTTTCAAGCATTTGGAGGTTCAAAACTGAGATCGGGGCATGTTCAACCACCAGCCATTGTTTGTTTGACATCACTTTATGCTGCTATGGCTAATCGGAAGATGGATGCTACAGTGAGAGCTCTGAATTTTTCTTGTCCAGGCTTATTTAGGATTGGGATTTTTAACGAGTACCTGACATCGTACAGGCTCAGGACCCACATTTAACGTCTCATCGGAAGACGGCATGACCAAGGATTTTTTACTGTCTTTAAAAAATCCTTGGAACAAACCCGCGACCTTGGGGTTAGTAGGTTATTATGCAAACCACTAGACCAAAGGCTAATTTTATTTTTTTATTAATTGATATAATTTTTAAATATGTTTTTGTTTGTTTTGTTTAGACTGGGATACGACCCCTTAGCTCAGTGCTTTAGAGCTCAGCGACGGAGACGCAGACGACGGTTTCGAATCCCGGTCAGGGAAAATCTTTTCTCTTCAAAACAAAAATATTTAAAAATTATAACAGTTAATAAAAAAATAAAATTAGAAATAATATAATGACATAAGTCAACAAGATCCTAATTAAAGTAATGTTCAATGAACATTCTTCCCCTTGTATACATCGCAAAAATTGCGAGTACACGGGAATGTAGAATCCGTGAAGAGAACGGATTAGCCTGACTGGGATACGACCGCTGGTAGCTCAGTGGTTTAGAGCACTGTGACGGAGACGAAGACGACCCGGGCTTGAATCCCGGCCAGGGCAAATCTTTTCTCTTCAAAACAATAATTTTTAAAAATTTTATATGTGGACGTTTCCCAAAAACTGTTTGTTGAGCCTCCTTTCATCAAGCGAAAGTCCCAGACCCTCATCGCTCTCCGTAGTGGATTCAGGGATCAGTCCATTTATGCAAATTATTATAGGTGTGGTGGCAACACATAAGGTATAGCTCATTTAGTTCAACCGTTAACTCCTGATATTGTTATTATTATGTACTTATATGCCTATATACCTAAATATATTTTAATTCTTTGCTCAACCCTTAACCAAGCTCGAATATTTTGAGGAGTGGTATAAAATAGACATTAAATTTCGATTAGTGATCTAATCAGATACTCGTAAAATATAAAAATAAAGTCACTAACTTTGTAGCGTTTTTTAGATTACTTTAATCGCTATCAGATTAGCATCAAATTGTTGATTTGTCATGATTTGCCTACTTTGTTGGACACCTGCGTCATTGTGATTGATGCGGCTGGAATAATTACATCTCGACAACATCAAATGTATGATGATGAACTTGGTTCTAAATACAGAAATAAACAACAGCAAACTCCTACAGATTCTGTCAACAACCAATGAAGTTAGGCGTAAAGAATAATGCAATGGTCTAGACTTCTGTTCCCATTTAATGTTATCGATCTAATACTTTATCTTCTTTAAGATGTTAATGGAACAACGTTTTAAAATCAGGTTACATACAATTAACGGGAAGTTTTACTTCAGTTAGGGAACGGAGTGGCTCAGTGGTAGAGCACTGAGTTGCCATGCCGAAAATCCTGGTTCAAATCCCGTTGCTGTCAAGACTTTTATTTAGTCTGTTAGCAGTCGGAGTGGATCATATAGGATCTAGGACTCACTCCTAGGGCTCATCCAGCCACTATAAAATGGGTACCCAAAATAAAGGGGGGAAGTCTGGCGGTTGGGCATGATCTAGGACAAATCTCCTACCTACATAACTGTTGTCCATAAAACTGTACAGTCTCTACCATGTACTGAACCTCAGACCCGTCCACGGATTGTAGTGAAACAGGTTTTTTTGTGTGGATAGTAATATAGTATATTTTTCAAGACAAATGAAAATATACCATTTTATGGACGATGAACAGATGCTTTTAGATACAGTCTAGATTCAAACTGTACATCTGTGATTGTCAAGTACTTATTAGTGGATACTTTATTTATATTTAAAAAAATATAGGTGTGATTACTAAAAATAGATCAAGAAATAGGAATTTTACCACGATTCAGATAATTCCTAAATCATTTTAGAAGAGGGGAAAAGTGATTTAGAGCAACAAGTAAAATCTTCAAACATTTCAAAATCACTTGCGGAAGCTCAGGCAGGTTCCTCCATATTGGAGGGATCCATCCATCATCACGCCTAATGGTCCAGCGACAGAGCAATCAATATACCTGTATAGAATATAATAGAATAGAAAAGTAACTTTATTCTGGCACTAAGTCCCTTTAGAATAACAAACATGAACAGAAATAGAAACATAATATTTATCTGGCCAGAAGGCTAAATGTTACGAATCATAAAGTGTGTAAAAAGTGACAGAAAACAATTTAAAAGAAATATTTAAACAAAAATAATAATCAGTAAATAAACAGTACAAATCTTGACAAGATATTAAGCAATTAAAGAGAATAGATAAATCCATAGCTTTTGTTAAATGCATGAGCTAGCATACAAATATTTCCTTACATGATGTACAGATTCTTAAAAAACAAAATTAAAAGAACTAAATAACACGATGAATTATTCCATAGATTACATTCTAAGCAAATGACTGACCTGCTTAGAGAGCATCTTTTTGGGAAACTAGGAGATGTTGGAAAAGCAAGGACTTAAATGAGGACAGTGAGGGACTATGACGGATATTAGGAGGGATTGAGTTCCACACTGTGGTGAAGCGGGCGAGGAGGAATGCTTTAGTTCAGTGTGAACGTATATAGAGATCGGAAAGGCGGGATCTTGTTTTATGGTGTTGAACTGAGGATTTGAATTGGAGGGGACTGTAGATGTATGAAGGGTGTTGAGAGTAAATGGATTGGTATAACAATGAACAGAGGAAATATTGTCTTCGGAAGGGAGGGAACACCCACTTTAACTCATCATAAAGGTGGGGCACGCGTGATCGCCTAGTACCCAGCACAAATCTTAAAGAGCAATTCATTATTCTCATTAGTCTGTCTTCAAGCATTTTAGAAAGGCCTCCATATGATACCTGCAGTATATTTGGGGGCCGTTTCATCATCATCTTTCCTATATAAAGTTGCAGGCAGATCCACGGATAATGGCTGTTCAGTGTCAGGAGGCGAATTAGGACCTATATTTCATTTACCGAAACTGGCCGTTCCTGGATCAGCGGCTATTCGAATCCTGAAAAATCACAACGTGATTCTCGATATAGAAACACGAGGTAGAGACGTCTCCCCTAAGTTTGATATTTGTGAGTTGTCTCAAGTAAGCTGACGGACCTAACATACTATTAAAAGAGACCTCGAACTTCATGGTTTTCCCCAAGGTGTTATAACCCAATTCGGACTCGACTTATCCAAATACTAACCATGATCGACGTTGTTTAATATTGATTGCATATTGAAAATGTATTGGTCAAGCCCCATTCCATTGATTTACAAGTAAAAAAAACTGAATTAAAAAAAAATTTAGTTTATATTTAAACATATTTTGAACCTAATTGTATTTATTACATAACTATTCCCAGGTATAATGTTTGTAGCCGAAATTTAATAAATTACTAGCTACCCGCACCGGCTTCGCACGCAAATTTTAAAAAATATAAGTATCAGATGTTATGTAAAGGTATAAATGTTATATAAAGGTATACACTATACATTATATAACAGATGTTGTATCCAGGTATACAGATATTATATAGAGGTATACATTAGGTATGAAGTTATATAAATAAAGATGAAAGAATATAAGGAACAATACATGAGAGATATAAGATATCAGTAAGTGAATAGAGATATATTATAAAAAATAATGATGTTCTGTGAACATGAACTCTTTAATTAAAACTATTTAATTAAAACTATGATGGATGCTAAAGAGATGATGGGAGAAATAGGTGTGAAGGAAGGAGATGGAGAAAGATGAAGAGAAGATATAAATAATATGAGACTGTACGAACCCGATAGGAGTGGCTGCTCGGACAGAGAGTGACTGACGCGGTTTTGACCGTTAACCGACGGAAGCGCTGGCCGCGATCTCTGTCGGTCAAAGGTCAAATTAGCGAAAAAATTCAAAAAAATAAATATAAAAAAATTAAAAAAGTAGGGAAAGGGCAATATGGGGACGTGTAAAAAATGTGAAAAATAAATAAAAAAATAAAGTTAAAGGAAAAAAAGGAGAGTAAAGAAATAAAATACTAGAAAAGAAAAAATAGACAGAAACGGACCGTAAACGGAGAGAAATAAAATATGATATGAAAATTAAGGAGTTTTTAGTAAATTAAAAATTTGGGAATAAATTGAGGATAGGTGATGTGAATCGGACTTAAGGTTGACGGTGGAGGAATCTAAATTGATGTGGATGGTTTCCGAGAGAATGCGTTTTTCATAGTTGGGAAAGGAAGATAGGATAGACGTATTATCGAAGTTGAAAATGTGGTTTAAAGATAGGGCATGATCAGAGAGTTTGGATGCGGTTGGGTTATTGGATGAAATGGAATATTTAGTTGGGAAATACGATCTTTAAGTAAGTTTCACCCTTACTTTTCAATTAAGGATTTAATAGCAGTTGTAATTACAGTATTTTTATTTTAAATATTAGTTTTATTAGAACCCCGAAAGTTTTATCGCAGCCAACCGTTTAGTAACTCCATTACTTTTTTAACCAGAAAGATATTTTCTATTGGCATAGGCAAATCTACAGTCCATTCCTACTGGTTCCCGTGGTACAAGCTTCTAGCAGTAATAATGTCAATTTTAATAATGATATTACCTATAATTGTGTGGTCCCTTTTGAGAACGTTGTCCAATTCACCTGCTTGGGTGAATAGTGACTCAGAACAATGCACGTTAGGTCGAGGTAAAGAAAAGGATATGGACGGCTAACAGGTGCTACTTTGGTCTACGCAAGGAATTATCCTCACGCCTTCTATTACGGCAGACCAAGCTGCATCTGTACAAAATATTAATCCGCCCAGTTTTGTTCTATGGATCGGAGACATGGACAATGACCAAGCTTATTGAACATGATCTCCTAGTCTTTGAAAGAAAGATCCTCCGAAGAATCTTTGGTGGAGTTTATCTAGATGGAAACTGGTGAAGGAGAACTAACAACTAAGTTTACTCCATGTTTAACGAAGCAGATGTTGTTGACTCCTTAAAAATTAGAAGAATGCGATGGCGACTTCTTATAGGAGTAACTTATAGTTTAAAAAAATTAAATTATTTACTTAAAATGATCTGTCACGAAACTTCAAGTGGGCGACCCGTGAGCGAAGCTGTGGGGAAAAAACTAGTTAAACTATAAATTCACTCAATTTGCGCTGTCATAAAAAAAAAAAAAACTCAAATACAAAAATTACCTGATTTGTTCTTTTTTAAAAAAAGTTTAATCGAATCAATGCATTTCAATCCTAACAACCACCCTTGATATGAAAAAAACACATCATTAACTGGAATCTAATAACTGCTGACACAAGGTAATGTGACCACAAGCTCTGATTGAACCTGGTGGCATACTCGTGTCGGAAGATCCAAAAGCCACGAAGGTCAAACCTTGAAAATGTACCACATCGGTCGAGTTACCGAAGTTTACAAGAATGATCACTCGTTGAATTCAATACATTTATCATAAAAACTTAACTTAATATTTCAAATTTTAGAAAAACATAAGTGGGTTTTCTATGGAAATTGAAAACTAAAATGGCTAATTATTATTGAAAATATTGGTTATTACCAACTATATGATATTAAAAATATTATGGTCCACTAGAGGTACGCATTTGTTGACCAGGTACGCCTGGCAGCTGACCAAACCCCATTGCTACAATTGTTTGATTGTTCAAGTGTCATTTTTCTGTCTATCGAAAGTGCAAAAAAAAACAAAAAAAAAACTGTACCACTACAATCCATGAAGAGTCTATGGTTCATTACACGGTATAAACTGTACTGCTTCATGGAAATCGATTGTGCGGGGAGATGATTTGTCCCAGGTCACGCTCAACCGTCAGATCCCCCCTAATTGGAGTACTCACTTTACAGTGGCTGGGTGAGCCCCAGGAAGGTCCTAGAGCCCATAGGATCCATCTCCGGCTGCTAACAGATTAAATAAAAGTCTGGCTAGCAACCAGATATGAACCAAGGACCTTCGGCACGGCAACTCAGGACTCTACTACTGAGCCACTCCACTCCCTTAAAATTGTAATAAATTCTTCCCGATTGATTAATTTTGTTGAAAGCCTTTTTCATTTTATCCCACCTTATAAGTACAATGTAATATTACACGGTGATCTAATGGTTATGCTTTGCCAGAATTAGACTTTTTTGGCAATGGATTAATAAAGTACCCGTTTTTGTATAGAAATATTGATACTAACACATAAAGACTAACATATTAGTACATTATGTTAATGACCCATGGTGCCCTAGGGCTCTAAATACTATATTTAATAGTTTTTTTGAGAAATGTTTAATATGTTAATTTAAAAAAAGCTTTTAATAAGTTTTAAAAAAATATAAAAGATTTGAGCCCTGGTACAAGAGTTTGCCCTGTATTTAGATATGTTTTTACTTCATAAGCTTATTTAATAAAATTCATTGAAAGTTTTAGATTCAGAAATGTCATGTTCTTGGTAAAAACAAAAACAAAACACATAGGTGTCTCATGTATCTTCTAGCAAAGTTATATATTATAATTTAGAAAAAAATTGAATTAACCAGGTTAAGTATCTAAAATTAAGATGAAAATCACACTAGAAAATATTAAAGGACAATAATATCCATGTATCTCTTTTATTTTTTTTAATTTACTTTTCGTCAGGAAAGAATTTAAATTTTAAATTCTTCGAATGCGCTGATATCATCACTTTGTTCAAACGTGTAGTCATATTTTTTCCTGTAGACTACGCCATTAAGGAGTAAAGTAGACCGCTAATTTTTTACGCTAAGAGAGCGACGAAACAAAAATACGAAAAAGAAAGAGCTTGCAGTTTTGCAAATCGCACCTATGCACACCGAACTAAGCGCAGCTTTCTTACCATTATCAAACCCGAGGTCTAAAGAAAACCACAACAGTTTCGTAAATCACGACAAAGAAGGATCTATGGCCCAGATTTATAAAGTCGACTGCATCACTTGTTCTAGCAGCTTACAGTCAAATACATTTAGTGATATGAAAATCAGAAGGAAATCCGATTTACAATAGAAAACTATTCGATACAGTAGAACGAAAAAAAACCTTAGTAAACGAAAATATAAAGACCCTATGGGATCTACATACCCTCCTGGGGCACATCCAGCTATATAGCGGGTACCGTTTACTCAGAAAAAAAACAGTTGGCAGAACGTGGTCTCGAAAAAATCACCTCGCTGGACAATCGTTGTCCTAGAAACAGAACAGTCGTTCCATGTACTGAACCCTTCAGGGGTTGTTGTGGAACAGATTAAACAAAAATATATTTTTAGGATTGAATAAAAATTATTGAATATCACTTTATAAAAAAAGATTTTTTAAAGAAAATATACTCGTATATTATATAGCTATAAAACATGTCTGTGGTATAGCGATAAATGATACAGCTCATCAAATCCATTAATTCCTGTTTGTATTATTATAATAATTATACACACATAATTATATTTAATTAATAGTATATGAATATTTTATTTATTTTTTTACTCTTTAGCCACTTTTATAAATACCTTATTGTTTGCATTATGTAGCCTTCTGGCCATATATATATATATATATATATATATATATATATATATATATATATATATATATATATATATATATATATATATATATATATACATATATTGCATATATATATACTTATATATATATATATATACTTATATATATATATATATACTTATATAATATATATATACATATATATATATATATTATATATAATTTATATAAATTATATTTATATATAAAAACCTGTACCACTACAATCCATGAAGGGTCTGGGGTTCAGTACATGGTTAGGGACTGTACTGTTTCATGGACAACGGTTCTGCACTAGGTCACGCTCAACCGCCAGATTTTTCCCCCTTATTTTGGGTACCCTATTTTTATAATATTTTAGAGGCTGGGTGGGCCCCAGGAGGGTCCTAGATCCTATATGATCCATCTCTCGCTGCAAACAGACTAAATAAAAGTCATGGCCTGCAGCGGGATTCGAACCAGGATTTCCGGCATGGCCCCTCACTACTCTACCACTGAGCCACTCCGCTATATACATATTTTTTTATTTATTGTTCTTTTGATTATTTTTTAAATATTTTTTATTTTGAAGAGAATCAATATGTCGTCCACAGGCGACTCGGGTTCGAATCCCGCCCTAGACATAATATTTTCTCTTCAAAATAAAAATATTTAAATATATATATATATATATATATATATATATATAAATATATATATATATTTTTTTCTGTTCATGTTTGTTCTTCTTGTTTAAGAATAAAGTTACTTTTTTTATTCTATTCTAAAACCATGACCGAACTAAATAATATCTGATTAGTTACAGAGTTTATTGGTTTGGTAAGCTAAACAATTTTGTTGTTATTTATATGTTTATTACTCTCCAAAAACGGCTTAAAATTTATTTTCTGATAACTTTAGTCAAACATTCTTCCGGCAAAATTCTACTCAAATTGAATGTCAGGTTTTACAGAATAATTTTGCATTAAAAAAACAATTGTATTAGGACCGGTGGGTGCCCGGTTAGAGAATAAAGGGAGGTACGTATTAATGAATATTGTCTATATTAAAATAAATTTTATGTGTATGTACGTACGCATCTACAAATATAATCGATACATACTGAATAAATTATGGCACTTAAACGGTAGTTGATATGATTATTGCGAACTAAAATCGAATAGGATTAACATAAATATTTATTAGCAAAAAAATAAAGAGGTACATCTGTAATTGAAATAAGGTGATTAAACAATTATGATTTTTTTATATAAATTCACTGCACAAATGCACGTGCTTGAATGTTTTAAGGGGAATAATTACGTTTTATTTCTTTAGGAGGGTCGTAGACGATAAATTAAGTTTTAATTGTTTAGTAAATAGTTTTAGTATTAATTATCGATATCATTGAAAATAATATAATTGACCAATTATGTATGAATAAACAAGAAAAGTCGTTACAATTTTCAAAGCCACGTTCTAAATAGAGTCCTTATTCCTTCTAGTCAAATATGTAAAAATAGCTAATAAGTATAATTATAAATTCAGATAACATTTTATTTTAGGTCGATCAAATCATTAAATATGAAGTCGCTCAACTGACTTGAAGATAAAAATGAGTGCCGTGTCTTGAAATTTACTTTTCAAGGCACGTGGGATTCCCGAAGGTGAATGAACCATTAGTTATGGTTCCAGGTAGACCAGGTTTCACTAAGTCAAATTCCCGGTCCTAAAAAAAGAAACAAATAATAATAATATTAATTTTATAATTAATTAAATTATTTATAAAATCTTCTTGAAAATTGCTAATCTACTTAGATAGTTGCCCCATTCGTCTTTCTGGTGTAATGGACGGTGCACACTTACATTGGAGTGGTCTTAAGGATATTCCACACAATGATGACGATGCATGCCTTTATTGCGAGGCTCGGCGGTGTACGGCAGAAATGCCACGTGCTGGCATTGGATATATATATATAAAAAAAAAAAAAAAATTACAACCATAATCGTTATTGTTTTATAACGTGGATGTACCAAACTGATTCCCTCAAACAATAGCACACGCATTTGTTCCATGAAATATCTGTAATAAGGTCATACATTTTTTTTTTAAATTTTATTCCTTACATAAAAGTAATGCCAAAACACTGTCGTTGCCATGTACATTAAATATTTCCCATATTTGTGGGTACCTAGGCAACACGGGACCATGGAGACACCTGTCGTGTACAATTCTAGTAAGAGTTTTAGTTAGTACCTTATTGAATGTAAAAGTGGAAGATTGGTTTTCTAAAGTTTGTTCACAAAATATAAGCCGCCCACGAATCCTAGCCAAGCTTGACTCCATTCACCACAGCTTGACACCTGTGCACCGCAGCCGGTTTTCCTCACCTTCTATTTAGAAGACAGAAATTTACTATCAGTTATGTTTCTAAACTATACTTAGAAACTGATCATCACACTAATATATATATATATGTTAACCAGTTTACCCAGTTTTTACACCATTCTTCAAGATCGGTGATATGGGATTAGAGGCTTTGGGATGCAATAACTGGATTGGTTGTGGCCGTTAATACACATGTATCATCAGCATACGTGGTAACAATAGTATTAGGATGAGTTGGGATGTTAGCTGTATAAACTGTATAAAGGATTTGGACAAGGACTACCTTGAGGAACAAATATTTTTGATTCGCGAGATTGGTGTTTACCATAATTGTAACATAACTAAAAAACAAAATAAAAAAATGTATGAATTCAAATATAATAAGAAAAAGAGTTAATATTTTGAAAACATTTACAAATTTGTAAGTATCACTGATTAATAGTTACTTATAAATATAAACCATTAAATGGAAGCTTACCTAGAAAAATCAGTCACCCAAGTGACTGATAGTTATTCTAAAGGGACCTGGTCCCAGAATAAAGTTTGTTTTCTATTCTATTCTATTCTAATTCTACCAAACTAAAATTTAATTATTTTTATTTTGATGTTTAAAAAAATTATAAACGTTCTTGGAGATGTGTTGTTTCTCAAAAGACTGATTAAACGATATGTTATCAGGTATGAAATAAAAGGTAAAACAATTCAAATTATTAATAAAAATCAGTATTTTATTGTTCAAATAATAATGGTGTGTATAAAAAAAAATGACCGTTTTATCAAATTCCAGAGTTAAAAGTCTGTAAATATTTTAATACTATTTATTATTTACCAACACTTAATAATCCCTTTCGAGAATTCTCTAAGCTTGTTCACTAACACTGGACTTTATCAAAAAAAGCCTCAGTTTAGTTATTTATTTCAAAGAAGAAACATGACAGTGTCCTACGAAATTCTCGTAATTTTAAGACATTACTGGAATAAAAATTCCTTAAATACGAAGGGGAAGGTGTTTTCGACCAGCGCACTACGCGACGTTCGTTTGAAAAATTTAGCAGTGGAGATACGACGTTGGAAAGGAAGAAGGGCTCCGGGCGACCATTAATGGATATTGGTGAGGTTCTGAAGGAAGCTGTAGAGTCAAATCCGTCCACAAGTACTCGTGAACTTCCCAGGGAGTGTGGTGTGTCGAAAGATACTGTTAGTCGCCATCTTCCCTCCATGGGAAAAGTGAAACGGTCATTTTTTTTGTATACCCCCCATTATATACACATTTTCCAAACATGCGTATTGGATTTGTCTAGCCTTCACCAACAATTTAATATGTCTAACTCAATTTTGGGCAAAAATGGGCATGAGGTGTTTCTCAAATGATTGATTCAATTAAAATTGGGTTTAAAATATAAACTGAACCGCTGTATTATAACTCGGTTTTTATAGATATATAAATAAGTATTTAGAAATAACAAAACACCTTTACATCCGGTTGAGTGAATGATTTCTTAACAGTCTATTTACGAAGGAGGTGCGTGTGTTAGCACCAATCCTTGGACGGTGCTAACAAACGAAACTCCTTTTCAGAACTGATTTTTAATTACTAAACAAGAGATGTTTCAAATTTCCTGGGTTTTTGTCTTCGATACTTTAACTATTTGATAAAAAAATAAAAATTTCGAATTTATTCCTTCGTTTGTTCAGGGCTTTGAACTAGAAAAGGAATATTGAACTCATATAAGCATTGACCAAATTATTGGGGAGGAAGTAACCAATCAGCTACCATAGAAAACAAAAAACTCTCTTAAAAAGCTATAATGTGAACTTTAAAAAATATATAAAAAATACATAGTTTAAAACTGTACAAAAAATATACAACAAGTACGCATTTTGAGAAAGAAGGACAAATATATATTATAACAATTATACAACAACGGGAATTCAAGTTATTGGAAGAATTATAAAATTGAAACATAAAGGGTTTGTCTACGGCTGGACAGGGAGTAACCCCCTAGTTTGATTAATTATTTCTCTTGGAAAAAAATATTTTTTATAGTTGGGCATAGGGGGGTTGGTAAGGAAACAAAAACGCGCATTTACAAATTAGTTTACCTCCCAACCCTCACTTATTGAAGTGAAGGCTGGGTAATGCTGGACAAGCTAGACGGGTGACAGCTGTGAAGATGAAGCTCCTGCGGAGAGTAGTTGGTAAGACCAAGAAGGATCGTATCAGGAATGAGAGGATTTGAGAGGAACCTAAAGCGACCGAGCTTAAAAATCCAACTGTCGGATGGATGAAGAGAGAGAAACCAAGGAATGATGGAAGCTAGACCGACTGGGAGAAGGCTGATATGCTGTCCCAGAGTTTCCTATCAGGAAAATATTCAGCGCATCGGGGGGGGGGGGGGGGGGGAGGGGAGAGGCAAGACCCTCCAGGAAATGAGGCGGCTGAGTACGGACCGAGAGGCATGGCTGCATTGGGTGGAGGCTCCTCGACGCTATGGCATAAGAGGAAGTCTAAGAAGAAGAAGAAGAACTATATTTTTTGCTTATTTGTATACTAAAGATTAAGCGTTCTATTAAACTGTATATTTTATGGTCGTATGAATTATATAAATCTAATAATTAAATGTGATTTAGTAGTTTAATTCAACAGCTTGAGAAGAAACTTTTTATTTACAGTGCATTAATTACAATTAGAAATTGTACAAGAAATTTTCAGGGAGAGGATACCTTGTTGTGCAGTGTGTAAGACGCTGCACTACCAATCTGGAAAAAAAAAAAACTGGACCACTACAACCCGTTCTGGGGTTCAATACATGGTAGTCTGTACTGTTTCTTGCACAACGGTTGTGCAGGGAGGTGATTTGTGCTGGATCACACTCAACCGCCAACTTACTCCCTCATTTTGGGTAACTACTATATAGAGGCTGGATCAGCCCCCAGGAGGCTCCTAGATTCCATAGGATCTATCTCCGGCCGCTAACAGATTAAATTAAAGGCTGCCAACGAGCGGGATTTGAACACAGGACCTTCGGCATGGCGGCTCAGCGCTCTATCAGTGAGCCACTTCGCTCCCTTACCGATCTAAACAGGATGCGGCAATAAATTATTTACTCTGTTATTTGTTGATCGATCGTGTAAGATCGGAAAGGTATAAGTATTTACGAGTACATTCCGTGTGGAATGGGATATTGAGGTCTTAGGGATAATGTTATTAGTGGCATAGTAATGATCCTTTAAACGTTTTTACGAAGTGTTCGGGGGGACTATACTGGTTAAGTGGAGATCCTTCTTCTGGAATGTACACAACAATGATAAAGTATGTGAGTGTTTCTCTGTATATCTACATTTAAATAATAATCTAGCGAAAAAACGGATCATAAAATAAAGGACAAAAACAGTTGCCGCAATAAAATCGAACCTTTGCAAATCCTACACATGTCATCATGCTAAGAAATTGCCCTGATTAGAAAATGGAGGTCGTGACTGTTGAAGAAAACTTGTTCACAATCGTTGCCCAACACAGCTTGTATCGATCCTAATAATCGATATTAACTTACTAGCTTAGTTGTTGTAACTATGCGATAAAGATTAGTTTCAAGTACAATAAATCTCTCAGAAGACACAATATGAACCTCTATTGTATGCTGTAGAAAAGCATTCCTAGCAAAGGAGCTGTCATAGACCATGACACACAAATGTTGTTCGATTATGTTTAAATTCACAAGCAAAAAAAAAAAAGAATACAGTTTTTAATGATGTAATATTTTAGGAACTAGTTTATATTTAATTTTTTGACGGTCACCTGTGGTCTAGTGGTTAGCGTAACAAACTGCTAATCCGAAGATCGCGGTTTCTTGGCCCGGAAGGTGGCCCCAGGATTTTTTTAAGGGAGTAAAAAATCCTCAGTTACGCCGTCCTTCGGAAGGGACGCTAAACGGGGGTCCCGAGCCTGTACGATGTCAGGTACTCGTTAAAAATCCCTATCCTAATATAACCTGTATAGGCAAAATTTAGAGCTCCCACTGTAGCATCGTCCGATTAGCCATAACCGCATAAAGTGACGTTAAATAAACAACTAACTAACTGACCTAACTTTAATTTTTTGTCGTCCTCGATCAGTTTATAGAGCCACTACTCCTAACTGCTTTAAGCCGCTATAAATAATATAGCATTGTCAGTAAATTCAAAAAGAAAAAAAAATTGAATTCATCGATTTAAAAAATAAATAAAGATACATCTTATACTAATATTTCCATTTTAGGACTGTTATTTCAATATAGATAATGCAGTGAAATAAGATTAAGAAATTAAAAAACAAACCAAAAATAAAAATTCATTATTTTATTGTTTGCTTAATACTAAATTGGTACTCAAATTCTTATAGGCTTACTAAAAATTTACAAACAAATTACTTAACTGAACTTCATTTTCTAGAATATCGGAGTACTATACTGAAACGTTAAAAATATGTAGTATCATTAAATGAACAGTGAGCAACAATGAAAATGGTCTAATGAAGCCGTAAAAGAGCAATAAATTAATATATAATATATTATATTATATATACGCAGTATTATTATAAATAAAATGCAACTCGTGAATATATATAAAAACAACCATACCCTCTTTTTTTTACTCTATTGTTATCGATTCCGTTAGTTTTTTTTTTCACATAATATTGTTCGTAAATCTGTCGCACATTTTGCAGATACATCTGTGATATATCTATCAGGTTTTGCAATAATACACACACACACACACACACACACACACACACATATATATATATATATTTTTATTTATTTATTTTTTACTGAATTTCTGCAATACGCGATTTAACCGTAGTATCTAACTGCATTCTTGAACACTCGAAACTAAAAACTACGCATTTCTGAAGTATTTTAGATGAAGCATTACACCCAACAACGGGTTGATTTGAAAAACACGACAATAAGGATAGATTTTTTTTTATTTTTCATTTTGACTTTACATAGATTAAGGGAGAATTTCAAAATTCATATCAGACGTTTCACAATTTCGAATAAGGGAGAAAATAATATCTGAACATTAGTTGGTGTAAACATTTAACAATGAATAATAATTGTTAACGATTCTATTAATTACAATCATGATTCAATGGGAGGTTCAAACCTTGAGGAATTTCCGGCTCTATGATTCTATTCAGGAGTGGTGTCACGAATCCGTCTTGTCTCCCGCGTCATTATGACCCATTAGCTATCTCCCTACATTCTTCTTTTCCAACACCATGTAAAATGGAATGTGATAATTTGTTATGTCTGCTAAAAACAGAAATGCGTTATGTCCATGCTCATGCTCTCGAAACCATATATATATAGCCGATGCGATGGTCATAACATTAATATTCAGAAGGCGTTTAAATACAACTAATTAGCTCTGGAATGGCCATTAAAGTTTGATTAATTACTTAAGTACCATAAGGTGATTCTTCTTCAACAATGTCACCTGAGGAAGAGCAACAAGAAAAGAACTCCACTTACGAAGATTAATCACCAATATTATTTCCTCTTTTTTTTCTTCTCAGCCGATGCAGTTTAGTTTGTCGATGACGTTTCTGAAAGATGCGGCCGATTTGATGGATAGCATGCACAATTAAATGACGCAGGACTAAAAATTTTGGAGTGACATCCAAGAGACAGGTACATGTTAAATATTTTGTAGTCCTGAATATGAAAATGTTAAGCTCATACACATCAATAGTAACGTAACACCCACAAACAGCTAGGGAAAAAAGGAGCCGCCATTTTAATACGGTTGATTACTTATTAATGTTTATAGAAATGCAATGTATACATCTATTGTCTTACTAAAATATATGTTATTATAATTAATATATATTTAGGGCTGAACTGTGGTCTAGTGGTTAGTACAATAAACTACTAAGTCCAAGATCGCGGATTCGTAGCCTGGGAGGAGGGCCTAGCATTTTTAATGGGAGTAAAAAATCCTTTTACCGTCCTTCGGAAGGTACGTTAAACGGCGGTCCCGACCCTGTACTCAGGTACTCGTTAAAAATCCCTATCGTAATCAAACCTGGATAGGCAATATTTAGAGCTCTCACTGTAGCATCGTCCAATTAGCCATAACAGCGTAATTTAACATTGAATGAATAAACAACAACCAATATATATTTATTTAGTAAAGGTACATACTATTTAAATTAATGAATAGATAGTATTTGTCAAAAATTATTAATAAACGTTTAATGTCATCCCGATCATATTCAAATTTACATCTCGCCTTGCATTGTCATATTTACCTTATTCCTCTCCTGTTGCATATTACTCTGTCATCTCATTATTTATTCTACAAAGTTGTTCGCGGTAGCCTTACACTAACTATTAATCACTTACATTACCAAGTATTATCTCGGGAAAATCATACTTTAAATAATGTTGTACTAATTGTACTAATAATCATTTTTTTTTTTTAGGATGTTTAATTTAATCATATTATTTGATTAAAAATTGTGTATGGTATAAATGATTTAGTACTTCCGTAATAGAAGAAAACAAAATTACAATAATTGAGGAAAACATAATAATAATAAAATAACAGTAATCCCGTTACTCTTGAGGCCTAATTATAATTATTTATTAAGTCTAAATAAATAAATAAAACACTATATATATATAAACAGAAAAATAGAAAAAGAAACAATATATGTCTGGGCCAGAAGGCTAAATGGTACAAATCAAAAAGCGTGTAAAAAGTGACAGAAAAAAATTTAAAAAGAAATAATTAATCAAAAAATTATAATAAGTAAATGAATTGAAATGAATATATTATATAAAATATAATTATATATATTATTTTATTGTATATATTATATTATTTATGTATTGCAGATACAAAGGTTTTTAACAAATACAATATTAATAATTTTAATGATATTGTTACGGTCAGAGCGGAAAGTAGGACCGGCTTCTGATCTGCCTAGAGCGGATTAGGCAAACAATGGGATTAAGCGGAAGGGATTATAGAATGGCGTAGAACCTTCTAGATCGGTCTAGGTGGTCCTCGTCCGTGTGTGTGAGTTAGTTAGTATTAGTATCAGTCTGTAATAAGTGCTTAGTGAGCAACAGTGACAATTAGTGACCGTGTAATAAGTGTAATAAACTGTGTGGCAGTTAGTCATATTTGAAGAGTCTTACGGTCGGTGGACTTTAGTTAGCGAACTGTAAGTGTTAATTTACATCGCGATCACCAACTGGCCAGTACCTCGAGATAAGCACCAGGTGAGAAGTTTTCTCGGGCTCTGCACCTATTACCGGAGGTACGTGAAAGGATTCGCTAACATCGCAAAACCTCTTACCAGACTTACCGAGGAGAAAAGGACTTTCCATTGGGATCACGAGTGTCAGGCATCCTTCGAGGAGCTGAAGAGCAAATTGATTAGTGCTCCTATTCTGAGCTATCCACGCCCCGAGGGCAAGTTCATACTTGACACAGATGCCAGCAACATCGCTTGCGTCAATTTTTTGTAGAATTAGGGGAAAATCCAGATGACGTTCTGTTTGAAACTGATTTGAGCAAGTTGTCTGCAACTTTTAAAAATGAATTAGGCAATGTAGAAAATAAGCTAGGTAATGAATTAAGCAGTGTTAAAAATGAACTAGGTAATGAATTAAGCAATGTAAAAAATGAACTAGGTAATGAGTTAAGCACTGTTAAAAATGATCTAGGTACTGTAAAAAATGATTTAATGGATACATTAGAGTCTAAGTTAGGCACATTAGAGACTAAGTTAATGGAAAATGTAGATAATAAGCTAGCTAATGTAGATAATAAGTTAGCTAATGTAGATAATAAGTTAGCCGATGTAAATAGTAAAGTAGCTGATATAGAATCTAGGCTAGGAGAAAAAGTGAACGAAATTAGGCTAAGAATGGAAGCTCTCGAGGGACGTAAGAGCAACCCACCGACGAACGACACCGACCGTTCCCCCGAGGTCAGTCTTCATAAAACCATTCTGCCCGCCAATAATGGGACGCCACTAGCTCACAACACCATTCCAGTATTCGACGGAAAGACGCCGTGGGAGGACTACATGACTCTCTTCGAGACAGCGGCTTCGATCCACGGGTGGTCACAGGAGACCCAAGCTTCAGCGTTGTGCCTGGCCTTGCGTGGAGACGCCTTGGGAGTTCTGCAAGGGATACCCATGTCGGAGCGGTCCAACTACGGGGAGCTGATTAGAAGACTGGAGATGCGTTTCGGCCACCGCCACATGGACCAGCTGTATCGCTCACAGCTGAGAAGCAGGGTCCAGAAGACAAACGAGACTTTACAGGAATTTGAAGCGGATATTGCCCGGCTGGTGAGGAACGCCTATCCATCGGTCACCGACGAAGTCTACGAAAGCTTGGCTGTCGACAAATTCCTGGATGGACTTCGGGACCCAGAGACACAACAAGCAGTGAAGCTCGCCCGGCCGAAAACTTTGGGAGACGCATTATCCCAGGCCATGGAGTTCGAGGCTGTTAGACAGTCCGTACGGGGCCATGCGCGAGTACGAGCAGCAGAAGCGGAGCCAAATGTAGTCCCCAGCTTCGAGGACCTAGTGACGAAAGTTTTAGAGGCTCTCAGGACCCGTAAGAAGGAGATACGCTGTTGGAGCTGCGGCCAACTTGGACACCCTAGAAGCAAGTGTCCATCGAAGAACCAAGAAAAGCCACAGGAAAACTAAGTAGGGTTGATGGGAAGGGGCAACTATCAACCCGTAACGTCAAAGGCCCCAGGAAAGCCATCAGAGTTGCGTCGATAGGAAGCAGAACGAACAGCTTCTACGTTGATGGGATGGTGAACGAACAGCTGCGAAGTCTGCTAATAGATACCGGCGCAACCATGACAATCTTGAACTCGAAAACACTTCCAGCTGAGAAGATCTCACCAACAACTTGGGCATTACGGACTGCCACGGGACAGCCAGCCAAGGTCTACGGGGAGACAGTTGCCACCTTCATCATCGGGGGTCAACATCTGAAGCACCGCGCTCTCGTGGCAGAGATCGATGAAGATGTCATATTGGGCATGGACTTCATGATGGCATACGGGATCAAGCTGGACATGTCGAGAGGTGTGCTGACCATGGGAGACGAGGAAGTCATCCTTCGGCAGGGAAAGGATCTCAACGCACGAGTGCTCTTACTAGAAGACACCACTTTACCTGCACGGAGCCAAATCGTAACACATGGGACGGTCGAAGGACATCTACCGGAGGGTCAATGTGTACTAGTTGAACCCGGAAGGCACGGAGAACAAGAGGTTGGACGCGGCGTACTGGTTGCTAGGTCTCTCGTCAAGATCGGACCTACCACTCCAATTCGGCTAATGAACCTGAACAGCTTCCCGGTAACGCTGAAGAAAGGAACACCGGTCGGGGAGTGTACCACCGCTACCTCAGTGGTTCGTCAACTGCAACGTCGTCCCACCGAGCTCCGAGAACTGCCAGAGGAACTAAAAGGATTTTTGGACGAATCATGTCGCGACCTTTCGCCCGAACAGAGCGAGGAAGTGAAGAATATGATTATCCGATGGCATGACGTCTTCGAGATCGGACCAGGACCACGGGGCAGAACGGATATCGTCCAGCACAGGATTAACACTGGGGATGCGAAGCCTATCCGACAGGTCCCGCGGAGGCTGCCGTTAGCTAAACGGGAGGACGCCGAGGAGATTATTAAGGAGATGGCAGCTGATGGTGTCATTGAGCCTTCGAGTAGCCCCTGGATGTCTCCTGTCGTGTTGGTGAAGAAGAAAGACGGAACGACAAGGTTCTGCGTAGACTACCGTCTTCTAAACAACGTCACCAAGAAGGACAGTTATCCGCTTCCCAGGATTGACGATACGCTGGACACCCTGGAGGGGTGTAAACTCTTCTCTACCTTGGATCTCCGCAGTGGATATTGGCAGGTTGGATTGGCACCTGAAGATAAAGAGAAGACGGCGTTTTCAATTGGCACTGGGCTCTGGCAGTTTACAGTAATGCCGTTCGGGCTTTGCAATGCTCCTGCCACATTCGAGAGGCTGATGGAAAACGTGTAAAGAGGTCTCTCTTGGGAAGTATGCCTGGTGTACCTAGACGACATCATTGTGCTGGGAAAGTCCTTCGCTCACCATCTGAAGAATCTGGAGAAGGTCTTCGAACGACTGCGTGCAGCAAACCTAAAGTTGAACCCGAAGAAGTGTAATCTCTTCCGAAGGCAAGTCAACTACCTGGGGCATATTGTGTCAGACAACGGAGTTGCTGTTGACCCAGAGAAGATAGCAGCGATCACCAACTGGCCAGTACCTCGAGATAAGCACCAGGTGAGAAGTTTTCTCGGGCTCTGCACCTATTACCGGAGGTACGTGAAAGGATTCGCTAACATCGCAAAACCTCTTACCAGACTTACCGAGGAGAAAAGGACTTTCCATTGGGATCACGAGTGTCAGGCATCCTTCGAGGAGCTGAAGAGCAAATTGATTAGTGCTCCTATTCTGAGCTATCCACGCCCCGAGGGCAAGTTCATACTTGACACAGATGCCAGCAACATCGCTATTGGAAGCGTCCTCTCTCAGGTCCAAGACGGAGAAGAGAGGGTGATTGGATATTTCAGCAAAGCACTCTCAGCTCCGGAACGCAACTACTGTGTCACGAGGAAGGAGCTTCTGGCAGTAGTAAAGTCCATAGAGCATTTTCATAAATACCTATACGGAAGAAGGTTCCTGCTGAGAACGGACCACGCGGCTCTAATGTGGCTGCTGCGATTTAAGTCACCTGAGGGACAAGTGGCGAGGTGGATTGAGCGCCTTCAAGAGTATGACTTTGAATCTGCTCATCGTTCTGGAACGAGCCACAGGAATGCGGATGCACTGTCAAGAAGACCTTGTGAAGAAGGCTGCAAGCATTGTTCTCGACAAGAAGAGAAGCAGGCAGCGGTATTGAGGACTACAGTTGTCATCGACAGTTGGCAAGATGCAGAGGTGTCAAAGGAGCAGGACGAGGACCCGGACTTAAAACAAATAAAGGAATGGAAAATATCAGGGCGAGGAAGACCGGCCTGGCAGGATGTTGCTCCAATGTCGAAGAATGTAAAAACGTACTGGGCCCAATGGAACTCCATTTTAGTGGACAACGGGCTGCTGAAACGGGCATTGGAGAACGCGGAAGGAGATCAGCGCAGGCTACAGCTCATCGTTCCAAGGAATAAAGTGCCCGAAGTGCTTAGGGAACTACATGACGGTGTAACTGGCGGCCATCTTGGAGTTCACCGTACATTGGAAAAAGTTCGTGAACGCTTTTACTGGGCAAACCTTAAGGACGATGTGTTGGACTGGTGCAGGCGTTGTGCGACTTGTGCGGCTTCTAACGGACCAACAAGAAGAAAGAAGGCCCCTATGAAGAAGTACAACGTGGGAGCACCGTTCGAGAGGATAGCAATCGACATCGCTGGCCCTTTCCCTGTGACGGACGAAGGCAACCGATATATTCTCGTGGCCATGGACTACTTTTCTAAGTGGGTGGAAGCGTATGCCCTTCCGAATCAAGAGGCAGTCACGGTTGCAGACGTACTTGTGAAGCAGCTCGTCAGCCGGTTTGGAGTACCCATGGAACATCACGCTGACCAGGGAAGAAACTTTGAGTCTGCAGTCTTCTCCGGGATGTGCGAAGCACTGGGAATACGGAAAACCAGGACGACACCTCTTCACCCTCAATCGGATGGCATGGTGGAGCGCATGAACAGGACAATGGGTCGATATTTGTCTAAAGTGGTCTCCGAGCATCAGCGAGACTGGGACCAGTATCTTCACTTGTTCTTGTTAGCCTACCGGAGTTCAGTCCATGAAGCAACGGGGCAGACCCCCGCAAATGTGGTGTTCGGCCGAGAACTTCGTTTGCCTTGTGATCTGAAATTCGGGTTCAAGCCTAATGAGGAAGTGGCCGGAGAGGAGTACGTCACGAATCTACGGAAGCGGATGGATAATATCCACGAAAAGGTTCGTGCAAACATCCAGGGAGCCAGTGACAGAATGAAGGAGCGTTACGACATCAGGGCAGAGAAAGGTGGATTCCAACCTGGAGATTTGGTCTGGCTACATGATCCTCGAAGAAGGCGAGGCTACTCACCTAAACTTCAGAACTCCTGGGATGGCCCGTTTGAGATCATCAATAGGATAAACGACGTCATCTATAGGATCAGAAAGCAGCCAAAAGGAAAACCCAGGGTAGTCCATTTTAATAGACTGGCCCCATACAAAGGAGACCATGGCCCGACAAAAGACCAGCAAGTCAGGTACCTCAACAACGTGGAGGCCAGTAAGGTATCAGTTGCACAACCTAAGGTACAAGGTTCCCGTGGAGTAACTCAGGCAGTATACAGAGATATCTTCTCGTTACCCGCGGACTATTCTCTGGCCCATTGTGTAGCCGAAGATCTGAGGACTTCCCGAGGGATTGCAACCGTCTTCAGGAAGAAGTTTGCTGGAACTGAGGAACTGGAACGCCAAGGACCAAGCGTCGGGAAAGCACTCCACCATACGCACGAAGGACGACACCTGTTCTACTTAGTCACCAAGTGTGCTACTGATCAGAAGCCCACATATGACGCACTGCGGCGAAGCCTCGACGACCTGCGGAGTAAGCTTCTGAGACTGCGTGTCACCAAGCTCGCGATCCCTAAGTTGGGCTGTGGATATGACGGCCTGGAGTGGAAGGTTGTCAGGAACATGCTTGAACAGATATTCGCCAACTCTGGAGTCGCCATATTGGTGTGCACGTTCAACCCCTGGAAAGGAAATGCGTCTCCATCAAGGGAAGCTCATGACCGCCCGATTTCTCCGGACTATGCTCTGGGGCAGAGCACTTTTAAGGAGGGGGCAGTGTTACGGTCAGAGCGGAAAGTAGGACCGGCTTCTGATCTGCCTAGAGCGGATTAGGCAAACAATGGGATTAAGCGGAAGGGATTATAGAATGGCGTAGAACCTTCTAGATCGGTCTAGGTGGTCCTCGTCCGTGTTCCGAGTAATGCCCCACCACGACCTACCTTGCCTATATAAAAAGGACAGCGTTTTCGGCCGCGGGCAGTAGTAATAAGTGAGTAATAAGACGAGTAGTAATAAGACGAGTCTGTAATAAGCCAGTGAGTAGCAGTCGTTAACTAGTGGCAGTGTGTGTGAGTTAGTTAGTATTAGTATCAGTCTGTAATAAGTGCTTAGTGAGCAACAGTGACAATTAGTGACCGTGTAATAAGTGTAATAAACTGTGTGGCAGTTAGTCATATTTGAAGAGTCTTACGGTCGGTGGACTTTAGTTAGCGAACTGTAAGTGTTAATTTGTAATTGTAAACTATAGTGTAATATTATTGTATTTGTACAAATTTATATAAATAGTTTAGTTACTTAGTATAAACAATATCTTATATTATTTGTATATTATCTTAGAAATTAGATAACATTTAGTAGAATATTATTATTGTATATTGATATTAGTTTAATAATTTAACTGTTTTAAATAATCTCATTGTATTCTTGTTAATTTGTTAATAAATATTAGATTCTTGAATTAAGTAATAGTTTAGTCCATTTTACACCCAGTAGCCCGTAACAATATAACTAATCATTCTTCCCGAGATATAAAAATATTCATTTTGACCAAGAGGTCCAACTTTAGTCTATTAGGAATGCGAAAAAATTACTACCTTGAAAATAGACGTTCACCGTTCACTGAGGTCTTTAAAAAAAAAATAAAAAAAAGGCAAAACTATTTTTTTTAAAATAAAATATTTTAACATGAGAGAGTTATAACCATCTTCACACAAAGACGTGGTAAAAAATAAATACAACTTAATGATACATATTCTCAATTAATAAAAAAAAATTTTGGGCGTATAATAAATTTAAAAGACTTCAGTGTTATACGAGTAGTGTATAATAAAGTGCCGATCTTGAAAATAAATATTGTACTCAGATAAGATTATAAGTAATAGACTATAAGTAAAGACTAAATTATTGGACTGGAAAAACCCTATAAACAAACCCAAAAAAAAAAAAAATAATGGCTTAAGAAAACATAAATGCGCATTACAAAAGTTACAGAAACGTGTGTACAAAAAAAACCCAACTAAATAGTACAGTAAAAAAAATAATGCAATATTACAATTATACAACGATGGGAGTTTGAGTGATTTGAACAATTGTATAATTGAGAGGTTTTTTTTCCCCTTTTTCCCCAATAGGGGTGGCATTGGTATATTCCATACAGCCACATCTAAATTATATGTAAGTTATATTCTCAGTAAGCCCAATCACTTTATTGGTACTGCTATAATTTATTATTTTTAGTGTATTTGTTTTTATATAAATTTTTGCATCACACATATGCATATAAATACACACACACTCACATACATAATACAAAAACATATAAATAATTATATAAAAAATTATATATTTAAATGTATTATATATTTTTGTTAATTGTTTTCAAATATTCATGAAGGTCACAAATTTTTTTAAGGTCAGATAATTTTAATATTTCATCATAAACAAAATTTGTTTTCAAATTTAAATTCTTGAGCATTATTTCTCTTTGTTGTATGTACGCTGGATATTCATGTATAATATGCTTCAGGGTCTCATTATGATTTGAGAGGTTGGTCCACTCCTAGACAAGTGGTACTCCTCTGGTTAAAAAAAATTAATATCTATCAATAAGCACTTGAATAATAAAAGAACCTTGGTTTGAATATGTCTAAATTTGTTAACATTAAAAATAAAAAAACAATTTTCCCAAAAGCCGATGAACTACACGGTTCATATATATCAAGTGGAGGATCTGAAAACGTGCATTCCCCTTTGGTGTAAAGAATTCTTGAAAAATAATTAAAAAACAATTAGTACAATTTAAAATTATCGAAACAATTTTATCTAAGTTTTAGCGCATGACTGGCTATGACCCAATGACTCAATGCCTACCTTTCGTTAGGCCATTGACTTCAATAATGTCTGATAAAATGAAAAACAGCATTCCAGTAAAAATAACTATTTTTGTATCGCAATGAATACCCGAAATTTTAAAAATTTCACTGATAATTGAAACGATTCGAATCAAATTATATCTATTACTTTATCGTACCGAAAATATTGCTCGACATTTCTTTAAAGAAATAAGAAGATAGCATGCCTTGACGATTTTTTACCATTAGTTAATTTGTTTACAACCGTGCTAAACAATATCGTAAATTTTTAGTGTAAATCATATCGTGGCTCAAAAACCAACGTGACGTATCTGCAAATTTTGTTTTTTGTGTTTATGTTAAATTTAACGTGTAGTTTTAGTTAGTTCCGTAACCTCCAAATTTCCTAACTGAATATTTCACGTCGATAACTATGGATCTAAAATGCTAACAGTTCAATAAATAAATCAGTTATTGTACTTCAGCTACCATAAATTAAAAAACTCAACGATCTCATTTTCACAAATTTTAATATTGATATTAGGAAGTGCGGTGGCTAAATGTGTACTGCACTGAATTGCTATGCTGAAGGTCCTGGGTTCCAATCCAACTGTGACAGATAAATTATTTAATCTATTAACAGTCACGGATGGACCCTGTGACATCAACAGACTCTCTGGGGCTCTACAAAAGTGGGTACCCTTAAGAGGGGGAAACTTGGAGGTTGAGCGTTATCTCGGACAAATCACCTCCCTGCACAATCGTTTCCAAGAAACAGTACAGTCTCAACCTGCACAGTGTTTGTTTCAGAAACAGTATAGTCCATGTACTGAACCCAAGAACCTTCATGGGTTGTAGCAGTACATTTTTGATAGTATTTTGTATTTGGTAGCTCGACACTTATATCAATTTCATACTATATTTACACCTCAATAGGCAAATAAGGAAAATGGACCTGCTTATGATAAAAAAGGGTAAAAAACCTTTGATGAGAGTGTAATAAAAATGTTTTAATTATTAATTATTAATTATTATTTACAATGATAATTGTAAGAGAAAGTTTTTCAACTTCTACCATAAACAGAAATACAAATTCATCCTCCCTTACTATTAATAAAGGAATTAAAAATATGTGAATCAATATTATGTGAAAATATTTTTAAACTGACCATGCACTTCTAATCCTCATTAATGTTTTATTAAGACTTGCTGACCAAGTTTCATTAATGTATACAGACAGACACACTTAACAATACTTTACATGTACATTACAATTTGAAGTAGATCAATATGAAAATACTATGACATCAAGTAATTTAAGTTGATTACAATAGTTGATGAAGCGCAGAGATACTAAGTTGTGCCCCCACCAGGGGGTTGGAAGGTAGTGGGGACCACGAGTCAACTAACCACCCGCTGACCCTAATTGGTATCAGTGCTCCTCCGACCGTCAGTCTCACGCGTCTCCCATCTACCATTCTTCTCGTCGTCGAGGGACACAAGCAAGTAAGCCCAAGATAACATCTATATTAATCTGAAAAGAGGGGGAGCGGAAAAAATTATTTAAATTTTTTTATTGTAATAGCCGATAACAATGCACGAATAGGGGATCTATTTGTTTTGTGTTAGAAATATCAGATTATATAATTTTCTTATATAATTATATATAACATATTTTACAATTTTATTTAATTTATTATTTTTCCCTATATATATATATATATATATATGTGTGTGTTCATCACAACTGTCAATAAAACAAATTGCCAAGGGTCTAGTGGCAAGCATAACAACCTATTAAGACCAAGATCTTGGGTTCATAGCCCGGCAGGTGGTTCTAGGATATTTTAAAGGCAGTTGGAAATCCTTGGTTATGCCGTCCTTAACCCTTCTGAAGGGACGTTAAACGGCGGCTCCGAGCCTGTGCTCGGGTACTCGTTAAAAATTCCTATCGTAATTAAACCTCTATACGCTAAATTTATGACTCCCACTGTAGCATCATCCGATTAGCCATAGCAACATAAAGTGACGTTGAATAAGATGTAGGTAGCAATAAATTGCAGTAGCGTTAATTTGAATAATAATAAACAAACAAATTGGCAATCAACAGATTAGCTGTCTGTAAAATTACAAATAAAATGACATGAGAGGCATGAAGAAGAACAGTACACAGCGGTATCTCTCTCGTGGTTTGATTTAATTTTCTATTGTAATAGATCCCTCATCCACATTCTTTTTAGTCTCCTTGTATCCTCTGGCATGAGATTCCTCGCCATTTGTTCTATCGGTTTGGATGTTTGCATACATTTTTTTGAAACGTTTGCAATATATTCGAATGTGTTCGTAGACCGTTGGTATTTTAAAGTCAGTAAGCAAAGTTTTGTTATAAACATACTAAGGAACTTTTTTTGATTAAAAAGTTTGTAGTCGTTTTCTGCGAGTACATTTCGCGATGCCATAAATTTGTAATGCATATGTCCAAACTTGTTTTAGTAAATAAATGTAAATGTTTTTAATTGTTTTTTAATTTGGAATTTTTTTTCTGAATAGTGAATACATTAAATTGAGTTTAAAATTTAGTGACTGGCGTTTTTTCTTAACTTGAGGACCCCATAAAATAAATTTGATTTAAAAAAAAAATACATACGTTTTAAAATCCAAAATTGTAGTTGATATGATTCATTTTCATTTGTATTAATTATTTATTTTCATTCCAATAATTGACTTTATATATTTCAGTAAATTGTCCAAAATTTAACTATCCAGGAAAATAAATAGACTTTTTCACTTTGCCGGTAAATGTTAATATTATATTAGTTAAAATTAACGAAACTTTAAGATTTTCTTATGATATCTTATAAACTAATTATTTTAAATAAGCAGAGATAAAACTGTTAAATCGTGAACGAGAGAGGCAGTATTGAAATGCCTCAAAAACGTGTGGGATTGAGGATCTTTTCAGAAATCTCATAGAATCATCGAGAATTGAGACTGAGAAGCTCTATTGCTTGATTCGTTTGGAACGTACCAAATAAATTTAGGCCTATGAAGGAAATTAGATTAATATATTTTTGGAGGAAACGCAAAAATTTTGTATTACTTTATGCCCAGCGTGGTTTGGTTAATTATTTCATACCCCTTAGGATGCTCCTGTAAAGCATATTTGGGCTAATAAGGGTGTTTAAAGCATTTAAAGCATATTTTGGCATGGAACTGCCAAGATACGAAGGCAACTTACGCAGACAATTTTCGCGCCGGGACGCGTTTCTGATTTAAGATTGTCAGGGATTTGTTCGAACACGCTGGACCAATACATTCTTACAGTACGCTATTTTCGGTAAATTAATACACTTTTTATAAAATTATATTTCTTGACTAACATATTTTCGAAACAGATCAAGTATCCTACTTTCGGCCATGTTAATTTTAAAAAACTTTTGCTCTGTTTCATAAAAATTGTTAATTGTACGTAAGAATCGGTGTTTATAAATAAAAAACGGAAATAAGCAATGTCCATTATATGATTTTTAATTGTTTAAATATTGATTTTCTTACAATAAAAATTCTTAATAATAAAATTAATGTTCATCATACATAACGCATTTCTATTTTATAACCCATTTCTATCACTATAGGTCTCAAACAAGGATGTTCTCTATCCCGTCTGTCATTCAACTTATATGTTGAAGAGGTCCTAAAAACTTGGAAGAGGAAGTGTAGGGGAATGGGTGTACATGTCGGTAATAAATTCCTTTACAATCTACAATTTGCTGATGACCAGGTGATTGTCACAAGTGATGATGAAGATGCCAGAACATACATGCTAAGAAAACTTCAGGAGGAATATGCTGCTTGGGGTCTGGAAATGAACAGGCGGAAAACTGAGTACATGGCAATACATGCAAATATAACAGCCCTATCCGTCGAAAATAGGAAAATTGAAAAAAACCGTGAATGTAAATATCTTGGCAGATGGCTCACAGAACACGGAAGCTACAAAAAAGGCAGAACAGAAAAATTATTGGGTGTCTTAAATCTGTTCTGTGGAGTAAACAGGTTAACCTCCTTTCAGATACGAAAAATAACTGAGTTGTAAAAAATCGTTAAATAAATATATACATCACGCCGATTCTAAATAACCATTTTTGATGATATATCTTACATGATTTATGTTCTGGCATGTTACACAATGCATAATGGCATGGTACATAATGTTTATTTTATAAAATCAAAAATGGAATTTTCGAGTGATTAACCTACCTCCCATGGTAAAGCCGCTTTTGGAAATTATTGGAGTATACACTTCAAAGATTGAAGGTATCTCTCAAAAGTTAATGTAACTTAAATGGAAGCGAAAAATCAAAATCAGGAAAATCATTTAACTTTTATTTATCTAGGACGACAAAAGTAAACATTTAACAGTGTAGCGTTTTCGTTCAATTTATAACAACAAATAATTATTAACGTTTTTTCAAATTGAATTTTATATTATATACTTCAGAAATAATTAATTAATTAATTAATAGGCTGATCGCGTCCAATGCTACCTGAACTTACCTCTGAGCCGACGAACGAAGCTATGTCAAGGTGAAGGCTTGGCGCGGATAAACTACACCCTTGCACGACACTGGTGTCTTCAGGGATCGTCTACACTACTGTCCTTTGCAAATCAAATATATACATGTATAAAACCTGTACCACTACAACCCGTGAACAGGTCTGGGGTTAAGTACATGGTAGAGACTGTACTGTTTCATGGACAACGATAGTGCCGGGAGGAGATTTGTCCTAGATCACTCTCAACCGCCAAATTTCCCACCTTATTTTGGGTTCCCACTTTATAGAGGCTGGGTGAGCCCCAGGGGACCCCTAGATCCCCGGCTGCTAATAGATTAAATAAAACTCTTGCCAGAAGCGGGATTTGAACCAGGATTTTTGGCATGCCAACTCGGTGCTCTACCACTGAGCTACTCCGCTCATTATATATATATATACATATATATATATATATATATATATATATATATATATATATATATATATATATATATATATATATATATATATATATATATATATATAAATTAAATCATTATTATTGTTTCTTAGTGTGAACATCAACATTTTTTCCTACATTTAAAATGATTATTGGTATCTACATTTCTTGAAAGTTACAAAAATGAGTTTTTGGTGGTTATTTTCATTCTATATTTTGTATGTATTGTAATTCGGATCATTTATCAGATCCGATTAGTAATTAGATTTTTATCAGATGATTCAGAATTTTATTTTTTTTAATTTTAAGAGCTTTAGTTTTCAATTTTGATTTGTATAAACAAATTAATACTAAATGATATTACATAATTTTTACAGAAGTTTGTAATTTTATGTAGCCAATTTATGTTTCATTTCTTAATAAGAAAAAATATTTTTTACTTTATTTTATTTTTTAAATAATACGCAATTAAAATAATATCTCTCTTTAAAATATCTCTTCCTCAGTTTTGTCTTAAGGGCAGGAGGATCACACGTGGCGAGACCTAACCTAAACCCTTTTCTTTTAATTAATTAGAATTAGAATTAGAATTTCTTTTAAAAAAACCAACTGGATATGGATTATATGTTAGCCTAAAATAATTATGATTATTGCGAACAAAATGAAAAAAATAAATAATAAAACTGCAACTTATCGCATTGATGTTGAGAGGCTTCCTCGTCGGATATGGAATATCGCTAATCATGAAGATCCTACTAAGGAAAATGAAACAAAATTATTAAATTATTGTAATGCCACTTGAAAAGTACGCTGTTTTTAATTGGCCGAAAATCGAGTTCAAAGATTCCGTTATATACATATATAAGCGAAGCTAATATAAATGTTTTAAAAATTATGTCGAATCTTTAAATTTCAGGCATATATTTGCCGTGAAAGCGAGTAAGTACTATTGTTCTATTGAACCTTCTTATTGTCTTAACAAAAAAATAGAACTTCAGATCATTATTGCCTTTTCGTAGAGTATACATCAACATTATTTCTAAAATTGTTATTGTAATTCAAAGTCTCTGTTGTAATGCGTGATACATAAAAGGAAAAGTGGTGATAAACTTGGTTTGTACAAGGAAACGTGTTGCAAACTTTATGGCAAAAAACAATTGATTTTCATTACTTTCAAAATGTTATTAATATTAAGTATAATTCATTTTCGAATAATGCAACCTCTTATCCGGAATTCCCACCAATCTGAAATAGCCCAGTCATAGTTTTTTCGGATAAACGGTGTTTTGTGGTATATAAAGAAATTTAACTTCCTATCAGCGGAAGTGTTGTAGTAGGTAAAACTATATTGTTCAATTATTTAATTTACACGTATGAGGTTCAAAATTAATAAAATAAAAAAATTATGAAACAAATATAATATAACTATTTTTAGCTGAGAATCTTTAATTTAAATTGATTAGATACAAATTAAAAATTATTTAACTATGATTTAACCCCCGAAATATCTTATCTTCTAAATAAACATAGGCAAAGGAACATTATTTGGTTTCCCACGAAACAATCGTTGAAAGCTATCTATTCAAATAAAATTAATGTATTTGTTGTTATTTGTTTGTTCATTTAACGTCACTTTATGCTGCTAGGGCTAATCGGACTTATTTACAATACATCCTACATTGGGAGCTCTAAATTTTGTCTATCCAGCTTTAATTAGGATAGGGATTTTTAAACAGTACCTTACAGGTTCGGGACCCCCGTTTAACGTCCCTTCCGAAGGACGGCGTAACTAAGGATTTTTTACTCTCTTTAAAAAATCCTAGGGCCACCTGCCGGGCTAAGAAACCACGATCTTAGTAGTTAATGTTTTTGTTATTTTATAACCTGTTTGAATCAACATAATTTTTTTTCGATAGTTGCAAATCACTAGTAAATTACAAACGTTTATGTAAATATTACCGTATTTTTATAATGAAAATTGTATTTATTTTTAATATGAATTCTGTTTATGCCAATTGGACTCGTGTTTACTACCTAAAATGTTATTACAAAGGCTTCACATCATTCCGACTACATTGAGAAGAAAAAAATATTAAATTTCATCCAAAAAACAGATAATCATTAGAACTACTTAGCAATTTATTTTTTATTTATAGCCATATTGTTTTAATCAGTTCAAAAGACTCAAACGTCAGTGTTTAGAGGTAGCCTAACATTCAAACAAACAAAGAAAAAAAATTGATTTTGATTTATTCAAATCTTTTGTCTATACATTTATCAAAAAACGAACAATATCCTTCTCCTTATCTAATAACATAACAACCAAAATCACGTAAAGAATTAAGTAATTAAGCACAATAAGGAAACTTTGGCTAAGCAAATAACCAAGGCTAGGAGCTTATTGTTTAATAATATACAATTATCAAAACAATGTTGTTGTTTTTTCATACCTGGACATAAATTACATCGTATTAGAGAATTAGCGTAACACACTGAACATTGATGAAAACATTAATTACAAATAATTTTCTTTTATCTCAATTATTGATTACGAATAAATTTTACATAAAATACGACTTTATGTAATGTGCATTTTCTTTGGAAAAACAAAAATAAATTAAAAAAAAAAAATTGTATTCATCATATAGTAAACAGCGTGGTAACTCAGTGGTAGAGCGTTGATTTGCTATGCTGAGGATCCCAGGTTCATGTCCGGCTGTGTCAAATAAATTATTTAATCAGTTGACAGAAATGTATGGACCATGTGGGATCTGGAGATCCTTCTTGGGCTATCTCAGCCTCTATAAAAAGGGAACTCTTAATTCGGAGAAAAACCTGGAGCGTGAAGTCACTTCCCTGCACAACGGTTGTCTTAGAAACAGAACAGTATCAACCATTTACTGAACCCAAGACCTTTCATGCTGTAGTGGTACATGTTATTAAGTAATATAGTAAAATTTTCTAAATAGTATTTACTAATGTAGTAATTCTTTGATCAAGATCGATCCTTAAGACTGTTTTATTCCCGGTGTGTAAATATTAACATAAAAATATGCTTTAAAGCGTCTTCGTAAACCCAGTTTCTATAGCGGACCAAATCGATAAATTTCGTCTTCAGTTGACTACTTGTTTCCAACTTGAAACAACTTGTTTTGAAGTATTTGGCAAACAAATATAGAATTTATGGCTGTCAGAGAAGTTCTGAACCACGGCTTCTTGATTTTCTGTGATATCCATACCGTGGTATATTGAAAAAAAGAGATTCAGGAAAAATAAATAAATTAATACAGATTTTACCACGTGTAAAACATTTTTAAAAATTCCTTCACTCATTAGCATATATTGCTAAATATAGTAATATTTTTTTTTAAACAATAACAATTATTAAAATCTAATAAATATGTGACTTTAAATGATAATATTAGAAACGAATAGGTGTCTACGCTATACCATCGTTAAAGTCTCTCGACGACCGACTGGTATCGAATTAACTTCGTAATCAGAAAAACATATAATCAAAATTGATTATTATGTATGATTGGAAATTCACCATTTGCAGATAAGAAAAAAAAATTTATAAGTCATAGTATTTTTGGTGTGGTCAAAATTAACGAATTAAATTCTGAAACATATGGGTAACTACCTGTAGAGCTATACCATAAAGAGATTGTTAGGAAAAACAAAATTAAATGGTTTGAGTGAAATTGAATAACAAAGAAATAGCATTAAATTAATACCTGGTTGTTAAATGTGTCCATGCACAACTATATTAATACAAAAAAGAAAAGGCGAGATTTTTTAATGCAAAATATATTTTGAAATTTACTTGGTGATGTGATTTAAATATCAATTATAAAAAATTAAACGATACAGAAGTATTTGAGAATTGGATTTTCCTTTTCTTTACATCTATACATATTAGTATCTTTATCTAATATCTAAAAACAAAGTACTCGGCCGCGTCTGTCTGTCGTTCGCGATAAACTCAAAAATTACTGTACGGATTTTCTTGTGGTTTTCACCTGTAGATAGGGCGATTCGTGAGGAAGGTTTATGTATATACTTTGTGTAAATAGGTTGGAATATAACGATAATTTTTGGAAGTGTTGGAAAAAGTCAAGCAGTCTGGGAGGTTTCATCGAAGACGCTGCCTAATCCCGTTGAGATATAACAAAACGATGAAAGGTGGAATATTCCTCTTTTATAGATCTACCAAAAAGTCCGGGATAGCATATACATATCTATCTTTTAAGGATAGCTTACTGCACCAAGTATATCTAAAAAATTAATATCTAATATCTAAAATTAATATATCTAAAAAATTGGTTAGTACAATGCGTTTATTGGAAAGCTATTTAGACGGATACTATATTAATCCTTATCAACTTAAATACTTTAGTTACTTTAAGAATTTCATGCTTATTATTATAATATTTTAAACCCTATAACTTTAGTGAGTACCTAAGGAGTTATCGCGAAAAATTAACGCACGTAAAAATAAATATACATAATCAAATACATTAAAATACTTCACGCAGTGTTGACATTATGTTACATTTAAATTTAATCCACATATTCGATGTATCAAATTGATGCGATCCAACGACAAACAAAACATCTAGGCTTTATATACTCTAGAGCGAAACCTATAATATATATCAAAATAAAAACCGAGTTTTTTCCCTCAGTTTGTTTGTCTTTTTAACTCACTCAATAACTTTGGTTCCACAAATTTTATAAATTATTTATGGATATTTTTATGATTTATTCAAAAGATACAATTAATTAAATAAGTGGTATTTTTATTAGTCATTTCATTGACTCATGCTATAAATATTCAATAAGGTCCTAATACGGGAAGTGCGATTTTCATTCACTAATAGGATTGATGTGTTAATGATACAAGTTTAAAAATGTAATTGAGCCTAATGTGATTTTCATTTTTAAATAAATTCTTTTTAATTGTCTTCAGATTTTATTTTAAATAAACTGTATTTTAAGGCTTAGATTTTTTAAAAATATCATTTTTATTTTTATTCCTGTATAGCACTATGACAGTTTAACTTTTAAACTAGGTCAAAATATTATAAACAATTATTGCTCGAAATTCCCGAGAAATTATCATTTAAAGGATTTATGATGATAATTAATGTGTTTTTGATCGAAATTCAACGAATCCACTTTTGAGATATTAAAAAAATAATTATCATGGTGTCATTTTGGGGAGGTAGGGTAAATAATTAGTACTCTCATAAATTGTCGCGGTCAATATTTTTAATCCATTCATCACGTATTTCTTCTGGTTTCGACCGTGATGTCAATTTTTTGGGCGACGTTTCGCTGGCCACACACCCTCAGGGATTAATCTGAGAAACGTCTTCGTTATTACATTAGTAATGTCTAAAATTGACAAAGTACTAAATATATAAAAGAACGTACATTAAGAGAAAGAACCAAATAAGATATACAACCTAAAACCCAGAGAGGCTATAAACAGACGCAAGAAAAACTTAAAAACTTTAATGATGACTTATTATAAACATAAAAAAGAATGATGAGGCGTGCCTGGACAGGTAGAAGTTTAGACTTGAAAAAACGGTGTGAAGTCTCAGATTAAGCCCTGTGGAAGCCATACTGCTAGGCCAGCGAAACGTCGCCAAATAATTGAATGGATTACAAATATTTAATGATAATAATGATTAGTAAGATCTATTCGACAAGGGAAATTAAAGATTCAAAAATAAAAATAAATATTTTTCAGATGGCGAATATTAATTCGTATATAAAACCCGTTTTATGGTACATTAACGTTTGATGGAAAACTTCTCAATTACAATTACAATTGCAATTTACACGTCCTTCAAGAATATCCAACAAAACAAAACCGTTGTATCGAAGGACGCTGCACCTCTAAAAAAATAACAATACAATCTTGACACTAACTTTCCTTAATCTTCGTTGGGGCTATTAAATATTCTAATAGCCCAGGGGAACGAAATTGCTTAAAAGATATTATTAAAATTCAACAATAGTTCCTCACTTCAAGGTATAATTCAAGATGGAAACAAAGTGAGGCTGAGTAATGTCCGTATCAATGCTGTTACACAATCCATTGAAATTAATACGTTGTAAGTCAATATGGATACAATTAAAATCGTACAAAGATTCAAATAAATAAAAAAGCTTAGCGAACCCGAAGGCTCGATGAAGATACGACCAATCTCTGCTTACAAACCTCTGTCCACGGAACAAACAAATCCTCTAACATCCAAACAAATCCTTCTGATCACTCTTAACGCAATCTTCCCACTTACTTCTCGGTCTACTCCTCAGACGTTTCCCAGTCGGCACAACGTTTATTAACTTATTACATTTCGTTCGTTACTCAGTTCAACAACTTTAAAAGCCCACCATAATCTTCGAGACGCTATCACTTGAATAAAATTAACCGTGTGCATGCTTCGCGATTCCGCGTTGTGTAATCTCCTAAATTCTCCTGTGGTCTCATCCTTTTTTGAACCGAATATTCTGCACAACATTTTATTTTCGAATACCTTAATCCGTTGTTCATCCCTCAGCGTTAGCGGCCACGTTTCACATCCGTAAAGAAGGTTTGGAAGGATGATGATTTTATAAATTCCGATTTTTAGATTTCGAGACAAAAGAACGCGAGCTTAGTTATGTTGATTCCGAATGATAGAAAGCGTTTCCTGCCAAAAGATTCAAATATAATTATTAATATTAACCTGAAAAAAGTTTTCGTTGTTATATTAGTAATGTCTAAAAATGTCGTACCCAGAAAATGAAGGAGTATCGGAAAAAGAAGATGGCTACAATTTTACCAAAGAGTAGGTACGAGCCCCGTGGCCCAAACGACAAAGAAGAAGAAGGAATGTCTAAAATTTACCAGATATTAAAAATAGAAAGAATATATTAGGAACGTGCATTATTAAAAAATTCCAAATAAGATGCACAACCTAAAAGCCAGAGTGGTTATGATAAGTAGATGAAAGAAGACTTCGAAAAACTTGGAATTACTGAAGAGACGACTTGAAAACTTAAGGATTTTTGTGGAAAGAGAACGAAGCATGGCTATGGGGAAGGGGGGTGGACGTAAGTGAGAAGAAGGCAACATTGGAGGAGAAGAAAGAATGAGAGAAAACATGATATCTGCGTGGGCTTTAGTAGGCCTTTTCGCAAAAAAATAAAATTAAAATAAGGAGAATGGGGTATAATCTCAAATGCAGAATAACAACAATAGGTTAGAACCAATAATGGATACCAAGATGAAGAAGAGAATATAATTTTTTGGCAAACTCTTGAGAACACATCAAGATAAACTAATATGAATAGTTTACAATAAACTCTGGAAACAAAAACAACAACTAAATAAATAAAAGAAGATATGAATGAATTCCAAATAACTATAAAGCTGGTCCATTGCTAAATTATAATTTTTTTCCAAATATTTTTAGATTAGAATTTCCAATTTTCGTAGATTAAAAATTACAGTTTCCTTCCAGATACAGGCACTTTTAGACGTATACTAAATAATTCGAATTAATGCCAAGGTCTTGCTTTTTTTTTATGATTCAGGCCACTTTCTATTGCAAAATTGCTTTTGAGAATCACGACCCCTTTTAAAAAAAAATCGTTCAGGACTGAGATTTAATGATTTAAATTTAAATTTATTAGCATATAAAAGTAACAATAAAATTAACACGTAACTGTAAAATTATATGAACTTAAAGGACTGATTTAGAAAAAAGATCATTACAACTAAGTAATTGAATAGATTAAGAATAAATATTTTAATAGATCACAACATATTTATTTTACGGTTTATTAAGGTAAAAAAATATAACAGATTATACTTTCGTACAAATCATTGTTTAACAGGAAAAGAGCATAAATTACACAAGTTGAAGTTTAAAAAAATTCTATGCTTCTCTTATTCAACCTTTAATATTCATTAACATTAATTTAATTATTTTTATTCAAATATACACACTGGACATATTTTTGCATTCATTAAACATTTTTTAAAATTATTATTTTATAATGATGATTATTTTTACAACCATATTTATACTACTAACCATAGTAGATTATTTTTATTGTTGTTAATAAAACAGAGGAGGAAAATCCTTAGGTCCAAAAAAAAAACAATTGTAATCACAGGATGTAACTGATTTACTTCACTATTATAAATAAAATTGTTTTAATTTTTTATCAGTATTTTTAAACATACATACACATACATAATGTTTTCCCCTAAAAAATCTGTGATTTTTCGTCTCTAAACTAACATTTTAAAGCTACCTTGAACATGATAAAAAGAAAGCTTAGGAACAGGGTGTGACCTGAGAATTATATTTAAATAATTTTTTTTTTTTAATTACGAAACGCAAGACAGGGTGATCGAAAAAACATTCCGAAATACATACTTTTTTCTATATGGAAAAAAATATTTTTATGTAAAAATGCCTATATAGTATGAGGCGTTGAGGATCAAAAGAGGATAACTCCAAAAATTAAAAAATTGACATTTTTTTCTAGTTTAGTCAAGAAATTTTGTCCTACTCGACACTTTGGAACCTTATTTCTCATGATTGTATTCCGGTTTTGAACCTGAAGTTTTGGGAGCATAAAGCATTACTTGACTAAACGAGGGGAAAAGTTTTTGAGAGATCCTAAACGCTTCATATTTATTTATATACTTTATATGAAAATATTTATATTATATAAATCAAAAATAAAACATAATATAAAATATATATGGCATAATAATATATATTTTTTAATTTATTGCGCCTTTAATAATCAAGTCTTATTGGAACACTTTAATCAATTTCTTTCATGTCTTCTAATGTATAAAACAGTATATATATATATATATATATATATATATATATTTCTCAATGTTAATATTAACACTATATTAATGCGTATAAATTGCGGAGCGTCGGAATATCGCCTATTGCGCAGTTTGATTTTAGGTATCGATCTGTGTAGGTATCGATTAGGACGTGTCGTTGCATTAATTAATAAGGTACTTTTTTTTCAAAAATCCTTTCGCACTTGATGCAAAATATGTGAAAATTAGATCAGCACTGAAAGGATTAATGTAATAAAAATATGACAAAATCGTTAATTAAAAAAAAAATCGAACAAGATCTGTTTCGTATGGTCTACGGCAGCTTCGTTGCTTGGAATATTTATCTGCAACGTGCGATAGAAGTTCATATTGTGTCTTCTTAGAGCCGCTATTTAGAACATTTAACGTACTTGAAACTATTCTCGATCGCATAGTTACAACAACTAAGCTAGTAAGTTAATATAGATTATTAGGATTGATGCAAGATGTGTTGGGCAACGATTGAGAACAAGTTTTGTTCAACATTCACGATCTCTATTTTCTAATCAGGGCTGTTTCTTAGCATGGTAACATGTGTCGGATTTGCAAAGGTTCGAATTTTTGTAGCTTAAGTACTTTATTGTCACTTTTTAAAATCAATTTTTGAAATTCGGAGTAAGAATATCCTTGATCCTGAACGCCTTATATTTACCTAGTTACTTTCATATGTTTTTATTAAATAAACACACTCACGGTTTAAAACCTAGCCATATCGCCATTTTCAAGAAGTATGAAAACTATCTCAAACACGATTACGTAAATGATCAATCACGAATTTATAAATTAGTTGGATGGACTCTAGAGCTGTCCAATTCTTGATAGTTATCTCTTTAAGATATTAAAGCACACATCCTTACGACGACTGACTATCGATAGAATACAAACAGATACAAACTATCTCTTGTTTGCTAGGATAGTGTACACAAAGCAATCTCCCAGAAAACCGCTCCTTAGTGACATAGTCTGTGTTAGTAAGTCAAGTCGCCCCTGACCTAGAGCCATCTTGCACAATCCACTTTGAAGTTCAACGTGTTTCGGATCCAGATCTTGTCCCCATTAGAAAATATTGATTTAAAGAATCGCATCATATATATATATATATATATATATATATATATATATATATATATATATATATATACACACGCACATACACGCTTATTTAATAAGTTTAAATGCTTATAATCATAACACAAACGATTAATATGCTACTGTATATTTTTTCTTATGTTGGCACTTAAAGTGTCAAGAACTTTGGCCGTTGATATGATCATCTGACACACATTCATTTTTTCTGGTTGTGACACATTCGGCAGTGTCCATTCTATTGATTGGCTAGAGTTCGAGAAATCTAAAAAATCATGCTAGATCTATGAATAATGGATTTTAAGTAATCCATGATTTTAAGGTGCAGCAGACAACATATCCTGGACAACCACGATGATTTTTCCCGTTTACGTAAGATTATAATTATCATTCATGCTTATGCGATTAGATTATAGTAGATTCCAGTAAACTGACGGACCATGAAACCGTATATGAATACACTAGGGGTTTTGAGAATAATTATAATAAGGCTTAGCAAACCCTAAGGCTCGATGCCGATACCACCAACCTCCGCTAACCGGAGACCACCGTCCGCGGACCACTACCAAAACCCAATTCCGCTAGATCACTCTTAACGAAATCCTCCCACCTACGTCTCGGCCTAATCCTCATACTCTTCCCAGTCGGCACAGCGTTTTTAAGAATACGTTCGATACTAAGCCCAGCAAATTTAAAGTCCACCTAAATCTTCGTGACACTGTCACTTGAATAATATTAACCGGGTGCATGCTTCGCGATTCCCTGTTGAGTAATCTCCTAAATTCTCCAGTGATCTCATCCTTCTTTGGACCGAATATTCAGGCGCAACACCTTATTTTTGAATACCTTAACACGTTGTTCATCCCTCAGCGTTAGCACCCACGTATCACATTCGTAAAGAGGAGTTGGAAGAATGATGATTATAGAAATTCTGATTTTTAGATTTCGGGACAAAAGTCGAAAGCTAATATCGATACCGATTTATAACAAGCATTCCTCGCCTTTAATCGCGCCTTTATTTCTTCTCGAATTTCGTTTTTTTTTGTTACTGTAGACCCTATTCCTTCCTACAACAATATCCCCGAAATCTCCCCCTTCTACTCAAGCTTATTCGAAACTTTTTCCAGCCCTGTTTCCTTAGCTGTTCCTTACCTATTTCCGGTTTTAAACTAATTAATAATCACCCATTCACGTACGAACAATGATATGTATATTTACTTAAATTAGTAATAACCAATCGCACCAATAAGCGGTTTTAAAAATAAATAACCAGTTTTTACACACATTTTAAAAAATATATTGTTTTTAACTGCTTAGTTTCTTTATAATAACAAGGGGTTCCCCCTGTTCGACTAGTTTTGGACCAACTCCAATGGCTCTGTATTTTTTTTCTCAAAACACGTTCTCGCATTCTACATCACCCATATTCGATCTTTTATGACCAATTTTTATCGTATATTATCATACATATTTATTATATGTCGGAAACTAATTTTCAAAAAATAGAGGGAGATTATTACGCTTGACAAACGCCAGTCTACAATCTTCTACCAACAGATTTGGAATTTATTGAGAGATAGAATATGTTCATACAAAAAGAATAATCAGAAAATGGAAAAAAATAAATAAACTAAAGTACGATAAACATAAACAAATAGAAGCAACATTTAGGGCATATACTTGCTATAACTTAAAATATATTTAACTTTGATTTTTTTTTAGTGTTTTTATTTAATTTAACAATATTTTCTGTCAATGTACAATATTTAACATTTTTTAATATAATAATAATTGATTTTTATAAAGCCCATTTTCCCTTAATTATCAATGAGATAAACAATTATGACTACAATACAATTGTCTTAGATGCCTCTTCTAATTTTTTTTTGCATAATTTATTCGACGCAATAACAATAAAAATTATGCAGCTTTTTAGTCATAGAGGACTATAATTTGTGCAAATCCCATTAGACATGGGACAAGTCCACTATTATCCAACTGATACATACCACTTATGGATTCGGCAGACCTGAGAACATTGCGGTAACATTTATTTTTTATTGCTGTAATCTTCTTTTGCAGAAAACATTGCTATAAAATTAATTGCTTATCTCCAAGGTAGTTACTAGGAGCTAATCGCTTAATTACTGTTTTCAATAGAAGCTAATAGCTCAAGAGTTCAACCGCTAAACGACATTGTTCTCTAGTTTAATGAAAATGAAGGGAAACAAAGAATATCAGAGCAGTAGGACACATAGCTACTGAGCTCTGAGAGTCGAGTTCTAGACCGGCAGTAGCAGTTAAATTATTTATTCTGTTGACGGCGGTGAATCAACATTACGAGATCTAAAGACTGTCCTGTAGATTGGGAGAAAAACCGAACGTATTAGAGTTGTCTCAGTTAAATCGTCTCTCTGAACAACCGTTGGGTACCTATTATCAGTTCCTATTATGAATTTATCAAATATTATAAATGAATTCCACATCGGACAAGTTTTATTAGTTATAAAATCTCACATTTTCTCGAATTTTTGACTAATTGATAGTAATATTTTTTTTTGTAATTATTCGTATTAATACAGGTATTGCCAAAGATACATGGGACAGAGTGGTAGAGCACTGGGTTGCCATGCCGAAGGTCCTGGGTTCAAATCCCGCTGTGGCAAGACTTTTATTTAATCTTCTAACAGCCGGAGGTAGATCATATGGGATCTAGGACCATCCTGGGGCTCACCTAGCCTCTATAAAGTCAGTACCCAAAACAAGGGGGGGGAATCTGGCGGTTGAGCGTGATATAGGACGAATCACTTCCCTGCACAACCATTGTCCAAGAAATAGTACGGTCTCTAGCATGTACTGCACCTCGAACCTTTCATGTTTTTTTTTGTTTTGCCTAAGATAAATTACCTAAATTAATATTTCCGTTATAAATTCATACATTTTTTTACAACCTAGTGGCTTATAATGTGGAAATTTAGATAGGTTTTCTTTGGTATTCATTAAAAAAAATAAAAATCAGTCTAATAATCTTAAAGGATATCCAAGGACAGGCCTTTTTTTCTCCTGTTAAATTCTTGATATACCTAGAAATATAAAATCTCTAAACTTCTTTGTTAGTTAGTTTTTCATAAAAAAATAGCTTATTTATAAAGATAATTACAAGATAATGTTATAATGAATTAAAATGTTAATTTGTGGTGTTAATAAGTAAGAGCTTGTTAAGGTGACGATTCTTTTATTATTAGAATATATTTAATATTGTAAAACTAGTAAGATATGTCAGAGTAACAGTCCTTAGGAATTATACTTTTTCTCAATGTAAGATTTTTTTTTAAAGATTAGAAATTAATGGATGCGGTATATAGGTATTCTGATTATTCGAAAAATAATTTTTAAATATTTGGCACTTATAAAAAATTTCGACATGTTGACCTTAACGATATTATTTGCATGTTCCTATGAAGTTTATTTGATTACAAAGATAAAGTAATTTTTTTTAAATTTATTAATACAAATTAATACCTAAAGGTGGATGAACTATAGGCGACGCTCTTTTCAGAAACCTTGGTCTATAATCTTAAACTCAATATCCAGTCAATAGTAGAAAATACCGTTAAATGACATTTAAGTAACCAATTATAGACTAATTAGTCTCTTCACCGTAATTCTAAACAAAATATTGTAAATAATAACTATTTAGAACAGAGGAAATTATTTTCAAAATAAAACAATAATATTCAACAATAGTTGAGGAGTTTGGCTTCAAAAATCGGCACATCTATTTTTTCCAAACTTTTTTTTTTAATAAGGTTTTAATGCCAGAAGTGATGCATTAGATATGCTTGTTTCAAAACTGTCTAGATCCTTCAAAAAGCAATCCCAAAAGGTTCTATTTCTAAGAAAAAGTGTCCACATTCACATCCATTACATTAAATGAAAATTTTTGCTGTGTGAAAAATCAAAACTATGCATATTTATTGTCTAATTATATTGATTAAAGCGATTTGTTTTTAAAAATGTCTTTTATATATATTTATTTATTTTTTATCAACCATAAACTAACGAGATATCGATATTTTCTGATCAAAGTCGGGCATATCCAATTTTTTTTTTTTTTAAATTAAATGAGAAGATTATAAAAATCTATATTAATCATTGTTTGAAGTGAATTGTTAGCAAAACAATTTGTTAAATTGATTATTTTAAAAATGGATTTAACCAGTTTTGAAACCAAACCCCTCAATTACTACAGCAATTATTTGTAATAAAGGCAGTAAAATTAGAACAAAGCTCAAGGGAAGTAAAAATATGGACGTTCAATGACCCGCAAGAGTTCGTTTTTGGGGAGGTAGATGTCTAGTCTTCGCTTACCACAACAGAGAAAGCGATTGAATAACAGTAGGACTGAACGATATTAGGATGCAGGGCATATGACCAATCCCAACACTAACATATCATATCGTTTTAAGGTGAAGCAAACATAATAAGGGTGGTAATTTGTATGGTAATCCGTTACAGTCCTGTGAATTTTCAAGGGAATAAATTAAATGGATAGATTTATATTTTATTTTAATGAGTTTCCTACGTGGTTATTAAAAAAGATAGCCCACTAAAAGTGTTGGCAGTGTTCATTCTCAGACGATATAAGATAAGCGATAAATTGTAAGGAATATATTGCGGCGATTTATTGGTAGGAATGTTCAATGACCTGGGCGATAAATATTTGGTGGGTTGAATTTCACTGCAAGCTCGAAATATCGGAGGGTACAAATCGCCGAGGAGACCGACAAGTAATACTTCTGCAGATATGTCACTTGCAATTTGTTATGCACGAACGTTTTTTTATCGTCTCTCTTTGGATTTCAACTGTCTGTTCATGTTACTCTTTTGGCTCTCGAGTTTCAGTCATTTGTTTCAACTTCTTTTTGGAGAGGTTTCGAGACTATATTGGTCTCATAATCAACTCAAAGTGATGAAGATGGATTTTAATACATTAATCAGTCAAATACATCTTAAAGTATGTAAATGTAAAATCAAATATTGTACGTAATGTAAGTAAATATATATATATATATACACATAAAACTTAACCTGGACTACTACTACAACCTATGGTCTCAGGTTCAGTGCTAAATAGAGACTGTACTGATTCCTGGACTAAATACTGCAAGTTATAACTCTTAGCCTTAATAAAACTAATGGTGAGATCTCTGGATTGCCGTTACTAATTAGTTACGCTTACGAGGGTATCACCTAACCGTCAAAACCATAAAACATGGTATGATTCAATCATTATTACAGTCCCATTAAATCTTAAGAAGGGGAAATGGTAATTATATACCATTAAATAAGCCAATGACATTTTATTACACAAAACTTGAGGGTCAGCTGTGGGATAGTGGCTAACATAACTTTCTGTGCCCAATACAGCAGTACGGCAGATGGGCTTAGGATTTTTTTAAAGGAGCAAAACATCCTTGGATATGCCATCCTTTTGAGGGGATGTAAAATGGCAGTCTCGTGCCTTAGTGGAGTCAGGTACTCTTTATACATGGATAGGCAAAATTCAGGACTCACATAGCAGCGTCGTCAGATTGTCTATAGTAGGATGAAGCAACGTTAACTAAATAAACAAACAAACAAACCTAGGATTTGAACAACCCAAAAGTAATAAGCCAAAATAGTGCCAATTCTGTCGATGAAATGCGCATAACATTGGAAGAGGCTTCAGGAAAGAAACAGAAAAATAGTTTTATTCTGGGAACAGGTCCCTTAAGATTAACGGATGTGTACAAAATTTAAAAATACATTATAATGATAAAATATTTATTTAATAACATAAAAATAAATATTAACTAAAAGATATGTTCTGTTACATAATAAAAAAAAAATAGCATACAAATCTAAAATAACAAGAATAAATCTGAGAGAAAAAACATTAATAAAAGCACCTAACAATATAAAAAAAATATCGTTATGAGTGAAGAATATTTGCCACTTCTGATGAATATGAGCTATTTATTATTAATGAGAAATTATTATCGAATTTCGGAAAAAAATATTACTTTCTTATTACATAGCAGCGGAGTGGCTCAGCGGTAGAGCACTGAGTTGTCATGCCGAAAATCCTGGTTCAAATCCCGCTGCTGGCAAGACTTTTATTCAGTCAGTTAGCAGCCGGAGATTGATCATAAAGGATCTAAGACCTTCTGAGACTTTCAATGGCTTACTCAGTAACATCTGCACATTCAGGTTTTTCAGAACTCCTGAGCGTTAAGCTACAGCGGCTTTGAGGACATCGTGCTTGCGCATGATCTCTTGGCCAAAAAGTAGGAAATAAAAACGATCGCGTGTGATAATATAATCCCGTCGAGACTGCATGAAATTCTATACGGCCGCAACAGAGAAAAAAGAGGTATAATGAAAAGAATAATGAATAATGGGAGGCGATGAAGGAGATAGAAAAGGGAAAGCGGGCCATCAGCTGATTCTTGGTTAACTTTTCCGGTGGACGGAACTGGCATAGGCAATGCCTTCTAACTGTCGCATGGCATAACCGATCGTGAGTTGTATTCTCATCTTCCCCAGTCCGTCGTGTTTCTTTTAGTGTTGTTCTGGCATATTATCTCTTGGAAGGAGAAAAAAAAAGAAGACTTTCAGCATCGTTTCTCCTGATGACTCGAAGGACACAGAAGAGGGAGTACCAATGGTCAAACTTTTTTTAAGAGAAAACTTCTGTAGCCACGTTTGGCGACTTTTCATAGGGGATAAACTTGTAGCAACATGCACAAAACTGGCGACACCTAGCGGTCAGTGAACGAGTTTTACAATTTGCGTTAATCATCTTTAGTTGAAAGGTTAGAATCCCATTGATTTAAGAATAAGTATATTTAACTAAAAAGTCGTTTTATAGTTGTTCAATCCATACTAATAACTTAAAACATCAATGGCTTGTTGTACTTTTCGTTTCCTCTTGAAGTTTTTATATGCCAAAGTTAAATGCTTTGTTTTATAAAATGATTGAAGGTATAAATGGTCTAACGATGATTATAATAGATATGAAAATTAATTCGATGTAAATATAAATACATTGTAAATATACTATAACTATGTAATAATGATTATATCAATCAAATTATTGATATTTTGTATCGAGCTTGTACAGCTCAACAAATGATTTGATTAGTAAATAAACTGCTTGAAAATGTACATAATTGTTGTTCGGAGTGTCTGTTTATGTGAAAACCAGACCAATTTTAATAATTAAAATTTGTGAATTTGATATTTAACTAATACATACTATGTTCAATTTAGTGATTCAAAATAGAACGCAGTTATTCCAAAGTCTCGAGTTTCACTTCTGTCGGGAGTCCTCATGATTGCCTATTTATTTATTAATGTTTTTTATTGAATGTATTTAAACAATTTGTAACAAGCGCGTTATTGCTCATTAAGCTAATAAACAGATCGAGGCCGGTTTTCAGGGGAATCCTTAAAGCTCTGAGGACGCATCTGTAACCAATTCTTAGGTCTTATGCCCTATGTCAAGAAAAAGAGAACTTGCAAATAGTGAAGCTAACCTGGGGCACATATTCCAGAAATCCAGCTACCAATTTCTGAAGCTGTTATTGGAGTGGAAGGTCAAAGGGAAAAGAGGTATCGTGAGAAAGAAATACTTGTTGCTCAAGAACCTAAGAGATTGTGAAAATCTCGACGCAAATACACTGTAAAGAGCAGCGTAAGATCGAAACGAGTAAGCCGGAGCCGTATCCAAACTAAGTGAATATGAACCGGAGGACCTTAAGAAGATGAATAAGCTAATGAAGGATGCGCAGTGAAGCCGTTACATGCATGAGGGCCTACTGACGTTTTACAAAATATTTTTAATTTAAAATGCACTTCACAAACTAATGAAGTTGTCACTTATAGGTTTCTCAATCAGCAAATATATTTATTTCGTTTTGATACTTTTGACACCCCGATTATATAAAATAATTTGAAATTCGGCCTAGCAGTTTGTTTTTAATACAGGAAAATTACATAAATTTGGATATGTATTATATTAACACGTTTTGCACACTCCAACATAGTCTCCAGTTGAATTTTTTGAACTGACTAAAGTAAACTTTTTGTTTTCAATTTTGATCTTTTCTTTACGTATTACGAAGAAAATGTGACCTCTGCAGCACAGATTTGTTTTCAACAGAGGAGAAGATTGAATTTCTTTAAGTCAATTTATTGTACCTAATATTAGTCTGCCCAATATATAGTATACAATTATTCTGAATAACGTAATTGGGTAAATTATAAATAATTTCACATAAATTTATCAAGTAAATAACGTACACCTTACACATAATTTTAAGTTTGGTTTCCAAGAATATTAATATAATTACCTTATTTTTAGCTCGACAGGAATACTGAATATAATAGTTATAATAAAATAAAATAAGTTAGGATAAAATTTTATATTATGGTACATTGTTAATGAATTTTAGTTTCCATTAAGCAATTATTTATTGAAAGCGGGTTAGTTTAGTGTATAGAGAGCCGAGTTATTATCCTGAGGTTCCTGGTTTCAAATCCAGTTGTGTCAGATAATTGATAAAATATGTTAACAGACATGAATGGACCATGTAGGATCCACAGACCTTCCTGGGCCTCACTCAACCTCTAAAAAGTAGGTACTCCTGATTGTGGGAAAAACCTGGAAAGTGTGATCCTGTACAAATCCACATTTCCAGGTTGTAAAACTTTTTTTTTTCAAGTTAAATGATATGTGGGCAGGTAAGTCGAAAATAGGAAGTTATATTTGAGAAGACCTTTGACCATTTAATTAATAATTGTCCTTAATTAGGACTATTTAAGAACCCGGTTGGTAAATGATTTGATTGAAAGACTGTGACCTATAAACTAACTAATTCTAATCTCATAACATTACAACAACTCGGTGTCGGGCACTAGATAAAAATCCCTGTCATAATTATACCTGGATGGACAATATTTTGGACTCCCGCAGTAGCATCGTCTGGATAAGCTAGAATAGCATGAATTCACAAGAAACAGCAAACTAAGCTATAATAGCATCAATTGGCAAGAAACAACAAGTAATATGTAAAGGCACAGGGTTCTAGTATTTCCCCAATCCTTTTCAACTGTTGCATTAATGGCCTTCCCAAATCAATCCACCACTGTTCCCACCATCTATACGCCGACGACTCCCAAATCTATTTCTCCTTTCCTCCCTCTGAGATAAAAGCTTAATTTGCTAATATTCAGCGTGAGCTAGATAGGATGAGTGCCTGGGCTAACCTGAATAAACTGATGTTAAATAATTCTAATAATGTAGCCGTTGGGCCAGATGTATTTTTATTAATTTCTGTACACTCCTGGTATTCTTAAGGGTCCCAGAGTAAAATTATTTTTCTATTTTATTCTATTCTATTCTAAAATTAATTAAATTTAAAAAAAATGATAAAAATACTGATATTTAATGTATTATAATTATCATTGTTTTTATCATTCTTAAATGATATTTATACTAGACATTCTTTTTTCGTTACACCTAAATAACGAAAAAAGAATGTCTAACACAATAAATGAGAAGGTTACTAATAAATAAGCTGTGTGAGAGATCGATACCCCTGACATTTTTAATATTGTTCTTAATAATGACAATAACCAATCTGAAATGATAAAGTTTCACCTTGTCACCTAATTTTCCGAGTATCACGACTTTGCTGTAATGGACATGAATTAAGGGTTTCAATTGAAAAAAAAAAACTCGATGAGTCCGGAAATGTTTTCTGATTCGATCTGGTGATTTTATAAGGAAATCGAACAAGATACATAGAAAGGGATCATTTTGACGAGGACCTCCAGGAAGATAAACATTGTTAGGAATGCACGTGCTGTAACTACTGAAGGGCATTCCAAGATTGCTTTAGACGCTTGAAGGCTAGAGTATGCAGATCAAGGGTATGGTGCGTAATAAACCAATCAAATCCGTTTATTGAGTTTACCTGGAAAAACTTTCCGATTATAAAAAAAATCAGGAAAAATATAAAAATTGCTCTATGAAATAATATTGGATCAAGGGAGAGAAAAAACCCTGTAGCACACAACAAATGAATGGTCATGGGTTAAGTACGAGGTAGAGACAGTGCCGTTTTTAGGTATACGGTTTAGTAGGGAGGTGATCAAGCTCAACCGCCAGTTTTTTCCTATATATATCACCAAGTTACATCCCCTAATCAAGGATACCCAATTTATAGAGGCTGTGTGAGCCCCAGGGTCTCCAGATTCTACGAGCTCTATCCCTGGCTCTTAACAGATTAAATAAATTATCGACCACAGCCTGGATTTGAACCCTGAACTCAAGCGCTCTGCCACTGAGCTACCCCGCTCCCAGAGAGAGAAAATAATTTAATTTAATTGGTGTATTGAATTACATGCGCTAATTAATTATTACTAGATTTATAACTATAAGATGCTTCTAAGCATAACTTTGAGGGAGCACCATAGTATGTAGTGTGCTGTGCTTCAAGCATCGGGTGCAAACCTAGAAACCTATTGAAGATAAATTATTTAATTCGTTAACAGATAAAGATGGGCCCTTTTGGATCTGCTGACCCTACTGGGGTTCAACCAAGCTATATTGAATAATAATAACGATCTTTATATGTACTGGGACAACTTCACCTAAAAAATAAATACAATAGACAATAAGTGTCTCAAACGGAGTCTTATAGATAATTTACAAAAACATTACTAACAGTAATAATGAAAATAATAACACCTCTAAGGAAAAACATCACCTATTGGTTAACAAAACTAGTGAGTAAATATTTACAAATATAATAATTCAGGAAGAAAATTAAATAAATATATTTACAATATTTTGTATATTGGATTGCTTAAAGATGGTTAAAGAGGCGAAACTTAAAATTGGAGTATGTAGATACTCTAAATTGGATGAAAAATCTGGTGGTTGAGCGTGATTTGAACAAATTACCTTTCTGCACAAACGTTGTCTTCAAAAAAGTTTCTATCATGTACTGAACTCAAGTCAACTGAATGCGAAAATACTCGGTTGAGTTTCATTGATGCATCAAGCACAACCTCGATTGTCATTTTAATTATTAAGAAATTCTGAAGAGTTTAGTGAATAACTATAATTACCTTCTATATTATATTTTCTAAAATTGATAAAAACCACAAAATATGCTATCCATACTACGGTTTTTATTGTTGAGATTTTCCATAATTAATAAAAAAATATTCAGGTGTCGCATTTAAAAATATATAAAATTCAATCAAGATGTAGAATCAAGATGTAGTATACAGTATCTATCAAGATGTAGTATACAGTGTAGTATGTAGTATACAGTATCTCATGGCCATTTAATATAATGTACTGACATCACGAGAGATAAATGTGGGGAGACTTGAACGATTCAAAATTTTATCGATATGACATTCATTACAGGCCATTATGGGTCATAACAGGTATCAATCAAAATCAATTTATTCAACGATGTCATAACAATATTTGGCATGATTGTGCAACCATCCATTGTCTCGGTACAAATCTTTACGACAGAAAGATACAAATGGTACGTCACAGAGACTCCTGTTTATATAAACATAAATGCAGCATATAATCAGACCTTGGTTGCGAAAGACGATCTGAATTTCTTCATGAGAAATTTTAAGTATATCTAACATGGTAGTAATATACTAGAGTTGTAGGAAGGGAGCTGAGTCGCTCAATGGTAGGAGAAAATCCTGGTCCGAATCCCGCTGCTGGCACGACTTTTATTTAATATATTAGCAGCCGGAGATGGATCATATGGGATCTAGGGCCCTCCTGGGGCTCACCCAGCCTCTATAAAGTGGGTACCCAAAATAAGGAGGGAAAATCTGGCGGTTGAGCGTGATCTATCCCTGCACAACCGTTGTACATGTAACAGTGCAATCTCTACCATGTACTGAGCCCCATACCCCTGCACGGGTTGTAGTGGTACATTTTTTTTTTTTTAATAAAGTAGTATATCTAGCGGATATTATTGGGTTTAATACGGAAAAATAGCAGAATAGAAAGTAATACAAAAACAACATAGAATCATAAGACCATAAAAAAAAAACATGAAAGAATTACTTAAATAGTCATCAGTCTGTATCTCATAATATGAAAGCAAAAAGGAGTTTTATCATGTTATGGATGTAGAGGTGTAGATCACGGTAATGATCATATAGCTGTACATAAGTGGGGTATAGAGCTGAGTCGCTATACTCAAGACTCCAAGTTTCAGATCCGGGTGTGGCAGATAAATTATTTAATATATTAATAGCCTTTACTGGAGCGGAGTGGATCACTGGCAAAGCGCTGAGTTGGCATGCTGTAGGGTTGGGCGATAGTCAATAATTACTATCGATGGTAATTACTCTCAAGTTTCGAAACTCTCGGAATTATGCTGACCTGTCTCTGTCCAGCGTCGAGTTCTTTTGAAATTGAACTTGGAATTCCTAGAGGGGTTGTTTGAAGAATTCCCTTATCAGATAAGATAAAAAAAAAAATTAATAACTATAATGAACACAATTGATTGATAAATTACTGTAAATATTCCTCACTCATAATGATATTATTTTTATATTAATAGATGTTCTTATCTACTTATTTATTTTTCCATTAGCCAATTTCTTTTTATTGTAAATTTGTATGTAATTTTTTTTTATTACTCTATCAGAACATACCTTTTAGTTCATATTTATTTTCATGTTATTATGTAAATATAATATTATTCTAATAATGTAGCCATTTGGCCAGATATATATTTATTTAATTTTGTTCATCTCTGTTATTCTTAAGGGACCTGGTCCCAGAATATTTTTTTCTTTTACATTTTATTCTATTCTATTCTAAAATTAATAAAATATAAAAAAATTAATGGTAATAATAGCAATTTCTATTAAGAGTTTCAAAATATTATTAGTCAAGGTATCAAAAATTCCCTTATCAGATAAGATGAAAATAATTCATTATAATTAGAAATGTAAGAGGAAACGTATTTAGCACCGAAAATTAAAAGAAAAACAGTTAAAAATAACAGAAATTGTGAATAATTATTCTTTTAATATAACCAGAAAGTGAAAACAGGATTATTTTATATTAGTCCGTTAACCCTCGGAGATATAATCGCTTTTCTTTAGTGAAACAAGGGATATCCTTCGCCTGTTGCAAGAACCAGTCCGTATCTAATTGTCTTATTTCTTATATACAAAATTATTCAAGAAATGTGTTAATACAGTAATGACAGTATATGTATATGTATACAGCTTTGTAAAAACATAAAACTCAAAAACAGGCTATTAGTAAAATATATTTAATCACTCATTGTAATGTTTGAAACTAGTACTAGCTTAAAAAAGATGTTAACAAATAAATCGTACGTACAAATTGATGACGCATTGTTTGCAAAGTATTGACTGAATCTCAAGAACACAAATATAACACATTTATAGATGTGAATATATGTACGATTTCTTTGATCTTTTACGAAAATATTAAGATATATATTTTTTTGTTTTACGAGTAGCTTTTTATGCAATTAGATCATCTATCTTGCGTTCAATAATGACCATCTGGAATTTTAAGGCGTTCACAATCTTCTAATAATAAAAAAATAAATCTTAAAAAATATAAAAATCTGTACAACTTGAACCTATGAATTATTTAAGTTCAGTACATGGTTGAAACTGTACTGTTTTTTCGACAATGGCTTAGCAGGGGTGATTTGTCCGGGCACGCTCAACAACCAGGTTTTTCTGCTAATTATGGATGCCTACTTTATAGAGGCCGAGTGAGCCCAATGAGGGTCCTCAGATCCAATAGGGTCCAACCATGAATATTAACAGTTTAAACAATTTATCTGCCACAGCCAGATTTGAACACGGAACATGCGGCATAGCGACTCAGCGCTCTACCTACTGAGCTACCCCGCTCTGATCTTTTAAAATAAAAAAAAAGTAAACTACAATGCAAAAAACGTGTCCATGCGATCGTACACGAAATATAAGTGCTTATTCACATAATGTCCGATTTTGAATTTTTTTTTACTTACGCATCCATTTATGAAACATATCGTTAGGAAAATCATAAAAAATAGGAAATTGTTTTAACAAACATATATCTTTTAATATTCCTTTAGTTAAAATAATCTATTTTATTATAAACTCCGTATGTGTGAACAGGTTAGCTAAAAAAATAACTTAAATTTAGTTTATTTGTTTGAACTGAAACAAATAATAGCTATATCTTTATACCTGAGATATTAAGAAAATCGTTTCGCTAAAATGAACTTCAGGAAAGTTAATTTTATATAACTGATAGAACAAATGTAAAGTTTTATATATTTTCTCCAAACCAATCTAAAGCTTGTAAACAAACTTCCCTAAATTCTTCTTCTTAAACCTCTTTAATATCGCTTACTGCAAGTAGGCCACTGTTTCTACTTTTGAGATTTTCCTTTTTAAAAATTTCATCGTATACCAGAGTCAGGAAGCATAGTTTAATGAGAATACGTTAGTGGAAAAATTCCAACTAAAAACCTTAAGTCTCTAAACAAAAACAGGAAATGGTAAATCCCTGTCCGATATTTCGCCTATTCAGGCATTCTCAGGGCAGAAAGAGAATAACAGCAAAGCAAAACATGAACAATGCACCCAAAAAACACACATCCCACCACCTCCAAGGCTCAAATGGAACTACTGAATCATAGGGAAGGTTACTAGATTCCTAGTTACTATTATCTATTCAACCTGCGCTCTCCCGCTGTGCCCCCCGGCATTAACTATTTAATGTCTCTGTTTACCTTACCCTTTTTCAATATATTCAATATATAGTTTAATGAGGACTAATACTTCTGTATTTTGTTTACAGCAGATAGGGAACTATTTCAGGACCAGATTAGGGATGGGCAAGGTTGTATCAATCTGATACTAAAAGGTAGTTGATACAGGTATCAGATACAGTCGAAATGTACCTGATACTTTTGTATCAATTGATACAAGTATCAGATACGGTCAGATTGATACAACCTTACCCATCCCTAGTTAGAAGCATCAGCTATTCAGTATTCACGAATATATTCACTACCTCATGCTACCTTTTGCTATTTATTACTATAACATACGAATTAAAACTGGCATATTATTTTTTTGTGTCTACTTTGCGAATCAAATTGTGGGATTTAATTAACATAGAACATAGTTCTTAAACAATATATATAAATATATATATATATATATATATATATATAAATATATATATATATATATATATATATATATATGTTTCTACTCTTAGATATATTTTGGGCATTGTAATTTATTTTGGGATGCCAGAGTAATCATTTAGGATGATTACTCGAATTATATTTTCTATGCCCTAGTCTTAATTGGATTCTTTTCCAAAGGTCTGTTCATGTGTTTACCAATTTACTATTTAATATATTACTTATAAATAAATAGTGCATCTGGGGTAAGTAAGCACCAAAAAAATTATACAGTTTATTAATTCAATAGATATGTTTTAGAGGTATGTTATTATATGTTTAGAGCTATGTCCGGACAAATATGGGTTCATTAATGGATACATCTATATCATAAAGTAAAGGAAATTGACATAAATGATTGAAATCGGGTGCAAAAAAAGAAAAAGCTATAGCGTTTTAAAGAGTATAGCGTGCGGTGGCGGACAGACAAATTTTGTATTACAACCCAAATTCTACGTGTCTTGGAACGTGAATAGCAAAAGTTTGAGGTAGGGTTAAAATCTATTTAATATTGTTCAATTCCATAGCTTTCAAAAAATAATTAAGCAATAAAAAACATGATTTTAATCATTTGATGCCTTGTGCAGGTTACTATTTCGGCGAATAACTCTTTTTCCTTTAAAAATGTTAACAAAAACTGATGCCCCAAGAAAGGCTTCTGTGTAGCGTATGAGAAGAGTAAGAGTAGGGATATCTGTATTCGACTACAAAAATATCAAGTAAAAGTATCAGATAAAGAAAAGTATCAGTATCACCTGTATTCAGATACAGGAAAATCCAGTATCCACCCATGCCTAGTAAAAGTATCAATTGATACAAAAGTATCAAGTAAAAGTATCAGATACAGAAAAGTATCAGTATCACTTGTATTAGATACAGGAAAATCCAGTATCTACCCATCCCTAGACCAGATACCCTTTTTCTTTGCCTCCCTTGTAAAATTTAGAAAAGTGATCTAGTTTTCCTTTCTGAAGTAAATTATTCAAATATAAATAAGAGCTTGAAGGAGAATAACTTAATTCAGTAATAAAATCGAGGAAGTTTTAATGCATTCTTTCCTCCGCATAAGAAAGAAAGTCTCACTTCCATTACGGCTTCGCTCATCGCAACTTTAAACATGAACGCATTCTCAACGATAAGATCTGTTCACAAGGTAACTTAAGGGTTATAACTTTTATTTATGATATTTCGGTTTGTTTCTTTTTTTGCCGTAGATCATCTTGCATGATACGATTACAGCGCCTACACCAAAGCTCAAAGAAAAACTTTTTAAAAAACGGTCCTTAAAAAAGGAAAACTCCCAAGCTACAATGCATTTTTCAGCATCCGTTCCAAAATGTTTAAGAATAGCATCAAGTACTTACCCCCGTCTCTGGATGATTGATAACCATATATATAATTGAAATGAAAATTCTTTATCCGCGTTTAGCGAGTTTTGGTAGAGGAAAAACTACCAGGAGTTCGATTGAAAGTACAAAAATCTAAGTATTGTTGAACTTAAAGAGTATAATAATGCCAAAAAAGAACACACCAATGTAAATACAAATACAAGGTATAAATAATACAACTTTATACTAATTATTATTTCAGGGGGTGTCGGTATATGTGAAAATCAGACTAATAATAATAATTTAAATTCACAAATATGAAGTTTAAACAATTAAGATTATAGTTTATTTAGAAATTCAAAAAAGAAAACAGTTATCCCAAAGCTTTGAGTTATCACTTCTGTCGGATTTTAATAAAAATAAAAATAATTATTTTAATGGGTGACGGGAGAAACCACCAAATATTTATTTATATTTAGATAAATTAAACAACTTTCTTGAGGTTAAATCAGGCGTTTAGTATCAAAAGTCAATTTTATTGACTCAATTTCGCTAGTATATTTTAGTTCAAGCAATTTCTTAACCAAAGTCGTATGACTAATCTAGCAAAGAATGTGAAAAAGTCAATTTCTCAAATTTCGGAGTTATACGCTTTTGAACCTGAATGCCTCATATGATATTGCTCATATTGCGTATACATATAAGATACGGGCAGATAAAACTACTATACATCATAACTGTTTTCCTTAAATTTCTCATGACAAATGAAAGGGGATCAAGGGTAAACTTTAATCAGATAATTTTCATAAAAATCGTTGTCGTTTTGCACTAGTTTATAGAAAAACAAGTTTTTGGCCAAAACACTCGCCGTGCTCAGCCCACATAAAACATTTAGGCCAAATTATAATCTTTAACCCGAATCAAGGGCTCAATAAACAAGTAACTCAATTACCTTTCGAAGGATACTTTCAATAGCTTAGGTAATATTTAATCGCAAAAAGATCTCGAGAACTTATCGGAGAGGTAAATCTTATTCTGAAACATTATTAATTGTATCAACACCCAAGATTTGATTATACGCTTTATTTTGTAAAGCAGATATATAGTAAATAGATAGGAGTTATTCAAATTGTAGTATTTAGCTATATTTATGATTAATTGATATTACTTGCAAGGATCACACGTAACTCCATAGTTATTGAGTATAATGAATAAAATATGGACTAATTTAGGTCCAGCTTTATACTTCTCACCTACATTACTAACATATGAGTGTCGAAACGTCCGTTTATGATAAATAATTTATCACTCACTATATGAAGAACATTAGATTTAGTTATATATTTTTATTATTGTTTATCACATTTTTTTTACTTTCATCCATTCAGAGTCCATCTACGGCTGATTAAATAGTTTATCTGTCACAGCAGGTTTTCAACTCAGGATCATCAGCAAATAAAATCGGCTCTCTAGGCACTGAGCAACCCTGCTCTCAAATCTATACATATAAAATGCGTTGTCCTGAATGACTGACTTAGGTATCAAAGCACAGCCTGAACCGCTGATCGTAGAGACCTGAAACTTTAAGGGTGTGTTCTTTGTATGACGTAGGCATCCGATAAGAAATGATTTTTGAAATTCTACCCCTAAGGAGGTGAAAAAGGGGGGCAAAGTTTGTATGCTTGCTCACGTGTTCCTTACTCGCAAAATCTACGTATTTTCGCTGAGCAAAACCGATCAAGTAACATAGTTCACTTCTTTCAAACGGTCCCTCGCCGTTTTGTCTGTCACTTGATCCCGCTAAACGGTTGTATTGTATAATGTCAGCGGCCTCGTGCCGGTTTGAGTAAAAACCGCCTTCAGCGGACTCAGCCCGATGTAACGCCTTAAAATACCGAAAGGTAACAGAAGGTTTTTATTTATATAGAAGCCGTAGTTTTTACTAATTGTAATTGTAATTTCATATAATAAAGGAGGTTCTGAAAAAAAAAAAGTTCACTTCTCGCTGTGGAAGTGAAACCGTTATAATAAGTAATTCCTTTCGATAAATTCAATAATATTACATACTAATCCTTTACTGACTGGAACAACATTAAACTTCTGGTCCGTCTGTGATAAGGGGGGCAATTTGATATGGATAAGCCTGGGGAAGTACATAGGCTACTTTTTATCAACACACCATTTCACAAGGGTTTCCCCCTTAATAAAATAGGGGTTAAAAGATTGTATGAAATCCGTCAGTAGACATCTGAAATTTCGGATTAACTTATAATTAAAAAAAATTAAATTATTTATTTAAAATGATGCCAGGAAACATTATGTGGCAGACCAACGCGAAGCCGTGGGCAAAAGCTAGTATGTATATAAATACTATATTCATTCCATTTAAAAAAAGAAATGTATTTGTTTTGAGTCTCTGTGTCTGTGAATTATAGACAATAGATATCATTTTCCAATTCTGGGTCTAGTTGTTATTTCCTGCCAGTATCTCTTAAGTAGTGCCTTCTGTTCTTCCGACAGAGGTTTCTTTCGTCTTTTGAGTTCTAACCCCATATAAGAACCTTTGTAGCTTTTCACAATTAGTCGAAATTCATTCAAAATATAAATTTATTAAAGATCCTTATTATATTCCTGCACCAATCCCAATCATTTTGCCCGAGGTTTTATAAAATGTCATATTTTCTTCGTCAGGCGATCATCGGACGTTCTGAAGATGTATATGAAGAACAGCAACCTTTTCTTTTTAATTGACGTTATTAGAGGTTTCAACTTTCTGCCTAGTTCCTCCTTTCATCTTAAATATATGTGTAAATTGACCCAACTGTTCTCTAAAATCCTGACTGATATCCAGAGTTCTCTCTTGACTACTTTATCGACTAGGCCCATTCTGTTCATATTCAATGTCTCCGAAGCATATAATCCTTCTGGCTCTAAAAAATTACTTTAGCATAGTTAATTCTAATTATTACATTTATTTGTTATATTTTTTTAATATTAAATTATTTTTCCAGATATGAAGTTCGAAATGGAAGGGTGTGGACAGGATGCGGGGAGAGGGCTCGCGGAGGATGATTGTAGGGACTGCCTTGGCTGTGCCACAAGCCCTAAGTTTCCCTTCTGGACGTCTAGGGGAGTCCCTACATTCCCTATTCGTGAGTAATCATATATTATAATATACAATATTTATTATTAATATGTTAATATATATATTTAGAGAGAGAGAGAGAGAGAGTGAGAGAGACTGTAATATTGTCATTAATCGTATATAATGATAAAGATTATTTTTAATTATAGAAAAAAGTATCCAAATATAATAAAAAGAAAGATTTCTTAATAATGCCTCACAAAAAGAAAGCAATGAATTGGTTAAATTAATATTTAACTGATTCTGGCATCTTAAAAAATAACTAGAATTTCTGCAAAATAGGGATAGTTAATTTTACTTTAACACACTCACAAAAAAGAATATCCTCCTAAACAGAATAATAGATAATAAAGAAAGAAGGAAATAGAACTCAGAATAAATTAAATTATTTAGTTCATCATTCATAAATTATTATCGATTGTTTACGAATGATGTAAGATCACTAATTTGGCAATTAAATCGAAAATTATTACTATTGATCAGGATTAACGTATCTCTCTAAAAAAAAAAATTAATAACTTTTTTAGTTAACATTAAGTACTTTAGACTCCACTAGGAGGAAAAAAAGAAAGTTCAAAAACAAATTGTATAAGTTCAAACTAGGGATAGCTCATCTTAAGTTAACAACACATAAAACTTAATGAAGAAAGGAGGAAATAGATTTCATAAAAAGTAAAATATTATCAAGTTGAATAAGACTATTTATTTAATTAATTATAATTTATTGTTGATTCTTTACGAGTGAAGCTGGTTTGAAATATACTTATTTATAATTAGTTTTCTGTATACATTTAAATAAATAATATTTAAAAGTGATAATAGAAAGATTTCGTAGTAAATGCTTAAATCTCTAAAAAAACAATAACAAATAACTCACATTTTTAGGGTAGTATTTGACAAATTTAGGCTTCATTAAAAGTTAAAAAAAAAAAATCTTATATCTGCAAACGAGGAATGGCACATAAAACCGTTCGTAATATACGTGAAGAAAAGGGGAAAAAACTGAAAAAGTTTGCAAGATTAATTAAAAAATAATAGCAATTAATTGTCAACTCTGGTCGATTTGGAAAGAAGTAAAATTTCTACTTTGACAAATGAATTCAAATATTCTCATTATTGATTAGAAATAATGTGTCTCTCAAGAAACAAACATATAAATAAATAATTAATATTTTAGGGCAGTTCATTAAAAGTAAAACAAACAAAAAATCGTATTTCTTCAAACCAGAAACAGCACATCATACTTTAATATACAGTTGAGCGTCGATTATCCGAACTTCAGTTATCCGAACGTTCAATTAACGGAACTGCTTTTTTTGTCAAATGTAATTTTAATAAATTTGATCAGATCATCCAGTTACTTATTTTTATATTTAAAATTATTGTTATTTTAAATAAAATTTAACGAAAAATAAAATGATTTTTTCCATGAACGTCAATAAGGGGGGCCTAATCATTTCTCGGAAAGTCCAAACAATACGTATTTGTTTAATAATAACTGTAAACCTAATTAGATAATCTCATTTGTTTTTCTGAATCCCTTCCTATTCATTTGGTCGGTAACAGGTTGCTCATCTTCAGTTTCATATCATTCATTGTGAGGTGTACATCGCATTTGTGATCACTTTGTTTTAAAATTGCACCATGTCAAGAAAAAGAAAACGAGTGGTTCTCTCATTAAAAAACAAATTGGAAATAATTACGCGGTTAAAAAAAGGTGAATCGGTTCAGACATTAGCTCGGTATTGGTAAATCAACCATAGCGGAAATAAAAAATAATTCTGATTCAATCACCAGGTAGTAATTTTCGATTATCCGAATTTTTATTTATCCGAACCACCCCTGGCAACATTAGTTCGGATAATCGACGCTTCACTGTACTATCAGAATAGAAAGCGACCACACCATAGAATGAAAAAAAATTAATTAATTATAAATTATTGTCAATTGTTTAACGTAAAGTAACATTTAGGCAGTTAAACTGAGATATCAAGTTGAACACGAGTTGAAACTTGCCTGAAATGGCGATTATCAACCCTTACCGTAAAATCAAACAATTCAGAATCGCTCGATAAATTCAATTTACCACAATATACTTTTGTTAATAGCATAAATCAAATTTTAAACTGCCCTTAATGCAAAGGAAATTACAAGCTACGTATTAATTTGGATAATAACTTAGTAAAATTGTCGCTCATGTTGCATAATTGAAGTCGAATTTATTATCTTGTGGAATTGGATAAAATTATAATTCGATCATAAATTATACAGTTTGTAAATACTGCATTATTAAAGGAATAAATAGATTTAATTTCTCATTCAATTGGAATACTGCGATTATTGTTGAACAAATATTTTAAAAATCAGGAGAAAATGTATTTTATTTTTTATTTTTCAGTTGTATTTAAAATTACTTTAACGGAAATAATTTGTAAATCAAAGTCTAATCTAAATTAAAAGGTTTGAATGTGGTCTAGATTTCTTTTATTTTTAATTATCTTTATTTTTTTTTATGTTGTTGGTTTCCTAATTTTATTCCTAAATTTATCCTAATGTATCAATCTATTTAATTGCATATGTGATGTTCGAATATTGTTATTCATTATTTTATTATCTTTAGTTTGTGTAAGGGATAAGTCTATTACAAAAACGATAAGTCGGGCTGGACTGAAGTTCTTTATTATAAAATGTACATATGTATGTGTGTATATATATATATATATATATATATATATATATATATAATTGCCTTGATAATTCTTCGGTATGATTTATTGAAACAAGTTTAACCATAATTAAAATTAGTTCAAGGTCATTCGAGCCAGACAGAATATAGTCATCATTACGTTTTGGAGGTCCCGATGGAGCGAAGGTTCCGAAATTTGTTTTAGTTTATCCATGGAATAGTTTTAGACAACTCGGGATCCGGTTTTTAACAGGTTATTAGGAAATTAAGTTAAGGTTAGGCACTGCGGGGGTCACTGTTTAAGGAACTATTTTTGTATATTTTTTTAAAGAGGAAATATTAAAATTTTTAAATAATTAATCTTATATTAAATAATTATCTAATATAGTACTTAAGTGGAGACTTTGTTATTGCGGCAATATCAGGAACTCTGGAAAATTCTTTTCTTGTGTACGATTAAGAGATATAATTTATGGAGAGGTCTTAGGGATTTATCCACCGCGCTATCAACTATAGGAACGGAGAAATAAATAGCTAGATTTTTAATAGACCTAAACCTGTACCACTCCGGTGAATGGGCCTGGGGTTCAATACATGGTAGAGGCTGTTCTGTTTCATGGACAACGGTTCTGCAAGGAGTTGACTTGTCCTGGCTCTTACTCAACCGCCAGATTTTTCTATTTTTATAATATTTTAATATACCCCTCCTTATTTTGGGTACCAACTTCATAGAGACTGGGTGATCCCCAGGAGGGTCCTGGATACTACATGATCCATCTCCGACTACAAACAGACTAAATAAAAGTCTTGCCTGCAGCGGGATTTGAACCAGGATTCCCGGCAGGGCAAGTCAGTGCTCTACCACTGAGCCTTCCGCTATCTATCTAAGTTTCTAATCTTATTTGAGGAAAAAATAAGTAATTGTTTTCCATGAGATGGGATAAAACGGAAATAAAAATTATAAGCATCTTTAGAAAGAAAGAAAGAAATTATATAAAACAAAAGATGAAGAAATGGTAACCAAAAAAAAATTAAGTAATTTTATGCCTTCAAAATATTGTGGTAAAGATAATGACTCAGAATTGTAAAATATTTCGTACAGTAGCATTATTAAGAGTGTTTTATCAAAGAAAGGTTTTTCTTAAAATATATTCCTATTATTAATAAACCGTATACCTCATCTCAAATATAAAAAATAATTTGCAATAAATCATTCATTGATCCTTCATTTTAGGAGATATAAATTCTATCATTACAATTAGAATTAGAAAAGTTACAATATTTGAAATTATACAAACTACAATGCTTATGTAATACTCAATAAACAATTAAAATAAATGATCCAGATAATATTAATTAAATATATTAACAGAACATTAAAAACAAAACTGAAATTAGAAATGCTAAAACGAAAAGTAGGCGAATGCGGCGTACTGTGTATACTAGCCCTCACGACACAAACCACACAGGTCAAGGTCTGTGAAATTGGCACTAATTATAATAATTATATTTCATAATAATTATTAATTAAATCGGGTGAATATAATTATTTATATATAATCATTTGAATAAAAAACGTATATTAGAGAAAAAAATATTCGATGAAATCAAGTACCCAAGAATGGTAAGATAACATTATTAACAAATTTTTTTCAGTATAATTATGTTCAATATAAAGGTTAAATCAGCTAACTCTTAAAGTATGATAATTATATATATATATATATATATATATATATATATATATATATATATATATATAGATATATATATATAACTATTATATCTGTGTGTGTGTACCGGTATCTATTTTTCTTGACTGCTAGATAAATATTAATAGTAAATAAGAAAATAAGATTCAGTCGTATACTCGTTAAACTATCTTACTAACGCTTCGAGACTATATTGTTCTCATAACCATTATCTAACAGTGAAAAAGCAGGATTTTACTGAATTATATCGAATCACACGCTAGTCTAAATATTATGCAACACGAAAAAATATTTTCAAACGTAATAGAAAAATCGGATGTACAAAATCTGAATTCATCCTGTTCAAATTTAATAAAATCTTTTCAACCATAAACAAATAATAATAAACACTAATAATGATCAAAAATAGGTGATGATCCAAATTCAAGCCCTCTGAAATACAACAAATCGAACATCACACATTTTAGCACTCACCAAGTCATGAACAGTATTTATACATTTGCAATAATATATATAGTTAGATAGACATAGATCTAAAATGGTATCCTGTGAGTGATAAAACCAACATGGTGAGTGCTGCATTTAGAATTAGGTTCCAATCGCCTGAGTTTTACCTTGACCCAAATAAATAGTCAACTTATTTTCTATCAACAAACATATAATTTCCCAAGGATTGATAAGAATTAAGATGTAATATCTCTTATCTGTATGTTATTTTATTGTTCTTTTCCCACACAGAAGAACAAAATCTTTCTAATGACTTTGTCCCTTCCTGTATCAGATTCTTCAATAGAGATACGATTTAATCTTTGGGCGTTTCTCAGTTTATTTTCATTTACTAGGTTATATTTTGAAATTATTGTTCTTCCTTTCAAAGGACGTGACTAATCAACCTTTAATAGATATAGTGATAAGGAAAATAATCAGAATTACTAAATTGATGGTGATGAGACAATTTGTATGAAAATTGTATTTCACGACTGTAGCAAGCTGTATAAAATCTATAAACATTGGTAAGTGCCTAGGCTGCAAACCATTCACTAAACTTATAGTCGGAGTCATCAAATCCAATATAATCTAATCATTCGTCAACAGTCAATAAAATTTCTAAAATACAGAAATTTTCCAATTTTTGTTAATAGAAATTATAATTTTTCTCAAGTAGATTATTACAGGTATACAAACTACTACTAAGTATTTCAGAGATAGAGGACTCAGTTGCCATACTGAAGGTCCTGGGTTCGAATCCCGCTCGCTGGCAGACTTTTATTTTAATCTGATAGCAGCCGGAGAAGGATCCTTTGGGATCTCCTGCCCCCCCCCAGCCTCTAAAAAATGGGTTCCAAAGCTAAGGGGTAAAATCTGGTGGTTGAGCCTTTTCCCTTATTTGTCTCAAAATTGCTCTTCTTAGAATGCCAAGTAATTAATTTAATGCATGCACCAGTACTCGGTTTATTTTCTAAACTTTTATTTTCTTTGTAACAGTTAATAACCTTCTGAATAGTGGTCGATTTTTTTTTCAATTAATCATTAGAGCGAATGCCTTTCGAACACTTCCATTTTAAATTTAAATTTTGAACTTTAAACACTGGAAAGAGAACATTACATTTCAAAGGACACCTTAGATCTAATTAAAAAACAATTATCCTCTTCTTTCTGTTTCTTGATTCCATAATTAATAATGAGTATGTACTAATTCGGGAGCGAAGTGGCTCAGTGTTAGAGCACTGAGTTGCCATGCCAAAAATCCTGGTTCAAATCCCGCTGCAAGACTTTTATATAGTCTGTTTGCTGCCGGAGATGGATCATATGGGATCTTATAAAATCTTATGAAAATAGGGTACCCAAAATAGGGAGAAAATCTGGCGGTTGAGCGTGATCTAGGGCAAGCCACCTCTTTGCAGAACCGTTGTTCATGAAAACAGTACAGTCTCTACCATGTACTGAACCCCAGACCCGTTCACGGGTTGTAGTGTTACAGATTTTTTATTTTATTTACTAATTCAGAAGTGCATGGATAGTTTTTTTACCTACTACAATGTATTCTTTAAATTAGAATTTCTGATCTTAACAGTTTTCCCGATTCTGTTCTGGGTAAATAAAATTTAAAAAATGAGAAATTATTAAACTTAAGATCTTTTGGTAAAACCCATTCTATTAATATAAAAACAATTTCATTATTGGGTTTTAGATCCGATAAGTTTTATTTAAGAAACTTTATATAACTTAGAGCCCTATTTCAAAATTAAAAAGTAAATAAATAAATAAAATAACAAACTAATCTTTAGTTACGAGAATCGAACACGGATCTCTATAGCCTAGTTGGAGACGTAACCATTACCAAACCACTTGATGCTAATAAGCTAACATAATATTTAAGGTCTTTTCAAATACAAAAGAAACGTTTCAGTGTTCTGGAAAATGTATTTTGGTGTGTCTGTCTGGCACTGTTGTCATATTTTGCAATAATTGCCACGTATGTTACATCTTTCAATTTAACAAAAATAAATTATGAAAAAACCGTTATTATAGAGCTGAAATTCTTAGGGTACCGATATCGAAGTATTTTAACAATGAAAATCTTACCAGAGCGGTAATAGTAAAGTAGATATTTAAGAATTTTATGTTGCCACTATTTTAAAATAAAGTACAGTTTTTTTTCCATTAATTAATACCTATTTAAATTATATTCGCGAATTTTCCAATGACCTTCCGAGGAGACGACGGTATTATGCTTTTTAGGTAGTTGTATGAAACTTACGCAAATTACTTATTATAGCTATTACTTATTATTCGCAAATAATTAAATTTAAATAAATAATATATATATATATATATATACATGTATATAAATTTTTTTTCTGGGTAAGGAAAAATTCTTTCATAAGACGAAGTGTAATCAATTAAGAAAATGTCACACAACAGTGTGAGATTCCTAGTCACTAAAAAACCACCTCCCAATTCTCCTAGTCATCATCAAAGTGACAATATATTCCGGCGATGATTTCTTTCCGAATTTTATGTCTTGCTCTTCCTTTTCTTGAGAAAAACCTGAACAGAAGAGCTAGTGTTCCACTGTTTCATCCACGGGATCACAAGTAGGACAAGATTTTCGATCTTCTATTCCGAAGCGAGCCAAGTAGGCCCTAAAGCAACCATGCCCTGTGAGCAGTTGGGTGAGATAATAATCTACCTCCCCATGTTTCCGGGATATCCATTTTGATATATCGGGTATCAGACTGTGTGTCCATCTTCCAGAAGACGCTGGAATCAGCGTCTCTGCCATCTTTCAAGGCTATGACTTCTTTCTTCTTTAGCCAATGTTACCCAGTGCGCATTCGGCTCTTCTCGTATATATATATGTGTGTGTTTGTAAAAGAAATGTGACTTACTGATGACTGATGCGGTCACTATGGTAACAGCTGTGAGAGAAGAACCGGGGAGGTTATCCTGATTTGTGTCTTGGTATTCAGTTTAAAGAAAACAGTTTTGTAATTGGTGTGTGAAATGTTAACTTTAAATGTTGTTCTCTTTCTATAGTGTCATAACATAAAAATGGAACATTAACTGCTGGAAATTTAGTTTTCTTGAAACTTTTTCAAATTTAAAAAAAATAGCAGATTCTGATTGAATATAAATTACTTTCAGAAAAAAAATTGTTTTAGAATGATGAGAGCTTTGGTTGGGTACGACGAATTCATTCATAAGTTTAGATTAGGTCACATGATGAAGTATTTTAGGAATTAACTTCACGTAATCTCTTTTATGAGGTTTGCATGATTAAACAATGTTTCCCGTTTAGTTTCGTTAAACTATTCCAAAGCTTACCTAAGCCAGTTCATTTAGTTATGTTTAGTCTACTCCTGAATCATGGAGATAGGATCAGATAGATAAATCAGACCAGAAATCTCCATATAAACAAAAACAAAATGGAGCCAGTCAATCACTACACTGTACAGTTAAATACAATTAACTAATAATGAATATTAATATTCTAGAACTATAATTTATACCTAAACTGTTTTTTTTCTCGACCAAGTCCTTGACTTATTTAATTATGTATGTCGATAAATAGGATTGACGGAGTCTCTTTTACTGTACCATGTGAATTTTAAGATAAAGATAAGCGTAGGAGTTTTGCTGTATATCTAATGAATGATAGGTAAAGGACTCCAGTGATGGGGCGCAATAGTTATTTTTAATCGGGTTCGTTTGTTAGTATTTGTCATTCCAAGTTTAGTATTAGTAGGTGCTATTGCCAGCTGAAATCGGAATGTAGATCGAAAGCTATTATCGAGTCTGATAATGATAAGGCTCAGGGAACCCGAAGGCTCGATACCGATCCCACCAATCTCTGCTTAGAAACCTCCGTCCACGGATCACTACCCAAAGCCAAGCCGCCAGATCACTATTAACGCAATTCTCCAACCTATGCCGTTTGGTATGCCGTAAGACCCCTCAGACGCTTCCCAGCCTGTATTAGAGGGTATATTTAAAATAGTTGATGTGAGATGTGTATCATTCTATGATACAGGTTAAGAAACCACGCTTTCTAGTGGAAGTAATATTTAAGGCATTAACAGCCGACAGATTTTGGAGGGTTATCACTGAAGACTAGACCGGAGGAACGGGACAAAGGATTAGAAAAGGAATGACGAAGGCCACCCATGTGTACTTGTGGGAGCGGCCATTGAGACAAAATAGTATTTAGCGGGCCCCCGATGACCAGCAAGTCAAACAGCAATTAGCACCTGCTAAAAGGCTCATTAGCAGAACATAGCACAGAATCCGACATTGACCGACTGTGAGACAATGTAAAAAATTGTCAAAGGATATAATTTACAAGACTTCCCCGACCAATCGACCGTGAAGTAGTCTGAGTGGGCGGACATCCAGGACTTGGCAAGTTCATTGCATTCGAAAGTGGAAGATCACGCTCCGCTTACAAGTAATCACTCGTTTAGTATCAGTACGAAGCAGGTCATAGGGGCGACCTGTGGTCTAGTGGTTAGCGTAACAAACTACTAAGCCCAAGATCGCGGGTTCGTAGCCCGTCAGGTGGCCCTAGGAATATTTTAAAGGGAGTAAAAAATCCTAAGTTACGCCGTCCTTCGGAAAATCCCTATCCCAATATCCTGGATAGGCAAAATTTACAGCTCCCACTGTAGCATCGTCCGATTAGCCCTAGCAGCATAAAGTGACTTTAAATGGACAAACAAACAGGTCACCCGGGCGACCCGGGTTCGTATCCCGGCCAAGACAAATCTTTTCTCTTCAAAATAAAAATATTCACCATCAAATGAGCAGTATAAAAAATTAATCATAATAATATAAAATTGACGTATGTCAACGAGATCCCGACTAAAGTAATGTTCAATGAACATTATTCCCTGTATTTACATCGCAAAAATTGAGAGAACACGGGGGTACAGGATCGGTGAAGAGAATAGTCTGGCTGGTATGTGTGCCTTGGTAGCTCAGTGGTTAGAGCACCGCGCTAGAGACGCGGGCGACCCGGGTTCGAATCCCGGCTAAGACAATTTTTTAATCTTCAAAATAAAAATATTCACCATCAAAAGAACAATATACAAAATAAATTTTAATAATCAAAAATTTGTTCTTCAACTACTCTTATCGTACCAATCGTTGAATGTGGATATTAATTGTACTGGTAAGTGCCATTTTTTGATATGAAAAAGTCTTCTGATAATCAAACCAGATTAATTTTTTTTTTAAATGGCCGAAGATTTTCCTCATTTTGGAACTTTGAAGTGCTGAAAATGCTTTTTACCCATTTGTATCCAGGCTAATTTTTCTATATTTAATAGCTACCCCTTCCCTATGAATAATAAGACACATTTTAGACTTATTATTCATTATAGAGTACTTTATTTCGAAAAGATAATTTGCTGAAGAATGGACGATACACCCAAAGGAAATATAAAAAACCAAAACTAAGAGTTACATATATATATATATATATGTATGTAAGGGAGTATTTATATACACACATACTTATTTTTAAAATAATTATAGTTTTTTGTTTCTTTAATTTATTAAATTATTTTGTTGTTGTTTTGTTTTGCATACAACTTTTATATATGTAAATATGAATAGTCATCTTTCTTCATAATTATTGTTATGGTAATTATATTTTTTCTTTGATTTAATTCGTTATTACGAGCAAACTCCTAATTTATGTTCATTAATTTTTTATTTCCATTTATTAATTAAATTGTAATTGTATTCTACTCTAAGACTACAATATACTACTATAGTTTATTTTCCGTATCACTATTCTAAAGGAACTTGTCTATGAATAAATACGGATTTTAATCAGTTTTATTATTATATATTGTCTTAATTATACATTGTTTTTGTTTATTTTTCTAATTACTATCCTAGCAAACCTCTTAAAATCAGTTGCTAATTAATTAAAAACCGTTTTTTATAATTACAATACTTAATTAGTAGACAGAAATGCAAAAATACCGAAAACTAATTTTGTTCAGCTAGCTCCTACTAATCGAAACACTGTGTGTCGGTGAAGAGATGTCACATGATTTTACCAATCCAAGAGTCCAACTAATACATACTCCCCTTTTGAACATAATACATGCATATTCCATACTCCCCTTTGGATCCGTCAGTGTACGCATTTAGACCATGGGGTGTGCTAAAGCAGTAATTCTTGTTTCTGCAGATCGCCTGTCCATTGACGCGGAATCTTTTGTCAAGGTTATATTTATTCAGCATTTGGTCTGAATGCTTTTTCAACTCTGCATTTCGCTCAATCGTAACAAAGACATTCGGGGGTTTTTGACCCCTCCTTAAAAATAACTGAAATCTGATAATTATTTCAATTAAGTTGTATTGAGACCCATCATATCTTTTCATTGATAAATAAACTACTTGAAAATGTATACAACTATTACTAAGAGTGCCAATAATAGTTACCCGACTAATGTAAATAATTTTAATTAAAAAATGATGAATTAAAAAAATTCGGTACTTGTCTGTTAGAGGGGCCCCATTGATAAGCTTACTGAATCTTACATCCGGATAATAGCGCCGCTGTTTAAGTTTTGACGTAACCACATATATCACAAACGTATAACATGTGAAAATGATTTTATATCTTTGAAATAACTAATAGTAACACAATAATATAATATACAGTAATAATTATTTTATACAAAGTTATAAAAATAAAAGGAACTTTTTATTAATAACAATTAGAAGTATTTAACAATAACACATTTTATAGTAATGATTATCAAGTAACGATCGATAGAACATAATATATATTAACACAAAATACTAAATAAAAAAATGTTAAAAAAATATTAAATAGTAATTTAAAAAAAAGGAACGTAGTGATAGAGGTCATAATAATACAAACAAAATTAAATAATGCTATTAGTCCAGTATTCAAGGTCCATTTTTGAACTTAATTAGTATCAAGCTGAATCTTCGTGAATAGCATCGTTTCGATGAGACACCCAACAATTTCCTGCGCGAAAATTCTCGATTTTGGTAGCTAGCAGAGGTAGCAAGGATAAAATATGTCGATTTGATGATTCTCAAAAATGTATTACTAACTGGGTTGTTTTTTTTAAATCACAAGATAATTATCTAAATTTTTTGAAAATATATTTGTCCTACAAAATGTATAGTTTGATCAAAGAGTCCCCTCATTCCAATATGTATCGCTAACGAAGTCAAAAAAGGAGAAGTAAAAAAAAACAACAGCTGGTTAGTAATCATTTTTGATGACCTCGTCATCGATACATGTTGGAAGGAGGGGACTCTTTGATCAAACCATACATTTTGTAGGACAAATATTTTTTCAAATAATTTAGATAATTATCTTGAGATTTAACAAAAAAAAAAAACCAGTTAGTAATAAATTTTTGAGAATCATCAAATGTTGGGCGTCTCATCGAAACGAAGCTATTCACGATACTAATCAAGTGAAAAAATGGAGCATGGATCCTGGACTATATATATTAAATCATGAAATTGTAAACAATTTCATATTGTGGCCCTGCTGACGCTTCATTCGAGGCAATATCACATTTTCATGAAAAATTGCAAATGCTTCAATCTGTTTTAGGAAGATCCCACATTTGCATCGTATTTTAGAAATAGAAAAATAAACCAGTAAACACGCTTACACACAAACAATAACAAACGATAAAAGGTTACAAGATTGCTATATGCTAAGTTACCAGTAGTGAAGCCCCTCTAATATACAAGTAACAAAAATTCAAACTATAATTGATTGAGGAAATTCAAAAAAGAACACAATCATTCCAAAGTTATGAGTTTCCACTTCTATCAACAGTCCTCATGACTACGTGTTTAATTTGTTTAAATTTAGAATTTACACACCTTTGAAGAATTACATCACCCACTTAGGAATTACTTGAAACAACTTTGCACTCTCCACAAACAGACTTTAATCTACATCTCCAATTTAGCATATCGATTTATAAAATGAAGTAATTGATGGGGTATAACAACGAAATACTTCATCGTTTATACGAAATACGATCAGTTTCGTATTAATTTAAATAGTTTCGCTTCTGACCATGTCCATGACCATGGCTTTGCTCAGATTGATTATATTCGAATCTGGTCCAAGGCGTTAAGAATTTTTATTAAACATGCGGAGCTATATTTGTGAACACACGAAGGCTATAAGCTCGTTAAATATTGCCCGCTCCCTTAGTGTAAATGAAAATGATCTTCAAAATAATCCTTGTAAAGGATTACCTTGACTGAAGTCTAGTGACGTTTTAGGAGCCGATATAAAAATTTGACAGGAAACAACTCGTCCAAGGCGATGTGTTCTGGAAGAGCTCGTTAACCGTCGGTAATTTTCCACTTTCGGTAAAAAAACTGTACGCATTTATAATAAAATTATTTATTGAAGTGACATATTGTTAAAATAAAATATATACATATTATAAAACAAAGTCCTCCATCGCGTCTGTTTGTCTGTTCGCGATAAACTCAAAAACTACTGAACGGATTTTCATGCAGTTTTCACCTTTAGATAGAGTGACTCATGAGAAAGGTTCAGGTATAATTTGTCAATGTTTTGTGTAAATTGGATGGAATACAACGATAATAGTTGGAAAAAGTCAAGCCGCTTGGGAGCTTTGATCGAAGACACTGCCTAATACCTTTGAGATATTTCAAAGCAATGCATGGTGGAATGTTCCTCTTATATAGATCTACAAAAAAGTCCGCGATAGCACATACCTATCTTTTAAGGATAGATTACTATACCTATTATCTTCTATTTATCTATCTATCTATACATATTATAAAATAAAATCTTCCTATATATTAATCCTTATCAACTAGATTACTTTAGCTAACTTAAGCAGTTCATGTACATTAATTTAATATTTTAAAACATAAAATTTAAATGAGTATCTTATGAGTTATCACAAAAAATTAAAATTCAACAATGGTCCCGAGCAATCTTTCTTCAGATTAATGTTATAGAACAGCGTTATGTTTTTTCAACAATTTTTGTATATTATAGCAGCTAAAATGCTACTATTACGACACTTAAACTAACAAAATATATTTAATAACTATAGGTCTGTCGTCTTCTCTCTCCATCTTCGCACTCCTATGTTATTCTGATAAATATATTTAATACACACATGAAATAAACACAGCCTTTGACTCTGTACCAAGATAAGAAATATTGACAGTTTTGAGCATCAGTGCGATAAAAGCTATTTACTAGGATGTTAGAAAGAAATACAAATAACTAAAACAAGATAAAACCACTAGTCCTCTTCTTCTTATTATATTCATAAACTCTTTTCATTCAAAAGACGTAAGCGAAGGACAAAGAAGAGTTATGGGGATGTGGAATATACCTATAATACAAGATAAGTTATGGAGTTTGTAGTCTCCAGATCCAATCCAAATGAAGATCCGGATTAAACTGAAAGGGCATGTCACTAAATCGGTACGAGAGTAAAGTGATATACAGAGCTCTTGAAATAATGCTTAATAAAATTGGAAAAACCAAAAACTATCCAACAGAATAAAAAAGCTAACAATGGGAGTGGGCAGAAAGGTGTAAAACAGTGTTCAACCTGAGATCTTTATGAGAATAAATGCTCAGCACTGGAGTACTGGAATGACGCTGAAATGAAAAACCTCTGTAGAGTGGCTAGCCTAACAAGAGAGAGGTTAGCAGTGACTAAGAGAGTCCACCTAATGAAGAGGCGACTGAAGTCGTTCGATCTTCTATGTCCAATAAATGAGGATTGAGATCCATGGAAGTTTTTCAAAGTCATGGCCAGTTCTCCTAGATTCGGCTAAAGAAGGAAAATAGTGAAATACAAGAGTTATAATTTATTATAATTTTTTTATCATTGCTTTAATTTTTAAATATTTTTATTTTGAAGAGAAAAGATTGGCCCCCAGCCGGGATTCGAATCCGGATCTCCGCCTCACCGTGGCAACACTCTAACCATTTGAGCAACCAGGGTCACTCCCTACCTAGGACAAATCTGTTCTCATCATTACCGATCCCATATCCCCCGTGTTCTCGCAATTTTGTGATGTATACACGAGGAAGAATGTTCATTGAACATTACTTTTAATTTTAGGATCTTTTTGACATACGTAATTATATTATTTATAATTTATTATAATTTTTTAATCATTGCTTTAATTTGTAAATATTTATATTTTGAAGAGAAACTATTTGCCCCCAACCGGGATTCAAACCTTAGGGGGTAGAGAGCCATCCCGGTGGCTCAAATGGTTAGAGCATTGCCACGGTGAGGCGGAGATCCGGGTTTGAATCCCGGCTGGGGGCAAATCTTTTCTCTTCAAAATAAAAATATTTAAAAATTAAAGCAATGTTTAAAAAATTATAATAAATTATAAATAATATAATGACGTATGTCAAAAAGATCCTAAAATTAAAAGTAATGTTCAATGAACATTCTTCCTTGTGTATACATCGGAAAAATTTCGAGAACACGGGGGATATGGGATCGGTGAAGAGAACAGATTTGTCCTAGGTAAGGAGCGACCCCGGTGGCTCAAATGGTTAGAGCGTTGCCACGGTGAGGCGGAGATCCGGGTCGCTCCTTACCTAGGACAAATCTGTTCTCTTCACCGATCCCATATCCCCCGTGTTCTCGAAATTTTGCGATGTATACACAAGGAAGAATGTTCATTGAACATTACTTTTAATTTTAGGATCTTTTTGACATACGTCATTATATTATTTATAATTTATTATAATTTTTTTAACATTGCTTTAAGACGGATCTCCGCCTCACCGTGGCAACGCTCTAACCATTTGAGCCACCGGGATGGCTCTCTACCCCCTAAGGTTCGAATCCCGGCTGGGGGCAAAACTTTTCTCTTCAAAATATAAATATTTACAAGAATTATAGAGTGGAATATTTTTTATCTCTTCTAATTGAACTTTATTCTATACTGATCAATCAACTGTTGTAATACCATATTTTTTTATGAACTATCTCTAAACGATGTTTTTTATTTTCACATCTCTGCATCGGATCTTATCAATGTTATCAAATTCTACCACACTTTCATCCGAACTAGGTGAAAGGTGAAAATACATAAACGCGATACTATCAAAGTATTCTGATTTCGGATCAGCTCCATAGAATGACTCAGCTGATTTTGTATGAATTTGGCCGATATGTTTCTTATTAAACTTTATTATTACTTTTCCTTTGACTGCTGATAATGGCTGTGGCAGGGGCTTTCGAATCATTTAAAAACTCAAATGATAAAAAATAAATGACTGAAATAGTGGTAATGTTGAGTTCAGAAAAGTTGACTTAGGTAATTATAGTGAGAAGCCCCGTACGGTTTTATATCTTTTGATGTACGGTTTTATTTTTAATTATATTTTTGAATTCTGTATATATTTTTTAATTATTTATCTGTATATCTTTTTAATTTTATTTTTATTATTTTTCCTCAAACCGTGAAGGGCACCGGTTCAAGGTAAGCACCTGTGCCGATCTTATTTATATATATATAAATGGGAGTGGGGTAGCTGAGGTGTATCGCGCAACGGGTGGATTTGCACTGCTGCTTTGTACCGGGTTCAAATCCGGCGATGGAAGATAACTGTTAACAACTACGGATAAACTCAGTTGGATCTGAAGACCCTCCTCAATTTCGTCTTGGAAAACCGTTGTCCTAGAAAGAGTAAAAAATCTACCATGCGCTGAACAGAACGGTTGTGTTGGGGCGTGTAGGTTTATATATATATATATATATATATATATATATATACACCAATATATATATATTGGTATCTACTTTTCTTGACTGAATCTCGAGAACGAAAAATATATAATTTGTGATGTCATTGTCAGTTACCACGCTATCAATTAACCTGGATTTTTCAAGGGCAGCCCCTAAAGACCTGAGATATTATTAATACCCCTGGGTTATATATTGTCCTATTGGAGGTCGGCTTGCTACACCTTTATTATCAACTTTAACGTCCATTTTGGTCAATAATTAATCCAATAGCCACGTCAAAAAAATTTATTCCAAGAGGAATATCCGTGGCTGTAAGGGCAGCCCAAAGGTAAACCAGTAAAAAAAAAATATTCCAGTGAATGCCTTTAAACATTAAGTATGAGAAAAACCCAGTTTCGTAATACGCGTTGATTTCCAGTGCACACATTAGATTAAGTGGGCTTCTCGAAATAGGCACAACGTTTAAGCTCCTACCACTTTATATATATTGCTACGTAATACTTTAACATTTCCGTATCATATATTGTCTAACATAAATTCAAGGTTTTCAATTTAAACGTCCATTTCTTAAATTAGAAGCATGACTTACTATTCCCACATCATTCATTTAAAAAAATTTAAACCGTCAATATTTCAGCCGTTTTTTTGAGCTTGAGGAAAAATAATACCTGCCAAGGACACTTTAATGAACTTGATAATGCATTTCATAATTAGGTAACAGAGAAAAAAAAATATCATCTAAATGAATTAAAACTACCACAACCCATGAATAATAGAAACTGTACCGTTCTAGAAGAATGGTTGTGCAATGAGGTGAATAGTCACGCTCGACCACGAATTTTTTTCTTCCTAATCTAGGGTACCCATTTTATGAAGGCTGGATGAGCCCCAGGGTGGTCTGTTTGTATATTTAACGTGACTGAACCCTTCTATGGCTAATCGGCGTAAGGATAGGTATTTTTGACCGTAAACCTGAGGATCTCCGTTTAACGTCCCTTCCGTCCCATACCCTCCTAGTATGCCGTGATCATTTATTATCTTGACCATGGAGGAAAAATGATCCCCCAGAGTTTTTATTTAAAAAACTTTTAAAATGAATGTGACTTGGAGAATTTTCAGACTTAACTGTAATAAAGTTATATAAATGATTGGTACTGATGCAGAAAACTAAATGTAATAGATTGAAAATGACACAGTGTTGTCGAAACGTCTCAAATGATCAATAAGGATCAAGAAAATATAATTGACTGGAATGGTTTTCTATTTCTTAATATAAACTTTATTATTTAAAAACAATTAATGCTGAAAATTATAACACTCGGGTTTATTTTACTCATATAATTAAGTGGGTCTATTGAAAAATAAGTACCCTCCTAGTATTGCTTTAAGATGTTTTAATATTTTTTTATTAATTAAAATAATGATTTTTTTTAATTTTGTTTTTTTTATAAATAAATAAAAAATGATTTTATATTAACTCACTGCATTCTCTTAATCATAGGGACAGTCCTAAAAAAAAAAGTAGTTTGTTTTCTTTTTCAAATCGACGCATTTTATTTTAATTCAAAATATTGCTACGTGTTGTGTAACGGTTTAAAAATTCGAGAACAGTTGTTTTGTTATTTTCCATTTTTTTTTAATATTTATAATTTAACTAATCGAACACGAAAAAATATTAAACTAAAAAATTAGTTCCTCGATCTGTTTCTAGGCAACGCCGGAATAATATTACATCAATAAAAAACTTTTTTTTATAGTAGAGAGTTTTACATGCCGAGTAGCACGAGACCGGGATAGGTTCGGCTCCTGGCTGGACGCTACCCTACGCTGAAAGGCACTCACTATAGGAGGAAGCTAAAGAAGAGTTTTACATAATAACAAAAATTTTGTTGCGAACATTATGAATAATCCATGGTAATGCAGGAGGACCTTCAACCTTGAAGCTATACCAAAAAAAACATTAATCCAGTAGTTATGAAGGTATGTAGATTACATATATTTTTTGAATATTGAAAAACCAGGGTTTTACAATCAATTCGTTTTTCTTGGCCTGTTGTAAAGGAAGGTTAGCGAAAACAATAAACCATAACCGTAACTATTAGTGGAGTAGCGATGCCTTCGCAAACACATCACGATTGGGAATGCCACTCTTCCGTACTGAGTTGTATATTGATCGCCCATTGAGTAACATGATAAATTAAGGGGGGTAAAGAAGCAACGGTTGCGAAACTCCATCTGAGGAACTCTACTGCATTCCAACTATACGCTGTTTTTGAATTGTAAATAATTGCGAAGATTCCAAACATAGTAACGAAGAAAAAAAAAAAAAAAGAAATCTTAGCGGTAAAAAAAATGTTTGGATTGATATTATATATTTATGCATAGCAATTAAGGTGGGTAAAGTGAAACTCTGTGGAGCAATTAAAAAATCAGTTGAAGGGATGAAATTCTCCGATGATCAAGTGACCTCATCAACAGAAGATATGGAAATTTATAAAAAAATTAAAGATGAAAGCTATAATCATTGAGTTTAAAAATAAAAATTGATAAATATAAATACTAACTAATAACTTCTCAAGGTTTCTATAAAAACAACAGTCCCTTCCTCAATAAACGATGCCAGTAAGTCTCTATCGACAATGGAACAGAAAAATTATCCTGTACACTACCCTGATTCGTCCAGTGCTTATTTGTGAAGCGGGAACAAAGACAATTACAAAGGATGCGTGCCAAAATTTGCTAGTTTTCCAACCTTGGGTCCTCCGAAAAATATTTGAGCTGCTCTTTGTAAACGCAAGGTAAATACCGAGGAAAAATAAATAAATCTATGATCTCTTTGGTGAGCTTTGTGTTGTTAACTTTATTAAACGATACCGATTAATAGTGGCTGGACATATGGCCAGGATGACCAAGAAGGAAATATCAAAACGTTTACTGACAGAGGTCATCCATGGATGGAGGATAGCCGGCCGACCGCGACTGCAGACAGTAGCTGAAGACGCGAGGAACTTGGGAGTCCGCAGCACTATCACGTGTTACGTCGAGTTAATAATGATAATGGAACAACACGAAAAAAACATAGAGTGGAAAGATTTGCGGACCAGGTAACTCTCATAGCAGATTCCGGAATCACTTGAATTATTTCGCCACAAGAGGAAATGCCGTTTGAATTCCTAAAGCCCAAAAGAGAGAGGAGGGGACAATCCTGTCTTCGACTTCAAGACACACACAGAAAGAGCATCGAGGAATAATGATTCCGGTAACCTAAATATGTATATAAAAACGAAGTACCAAATACATAATTGATACCAGAATAATTGTTAGCTAAGTTAATATTTTGTTAATAATGAACAATATATATATCCATTTTTAGGATTTTAAAACAAAATAAAGAATGAAAAAAGGTTTTTTTTTTTTTTTATTTCAACTATGCCAGCATAGTTGAAATGTTGGTTATGCTTATGAAACTGCATATGTGTTGCAGTTTCAGGCTACTGCAACACGTGCTAGACAAAGGATCTAACCACCCAATTAATTACAAAAGACTCAAATACATGACAATCATTAGACCTATCTAGTAGATTCCTCTCGTATCCAATCCAAAATCCTTCGTAAAATCGTTAATGCTCCTTACTTTGTTACGAATAAAGTCATCCATAATGACATCGATGTCCTATTTGTTGATGATTTGGCCCGAACCCGGTACCAGTATTTTGATAAAAAACATCATTCCCACTCAAACCAAATAGTTTCAAACTTATCAATCTCTTCAATTCCTGATAATCCTCCGAGGCGTCTGAAAAGAAGATGGCCTTGTGACCTTTTAAGTTGAATTTGTTATTGGAGTACTACTACTGGGTAGTTTCTCTACTTGTCTTTATTCATGCCAATATGTACCATTCCTCCCATTTACTTGTTGTATTATTATAATACGGGAGCGGAGTGGCTCAGTGGTAGAGCATTGCCATGCCGGAAATCCTGGTTCAAATCCCGCTGCCATGACTTTTATTTAGTCTGTTTGGAGGGGGGGGGGTGGATCATATAGGATCAAGGACCCTCCTGGGGCCCACCCAAGCCTCTATAAAATATTATAAAAATAGGGTAGCCAAAATAAGGGGGAAAATCTGGCGGTTGAGCGTGACCTAGGACAGGTCACCTCCTTGCAGAACAGTTGTCCTTGAAACAGTACAGACTCTACCATGAACTGAACCCCAGACCCTTCATGGGTTGTAGTGGTACAGGTTTATTTTTATTATTATAATATAGTTGTAAATTTCAATGAACAAAAAATAAAAATAAATTTAAAAAAATCAACTATTAGTTCCAATTATTACCACTATTAATTTTTGTTGAATACAAAATATATTTTCCTTCAACAATATTGTGCTAAGATAACATCAAAGTGTATATATCAAGGATGTAAGCCAATAGAGATTAGTTCTGTCTTATTTTTTTTAAGTATGCGTTCCTGGTCGTGATGATAAAAGATTTAGAATAATTTATAGCGGAATCTTTTCAAATTGAATATTATAAATAATAATAACTGTCCATGAAATTATGGTTCATTTCGTTTATAAGAGCAAGATAACTAAAATATGGAAAGGATACTTTTACTCAAAAGGTCGGAAATTTCGAAACACTGATGATGACTAAGCAAGAACTAGAGATCTGCAAAACCATGTCTTTAATGGTCCATGCTATAGCGAATAATTCAACCTGATCAAGCATACAAAAGGTTACATATATTTCACCTTATGATGTTGTATAACATAGAAATAATAATAAGTAAAAATAGTTAATAAATAATAAATAAAATAAATAGGTAAAAACAATTTATTTTCCATGGAAATCCATTTAGTTATCATTTAGAAAGTTAAGATCACGTTTAATAATATATTTATAGCTTTATATATCATGTAAGGGAGCGGAGTGGCTCAGTGGTAGAGTTGCCATGCTGGAAATAGATTTCTTTATTTTTCCTCGGTATTTACCTTCCGTTTACAAAGAGCAGAGCGGAGTGGCTCAGTGGTTGAGCACTGAGTTGACATGTCGGAAATCCTGGTTCAAATCCCGCTGCTGGCCATGACTTTTATTTAGTCTGTTTGCAGCGGGAGATGGATCATGAGGATCTAGGCCCCTCCTGGGGCCCACCCAGCCTCTATAAAATATTATAAAAATATCGTACCCAAAATAAGGGGGGGAATCTGGCGGTTGAGCGTGACAGCAAGTCACCTCCTTGCAGAACCGATGTCCATGAAACAGTACCGTCTCTACCATGTACTGAACCCCAGACCCGTTCACGGGTTGTAGTGGTACAGGTTTTTTTTGTATATTATATCATGTAAAATGTGTTGAATATTCTTCAGCCTACCAACTACATAATAGTTTTATTCCTACTTTAATTTCCGGAAATTTTTTTCAGTTTTAGAAAATATTTCCCTTTTTCTTTTCACTCAGAAGAATGTGAGAAGAATTTATCAAATTCTTCAATAATTGTCCATATTTTAATTTTGATTCAGAATATCGCTTGGTATTAAAGGAAAATTCTGGAAATGCAATTTTACCTTTTATATACAGAAAATTTAAATTTTATTTTCTGTATAATACAAGCTGAAACATAATTTATACACATTGATTTTAATAAAATTTTATAAAGCGTTAGGATAATTTAATTTTATTTGACCCACAACGGTTCAACAGTACCGACGTGAAAGGCCAACACGTATTGGTCTCTTGCCCGACTGAACTCTGACATTGACGGGATATGATTTAATGTTTTCGTCAATTGCAAAACCGTTTATGGGAGGATTTCAACCCTATAGTTCAAAATACGACTATTAAATATGTTCTATAATAATTATTGATAATGACTTAAATATTTCAGTATAATTAAAAATACACAATAAAGTTGTTCAAGAGTGATAATGAAAAATTCCAAGAGAAACCTAAAGTTGGAAGAAAAATATTAATCTTGGAAGTGAAGAGACAGGCAACATGAGGGAGAATGAAGGAATATTGGAGGAAGTGCAACGCAGCGTCTAAAAAAACACATAAAATAATTGGTTTGAAGTAAGCTAAAAATAAAATAAATTTATCTTTGTGCTTTCCGCTTTAAATCATGATTTTTTACTAACGGCTATTCTCCATTATTTGTGATATTTCCAAACTGTTTATATTCTCTTTCTTAATCGAATGTAGAAAATCAGTACGATGCGTAAATATTGAAAGCTTGAATCATAGCATACGAACTAACTTAATAAATATTCAATGCAAATGCACCGAAAGAGAGTTCCTTACTTATATTCAAACATGTTATAAATTAAGACCTCAAATTGCAGAATCATCAGTAAGTTACGATCATTAGGCGCATACGTTGCAACACTTAAAGACAAACAGTATAATAAAAAAATCAGACGCAATAAGATCTACAAGCTAATAAGAAATTATTTCCATAAGAAACCAATGAATGTGAGCATCCATATGGATTTGAATCTAATGGCTCCTTGTGTCCAAAACAATACCATCTCCTTTACGTTGTTATTGCCGAGAGAAGAAACTTCTTTAGGAGGTTATGCGTTACACCAGACACAAATAGGACAACACTCTCTTTCTTTTTGGAATTAATGATCGTTGAAGATTACATATCAATCGGCTATCAAAAGGCATTTAGTATGACGTTAATAGCAATTGTAAACCAAACTACCACGGTACTGATTCTGTTCATTCACCAATAAACATGCTTATTTATTCACTTAAGGTCAATTATGCTGTCAAAGCTAATCGGACGATGCTACACTGGGAGTCCTAATTTCGCCTAAACCGGTATAATTGGGATAGGAATCGTTAACGAGTACATTTCTATGCCCCTTACGAAGGAAGGCATGACCAAGAATGTTTTACTCCCATTAAAAAATCTTACTTGTGGCCTGCGAACCCGCGATCTTGGACATAGTAGGTTGTTATGCTAACCGCTACATAGTACATGCTTCCCGTTCTTTTCATATTGCGCGTTCAAGTCTTTGAGGGTAAAGATAGAGAAAAAAAACTATATTTCCCCATACCAGAAGAAAGAGGGATGTTATATGCAGTGGTGGATGTAACGGCAGCAAAACAATAAATGTTATTATTTTTTTATTTATTAGCATATTCCAAGAAAGAGAAAATTAGTTGAAAAATTAACTTTTGTTGGATATTATGTACCTCTTGGCGCAGGGTAAAGCGTAAGTTACGGGTGTTTGTCACTTTATGCTGCTATGGCTAATCGGACGAGCGGATCCGACGCTACAGAAGGAGCTCTGAATTTTGGCAATCCAGGTTTAATTAGAATTGGGAATTTAACCAGTACCTGACATCAACAGGCAAGGGACCCCCGTTAAACGTCCCTTCCGAAGGACGGTATAACAAAGGATTTTTTACTCCCTTTAAAAATTCCTTCGGGACACCTGCCGACCTACGAACCCGGGATCTTGACTTTGTACCTACAAGATTGTTAGGCTAAGCGCTTGACCACTGGTTACAATATGGTTGAACAGTGGGAGAAAAAACACTGTTGATTTCTTCGATCCAACCCTCAACGACCATATTTTCCCCCGATTAAAGGTACCCACTTTATAGTGGCTGGGTGAGGGTATGAAGATCCCACAGGGTGTTCCATCCGCGGCTGTTGACAGATTAAATAATTTATCTGCTACAGCCAGATTTGAACCCAAACCTTCGGCAAAGCAACTTAATACTCTGCACCCTGAGCTACCTGAGTGGACTAGTTGGATATTTTACAGGCTGTGACAATGAATGGAGGATTGGAAAGGTAGCAGGAGATGGAGGACGTCACCAGCTAAGTGTGATTTATGAAGACGAAGCCGTCTCCGGGTCCTTATTCATTTAACCATTCTGCTAAAAAAGCTCTTTCAAAGTCTGACACTGCGAGCGGACTCCCGGCAAGAAGATGGATGGCTACAGAGCTCTCAGTGCCCAAGGTCCAATCTCTTGTTGGTACCTCGAACCGCAAGGACACGATAGCTCTCTGGGCCAAGAACTTTCGGATCGGATAGAAGAACGAAGATCGGAAATGGCTGCGAAGGGCACACCGAACCTTGAGGCATTCGAAATCGGAAACCAACAGAAGAATAGTCGTGTAGCAATCAAATGACAACCATTAGCGTTTGGCGATTCGCAATTTTATTTCACTTTTAAAATGCATTTAAAATAGAGAAAAAAACTGATATTTTCCTCTCTACTACATAAAAAAAGTTTCAATTATGTAATTAATTTGTACACGGAATGCGGGATAGCTTTAATTTACAGCCATTATTAATTTAAGTAACTGTAAATTACAGCAACGTGTAGGCTTTAATATAGAATAACCTGGAAAAGCTACTTAGGCCTCGTTTGTTGTTTTTGGAAAATATCACCTACTTTCTCTCTCTCCACCTCTTCACTTCTATATTTTTATCAATTTATTAAGGAACAAGTCATTTTTATTTATCAACATATATTTCATTTCGTATACGTATAGGTAAGTATAAATTAAACATACCTAAATATTGAAAAGATATTGCCTTATACGAAATGATTTCAAAGTTAATGATAATTAATTACAGTATATGCCCTATATTTTCGATATTTATCTTTTTTTTTGTATATAAATATATTCAAAATCTATATGTTGAAGTTGTTGACTGGGATTTGGGATGTGGGTGTAAAATTTATAAATATACAAGCAACCCGGCTTTTCACGGGTAGTAAGACATATTATGCCTACATTTTTATATTATAAACAAAACAAACCAAAATGTTTCTTTTATACGACATTATTTTCTTGCGTGTTAAGATTTTGCGATAACCCATAAGATACTCATTTAAATTATATGGTATAAAATGCTTAAGGTAACCGCATTGCACGTGATCTATTTTTAGAAGATAAAATAGGTATAGTAAGCTATCCATAAAAGATAGATATATGCTATTTTTGACTTTTTTGTAGATATATAAAAGAGGAATAATCCACCATGCATTGTTTCTTTATACCTCAAAGGGATAAGTCAGCGTCATCGATGAAAACTCCCTGGAGGCGATACTTTTTCCTACACTTCCATCCACTATCGTTATATTCCAGCCAATTTACACAACACGTTAAAGAATTATATACCAAAACCTTTCACGTGAATCACACTATTTATTGGTGAAAACAGCATGAAAATCCGTGCAGTTGTTATTGAGTTTTCCACGAACAGGGAGAAAGACGCGGCCGAGGACTTTGTTTTACAATATTTACAGATAAGGTGGGATAAAATACCTATGGATCGTAAAACATTAAATTTCATTGAAGATGAACACCTAGAGCGCTTTGGAGACAGAAACAGTTAGAATTGGTCCGTTGCAAGGGACAAGGACAAGGGTTCACCCTTAGTTTCAATAAATAAATATACATATATTTTATTCACAATATATTACTATATTGTAGAAACAAATACAAATATTGAAGAGTAATTATCTATCCTAGAGTCAGTTCATATTTATACAATATAATATAAATATTCTGCCCCAGACAGACAAGGGAGTATGGGGTACAGAACTTTACCCACTTTTCTTAGCATAAAAAACAGGCTTATATCATTTTAATCTAAAGTTCATATTTTTAACCTACATGACACTAGTCTTAGAAGCATTGTGGATTGATAAATACCAGTATCAGTAAATTAGGTAAACACGATAATCAGTAAATTCCAAATAGTCTCTCATCAAGTGGAAGGCAATTGTAAACGTTTTGTTTAAAATCTGTGACCGGTAATCAACAATACTAATCGTAATTATACTTGAGGTTGTAATGCGCGACGAACGACATGATATCTATAACCAGGACATTCACGCTTCAATATTCATTTTCGCTTTGCATAATGGCCTACAATCTTCCAGAACGATAAATTTTTATGGCTACCTTTATGCCCATGTCGATTGTGGAGTGGTCTAATAAAGTTTAATATCTTCCGCAATTAAACGTCTGTTCAACGCAGAAAAAAAAATCAAATCGGATGGATAATCCCTACCTGCAGGCTATAGTCTTATAGTAAACGGCAATTTAAAATACGTAAACGACCTGCGCAGAATGCCGGCTACGAATAGGGAAGCCACGCCTTTTCCCCCACTACCTAGATCGCTTCACTAGCCCTTTGTACCCATCGTGGCTAAGTTTTTCATTCTGTATAACCTTTGAATTTGAGTTATTATTATTGTTTTCCGTTTCACACGGCTACCCATCGACTTCATTTTAGACTTAAATCTAGTATTATTGACTGGGTTCATTTGGAGATGGAAAGGAACTACCTCCCCACACATCCCCAGCACCGCCTCCGATTCCGTCGCAAGTCATTTACTAATTTGTCAGATTATAATCAACTATATATAAATATATATTTTATCTCTCAGAAAATATACAAGTAGGGACTTATATATAAATTCCTAAAAGTATTACATAAAACTGTATTTTCAAGATTTAGAATAAAAAAGAAGTGGTTGTATAGCATTTTGGTTTTGTTAAGTGAATTTCGATTATCCTAACCGACAACATTCGAATATAATCGATTAGAATAATTAGTATAATCGATGCTCTACTGAATAGATAAGGAGGTTACACTGAATGAATAAAGTCGTGTTGAATTCTTCCTACATAGCTTTGAAATATTAAAAATTAAATATATTAAACTATACTGTTTTTCTGACAGGTTAGAATTTTCTATTCCATTCTATCCTTTTTTTTAATAGTTCCATTACACCGTTTCATCCCAGTAAACGGTAGGAAATTATAGTAGTAAATTTTGTCTTAAAAGGTACAAGAGCTACCGTATAGTTGGGACAATACTACTTGATCAAAATACGTAATATTCTGTTGTTAAGAGCCTGGGTGGACCCAACAGTTTTTAACAGTTTAGAAAAACGCCTTAGGTCCTGGGAATCGAACGCCCCAAGAATACGCTACCCCTTATGTCGTCATACGACGGTCAGACGTTTATTAATGAAAGAAAAAAAATTATCATATGAATGGTACAATGTGAATACTAAGCGTCAGTCAGAACAAGATGAATGATGATCGCATCTTCACGGTAATGAATACTGAAATATATAATTTAATACAACTTTTGTCAACACTTAAATAATACATTTTATATTAACGAATTTAATTAATACCATTAATTATATTAGACCAAAGAATATTTTTTGAATAAGATGCAACTTCAATCATGTAAAAACTATCTTAATAATACAATGAATAGAAATAAACTGTTTTAAAAAAACAATTTTCCTTAATTTACTTTCCTTGTACTCATAGGGAAACAATATTAGTCTTTTTTTTTAAACACAAGATGGAACGAATACGATTTTAGAATACTAAATGTTATACATTCATTTGGTCTAAGTGGCGATATATAATTAGAAATTACAACGTTATTATTAATGGAATTGGAAGATACAACGTACCAATACAGTAAGAAATTCAATGGTCTTCAATTTTCGCATTAAAAAAATATATTTTTATTCTATGATCTCTCGCGATATAGAATAAAATGTGACAAATCTGGAAGAATCTTAAATGTTTTTGTAATATTCCATTCATACCCTAATTATTAAAACCTTATTACCCATGCCCACAATAACCATAATAAATTAATACAATTTTTTTTAATTTACACCGATAATAGGTATATTTGCAATCCTAACCTAAGCTAGCAACTGCAGTTCTATTATTATCTGCCAAAACAAATCAACGGCATAGAAAACAGAATTTCCAAAATATTTGGGCGAATGATGTAACTTTTCTTTGTGTTATAACTTAATGTATACAGAATAAAATGCTCATTCGATCATAAAAACTCGGCTAAAAAAGAAAAAGAGATGACGAGGGCGCCGTTGGGAAAGAGAGAAAGGCAATCTAAGGTCTTACTGGAAGTGAACCAAAGTAAGTGGGACGATTCCTGAGCGAGGGCATTTCTTTCCGATGTTGAAACAGTTCGCTAAAGCACTATAGGATAGTTGTCAAGGTATACACTTGAGTACTCTAGACTAACTATCAAGGTATAAAGTATAGCACAAAAGGCTAACTATCAAAGCATACATTATAGCACTAAAGGCTAACTGACAAGGTATGCACTGTAGCACTATAGGCTGAATATTGTAATATACACTATAGTATCATATGCTAACTGTCAAGTTATACAATATAGCATTATAAGCTAACTACGAAGGTATACATCTTAGCACTATAGTTTAGCTGTCAAGGTATACACTACAGCATTTTTGACTAGCTGTCAAGCTATACACTATAGCACTATAGGCTAGCTGTCAAGGTTTACACTACAGCACTATCAAAGGTACACACTATTTCACTATATGCAAACTATTAAGTATTACTTTCAATTTTTAAGTATTATTATACTGTCAATGAATACACTGGAATCCTATAGGCTTACCATCAAGGTATACATTTGTACACAATAGGCTAAATATCATGATATACAGACCGGAAAAGAAAATTTACTTAAACATTTAACTGCTTTTTACAGTTCGCTGAACGGTAAAGGATGTATACAGGAATCCTTATAAATAAATATCTTTAATCTAGATGTCTTCCAAAACTTTTTAAATATTTAAAATCTATTTATTAGAACTATTCTATAAAAATTAATTTGTGATAACTTTAATAATCCTTGATGATGTCCGCGCAGATTTTAAATTCATTTAGGACCACTTTCTAAGTCACCGATATGTACTTTAGTGGGAGAACAAAGTCAGTGTCAGATGTCTAATACAGCTGCTAATAAGGAATAAACTACTTCGACCGGATGTCATTTCCATTGTTTCGAGCCACGAAAGGGTGTCATTGCAACTAAGATGTCCCTTCGTTGAGCAACCATCATCTTAAGAGTTAGCCAATGGTTGATTAATAGTTAATCGTTCCGAAAAGAAACATTTGTTATTCAAACAGATTGGCAGGCAGTTGACTCAGATCGCTTCGGTAATCTTTCACAACTTGACCTTGTGTCTTCTTTCAAAAAACAAACCACCTGGATCGATACAGTCAACTTGAAGCATCTTAGGTGACAGAGGATGCAGGGAGGTTCAAAGGTCATCCTCGTTCTTTTTCTACATCTTATTATTTGAAATAAATCATATTTTTATTCAGATCCATAATAAAATAGTCATAAAATAAAAATAAAAAATGTTCTCTTTATATTTTCATCCACACCAGTAAAATAAAAGAACAATGACAATCAGGAGATTGGCTGGCACTAAAAATATAATAGATTGGCATGAAAGACATAAAGAAGAACAGTGCACAGCGGTACCTCTCCCTTGGCTTGATTCAATTTCCTATGATAACACTAAGATCCACGTTCCTCTTTGTCTCCTCGTGTTCTCAGGCACGAGAGTCGTGGACATTTGTTCTATTAATGGGTTTTGGTGCCGTTCAGTTTTTCTTGAAAGCGTTTTTAGTAAGTCCGTATGTGTTCGTCAACCGTTGGTATTTTTAAGTCAGTATGCACAGTTTTGTTAATGACATACCAAGGTGCTTTTGTAACAAGTCGGAGTACTTTTGATTGGAAAGTTTGTAATCGTTTTCTGTGAGTCTGTTTACCGATGCCATAAATTTGTAATGCATATGTCCAAACTGGTTTTAGTAAGTAAGTGCAAGTGTTTAATTTTTGTCCTATAAAATGAAAACTAATTTGAAAATATTTTTTATAATTTTTTAATCATTGCTTAAATTTTGAAATATTTTTATTTTGAGGAGAAAAGATTTCCCCCCGGCCCGACCCGAGTTCGAATCCCGGCCGGGTGCAAATCTTTTCTCTTCAAACTAAAAATATTTAATAATTTGAAAATAAATTACTTTAGGTAATTTAGAAAGGAAAATGGTCTGGATGGAGTAGTCGATTCCATAGAAACCGACGATTCCATTCTCATAGCAGGTCTTCTTCAGGGCTAAATAAATAAGACACTAAAGTAAATATATAAAACTAAAAGTAATTGGAATAAACAACAAAATAATTAAAATAAAACAAGAAATATAGTTTAAATTATAATTGTTTTAAATTGAATTTAGCTAATTTAATTTAAAAGTTCAGAATGGAAGAGCAGAGGGGCCCGCTAAAAACGATGGACTACATCCATCCTCGAGGGTAGAAGAGCCTGAGGACGCCCAGGAATGTCGTCACTCGACTATGTTGAACTCATATGCAGAAAAATAGGCAAAGCCATCAGGGAAGTTTGAATTCTTACTAAAACCAGAGAAAAATAAAATCAAGGCTAAATGCTCCCTGAGCTGAGAGGCACAAAAGGATGAAGGAGAAAGAAGAAGAGAATTTAAAAGAAATTAAATTTACCAGTCGGAATGGATTCTGAACAATAAGAAAACAATAAATGAAACATAATTTGATGAAAATATTAATTTCCAAATAACACAATTTCGGTAGAGGTTTTTTTGTTTTTTTTAATATAATTGAGGAGTAACTTTCTTCGAACCGAATTTCAGCAAAAATTTCGACCACTATTGTTTATTAACACGTTTTGTAATCTTTTTAAAGGTTTTTGTGTATGCTATAATTTTTCCAAATTTAGTCGGAGAGTTCAAAATGTACTTGTGAATTGAGTTGGAGTTAAGCGCGTTTCACACTTATACGGTTCAGTTCGGTTCGGTCCGTATTCAATTTCAGTAGCCGCCGAAAACGAATGAAAACTCTTCACACACACTCCGTTAGTATCAGGTTTGATTTGACAACTGAATCATCGAATACCCTGTCCCCCACTATGTCGTCAATGCTCACTACGGAGAAAAGACAAATTATTCCTATGTTGTTTCTCTCTAGAAGAAACAAAAAACGAAAGAGGAATAATCGACTTCACTGGGTCCATCCTATCCTCGCCAAATGGGTGGAGTTTGCTGCATTTTATATTATAGCACTTAAGTTAAGGGTGCACGAAGACAAATTTTCAAATTACTTCACGATGTCCACGACATCATTTGATGAATTACATATGAAGTTGAAGGACTGCCTAGAATATGAAATAATATTTTCGCTTGCCGAAAATGTAACCGAACCGAAACTAAACCGTACATGTGTGAACGACCAATAGTTTTTGTGATCCTTGGACCCGAATAGAAACCGAACGAAATCGATTCGTGTCGAGGGGGCTTCCGGTTCTATCAGGTTTCTATTAGGTACCGAACACACCGTATCACCGTTTCACATTCCTACCGAAAACGAATCGAATACGCACCGAACCGAACCAAACCGTATAAGTGTGAAACGAGCCTTAGAGAAGCGAAATCCCACTTACTCCCTGAAATTTACTTCCCACTTTCACAATTGTTATTGTTTTTATTTCAGAGAAAAGAAGAACTTAGAATTCTCTTAAACCTGTCTAATGATCCCTCCCATTATTTATTTTTTTTAAATGGAATTGGACACTTATACTTACATACAGCCAGATATATTTATTTGATTAATTAGTAAGATTGTTAGGTACCAACAGCACGCGGTTTTCCCCAGGCGGTCACCCATCCAAGTACTAACCACGCCCGAAGTTGCTTAACTCCGGTGATCGGATGAGAACCGGTGTGTTCAACGTGGTATGGCCGTTGGCATCCCTCCCATTATGCCCATGTATAAATAGAAGGCAAAAGATAAATTGTAGATACCGCACATGTCGGACATAGTATGTATAAGACCTTAAAATGCTCTAGGATAATGCAAGGGGGTGATAAAATTGTATGAACAGTTCCTAATTTATTCTGTACTGTAAACATTTATAAAATGTCGGATGAACAGAAAAAATTCAGAATTTAATTATCGGATCAATTGTATCAGCGTTAAAAGATACTTCACCCTTCTAACTCTATCTCACGTATGTATAATATATCTAAGTTCTGAAACTTTCTACAAAGGTAAACACATAATTTTTTACCATTCCAGTTATGTATTAGGTTCATTCATCCTAAACGTAAACCCCTCAGAATCGAACTAAAGCGTAGGTACCTGCATGACAGCTCACAATTCCAGTAAATTGAACGCTATTGACGCACTCAAAACTTCCTTCAGTGGACAGCGGTATTATTTCATATTCAGGAGGCATTTCTTCCATAATGAAAAAAATCAAAAAGAGCCGGTAACGCATGTAAATTACCGCATGACCCAAATCCGAACAACCATAAAAGGGCACGAGAGCAAAGAATACTTGAAAAAGGATTCTGGAAGGCAACCGTCACAAAACAGAAATTATGCGAAATTGAAACGTCCCACAACAACGGATGATACACGAATAAGATACCGAGCTCACCAATTTTTAGTTTACCATGGGAAGGATTCAGAGGAGAACTCCACTTATTACATTATCACCACAATCTTTAAAATATACCTTCTAAAGGCGTGAAATTCTATTAAGAACACGTTATTGAAATATATTATGCAGAAACAGGAAAATGGTTTGGGAAATACAAGCTGTAATAAAGATGCGTTCAGAGACCATGATCATTAGATAAATAAAAAAAAGTTGACAAAACCAATTTATTCAAACACCAAAGAATTAAAGGCAGGAATGGATGAAGCTCATAAGTAATAAATTTGTTTTCACAAACTTACAAATGCATTTATTTTTAATTTACTCGAGTTATGATCTATCCAATTAAATTTGATAATTGGATAACTGTTTAAGTCGAAAGAAACTTAAAGATATAATTCAGAGTTCCTGAAATCCTTAAAGGTTTTGACCCTATCAATATAACTAATTTAGTTAGTTATATAATAACCAGTTATTAACATTGTGAGATAAAGACGCAAGGAACTCATAACATGAAAAGTTCGCATGACGGAGGACATCATGATAGGATCCGTAGGAAGAAAGGCACCGTTTAGTAATTGTGAAACTGTACAAATGCCTCCTTGATTTTATATTTTTATCTTACCATTCTTTAAAGACGAACAAAAAAAAATGTACTACTACAAACTATGAAGGGACTTGGGTTCACTACATTGTAGAGACTGTATTGTTACTAGGATAAAGATTGTGCAGGTAGGTGGTTTGTCCGAGATCATACAAAACTGCAAGGGTTTTCTCCTAATTAAAAATACCAAATTTATAGAGACTGGGTGAGCCCCATGAGAGCCTAAGTTCTACATAAAACCAAAAGGCTGTTTCCTCTACAACATTTAAAGCGACAGAACGAAACTTTTTCTCTAGATCTTTTCGGCTTATGTAACTGAAAGAATTACTTCCTTTTTAATCCTACTATTTCTAGTTTTACATTTACTTCAAATTACCAATCGGAAATCTTTTTTTGTATAATTTACAAATAAATTGAATAAACAAATACCAAGAATTATATAACGTATTTTTTTTTTCCTCTGTATGGAGAGGAGTGGCTCATTGGTAGAGTACTGAGTTACCATGCCGGAAATCCTGGTTCAATTCCCGCTGAAGGCCATGATTTTTATTTAGTCTGTTTGCAGCGGGAGATGAATCATATAGGATCTAGGACCCTCCTAGGGCCCACCCAGCCTCTATAAAATATTATAAAAATAGGGTACCCAAAATAAGGGGGAAAAATCTGGCGGTCGAGCGTGACCTAGGACATGTCACCTCCTTGCAGAACCGTTGTCCATGAAACAGTACAGTCTCTACCATGTACTGAACCCCAGACCCTTCATGGGTTGTAGTGGTACAGATTTTTCTCTGTTCTTAAAGTGAATTGGAAAGAAGCGATAGCCACTTGTCTAATATTTTTCGATCCAGTTTCACTAATTGACTAAAAGAAGTATTGAAATCAGTGAAGATTTGTCCGAAATCTTGTAGGTTTGATTGTTCCTATCAATAATAATTCAGTTATTCTGCTTCAAGTGTTATGAAGTCAATTTAGAAATATAATGTCTACCTAAACAAAATTGAAACTAATTTTTTTAAATTTAAGTAATCAAAATCCATAATGGCACCAAAAAAAATCACATTTGTAAAAACTATATCAAAACTCAGGACGAATTGGCTGAGGGAAGTAGACTTATAGATATATTTTTTGGTACCACCGAAGTTTTTGACAGTGGCGTACTGGTCCCCCCAGGACGGACGACCAGCCGGGAATGCGAAGACGAACGGAATACGAATCAAAGCTGTCCTTGCGTTCTCGAGGAAGGTCCCATCTTGGCTCGGACAACTGAGTGCCCTCTTTGTTTCTGCTACACCGAATTCCTCATAAGCAAGTCCGTCACGTCCAGGATCACACAAGCAAGGTCATACCTTCGACAATTAACGGCAAGTGTCAATATACCGCATGATGTAATAGGCGAATCTGTTGGAAGCTTTGAATGGTCAACCTATGTCTATATATCAAGATATCGGATGGTAGAAAATTCGGATATTTTAAATATTAATGTTCAAGAGAGATAAAATCCTTCTCTGTTGATAAGTGGAAGTATTTTAATCACTTATTTGTTTTTTGTCTGGGTTTTTTTTTATACAAGCTTACATATTTAATTTCAAACGAATTTCATGTGATTTTTTTTTTTTTTTTTATGGGTTCAAACTTAGCCATTTCGCTATCCAAGCACCGCTGACCAACCTCACAAACTAAGCTTAAGAAGAAGAGAAATAAAAGTGACAGAACCATTCATCGTTATTTTTTTTAAATTGTATTCTACAGACATGAACTTAAAAAAATCTATCCCGGACTCCAACATCAGTCGTGGAAATCTTAAGAAAGCTGTGGTAGAAGTCTCTATTAAGAACATCCGTCAGATTTTAGCAGTGGCCATAATTTCAAAAAGGCAACTAATTCAACTTACGAGATTTGGGTTTTTAAAACTTAAAACTATTACCAGAGACAATGCATTTTTTACTGCAGATGGGTCACTTGTCCGTAAGATAGCACAGTCTCGACAACGCCTTCAATGTTTTGTTTACTGCAGAGAACTAGCCCAGTACAAGATACTTTTTTTTTTTATCTTGTAAATTATAGAAAAGTGGACTAGCTGGCTTTCTCTGCAGTGATTTATATACCGTTTATGTTTTTGAGACGGTCCATTAACCAACTGAAAAACCTGTACAAACAGGAATATGGCCTGTCTCTATGATGTAGCAAATCAGTCGTGGTTAATAATATCTTTAATTCTTCCGTTATCAACAATTAAATTTATAGAAATAATACATACAATAATATTCATTTAGACACTCCTTATTGGAACAAGCTCTACCGTCCCTATGTGCCATTGGCGCCTAGTTAAAAACAAAAAAATAGGCCTAGCAGCTTGGGAAACATGGGAAACAGAACGGAAGATAAAAACAATAAATAAAAGAATTACACTATGGGAACAATCGGGTAAAGCTTAGATCCACGCAATAATTCTGGAGAGTTTCGAAGAATTGGAGACGACTTGATTATATAAAGCAAGTTTGAAATTCCAAAAAGGTAAGATTTCGAACAACAAGGTATATTTTAAATTGAATACGCACTATAAAAGTTGCGATTGGTATAGCTTCTGGGGAGGGTATCAATTTCCGGGTTCACAAAACTGCAACTCCAAGCCTGATTCATCCATTGAATAATATCAAGTTAATCCATAAGGTATTAATCGACCAGAAACCTTTTCTAATCGTAATTAGGGAGAAACACGAGTCTTTCGGGAGAATCTCAAAACTCGACTTCTTGGCTGAAAAACTTAATATTATTGTAAAGTCGTCAAAGAATTCGTAAGGGATATTTTATTTTGAAGATAAAAGATTTGTCTTGGCCTGGATTCGAACCCACGTCTCTAGCGCGGTGCTCTAACCACTTGAGCTAACAAGGCACGCACCCAAGACAGACAAATATATTCTCTTCACCGACCTAATATCCCCGTGTTCTCGCAATTTTTGCGAGTATACACAGGAAGAATGTTCATTAAACATTACTTTAATTGGGATCTCGTTGACCTACGTCAATTCTTTATTATTATCATTCATTTTTTATACTGTTCTTTTGACGGTGAATATTTTTAAATATTTTTATTTTTAAGAGAAAAGATTTGTCTTGGCCGGGATTCGAACCAAGCTCGGTGTTCTAACCACTTGAGCTACCAAGGCGCGAATCCAAGTCAGACAAATCTCTTCATATATTATACATCGCAAAAATTGCGAGAACATGGGGATATAGGATCGGTGAAGAGAATAGATTTGTCTGACTTGGATGCGTGCCTTGGTAGCTCAAGTGATTAGAGCACCGCGCTAGAGACGCGGGCGAACCAGGTTCGAATCCCGGCCAAGACAAATCTTTTCTCTTCAAAATAAAAATATTTAAACATATTCACCATCAAAAGAACAGTATAAAAAATAAATTAAAATTCGTAAGGGACTTTGAGTAGAATTTATTTTTGGGATCGTCGTCAATATAAGGTATCGCGATAACCGCAAACTATCTTATTTTAGCTATATATATTTACTAATTTTAGATCTATATATATATATATATATATATATATATATATATATATATATATATATATATATATATATATATATATATATATATATATAAATGATCTCATCAAAAGCCTACCTAATACAACGGTAAACCCAGTAAGTACATTAATTTGTTTTCAGTTGTTTTTTATTATTCACTCATACCTGAATAAACCACAATAATTAGTAATAATAAGTCAATCAACAAGTATTAAAATCTATTAAGGAAAATACTAAACCGCTATAGATACAGTGAATGAAGTATGTCAAGATCGTTGGTAATATGTTACTCAATAAGTTACGTTCCCGTTTTCTTGAGAAATACATATAAGTAAGATAACCACACAAAAATGAGTTATATATATTTTTTTTCATTAGCGTAATTATTATGTCTTGTATCATTATTTTTTTCTCAATCGACTAAAGTTCTTAATAAATTTAACTAGGTTAACCAAAGCCATGACATTTAAAGCTAAAACAACTTTTAACTTGAAAAAAAAACTAATACAGAATACGAATAAATTGTCTTTTAACAATAGCAAAAGAAAAATTCATGATAATAACAAAAACATACAACGATTATGAAGGTCCTTGTTCAAAAGTAATATTTATTGAATAAATATGATTTCTTATTATTGATCAACAAATCTTATTGTATAATAAAGATATTTTAATATATTTGTATTTTGCGAAATTGTAATTAAAATTAAAATCCTTACTCCCTCGTTCATTTCATAATTCATTCCATGTGCCATTTAAGACTTTGACAACCTAGGAGACGCTATGTCTGTCGTCTTTATATAACATAATATTACATGACTCTGAATGAAAATTGTTTATTGTTTTAAATAATTTTAATGATTATTATTTCATAATAAAATTTAAAAGGTGTAGAGTGTTAAATCCATCACTCTTTACTAAGTACTAAGTGATAAAAACATTTGCCCATATTTTTTGTTTCTTTGTTTAACGTCATTTTATGCTACTATGGCTAATCGGACAATGCTACAGTGGGAGCTCTAAATTTCACCTATCCAGGTATAACAAAGATGGTGATCATTAACTGGAACCTGACATCGTACAGACTCGGGACCCCCATTTAACGTTCCTTCCAAAGAACGGCTTAACCAACGATTTTTTACTCACTTTTAAAAACCCTAGGGCCACCTGCCGGGCTAAGAACCAGCGATCTGGGGCAGGGATTAATTAAGTTAATTAGTTATTTAATCACAAAATGTAATATAATATAATCCAATATCAACATTTGTTTGTGCTTCCGAGATGTTTGCTTTCTTTCCGTTCATTTCAAACGATAATTGGATCGAAACAACCCCTACTCTCCTTTCTTTCGCTCATTACCACAAAATTAACGAAATGGGAAAATATTCGAAATCCATGATAATCAAGTGAATAAAACAAGAAAGTCTTTGCAGATTTAGTTTTGAAATAACTGCACAATAAGTCTTTGCAGATTTAGTATTGAAGACATTATTTAATAAAGATGGAGGAAGGAGGTCCGGTAGTGTGTCGAGGCCAACGATCGAAGAGTTGCCAAAGACCAACCGCAGATTGAAAGATGATAATTCGGAAATTGCTTTCCTAACTACAATTAACCATCACAACATTATGCCGAGGTGCAATGTCGAGTCGCGTTTAAATCGTATTTAGTAACCGATAGGAGAAGCAAAGTTGCTTTGGCACAATCATTAGAGCTCCACTTATATTTTTGTTTATCTTATGCAATACTGTAATCTATAACTTAATATTTAAATCGTCGATTGTATCCTATACAATCAAGGAATAAACTTCCATACTTTAACAACCTTCATTCAAAACCAACCTTTGCTAAGACACCTGTACTACTACAACTCGTGAATGGTCTGGGGTACAGTAAATGGTAAAGACTGTAGTGTTTCTTAGAGTTGGGTTGTGCATGTCCTGGGAAAACCGCCGGATTTTCCCCCTCATTTTGGGTCCCCAATCAGAATTTATTCACCTTTGAATGTGTTTTATAAATGTTTCTCTCTAAATTAAATTTAAAATCCTACTAAACGTGATCTAGCGTTCAGTAGATGGTAGAGACTGTACTGTTTCTAGGACAACGGTTGGGCAGGGAGATGATTTGTCGTAGATCACGCTTAACCGCCAGATTTCCCTCCTTATTTTCAGTACCGACTTTATAGAGGGTGGAACCCCGAGGAGGGTCCAAGACATAGGAACCATCTCCGGCTGCTAACAGATTACGTCTGCCAGCGAGGGTGATTTGAACCCAGGACCTTCAGCATGCCAACTCATGGAGTACATAAGAACAAATTAATTAAGCAATTAAATATTGTTATATGTAACATTATTTAGAATTTTATGAATATTTAAATAAACCAGTGAAGGGTTCTAATAGCAAGTATAGAAAGGATTCACTGAGTCTGTACCTGGGAAAAACAGAGAAGGGACCGTTGCATCCAAGACGGTGGTAAATCAAGATGCCGGGAACCTCGCGAAGAAATTTTCATAAACACTCACATAAAATGAAAATGGACATGTTACGTATATTATTAATTATTAAATATATTTTCATAACCATAATCGCTATACAATAACAATAATAAGTCTTAGCGAACCCAAAGGCTCGATGCCGATACCAGCAGTCACTGCATACAAACCTCTGTCCTCGGACCACTACCCAAACCTAAATCCAGTAGATCACTCTTAATGCAATCTTCCCACTTCGTCTCGGTCTACCCCTTTGACGCTTCCCAGTCGGCACAGGGTTTATTATACACCACACACACTATACAATAAAAAGTAATTTTCTTTAATCTGATGTAAAAGGATCTTTATTTACTAAACAACTCCCAGTCAATCAACCACATCAACGTTTGGAAAAGAAAAGAGATGTTTTTTAATCAATAACTACATAATATTATTGTACCTCAGTTCTCAGTGTGGCAACCCATATTATTATTTAAAAATTAATCAGATCAATGGATTTCAACTTTTTCTCAAACTTGGGAAAGTGAGGCCAACAAAGCAATATAAAATTAATTTAATTATTAAAATTAGAGTTGGGGTAAATGAATGTGTAGAGGGCTGCTTCAGCACAAATTCTGAGGAAGAAAAAATATTTAATCTCTTAACAGCCACGGGTGAGCTCTGCATGACTCTTCTGGGGCTCACCCAACCTCTATAAAAGGCCTTGCTGTTGAGGGCGATCTCTGTCAAATCACCACCCTGCACAACAGTTATCCTAGAAACAGTATAGCCTCTATAACGTACTGAACCCAAGACAAACATTCAGAATATTCGGTTGGACAGTAGACCTACGTGTTAATACCAAGCTATTCCTTTCTAGACCCGGGAGGTGAAGAAATCGTTGGGACCAATCAGTTCAATTGATCGTCCTACTTTCCTTCACCTATTACTTACCCATTTAAAAAAAAATAATAATCACAGGTTATTATTAACTACCTATCCGTTTTTTATGACAGCAAACAATAAAACAGTCATCCAAAAGTGTAAGTAGAACATTAAATAATGAAGTGGAGGGCCGGGTTCCAAAAGAACAGTTTCTAAAAAGTTAAAAAACATAATACTTAATTATGAGTATTAATTCCACTAAGTGATATGAAAATAAGGTAGGGAACATCAGCAAATAATAACTGACACTAACGTAAATAAACAATATAGCAATAAAGATAATAACACATATTTTTAAAAGCTGTTTAAGTATAGTTGTTTAAGGGCAATGTTAAATACCAAATCATCTAAAAAAATAAATAACAAAACTACTATCTCCCTCCCTTCCAAAAAATATATAATACAATCATCTCAAAACAATTATTCGTTCTATTAATTGGATTAAGCTTTAAAAAATAGGAGATAAATAATTGTTTTTATCCCTACCTTTTAAAGTTTAAGTAATTTTAACCTTGCAATACTTTTACCAAGGTGTCAAATATTTCTCAGGTTAATATTTGAATGTGTTGTATAAATATCACTCTTTAAATTAAGTGAAGGCCACGATAAGATCGTTCTAGATGTGCGTTTTTTTTAATGAAAATTAACTGATTGAAAATTTATAAAAAGACAGGATATTAATGATTGAAAAAATATTGTTGTGTATGGATTGTGTTTATTAGTAGATAAAGACAAAAAGGATAAACAAAGAATATTTTACTTAACTTTTTGTCTCAAGATTTTAGCATTTATAACTTAGTAGAGCTTTTTCATCTCACGATTCTGACACTTAAAATAATGGGCACCTGTGATCTAGTAGTTAGCACAACAACCTTCTGAGCCCAAGATCGAGGGTTCCTAGCCCGGAAGGTGGCCCTAAGGTTCTTTAAAAGGAGTAAAAAATACTTGGTTATTCGTTACAAATCCCTATCCTAATTATACCTGGATAGGCAAAATTTAGAGCTCACACTGTAGCATCGTCCGATTAGCCATAGCAGCATAAAAGTGGCGTTAAAAAATAAACCAACACTTAAAATAATTATTAGAGTAAAAAAAAAAATTCAATATTATGATCACATTGACTGACAAAGAGCAAGAAAAAATTCATTTTTTTTTAGTTAACAGTTTGTCTCAGAGCGTCTTCCATTATTCCTTTAGAAGACGACGTACTATAAACTGTCATATAACCGTTAAGATTTATATCTCCAGCAATTAGAGACATAAAAGAGAACAGGGTGAGAGAGATGGGCGGGTGTTAGGTAAGGAGTCATCGACACTGACTTAGATCTTCGAGTCAGCTGACTCTCAACCAGGTCAAGGTGGACTCCTACCTCCCGATCCGACCTATCGATCCCGTGTCTATCGGGAAAGCTAAGAAAAAGAAAGCTGGTTTTCTAGGAGATTCGAATGATTTTAAGACCTTTCCATCGTATGACTTTTCTTCTTCGCAGTTTCCATACTTCAGTAACCACTAATACTTGATTCTCAGAAAGGTGTCCCAGACCAGTTTGACCTTCGTCCTCCTACGGGCGTGTGGAAACAACCAGTGGACGAAAGCCTGGTCAAACGAAAAGAAAAATCCTTGAATAGCGGAGGAATGGAGGGAACATATTTAGGTTGAGGAAAACAACATTAGCGAGAAATTCCAAATAGCAATTCCATGCGGGATATTTAACGATCGCAACTTATGCTTATGATTGTATTTATGAGCGTAGGTTGAGGCATAGCGTTTAAGTACCATCCGAAACCGTTTGAGAAGCTGAAAATCATTACAATTTAGTTGATCATATAAATATTTATCTAGTTTACACACACAACAGTCCATAACAGAGCCATAGATAGACCCTCGAGGTGCTAACCAGCCTTTATTAAGCGGGTACCCTTCACATGAGGTAAAACCTGGTACTTGATTGTAGTATCAGAAAAAAAACACTGCACAAGCGTTATCTTAAAAACAATACAGCCTTTAAAATGTACTAATGTAGAATGGTACAGGTTTTTTTATATGTTTATAATATATATATATATATATATATATATATATATATATATATATTGGTATCTTCTTTTCGTGACTTTGGTATACTGGTTAAAGTATCTTTTAGCGACGTTTCAAGACTATATTGTTCTCATAATCATGTCCTAACAGTGAAAAAAACAGCCTGTTAATGAACTATATTAAATAGCACATTAGTCTAATTATAAAATTGACACTTGTACGATTTTAATGCATAAATTGAGCTGTTATTTTTGAAAGTGGTATAAGTCAATTTGTTTCATAATCGTGATATCTAGCGAAACCACATTGAATTACTTTAAAAATACAGTAAATAATTGATTAAAAAAAAAAATTATCACTTAGCATTTTGCAAAGAGTAACGTTTTGAACCCTGTGCACGATTAAAAATTTATTACGAATTAATAATCATTAAAAAGAATAAACGAATTTTTTTGTCCAAATGGACTTGTTTATCCCATTTTAAAAAATAACAGCTCAGTAGTATTTTTATTTTTAAATATATATCTGATATTTGTTTCTTCACCAAGGAGATACGTCATGTTAAACAGTACTAATATGCTTTGGTAGGAGTCATTGATTGCGCTTTTTGATTCAAGGGATTTAAGGAGATTAGAACGGTTTCTAGATGATATCAGTAAATGGTTTAGTACTTTCGGATAAGTTCTTATTGTAAATTTGTTTAAAAACTCGTCCATTAGGAATTTTCTTTACTTATACATAAATCACATTGTCAATCAGCATATGACATATTAACATAATGACTAGATGCTGTGAATAGGCGAATGGCAGTCACAATTTTGGCAATGAAATGGATAGTAACCTACTATAGTATTATTCGTATGTTTTATTTAAAATTTCGAAACAAATAATCGGAAATGACACATCAGAAAAATGATTATTTACTTTTATAAATACCCTCGCATATAAAAAATAAATTACAAAAAAAAATATTGCTTAATAAAAAGGTCAACTAACTCCAAGGCCTTGATTGAAAACTATCGGCAAAATCACTTTCCCTTACCTCATGAAAGGTTCCCAGGTCATCAACATCGCTACGACTTAAATTCTGAAGACCCATCTGTCTTGGTTGATATTTTCCTTTTGTTAGTGATATCGCATAATGTCAGGAATACAATGTAGAGAAATCTAGAAAACAAAAGTAGAAATTAGAAAGAGTATTGAGCATAGAATCCATAAATCGATAAATAGGATGTACCTCCTCTCATAAAACAAAATGACAAAGAATGGTTATGGAATTAATTTAATAATTAGACTGAGACTGAATTCAATGAACTCGTGTTCCATTCTATCTTGGCGTCCTTGTCTTATATACCAACTGCAGCTATAAGCTATATCTGCGTTCACGGTAGGATCAACAACTGTTAGAAATGATTTGATAGAAGCAACATGCTTCCTCCTAAATATTCTCTCGAAAATGGCCCACATATATATATTGATATATATATATATATATATATATATATATATATATATATACACGCAATCAAATATATTGGATTGTTTACTTAGCCTCGCTTTATGCTACTAAACGTAAGATGCTACAGTGGGAGTCCTAATTTTTTTCTATCCAGGCATAATTAGGATACGGATCTTAATGCATACCTGGTAATCCACTAAGCATCCAGGCTCAGGACCGCCATTTTACGTCGCCACCGAGAATCAGCATATCCAAGGATTTTTTACTCTTTAAAAAATCCTAAGGCTAACTGCCGGGCTGGGAACCCGCTATCTTGTGCATAAAAAGCTGTTATGCTTATCACTACACCACAGGTGACCCCTGAATATATTTGTTATTTGTTTATTCGGTTTATTATTTTCATTTTTTAGACTTTCCAACCAAGAAAAAAAATATTTTAACCTCTTCTTACGATTTTGCTCTCTTCTCTCCATCTTTCGTTTTGCCACTGATGAAATATAGTAATTTTGTGTTTTTAGTCCTCATTCGGAATCTTGGCACACAATAAAAAATAAGTTATGCTCATTAGTGTGTAGAATATTTCACTGACCATTTCTTCCATAATTATCGAAGCATATTCTAATTTAGTGAATGTACTTGGTATATCAATCATGAATAATAACTGTTTAAATATTTTATCTTTCTGTATTGATTTCATCTTTTAAGCTACTGGTTTCACTCTAAGGACCTTCATCAGAAAGCCTTTCTCAATTTCTTGTCAATTTTCCAGAGAAAATATTTAAATTACAATAAAAAGTGAAAATGAAAGTTTCTTGATTGTAAACAACATATTCTTTCTAATTAAATTTAATGAAAATTAACAAGAATAGTACTAGGAAGAAATAATGATTTAACAATAAAGAGTAGAAAAAAAATATTGAAAATTTTAACAATTTTTCTCAAGCTAAATGGAATATACTATAAAATACGTTTCTCTTTACAGGTTACATTCTCTACCTGATGGCTGGTAGTATATTAGCATTAATGGGAGTAATAACTTTAATTTGGAAGCCAGTAGATTTCTTGTTACACGAGGTAAGAACTATCCAAAATAAGTATTAAATGAACAAAATTATTCGATTATACAATAATAATTATATACTTAATACTTTTAATATTATACAACAATATTATTATGATAATTATCCAAAACAAGTATGAAATATACATAATACAATACTATGATAAAGCTCATGAAATTTCTTGAATTGTTTATCTACCTTCTATTTTCCTAAGGCTTGATGTTATCCCTGGGGGGGGGGGAATCTGGAAGTTGTGTGTGATCTAGGACAAATCACCTCCTAGCACAACCGTTGTCCAAGAAATAGTACAGTCTCTACCATGTACTGAACTCAAGACCCTTCATGGGTTGTAGTGGTTAACGTTTTAATATTATATTAAAATTATTCTTTATCAGGCTCCTAACAAATTCACTATGGCTTTTTGAAAACTGTGTCATGTTTGATGAATCAGTACTCAACTGGTCTGTTGTATAAACTTATGGCATCAGACAAGGTGAATGGGAGATTGGCAATCTTTAGAGGGAACTTCAGCTATGTCATTTTCTATCTGCCATTTTAAATCTCTTATCTATCTTCCAGCCTTTTCTCTCTTCCAAACAATCTCTCCAGTTTTCACTAATTTTATCTCTCCTTCAAACAATCACCTGAATTTTCATCAGTCTTTCACTACTTTTTCAAGTATCAGTTCTTCATATTCTGTTCGCATGTTAACAATTAAAGTATTGTAAAAAAAAAAAGTATAATTCATTATGTACCCACACATTTCTCATGCTTAATTTTGACTTTCTCAAATTTTTCACATCACAATCACAATTTAATTGCTTTGGTAAACCATTTTTTTTCTAATTTGGGGTTTAAAGTCCTATCCCATTCCTGTAAAGGTCCTAACCCTTTCCGATGTCTGCTTCCTAGGTACTTTGTGAATTGTTGGACAACTTTTTTTTCATTTTAATATTACAAATGCAAGATATTAAATACTATAAACAATCGTTTTATATTTTGAATTTTCAGAGGCTAAAAATGGTTCCTGGATTACCTCCTTACGATTGGTGGAAGTCACCTCCTGACGTAGTGTACATGAAAGCTTATGTTTTCAATATTACAAATAGTGAGGAATTCCTTCGAGGAGAGACAAAAAAACTCAGGGTACAAGAAGTAGGCCCTTATATTTTCAAGTGAGTGTCCATTCTACATCATATTGAATTTACTCCTTCTTTTTAATAAATCAATCATGTAAATTAAAATTGATTATATTCTCAAAATTTTCCACTTGTTACTCCTTCTATTTGATAAGATATTTTATTTATTTGGCAAATAGAAATATAATTCTTCTTCATAGGTGCAACAACTCAACGCTGAGCCCTCCTCAGAAATATAATTAATATTTAAAATTTCTCTTGGTAGTAATGCATAAAATATAATGACTTATAATACATATTGATACAACTAATTTAACAAACATAATGTTTTGGCAACTAAGAATAATATAATTTTGACAAATTACTATTTATATGTAAGAATTATTAATAAGTATGAACATTGATTGTTGACAAAAATAAGGATAGACCACTTTGGAAGTTCATTTCTAGATTGTTTATAAATGGCTAAAGCAGAATTTAAAGTTTTATAAACCAAATATTCTTATAAAATCTTACATTAATTTATATTTGAAATTGCCTTCTCAAGACTTAATAATTTTTTTACTTACACTCTAAATGCTTAGATATTTAATATCGTCATTAATGAACACATTTTTTCTGAAGTTCTCATTAAGCTGAAACATATTACGATGTCATATTTTACTAATTATTATTTCTCCAGGTATAAAATAATTATTTAGAAATTTTATCTGTATTCCAATAAGCTATTATACAAGGTAAATTATTCTTTTTTATTTTAAAATAAACAAACGATTTTTTTCAAACAGTGTTTATTTTTTGTTTCCCTATATTTTTTTGTTTTTTTTAGAGAAAAGCTTACCCACAGCAATATTATGTTTCACAAAAATGATACAATGACCTACACAGCGACACGTACACCAGTTTTTATACCAGAGATGAATACTCTGCAGTTGAACGACACTATCATAGTTGCTAATATACCAGTTCTGGTAAGTGATTGTTTATTAATCAACATATTTCTTCATGAACCTTTCACCTTTATATTGTCTACCAGGTAATTGCATTTCCTATATTTTTCTTCATTCTTCTTCTCATGCACGCAATCCTTGTTTCTCATTTCCTTGTAACTCTTTTTTACTGGGTACTGGGCCATTTTTTTTTTTTTAATGTGGTGTTGAGAACAGAATTTCAAGTAGCCTTGAACAAAACCTTAAGAACATTTAATGAGTTCATTCTATTATATCCTATTGAGGTCCTTAAATTTTTAACAAATTAACCCCTGACTAAAAGACCAAATCTAGAGTTAGATTTGATTAAATATTAATCATACCTTTGGACAACTTATCCAAAAATTGACAACCAATTATCACTATCGATCAAACGTGTAATTGCTACTGAAAACAATACTGATATGAAAGTAAATCCATCATAAAGTAATTTAATTGTTTTTCCAGGGAATACCATCGTATCTGTGGGATGCTTCATTTTTCACTAGACAAGGTGTATCATTTTTGATGAATCGTCTTGAATCCAAACCATTTGTAAAATTAACAGTTGATGAATACTTCTGGAACTTCACAGATCCCTTGTTGAAACTTAGTAACAACATTTTACCTTCTTTAGTTCCAACAGATAACGTGGGCATATTAAACCAGGTGAGTAAAAAAAAGAGACTTATTTTTCCCACTATTATCTGTATGTGAAATCTTTTTAAGTAATTCTTCAAATGGTACAAACTTAAGCAGGTCGGACAGGATTTGCTGTACAAAAAGTTATAAATAAAAAAAATGTATCTTTCTTAATTAAATTTATAAAAATGTTCAAATTAAAAATATTAAAAAAGGAAATTGACAATGGGTAAGGCAAATGGATAGAGACATGATAAAGGTTTTTAATAACTGGATTTATCATTGACCATCTGATATATTTAAAATTTATAAATTTTTTAAGTGACAAAAATTGTGACCAAATAAAGTTACAAATATCCTAACATATATTTTATAAGTAGTTATTACCATATATATTTAATTATTCAAGTGAGCTAGATTCCATTAAAAGCAAAAGAATCATCAACAGCTTCTTCAGATGGTCTCTGCTCGAAGCATAAACAATTTAATTCAATGATTTCTAACACTATTAAATATTGCCTAATAAAATTAAACCCAACTTAAAGTTCACATACTTTCTCAGACTTCTTTTATTCAATAGAGTAAATTTAATGGATTATAGATAGATTGTTTAAATTTTAATTTTAGTTTAGGTAAGTTACCAGATACGAGTCTCAAAATCATATTGCTTATTTTTTTATAACTTAGTTTTCAGTTTTTAGAATCATACCAGTAAAATTAAATTAATAGTTGTATAAATCATGAAATGGGGGCTGGACCACCATTAGGCGGGGAGAGGAAACCCCTCTAGTTAAATTTTAATGTCATTACTCAATAGAAGTAAGAATAGAAATGGAAATAATTTTTAAAATATTGATTTTAGGTATACCGGGATTTTGTCGACGATGTAACTGTTCATATTGGAGGAAACAGTGGTGAAAAAAGAAACTTTTTTGAAATAAATAGATGGAGGGGTGGTCCTGGCATGGGAATGTGGGAAAATGAGACGTGCGATTCTGTGGAAGGATCATCTGAAGGTGTTCATTATCATCAAGACTTCAGGCGAAACGATACACTTCGATACCTTAGAAAAACTATATGTAGAGCTGTATCTTTATACTACACAAGTGAGTGGTATACAAAATATGAGAATAATAAAATCCAAACTGTAATACCTATTTATCTAATTACAGAAAATTAACTATAAATATTTAATAATAGATAATATTCACTATTCTAACAAAGGCGATACCTCAACTATTGATAATCTACCATAGATTATTGATTATATATCATAAGAACAGAGACAGAACTTGAGAGTTAAAGATGACACTTACAGAATTTAGATAGTAGTAAATTTCTAGTTAAACTTTCTTTTTGGTTAAATAAGAATATTTATTTTGGCTTTTCAAATATTTGGAATTAATTTAATCAATTTTAAAATTTATTATCACTTCCATTGCAGAAATTCTTATCTTGGTCATTCATAACAGGCTTTAAATAATTATTATTTTCTCGAAGTTAAACAAGAATAAGGCTAAATGCCATAATTTAGAAACAATCTATGTTTTAGTTTAGCCTACTTAAACAAGTAGGTCTTTCATAAAATTAAATAGTGCAATAAATATTGTGTAACAATAAATCATGTTAAAAATTAATTTTCCCTTTCTGAACTTAAACTGCTTACGAAGTATGAATCATTAAAAAATAATAAAAGAACTTCTAGGTACAGATTTCAATTTACATAAAAAAATTATTATTTTTTCTGTTAAAGAGGACATTAGACGGTATGGTATGACAGGATATAGGTATGAGTTACCGAACAATACTTATTCGAGACCCGAGAACCCTACAGAAGAATGCTATAGGGCAAGGGGGTACCCTCTACTCCCTTCTGGAATCACTGATGTTTCTCCATGCTATTTCAGTGAGTAATGTTATAAGGTAGACAGTGAGTTCATAAAAGTTTTCTCTATTTTTGTTTACCAAATTAAAAAATTAACCTGTACATTGTAGACCTACCTATCGTCAGCTCATTTCCGCATTTCATGTTTGCCGATTCTCAAATAACAGACAGGCTCGAAGGATTAACTCCTGATTATGAAAAGCATGGATCTGTAGCAACGGTTGAACCTGTAAGTAATTTTTTTTTTAACTTAATTAAACGCTAGACTTTAAAAATCTTCAGATTCTTTAATTAATCATTCCCTTATTGAGACATTCATCACTGTCATGGTCCAACACACATATTGAAAATGTGGCAAGATATGGTCATTTCCTGAAAATTCTTGCTGATTCTTGCTGTAATAAATTCCAGCGATCACAAAACATAACGGATAGATTTTTTTGGAGTTTAATCATATTTCTGCAGATTATGTTTTGTTTTTTTCAGAATTTGCCAATATATCAACTTGTGAGAGAATCGATAGTATGTTTCTGGGTTGAGCCAACATATTTACTATTTTTTCAAGCCATTCATCAATGCTGTTAATAAGAATGACTTCTTTCTAAGTTTCTAGCATTTGTACAAATTAATTTAGGAGCCCTAATTAGTTTTGAAAATACTGGATTCTTATAAAAAACCAACGACATAGTATATTCATCATATTGAGTTTTTCTCCAAAAATGTAACAGAAAATTACCTTTCATGCAATAATTTGTTGTGATGATAATTTTTTTAATTTTCACCCTTAAAGTTAAATATTTTTAGAAATAACTCTTATTAAATTATTGCTTGTTACTTTATGCAATTTGCTGATACATATGGAGAGACAGTATCTGGTCGACATATACTTCTTAAAACAATCTCAGGTATTAATAATAATTGTCTCTGTTGTATTCTTTAGGTAACTGGCATTCCACTAGTTGCTTGGGCCAGAAGTCAGTGCAGCCTTTATATTCACAATATGAAAGGATTTCCAAAGTTCAAAAAATTCAGCAACATGGCTATACCCATGTTTTGGCTTGAATATGTGAGTAACTAAATAACATTAAAATAAATATGTTCTGTTAAGTATGATATAATTTACTATTTAATGTTACTCTATTACTCTTACTAGTATAGTGACAGTAATACTGTATTAATTTTTCTAATACAGCATCTAAAATGAAATACAAAAAATAGTTCTTGTGTTCTAGACAGTGTGTAGAAACGATTTATTTAAATATACATTTATATTATTTAAATATATATTTATATTATTTAAATATATCTTTATATTTACAGAAACAAGAAGGCCTACCTCCTTACATCACAAACCTCATGTATATAGTAGTTGTTATCCTACCTGCGAGCCAGTTCTATATAAGCCTTGGTTTGATCGCTGTGTCATTTTTAATATTTTCTTATGTTTCTTCAAAAATATTCAACATGTGCTTAATAAGTAAAAAAGGTTTTTATAAATCAATGAATGTGGTTGTGGTGAAATCAAAGCCTACATTATGAAGTTAGTAGTTGTTAGTAGTTAGTAGTATATGACCTTCTAGGTAGCTCAAGTGTAAATACTGCTGAAAGTTTGAAATATAAAATAATTACTATTTTTAGAACATGACACACGGGTCCTTTCTCATAGCAATTTTTTGTGCTAGAAAAATAATCTCAATTTGCAAATTACTGTAGCTTAATAAATTACAGTAAATGATAAGCCACTTTAATACTAGATTTATGGATAAGTTTTTAACTTCTTTTTTTTTAACGACATGGTGATTTTTAATTTTTAACTTTAAATTTTGAGGCTTTACTTTGAATTCAATAATAATTTGGAAAACAAAAAGGAGAGACCCATCAAATAAATTAATTATCCAATACTAATGTTGTATAAATACAATCACAATATTGTATTGAATGAATAAATCAAATACTACAAAAAAAAAATGCTATTAGATCTATTTTTTTTTTTATGGGGCAGAGGAGGCACTTTTTAATCTCTTTTCTTATTAGCCAAATAATTAAAAGTAGCAAACGTTTTTAATTTATTTAAAATACAACTTATTTGATGTATGAGACTGGACCTGATGTGGAAAAATCAACTTTAAGGAGTTAAATTTTAAATTTAATAAGTTCCTTAGTTTGAAAAAAGAAAATAGTGTGAGCTTCTGTAAATAGATGTTTTGTATTTCTAAATTTATTTTAGTTATTAAGAATTAGCGACTGTGATTTATAGGTTATTCTCGATATATTAACATGCCAAAATAAGTAGGATACAAAGAAAAAAATCAAAGACTTAGAATACATTAGAATAGAAGAAAGTAATTTCAAAATATTATTCTTCAACTGGTAAATGAATAAAATACAATTTTAAAATTGTGAACTTTTAAAAAGTAATATGTAAGAATGTATTATGTATAAAAGATAAAGTTGTCTAAGTACAATAATCAAGTACCAGTATCAGCTCAAATCATAATAGCTATTGTATTAAGACACATTTAAAAAATATATTAACTAATTTTTAGATAACAAGAGTATTAAATTGTTGCTGTTTCCACTCTTTTGATACGAAAAACAAACTACAAGTCTTTCGTTATTACTTTCTATAATTAAGTGACTTCAGCTCCAACCAAAGTCTTATAGCTAATTTATATAAGTTCCCAAAATCCGATGAAAAAAAAAGTGTATTCATCAATGATTTGATACTCAAGGGTTACTTTCTATGGCGATCAGAATAAAACTCTTTTCAAACAGTGTCATATTATTTTTCTTTTAAAAATAATTAAGTAATTAAATTATAACATACATTACAAATATACTAGTCGCCAGCCCTTAGATATTTTCTGTAGATAACTTATAAAGCTTTCAGGGTCAGGAATAAGAATCAAAACAGTTTATTAGTTGGATATAAGTAATGAGTAGGTCAAAATTATTTCTTATAACATTTTATATAAAAGCTATTATTTCAATAATTAGGCTGGTACATACCAGTTTCAAGGAAATAGTATTTGGAGTTGAGAACAGTTTAAAGTGCAGTGATAAAAATTAGTCTAATATGGATTATCAAGGGACACATCTGAAAATCAGTTGGTTGTAGAGCTGGGACGTTGAAGATTATTTTTTATACAAGAAACATATGTTTAAAAAATAAAACTTGTATATAGTCCAGATAAAATCATTTGGGTATTATGGGTACTGCCTACAAAATGTTCAAATATTTACCTTGAAAACCCATATTATCGTCATTTTTACCAAATTGTTTCAAACTGTTCTCAAACAGGAATGCTGTTTACTTGATACTTGTAAGTACAAACTAAACTATAAATAAAATATTTGTCTTGAATAATAATAGTGACCTTATTTATATTTATATATATATATATGCGGAAGAAAAAATGGGGAGGTCAAAAATTACTTTTAATTAATTTTTGACTTCCACCCCGACCATTTTCTACCACATATAAATATAATACTTTTAAAGTAGGCCTCAGATGGAATATATTATTCATACTCATTATTTCTGTTTTTATCCTTTGCAGCAGTTTTCCAAAATTTTCCTGGTCATTGTGAATTAATGGATTTTCCATTCACATCACTTGTGAAAACTATTTTGTTTCATATTCCTGATCCTAAGGAGAAATATTTCTGTAAAGGGATAAGTATTATAAACTATTTCCCGCAAATGCCTTAATTTTGTGTAATGTTGAGTGATTATACTTTTTGCTCAATTAATTGTAGTACTTGTGGTTTTTGAAAGTAAATGTCTTCCAAGTGTAACAATATTAAAATATTTTATGGTAGATTTTAATCTCGTAATATTTTTGTACAAATTATTGAAGACAATTTTATGAAGCCAGTAAAGAATTAAAGACAGAAAGTCTTTGAAAAATAAATGTAAAAAATCATTAGTTTGTTTTAGGAGTGTAAAATGCAGTTGATTCATAACTATGAGTATGAAAATAATAATATTCAAAATGTGATATAAATTAAACAATACAAAATAAATTGTCATATTTTTTATTTTATACTTCATTACTAAGCAGCAAAATGAAATAAAATATAATTGCCTAAAATGATCCAAATTCCTTTTCCCACGATCTAAATTTTTCCATTGTTCCCACTGCAGTTGCTTTAACTTTTTCAAGAGCTTTATCAAAATCTCTAACTGAAACTACTTGAGGTGATAACTTACACAGTTCATCTTCAAAAATAAAGGAATATTAAATTCAAATATTTTATATTCATATTCATGTTTAAAGATTCAAGAAAGTAAACAATATTGCTAAAAAAAAATTAAAAATAACAAAAAAAGTGTGTACCTTTAAGGCATGAATATGTTCTAGTTTCTTCAAATTTTTTAAACACAGATCTCACAACATTCATAGAAATTTCCTTGCACAACAATTTAATATCAAAGGCTGAATATCCTTCACACTTCTGAAAAAAAAATTAAAACAGAAAATTTGTATATGCTAAACAAGCCCTTGAAATGTTTTTGAATAAAATAAAAATTTTTAAAAATGATACTTTTTTTATTAATTAAACTGTGGCTTCAATGCACTCCATAGAGGGAAATAGTTGAAAAGCTCCAAGAGCATATTTTTATCATAGTAACATTTCATGTGGTAGTGTTTTAAAAAAAATTCAATTTACCTTGGCCGATTCTGAATAGTCTAATTCGACCGTTATTAATGGAGATTTTTTTAGTACTGGAGGTAAATATTTCTCAATCAAACTTTTTCTAGAATTTAAATCAGGTAAATCCACAAATATACGTTTCTCTAACCTCCTTAATATAGCAGTATCTAAATCCCTAAAAATAAAAAAAATAAATTCTTAAAGTTCATAACAGTCTAGTTCAAAATATAACATTCATAATCAAACACACAATGAGTTTAATTATTATTGCATTGGTTCCTAACCAATGGGTGTCAGCCCACTTGTGTCCACACAACTAAAAAGGTTAGGAACCGCTGTTGTAGTCAGGAATTATATTAGTAATAAATCATCAACAAGTTCATCAGTAGCAAATTTTCAGATTTATGCTAATAAAACAACTCAGTTTGGGACGTGAGTTTTAAAAAGAGAACAAATTCTGCCATCTCATTTATAATGATGGAAATTTCTTCACACACAAAATGTGTGTCACAATATGCAGTGTGTCATATCCGGCACAAATTTTAATATTTTAAAATGGCAAACATAAGGGATTGAGGTATATTACTAGCACTAAATAATAAACATTAATAATACAAATAATTTTCTTATTTGTACAATGAATAAAAAAATACTAACAGGTATTTTAGAGAATCGAAACTAAGGGAGAGGAATCTTAAAAGTTAATCTTTTTCTTTTAATGAGGAACAATAATTTTTTTCTTTTATAATCACAAAAAATTAAGTAAATTTTGTAAAATATGCTACAGGTATTATAGTAAATATAACAGTAATTTATAATATACCAAGGTAAGTTTGTTGTTGTCAACAAGAACACATTTTCAATACTTTGGCAAAGGCCATCCAACTGAACAAGCAATTCGGACTTAAGTCTTCGAGAAGCCTCGTGCTCACGATTACTATCCCTTTGGGATGCGATGGCATCGAGTTCATCTATAAATATTGTTGATGGTGCTTGAAGTCTTGCCAAATCAAACATAACCTTTAACAAAATATCAATTAAAATATTAAAGGAACATATAAAGTTTAAAATGTATTCAATACTATGCTAACCATAAAATCTAGAACATTAGCTTCCATAACAGACAGGAGATTTATTCAATTTTCTAGCCATGGATGATGACAGTATATAAATGTATTGAGAATGGTGAATACTTTTTTGACTTGGTTGAATTTGATAAAACTTTAGATATAAGCTTCAACAGAAATTCTTGAGTAGTATATGAGTTTCCTTTTTTTATGAGGAAAGGTGAGTTCATGAGCAATTTAGAATGACAACTTTAAAACAGCCACTTTCTTTTGCCTCACAGTAGAAATAGAACAAGTCAAATTTACCCGTACAAGCTTCTCCGATTCACCTCTCCATTTACTAACAATGGAGCTGGCTGATATATTGAAGAAAGTAGTATTGTTCTGGGTAGCAACTGCCTTCGCGAGCATAGTTTTACCTGGGGTTTAAAAATCAAAATTAATTAATGATATCTTACAAACATCATTTTAAAAATTATTAAAAGTTAATTTAAAAAATTAAAAGTTTTTATTAAAAAATTTATAAACTTTTCTACAATTAATCATTCAGAAAAAGCAATAGTGAAAAAAGAGTTAGAAATAAAAAACAATAAAAAATAATTAATTGTTATTCCAAAATCTTTTCAAATCAGCTTTTACAAGTTTAAGTCCCACAATGTGCATTTACCGTTGTAAAGATTTGTTTGTTACATTATTTCCCTTTATTATTTCACTTACAGAAAATTCAAGTTAGCAGATTCACATAAAAAAAAAACAAAGTTGTTAAGTGGCAGAAAAAGTATGACAAATTAACTTCTACAACACACTGAGCTATGAAATTAAGAATGTTGCTGGCAAATCTTAGCCCACCAGTATTTTATAAGTTGAAGCCTTTATAAGTGAAGTGGATCATACACCAGGTTTGGATTTTTTTTTCATGCTTCAAAGATATGGGACTCAAATCCATTTTTCTAAACATTGACACAAAACAGAGTTGTTTTTTTTTTTATCAAATTAAGATTTATGTGTCATTGAGCCTAAACTTTTTTTTTTAATCCCTCCCATTATATATATTCTTATCACATAATGTATATATTAATAGATTACAGTATCATTTTATTTAATTTAGGAATAAGACAAATAAATTTAGGGATGTGTAATGGAGGGGGTGAATCTGGAAAAACAGTGAACTGTTTTCTAGAATAAACAAAAAAGAACTCTCCTATGAATGGCAACAGGAAGATAGGGCAACCTTGGAGATGTTGGATCCAGGATATGGAAAAAGACATAGCAGTTCTCAGTATGAAGACGACAGCGCTGTGCAGAGTGAACTGGAGCAATGTAATCAGGGAAGCTAAGGCTTCAGGATGTAATACTACATAATAAAGTAAATGAATAAAATTTGGAGAGGGGAAAGGAAAAACAAAAGCATCACTTTCAAACTAACTCCACACGGGATCATCCTTGCTAAGCCATCTTTCTTTGTGGAAGTTGTAGTAAAGAAAATAAATTATTTCATAATGAATCATAACATGAAAAATAATTAAAGTTCCTAAATAGTAAAATGCTTAAATAAATCATAGTTCATTTAAAATTTCATCCAGTTTACCTGTTCCTGATGGACCAAATAGTAATAGCCCTTTCCAAGGGCTAAAGAAATCTTTGAAAAAATCAGGGTATTTATTAGGATAAACAATTGCTTCATTTAACAGAGATTTGGCATTGTCTAATCCTATAATATCATTCCAATATACGCTCAGGTTTTTGTCAACAACTTCCTACAAACATTTATAAATTATTTATTTGAATATAGCTTATACCATCCATAAATAGTAATTCAAATGAAAAACTGGTAAACCTTCATTATAATATCAGCAAACGATTTCCATTCATCAGAATAGCCTTCGAAACTGCCGAGTGGCTTAAAAATTTTTTCGTCAGAATAATCTGATTCACTCAATTTTTTTGAACCATCAGCAACTATGGGAACAACTATCAAAGAGCTCGTCGATGGTTCTATAGAATCATACTTTTCTAATGAAGAAGCCTTGGTTGGGGTCTTCAAAGCTTTCTTTGTTGTTTTAGAAAGAGCTTTTTTGTCATCAGTTTCGGCGAATACCTTTTTAGATATCTTTGGATATTTTTGAAAACGAATAAAATAATATGTTTCATATTCTTGCAATATGTGATTCAGTTCGATGTTGTCACATATTTGAAAATCTTTAGGCAATTTTGATTCAAGATTGAACTGATGATAAGTTTCTGTATACCTGGAAATAAAATTTGGAATTTATAACAAATAGCGGTACAAATAAGGCATGAAGCAGCTAACAGTTAGTGTGTTTAAGATAAAAATAAATAAAATGGCATGTTTGGAATACCATATCATATATGGCCAAACTTAAATAAGTAAATATTTTCATTTTTTTTTTTAAAGTTGAGAACTGAAGATAATCTCTACACCTTATTATTAATTGGAGAAAAAAACACTTTTTAAAAGGGATTCTTTCCTTGAATTATGTTTACAGTATATTTACACTCTAAAATAATTGGCTGTGATAGTAAAAAATTTAATATAGATTCATTAACTCATCAATTAAAAAAAGTACTAAATAGCATAAATCAGAGCTTAAAATATGAATTCATAAGAAAAAATTGATAAAAACAATGAACTATTACATATATATATATATATATTTTTTTATATATATATATGTACGTAGTAAGGTCCAAAAGTTTCCGGCCTGGGATAGAAGGAAAGATGAAAGAAAAAAAACTGGTCTTACTGTTTTTCAATATTTTCTCCTCTAAGTTCAACACACTTAATACAAATCTTTGGCAACATTTCTATACCATGAAAAAAATAATTGTCTTCTTTGTTAAAAAAATATTCTTCCACTGCTGTTTGGAGCTCTTCGTCGGTGTTAAATCGCCAAAATTCATTGCAGCAGTGAACTCGTTCCTGTTTTTGAGCAGCTGAAAGAATTTTTGGAACCTATCTTGCACTAACCTTGTTCATATGCAAATGTTCTTTGATGATCCTCAAAACACTTGTTTTTGAAAGCCCCAACCTTCCTGCTATTTCCTTGGTTTTCTGTCGCCGGCCAGACAGCAATTGCAGATTACACAAGTTGGATTGTTTCAGAAGTGACAGCTTCCGATGGGCGCCCGGGATGCGGGTCATCTTCTAGAAGTTCTCTCCCTAAATTGAATAATTTTGCCCATTCTTTCACTGTGGAATACGAGGGGGAGGACTGCCCGTATACACAATCCAAGCGCTCTTTAATTTGAGCAGGAGTAAGACCCTCTTTACAAACAAATTTAATAACCGCAAAGTACTCGAGTTTGAGCAGTGTAAAAATGGGAAGTTTCCTTCAAGGCTGGACACTGACTGACAGGACTGAGGAAGTGCGGGCGATGGGTATGGAGTGAGCAGGCCTGGACCTGCATAGGCGTGCATGTCCCAGCACGTTTCAAGGAGGGGAAGCAGGACAGGCCAGAAAATTATGGACCTTACTATATATATATTTATATATGATACAAAGGATCAGGTATTTTATATAACAAATGATTATTGGATGGAAATAAAAACTAAATATAAGAAATTTAATTTTCTATTTCTTTTTTTTTTTTACTTTAAGACCTCCAAAAATGGAGTCTGAAACAGTTAAGGTATAATGTTTAGTAAATTATATAACGAATTCTAAGATTTGAGTATAGATGAAATTTCTATAAGATATTAATTTTTTATTAAAAAAAAGATGTCCTTGGGACTAGAAAAGTTGCAGCATTTAGAACATGTTAAAAGTCATGTTAGTAAGTATAGACAATAATGAAAGCAAACAATTAAGATTTGATCAAATTAAGAAATGAATCGAATTATAAGAGCCTTTTATTACTTAGAAGAATTAACAGAATCTTAAGCTAATTTTGAATTATTCCACATATTTCTAAGAAATTATGCTAAGACATGATTATCTAACATGTTTTTTATCATTGGACTTTGTAAAAAATTAATAATAAAAAATAGGGTATCTGTTCAAGTTGAGTTCTGGTTGTCGCTTCAAATTGAGTCACAAGTTTTAACTGTTTATTCGGTTCATTTTTAATATTTTCCAAAAATACAAGTTATCATGATCTTAAACATGGGAAAGAGATTGTAATTATGGGCAATGAGTAGATTTCGGTAATCGTTTCATCAAGATTTTAAAGTTTTAACTAACCTTTTGAAGTATAGATGATATATGTTTGTTGAAATCTTCATTTTTAGAAGAAATGATTACCGAAACCTACTCATTACCCATAATTACAATCTCTTTTCCATGTTTAAGCTCATGATAACTTGTATATTTGGAAAATATTAAAAATGAAACAAATAAACAGTTAAAACTAGTGACTCAACCTGTAGAATAATTACCATAAATAGTTGCAACAAGGAATATCAAAAAATATAACAATAATTCAAATAAATATAGTTCACCCTTCAGTTCTTAAAAAATGCTGGACAAGAAGAAGTAAATTAACCCTACGTTCCTTCAATTTTTTATCTGCCTGAAAGAATAAATAAAATCATAATTGATAGGCCAAATAACTATAATTTTACACTTGAAATAATGAAACAACAAAGAACTGTACAGCATCTTTAGGTGTAAAAGTATACTTCAAGGTTGCCTCACAAGCCATCCTTTATATTTTAAGGTATGTAAGAGATGGAAACTTCATGAAAAATATACAAATGCGGGGTATGTAATTATTTTGTAGCTACAGAAACAAAAGACAATTGATCAACCAGTAACCATGGTCATTTTTAAACATAAATTACCATATCAAGTAGGGTTATCATATTATGTCGTCTTCATTATGGTATTTATACAAACATGTTTTAAAAATTCTTATAAGTGAAAGTAAAAACTTAAGAGAGTCATTTGCAGCATTTTCGTCCCTGTACATAGTCCGCCTTTCCTGCTAATCAAGATGGCCTCTTGCTTTTTATTATTCAACAGTACTTATTCAGATATTTTTATTTGAAAAGAAATGGTACTTATTCAGATTTAATCTATAATTCAACAGCATATATTCTATTAGTTTTTAATTGTTAAGTTATAAATACTTAAAATTTTATAATGACACTATGATCACGTTGGAAAATTGCCGAATACATGGCGGGATTTGGTAAAAATTCGAATATTGAAAATTTGAAAAGATAAACAGGTACTATCCTATATTTCTAAAATGTCTGAGATAAAACATAGAGCGTATGTTTAATACGAGATTAATGTGGAATGGTCAAATTTAACTAGCTAAAGACGAGCCACAGTAGAATGTTTAGTTGCACTAGAGGCTAAAATGCAATATAGGGTTCTACATGTCGTCCTCTATAAGCTATTATAGGTGAGAATTCATGCACAAATGTTCAGGTTTTTAGAAAAAATTCTTACAAATCTCCATTTCACAGTTAGTCAGCTCTGAACTATCCCGAGATTATAAACAGGTTTTCCTTAGGATTGCGTACTTAACCCAAATTTATTCTCTCTTGTAATAAACCATCACGGGCTCAACTTAACAAAGCACGTCAAGCCGTTACTATTCACAGATCACCTAGCGTGTTTGACTGTCCAATAATATGGATACCATAAAAAATTAGTAACAAGAATTAATAATGGTGTCATGTATATAATGATCTAAATATATCTATAGAAAAAACTGTACGTCTCCACTTTATGGTAAGGCAGTCAACTCCACGTACGCAAACACTTTTCAGTCAAAATTATCTACAACATTTCTAATAAAACTACATTCCACCTTTCCTGTATCGGAGAGAATTTCTACGCTTATTTCATGTCTCTATAGCAACTCAAAGGTAAAATGTATTAAACTCAAAAGAAAAAAATGTAGCATTAATAAAATAATAATGCAATAAACACAACGCTGTCTACTGGTGCTAACCGAAACCAATTTCTTGCTAACATTATACATAGTACTTTCTACCCTTCTCAAACTATTTTTCTTTAATGTAGTCCCTATGCATGTATGTTTCTTATATTAGCCTTTATTAATTTATCACACACACACATATATATATATATTTTTTTTTTTTTCGGTTGGCTTTTCAGACCTTGTAGATCTTTGGCCACCTTTACCAGCCTCCTCCACCACTGTCTATCCTTGGCCGCTGATTTTCAATCTCCTACATGCAGCTCCTCAGCATCTTTGTTGACCCTGTCTATCCATCTGGTCTTTAGCCTCCCACGTGGTCTCTTGCCAACTATTGAATGCATTCATAGTTTTGTAGAGGCTTCCTGACGGATTACTTCGAGCTACATCCCCAGCCCATTTTAAACTTCTTGCATTCAAATTTTATAGATTTACTTTTCCATATTTTCGCTTGTTCACTCTAGCAATAGCGGGGCGACCTGTGGTCTAGTGGTTAGCATAACGAACTACTAAGCCCAAGATCGCGGGTTCGTAGCCCGGCAGGTAGCCCAAGGATTTTTAAAGGGAGTAAAAAATCCTTCGTTAGGCCGTCCTTTGGAGAGAACGTTAAGCGGGGGTCCCAAGCCTGTAAGATGTCAGGTACTCGTTAAAAATCCCAATCCTAATTAAACCTGGATAGGCAAGATTTAGAGCTCCCACTGTAGCATCGTCATGTATGTGATGATGGAATACCATATAATGGGTTGTTGTATATAAGGCAGATGAATACGAAGCTCTCCCCCCTTCTTGTGACTAAAGAAACCTCAAGTCGTTTATATTAAACTCCCATAATTGGGAAAGAATAGGACAGAAAGGAAAAGACGGACAGACGTGTGAAGAAAGAGATGAGATAGACCAGAGGTTCCCTAACTTATTATACCACGCTCCTCTTTACACTATAAATTGTTTGGGTTTATGAAAAACCCGACAATTATTATAATGAAAACAATAAATTTATTTTTATTGTAACGGGATGCAACATTATAAGTTTCATCTTAAGATAAAGAAGAACTGGTTGGAGAAAATTACTAAAATTAGGTGAGAATTGTTTTATTTTTCAACTCGTCTCACGCCCCCCCCCTTGATTTGTCTTTTTTGCTTTATATGAAGTGTTTTAACAGTTAGTACTAAACTTATTATTTCTTCATATTACAATAAATAGCTTACTGTATTATGATAAAGTGATGTAAAATGTGACTTATTTTTGTAAATACCTAATTCTAACATACTGATTGAGCTGGGGTAATCAATTACATTTGAGATTATTAAATTATTTTGGAAAATTCCTCCGATTTGTAAACAATTTTATTTGAAAGGCACCATTTTTTTACAGCTTCTTTCTTTTTGTACATCATCCTTTCTCAATTAGAGCTTTAGATTTAATACCAATAACTTTTCTTGTTATTAATACAATTAATTCTGTTGATTATACTGAGTAATACAATGTTCTTGGTAAAGCTCAAGGCATCAATTAACATTATGCATGAAGGTAAAAGAAGAAATCAACTTTATGCTGTAATAATGTACTATAACGCAATTTATTATTTGAATATTCAATATTGACAATTTAAACTCAATATAGCGTACTTGGAATTTACATTAAGTTATTAATAAACATGAATATTTGGCGTAATTAATAGAAATAATGTACACATTTCTGTCATGAAAAAATAATGTTTAATTATACACGTCAAACGTGACAAATCTCAAGAACAACATTCATTTTCATTTTCATTTAAACTCATGCTGGTTTTGTACTTAATCCTACACCGATTCTGAATTATAACCTTAGTGGCGGTTAACAGTGAATATCAATTGCGATAAAGGGTCCTCTTGCTAAAAAGTTTAGAATAATGTTTAATGTTCTACGCCAGAAAAGATTTCGCTATACCTCATTTTACCATGCTGTCAGAAGAAAACCTACAGTTGTTGCATCGAACTTTAGTAATATTTTAGGAAATAATGGAATTGGGACGAATAGAACTTTGTCATCGTTTTCAAACGATTCAGTGTTTTCTTTTTCAAAATATTCAGCCACATTAGGAAGGACAGATATAATTAATTTTAGACAGTTTAGCTCCCAGAAACCTGGAGGCGATTCAACATCTCAAGGAGGTGATAAGAATGAACCCCCAGAAGAACCTCAAACATCATTGCCAGCCTCTGTAGTGGTTCCAGAAGTTTGGCCTCAAGTTCCACTAATTGCAATAAATAGAAATCCTGTTTTTCCAAGATTTATTAAATTGGTTGAGGTAGATTGAGTATGATTCAATTTAAAGAGAAATGATGCAATCATACCAATACTTTTAGTGATGTAGGCGACTTTAAATGTTTTAGGTGACGGATCCGTCCTTGATTGAACTGATCAGAAGAAAAGTTAGATTGAATCAACCGTATGCTGGAATATTCTTGAAAAAAAGTGAAGAGTGAGTAACTAAGTTTACTTTTTAAGTTGATTTCCTTAGGATATTATAAGGAAAATTTTTATGAATATTTTTGTATATTTTTATAATATATAAACATTTATTAGAATAGAAATCATAGCCGCTCATTTGTTTAATTGCTTGAAGGAACCTCAGAGCCATTGCTTTCTTTTAAAAGAATGAAAAAGCATATGATTCGACGCATGTTGGTCAAGGACACAGAGGAAAAAAAAATTAACATTTTGATCTCGATCTGATATCTCTAAACCTTCTTAAAACATTGGCCGTATGTTCAATGACAATGGCATAGCTTAGTGGATAAGACTGCCAAATTTGTAAAATAAATAAATAAAGATACATTTATGTATAAACATATACATGTATCTTTATTTGTTGTATCTTTTTTATATATGATTATATAAATATTACAACCATACTCATAAGTCTAGTTGTGATGATTTATTCATTATGTTAAAATAGCTTTGCATCGACTATAATCAAATGAATGTAAATGTGTAAAAAAAAAATTGACTATATTATGTCTGGATTTTTCAGGAATTTAATTATTAAGGAATTAAAGCTTCAATTTGGTCGTTTTCAAAAGTAATTGAGAATTGTAGAGTTTAGGATAGAGTAAGTTAAGTTTCCTGCAATAATTCGGTTATAAATCTTATGGCTAATTATGTTTCTTTTATTAAGTAAACAATCTAACCTCTGCCGAGTTTTGATATTCAAAAGGGTTTGGTCCTGTCCAAGGATATTCTATTTTCCGATGTCTAAATTTCCAAATACAGAGCTATGTATAAAGTTGCAGACAAGGCAACATCTTCTCGCACACAATATTATCAATCAACCACATTATTTACTTCTTACAATCACTACCCAGATCTTAGGCATATTCAGGCGGTGTCTCCACTCTTCTCTGTCTTGTGCCTAGATTTGCCAAGCTCCGAATCCAACAATGCTGTCCGCATCCTTATGAACCTCATCTGCCCTTATATTTGTGACAGCCTACGCTTCATTTTTCCATCTATGTACCCAAAATTTCTGAGTAGCATCATCAGTTCTTAATTCTTGCCATATGTTCTGCTCCTCTTAGCCTAGGAATTCTTAAATGACGCACCATATCAGGGTCCTAATAAATTTGGTAATCTGCATTTTGCCTGTGTCTGAATTGATCACCTACTCTTTCAGCTCCAAGCATTCTTTTTAATATTTTTCTTGGGATCTGTCTTGGACAGATAAAAATTTAATTATTTCTTGAAAGAAATTAATATTATTTCAAAATAAATAATTTTATTGTAGCATAATCAGTTATTAATTAATATTCCACATAATATATTAGATTGTTTCATAAATAATAAATTATCTAGAAATAAAGAATATTATAAATTTTTTTATAATATATAAAATATGATAAAAATAATAGTTTTACATACTTAAAAATTATTATGTTCACTAAATACAGTTACTTGGCCAATGCTAGTAATAACTTGGTAATCTTGCAGACTATTAACTGTAAACAATAATATTTTGAGCTATCATGTGTTTTATTTTAAAAACATTCTAGTTTCCTAGCAACTATTTTTATTCTGTAGTCAGTATCGTTATTATATATTTTAATTATTATTAAAACAAAGTAATGGCCCCAGTAGCATATGCGAAGAATTGACTACAATAAAGAAAGAACACTAAGTTGACAGAAACTTTAAATACTTGTCAATTTTGTGATGAGGATGTTGGGAATTAGGCTTTTCATTTTAAATGTATTTTAAGACAAGCTTAAGTATTAGAAGCACTATAGAAAGAATATTTTGGTAAAGTAAAAATGGAAAATTTAGAAGACTGTTCCATGGTCATCATTGCTGTGGTCATTCTCATCCCAGAAGTTCGGTCCTCGTCCATAACTATTTCCTTTTCATCATTTGTTTTGTATACCTTGTCCACTGAACATAGAATACCTTTTTCCTCGCTCCAATCTGGAAGCCATTTTCTTCTTAGGTTAGAATTTTATTTAATATACTACTTCATATTTGATTTACACTTTAAATTTCTGCATTTGAAACTTTAATGAAGAAGCCACCCTCAGTGATAGAATCAAAGTTAGAAGATTCTCTTTCATTTTGAAATTAATTCTTCTCACCTAGGAAATTATTTTGAACCTATTTCTAATTAAAAGTTAGTTATTCAGAGTTTTTATTATTCCATCCTAGTTCTAGAAATAGAGATAAATAAAGAATTAATCTTCTTTCTTATTGTTTCGAATATTTAAAAAAACAAAACAACTTGTACCTCTACTACCCTTGAATGGTCTTGGGTTCAGTACATGGTAGAGACTGCTCTGTTTCTTGGACAACAGCTGTGCAGATAAGTGATCTAATGCTTATCTGCTGTAGTTCTCCCTTTTATTTCACACCTGATCGAGCTATAATTTTTATTACTATTATCATGATGGTTCATAGAATAAAAGTCGACTCCCAGCCAGAATGTGCCGCTTATTGAGAATAAATAAGTAATGTAATAATGAAAAATTGCAATAATGGGCCATTGTATGAAGACTAATGAAATGATGTTTGAAATAAAGCATCGGATTTTAATTATGATATTTTCAATTCAGATCAACATTTTAATAAAATATTAAGTAATGATTGTAAAGATTTTATTATACCTATTATCCTTTATGTCTGAAGCAGTGCATTGGCACTTTAAGTAGGTAAGTAAAGGATACTTGTCAAATCTCTTTTGATTATTAATTACATGCTTTCCACAAATTAGTTTTAAAAAATTAATAATTTTCTTCATTTATTCTTTCATTTAGAATTTAAATGAACCAATTTTAAATTATTTATATTTATATAAAATTCATAATGTGATCATCTTTTTAATCATTTTAAGGAATGAAAAGCAAGTGATTGACAATGTGGATGAAGTGTATCGTATTGGGACGTTCGGACAGATCCATGAAATGCAAGATTTAGGTGACAAACTAAGACTTGTGATTATGTCCCACCGTAGGATTCGTTTACTTGGTCCTTTGGATGATGTGGAAGAGCCTTCTCAAGGTAAGAATATAGCGTACAAATGATATTTGCGGTTTTGTTATATATTTGAAGCATTGCTTGTAGTATTGAATATTAGTGTGCTATTGATGTAACAAAGATATAAAAAACAAAACAAATACAAATGAATTTTCAGAGTCTTTATGGAAAGATTATTCTAAAGCCAATAGCTTTTCTATACTGTTTAAAATATTGTTGATCTAAATTATTAAGTTTACCACATTTTTCGAATAGTTCAATCAGAAGAATACTGCCAAAATTGTTAAGATTTATAGCTTATTTAGAATTATGTGAAAACTTCTAAAATGCTATGGGTAAAAATGGGATGTATAGAATAAAAAAAGTGACTGTTTTATCAAAGTTTTACCAATAAATGAAAAAACAACACTTTAAATCTGTTCAATGTTTACTAATGAGTTGTGCTCTTTTATGAATTATTTATGGGCTAATTAAAAAAAAAAGTCCGTGGAGTAAAGCCTTATTTCATCAGTGGCAGTCGAGACATAGATATAATTATTTTCTTTTGAAATACTCATCTGAATGATAGTTGATACAGTGGATCACAATGGCCTGTATTAATATATTAATGCTGTATTGTATTTATGTAATAAAAATAGCTCTAAAGCTGTCATTTTTTTCTGTTTTATACACCATTTTTTTTATGTACTTTTTTGCATTTAATTATTTACTTAAAAAATGTTTTTAAACGTTTGACAAACAATCATGCGAGGCCAGATTATATATTTTCTAATGTCGTAGTAGTCAAGTTGAAATTCCCTATGCTAAAAAATGGGATCGATATCTATGTTGAAGAGCAACCAGAATCTAGGAGAACGAGAACTTCTCGAAAATTGAAGGAAAGAGGCATATCTGCTAAAGATGAAAAAGCATCCCAATCCCCTTCGTCAACATCAATCGGGAGCAAAAAAGTGCTGATGGTTGAAGTTGAAAATGTTGTACATGAGAAGTTCAAAAATACTGAAGAAGTTAAGGTAATAATAATAATTATTAAGTGATAATTTTCCCTAAAATATAACTACTTTCTTGGCCACTTATTTGTTTGAATTATATATTGAATTCAAAGAATAGTTGTAAATAAAGTGATTGTTATATGTGGCCTTTGATTGATCTTTCTGGGATATTAACAGGATTGTTCCTGTACCATTATTTGATCATTAACTTATTTATGGTTTCTTTTATACATCTATTGCATTAATCTTTATTATTTAGTTATTTTTAAGACTATAGAATAGAATAGAATGGAAAAGTAACTTTATTCTGGGACTTCCCTATTATTCTAAAGTCCCTTTAGAATAACAAACAAGAACAGAAAAAGAAACATAATATGTAATATATCCATAACAAAATGTTTGTAATAATGCTATGTTTTGGTTTTTATCTCTATTGATTACTATACCAAGTGTAAATTTAATTTTTTTTTCTAGGCCCTCACACAAGAAATAGTGAAAACAATCAAAGATATCATTAGTTTAAATCCGTTGTATCGTGAAACATTGCAACAAATGATTCATCAGGGGCAACGAGTTGTTGATAATCCAGTGTACCTGTCGGACCTTGGGGCCGCTCTGACCGGAGCGGAGGCTGCAGAATTGCAGGCTGTGATGGAAGAAATGGATGTGAGGATTTGTAATTTTATTGTTGTAAGTTTGATCTAAGGTATTCCAAATATAAACATTTGTTTAACCGTGTTTGTTTTCAACAGATTCCCAAAAGGTTACTATTATCACTTTCTTTGTTAAAAAAAGAACTCGAACTGAGCAAATTACAACAAAAAATAGGAAGGGAAGTTGAAGAGAAAGTGAAGCAACAGCATAGGAAGTATATTCTTCACGAGCAACTAAAAATTATTAAGAAAGAACTTGGTTTGGAGAAAGACGATAAGGACGCAATAGAGGAAAAATTTAGAGATAGGATAAAAGTAATTCTACTTTTCATTCATAAAATATTCCGGCTACTACTATATATAATAGGATTATTGTGAATTTCATCAGTGTTAATGATAGTTTTTTTTTTCTAGGAAAAGAGAGTTCCTGAAGGTGTTAAGGAGGTACTTAATGAAGAATTGAATAAATTAGGATTTTTAGAAAGCCACTCATCAGAATTTAAGTAATTGAGTCAATGTATTTTATTGTTTGATTTTAAATGTGAAAAAGTAATTATTTTATTTTAATCAGTACAAGAAACATTTATTGACATTATTACTGTGTGTTATTAAACATTCTCAAGCATCATGCAATAAATAGAAAATTCATCAGTTCATTTTTAATGCCATAAATAATCATCACTAAGCTAACTTTATGACAAATTTAAAAAAAAAATCAAAATTTTGTGGCCTCTCGAAAGTTTGCTATAATTGCTTGATGAATATATTATTTACAATTTAATATATTTTTTCAATTTAAATTAATTGTTTAATTATTTTAATTTATGTTTCTTATTTTTTTTATTTTGCTATAGTGTCACTCGAAATTATCTTGATTGGTTGACTTCATTACCATGGGGCATTACGAGTACTGAAAATTTAAATTTGGCCGAGGCACAGAAGATTCTTGATGAAGATCATTATGGAATGGATGATGTAAAAAAAAGAGTTCTTGGTATGATTCTTCAGTTTTAAATTAATTGAATTGTTGGATTATGTTATTATCTATGATTTTTTGATCTAACTAGATGATATTTTGTTTAATAGTAGAGTGCTCTAATATTGTACTAATTAGCTTATATTGCACAGAAAAAGTTCATATAATGCTTACCCTATTTACTAGTGGTTCATGTGGCTTGTGTGGAAGTGGTGATTTGTAAGGGGCAAGGCTTTTTTTTTTCTAATAAAAAAAAAACCTGTACCACTACAACCCGTGAAGGGTCTGGGGTTCAGTACATGGTAGAGACTGTACTGTTTCATGGACGACGGTTCTACAAGGAGGTGACTTGTCCTAGGTCACGCTCAACCACCAGATTTTCCCCCTTTATTTTGGGTACCCTATTTTTATAATATTTTATAGTGGCTGGGTGAGCCTCAGGAAGGTCCTAGTATGATATGATCCATCCCCCGCTGCACACAGACTAAATAAAATTCATGGCCTGCAGCGGGATTTGAACAAGGATTTCCGGCATAGCAACTCAGTGCTCTACCACTGAGCCATTTCCCTCCTTTTTTTTTTTTAATAAATCAACAATATGAGAATTATCACGTTTTTTCACAATGGTGCAATCCTGGCGCGTCATATCTCTGCTCTATTGCTGCCAAATTGATAGTTCCCTAGGGGCTGCCAACCTCCGTCTCCTTTATATTTTCCCTTTGCCTCTTATACCACATATTCAATCTAGGGACATTACATTCACATTCATACAGTACTCTGCTATAGAAAACAATAGGCCAATCTCCTTCCTGAAATTAAGAAGATTCTTAGAAAATAATATACTCTCCTGAGGGAAACTAGAATAACTGTTATGACTAAGGCTTATTATTATTATTTACTTCTAAAATGGTTACAATGGCTTATTATACTAATTATGCATAAGCATTATCACTCATTGCTTATTTCCAGGCAGCATCGATTATTACTTTCTTTTATTTATATAACAAATAAATAGTGAAGGAATGTACTGTAATTGCAAACAACTTCAAATCTGGGTTTTATTATTTTATTTTTTTTGCAATTCTTGATATTCTTAATTATTTCATTTTATTCATCTCTGAACAGTCAAAGATGAAAAATTTAATTTTCCATTTTTTTCTCAGAGCTCTTTGAACTATTGAATAAAAAAAATTATTTATAGTTTATGACTTTGGTTTATTTTATTTTTCAGAATTTATTGCTGTTAGTCAACTGAAAGGATCTACTCAAGGTAAAATACTTTGTTTTTATGGACCTCCAGGTGTTGGAAAGACTAGTATTGCTAGGTCTATTGCTCGAGCTCTGAATCGAGAGGTACCATCTTTAGTAAAATAATTAATAATGTTTTAATTTACAATTAACCAATTATATTTAATGAATGTTAGTGGGTTTATCAGTTAAGTACCTCAGGAATCACTTAAGAATAATACATTTTCTTCTTCTTTTTTATTTTTTCAATGATATGAGGTTAACCTATATATATATGTATATATATAGACACACACACACACACACTTGTGATTGATATTTTGTATTAGATGCATAGGTACTGATTTCGCTGTTGTTATTTGTTAGATGTATAAGTTTTAATTTATGTTCAACCATGTAATATAATTACATGCTTTTACGCTATATGTAACTTCTATATGTACTCTATGTACCTTCTTCCTTTCTCATTAAAAGTGGTCCCAACACTGTCCTCCAATCTATGTTGAAAAGTTGATGGGTTCTATTATTTTGCAACATAGGTCAGGGGTGGCCAATCAAAATGATCTTTCGAGCTAATAGCCTTATAACTCTGAGGGGCGGATATACATTTGTATATTCCCATAGTAGATGTAGACCTGCGATAGACATTTATTTGAAGTGAAAAATTGAAACATAATGAGTTATTATTAATGTGTTTATTATTATTCTTACGTAAACATAGATAATATAATAAAATAAATATATAATAATAAATACAGGCAATGTTAGAAAAAAATGACATTAAACTATATTGGGATCAAACTATGATCACTGACCATAATATACCCCACAACAGACCAGACATACTACTCTTAGGCAATAAAATAAAAAAGACCATCATCATCCTGCTGATTATAACGTTTTTAAAACATTGAACTAAAAAATTCGGAAGTACCAAGAGCTCTGCGAGGAATTAAGGCATCTCTACTGACTGGTGGATGTAAAAGTACTCCGAATCATTGTATCCAGCAATGGTTTAATTCCTCAGGAAACGATTACATCAATGAAGAGGCTGGAAATAATTAGGGGACTGGAAGAAGTACAGAAAGTGGTTATGCTGGGAACTGCCAGCATTGTTAGAAAATTTTTAAATATTCCAAATTAACTATTAAATAACCATACCCTTGACCTTGGTCCGGGTTGGCGTATTTATCCGGTGCAAGCCGAGAAATACAAAATAAAAATAAAAATAATAGTAATAATGATACTAACTTGGTGATACTAACAGAGAATGAGCAGACTGCAGTCAAACAGCTGGAAGTACTCAAAGAAGGTTTGGAAAAAGTACGATTACAAATTTCATTTGAAAAAACTGAATTCTTTTGTTCAAAAACAGAAATTTGAACATAAAACAGAAACTTTGTTCAAAAACAGAAAGCTTGAAAACAAAATATGATAAAATCAACAGAGGGTCCCATACTTTAAATACCTCGAAGAATTCATCGAACTGACAGGCATTGAAAAAATCACAAAGCACCATCGCCTCTAAAAAATTAAAAAAGGATTAGGGTTAAAGCAAAACTTCTACAACAAAAAATCAATGTAGGGGCAAAATTTTGACACTACAATACTGTCATTAAACCAACAATCCTCTATGCAAGTGAAACACTAACCCTTAACAGGAAACAACAAAGTGAAGAAATCAAAAAAGAAGAGAAAAAGATTATCAGGAAAATTCTAGGAGGAAGACAAACCCAAGATCATTTTAGGCTACAAACAATTAAACAAACAAACAACAGAAAAGTTTGCAAATATCGAAATTGATATCAGGAAAAGGCGAATGAAATTCTTTGGTCATCTCAGCCGACTATCAGAAAATCGATTGACGAAAAGATTAATAGATTATATAAATTCACTTAAGAATTCCACACCCTGGCTAGATGAAATTCAAAAGGACCTCAGAAATGCAAACTTAAGACCAGCCAACATTTTAGAAAGAGACAACTTCAGACACAAAGTAGACAAATGGGAAGTTGTATCAGAGCAACCAAACCAAAAACAGTACAGACCAAAGTGGTCGGAAGAACGTAAACAAGCCTTTTCGGAAAGAATCAGAGCCTATTGGTAGAACAAGAAGAACCCAAAGAAAAATTGGTCGAGTTACTTGCTTAATGTCTTCCATTTCTGGGGAGAATTGGCCAATAATAATAATAATGATACTAAACACACATAGTAATCATTAAAATGATTTTATCATCCTTTATCTCAGTTAATTTTTTGATATATGAATACGCAAATAATCCATTTTTTTATCTACATCGGTTTTCACTACTTTGGCGATCAAAAAATAAATATATTTTGTAAAAGTGTGATGAATCTCACAGGCTGGATTAATGTTCTTGGCAGGCTATATGTGGCCCACAGTCCACGGCTATAAATAATCACCTGACATTAACATTAGGGTTATGGTAAAAATATTCTTCTAGTTTTTTTAAACCTTAAAATTTGTAATAGTACATTTTATTAATTTATTTATTTTTATTTTCTACTCTTAAATGAATCACACTTTTCTTTCATTTTTATAAAATAGGTACCTTTTTACCATTTTTCTTTTATATATATTATAATAAATATCTACTGCTATCATTTACTAAGTCAATTTAACTCTTATGAGTATTATAAACTTGATGTTTATAATATTATCTAATTATCTCCATAGTATTTTAGGTTTAGTGTCGGTGGAATGACTGATGTAGCCGAAATTAAAGGGCATCGAAGAACTTATGTCGGTGCCATGCCGGGAAAGGTTATTCAATGTCTTAAAAAAACAAAAACCGAAAATCCTTTGGTCCTTATTGATGAAGTAGACAAAATTGGAAAGTAAGTAGAATAAAATATTTTACATTTCATGTTATATTAAATTTAAATCTTTTTGAGTATTTATATAAGATATATCTAAAAGAGGAGGAATGTTTCTTAATGATTTAAAATTTTTCTCTATTTCAGAGGATTTCAAGGAGACCCGGCTAGTGCCCTTTTAGAAATGTTAGATCCAGAACAAAATGCCAACTTTTTGGACCATTATTTGGACGTTCCTGTTGATTTATCTAAAGTAATTAAATTTTTTTTGTTATTTAAACAATTTGGTCTTGAATAATTATTAGTTGAGCACCGTATAAATATGGAGAAGGGCCCGAGCGGAGGAAAAAAAATTCCTTCAACTTCGATCGAACAGTTTCTAATAAATAGTTTTATCAATATTTAAGTAATTGTTTTTTGACCTCCACCAAGACCATTTTCTCCGCCTAGAGAATTTTATGTTTTATGATATCGTAATTATTATTTGTAAACAATTCAATATGATTTGTAGGTACTGTTTATATGTACAGCTAATGTTGTTGATACAATTCCTGAGCCGTTACGAGACAGAATGGAGATGATTGACGTTTCTGGTTATGTTGCCGAAGAAAAGTTGGCTATTGCCAAACAATATTTGCTTCCTCAGGCAATGAAAGAATCTGGGCTCTCTAATGATCAAGTAATTACTGAAATATTTAATGTTTATTAATACGATATAAATGTAATTTAATCCTATGTGGATTCATTGTGCCTTGATTTTATACTTGTAGATACTAAATCTGATCTATACACTTATAAATTTTATATATTTGCATATATGTATATCTATAAATAGGTTTTGTTCCTTCGGTTCATGAGATTCAGTCCTATACTTATTGAACTTTTGGCACCTGAATACGATTATCTTTTGGCGTCTGAATCTCAAAAACTGAAAAAACTTTTTTCTTAACAGTCAAGAAAAATTGATACCAATAAAAAATTTATATTTTCATTCAACATAAAATAAAACCGGACACTTAGATTTGGTCTTATAATTTTGTTAAATACATATTTATATGTATTAATTTTTTTAATTTATGTTAAAAATTGGTTAATTTATAGATTATTTAAACAAAATCTGCCAAAAGTAAATAATTTTTATTGATTATTTACAAAATAAAGAAAAAATGATAAATGAACACATTTAAAAAAAAACGTTATTCTTCATTTTTATTAGGTTTTCTAACAATTTATGTAATTCTAATAGCGGGTATTACTCCCTCTGCTACGGCAAAGGGCTCTAACCCTGTCAGGCATCGACAAAATTAAATTCTGGACATACTCTACCGGCATAGCATCCCATTCTTCTCGAAGAGCAATTTGGAGCTTATTTAAGTCACTAGGAGGAGGATGACGATGTCTAACACGCCTCCCTAAATTATCCCACAAATGCTCTCTGGGATTCATATCGGGAGATCGTGCAGGCCAGTCCAGAACTGTGATTCCCACTTGCTCCAAGTATTTGGTAACAATTCTGATGGTATGTGGACGAGCATTATCCTGCATTAAAATGAATTGCTCACCAATAAATGGAGCAAATAGGATCACAGCCTCTAGGAGGACTTCCTCGATGTATCTCCAAGCAGTCAGAGCCCCATTATTTATGAAATTAATTCCACTCCAAACCATAACTGATCTCCTTTCAAAAGGCCGTGATTCACAAATGGTACATTCAGCAAAACGCTCCCCTGGTCGTCTCCACACTCTGTCTCGACCGTCTGATTGGTATAGACCAAATCGAGACTCATCCGTGAATAAAACAGTTCCCCATTGCTCCAGAGTCCAATGAGAATACTGATCGGCAAATAATCTCCTTTCTCTTCGATGCCTTTCCAGGAGTTGGGGCCGTGTCGCGGGTTCTTGATACGAGTTCATGCTCCCTCAGTCTCCACCGCACTGTGTCTGTACTTACACGTATATTTCGAGCCACTTCAAGTCTTCCCCGAACCTCAGGAGCCATTAAAAGTCGGTCTCTCAATACCGACAGCATAATAAATCGATCTTCTACTGCCGTTGTTGCCCTTGGTCCCCCACTGCGGCCCTCCTATCGTAGCTACCTGTCTCCCGGAAACGCCAGAGTGCATCGTGAATGGTAGACTTCGCTACCCCAAGCGTTTCGGCAATGTACCATAAGCTCCGGCCTTCTCTGGCCAAGGCATCAGGTCGGGCTATGTCAACATTTGAAAGAGCCATTATTCTGGATCAAAATAAAAAATAAAAACATGTCTATTAATCACAGAAAAGGCTTGGTTAATAAATTAAAGATGTTTTAATGTGTGAAAAACTACTTAAAGTTTAGAATAGGTCCTGCAGGTAAATCAACTTCAAGACAAATAAATCAAATCTGAGTTTTATCTAATTGTTTACTAATCCTGAAGGGATTAGTTCAATGGACTTAGACCCTACATTCTCTGTAATAACTAGAATACCCACAAAAACAAACACATTGCTGATACATAGCTTTTAATACGAAAAATATGAAGTGTCCGGTTTTTTTTTTGCTGTTGAGTTTATAAACATTGTTTAAATTGTGCTAAAGAAATGTAAATATGTAGATGATTCAAATTCTAATGTTCTATGAAAAGAATTGAGATTAGTTGAAATTTAGGATGACCATCCCTTATGAAATAAGTTCCTCGAAGTGAAGTTTTATTTAAAGTGAATAAAATAAATAGTATTATTTTTTCATTATTTCTATCTGTTATATGATTAACTTGAAAGTTATAAGGAAAGGGCGTATTTTGTTTAAAAAGATATTTTGAGTCTCAAGTGATTCTCTATATGTATGCTACTGTTACTTCTCTATTTTTTTAGGGAAGCACAGGAAAGACTCTTACTAAATGTATTTCAAATTCTCAAAGGAAGTAGATAATTTACATCCTGAATGTATTTTTTTAGCTATACTTTCTTTGGTACTTAATAAAAAATATTAAGGAGCTTTAAGGTCTAAGTTAAAGCCCTAATATTTAAGTCATGTTTCCTCAAAGTTGTTTGATCTGTTTTGATGCTGTAGTCTGTTTCCCAGCCAGTGCCAGGGTACAGGCTGACTAATTTGGTAAAAAATGCCTAAAGTTGAAACTCAAGACTCCATACACTTGATTATATTTTATTTAAATATTTATTTGATCTAAGCTGAACTTTTACATTGTAGATTAAAATTGATGACACATCTATAAATGCATTAATAAAATCTTACTGTCGAGAAAGCGGTGTGAGAAACTTGCAGAAACACATCGAAAAGGTCAGTTGAACATTAAATAAAAGTGGATTGAATACACATATTAGTAAATTGTGGATATGTTAATAAGCAAAAGTTTATTTTTTTTTTTTTTTAGGTTACTAGAAAGGTTGCTTATAAAGTAGTCAAGAAAGAATCCAATCATGTTTTGGTCAACACTGACAACTTGCATGAGTTTGTTGGTAAACCAATGTTTACTCATGACCGCATGTATGAAGATACACCTGCTGGTGTTGTCATGGGGCTTGCTTGGACTGCTTTAGGTATTTACTTTTCCTACTAGATATTTTAAGACGTTCCTTACCTGTAACTATTTTCTAAATGATTTAGAAAATTTTCCAAATTTAATAATTTGTAACTATTTTTGATGTTGATTGAAGAATCTACTTGTACTATATCTTGAGCACTGTTCTGTTTTTGAGTGAAATGAGATCAGTTCCTGAGAGGGGGATAGCTTTTTCCCATCCACACATTTAATTGACAAAACTGTATCATTATTTCAGAGTAAATAGGCTGTTTATTTGAAACTTTAGATAAATTATATATCGTGGGGCTGTAAGTAAAATACATTAAGTCAAAAACATGTAGAGAAAATAAAATTTGGTGATAATGTTTCCTTCAACTTCTTTGGTATTGACATTATTAAAATCAAATGAAGTTATGAAATGGCATTTTTTTTAGTTATTAGTAGAAACATCTCATGTTTGTATTCAGGTAAAGCTGAAATTCGAAAATCGATAATGTTGAATTAGTGTGTTTCACTTATAACCCTATGATATTATTGTTTTATAATTTATTTTGGAAAAAAACTTTAGGGGGAGAATGTTCTGGAAACATATATTTTATTTAAATATTCAGTATTAATTTTATAAAAAGAGCATTACTTTTTGTTGTTCACCAAAAATATTTTTGGTAATATATTATTTTCGTTTTATTTGCTTATGTTAAGAATATTATCAGATCTCCAGAACTTCTCTTTTAGAGCCTTTACATTTTTACACACATTTTCCAACTGTACTGAAGAATATTTGTTTAAACAATTTCTCAAAATATTTGTTTTTCACAAAAAAAAATCAAAAAATCTGTAGACTCTGGTGATTGGTTAGGATTGACAAAGGGGTTTAAACGATATAAGTTCAATATTCCTAAAGAGAAAAGACAGTGTCAAGTTCAAAGCTGGGTTTTCTTAAAACAAAAAGTTAGTCATTAAGCTACACTAGTTCTATATTTAGAAGAGAATGCCATTATACAACCCAAATAATCCATGAACAAAGGCGAACTAATATACAGTCGAAACTTGTAAATAATTGTTAGTTGGCTTTTAAAAGACAGGAGGCGTGGGGTCCAATTTTGTAACAAGTGCATTAACAGTCATGACCCCACCTATATGTAATCAAGTTATAGCTCATTTGTTAAGCCCAAAACAAAACTATTAACTTGTACTGTTAAGTATTTACTTATTTAATTAATATTTGTGTTTACAAAAAACATATTACTTATTTTATAAAGTGCAATATTTCAGGTGGCTCAACGCTTTTCATTGAAACTGCCTTGAGGAAGCTGCCGGACGAAACGCCAGATAAGGTAGAGGGTACATTAGAACTTACAGGTCATTTAGGAGAAGTAATGAAAGAGTCAGCGAGGATAGCTTTGACCGTCGCTCGTAATATTATGTTTGAATTAAATCCTGAGAATAAATTTCTCCTTAAGAATCATATACATTTACATGTTCCTGAGGTAAGAATCTTTCAATTTCTGTTTTTTGTTTATATTAAAAATACTGCTCATTATGGGTTATATGATGTAGAGTGAAGTAATTAGATTTTTATGTAACTACGCTTAACCTGTTTCAGGGTTCTACGCCAAAGGATGGGCCTAGCGCAGGTTGTACCATTGTTACAGCTCTGCTTTCTCTTGCTCTCAATAAACCCATAAGGCAAAATGTTGCCATGACTGGAGAAATATCCCTTAATGCAAAAATCATACCGGTTGGTGGAATCAAAGAAAAAACCATTGCGGTATACCAAAGCTAATTATTATTTATTATATCGTCTGTATTCAATACATATTTTAAAGTTTATTATCCATTCTATGTTTTGTATTTGATGGAAAAGTTCTATGCATGATATATTTTAAATTGCTAATTATATATATATATATATATATATATATATATATATATATATATATATATATATATATATATATATACAGTTGAATCCCGATATTTCGTATCCCGATTATTCGTATTTCCGGCTAATTCGTACAAATTTGCCGGTCCCCAGAGAAAATCTCGATAAATGGTATAAAATCAATGCATTTCAGACCCCTCGATAATTCGTATTATTTTTATGCTCAAGGTCACTTACAACGTCATGTAATTTGTATTTCCAGCTTTAAAATCTCGTTATTTAGTACAGTTTTCGAAAGGGGAGGAGAGAACAGTGAAGCAGATATGCCAGGGAGCAGAATGAGAATAAATACTTTCTAGGAAATCACTCAATTTGTATTGTTTTTATACACACGTATGTTTGTATTGTTTAGAGGCACAGTACATCCTATTGTTTTTTACGGGAGAGCGAGTGAGGGAGACAAGTTTTCTAAGAAATCTCATAAGTAATTGGTACTGGTTTCACTCAAAGGAAATTAGGGAGGTAGAGAGGGGAAGTTCTAGGAATTTCATTAAGCTTTTCTTACACTCACACTTTTATTTACAATTCAGTCTCGTTTTTATTACCGTTATGACACGTAATCATACCTCCAAAATACGTTAGCCTCTCTATTGAAGAGAAACAACAAATCATAAACGCCGTGACCAGTGGCTGTAAGCTAATTGACGTATCCAAGCATTTCATCGTCCCTGGTTCCACGATCACATCAATCCTGAAGAACAAGGACAAAATCACTTCCCAGACTTGTAGATAACTTAAAAAAGTGGTTCGTACAAGCAAGGTGTTCAAATGTACCAGTTGGAGGTAATATTTGAAGGGAAAAAGCCCGAGTTTTCACAGAAAATGGGAATTTAAGACTTTCGTGCAAGCGATGGATGGTTTGATAGATTAAAAAAATTGCATTAATACGTTTTTTTATTTTGTACTCCCGATAATTGGTACCAAATCATCAGTCCCTTGACCATACGAATTATCGGGATTCTACTGTGTATATATATATATATATATATATATATATATATATATATATATATATATATTTTATCAATTTAAAATATATAATATAAAAAAGGTTGTGGTGGGGGTAGGACAAAATTTTTACCAATCCCCTATTTTAATTCAAGCTAAAAATTTACATTTAGTTTTCATGCAGAAATTAATTTTTCATTTATAATCGAATAGCAGAAATTATTAACTTAAACAATCAATTAAATTTATGTGGTTTTAGTCATTCTCCATTACCTCCGAAAAAATTTTAAGTTTGAGAATATTTTTCTAAAACTTTTAGCTTTTCAGCGTATACTTTTATACATACATTATTCCTTTTTTATCAGGAATTTCTTTTCATCGAAGGAAAATATTTCTGTTTTTTTTTCTCTTTAGTGATTTATCAAATTTCTCCATAGGTCATGTTTACCTAATTTTTAACTATGGCTTACAATTTTAATTTGGTTAATAATTAAAAACTAAAACAATATATCTACAGTTCGAGTTATTGGTACTGAGCGATGGGAATTCATGTAGTGTCTAAGTGGCCAAGTCAGGAAGTGACTAGAAACGGAGTTATTGAGATGTGCGTTTCTATCCATCTTATGATTTGAAAACCTTAGATCGTTAAGTCGAGTTAATTGAATATGCTCAGATTTTTCAATTTCTGAACGATTTTCTAACCAACGTTAACCAATTAAACACGTCAAATCCAGTGTGTTCAACTCTAGTTAACCACAAATCTCTTTTGCCTTTAAATTTTTTTACTACAAAATTATGCCATTGAACCTAATTAGTTAAACCTTTTTAAAAAGACAATTCTTGGTTGCGGTGGTGTATTTCTCTTTATGTTTAAGAAGCTTTTAACAAGCATCACCACCATTACTTACCAGAACTTGAGTAATGACTCCTTCCTCCTGACTGTTTCTGTTCTCTGCCTGAGTTCATTGCAATTGATAAAAGTACCATTCCATTATTTTTGAGTAAGATATTTAGAAGTTTGGAATTGAACCCATTTCAGACTATTTTGATGAGGATAAAATTTAGCTGATCTTAAAGATCATTTCACTTCACAGAAATATAACAAGTTTGTTGGAGTTATTTTAAATAAATTTGTAAAAACATGTAAAATTAGTGATATCAACGGGCACTTCTGAAAAGTTGGATTTGATTAAAAAATCATTTATAACATAACAAGCTTATACGTACCTTAAATATCCAATTTCAGTTCTGTAAACCTGAATACAGAACTCAATTTAGTATAGAAACGCAGACCATAATGAGAAATGTGTTTGATTTGGACTCAGAAGACATTAAATTTAAAATTAGAATAGTGATAGCTCATGTTAGCAGCACTAGCTCTTACTACATGCATATAGATAGAGTTAGCCAACGAGATCATATGTTTAATTGTTGTTTTTTTTAAATTTCAGGCTAAAAGAGTTGGAGTTTCATGCATTATCCTCCCAGAAGAGAATAAAAAAGATTTCAATGATTTACCGAAATACATCACAGATGGATTAGAAGTCCATTTTGTTACCCACTATAAACAAATATATGACATTGTTTTTGCACCATCATAGCATTAATGGCAGCCCAAAAAGAAGTATAACTTCGGTTTAGTTACATTTCCAATTGAAGAACTATTCTCTGATAGAAAGTATCACCAAAGAGATAGTAAACAGTGTTCTTTGGAAATAATGAACATTAAAAAATGAATTTATTTGTATTTATTTTTAATATTTTTTATTGCTGTTATTTCAGTTGAGGTTGTAAATGTTAATTATGAAATAACCTGAATATATTAAGATGACAAGACTGAAAAAAGGAGACAGAATTTCTTTTCATGCGATGTACATAATAAATTTATTTAAAAAAAGATTTTTTTTTTAAATATTTTCTTTTCATTGATTCAATTCAAGTTGTGGAAGTATAATTTGAAAACAAAAGTTGAGTGATTTTAATATTAATCATATGAAATCACAAGGCTTCAAAGAAAACAAAAAATAAGTCGTTTTTATTTTATTATAGGACATATCTGATACCTCAGTGAATAAGTGGTTGCGTTGGATTTTGTCTGAAGAGAATTAATTGTATCAAGGGAAGCTCGATCGTGTTATTCTCATAGTTTTTGGCTTGAAATGAATAAAATATAAGCAATAACTCCATTTCAAGCCTAGGGGTGACTTAGCCACTTATGCACTATGAGAATAACACAATTCCTTTTCTATAAGTACAAGAAACTCATTTTGAACAAAATTAGACTTAACCATGGATTTACCAGGGCTGCAGATATTACTCGATCTGGGCAGTTGGCGCTGTTCATTCAAGGGAATGTTCATGAGACTGTAAGGCCCTTGTGGGTTCGGGGTCTTGTTGCCCAGATGTCTCTAGCTCCATTTCCACTGGTGCTGGCTCAGTCGGGGTTTCCCCTGGAAGTGCAAGGTTTTTCAACAACACTGTCTTTCGTCCGTCTTCAAGGCACACCCTGGCAAAGTGTGGCTCGATATCAAGGATGTCGACTTCCTCGACCAATGGATGGAATTGACTTCTTCGTACGTGACTTTTCGTAAGGGCTTTCTTTGAAGGCGAAACCAAGTTGGTAGTGAAATGTAGTCCCAGAACATCCTCTCATGGGGCATCTCCGTTGCTGTGCGCAATAGGGATAGAATAGCGTGGAAGGCATCAGGGAGCACTGATCCCCAATTCTATGGTTCCAACTTCCTGTGTTCAAGAGGGAGAGATACAGTGTGCCAAATTGTGCAATTTTTTCGTTCGATTTGGCCGTTCCCTCGAGCTTGAAGAAATTCTTGTAGCTCCCTGGATGCAAATGAGGTTCCTTGATCAGTGTGCACATAAGAATCTAGACCAATTGTCGTGAATCGGTCAACAAGGAAGTTAATTACTGTTGATGAGTTCATATTGGGACAAGGCTAGGCGAATGGAAACCTGGAATACTCATCGACGATTGTAAACAGGTATTTGTTCCTTGATTTTGACGGAAGAGGTACCTTGAAGTCCATCCTGATTCTCTCGAATGGATGCGTCGCCCTTACGAGAGTAGTCTTCAAATTCTTGTAAAATTGAGGTTTTATGATGCACGATGCCGTCATATTCTTAACATCTTCGGCTGAATATGGTAAATTATGAGTTCTTACCCAGTGGATCATTGTCATCATTTATTACACTGTATGATTTGGTCATTTATTAATTGTCAACTGTAAATCGGATTTGTGCCACTAAGATAACACACGTTCATACATAGTTTTGTTTTAAGAAGTATTTCGAACTAGCCTTTACAATGATTTATAATTTTCTAAATAATAGAAATATTTAATGAATATTACGATTTCTGCATATGATAAATTCGTTTACACCTTAAAGCAAAAATAATACACAATCCTACAAAAAAGCATTTACAGCTACTCCATATATAGTTGGTAATTTTTTTTTCTATTTCATTTTATTGTTATTAAATATTATAATAAAATAGAATGTAATTTGGAAAATCCCCCAGCAAAGTCTCTAAAAGAATGGAAAAAAAAAACTAATCAGCCAACATCTCAGGACATACAACAAAAGAAAGATCACATCAAAGCAGTGTGCTGACACATCCCACATCAGCAGTCCAAACAAACTCATCAAACTAAGGCAACAACCTTGCAGTAAGGCGTTTCGCAATTAACAACTCGTGTATTATAGAGAATTGAGGCTTTGCTTTTTGGTTATTATTACTATTAATGACATTGTGATTTAAAATTTATGTCTCCTCGTATTTTGTTTTTCGCTTTTTTATAAATATTTTGAAATATTTAAATTTACAGGGTCAAAACATTAGAAGGTTCCAAAAATCTATTAAAATTATTTGGAACAGAAAAAAAATACTGTACAAAAATATGTCAAAATATTCATTTTCAGTTGTCACAACACTCAGTTCAGTTGCATAAGACATTCCAAGATCTCTCAACTCAATTAACTTTAATATCATTGCTAAAAATTAAATAGTGTTTTATTTATTTCAATTGGTCAAAATATATTACTTTTTGTTTATTATTCAAATATTTATTGAACTTTTCAGGTCTAGGTTTATCATCAATAATAAATTGAGGATAAAAAAATTTAAGATTTTTTAAAGTTTTTTTAGAATTCTAGATTCTTAAAGATAAGAAACAAGAGGATGATACTTAGAGGATATTAATGAAACTTCTTCTACCTCTTTCTCTTCTATTGCATTCTATATTTTAGTTACCAGAATATTTTTGATGTGCATACGCTTCATTTTTTTTCCTTTTCGAAAGTAAAAAATCAAAACACGGCGAAAATGAATCTCCATTTTCTAAACTCAATAACTTTTGCCTGGGGGAACTAATGACGCTACCTTTATATATCTAGAATGTTCTATGGACTGTTGTCTTTCAATCGAACTGTACTATGGCGACTTTAAAGCCATCTATTGGTAAAAACCGGAATTAATTTTTCACCAAAACAGTAAACAGATAAACTTCCAAACTCCATGCAATACAAGGCAAAGATAATCAACTCCGACAATTACAATTTCAAAATTACTATGAGCATAATTTCTATGATATATATATCATTAATGATTTAAACAATTTCAAATGTAGCTATTCTGTAAATGATAGAGTGTAAAATAATTTTGATTTTAAATAACAAATGAATGACCATCTCTAGCCATACTAGGTTATTAACCTGTAAACTCTACACTACATCAATCAATCCGTTTCCTACTTAATTAATAAAAAAGACAATACAAATAAAAAATAAAATGATTTTCTAAACTAACTAGCACAGAATTGTAATTAAACGCTTCCTCGTCTCACTTATTCTTTCTTAATGAGTAATAAACTTTAAAAAATCATAAAACCTTTAATTATTAAATTTTTTTTCTTCTGGCTCCTTCATCTGAGGTCTTCTATTTTTCTGATTTTAAAGATATGTTATGAATCAATTTTGTAATACTGAGTGAAAAAAGTTATTTGTTTTGAAATATTACTAGATTGACTGATATAGCACATGTTATTTAAAAAAAAATTCTGGTTTAAAAAAATTATCATATTCATAAACACAAAGGTTTAGTTTATGATTACAAATCATCTTCATATATTTAAAAAAAACATTCTAATAAATAAATCATCATTATAGATAAAACTTTAAGTTTGTGTGATAAAATTCCAGTTTTTTTAAAACAAAATTAACTCCTAGATATTTTTTTTAAGACAAACATGGTTTAGATTCTTTAAATGATTGTAAGTTTATTTTTTTATTAAAAACAAAAACTAGTGGGTATGATAAACTCAAATCAAACTAAATAACTAATCATTTATTAATTTTAGTTCCACTTAAAAAAATGCAATGAAGCAACTAAAAGACTTCTAGAATTTTCTATTAAGTTAGTTAGTTGAACAAGTTAAAATATATAACACGGTAAACTATTAAACGAATATTATTATTTTATAAATTAAAGTATTGAATTGAAGATAAAAAATTATAAATTCAAGATATAATTGTTATTTTTCCAACAAAAAATACTTTAGTCAAGTAAAAATAAATCCAGATACATGATTACATTAACTTAATTGCCACTTAGTGAAAATAATTTTCCATCCAAGGCTCAAGGATATTCATCACCTAGTTCTCAACAGAAATTTTCCAAAGTGTAAAAACTGATACGTGTGTTCAATTAGTAATCGTGAAATCACCATGAGCAATTTTTCTTCCTTTATTTTTTGGAAAATCCGTTAATAACCATTAACTATTTTTAATTTTACTTTTTTTTTTACTTTTTTTTTTATCTGTTTGTAGATCGCTGAGTTTCTATGCTGAAGATTCCGGGTTCAATAGTAACTCTGGAAGATATATTATCTAATCTGTTAACTGCCACAGATGGACCCAGTAAGACCTGATTAGTCAATTTAATTGCAATTTGGATAATAACATTCCATTTTTTCTAAGGTAAACATTGATGAAAGGGCAACTCCGAGAATATGATTCTACTACTTCGACTATCGATTAGGGACGGGATAGGGAACTGAGCGACAATTATTAGGGGCCAATTGGAACCTACTTTCTATTGTATTTGTCTTCTACACATTCAAATCCAGATGGCCAAAATCAGCGGCTTGTTCGTTCCTCTTCCAGTCTCCTTTTTTAAATAATAGTATCCCGGAAATAGAGCGTAAAGGTATAGTTCCAAATCGTCAACTTAGTATAGTTCTAAAGTTAGGTACTTGTTACTGATTATAATATACGACGTCAGAGGAAGTAATTAACTTAAGTGTCACTCAAGAAAGTCACTAATATTTTTAACGAAGGAACAATATTGAAATGATACTCTCCATAGAAATTATCTAGATTTGATTTTTATTAATTGTTATTTTTATGGTAATTATTTTAAAATATTTTTGTTTCGAAGATAATAGATTTCCCCTGGCCGGGATTCGAACCCGGGTCGTCTACTTCTCCGTAGCATTGCTCTAAGCTACTGAGCTACCAGCGTATAGCATCGCTGGGAGTGGTGCAGCTCTGTGAGTAGAGCGATGAGTAGCAATCCCGAAGGATCTGGGTTCGAATCTGTAAATGGCAGATAAATCATTTTATTTTGTAACAGCCACTAAAGGAGCTCATCCAGCCACTATAAAGTGGGTACCCTTAATTGGGGAAAAATTGGAGCTGAGCTTGGTCTTCGACAAATCACCTCCCTGCACAAACGTTATCCTATAAATAGTACAGTCTTTACCACATACTCAACCCAAGACCCTTCATGGGTTATAGAGGCACAGATTTTTGCATATAATGTTTCCGAAACAAGCTCCATTCGAATCATTAGAAGCAGTCATATGTGAGCATAATAGTTTTGGAGCATTCACCAATGAAAAAAAAAAGGTAAAGAGTATTTTCACCAAGCCATGGTAGATTATTTTCTGAACTAAGGGCACTCTCCTATGGTAAATTAAATTTAAAATGGTCTCTTTAACTAATTCGATTTGCACATGACGTCATCTTTTTATTCGTATCTATAGAAATAGCTTTTTAAAAATCATTTTTGGGCTAGAGAACCGTTGTTGGGCGACTAGTTGCAGAATAAACCTCTGTTTATTCCATTCCGTTTAAAATCCATTTTTATTTCATTTTGAGGTATATTTAGACTGTTGGCCCATATTTAAAGGACCAAACCATGGTTCCGCTATGGTATTAAGGTCGCCCGGGGACATGGCCATCGGAGTGCCTAACGCGCACAAAGTGCCACTACTTCTTCAGTTCTTTTTTTTTCTCTATTCCAGCATTTTTTGCTCCCGCTCGCTATGAGTGAGCTCAAAAGGCTTTGAAGTGGCAGGGTCATGGGAGGGGCGTGTTGCACACTCACACCGGAAGAGCCTACCACGTGACCCGTATCCGCCCAGCGGCCGCCATATATGGGGAAGGCAAAGGCCCTCGACGTCAGAGACAAGATCGGACAGGCGTAACGTTCGCATCGGCGATATGATCGAAGAGAATGGATAATTTTTCAAAAATGCACAACAAGAAGAGGGCCAACAGGTTCTTGGAGTAGGAAAGGAATAATGGGAAATGAGGAAACTGTTGGAAAAATAGTTCTCTTGTGATGCAACTAGCTGCATCGGAACCAGTTTGGGTTGCTCCCCTAGTGCAGTTTGCAATCCCCTCTGTCCACAATGCACCACTTCCGGGTCTTCATAACCCTGGTTAATCTCACCAAGTTCACTAAGAAAATGGATATCCTATACACGATCAATCGTTACAGTGTATATTAATTTTTAGGGAAGTCAAATCTTTACATCTTACATTGTTATTTTTTGTTCCTCACATAACTAAAATGGTCCCTTGTCCCGAAATTATAAAAATACTTATCAAAGGCATATATATCTAAAATATTATAAAACAATATTCCTTCCAAGAGTTTTTTTATGGATCGAAACGTGGGCGTTAACACTGAAGAATGTGTTTGAAAATAATATATTACGGAGAATATTCACAGGTGGCTCAGTGGTCGAGATTGATTGAGAATGATTTCAAGGAAAAGTCAAATTAATTGATCTGAATATTTAAATAATAAAATAAAATGCCACACTGAGACCGTTATACTTGAGATATAGTTATTCTATATCATTAATGAATTAATGATAATTAACTCTTCTCCAAAGGTTGACTAGTAATAGTTGTTTAGTAAATAAACCTCCTTTTTTATTTAATCGAATAACATTATATTTACGCTGTACTGATCATAGTTAAAAGTTAACTTATATATCTACTTATAAAGAAAGAAAAAAGTGACTACTTTCCTTTACGTGATAGTCTACGTGTTGAGTTGCCCGCTTCTTGCCTACGAATGCCCTGTCCTGTATCCTGAGGGAAACTTAACCTATCTGCTCAGTACCTCTTATCCTATTTATCTAGGTGCTCCTAATGTTCCAAATAGTGTCACATATAGCAGTTGTTAGGCTTAGTAATGAAAGAATTCTTAAAAATTAAACCAGCGCTGAGCCGACTGGTAAATGTTGAAGGGGCATATAGAGGCGTGCGTGGGAAAATGGCGTTAAGAGTGATTTAATAGATTGGGATTAGGCTATTATTCCTTGGAAGGAAGTCTACATGAAGAGATTGGCATCGAGCTTTCAGGTTCGCTAACATTATTATAATTTTTATTATTATTATAAATATAATACACCGTTTAGAACTATGACTTGTTATTTTCTTGCAGTGTCAACATCGCTATGACAGATCGAAGCGATCCAATAGCAATCGTGCACCGTCCTCTTGGTCTTCCGTGATCTTCAGCTATAGGCCATTAATCGTCTCTTGCGATCCATCGCCAATATTTGATTTTTAAATATGGCTCATCGTGGTCCTTTATCGTCGTCCAGTCGACCGAAGAGCTTTCCATCTTGAGGATGCTCACGAGAGGCTTCTGTACATAATTTAGTGCTCATCCATGTGTTCTGTAGTTCTTGGAAGCTATCGGGAGAGAATTAATTCTTTAAGCTGCACATACAAGCATGAAATTTTACTTACATACCGAAGAGCGCAACTATTTATCGGATACAAAGTCGAAATGTTTGTTTATTATTGAAAATAGAATATTTAAAAAATGCACTTATTATTATGTTCTTCAAGTACTTCCTTGACTTCAGTATCTCAAAAAAACGCAAAACAATAAATATGTTAATATATAAACATGTAATTATTTTGTAAATATAAACATGTAAAATAGTAAATTTATGTATAAATTTATTATTTTACTAACCAATTTTTTTGGATATTAAATGTTTGTCAGGAGCCTTATTTCGATCACTAAGTTAGATTACAAAAGAAATGTTGGTCTTCCAAAAAAATTGTTCTGCAAAAAAAGAAAAGAAAAAAAAAGATGTTACTGGAATTCCTACCTTTACCATCGTTCCTTGATAAAAAAAAATGCAACGCAAATAAACCCAAATTTATTAATTCTATTTGTTTAAACTATTCAAGAAGCTATTGCAATTATCACGTAAATAACTTCACGAGAATTAAAGAACTATTTTTTTAAGCTAATCATATTGTAACCAGCGTTGTCTCGTTATAGAATATTGGAAATTTATATTATTTTCAGAAGTGGCAGCTCCGTTGAACAGCGAGTTGCGGTGTCGAAGAATATGGGTTTAAATCCCTGTATTGACCTTGTAGCACCTACAGATCCTCCTGGGGTTAACCTAGCCTGTACAAAGTGGTTAACCCTAATTGCGAATGAAGACCTGGCGGTTTAGCGTGATCTCGGACAAATCGCCTCCCTGCACAATAGTTTTCCTAGAGATTCCCCAACAGATTCCTTCACAACAGATCCCCCAGTGGAATGTAGGGCACCTTTAAGATCATCAGTTGCAGCAAGAAAGAAATTGGCTAAAAGTAACGTGAGAAGAAAAAGACCATAATAAGATTCAGGAATACAAAACAGAAATTGAAAAAATATAAAAAGAGGTTACAGTGGTTGAAAAAAAAGTTAGTAATTATAATCAAAATGATGAGACACCTAACACTAGTACTAGCAGCCAACAGCAATGGTGATTACGTTTTAGTCAGAAACACGGAATATGGTTATGCTGCTGTTATTAAAAAAGTAGATGATAATAATGGTGAACTAACAGCCACTTTAATGAAAATTTGTGATGATAAAGGCCACACGTTCAGAATGGCTGAAGATGATATTTTCTGATGTCAGTTTTGAGCAAATTGTGGAGAAGTTACCACAGATAGATCTTACTCCAAATGGCAGAAGATTATTTTATTCAAAATCCGTTTCTGTTTTTGAGAAATAAGTTAATTTTAAGATTTATTCATTATAATTTATCATATTAATTTATTATTTATTATAAGGCTAGTTTTCTGTAAGCCCTTGTGAAATTAATGCTAATTACTTTAAAAGTAAAAATGTTTCAAAATATGTTTCAACGACTTAAAATGTTGATTATTTTAGTGATAGTTAGTTAGCAGAGGTTATATTTCTTTGTTATTATTTAATTTTTTAATCATTAGAAAGACAGTCTTTAGTGCCATACAATTTGTATCTTAAAAATACTATTATTTTAAGAAGATGATTTTAGCAAGTTGAACACCGTTAATGTTAATAACTTAAGGTAAAGAAATAAATAATAAGTGAAATTTCTTTTAATATTCCTGATTTATTTCAAAAATAATTACTTAAATAATACGTAAGAACTAGAAACAAAAAGTGATTACTTTCATACTGAAATATTTGTTCTAATTCATAGAAACATTCCCCTGTGCGTTTACAACAGTCCCCTGTCACGATTTTGGATAAAACTGTCTGTAATTCAAAACCTACTACGAAAATAAGTGGGCTTTTCAAAGAGATATATTTAATATAACATGGTCCTTCATTTTATTAACAAATATTTTCAACATTTAATAAAATTTGGTTAGGACAGTTTTGTGTAGGGAAGTATCCAAATAGCAGAGAAGCACCCATATAATAACCGTTTTAGGTTATTTCGATTCTTCATAGGCAAACGCTTTAAGCTCCCAATTAATTACAAAAGACTGATATACATGACTATTATATGATCTAATTGGACTTACGGAATAGAGCTTTCGAATTCCTCTCGTATTCAAACCTTACAATCGAAAATCCTTCGTAAAAATCTTCAATGCTCCTTACTTTTTTATTCCTATATATTTATGCATACACATAATGTTATTTCAAGCCATAGGTGGCCATAATGAAAATGAAAAAAAAACATAACTATAATACATTTTTAATGCGGAATATAGGCACCAGAAAATATTGAAAGGGTAGACATATTGATTCATATTAAATGGAAACTCTTTTGAAAATAAAAAATAAATAAGCGAACAAATGCTATGTATCGTACCGGGCGTTGTAATAAAAATAAATATAATATTGCATAATTGAGGAAATGACCATTTGCAAGAAATAGGTCACACAGGAGATAAAAGAGAAGTGTTCAAGGACAGAAGGTTGAGGGTATATAAATCAACTATTCTCCCCATGTTAACATACTCCTCGGAATCGTGGGCGTTGACCACCAAACATTAAACTAGGATCCAGGCTTCAGAAATGAGATTCATTAGGAAGATAAAGGGAAAGACAAGACGAGACCGAATTCGCAACTCGATCGTTAGATCAAGCCTTGGAGTGGACCCTGCGGAAAAAGTCATTGAAGAAAACAGTCTAAGATGGTTTGGACATGTTTTAAGAATGGAAAATAACAGGCTGACCAAGATGACATACGAGCTAAGGTTGAAGGAAGAAGGTCCAGAGGAAGACCCCGACGTACCTGGGAAGATGATATTAAGGAAAGCTTCGCAAAGAGAAGTCTGGAATGGAATAGAAAGAGAGAAATGGTAGAGGATCGTACGGTGTGGTCCGGGCTATACAGAAAGAAACCTCACACTGCAGAGCGGTAGAGAGGATCGACTATGATGATGAGGTCGCACAGGTATAATGGTTCAAGGTGGGTCAAGAGATATCAAAGAGGAGGGTCCAAGACTCCACCTTTAGAAAGACACTCTCTGAAAAGATCCCGAAGGAGAAGGAGCGAGGAGACGGAAGGAGGCCGGCGAACGATGGCGCGCGCAGGAGTGTCCGAAGACCTACCAAGGACGCAATCTACCCCTGTTTCACAAGATAAGTTGTAATTGAAGTTCTGTATCTATTTTATGGCAAGCCTCTGTATATATATATATCTGAATCATTAATCGTAATTCAAGTTGTATGAATAATGCATATTTATTATAATTCTTTTGATGCTCTTAAACCCAGACGCACTAAATATTTATAAATAATATTTTGATGGTTTAATTGAATAGCAAATTGGTAAAGACACAACCAACCTCAGGAAAAAAATCCAAGGAAGAAGAAAGTTAGGACGTTTAAAGAAATAATATCCCAAAATCAATTAGAATATTAAAAATATATTACATATAAGTTTATAAAACATAGCACAAATGTATATAAAAAATATTATAAAATAAAGAAAGAGTAATGGCATGACTAAAATTTAGGGAGAAATAACTGGTTAAATAAATATAACACGTTACTTTTTCTATCAAAGGGACTAGTTATTCAGTACAGAATCTAGTTTTTTACATCAGGTTTGAAGGGTGGTATCACGTAGGTGGCGGGCGCACAGTGGAACGAGCGTTAGGAGCGTCTGGACATTCATTAATATCTCCACTTCTGGTTCACCTAGAATAAGGCTATTGCTACGGTTTTAAAGCTTTTTGAAGGAACTATTTAATTATATGATAAACAGGATCAAACCTTTTAGGATAAACGTGTAAATTCTAGATTTGATATTTCGATGTTAGATTACTTAGTATCAAATATTGTACCATTTATTGTACCAACATACTACGAGAATAGGTACAATTCAGTATTCTATGGAAAGACAGATACATAGGTATTAAATAAAGTTACACAAAGGAAAAAGTAACAAACCAAATAATTTAATTATTAAACAAAATTAATAAAATAATTGATAATTACTTTTGTTAGTTAATATACTAGGTATAATTGATACAACAAAATTATAATAAATGTAAGTGCCTATATAAAATTGTTTTATTTAAATAACGAAATAAAAATTAAATAAATCAAAAATTAAAAACTTGACGATTTGTTGTAGGGACTATTACACCTATGTGCACCATTACACAAATGTCGTTCAAATACGCAAACTGAGTTTCATTGTTAATACTATTATGTTAGATGAGGGTTGTTCGGATAAATGAATGTAAACAAAAACTGGAGAAAAAAAGAAAACTTGCGAAAAGTAGACGCCAATATCAACAGAAATTATATTAAATTAATTCTCAAGGCCCAGAAAATAAAAAGAAAAAATCATTTTCTCGGAAAATAGCACCTAGTAGCAAAATCCGACTAATGGAAAAAAAACTTCAAACATTCTAGTTATTTACTGTGAAGGGCGATTTTCGCAATTGATTATTTAATTTTATCACCCAATTTTTACCGAAAAATCCCAGACGTTTGAAATAATCCCAAGTTTTATTTGCCTAAAACATCTTATTATGGATGTGTTTTTTTCCAGTAGGTGCACGATTAATTTAATGCATTACCTCAAACAGTGGATTGCTTTAAAAATATGAGTTTTTAGAAAAATTTATATTTCAATACAGAATTTTTTATATAAGATTTAATTTCACAATTAATTTATCTATGGATTTTGTTAAGAAGAAGAATAAAGTATAATTTAAGATCAAAATAAAGGACAAATTTAGTTATTAGAGAATTGGTCCAATGTCCAACAAATGCGTTGATTCGTTCCACTGTGGGACGTCAGCACCTCTCGAAGGCGAATCCTGAAGTTTTCAACAGCTGTTCTGCGCGTTTCGATGGCTATTGTTGTAATTTCATACTATTTATATTATTTTGAAAGAAAAGGACCTAACGGGCCCCCCCCCCTCCCCATCCCCCCGCTACAGGTAATTGATTATATATTCTTCACTAATTTACCCATCCTCCCCCCCTCTCTTCTCCATTTCATTTCAATTCCCTAATAGTCATATACATTATAAAACATATCACACTATTATTCTTACTATTTCCTTGCTTACTGTTTCTGTAAGAAGTTTATTCATTTCCCACCTTTTATTATCATTTTAACGACTTTCATCCGTGTATCTTTTCTGAACCACATTTGTTTGTCTTTTTACATTTAATTTTCTCCAATACCCATCAATTGTAACTTACTTATCGCACTTTTTATACGATTGTACATGTTAATTTAATATCTATTATTTTATCCTTTCTCACCATGCCTTAGCAATTATTATATACTGTACTACATCTATCCTTTATACTATTTCATGTACATTATGTATACATCATCTTCCCCATTGGTAGTAATATGTATGTCTCACTTCTATTACTTATCATCATCATTTCTTATCAACATTTTCTTATTCATTACTATATCGATATAATTCTCATGTTCTCTTCCCTGCCCCATCTTTATTGTTCACCACTCAGATAACTGATACTATTGTATGTTTACTTTAATATTTATCCCATTTGAATTTATATTACCTTATTCTTTAATTTCTGTTTTTTTATTGTATTCTATAGTATTTTTTTTGTTTTGTTTTGTTTTTTTCTACCTTTGTATTTTAACATTTGTTTTTACCATGCTTAACCTATTTTTAAATATTTTGTGACTTTAAATTGTCTGTATTTTGTATATTTAGCCCTGAAGAAGACCTACAGAGTGGGTCGAAACGTTGGCTACTGAATAAATATTCTTGATATTCAGAGAAACTTATTGAGCTCTTCCCGGACCATTTTCTTCCACAATTTATATTATTATTATTCCCCTCCTCATTTTTAATTGATTTTTCTCTACATGAGAACCTACTTAGCGCCTTAACAAAAATAAGGGGAAAAATTAGCCGAATTTCTCGAGCCGTTTTAGAGTTTTGGGCTTAGCAACACATTTGGCGATTCATTTATATTTATGTAGCTAAGATTCCAGTTATTTATTATATGATAGGGACTGTACTCGGAATATATTAGACCTACAGAGCCTGCAGTTTGGCTCAAATTGTAGAAAATTTAATCTACTTTTAAAATAGTTACTTATGTTTTTTTTTTTTTTTAAACTCGCGAAAAGATGTCATGAGTTTAGCCCATCAGCTGGCAGTAAAAAATAATATCACCCATAACTTTTCGTCAAAAAATGAAAGTGCGGGTAAAGATTGGATAAAATATTTTTTAGAGTGGTATCTGGAGCTACTGTTTCGCCACCCCACAGGACCTTCATTGGCAGGGCTAGGGGATTTAATATAGAAAGTGTGGACCATTTCTTCAATCTGTACAAGAAATTGATGGATGACTCCATGTTTCAGACTAGAAAAAAATTATCCCTAGGTTATAATTCTGTGACTTTATAATGAAAGGTTCAGCGAATCCGTATTCAAAATTACTCAATTATCTTATTAATAAGTACGGAATAATTACGGATATTGACATACAACAGGTCAAATTCACATTAGTATTCTAGTTTTTTCTAATATTTGCATTATAGTAGAGATTAAATACTTAAATTTAAATACATACTTTTTATTATAACTTCATCTGTTCACAAAACTAATTCGAAAATTATCCTTATGTATATTGGAATTTTCATACAATCCCGACCACCAAAAGGTAATTGATTTTATTACACCTAATTTATATTTCATCATAAAACTCAATCACAAAATATTAAAACAATACAACAAATTCAGCAGTTGCTAAGAAATCATCAAACAAGATTTCAAAAAATTGCGTTACCTCAATAAATGTCCAAACTTCTAAAATATAACAAGCAATTTTTCAAGAATAACAAAGAATTTCGAGAAGAACAAAGAACAAAAGAACAAAGAAAATACGAATGAATTTCGAGATATGGCGGAACTACCATATGTTCAGGTAATTCTTTTAATTTAATTAATTTTAAGGTGTTTTTTTTATTAAACAGTTGCTGATTTTTAATATTCAACACTTACTAGGAAATCATACGAAATAAGATTTTTAAAACTTGCGTTGCCTCAGTAAATGTCCAAACCTCTAGAATATAAGAAGCAATTTTTCAAGAAAATTCAAGAAGAACCAAGAATTTCGAAGAAGAAAAGAATGAAGAAAGAAGAATAAAGAACAAAAGAAGAATTTCGAGATATGGCGGAACTACCATATTTTCAGGTAATTCTTTTAATTTAATTAATTTTAAGGTGTAGGAAAGAAATACATTGACTGGTAGGTACTAATATAGGAAGGAATTAGTTGGGGGTGGAGTCAAAAAAACACAGCAAATAAGTTGAAGCCTATTATGTTATATGTGTGCCGACGTTTCGACCTACTGTGTAGGTCATCTTCAGGGCCAATAGGAGTGGCTACCTTACCAGTTACCTTCTGCACCGAGCAGCCACTCCTATTGGCCCTGAAGATGACCTACACAGTAGGTCGAAACGTCGGCATACATATAACATAATAGGTTTCAACTTACTTGCTGTGCTTTTTTTACTGCACCCCCAACTATTCCATTCCTATAATTTTAAGGTGATTTTTTTTAATGAATAATTCTTTCTATTAAAAGAATTCCAACGCATAAAAAGATCATTTAGTCTAATGTAATCTTTTTATGTTTATAAGTTAACATAAATATTTTTGGAATGTTCTTTTAGTTATTTTCCTCCCCCGTGCCCACTGAAGAATCTCCGGTATTGCTTATTCTAGGTGGCCGCACAAGTCATACAAGAAATCTTGAATTGATAGACCTTGCAAGAAAAAATCATTCCACCATATTCCAGTCACAAAATACAACCACTTGACAAATCATTCATGGGTCCATTAAAAAAATATGTTTCTGAAGAAATAAGATGATGGGTTAGTTACAACTGAGGCCCACTAGTGAGCCAATAGCCAGCCGTGTCCATGACATGATGGAAGGATTTTGGACCTCCATGTCTCCGTACCCAAAGCGGTGAAATAGCTGTCAGTATTTTTCGTGCTACAGGTGTATACCCTGTTAACAGGAATGTTTTTAAGACCACGATTTTATTGATAAGGATAATGAGGAAGAATATAGACTCGCCAATAAAGAAAATACTGCACCAGAGCCAACCACTTCATCTTCTACTACTTATGCTCCTCCTGCTTTAGAAAATGAATCTGTTGACACGACACCCACCATAAATGAACCTGCTATGAGTATAAATGGCTACTGATGTAACCTCTGTTTTAAGAGACGAGGAGAAAACACCGCCTGTATAATTTTATACAGTAATATATAGTAATTGTTTGTACTGTGAAAATCTCTATTCTAAATACCAGAGGTGTAATATGAGTTCAATGCATGTAATTATGGGCTCATGAAGAATGCTCAGAAGTGGAAACGGAGGTTATTTTCTGCGAATTTTGTTGTTTAAAATAATGCAAAGTTTATTTCTTCTATTTTTTTATTGTATTTGTTATGGAGAGCTTTATGCCTCACTACATTTGTGTGACCCTTCCACGCAAAGTGGGGAGAAAACGATAAAAAACGCCTAAAAATCATTAAACCCTCAGGAGATTGAAGTATAACCTAGAAATTTGGCAGACTTGTTTGTGTTACCTAGTAGTTGGACAGTATATATGAAACGAATTCGAGGATAATGAAATGTTCTGTATACAAGACAATCTGTTTCTCGATATTTAAATATTTTTCAAAAAAGTGTGATGTATCATTCCAATATAAAAATTCATGTTATATTAACTTGTGTGGAGGCCATGTAATACAAATGAAATTTGTATAGGTATTTTATAAAACGTAGGTTTATTTATAGACGTAAGCATTTATATGAAAGAAAATTTATTTTACTTATATAAAAAAAAAAAAGCTACATTAAAACTAAACTATAGCCATCACAGTTTCATTAATTTCAGCTAATGCTCCCTCAAGATGAGAAATTATCTGTAAGGGTCTGAAGAGATGAGGCGGTTGTCCATTAGATCCTCGTTCGTAGAAATGCGGGAACAATTTGTTTTAATATTGATAATAATGATCAATCATAAAGCATCTTTAATTAACTGATGATGAAGGAATGATGACAGGTGAAATTCGTCCACTAAACTTTTAAATAAAGTGTGCGCATTTTGCTCCTTTGACTTCAATTCAATTCTCCCATAAGGACACGGATTTTCACTTTTATCGATGGAATAGTAAGCGTAATCAAACACAGGCACGACAACTGACTGAATATCAGAATGGAGTAAAGAATAAAAGGATTACGATCTTCCGCCACTCATTTGTTTCTTTACACGGGCGTGGAACCAGCGAGTTTTTTCGATTTGTTTGGGCTCAGGATCCAAAGTTGGCAGGTTTACGTAGCTAATTCCCTTTCAGGATCTTTACTTCAGACTCTTGATGACTAATTAATATTTATTTCAAAGAGTACATAAGAGGACATTTTTGTGTAGAGTGTTTTGAAAAAAAAAAAGTGCTTTGAAAACCTTGAATTCCCTAGGTTTTCGGTGCTGATCAAATATTGCTGATAAAAGCAATTATTTTAAAATTCCCGCACTCAGGATTCTTCACCCTCTAAATAAAGGCTCCTTTAGGTTTGTAATAAACAGAGGGCTTTAAAATTACAGTTCTGATTGCCTAAAAGGTAGGCCTATGCAAATTTACTAATCCTCAATTGATTGAATAAAGTAAAAAAAAAAAAAATTAAGCGCTATTTAGCGATTTCGCCCCACTGTGCCACGGTTCAATTTCTAAGATATGTCAAATTTTAAAAAAACATTGACAAAGGAGTGGTAAAGTCTTTTCTTTGTACATGATTGAACTTCCTTACTCCATAATAGAATTATAATATTAAGTTTCATTTAAGTAACTTAATCCAAAAATTGTTATTAGTGCGTATACCGGTAACTTACAAACGTTGTAGGTTAACTAAAGAATAAATTTATTCCAATTACAAGTTGTTTTTGTTTTTTCTTAGCCCCTCGGCTTTTATTAATTTTTAACAATAACATATTAATATGGATTGTGCATTCAATTATTTTGAGATTAATTACATGGTAGGAGTGGGGGTAGTTCTTTCTGATTGAAGTTAGTCAGTTGTTTACTCAGTCCATGTTGAGTGTCTGTACATGCGTTTGCCAGCGCTGATGTCGACCTTTCGGTCTTAGTATGTTGAATAGTGGGTTCGTCCAGTGTTGGGGGCTATCAAAGAATTTGATATGCCTCCATTTGATGAAGTCCGTTACCGTCGGGAGTCCGAGGGTGTCGTGTATTATGTCTGATTTCGTCCTTTGTAGAGAGGTGTGCCTTACTATACGCCTCAGTATTCGGTTTTGAAATCGTTGGTGAAATGTTATTCAGCATAGGCTCCCCATAAATAAGTGCCTTATAAATCATTACTTTGAGGCGGAGTGATAAGTTCGGTGAGGTTAAAAGGTGATTAAGCCTGTAAGATTTTGTTCTAACCGACCTGATCTTCTTATTGCAATGTTGGGATAACGTCAAGTGCCTGCCGAGGGTGACACCGAGATACGTTATTCTAGTCGCAGGTTTGTTTACTCTGCCTGCTACTATATAAACCTTAGGCAGAGGGCGTCTATTCATTTGGAAGGAGAGGATAATACAGTCGGTTTTTCTTGGGATTAACTGTAATAATTCAATCAGTCCAGTTTTTTAGTTATTTCCTCACAGGCCACCTCCGCCTGCCGTAGATCTCTCTCTGCATTCAATGAGCTAATGTAGATGGCGAAGTCACCGGCATACGCCGCCACAGTAGTTTTTGTATTTGGCACAAACGATTTCCGCCGTATAAACTGAGAATAATACCGGTGATAGCATGAGTTACACCTCACGTAAGTGGAAAGGGGTTGGACAGCTCTTCCCCGACTCGTACCTTTATTGAACGTTGTGTCAGAAAGGACCCTATGATAGTATAGAGCTGCTCCGGAAATCCGTTGTCCTGCAGTGTCTTACATAGAAGAATATGGGACACTGAGTCAAACGCCTCAGTGCAGTCCATGGATATCAAAGCGGTTGCCTCGTTCTTAACTGTGTTCTGGCTTACTTACGCGTGTAGCTTCGCCAAATGGAGGTCCGGGCATAGTCCGGCCTGGAAGCCGGTCTGTTCCGGTGAGATTAACGCTATTTCCGAGCAGTAGGTTATGAGATAACTAAGGATAACTTTCCCCATGTGCGGAAGTAAGCTAATAGGCCGGTAGTCGGCTGCCTGATTACCATTTCTTGCTGGCTTCAGCAGCGGAAACAGGATAGCTCTTTTCCATGCCTCAGGAAAGTATCTTAGCCTGAGACAGGAGTTGTAGAGGTTCGTCAGGTGAGCTATGCCTCTTCTTGGTAATTGTTTCAGGAGTATAGTTTGTATCCCGACGTGACCTAAGGCTTTATTCCCTCGCAAACGACGGAGTACAGCCTCAGCTGTTTCGGAAATACAAACATATAATTATTTCCCACTTCTTCGTGATTCGTGATTTCGGGATTTCGGTCGTACTGATTGTTCGACGGGCTATAGTGGCACTGTAGTGATCAGAGTGAAATGTGTTATCCTTACTCCATAATAGAATTATAATATTAAGTTACATTTAAGTAACTTAATTCAAAAAAATTATTGAAATGAGTTTTCCTCACTCCATAATAGAATTATAATATCAAGTTACATTTAAGTATTTTTCCAAAAAATAAATGGGTGTGTTACCATCTTATTACCATCTTAGTTTAGAAGGTTGATATTGCATTAGCAATATCAACCTTGTAAGCTAACTAAAGAATAAATGTACTCCAATTAAACCAACTGAAAGTTATAGTGTTAACGGGTATAACAACATATTTATGAAATAGTATATATTTTTTAAATAGTTGTTTTAATTTTTAAATATTTCCATTTTGAAGAGAAAATATTTAAAAAAATAATGCAATAAAATACGGCTTTCTGTAACCTCCCCTGTGTCATTAGATAAAATTACTATTATTCATATAAAAAAACCATTAAGACTTATCCGAAATAATAAAGTGATTTCAATTCTATTTCTGTAAAGTTCGTTTTGTATTGGGTGGCCTTAGTACTGCGCTTGTGCGGGCTCAGTCTCAAAGAGTGCAGGTCTATTGGGGAGGTGATGAGAGAGTCGGTGGGGTGGCAAGTTGAATGTCGGGTCGGTCTTCTGTTAGTCTTTAGAATAAATCTTTTACTGGAGCCTTTGTGTGCCATTTCGCTTCCCCAAAACATTAAAAGGTTACAGGCCCAGTATGTGTTTGGGGTATAGGATCAGTGAAGAGATGGATTTGTCTGACCGAGAAGCGAGCCAGAATATCTCAACTGGAGTTATTCCGTTTATTAATCTGTCATTACTTATATTATTAACCTTCTTGTATTTCCCACAATCAAAGAATATATCATATTATTTCAAATGTCAGTAAAAAAACAAAACAAATGCGATCAATGAAGAAAATAGTGAAAATCAAGAACTAACTATTTTAGAACTCTTGTATTTTTGAAGAATTTACAAACTCAGTTTACTTGCGTTTCTCAAATAATATCAATTAAAAAATTGCAATAGAAGTTTATTTAAAAATAAACACGTTATATAGAACAGTTTTTTTTGTTCTATTTTTTTATAAAGCTTCTCAAGAGAATCAGAAAGAATTCAAAATTACATTTTAAAAAGGACTAGAATTATAAAATTATACTTAAAAATTATTTCTAGGAATTTATTGTATGAATTTTCGGTTATGACTGTCGTAAAACAATACAAAATTACATTTTTAAAATGACTAGAATTATAAAATTATACTTAAAATTATTTCTAGGAATGTGGCGATATCTTGATAAATTTCATCGTCTTTATCACAGATAACTGCATTTTGAAGTTGAAGGTCGGGTCGCTCTTCTGTCAGTCTTAAGAATAAATAATTCATGGTGCTCTCGACGGATTGATGACGTGGGAGCAGGGACTGAAGGTCCAGCAAGTGGTTAAAATAGGGCAAAACTGATTTCATTAGCAGGCAACCATTCCTGCTACTGGATTCAGTGATGCGAACCATCCACTATAAAAAATGGGTAACGAAACCACTGGCAGAACCTCATGGGTGGTTTGGAATCCTGCCTATCTCCTAGGTAAGATTTTCTCCTTCTTTTACCTCCTCCAAGTTCCATTCTGCTTCGAGTTGTTCTACCTCAGGATCTGCATTTTTCTCTGCACCCCCCATCTTTGTCGTCCCCAATAACCAATCGATACACTTGTTGTTCTTCTCTTACATATTTATTTTTTATATTCATGAATATGATGAAGAGCTGAGGGCTGAGACTGTCTCATTTGCCCATCGAGAAGAATGCTGTCACTTTTAAAATTATCTTACTTAAATAAGCTATTTTATACTTGTTTTTAATTTATAATTTATAAATAAACTAGCGGACCCGACAGACGTTGTCCTGCATGATACTTCTAGCAATTAGGATATTAAACAAAGTATGAAATGAAAGAGAAATAATATAATAATTTCATTATTCTTTATTTTGAAATATCATCAATTTTTCTAAACACAATTCGTTAAAATCAATACAGTTTGTTTAATTTTATCTTAATGCGAGTTGATGAACAATATTTTTAGTCATAGGAGTATAAATGAATAAACTTGACGATTTTCCAACGCTGGAACAGGCAGAATATAATTGGCCAAGTGAAAAGACCAGATTTTCTAGATCCAACCCACAAATCGACATTGTTTGACCTTGTGACTTATTGATAGTCATGGCAAATGCCAAGTGAATTGGAAATTGGAGACGTCTGAATGGAATGGGTGAGTCTGAAGGAATCGTTGGGATTCGTGGCAGGAGAACAACCTCACCTTCAAATTTACCGTTCAAGAACATTGCCCATAATTTTTTTTCTGACTAATCAGGTACTGCTGCATAGCTTAGGTGCATTTAAATTCCGAAACAAAATGATAAGTGTGACAATATTTAATCGCAAGTTATGTGGTGGCATTCCTGGTAAATCCAGCGAATTCAAAAATTCAACAGGATAGTTGACTGCTTCGTTAGGATCGTTAACAGTGTCGATCGATTTGAATATATCCCCGGCAATGACTGTTGTATTTTGAAGTTAATAGCGTCAGCATCGATATTTTTGCGGCTAAAATAGCTCGTTCAAGAAGCCACGCATGGTTTATATAATTAGCTTTTAAATCTGGAAATATACTTTCAATCAAAGCATCTTTCGTATTTACCATGTTGCAGAAATTGTCTGGAAATTTGATGCATTGTGTGTCTCCATGCAATGGTCTTGTTCCGTTTCCAATTTTGAGCAATTGCTCGGAGAATGATAGTGCCAACGTATCCTTTTGTAGTCGAACACGTATATTTGTGCTGAGACGTAATGTACTGACATTTCGCTATAGATAAGATTGTTTTATACATGCGTTAATTTCATCAACATATGCAGCGCGTGGAATGACCGGCAATGACTGTCTAGAATCACCGGACAGCAGGAGTAAAGCACCACCGAAAAGCCTGGTGTTATTACTTAGATCTTTCATCATTCTATCGAGAGCTTCAAGTGAATGCTTGTGGGCCATAGTGCATTCATTCCAGATAATAATTTTGCATTTTTGCAAAACTTGAGCCATACCGGAATGCTTTTTATGTTGCACACTGCATCTGGATTCGTGTGAATGTTCAACGGCAACTTGAGTGCTGAATGTTTAGTCCGTCCGCCATCAAGCTAAGTGGCTGCAATACCTGATGAAGCAATTGCTAACGCAATGTAATTTTGTGATCTAACGATGAGAAACGTTTTTCCAGTGTCACCTGGTGCGTCCAAAAAAAAGAATCCACCTTGTTCTGCTGCAATTGACAAATTAATTCTATACGATTGAATTAATTTGTCAATTCTTCTGTTCATCGGTGAATAGTTGCTCACTAACCAACAATATACGCAAGAAGAAACATTCGCGTTGCTTTGGATGGACTGTGTATAATCGGCCTAATGTATTTCCCATAAATATGCCGTTGTATCCTTCAACCTCGCTTTCGTGGTTCACACTTTGTGACATGTGTAGATTGTACCTGTTGCTGGATTTCTTTGTTTGATATTTAAATGATAGCCATCTTCTCCTTCTCAAAATATCAATGGATATTGAAAATCGTCGTAAGAGCGATGACTGTCTTCAATCGTATGGACTGTATTATCTCTTTTCATTGTCCGTCAATTGATCTTCTGCCGATCTATTTAACCGACGGTTCTGGACTAATTGTGAATTCCGAGTCCATCAACCAATATTTCCTCCTCGTCCACGAAGACGTGGCATTGTTTTATGTACGTAGCTTAATAATACACTTAATATTCACTGAAATGTGGCACCGTAATATCAAAAGACACCGTACAAAAAATTAAAATGTCAAAATAACGAAACAAAGTTGATACAATACACTCAAATTAAAATGTCGAAAAGTAAACGAAATCCTATACACGTAACTTATAACTGAATATAATACGCTCAATATTTACGTAAATGTGATACATAAAATACCAAAACACAGAGTACAAAAAAATTAAATGCATTGAATGAATACAAACAAAATGAATGAAATGAATGAATTTTTATGTAAGCATTCTAAAAAATTCATTCAAGTCGATCCAGCCGTTTAGTTGCAGTATAGATAAATAACCTAGATACCGACTTCAGCGCCACCTACTGGGCTGATTTGTGAATCTAAACTATTCAGGGAATACAAAAAAATTCATTCAAATTGGTACAGCCGTTTAGGAGGAGTATAGTGACATACACACGTACAGTAGAATTATACATATAAAGATTATGCAAATGAGATATTCCTAAATCTGAGATTGAAGAAGTTGGATTCTTTCAAGAAAAAGAGATTGCCTCGTAAGGAGCGTTGTCAGCAGTGCCACAATATGAATATTTGGAATCATATTTGACTGTTCATGTTCCGTGAAAGGAACAAAAAAAAGGACCTATTTAATGAAATATTAAATATTATATCCGTCAATTTGCCTCAATAGTAATATCTCAATTACTATTGTATTATTTCTTTCACTATCGCTATGTCCCTTTTTTTTAAAATTACTACTGTATTATGATGTTATTAATTGTGTATTATGTTGTATAGTTCGTTCCTTTTATTTTCATTACTATTAAATTGTTTTATTATTGAATACTTCTTATTAATAAAAACAAATTTAAGTATAATGGAATATTTTCTGGTTCGTCTTCAGGCAATGCCACCTGAATAACTGCCGATGTTTGAAAGATGTAATTTTCAAAACCTCTAAATTAACGCTTTTGTATTTAAAAAAAAAATTAATCCTTTTGAAAATAAAATCAGATATATTCTAAGTACATTTATATTTATTTACAGTTGTGCAGTACTTACAGCCTGGCCTCATCTTTCAGCTTGTATAGAATTACTCCTTTTCCAAATCAGCAACTTTCACCATATGTAAATTTACAATATAATTTACATATTTCTTTTATTGATATTATGCTTTTATTATGCTTGTATTTAATGATTTAAAAAGTTTTAGATGTTATAACAAGTGAACGATTGAGTAAGCATCCAGTCGCGCAAGCGCCACAAACCGTGGGCAACAATTATTGCCAGCCTGAGAAATAATTACGTTCTTTTCATTATTTTCCCTAATAATACCTAAATTAGGTAATAATGTTTGTATTCTATCAGTTGATAAAGGTGTATTTAAAGATATAGTTTTAATAAAAATGGATTAGGTTCATACCTAGAACGGGATCGGGATCAAGTATCGATGTTTCGATAATATCGATATACCATGATATCGGACAATTTTGTATTTGTTTACAAGCAGGTTGGTATAGCTACGATCTTTCTAATGACTGTAAAACGTCACACATATGGTAAATTTAAAATGTTCTCTATTTTTTAAGTGTCAACATCTTCTAATTAAGTAATAAACATTGTAAACACATCTGATATATGGTTGCACAAATACGTTCTCTCCTAGCAACAAATGCTATCCATTTTAGAAAATACTACATACTCCATTGAAAGCAACAAAATTCCTCAAAGTATTGCAACTTTGAAGCTTTTAAAGCTTCGTTTTTTTTGGGGGAGTTTAGTCCTTAAGAAACGATTTTCATATTTAGCGCGCGGTATGAAAATTTTATGAGGAGTAAAATCAAGTTTTAAATAAAAGTGCCGAGTAACGCTCCCTTCTCGATAAGATTGTATTATTTGTTTTATTTGGGCATTTCTCTACTAAATGGAGAATCGTTGTTCTAAGCAAATTTTATATAATAAATTTTAATATATCTCAGGTTTTTGTATGCATAATGACAAAGTATTGGGTATTCTTGACACCCCACAGTTTATTTAGTAATTTAATAATGTAATATTTATTTAAATCAACCTCAAACACCTCAAAACACAGTCCCCTGGTATGTCCCTTTTCCCAAATGACAAGTCTTGTGACCAATATTTTTATTTTTGCTGTTGATACTAATATAAAATGCATAAAAATACTGTTTAAAAACAGTCAGCATCTTTATAAATCACAATTATATACTTACTATAAAAAATCTCGACGTGAATGTATGTTGTCCTCGAATTTTTAACAGTCCCCTGAAAAAATTTTAAAACTCCGTTTAAGTCAAATATTGTATTGGTGCGAAACGTTAACATCGTGAAACGTGAAACAATCAGTGTGAAGTTCGTTGGGGTGTATGGGCGGGCAGTTGCCATTTTGTTAGTGCCACTAGTGAGTCTGCCAGTCAACCACGTGCCTCGCCCGTTATATAAAACAGTCCACTGGTTAGCTATTTCTTTCCTATTTTAAGAGTTTTAATTACAAATATTTCTTTAAAAGAATTGATTATTAAGTATTTAGCCACATTTGTTTCGTTAATTTGTTAAGTTTAGATGATTTTGTTTTATTCAATTTACATGTAAAAATGACAGATAGTCCCCTGGCCGACAGACCTCTGTCATTTCATAGCACAGGGGACTGTTTTCTTTAGGTTTTGTCTAGTCTGACATGCCAGATTGCGCATCTATTATCAAAATCATTAACAACATCGCCTCTTTCTTGGGTCGTATCTCAAAATGCCTCCCAAAAAGAAGCCAGCCAAACCAAGAAAAGAAATATTACCTCAAAAACGTATAGCTGGACGTGGAAGAAGAAATGAAAGGAAAAGAAAGGCAGAAATACAAACAGAAAAAGGCACAAGACAATTAGTTAAGGATATGACACGTCGCGAGCATAAGGCAGTAAAAAAACTGTGAAAGAGCATTGTCCTAAGTATCGCGCGAAGAAAAATAACTTAAAAGAAATACTTTTATAACGGAAAATTCACCGGATTCTACTGATCCCCCAGTAGAATGTCGGGCACCTTTAAGATCATCAGTCGCAGCAAGATAGAAAGAGCCTTAACAAAATCGTGAGAAGATACTGAAAGAAAAATACCATACGATTCAGGAATACAAAGAGAAATTGGAATGCACTAAGTGAATAGGGTAGGGTTGGGCGATAGTCGATAGTTAACACTATCAATGGACCGATACTATTGGCTGAAAACTATCGAATACTATCGACAGTTTTTCGATAGCTGCTTCTTTTTTTTCAAACCTATTCAATAAAGTATTTAGAATTTACTTGTATACAATAACAATGAACAAATCACATCTTCAGAAAAGAAAAATAACGAAATAGTTAATTTCAAGAGTAAAGTATACCTTTACCGTTTGCAATAAACGACGAAACCACGACTCGCTTATATGAATGAGTTGTCAAGTTGAGGGGAACGAGGACACCTGCCCAATCACTTTTACTCCTCCTTGCGTCAGGAGATCCACGATCGGGAGGAGTAAGTTCGTGGCAGGTCACGGAGCCATGACAGATGCAGCCGATGCAGCGCTGCAACCCCCTGGATATGCACACCGGATCAGATAAGGATACGAAATAGCGCCCACACGCCTAGCACCACGCTCTCTATAAATCCTTTATCCTGGAACTATATTTTCATCCTGAGCCCCCGGAGAAGGGACTTCTTCCTGCCCTTGACCTCAGCTACTTTCTTTTAACATATGAATACTTTAAAAAGTTGTTATCAAATATCAAATCAAATATTTTTTTAATGTTTTAGTGGAGCGGCTCAGTGGTAGAGCATTGAGTAGTCATGTCAGAAATCCTGGTTCAAATCCCGCTGCAGGCAGTTACTTTTATTTAGTCTGTTTGCGGTGGGAGATGGATCCTGTGGGATCTATGACCCTCCTGGGGCTCACCCAGCCTCTCTAAAATATTATAAAAATAGGGTACCCAAAATAAGGGGGGAAACCTGGCGGTTGAGCGTGACCTCCTTGCAGAACCGTTGTCCATGAAACAGTACAGTCTCTACCATGTACTGAACCCCAGACTCTTTCGCGGGTCGCGGTGGTTACAGGTTTACAAATAAGTCCGCCTGTGTCGTTTTATATTATTTTTAATGTTTTAAAAAATAATAAAAGTTTTCAATAAATAAAAATATAACGTGTACCAAAAAAACCCATTGAAGCGGAGATGAGAATTTATTTTATATGTAGGCATATGTATGGATCTGATCTCTAATAGAGTTTTTCAATTCGATTTCTTCTTCGTTTTTATACTTACAAAAAAAATCACTAGAACCCATGGAGGTCTTGGGTTCATTATATGGTTGAAACTATACTACTTCTAGGACAACGGTTGCGCAGGGTGGTAATTTATCCGGGATCAATCTCAACCACCAGGCTTTTCTCCCAATTAAGGGTAAATTGCAGTTCCTGGGTGAGCACCAAGATGGTCCATAGATCCAATAGGACATCCCCGCCTGTTCATCCTGCGTAATTTATCTGCCCTAGGCCGGAATTGTCCTTATTAAGAAATTTGTTGACGACCTTCTGTTAGTACTCAACCCCGACAAAATCCTCGAAATACTGCTTTTAACCCTTACCATCCCCGTCTCCAATTCACCATTGAAATAGAAACAAAACATCACTCTCCCCTTTCTCGAACTCCTCATTATCAGAACTAACGATGGCTCCCTGTCCTTTGATTGGTTCACCACGTTGGATCTTTAATTAACCGTTCTCCCTACTTAAGAGACATTTTTTGACCTCCACCCGAAGCATTTTCTTCCACATTATTTCACTTTCTTTGGAAAGTACCTAAGTCTCATAGCCATATGACACAACCGGGCTAATGACAGTCCTATATAAGATGACCTCAGCTTTGTTGGTCAGTCCTCTGAATTTTAACGACTTTCAAAGAGCGCACCAGCTAATATTGTTTTAATTTCTTCTTGGTGTTCATTATTTGATGTGACTTTTTCTTCTTCCTCCTTGCGCCTTTCAGCGTGGAGGTGCCTCAGTCCATGCCAGTCTCACATTCCGGTTTCTTGCAAGCGCCTTCATGTTATTGAGCCCAAGTCCTCTTTGCTGTCCCAGCTTGGAGATGTGCTCCGTCCATGTTAGTCTAGGTATGCTCCAGGGACGTATTCCAGTTGGCCTAGCTTCGAAGAACTTCCTTGGGTCCCGATCTTCCTCCATTCGGAAAAGGTGGCCAAACCATTTCAGCTTCCTCTCTTCAACCGCTTCTTTTATAGCTGAAACTCATATCTGACCAGATCTCCTCTGGTTCGGCCGTCCACTCTCCTCAGGTATCTCATTTCTGCGGCTGTTACTCTGCTCCAGTGCTTGTCCAGTGGGCCCCAGCTTTCACTTCCATGGGGAAGAGTAGGTAGATTGGAAATGTGCAGCTTCACGTTTTTGTCCACTTCCCTCTTTCCAGCAACCGTGTGGTATAATTTGTAGTAGACATTATTTGCTTTTCTGATCCGGTTGGAAACCTCCCCATCAATCTTTCCATTCCTCCTGATGACTGTACCTAGGCAAGTATATTCCTCTGTCTTCTCTATAGTTTCTCCTCTGCATTGGATCTCCACATTTTCTTCATTTCGTCCTATACACTATATTATATTATTAATGTATTATATAATTATAATATATTATATTTTATTATTGATTTATTTAATTTAAATATGTTGTTATACAATCAAAACATTGACATGAAATTTGTTTTAATTACCTAAAAAATTAATAATCAATATATTCTGGAAGAGTGAAATAAATGGGGCACTGAATAAATGGCTGCAACTTTTGAACATATTCACTTAAAATTTTTTTTTTTTGCTTATAATTTTTCAAAATATAAAATGATATAGATTTCTCTGAAATAGGTTTATTTACAAAAAGTAAAAATCACATTATTATAATTTCAAGAAAAAACAAACTACAAACAGATTTGTGAATCATTGTTAAAACATGAATGACTTGGTATCTGTTAATATATTTTATGTTAATATGTACAACACAGTACATATATGTTGTAGTCTCATGCTTTCACCTAATGGAAAATCATCCAGCCTATTACGTCATTTTCTGTTACTATAAAAGGTGCGTACACATTATCGAAGATACACAGACAGCAAGCAACTGTCAAAATATCAGTATGAGGTTCTTCGCCATCATTGCTTTTATCGCCTGTGAGTAATATTTTCGTTTATTCTTATTAATTATTAGATGGCCTATTTATTTCATTATAAATTACTTTATGTTAATTTATTAATAGGGACTAATATATTATTTATTGACGAGCAGAAATAAGAATCGCGATCACACTTGCCATGTGTGGTCAGAGATACGCGGAACTATTGCATTGCCAAAAATCATTCCAGAATTATAGTTATCTGCTTGATAATATTTACTGTTTAAATAAATCCTTATATTACATTAGTTACTTTTTTTTTTGGAATAGCAATCCGAATTACAAATAATCGTTGTTTTTTTTTACCAATTTGTTTTTGTTGTTTAAAACCGAAAATCTATATGTTAACACAAATACATTAAGGTTTTCGGTTCTGTGTCGAACTCGCCGTTGTTTCTTCTTTTTTTTTATGGAGAAAAAAGTAGAGATTTTTGGTGCTAAAATTTTAAATCAATACGTACCACCATTTATTGGATGATAGTTATTGGACAAAATATTTTAAAAATTATATACTTAAGAAAATTACACTAAGGGAGTTAATACTCCTATCATGTGATTTTTGTACATTTTTCTACACACTTTTTTTCTTCTTTTTTATTGTACACTCATTTTAACATATTTGGTGTTTTGTTTTTTAATTGTAATTTGTTTAGTATACATTTTTGTTTTTTTATGGTATGCTATTGGTTATTTCCTGCCCAATAGTTTTCTCTATACGTATAATCTTATCAGAGTACAATAGAACTTTTCCAGATCGAGGTTTTGTAAAACACAACTTGCACCAAACTGGTGTATTGTAAATTTATTACACGCCGCTCACTATTTTTTTATATAACAGGAAGATGATTATCTATAATATTTCTTCTCGTGTATTTAAAAAAATTACTGACAATATTCTTCGTAATCTTCAGGTCTGATCGCGGTTGCGCAAGCAGCTGAATCATGTCCATTTGCCTGCACAAGAAACCTCAAACCAGTCTGTGGAATGAGAAACATAGGTGGAGTTTGGGAGAAGAACATCTTTCCAAATGAATGTATAATGAGATACGATAACGAATGTGATGGAGGTGATATTATAATTTTACGTTTTGCTTTCAATTTAATTAATTTCCTATCCATTAAAAGTAATAAAGCAATTATTAATTCATATCATATAATATTGTATATATAACTAAATTTCATAACAGAAAGAAAATGGTCCGGGTGGAAATCAGAAAAAAAATCTCTTTTGTAAGAAGAACTGTTTATTTTAAAGCCAACGTTTCAACTTACTGCAATGAAGGCTGAAACGTTGGCTTTAAAGGTCAAGGATTGACAGTTGACTGCCTGTCAAAAAATCATTACAACTCTTACAATATTTACATTTCTTGCAAATATTGGAAGGTATTTGACACATTAATGATTTAGTATCCATTTGACATATATATATCTTATGTTTTGGTTCTTGAGTTTCAGTCAGTTTATTTCAACTTCTATAGGTGACGTTTCGATACTAGGTTAGTCTCATATTCATGCCCTGACAGTGAAAAAATGAATATATGTATATTCATGTATATGAAAATAAATGTATGTAATATTTATTTTAGTGTGCTATTTAATGTTTTTACTAAAAGCTCATTTTTTCACTGCCATGGCATGAATATGAGACTAACCTAGTCTCGAAACGTCGCCTAAAGAAGTGGAAATAAACTGACTGAAACTCTGAAGAACCAAAACATAATACATGTGTGCGTGTGTGTGTGTGTATGTGTGTGTGTGTGTGTGTGTGTGCGTGCGTGCGTGCGTGCGTGCGTGTGTGTTTGTGTGTGTGTGTGTTTGTGTGTGTGTGTGTGTGTGTGTTTGTATTCGTGTTTCTCGACTCCAGTTAGTTCTTAAATTTCTTTTGGCGACGTTTCAAGTCTAGTTTGGTCTCATACTCATGCCCTTAAATTTAAAAAATGAGCTTTTAGTAAATACATTAAATATCACACTAAAATAAATATATTAAAATTTATTGTTCTTTTGATGGTGATTATTTTTAAATATTTTTGTTTTGAAGAGAAGAAATTTCCCTGGCCGGGATTCGAACCCGGGTCGTCTGCATCTTATACAGACTTATAGTACAGTGCTCTAACCACTGAGCTGCCAGGGGTCGTATCCAAGACAGACAAATCCATTCTCTTCACCGATCTTATATCCCCGTGTTCTCGCAATATTTGGGATGCATAGAGATGCAGACGACCCGGGTTCGAATCTCGGCCAGTACAAATCTTTTCTCTTCAAAACAAAAATATTTAAAATAAATATAAATTGAAACGTGTAAGATGTTAATTGGATAAGTTGTACTTAATAGTTTTTGAAAAATTGATACTAAATCGTTAATCAGTTACCTTACAATACTTCATGAAATGTAAATATTGTAATAGTCATGATCAATGAGTAAGTAGTGTATTTTTAGGAACGGCAGTTTTATTTTATTGTTGAATCATATTAGTTAAATATGGCTTAGCGAACCCGAAGGCTCGATGCCGATACCACCAGGCACTGCTTACAAACCTCTGTCCTCGGACCACTACCCAAACCCAATCCACTAGATCACTCTTAGTGCTATCCTCCCATCCATGCCTCGGTCTACCCATCAGACGCTTGCCAGTCGACACAGCGCTTATTATTATCTTTGGTATTCGTTAGTTACTAAGCCCAGAAACTTTACAATATATATATACTGTAAAGTGAAAACATTGTTTAGGACACAACACATTACACAACTATATAATATATTATATTCATATATCAGCAAGAATAATATCATATTCACGAATACTTATTACTATAGGACAAGGATCTATTTTATAATAATTTATAATTATTATTTGCAGGTAACTGGATTCCTTGTGAATACGAATAAATGAATCTAATTCCAGAAACCCGATTGCAAAAAAACTTCAAAGACAGATTATTTTTTTTGCAACATACATGTGTTTTTGTAGTAAGATTTCTTATTGTATTCAAAAGCTATTTATACATAAAAAATCTGGGCATTGGGAATATAATGTTTACTGTATCAAAGAATGTAAATACCTTGGTATGTATACCTATATATATCCTTAAATAAAAACAATGTCTGACACTTAATAGTTTAAACCATTACTGATTTTCCCCTTCAGATAAATTTAGATTAACTTATAACACCATATCACCATATATACATATGATACATACATACATAAACACGCATTCATATTCATATAGTTATAGTTATGGCAGTGTGGCTATGCCTAACTGAACTTATTGCAAAACTAGACACCTTAAAAAAAAATTAATACAGTATATAATAGTAATATAATATAATAACTCTGTAATAGATAATTAAATTAAGACTTATTAAATCATTGAAAACATTTCCTGTGTTACATAGTTGTCTGCAAATGAGTGCAAACATTATTAAAAATATTAATAGCAACAACAGGTGCACAAAGCTTCTTAAACTGATGCAGAAGCACGACATTGTTCTGCAAGGGTTAAATAAAAACAGTAAAGAATTTATTAAATGGAACGCTACTGGTTGAATAAATTAAAGTTTGAGGAGTCATATTCATCCCAAGGAATATGTCGTAGCATTAATGCTTTCTATTTTATACGAGTATAACCCAAGAAAAATTGACTTCTCAAGGAACATTTTTTTGAAAAAATAATTCTACAGTTTTTTAAATAAAACATAAGTATTTAAAAATAAGATGGCGGGACTCTCATTTTATTAGCGGCTGAGTTATATACAACACTAATGCTCCCACCGAGAAGTAAAGAATATAGTAGGAAATATAATTAGAAATGTTTAAATATATTTAAAATAATACGTATATCTAAAATACAACTGGCCAGTTAATTAAAATTAGATATGATTAAACACAATAGGCTAATTTTTAATTTCCAAAAGGAAACTAGAGAGCTCAGTGTATAGGGCGCTGAGCTCCCGAATGTGGCAAATAAATGATTTCGTTTGTTAACAGCCACAAGGAAGCTTAGAATTTTGGCATATAGAAACACTATCGGGGCACAGCCAGCCTCTATAAAGTGAATACGTTTAATTGGGGTAAAAACTTAGCGGTTGATAGTGATACAGGACAAATGACACCCCTGCACAACCGTTTTCCAAGAAACAGTACATTTTCTATCTTGTACTGAACTCTATGTACTTCATGGGTTAAAATGGAACATTTGATTATCAGCTAAGAAGAGAACCTTCCAATTCAAATGGCGAACGGAGTAGCTTAGAGTTGACATGTAGGTCCCAGGTGTAAACCTTGCAGTAGCAGATGCGTTATTTATTATGATAACAGCTGTGGATAGATCCAGTGGATCACCCTGGATGGTCTTACTTCATTGGGGTAAAATCCTGGCAGTTGAGCCCGATCCTGCCCAAAATCCCATCCCTGCAAAACCGTTTTCATAGTTACAGTACAGTCCTTACCGTCAAATGTACCTAATACCCTTTAATTATTTATTGGATTAATGGATTATTGAAGCAGTTTTTTTTTCGTCCTCAAATAAATTTAAAAACATCATTGAAACCTATTGCATAATCATTCAGGAAGAATAGACTAGTATGAACAAATGGATGCCGTAACATTATATCTTGTGTCAGTAATTAGGAAAAATAAAAATTGAGTTGTATGAGACTTACAGAGATTTGCTCTAAGAAAATTTCATATGAAAATTCAATACTATTTACAATTTAAACATTTTTATTAGTTATTATTGATTTATATAAGTGCGGGCACGTTCCGTCCTAACAAACAACCAAGGGGTTACGTAAACAGACAGTATAAATGAGCTTGAAAAGAATTGGGATAAGTATTCTAACGTTATTCAGTGAAAATAACACAATGAAGCTCTGCTCTATCTTGGTCTGCATTGCTTGTAAGTATTTATTTTGTTATAGATATTTATTAATAATTTTATTTACGGGGTAAAAGCGGGGGTGTAACCAGTTATGGCCAAGACGGAAAGACTCACATTAGACGGCTATCATAATTGAAATAGGAGTCCCTATTTATGATGATACCATAATAAGTGTTTACATAGATGATAAAAAAATATCACCTGCTCTGTGAAGAACTGAAACAACCTTGTCGCCTTAAAGAAATCAAAATGTTCCCCTTTTTCATTTCTTGCAACGGATTGGTCTAGGAGGAGACGATAGTAAACTGCTGAAAATTGGGACTTGATCATTTCTTGGAAGCATTGTCCAATAGTCATAGAGCCAGCAGTGTCAGAAAATTGTTAAATATTTCATAGACAGACCCTTGACATGAATATGGCTTAGCGAATAATACCAGGAAAGCACTGAGTTACTGAAGTGTATTATAGTTTGAAGCTAAGAAATATAATATTATTATATTTTGATCTATAAAAATATTGATTTATGATGCAATCAATAATAATAATCTTCAGCTTCATAATCAAATTTGCGCGAAGTCAGTTAAATCCTAGACTACATTCACCCTCAATTAAAAATAAGTAGTCCGACGTGTAATACATTTATAACACTGCCGTGCGGGTAGTGTATTACAAGGCCCCGCCTAAAAAAAAAAGAATATTGTACTCAGATAAGGTTTTAAGTATAGACCAAACAATTGGACAGGAAATTAATAATAAGAACACTATATAAAAAAAAAATCTGCAGTGTAAGAATTACAAGACAAAAGATTAAAAAAAATATTCAATTACAACTGTCTACAAAAAAATATACCACATTGTGGAGTGAAATCTTAATAATTGAATTTTGCTGAAGAAGAACGCCAGGAACCCGTTTTGAGGAAGAAAGAAAAATATACAATACAACAATGGGATTTCCTGTGATTTGAACAATTATATAATTGGAAAAATGGGGGAAAAAGGGTATCTCAACCCCCTTCTAGTATCATAAGAGGAAATATAGATGATGGAAATCGTGTATTTTTAATTGGTACTTGTCTCGTAGATGGGCCCTACTACTGGTAACACTGCAGGATATAGCAATCTTGTAACATTTTATCATTTGTTATTGTTTGTGTACGAGAGTGTTTACCGGGTTTTTTGATTGCTAGTTCTTAAATATGATGCAAGTGTGGAATCGAAGCAGTTGAATTATTTCAAGAAGAAGGGATATTGCCTCGAAAGGAGCGTTGTCAGCAGGGCCACAATTTAAACAGTTTAGAAATAAAATAAATGATTTGGAGGCATTGGAGGATAAAATGGGGGGTTCCCGGCCCTCATGCCCCCCCTAGAGTTCTCATTAGTTGATATTGACCTGAATTTTAGTTGGTTTTCTACAAGAAAAAACCACGTTTTACATACCAAATTCAGAGTTTATTATTTATTAGAATTTGAGGATCGTATTTTCGTTTGTTCGTTTCATCCATGTTATTGTTTTCTGACCTCAGTAGTCTTGAATTAAAAATTGATATTTCAGGTATCTTCATATATGGATCGTATACATTGATAACAAATTCACATTGACCCATGGCCCCCCCCCCCCTGAATATTCTCTTAGGTCCGCCAGTGTTTGGAGGTGTCAATATAGAAGTTGCAGAAGTAAATGTGGTTTGAAAACTGGGACCTGGTTTGATTCAACAAGACTGCCTTTTCTTGTTGTCATTCGCTTTATTTATTTCTGGTGCAAAGAAATGACCTATTTGATGAAATATTAAATATTATATTCGTCAATAGGCCTGTAGATATCTAAATTACGAATGGATTATTCTGTTAAATATTACTATGTTCCTGTGTTTTAAAAATGACTATTGCCTTTTTTAAAAATTATTCTGTTCACTTTGACTATGTTCCTTTTTTTTTAATTCACTACTGTATTGTTATGTTATTAATTGTATATTTTGTTATTGTATTTTATTTCGTTATTGTATCATTCCTACCTTTTATTATCATTACTATTAAAGTGTGTTATTATTAAATACTTCTTATTATTATTAACAAAACGGTCCTTTTATCGTTATTACTATTATATTATTGTGTTATTATTAGTTATTTGAAGGATATAAAATCATTTTCACATGTTTTACATTTGTGGTATATGTGGTTATGTCAAAACTCGTAAACAGGGGAGCTAGCATCCGGATGTATGGTTCAGCAAGCTTATCAGTGGGGCACCTCTAATGGACAAGTATCTTTTATTTTTACTAAAACATTTAAAAAAATTTATAGTAATATCTTACAAGTACTTTTAATCAATAAGATGTTTAATAATAAATGAACTTTTAAGGTTTGATTGCTGCCGTATTAAGCGGCAAACGTTGCCCGCTACAATGTGTGAGGAACTACAAGCCTGTTTGCGGAATGCGACTTGAAGATGGAATCTGGACTAACACATACTTCCCCAACGAATGTGAAATGCGAGATGAAAACGAATGTCACGATGGTAATTTGTTTTATTAATAATAATAGTTCTTAACGATATCCTAAGCCCTCAGTAATCTGTGTGACTGAAAAGATATACCAACATCACCGGTGAATAAGTGGTTAAGTCGAAATTTCTCCAAAATGGGTTTCTTGTGCTTAGGAAAGCGTAAGCGTATTATTATCGTAGTGAATAAGGGGTTAAGTCAGCTATTGGCTTGAAATGGAGTTATTTCATATATTCAACTCCATTTCAAGCCAAATACTACGAGAATGGCTAAGAAGGCATCTCTTGAAAAAATTCGAGTTAACCACTTATTCACTGGGGCTGCAGATATATATATATATATATATATATATATATATATATATATATATATATATATATATATAAAATGATCGTAAGCTGAAAGTTATACCAATGATGATTGGTCTCAAGAGATATCTCAGAACTTATTGTACGGAATTCTTAGTGTGTCCTTAATCGGATATCACATAGATATTCAATAATACTCTCTGTGGAGTTGGGAAAAAATATAAATTCGAATAAAATTGCGCAGACTTACCGTGTTTGTAAGTTTGTAGAATTGGTAGTATACCAGTATTGTGATTGGCCACTGCCGTACTGCTTTATTACCCATTTTACCACATTACATGCATACATAGTAAGTAATCCTAATTTTATTTGAAAATAGCATTTTGTCCAACACTGGAGCTAGTTAAATGATCTATAAAGAATTTCGTAGGAAGTGCAACTTCCAGAATATTCAACAATTTTTTCTTTCATTATTGCTAGATTTCTCGCAGTGGTTACTGCCAACCAATGAATGGAAACAATAACCAGGCTTGAGTAAGAAATTTACCTTGTGACAATTTTTTAGTGTTGTTTTAAGTCAATCGAGGAGGGTTCTCAACACCAAAATTAGTTTTAAAAAACGGAGATATCTTGGGAGGTTGATTTTTGGTAAAACTTGGTAGTTTCCGAAATTATTTAATGCAAATAAATCATATAGGGTTGTTGTTTGTTTATTTAACGTCACATTATGCTGCTATAGCTAATCGGACGATACTACGTTGGGGGCTCTAAATTTTGCCTATGTTTAATTAGGATAGGGATTTTTAATGAGTACCTAGCATCATACAGGCCCCCCGTTTAACGTCCCTTCCGAAGGGCGGCATAACTAAGGATTTTTTACTCCATTTAGAAAATCCTAGGGCCACCTGCCTGGCTACGAACCCTCGATCTTGGGCCTAGTAGTTTGTTATGTAGTAGTTAGTAGTTTGCTAGACCACAGGTTGCCCTATATAGGGTTCAAATTTTAAGAAATTTACTTTACAAAGATTAAAGTATTGATGATATTCTTATGTTAGTAATTAATGAATGAAATATAAGCGAAATTTTTTATTTCATTGAATTATAAAAAGTATAGATAAAAAATTATTTTTTTTATCTTTAAATTTATTTATTATTATTTTATCTTTAAAAATTATTAATGAAAATTCCATATTCAGCAATTTTATTTACAATGAAAATCCTAATAAATATTTTTTTCCAGGCAATTATATACCGTGCTCTTCTGTTTGAAACTCATTCGTTGGCGCTTCTGTGATCACCTGTATCGAAAACATTCTCTAGAGTCTAAAGTATCTTATCACATAGATTTATAGTACTGGATTTGTTTTGAAATTCTGCCGTAATTCATGAAAAAAATTGTAATAAAATCCTTAATAGAATAATGATGTTGTTAACAAATAAAAGACACTGCTCAGTTATTTAGTCTATAATATGTTTCATAGCCTTTAGATATTATTGTGTATAGATTTATATTTCTGCGCTCTGAACAAAATACTGATATAAGTTCGCAAGTGTGAGAAGATCAACACAACTGTATCAACAGAATACTTATTATGTCTCCTTTTAGTTTTCCGCCCTTGCTGGAAGCCTTTTAAAATGTAAATTATGTTTTAGGTATATATGATCAGTTTATATTTGTACATACTGTAGGCACAAAATTGAGTAAGGTTGAAAGCAGTATCACTACGATTCATTGATTCAATACATACAGGGACTGTATTGTTTCTAAGCCAAAGACTGTGTAGGAATATGATTTGGTCGTTCTAGGCCGTCAGATTTTTAGCCTATCAACCCACTTTATTGAGGCTGGGTGAGCCGCAGGAGGGGTCCTATCACGGTCGGTAAGCGGTTTCGAACTCGAGACCTTGAGATCAGTACTCAAAGAAAAATTTGAATGTAATTTGTAACTATTAATTAATACTATTAAGTAATTAAATCTTTTATGTAAAAAAAACTCCTCAATAATCAAGTTAAGTTCTAGTATTTTTTCCTGTGATCGCTAAAAAAACAAGACTGGGATGTCTATTGCAACAATTATAAGTAGTTTTCATTCTTATGTTTCAAAGGGGATTTAAAAACTACTAAAAAACATTTTAATTTATTTCAAGGAATTTTTACATATTTTTTTAATCGCTTTTTGAGTAAATCGATTTGAGCAGTGAACAGTTCATATGTACAGATGCTTACACCAGGTGTACAAATCGGCGGTAAACATTTGAATTGTACACAGAACCTGCTCAGCTGTCCTGACATGAGGTTCTTCGATGTATTTCTAATTGTATGTAAGTATATGATTATTTGAACACAAAATCAAATAGATAAAAGTATCAAATTACACTAAGAACTTATAAAGGCAAAAATACATAAATGTAATCTGGGAAAAGTTAAATTATATACAAATGGGGAGAAGTGGGTCAGTGATAGAGCGCTGAGTTGCCATGCCGAAGGTCCTGGGTTCAAATCCCGCTCGCTGGCAGACTTTTATTTAATCTGATAGCGGCCAGAGATGGGTCCTAAGGGATCTATAAAGTGGGTACCCAAAATAAGGGGGGAAATCTGGAGGTTGCGTGTGATCTAGTGCAAATCACTTCCCTGTACAACCGTTGTCCATGAAACAGTACAGTATCTGTACTGCAATCTGTATGGCATCAACTGTATACGTTTTAAATAATATTTTTTTTAGTAAGAATTTTTATTTTTGCTTACACAAAAAACTGTATCATATCATCACTTTTGAATAAGTGAAGACAAGTATTGACATTTAAGTAACTATTTAATTAATTTTTAAATAGAAATTTGCATTTTTATTACAAATCTAATGTATATATCGATGCTGTAGTTCACATGTGTGTTAGGTCCCGATAATAAAATTTTACATGAGTCAATTTTTATAATAATTTAACACAAGAAATACACTTTAAGTTTAAGCACACAATATATTTTTGTAACGTTTACAGCTTCTCTATTAATTTTATATCAACATATGATCTATAACTTCCTGATCACAACTTTACAATAGTATTTATATAACAAAACCCATTTTTGAAAAATTGGTATATACATATACATATATATATATATATATATATATATATATATATATATATATATATATATATATATATATATATATATTTATATAAGAAATACGTTTTTTAATGACTCAAATGCTCCAGGTTGTTGATTGTAGGTTATATTTTTTTTTAAATTACGCACTGCTGATGAGACAGTCTTCTATCGGTTGAAGATCTAATGTGTTAAATTTTTAGATTAATTTATTATGACAATTGTTGAAGATCCGTCCTATATATTTTGAAATTATACTGGCCATATGGAATCATCTCCCATTACTAAGCAATCTCTAACACAACATAATGTCTACAATATTCATATATGAATATATATTTATATATTTGCAATTGCAATTGCAAGTGCTCTATTATGTACCCCTTGAATATTGAGCATCATTGCTTTTGAAAACTATTTTTAATTGTACTACTTAACTTTATCTTTGAAAAAGTGCTCTCTTTCTAAATTCTTCAATTATATTATATATATATATATAAAACCTGTACCACTAAATCCCGTAAACGGGTTGGGGGTTCAGTACATGGTAGAGACTGTTTTATGGACAACGCAAGGAGGTGACTTTTCTCAGGTCACACTCAACTGCCAGATTTTCCCTCTTTATTTTGGGTACCTTATTTTTATAATATTTTATAGAGGCTGGGTGAGCCCCAGGAGGGTCCTAGATCCTATATGATCCATCACCGGCTGCTAACAGAAAAGTCTTGCCCGCAGCGGGATTTGAACCAGGATTTCCGGCATGGCAACTCAGTGCTCTACCACTGATCCTCTCCGCTTCCTATTTATATATATTATTCATCGGTTTAAAAGGTATTAAATGAATAATGTATATCAGAATGCTAAATTTTATTATATGTATTATACTAGCTTTTTTTTTTTTTTACTATAAGTTACTCGTACATCCGAAATTTCAGATGTCTAACTTCAAAACTGACGGATTCTATACAATCTTTGAAACCCTATTATATTAAGGGGGGCCCTTGGAGGTGGAATTGTCCAAATTCCTTTCTTAGTGTTCATTAAAGCTATACAAAGAACCTATCGGCGAATTTCAAGATGCTAGGTTCAGTGGTTTCTGTTATGCGCTGACCGCTGGGTGTGTTAGTCAATCAGGTTATATTTTTAAATAAACTTCGCCTGTGTGGTGTGATGATAAAAAGTAGCCTATGTTCTTCCCCAGGCTTAAGATTATCCATATCACATTTCATCACAGACGGATCAGCACAGCCGTGGAACTTACATTGACTCTGATTAACAAACGGGACCCACAGAAGTTTACTGTTGTTCGTTTCAGTATAGGATTAGTATGTAATGTTATTGAATTTATTGAAAAGGATTACATGTATAACGGTTTCACTTGTCGTACGGCAGCAGCGAGAAGTGAACTATCATATTTGATTTATTTTGTTCAGCGAAAATATGTAGATTTTGCGATTAAGAAACAAGTGAGCAAGCATACAAACTTTGCCCCCCTTTTTCACCCCTTTACGGGCAGAATTTCGGAAAATCCTTTCTTACCGGATGCCTAAGTCATACAAAGAAGACACCCTCCAAGTTTCAGGTCTCTACGGTCAGCGGTTTAGGCTGTGCGTTGATCCCTCAGTCATTCAGGGCAAAGCATTTTGTATGTAAAGATTAATTTTATTATAAATTGTAAATTATTATAAATTATAAATTTATTATAATTAATTAAATTATAAATTAAAACTGTAATGTACAGTATGTCCAATATGGATTGATCAGTATGCTTTGTGTTATGGCAATCCAATGTAGTTGGACAGCACTCCTGAAGAAATAAAGCATTTCACTCACTAGATAAGACATATTTTGATAAATATTTATGATTCACAGATATTTTCTTAACAGTTGGCCTCGTATTGTCTAAAACAAATTGCCATGAGAAATGCGATAATATCTACAAGCCAGTTTGCGGGATGATTGCGGACAAGCACGGCCATTGGACGAAGGAGATATTCAAAAACGAGTGCAGAATGAGGAGAAAAAACAAATGCGGAAAAGGTAAAATTAATAAGTAATAAATAACAAAAAAATAAAAAAATTGCATGAGCTTTTATTAGTAATACTTTTCTTAGCTACAGATAATGAGAGGAAAACTAATGGTACGACATACATTTATTTATTTTTTCATAAAATTGAATAAAAGTTGTTTGTAAAATAAGTCTCAAGAAAAGTCTAGAGTGTTAAAATATTCACGGAGTTCACCCATTTTGAAAACGAATCCACCAAAATCAAAAAAAAATTTCCTTGAGAACTAAACAGATCCAAATGCACACGTTCCCATGGTCCCGTTGCTGAAGGCCAGGGCATTCTTATTTTTTTATTATTATCAATAAGATCCGTTGACATTCGTAACACGACTGTATTTTCCTTTCTATGTCCGAGTCTATAACCTTCCACCAGACATACGATCTAGCGAACATTTTCGATCTGACCATTGACCGATCGAAATCGTTCCCATCCTGGTCGCCACACAATTATTAAGACAAGATTACACAATTAAGACTGGCTAGGATACCCTCGGAACTCGACTGGACTTCCCACAATGCCTCAGACCCCCTCTCCAATGCCAAAGCCTTATTGATCATTATGAATATAAAACATTTACAACATATAAAACACTCCCTCTTGTTTAAGCCAACTAGGGAACACGTGCCAATTTCAATTCCTTCTCATCTGTTACTTTCTTTTCCTGCAATACTCTCTCATATTTTCAATATGTATCTTCTTTCTTTCAGGCCACTTTTCGCCTGTTCATTTATTGCTTGTTCCCTGGAATCCCAAGGTTAACACTCTCTTTCTGAAGGCATCTATCTCTCTGTGCTGCATCTTCTGCTTTTATGCTGTGTATTTCCTTATCTTTTTTGATTTCTCGGGTCCAGTCTGTAGTTAATTTCTTTTCCCAGAGGTACTTAAAGATTTTAACAGCCTGTTGTCATCCATTCCAGACAAATGATAAAAAACATGTATAAATGTCCCCTTTTCCTTATCGTTTCTGTTATCTCACATTGTTCAGGCATGATAGATTTTAGCATTAAAAATCTGAATCTGTCCTGTGAAGATGCACCAGTTGTTTATAGTTCAAAAAAATGTGTCGGCCGTCTGCTTTTCCCAGGTTGAAAGGTTGAGCACGGACCGTCGAAGAAAATAATGATTTGGCCGGAGGCAGCAGGTTAGGGTATTTGTAAAATAAGAACATTGATTTTTAAAGTAAAACGTGAAATTTTATATTTTATGAATATTGCAAATATAAAAATGAAAATGGTTATGGTTACATATTGTGGAGCCAGCGCTAGTGAAGTGTGTCCTCTTCTCGCCCTTCTGTGCCCCTTTATGGTACATGTTACTGAGGAGTGAATAAATGTAGCATTGTGCTAATGTGAGCCGAGAAGAGGCTCAGGAAGGAAGCAGCGATTGCACTGAGGAATACGGAGCGACTACTGACCCTGACCACACTAGCTCTCGTAACTGACTGACTTGATCTGCACCAGGCATGTGACATATGCGATAACATACGAGTGCCCAGGCCGACCATTTAAGAGCATAACGGGATAATTGATTATAACATTACAAAAAAAAAATAATAAAAAATTGCAACAAAGTAAATCAAAATATATATAAAAAATTTAATTAAATTATTTTTAGGTACATCCATAAAAAAAACAGTGAACATAAATTCTACTATGAGGTGTCGGCTTCGACACACATTCCTTCGTAATTTCCATGTTTCTTTGCTTCTTATAGGACCCAAAATCTTCCTCATGAAATATCCAATACCTCTAGTCTGTCTAACCTGTAATTGAGTGCTAGGCATTCACTTGTGTGTAGAGGCATTCTGGTTTCACTATTGTGGTATAATGTTTTATTTTTTGCATTATTTGATATGTACTTTTTATTGTAAATATTTTTGGTATTATATATGCTCTTTCTATTTTGTGTATCCTTTCATCTATGCCAATTTTTTCTAATCCATTTTCTTGAATTATTTCTCCTAGATACTTGAACTTTTCGACCTTCTCTATTTGCCCAATATCTGTAGCTAAAAATGCTGGTGCATTTCTTATATTAGTGATGAATTTTTTCTTCTCTGCAGAGATTCTTAAACTTGCTCTACTGGCTATCTGTTCCAAGAGATTGACTTGTATTTCTTCATCTGATAGATATTTCGAAAATCATGTGCAAATACGAGGCAGTTTATTTTAATAGACTGATTGATTCTTTCTTCCCAGCTTTATAGGTGATACTTGGTATTCCTTCAGTTTGTGATTCCAAATTCTGACTATTTTTTCCAACACATTTTATTCTTGAAGGTGTGATAGAAATCTCTGGAATTATTTTCTGTAAAGTTATCCTGCATTTGTTGCAGTTGTGATTTTTTGAATGATCTTTTGATTCTTTGTATTATTGTTGATGTTTCTTTTCTTTGTTATTTAACTTACTCATAGTGTTCAATGTTTCCAGAACTTTCCCGCTTTTTTCATTTTGCAGATCTTTTTGTTAATGCTTTTTCACACTTTTCATTCCACCATACTCTCCTTTTATTTTTGGCTAGCCCAAGTGTTTTGCAGCGTTGATTTGTAACTATAGCTCTTGCCAGTTACCGGGTTTGGTTATTATACTCGTGATTTCATCTTGAAACTGTCTAATTGGTTCTTGTGTTATGGTAAGTCTATACACTGTTGGGGGTCGAAATGGGTCGCGGAATAAATTAAAATAATTATCGATGTTTAGCGTATCGAAAGCGGACCCCCACAAATTAAACATAAATTTTAAAGGAATTGATAAATCAAAAACATTCTAAAACTCATAAAATAATTATTTATTAATTTCATACACAAAATTATTTAAAGATGACACAATTTTTATATGCATGCCGATTTAAATATAATACAAATGGCACGGCTTCTCTATACGGGGCATTCCCGCCATTTTACAAGCTCTTTTTTTATGTTGTTGGGCCTGGTGAGAGGATCTCCCGAGCGAGCCCGGTCTGAATGTATTGCGACTCAGGAAACGTTTTTTATGAAGAACAAGATCCGATACAGAAGTCTGATGATAAATGTAAGTATTTATTTAAATCTTTATGCAGTGGCGGATTATCCGTAAGGCAAACTAGGCACGTGCCTAGGGGCGCGTAGTTACAAGGGGCGCGCGAGCTCAGAATTTTTAAATAAATAAAAAAAATAACATATCGCGCATTAGCGTAAGTACAAGGGCCCTGATCTACTAGTCTAGGATGTGACGATACAACGTCACCGTAATTACAAAAACAATCAGTTAAAATTAAGATGGCCATTTATGGCCGGTACAGGGGCGCCGATAAAGTTATTGCCTAGGGCGCTCTGGACCTTTAATCCGCCACTGTCTTTATGCTATAAAAGTTGTGTGTACCGTTTGAATTGCTTTTATTGTCCCGAATTAAATATAGTTTTCATTGAACCCACAGAGATTAAGGTTTCACGCTCAATAAAATATTTCCTGTGATAATTACTATCGGTTTTGATTTGAGTATAAATTTAAATTCAATACAATATGTTATATTTTATTAATATCTGAGGTCTTTTTTATATTGCAATAGTATTTTGTATTGCATCTCCCTTCACTGATTCTATCCATACAACTGTTTTCTTCAGTTTATTAACGTAGTTAAAAATCTTCTTTCTAATCCGTGTTTCTTCCGTTCTTCTAAAAGGTCCATACAGTTTTAGCCGTCTCTTCCTCATTGTATCTGTGATTTTGTCTATGTTTTTATGCATATCTTCATTTCTCTTTTTAATCCATATATTTTCATTGTTTTTTTCAGGGCCTGGAATTGTTCTCTCTCTATTGTCTAGGTCGCCTTTCTTCTTCAGTGTTAAACACTCTGATCCATATGTCCTTGTGTCCTAATAACTGTTTTAATAATGTCTAATCTTCACTTGGATGGATATCGATTTCTTATTTTATATATATATATATATATATATATAAAACTACTTGATATTATTAGTTAAACTATATAATATCAATGTCCAAATTTAAATTATTTCAATGCATAACTATTATTTTTAAAATAATGATTTGAATCATTAGTCATTTTGTAAAATAAGTTTTGCTTATTATTTGTTATCTTTGACTGCACCCTCTGACCAATTCAATTCATTATTAGAATTACCCAGTCAACCATTTTCCATTCAAATATTATTTTTTAAATTTATTTTTAAATAAAAATTTCTGTTGTAGGAAAATACATTCCTTGTGATTCCGAATTGGAACCTGAGGAACTTTGAAGACTGTCATTGTTCTGTATAAACCATCATTTTTTTAAAAATAGTTAATAAAAATATAAAACTTTAATTATAAGTACCAATAATTCTAGTAAATTAATCGATGGCATGAAATTGTTGGAAATTATTAGCTGAAAATATTTTACTGTAATATGTATTATTACTACAAAAGAAATCAAAATTTATTGTTCAAGACCACAAAGATTTTTTAATTAAAATTTAAATAAACCAGGTTAGATCAATCACTATAAATTTGTTGATATCTCTCTTGCTTGAGAAAGGAGTGGATTTTCTAAAATGCTCTTGTTGGGATGCCAGAAGGCTCTGCTATACTCTGATTTTCAACACAGGGTACATAGTTAGCTGAAAATAATATCTCAATTTCTTTAAAAAATATTTTTATATAGAAATATGTATACTTACAAAATGTTGCTAAGGTTAAATCTTAGTGTGTTAAATAGAATTCTGAGATATCAGAATGAAATTAAGGAAATTTCGATTGATTACTCCCTTGCTCCTCCCCTCTTTCTTCCATCCATTTCTTTCCAGTCTTCAGCTGGTTCTTCTTGATAACCCTCATGAGTATCCAGTTTCATCCTAAGAGGGTTGCATTCCAGAACATCCTCGTCGGTGATCTCCATCTCCTGTAGATCTTTTTCTACCTCTTCAAACCAGGCAGGTTTGGTCTATAAATTGTATTACACAATTTTGTACATTTTTTGTAAACAGCTTTATCTGAATATTTTTGGTTTGTTTTTTTACTGTCATTTTTATAATGGACTTTTTTCCTCATAAATTGCTTACTTATATGCTAATGTGCTAATAAGCATATAAATTACTAATATGCTTATTAGTTATTTCTTGCACAATAATTTGGTCTATTCTTATAACCTTCTCTGATTCCAACATTCATTTTCTAGATCAGGGTTTTGTTATTTTAACACTACAGTCTTATAATCCTTTTTTATATGATAGAGAGATTATAATAGATTTAGTAAGACATTAAAATCATTAATTTCTTATTTAAGACAAAAAAATCATTTTAACTGAAATTAAACATGTTCAATCTTCTTGCTTGGAAACATATAAGGTGGTTTATAAGCAATTTCTTAATCCAGTTTTAGGCCACAGCTATACATCTATCTTCGATACAGGGCACCCAATTAGCTGGAAAAAACACATCATTATTAAAAATTAAATAATAACAATCATCTCTTAAAATTTAAAAAATTTGGACCTTGTTATTTTTGAATTTTTTATATTTACATACATGATTCGACTTTGTGCATCTGTCTTTAATTGTATAATTGTTTAACTGTAGGAGTTCTAAAGTTTGCCTATCCAGGTATCAGGATACAAATCAATCAACTTGAAACTGCCTGTTTTGGTTTGTATTTAAGCATTTATACATATACATGTACATACATGAAAGCATAAGTTAGTAGTTGATGTAAAGGGGGCTGAGCAGAAAAAATTTGACATTGAGGTAGGTCATGGTTGACCTTGCCTTATAAGGAGATGGCCTTGCCTTATAAGGCAATGTTGAGCTGCTGTTATGGTAGTAAAAGCAAGATGTGGCAACGTCGCACAGCAGCTGTGTGTGTTTGATCTAGATTTGTGCGTCCTTGCCTTATAAGTACTGGGTCATTGACATTTGTGAATTGGGGAAAGCATATCTGCAGCTGTGTTTCTTAGAATTTTGCCTGGTTTCCTTGTGTGTTGTGGTAGGTCATGTACTAGGACTCTCCTTCCTCCTGAACTGACATTGCCTGGTTCTTAGAATATTGGCTGGTTCTTAGAACATTCTGTAGTTCAGTTAGTAGAGAGCAAATGAGCTTGTGACGTTATATTGTGGTAGTTCATGATCTTTATGAATGGGAGTACTATTCAAACCTGTGATGATAGCTCTGTTTACATCATGTCGCTTTGTTTTTACATTTTAGGTTTTAGTAGAGAGCAAATGAGTTTGTGACGTTGGTGGGCAATGTTGTGGTAGGTCATGATCTTTATGAATGGGGGTCCTTGTTACAGATCCTCACAGGGTAACAAGTAGTAGGGTAATTGTTACCCTGTGACGATAGCTCTGTTTACATCAACCTCATCTCTCTTTGTTTTACATTTTAGGTTTTAGGACAGCGTGTTGTGGTAGGTCGTGATCATTATGAATGGGAGTACTATTCAAACCTGTGAGATAGCTCGGTTTACATCAACCTCATGTCGCTTTGTTTACATTTTAGGTTTTAGTAGGGAGCAAATGAGCTTGTGACGTTAGCGGGGAATGTTGTGGTAGGTCATGATCTTTATGAATAGGGAGCACTTGTGAGCCTGTGACGATATCTCTGTTTACATCAACCTCATGCTGCTTTGTTATACATTATAGGTTTTAGTGGAGAGCAAATGAGCTTGTGACGTCACCAGGGTGCATTGACCCTTTGACGTTACCTCTGTTTACACTAACCTCTGTGGTATGTTTACACAGTAGCAATGCTTATTCTGTTTTTGTTTTTTTGATTTTTTAATTGCAGTAGAACTGCAGCAGTGACAAAATATCCCCCCTCCCCCCCCACCAATACTCAGTTCCTTTCTCTCAATTAGTTTAAGATAGGAAAGGAAACAGGTTGGAGTCTAAGGTATGAGGAAGATCCTCTGTCTACATTTGTTGGATGGACTTCACCAGTGAGTGCCGTTAAGCTTGCATCCGCAGGATTTTATTATTCGAAAAAATCAGATCAGACAAGGTGTCCTTTTTGTGGAGTAATATTACATGAATGGATGGAATATGACAATCCTTTTGTAGATCACAAGAAATGGTCTAAATATTGTCCGTTTATCGAGTACTTGGAACAACTAGAGAATCTACCATTAATAGTAGATGAAGTTGATAATAAAAAATATGTATTAAAAATGAAAAAATATATATAAAATAATTTGTAAAAATAAACAAATGAATAAAATTAAAATAAAAACATTTGTTAACATTTAAAAAAAATATATCTTGTTATTTTTTAATGATATGTGTGTGTGTGTTAAAGGGAGCGGCATAGCAAAACATACAGTATGTAGACCACTGAGTTGCTATGCTGATGGTATCATGCTCCAATCACCTCTCTGCATAAACGGTGTCCTAGAAACAGTGCAATATTTACCATCTACTGAACCTAATCCCGTTTCATGAGGTATATACAAAGGGTGTATTGGTATGCAGGTTAGAGTTCTGAGGAAAACCTGAATGTTGTGACTGATCTCAGGCACATTACCTAACGGTACAATAGGCTTAGAATCAGTTGAAAACCTTTCTAGAAACTTCTTTATTTAGAAGTATTAATCCAGTATGCTGTATATTCAATATCTTCAAATATTCATTTTTTTTTAAAGTTTATGTCTAGTTATTAAGCCATCTTTCATGAAGTGTTCTTTTAATTATTATTTGAATGTTTCCACACACATCCATTGGATCAACTAAGGACTATGCGCCAATTTCAAATCCTTATTCGTTGTTCTTTTCTTTTCTTCCACTCCATTTTCATCTGTTCACTAAGTTTCTTCTTCCAATCTTCTAGCAATGTCAGATCACTTTTCTTCACCCTCCTGCTTCAGAATACACCTATATTCTATATTTCCTTTATTCTATGTTTCCCTAATCACTCCTCTGTCAGTTTTTTTCTTCAATCTCTATGTTTTTTAAATAAATTCTTTTATACTTCGTGGATCCAACTTATTGACTTTTTATCTCACAAATATTTTAAGATCCTTTTAGTTATTCTACCGTCTTATTTGGATTTCATTTTAATTAAGAATACTAATATAGAAGAATGGAAAAGATTCACAAATTTTTCCCTAGGTGGAATTATCAAAGAAATTCATCATTGTAGTAGGAGAATATATATTTTTTTTTTTATTTTTTATTTAATTCAATGATATTTACAACTATAATGGTATTATATCAAGTAAATGTGCAAAAATGTATAATATGACATGAAAACACTTGTGGAGAAACTACCCATCGATAGCACTCCAATAAAGTTCTATAGTAGATGATCTCGAGGCCATCTTCTTTTCAGACGCCTCGGAGGGTTATCAGGAATAGTATGGGAAGCAAGCTGAGAGACTAGCGGATTCAAGTGCGTATGGAGCTTGTTATGGAAGGATAGGTATCTAGTTTGGGCCAAATCAGTAACATATGGGATATTAAGATCATGATGGATGAGTTTGTTTGTGACATAATAAGGAGCATTGAGGATTTTACGAAGGATTTTGGATTGCAAGGATTGGATACGAGATGAGTTGGATGGTTTAGTAGAGCCCCAAAGCTCAACTCCGTATGCCCAAATAGGTCTGATGACTGTCATGTAAATAAGTCTTTTGTAATTAATTGGTAGCTTAGAGCGTTTGTCCAGTAAGTGTTGAAGTAGGCGAAAACGTCGAGCAGTTTCTTGTCTTTTCAGTCTTGTATGAGGATTCCAAGTGAGACGTTTATCCAGATGGAGTCCTAGGTAACGTATCTGTTCGACAGGGTTCAGTGGTGTATTATTAAACGATACAGTAGGACAGGAATTCGTAGGTTTACGACGAAGGGTGAAGGTAATTTGATGGGATTTGTTAGGATTTATTTTAATCCTCCAATTTTGACACCATTCTTGTAGGTGTGAGATATGGGATTGAAGAGATTGGGATGCAACAAATGGATCCTTATTAACTGATAACACACATGTGTCATCAGCGTAAGTAGTGAGGACAGTGCTTGGATGGGTTGGGATGTCAGCTGTATATATCGTGTATAGGATGGGCCCCAGGATACTACCTTGAGGAACACCGGCAGACTGGGTGAAGAGGGAAGAGTAGGAACAATTATGGTTTACTTTAAAGGTTCTATTACTGAGGTAGGAACTGATAATAAGGAAGTAAGTTGAAGGTAAGAATTTACGGAGTTTGTACAGCAGTCCTGGATGCCAGACTCGATCAAAAGCCTGCTCTACATCGAGAAAAGCTCCCGTGCAGTACATTCCGCGCTCTAATGCAGATGAGACAACGTCCACCACACGATGGCATTGCTGGATGGTGGAGTGTGATGTTCGGAAACCAAATTGGTGATCTGGGATTATTTGATTGGATTCTATGATAGGATGAAGACGTTTCAGAATGAGTTTTTCAAGTATTTTCCCCATTATGGGCAAGAGAGATATAGGACGATAAGAGGATGGGAGTTCTGGTGGTTTTTTAGGTTTTGGAATCATCTTAATTATGGATAATTTCCAGGAATCAGGAAAATATGTGGTGCGGAGTACGGCATTGTATATATATGTAAGGAGTAGGATCGCTTTCCGAGGAAGGCGTTTTAGAATCTGGGATGTGATTAGGTCGTGTCCAGGGGCTTTGTTGGCGGGTAATCTATGAATAATGTTTGATATTTCGGAAGGATGGAGTGCTTTAGGAGGAGGGGACAACTGAAGAGGAATACTTAATTCTGCTCCAATGCATTCAGAGTGGGTTTGATTAAGGATATCTGGATGAGGGTTAAATGTTTTGAATAGGTGCTGGCCGAAAATTTGTGATTTTTCTTCATCAGATCTTGACCAGGTTTGGGATTCGGTTAAAAGTGGATGGTTGAATTTTTTATAGTTTAGGAGTTTTCTAGTGGTATTCCATAAGGATTTGTCAGTAGTACTGAGATTTTCTGTACGGTAATACAAATTTTGAATTTTGAATGTTCTGATCTCTGATTTTAATTTGTTGGTCAGTTTGGTATAATGACTCTTGTCCGATGGATATCTCGTGCGGTGCCACTTTGCTCTTGCCCGTCGTTTTTCTTTTAATAACTCGCGAATATGAAGTGGCCAGTTATTCTGTTGATAATGATTTTTACTTGGAAAAGTGTTATATTTTATATTGACTTGTATTGCTTCTGTTAGTTTGTCTATTGCAGAATTAATGTCTCCTTTTGTTTTAAGCGGAATTTTGAGGTCTAAATTATTTTCTAGATTTGATCGGAATTTATCCCAGTCTACACGTCCTGTAATCAGTCGGGGAAGAGAGGGCTTAGGAATGGGAATCGAATGCACTTGAAGCAGAACTGGACTGTGATCAGAGGAAAGGTCATCCAGGGATTTTATAGCAGTTTGATTGCAGGAAATCTGTGAGGAAACAAATATATCTAGAATATCTGGACGTTTTTTGAGGGATGTAGGCCAATAAGTAGGGTTTATGGGTGCGAGGATAGAGAAACTATTAGAGGTTGAAATTTGGGATAAGATGCTACCACGGGAATTGGATGTTCGACAACCCCATCGTTGATGTTTGGCGTTGTAATCTCCTCCGGCAATAAACCGCGGTCCGAAGGATTGGAATAAGGATTCGAGGATGTTATAAGAAAGTGGGATACCAGGAGGACAGTATACAGCTGAGAATGTTATATGGAAAGGACTAGTTGAAATGGTTACTGATGTTGATTGAATGGCGTCAGTTGGAGTAGAAGGAATAAGAGAATGTGGTATAGATTTATGGATAAGGATACAAGAACCGGCATGTGCTGTATCGTCAGGATGATCTGATCTGTAAGTGATATAGTCTCGTATGTAGAAATGCGTGCGGTGAGTGAAGTGTGTTTCAGTAAGTAAAGCAATGTCTATTTGGTTGTCGTGTAGAAATAAATCAAGTTCGTCACGGTGAGTATGCAGTCCATTAGCATTCCACAGAACGATAGCTAGGGGCTTCATGCTCATCGTGGGTAATTAAATGGTACTTCGGTAAGGAGAATATATTTAAAAAAAAAAAATAAAATTAATGAAACATATGGTATTATGGATGATGGGTTTGTTGTAAGTTTTTGAAAAATCCCTATGGACAGAAGAACAGTGCAACTTCAAAATTCAAAATCGAGTAATAACGTAATATTTTTATTGAAATTATGGGTATATCTTTGTAATGTCAGATGAAATCTTTGTTTAATCGTGTACTTTATACAGAATGCAGTTTGACCTATAGTTTCTGGAAGCCTAATTTCAATGTTTTATTATATAAACAAAATTTGTGTTTTAAAAAAAACTGAGACAATCATCCGATTTTCAGAGATATGTTTTTATGCTATTGTTTATTAAGCAATGTATGAATATGTTCTCCTTTTAGGTAAAAGTACCCCCACTTTTACGATATATAAGAACTTTGTACATTATATATATTTTTTTAAATCCATAATTACTAGCGGATACTAGTAATTTATAAATAATAGCTTATCCTATTATTTACTCCATAAACACTAGCTCTGTCCTAAGTAAAATTAATAATGACTGGTTACTAATTAATTTAAATTATCATACTCACAAACCTAGAGGGCATTTAGGAGAAGTAATGAAAGAGCCAGCGAGAATAGCTTTGCCCGTCGCTCGTAACATTATATTGGAAATAAATCCCGAGAACAAATTCTCCTTAAGAATCATATACATTTACATGTTCCTGAGGTAAGAATCTTTCAATTTCTGTTTTTTTATTTATTTTGAAAATAGTGCTCCATATGGGTTATGTGATGTAGAATGAAGTAAATAGATTTTTATGTAACAACGCTCAACCTGTTTGAGGATTGTAAGCCTTAGGATGGGCCTAGCGCAGGTTATACCATTGTTACAGCTCTGCTTGCTCTTGCTCTAAATAAACCCAAAAGGCAAAATGTTGCCATGACTGGAGAAATATCCCTAAACACAAAAATCATACCGGTTGGTAGAATCAAAGAAAAAACCATTGCGGTATACCAAAGCTATTTATTATTTATTATATCGTCTGTACAATCCCGCTGCGGGCAGTTACTTTTATTTAGTCTGTTTGCAGCCGGAGATGGATCATATAGGATCTAGGACCCTCCTGGGGCTCACCCAGCCACTATAAAATATTATAAAAATAGGGTACCTATAATAAGGGGGGGAAACCTGGCGGTTGAGCATGACCTAGGACAAGTCACCTCCTTGCAGAACCGTTGTCCATGAAACAGTACAGTCTCAACCATGTTCTGAACCCCCAGACTCGTTCACGGGTCGTAGTGGTACAGGTTTTTATATCGTCTGTATTCAATACATATTTTAAAGTTTATTATACATTCTATGTTTTGTATTTGATGGAAAAGTTCGATGCATGATATATTTTAAATTGCTTATATATATATATATATATATATATATATATATATATATATATATATATATATATATATATATATATATATATATATATAAGGGTGTGGTGGGTGTATCACAAAACTTATACCAATCCCCTATTTTAATTAAAGCTAAAAATTTACATTCAGTTTTCATGCAGAAATTAATTTTTCATTTATAATCGAACAGCATAAATTATTAACTTAAACAATCAATTAAATTTATGTGGTTTTAGTCATTCTCCATTGCCTCCGAAAAAATTTTAAGTTAGAGAATATTTGTCTAAAACCTCTAGCTTTTCAGCATATACTTTTATACATACATTATTACTTTTTTTTCAACATAGGAAAATATTTCTGCTTATTTTCTCTTTAGTGATTTATCAAATATCTCCATTGGTGATGTTTACCTAATTTTTAACAATGGCTTACAATTTTAATTTGGTTAATAATTAAAAACTAAAACAATATATCTACAGTCCGAGTGAATAAGTGGCCAAGTCAGGAAGTGGCTAGAAATGGAGTTATTGCGATGTGCGTTTTTATCCATCTTATGATTTGAAAACCTTAGATGGTTAAGTCGAATTAATTGGATATCCACAGATGTTTCAATTTCTGAATGATTTTTTAACTAAAGTTAACCAATTAAAAACGTCAAATGCAGCTTTTTCAACTCTTTTTTCAGTAATTTCTTTTCAAAATAGGAAAATATTTTTTCTTTTTTTTTCTCTTTTGTTCTTTTTGTTCAATTTATAAAACTTCTTCATAGTTCATATTTACCTCATTTTTATTTTGGCTAACCATGAAAGATGGTTAATAATTTTTAAAAACGATATAGAACAATAATGAACATTATTTCAAAAGGTATTTAGAAATTTGGCATTGAAGCTGTTGTTAAAAGTTAGCTGTTGCTAATGATCATTTCACTTTACAGGAATATAACATGTTTGTTGGAGTTATTTTTGATATTTTTTATTTCTGTTATTTCAGAGGTTGTAAATGTTAATTAGGAAATAACCTAAATATATTAAGACAAGACAGAAAAAAGGAGACAGAATTTCTTATCATATGATATACAATTTATTTAAAAATATTTTTTTTTTTAATTTTTACTTTTCAATGATTCAATTCAAGTTAAGGAAGTATAATTTGAAAACAAAAGTTAAATGCTTTTAATATTAATCATATGAAATCATAAGGCTTCAAAGAAAACAAAAAGTAAGCTGCTTTTATTTTATTATAGGACATATCTGAAACCTCAGTGGATAAGTGGTTATGTCAGATTTTGTTTAAAGAGAATTAAATGTGTTGTTCTCTAACAACACCTCAAAAGAATTCAAGAAATCTGCAGATCTCATTGTGTTAGCAGATCATGATAAAGATCTTCAGCACAATATTAGGATACTCCAAGAAGAGCTGAAGTTTATTAACATGAGTATCAACCGGGCAAAAACAAAAGTAATGAGGATAGGAAGGAAGCCAAGCAGAGCTATGAGAGTGATCAGAATTAACGGCGAAATAATTGAACAGGTAACTTATTTCAAATATCTAGGAGCGCACCTGCAGGAGATAGTGGAGTAACAGAACGTATTGGGGCACCAAGCAGAATGTTCAACGCCATGAAAAGAGGCTTCTTAAACCGCCGTGAGGTGACAAAAAAGACCAAGATGGCTGTTTTCAAGTCTACCTTTATTCCGATCTTGACATACTCCTCAGAGTCATGGACTCTAACAACCAACCATAAATCAAGGCTTCAGGCTACAGAAATGAGCTTTCTCAGGAAGGTGGAAGGGAAGACCAGAAGAGATCGAGTGCGTAACAAAACAATAAGGACACATCTCGAGACAGTTCCAGTCACTGAACTAATAGAGCGGAACTGGCTCAGATGGTTTGGACATCTGTTACGTATGGAGCCAAGCAGCACAGCAAAATGTGCATACATTGCAAGAGTAGAGGGCAAGAGAGGGAGACGAAGACCAAGACTGAAATGGGAAGACGGAGTGAAGTAGGCTTTCAGGAAAAGAGGAATGGATTGCAATAGAAGAAGTGTGCTGGTACAGAACAGAGACAACTGGGTCAAGCTCTATAAAGGATCTCCTCACACTACTTAGGCGGTAGGCGAGGATAAAAGATCATGATGATGATGATGATGATGATTAAATTATTAAATGTATTAAGGGAACCTGAATCATGTTATTTTCCTAGTTTTCGGCATGAAATAGAATTAAAATATAAGCAATAACTCCATTTCAAGACAAGGCCTGGCTAGCCACTTATGCACTGTGATAATAACAAGATTCCTCTTCTTTAAGTACAAGAAACTCATTTTGGACAAAATTAGACTTAACCATTAATTCACCAGGGCTGCAGATATTACTGTATCTGGATATGGCATAATTTTAAAGTTAAGTTTAATGTAAGATGCAAGAATAGGTATATATAAAATGAAAAATAATTGTCATTACTGATGACAAACAAATTTTGGGGTACGAATTTTAGGTGGAAGTACAATCAACTGCGAAAGTTACCAGATTTCATTATTATTCTATGATATGATGCCATTGCTTACAGAAAATACATATCAATTTCTCTTGGCATCAATATAATCTAGAAATGACTGTGGATAATGATACCAATACATTTGTTTTACAAGAAAAACCTTTCCTGAATTTCTTCAATTGTTCATAATCATTGGCTTATTATATATAAGTCGGCTTTAAAGAATATAATATAATTAAATATAATGTAATATAAAATTTATATTATTTATATAAACGTTATACATATGTATATCATATTTCTTATACATATGCATAGCTTATACATATGTGCATGCTTGTGTCATTAATTTAATAATTGAATATTAAACACACATATACTGGATACATACAATGTTCACATACATACATACATGGAGCATTGGAGTGCTGCAGCAGACTATGCAGCGCAAATCGGAAGAAGGCTCAGAATACAGGAGCGAGAAAGGTAGGGCAAGCTCTGGCTAATTCCACCTAAGTTGTCCAAGGAAGAAATAGGCACATAGCCTTTCTGCCCCCCCACGAGGTAATGCTTGACGGCTGTTCCGTGGGATGGTAAAAGGAGAATTGGGAGGTGGTTTTTTAGTGAGTAGGAATCTCACACTGTTGTGTGATTTTTTTTTTTAAAAGGATGTAAACTCGACTGAATTTATCTAATAATTCCTTCTCATAATGAAAACCTTTTTCCAGTCATTTATGATATATAATTTTATTATATAAAACGTTTCGACAACCACATGTCATTTTCAATCCACCTAACAACTTTTTGTATCATTTCATCTTTATCATCATCTTGAAACTCATCATCAATTAAACAAAAGGACCATGGAGGATAATGGACCTCCAAATAAAACTATTAAAAAATGACAATAAATAATAAAAAGATAAGTGTGACTTGTAACTCTTTTCAAGATGATGGTAAAGATGAAATGATACAAAAAGTTGTTAGGTGGATTGAAAATGACATGTAGTTGTCGAAACGTTTTATATAATAAAATTATATATCATAAATGACTGGAAAAACGCTTTCATTTTAAGAAGGAGCTGTTGTGTGACTGTTTTTCTTAAATGATTACACTTCGTCTTATGAAACATTTTTCGCCTACCCAGAAAAAAAATAAAATAAATAAATTTAAAAAATAAATGTATATATTACTTTTCTTTCCTCCTTCAGGCAGTACCCCTACATGAAGGACATTTATTGATCTGCATGTTCCATACCTTCATAGTACATTACATACAATTGTACTTTCATGTATTGTTTTTTTTTTAACAAGATTACTACAAACAAAGTAATTGAAAGGAAAACAAAACCAAAAATTCTTGTTCATCCATAATATTTATTTTGTGTAGTAATGATTAACCACACCGCCTCACAGTGTTTCGATTGGTAGGAGCTAGCTTCATGGTCATGGTTATAATTCTAAATTCATCTTGTCAGTAATGGAGTCGGAAGTAATGAATTCATAGTAATAGACTAAATCAGTTGTATTTAAAGGTTCATTTCAACCTCACAAAATTAAAATGTTACTAATTTTACATGAATCAATTGTTGAATATCGATAATATATGTACTCTTAGGTGCTATTTTTCTCCAATTAAAAAAAATCTTCTGGTAATCAAACTATATCAATTTAAAAAAAAAAAAGTATTTTTCCTCATTTTGAAACTTTGAAGTGATGAAAATGACTTGTATCTGTTTGTACTTATTGATAATAAGATGCATTATAGCCTGCACACTCGAGTAAACAAATTTTTTTTGAGTACTTTATTTCTAGAATATATTTTGTTGAAATAGTTGGTGTGCCCAAAGGAAGAAAGAAACTCATATCTCTCAGAGTTTCTTTTGACCAAAATTAATTTTGAAAACATTACAGAGGACTCTGAAAGGAAAATAAAAATGATTTTGGCATGCAATTCATACAATTTATTGTATATCTTATTTAGCATTTATTTGCAACGAAACAATTTTAATTAGTCTTATGATTAAATCTTTTTGGATGGATGAATGATGAGCAGTAGTATATACAGAGTGTTTCAGGGTAAAATGGCCAAACTGAAAATTTGAACTAAGGACCTCAAAACAAGAAAACAATTTCCTATGAAGGTATGTCCGCAAACGCTTTGTTTAGGAGATATTCAAATCTAAAGATTTCATTGTTACGAATTATTTAGGCATAGTAAATAAATAAAACTTATTTTATTTGTTTCAACTACTTTATTTTTTAAATGTAAACCATTAACATTCATATTAAATGTTCAAAGTGATTTCCTTGAGCTTTCAGACAGGCTCGGCATCTTTCTTCAACAGCAGCAGTGACCAAACTGCAAATATGAACTAAGGACCTTAAAACAAGAAAAAATATTTCGTACGTAGGTATGTTTGCAAACGCTTTGTTTAGGAGATAAATTTAGATAGAATACTAATATGACCTTGTCTCTCTTACTGTACAAAAACTATGGACTTTAGGATTAATACTGTTTGGAATAGAACATCAATAACAAATGATAATAAGAATAGAACTATCAATAACATTTATCAGTTTGTTTGAGGCCTTCGCAGAGTACTCATTATGCCTTCCATTTATACTAATGCTGAATATACCGATATGGTGTTTGTGTACGGTTTTTGCAATGGTAATGCCAATGCTGCCCGTCGTGAATATTCCATGCGATTTCCAAATAGAAGATTACTTAGTAAGTCTACCTTTAACTCTACGTTTCAACGTCTTAGAGAAACTGGTATATTTGCTGTTGTACCACGTGCAAATGAAGAAAGGAGTGCGACCATATTACAATATTTTGATGATAATCCATCTGACAGTGTACGGAGAGCTGGAGCAGAATTAAATGTTATCCCAACTACAGTATGGAGAATTCTCATTGCAGATGGACGTCACCCATATCAGTCGAGTGTTATAAACTTTACTCGGTTTCATGCTTTTGTATGTACACTTGTTCCTCTTTTTCTTTTTTTCCCTCAGCCTTAAGTTTAATATACGCATATCGGATAGTCCTTAAGTGGTTCTTTCCAGTTTTTCTCTTCTTAACATCTTAACTGTATTTCCCCGTTTATTTAGAATGACCTACAATTATTTACGGCATTATTATATACAACCTAATATTCAGTATGGAAAACATGGTGTCTCAGATTTAGTATTTTCATTCAGTAATTAAATAAACTCATCACACTAACCCACTCTCTATCTTTTAAATAACAAAAGATTTATAAGCTACTAATTTAGCTTTGGTTTATTGTATTCAGTTCAATTAGCCACTCTAATTAATCAGTAATTAACAAATTATCCAAGCTGAATGAAGTAATTTCCCTCTCCTGCAAATTAGTAACGTAACAAAGACCAATAGAGCCGGGAGATAAGAGCTCCTCTAGAGCCGACCATGGAAGGAATTGCTTGAATTATTTATCAACTATAAGGAAAATTGTGAAGAGCTGTGGGCCTCGCAAATATTTACTGCCCACTGCTGATCTTATGATTGCGTCTTAAAATTTAATGTCCCACAAATAGGATTTCTACCAATCCGACATTTCTCCTTGTTTCGAATCATAGTCCGATCTTATCGTTGTTAATCTTAACTCTCTTTTTAATAATTATTTGATAAAGTCAGTCTGATGAATAGACAGTTTACTTCATAGTGAAAGTATTAATGTATATATGGCTTACATTAAGTAGATATTTTTGATGAAAATATTCAAATGTAGAGGAAAAAATCCGTATCGATTAGATGTAAATAACCTGTACCTCTGCTTCCCCTGACTATTGGGCTCAGTGCTTGACAGATTTTCTACTGTTACTAAGCAAAGGCTGAGTGAGCCCTAGAAGGGTCGATCAATGGCTGTTATCAGGTTAGATTAATTATCGGCCACAGCTAGATTCCTCGGAACCCTCAGCTCAGCAACTCAGCGCTTTACTTATGGACTCCTCTGATCCCTTCGAACCAGATATTAAGAAAGACTTCACACATTAATATTCTAAAATTGATTAATAAATTCATCTTGGCAGTATTTTATAATAATAATAATTATCAAATTAAAAAAAAGATAAAATATTGCTTTCAATAAACAGGGTTAAACTTATTGAAGTATCTCTTAGCTCTTTTAGACTACTTACTAGATAAACACTCTATGCTCCCAATTAATTAAAAAAGACTCATATGAAGCCTATTTGGACTAACGAACTAGAGTTTTGAGGCTCTACTAAACCATCGAATTCCTCTCGTAAGAATCTTTACAATCAAAATACTTTCAAGATCTTAAAAAAGTAAATAACTAAAAATAATTAAATTATTTTTTTAATGTTCCTTCTATCGCCGTTTCAGGATACTTATTATTTACTTGACAAAAACTCTAAACTCCCAATTATTTACAAAAGACTGATGTGCATGACAACCATAAGACTCATTTGGACTTACGGAGTAGAGGTTTGGGTTTCCATTAACCCATCGAATCCCTCTCGTAAGAACCCTTATAATCCAAAATCCTTCAGAAATTCTTAATGGTCATTACATTGTTCCCAATAAAGTCATTCATAATGACTCAAAATCTCACTTGTTGCTGATTTGGAACCCGATACCAGTCCTTTCATGACAAAGTTTATTCCCACTCAAACCCACCAGTTTCAAAGCTAGCTACTTCATCAATCTGGTTACATCACACAACTTCTACCAACTTATGAGTTCTGAATACAATACAATTATTGAATACATGTATTTTGATTTTTTCCCTTTGGAAATCATTTTATTTTCATGCGTGAGGACATTACTTATTTTTCTAAGCTAAATTGCTTAAATGAAGTAGAAGCCATGCGTAAAGTTAGGTTCATGCGAGTGAAGTTAGCACACATGTTTCCCATTAATTAATAAAAATGATATGAGGTGAACACCGTAACACCCAGCACCGTTATGTAACTGGTATCGCTGAAAGATACCGTTAACAGTATGATATTAACATGGTTCCATTTTATAACTTATTGTTCCTCAGTTACAGCAATATTTAATAGTTATCAATATTGTTTAACTGTATAAACAATTTAAATAAAAGTAATTTATTTATAGACTATAGAATATTCCTTTCTTTGTCTTTCTTTTTTCCTAGGACCTCCTAAGACCTAAGGCAGTCTGAGGTTTCCTGAGAACAACTCCGGTTGGGAATGAATGAGATTGACAGAGGAAGATGTGAGTTTGTTTATAAAGAGAGAGAGAGAGAGAGAGAGAGAGAGAGAGAGAGAGAGAAATATTTTTTCAGGTAAGTCCTAGAATTGGAATCTTATTATACGAGACTGTACCCAGGTATTTATATGATTTCTATGTATACATACTTCTATGCCCTTGAATATAAATTAACAAGATTGATTTGTAATACATTTAATAAGATTTAGTAATAATATAAGTAATTTATAAATATTTGAGGAAGAAAATGCTGCGGTGGGTGGTCAAACTTTTTTTTTTAAATAGGGAGAACTGTTAATATTGCCGACCCATATTGCAGGACTTCTTCAGGGCTTATAATGGGATCAAGTGTTGAGGCTCAACTGACAAAATCATCGTAATTTATATATAGCTCATTACGAAAAAAATATTAATTTATCACTATTTCAATAAAGCCTTCATTTAATTGCATACATATAACAAAAATAATTAAATCTATACTTGAAGAATTGCTTAGAACCTATTACAATAGGTTTTTATGGACTTATACATAAATTACTATAAAACTATAATATTTATTATGAAAAAAATACATTAGTATGAATTGAATGGTAATCGAATAAGATTACTCAGCATAAAAAATATAATAATGACCTCCGAAGATTTGCTTTTACTTAATTCTATTGGAATAAAATAGTTTTAATATCTGTATCACAGCATATTGTGATAATACTATTTAAAAATATATTGATTTATTTCCTTTAAAATTACTATATTTTTCTAAGATACCTAAAGCTTTTAAAAGGATTGGGTTTCAGAAGATTTAAATATGGATCGAATTATAGATATTTTTCACAATAGTAAAAAAGATCCTGTTAATTTGTTATAATTATTACAAATCTACAGGTACAACATATTTGTATATTAGTGACCCACCCCAGCTTTGCTCGGGTAATTAGGCATATTATGCCTACATAATTTGTCTTTGTAATGTATTTTTTTTTTTATCACGTACCGACCACTAAGGACCACGTGAATAGCATTGGTTAGGCTTCTTTGGGAGTCTCGATTTTCTTTCTTCCTATCTCAGGTAATGTGAGCCTCTTATCATATAATAAATAAATGGAATCTTAGCTACATAAATAAAAATGAATCGCCAAATGTGTTGCTAAGCGCAAAACTAGAAACCGGCTCCTCCAATTTTTTCTCCTTATTTTTGTTAAGGCCCTATGTAGGTTCTAATGTAGAGAAAGATCATTTAAAAGTGACGAGGAAAATAATAATATAAATAGTATGTATTGTAATCGTAATACTAATAATTGTAATAGATTTAGCTTCTAAATTTAAAATAAAAAATGTTTTTTTTATTTTTTGAAAATCAAACCGGTCATCTGTTAAGTTAGAGATGTGAAAATAAGTAAGCCGGATTTATTTTTAAACATAATAATAATTTTTTTGTTTTTTCCACCCGAACCATTTTCTTCCACATAATAATAATTGTTTTGGAGATTTTGCAAAATCAACCCCTATGGGTATGCAATGAGGGATGAAAGTTTTTATGGGACTTACATCATTTGTAAAGTGAGTACCATGAAATTTTTGTTGATATTGGCTGGCTATGGCTGAACCGAATTTATGCCTATTATTATTTACAAAATTCTAAATGCAACAACTCTTCATTTACACAAAAATGTATTTTATCACTTCTTCCTTCAAGCCAATCATATATATCCGATACCATTGAGAGGAAAAAATGTGACATTTAAACCACAACTCCATTAATCAATGGACTTTTTTATTAAGTAACCTGTTTACAAAAGATAAGTGTACAATATTCTAACCCCTCCTCACTCAGTATTCAACCCATAGGCTTAACAGACCCCCTGACCTGACCTTATTGTTGTGATGGGAGTGGTTTATTCCATGAAACCTATGGATTATAAGTACTAAATTATTGTCATTAATAAAATAAAGATTACCTTATTTGGTCCAAGTTTAGCTTCTTCCCTCCTCCATTCAAGATCAATTTTCTGAGAGAGGTTGAATTCATCTTCCATTATAGCAATCATACAGTTGACCTTTTCATCGTCAGGAACTTCATTTTCCGACAAAAGAGGTTATTTGTGTATTTTTAAAAATAATATTTAAAATTGTATACATTTTTGTATGACATCAATCTACAATTATATTTACTATGAAATTTAATTTGCTAAATAATAGCAGTACCATCTAAAATGACAGTTCAGTGCATTAAAATAAAAATTTGGAATATAAACTTTCCTACAAAATACTAAATACTAAAACTAACGATTCTCTTATTGTATAAATATTATTATTTTCATTAGTTTTGCATTTAATTGATTACTTCATCAATGTTCACTTGATATATTCTAATTTTATTATTTGACACGAAACAGCCTGAAGGACTACGCGACTATGATGCAGCGTTTTCTTTTTGTTTTTCAGTTTTTTCTCGGCCCATCTTTACCTCATGGTTTCACTGAAGGTATTTCTTCTTTCTTCTGTCCAGGATTTGGATGGACATTTTTTTCTGTCTGCCACTAGTTATGCATTTGAGGAATTTTCGGTATTCCGTTCTGTTTTCTATTAAATCTAGGGTAATCCCGTGTTTCTTGTTTTACTTGTTCTGTCTATCCTTGTTTGAATTTGTAGCCTACAATTTTGGTGAAATTTTTTTTTTTTTTCAAGATTATTATCAAATGGAAATGGAAATGGAAGATTGTAAAATAGTCAGTGGGTGCAGTCGATAAATATTTCACACAAAATAAGTACAACTTATTTTATTTGTTCCTACATTTCGGGCAAAGTTTTCGTTTGTTATCAGAGCAGATGGATGAAGAGTCTCCCTGCAGATGACCTTCTTCAGGAGGTGCAGTTAATAAATATTACTTTTAATATTTTTCATTGATATATTAATCACATATTAATGATTTATTATTAATTGCAGTAATATTACAATTAATATATAAATCGCACTAAATGAATATTTGCCTACGTTCGGACATATAATAATGTAATATTATTGTGCAGTTGCTATTGGACTCTTCATCGCTCTGCTATGACGTTGGCTTAAAACATAAACACAAATGAAATCAGTTGTACTTATTTTCTGTGGAATTTTTAATGACTGCGCCCACTTTCCATTTTACACTCTTCTAAGATATATCCAGTCGAACATTTCTAAATCAATATGCAATCCTATTAAATGGTTTATAGTTATTTTACACTCCTCTAAAAGGATTGCCTTATCAAATCAAAAGCATTATCTAAAAACTGTATTGAATAGATATTAGTTGACAATGACGGAGAAATTATCCGAAGTAGAGGATACAAATAAACTCTTAAACAATAAAAAAATGTTAGAGACTAGCGTTTTGGCCCACATTACACGTTTTCATCAAGGAATAACTGACATATTTTTTCATAAAATTATTATTTTCGTGTTTTACAGGGTCTATCTATAAAATATAAGCAATTCCAAAAATTAGTCCACATCCCTATTGTCCAGGCACTGTAGAAGTTATTCATATCATCCTCATTCGAAGGTTCTGTAGACGCATGTACACTAATAATACTTAAGTTATAAAATTTTCCTTAAATGCGGATGTAGCATATTCTGGGATTGATTGGTCTGAATCCAATCACGAGGTGGGCGATTCTCTTATGCACGGCGAATCCCGTTCCAAAAGTGTGGCTCTTTTCTTGGCAGCTATAGTTATGGCTATTGCTGTTTAGGAATCCAAGTCCATCTCATCTCCTGGATCGCAGTGACGTCCAATCTGTAATTTTTCAATTGTGTTAGCAGTTGTTGGAGAGTGCCAGGTCTGTATAATGACAGAACATTCCAGGTTCCAAGTTTGAGGTCCTTTAGGCAGGCTTTATGTCGTTCCCGTTTGATCAGTCCGGCTTGTTTATCTGCGGTTTTTGTGATTATAGTTTCATTGGAGGAGAGAGTTATCGGCCCTCTGTCCCCAAGTCAGGTGGAGGGGCTGCCTCCTCGGAGCACTCTGACTTACTCCCCCATCTGGGGTGGCTACCTAGTGAAGGTGACCCTAGGGTGTTTAACTATATATGACCTTAGTCTGTAGGTGAGGGGATGTATGCAGTATGCTGAATATGAGTACTGTGTGAGTGTTAAGAAATATTGTTCCCCCAACCTGGAGGACCAGTGGCTGGTTGCAGCCTGACGGCTGGGCGATGGGGGTGCCACTTCCCTACCCCTATAGTATGGAATAGACAATGTAAATAAGGATAATGAGTTGAATTCGGTAATCGTTTCATCAAGAAATTAATATATGTATAAGAAATAAATAAATATGTTCGTAGATGATGTATGCATGTTGAAACATTCAATTCTTGATGAAATGATTACCGAAGTATTCACATTTCCCATAATTACACTCTCTTCTTTACTAAAGCTCATAAAAACTTGTGTTTTGGGAAAATTTAAAAGGGAAACAAATGAAAAATTAAAACTTGAAGTGACAACCTGGGGAATTATTACTTTTTTAAAATATAGTTATACAAGTAACAATATTAAAAATCTATTTTATAGATTTATTTTTAAATATATGTACATGTCCCCCACTCCCTGACTAGGGGAGTAATACACCAGTCAAAAAGAGGCAAAATCTTTTTGATGCCTAATCCTTCTGGCTTTTCTCACGATCACTGTCCATCGGAAAGGGCGTTAAACGGGGGCCCCGAGCCTGTACGATGTCAGGTACTCGCTAAAGATCTCTGTCCTAATTAAACCTGGATTGGTATAGTTCAGAGCTCCCACTGCAGCATCGTCCGATTAGCCACAGCAGCATATAGTGACGCTAAATAATCAAACAAATTATTTGTAATTTCAATCGGCCGGAAGTGTTGGTATATTGTATATCTTGTCAGTACGGGTTGTAACCTGTGATATCTATGTATGTCTGGTATTTTAAGTCTTATTCTTGGTTGTTATATCTTGTGGTTATGTTTTGTCCGTCAGAGCGACAACAGAGATCGAGAGAAAAGCCAGAAGGGTTTGGATTGCAAAAGATTTAGCGTCTTTTTGACCGGTGTATAAATATGTTCATTATAACTAGTAATTTTGAGAACCATAAATCTAAACGAATTTAATGCGGTTCATTCGGAAACAACTTCACCTGTCATTGATATTTAATGTTTTACAAATATATTTAATGATTTAAACAATAATAATACCTTAAATATAATAATAATAAATATTATGAATTAATAATAATAACAGTCAGAAATCGAATGCATAATAATTCCGGTATATGTTCCGCAGGTTGTCGCTTCGAGTTGAGCTAAAACTAGTAGCTCGTTAAAACTGTTTATTCATTTCGTATTTAATATTTTTCAAAAATACAAGTTATCGTTAGCTTTTGTATGGAAAAGAGAATGGAATTATTGGTAGTGAGTAGATTTCGGTAATCATTTCATCAAGAAATAAATGTTTAAACTACCATTTGGAAGTATAGATGATAAATGTTTGTTGAAACGTTCATTTCTGGATGAAATGATTAATGAAGTATACATAAATCCCATAATTAGAATCGACAAGTAACCTATAATATTCAAAATATCTAAATCTGCCTTTCTTTCTATGTAAACTGAATACATTACCTTGCAAATGAATGTTTCCAGAGGTAATAGACCACTTGTCTACTTCTATAAATAAACTAATTAAAATGATAATTAGAAAGCAAACTGTACTTAAGGACAATGAAATTGTTTAGTTAACAATGGCACGAGATTTAGAACCAAAACCTGTACTTTTGATAACAACTTCGGAGGAGTCATATTAACTTAAAATTTGTTTAAAATTTCAACTGTCCCAAAATTACTCCCGTAGTCAGGAAGTAGGGGACTTGTACATATATTAAAATATAAATCTATAAAATAGATTTTTAATATTGATGCTTCTATTATTATATTTAAAAAAAGTAATTATTCCGCAGGTTGTCACTTCAAGTTGAGTTTTAATTTTTCATTTGTTTCCCTTTTAAAAATACAAGTTATTATGAGCTTTAGTAAAGAACAGAGAATGTAATTCATCATGAAATGAATGTTTCAACAAAGATGCATCATCTGCGAACATATATATTTATTTCTTCTATATTAATTTCTTGATGAAACGATTACCGAATTCTACTCATTATCCATATTTACATTCTCAATTCCATATTAATTAATTCTCTCTTCCATACCTGTTGAATCAATACAGGTATTTCCTCAGCCTAAGTTGTTGAGGACAAATTGAACTCACTGAGCATGAAGCCTGGCAATAAGCGCCCTTGTGAAACAAAACATTAAAGTCTCCGACTATCATAATTGGTGTAATAAGATCAGGCACTTAATCGGGTATAATTTTAGCCATATTTTTTTAATATGTTAATAGCGAACCTAAAGAGTTGAATTTCTGGTAACGCTGTGCCCAGATGGGTGTAGCACATCCTAGTATAAATTAAAGATGCCATTGGCTTTTACATTTACTAGACAGACATCACTAGCTTTTGTGACTGTTGTTTCCAAATAAATTTCCGAAATGTCAATATTAACTCTATTACAATCAGTAAAGCTATTGATGTTGCGATATATGGCAACTCAAGCGGCTTTGGGACTTGGTGGTGAGGATGCCGCTACTGATGACGTAGTTGCAATTTGTCTGCGCTTAGCGGTATTACAATATGATCTCAGATCAAAACCAGAAACATTCACTGGGATGAAATCTTCCATCCAAGTCTCGCTCATTGAAATATTATCAGATCAAATGATGATGGGATCGGTAGAGATGCCTTGAATGTGGTAGAGTGTGCGCGCCCACGCATGTGCATTAATTTCGGGATAAGTATAAAACATGGATAATCAGGAATACTATCACGGAACTTAATTACTTTGGCGACTTGTGCCGGCAACGGATATTGGGCCAATCTCTGGTACTCATTTCGTATCTCTTTAACTGTAGGATACGCCTGACCAAATCATAAAACTTGAAATCGTTTCGGGTATTGATCATCTAAAGGCCATCTAACGATGTGACGCGACTCAAAGCCACATAAGCTAGTTGATTTTGGCACTACCTGGTGCTGGTCATATGGTGTATTATTGTTACCATTCATTGCTCTATACGACTTTTCCAACCGTATACAATCACTGTATTTCGATTTTCCTTCGACGCGTATAGGCCGACATTATATATTTTTTTGTTACACACCTTATTATATTCACTGTCACTATTTTACTCCAATGTTTTATTTACAATCGATAAGATTTAGACGATAGCTGACGGTTGAACCTTAAACGAACGTCATAGCTTCTCCGAGTCAAAAGTCATACTGAGTGGAATTCTCGATATGAAGCAAAATTACCTCATAATGGCGCGATGCGTCGCTAATCGAATCCTTTGATCTTTTAGCTATCCAGTGATATAATTGAGTTTTGGGTGGAGATGATAGATATGTATCTACAACACCAAACTGTATCCTCCGATTTTGTATTCATTTGTTTTTTGAATTGCCCCCCCTCCATTATTGAAGCAATTTTAATCACGTATTCACGTCAAAACTGAAATATTAGAACCTATGAAGGGTCTTGTGTACGGTTATTTAAGGACTGTACTGCTTCTAAGGCTACACTTATGCAAGGAAACAGGGTCTTAATCACGCTCAATCTCCTGGCAACCCTTTCTATTCTGTAAGCTCCAGAAGGGACTGCACACAGCTTTGATTCAGGCTAATGAAAACATAATTTATCTGCAACCAGGGAACCTGGGACATACAGATTAGATTACGCACTAAGATACTCCGCGCTAAAAACTAGCCAGTAAGAAAAATTCTACAAAAGTTCGTTGATCCTTATAACGTATAAGATAAAAAGTAAACGAAAAGTCAAGGGATTCAACTTTCCCGTTTACTTTAAGCTTAGCAAAAGAGGAAAGTTTTTGAAGTGCAAAAGTCTATTCTTAACATATGGGAATTGTATATTTATTAGCTACATTAATATTTAATGTAGTATAAGTTATAATAAATATTAACGCTTTTTATAATAAAAATAATGTTAAAATGCTAGGCAAAGTACATACAAAATATTGGTATTCCTATTCATTTTTGAGCAGTATATGTTTTTAACAATGATTCAAAAATTTGTCGGTAGTTTATTTTTTCTTCGAATTATGTCGATGTGATTTTCACTTTTTGTAAATAAACTATTTCAGAAAAATCCATATTTTTGTATAATTTGATAAATCAAAAGCAAAAAAGAATAATTCTGAGTAAATTTGTACAAAAGGTGCAACGATTTATCTAGGGAACCATTCATTACACACTTCCACAATATATTGATTATTAATTTTTTGGGCGATTAAAAGCATTTTCTCTTTTCAGAAAGTGTTGATTGTATAACAAGTTTTTTGGATGTTCACATATTTGAGGTGGTAACACTATTTTTGTTTGGCACTTGAATGTGCCCATATTAGTTTGATTAATTAGCCATTTTATAATGAATAGACTGGCGCCAGAGCAACACTTGCTAATTGTTGACATTTTTTTGCTAGCAAAATATTAATTACAAACGTTTTGCCTGTACCTTCTGGAGCATCTAAAAAGTATATATGTCCTCTGCTATTATTTATACTATCCAAAATCTGGTATAAACTGGCGATTATTCTTTGTTTAATGTGATTTAGTTTGATGATACTACCTGGGCCAGAATATTGGGGTCGTAGTTAGGTTCCCGGATGTACTCATGATAAGTGTTATTTCAGTGTTTTAAGAAAAGGCACATCGAGTAAAGAAAGTATTACTCGCTAGCTCATTCATTTAATAGATGTTATTGATCTATCTATTATTTTAATTGTCAGGATTATTAATCTAGTCAGGATTCGTACTGTTTTATTAATTATTATTATCATTGTTTATATTTATATTTTTTAATTATTGCTTTCTGTCACTTTTTATACGCTTTATGATTTGTATCATGTAGCTTTCTGGCCAGATATATATTATATTTCGGTTCATGTTTGTTATTCTAAAGGGACATAGTCCCGGGATAAAGTTAATTTTCTATTCTATATATATGTTAATCTAATAGTGTTATCTAATATTCTATAATTCTATTATAATATTATATAATTCTATATATATATATTATATAATTATAGATATATATAATTCTATATATATATATATATATATATATAAATCTAATAGTGTTATATAATGTTCTATATATAAGTTAATCTAAACGTATCTAAAGAGGAAAATCAGTAATGGTAAAACAGAGAGTAAAGAAAAAAGTCATTCAGACATTGTCTTTATTTAAGGATATAAGTATGATTATATATGTATACATACCAAGGTATTTAAATTTGTTGATACAGTAAACATTATATTCCAATTTACCAGATTTTTTTTTATGTATAAATAGCTTTTGAATACAATTTAAGAAGAAACATTATTACATAACACATTGTATCTTGCAAAAAAAATACAATCTTCCTTTGTGTTTTTTTTGCAATCGGGTTCTGGTATTAAATTCACTAATTACTAATCACATTTAGTTTTGTGAGTACAAGGAGTCATCCAGTTACCTGCAAATAACAAGTATAAATTATTATAAAACAGAGCCTTGTCATATAATAATAAGTATTCAGAAATATGATATTATTCTCGCTGATATATGAACATAATATATTATACCGTTGTGTAATATGTTGAGTTCTAAACAATGTTATATATATTGTAAAGTTGCTGGGCTTAGTAACAAACAAATACCAAAGATGTTAATAAGCGCTGTACCGACTAGGAACCGTCTGAGGGATAGACCGAGGATTGCGTTATGAGTTCATAAGCAGAGGTTAGTGGTATCGGCATCGAGCCTTCGGGTTCGGCTAAGCCTTATAATCATTATATATACGCATATATATAATGGCATAATTTTTCTTTTTACCACGGTTCGAGACTATTGTTCTCATAATCTTGCACTAACAGGTAAATTTTATATTTATAATTTTTTTTTCTTTATTTGATGATTTAGAGTACCGCCCTAGAGATGCGGAGGACCCGTGTTCGAATCCCGGCCAGGACAAATCTTTTCTCAAAAATGAAAATAGTTAAATTTTGTTTAATTTTAAGAAAAAAAATCTCTTTAGAACTAGAATTGTTTAATTTAAAGGCAACGTTTTGACCCATATTTCAGGTCTTCTGTTGACTGGCAGCTGATTGACAGTTGACAGACAATCCTAATTAAATTTAATTATAACAAATATTATATATGTTATGAAATAATAATTGCTTTATTACTTTTAAAGAATAGCAAATTAATTAAATTGAAAGCAAAACGTATAATTATAATATTACCTCCATGACAATCGTTTTCTTCTCTCATTAAACAGTCATTTGTAAAGGTGTGGAACTCATACTTTCCAAGAATGTTTCTTTCAGCACAGACAGGTTTGGGTTTATAATTGCAGTGTAATGAACAACCTCCATGCGCAACCGCGATCAGACCTGAAGATTAGGAAAAATATTGTCAGTAATTTTTTAAATACATGAGAAGAAATATTTTAGATAATCATCTCCCTGTTTTAAAAAAAATAGTGAGTGGCATGTGATAAATTTACAATACACCAGTATTGTGGGAGTTGTGTTTTGCAAAACCTCGACCTAGAAAAGTTCTATTATACTCTGATAAGATTATACGTATACGTAGAGAAAACTATTGGGCAGGAAATAACCAATAGTATACCATAAAAAAACATGTGTAATTTGTTTAAGTATATAATTATATAGTATTTTGTCCAATAACTATCATCCAATAAATGGTAGTATTGATTGTAAAAAAATAAGAAAGAACGGTGGGTTCGACACAGATTCGAAAACCTGTAATGTTTTTGTGATGATATATAGATTTTTGGTTTATTTTAAACCAAAAGAATTATGTGGAATTCGGACTTTATAATGCTATAAAATAGGTGTAACATCTAGACCATTCCTGTATACTACAATAATATATTTTTTTAAATAAATTGGAATAAAGGTTTTTTTTAGTTCTTCAGGGGATTGAATGTATAGTTCATATACAAGCTTCGTTTTTAGTAATTTAAAAAAACAAATTATTATTTCGAAATTCTTTGAAAGACAATCCTATTTTTTAAACATATTTAGAGAAAATTAATGATACTCTGAGATAATGCACTTTTTACGAGTTTCAACCGACAACTTGGAACTAATAAATAGCCAGGATTTTTCCACTTTTCCTTTAAATCCTGATCTGCTCGATTTTTAGAAGGAACTAACTCGTTTATCATTCAAGGTTTATTAAAATACGTTAACCATTTCAAATTGACTTGCTGGACAATTGATGATTTATTTGAGTAAATCATTTAAAAATAAAAAGCATCATTTTGGAAGGGCCTTGAGCCCTCTATTTGGCTATTATCTTTACTATATTTCTCTATATAGTTACACTAACAGTAATGTTTTATAAATTGGAATTAACGAACAATCGCTTTTTGCCTTCTATTGACTAATTTATTGATTCAATTGGAGGGGAAGATAAGTAATATAATAATTAATTACTTGATAACAATAAGTAATAGTCAATACATGCGCTAGTTTTCCAATAACTTGTGCCCACTTTTTCCCCAAGGCCACGCAACATTTGGTCATTTTGGCTTGCTATTTCAAAAAATAAACCAAAAAAAATTAACTAATATTATGATTTATGTAAACAGTAAAAAAAAAGAAAAGGTAGTCAAACAGAATGTGCCTATTATAGACCAATTAGCCTCTTTTCTGTGGCATACAAAATGTACACCCACATTCGGGAGAAAATACATACAGGATATACGCACATTGTGGAGAAAGAGCTGGAAGAGGACCAAGCAAGTTTCCGACCTGGGAGGCAGACCCAGGATATTTTTGTCATAAGAAAAAGAAAAATCATGGGACAGAGACAAGAATACATATTTAGCATTCCTGGACCTTAAGGCTGTTTACAATTATAGGACCGAACAGTTATAGGTAAGTGGAACATGAGGACGATACTGAGCCAGTCACTATTATATGCAGATGATATCGTTCTTATTTGTGACACAAAAGATAAACTACAGCAAGCTCTACTGGAATGGCTGGATGAACTTCAGCGAACAGGAAAGACAATCAATGCCTCTAAGAGCAAGGTTACCGGTCCTGTCCGGAGATGATGAGGAGACAGTGGAAGTAATTTGTAATGGTGAAGTTCTCGAAGTAGTTGTGAACTTTCTCTACTTGAGCTCCAACATGAACAGAAGGGGAATTATAGATGGGGAAACAGCAAATAGGATTACTAAAGCTAAACAGATCTATTATAACATATGCAACAGTATTGTTGTGCAATGAGATGCGGGGGCTAGAGATGAAACTTAACATTTACAAATCAGTATACCTCCCTACTCTGACCTACAGGAGCGAGAGCTGGATAATGCTAGAAAAGCATATACGCCGAATAACTGGAGCTTAGATGAGATACTTACGTAGGGTTACATGAAAAACGAAAACAGACCGTGTAGGAAATGAAAGGATTAGAGCGGAGCTAAAAATTCCTGCGCTGAAAACCATCCTAGAGAAACAAAAGATAGAATGGTTTGGCCATGTTTGTCGAATGACCGAGGACTGGGAACCTAGAAAGATGATGGAAGCCCGACCCACTGGCAAGAGGCCACGCGGAAGACCTAGGATTTTATATGAAGGATATGTCCAGAGGGTTGGAGGAAAAACTTTCCAGGAACTAAAACAGCTCTGTAGGTACTGTGAATCCTAGCAGCGTTGGATTGAGACCTATCCACGACGAGTTGGCACAGAGGAGGAAGCTAAAGAAGAAGAGAAGTTATTATCATGCAGATCACTATAATTCCGGGGATTTTTGGCAATGCAATAGTTCCACGTCTCTCTGACCGCAAATGGCAAGTTGTGGACTGATCGCGATTCTTATTTCTACGCGTCTATGAATAATATATTAGTCCCTATTAATAAATTTACATAATGTAATTTATAATGAAATAAAAAGACCATCTAATAATTAATAATAATAAAGGAAAATATTACTCACAGGCGATAAAAACAATGATGGCGAAGATCCTCATTTTGATATTCTGACAGTTGCTTGCTGAATGTATATCTTCGATAATTTGTGTGGCACCTTTTATAGTACCAGAAAATGACGAAGCAGTCTAGATGATTTTCCATTACGTGGAAGCATGCGACCCCAACAGGGTACATATGTACATATTATCATTACATATTTTAACAGATACCTAATTATATAGACTGTGCAAACATGAACAGGGATATGGCTAATTCCTTAATATATAGATTGCCTAGCTTTTAAATTATTATATATTTACTAGCTACATTAATATTTACTGCATTTATAATAAATATTAACGTTTTTTATAAATAAAAATAATATTAAAATGCTTGGAAACGTACATTAAAAAAAAAATAGTGGTGTTCCTATTCATTTTGTGCAGTTTCTGTTTTTAACAATGATTCAAAATTTGTCGGTAGTTTATTTTTTTCCTCGAATTGATTTTTACTTTTTGTAAATAAACCTATTTCAGAAAAATCCAGATTTTTGTATAATTTGATAAATCAAAAGCAAAAAAGAATAATTCTGAGTTAATTTGTACAAAATGTGCAGCGTTTTATTCAGGGAACCATTCATTACACCCTTCCTCAATATATTGATTATTAATTTTTTGGGTGATTAAAAACATTTTCTCTTTTCACAAAGTGTTGATTGTATAACAACATATTTAAATAAAATAATACAATCATCAAATATAAAGGCTAATAGAGAAAAAAAGAACACAAAACTTATTTATAAAGGTAGCAATAAATTATTAAGAAACGCAAGTTACAAAATAATTTGTAACCAGGGTTTTGATTATGTTATAATATATTACATACAACAATATAACATTTACACTGACTTAACAGTTGCTATAAAGTCAGGGTTGAAGGAGTAACTTCGGAAAAGTTTGCAGTTGATGAAGGCCTAAGGCTGGGAGAACCCCAGTCACCAATTCTTTTCAACCTTGTGTAAGAATTTGCATACGGACATGCTGCAAGCCCTGATGGAACAATCGTTTCTCCCATTCATGTTGTGACAACCTATTATATTTTGTTCCATCAGGGCTTGCATGTCCGAATGCAAATTCTAACTCAAGGTTGAAAAGAGTTGGAGACTGGGGTTCTCCCAGTCACATCGTTAGATGGCCTTTAGATGATCAATACCCGAAACGATTTCACGTTTTATGATTTGGTCAGGAGTATCCTACAGTTAAAGAGATACGAAATGAGTACCAGAGATTGACCCAACGTCCGTTGCCGACACAAGTCGCCAAAGTAAATAAGTTCCGTGATAGTATTCCTGATTATCCATGTTTTATACTTATCACCGAAATTGATCCACAGCGTGGGCGCGCACACTCTACCACATTCAAGGCATCTCTACCGATCCCATCATCATTTGATCTGATAATATTTCAATGAGCGAGCGTTGGATGGAAGATTTCATCCCAGTGAATGTTTCTGGTTTTGATCTGAGATCATATTGTAATACCGCTAACCGCAGACAAATTGCAACTACGTCATCAGTAGCGGCATCGTCACCATCAAGTCCCAAAGCCGCTGGAGTTGCCATATATCGCAACATCAATAGCTTTACTGATTGTAATAGAGTTAATATTGACATTTCGGTAATTTATTTGGAAACAACAGTCACAAAAGCTAGTGATGTCTGTCTAGTAAATGTAAAAGCCAATGGCATCTTTAATTTATACTAGGATGTGTCTACACCCATCTGGGCACAGCGTTACCAGAAATTCAACTCTTTAGGTTCGCTATTAACATATTCAAAAAATATGGCTAAAATTATACCCGATTAAGTGCCTGATCTTATTACACCAATTATGATAGTCGGAGACTTTAATGTTTTGTTTCACAAGGGCGCTTATTGCCAGGCTTCATGCTCAGTGAGTTCAATTTGTCTTCAACAACTTAGGTTTAGGAAATACCTATATGGGTTTAACAGGTATGGAAGAGAGAATTAATTAATATGGAATTGAGAATGTAAATATGGATAATGAGTAGAATTCGGTAATCGTTTCATCAAGAAATTAATATAGAAGAAATAAATATATATGTTCGTAGATGATGTATCTTTGTTGAAACATTCATTTCATGATGAATTACATTCTCTGTTCTTTACTAAAGCTCATAATAACTTGTATTTTTAAAAGGGAAACAAATGAAAAATTAAAACTTGGGGCTCAACTTGAAGTGACAACCTGTGGAATAATTACTTTTTTTTAGTATAGTTATCCATGTATCAATATTAAAAACCTATTTTATAGATTTATATTTAAATATTTGTACCCCCTTGTATTTAAATATGAAGTCCCCGACTTCCTGACTAGGGGAGTAATTTTGGGACAGTTTAATATTTAAGAGAATAATAGATAGCAAAGAAAATAAATATTAACCTGTATTTTTATTTCATTTTTTTACTTCAGAGACTTAAGGCTTTGTGCTTTGGAATTTTTCCACTCACGTCTTAAATAGTTTTTTATGTGTATTTTTAGCTTTGGCTCTTCTACATTAATTGATGCACCGATTTTTAATATATATATAATTTATATTAGATATATAAATATGTATACTGTTATTAGTGTAAAAGTATACATATATTTGGAACATTACTAATTATTTTAGTTTTTATTGAATTTATTTATATTTTGGTATTGTATGCAGATTTTGAAATTATAGAAGGGACGACATTAGAAGTTTAGGTAACACTGATTTAATAGACCACACCTGAATAAACAGCACAACTAAATACATATTGGTTTTTAGATATTAATAGTTAGTGATATTATTAAAGAGCAGTAATTTCCGAGCATAGAACTTGATTTAATTTTAATAAAATATCTTTATTTATATTATTAGTAATTTAATAGCTAATAATGCATTATTATTATTAGCCTCGGTCTTGGCCCCATCCTTCCAGTTGCGGACTCTCTACTTAAGTCATGTCAGCAATCTTTCTCCACTTCATCTCGCCGGTTCTCAGTGTTCCTTTTCTCCCTATTAGATATTAATAAGATATTTTATTATTAATATTGATGATGATATAATTGGCAGGATGTATTTTGAGCATAATATATATTGTATATATACTAATATTAATATATATACTAATTGGTATATAAGGCACTTGGAAAAGGCATTTGACAGGCTACCTTGGAATGAGCTATGGAATTCATTCAGAAATAAATATTGAATTCAGAGAGAATTATTGAAAATGGTTCGGGCAGCAGTCAATAAATTTTGCACCAATAAGAATAGTTTATCGCTGTAAAATTTATTGATTATAACCTCCCGAACATTTTTATTATTTACATTCATCTTTTTATCATAATAACATTATATACCTTCTTTCTTTCTTCTTTCTTACTCAGGCATCTCTTCTACCTTGCGGTGTAGAGATTTTGCATAAAGAGCGCCACATGTCTCTGTCAAGGGCTGCTCTCCTTGCTGTCGCCAATCAAATCCATTTTTCATTAAGAATATTTCGTAGGTTATTCTTCCAGGTCATTCTCGGCCTTCACTTGGATCTTTTTCCTATTGGTTTAACCTCCATAGCTTTCTTCGTTGTCCGGCTGTCATCCATCCTCATTACAGGTCCGAACCATCGAAGCTGTCCTTACTCGATTATCTGATTAAGGGGTTCAATTTTGAGTGCAGTCTTGTCGTCTTGTTTTGTATCCGGCCCCTCTTGGTCTTCCCCTCTATTTTTCTCAAAGGTACAGCATTTCCATGCTTTGGAGTCGGCTCCGATCACAGTGCTTTAGGCCCCAGGATGCACTTCCATAAGTGAGAATAGGAATTTATGTCGAGCGTTAAACAGCCAATTTAGTTTCTTTTCTGACTATTTTCTTACTTAAAAACTTGTTATTTATAGCAGAAATATCCTTCATCATTTAATTTCCCATTCCCACTTATGGTCATTCCCAAATACTTAAAGGTGTGGACCTGCTGAATAGTCTTCCCATTAATTTGAATATTCATTTTCTTTTTCGTTCTGGTTACTACCAAACTCTTGGTTTTGGAAGTACTTATAACCATATTTCTTTTTGCCAATTTTTCTGTCCAGACATCTAAATCTTCGTGTAGCTTTTCTTCACTGTCAGCGATTATAACAATGTCGTCAGCAAATGCAATATATGTACAGTTTATAGATTGTGACTTCCAATATCCAAGGGGTGTCTCCCTAGTTCGACGCTTGCATTATTTAATGTCATCATCCCTAAGGGTAATGAAGTATAGAGGTCTCCCTATGTCCCCCTCTGTCTGACCCCCATTGTGGTGACAAACTCAGTGGATGTATGATGGGACATTCGTACATAATTTCTGCATGTCTTATAGAATGATTTAATTCTTTGTATAAGAGCTTCAGACACTTGTTTATTTCTGAATGAATTCCATAGCTCATTCCAAGGTATCCTGTCAAATGCCTTTTCCAAGTGCCTTATATACTAATTAGTGCAAAATATTATACTCTGCTATTTAGTACCTGGCACACGATAAATATTTTTATTTTGAAGAGAAAAGATATGTCCAGGGCTGGGGTACGAACCTGGGTCTTCTACGTTTCCGTCGTGGTGCTCTACCACCTTAGCTATCCTGGTTCGTACCTCGGTCAGACAAATCCATTCTCTTCACTGATCCCATATCCCCGTGTTCTCGGAATTTGCGATGTATTCAAGGTGAGGAATGTTCATTGAACATTGCTTTAATTAGGATCTTGTTGACTTATGGGATCCCGGGCCTGGACATATCTTTTCTCTTCAAAATAAAAATATTTAAAAATTATAACAATTAATGAAAAAATAAAATAAAATAAATAATTATAAATATTTTAGAAAGTTCTCCATAATATTTGTCTCATTAATACAGTCGTTATGGGAAGTTAAGTGGGCATGGGTTTTCTATAATCTTGAAAAATAATACACATATTGTCACTAGTTAATACTAGTTAGTATTAATTTTATTTAGTATTCATACCAATGTAAAGTTGTTTTTCTCAAATTAGAAGACACACAGTTGAACAAAGGGAGCAGCTGTTTAAACATTTGCCTATTATTTTTACGTCACTTAATACTGCCAAGGCTAATCGGATAATGCTACAGTTAGAATCCTAAATTTTTCCTATCCAGGTATAGTTAGGATAGGGATCTTTAACGAGTACCCGAGACTGCACAGACTCGATGTGAATCCCTTTCAAATGAGGAACTAGACTTTCAGACCAAAATTTTTAACCCAAACCAAATTATGATAATCATGTATGATAGCTTTATTTATTTAATATTTATACCAATTACCCATACCCCTCTAAATATATGCTGGGACAAGCTATTTCTTCAGCCTATCTCTAATATCATAACTAGATATGCAGATAGCATTAAAGAGGTCAGCAATCTGTGTATTGGAAAAAGGAAAAATCAGAAAACCTTGATTCTATAATGATTATCTAAATATGAGTGAAAATAGAAAAGATACAAAATTAACAGTTCTATATTATCCCATAGATATCAATGTTGGCAACTATTAAATCATAAAGAACAAAACTTCTAAATACCTCTAGATGACTTTTTTATTTGTCTTTATTATGAAAAAAAAATTTCCAACATGTAATAAATTTATAAGACCACTTCGTTGTGTGTATTGTGTTATAAAAACCCGTTCTAGAATGTTGTATTCAACTAAGGATATAAGTATAGACCAAATAAATGTCCAATAATAACCAATAAGCATTTCATACAAAAAAAAAATAGTTAAAACTGTGCGCGAAAAAACATGTACATCTTTAAAAATGAATTTGACTGAAGAAAACCTTTTGAGGAAGAAAAGATATACAATATAAAAACTATATAACTTTTGAGTTTGAGTGATTTGAACTTCACACAACTGGATTTTCTGATCACCCAATCGGGACCCAAATGAGGGTTGGTCTGTCCCTAGGTCAGGGGGTAACTCCTAGTTCTAAATTAAAAAGGGTCATTCCATAAATAATATAACAGAGGTAGAAACTAAAAGAACCAAAAACAATGCAAATGACAGATTGCGTAAGATTTTTATATAAATATTGTTATTGTTACACAATACATACGTGTGGCCCTTGCCCTCCTTAGTAGCTCTTCTCATTTGGTTGTTTTTTAAGTCTCATTCATTCAGTTGGGCTAATTTTCAACTTTCTGTAATCCTCCTCCCCCTCATCCCCATCTACTTCTTGGTATTTTTCTTTGACAAGAGAATCCATATCTAACATTCTCCTCTGTAGCCTATCTTCTCCAATTTTTGGCTATTATTACGTATTAATAAAATAAGTAAAATATGTTATTAATAACATCATTTTATCACAATAACCTTGTATACAAAGTAAAAAAAAAATTATACTCTATAATAAAATAATCAAGAATTAATGGTGATACGAGGGTGGACTGAAAAGTTTCGGATCTAACAAAAATACACGACATTTTTTCTGAAAATTGTTTTTTATTTTTCAACATAGTCTCCTTATAACTCTAAACAATTCTCCCAGCCATGCTCCCGTCTCTGTAACCCGTCCAAAAAGTGCTCGGTGTTTTTCTTTGCAAAATAATTGTTCACGAAGGTGATTCCCTCATCATTTGACGAAAATCGCTGTCCTATGAGTGCAATTATTAGATGAGGGGAAAAAAAAGAAGTCGCTTGGGGCTAGATCTGTTGATTAATTAGAAGAGTAAGAGTCGGGATATCTGTATTCAACTACAAAAGTATCAAGTAAAAGTATCAGATACAGAAAAGTATCAGTACCACTTGTATTCAGATACAGGAAAATAAGAAGGCTAACATCATCTGATATAGTCATAGCAGCACGAAACGATTGTAAGTAGATAAACGAATAAATAAATGTTCACAACTATTTCTATGTTTTATGGTTATTACAGTAATAAACAGTGACAGTGTAGTTAGTGTTAATTTATTACTCTCCTTTTATTATTTATTCCAAATTTATAGAAGCCAGAAATAATCAGGATATAAAACGAACCCCATTCTTTTTTTTCTTTGCATTCTCCCTATGCCCGTTTAAATATACAAGTACTAGAACAGTAAAACATCGGCATTAATCCACGGATTATGGCAGTAAAGGTCAAGATGTGATTAATATTTATCTCTAAAGCGAACTTAACATCAAGAACTGATTTTCCTTATTAATCGAGCTGTTATTTTGATAATAAAGTAAAAAAAAATTAAAGCTGAGTACAACAGGAAATTTTTATTGTTAAAGATCACATTTCCGTATCGCCATTATATCATAATAATATTTTAAGATTCTTTTTTAAATTGTAGGTTTTTATTATAACATATTTAACTGGTATCATGTTTCAACATTTTAAAATGTTGTAGGCGCAGTGATAATAGGGCTTTGATTTGCTTGAGTATTTTACGCTTTTAATCACAAACAAACTGTTGTACATTATTGTGAAACATGGGGTGACTTTAAGTTAACTTAGAGTAAGCCTATAAATTACGCCGTAATACTAAAATCAGTTATACTAAATTGCAACAATCAGAGTGGTAATGTAAGTGATTGAAGAACTTTTATAATTATACTTTATTATGCAAATGTACCCTTTAAGTAAATTACGAATAGGTCTATGATATACTAAGGGAGCGGAGTGGCTCAGTGGTAGATCACTGAGTTGCCATCCCAGAAATCCTGGTTCAAATCCCGCTGCAGGCCACGATTTTTATTTAGTCTGTTTGCAGCGAGAGATAGATCATATAGGATCTAGGACCCTCCTGGGGCCCACCCAGCCTCTATAAAATATTATATAAATAGGGTTCCCAGAATAAGGGGGAAAAATCTGGCGGTTGAGCGTGACCTAGGACAAGTTACCTCCTTGCAGAACCGTTCTCTATGAAACAGTAAAGTCTCTATCATGTACTGAAACCCAGACCCGTTCACGGGTAGTAGTGGTGCAGGTTTTCTATGATATACTACACACACTCCCCCCTCCACCATCTCTCATACATTCTCCCTCTCTCTATCCCTCTTCCTTCTTCCACTATCTCTCCTCCTCTTTTTCTTACACATTCTCTCTATCTTCCTCCTTCATGTATCATACTCTCTCATTTTATCTATCTACAGCCACTCTCATTCTCACGCAACAAAAGTCAATCTTTTTTTCAACTTAAGAGTATAAGGCTTAAGTGCTGTAGATACCTAATTGTTGACATACGTGGGGCTCAAGAAAGAAAATATATATAGAAAACATTAAGCCCTAAAGGGACAAAATAAGCAGTCGTATGGTCGGCGAAGGGATAGGGCCTTGGGAGGAGCCCTCTAGGCCGGGGCGGAGGACACAATACGTTCCGACTTATCTCGAACTAACCTCTTCCTCGAGGCATTATGTCTTTGCGAGCGATTCAATGCTTTCTTGCTCCTTTTATTTCGGCCGTACCTCTAGTCTGGGCACCCATCCGAAAAACACCTAACATAACGAAAATGAAATCATTAATCTTTACTTCACATAATACAAGTGCTTCCTAAAGCTTATAAACAAACTTTCATCCACTTATGTTTTTGATATATATAATCCTCTTTCATTGAAAATAGCTTTAGAAGAACAAGTTGGAAAAGTGATACAGGTGAAGTATGTCAGCAGAATATTTTTTGTATTTCGTTAACTGCTGCAATTATATTAGGGGATGGGGTTCAGGGCCCACCAGGTGACCTTAGAATTTTTTAAAGCTAATAAAAATCTATAACTAAGCCATCCTTTGTATGTGGCGTAAATGGATGTCCCGAGCCAGGTATTCGTTATATATTCCTATCCTGTACCTGGCTATGCAAAATTTAGTACACCCACTGTATCATCGTCAGATTAGCCATAACAAGAAGTACAATAAATAAACAAGAAATTATATTATAGATATTCCTGATTTGGTTTTGCTCTTCAACATTATTATAATGTATATTTTTATTCTGAAACCATCTAGTTTCACATAAATTATTTAATCTGTTATAGCTACGGATGGATCCTCTGTAATCTACATGGGACTTATCCAGATTCTTATAAATCGGTCTCGCACAAATCACTACTCTCCCAACCGGTATCATAGTAACAGTTGAGTCTCTACCATGTAATGAACCCAAGGTCTTAATGGATTGTAAAGGTACAGGTTTTTTCTAGTTTGCTTTGCTACACCCACGGAAAAAGGATATTGTTATAAAACTTATTACTAAGGGTGAGTGCTTCCCCCAATATAAATCCCTATAATTTATCTATCTATGGAACTATTATAAGTATCTTGGCCCGGATAACAGGTTAGATATTATTGATATTTCTAATTCAGGCTAAGTTGAAGTTGCCCCTCAAAGCCGTATTACACCCACGTTATCCGAACCCCTCATTCCATCTTTAAGTATCCCTCAGGGACCAATTCCACTCCCCCTCCCTTCCAATAACCATCCCCACTCCAACCATATTCCCCCCTCCATTTCTGAAGAATTGGTATACTCTACAGATCCAGAGATGGTTTTATTCATATTTTGCAGAAGTCCACTTAAAGTTTATTGTTAGTAAAGGTATTGGCATAATATGTTAATGTTGTACGAGCGTCTGAAGGGTATTTTCTTGGAATATCTCTTATCGGGTCGTTACGGTACAGAAATAAAAGATGGAACCAATTTAAAGATAACGCAATAGATCTCTCTGTCAAGAAATACGAACGCAACATGCAATGCTTTAAGAAAAAAATATGTTATTAATGGCAAAACAAACACATTGTTATTGAAAACGACGAACTGACTGAAATGGTCCCTGCACAGAGCCTTGAGGTACTCCATATGAGAATTGATAATTCGCTTGGATAGCTACGTTTATTTACGTCCGGGTTCATTGGAATTATTTTAAAACTTTAATGGAAATCTTAATTTATATTATAGTATTTTTAAAAGCGACAAAATTTATTACATTTTAGATGCAAGTGTGTTAAATAATTAATCGTAAGTGTAGACGTATTTTTTAATGGCATTGGATACTTCTATACAGCCAGATATATGTATTTGATTAATTGGTAAGTTTGAAGAGATGCCAACAGCACGCGGTTTTCCGAGGCGGTTACCCTTCCAATTACTAACCACGCTCGACGTTGTTTAACTTTGGCGATCGGACGAGAACCGTTGTGTTCAACGTGGTGTGGCCGTTGGCAAGTATAGACGCAGTAAAAACCAAACTACAACCTATGAAGGGTCTTGAGTTCTGTAAGTGGTAGAGAAACTGTACTGTTTCTAGGAAAACGGTTGTGCAGGGATGTAATATAAGGTGAAATGATATAAGATGATTAAATATGGGTGAAAATCCAGTAAGAAAGAATATAACTAACCCAGGATATGTTTAAACAGGGAATTTCATCATCTTAATGATTATTAAATTTGAGCTAAATGTACTTCAGTTTTTAGTGATAAGAAAAACAAATTAAAAAACCTGTACCGCTACAGGCTTTTGAATTCAGTATATAGTAGGGACTGTACCGTTTCTAATATTGTCAGTGAGATGTTGAGAAATCATGCTTTTATTCCCTCTATTAAGGGTACCCGCTTCATTGATTCTGGGTGATAACCCACAGGATCCATCCCTGGCAGCTTGCTGATCAAGTATATTATCTGCTATAGCCGACTTTGAACCCTGACCAGGAACCTTCAGCACGTCGCCTCAGCACTCTTCAACTGTATTATATGTATATATGTATAAATAAAATAATTAGTATATTATATAATATTTCTTACATATTCAATATGAGTAGTAGTTGTCCATTTAACGTCACTTTATGCTGCTATGGCTAATCGGACGAAGCTACATCAGTAGTCCTAAATTTTGCCTAACCAGGTGTGATTAGTATAGTTATTTTCAAAGAGTACCTGGCACCTCACAGGCCGGTACATCATTTTATTTCTCCTATGAAGGACCCCATAATCAAGCATTTTTATAGACCTAAGGCAAAATAATCTAGTACCCTAAAAGGGTTCTAAATTATTGATATTCGCCAGTAAAAAAAGTAATAATTTTATTGCGAGCTGAGAAGCAATAATTGAATAGTTGCCTGGAAGAAGGGCGCATGTTACATTTTTCAAAGTTTAGGGGAGAGCCAAAATAAGAGAACGGGTCATTTAATTAGGTGAATTTCACGTACGCTCTTCTTCCATTTTATAGATTTTGCACTTACGCCCTTGTAAGTAACATTAGTAAGGTTAGGATATCTTCACATGCGCCGTTCTTCCACTGGAACTTTGTCTCTTGGGAGAAACGATCATCTTCTGATATGCACAACGATTGTGCTATCCCTGACCTCTAATGACTGTTTATACAACTAAGAACTAACGTTAGTGGTAGGGCGCCATCACTTCGACCTTGTTCCACAAAAAAAAAACCAAAACAAAAAACGAAAACTGAAAACTGTAACATACGCCCTTCTTCCAGGGAAGTTTCCAATTAATTAAAATTAAAAGTAGTTTGTATAAAGATTAGAAAAATAAATTAAGAAAGATGAAAAAAACATAAATATTCATCGAATCACTAGGATCATACCATACGTAGTAACACTTTTTATTAAAAAAACTAATTATTAATAACAAGAGAATCATTAATCAAATTGCTTTATAAAAATTAAATTAATTAAAAAAATTATTGTGAATATTACAAGATATCTAGTTGAAACTATTGAAATAATATTGATAAATTTCTTTAATATTTGGGTATTTACATGAGATTTAGTCTGTTAATCTCAACATATATTTAAAATATAATTGTATTTAATGTAATGTTTAAACAATTTTGTTGCTTTATTTATTGTTATTAATAAACGTTATTTTGAGTATACAGAGTAATTTCTTTCTCTAGGAGTGTATTCTGAACACTGCGGTGGAAGAAATAAGATATTTTTCCATTAGGGCAGTCTTGAGGTGGAAGCGTGTATCTTTTATATTGTTAACATGTACACGCACATGACGTTAAATTTAACGTAAAATGAGAATAAAACAAAATCCAATCTTAAATTCCATTAATTTTAAAAATGAAATTCAATTTCTGATATACAAAATTTTATAGCAAAAAGACAGGAGTGTCGTGCGGGTAGTGTATCACAAAACGCCGTTATAGAAAAGGAATATTGTAATCAGGTAAGGTTATAAGCTTAAAAAGTACTGTTTAATACAAAATTACCATATATATATATATATATATATATATATATATATATATATATATATATAAATATAAAAATATATCTCAGGTTTAAACTGTAACAAAAAAAATAAATTAAAAAACTTTAAAATTGAATTTGACGGAATAATATCTATTATTATATCCTCAGAAGCGGTTATTACTATTGTTACAGGTAATTAATTAAGTACGGCTAGAAGTAGACCGACTCTTGTTCGATTTGTATATTCACTCCAACTACAATTGCAGAATAATTGTTATATTGTATATTGTTCTTTTTCAAAACGCGTTACTGGCGTTCTTCTTCACTTTTATATATTTTTTTATACGATTCCTTACTTCTTTTTGTAAACAGTTTCAAACTTAATGAGATTTGAGTATATTTTTACTGGCGAATATCAATAATTTAGAACCCTTTTAGGGTACTAGATTATTTTGCCTTAGGTCTATAAAAATGCTTGATTATGGGGTCCTTCATAGGAGAAATAAAATGATGTACCGGCCTGTGAGGTGCCAGGTACTCTTTGAAAATAACTATACTAATCACACCTGGTTAGGCAAAATTTAGGACTACTGATGTAGCTTCGTCCGATTAGCCATAGCAGCATAAAGTGACGTTAAATGGACAACTACTACTCATATTGAATATGTAAGAAATATTATATAATATACTAATTATTTTATTTATACATATATACATATAATACAGTTGAAGAGTGCTGAGGCGACGTGCTGAAGGTTCCTGGTCAGGGTTCAAAGTCGGCTATAGCAGATAATATACTTGATCAGCAAGCTGCCAGGGATGGATCCTGTGGGTTATCACCCAGAATCAATGAAGCGGGTACCCTTAATAGAGGGAATAAAAGCATGATTTCTCAACATCTCACTGACAATATTAGAAACGGTACAGTCCCTACTATATACTGAATTCAAAAGCCTGTAGCGGTACAGGTTTTTTAATTTGTTTTTCTTATCACTAAAAACTGAAGTACATTTAGCTCAAATTTAATAATCATTAAGATGATGAAATTCCCTGTTTAAACATATCCTGGGTTAGTTATATTCTTTCTTACTGGATTTTCACCCATATTTAATCATCTTATATCATTTCACCTTATATTACATCCCTGCACAACCGTTTTCCTAGAAACAGTACAGTTTCTCTACCACTTACAGAACTCAAGACCCTTCATAGGTTGTAGTTTGGTTTTTACTGCGTCTATACTTGCCAACGGCCACACCACGTTGAACACAACGGTTCTCGTCCGATCGCCAAAGTTAAACAACGTCGAGCGTGGTTAGTAATTGGAAGGGTAACCGCCTCGGAAAACCGCGTGCTGTTGGCATCTCTTCAAACTTACCAATTAATCAAATACATATATCTGGCTGTATAGAAGTATCCAATGCCATTAAAAAATACGTCTACACTTACGATTAATTATTTAACACACTTGCATCTAAAATGTAATAAATTTTGTCGCTTTTAAAAATACTATAATATAAATTAAGATTTCCATTAAAGTTTTAAAATAATTCCAATGAACCCGGACGTAAATAAACGTAGCTATCCAAGCGAATTATCAATTCTCATATGGAGTACCTCAAGGCTCTGTGCAGGGACCATTTCAGTCAGTTCGTCGTTTTCAATAACAATGTGTTTGTTTTGCCATTAATAACATATTTTTTTCTTAAAGCATTGCATGTTGCGTTCGTATTTCTTGACAGAGAGATCTATTGCGTTATCTTTAAATTGGTTCCATCTTTTATTTCTGTACCGTAACGACCCGATAAGAGATATTCCAAGAAAATACCCTTCAGACGCTCGTACAACATTAACATATTATGCCAATACCTTTACTAACAATAAACTTTAAGTGGACTTCTGCAAAATATGAATAAAACCATCTCTGGATCTGTAGAGTATACCAATTCTTCAGAAATGGAGGGGGGAATATGGTTGGAGTGGGGATGGTTATTGGAAGGGAGGGGGAGTGGAATTGGTCCCTGAGGGATACTTAAAGATGGAATGAGGGGTTCGGATAACGTGGGTGTAATACGGCTTTGAGGGGCAACTTCAACTTAGCCTGAATTAGAAATATCAATAATATCTAACCTGTTATCCGGGCCAAGATACTTATAATAGTTCCATAGATAGATAAATTATAGGGATTTATATTGGGGGAAGCACTCACCCTTAGTAATAAGTTTTATAACAATATCCTTTTTCCGTGGGTGTAGCAAAGCAAACTAGAAAAAACCTGTACCTTTACAATCCATTAAGACCTTGGGTTCATTACATGGTAGAGACTCAACTGTTACTATGATACCGGTTGGGAGAGTAGTGATTTGTGCGAGACCGATTTATAAGAATCTGGATAAGTCCCATGTAGATTACAGAGGATCCATCCGTAGCTATAACAGATTAAATAATTTATGTGAAACTAGATGGTTTCAGAATAAAAATATACATTATAATAATGTTGAAGAGCAAAACCAAATCAGGAATATCTATAATATAATTTCTTGTTTATTTATTGTACTTCTTGTTATGGCTAATCTGACGATGATACAGTGGGTGTACTAAATTTTGCATAGCCAGGTACAGGATAGGAATATATAACGAATACCTGGCTCGGGACATCCATTTACGCCACATACAAAGGATGGCTTAGTTATAGATTTTTATTAGCTTTAAAAAATTCTAAGGTCACCTGGTGGGCCCTGAACCCCATCCCCTAATATAATTGCAGCAGTTAACGAAATACAAAAAATATTCTGCTGACATACTTCACCTGTATCACTTTTCCAACTTGTTCTTCTAAAGCTATTTTCAATGAAAGAGGATTATATATATCAAAAACATAAGTGGATGAAAGTTTGTTTATAAGCTTTAGGAAGCACTTGTATTATGTGAAGTAAAGATTAATGATTTCATTTTCGTTATGTTAGGTGTTTTTCGGATGGGTGCCCAGACTAGAGGTACGGCCGAAATAAAAGGAGCAAGAAAGCATTGAATCGCTCGCAAAGACATAATGCCTCGAGGAAGAGGTTAGTTCGAGATAAGTCGGAACGTATTGTGTCCTCCGCCCCGGCCTAGAGGGCTCCTCCCAAGGCCCTATCCCTTCGCCGACCATACGACTGCTTATTTTGTCCCTTTAGGGCTTAATGTTTTCTATATATATTTTCTTTCTTGAGCCCCACGTATGTCAACAATTAGGTATCTACAGCACTTAAGCCTTATACTCTTAAGTTGAAAAAAAGATTGACTTTTGTTGCGTGAGAATGAGAGTGGCTGTAGATAGATAAAATGAGAGAGTATGATACATGAAGGAGGAAGATAGAGAGAATGTGTAAGAAAAAGAGGAGGAGAGATAGTGGAAGAAGGAAGAGGGATAGAGAGAGGGAGAATGTATGAGAGATGGTGGAGGGGGGAGTGTGTGTAGTATATCATAGAAAACCTGCACCACTACTACCCGTGAACGGGTCTGGGTTTCAGTACATGATAGAGACTTTACTGTTTCATAGAGAACGGTTCTGCAAGGAGGTAACTTGTCCTAGGTCACGCTCAACCGCCAGATTTTTCCCCCTTATTCTGGGAACCCTATTTATATAATATTTTATAGAGGCTGGGTGGGCCCCAGGAGGGTCCTAGATCCTATATGATCTATCTCTCGCTGCAAACAGACTAAATAAAAATCGTGGCCTGCAGCGGGATTTGAACCAGGATTTCTGGGATGGCAACTCAGTGATCTACCACTGAGCCACTCCGCTCCCTTAGTATATCATAGACCTATTCGTAATTTACTTAAAGGGTACATTTGCATAATAAAGTATAATTATAAAAGTTCTTCAATCACTTACATTACCACTCTGATTGTTGCAATTTAGTATAACTGATTTTAGTATTACGGCGTAATTTATAGGCTTACTCTAAGTTAACTTAAAGTCACCCCATGTTTCACAATAATGTACAACAGTTTGTTTGTGATTAAAAGCGTAAAATACTCAAGCAAATCAAAGCCCTATTATCACTGCGCCTACAACATTTTAAAATGTTGAAACATGATACCAGTTAAATATGTTATAATAAAAACCTACAATTTAAAAAAGAATCTTAAAATATTATTATGATATAATGGCGATACGGAAATGTGAGATTCTTACGTCAAAAAAGCAATATAGTTTTATATTCATAAAATTTATTTTGTCACAAAATCCTGAGTTTTTTTCAGTTCTTGGATTGAAAACGTGATAGCACATTGGGAAAATCTATAGAGAAAAAAGGTTAAATATTTTGATTTCGTAAAGTGGTTTTACTATATAACCTTTTCTTTTGAAAGCGGACATTTCAAATTAATATATTATTTTGAGGTTGTCGGTAATACAAAAAAAAAAAATGGTTGCACTTATTTTCGATATCGACTCCCCTATGAGGAGTAAAATTGTTTCTCCGAGTGTTATCCTTACTGACATAAAACTGAATCCTGGAGAGCTGTCCCATCAGATCGCAAGCAATCACCTGCGTCGACTCCTTACAGAGTAGACTCCGGATGTCAGGAAGAAGACAGATACCGCCCGGATGAGCGATGGTCCCCAGGGAGACCTTGTTTACGTCCAACCTCCGCCCGGAGGATCGATAGAGGAGTCGAACTTCTGAAAACATGAGCGTCCCTGGTAAACAAGAGTCCATAGAAATGGTCGGGAGCTTTGCTTCGAGGCAATACAAACATTCCCTATCTCTTCGGGAAAATTCTGAATAATCGAGAAGGGAGAATTCTGAAATTCTATTAAATAGAAGACTCAAAAGTATATTCCTCGTAAAAAAATCATATCCCGTCCAAATAATAAGGTAATTAGCAAAAATTACAAACAACTTTTCTGGAAAATTGATTTTTTTCTTTTTGTATAAGTTCCACAGGTATTCACTTCGAGTTAAGTCACAAGTTTCAGCTTTTCACTCATTTCCTTTTTTAATATTCTCGAAAATAATTGTAATACTGACTGTAAATGGTTACTTTTTGGTCTTTCTTTAAAGTCTTGAGCATTCTGAAGTCCATTCCTAAGTGAAATACGTCCATCAATGCCATTGGAAAAAATTTTAAACTATTTGGGCACCTGTTCCGCAGGATGTCGCTTCGAGTTGTCACAAGCTTAAACTTTTTAATCGTATCCTTTTTAATATTATCTAAAATAAAAATCGTCGTGATTTTTCCTCATTAAAAAATGCAGATTTGTTCACGAATAGTTAATTAACAAAGATTTAAAAAATGTTTTCTGGAAAATTGATTTTTTTTTTATTTCAGTTCCACAGGTATTCACATCGAATTAAGTCACAGTTTAAACTTTCCGCTTGTTTCCTTTTTAATTTCGAAAAAAAACACTGACTGCACGGTTTGGTATGGTTGGGCAAAGATGCCGGAACTATAAAATTACATACAGAAAAGATGATAAACTCAGGTAAAGAAATAGAGCTGGAAGTAAATTCTAATAAGCTGGCTTGTTGCAGAAAATGAAAAGAAAAAGTGATTGATTAGGAGGGAGTACGTTTCAACCTGTCGAGAAGTTTAAGTGCTTAAGATCTATGCTAACTAGATAAAACTAGGCGCGACCAAATGCATTCTAGTTACTATACGGTCACGAAATTACTTAGCTTGCGTATTTTGTCCCGATATATAAAAAATCAGAATTTATAAAACCCAACTCTTTTTTACGGACGTGAAACTTGGCCGGTAACATTGAGGGATGAACAACGTCTTAAGGTATTAAAAAATAAGGTGTTGCGCCGTGTATTCGGTCCAAAAAGGATGAGATCATTGGAGAATTTTCGAAATTAAATAACGTGGAATTGCAAATACGCACCTGGTTAATATCATTCATCACTTGATATATAAGGGTACCCACTTTATAGGGGCAGGGTGAACCCGGTGAAGGTCGGTATATCATGAAGGGTCAATTCTTTGCTGTTAGCAGATTAAATAATGTATCTGCCGCCGCTTTGAACCTTCAGTATAGCAATTCAGCTCTCTACACATAAAGCCACCTTGCTCCCTTTATTATGAACTCTAACTTTAAACAAAGATTATAAATTCATAATTCATTAAAATATACAATAAAATTGAAAAATATATATCCAATGGTTAATTATTAAAAAAAAAAATACTTAGAAGGTTATTCGTCTGAAATAAATTACGGTGGTTCAATGGATTGCTTTAATGATATGCATTTCCATGATTTTCCTTCTCGTTTTTTTCTTTCTAAGGCCTGTTTTTTTTTTTTTTTTTTTTTTTTACTCAATAGGAGTTTTCTTGAAGATGGAATATCGATAATTAATATTGAAAAACCTTCCGCGGGCTTTTGAGATTCAATTGGCATATTGAAAGAAAGAACTCGTATTACAATAAAGGATTTTATAATTCTAAAGCAATTATAATAAAATGGTATAATAAAAAGAACTCAAAGGTTCGAAGCCGATACCATCCTTCGCAGTTCACAAAGTTAACTAAATCTCCTACCAACGAAATGATGAAGATGCTAGGAAACTGGAGGAATAACTTCTTTGAAGGTAAAAATTTAAACTTTTATTGGTTTGGTTGTTATACTTAATAATATTAATAATAATAAAAGGGTGATATCTCCAAAAAACTTCCCTGATTATCTTTATTTATTCTGGTGCACATGTCTCTAAAAAATAATATAAAATTAACAAAAAGTGAATACAACAAAATCTTAAAGAAATTATATATGAAATAGCAAAAAAGAAATACTTAAATAGAACAGCAACAGGTCAAAAGAGATTGTCAAAACATTAGTGGATAAAAGCCTTAAATATCACAATAAAATTTCAGTTATTGATGTCATGTTGCATTTTGAGGTTAGGAGGTGCTTTATTTGTTGTTTTATCCTTTGATATTATTTTCTTTCTATCTCAAGATACCTGAATAGGAGAAATATTGAATAGTATTTTTTTTCCTGTTTTTAGTTTGGAGACCTAACGCTTTTTGGTTGGAATTTTTCCACTGATGTCATAAAAAAATTATTATAAATTTCAATCAATAAACCACCCATATATCAGATGAAAGTTGTATGAATGATAAAGTTTAAATATTTTAAATAATTTGTTATGTTTTAACTTCTTTTGTTTTACTCTATATACAAATTAATGTTTATTTAATAATTAAAAGTTTAAAAAATTTAACCCTACTTCCTAATAGTTTTAGGAAAGCTTCGGAAGGCTTTAGTTCTTGAGCGGTCAATGGGAAGGGATTCGTCTCAATCAAGACGGAACCGTTCAATTTACTCCTTCGCTTTAAGAGGTTTAGAGAGTAGCAGGGCTCAAAAGATCCAAGGCAGGCAAAGTTTTAAGGTGTCATTCTAAGTTTAGCCTCAGCGCTGACCTAAAGGATTTGAGAACACTAATTGATTTCGCTCGTAGTCCTTCCAAAGTGCATTAAAGTCCTTTAGGAAAACCCTTCGCTGCTTTAGCTGGTCGATGGTGAAAGGATCCGAAAGTCCCAGCAGCATTGGATAACATAAGGGGTATGCAGGAAAGATAGGATATGAACAAGAAGATCATCACAATGAATCCAGGTACATGAAAAAAAAATAAACACAGTAATAATAATAACCATCGAAGCATGAAAAGCAGGTCTCCAGATTTCTTTGAGGAATACACTGTTTATAACCAATATTAAGTCTGCATCAAAGGAGCTAAGAGTGAACCTTATGAAAATCAGAAGGACAGAAAAGTTTAAATATCTTGCTGAGTGGGTTGAACCCAATGTTGGTGAGAAAGAAGGATATTTACAACAAAAGGTCAATACCCTTGAATGCAAAACTCAGGCATTGTTGCACTGTTGTACGACCGGATGTCCTATATGCTGCAGAATGCTTAACCATGAATAAGAAAGGCCAGGTAGGAAAATTGGAGATCGAAGACAAAAGGCGAATACAGATGACGCCATAACAGTGAGCTGTACACTCATGTTCCAAAAATATCGGATGTTATGAGCAAAAAAGGAGAATATCATTGTATGGCCACTTGTTAATAATGAAACCCACAAGACTGGCGAACCGAATGGAAATACAGGTAGTAACACCTATTATGATTTCCACAAATGGATTAGCAAACAAATCCACGGCGTGGAGGGCACTGAAAATCTGGGACTTCCGCTTGGTGTATTAAGGGAGGCTCAACAGGCAGTTCTCTTGACACACAGCAGTGACTGTAAGAACATTTCTGAATGTTTGAAGATGAAAAAAAAAATAATAAAAGCAGATGGTTAGAATTGGCTATCAATCTCTGCTTACAAACTTAAGTATATGAGTTAACGGTATTATAAAATTCTATAAATTATATGAGTAATATTATATTATTAAAATATACTAAAATAATATATGTACAAAACTAAGTCAACGGAAGTATATGAAATACTGGCGAGATGGCGATCCGTTTTCTCAGCAGCCAATTAGAAGCCAAGATTTGAAAACCCTTCGCTGCTTTCGCTGGTCGATGGTGAAAGGATCCGAAAGTCCCAGCAGCATTGGATAACATAAGGGGTATGCAGGAAAGATAGGATATGAACAAGAAGATCATCACAATGAATCCAGGTACATGAAAAAAAAATAAACACAGTAATATTCACGTGACATGTGACGTAAAATTTTAATTTCGATCTTGACTAAACCTTAACCACTCGGTTTCCCGCCAATTTCAGGTTGAAATATGTTTCTTTCGACTGTTTCTAGTATAAAATTTTAAGATTCTTCTGGTTCAGCGAATATAAATAAAACCATAATTTGTTGACATTTCGAGATATTGTTGATTTCATATTCATGTTTGACAAACAGGTTTGAACTTTGTTGAAACAGTTTGAACTGTGTACAGTAAATAATTATGGACATTAAGATCATACACTGAACGTAAAATAACCACGTTTTATTCTTCTAACGTAATTCTATGCTACTATGGCTAATCTAACGATCCTACAGTGGGTTTCCTAAATTTTGTCTATTCAGATATTATTACGATATGTATCTTTAACGAGTACCTTACTTCACACAGGCTTGGAGACACCAATTTATGTCTCAAGGATTTTTTACTCCCCTTAAAAATCCATAGGACCACCTATGGATGGCTGCGAACCCGCAACTTTGATCATAGAATATGTTATGCTAACCACTAAACCACAAGTGACAATAAATAAACAATATTTATATTTTATAACTGAGAAATATGAAGAAATAGTATTAGATATAAGAAGAAATAGCATGTTTATACTTTCAAATCGATGAGGAATTATATTACTCAAAATATCTTCTCGAGACTGGTAATTACATAAATAAAAAATGAAGAATAGTCTCTACCATGTACTAAATCCAATTTATTTAAAGGTATAATATAAAGAAAATATTTAAAACTCAGTTTATAGAAGATTCAATATTTATAAACGAGAGATTTTTTATTAATTTTACATTTAATATCAACTCTACGACTGATAATTAATTACACTGTTCTGCAAAAAAAAACTTTTCTCCCCTCCCTTGAACAATTTTGCCTGTTTCTCATGTTTTCAGGTGTGCTCAGTCCGAATCCGAACTCAGAAAAATTCTATCACCCTCTGATTTTGAGAGAAAAGAGGTGAAACTTGGAAAAAATGAAAAATTGTATTTGAAAATTATTGTCTTTATTATAACAGATTTTTTTTATTTTTCAACGATAAAATATAATTAATTGAATCATGCATGCTATCAGGTATAATACTAGATATGACACAACTCAAAAAATATACAAACATCGTCAATGAGTAGTTTTTTTTCTTTTGTACTCTTCCTCCTCTGTCTCCCGCTGCAGTGCCCAGCAGTAATACGCCAGCATCTTCTCATTCCATTTGCCAGAATATCTTTTTTCCATTCTGGATATGTCTTGGTGGAATCGTTCTCCATGTTCGTCCGAAACTGCACCCAAATTTGGGGCGAAAAAGTCTAGGTGACTATGCAGGAAATGTATTTTTAAGGACATATTGCATCCCAATGTTTTATATGAAGTAAGCAGTTCTTGGACTATTTTTCGGTAGTCTCTAGATTTTTTGTTTCCCAAAAACTTAGCACATACCTCTCGAAAAGCAATCCAAGCCTTTTTCTCAGTAGTATTTAACTTTGCTTCAAAAGTGAGATCCTTGAAAAACTGAAAAAACACTTTTAGCCATATTTCTTTAACCACTTGTAATATTCCCATCAAATTTTTTTCGTTCAAATATACTTCATTGCGCTCAAAATCATCGGGCTTTTGAATTTTTTCACTATGTTTTGATGCCGAAAAAAAATTCGTCAAATCCACAAAAAACTCACCTTTTTGGATAAAAACCAAGAATTTCTTAAGAAACTGTGCGTGATAGACAAAATCTGACTTCAAATTCGTGTTCAGCACATCTGATAACAGTAAGAAAGCATGTTTTGGTTTGAAGGAGGATTTTCGTGCAGAACAGTGTTATTAAGAATTTTGTTTATTTAAATAATAAAATCGTATTATGAGAACAAATGAAACACTAAGTCTCTTGCTCATAAACAACCAAGCCAAACTTTCTCACGACTTTGACAATTCGATCCTTAATACGATAGAAATCTGTATTATATCAAGAAAAGCTTTAGAAAGCTCTTATATTATAAATAAAGGGACTTTCCGACTCGGTAAAGTTTCCGGTACTTAAGATGCTTCAACTACCAAAAGGACTCTTTACAGACTGAGACTTCCCTCATACAGCTAAGGGATTGTGAAAGCTTCCAATTTAACCACAGCCCTTCTTAATGGTCTGTGTTATGCGAGTATTTCATGATAATAATAACTACAATAACTATTATAAACGCAATAAAAAATGATTATCGAGACTTTATCGATTTTATGATAGTACTAAGTATTCTCCTCCAGTAAAAATGTATTTAATTCACTTATATCCCAAATGTAAATATTTCGCTATTCTATACACTATAAATATTATAACAAAAATACATATTGACTTTAGGTTTTAGAAAATTATAAATAAATGAAGCTATATAAGCCAATGATCAATCATTGTAAAGAGAATCTCAAGGGTCTGTACTAGGACCATTTCTATTCGGCGTTTTTAATAACGTGTTTGTGTTGCTATACTAATTGCGATTGCCTAATAATAATCATAAACGCAATATCAGTTCGTTATAAGGACTGATTTTATGATGGTACATCTTCTCTGGGTTCAAATATGGCAGATAAATTATAAAATCTATTAACAGCTACGGATGAGTAAAGAAAAAATTGATTATTTCAGTCGAGAAAATCATAAACGAAAATTTCTTTAAAAAATGAAATACATATTCATCAAATAAATAAAATTTAAACATCACAATAAAGTCAGATTCACTTCAACATGTTTGTAATGATCTTCACATCTAAACGAGTCTGTGGTGAGAGTGTTGGGCGATAGTCGATAGTTAGCACTATCGATAGGCCGATACTGTCGGCTGTAAACAACCGAATACTATCGGTACTTTTTCGATAGCTGCTTCTTATTTTTCCGAACCTATTTAATAAAGAATTTAATTAAAATCAATTACTTATCTTCTATTTGAAAGTTGCAGGATTATAAATTATAAGATTATATCATAAATATGAGAAAAAAACTTATTTATTTGAATTTTAAAAAAGTTTTTACAATTTACATGTTTACAATAACAATGAACAAATCAAATCGTCAGAAAAGAAAAATAACGAAATAGTTAATTTCAAAAGTCAAGTGTACTCCTTGAGTCACATATTTCCCGAAAGAAAAACTGCATTTCTAGTTGAACATTTAAGAATTGTATAAAAAAATCCATAATTAAAGAAAAAATTATAAAAATCTAGAAGAGCCGATGCCTAATACCGCGAATTTGGTTTGTTTGCTCAAGTGTGAGACTACGTTTAGTACTTAGCATAATGTAATTAGTAATTTCAGAGAATTAAATAATAACACGTCCGGCGCGGTATCAAAGTTATATAGAAGAGAACCCTTGAGCTCTAGGAATTCCGAGTTCAATTTCAAAAGAACTCGACACTGGACAGAGACAGATCAGCATTATTCCTAGAATTTCAAAACTAGGGTAAAGAAGATCACAACTATCGATAGGTCGACACTATCGATAGTGTCAGTATCGATAGATTCAGCGATAGGCATGAGCTATCGATATATCGATAGTAACTATCGACTATCGCCCAACCCTAGTCATGCCCTACTTCTTTTTAAAGAAATCCTAAACTAAATAAATGAATCATTGTAACATAATATATTTTATTATTCTTAACGATTCTGATAATTATGTTATTACTGATTTCATATAAAACAATTATTAGGGATGTTGACGACCCTAGGGGTCCCTAGCGCGGTGCTCTAACCATCTGAGATACCAAGGCACGTAACCCAGCCAGACAAATCCATTCTCTTCACCGATCCTATATCCCCGTTTTCTTGCAATTTTTGCGATGTACACAAAAGAAGAAGAAAATACTTACCTAGGAGATAGACAGGATTCCAAACCACCCATGAGGTTCTGCCTGTGGTTTCGTTACCCATTTTTTATAGTGGGTGGTTCGCATCACTGAATCCAGTAGCAGGAATGGCTACCTGCTATGAAATCAGTTTTGCCCTATTAAACCACTCGACATTCAGTCCCTGCTCCCACGTCATCAATCCGTCGAGAACACCATGAATTCTTTGGAAAAGGAAGCCTAGCTAAGCCTCAAGGCTGTGGTGGAAGGATTTCTAGGCAATAACTAGGAGCCCAATTACCGAAATTTGGTGGAACGCTTGCTGAAAACTTTCCAGTGTGTTCAAACTTTTCTAATGTTTCATTTCTTCATTCTCACATTGACTATTTCCCCCAAAATTTAGGGGATTACATTAAAGAACAAGAAGGTTCCACCAGGATATAAAAGTGATCGAGCAACGATACCAAGAGAAGTGGAATACCACCATGATGGCAGATTACTGTTGGAACCTAACAAAGGGAGTAAGGAAGTTAAATTATCTACAAAGAAAAGACTTTACCACTCCTTTGTCAAAAGTGTGGCATTATATGGTTCAGAAACATGGGCCATCACTACCAACTTGTTTTTATTTGGAACAGGTGGAGGAGCGGATTTTGCTATATATTTGGCGTTGAAGTTAACAACAATACTGTTGGTTCCCTGCGTGGTTTTCTTTTACCTTGTCAAGCCACATATATTCCTTTCGGCACTGGAGATAGCACGCTGGCTGGAAGATTGATATTCATATCTTGTAGTATAAATTTAGATCATGTGGGTGTCGTGGGTATTGCAGAAGCTGTGTCTCTCACCTCCAAGTGAAGGTGAAAGAACATCCAGAAGGTCAAGAAAAAGAAAATTCTATAGTGACTAATTTGTACTTCAATTGAACCAAAATTTGTTAAAAATATTATATATATATATATATATATATATATATATATATATATATATATATATATATATATATATATATATTGGTTTCTACTTATCTTGACTGTTGTAGAAATATATTGTTTTGGTTCTCGAGTTTCAGTCAGTTATTTCAGGAGAGACAAAGACATTCAAAGACATTGAAAACTACAAAACCGAATTGCGTAAAATAATACCACAAAATATCTACGAACATTTTTATAATACAATCAATAATACATACGAAAAAACTTTTAAACAAATAAAAGAAAATCAAATAAAAAATATATCAAAAGTAAATAAAAAAAGATCGGCTAATATAGGAAATGATAAGTGGTTCGTTAATCTTACTAATACAGTATTTCCATCAGACGTAAAACAGTTTTTATCTCTCGGCCCTAAATATTGTATAAATTATGAACCAAATCAATTAGCCACATCTCTACATCTCTCATTAGTGACATTGAATATATAATACAAAATAATGTGGAAGAAACTAATCGCGATGAAATAAGAGGCAAATGCGTTAATATAATTACAAATTTCAAAAATAATAAACCTAATAATAGTAACAAGAAAGATTTTAACACAAATAAATTGAACAAAAAAGCCAAACAATTTTTAAAATCACAACCTAATATAATAATCACGAAAACAGACAAAACAAACCAAACTGTGGCGATCAACAAAGACGAATACATAAATAAAACTCAGTTATTACTAAATGATGTCCAAACTTATAAAAAGGTCGGTTCCAATCCTACACATTAATTGATGACAGATACTAACATAACTCTAGGATTATTAAAAAATAATAATTACATTGATATAAAAACATACAGAAAACTCATTATTAATTCCTCGACTTCCCCAAAATTATATTCGGTTATAAAAAATCATAAACCCGGAAACCCAGTCAGACCCATAGTGTCATTCATAAATTCACCGACGTATGAGCTTTCAAAATACTTAGCCGGTTTGTTAAATCACTTATCTACAAATAAATATAATCTTAAAGATTCATTTGAATTTCATCAAAAATCACAAATACTAAAATTCCTAAAGGTTACAAATTAATTTCATTAGATGCATCATCTTTATTTACTAATATATGCATTTCTAAAGTAAAAACTATAGTAGAGAAAAATTGGAATAAATTACAAACGCATACAAAAATACCTAAAAAACTATTTCTGCAATTACTGGCCCTATGTACAGATAGAGGATATTTTCAATTCAATGAAAAATTTTATATCCAGAAATTCGGCTGCCCTATGGGATCTCCTATTTCACCTATCTTGGCGGATATTTATTTAGAAACTGTTAAATACAGTCATACCAAAAATACCATTTAATATCCCGTTTCTATTTAAATATGTGGATGATATAATAACAGCGATACCAACCGAAAACAATGAAAAAGAAATAATTTTAAACGAATTTAATAAATATTCCACTCGATTAAACTTTACTATTGAATTTGAAAAAGATAATAAAATACCATTTTTAGACGTTCTCTTAATCAGAAAATCAAACGGGGAAATAGAAACTAAATGGTGGCAAAAACCTATTCACTCTGGTCGATACATCCACTACACAAGCCAATGCCCAAAAAGAGATAAAGTAAATACGGCTAAAAACCTAATAAATCGCGCGAGAAAATTATCATCCCCAATACACCAAAAAACAGCCGAAAACAACGTAGTGGACCTCTTATTAAAGAATGGTTATCCACACAGCCTCCTTCGTAATTTACTAAAAACAACAAAAACACTATCTAACCAAAACAACCTAAATGAAACCAATCCATAAAAATACTATACTATACCCTATATACCAACACTTTCAGAAAGACTAGCAAAAACACTCACCGGTAATAAAAGTAACATTGATTCCGCGATTACTTTTAAAAACACAGCCACTGTGTCAAGACTATTTACTAAAACTAAGGATTCGGATAAATTAGAGTTAAAATCAAATGTCGTGTACGAAATAAAATGTGAAGATAAATGCGGCAAATCCTATTTCGGAACATCGGAACAATACTTAAAACGAAGAGTGTACCAACACAAATATAGTTGTGATTCAATAATAAAAAAACCCAATAAACCAGATCAAACAGCCCTCACTACACATTTTAGAAATACTCAACATAAATTTAAATTTGACGCACCTAAAGTGATACACCAAGAGAAAAATAGTTTCAAACGAAATATAAAGGAAATGATAACTATAGAGAAATATAAAAATCGCGCTGTAAACAAAAAATCGGATGTTCAAGGTCTAAGCTCGTGTTATGCAAATTTAATTAATTCTTGGTGATATAATAATAAATAGTCTAATATGATTCAACAATTAAATAAAACTGCTGTTCCTAAAAATCGATTACTTATTCGTTGATTATAGCTAATGCAATTAAACATTTTATGAAATATTGCGAAGTAAGTGATTAATGATAAATTGATCAATTCTTTGGAACTTGTAAGTACACCCTATCCTATTATACTTACACGGTACATTTTACATTAATTTTAGTGTGCTATTTAATGTTTTCACTAAAAGATCATTTTTTCACTGTCAGGGCATGAATATGAGACTAACCTAGTCTCGAAACGTCGCCTAAGAAGTTGAAATAACTGACTGAAACTCGAGAACCATAAACAATATATATATATATATTGTTACTACTTGTTCATAAATATGTTCTTATACCCGTTTACTCTATAAACTTTCAGATGATAAATTGAAAGATAATGTATACTTAAGTTAGCCTACAACGTTGATATTGCATTAGGACTCCAATATCAACGTTGTAAGTTTTACCTTTTCACCTTGTTACCTTTTTTTTGAAAAGTTACCCCTCGGGGTAACTAAATAATATAATTCTATTATGGAGTAAGGAAGTTCAATTATTTCAATCATTATGGAGTAAATGAGTTAAATCCGAAAAATATCTGACATTTTTTTTTTTGAAAAGTTACTCCCAGGGGTAACTAAATAATATATGAAATATATATGAAGTAAGAAAAGACTTTACCACTCATTTGGTATAAATAACACAAACTTTGAAAAATCTAACGATCTAACAGATCTAAGCTTTTTTAGGTTTTCAAGGATTAGATCATTTTTTCACTGTCAGGGCATGAATATGAGACTAACCTAGTCTCGAAACGTCGCCTAAGAAGTTGAAATAACTGACTGAAACTCGAGAACCATAAACAATATATATATATATATTGTTACTACTTGTTCATAAATATGTTCTTATACCCGTTTACTCTATAAACTTTCAGATGATAAATTGAAAGATAATGTATACTTAAGTTAGCCTACAACGTTGATATTGCATTAGGACTCCAATATCAACGTTGTAAGTTTTACCTTTTCACCTTGTTACCTTTTTTTTGAAAAGTTACCCCTCGGGGTAACTAAATAATATAATTCTATTATGGAGTAAGGAAGTTCAATTATTTCAATCATTATGGAGTAAATGAGTTAAATCCGAAAAATATCTGACATTTTTTTTTTGAAAAGTTACTCCCAGGGGTAACTAAATAATATATGAAATATATATGAAGTAAGAAAAGACTTTACCACTCATTTGGTATAAATAACACAAACTTTGAAAAATCTAACGATCTAACAGATCTAAGCTTTTTTAGGTTTTCAAGGATTTTGGGCATTCCTTTTAAATTAATTATAAGGAGTGTCATGGTTGGTGAAATCAATGGCCACAAAACCGACTTGAGCACTGGGGTAAGGCAAGGAGATACCCTATCAGCCATACTTCCCAATCTAATCCTTCATAGAGCTGTAGGAAGAATTGATTTAAAGTGTTATACTTTCAAACCCCTACTATGGAAATCGCTGATTATGTGGATGATATGATTATATTGCAAAAGCACAGTAAAAGAATTGCTCCAAAAATATGGTATTATCTGCCACTCCCAGAAGAATGCCACATGATTTGGTGGTGGGCATTTATCACTTCAAAGTTGTTGATTCCATCACCTACAGCCTATTATAGCCTTCAAAAATGAATAAAATTGAGCCTTCTGAGTAAACAAACAAAAATAAAAATTAAGTCTTTGCGAGGAAAATATACTTTCAAGGGACCTGGCTTAGGTACCAGAAAAAAATAGGGAGCTTTGACAGCCTTAAAAGGTATTACGACAAAGTGATGCTTATAAAGTCAAGAAGGTTAAGTTGGTTTGGGGAAACTGAATGTAAGGTTGGCAGAGGGACATATGATGGGGAACATAATGGAGGAGGTTTTTCAATGGAAAATAAGAAGGTACGCCCCAGGTCAAGCTGGTGTGACTGCATGCAGGTCAATGTACTGGGAGGGATGGAGGCAGATTGTATAGAGGGCCAAAGTTCATACTGGTCTGTAGCACTAGATAAAGAAAGAGTAATGGCATGTATATTCTACTCCAACTAGTTCTTATCCTGAGTTCCTAAAATAGTTTTGTTGATATCTTTTTGTGTGTATTTATTTTTATTTATTTTTTGTAGGATAATACCTGATGAAGATTATTAATAATATTAAACACTTGAGTCAAACGACATAGTATCCTATTTTACCCAACAAGGTGTATGTCATTTTGTCCACTTCATAACCTCCAGCATTAGAAAACAATAACTAAAAATCTAACTAGTATTTTGAGATTTTAAAACATTCTCGAAGTTATTTAGTAAAATTACAATAAATTAACGCTGAATACAAACGAATGGGGATAAAAAAATACTTACTTTTACGAGAAACAAATTCAATCTGAGGAAAACTCGTGATTGTAAAAATCATATCCACACCACACGATCCAAAGGACGCGACTGGCTACTCTGGTTGCGACCTATTACAAAGCTAACTGTGCACATATGTTTCCTGAGTTTGCAGTGCCCAGTGATGGCTTCAACCATACTTTTGAGGTCGGTTTTCGACATATGAGCAGCCTCTTTCTTGATTTTCTCAGAAAGTTTGTCATTGGGTTCCTATATAAAAAGTTTAGTATGCCTTATCTTGGCTCTCCTAAACGACTAATCCCAACGCGATTTTATCTTCCTCTTGGCTAGTTTGTTGATTATATCCTTAGCCAGGGAGAGGGGAACCCCGCACCATGGTTGTGGTCCTATTGGAATAATTCCTGCTCCTTTCTTTGCCAATTTGTCGGCCCTTTCATTAGCTGGTATATTACTGTATCCAAAATATGTTATCTCTGTTTTGTACAGCTAATTCATACAGCATTCCTCCACTAGTCTGAGTTTTGTTACTGCATTTTGTAATGCATTGCCTGACTGTCAGGAAGAAAACCGGTTATCCTCACACAGAATTCGTTCTAGTTGAAATTTCTTTTAACCTAAACCCTCTCCTGTATGTCGTAGTATATCGCCCTCCTTTGGTCCCTCTTGATTCAATTTTTGAATATAACCTTTACGACTGCATTCCTCTCTATAACCATATCATTATCTCCGGTGATTTTAATACCAATCTCCTTGTCCAATCCAACGATCGACTATACCTGGAAAATCTCTTTTACTATTTACACCTTTCCATTGTCCCATTTTCTCCCACCATCACACCTTTCTATCCGACACCTGGTTGGACCTGTTTGTCATTGATTCACGTCAGAGCCTCCTTTCTTCCTCTCAGTTCCATTTCTGTCCTCTCATGATCTTATCCATATTTCATATAATATCCAAACTCCTGTTATATTACCTAAAACCGTAACCTTTCGCAACTTAGATGGTCTCGCCCTAGAGAACATCTCACCCTCTCTTGAAACCTTGGATTGGAGAGAGATTTATTCTTTTGCCTCTATTGATTCGATGCTTGACATACTTACTTCCAATCTCAAATATATCCTTGACACCCATGCCCCACTGAAAACCTCAACCTTCCGTCACCAGCCTGCTCCCTGGATGTGTCAAAAAATTAAAGATCTTCAAAGGAAGCGTGATGCGGCCCGAAGACGCTTTAGACGGACAAGGTTAACTGATGACTATCAAGCGTTTAGGGCTCTCCACAATTTGACACAGTTGACAATCAGGCAGGCAAAAACCAAATACTTCCACGAAGCCCTTTCATCTGCTCCCGATTCTAACTCCAAATGGCATCTCCTTCGAAAGCTTTCTCTTCTTAATTCATCTTCTTCTAGACCCTTTCCAGCCTCTCCCAATGAAATAAACGCATATTTTTTGCCCACCTCAGTTAATACTTCAAAATCATCCTCTCCCGTATTTTCCCTAGCACCATCTTTCAACCCTGACAACTTTTACTTCGCTGACATTTCACCCAACGACATTATTTCCTCTGTTCTGAAATCCCACTCCAACTCCACAGGTTTCGATGGGATTCCTGTCAAACTGCTAAAATCCTGGCTTATCGATATTATACCTGTCCTACTCTTTATATAAAATTTTTCACTGCAAAACGGAGTATTCCCAACCACCTGGAAAAAAGCCATAGTCCGCCCTATCAATAAGTCCTCTAACCCTGTCTCACTCAAAGACTAGCGCCCAATCTCAATCCTCTCCAACCTTTCCAAGCCTCTAGAAAGAATAGTCCAGTCACAAATGTCAAATTTCCTCGTACAGTCCAACCTCCTTGACCCACTTCAATCAGGTTTCCGTCTCGGTTTTTCCACACAATCGGCACTTACCGAAATCACCAATGACATACATACCGCTATGGACGACAAAAACTAACAGTGGTTATCCCTCTTGATTTTACTAAAGCTTTTGATTCCTTGGACCATTCTATCCTTTTTAGCAAACTCAAATCAATGTCCTTTTCTAACAGTTCTATCCGTTGGTTTCAATCCTTCCTCTCTGATAGATCTCAAGCAGTTTCCATACCTAATCATCCCCTTTCCTCTTTCCTCAGGCGTGGCACAGGGCTCAAGTGCCTTTCCTCTTCTGTTCAACTGCTATATCAATGATCTTCTTAAATCTGTTCACCAATGTTCCCATCATCAATATGCTGACGACTTCCAAATATATTTGTCCTTTCCTTATTCCGAGCTATTTATTGCGTTCGCTAGAATTCAGGAAGACCTAGATAGGATCTGTGCCTGGGCAAAACTGAACAAACTGGAATTGAACGCAATGAAAACTCAGGCCATTTGTTTAGGTTCCAATACCCACCTTACATCCATCCACACCCTCCCAACATTACTCCTAAACGATCATCCTATCACAATTACCTCCTCTGTGAAAAACCTAGCATCACCATCGACCAAAACCTTTCTTGGAAATCCCACATCGCCCAGATATCCCGACGGTCAAGTAGTTCCCTGAAGTTGTTCCATCGTTCTCGTCATCTCCTTACACAATCTTCCCGTAAGCTACTCGTATCTTCTCTCATCTTCCCCCACTTTGACTATTGCAGCGTGGTATATGGAGGCCTCTCTAAAATGCTTGAAGACAGATTAAAGAGAATAATGAACTGCTCTCTAAGATTTGTGCTTGGTACTCCGAAGCAATCGCGCGTCTCCCACCTCTATGATGAGTTAAAGTGGCTATTCCCTCCCTTCCGAAGACAATATTTCCTCTGTTCATTTTTATACCAATCCTTTCACTCTCAACACCCTTCATATATCTACAGTCTCCTTCAATTCAATCCTCAGTTCAACACCATAAAACAAGATTCCGTCTTTCTGATATACGCTCACACAGAACTAAAGCATTCGAACGTTCCTTTCTCGCCCGCTCCACCACAGTGTGGAACTCAATCCCTCCTAATATCTGTCATACTCCCTCTCTATCATTATTCAAATCCTTGCTGTTTCAACACCTCTTAGCTTCCCTAAAGGATAGTCTCTAAGCAGGTTAGTCATTTGCTTAGAATGTAATGTATAGAAGAACTCATTGAGTTATTTAGTTCTTTGAATTTTGCTTTTTGAAAAGCTGTACATCATGTAAAGAAATTATTGCATACTAGCTCATGCATCTAATAAAAGCTATGGATTTATCTATTTTCTGTAACTTCTTAATATACTGTCAAAATCTGTACTGTTTATTTACTTACTATTAATTTTGTTTATATATTTCTTTTTAAATTGTTTTCGGTCATGTTTTACACGCTTTATGATTTGTAACATTTAGCCTTTTGGTCAGATAAATATTATGGGTTTTTTTCCAGCTCATATCTGTTATTCTAAAGGCCCTTAGTCCCAGAATAAAGTTACTTTTCTATTCTATTCTATTCTAAAATGAATTATCTTATTCTTGTGGTCCTTTGTTGCGAAGGCACCTGCAAGTATTGCCTACATGGTTTAATGTTGAGAAAAATCATTTAAAAATGACGAGGGGAATAATAAAACCAACACTTTTCTTTTCCCATACAAACCACTAATAAATAATATATATAAATAAAAATGAATCACCAAATTTTGGCTAAGAGAACGGCTCGACCTATCCGGCTAATTTTGTTTCCCTTTTTTTTAAGGGCACAGAAGGTTCTTATAGAGAGAGAAAAATCATTTAAAAATAAACGGGGGAGGAAAATAACAAAAAGAACATTCCAAAAGTATTTATGTTAACTTACATTACACTAAATGATCTTTTTATGCGTTGAAATTCTTTTGATAGTAAGAATTATTCATTAAAAAAAAAAATCACCTTAAAATTATAGGAAGGAAATAGTTGGGGGTGCAGTCAAAAAAAAAACACAGCAAATAAGTTGAAACCTATTATATTATATGTATGCCGAAGTTTGTCTAGTGGCTGCTCGGTGCAGAAGGTAACTGGTAAGGTAGCCACTCCTATTGGCCCTGAAGATGACCTACACAGTAGGTCGAAACGTCGGCACACATATAACATAATAGGTTTCAACTTATTTGCTGTGTTTTTTTTACTGCACCCCCAACTATTTCCTTCCTATATTAGTACCTACCAGTCAATGTATTTCTTTCCTACACCTTAAAATTAATTTAATTAAAAGAATTACCTGAACATATGGTAGTTCCACCATATCTCGAAATTCTTCTTTTCTTATTTGTTCTTTATTCTTCTTTCTTCATTCTTTTCTTCTTCGAAATTCTTGGTTCTTCTTGAATTTTCTTGAAAAATTGCTTCTTATATTATAGAGGTTTGGACATTTACTGAGGCAACGCAATTTTTAAAAATCTTATTTCGTATTATTTCCTAGTAAGTGTTGAATATTAAAAATCAGCAATTGTTGAATAAAAAAAACACCTTAAAATTAATTTAATTAAAGAATTACCTGAACATATGGTAGTTCCGCCATTTCTCGAAATTCTTTCGTATTTTCTTTGTTCTTTTGTTCTTTGTTCTTCTTTCTTCTTTGTTCTTCTCGAAATTCTTTGTTGTTCTTGAAATATTGCTTGTTATATTTTAGAGGTTTGGACATTTATTGAAGTAACGAAATTTTTTAAAATCTTGTATCTATTTCCTATAAATCTTGGTATGATTTCCTAGCAATTGCTGAATTTGTTGCATTGTTTTAATATTTTGTGATTGAGTTTTATTATGAAATATAAATTAGGTATAATAAAATCGATTACCTTTTTGTGGTTGGGGTTGTATGAAAATTCAAATATACTTATGCATAATTTTCGAATTAGTTTTGGGAACAGATGAAGTTATCAAAAAAAGTATGTATTTAAATTTAAGTATTTAATCTCTACTATAATGTAAATATTAGAAAAAACCCGATCGACTAACGGAAGGAACCGATGAATCACGAGTGGACCCTAGTGGCTACTATATAACGCCGCGGGTTATTAAACCATACCTCTATTAATCAATGGACTTGTTTAATAAGTTTTTTGTTTACAAAAGATAAGTGCACTTTGTCTAAGTGTAGTATATGTATAAGCTCCCTTTGTTGGCCCCTCAACTGTTGATGATGACAATATCCCCCACCCCGTGTTTTTTAATATCCACCTAAATCTGTTTTTCTTTCAGAATTGGAACTTTCTTAAAAGAGAATTTATCAACTTAGCGAACAACAGGAATTGATGCCCTGGGAACCGAGAATCAAACGGATAGTCCCACTTCGGGACTGTTGTGGCATCTTCTTCACCTTCTTGAGGTGGTTGTTTTCCGTAAATGTTATTATGGCAGTAGACTTGGTAGTTTTTTCAGCAGGTCCACAAGTGAGGCTGTATAATATGTTACTTATGCTATATTTTTACAATGATGCCAACTCATGTACATGTTGTATTTTTATCCTAGATATTCTTAGGTCACAAAGAATCTAGCGGAGAAAGGAAAATAATACCTAAAGCAGAGCGACCGAAAGTGATGAAATTTTTAACACTTTGGAACTTCGAAGGATTTTTAAAATATTCGCCATTGTTTTACGGTTATTGCAACAATGAAAATGAAAACAATGGCTTTTATAAAAAGCTACCTTTGATATACTTCATGGTGTCTCTCGGCGTTTATGGTTACAGTTTTGTAGCCATACTGCGCAAGTATACTGCCACATCTTAATTATGTCTTCAATAAATAAATACAATAAATAATTTTCAATTGACTTTTAGGATGGCAGTGAATTACAAGCAGAGCAAACTATCAGAAAAAGATGATGATTGCATATTCACATGGAAAATATTTACTAGCTTTTTATGATTGGGAATTCAGAAAAGGCACATAACAGGACTTCTTCCATAATTTTAGGTTTCAAGGAAGCCCTTTTAGAAGAAGCTGAGAATACACGTGAAGAAAGTTTGTATCGTCATGCATATTTAATTGTTAATCATAATTTAGGGCGATGAGGTATCTTGTGAGATATTTGTCTGGTAATAAATGCCTCCGAATCTCCTCTACGATGAGTAACTTACCAATTGCGTTTAATGAGTAACATAACAGAACGTGATGAACTACTTCATAGCATTCATTATTTAGTCACTTCGGAATTTTTACGTTTTCCCAATTGAAGTTTTTCCTATTGCATATATTCCGCTCGCTGTCAGAATTTATGATATAAGCAGTAAGGATCTAGGACCTACTGGGCTCACTCAGCTATTATAAAGTGAGTACCCAAATTAAGGGGGGAAATCTGGTGGTTGAGCGTGATCTAGGACGAATGGTGATTTGTTCGACGATTGAACGGTTGTGCAAGGGAGGTGTCCCTTGGGGTACAGCCTCTACCATGTAATGAGCCGCAGACCCTTCATGGGGTGTAGTGGTACAGGTTTTTTTATAAGATAAGATGAAACAGCTAGTGAAAAAATCAGAAACTCCCAGATCTTGCTCACCATAGGGAGAAAGCAAATAGTTTTAAAATTAATATAGTTTCTTAATATTACGGTACCATCCCATTAAAATTTATCGAAACATTTCAATTAACAGTTTCCTATCCAAAAAACACCAAAATATAATCAAATGATTATTCCCGTCTCAATTGTGGGTAAGCTTCATCCCGCTTCCATAATTTTAAACTTATCTTAATTGTAATATTTAATAAGAACATTTTAATGGGAGATTTTCAGTTGGAAATTACTATCTATAAGGATATTTACACATTTCAACGTAATATGGCTCCTAGCATCTTTCGTGTACGCAGTGATTAAAGTTGTTGGACGGTCTGAAGAAGGCAGTCAAAAAGAGGCAAAGAAATGGTGGTAACAAAACGAAGTGACTGTAGTGATAACACTCATTGGAACTGTTTACCCAATCATTTTCGATGGAATTAGTTATCTTGAAAAGTAGCATCCCAGAAAAGCACTCAGACTCCAGCTTGCGAGGTAAGTAAAGTAAGGCTCAAGGGTTCAAAGTACCAAGAGTAAACATGTGGTGTAATCGCAACTTCTTGAATTTGGAATATGTTTATAATTTTTCCATATAAGTTTGTTGCCATACTAAAATTTTGAGTCATAAGGAGAAAATGTTTTATCAATTTTTTAATTTGTTACATAATTATGGTATTAAACTTACTAAATCTATACTCATTCATTTACGTTACTTTTTCAGTGATTCACGGAAAATTAAGTACCTGTTTTCCTTTCGTATCTTATGCACCATAATTTATTATGACTCGGATAGATTAAACTGTTTTTGTTTTAGTCAACAAAACTTAGCGAGCTCAAAACGAATTTGACTAAAATAATTACCAACATTACGAAAACAAAATCAAAAGCTAATACCATAGCAGCCAAGTCCAGTTCAACTACGGAGTCACTTGTTGCTGCATTGATTTTAGCAAATGCAACTACACCTTCTAGTTTTATCGGGACTTCAACAGATTTCAATCCTGACGATTTGAATAATAACACTGTTCTGCACGAAAATCCTCCTTCAAACCAAAACATGCTTTCTTACTGTTATCAGATGTGCTGAACACGAATTTGAAGTCAGATTTTGTTTATCACGCACAGTTTCCTGAGAAATTCTAGTTTTTTATCCAAAAAGGTGAGTTTTTTGTGGATTTGACGAATTTTTTTTCGGCATCAAAACATAGTGAAAAAAATTCAAAAACCCGATGATTTTGAGCGCAATGAAGTATATTTAAACGAAAAAATTTGATGGGAATATTACAAGTGGTTAAAGAAATATGGCTAAAAGGGTTTTTTTTTCAGTTTTTGAGCTTGAGGCAGGGATTTGGTCTCTACCTGGATCTTTAGGGGAATGACCCTCCTTTTATGGTGGTACCCTTTTCATTCAAATCCTTACCTACCCCCCTTTCACCCTCAATACCCCAACTCCCCCACTCCCACTCAACCCCTATCTTGTCACTATTTTCTTCTAGGATTTGATCAGTACTCTCGAGGCTTTCGCTAAACTCACTTAGTTGGATATTCAGTTGTGCTATCATTGTTTTTGGAACAGTTCACTTTTTCTCTGTAATGTCACGACAGTGTATAAATACGCCTGATTCCTTTTGCTATGTTTGTGGTGAAGTCACATACAAGTCCACTCAGAAACCTCTGACTCCGCTGGTGAAGACTATTTATTGACAGCTCTAAGTTTAGTTTAAAAGGAGTACTCCTTCATAATGGAAACAAACACCCATCTATCCCAGTAGCTCATTGGGTCCACATGAAAGAAACCTATGACAACATGAAGATACTTCTACAAAAAATCAAGTACCATGAGTACAAATGGCGCATTTGTGCAGATCTTAAAGTGGTAGCCATGCTTACAGGACTCCAAGGAGGTTACACTAAATTTTGTTGTTTTTTGTGCGAGTGGGACAGCAGAAAAAGAGGAGACCATTATGCCGTAAAAAAATGGCCAGAGCGTAAGGAAAAAGTAGGTGAAAAAAACATTGCCAATCCTCCATTAGTGGACAAAAACCAAATAATTTTACCCCCACTCCACATAAAATTGGGGCTAATGAAAAACTTCGTAAAAGTAATGGACAAGGAAGGAGAAGGTTTCATGTACTTAAAACAAAAATTTCCGCATCTCAGCGATGCTGAGATAATGGAGGGAAATTTCGTAGGACCCCAAATTCGACATCTACTCGAGGACCTCACTTTTGAAGCAAAGTTAAATACTACTGAGAAAAAGGCTTGGATTTCTTTTCGAGTGGTATGTGCTAAGTTTTTGGGAAACAAAAAATCTAGAGACTACCGAAAAATAGTCCAAGAACTGCTTACTTCATATAAAACATTGGGATGCAATATGTCCTTAAAAATACATTTCCTGCATAGTCACCTAGACTTTTTCGCCCCAAATTTGGGTGCAGTTTCGGACGAACATGGAGAACGATTCCACCAAGACATATCCAGAATGGAAAAAAGATATTCTGGCAAATGGAATGAGAAGATGCTGGCGTATTACTGCTGGGCACTGCAGCGGGAGACAGAGGAGGAAGAGTACAAAAGAAAAAAAACTACTCATTGACGATGTGTGTATATTTTTTGAGTTGTGTCATATCTAGTATTATACCTGATAGCATGCATGATTCAATTGATTATATTTTATCGTTGAAAAATAAAAAAAATCTGTTATAATAAAGACAATAATTTTCAAATACAATTTTTCATTTTTTCCAAGTTTCACCTCTTTTCTCTCAAAATCAGAGGGTGATAGAATTTTTCTGAGTTCGGATTCGGACTGAGCACACCTGAAAACATGAGAAACAGGCAAAATTGTTCAAGGGAGGGGAGAAAAGTTTTTTTTTGCAGAACAGTGTTATTGATTAGTATATGATAACTATAATAAACTTCATCATTTATTTCATTAATAAATAATTTTTAAACATTTAAGGCTAAGAGCAATAGTTTACTGTTAAAATCCTGTTCATTTATTGTAATATAAATACAACTATAATTTATACATCGCAAATTGCGAGAACACGGGGATATGGGATCAGTGAAAAGAAAGGATGTGTCAGACCGAAATGCGAGCCAGGTTAGCTCAGTTAGCAGAGCACCACGCTGGAGCAGTGGGCGACCCGGGTTCGAGTCCCGGGACTGGACTTATCTTTTCTGTTCAAATAAAAATATTTAACAACTATAATTTAGTTTGGTATAAAGTGTTTTTTTTTTGTCTTATTGTTTTTTTTCCTTAAAATTAAAGAAAAAAAACCATTACCGCTATAACCATTTGGGTTTAGTTCGTAGTGATTCTTTTTTTACTTCGTTATTGATTCATTTTGGAAGGAGGGGAAGGACTATTTGATCAAACTATACATTTTGTAGGACAAATATTTTTTCAAATAATTTAGATAATTATCTTGAGATTTTTTATCAACCACAATCGAGAATTTTCGCACAGGAAATTCTTGGGCGTCTCATCGTAACGAAACTATTCACGAAGATTCAGTTTGATACTAATCAAGTGCAAAAATGGACCATGGATCCTGGACTATTAAACTAAAGTTAATTAAAACAAATTCTATAACTCAACAGGCCACAAGGTCCCGCCAATCTCGCTTATGCGTCACGAGTATGAACGTATAAGTTTTTCCCCTACTAAAATTCGCTAATTGTCCAGTTCTGGCGTATAAGGAAGTCCCGAGCCAAGCGTTCCATAATTCATGGAAGGTGCTGGAGAATCGCCTCAAACGCTTCTCCCTCTCATCCTCCACCCAACCGGCCAAAAAACGGCACTCAGGATAACGAGCGATGGATCATTGATCTCCCAAGAGATGGATCAACTTCTTAGGAATTAATAATGAACCAAGGGTAGGCCGAGTAGGGACTTCTTTCTCTCTCCAAGGATCCACTTGTAGTGATCGGATAAGATTTTATTTATCAGGATGTTATTTGTTATTAGGATATATCTGCAGGCTCGGGGAATAAGCGGATAAGTCCCATTGTTTCCAAAATGAGTCAATTGTACTTGATGAAGCGGAATCGTGTCATGATTGTAGTTTTTTGCTTGAAATATAGTTACAATACAAGCAATAACTCCATTTCAATCCAAGGCCTTAGGCATTTATGCACCTAGATAATGACACTTTACCGCTTCAAGTACAAGTAACTTATGTTGGACCAAACTAGACTTAATCACTTATTCTTAGGGGCTGCCGATATTTATTCAACTTTGCTTATAATCGTTGTATCAATATATTTAAATTACTCGGGTTTTCATTAGTTGTTACCTTTTTAATTATGTTATTAACTATGATATAGGGAATAAGTTTGAACGTTTCGAAAAGTTAAAATACTTAAGATTTACGGCAACTAGGAAAAACGAAATTCATGAGGAAATAAAGGCGAGAAATGCTGATTATTCAGTCTCGACATTACTAAGCCAGCATCTTTCGTCCCGAAATATAAAAATCAGAATTTTTAAAACCATCATCCTTCCAGCTCTTCTTTACAGATGTGAAAAGTGGCCACTAACGCTGAACGATGAACAACGTCTTAAAGTGTTGCGTAGGATATTCAGCCCAGTTGCGAATATGTGGCGGAATTATGAAATATGCACCCGTTTCGTATCATTGATGTAATGGCGTCACGAACATTATGATGGGCCTGTAAAGTTGCTGGGTTCAGTTACAAACGAATTCCTAAAAAGTTAATAAGCGCTGTGCCTACTTGGAAGCGTCTGAGGGGTAGACTGAGGTGTAGGTGGGAGGATTGCGATAAGGGTGATCTGGCGGATTTGTGTTTGGGTGGTGGTCCAAGGACGGAAGTTTTAAGCAAAGATTGGTGGTATCGGCGTCGAGCCTCCGGGTTCGCTAAGTATTATTGTTATAAGTTTGCTAATTATGTTATAGAAATTAATTTAGTTTTTAATAATTTAATTTATTTTATTTTTTTATAATTTTTAAATATTTTTATTTTGAAGAGTAAAGATTTGTCCAAGACCGGGATTCGAGCATTTTATAATTATTATGATGTTTAAATATTTTTATTTGAAATATACAAAAAAAGAAATTCACCGTTTCTTTAATTTATTTTGAGTATTGCTTAGCTAAACAATACGTACATAAATTTTAAGTGGAAAAAGGTAAAAATGTTAATAGGACTTATTATAGAGAATTTATTTTTAATTTTTTGGGTTCGATTCCCACCTGTATAAGTCAATATTTGTTTCGCGGTATTCTCCACAAATTAATCTTACCATCCTCACTCGGCTTAGTACACGTACCTTATGGTATCCGTCATGGTCTGACCGGAACTACCTCGAGACCAATTTGTCGGAATAGTTCTCTCCAACTATTCCTGAACTAGTACCGAGATGTATTTTGTTTCCTTGGCTACTGACATAATATTTATACGAAAATTTGATTAAAAATATATTAATTATTTTTAAAAAAATTAATGAATAAAAAATAATTAAATTGCATTAATTAGTTTTTTTCAATATTTTAAACTAAGCAGACATTTTTTTCGACAAATCAGTTTATTCTGGACAAGCAACTGTAATTAAAAGACAAATTAAATTTTCCTAAGTTAAAATTCCTTTGCGCACCTCTCATATCGAGGTTATGCGTGTGGATAACACCAACCTAACCGTCAGTTTTTGTTGTAAAATTGAAAAATACTTACAGCGAAACCAGTTTTAGTATGAAATCATTTATCGTAGGTTCTTTCAAAGATAAAGACACAGTGGATATTTGTTTATTCACTTAACGTCACTATGTAAAATTTTAATAGTCAAAAGTACACGTAGTACAATTCTTGAAAAATTAACTTAACGTAGGGCTATATTTAGGCTTTATTTCTGCCAGATTACTCGGGACGACTAGATGCAATGTTTTCACATATAACCCATGTAACTCCTGACGTACACGTATTGTATTTTAGTTACCACAAACCATTATCACAGTACGTATCTAATAATGATGATAATACTATTCACGGACTAAATACTGTTCAAAATCATGTGAAATGTCCATGGTAGAAATATAGTAATATAGTAATATTAGGTCATTGTTATAACATTTGGTTCTTTAAATTTATAAAATTAAGATTATTTATTAAACACTTTTAATACATTTATATTTTACTATAATATATATATATAATATAAGAAATGAAAGAATAAAATTAATACTATTTTATTCGGAAGGCAGTGACTAGTTCACTATCGGATTAACAAGAATAGAATTTAGCCGTAACTGTTTCCGTATAGGTACTCTGAGAAATTTCAGTCATTTGTTTGCTCACCCCAGCATCGTATGTGATAGAATAAGATGACGTCGCGCCGAATAGGATCCAATGTAGGTGTACCCTAAGGCGGAATGTCAAGCAGTTCGAACTGTAATTAGTGGATTTTCGCCATGGCAACCGCTGAGGTGTGAGACGGTGCGTTGTCTTAGTGAAACCGGATTTCTTTTTTCTGCAAATGTGGCCGTTTTTCCGCAAGTTCTGCCTTCAGCTTTTCAAGTAATGATCCGTAGTATGCTCCTGTAATGGTTTTTCCTTTTTGAAGATAATCGATTAAAATAACTCCATGACTATCCCAAAAAAAAAGTCGCTATCGCTTTCCCACCCGAGAAAATAGTTTTTGCTTTTTTTGGATCCGGGTCCCCCTTTTTGGTCACGGGCTAATGGTGTATCAAAGTTTCATCTACAGTAATGAATCGGCGCAAAAACTCGGATTTATTGTGCCTAAACTGCGCCAACAGAGCGTTGGAAATGTTCATTCGAACACATTTTTGGTCTAACATGAGGAACAACTTTCTCATATCTGAATGTTGATTTAGTATGCAACAAACACGATCTTTTGACATGTTAATAACGTCTACCATCTCTCTCACTTTACTTCGGTGGTCGTCTAGCCCCATTTGGTGAACTTTGGCGATGTTTTTGTCGGTAGTTGCAGTTTTTAGACGTCCCGAACGTTCATCGTCTGTAAGATCATACTTAAAGAATCATGTTTCTAGCAGACCCTTTTACCATATTTTTTTTTTAATAATAATTTATTCATTGAAATTGACTACTGTATTACAACAATTGGGTGTCAGCAGATGGAGAAGGGCAGCCAAAGACAGGTCGTAGTGGAAGAGGATCACTGAGGAGGCCAAGGTCCTGCAAGGATAGTGCCGTTAGATAGATTACAACGATACAACAAGCAAATATCAGGAAACTACCCAGTGAGAGTGCTCAAATAACAAGTTCAACTTAGAAGGTTATGAGGCCATCTTCTTTTCAGGCTCCTCGGAAGATTATCAGGAATTGAAGAGGTTGCTAGGCTTGAAACTAATGGGTTTGAGTGGAAATAATGTTTGTCATGAAAATATTGATATCGGATTCGGGGCAAGCCAGCAACAAATGGGACATTGAGGTCATTATGGATTACTTTCCTGTATCAAATTAAGGAGCATTGAGGCTTTTACAAAGGATTTTGGATTGTAAGAATTTAATACGAGAGGAATTCGATGGTTTAGTGGAGCCCCAAAGCTCTATACCGTAAGTCCAGATGGGTCTAATGATTTTAATCTAATTAATTGAGTATTTTGTAATTAATTGGGAGCTTAAAGCGTGTGTTTAGTAAATGTCGTAGTAGCCTGAAACGGCGAGCTGTTTCTTGTCGTTTCAGTCTAGTATGAGGATTCCAAGTTAATCTTTTATCAGGGTGTAATGTAATGTAAATCTCAAAAAACTAAAAAACGGTCTAATAAACTTTCTTTTTATTTAATGAACTGTGCTATAATTAACTCGTTTCATATATACGAAGATCTGAATGTCTATTGTGTTCGGAAATAAAAATGTATGTACTGTAGAGATATAATTTATGTTCTGTAAATAAAATTTAAATTAGAAACAAATACCGTTACTGTTAATATGTAAATATGTTGTCAGAGTGTTCATTTCCACATGTTGAATAATTCCATGAATTTACATAAAGTTTTTAAAATCAATTCTTACATAACACTGCCTGCCCCTGGCCATATTTTACGACGTAGACGTGCGGACAGTATAGTGTTAATGTCCCATTTATTGCTGTTTTGACCCGAACCCGATATCAATCTTTTCATGACAAACTTTATTCCCACTCAAACCCAATAGTTTCGGACTTAGCTACATCTTCAATTCCCGATAATCCTCCGAGGCCTCTGAAAAGATTGTCCTTTTGGGATGGCCTTGTGACCTTCTGTGTTCAATTAGCTATTTGAGAACTACCATTAGGTAATTTCTCCACTTTCCATAATGTATCATTCCATAAAGCATTTACTTGTTTATTATTATAAAACGGTTGTAAAATTCAATAAATTATAGTTTTTATTTTACTGGTAAGAATGCATTATTTCACTTTTCATTCTTTTAATTCTTCTAGAATGTTCAAGGCGTTTAGTTTATTTATTTATTATGCAGATTTCTTTTTGTTAATGTACGAACAAAGGGCAAAGTTATATTGAAATTCAGCCATACGATGGTTTTTTGACGGGATTTGTGAGAATTTATTTTAATCCTCACTTTTTGACAGTATTTTTCAAGTGATATTGATTGAAGAGTATAGGATGCTATAAATGGATCAGTGTCGGCTGATAATTGACATGTGTCATCCGCAAATGTGGTAAGGATAGTATTAAGGGTTGGTATGTCAGCTGTATAAACTGTTTAGAGGATAGGGGCGAGGATACTGCCTTGAGGAACACCAGCGGGTTGAGAAAATAGGGATGAATATACATAATTGTGATTTACTTTCAATGACCTGTTAGTAAGATAGGATTGAATAATGAGAAAATATGTAGGTGGTAGAAATAGGCGGAGTTGGGAAAGCAATCCCGGGTGCCAGACTAAGTCAAAAGCCTGTTCCACGTCAAGAATTACCACCAAACAATATGATCTACGTTCCAATACAGAGATAACAACATCCACCACACACATTGCTGGATAGTGGAGTGGTATGTTCGGAATCGAGCTGGTTATCTGGTATAATGTGGTTTGCATCCAGGACGGGGTATAACCGTTTCAGGATGAGCTTTTCCAGGATTTAACCATGGATGATAAAAGTGAGATAGGACGGTAAGAGGAAGGGTATTCCGGGTTGTGTTTTTTTAAAGGTTTAGGCATCATTTTTACGATTGTACGATAATTTCCAGAGGTTAGGAAATTACGTAGTATGGAGTACAGCATTATGTATGTAGGTGAGGAATAGAATGTATTATCTAGGAAGATGTTTTAAGATGTGGATCTTGAAGAAGTCGTGTCCAGGAGCTTTGCGAGAAGGAAACCTGTGAATAATATTAGATATTTCTGAAGGATGGAATGGTTTGGGAGGAAGAGTCATTTGGAGGGGAACATTTAACTCTGCTTTTATATATTGAAGGTGGGTTGGGTTCGTAACATTTAGACAGATGTTAGCCGAATAATTGAGCTTTTTCTTCGTCAGATCTTGACCAGACATTGCATTCATTAAGGAGTGGGTGATTAAAATTTTTGAATTTCAGCATCTTTTTTGCGGTCATCCATAATGTTTAGTCAGTAGTTGTAAGAGTTTCAGTTAAGTTAATTAAATTTTGAGTTTTAAATTTCTGCTTTGATATTGTTAGTCAATTTAGTTAAAATAGTTTTATCCGTAGGGTATCGATTTCTATGCCACTTCGACCTTTCTCTGCGTTTTTCTCTTAATAAGATGCAAATATGCTGTGGCTGGTCAGTCTTCTGAGAATTATTAATTTTATGATTTGAGGTAATATCATGTAAAGTGGTTTTTATTAATGTAGTAAGTTTTTCTATGGCCGTATCAATGTCTTGTTTAGTCTTAAGTGAAATTGTTAAGTCCAATTTGTTCTCGAGATCATCACAATAGTTGTCCCAGTTTATACGTCCGGTAATCAATGTAGGAGGAGAAGGCTTGGTAGTGAAACTTAAATGTCAGAAAAAGAGAACAGGGCTATGATCTGATGAAAGGTCGTCCAAGGATTTGATATTGGCTGAAATGATGAATTAAAAAAAAGGCCAAAAGATATATTGCTACAGAATCAATTTGTTCATACAAGTGTATTCTACCTGAATGATTCGGTACAATAGGTTTCAATGATGTTTTAAAATTATTTGAGGAAGAAAAAAAAAAACTGCTTCAATAATCCATTAATCCTGTAAACAATTAAAAGGTATTAGGTTCAGTTGACGGTAAGGACTGTACTGTTACTGTGAAAACGGTTGTGCAGGGAGGAGGTTTTGGCCGGGATCAGGCTCAACTGCCAGGATTTTACCTCAATGAACTAAGAGCATCCAGGGTGATCCATTGGATCTATCCACAGCTGTTATCATAATAAATAACGCATCTGCTACTGCGGGGTTCAAACCTGGGACATGTAAGCAACTCAACTGCCCTAAATTCTAAGCTACTCCGTTCCCCATTTGAATTGGAAGGTTCTCTTATTTGTTGGTAATCAAAATGTGCCACTTTAACCCATGAAGGGTCTAGGTTTCAGTAGTAAAGGTAGAAATTAAAAAAAAATATTAAGGTAAAAACTGTACTATTTTTGGAAAACGGTTGTGAAGGGATGTGATTTGTCCGATATCACTCTCAACCGCCAAGTTTTTACCACAATTAAGGGTATCCACATTATAGAGGCTGGGCCCAGTTTGTGCCCCAGTAGGGTTTCCATACGTCAAAAGTCCAAAGGTTCATCTGGCTGTTATCAAATGAAATAATTCTTCTGCCATAAGCGGGTTCCAATTCGGGAACTCAGCGCCCAATACACTGAGCTCTCTAGCTTCCTTTTGAAATTTGAAAATTATCTTACTGTGTTAAATCATGATTAACTAGCCAGTTATATTTTAAATATACGAATTATTTTATATATATTTAAACATTTCTAATAATATTTCCAACTATATTCTTTACTTCTCGATGGGAGCATTAGTTTTGGGTAGATCTCAACCGCTAATAAAATGAGAGTCCTGCCATCTTATTTTTAAATATGTATTTATTTAAAAAACTGCAGACTTTTTTTAAAACTATTGCTTGGGTTATATAAAATAAAAAGCATTAATACTACGACATCCTCCTTGGGATACATATGACTCCTCAAACTTTAATTTATTCAACCAGTAGTGTTGCATTTAATAATGCATTCATTGCTGTTTTTATTTAACGCTTGCAGAACAATGCCGTGCTTCTGCATCAGTTTAAGTAGCTTTGTGCATTTGTTGTTGCTATTAATATTTTAAATAATATTTACACTCATTTACAGACAACTAAATAACAAAGGAAATGTTTTCAATGATTTAATAAATCTTCATTTATTTTATCTTTTGTACAGTTTATAAAAGTTTTATTAATTTTTATAATTTTTTTATATTTTTGTTTTGAAGAGAAAAGATTTGCCCTGGCGGGATTCGAACCCGGGTCGTCTGCGTCTCCGTCGCAGGGGTCGTATCCCAGTCAGGCAAATCCGTTCTCTCCACCGATCCTATATCCACGTGTGTACACGAGGAAAAATGTACATTGAACATTAATTTAATTAAGATCTTGTTGACTTACCTCATTTATTTTGCGTAATTTATTTTATTTTATTTTTATTTTTCAAAACACAAATGTTTTAATTTTTGTTTGAGGTTGTTCCTATTTTTGCAATCAGTTCCACTAGGCATAGCCACACTTTTATATGTATACAAATGTATGTGTACATAAATTATTATAATGGTGTTATAAGTTAATTTAAACTTATCTGAAATCTAAAATCAGTAATGGTAACATAAAGTAAAGAGATAAGTGTCCGCCATTGTTTTTATTTAAGGATATATTTGTACGATATTATTTGATACAGTAAACCTTATATTCCCAATCACCAGATTTTTTTTTAACGCATAAATAGCTATTTGAATACAATTTAAGAAGACACGTCATTACATGGCACATTGTATCTTGCATAAAAAGAAAAAAACAATCTTGCTTTGAGGTTTTTTTGTAATCGGGTTTTGGAATTAAATCCACTAATCACTAATCACATCCACAACCTTCCTTTTTGTGAGAACAAGGAGTCATCCAGTTACCTGCAAATACCAATTACAAATTATTATCAAATAGAGCCTTGTCCTATAATAATAAGAATTCGTGAATATGGTGCTATGCTTGCTGATATATGAATATAAAATGAACATAATATATTATACAATTGTATAATATGTTGTGTTCTAAACAATGTTATATATATATATTGTAAAGTTGCTGGGCTTAGTAACAAACGAATTTCCAAGATGTTATCAAGCGCAGTGCCGACTGCGATTAGTCTGAGGATTGCGTTATGAGTAATTGCTTATTATTAATATTGCCTAATTAATAATTGCTTTATTACTTTTAAAGAATAGCAAATTAATTAAGTTGAAAGCAAGACGTATAATTACAACTATAATTATAAAAGTATAATTACCTCCATGGCATTCGTTTTCTTCTCTCATTAAACATTCATTTGTAAAGGTGTGAAACTCATACTTTCCAAGAATGTTTCTTTCAGCACAGACTGGTTTCTTTCTATAATGGCAGTGTAATGAACAAGCTCCATGCGCAACCGCAATCAGACCTGAAGATTAGGAAAAATATTTTCAGTAATTTTTTAAATACATGACAAGAAATATTTTGGATAATCATCTCCCTGTTATATAAAAAAATAGTGAGCGGCGTGTAATAAATTTACAATACACTAGTTTTGTGCGAGTTGTGTTTTAAAAAACCTCGATCTTGAAAAGTTCTATTGTACTCAGATAAGATTAAACGCCTAGAGAAAACTATTGGGCAGGAAATAATCAATAGCATACCATAAAAAAATCTAAATGTATACTAAACAAATTACAATACAAAAACAGAACAACAAATATTTTAAAAAGAATGTACAAAAAAAAGAAGAAAAAAAATTCTGTAGTAAAAAATTTACAAAAAATAACTCGATAGGGGTACTAAAACCCTTAGTATAATTTTTTTTAAAATTTGTCTTATAACTATCATCCAATAAATTGTAGTATTGATTGTACAAAAGTAAGAAAGAACGGTGGGTTCGACACAGGAGCGAAAACCTGTACATTTCATAGTAATCTATATATTAGCACGAATAATGTATTCGTGCTGATATAGATTTTCAGTTTTCAACAAAAAAATCATATTGGTTTATTTTAATTATTTGGAATTCGGACTTCTATAAAATAGGTGTAATATTTAGACCCATTCCTTTATACTATAATAATATATTTTAAAAAATAAATTGGAAAGAAGGTTTTTTTAGCTCATCAGGGGAGGGTTCATATGCAAACTGCGTTTTTAGTAATTTAAAAAAAAACAATTTATTATTTCGAAATTCTTTTGAATACAGACAGCTTTTCGTTCTTTCCCTATATTTTAAACATATTTAGATACAGCATTTCTTGCGAGTTTGGAACTAATAACTGGCCAGAACTTTTCCAATTTTCTATTAAATCCTAAATAATATTCACATCGGCTTGATTTTAGGAAGGAACATACTCGTTTATATATTAGAGTTTATTAAAATACTTTAACCATTTAGCCATTTCAAACTTCTGGACAATTGCTGATTTATTTGAGTAAATCATTTAAAAATAAAAAATATCATTTTGGAAGGCCCTTGAGCCTTCTATTTGGCTATTATCTTTTCTAGATTTCTTTATATAGTTACACTAACAATAATAATATATAATATATATATATATATATAATATACATAATATATATACTAATAATAAATAACTTGAATACAATAAATAATAGTAAATACATGTGCTAGTTTCTCAATAACTTTAAAAAAAAAATTTATTTTTTTTAAAATTTATTTATTGATATTTACAACTGTATAAAAAAAAAATACATCTAGTAAATGGGCTAAGCGATACAAAATGACATGTGAAAATGACAACTAGAGAAACTACCCACTGGTAGTACTCAAATCACAAGTTCAACTAAGAAGTCACGGGGCCATCTTCTTTTCAGACGCCTCGGAGGATTATCGGGAATTGAAGTGGAAGCTAGGTTTAAAACCAGAGGGTTTGAGTGGAAATGAAGTTTGTTATGAAAGGATAGATAGCGGTTTCGGGCCAAATCAGCAACAAATGGGACATTAAGGTCGTTATGGATGATTTTATTCTTAACAAAATAAGGAGCATTAAGGATTTTGGATTGTAGGGATTGGATACGAGAGGAATTCGATGGCTTAGTGGAGCCCCAAAGTTCTACCCCGTAGGTCCAAATAGGTCGTATGATGGTCATGTAGATGAGTCTTTTGTAATTAATTGGGAGCTTAGTCTAGTAAGTGTTGAAGTAGCCTGAAACGTCGAGCGGTTTCTTGTCTTTTCAGTCTCGTGTGAGGATTTCAGGTTAATCGTTTGTCAAGATGCACCCTAAGTATCGGATCTGTTCTACAGGCACCAGTGGGATATTATTAAAGGATACTGAAGGGCAGGAAGTCATTGGTTTACGACGTAAGGTAAAAGTGATTTGATGCGATTTTTGAGAGTTTATTTTAATTCTCCAGTTTTGACACCATTCTTCAAGATCAGTGATATGGGCTTGGAGGGTTTGGGATGCAATAATTGGATTGGTGTTGACAGATAATACACATGTATCATCAGCATACGTGGTAAGGATAGTATTAGGATGAGTTGGGATGTCAGCTGTATAAACTGTATAAAGGATTGGGCCAAGGATGCTACCTTGAACTTAAAAAAACCAACTAATAATATGATTAATTTTTACAGTAAATATTATCATGCAGATAACTATAATTCCGGAATGATTTTCGGCATTGCACGTATCTCCGACCACAAATGGTAAATGGTGGACTGATCGCGATTATTTCTACTCGTTTGTGAATAATATATTAGTTCCTCTTAATAAATTAACATAAAGTAATTTATAATTAAATAAATGGGCCATCTAATAATTAATAATAACAAAGGAAAATATTACTCACAGGCGATAAAAGCAATGATAGCGAAGACCCTCATATTGATATTCTGACAGTTGCTTGCTGAATGTGTATTTTCGATAATGTGTACGCACCTTTTATAGTATCAGAAAATGACGAAACTGTTTCCATTACGTGTAACCATGGGAATCCAACAGGGTACATATGTACGTATTAACATAAAATATATTAACAAATACCTAATCATATATACTATGCAAACATGAATAGGGATATTGCTAATTTCGTAGTATATTCATTGCCTAGTATTTATATTATTATATATTTATTAACTACATTAATATTTATTGCATGTATAATTTATAATAAATAATAATGCTTTTTATAATAAAAATAATATTAAAATGCTAGGCAAAGTAAATACAACAAAATTAGTATTATTCCCATTCATTTTTGCGCAGTTTATGTTTTTAAGAATGGTTCAAAAATTTGTTGGTAGTTTGTTTTTTCTTCGAATTATGTTGATGTGATTTTTACTTTTTGTAAATAAACCTATTTCAAAAAAATCTTAATCTTTTTATAATTTGAAAAATTAAAAGCAAAAAAGAATAATTTTGAGTGAATTTGTACAAAAGATGCAGCAATTTATCTATTAATAATCTGTTGGGTGATTAAAAACATTAATAAAAATATATATGTATATAGATAAATGTTTACTTTCAAATGTTACTAAGGTTAAATCTTACCGTGTTAAATAGAATTTTGAGATGTCAGTATGAAATTCAGGAATTTTGATTGTTTGGCAACTAATAACGGACTAAAAAGGAACTACTACATGTTGACTGTAATCTAGGTTAAACTTTAAGAGTACAGAGGTTATAGCAAGGTTACATAGTGCGAACATGAAAAATAATCGATTTTACAATAAATGATGTTCATACTTCACCCCTTCCTTCATCATTGACTTGTCAAATAATTAAAACTAATAAATTTAATATAATAGATAAATAGAATATTTATGATAAATTTAATATGATAGATAAAGCGAATATTTAAAAAACTCTTAAATCTTGATTAAGCTTCTTAAGTCTAGGCTTCGTTAAACCATCAGCAAGTTGATTTTGGGTATCCACTCTCCGGATATGAATTTCCCCTCTTGAACCTATTCTCTGACTAAGAAGTGGAGAATGGATGTGTGTTTTGTACGTTTGTGCCACACAGGATTCTCTGCTAATTTAATGGCAGCGTTATTGTCTACAAAAAGTCGGAAATCGGAGTACTAACAGGTCGACACTCATCCATCTGGAATGTTTTGAGAAGCCTCCTAATGTAAGAAGATTGGCTCATTTTGATACCTTCCTTACTCCTGTTAATCTCCAATCCAAGATAGAAATCAGCTAGTTTAGTCTTGATTTTGATCTCTGGTTTTAATTTGTTTAAGAGCTCCATTGCTTCTCTTTCATCCTAAGTAGCGATTAATCCATCGTCAACATACAAACATAACAAAATATTTTTACCATTTATATCTTTGATAAATAGGCAAGGATCTGCTGAGCTAATTTGAAAACCAATGCTAACTAGGAATTTCTTTAACAACGTGGAGCCTGTTTGAGCCCGTATAGGCTTTTATGTGATCTGCAAACCTTACCTGAGTTGTCATTGAAGCCTTCTGGTTGTTGAATATAGATCTCCTCCTTGAGTTCTCCATTTAAAAATGCAGTAGGTACATCAAACTGATGAGGACTCATATCTTTATTGGCAGCAATACTGATTACTGTACTGACAGTGGTTTGACGATCAACCGGACTGAAGGTTTCTCCAAAATCTTGACGTTTCTTTTGTGCAAATCCTTTTACCACTAGCCTAGCTTTATATCTTTCTAAATTTCCATCAGGTTTATATTTCTTGCCGAAAACCCATTTTGAAGGAATTGTCCTTTTATTATGAGGCAAATCACAGACACTCCACGTTTTGTTCTCTTTTAGAGAAGTCATTTCTTCTTCCATGCCTTTTGGCCATTCCTCAGCTTCTTTACTGTTCATCGCATTGTGCAAGTCCAACGGCATAACTTCACTCCTTTCAACGATGTTTACATAATCATTTATAAATTAAGGTTTATTAATTTTATCCTGACCCCTCAGATTTACGCCTCTTTTCCACACTACATCTTCTATTTCTAGGTCTTTATTTTCTTCTTCTTGAGATTCTCCTTGATCTTCCTCATATTCTTCTGGATTCTCTTCTTCTTCCAAAGGTATTTCTTGAGATTCTCCTTAATTTTCCTTATGTTTTTCCGGATTCTCTTCATAATATATGTCAATTCCTTTTCCTTCAATTGGTTGCAATTAAGATTTTTCACATATCGGTGCTTTGAGTGACTCCTGAAATATGAGGTATCTTGATCTAATTAGTTTATTATTTGAGAAGACTCGGTACCCATTGTCGCCTTGATATCCAACAAGTACTCCTTGAGTACCCATTTTATCAAATTTTCTTTAGGTATATGGACCCAACATTTGGATCCTATAACACGAAGATATTTGATTCCCGGTTTTATACCCGCCCATTTGCCTGTTTCTGATGATGGACTCGTTCAATTTAATATATAGGCTGAAGCATTAATCATTTCTGCCCCTAGCTCCTTAGGTAGAGATTCTTCTCCTGAATGCATGAGGGCTCTTGCAGTTTCTACAATGGTGCGGTTTTCTCTCTCAGCGCAGCCATTTTGTTGTGCCATGTATGACGTAGTGTATCTAATTTCAATACCCTTTGATTTGAGGAAGTTTTCTACTCTTTTATTTTTATCCTCTCCGCCATTGTCACATTGAATACACATTACTTTATGACCTGATTGGGTCACTTCAGCTAAAAATTCCTTCAATTTTTGAAAGACTTCATCCTTGGTTTTAATAAAATAAACTTTTCTACATTTTGAAAAATCATCCTTAAATACCAAAAAATATTTAAAACCACTTTTCGAAGGGATAAAAGGACCACATACATCCGTGTTTATAATTTAACCAGTCTTCTCAGCTCTTTTCCGACGTCCAAACTTGAGTCTATGAGATTTTCCTTTTATCCAGCCCTCACAGAGTTACCATCAAGAGTTAAGTCTAAATTGAGTTCTCTTTTAATTACTTCCTTCACATTCCGTTTATTTTTACGACCCATCCTTTCATGGTTAAGCTGTAATAAATTATGGTCTTTGATAGGAGCAGATGCTTGTTATTATCTGACTTACAGGTCTCCGTTGTGGGTACTACCCTAATGGCTAAATTATAGAGACCACCTCCAATTTGACGATTCCCTGACACAGGCGTTTCTTTACCTTCAAATAATTTACAGCTAATTGCAGTGGATTCAAATTTACTCTGTGGTCTGCAACAGAGTTGCAACTTCGCTCGAATTATTTTGAGCAAATTTAGCTTTAGCAGGCTCAGGTGGTTTACCATCGGCAAGCCATAACCGACAATTATTATTGAGGTTTTAAGAGAATTAGTTTTTTATCCTGAACATGCTTATGAAATTGAGATGTGGTACTCTTAGCAATCAAAACTTCTTCTGAACAACTATCACCCAGGTTGCTCTCAAAAGTACGTAATTGTTGGGTAAGATTATTTAAACTGCTGTTCTCTTCATTTATGAGTCTCCATCCAGCAGTAAAGGGTTTGAATTTATCAGGAAGGGATTTTAAAATTTTACATATTAGTAAAATATCTTTATTATTAGCAGGTTGCTTCTCAATTTCCCCTCGTAACTGTTTCCATGCATTGGAAATTCTAGTAACAAATGTAACAGAGTCATCATCTGGCATCCACTTACTTTCAGAAAATTTAGTATACAAATCAAAAATTCTGTCTTCTGAAAATGTGTCAAAAAGTTGACAAAATCCAAAACCACATATCTCTACCAGACACATGATGTCTCACCATTTCAAACATCTCCTCTGTCATGTTATTAGACATAACCAGCAGTGCCTGGTAGTCAACTGTATTAAATACAGCTAAATCTGTATTATATGCTTTCACAGCTTCTCTATCAGTTGTATCAGGGTCTGAAGGACACTTGTAAGTTCCATCTATTATTTCTATTGCCCTAGGTATCATTTTCAATCCCATTCTTATTTTCACCTTCCAGTAGTTCTTCCTTTCTAACGGAACAATCTGAGGAATCATGATTGATTTGGACTCCATATATTAAAAGAAAAACGTACCTCAGAGCACTGATGTCTTACAAATCTTCATTTATTTACTTCTATTCGAATGTTCCATTTAACTCCATGCAGTTTTTTGTGTACTATGGAGAATCCATAATAGCACATAGTTATAGGCAAATCACAATACTACATGACCATAGGCGTTAAAATAACAGAAAGAACATGAGTAAAACTATTGTTTTGATATTTTAATAAAGCTTTGAAATCTTTCTATAGATAATAAAAGTTTAATTGTTGATTTTTTTCCCATCTGCCCGTTATGCCCCCCCCCCCAGAAAAAAATCCTGGATCCGCCCTTGATCAAGGTTACATAGTGTGAACATGAGAAATGATCGATTTTACAATAAATGATTTTTATACTTCAACACTAATCCAAGATGAAAATTTGAATATTATGCAAAGACTACAAAAAAGTAATAGTTTAAAAAGAATCGATAAAAAAAAATGATGATACAGTTAGATCGGCTATGGATATGGTACCTAAAGAGAGTTCTGCGTTAATTAAAATAAAGATAAACAACTTTATTAAGAATTTTGTAAATGTATGTGAAGGTGATGATTATCACTTCATTAAAGAATAACAAAGAGAAATAACTAAATTAGTAGAACATAATATAGATTGTTTTGCTGTTAGAAGATTTATACATACGCAGGTGCAAGTGGTGAGGGACTGGGAGCAATTTTAAAACCAGAAGCTGAAGATGTTCTATTACATCCAGTATTTTATTTTTCCAAGGAACTAACTGACGGCCAAAGAAAGAAGGCACCAATATATTTAGAATGATTAGAAATTAAAGAAGCCATTGTATATTGGCAACATTTATTAGTCGGAAGAGAATTTACAGTAGTGTCTGATCACAAGCTGTTGGAAAATTTGAAGGTAAAGTCCACCTGATGAAGCTTTAGGAAATCTCATTTTATACCTGACACAATATAATTTTAATATTATATATCAACAAGGAAAAAAAATATAGAGGTGGAGGCTTGAAAACGCAATCCAATACTTGAAAACTTTGAAACAGGTTAAAGAGGATAAAATCAAAGTTACAGACCTTGTTGATTTAGAAGAAATAAAACATGACCAAGTGACCCATGGAGAAGAATTAAGATCAATTAAAAGAATTAGAATAGATAATGACATAATATACAAATTAAAAAATGGTAAAAAGAAATTTTCATTTCAGACATTTTAGCAGCTGAATTAATAGATAGAATACATAAAAAATTTGGGCATATTGTTCGAAAAAGATGATTGATACTATTAAGCAATTTTATTACTTCACTAGTGACCCCCCCCCCCCCCACCCCAGCTTCGCACGGGTAGTAAGGCATATTATGCCTACATGTTTTGTCTATCTAATGTATTTTATTATGCAGATATTATAAACATAAAAACAAAAAATATTTCTTCATATACGAATGTGCAATTGCGCAGGTGCAAATGACAATTAAATAATAAATAAATAAATATACGAATTTATTTTCATGCGAGTTGATTTTTTGCTATAACCCATTAGATACTCATTTAAATTATATGATATATAATATTCTAATAATGGCCATGAAATGCTTAAGGTAACTAAAGTATATAAGTTGATAAGGATTAATACTGTTCACGTCTAAATAGCTTTCCAAATACCGCATTGTACGTTATCAATTCTTTAGAAGGTAAAATGGGTAAAGTAAGCTTTCCTTAAAATATAGATATATGCTATCACTGAATTTTTTGTTGATCAATAAAAGAGGAATATTCCACCATGTATTGTTTCGTAATATGACAAAGACATTAGGCAGCGCCGTCGATGAAACCTCCCAGGAGGCTATACTTTTTCCAACATTTACGACAATTATCGATATATTCCAACCCATTTACCAAAAACCTCAATAAATTATATACCTAAGCCTCCCTGGTGAATCACTCTATCTATTAGTGAAAACCGCATGAAAATCCGAGCAGTAGTTATTGAGTTTACCTTGAACAGACGCGAGCGAGGATTTTGTGGATAAATATTGATATCATGGAATAAATAAAGATAATGGAATATTCTGATAAATGCATTATTTGTGTGAAGAACAAAGCACGAACCAAAAGAAGAATGGGTCTCTTACCGAATTTCGGTCCTCCAGAGGAACCATTTGAATTTATGAGTCTTGATACAGTGGGAGGTTTCTCAAAATTAAAAACAAATATTTGCATATTTTAATTGATCATTTTACTTGGTATTGCTGGTTAAGAATTTCTTCTTCCCAGAATTCAAATTATTTTAAAGAATTAATTAAGAAACAGTCGGTTAAGTTCTACCAACTGTGGGCAACAAATATTGTTATCCTCAGAAATAGTTACGTTATTTTCATTATTTTCCCTATTTATCCAACGTGAGGAAATACCTAAATTAGGTAATTATGTATTCAGTTAGTAAAGGTGTATTTAAAGATATCGTTTTAATGAAAATGAAATAGGTTCATATCTAGCACGGAATTTCTTGAACACTGCTGTTCTTTGAACAACCATGAAGGTTTAATCATTCTTCCATTTATTATTTCTTATAAATTAAAATCAAATAAACTTATTTATGCCAATGAAAAAAATACATATATTTTGCTTCACATTAATTAGTTAAATTGGTAAGCCTTATAATTCGGCAAAAATTGGCTACACTGGCTACTTTGATTTTTCTTAATGGCGATTGTTCCCCAGCTCTTTAAGAGCAGTAACGGTCTTTTAGGAGAATTTAAATTAAAGAAAGGGACGGAAGCTGTACTATATCTAATAAAAGTTTAAGAGCTTATTAAATAACTGAAAAGGACTAGTAATTGAGCTGCAACCAGATTTCATAAATGCAAGGTAAGTTAAGTTGAATGTTTCTACTATTTTAAGAAACAATTAAATTTGAAATGGGGAAATGTCCAACTCTTTGGAAATTATACAATTCTTCAAGAAGCATAATAATTACAACACCATCTGACTGAAATTATTCATTTCTCTTATAATTTATTTTAACAGTTTGCCCATTTAAATAAGATTAAAATGTTCAACTTATAAACAATTGGTGAAGCTACATTTGCGATATAATAATACATTTTTCACTCATTTATTCTAATATTCAACGCTTTTAGTATACCATTTAAAATTTAATATAATAAGTATTTTATTTCAACAATATTAACACATATATAATTTAATTTCCACTGTATAACTTTAATCATTTTTTTAGTCTATAATTAATCTATTCATTTCATATGCCTTCTATCGATATAATCATTAATTGATATGCACCTATTGTACTATTTTCCACATTTTAAAAACTAACTGTTCATTATAATTGAATAAACATATCTTATTTAGACAAGTCTTCAGAACTGGAAACAATTAAATATTATACAGTTGTGTTGAGTAATATTGAGCAGTATGTTTCATCATCAAGTCTAATTTTACGTTCTAATTCGTTTCTGGTCAAAATGTCCTATAATTATTTACTTTGAATCCATTAAAAGCCAGTTTTTAATTGTTAGAATATGAATATGGGAACAATGAAATCTCCAAATGTCACCTACATATAATTTTTTATTTATTCATTGAACTTCAAGTTATATTGTGTGTAAAAGTATACATTAGCATTAGCATTTTGGTAATTATAATGAAGGTTGTCACTTCGAGTTGAGTTACAACTTTTAACTTTTCATTTGTTTCCCTTTTAATATTTTTCATAATTACAGTTATCTTGAGGTTTAGTTTGGAAAACAGTATGTAATTATGGGAAATGTTTATACTTTGGTAATCATTTCATCAAGAAATAAATGTTTCAACAAACATATATCATCTATACTTCGAAATGCTAATTGAAACTTTTATATCTTGATGAAATGATTACCGAAATCTACTCATTACCCATAATTATATTCTCTTTTCTATACTAATGCTCACAATAACTGGTATTTATGAAAAATATTAAATATGAAACGAATAAATAGTTAAAACTTGTAACTCATCTTGAAGTGACTACCTGCGGAACATATATCATCATTTTTATCTAGTCTGAGATGAATACACAGAATTTATTGAAAAAATTCTTATAAAGTCGTCAATATTTAGGCATAGTAACATTTGGCGTAGCGGAGGATTGGACACCAACAGAACCTTGCATTCAATATGATTGTGAAATAGGTATTGATGATGAGCCTGTCTGCGGAAAATATAAAAAAGATGGTTGTTATGAGGAAGTAATATCTCCTAACCAATGTTTCTTTCTCAGCGCTAATAGTTGCGGAAAAAGTAAGTTGTCAATATTTATTATTCAGTATTAATTTATTATGAGAAACCAGACCTGGAGTTTCAACAAAATCAAACTTATTTGCATTTGAATTTCATTTTAATAATTATTTGATATTATAACTTGATTTATTTTTTATTTTGTTTCATTTCATCACATAATATAATAATTGTTTTCAGATCGATTTATACCATATGTTGAAAACAAGTGTAAAAGACACCACAATAGTTGGCGATATTCTCCCTACTTAATATATTAATTCAGTTCATTGAAAGAGTATTGTGCATCATCTCTCATCATAAATATTTTCTGGTAATTAAGATTTCTAAATTTTAAATTTACTATTATGTCAAACAATGCATACTTTTTCTTCATAATGCCTCAATTAATTATTAAGAATTAAATATCCTTTTGCCATAATATCATGTTTTTAAATATATTCAATTTTTTTTTGGTATCGGTGCCGCAGGTTGTCGCTTCCAGTTGAGTTACAAGATTTATTTCATGTTTAAGATTTTCCATAAATAAAAGTTATTGTGAACATTGGTATGGAAAAGAGGATGTAATTACGGGTAATGAGTAGATTTCGGTAATTATTTCATCAAGAAATGAATAAATATGTTCGTAGATGATGTATGTTTGTTGAAACATTCATTTCTTGATGACCGATTACCTAAGTATACACATTTCCCAAAATTACATTCTCTCTTCTTTACTAAAGCTCATAATAACTTCTATTTTTGGAAATTTTAAAAAGGAAAACAAATGAAAAATTAAAATTTGTGGCTCAACTTGAAGTGACAATCTGCGGAATAATTACTTTTTTTAAATACAATTATACAAGTATCAATATAATTTTATAGTTTTATATTTAAATATATTTACAAGTCCTCTACTTCCTGACTGTCCTGACCTGTACTTCCTGGGACAGTTGAAATTTTAAACTAATTTAAAGTTAATATTACTCCTCCAAAGTTGTTATCAAAAGTAGAAGTTATGATTCTAAATCTCGTGTCGTTGTTAACTAAACAGTTTAATTGTCCCTACTAAGTACAGTTTGTATTCTAATTATCATTTTAATTAGGTTATTTTTAGAAATAGACAAATGGTCCCCTACAAACATTCATTTGCAAGGAAACGAGTTCAGTTTACATTGGAGAGAAATATAGATTTAGATATTTTGAAGGATATGTTACTTATCTATTTTATTTTCACAAAACAGCCTTTTAAGACCATGCAAATATATTGACTTTTTATACTCACCTATTATTATTATGATACTTTTCCACTCAAATATTAGTATTACGCATTTTATAATGCATTCAAACTAAATATTTAGCTCTATTAGATATATTCTGAAAATGTTCTTTAATGGAATAACTTTAGTAATGTCTCAAACAAATGTTTAACAAAATATATAGTCAAAATTGTTTTTTTATTTTTTTAAAGGTAAATAGAAATAAAAATTGAAAAAGAAAAATTTTCAAAGACAAGAAAAAGTTTATTACTCTTTTAATTAATTTATACTCAAGAAAGTATAAATCAAAAATGACAAATAAAAAAAAAAAGTATAAACTTTTTAAATGCAACATAAAAAAAACTGATGTTTTTGGTTACATTTTTGTGAGAAAAAAAAACTGACCGTAAAGGGGTTAACAAACTCAGCCCAACAGTATGTCAATACAAGAATTAAATGTGAAATTCTCCGCAATGTTATATAAAGTCGATAAACTTGACGTACTTGAAGAAAAGATGGGTAATCTTGATTTCAAACTAGACACCCTAGGAAATAAAATTGATAGAGACGTGAAAACCATTAAAACCGAACTAAAATCAATTATAGGAGAAGTGAATAACCAAAAGCGGATTAACGAATATAATAATAGAATGAAAAATGTTGTTGTTTTTGGCATTATAAGAAAAAATAATCCGGAAATAGCAGACTTTTTTTACTAAATTATGCAACTCCATTGAATTAAATATTAGAAAATATGATGTTAAAAGAATTCAAATAGTTATTAGCCAATCTGAAGAAAGCCAGTTAAAATAACTCATGTCTCAAATATATTAAGAAACGATATACTCAACCCTTTCATGGCTAATGTAGCCGTTTGGCTACAATATCTGTTATGTACTATTGTTAGCATTTTAATGCTCAGTGTACCTGAACAGTTCCAGAATATGTCACAGACTGCAGCACAGGCAAACTAGTCTTTCTAACCTCAGTTTGGATGGTTTATTGGATTATTTAAAAATAAAAATGGTAGAAAAAAAAATATATGGTTATTTAGGCCATTTTTAGAAAAAATCACAGGAGATATTTTTTTAATTTTCTTTTGACATGAAAGGATTAAAAAAAACCCAAACCATCAGAAATTCCCGATTACAAAACTATTAAAATAAAGGAAGATTTGCCTAAGGATGTAAGAGAGACGAGGCGGTGTTTGTTTAAATATCTTTTGCAATATGAAGGTCGAGGTTCACGGGTACTAATGAAATATGACAAGCTCCTTGTAGATGGAAAACTTCACACTGAAAGAACTGGAAACGTTAGAAAATAACAAAACCAAGAGATGAAGAAAACTCACCAGAACTTCAGTTAAATTTAAATGATAAGGAAAAAACTGGTAGGAATTCACAGAAAAATAAAACAAAGAGCCAACAGCCTGGATAGATACTACCCCAAAACTAATCAAAATTCAAACAACTCTTGAAAGGATAGCAGTAGAGATAGTTTTAACAGTGGGCAGAAACCATAGCGCAAGGAAAGAAGAGATAGCTCACTCTTTATAGGGACGATCATAGCGAGGATTCTGTCAAGTGAAGACAGATTAACGGAATTAGAAAATACCCTAAATAAAATCAATTGGGACATAGGGATTTCAGAATGTTATTTATCGATAATTTATTAATATGAATGTTGAATATATCAATATCTAAAACTAATTTTTGATAATTTAGAAATATGGATGTTAAATTTAATTTACCCTAATATGTGAATATTAATGTTAGATATCTTATGTTTTATTATTAGTTATTGATAATTTATAAATATGAATGTTAGATATATCAATATCTAAAACTAATTATTGATAATTTAGATATACATACATACATATATATATATATATATATATATATATATATATGTTAAATTTAATTAAATTAATATATATGTTAAATAAAGTTAAGTGGCAGGAATTAATGTCGAAGTCCACTTCCCAATAGATCTAGTCACTCCGGGAAGTTGGACCTTACTCCCATAAGGGAAAGCCTATAAAGAGCAAATATGCATATATATATATTTGTAAACCATTTTATTTTTTTTATATTTCTCTTTATAATAAAGGCTTAATTCATTCATTCATTATTTGATTGAAATTAATTATTTATATGGGAATTTTTAAAATTTATTTTCAGCTAAAAAAATTTAAATATATAATGCAAAGAAGCATCATACTCCAATCGTTTAAAACAATTTTATTCTAATCTTTTGAGATCAGACTTAAGGGAGCACATAATGTTACTGAAAGTAGTTAGAGTAGTATTTTTATGAATCCTTCAAATTTATTTTGAAAAATTATTATAGAGTGGTAAGGGAAAGTTGTTTAGTGTGTGCACTACACCAGACTTTTTTTTATTTTTGATTATGTATTTTATATGTATGTATTACTTTTTTTCACTGTCAGTCAAGTTAAACTAGGAAATGCGGTGTCAGAAGAGTTTGAAGTAAACATTGGCTTGAGACAGGGTGATCCTCCTTTTTCATTAACCCTTGAAGCAGCCATCCGAACAGTAAAAACAAATCCTGGAGGAACTATATACAACCACATGTCCCAACATCTAGCATATTCACATGACGTCGTCATTACCGCTAGAACCCAAGCAGCTTTATCAGGAACATTCCAAGAATTTGAAGAGGCAGCCATTCAACTGGGTCTTAAGGTGAATGAAGATAAAACTGTATATATGAAAAACTCAAAATTGGAAAATGGAAAAGTGAGTTTAAGAGAGCACAGTTTTAGAATAGTAACCCAATTCAAGTACCTGGGAAGTGTGGCCACAGTTGATAACAAAATAGAGAGTGAAATTTAAGCCAGAATAGCAGGAGGAAATGTTATTCCTCACTACAAAAAGGTTTTCAGTTAAAATCACTCTCTAAAAGAATACAAATTCAACTGTACAAAACCAGAGTAAGACCAGTAGTCATGTATGGGTGGAAGACATGGCCCCTGACCAAAAAATCAGAACTTGTGGTCTACACCACATGGGAAAGAAAAATATTAAGAAGAATCTGGGGCAGAGTGGCCGAAAATGGTATAAGGAGAAGAAGAAATAATGAGAATCTGATGGAGCTAAATGGGGAGCCGGGCATGTTGGAGTTGATAAAGAAAGCCAAACTGAAATGGATGAGACATGTGGAAAGAATGCTGGACCACAGGATAGCAAGGAGAATGCTAAATGAGAAACAGGACTGTAAATGAAGCAGAGGACACCCTCGGATCAGATGGCTAGATGATGTTGAAGAGGACCTGAAACTGGAGGAGGATAGCACAGAGTCGCGGAGTTTGGTCGGCTGTGGTGTTTGGTGATTGGTCGGGTTCTTGCAGGACCGTAAAGCCAAAATAATAATAATGTTTTTCATATCTCATGATGCTAAATTTTTTTTTTAACGTTTACTCAATTTTTCATCCCCTCATATATTGTATGTCATATTTTATCTATATCTTATATATTTTATTGTTTTATTTTTTATCATTGATGTGAATATATACCTAAAACCTTAGCTGAAACATTGATTCATGTTAAAGTAAATATACACAAATTTTTATCTTTTCTTTTTTATAGCCTTTCTCGACCAATTTCTCTTTTGATAATTATTTATTGACTGTATGAATCTGATGTGCAATTTTATATTTCACAAAATGTAACTAATAAGTCATGAATTTTCTGTTTAGGCATGACAGCTGTACACTCTTATGGAGGAACCAAGGCTCCCTGCATTTTCTATAAATGCTCCAGTGTTTGGGATCCAGTATGTGGTAAAGGTATAAGAAAAAGACCCAGTAGAACTACAGCAACCACTTGAATTTTAAATGAATAACCTTCAATGCATTGGAATATATTGATACTACTTCTACACTTGTTTATAGTTAACAGTGTTGGATCTCTTTTTCCGAGTCTTATAAGTAAAAGTACTAAGACCTTAGTGTTAAAAAAAAAAAATTATGAGGTGAGTTGCCCTTGATCATGTTCAACTGCCAGGTTTTTCCCCAATCAAGAGGACCCTCTTTATAGACGCTGGGTAAGCCCCAGGAGGCTTTCCAGGTCGCCAGGGTCCATCCCATCTGTTTATAGATTAAACAAATTATCTGCCACAGCCAGATTTCAACTCATTACCTTCGGCAAGGCAACTCAGCACTACCACTCAGCTATCCCGCTCCCTTTCACTTCAAACTTATAATTTTTTTAACTTTTCATATGATTGTTGTATCCTTACTGTTGTGATTAACAGATGGATAAACATTCTTCAACTGTATCCTCATAAATATTTAATGAAGAGTAATTCTTAGACTAGCGAAATTAAAGGCTTTTTATGGAGCTTTGGGAATCACTTTAATAATGTCTTGAAGTTTAAGTATTATGGTGTTAAAGAAATGCTTAAAAAAAACCTGACTTTCTAGCTATGTGATTCCAAAATCCTTTTTTTCTTAATACATGTTTGAATTTGAATAAATATTATTTCTATCAGAGCCTGTACATTCAGTTTAGTTACAAAATATCATTCTTAGGCAAATATTTAACAAAAAGAAATTAAGCTACATCTTTAACAAGACAACATAAGTCGTCAAACATCATTTTTAATGTTTTCAAAGTTTTTAGGAGAGCAGAATTAAGTTTCAAATTAAACTGTAAAGCTTGTTATGGATTGTATTTAATCTTTATATTTGAAGGTTACGATTAGCCTATTTTCAATAGAGTAACCCGAAAAATATGACCAGAATTATGCCAATAACAAAATCATCAAAATTGGACTCACATCAGTTTAACTCATATGTACATCCATTCCATATCATTTTATAAACAAATAAATGCAATGCATTGTATATTACTTTACTATTGAATGTTTTTGTTTTTTTTCAGCGAATAAGTGTGAAAAGACTGCAGAATCGACCATCCTTCCTTAGATATTAATATTTGTTTTAAGATATCGTCTCTTATATAAATTAATTTAAAGGTATCAAATTTTGCTGATTTGTTCCCTGAAGTTTTATAAATGTCTTTCACTTTCATTATTTGGCTAGATGGAATTATAGAAACTATATTTCAGAAAATAGTTTAAAGATGGTAAAATTTTAACACTATTCTCATATTTAAAAAAAAGAATTAATGATTATTAATCTTTACTATTATTAATTACCTATTAAAATTAATAATTATAATATAAATAAATATGTTTCATTAAAATTTAATGAAGTCTGTGTTTAAAAACTGCTCTTTGATAATATCTCTAACAATTAGTATCTAAAAGACAAGTGTATTTAGTCAGCTTCGTAATTAATACAAATTATAATATATTTTATTAATATGTATTGGGAAGAAAAGGGAGACCGAGAAGCAAGTGGCGAGATAAATTGGAGTTGGACTACAGAAAGTTTGGAGTCCACAACTGGATGAATTAGGCCCAGGACAGAGGCAACTGGAGAAAGATTACTCAGGAGACCAATGGTCATCCAGACCTGTAGAGTCAGCGGGTAAGTCAGTAATAATAATAATAAGGCTTAGAACACAAAGGCTTGATGCCGATATCATCAATTTGTATGTAAATAATATACATACAAAATACATTTTATTTTTTATTAGTACTTTAATACATTACTAGTTTTATATCAAGATAAAAATCTTGATATACTTATCATATTCCCAATTCTTTTCACTAGTGGTTACCGACTGCAGAAAGCTGAGAGTCCACAACTGGATGAATGAGGCGCAGGACTGAGGAAAATGGAGGAGGATTCCTCAGGAGGGAAAGGCTCATCCAGAACTGTAGGACCAGGGATTAAATGAGTAAGTAATATACATATAAACTTTTTTTGTATTAGTTTATTAATCCAATAATAGTTTTATATCAGGATAATAATTTGGTCTTGAGAAACATTTATAATGTTCATGTTAGCTTCCACGGTCGTTGATATTCTATCCTCAGTGTATAAATCCTAAACCCCTGTTGTAAGAAAGAGCAGTAGATAAAAACAAAATACAATGATAGGGTAGTAATACGATAAAGTTATGATATTAAAATTTATACACATTGTGAAAACATTTTCTAAATTAACTAACAGTGAAGTCTCAATGGCTTTGATTTTAAATTCTTGGATAGGTAGTCCCCTTGCAAAAGTGAATTTCCACAGCTCACCTTTGTTCATGCCCTTCCAGATATGCATTCTCAACCAACATCATAATATCATGACGATAGTTTCACTCACTTCATCAATGTTGTCACTGATCCTGCATTTGCGCAATCCTTCGATAATGAGGAAAGATCATCTCTGATCCATGGCACCATACATTTTTAAATTCTCAATAAATGACCTGGTGCATAACTAAGAATGCAAAAAATAAAAATAAATGCCAAATATCCCTCCCCCCCCTAGTCAACAAAGACAAATATTCATTTAGCAATAGGAAAAGGGATAGAAAACGCACCGAACTTCTAATAGAGTAATCCATTTTATTAATTTATTCATTGTATTATTTTGTTTATTTACTAATCTATGTTTTATTTTGTATTACTTTTAATATAATTTATGTGTTTTTTCTCAGGCAATAAATGGTCCGGGTGTAGGTCAGAGAAAGAATTTCTTAAATACAAATGAACCATTTATTTCATCTCTGTTTAAGAAATATATATGTATATAAAAGGTCCGCTAATATTATTCTAAAATAATATTTAATTAAATAAATATGTAAAAGTATATATTTATTTTCATTATTCTGTTACAGTGTTGAAGTGACCTCAAACGGGTGAGCTTAGGACAGTGATCGTGGAACACCTGATCTCTTAGAAGTGGACATTGAGAAAACACAAATGCATCACCTGAAATGATTCCTGTTTATACCTGATGTTATTTTAGAAAATTATGTAATTTATTTGTAAAATGAGTTGTAATTTTAACTTTATAAATGCATATTTACGAAATCGTGAATTAAGAATTGTTTATATTTTACTGTGACATGTTTTATTATTCAACACATTATGAATAAACCTGTACGATGCTCAGGCTGCGGTAATACATGATCAAGAGACACGTGGTGGAAACGATGTATTCATCCATGCAACAGGTGAGTTTAGAAAAAATAAATATGTTGGTAATTTTGAAGCAATCTTTTAGAACTTAGTGTATTCTAGTTTGAAAACACATTCGGTCAGAATTGAGCTGTTATTTTTGAAAGTGGTATAAGTCCATTTTTCATGTATCGATATATTTAAAAATCTTAACACCGAAATTAATTGTAAAATATGGGTAAAAGTTTGTTTTTAACGCTCGGCACAGAGTGACATTTTTAAAACTATACACCTTAAAAATTGTATTATGAAATAATAATCATTAAAATTATTTAAGAGAACCAATTTTTTTATCCCATTGGACTTTACCAATTTAAAAAAACAGGTAAATTTATTCATTTCAATTGATTTTGATGTTTCCAATAATATTGCATGAGATTTCTATTGAAAATGAACTGATATCTTTAAAGGAGCTTACTTTTATATCCATTGAAAAAGATATCATAAAATCAGATTCAAGAAATTCCTATAACGTTCATCAATCCTAAAACAATCATTATAGTTTAAATGTGAAAAATGTGTTGTTTCACATTCTATGCTTTGCATTTGTACCAACGATATTATTTTTCATAAAATTTGTGTGTTTATTTTTAGAAAATAATTGATTTGAACATTTATTCATATATGTCTTTGTATATAATAATATATAAACAGAAATATATACATTTATTTTATATTTTATTTATGCTGTTTCAGAAAGTGTAGAAGTGATCTCCGACTGCAGAGCTTGGGACAGTCATCATGGAAGAAAACCGATGGAAATCAGCTGGACATTGAGAAAATGTTGGAATTCATCCACTAAAATGCTTCTAGTCTAAACCTGATGTTTTAGAAAATTATCTAATTTATTTATAAATAACGATGTAATTTTAACTTTATTAATGCATATTTTCTCCTTCCCTGAACTACGAATTAAATTTACTTTACAATATACTGCACTGTAATAATGTAATGTACTATTTTATTTGTCAATAAATTGTAATTATAAGCTATATACTCATTATACATTTGTTTTATTGATAAAATGTTTTCTTTACTCCCATTTCTTTTTACCGTTCCTCAACAACCCAGTTTATGATAGTAGATGAACTCTAAAAAATTAAATAATTTAAAGAGAAGTAATAGCTTTTATCACTAATAATTACACTTCGACATTTATTTACAGTTCTTATAGATATAAGCTGTGATATGGTTTATAAAAAAACATTTAACAGAATATTTCATATATTATATTTATTAGTTTTTTATTTTACAATATAAGTTCATAAAACTAATTTTGGAGTAATTCGTAGGATAATTTCAAGTTTCAGAACATATAATGGCAAGCAAAAGTATAACAAGGTAAGTAATATTAGAAATATATAAAAACAAAAACAAATTTTAGGTAGCCATCATTTAAAAGATATGTCAAATATTTAAATAATCAAATAATTCAGGTACTGTAATTTTAGTACTTATTAACAGTGAAAAATACCACTTTAAAAATATATTTGATTTTAGTTTCAAAACCTGCCACGAGAGTACAGCACCTTCCAGTGCCTTAAAATAATAGTTCTTGAAAAATCCAATAGAAATCAGCATCGTCCTTACTCCCGGCTAGTAGTTTTAAAAAAATCCGCGAGAGTGCAGCACCTCCCGGACCCCTTGATTTATAGTTTCTAAAATAATCAACAGATCGCAGCACTGTCGGCGAGTCCAGTTAGTAGTTTTAAAATTTTCCGCTAGAGCGCAGCACCTCCCGGACCCCTTGATTTATAGTTTCTAAAATAATCAACAGATCGCAGCACTGTCGGCGAGTCCAGTTAGTAGTTTTAAAATTTTCCGCTAGAGCGCAGCACCTCCCGGACCCTTAAATATTAGTTTCTAAAACTACCGACAGATGGCAGCACTATTCAGCGGCCCCAGGAAAAGTGAGCTCCTGTTACCTCCTATTATCCTGATACAAATCAAAGAATTTCTCGCTGAATAGCGATTGCAGTGGAATGTGAGCTCCTGCTACCTCCTATTCTCCTGATATAAATCGAATAATTTCTCGCTAAATAGCGACAGCCCTGGAATGTGAGCTCCTGTTAGCTCCTACTCTCCTGATACAAAAGGAAGAATTCTTGTCAAAATAGACGTGTTGAAGGGGTCGTCTGAAATTTTTAGCTCCTATTCTCCTGATCCAAATTAAAGATAGATTTCTTACCCTAAATCATCGCCTTTCGCTTTCATTAAACTATTTCAACTATGCATTCTTCGCATTCCATCGCTGCTTTCTCAGTATATATCCCAGTATTTTCTTATTTTAACGGTTTTATTTGAAACAATACTTACTAAGTATTGATATTTTATCTAGATAGAGGAATGTACTTAAATCCTATCTCCCAAATAAATACCTTGGGACAAATTCTGATTTATTGAAGATAAAATGCTCTTCAGAATGAAAATATCTCAAGGAAAATTTAAGAATGAAAATCAAACTCTCCTATTACTTATAGATAAAGTTTATATTTCTCATTTAACCTTCAGATGAAATTCATTTAAGATAAAAACAAATTTTACCTGTAGAAGAAAAAGCTAGGGGTAGATGAAATCATAACAAATAAATAAATAAAATAATTTATTTCAACACAATGTACATTTTGGTATAAAATATTTGTTTTTAAACACTGGTATCACTTATTGGTTACAACAAACTATACATAATATTATACAACATAGATTATTTTGTAATTAAAGACTTGGCACATGTTCCGCAGGTTTGGCACTTCGAGTTGAGTTACAAGTTTTACCTGTTTATTTGTTTCCTTTTTAATATTCTCCAAAAATAAAAATTATCCTGAGTAATGGTGTAGAAAAAAGAATGTAATTATGAGAAATGTTTAGATTTTGGTAATCATGTCAACAAGAAATAAACATTTCGAAGAATAGATGATATGTTAGTCGAAACGTTGATTTCTTGTTGAAATGATTACCGAAATCTAAACATTTCTCAAAATTACATTCTTTTTCCCAAACTAAAACTCACAATAATTTGTATTTTGGAAAATATAAAAAAGGAAACGAATGTATAGTTAAAACATATGGTAACTTACTTCAAAGAGATGACCTGCGGAACTGATACCAAAGAATTAACTAAAAGGTAGAAATTACAGAAATGATTTCATTTTACATAATAATATTTTAAATATAGTCTCAATATTATCATCATACATTTTTTAATAACAATGAAACAAACCAAGTATTACAATATGTATTAATACATTATAAGTATTTATTAACATTTGTAAGCATTATAAGCCTTCTGGAAATCTTGGAAGTAATATTTAGCTGCGTAGTTCTGTTCATGAAGGCGAAGAAAAACGTGTGCGTAAGGTCCTGCAAAAAAAAAAAATCTATTTATTAAATTAAATCATGAAATTATAAGGAACTAAATATTTTATATGAGAGTCTGAAAAGTCAAAGTGATACAAAAGGTTTAATAATTTTGTGAAAACGCATTCTAAATTAAATATTTTTTTTTATAATATCTAAAATTATAATAACATTACTTTTACTAAACTTAATATTAATATTAAGTTTAGATAATACTGCTATATAAAACTTGTATGTTGACTAACGTTGATTTTATTATTATTGATATAAAAATTAGCTACCTGGATCCTTACTTAAGATTATTTTTCAAAAAAGTAACATTCGCCCCTTGACTTCTCATCATTTTATATATTTTATAATATTAACAAATATTCATAATATGAAATATATTACATCTTTCAATACAGAAAAAATTATATAAAAATACAAAACTCAAAATAGTCATAAAATAATTTTAACGATATGCATGGAAAATTTCCGAAGAACCCTAAAATATCCCAAATAGTAGGAAACATAAATATCTTTCAAGAGACAGGTGTTAATGTTTTCTATTACTTTAGAGACTTAAGCCTTCTTGTTTAGAATTTTGCCACTCTTGTCCTACCAAATAAAGAATTCATACTTTCGGCAGAAGTGGGAAACCACATAAGTGTAAATTCCCAAATTTTAAAAGACATTTTTTTTCACTCTAATGAGGATTTTAAAATTTTAAATGATGTATTAGAGCAAGTAATATATTATTGAGTCGAATCAATTAAAAATTTGTTATATTTTTTTAATCATTGCTTTAATTTTTAAATATTTTTATTTTGAAGAGAAAAGATTTGCCCCCGGCCGGGGTTCGCAGTGAGGCGGACGACCCGGGTTCGAATCCCGGCTGGGGGCAAATCTTTTCTCTTCAAAATAAAAACAATTAAAAATTGCTATTTGAGAATGAAATTTATAAAAAAAAATCAATTTTGATTTATGTAGTTATACACATAGAACAAAAATTTATCATTTTATTATCATAAATTCTTGTAAACTAATAATTTCTAAGAAATATTTACTTTTTCTAAACTCACCTGTTGCATAGATGAATACATTGTTTCGACCATGTGCCTCTTGATCAAGCAGTACTGTAGCCTGTGCACTGTTCTGATAGGAAGATGTATTGGCCTTCGAGAGATCTTCGTGGACGACTTCCCCGCCTACAACTCTAAAGTGGCAATTATCCTTACCATGGTTAGCATAGCTAAGAGTAGTGTAGGGCGATCCATCGACAGATGATGTGCCTCACAAACCTGAAAAATAAAAATATATATTATTTTAAAGAAAGTATGAGGTGTTGAGATGCAAAAGGGGATAAATCCGAATTTGAAAATTTTTCAGGAAACACAAACATATGCATAAGTTAGGTTATTATGAAATGATTATTTATTTGAGACAATTATTTTTAAAAAAATTAGATTGGCTTTGACATGTTTTGAATGGTGAATTATGTACCACCACATTGAAGACGCTAAATTTGTGAAAAAAATTAAAAATTAAAAAATATGGATATACTCCCTTTTGCATATCCACGCCTCATATAATAAAGAGTATATTATTTTCTAATTAACAATTTTTTTTCCTGCACAACGGTAAGCAAATGTGAGATTCCATTGAAGAACCAAAAGAATCCCATTTAAACATTACTTCAAACTTACATATTGAGAACAACAAATGCAAAATTCTGATAGAAAACTTTAGGAGTTAATCGTTTATATCAACTCAGAAATGAAATGCAGAATATACAGATAATTGGTTAATTCTAATTAATTAATGTATCCCAATCACCATCATTAGAATCTTCAACGTTCAGTAATACCTTTGAATTAATAAAATACTTTATCAATAAAAATACAAAGTATTGAAAGTGAAAATACTGTTTCTAGTGTCTCCTGCCAAACATGTTTCACCTATCCCATTATATGTCGTTTTGAGCCTTATTGATGACTACATGAATTTTATATCAATTTAAAGCAATTGCTGTAGTTCCAAAATGAAAATATGGTTTTTTCACAATCGATACTTTGCATTCAGCAACATTATAAAATAGATCTTACATAAACTAATCATGAATGAGCAAGTTTACTGATCACAGAGGGGAACATTAGACAAGGAGTGTACACACAGACAATTAACAATAAAAATAAAAAAAAGTATATTATGCAAGTGCTCTTTCAACGACTAGATAAATTATTATTATGATTAAAAATAAATATTAAAACTGGAAATTTTACCTAAAGTTTTTCTATAGATTGGTCCATAAAATGCTATTCCAAAAAATGTGTCGTTACAACAAATAGAAATCCATAGGTTGATTAATTAATTAATTTTTTTATTTTAATACAATGTTTTACTATCTGTTTCATATGTCTAAATGAGCAGAATATCTTTGTGTCAAGGGTATGGACATCAATGCAGAACTAACACAATAATAAGAACAATATTTATTATTACCGTGTGCCAATAAGTTTTATTAACGCATTGTTGCCAAGCATTTTGTGGCGGAGAGGGTAATTTATTAAAAAATTGTCATGAATGTTGTAGACATAAAAAATCACTTTCAATTTAAAATGTTTTAATGTTTTTATTAAACTTTTATTTTCTTAACTTAGAATGACTTCTTCTTCGTTATTATAAAAAATAAAGGCACTTTGATCTTACCAACATTATATCTTGTTTTGTGTATGTTCGTACTTGGCAATACTAAGTATAAGAAAGGAAAACAACAAACATCAGTAACCCTTATAGCTTTATTTCACTCATTCTAACATTCATCTATAAAAAATGTATAACTACATGATCTGCACTCTACTCACAGTTTTTGAAAAACATATTATTGGAACATCTGACCACAATGTGTTAACAATAAATAAGTTGGATATATCAGTGTGTTAATTATTCACTGACCGATTTCTTAATAAAATTAAAAACTATAGTCAACCATACCCACATCAATAAGAATATTTTATCAATCAACCAAGGACGACTCAGATAGTATATTTTTAGATTTTACTTAATGTTTACAATTACTTTAAAACTAAAACATTTGGGAATAAATTATTTTTTACCCAATGAAGTGTATTGTTAAAAAAAAATATTAGTATTACGAATTCCCTGATCTTTAAGTTTTACCACATATACTATTTTATGAATAAAGAGTCTGCTAAAGACAAGGAGTCCATCTATAGCAAACTAATGACAACCAGTGAATGTGATAACTGTAACGTAACACAGAAATTAAAATTGTGTCTAACCAAAAACACCTGGTTACAGTAATTATTATTTATGCTTACCTAAAATACTGTTTCCTCAATCTGGATATTCGCTTATAGTCAGTGTGTGTGTGAATGATATCTCATTGTGATGATAAGGGTATCACCTTTCATTCCTGCGGATTAGAGCAAAGAGATGGTACTGTTTATTCCTTTATTTAATTCTGCAACTTCATCAAGCGCTACCTGGACCTTACCAGCGTGTTGGATATGATCTATTCTTCCTCCTTCAATCTTTAATAATATTTGGCCATAACGGATGAAATGTCAGTTGTGTTTATATACAGTTTTCTTTTCATTAGAGATTAGATTATTTGTACACAAACAATTATGTTATGTATACCGTTTGAAAGATCATTTAATCCTTTTTCATAATCAGTCTTACTTTTCCTTTTGAAAGTGAAGCAACGTTTTAAAAATAAGAATAAAATTATGTCTTCTGCGGAAGTTCGTATAATTTTTCTCTACGAATTTAAACTTGGCCATAGCGTTACAGAGGCATTCTGAAACATTAATATTGTTTACGGTGAAGGTATAGTGAGAAAAAGAACAATCTTCCGTTGGTTTGAAAAATTTCGGTCTGGGGATTATGCCAAACAACAAAAAAAAAGTTGAGAGAGGTGGTCGAAGCGAGCCCTTCCCTAGCTACTCGTGAATTAGGTTCACAACTTGGCGCAAGTGCCATGACTGTTTCCAGGCAACTAGAGGAGCTTGGTAAGACAAAAAAGCTGGAAATATGGGTACCACGTGAATTTTCCGAGGCCCAGCAGCTTACCCGATTGGAAACGTGCTCCTCACTTCTGTTGCAAAACTGAAATGAGGAGCACCTTCCTCACCCACCATTTTCTCCGGACCTTTCTCCAACTGATTTTTACTTTTTCCATTGTTTGGAAATAAAAAATTTGACAACGAAAATGTCCTGAAATCGGCCTTCCAAGACATCGCTTCTTCCTTGACAGCTAATTTCTACAGAGCAAGGATATAAATGCTTGCTTCACATTGGGAGAAGTGTATTGAAAGTGAAGGATCCTATTTTGATTAATAAAAGTATTGTTTAATAATCGTTTTGCTAATAATTTAAATTTACACCTTCACTGACATTTCATATGTTACAACCCAATAATAAAATCATTAAAATGTAAACAAAATATATTATATACTATATTACAATATAACATTTATCATATAAATATTACAACTTTATATTTATTCAATAATTGAAAAACTGAGATCTATCAATAAATTAAATTATAACAAAAATAGAGATCCTCCTTAATTTTTCATAAGAATTTCTAAAGTAATCATTGTCATTTGTTCAAGAGATGGTAATTCATTTTCTGATTTATCCCTTGCAAAATTGAAAGGCAGGTTGCCATTGGAAAATATACCTGAGGTAAAAAAATCTATTTTTAATTAAAATGAAAAATTGATCTATCGTGACAATAAAATATCTGATAATGAATGACAATCTTATAATAAACATAATTTTTTATTATTCCCTTTTCATGTAATTTACTATGTTCATGCACACACATATGTACATGAGTTCTCCCAATCATACTAAAAATTCTATGAAAGTACTATATACTTTAAAGAATACATGCATATTGCATTATTAAGATATTTATTCCATTGTTATTTATATCTAGATATCTCCAGCCCAGTGAATTAATGGTTTGTCGAGTTTTATCCAAAATGATTTAACTCTACTGACAGAAGCGGAATCGTGTCATTCTCGTAGCTTTTGGCTTGAAATGGAGTTGTAATATAAGCAATAATTTCAAGCCAATGTCTGATTTGTCTTCCCTCAGTATAATTAACTTATTTTGGAAGTAATTTGAGATAACCACTGATTCACTGGAGCTGCAGACTTTATGTAAATATCCATTACATTTATAGAGAAGAAAACTTGCAAGTAATAATAAACCATTTATTAGAGGGGCAACTTGTGATCGGAGGTGGCCCAGCAGGTGGCCATAGGATTTTTAAAGAGAGTAAATTTTAGGATAGGCAAAATTTAGTGCTTCCAATGTAGAATCGTTTGATCAGCCGAAGCAGCATAAAGAGAAGTTAAAAAACGAACAAACTATTTATTAGAAACCTAACTATCACTAATTAAGGATATTTTTTTTAATCTCCACTTGGACTATTTTCTTCTACATATTTACAGGGTCAAATAATTATTATTCAGCATTACATTTACAAGTAACAATATATTTATTATTTATATTTATATATAAATAGTTAAACATTAGAATTTCATAAATAAAAGAGAAGTTTTTAGCAGTAGAAACAGAATTTGAAATAAAACAAAATGAGCAACTGCACTGATAAATCAGAAATCTCCTATGATCCAAAATAATAATGCTAAATCTCATGTTTCTAAGTTAATTTGTTATTTATTTATAATTAATTGATGTATTTACAACAAACTAAAAGATCTACATTAGTTTTCCCAACCTTTCTCCATACTTTTAGCATATTTTTATGTTCTAAGAAAGTCATTCAACTTTAACAATGGGAAATCATTTAGATGAAAGAAGGGCAGATTTAGATAATGTATAATGAAAATATATAATATAAATTCACTCCTCTTCTCTTCTGATTATCTCCTTAAAGATTTAAATTTTACTGTCAAAACTTAAAAATACTTACCTAATCTATAATTCATGTTGTCAGCTTCAACTCCCAAGAAAATCATGTTGTTGTAGGAAACTTCATATTTAAACCTAGCAATCGTACCTCTTCAGACAAATTTGGGTTCATAAGGTCCCGTACAAGTCCCATCTATGATATCTCTAGGTAAAGAGTAGGAAGTATCTTTCAGTTGTTCTCAATCACCGTCCATTATTACCTGAAAAAATTAATATTTTAAAAAATTAGTTTAACAAAAGGAAAAAAAAAAGTATAAAACGACAGTTCAATGTAAATCTAGTGATTAAATCAATAACTAATTAATCTGTCAGGTCTATCTGAATAAATGTTTTTCATCAATATAAATCTTAATAGAGCATTTAAATTTATGTGTAAATAACAGAACTAAGTGACATTTGGTTATTTATAAAAAGTATGAGTATATAATATAATAGTAAATTTCAAATCAGCACCAGACAATTTATTTGTTCGATATGGGCTAATAAATTTATTTCTAACTCACGCAAAAATATGGGTAATTACCATTTCTCTGGTGGTTTTTCTTGGCAGTATTCCTTCCATGCCTTTTTCTTCTTCACCTGTATCCTCAGATCCTCATTCCACCACGAAGTACGTTTACTTCCTGAGCAGACCCTCTTCACTCCCCAGAGTACAGTAGCTGCTTGTACAATGCTGCTTTTAATGGCGTTCCACATATTGTCCAGACTTGCATTCGCGTCTATTTTCTGGAGGCAGTTCCTCAGCTCTGCTTTGTACTCTAAGATCTTCTGTGGGTCCTATAGCTTCTTGACTTCTATCCTCTCGTAGGCTTTCTTCTTTTGCTTCCTTTCTTTAACCACCCTCGTATCTCCAACTAAGAGCATGTGGTCGCTTCCTATTTCCGCCCCTCTAATCACCTTTACATCTGTAAAATACCTTCTGATATCTCGGGTATATATGAAATAGTCTATGACACTGTTTGCATTTCTCTCTGTGGCCGAGAAGGTAATTTTATGAACTAGCTTGTGTGGAAAAAAGGACTTTCCCAACAGCAAATCATTTTCGATGCAGAAATCTATGAGTTGTTGACCGTTTTCATTTTTTAAGACTTCACCACCATGCAGTCCCATCACTCCATGTGCTCTTGGGTGATCTGTGCGTCAAACTCCACATCTTTAAGTCAGTGTACCTGCCGATACTGCTGTATGGAGCTGAAAGCTGGGTATTGATCGAGAGACTGGAAAGCAGAGTTACCACGTCGGAAATGAGGTACTTGCAAAGAGTGGGGGGAAAGACGAAAAGAGACTGTGTTCACGAGAGGATTCGTCAGGGACTGCAGATTGCCTTGCTAAAAGAGCTCTTGGAGATCCAACAATTGAAATGGTTCGGCCACGTGGTCAGGATGAATGATCACCGGGACCCTCTCAAGACGATGGACTATATGCCGGATGGAAAAAGACCTGGAGGACACCCAAGGATGTCTTATATCGAGTACATCGAATGCCTCAGCAGAAAAAGAGGAAAAGATCTCCGACAGGCCAGAAACCTAGCAAGAGACCGGAATAGATTTGGCTCCTGGCTGGACACTCCCCTACGCTGAAAGGCACTATGGGGGAAGCGAAAGAAGAAGAAGGTGAATAAGTGGTTAAGTATAATTTTGTCCTAAATGAGTTAATTGTACTGAGGGATGTGGTCCTTCTTGTAGTCTTTGCTTGAAATGGAATTCAAATACATGCAAGAACTCCATTTCAAACCAAGGCCTGACTTAGCCACTTAAGCACTACAAGAATAACACGATTCCATTTCCCTCAATATGATTAACTCATTTAGAACAAAATTTTACTTATCCACTTATTCACTGGTGCTTCAGATATTAACAAATAAAAGTAGTACAACTTCTGATAAATATTGTCACATCTGTATTAATCACAGTAAAAATAAAAAGTTTTAATGCACCACATTTTTTGTATATCATGTATTAATTGTATATGATTAAAATTTATTGTTGTCAAGCATTATGAAAAATTTTTACAATCCCTCTTTCATTTAAAAATAAATATTTACACAAAAACTAAGCTATAAATGTAAATTGTAATTAATATGTTAAACAAACATATTTATCTAGTAACACAAAATTTAGAATGACATGATTCCACTTCCCTCACTAGAATTAACTCATTGTAGGAAAGAGTCGACTTTCCACTTATTGACCGGGACTGCGGATGTTTAAACTTTTTGTAAATAATAAAGTTTAATTATATTATTTTTATATTGAAGAGAAAGGATTTTCCCTGGCCGGGATTCGAAATTTTGCGATGTATACACGAGGGAGAATGTTCAATGAACATTATTTTAATTTTAGCATCTTGTTGGCCTACCTCATATTATTATTTATAATTTTTTATAAATTGTTTTAATTTTTAAGTATTTTTATTTTGAAGAGAAAAGATTTGCCCTGGCCCGGATTCAAACCCCTCCGTCTCTCTGTGACAGCATTCTACCATTTGAGCTACCACGGGTAGCCTCTCAGTCAGGACAAATCTGTTCTCTTCACCGATCCCATATCATCGTGTTCTCACAATTTTACGATGTATACACGAGGGAGAATGTTCATTGAACATTACTTTAATTTTAGGATCTTGTTGACCTAAGTCATTACTTTGTTATTACTTATTATTAGTACTTAATTATATTACTTTGTGTTATAATACAAAATGAAAATAAACTACGACAATTTCTCTGTGGAGAAATTGAAACTAAAAACAAAATATGAATAATACTGAGTTAGTTGTTGCGGTCAGCGATAAAACTGAATGAATTAATGAATTATTATTAATATTGATTACTCACATTAAAATTTTGTCCTGGGTCATCTTCTATCAGTTGCCTGGCAATATCTTGGCAGTCCTGAGCTCATGGTGGTAAGTTTTGAGTTACATTCTCACGCTCTTTAGCGGAGCTGCGTCTGCTATGCTAATTCCTGGAAATCACATCAATGGTTATTAAAAGTTACAATACAATTAAAAATTGAACACATCTAGTTGTAATCCATAATCTATTGTTATTTTATTTCAAAAAAGTTTGGTTATACCTTTTCTTTATGTAAAAACATTTTATACAACACTCAACATTAAATTAGTATATTAAATAAAAAAAGAGAATTAAATTTGCAACAAGAATGTACCTATAACTTATTTTTTGTCCATTTTGCATATATTTTATACCTCTTAAAAGAAACAAATTTGAAAAAAGTTGACTGCACTATAAATTATTATCTTTTTCATTTTATTTTCTTTATCGATTGTTACTCAAACGAACATATATTTCTTGATTCCTAACAGATTCAAAAAAAATAAAAAGAGAGATTACATTGTTGTCAATATCAAATGCTCATATTTTGCATGAAATGTATTGAACTAGAACCATCCATTTTAGAGATTTGCGTCTACTTCTAGACCCTAGAACTTCTAATACGTTTCTTCCCTTTTAACTACTCAATTAATTTTTGGAGTCAATATGGGCCAACCAATCAATTTTGTAAATTTTTGAGCATTCGTTGGCTGATATATATATTCATGTATTATATACATATTTATATAATATATCATAGGATTCATATATTAACTGATCATTAACCGATTACATTGGAATAAAAAAATGTATAATGGTTGTTCATATAATTGATCACAGAAATGCAATCATAATATTCAAATGATTTAGCTATATTTAAGATATATATATGTTTAAATTTTACCAGTGACTTTTCTTTGTCTTTTGCCACTAATTTTGCTAATTTAAGCCAATTTTGCCACACCTATCAAATGATTTTCTTCAAGCGTTTGTTACAAACGCCCAACTTAACTGATGGGTACATGGACAACATTCTCATATTGGTCTTTAATCCTATAAACAAGGCAATTGACGTGTTGGCTCAATTAGGAATTTGGCTAATACCAGCGTACATCTGGAACATAGAATACAATTAATTATCATTTAAATTCATATTAAAATATTAAATACTTTTAAAATAAAAAGATATTAAACATTTCAGGTCATGGAAAAAATTAAAATGTAATAAAATAATAGTTCATTGCAATTAAAACCAATTTTTTTATCACTTGTAATAATGGTTAATGAATAAAGAGAGTTTTATTCAACAGCAGTTAGGAAGCTTCAATTCTCATCATTGAGTCATTTAAAACAATTACTTTGTATAAATATAAATTGAAATATTTTGCAAATCATGTTGTAAGTTAGAAGCAGAATCAAATTTAATACACAAACATAGATAAAATAGAAGGAATTTTAACTTAAGGTAATAAAAAAAGGTAATATCATAAATTTTTTTAATAATGACTATCATGAATTGTATTTTTTAAATATAAAATCAATACCAAACATTAATTCTTTCCAAATGCTTTAGTACTAAAAGCATGTTCTAAATTATTGGTGCATGTGAGAATAATTGCATAAACTAAATGATTAAATCATTTACAAAATTTAAGAACTAACAATGACTTTAGTAGTAAATCAGTAATTATGCTGGAAGTTTAATTTATAAAAACGTAATTGATTATCCAGTTTGATATTGATCGTGGAAAACTCTTAAGGGATCAAATCAAAAACAGAACCAACTCTATAAGAAAGTAATGATTATTATAAAACAATTATTATAAGATAGTAATAATTATTTACATACCTTTATTGCTCCCATGTACAGGAATCATTCCCAACTGCTCTCATATCGCATACAGATCCTAGCCACAGTTATAGAGATATCCCATCCTATTACCAATGAATATGACATCTATTCAATTATTATCATGTACACCTAAGCTGGGTTTATGGTCTTCTACAGATTTATAATTTCAAAATCTTGATCTGAACTAAATAGAGAATGAAATTAATGTAGTTAAGGTTTATATGTAATATATATTATATCTAACTTTCAACACTAAATATTATGTACAAGCAGCCATGTAATGGTTACTTTAAAAGAAGAAACTGTAGATAAATACTAATATTATAAGTTGAAGTTCAAAACAATCTACTATATGTATAATGTAAGGGTGTTATTTTAACATGAAACTAATATAATAGAATGTTTCACTTGAAATACAGTTGTTACACGAGTCCCAACTGTCAAAACTTTTATTAAGATAAAGTAATAATTGTAAACCGATAATATATAGCAAACATTAAGCTCCAAACAAATATTAAATGGGAAACAAATGCTCAAAGCCTTAAACTTAAAAAAAAAAAAAAGATGTACCAATTCATGAGGAAAGCTAACAGTAGGTATTATCAATTTAAGATCAACCAAATAATAAGTTAACAATAATATCTACCAAATAACTATAATTGAAACCTTTTAATCAATTAAAATATACAATAGTAATATTACAAAAATATCTTAAGCAATTTTTACAATTTTCATAGGTTTTCTTGAGTTATCCATAAGTAGTAAAGTAGAGTTCTTATTATGCTGATTTAGGTTCTATTGACCAAAAAAACAAAAGGGAACTTATTAAAATGCGTGAAATAAGCCATATAAAACATTTAAAGAGTAAATATTTGGACAAATAATGCAATTACAGAATGATTAATATTATTGAAAACTTGTCCATTAGTGAAGAGCTGTAAGGACTATGGTGGTGCAATCTAGAGCGAGGTACGGAGCAGTACCAACCTTACAACTATAAATAACCTCAGTCTGATGTAACGTGTTATTAGAAAATAGCGCTTACTTAGTAACGTGTTACCGGAAATAACTCGTTCACTTTATCACTCTCTGTTATAGTTAAAAATTAAATAACGATGTAGGTAATTATCAATAACAGGTAAAGAAAGGAGTTAACAATGTCTGTATTGTTGGCTGTCGTTCTTCAATTACTGCTGTCTGACATTGGAATGGTCCAATTATCGTCATTTTACTTGCGATTACTTTTAATGTCCATTGTATGGAATCTATATATATTGTTTATTTATAATTTATTCATGAAAAACTAATGATATTTATAAATGGGGGGACCGACAAGAAATAAAATTTATATTACTATTGTAATAAAAATTCAGATGGTAAATCGTATTAAACATTTTGGACCTTATTACTTCCAACATTGTCTGTACCTAATGGAAAACTATTTAAAGAAAAACTATTAAAATTCTTACCTATTCAATCTAAGTTTTAATTATGAAAAACTCAAATTATCGGATCTGGTACCGGTGTGGGGGGGGAGGGGGTAGTTATCTTTGAAGGTAAGTAGATTTTATTATTTGTTATTATATTGTAGATTTTATTATTATCATCACAAATATGTTTAATTGACTCTATTAATTATCTGCCAAGATAATAGATCTTAAAGTAGTGTTAATAAAATAGCAAGAGGTGTGACAAATAATGAAATAACAACTTACTAAAATAATCTGTTACTGAAACAGGTTCCCACATAGTAGATTCTTCCCAGTAACCAGTTGCGGAAATTTCACTGTTAATCCCATCACTATTAACAATCCAAGTTCAAAAAACTCAAATGGAAGCTTGTTCAATACATTTTCATAATAAATTTGTTGAATAATACCATGATAGTTTAAAAAAATGGTACTTGTGTGTTAACGCGAGCAGTTACATTTTGTAGCCGTTATATTTCTAAAACATTTATCTTGAATGTTTTTAAATCTATTTATTGGGGTTAGAATTTTAATTTTTTAAATAATCATCAACAATTACAAATCAAAATAATTTATTTACAAATGGAATATATCATGAACAATTAAAATAATATATAATATTGAAATAAATAATTGAATATATTACGATCAATCAAAATAATGAAAAATCAAAATAATGAAATATGAAAATAATGAAAAATCCAAATAATTTATTAAAAAGAAAGTGGTTAATCGGATTTCGGTGGGAAATTGGTAAAATATTTCGCTCCTGGAAAAATACAATTGCTTCTTCTTCTGTTTTTGTCAAATCCCAAAGACTCATTTTTGTAGCACAAAAATTAGCGAAATAATCACAACAAATCTAATAATAATTAAATAAAATAATAACAACAATTAGTCTAGAACAAATCAGCAAACAAACAATAAATCAGCAACAAACAAAACTCAGCAAACAAGAACGAACATAGAAGAAATCAGGTGTTAGAATATAACGGTTACAAAATGTAACCGCTCGCGTATGGGAACAAGTAGGGAAAAATAACTGCGGTGGCGTTAACACATAAGTACCAAAAAAATTAATATTAATATTATAAAATTCACTCGAATTTCTTACTGAAATATTTAATTGACATTTTATATAGTTATAATTGCAAACTGACTATGACGATACTACACCACCTGGCAACTGCCACTGTAGAACTGAATATTGAAGCAATGCCTTGTAAATCGATAAATCCCTCCTCCTTTCTTTCCTTAATTATTTATTTGAATTATTAATTATTTAAACTATTATAATATTTTTTCTAAAACACCGGAGATAATTTAAAATATTATACTATTAAAGCAGTAATATTTTGATTATTCTAATGAATAAAAAATATTACTTTTCTTTTATCTTCTTAGCGAGAAAACTATAATTATAGTCTATGAAACTATTATAATTATAGTTATTTTTTTAAATAGTTCAGTCAACGTACAGCAGCTTCTTTGATGTCTTTCCATAAGTCGAAAATTTAATTACATTCTCTTAATCTTATTCGCATACTTATTCCTAAAAAAATCGTGGTCTATTCTTTAAAATCTATGCTCATAGGTCCACTTTACGATCTATAACACTCCATAAATTTAAAAATTCAGTTCTGAAGATTGTTTTAGTTGACACTATTTTTGAGTTTACAAAAATTCTCAAATCATTAAAAATTCAAATATTATATCATAATTTCGAACTATAACATATCACATATTCAAATCGATTTGGCTGAAAATCGATTATAGAAATGTGCCTTGCTTGATTATAAAATTCTTTCAAATCCTTCATTTATCGATTTTTTATTACTACTGAAATAATGTTTACCTATTTTAATAATTTTGTGATACTGAAAATGGGAGATTGTTAATTATTGGAAATAAATAAAATTAAACGATATGAATATAAAAAAAAATCTTCAAAGGGACATAAAATGTATACTAAGACATGGGGGGGGGGCTTCCAAACAAAAAACCTTGAATCTCTAAAACTAATAGAAACAAAAATATCTGGCGATATTTCGCTACTTCAGACATCATCAGGACAGAAAGTGAATAATAAAAATAAAAAATAAATAAAGCACCTACTTACTTCAGATTTCAACAAGACACCAACCGAGAGACAGGATCCCACCACCTTCAAGGTGCAAATACAACTACTGAGCCATATGGGAGGTTACAAGAAAACAGGTGCAGAAACTTGAATGAAAACAGTTGATTATAATTTAAAAAAAAGTAAAAATATACATCCTAAATAAACATAAAATAATGTATTTGAATGTTGAATAGTGCTTAGAAAAATAATAATACTGAGAATTAAATAAGAAAATTATGTACTATTTTTACGCTATAAAAAAAAAAAATTAAAACCGTTTGAAATAACATTTGAAAAAACTAGCTTAAGTTAAAATGATATATTTAGTGACTTATAAATGATGTACTACATTCATAAATAGTTATATGACTTAATGGTGACCATGATAACAAGAACAACATTAAAATATGTTTCCTGAAGTGGACATATCAGACCATGTCACGACTTTTTAATAAAAAATGGAGTAATGGAGGAGGGTGATTGCCAGTTGGGTCTTTGAAATCGTCTTCATTCCACTCGATCTGTCCCACCACAGTTTTTCGTTACTCCATTTGGAGTGAAAACCAGTGTGGCTATTGACTTCGACTTCGCTCAAAGCGAATTTCTGTTTAGTTTTTTTTAATTTTAGTGATCTATGGGATTCTCTTGGTTTTGACTATATCGGCCGATTTCTACGATTTCACATTGTTCCAAACTGAAAGATGGTTCAGTATTTGTATGCGAATTAATTTAATGTTATCCAAGTGCTTTATGGTAGATTCAAGTTTGTACAGTTTGTTTTGAAGATAATCTAAGAATGCCTTTGATCGGAATAAAAAAAAAATGTTCTGAAACTTTTTTGGGCGCATGGATACATTAAATTTCTTTCTCGCAATTTTGTTTTTTTGTTAATTCAATAAGAATTTATAACAAACGTGATGATAAAAGAACGAAGCTTGCTGGTCGTAATAATGTAAAAACCTTAAATATTTAACATTACGTAATTAATTTGATTTGATTTATTTACTTTCATAAAGTCGTATTTATATTAGTGCTCGAAATTCTTAAAAATGTAATAAGCTTTTACTAAGACATCATTAGCATTCTAAATTAGTTTCTTTCAACGCTTTGTTAATTAATTTTGCATACTGATATAACTAAGGAAGAGGTTTAACGTGTCCCTCAAAACAGACAATAAGAGTAGGCAATCTTTATAGGTGGTGGGGTTTGTGTGGGGAAGATTCAGAGGACAACTAATCATGAGGCCAGTTGTGGAAAGTAAGTCCAATGACTTATATCATTTATTTTTAATGGTTTTAACAAATAAAGGTGAGAAGTTTTATTAGCGATTCAGTCGAATATATTTAATAGCAGTTCCAATCTGATAAACGTTCATTTTCAAAGACAATGTATATACAAACCTACAACGGATCATTTTCAGTTAACATCAGGGACTTAAGCTTTTCAAAGTTAAATTTTTGTAATGGCAATATCAGTCTTAATGAAAGAAACTCTATACCTTAGACACTATAGACAGTTATTCTTTCGGTCAATCTAGTCTATGAAGAATGTGAAGGATTTAATCGTGATGAAGATTCAAACTTCCAGTGCCCTGAATATTACTTGCAGAGTGTAGTACGTTTAAGAGTTTTTTTTTTAGTAAAATTTGTTGTAACTTGAAAAAATCTTTTGAGTCAGATTAAAAACTAATAGCCACCATAAGATGTATTTATTAAAACGTGAACATAAAAATGATTGGTTTTATGACACTTATTTTTCATATAATTTTTGTGACAAACTTCCTCAAAAGGGTTTATTTATTACTATTATAAGCAACATATATTGAACTTGAAAACACATCTTGTAAGGTAAGATCGGAAGGAGATACTCCAAAGGATTAAAAGTAGGAAAAGGTTTGCGAAAAAGTGACCCGGTGTCAGTCGTCCTCTTTAACTAGTTTTTGGAGTCAGCAATTCGCTGAGTAAGGGCAAGTCTCATGCGGATGACGTGGTAATTTCTATAAGAGCGTGACAAGAAATCAATGTACAGAAAACCATGCACGTGCATACCTCAACAAGGACATTGAGAAGCGGATAATCCAGCTTGGAGAGCACCAAGTATAGAGGAGTGAGGAATTCAGGCACCTCGGTAGCCACCGAGTTATTCAGCTGAATAACCACCGATAATCCGACGAAATCAGATCTGAAAGCGCGGCTGGATACCGCTGCATATGAGGCTTACAGAAGAGCCTTTAGTTGAGGAACCTTTCAAGAATGGCAAAGGTAATATACAAGACAGTAATAGAGCCGACGGTTTCCTATGGCAGCGAGTCATGGACGCTAAAAGGGGAAAACAAAATAGTACTAAAAGTCTGGAAGAGAAGAGTCCTCTGTCGAATTTTCCAGAGCTTTGAAGGCTAGAGATGCCTGCTGAATTCATATCACATAGGAATTGCTGTAGCTTTTTGGAAAGGAAGACATTGTTTATCATATCCGCCTGGACGATTGAGATGGTTGGTACAGTTGGAGAAAATGAACCCCAACTGCCCTAAGAGAAACCAGGTGGTAGAAGAAAGCTAAATAATATTTTCAATAAACACAACGGTCAATGGATTGCTAGAAACAAAACATAGCTTTATTCGGTATAACAATAGACAAAGAATTAAATGATAAACATTTACTAAAGTATACCTAGAAACAAAACTATTGATAAACAGTCCATTCTACGATTGAATATTTTAGACTTACAGAAAATAGGATATGATATATACATACATTTATTTTATTTTTTCCCTTCACGCAGTACCCCTCCGTGAAGGATGTTTATTGTTCTGCATTTTTCGTACATTTATAGTACATTACATACAACTGTACTTTCATGTTTTTTTCCTAGTGCTTTACATTTTTCGTTTTATTTATAAATATAACTTAACGCTAAATTGAAAGTACAACATTAAAATAAAACTTAAACTACAAAATATAGAACATAGTAAACATTAAACCAGTTGAAACAAAAATAGTATCACAGATTAAAAGAACAAATAAGAAAACTAAAATTAATAAATTAGCACATGATTACTACAATTAAGATTGTTGAAGGAAAAAACAAAAACAACAAAATATTGTACCTATCATACATTAAACCAGTTGAAACATAAATATTTACACATTTTAAATAGCAAATAAGAAAAAGAAAATACGAAGTAAGCACAATATTACTACAAACAAAGTAATTGAATGAAAAACAAACCTGTTATTTACCTCAGCAAATACCTTGAATTGCTGAAAATACAGCTTTCAAATATTTATACATACATTTACCTATATATAGGGTGGCGCAATAGAACGTGCATATTGCATCATCTTTTTCCGCGGAGTGCAAAGCGCGCGGGGGGAGGGGACCCTACATCGTTTGATAGGCGGGCTCATGGAGTTTTAGTCGCTATGAGTCACTTCGACGGGAAGCGTCGCGCATTTTGCGTACGCGCATATTACGAGAATCATCAATGGTTTCGTAAACCGTCAAAATTGTCGTTACTGGTACAGTGAGAATCCTAAACTCAAACATCAGAAACCACTGCACAGTCCTAAAGTGACAGTATGGACCGCAATCTGCGGCAGAGGAATTATTGGTCCTTTTTTCTTTGAAAATGCGCGGGGGCAAAACTGTCACTGTAAATACAGAACGCTATGTTGCGATGTTGGAGGGTTTTTTGACTCCAGAACTTGAAAATTCAAGAATCGTGAATTCAAGAACTTAGTTTCAGCAAGACGGAGCTACCTGTCACACTTCAAATGACTCCATGGCGGTTGTGAAACAGATGCACCCTGGCAGACTGATTTCGAAAAGAGCTGACATCCCATGGCCCCCACGTAGTCCAGACTTAACGCCTCCTGACTTTTTTTTGTGGGGATACCTCAAACACAAAGTCTACAGCAATAATCCGAAGAATATCGATCAGCTCAAAGAAAATATCCGTGGTGAAATGGCGACAATCACACCAACATTATTGAAGAAAGTTTTCAATAATTTCCGTTTGCGGTTAGAGGAGTGCCGTCGAAGAGAAGGTCATCATTTGGATGATGTAATTTATAAAAAATAAACTTCAATTATTATACTACAATGCCTCATTTTTATTTTAACTATACCTTTTGTATTTATTTTTTAATATTTTTTTAAAATTTGCACGTTCTATTGCGCCACCCTATATATATATATATATAAATCTCATGTCAGGTTGTTTGTCCGGGCTAATCTCCGAAACTACTGGACCAATTTTAATGAAATTTCGCACAGATGTGTAGGATTGTCCAACTTAAAATATAGGCTACATTTTATTTCGATTAATGACCGCGATATTTTTATTGCAAAATTATATTTTTTCCTAACCATGATGCTGCATTTTTGATATGTTGTAAGGGCATGTCTGAGTAGTGTAAATCCAAGTTTGAAACCGAAAAAACGAATGGGAAAACTCTTGGTGGCCAAAAAACCTCGAAATTTTCGGAGTTATTTCAGTTTGTGGCCTGTATCTCCTAATCAGTGCGCTTTTAGAAAAAAACATATGTCATCATTTTTAAAGTAGATTAAATTTGCTACAATTTGAGTCCAACCGCAGCTCTGTAGGTCTAATAAATTTCGAGTTCAGTCCCTATCATATAATAAATAACTGGAATCTTATCTATATATTTAAAAATATCATGTCACGATGTTTGTCCGGGCTAATCTCCGAAACTACTGGACCAATTTTAATGAAATTTCGCACAGATCTGTAACATTGTCCAACTTAAAATATAGGCTATATTTTATTTCGATTAATGACCGCGGTATTTTTATTGCAAAATTATTTTTTATAATTATTATATTAAGAAACGATTTTCATATTTAGCCCCCGGTATGAAATTCTATGAGTAGTAAAATCGAATTTAGCTAAACGTGGTGCTTTACGTTACATTCACGATAATATTGTATTATTTGTTTTACATAATAGATAGAAATTAAAAGTTAAATTCCCGGACTAATCGGGAAGCTACACTTGTGGTAACAGTATATTATATTGCTTTATTCTCTTAAGTGTTGAAATGCGATAATTTTTTGAAACCTCAAATTAAGGTTAGATTTGTTTGAACTAGTTAAGAAATCACTCTTTCCAGTTTTCAAATACCTTTATCGAACGATGTCAAAGGTTTATATAGATCTTTCATCAAGTTCTTCAAGATGATACTCATCGATGAAATCAGTATGATTGGGCAGAAATGTTGGAAGATTTGAGATTGAAAGGAATAACAGGAAATTATGATGCCGCGTTCGGTGGATTGCACATCATTTTTATTGGTGATTTGAGGCAGTTGTCTCCGGCTAGAGGTACTCCAATTTGGAAACAGAAAATACAACGGATTGGTGGTCAGCGGTTATGGAAAAGAATTAGTTTTTATGAATTGGACGAAGTTATGCGGCAGGAAAATGGTCAATTATCTTCATTACTAACAAAGGTTGGCAATGGAGATCGATTAGATGAACAAGAATTGCAACTGATTGAATCGAGGTTCTGTTCAGAGACGGAAGCAGATGAACGTTGTCCTGGTGGAATTCGATTATTCAATGATAATCGATCAGTTGATGCATATAATTTGAAAATGTTGAGCTCATCCGAAGAAGCAACGACTCAGTTGCTGACGATGAATTACTTGGTTGTGAAGATAATCGCGAAAAAGAAAGGGCTGCAAGAGAGAAGCTGTACAAATTAGTACAACTGATACGGGAGGGTTACCATAGAAGTTATTTTCGTTCTAGATAAACCCTACATGATAACTACAAACATCGACGTTGCTGATGGGTTATCTCCGAAACTACTGGACCAATTTTAATGAAATTTCGCACAAATATGTAACATTGTCCAACTTAAAATATAGGCTATATTTTATTTCGATTAATTACCGCGATATTTTTATTGCAAAATCAAATTTCTTCCTAACCATGATGCTGCTGCATTTTTGATATGTTGTAAATGTTATAATTTAAAACAATATTACTAACCATAATTAAAAAACAACCATTATGTACTTCATTCATTAAGCTAATGTTTATATTTTATCAGTTAAGAATTTCGTATATTATTTATTGGTTATATACTATACTTAGATTCTATAATTAAATTCTATGTAATTCATTCATTGTTTCTTTAAATTCAAATTTAACGTATTATTTTTTAAAACTATTGTAACAGCCACAGCAACGCGTGGCCGGGTCAGCTAGTTTATGTATAAATATTTGAAAGATGGGCCATCAAAAGTCTGTAAAGCGTAATCATTCGCATTGCGTAACATATAAATTAAATGAGTTTGAAGTGTAGAATTCTTTTATGTTTTAATTTGCATAAAATTATAATAAGTTTTTATAAAAACAATTTTAACTAAGAAGGTTCTTGTTTGGGTTACGTAAGTTGGTTATATTGGGTTTTTCATATAAAATAAACTTTATGAAACCAGAACTTTTTTATTTATTTTTTTATCAATTGTTATAATTTTAAATATTTTTATTTTTGAAGACAAAAGATATGCCCAGGGCCGGGATTCGAACCCGGGTCACCCACATTTCTGTTGTGGTGCTCTACCAACTGAGCTATCCTGGTTCGTACCTCGGTCAGACATATCCATTCTCTTCGCTGTTCCAATATTCCCGTGTTCTCTCTATTTGCGATGTATACAAGGGGAAGAATGTTCATTGAACATTACTTTAATTAGGATCTTGTTGACTTACGTCATTATATATTATTATAATTTAATAATTATTAAACATTACCTTAATAATTAAAGTAATGTTCAATAAACATTGTTCCCCATATATACATCGCAAATTGCGAGAACACGGAGATATGGAATCAGTGAAGAGAATGGATATGTCTGGCCGAGGTACGAACCAGGATAGCTCAGTTAGTAGACGACCATAACGGAAATGTGGGTGACCCGGGTTCGAATCCCGGCCCTGCGCATATCTTTTCTCTTCAAAAATAAAAATATTCAAAACTTTTTTAGTTTTGCAACATCTATGAGTCTTTGAGTCAAACATCTATGGGTCAAACTGCTGAGCGCTATAGGTTTCTATCTTATAACTGAGAAAGATTTCCCGCTGCTTTCATATCTATTTGAATTTGTTTGTAGCTGGAAGAAAATAGTTGCTCTAAAGCAATTTTCCTTGGATAGGAAAGAAGGAGCTGAAAAAGGGAGAAGTTGATAAGAAGAAGGAAGTGAAAGGTGTGTTTAGGTAATTTAAATGAATTACACAATGATACACTGATGTAAGCTTTTAATGGACATAACATACTAAGAACAAAGAGACTACTACATTTTAACTGTAATCTAGGTCAAACTTAAAACAGAACAGTGATTATAGCAAGATTAAATAGTGTGAACATGAAAAATAATCGCTTTTACAATAAATGATGTTTATACTTCAACACAGAGAAGAACAAAGAACTTGAAGAAGGACGTGAGCAGTAGATAAGAGCAGGTTGTGAGCACCGCTACAATGATAACAAGGCCTACCAGCAGCATTGTGTTGTTATGCAGAAATGCCAACCATCATTCTGCCGCAAATGCCGGTAGAGTTGCTAATAAAAATTCGATTTTATCGAACCCCTCCCTAATTTCGTTACACATGTACGGACGTATTTTCTTTGACTACTTAGCGGGAGATCTCAGCAAACTCAGAGTCTTACTCTGTCTTAGACAAAACCACTCAAACATCACGAATAGTAAAAACCTGTTTCCAATTTTAAAATCAGTAAATTATTCATAATATTAATTTCAGATGAAAGGGGAAGTGCCCTGAATACCCTGGGAATTCGCCATCTTCAGGTCTTCCTCTTGTTCCTGTCCATGTGTGTCAACTTCTTGATGAGGCAGAACCTCAGCATGGCGATAGTGATGATGACGGCTACGAGGACACCATCCAAACATCCTGTAAGCATCAATAATAATTTTCATCTTGAAAACGATAATTGTTGATAATGTTAGTACTGGTTGGTTTTCAGGAAGAACATCCGAAATCTAAAAGGTGAAACTGTATTACAAATATTTTTACCAGGAAATTTAAATAATGAAAAATTGTAAAAAAAAGATTAATATCATAGCCCGACTCCCAAGATACAAGCCTTTATGTTATAAAAATATAATAATCTGAAAATAATATCATCTATCAGTTTCACTAAATATATTTCCCAGAATAAGGTTTAGAAATTGTATTGCCTAATCAACAGTTGTTGTCTTAAAGTTATTCATATTCTCTGCTCCTCTGAAGAGGTTACGGATGACACAGATCTTAAGTCCTTGCTTTTATGATTTTTTCCCACTTAAATTTCCGGTAGTGTTTAGGTATTAAGAACTAGAATAGACTAAAAGTTAATCTAGGTTTCAATGTCTATTCACTATTCTCCTTAAAGTTGGGGACATAACAGGGTAAAGGTAAGCTCATGTTAAGGACAACAAACCTTCAGGCTGTTTCACAACTAAGCTAGGTTTAACAAATTAGCAACTTTGCAGGTGTTCGACTGGAGCATGCTTCAGAAGTCAACAGTCTTGAGCATCTTCCATATTGGCTATCTCATCATGAACTTGGCTGCTTCTGTTCTTGTAACTAGATTTCAGAACAAGATGTTACTTCTCATATCTGTTGCTGGATCCTCAATTCTTACTCTGCTCACTCCGATATTGGTCATTGTTGGAGGATTTTACACCCTAGTTTCAATCAGAGTTCTACAAGGCCTTTTACAGGTAAGCTGAAATTTGTTATAATAATAATTATTTGAATTTCTGAAACAACTTTGTAAATAAAATGCTATGTTTTACAATTAAAACTATTCAATAGAAGTAATACCTTTCAGGGTTTCATGATGGCAGTCTCCATTGCACAGGTGTCAAGGTGGATACCTCCAGCTGAGAGGAGCAGGTGTGGTGGTATAGTTCTTGTGGGTATGAATAAATAAACATTCATATAATTATAATAAATATTGTAATACTACAATATATATATATATATATATATATATATATATATATATATATATATATATATATATATATATATATATATATGTATATGCTGATAAAGCAAAATCTTTGTTTATTTTTTTTATTGCTAATTAATTAGTCTTTTGAGAGAATTTGTTAATTTGTATTTAACACACTACTTCAAGTGTTAATTTAAACTAAGGTTAGCCCAAGCCAACGAACCCAGCCACATCTATGATGGTACAAGCAGGGCCTTACCCCTTACCCCCTTAAAGCTGAGGATGATCAAGGTTCAGTCTTGGAGGTATTTATTTGCCCACTGAGCGGAAAATGGGATTATTTAGGACTAGGAGTACAGAAATAAGAAAACCACAAATAAGTCAAAAAGGCTGGGGCGAAGCGCTGATCAAAAAGGGTTTAGATTACAATGGCAGGTACTGTCATCCCAGCTTCATATATTACTGAAATTCTATCTTGGTGACTTCATTTCTTTATTAACCATATGTGACTAGTATGAATTAGTGATATCTCTGACTAATTAAATTTTTAGCTGTTGAAATTCAATAGGTATTACTTTTGGAAACTTGCTTTCGTTTGGAATGTCTGGATGGATTGGAGGTAACTATGGGTGGCCCAGCATCTTTTACTTCTCTGGCTGTGCCGGCGTTGCCTGGTCTATACTTTGGGCTGTGCTAGCTGCCGACGACCCCAAATCCTGCTGGTTTATCAGTGAAGAGGAAAGAGTATACATCGAAAAGAAACTCATACTAAAATCTGAAATAAGTGTAAGTACCTTCAGCCTAGACCCCGCCTAGTAATGTTTTTATAATTTTTTACAAGTTAAAAATTGTGTGCAAGGTACATGATAATCATGTGATGAACTTGACCTGAGGAATAAAATTATATTGGTATGACTACAATGATATAGGCAGTTCAAATAGTAATTAAAACTAATATTATCCACCAAAAGAGAAATCAGCGTTTTTAAATCAGAAAAAATCCCAAATACAAAAATAACAAAAAGTTGTCTTCAGCTGGTTTTGTTCTTGTGGGCTTTCAATAAATTTATTTGAAGGGATTATTTTATATTATATTATTTTATTCTTCCCCTCATATACATCGCAAATTGCGAGAACTTGGGGACATGGGATCAGTGAAAAGAGAGGATATGGCCATGACAGGGGAGAGAGCTTGATTGACCCCAGGATAGCTCAATTGGTAGAGTTTCAGACTAGCGATCTGAGTGATCTGTGTGTCCCGGTCCTGGACATATCTTTTCTTTTCAAACAAAAATAAAAATATTTAAAAATTCATAAAATCAATAACTAATAAAATGTATTATTTTATAGTAATATGGTATCACTATTTTGTTGTAATTACACTTTACTTTCCATATTATCTTAGTAATATATGAGCTGTAATTTTTGAGAGTGGTATAAGTATATTTGGATCTAAAAAAAATTGTTTATTCTTAGAAATAATTTTAATAGTTATTTCGTAATAAAATTTGTAAGGTGCATGGTGTTAAAAATATCACCCTTTATTAGGAGCTTAGCATTAAAAACATAACATTTGAACACATCTTTAAATTAATTTAAATGCAAACATTAAAGATTTTTATGCATGAAAAAACGGACTTATACCAATTTAAAAAAAACAGTTTTCATTTACATAAATACAATATAGTAAAGTAAGCTGATGGGATATTATATAATGTATGTTTATTTAGAAAATTAAAGATTGTGGCCCATTTAATAATTTTATCCCTCCCTGGTTCAAAAACTCTGTAGCATTGCTGTAATTTAAGCAAATTATGACAAACAACAAAATATTTTCAATGACCAGAGTGAATGACGATTGGTATAGCACTAATTTAATTGTTTTTAATTCTGTCCATTATTTATCCACTTTTTTCAGAAAGACAAGAAAATACCTTGGAGAGGGATGCTAAGAAATAAACCCTCCTGGGCTCTTCTCGTGGCAGCATTGGGAAACAATTGGGGTAGCTCGACCCTGCTCAACGAAATACCAACATACTTCAATTCCATCTTACATCTTGACAGTACTTCTGTAAGTTCCTCTCGGATTTCCAATAAAAAGGATTAAAAAATAAATAAAAAAGATTCGTGTAATAGATTCTCATGACAATGGTTGTGCAAATTAACATCTACAGAATAATATTCTAGATATTTACATTGCATGAAGGTGAATTTATTTATCTTTTTGCTTGAAATTGCACGATTTTGACTTTAATTGCATTAAATTACACAATTGGAACTTTTTGGGGTTACATTTGATTATTAAGATTTTAGCGAGAAATCAAAAAGAAAAAAATCCATTGTATTGTACACATGGATGTATGTAAATTTATATTGTTTTAAATGTTATTTCATGAATTTGTTACTGATTCAATACATTATTATTTAGTAATTTTTTATAATTGATTGGTTAGTTGTTTTAATTTTAAATATTTTTATGAAAAGATATGCCCCCCGGCCGGGATTCGAACCCGGGTCCTCTGTCTTACCGTGACAGGACTCTACCAACTAAGCTACCGGAGTTGATACCAGCCGGCGACAAATCTTTTCTCTTTTCTGATCCCATGTCCCAACTCCGGTAGCTTAGTTGGTAAAGTCCTGTCACAGTAAGACAGAGGACCCCGGTTCGAATCCCGGCCGGGGGCATATCTTTTCTCTTCAAAATAAAAACATTATTATTTAGATTTTAAGGTCAATAAATATAACAATAATCTAACACATAATCATTTACATACATGCCTGGATTGGATGTTCATAAATATCCCTAAATTTTTTTAGAATAGGGGCGAGAGTAGTATCGGTTGACATGGAGACAAAGATCAGACCTCAATTTCATACAGTAGTACAACATATAAAAAAGGGGTTATTTTTTAAAAATTTTAATTGTTTTTAATTTGTCCAAGCAGTGATACTCCTCGACGCTAGCTAATGGCACTAGAGGAAGATAAAAAAGAAGAAGCAATGATACAATGTTTCATTACAAAAAAAAATGTATTCACTAATTCAGGTCCTAAAAACATGACATGTACATATACATCAAACATATAATTTATCTCATTTAATCCTCTGCACTTCTATTAAAAAAGTGAAATAGTTTGGAATTTCCTTATCTCTTTCTAAGATTTAATACCAAATGGAAGTTATATTTATAATTGCATTTATAACCACATGATATTAAAAATAATAATAATGCTTGCTCAGAATGGATTGATAACAGCTCTCCCCCACGGCTGCCTCTGCATACTTATCTTATTTTCATCCCATGCTTTCGATCAGCTTATCAACAGAGGAATTCTGTCAGTAGGAGCATGCAGGAAAATCTCCAACACGATTGGTAAGAGTAATTTTAATTTTAAATAACAATGGTAAAAATGATAATTAAGTCCTAGCCTAAAAGAATTCTCACTCTTCTAAGCATGTAGTTGAGCTGGTAAACACTGAAGATTTTAAAATATATATGCAATTAAGCTTACTTTTGATTTCTTTGATTAATTAACTATTAAATTGAATCACAATAGCCACCATTTCCTCTTGGTGAAGCTTCCAATCCCGCTTGCTGCAACTTTCCATTATCACTAGTATAGTATGAAGAATCATTTTATAGGAATTATTGTATAAAATTTATAATTAAGTAAGGAAGAAAATAGTTGGGGGTGCAGTCAAATAAAAACACTAAATAAGTGGTTATTTATTTTATTATGTGCCGACGTTTCGACCCACTTTGTGGGTCATCTTCAGGGCTATAGGAGGCTGGAGCAAGACTAGCTGCTAGTCTTTCTCCAGCCTTTTTTTTTTTCTTTTGCTAGTCTTGCTCCAGCCTCCTATAGCCCTGAAAATGACCCACAAAGTGGGTCGAAATGTTGGCACATAATTAAATAAGTAACCACTTATTTAGTGTTTTTATTTGACTGCACCCCCAACTATTTTCTTCCTTACGTCTATCTTCCAGTCAACCATCCCCTCGCTTCTCAAAAATTTATAATTATTATAAACTTATTCTATCTATTTCTTTTTTCGCTCTTATGCAAATATTATTTATTTATAAGTATTTTCATCTGGATTTTTAGTGAAACAAGCAGAATTAAATCCTAAATATCTATATTTTAATAATAATAAATAATATATAAGGGCAAAAAAATTATTGTCTTCTTTATATAATTTTATTAAGTATCAGATTATCAAAAACAATATTCTAATCTTTCTGTCCAGGTTTTATCTAAGTATAATATAATTAAAATAAAATTATTGCTACAGCATTATTATCTTAAACTTATTTTTATATATTTTGAATACTACCAGTGGGTAGTTTCTCTACTTCCCTTTATCTTGTGCCATTGTGTATTATTCATTCTATTTATTTGATGTATTATTATTATACAGTTGTAAATTTCAATACATAAATTTTAAAAATACATATAAATTAATAAATAATATTTAATACATTAGTGGAAAAATTCCAACTAAAAACCTTAAGTCTCTAAACTAAAACAGGAAATTGAAAATACCTGTCCAATATTTCGCCTATTAAGGCATCCTCAGGGCAGAAAGAGAATAACAGCAAAGCAAAACATGAATAATGCACCCAAAAAACACACATCCCACCACCTCTAAATTATTAGTTGTTTTTAATAGAAACACTAATTTTGTTCAGGTCATTGGGGGCCTGCAGCTGCTCTCTTGATTCTCGGCTTCACAACAGACCTGACTATGACCATAATCATTTATACCGTCAGTGTAACTCTTCATGGCTTTGTCTGCAGTGGGTATTCGTTCAACCATCTCGATATTGTCCCCTCATATGCTGGTTTTTACATGGGAATCACCAATGGTTTAGCAACGATTCCCTCTTTTGCGGGAACTGAGTTTGCTGGAATTATAGTCACAGATCCCGTGAGTATTATTATTTTTAACCTTAACTGAATAATATAAACTGAATCATGTGTATTTAATGACACTGCTTTTCAGGAAAACCAATACCAATGGAGAATTGTATTTGGAGTTTCTGCGGGAATTTTCTTCTTGGCTAACTTGATTTTCATCACATTTGGAAGCGGGGAAGTGCAGAATATTGAAGGAGATAAATCGAACTATGATTCTAATTCAGGGAAGCCTAGTTTGTCTGTAGACACTGTCATCGATGTTAACAATGCAAAGAAACCTTGAATGAAACATCAGATGAAACCTTTAGTTTATTTATTATTTTGTATATTTGTAATTTAGTTATCATACCTCAATAATTAAATAAATGATTTTAAAAGTTTTTATATTAATGAATATTTTCAATTTAATTTCATCAAATAATGTTTATTGGATTAAATTCTTCCATAAATTACTGAGTAGATTTCTTAGTAATTCTTAAGTAGTTTCTACAATATTGCTGATTACTGCATCATTGCCAAGGTCTTTTCTCAATATTTGTATTGTCTGAAAACGACTTTTTTTGTATTAGTTTATTAATCCAATAATAGTTTTATATCAAGATAATAATTTGGTCTTGAGAAACATTGATAATGTTCATGTAAGCTTCCACGGTCGTTGATATTCTATCCTCGGTGTATAAATCCTAAACCCCTGTTGTAAGAAAGAGCAGTAGGTAAAAACAAAATACAATGATAGGGTCGTAATACGATTAAGTAATGATATTAAAATTTATACACATTGTGAAAACATGTTCTAAATTAACTAACAGTGAAGTCTCAATGGCTTTGATTTTAAATTCTTGGATAGGTAGCCCTCTTGCAAAAGTGAACTTCCACAGCTCACCTTTGTTCATGCCCTTCCAGATATGCATTCTCAACCAACATCATAATATCATGACGATAGTTTCACTCACTTCATCAATGTTGTCACTGATCCTGCATTTGCGCAATCCTTCGATAATGAGGAAAGATCAACACTGATCCATGGCACCATACATTTTTAAATTCTCAATAAATGACCTGGTGCATAACTAAGAATGCAAAAAATAAAAATAAATGCCAAATATCCCCCCCCCCCCTAGTCAACAAAGACAAATATTCATTTAGCAAAAGGAAAAGGGATAGAAAACGCACCGAACTTCAAATAGAGTAATCCATTTTATTAATTTATTCATTGTATTATTTTGTTTATTTACTAATTTATGTTTTATTTTGTATTACTTTCAATATAATTTATGTGTTTTTTCTTAGGCAATAAATGGTCCGGGAGTAGGTCAGAGAAAGAATTTCTTAAATACAAATGAACCATTTATTTCATCTCTGTTTAAGAAATATACATGTATATAAAAGGTCTGCTAATATTATTCTAAAATAATATTTAATTAAATAAATAGGTAAAAGTATATATTTATTTTCATTATTCTGTTACAGTGTTGAAGTGACCTCAAACGGGTGAGCTTAGGACAGTGATCGTGGAACACCTGATCTCTTAGAAGTGGACATTGAGAAAACACAAATGCATCACCTGAAATGATTCCAGTTTATACCTGATGTTATTTTAGAAAATTATGTAATTTATTTGTAAAATGAGTTGTAATTTTAACTTTACATATGCACATTTACGACATTATGAATTAAATATTGTTTATATTGAACTGTGACATGTTTTATTATTCAACACATTATAAATAAACCTTTACGATGCTCAGGCTGCGGTAATACATGATCAAGAGACACGTGGTGGAAACGATGTATTCATCCATGCAACAGGTGAGTTTAGAAAAAATAAATATGTTGGTAATTTTGAAGGAATCTTTTAGAACTCTAGTGTATTCTAGTTTGATAACACATTCAGTCAGAATTGAGCTGTTATTTTTGAAAGTGGTATAAGTCAATTTTTTCATGTATCAAGATATTTAAAAATATTAATATCTAAATTAATTATAAAATGTGGGTAAAAGTTATGTTTTTAACACTCGGCACAGAGTGATATTTTTAAAACTATGCACCTTAAAAATATATGCGATATGGTTTATAAAAAAACATTTAACAGAATATTTCATAAATTACATTTATTAGTTGTTTTTTTTTACAATATTTTTATTTATTTATTATTTAATTTTCATTTGCACCTGCGCAATTGCGCATTCAGCAAATTTGATCCTAATGTTTTTTCACTTTGCTCTTCTATGATCATAAAACTATATGATGATGGGGTAAAAATCAATAGGTGAGTAAGTCTCTTGGCCAATGTCTTTTTTACCTTTTTCTATCAAGTCCAGGTAACAGGGAGTAGGAAAGCGGAAGAACGAGTGGGTTTGGGTGATATTGTGTCGATGAGTGGAATGTCATGAATTTGGTATGAATATATGATTTTATAGTGGGAATGTTCATGTCGTTGTGTATGGTGTGATTCGAAATATACCATGGTGCATTAACAATTTTTCTGAGAATTTTGGACTGTGTTGTTTGTATCTTGTGTATGTGAACTTTTTTTGCTGAACCCCAAAGTTCCGGCTCCATATGTCCAAATAGGTTTTAGTATACTATTATAGATAAGTCGTTTGTTCCGTAAGTCAAGTGAAGATCTGTAGTCCAGTAGATGTGATAGTTGTTTGTACCATCTAGTCAGTTCTTGTCTTTTTAATTTTGTATGTACGTTCCATGTAAGTCTTTTGTCCAAGTATAGTCCGAGATAACGTACATAATTTTTGGAAGGTACTTCGTCGTTGTCAATTTTGACTGCTGGACACGAAGCTTTGCGTAGAGAGAAGGTTACATGGCTCGATTTTGAGGCGTTTATTCTTATTTGCCATTTATTGAACCACTTTTCTAAATCAAATAAATGATTTTGAAGAGCTATAGATGCTATGTTTGGGTCTCTGTGAGAAGAAATAATGGCTGTATCGTCAGCGAAGGTATAGATGTTGGTGCAAGGATGCTCCGGGATATCAGAGGTGTAAACAGAATAGAGAATGGGGCTTAAAACACTGCCTTGCGGTGTCCTGTATTGAGGAAAGAAGGAGGAAATCGAAGAGTCGACGGAAGTACAGAAGAATCTGTCTTGGAAATAAGATTGAAGAATTAAAAAGTATGTAGGAGGTAAGTGAGGTTTTATTTTCCAGAGAAGACCCTTGTGCCAGACACTATCAAAAGCTTTTTCAATGTCAAGAAAAATCGCAGACCAATATTCTTTTTTCTCAAAAGCGATAGATATTGCATCCACGATACGATGACACTGTTGTACAGTTGAGTGATAAGAACGAAAGCCAAATTGGTGGTTCGGTATCACTCCGCTATTTTCGAGGATAGGCTTTATGCGATTAAGGAAGAGTTTTTCAAATAATTTAGACATTATAGGGAGGAGTGCAATTGGACGATAAGATGAAGGATTAGTGACAGGTTTAGAAGGTTTAGGTATCATTTTAATTATGGAAAGTTTCCAAAGGAGCGGAAAATAAGTTGTGCGCATGATAGAATTATAGATGAGGGTAAGAAAGAGAACAGTTTTCCGAGGTAAGTGGCGAAGGATGAAGGGAGTGATGAGATCATAGAATAATGAGAGCTTTTTTGTTTGGCATTTTGTTCAGTACTTGATAGATTTCTTTTGGATTAAACGCCGGAGGAGGGAGTGACAACGGTAGTGCTGTTGTCAAGTCGCCATGTATTTTATCAGTTAGAGTATTATCCTGGATATCATTTGCCTTAAATATATGTGAAAGATGTTTTGCAAATTCGTTAGTTTTTTCTTCGCTCGTCATCGCCCAAGTGTTGTCTGTACGTCTAAGAGGATATTGAACCACCTTTTGCTTTAGAATACTCCTTGTAGCTGTCCATATTTGTCTGTCTCTGTTGTTTATAGAATTTAAATAGTCCTTGTATTTGTTGTTTTTAAATTTTGATAATTCTTGTTGAAGTTTTCGGGTTAGTTTGTTGAGTTTTATTTTGTATGAAGGATATCGTGTTCTTTGCCATAAAGCTCTGATCCTACGTTTTACTTTAATAAGATTTCGTATTGGTTCAGGTAGGTAGGAGTCAGGTTTTGATAAAGCCGTCTTTGGTGTTGAGAATACCAAACTGCGTTTTGAATACAATCAGTCAAGTGATTAACAGCATTGTCCGGGTCGTCGGCTGTACGTATGTTAGTATTAAGGGTGATTTTATTGTTTAAATAATTTTCGAACTTACTCCAGTTTATATAGCCATTTATTAATGCCAGGGGTGCAGGTTTTTTAAATGGGTGATTTGATAGCTCGAGGAAAACTGGGCTATGATCTGAAGAGTGATCAGATACCTATTCAATCTAAGTTTTAATTATGAATAAACTCAAATTATCGGATCTGGTACCGGTGAGGGGGATAGTTATCTTTAAAGGTAAGTAGATTTTATTATTTCATCACAAATATGTTTAATTAACTCTATTAATTATCTGTCTAGATAATAGATCTTAAAGTAGTGTTAACAACAAAAAGCCTTGAATCTCTAAAACTAATAGAAACAAAAATACCTGCCGATTTTTCGCTAATTCAGACATCAGCACCTACCTACTTCAGATTCCAACAAGACAGCATCCCACCACCATCAAGGTGCAAATACAACTACTGAGCCATATGGGGGATACAAGAAAACAGGTGCAGAAAGTTGAATAAATACAGTTATTTTTTTAATTATAATCAACAGTAAGTTGATTATAATTAAAAAAATAAGTAGAATCCTATACATCCTAAATAAACATAAAATAATGTATTTGAATGTTGAATAGTGCTTAGAAAAATAATAATACTGAGAATTAAATAAGAAAATTATGTACCATATTCACGCTATAAAAAAAAAAAAATTAAAACCGTGCGTAATAACACTTGAAAAAATTAGCTTAAATTAAAATGATATATTTATTGGGTTGGGTTATAAATGGTGAATTTTCCTGCATTTTTTTAATGATGTACTACATTCATAAATAGTTATATGACGATGACCTTGACAACAAGAACGACATTAGAACATGTTTGCTGAAGTATTTGTAGAATGTAATTATTACATACCAGTCCATGAATCACGACTTTTTAATTAAAAAAATGGAGTAATGGAGGAGGGTGATTGTAAGTTGGGTCTTTGAAATTGTCTTCATTCCACTCCATCTGTCCCACCTCAGCTTTCCGTTACTCCATTTGGAGTGAAGACCAGTGGGGCTATTAAATTCGACTTCGCTCAAAGCGGAATAAATTGACAGGTTCAGGCTCCAAGTAAAGAAAATAAAACAGTTTTGAAGAATTCTGAAGAATAAATCCAGACATTCCTTTTAAACATGATATCCGGGTTTTTCCTATTATTAAGGTCACTGATATTAATTTCAATGGTTAATTAATATTAAAATATGTTTATTCTGAATCTCATTTTTGTACATTCAGTTTATTAGCTTCTTTCCGTTTAGTCTTTTATTGTAGTGATCTCTGGGATTCTCTTTGTTTTGGCCTTATCGTCCGATTTCACGTTGTTCCAAACTGTAAGATAGTTCAGTATTTGTATGCGAATTTATTTAACGTTATCCAAGTGCTTTGTGGTAGATTCAAGTTTGGACAGTTTGTTTTGAAGATAATCAAAGAATGCCTTTGATCGGAAGAAAAAAAAAACATGTCCTGAATCTTATTTGGGCGCATGGTTAATTAATATTAAAATATGTTTATTCTGAATCTCATTTTTGTACATTCAGTTTATTAGCTTCTTTCCGTTTAGTCTTTTATTGTAGTGATCTCTGGGATTCTCTTTGTTTTGGCCTTATCGTCCGATTTCACGTTGTTCCAAACTGTAAGATAGTTCAGTATTTGTATGCGAATTTATTTAACTTCGATACATTAAATTTCTTTCTCGTAATTTTGTTTTTTTGTTAATTCAATAAGAATTTATAACAAACGTGATGATAAAAGAACGAAGCTTTTTGGTCGTAATAATGTAAAAACCTTAAATATTTAACATTACATAATTAATTTGATTTGATTTGTTTACTTTCATAACGTCGTAGAAGTTGTTTTTATATTAGTGCTCGAAATTCTTAAAAATGTAATAAGCTTTTACTAAGTCATCATTAGCATTCCAAATTAGTTTCTTTCAACGCTTTGTTAATTAATTTTGCATACTGATATAACTAAGGAAGAGGTTTAACGTGTCCCCCAAAACAGACAATAAGAGTAGGCAATCTTTATAGGTGGTGGAGTTTGTCTGGGGAACATTCAGAGGACAACTAATCATGAGGCCAGTTGTGGAAAGTAAGTCCAATGACTTATATCATTTATTTTTAATGGTTTTAATAAATAAAGGAAAGAAGTTTTATTAGTGATTTAGTCGAATATATTTAATAGCAGTTCCTATCTGATACACGTTAATTTTCAAAGACAATGTACATACAAAGCTAGAACGGATCATTTTCAGTTAAGATCAGGGACTTAAGCTTTTCAAAATTAAATTTGTGTAATGGGAATATCAGTCTTAATGAAAGAAACTATATACATACCTTAGACACTTTAGACAGTTATTTTTTCGGTCAATCTAGTCTATGAAGAATTTGAAGGATTTAATCGTGATGAAGTTTAAAACTTCCAGTGCCCTGAATATTACATGCAGAGTGTCGTACGTTTAAGAGTTTTTTTAGGTAAAATTTTTTGTAACTTGAACAAATCTTTTGAGTCAGATTAAAAACTACTAGTCACCATAAGAAGTATTTATTGAAACGTGAACATAAAAATGATTGGTTTTATGGCACTTATTTTTCATATAACTTTTGCGACAAATTTCCTCAAAAGGGTTTATTTATTACTATTATAAGCAGCATATATTGACTCTTGAAAACACATCTTGTAAGGTAAGATCGGCGGTCGATCCGAGTTCGCAATTCGTGGAGTAAGAACAAGTCCAAGGTTTTACAATTGATAACCGATTAACCCAGCATCTGGGTTATGCGGACAACGTGGTAATTTCTGTAAGAACATGCCAAGAAATCAATGTCCAGAAAACTATGAACGTGCATACCTCAACAAGGACATGGAGAAGCGGATAAGCCAGCTTGGAGAGCACCAAGTACAGAGGTGTGAGGAATTCAGTCATCTCGGCAGCTGAATAACCACCGATTATTCGACGAAATCAGATATGAAAGCCAGAATCGCGGCTGGAAACCGTTGCCTATGTGGCTTACAGAAGACCCTTTAGTTGAGGAACCTTTCAAGAAAGGCAAAGGTGATAATATACAAGACAGTAATAAAGCCGACGGTTTCCTGTTTTAGTGAGTCATGGACGCTAATAGGGGAAAACAAAATAGTACTAAAAGTCTGGAAGAGAAGAGTCCTCCGTCGAATTTTCCAGAGCTTTGAAAGCTAGCGATGCCTGCTGAATTCGAACCACATAGGAATTGCTGTAGCTTTTTGGAAAGGAAGACATTGTTTATTATATCCTCCAGGACGATTGAGATGGTTGGTAAAGTTGGAGAAAATGAACCCCAACTGCTCTAAGAGAAACCAGGTGGTAGAAGAAAGCTAAACAATATTTTCAATAAACACAACGGTCAATGGATTGTTAGAAACACAACATTGCGTAACATATAAATTTAACCAATTAGAAGTGTAGAATTCTTTTATGCACGGCGCTGTTTTGATTTGCATAACATTATAATAAGTTTTCCAAAAAACAATTTAAACAAAGAAGGTTCTTGTTCGGGTTACGTAACAATAAAAACGTAAGTTGTTTATATTGGGTTTTTCATATAAAATGTCCGTTTTCAGAGGAAAGGTAATTCAGAAAAACAACTTTATGAAACCCAAACTTTTTTAGTTTTGCAACATCTATGAGTCTTTGAGGGACTACAACATTTTAACTGCAATCTAGGTCAAACTTAAAATAGAACAGAGGTTATAGCAAGATCGTGTGTGAACAAGAAAAATAATCGATTTTACAATAAATTATGTTTATACTTCAACACAGAGAAGAACAAAGAACTTGAAGAAGGACGTGAGCAGTAGATAAGAACACTGCTACAATGATAACAAGGCCTACCAGCAGCATTGTGTTGTTATGCAGAAATGCCACCCATCATTCTGCCGCAAATGCCGATAGAGTTGCTAATAAATATTCGATTTTACCGAACCCCTCCCTAATTTCGTTACACATGCACAAACGTATTTTCTTTGACTACGTAGTGGGAGATCTCAGCAAACTCAGAGTCTTACTCTGTCTTAGACAAAACCACTCAAACATCGCGAATAGTAAAAACCTGTTTCCAATTTTAAAATTAGTAAATTATTAATAATATTAATTTCAGATGAAAGGCAAAGTGCCCCGAATACCCTGGGAATTCGCCATCTTCAGGTCTTCCTCTTGTTCCTGTCCATGTGTGTCAACTACTTGATGAGGCTGAACCTCAGCATGGCGATCGTGATGATGACGGATACGAGGACACCATCCAAACATCCTGTAAGCATCTTGAATTTTCATCTTGAAAACGATAATTGTTGGTAATGTTAGTACAGGTTGGTTTTCAGGAAGAACATCCGAAATCTAAAAGGTGAAACTGTATTACAATTATTTTTACCCGGAAATTTAAATAATGAAAAATCGTAAATGCCACCTATATATAAACAAAAGATTAATATCATAGCCCGAGTCCTGCATGTTATAAAAATATAATAATCTGAAAATAATAATATTATCTATCAGTTTCACTAGATATATTTCCCAGAATAAGGTTTAGAAATTGTATTGCCTAATCAACAATTGCTGTTTTAAAGTTATTCTTATTCTCTGCTTCTCTGAAGATGCTACGGATGACACAGATTTTAAGTCCTTGCTTTTTCTCTCTTAAATTTCCGGTAGTGTTTAGGTATTAAGAACTAGAATAGACTAAAAGTTAATCTAGGTTTCAATGTCTATACACTATTCTTCTTAAAGTTGGGGACATAACAGGGTAAAGGTAAGCTCATGTTAACGACAACAAACCTTCAGCCTGTTTCGAAACTAAGCTAGGTTTAACAAATTAGCAACTTTGCAGGTGTTTGATTGGAGCATGCTTCAGAAGTCAACAGTCTTGAGCATCTTCCATATTGGCTATCTCATCATGAACTTGGCTGCTTCTGTTCTTGTAACTAGATTTCAGAACAAGATGTTACTTCTCATATCTGTTGCTGGATGCTCAATTCTTACTCTACTCACTCCGATATTGGTCATTGTTGGAGGATTTTACATCCTAGTTTCAATCAGAGTTCTACAAGGCCTTTTACAGGTAAGCTGAAATTTGTTATAATAATAATTATTTGAATGTCTGAAACAACTTTGTAAATAAAATTCTATGTTTTACAATTAAAACTATTCAATTGAAGTAATACCTTTCAGGGTTTCATGATGGCAGTCTCCATTGCACAGTTGTCAAGGTGGATACCTCCAGCTGAGAGGAGCAGGTGTGGTGGTATAGTTCTTGTGGGTATGAATAAATAATATTCATATAATTATAATATATATATATATATATATATATATATATAAATGCTGATAAAGCAAAATCTTTGTTTATTTTTTTTATTGCTAATTAATTAGTCTTTTGAAAGAATTTGTCAATTTGTATTTAACACACTACTTCAATCGTTAATTTAAACTAAGGTTAGCCCAAGCCAACGAACCCAGCCACATCTATGATGATACAAGCAGGGCCTTGCCATTTTTTCACTAATGTCATTTTTTACAGTTAGGTGGGCTTTCATTGGTACAATTAGATTCCTCCTAAGCTAATCTTTTCAAAGATTTACAATGGCTATATTTCAACCTTGGTTTTTCTCCAACTACAAATCCTACTATTTCATTAGAATTTACATTGCACAATTAATGGATCTTAGCAGGAGCTATATATTAAAACTTGAACGAAGGCTATAATTGAACTTTGTCAAATGTTTTATTTATTGGAAATTGTAAAAGTTGTCAAAACAAAATAAATATGGAGACACCTAATGAAGGATAAATATAGGAGTTAACGAGTTGGGATAACTTAAGTATCCAAGAGGCATTATTTGTAGATAATCAAAGTAGCATCACAGGATAGATACCCGTTAGCATTGAAGATATCCATCCTGTATTTGCGGGATAGGGTAAAATATAGGTACAGGTATTTGGCCCTGGCTCAGCCGGAGGAAGAGGTATAACCAGTAGGATATCATCCCAGAGGACTGTACATACCAAGACTCAACCTAGAGGGTGTTCACCCTCATGATCAAGGTTCAGTCTTGGGGGTATTTATTTGCCCACTAAGCGGAAAATGGGATTATTTAGGACTAGGAGTACAGAAATAAGAAAACCATAAATAAGTCAAAAAGGCTTGGGTGAAGTACTGATCAAAAAGGATTTTGATTACAATGGCAGGTACTGTCATCCCAGCTTCATATATTACTGATATTCTATGTTGGTGACTTCATTTCTTTATTAACCATATGTGACTAGTAAGAATTAGTGATATCCCTGACTAATTAAATTTTTAGCTGTTGAAATTCAACAGGTATTACTTTTGGAAACTTGCTTTCGTTTGGAATTTCTGGATGGATTGGAGGTAACTATGGGTGGCCCAGCATCTTTTACTTCTCTGGCTGTGCCGGCGTTGTCTGGTCTATACTTTGGACTGTGCTAGCTGCCGACGACCCCAAATCCTGCTGGTTTATTAGTGAAGAGGAAAGAGTATACATCGAAAAGAAACTCATACTAAAATCTGAAATAAGTGTAAGTACCTTCAGCCTAGACCCCGCCTAGTAATGTTTTTATAATTTTTTACAAGTTAAAAATTGTGTGCAAGGTACATGATAATCATGTGATGAACTTGACCTGAGGAATAAAATTATATTGGTATGACTACAATGATGTAGGCAGTTCAAATAGTAATTAAAACTATATTATGCACCAAAAGAGAAATCAGTGTTTTTAAATCAGAAAAAATCCCAAATACACAAATAACAAAAAGTTGTCTTCAGCTGGTTTTGTTCTTGTGGGCCTTCAATAAAGTTATTTGAAGGGATTATCTTAAAGTAATTTGGTATTATTATTTTGTAGTAATTACACTTTACTTGCCATATTATATAAGTAATATATGAGCTGTTATTTTTGAGAGCGGTAGAAGTATATTTGGATCTAAAAAAAATTGTTTATTCTTAGAAATAATTTTAACAGTTATTATTTCGTAATAAAATTTAAAAGGTGCCTGGTGTTAAAAATATCACCCTTTATTAGGTGCTTAGCATTAAAAACATAACATTTGACCACATCTTTAAATTAATTAAAATGCAAACATTAAAGAATTTGACATATGACAAAAATGGACTAATACCACTTTCAAAAATAACAGTTTTTATTTACATAAATACAATATAGTAAGGTAAGCTGATGGGATATTATATAATGTATGTTTATTTAGAAAATTAAAGATTGTGGCCCATTTAATAATTTTATCCCTCCCTGGTTCAAAGACTCTGTAGCATTGCTGTAATTTAAGCAAATTATGACAAACAACAAAATATTTTCAATGACCAGAGTGAATGACGATTGATATAGCACTAATTTAATTGTTTTTAATTCTGTCCATTATTTATCCACTTTTTTCAGAAAGACAAGAAAATACCTTGGAGAGGGATGCTTAGAAATAAACCCTGCTGGGCTCTTCTCGTGGCGGCATTGGGAAACAATTGGGGTAGCTGGACACTGTCCAACGAAATACCAACATACTTCAATTCCATCTTACATCTTGACAGTACTTCTGTGAGTCCCTCTCGGATTTCCAATAAAAAGGATTAAAAAAAAAGTAAAAAAGATTCGTGTAATAGATTCTCATGACAATGGTTGTGCAAATTAACATCTACAGAATAATATTCTAGACATTTACATTGCATAAAGGTGAATTTTTTTTTTCTTTTTGGTTGAAATTGCACAAGTTTGACTTTAATTGCATTAGATTACACAATTGGAACTTTTTGGGGTTAAATTTGATTATTAAGATTTTATCCAGAAATCCAAAAGAAAAAAATCCATTGAATTGTACACATGAATGTGTGTCAATTTAATATTTAATATTGTTCAAATGTTATTTCATGAATTTGTTTTTCATTCAATGCATTATTATTTAGAGTTTAAGGTCAATTAATATAATTTATAGCAAATAATCATTAACATGCAAGGATTGGATGTTAATAAATATCCCTAATTTTTTTTAGAATAGGGGCGAGAACAGTATGGGTTGACATGGAGACAAAGATCAGACCTCAATTTCACACAGTAGTACAACACAAAAAAGGGGTTATTTTTTTTAATGTTTTTAATTAGTGCAAGCAGTGATACAATGCTACAAATGTTTCATTAAAAAAATATATATATGTACTAATTCAGGTCCTAAAAAGATGACATGTACATATACATCAAACATATAATTTATCTCATTAGATTCTCCTGCACTATGTTTTTCTATTAAAAAAGTGAAATTTTTATTATATGTGTCAGTTCACTGAAACTTCTGGGTTTTCTCCCATGAGTCAGAGTTTAAAGTTTCCTTATCTCTTTATAAGATTTAATACAAATTGGGAGTTATATTTATAATTACATTTATTACCACATGATATTAAAAATAATTATAATGCTTGCTCAGAATGGATTGATAACAGCTCTCCCCCATGGCTGCCTCTGCATATTTAACTTATTTTCATCGCATGCTTCTGATCACCTTATCAACAGAGGAATTCTGTCAGTAGGAGCATGCAGGAAAATCTTCAACACGATTGGTAAGAGTAATTTTAATTTTAAGTAACAATGGTAAAAATGATATTTAAGTCCTAGCCTAAAAGAATTTTCACTCTTTTAAGCATGTAGTTGAACTGGTAAACACTGAAGGTTTTAAAATATATATGCAATTAAGCTTACTTTTGATTTCCTTGATTAATTAACTATTAAATTGAATCACAATTGCCACCAATTGGTCTTGAATCATTTTATATGAATTATTGAAAAAAACTTATTCAATCTATTTCTTTTTTTGACCTTATGCAAACATTTTATTTATTTATAACTATTTTCATCTGGATTTTTAGTGAAACAAGCTGTATTAACTCCTTAATATCTATATTTTAATAATAATAAACAATATATAAGGACAAGAAAATTCTCGTCTTCTTTATATAATTTTATGAAGTATCAGATTATCAAAAACAATATTCTGATCTTTCAACTAAGGTCTGTCCAGGTTTTAACTAAGTATTATATAAATAAAATAAAATTATAGCAACAACATTATTATCTAATACTTATTTTTATATATTTTGATACTACCAGTGGGTAGTTTCTCTACTTTTTATTGTGTATTATTCATTCTTTTTGTTTGATGTATTATTATTATAAAGTGGTAAATTTCAATACATAAATTTTAAAAATATATATAAATTAATAAATAATATTTATTTAAATCTTGAAGATAGTGAAAAGAACCTAATCATTGTTTGTGATTGCATTGAGGTTTAATAAAACAATAGTAAAGAAAAAAAATGTTTCACATCCTTTAATTAAATTATATTTATTATTTTAAGATTTTTAAAAATATGTTATTAAAATAAAATAATAAACAATAATAATAATAATTATAAACAATGATAATGATTATCCTTTTTATGTATATAACTGATCTGCTGTTATACATTTTTTGGTTTTTCTTAAAAACAATTTTTTTAAACATGCTTTTTTTTTTTTTAATAGAAACACTCATTTTTTTCCAGGACACTGGGGACCTGCAGCTGGTCTCTTGATTCTCAGCCACACAACAGACCTGACTATGACCATAATCATTTATACCGTCAGTGTAACTCTTCTTGGCTTTGTCTACAATGGGTTTATGTTCAACCATCTTGATATTGTCCCCTCATATGCTGGTTTTTACATGGGAATCACCAATGGCTTAGCAACGATTCCATCCTTTGCGGGAACTGAGTTTGCTGGAACTATAGTCACAGATCCCGTGAGTATTATTATTTTTAACCTTAACTGAATAATATAAACTGAATCATGTGTATTTAATGATACTGCTTCTCAGGAAAACCAATACCAATGGAGAATTGTATTTGGAGTTTCTGCGGGAATTTTCTTCTTGGCTAACTTGATTTTCATCACATTTGGAAGTGGGGAAGTGCAGAATATTGAAGGAGATAAATCGAACTATGATTCTAATTCAGGGAAGCCTAGTTTGTCTGTAGACACTGTCATCGATGTTAACAATTCAAAGAAACCTTGAATGAAACATCAGATGAAACCTTTAATTTATTTATTATTTTGTATATTTTTAATTTAGTTATCATACCTCAATAATTAAATAAATGATTTTAAAAGTTTTTATGTTTTATGTTAAAGAATATTTTCAATTCAATTTAATAAAATAATCTTTATTGGATTAAATTCTTCCATGAAATACTGAGTAGCTTTCTTAGTAATTCTTAAGTAGTTTCACCAATGTTCCTGATTACTCTATCATTGCCTAAGTCTTTTCTCAATATTTGTATTGTCTGAACGCATCCATATTAATTTTCTTAGTTAATAAAACCAGAAAAGAAGAATTTAGTTATGTCTGCTTTAGGAACAGGAACAGGAAGAATGCAATAGACAAAATTAATATGGATGTATTTAGATAACAAGAGTATAGAAAAAGACATCTGAGTAATGTGGTAATGGCTGAAAACATTCGAGCAGCTATATAACAGCTAACCAATAATGGAATATCGTATTGTATGCAAGAATTTATTCCTCTTATTAGGATATTAATTCTATTAAGCTTAACAAGTTTCAAATAGTTAATATTAAAATAAATTCTTCACATATAATTACTAACTTCCTCTTATATAATTATGGATGGTCATACCTGTTTACTAAACTGTTTAGTAATAAACTAAAAATAAAATTGATAAGTAAATTTGATTTCAACTATCAATATTTAATTATAAACGCCCTGACTGGTTATTTCAATAATCTGGATAATAATGAGAAAATATGTAATATAATTTTGTATAGATGCTGATATTTTTACAAGATCTCACTGCTTAATGTTAATATGAAAAACTTTTACAGTTTATTGCTAGACCTGTCACTGTCTGTTCTCTTTAATTCTAAGGAAAATATTTTCAAAAAACGTATCACCTACAGCTGTAATACATCAAAAATTAAATCAAATTAAACAGTAATAATGGATTGAATTGGTCAGGGGGTGCAATCAAAGATGATACAAAATAAACAAAACTTATTTTTTGAAACTTATTAAATTTACAATAAGCAAAACTTATTAAAAAATAAGTTTTGCTTATTTTGTGTTATCTTTGACTGCACCCCCAGACCAATTCAATCCATCATTAGCATCCAGTCTACTATTTTTCACTCAAACATGAACCAGTAATAATTTTTATAATTTAAATTATTAGATACACATTCATTGGTAGTCGGTGGCCATTGAAAGTTTGAATTAAAATAATTAAGAGAAAAACAATACTAGAAATTACACAGTTAAATTCAATGTAGTTACTTTCCACAAATTCTGCAAGGAAGCACTAGTGCATTGCTGTGAATTGATAACAGACAGTGCTCTGGAGTTGTGGCTAAAAAATTATGATCTTTTATAAATATTTTTATATGGGCAAATAATCTTCAACTGTTTTTATTTGTTGAATTGAAAGCCCATTTTATACCAAGAACTACTTCTTGGAAATAATAATAAATATATATTTGAAAAATTATATAAATGCCATTTGGCAGATATTGTATTTCTGCTCTCCTTTTGAAAACTTTCCCCAAGCCTAACTAGCTTGAAACTAGCTTTCAAGCTCACCTCAGTACAGAACACCACCTCACAAAATTTTAGACAAGAGACCTCAACAGAAAAGCAGCAACTATGATAGGCAGCAAAAGGTTATCAACTGCGTGTCTCACAACATCCTAAATCGTTAGCTAGCGGATCTTGACTGTCCTGATCAGCTTTATTGTGTAATAGTGTCATTCCTAAGCACAAAGGAGCCTAGTTAAAATTGGTTCGAGACAAAATATCAAGAAGTTTACCATTCACATGTATGGACATAGTCCTTCAGCAGTTTTGAAACGTTTATACTCATTTTAAGCAATTTTGACCACGCTATCGTATTCGCCTTTAGAAAATCTATCAGAAACCCATGTTACCAATTTTTGAGAAAAATCGAGTTACCTCGTTCTTTCCCTTTAGTCTTTATTTATGGATGCATCGTACATAATATTCAGTTATTAGTTCGAAACAGTTATCTATTCTCAGAATAAAGTTCTGTCTCTATTCTTTTTTCCTGTTCCCCATCCCTCTACTCACAACCCCTCTCTCTCTACTACTCTCTCTCTCTCTCTCTATCATCACTGGCACTACAAACCGGTACGGGTCTTCGCCGCATCAAGACGACACCTCCAATCATCTCTGGCTTGCGCCAGGGTCTGCCAAGCTCTGGTGTTCAGGCTTCAATATTATAACTTAAAATATTATAACTTTAATATTTAGCCATTATAGCGATGCGCAACATGTGATCTTACCCTACTGCAAGGCTATCTTGTTCTTTCTAGGGTTTTATTGCCACGTGATTAGCCAGTAACAGAGATATTAATCATTACAGGATTCTCATGCCTTGTATTAAATGTATACAGTGGTCCCTCCTAACCGACACCTGGTTAGACTTTTTTGTCATTGATACACGGCAGAAACTCCTTTCTTCCTCTCCATTACCCGTTCCATTTCTGTCATCTCATGATCTTATCCAAATTTCATACAATATCCGAACTCCAGATATACTACCTAAAAGCATAACCATTCGCAACCTAGATGCACTCACTCCAGAGAACATCTCACCTTAGCTTGAAACCTTGGATTGGAGAGAAATTCATTCTTGTGCCACTATTGATTCCATGGTTAAAATACCTACTTCCAATCTCAAATATATCCTTGACATCCATGCCCCACTGAAAACCTCAACCTTCCATCACCATTCTGCTCCTTGGATGTGTCAAAAAATTAAAGATTTTCAAAGGAAGCGTGATGCTGCGAGAATTTTCTTCTTGGCCAACTTGATTTTCATCACATTTGGAAGTGGTGAAGTGCAGTCTATTGATGGAGATAAATAAAACAATGAATCTACTTCAGAAAACCCTAGTTTCCCTTTAGAAACAGTCATCGATGCTAAGAACTAAAAGACCATTGTGGACTGACATTTTTTATTGATTTTTAATTTTAATTTTATTTAATCTATTAGTGCCCGGAGATGGATCCTATGGGATCTACGACCTTCCCGGAACCCACCCAGCCCCTTTAAAGTGGGTACCCAAAATAAGGGGGGATCTGGTAGATTTGGCTGTTGAGGCTGGGAGAGCTCCAGGAGGGTCTGTCTCTATATCCAGCAGAGTCCATCTGTACATATACAAAAAAAACAACAACTTTATTTGCAATTTTACACATATAAACTTAATGTTGAAAAACCCCGCTTAAAAAAAAAAAATAATAATAAATAAATAAAATAAAAATGATAATAATAATGTAAATAAATATAATAAATAAACAATTAAAAATAACTATAAAATAAATACAGATAACTAGATTACAATACTTGCAAATAGTGATTTGTTAAGTAAGAAGTATATGTTTTGTTCTTTATTGCGTGTACCGTCGTAGCGAATGCTTATCATAGTTACCGATTTCTCGGATTAATGGGTTTTCTATATATATACATATATGCGTGTGTGTGTTTAAAATATTATAACTTTAATATTTAGCCATTATAGCGATGCGCAACATGTGATCTTACCCTGCTCCAAGGCTATCATATTCTTTCCAGGGTTTCATTGCCACGTGACTAGCCAGTAATAGAGATATTAATCAGTACAGGATTCTCATGCCTTGTATTGAATGTATACTTTGGTACAGCAAGCATCCATTACGGTTCTATTTACCTGCAATCTATCGGAAATATATAATATTTGTTTGTGTAAGGACCTTTGAAGGATTCCGAATTTCTCCATAATTAGTTATTATTATAATCGGATGTGACAATATGTATATGCGTACAAAGTGACCGTTCTGTTTATCATCTAGTGTTGTCGTATTTTTTTATTCTTGAATGTGTGTTGAGTGGGGTTTTTCACTTGATGCATTCAATGAAAAGTGATGATGTGTCAGACATATGGTACAGCACAGTAACTTCTATCGAATATTACTTTAAAATTTTCATTCATAATAACATTTTTTTATCTACTACCATTGCATCTCTTATTTGGGAATTCGCGTTATCCAGCTCACATCATTTAGAATTAACGATGTTATCAAATTTTGAAATGGTGTTCTCTGCTACCAAGAAATCTGAAAGGCGGGAGATATAGAACGAATTGTGTTTCCTTTTCAAACTAAACAATAAAAAGTCTGCAGATTTTTCCATTCATGATAAAAAGAGACCTGGTCTGCATAGTCAGACATGATTACACAAATCTCATCAAAATGGTTTTCACAGTAATGTTTTTGAAGATAATTACCTTTAAATAAGACACCATAAAATTTTCGACGCTATTTGTTGTTTTTTTGTAACGTATCTTGACCCAATCACGTACAGTTCATAACCATTTCGAGTGTACCAATAGCCCAAAACAAACAACCAATGGGAACGGGTAATCTTTCTAATAGGCCAGCCAATAAACGAAGCAACGAACAAGTGAGAAGTGTTTTCCAAGCATTGAGAGGTCAACGGATCATGGGAAAAGTCATCAAAGGTAAGTCCGCTATATTTTACATTTTTTAATTAATTTTAAACAATTAAGATAAGGTTTTTATTAGTGAATTATAAAAATATTATGAATAATAGATTGTTGGTAGATCTCTGTTGTTGTGTTTATTGTAATGTGTAGAATTAATGACTGGAAATACTTCTCCAAGTACATATGCTCGAAAAAATACATAGAGAACAGCCATTTATATTTGAAAAGAAAAAATACCGAGTATTATTTAAATAAACAAATTCCCTCCCACAGTAATTTTCTGCATTCCATGTTTCTAATACTACTAATTACCAACGTTTGTCCAGTATGTAGAACCATTGGAACTTCTGAATCAAATTAAAATTTCCTATTCGTTTCTTATATACTTTCTTAGGAAGTATAATATTCATTGGATCATTACTATAAATTTTTTTTGTTAAAAAGTTGAAGCTGTACAATTTGAATTTGAAAAAAACAAATTATAACTACGGCAAAGTCCCAATGTTAATATGATTTATTACAACTTTTATTCTACAAAAAAAAAATTATTTCTTTTAGGTCTCCGCTCAGCTTGGATATTAAGATTATTATGTTGGATTATATTAAGATTATATACATATATATATATAATCCAATATATAAGTACATATTTATATATATATAATATATATATTATATATATATATATATATATATATATATATATATATATATATATATATATATATAACAAATATATTTATTTTATCAAAGCGTGTAATACTTTTTAAGATATTTCCACAATGACTCTACTTCAATCAGTTAATAAAATAGTATTTTAAGATCAATGAAAACGTGATTTTATGTAATTAGCGTTGTATCGTACTTCTGCAATATTATTTATATGATTTTAATCCACATATTGCTTTTGTAGTTGTCTCAGTTACCATCCACGCTTCATGAAAGATGTTAGGCTAATTTAGATATTTACCTAAGATATTTTAATCTTTTAACGCAAAAATTGTCCGGAAGTGCAATATTATGACATTTTGGCATCTACCATCCTTAGCATATGGCCCATCCTTCGAAGTCTTCACAGCCTTAAAAACCTTATAAACAAGATCAATGTCATTACGAAAACATCTTGGCATTCTTCTTCATCCGTCAACGTCTCGAATTAAACACAAAACCTTTTCCTTTCCTTTCGAATCCTCAGTACCGGCAGTCAATAGCCCTGGCGAATGGACAAGCTCCTGATGGGATAGCTTTTTGAATTTTTCCCATGGTAATAATATACCAAAACCTTTTGCATAAATGTCGATGCGCCATTGCTCATTATCATTGCATTTTCATACAAGCTAAAGGCTTGTGTATTATGTTAATATTTAGTTTGCAGGCAAACCTGGGTGTTGAATTTTCCTGAAGATGTGGAACTGTATGTAAAAATCATAGTTAGTGTTTATAGTACAGTTTTTATAGTATAATCATTGCAAACATTTAAACAGTAGTAAACGCTCTACCATTAATATGGATTTTCTTATATGTACCACTGATAAAAGAACGAAAATAATTAAAGATATATTAAGGAACATCGCCATATTGTTGATATTGAATGACAAACTTATTTAAGCTGAAACCAAATATCCGTGGAACAAATTGCTATAGACAGAAATTAAAGAAAACTATGAGTTGTCATAGTACAAAAAAAAAGAAAATTGTATTATCCAGCAATTAATCCTACAATCCTTGCTGAACTATATATACAAATTTTTAAAGATAGTTGTTGGATGAGCGTTCTGCAACATATTTTGTTGGTGCTTGAATGTTTCTGGTCTCTTTTTGTGCTTTTCTCCCCTTTCGAGTAACTGTTCCGAATAGCTTGCAAGTTTTAGTATTTTTTTTTTAAATTGTTGAGGGAACATTATTAAGATTCAATGGAGATTAAAAACTCTAACCTTAAGTGATAAAATTGAATTCATCCAAGCCTTAAATAAAGGAAACAAGGAGAAAAAAACCTGTAGGCAAATGGAGGTAGACTTTTTCGTAAAAGAAGAAGAGTCATGGTTTTGATGAATCCAAGGTTAAGTGGTTAAAGGAATGCCGAGACACCAGTTAATTTTCCATTGTTAAGATAAAAGAAATAAAAATTCAGCAAAATAAGATCTTTTATGATCGGAATATGCCTATGGTTTTCTGACAAATTATGTAAACTATACCTTAGTAATTCTAATTCGGTAGAATCTTCAATTAATGTGTAATAATTCTGTGACAGATACGTAATTTGATGCTAGCCTGCGCGGTTTATAACCGAAACCTAGGTCTGATCATGTATTTTTTTTCGATAACCGTTACTTAAATCAGTCAGTAACGAAGTCGTAGAAGGTAATGAGTGAGTAACAAAAATAGACCAACCTAAGTTATCTAAGTTTCAAATAATTACAACTTTTATAATATATATGTTTAATGCATGATCCTGGTGAATAAGTGCTTAAGTAGAATTTTCTCCAAAATCAGTGAAATGTACCGAGAGAAGCGGAATCGTCTTATTCTCGTAGTGAATAACAGGCTAAGTCAGGCATTACTATAAACTGGAGTTATTGTTTATATTACAACTCCATTTCAAACCAATATAACTACAACGGACCTAGTTATATATTACCTTAATAACCTTCGGGTAAAAAAGGCCTATTGTATTGTAGCATTTATTTGTATCATTGTAACTATGGATTTATGGTAATATTGTATTATTTTTAAATGAATTTGAGGGTTAGAAAAAAAAATACAACAATTTCCCTTCAATAAATATTTTTTATTGTTACCAGAAGGTTTGAATAAAATGAGGTCTTAAAGAAATATTCACTGCGAATCATGACTCCCCTGGTTTGGGAAATTGTCTGATACCACATATAAATTGATCGTGAACCACGTAGATCTCATTTAACAACCAATACCAGTAAATTATTCATATACATATTTATTTCAGATGAGAAGGGAGCGAAACGCCTTGGAATCCGCCATATTCAGGTGTTCATCCTGTTCCTCAGCATGGCAGTGAATTTTTTGATGAGAATGAACATGAGCTCTGCGATCGTGTTGATGACAGATGTCAAGTCCACTTCGGATCAACCGGTGAGTATACCTCTGTTCAACTCTAATGACAATATTAATTCAGAAAATATAATAAATGCTTGATAAGTTTTAAATACGAGCTTTTAACCGGAAATGGTAAAATGACCGCGGGAAACTCTTTAGCACTATGTGTGTATTTTCACGTAAAAAACATTTTAAACTACCCAAATAAGATTCAGGTTTCAGGTTGTTTTACCACCATTCTAAGCAAATAACGGGAGAAACTGTCCATCTTATAAGATATAGTGCAATGTACTAGTAGACTATAGTACCTACAAACTACTATAGTAAACATATGGCACTAAGAACTACTATGTTATAGTACATACTACTATGGTAGAGATATGGTAGTAGTTAATAGTTGGGAGCGGAGTGGCTCAGTGGTAGAGAATTGAGTTCCCATGCCGAAAATCCTGGTTGAAATCCCGCTGCAAGCAAGCTTTTTATTTAGTCTGTTAGCAGTCGGAGATGGGTCGTATAGGATCTAGGACCACTGTAGTGTAGTGTAGTCCTAGAGGCTCACCCAGCCTCTATAAAGTGGGTACCAAAATAAGGGGGGAAAGTCTGGTGGTTGAGCGTCCTAGACTACAAATAACCTCCCTGCACAACCGTTGTGCTTGAAACAGTACAGTGGAACCCAGACCCGTTCACGGGTTGTAGTTGTGGCATAGGTTTTTTTTAGTGGTTAATAGTATTATCATAACGATTTCACACTAATTTTATCTCTAACTCGCATTTCCAACATGACGAATCCCGTACAATTTCGTAATATTTGGTTGTATAACCAACTTTTTTTTTTAATTAGCCAAATATGAGGGCGAGGTAGAGAAAAATAATTAATTAAATATTGTGGTGCATATTGTAAACTTTGATCGTGTACAGAGTTGTTGTGTTGTTAGGACAGATACCCTCCGTGATAAAAATATACAAATATAAATTCATATTGTATATTTATTCTATTCTATTGTATTCATTTTATTATATTGCATATTCTTCCGACCACTTCCGAACTGAACAATCTTCAATTATCAAACAAGCCTTTTTAATCCGATATGTCATGTCTGACATCCGTCCGAGTTAGGAATCTCATGAAACACGAATTACCAAATATCAGGAAAAATGGTAAATGTTGTGATGTGAGCTTGACGTGTAACACTCATTGACCGTTTTGTGAAACATGGTTATTCGGACTGAAGGGACCTCAAAACAAGCATCATCATTGCAAACTCAAATTGAAATTTTTTTCACGATCGATGTATTTTCTCATATTATATGTTTCAGATATGTATAGTGGTAAACAAATAGTTAATGCATGATTTTATTATTCATTAAACTTTGCAGATTTTCGACTGGAGCATGATCCAAAAATCGACCATCCTCAGCATCTTCCAAATCGGCTACATCATCATGAACTTGGTGGGCTCTGTTCTTGTCACTAGGTTCCAGAACAAGATGATACTTTTAATTTCCGTTGTGGGATCTTCGGCTCTTTCACTGGCCACTCCTGCGTTGGTCACAGTTGGAGGATTTTACGTTCTAATTATCGTCAGAATTCTTTTGGGCCTCCTACAGGTAAATGTTCTGATTAGATGATGTTTATTTTCCTTAAATTTTCTTGTATGTACATCATAACCCACATTCCGATTTATTAAACAATTTTGCTTACAATAATATAATAAAATAATATCCATCAGGGACCCTTGATGGCAGTATTCATGGGGCAGATGTCAAGATGGATTCCTCCTAACGAGAGGAGCAGATGTGGCAGTTTGGTTCTTGGGGGTAAGAGTTATATATTAACCAAATAACTAACTAACTTGTTTAATTGATTAACCAAATGACAACTTTTTTAATTAATTAACCATATAAATAGCTCAGTTGCATCGCCTCAATATTTATGTAATTTTCGGGTTATTCCATGCTGATGTTTATCAAAATACTATTTTACAAAGTATGATTTGTTAGCAGAGACCTGATTTTTTGTTGTAAAAAGTTTATAGTAGTTCTTAGTGCCATATTTATACTATAGTAGTTTGTAGGTATTATAGTGCACTTGTACATTGCACTATATATTATAAGATGGATTGATTCTCTCGTTATTTGCTGAGATGGGTGGTAGAACAACCTGAAACCTGAATCTTATTTGGGTATTTTAAAGTGTTTTTTACGTGAAAATACATACATAGTGATAAGGAGCAACAAAAAATAAAATTCTACCATTAACTTGTTTTGTGCGGAAAAATGCACAGATTGCCATTATACATTAACTTATATCTCTCCAAAATCTATGAACAAAATATGATCTTCTTACTCCCTAACCTAACGTTTTTTTATTGAGTAGTAATTCTTAAATGAAGTAAAAAACAGATTTACTGAACCAGATTACAGATAATTATGTTTTTTATTTTATACGAAAAACATATTTTGCGTATTCCTCTGTTTTAAAACAATTTGCAAATAATATGTTGAGTTACGGGTAAATGTGAAATTTTCCGCAATGGAAAAAATTGAAGAGGATATACAAAACCTGATATTTACTATTAAAACCGCAAGTTATTACATACCTTAATCGGGATGCCTTAAATGCCGTGAATAAATTTCGAACCAGGAAGGTCAAATAAATGGAATTTAGTAGGGAATCTGTTTAATTATTTTTAACACAACAACTCATTTATTATTCATTTCCATAACCATAACAATTCATGATCAGGAATCCATGATATTACTTGTATTGGTATTGTTGTTCTGAATCAACTTCAATGGAATCTCAAGGTGAAAAATAATTCCCGTAACTACTCCACGATTTTGCATGCCTTTTTTTAAATGAAAATACCAACTTTTTAGAGCAAATTTTTGTAATCGTTTAGTTGTTATGGTAATTTTAAGTAAATCCCTTACATTCCAGTTCATCTCTACTCGTACATATTTCATTTAATATTTTGGGTTCCAGAATAATTAATTTCGCATATATTCACCTTGATGGTAGCCAGAAATATTCTTTCTTAGTTCAGACTTATCCACTGACAATGATAGACGGTACATGTTTCGAAATAAACAAAACAAAAGGCCCATTATAGTCCTTCTTTCACCTATAATTCCGGTTCATTCCATAGAAAATTAAAAAAATAAAACCTTGTAATAACTAAAGTAAAGAGCCCCGATGATGGCGACCACAACACAATGATTTACCTGTTACTACTATAACCCATGAAGGGTCTTGGTTTCAGCAGATGGTAGAGACTGTACTGTTTCTAGAACAATTGTTGTGCAGGGAGGTTATTTGTTCGAAATCAGGCTCAAACGCCAGGTTTTATTCCAGGTCAAAGCACCCACTTTACTGAGGTTGGGTGAGCCCCAGGGATATGTGAATACCCCAAAGCACGCACCCGTAGCTGTAAGCAGATTGAATAATTTATTTGCCATAGCCGGACTTGAATCCAGAACCTTCAGAATAGTAACTCAGCACCCTACACACTGAGCCACCTCGTTCCCAATTTTAGATTACACCCGCCGATTTTGTTATTATTCGGTTTTAGGATATCATTTAAACCAAGTATGTATTCAAAATGGTCTTTACCAACATAATATTTACTATAGGACTTATTTATAAACAAATTGCTCAAAACATTATTTTAATAACTAATAAATTATTGAAGACATCGCATGTTTTTTTGAAACTGGCATGAGCCTACCTTCAAGGCCGCGTTCGTAGTAAGGCGATATATTGTAAGGAATATATTATGACGATTTATTGCTAGAAGGTTCAATAAGAGCAGCCGATAAATCGGAGCAACCTGGGCGATAAAAAATTAGTGGAGACACAATTTTCACTGCTTCACAATTTCGGTATCTAAAATGAGCTTAAGTAAGGAAGACGTAGTGGTTGATTCGTTCAGACTTAGGATGAGAAGGGATATAAAATACTGGATAAAAGAAGAAAAAGAAAATACTTAATTTTCTGTATGCGGCAATGGAACGGTTCCAGATCATGAACACTCATCTTTCATTAAATTACTGAAAGTAATTACCGAATTATCTTCTCTTCTTCCCGTCATATTCACTGCTCGAAATATCGGACGATACAAATCGCTGAGGAGACAGTCATGTGACAAGACAAGTATCACTTCCGATGTATTGAGTAACTATGAACCTTTTTTTTTATCGTCTCTCTATAGATTTCATCGTATGTCTGTAAATGTCGCGTACCGTATATAACCTCTGTTTGAAAGCGGGCTAAGACTTTATAACTTTATTAATTACTACTCTTGAATATCTTTTTCTATGACTGATGATAACCAACAGGAGTTAACTTCGGAAATCTGATCGCGTTTGGTGTCTCCGGGTGGATCGGCGATAACTACGGTTGGCCCACCATCTTCTACTTCTCTGGCTGTGCTGGTGTTGCCTGGTCTGTACTCTGGGCTGCTATAGCTGCGGATAACCCCAAATCCTGCTGGCTCATCAGTGAAGAGGAGGTAGCTTACATAGAGGAAGAACTCAAATTAACGTCTGAGGTAAACGTAGGTATACCAAGCTTGTAACCAAGGTAACCCAACTCTTGCCTGACAATTTGTTTTATTTGATTTGTTTAAAAGATATTTAGTACTGCTTCGAAAGAATAAAAGTACCGAATTTGACATGGTGTATGTTATACTAATACACAAACTATTCATTGTTGACTTAAGTATAATAATTATGACTGAAAAAAAAAATCACGGTTTGCCTCTTCCCCTCCATCCATACACAATATTACTTAGGTTCTTTCCTATACCAAACCATCAACTCACAACATCCCTCTTACATCTATAGTCTCTAACAATTCAAATCCTCTATCAAATCTCTTGGAACAAGTCTCGGAACAAGGAACATCTACTGTTATTTAAGGAGATTCAAAAACATATTTTCGTTTCTCAGAGTCTAAAATTTGATCCCTCTAGACATACTCTGATTGTTATATTTTTTTTTTCCAGAAAGACAAGAAAATACCTTGGAGAGGCCTGCTTAGCAACAAGGCCTGCTGGGCCCTCCTGCTGACGTCATTAGGACATAACTGGGGTAACTGGACGCTCCTCAACGAAATGCCTACCTACTTCAATTCCATCTTAAATCTTGACAGTACTTCTGTGAGTGCTTGGTCCGAATATTTACTAAAGAAATGTACCTTAATGGAAAGGAAAAACTGTTTTTTGGGATAGGCATGGAGTTTTTTTTATAGATTATCTTCAAAAAGGAAAAACCATTACTGGAGCATACTACGCATCATTACTTGACAAGCTGAAGGCAGAACTTGCGGGAAAACGGGCACATTTGCAGAAATATCTACTATATATATTGCAGAATATATATATAGTAGATAGTATAATAGAAAAAAAATAATTTTTTTCTGGGACTAAAGTCCCGTTAGAATTTCTAACATGGACAGATAAAGAAATATTATATATATCTGGCCAGAAGGCTACATAATAATAGAAATCATAAAGTATTTAAAAAGTGCCAAGAAAATAAATACACAAATATATCAAGGGCCTGAGTACATTAGAACACTAAGGCGATTGCAATACTTATAAAAGTTATGCAATAACAAACATGATACATACTCACTGCAAGTAGTGACCTCATTGGAAGATCACCCAACTTGAGGAAAAGCTACTCAACTCAATAATTTCCAGGAAAATATGTTTTTCCGCTCTCATCGCTATGAACCTCAGAAGTCTGATTGAGGAAATCAACATTGATTGGGTATTGCTCTAATCATCTTGTGTAACATAGTTGATAATCACGTTCCAAAGATTTAATATTCATTGCAATATCTCATGGTTTTCCTTAATCTCCATGCTCTTCTCAATACCTCTATCTTCTGACGATCCTCTGTTCTTAATAATTCTTTATTCATAATATCAGACTTAAAAGTCATCTCTACAGATGACTCTTATTATTCAAGTATTATTTAGCCAATACAGTAAGTACTGAGAAGTAAGAGCTGTCAATTGTTGAAAAATTACAAGTTATGTTACATTTTTATCTGAAACTAGTGACATAATATCATCAAGGTATTTAAATACAAACAAAACAAGTAATTCCTTATTTATTAATTGCAAATTAAATAGTATGAATTACTTACTAAATAAATATTCATTAAATATTTCTTTTTTAATTTGAAAATATGAAATTTACAGTTATATTATTTATGAAATTATATATCAACTTACTTATTAATATGTTTTATTTATTTATAATACGTTTACTTTCAACTGCTTTATAATTTAACTGTATTATATTTTTTAAATATCTTTGTTTGTTTACTTAGGGTGGATTGATAACAGCACTCCCCCATGGCTGCCTGTGTTTATTTAACTTATTTTCATCCTCTATTTCTGATATACTCATCAAGAGAAGAATTCTTTCAGTAGGAGCCTGCAGAAAGCTCTGTAACTCCATTGGTAAGAGTAATAAATATCTGTAGGAATTTTATGTTTTTTGGTACATAGTAACTCAGGATTTATTCTTGATTTATAGACTAAGACTAATTTCCTAGACATAAAAACATACTTTTATGGGATAGCAATATAATACAGTATTCCACACCTGAGGGTAATACGGATTTAGAGATCTAGGCACATGAGAAATCTAGGAACACATTCAACATTTTTTTTTTTAAATTGTAATCATCACTGAATTTGGTGACATAAATTCTTGGATATTATATCACTAACTCAGAAAATGTTCCAAATTATATCGCTGTGGTAAAAGAAATACCTTTAACTCACACAACTCTCTCTCCTTCCTAATAATGGATCATTAAAAACTCCTCTTGATTTGTAGCTCAAGTTTTATATACCGGATTAACCATTAACCATTGACATATATTGTATAATCTAAATCATGACATGTAATCGTACAGACTGCTCAAAATTAAAATTACATAAGTACAATCGAATAAAATAATTTTTTTAAATTTACATGGAGCATCTTGAATTGTTAATAATCATTTATTGACATTATCAATTTCAGTTTATTTCATTCTATTCAATTTTTATATTTATCTAAAATAATCAAACAGTAGTAAGTTTTAAAAATAAGAGAAGCATATATTGGAGACTTATCTATTTACTAGAAACTAACAAATGTTGCATTGATATTATAATATAAGTAATATAATATTCATTATAAGTAATATAATATTCATTAAAAACATTAGGTTGAATGATAAAAAGTAGTCATAAAAACATGTTCCATTCAGGTAATCTATATATACATTCTAAATAAAATAAATTTCTTACATATGTAATATTTTTTTCTCTCTTTAGTAACCTTATTAACGACTGTCAGTGGCCAAGGGCAACCAGTGAATGTGAAATTAGTAAAAGAAATAAAACTTTCTCATTTCTTTGGATGGAGTAGTACCTTCAAATACACACATAGACGTATACATATAATTGAATCTTAGTTATATTAACTAATTAAAACGCTGAATTGAGAACTTAGCTTACAAATTTTGTATGAATCACAAATAGTGATGATTGCTACCTGGGATCAGTGGGCAATTAAATCAAACATTTTCAAACTGTTACTTAATAAACAAGTTATGGTTAAATTTAACATTGATATTGATTTGTAGTTCTTTTATTTAATGATATATTTAATCGTCTAATGAACACTTCTGTAAAGGACATTGGGGATGTGCAGCAGCCCTCCTTATTCTCAGCTACACAATAGACCAGACAACTGTTTTCGTTGTTTACACAGTTGGTGTTACACTCATCGGCTTTGTTTATATGGGGTACAACATCAACCATGTCGACATTGTTCCCTCTGATGCTGGTTTCTTGATGGGAATCACCAATGGTTTAGCAACGATTACCTCCTTTGCAGGAACTGAGTTTGCTGGAATTATAGTCAAAGATCCCGTGAGTATTATTATTTGTAACCTTAACTGAATAACATAAACTGAATCATTTGTATTCAATGATACTGCTTTTCAGGAAAACCAATACCAATGGAGAACTGTATTTGGAGTTTCTGCGGGAATTTTCTTCTTGGCCAACTTGATTTTCATCACATTTGGAAGTGGTGAAGTACAGTCTATTGATGGAGATAAATCAAACAATGATTCTACTTCAGAGAAGCCTAGTTTCTCTTTAGAAACAGTCATTGATGTTAAGAACTAAAAGACTTTTGTGGACTGTAATCTTTTATTTATTTTTAATTTTGTATATATGTATATTATTTATTATACCTCAATAAATAAATCAATGCTTTTTTTTAGTTTTTATTTTTAAATATTTTAAGTTATTGAAATATACACTGCAGTTTTTATACTTTTTTATGATTATTGTCATATTCCTAATACAGTCAGCACTGGGAGTATCCATGGCAACCAGCCCTGGCCAGAAGATTGCAGCAGTTGTTGTTAGGCTCATACTCTAACTTAACCTTACTTAATGTTTAATGTTCAATTATAAGTGTTATTAATTTAATATAATGGTCAAACATATAAAGTGCTTTTTTATTTCATAATAGTTGGCGACGAGGATGGGATCAGATTTGACATGCTGGCATTGAAGTTCTTCATAAATTCCTTGAATTGATTTGGATCCATCTTGTATCGTATTTATCAGCAGGACTTGAATGAAATTATGACAAAAAAACTTTTACTTTTTTACCTCGTTTTAGAGAGTCCAAGTAAGAGTATATGTCAATAATTCACCAATCTGGCACTTTGGTGAAATTCTCAAGAAACTGGGGACTCGTCATTATCTTGTCAAACTTGATTCTGGAAGAATTATCAAACGACATATTAATCAAATTCGTTCTTCGTTAGTTCAAAAGAAGACAGTGACATTTGATCCAGCTCCACCACGACTCTATAGTGTACCTCAAGTCCCTCAAGCTGAGACCAGTGCTCAATCTCCTGTTCAACTAAGTCCGCCTCCACTACATTTCTCTCGCCCTGTCCGCACTCATAGACCTATTGAACGTTATGGGGATCCGGTACTATACCGGGTATCTTGTGAGTGATTTCTTATTAGGAGGGGAGACTGTCATATTCCTAATACAGTCAGCACTGGGAGTATCCATGGCAACCAGCCCTGGCCAGAAGATTGCAGCAGTTGTTGTTAGGCTCATACTCTAACTTAACCTTACTTAATGTTTAATGTTCAATTATAAGTGTTATTAATTTAATATAATGGTCAAACATATAAAGTGCTTTTTTATTTCATAATAATTATGGATAGTTAGATTATGATGTATATTAGCAGAGCTATATATCAATAAAATAAAATATGACTAGGATTCTAATGTAATATTTATACGTAAACATAAGATTATGAGAAAAAACAGAACATATTTTTAAATTAATACAGATGTGTTTACAGAAGCTTGACTTCAAGGTAAAAGAAAATACTGACTAAAAATGATTAAATAAAAAGGAAGAGCCCATCATTTTTTTTTTTTACGAGAGGTTGAGTGAAATAATAGAAAACAATTCAAGCATTATTTGAGTATTTGAAGACTATCAATTGTAAAATTCAAGGCAATTTTCACCAATTTATTGGATACAAATTAAAACTATAAAATGTTTTATTTATTGAGCATCTCATAGAATGAACATTAGCAGATTCAGAATGTATTAAATTCCACCTAATAGGTATTTCTTGTGAAAAATAAAATTTGAAATTGTTTTGGTCCACAATAGTTTCCCTAATTATATATATTTCATCGTGTTTGGATAAGTGACAGTAAAAATAAAATATAATATATAGCACAGAAAAAATTATGTCAGCTGTAGGTAAATAATATTGAAATAAATTTCTCATAAATTTTCAAAAAATATGTATATCATAGAGACTGAGAATGGTCAATAAAAAAACATGGTTAGTAGAGGAGAAAATCCATGAAAACCACTTGGAGATGAAAAAAACAAACTATTAACGCTTCCTGTAAAAATGTTTAATCCTATTCAATATCACCTCATTATATGTGATCATTTAGACTAACAAGTAAAACTTAAGGTCACCTGTGGTCTAGTGGTTAGCGTAACAGACTACTAAGCCCAAGATCGCGGGTTCGTAGCCCGGCAGGTGACCCTAGGATTTTTTTAAGGGAGAAAAAAATCCTTAGTTACGCCGTCCTTCGGAAAGGAGGTTAAACGGGGGTCTCGAGCTTGTACGATTTCAGGTACTCGTTAAAAATCCCTATCCTAATTAAACCTGGGTAGGCAAAATTTAGAGCTCCCACTGTAGCATCGTCCGATTAGCCACAGCAGCATAAAGTGACGTTAAATGAACAAACCAACCAACAAGTAAAACTTAAGATATTTATATTTTTTTTTATTTCATTGTGATTACTTAAATAATTTTATTTTGAAGAGAAAAGATTTGTCCTGGCCGGGATTCGAACCCGGGTCTCCCGCATCCCTAGCGCGGTACTTTACCAACTAACCTACTAGGCTCGTATTCCCGGCCAGGACAAATCTTTTCTCATCAAAATAAAAATATTTAAATAATCACAATAAAAAAAAATTATAAATATAAAAATTGACGTACGTAAACCAGATCCTAATTAAAGTAATGTACAATGAGCATTCTTCCCCATATACATCGCAAAAATACCAGGCTCGTAGCCAGGCCAGACAAATCCATTCTCCTCACCGATTCTGTATCCCCAATATTCGCAATTTTTGCGATGTATATGGGGAAGAATGCTCATTGTACATTACTTTAATTAGGATCTGGTTTACGTACGTCAATTTTTATATTTATAATTTTTTTTTATTGTGATTATTTAAATATTTTTATTTTGATGAGAAAAGATTTGTCCTGGCCGGGAATACAAGCCTAGTAGGTTAATTGGTAGAGTAGCGCGCTAGAGATGCGGAAGAACCGGGTTCGAATCCTGGCCAGGACAAATATTTTCTCTTCAAAGATATATATAAAAAGTATTAAGTCATTACTGGGTACTTGATCTTGTACTTGTAGACACAAAACGTGATATTCTTGAAGATATATAACCCATCATTGAACTATTATGATAGCAAGTCTGCGTTAACACTGAGAAGATATAAGACATGCGATACGCAACACGCACAGACAGTTCCAACATAGGAAGACGATAAAAAAGTCTCAGACATACCGCAAGTGACATATCTGAAGATAGCACTTTTGCTTCGAAAAGCTTAGATCCGCTCAGAAACTGTTGCAAACTCTTACTAAACTTATTAGGAATACCCAGAGGTGGATTAAAATTATTTACAAATTGTGGATTCTATTTGTCTTTTAAGAAACAGAATTTCAGGTACAAAGAATAACTGTTAAAGCCAACTGTTGTTTATGAAAATTCATTCATAAATTTGTCATTTCTTGAATGACAACTTTATATTAAAGTGAAGAGAAGGCAAACGCTATAAACAGCGTTTCAAAATTCCAAAATCACATCATATAAGTTGATTTGAGATATACTGAGTCACAAGGTTGTATATAAGGCAAGAAAGAAAAATACAACATATTAAGACAATATCCTGTGGAGAATTTCAATGTACCTATAGGCTACAAAAATTGTACCCTGGAAGAGGAAAATGTAAAATATAATATTTACTCTTTCTAGACACATTTTTGTCTCAATTCTAGGTTCTTTGCCCATGGTTCCAAAAGAAATAACACAATTATATAATTGTATATTAGCGGTCCTGAAATGGTCCTTAGAGACATTGTTCTCCTCAAACGTTTAGGGGGAGAATAAATTAATTTAAAAACATTATCCAATGGACCATATTGTGAATCTGAACCATTCTTGAACACAAACTAAAAAAATCATAAAAATCGGTCTGACAAACACACGAATAAAGAATTATGTACATTAACATAACAAATAAAATTTTCAAAAAATTATAAAAATAAAACCTAAAAAGACCTTCATGAACAAAATAGCATTGCACTTATGTATTCAAAATAGTTGTAACCCAAATCGTTTAACCAAAATGGGCCATTTGTCACGGTCATGGAGATAACAAAAATTAACATTTCATTAATATTTAAAATATATTTATTCGAACAATTTTTATGTTTACTGTATGCTTCAGTTCGTCTCGTCTCTTGTGTGGTTTTTATTTCGATTTCCTCTTTTAATAATATGGTTTTAGTTTTTCATATTAAATAAATTGTCTAATAATAACAACTAAAATAATAATAAATATCCTTGAGTTAAGTAAAACCCTTTTAAAATCATCAATATGACACAAATCGTTTTATAAAATCCTAAATAAATTCATCGGTTTCAATTAACAACGTTGGCAGCACAGAACATACCCTCCGTATACGAAACAAAAATTATCAGTAACATTCTTTATATCGTTTTCCTAATATAAGTTTTTGTTAAGTAATCGAAGTTTTTGTTAACTGTTACGAAATCGATAAACACAATTTTAACAGAAATTCGTTCAATTATAAAAAATAATTTTAAAAACATACATATATATTGGACTGTATCTAAGACGATTTTTTAATTTAAAAAACAAAATGTAAATATTAAAATTTATGTGAAATTCTTCAAAAATTTTTTTTTAGAAACAAAGGGCTCTTGTAGGATAATAAGCTATTGTAAAAATAATTTAAATGTTTCCCAGAAGGTATTTTTTTATTCTGTTTACGTATTTAATATATTTATACTTATATAAGCAAGGAATTCAATTCATTATTTCTTACCCATATTTTCCTCATTCTTTGCATATATATATATATATAAAAACAAAACAAAACGTACCGATAGAAACCATGAAGTCTTGGGTTCAGTACACTGTTTCTAAGACAACGGTTGTGCAGGGTGGTAATCAGTCTGAGATCACGCTCTACCTAAAGTTCATTTCACCTAATTAAGGATACCCAATTTATTGAGGCTGGGTGAGCTCCAGGATGGTCTGCAGATCCCAAAGGCTCCATCTGTGTCTGTTAATAGATTTAATAAATTTTCTACCACAGCTGGTAGGGCGACCTGTGGTCTAGTGGTTAGCGTAACAAACTACTAAACCCAAGATCGCGGGTTCGTAGCCCGGCAGGTGGCCCTAGGATTTTTTAAAGGGAGTAAAAAATCCTTAGTTACGCCGTCCTTCGGAAGGAACGTTAAACGGGGGTCCCGAGCCTGTACGATGTCAGGTACTCGTTAAAAATCCCAATCCTAATAAAACCTGGATAGGCAAAAATTAGAGCTCCCACTGTAGCATCGTCCGATTAGCCATAGCAGCATAAAGTGACGTTAAATGAACAAACAACCACAGCTGGATTTGAACCCGAGTGTTAGTACAACAACACAAAATAAATATGCTTATTATGTCACCCTTTGATATTGTAACTTAAAAAAAAAAAATCTACATATTTTGATTAATTTTATACTAGCAAACCGCTGAGTTGCCATACCGAAGGTTCCGGGTTCTAATCCGGTTATGGCAGATAAATTATTTACCGGGGTTCCGTTTTTCCTGTGGGATCTGACTGCCCTATGAAGTGGGTACTCTTAATTAGCGGAAAACCTGGCGGTTGAGCGTGATCTCGGACAAATCACCTCCCTGAACAACCGTTGTCCATCCTTCATGACCATACCAAGATCCTTCATGGGTTGTAGTGGTACTGTTTTTATTATTATACAATTAAATGTACCATCAGCTAGGTTTTATCTTCTTTGAAACGATCTAAAAAGGCGCGATACTGAATTTTCAAATCGATTCTCTAAACCATTTTACCGATTACTATCAATTTGGATTATTTGAAATAAGAAACCTTCCATAATTGTCAGTAGTGATAATAAATAGATAAAATTAAGCTGTGAGAATTTTTAATAATTTAATTAAAGTTACAAAATGCTTATTTATTTTTTTTTTTGCGGAATATTTTTCAATGTTTAAAGCGAAGCTCTTAAAACTGCGAGCGCTTTCTGTGGGTATTAAGGTTTAGTTGTGTATATCTCTCTTCACACTGTTGTACGTCGACTATGAAGAATAACTGATGAACGTGATTATATATTCTACGATTTATTTTTTTTTATAAAGAAAACAATTATTTTTCACCTTTAAAAATCAATAGTACCAAAAGTGAATAAAATTGTCGTAGAGCAATTATTTAAAAAAACTTTTTTTTTAAACTTTAGTGAGTGATGAAGTGAAGAACTGTAAGCTACTGTTTTTTTTTTTTCAAAAATTACTCTGTGAATTCTATAATAATGGATAATTACTATAATGCGGTAAGTGAATATACTGTAAACCTGTATATACTCTATGTGTACAGCATCTTAATTTTTTTCTCATACAACAAAATGTGTTCTGTGATGATTTTTTTATATATACACACAGTAAAAAGTGACTTATAAATATGTAAGTAGTAATATCTATCGAAGAAATTATTTTTTTATTTATTACTTTTAAATTTATTAAAAATACACTTACTGTTTGTTGCACCTCTTATCCCGAATTTCGTGTAATGAGAAGCTTTATGCCGTTTTCTGTTTAGGAAAATCTGTAAATTAAAAATTAATATAAGTTCTTGGCATTCGTATTTAAATAAATATCATCGGACAAGACTGCAATTTTTTCTATTCATTGAGTCCGATTGTATAGTTCCATTTGTGTAAATAAAACTCATCAAATGGTCTTTTTTTAAATGCCGGAACCGTTATAAAAAGGCCATAACTTTTTTAACAACAATCATTAAATTATCTATAATATTTGCTATCTTCTAGTGAATTATTTATTTTTATATTATATTCTGCGATATGTTTTTATGTTATATCCCACCAAAATCTATGAACAAAATATGATGATAAAAGATTTAATATTGGCATTATTGATTAAAAGGACAAAACCTTTTTAATAAAACCATTAGATTACCTTTAGTACTTTATTTATTTATTTTTATATTCTGGCATTCTGCCATATTTTTTTCTGTTATATCCCTCCAAAATCTATGAAAAGAATATGATGATTAATGATGGCAAAATTGTGAAATTTATATTTATTTTAGATTAAGCTTACATTCTGCCATATTTTTTTATTATATCACTCCGAATCTATGAAAAACATATGATGATTAATGATTTAATGATGGCTCTGTTAAAAAGCCAAAACTTTTTTAATAAAATAATTAAATTTCCTATAATATTATTTTTTTTTTATCTTCTTGTGAATTAATTTTGCAATCTGCCATAATATTTTCAATCATATCCCTCCAAAACCTATGAGTAAAATATAGTAATTTAATGGTATATAATGATTTAATTTTAGCAATGTTATGAAAAGGCTATGAATGTTGAACAAAACTCATTAAATTTTCTATAATATTTTTTTTATCTTCTTGAAAATTAATTTTGCATTCGGCAATTTTTTCTATTGCCTAATGCCTACGAAATCTATTTAAACAAATGTGATGATTAAAGATTTAATGTTGTCATTAATTATGATTTTTTTTTTAAATAAAAGTCATTAACTTTCCTATAACTATTTTTTTTTTCATGTGAATTAATCTTCCATTCTGCCATATTTTTTTTTATTATTTCCCTCATAAATCTATGAACAAAATATGATGATTTAATTTTGAATAAAGATTTCATTTTGGCAATATTATGAAGATGCCATCAAACGTTGAACAAAAATAAATATGTTTCCTGTACTATTTTTTTTTTTTCCTATCGTCTTGAGAACCAATCTTACATCCTGCCATCTTTTTTTGTAATTTACCCCTCCAAAATCTATGATGAATAAATAATTGAAGTTGGTACTGTTATGAAAAGACCATAACTTTTGAATTAAAATCATTAAATTTCCAATTTATATATATTTTTTTCATTTTCTTGTGAATTATTACACCCTGCCATATTTTTAAAAATATTTTATCCATTCAAAATCTCTTATTAAAAAATGAATAAAGATTTAAGGCTATGTAAAGAAAATGTTGAATAAAAGTCATTAAATTTCCTATAATATTTTCTTTTATCTTCTTGAGAGTTAATTTTGGATTTACTGTTATGAAAAGGCAGTACATTTTTTAATGATAGTCATTACATTTCCAATACTATTTTATTATTTTATTTTCTTGTCAATTAATCTTGCATCCTGTCTCAATTTTAGCCAGCGCATTTAAGTTTCACGTGTCCCAAACAAACAGAAAATACGAAGAGATAATCTTTATAGTATGTAATTGTGGCTGCCAATAAAAGAAACAAAGATAAGGAGAAACAGTCTGGCAAACATTCAGGGATCAACGAATCATGAGGAAGGTTATGAAAAGTAAGCCACAAATTCATATTAGTTGTACTTAATTAAGTTTAAGCATTTAAGTTGAGGTGTTTTGTTCAAGATTAAGGCTACAATGTTGTAAATAATCGATTGCTTTTAGATATAGCATACTGTTATGGATATGTATTCGGGATTTGTAGTTATGCTTTCTAACACTGTTCTTAATAACATAGTCTATATTGAACTGGTATAAACAATTACCCAATTACAACGGTCATTTATAGAAGAAAACAAACTGAGATATCGAATTCATTTTTTATAAAACCAACTTCATTATTTACATATATTATTAGAAATGAAATAGCCATACACCATTTTTTAAATTTATTTACATGTATGTACGTATTTTTCAAATTTATATTGGTCGGACTGTACAACAAAAAAAGGTGATATATTTTCACGAATTTTGTAAATTGTAAATTGTTGAAACATATATTTACTTTATTTTTTTTATATATTCTGTATTGTTAATGATGCATTATTTACCATTCTGAGATTTAAAGATCATAAAATCCCGGGTCATGTGTGACTCAGAGAGATGACTCTTTAGACATGGTCGAAATTAAAAATCTGGAGCAAATGTTTGAATTTCTTTTCTTATTTTAATCTGTAAGTCCTAAATTAATTTTCTCAGAGAAAACTTTGTTAAAGAAGATAACATTGTCAAGAGTTAAAGAAGATAACATTCTGAGTCGAATGAGCACCCAAACCTTGTTAATTTTCCCAAGCATATAGTCGTCGATAAGGAAGATCCGAACACGAAGTCCAGGATAAATAGTTAGACTTTTTTACATTTACAATTTATAACACCCACACGATTTTCCTAAGTGAAAACTTTGTTATTTCAAGAGTTAAATAACATAAAATTTTGCGTAATGTGAGCCTTCAATATTATGAATTCGCATAGAGATATGTTCGAAATGGATGGTAGGAAGTCGAAATCTGGTTCAAATGTTTGATATATATTTTTTTAAGATCTTATGTATAAAATATATGTAATATATAATGATATGATATAATATGACCTCCATACGGTTTTTCCTAGCGTAAGTTTTATTATTTAAAGAATTAAACAGCACAAAACCCTGCGTCGAATAAACATCGAACACAGAACATTGTGTTCCTGGTTGTAATCGATCCTAGTTAACAAGACCTTTCCCGAATTCCGGACCTTTTTTTAATTTTTAACTTCCCAGTCGATCAAGCCAGTTGTCATGACGCCCCAAAGATAAAGTCACGTATGCCTTGGTACATGTCACAAGACACGAACATGTCTTTGGATATGAAAAATCGCTAATCCTCAAGATCCTGGTCCATAGGTTAATAGATACAGTCGAAGCTAATAAAAGCGTGTTAATAAAACTTGGGACTTTAGAAATGTTTTAGGGTACTAACAATGACTCTTTTTTTTAATTGAGGAAGATATCTCCAAAAGTATTGGAGTCTAATTTGTCCGCAATGAAGGGATATTGGAGTAGACACGAAATTAGGCGAGTAAATGAGGCAACCTCTTTAATTCCTGATAATCCTCCGAGGCGTCTGAAAAGAAGATGGCCTCCTGACCTTCTAAGTTGAACTTTTTATTTGAGTACTACCTCGGGGTAGTTTCTCTACTAGCCTTTATCTCGGGACATTATTTATTTTTCATTATATTTACTTGATATATTCAATATACAGTTGTAAATTTCAATAAATACATTTAAAAAAATCTGAAAACGAAGAATAACCTTCTTATCTACTAATAATGAATAATTATATTGTGGATTTGGATGTTACCATTACCATGTAGAAATCTCTCAGACTCTCCAGATTCCTGGTCCTTTGCTTATGCGAATATTGTAACTATTCAATTTCTATCTGTTTTCTCTTTAACGAACTCAAAATCGGAATAATTAATTTCAGATGGAAAGGCACCAAGACTGGGAATCCGGCACCTTCAAGCCTTCATTATGTTTCTCTGCATGGCTGTCAATTACTTGATGAGGGTAAATCTCAGCTCGGCAATAGTTTTGATGACGGATACGAGTAGACTTTCCGACGAGCCTGTAAGTATCACCAATAATATCCTTCTGGAAGATGTAGAAGTAGTGGATAAAGTTCTGATTATTAAAATAATTAAACTCAGATATTGCCAGATTTCCACTTGTTCTAACATCATTATAAATTTGTTTATTTATTTAATTTTTTTACTTAAATTTGCAATTGTATATAACAATACAACAGGTAAATATAATGAATGATAAATAATGGCTTGGATAAATTAAAGTAGAGAAACTACCCAGTGCTAGTACTCAAATAATAAATTAAACATAAAAGGTCACGAGGCCATTTTCTTTTGATTCATATCATCAATTCTGAAGAAAATTGTGTCAGTGGCTAAGAAATTATCCTAATCCAGCTTAAATAAGCTTATAGAGTACTTAAAAGTTTATAAACCGAAAGAAAAATCAGACGCCTCGAAGGATTATCGGGAATTAAAGAGATAGGTTTGAGAATAATGTTAACCATGAACATACTCATTAGGGTTTGGGCCAAACCATCAACATTGAAGCCATTATTCGTCACAATGTAAGGGACACTGAGGATTTTAATTAAAGATACGAACTCGATGGCACAGTTGAGCCCCAGAGCTCTACTCTGTAAGTCCAAATAGGTCATATAACAGTCATGTATATGAGTCTTTTGTAATTAATTGGGAGCTTAGAGTGTTTGTCTAATAAGTGTTGAAGTAGCCTGAAACGGCGAGTAGTTTCTTGTCTTCTCAGTCTAATAGAGTGTTTATTCATTTAAAATCACTTTATGCTGCTGTGGCTAATCGGACGATGCTACAGCGGGAACTCCAAATTTTGCCTATCCAGGTATAATTAGAATAGGGATCTTCAACGAGTACTTTACTTAGTACAGGCTCAGGACCTCCATTTTACATCCCTTCCGAAGCACGGCATAACCAAGGATTTTTCATTTCCAGTTAAAAAATCTTAATGCAAACTGCCGGGCGGCGAGCTCGCGATCTTGGTCATAGTAGATTGTTATGCTAGCCACTGCACTACAGGTCAACCCTTATCATAAATTTTCTCACCCGCATTATTCACGATTGAATGAAATAAATCCTAAAACGGTAAAGCATTCTGTATTGCCTGGATGTATGGTTCCAAAGAGGTCAAACAATTACACATTACATAATTTGGTATTTATTTGAGGATTATGATTAATTAGAAATACTTTTGGGTTAAAATTCAGAGCTGTTGAAACTGTAATGTATTACCTGCAATCCCGGTGTAAACGTAGGTAAGCCCAGTATTGTCCACAGTGAGTTAATCGTCGCGAGGGGAGCGAAATCGTGTAATTTTCGAAGTCTTTGGCTTGAAATGGATTCATAATATAAGCAATAACTCCATTTTAAGCCAAGGTTTGACTTAGTCACTTATGCATTACGAGAATGACACGATTCCGCTTCTTTAAGTATAAGAAACTCATTTTGGACAACATTCGATTTAACCACTTATTCACCGGAGCTGTAGATATAAAAACTAAATGATATTAAAAATCGATAAACAATGATACTTTATAACATGATAAAATTAATTAATTGTTCATCAAATACATTTCCCATAAACAGCTTTAGAAATTTTATTGCCCATTCAACAAGGCCAGGGGAGATATACAAAGGTAGATTTTTTTGATGGGTGGGTATCTAGGCCGGAACTACCCCCCCTCCTTTTAACAAACGTCAACAGTTTTATTGATGGTATATTTTTAAGTAAAGAACATTACATTGACATGAGTGAATTAATGTCAATTCAAGCAACAATAAATAGTACTACTCGAGTTTGATGTCCTTTACAACTCCTCTTTTTTTTTACAGATTGAAGTAACTTATAGCAAAGCAACTGTTTTCAATTATTTAATAATCATTAATACGAGCTACAAACCTTACTAACCTTAATGGTTGCAAGAACCATAATCGGTCATAAAAAGTGCCATAATATGCAGTGCACTGTGCAATCAATTTAAGAAGAAATGTAATAATATTAAAATGGTACATTCACTTGTTTTGTGTTATCTTTGTTTGTTTGTTCATTTAAAGTCACTTTATGCTGCTATGGCTAATCAGACGATGCTACATTGGGAAATCTAAGTTTTGCCTACCCAGGTTTAATTAGAATAGGGAGTACCTGACATCGTACAGGCTCCGGACCCCCGTTTAACGTCCCTTTCGAAAGACGGCATAACTAACCCGCGATCTTGGGCATAGTAGTTTGTTCTCCTAAACTATAGAATTATCCAGTCAACTATTTTCAACTCAAACATATATAGTCAGAATAATTAGTATAGGGATTTTTAAAGAGTACTTGACACTGCACAGGCTCGGAACCCACATTTTTCTTCATGGGTTGTAGTAATATAGGTTTAGGTTGGTTTTTTCTAATGAATGATAACGATCACAACTAATCACATGTATTGTTACTAGTAAGTGTATTTTAAATTAGTATCAATTATTTTTTCTTCAGTTATTATTTTATGGAGAAGAAATTCTCTCAGTAAAGGAAAACCATTTAACATTTTTTTTTGACTGATAATGGCTTTTATAGGTGTTCGACTGGACCATGGTAGAGAAGTCGACCGCTTTGAGCTCTTTGCACATCGGGTATTTCATCATGAACTTGATTGCTTCTGTTCTTGTAACTAGATTTCAGAACAAGATGTTACTTCTCATATCTGTTGCTGGATCGTCAATTCTTACACTCCTTACTCCGATATTGGTTATTGCTGGAGGATTTTACGTTCTAGTAGCCATCAGAATTCTTCTGGGCCTTCTACAGGCAAGTATTCTGATTATTTAAATTATATTATTCTTGATATAGCTCAATGACACAATACAATTTTTGAAATAACTTTGCGATTAATAATAAATAAAGTAAATATAACTGATTTCTCACAGGGTTTCATGATGGCAGTAATCATGGGGCAGCTGTCGAGATGGATTCCTCCAAGCGAGAGGAGCAGATGTGGCAGTTTGGTTCTTGGGGGTATGAGTTATATATTAAACAAAGTAAACCTTCCCGATATCATCCAGTTTTTATTTAATTAATTAATTTAATTACTATAAGATTATGAAACAGTATTTAAGGCCTATTTTAGCAAAAGTAAATTTATCCACCTTTAAAATTACTGTTAGAACATCACAAGGCGATAAAGGGAAAAATTTAGAATGTCAACTCCTAACTGTCATGGGAAATTTTTATCTAAGATAAATGTTAATATGTCGAATTTTAATACTTTGAAAAATCTGGATTTCTAAATAGCGGATATATTAACTTTCGATGGAACAAAACATAATAACTCATTTGGAATTAAAAAAAAAAAGATTTATTGGAGATCAAGGCTTTCAGTTAATAAAGTGTTAAACCTAAGTGCATCTTTAACTACAAAAGAAACAGACAAATTCTTTTTGTAATAAAAAATATATATATTTCAATTTTCCATAATAATAAATTAAAATAAAAGGTAACTGCTCTAGCAAAATAAAATCAGCGAAGCTAAGTAATAAATGAGACCATAGTCTCGAGTTGTTATATCATCAGTTGGAACTCGGAAAAAATACCAAAAAAAAAAAAACCTACCAGCCAAATAAAAAAAAATGATTTGGTTAAAATGACAAGGTGCTCTCATCCAAGCCTCAATGTTTAAATACACTATTTAAATACTGAAGCTTATAGTGTATTTATTAAATACACTATTTAATTCTATATTTGTGACTTTATTCCTTAATTGACCAAGTGTGACATGTAAGAATTAGCAATATCACTGACAAATTAAATGAATAGCCATTGAAATTCAACAGGTATTAATTTCGGAAACATGATCTCCTTTGGAATCTCTGGTTGGATTGGAGGTAACTACGGCTGGCCCAACATCTTTTACTTCTCCGGCACCGCTGGCGTTATCTGGTCAATACTCTGGGCTGTGCTAGCTGCTGATAACCCCAAATCCTGCTGGCTCATCAGTGAAGAAGAGAAAGCATACATTGAGAAAGAACTGGTACTGACTTCTGAAATAAAAGTAGGTATCACCACCATCTGTATACTACAGTGACAGGTTAAGAGAAGTTTATAACTGTGTTCAAGTTACACAATACATGAGAGTTATACAAACATGATATAAATTTTACATGGCGGAAACACAAGCATAAACTAAATAATCAATTATTAACTAAATAAATATCAATTGGGACAATTGAATCTATTATTTTTCTGCAATAGAGAATAATCACAATTTCTCTATTTATTATAAATATTACTGAATAAAAAACCTTTATATTGCAACCAGGCATCTTTCACAGTGTACTTTGGACCTACAAGGCTTCCAAATAAATAATTTAACTTGCTTTTCTGAACAAAACTACCTAGGCTCTTACATTGTAGCCTCACCATAAAGCCTGGGTAAATTCTTTTATTGAAAATTCTATCACTAAATCATAAATAAAACAATAATTATTATCACATTTTTTTTTCTAGAAAGATAAGAAAATTCCTTGGAGGAGACTGTTCAGCAACAAGGCGTGCTGGGCTCTTCTGCTGACGACGGTGGGACACCATTGGGGCAACTGGACGCTCCTCAATGAGATGCCCTCCTATTTCAAATCAATCATTAATCTTGAAAGTACTGCTGTGAGTACATTAATTTAAATTAATTTTAAAAAAAAATTACTATTATTTTGGAAATGTCAACCGTCCAATCAAAATATTTCTCTTTTATCAAATCTTTATACACCATTCTTCTGGAAAATAAATTTGAGTTATTAATCTAAGAGTATCAATCATCAGACTAGCTCAGTAATGCCAACTGTAATTCACCTATCAAATTTAACCGTTCTATCAAACATATTATTTTAAATAATTTTGTGAAATAGTGCAAGATGAAAAATTTAAAAAAATGAAATAACAATCTCTTAACAATTAGTTCATTCAGAGTGAAATATCTCACCAATCTTCAACTATAGCGGTATATTATTGACTGATTGGGGGTGGCATACCTAACAGAAAATCATTGTTAGCACTGATAGCAGATAATCAAGTTGCGAAATTTCAACTGATTCAATTTGACTCATCAGTAAAGGGGTGGCTCAGTGGTAGAGCGCTGAATTACTGTGCTGAAGGTCCCAAATTCAAATCCAGCTGTGACAGATAATTTATTTCAACAGCCAGGAATGGATCCTTTGGGATCTGAAGAACCACCTAGGGCTCATCCAGCCTCTATAAAGTGGGTACCCAAAATAGGGGGGAAAACTTGTGGTTTAGTGTAACAAATCACCTCCCGGCACGACCGTTCTCCAAGAAACAGTACATTCTCTACCAAGTACTGAACCCAAGACTTTTCATGTAATAGTGGTACAGGACTTTTTTTTTTCATTTTGACTCATGGTTGACTATCTAGAGTTAACACATACTTGAGTGGATACCATAAAATTTTTGGTTTCCTCCATAGCATTTAGAAATGTTCATATTAATTATTACCAACTCGACTTTACATTTTTATTTTTTGTATAGGTTTTAAATATTTGCCATAACTTGAGATTTCAACAGAAATTGTAATGTTTACTTAGAGTGGATTAATAACAGCACTTCCCCACGGCTGCCTCTGGGTGTTTTCCTTCTTTTCATCTTACACTTCTGATATGCTCATCAAGAAAAAGATTCTGTCAGTAGGAGCCTGCAGGAAAATCTGTAACACTATCGGTAAGAGTAATTTAAATTATCAGTGATAAAAAAGATAGATACCAACCTACCCTAACTGAATTTTCATTCTATATTAAACTAGTAAAAGCTTAAGTTGTATTTGCCTGATTAATTAAATACACAAATGAAAACCAATACTTTCCCAGGATCCTCCAAACTATCCCCTGTTTGCCGCCAAATATCATCAATCAATTTGACCACTCCGTAGTTAAATAAACAAACTGTAAAATTTACATTGTGTGCAATCCCTTAATAACAATAATGAGAGATTTAACAGCTGATTAAAAACACAATAAATTTGTTTTCTTAGTTATTCATAAGCTTATCTTATGAATGATTTTTATTGGCTAAATCCAACTTAAGACCAGAAAAGGGTCTCCGTGAAAAGTAAAATAAAACAAACAAAAGTTAAATTATAAAATAATTTATAAGAAATAATTAATTTAATTTCACAAGAGTGAAATTAATTTCTAGAAGATAATAAAACAGTAAAATTACATGAGAAATGATTTTATTACAAAACATATTGAATGCCATATTTTCTTTGGAACTGCACAGTATAATTATAATTCTCTTTTGTTCTATTCTAAGTCCTAAAAATTAAGTCGAAACGTTGGCACAAATAAAATAAATTAAACTTATGTTGTTGCTCCAACCCCAACCATTTTCAACATTTCATGACAAATTTTAGTTTTAAAAATCTTTATGACAACCAATTCCAGATCTTCAACAAATATGGTGTCCTGTTATATTTAATTTTATATTTTACTTTAATCAACAACCAAATTCTTCTACTTCAGGACAATGGGGACCAGCAGCAGCTCTCTTGATTCTCAGTTACACGACAGACCAGACGACGGTCTTTGTCATTTATACAATTGGTGTTACGCTCATTGGCTTCATCTACATTGGATTCAATATCAACCACCTCGACATTGTTCCCTCCGACGCAGGGTTTTTCATGGGAATTACTAACGGCATAGCCACCATCACCTCATTTGCGGGAACTGAGTTTGCTGGAATTATAGTGACTGATCCTGTGAGTATAGCTATTTCTAACCTTAACTGAATAATAAAAAGAGAACCAAGTGTTTTAAATGTTACTTCTTTTTAGGAAAACAAATACCAATGGAGAACTGTATTTGGTGTTTCTGCAGGAATTTTCTTTGTATCAAATTGTATTTTTGTCACATTTGGAAGTGGTGAAGTGCAGCCTATTGAAGTTGATAAATCAAACCAAGAATCTGATTCAGGGACACCTACTATCTCCGCAGGAACAGTGATTGATATTAAGAATCCGTAGCCATCTTCACGGTCTGAATTCTTCCATTTTTTAAGAAGTTTGTATATTTGTAATTTATTCAATATCTCTTAATAAAAAAATCAATGGTGTCAATAATTTTCTTTTTATCAATGATTTCAAATGAATGAAAATTTAACTATAATCAGTGGACTCTTCTGCGATGATGGATGTTTTCAAAGTTAAACCTCCAACCTGAAGACCTCTAAGGTAGGTTGGATATAACTATAGATTTCAAGAATATTAACATCATTTCAATTACTTGGAATAGGAGGAAGTTGTTGAGTAATGGATTATTGAAAAAGTGCTAGTAAATTTTAAATAATTTTTGGTGAATTATTTTAAATTAATTAAACCTATTTACAGGGACCACAAACTTGAGCACTACTTTGTCAAACTTAAAAATTAAATACCATTTAATGTATTTGTACTACATGTATTTGGCCTATACAAATATTAAATTGTCTTGTATTTTCAATCTTATCCCAGGCTATCAATGCATCCAGACCTGCATCCCAGTCCGGGGCACCTACCTAGGGGACATAGCCCTAGTGTGAGTAATGTAAAAAACTTTAAGTGCAAATGTAAATGACTTTGTGTGCAGTGTGCTGTGTTTGTGTACTGTATGTATGCAAAAGTAATGTTCCCCCAAACTGGAGGGCCATAGCCAGTAGTTACAGATGCTAGAAGCATGCTGGGAGTGAGGAACTGGATCGTATCAGCACAAGACTGTGACGATTGGAGGAAACGGTTGGAGGAGGCCAAGACCTGTCACCGGGTTGCAGCGCCATAGTAATAATAATATATTTTCAATGGTTCTGGTGTTAGAATATCTTTCACATTGTTGCCTATTGAACAGTATATTTCCAGTTTATTAATTATATATTATTAAGAAGTATCCTTCTGAACATATTGGAAAAATGTTTGTCAGAAAAAAAAAAGCCATTTATTTGACAAGTGAGGAAAGTGCCACTTTATTACACCCGAGTGAATTTTAAAATTAAAGGTGAAACTTTAGATTTGTTAAAACAACACTAGCGCTAGTGAGTAATGCTAATGCTTAATCTCCAAATTTCTGATATGTGAAGGTTCTAATACATTTAAGGTTATATTAAATATTTTTATAAAGTCGCTTCAAAATAAATAAAATCTATCTTGAATTAAATATAAAATATTTTTATTTGAAAAGAAAAGATATGACCACGACCGAGAAGCGTGCTTGATTAGGGCCAGGATAGCTCAAATGGTAGAGTTTCAGACTAGTTATCTGGAAGACCCGGGTTCGAGTCCCAGTCCTGGACATATCTTTTCTTTTCAAATAAAAATATTTAAAAATTAAAAACAAATAAAATAAAATAAATTAGAATAATTCTAAAATTATTTATATTAACATTTTAGGAATATAAAATGAATAATATTATAATACCGCCATTTAACATTTAAAATAACAGAGTGCTGATTGTCAAATTCAATCTATGTGGCTGTTACTTTCCCTCACTAGTGGGGGATAGTGGGACTCTCCACATCAGTTTTAGTTGAGTAATGGATAGTATTACTCAATGTTTGCAGGAAAAACATTTTTTTTTAATATTTTGTAATATAAAAAAAAAGTCAAGTAGTTCAAAGGAGTATACTCAAGATAAACTACATATTATAAAAAATATATATGCCAACATAATTAAACTTAATTATACATCATTTGATGTAATGTAAGATCCTTAACCAAAACTTAGCTTTCTTGAACTGTAAAGTCATCTTTTACCATCATACTCAAAGTTAACCGAGGAAAATATTAGGATTGTAAAACGATTAGCCATCCAAAGTAAATTCCCCAACTATTCTCCTTTATTTTCCTAGTCTTGAATAGATACATGAGAGAGAAATGCTGTATTATGTCCAAGTTTATGGGAATTTACAAACAAAGCAGGCTTATCATTCAAGTTACACTTAATACAAAAATAACATTTTTTTATTTATTTCCATTTCATTTTATTTCAAATAAATACAAAATTACTAAGCTTACTAAATTACTTGTATCATAAGTGATTTTTTTTTCCTTCCACTCCATTTTCCTCTTTTCCAACGATCTCTGAATATTTCAGAAACTTGAATAACTCTTTTATAAAAATGCCAAAAAAAAAGATCTACGAATGATACTATGGTAACTTCTACTTAAAATAGTTTGTACTTTCAAGTTAATTAAAACATTTTTCACAGCTATTTTACTTATTAAGTTTTTTGGCGACAACAACCAGTAGATTATATTCAAGTATCATCTCTCTGGTTACTTTATCAATGAATCCTTCTTTTTTTATCATATCTATAAACTCTTGTATATATTCTGACTTCAATGCTTCTGGGATAAATTGTAGGTATGGGTTAACCGACTTTAGTAAATCTGAAATCAGAACATTTAATTATGACCATAAACATTTATGTTTGACACAATTGAAAATATGATTAAATATAGCAAGATTAATGAATATAAAATAAAGTAAGGCAAACCAATTTTAGCTCATTTTATCAATTAATATTATTGCAAGTAATGGCTTGACATTAATTAAACATTTTGACATACAACAAACAGTTTAATTTATAGAAGGAAGAAATAAAAAGGTGATGGTTTATTTACTAAATAATCAAGAAGAGAAAAATTTGGATTGCTTTTTAAAGGCTTTAAAAGACGTTCCCAAAAACATTCAAAGATGTGCAGCAAAATGCACATAAATAAAAAAAAAACTGTCATTACAATCTATGACGTGTCTTGAGGTCAATACATGGTAGAGACAGTACTGGTATATATCACAGTCATAAGTAAGTAAGTAAGATTGTTATAGATCACAGTCAGCCACCAGGTCTTGAAAAAATTGCTGAAATGTTCGCTGAATATTATTCAGAAACCTTCAACTTACCTCCCACTCATCCATATGTAACAAACGAAACGAATCCCGAAAATGAAACCACATGCCATCATTCTGAAGTCTCCGTTAAAATATATAATCAATCATTCTCAATGTGGGAACTTAGATCAACCCTAAAAAACCAATACATGGTAGAGACTGTACTGGTATATATCACAGTCATAAGTAAGAAAGACTGTTATAGATCACAGTCATAAGTAAGAAAGACTGTTATAGATCACAGTCATAAGTAAGTAAGACTGTTATAGATCACAGTCAGCTCAGGTCTTCCATTTAACCAAGGAATTATTCCATCCTAAATTTCTAATTAAATTAAAAAAGTAAATGAATAACTGTTGGAAAGCACTTTTATATTACCTGAATAGTATTCCAATTTAGGATAATGACAACTTTTTCTCTGTAAGTAGCAGTCAATATTCTGAAAACCAATATCTTGTAGAATGTCATAAAAAAATGAAGGAGGGTCACCGTACTTATGAAACCACAGTTTATCCTAAAATTAAACAAAGACAAAAATTATACCAAGTAGACATTCAGATACTCAGCTAGCATCTCAGTTTCAGTGACTCAGGCAGCACCAAATCTCAATGTTTGCTATTCCCTAATAGAATATGAGTCATAACCGCTGCTTCATGTATGTTCTACACCTCAAGGCTTCACATAACAAAATACAACCCTCAGCCTAACTAATAGTGGTACTTTTCTTAGTCTTTTTGACAGTTCATTACTCATTACACCCTTCCATAACCCAACGGGCATTATGTCCATGGTTTATACACTATCAAAATTAGAAGTTTAGGTTGAAGGTTTACTGCTCTTGGTAGTTTCAGTTGGGACCTGAAAAAGATTAATCTTCTCCTGGCCAATGTTCTTCGCCGTCAACATTTTGTTTATGCTAATTATTATTAGATTGGAAATCAGAACAAACAATAAAAAGTAATGAATTTATTTTCTTCCCACTCATAATTAATAAATAAAGAACTTTCCAACATATAATCTTTCTTCTATTATAATATGTAGTGGAAAGGGGAAAAAATACCCTTTTTTTTTTTTTTATGCCTAAAAACAAGGCCCGTTAGCTTCTGGTTAGAGATTTTGCCAAGTGTTGCCATCAAAACGCGCAAACAGCCTATATTTTCATGTTTAAGAGTTTAAACAATCATTTCTTATTTATTTTATTTTATAATAACTATCCTGAGTCAAATAAATTTGGTTGGCTCAGGAAAGTGATGCTGTGTCCAAACTTTATAAACAGGATCCTCACACCGCATGGTGATAGAACAGGGAAAGATTATGATGATGAATATCTGTCCTCTTAGAAATTTAAATACAGTTTTGTAGTTTAATTTACCATAGGTTTTAATATACAATGTTCCTGAAAACTTTGGATAACTAATGAATAAGGTAGAAAATATTTTTTATAAACAAATGAAAAGAGTGTAATATACGAAAATAGTAATTAAAGATAAAAATAAATTGCTAAAAAAGTTACAGACAAAACATTTAAACAACAGCAGTTTTCTACAAATGGATAAACCATTTCCATGATCCACTAATGAAAAATAAAAAAATATGATCTAGTCATTGATTAATGCAGCTAGCTGTACATTTTTTGCAGTAACATTTTTTCATTGATTTGGTTGACATAATCCCAAATTTATCAAGTTATTTAAAATATTGACTACCTTGATGAATTTGCTCCACTTATCTAACTCTCTCAATTTATTCATGGCCATTAATACTGGGTTGTCTGGTGTTATGAACATAAGTAGAATTTCACCACTGGGTTTCAGCAAAGAGTGTATGTTCCTCATGGCTTGCCTGTAAACAAGAAAAATTCTGTACTCAACGAACTATTTTCTACTACACAGTTGACTTTTTTGGTAGGGATTTATAATATTGCATGTTTAGGACAAAAATAATATCATAATTAAATATAATTGAAAAATGTAATTGTAAATGTAGTTACATTTCATTCCAAATTTAAAAATGACAAGGCTAGAAAGGAGCTTAGTCTAGGCAAAGCTAGGCCGGCCATTTTTCTCGGATGATTCCAGTATTCCAAAAAAACACAAGTCAGAGGAACTGCAGAAGGGAGGGGACACCTAGAACAAGGTAACTCGATAGAGTTCAAGAAACCTCCTAAAAATCCAGAAATGTACAGCTACCTCACAAAATCTTGCCAAGTGGCAGATGTTCTTGTAGGTGGATCAGATCTAATGGTGGGTTGTTGTGCCTTATTTTATGATAATAATATTAAAAACATTTCTAATGACTCAAAAATACCTTTTAAGCTATTCATTTATATAATTTCCAGTTATAAGGAAACAATTTAAATAACGAAGAATTCATTTGTGCTAACTTATTATTATATTAATTATTCTGCAGTTTGTCGCCTTCAATTGAGTTACAAGTCTTAACTGTTTATTCAATTTATTTTCAAAAATACAAGTTATCATGAGCTTTTGTATGGAGAAGAGAATGCAATTATGGGAAATGTGTATAGTTCAGTAATTATTTCGTTTTGAAATGAACGTTTCAACAAACATATATCATCTTCAAAATGTTAGTTGAACTTTTATTTCATGATGAATGATTACTAAAATCTACTTACAACTATTACTATTATTATTATAAACAATTATTACATTTGTTATTTAATCATGAGCACATTTGACAAAAATTAATTAAATTAATAATAAAAGTTAGTAATAAATCTACTCCCCTGCTCCAACCTAAAAATTACCACACCCTTTAAATAGTAAGACATTGAGGTCTCTTACATGGACTTTTTTGGCAAACCATTGTTGTCCAACTGTGGTTCCAAAGAAAGTAGTATCTTCAGAGCCCAAAAAGACAAAGCAACAATTTTTGAAGTTCGACTCAGCAATATAATATAGAAGCAGTTTAATGGCTAGTCTAAATACCTGTGATCGTTTATCCAATGCAAGCAATAAAACGAAAATATTTTGTCAAAGGATTCCAACTGCAAATTGCTAGAAATCTCCTTGTTCTCAATGTCTTGTATTTTGAAACTCATCCTGGCATTCTTTATGGAGTGATTGCAATACTTAATCATTTCCTCTGAGATATCACAGCCGACCTAAAGATGAAAGTTGTTAGTAACGCATAAGTGTAATGCATCATGGCTCTGTGTTTAAAAAATTTGTTCAATCTTCCGAAAAAGCGGAAGAGAAGATAGGGAGATACTTCCTTCACGAACGAGCCATTCATTGAATTCATTTTTAGTAGACTATAATACAACTAAAAAATATTATGAATAGTTTTGGTGAAACTGTGATGATGATAACTATGACAATTTTAAATAATTAATAAAGGAATAACTTATTTTATTCTGCTTACCAGGGTTGCATCTTCCGGAAGTAAAGGGAAGAGCAAATTGGCTGTGACGTCTCCAGGGCCACATCCGATGTCGAGGACCCGTTCTCCATGATTCCACTGGAGGAAGCCTATTCGCTCATCCAACAGTTCGGAGGCGTCTTTCTTTTGCAACAAGTTTAAAGAGATATAAGTAAGAGGGTCGTCCATTTGTAATCTGAAAATGCAGTAGGCTTCAGTCTTCAATTATCTCCTTTAGTGAATCAAAGAAACACTCAAGTAATTTTTATTTCGATTTCCCCAATATGAGAAAGAATATTAAATGTACAAAAAGCTTCAGTTGTTTGTATAAATAGTGGCCGTGGAAACTTGAAAGAGTATTTAATATTATTTGTATTTAAATATTTTTGTTTTGAAGGGAAAAGATTTCCCCTGGCCGGGATTCGAACCCGGGTCGTCTGCTTCTCCGTTGCAGTGCTCTAAGCCACTGAGATACCAGGGGTCGCATCTAAGTCAGACAAATCCATTCTCTTTACCGATCCTATATCCCCGTGTTCTCGCAATTATTAGGATGTATTGCGTGAACACGGGGATATAGGTTTGGTGAAGAGAACGGATTTTCACCATAAAAATAACAATTAATAAAAATAAATTATAAATAATATTTATAGGAGACTTCTCGCTGCTTCTTTTCTCTTTATCAGGTTTCATCTTTGCGGAGTTATCCAGAGAGCGCAAGCTGAATTCCTTAAGGATTAACCTCCTATTTGCCGTTACCGTACAAGAGGTAAATAGTGTCGAAATATAATAATTATTATACACAGGCAGTGCATATTGTAATGGCACTGGCCTCTAAAGAAGGTTATATCCTTATGATGTGAAGATGGGTAAACGTGTGGTCTCGTGTTAATAAAATGTATATTATATGAGTTTTCCCTGTATCAAACCCACTAATTTTATCAGGTTATGGGCCCAGTAAGTGCGTGAAACGTTTGCCATTAATTTTCGAACTGTTACTTCCCCAAGAGTGTGAAAAACAGAAAATGGCCGATTCCGTATCCGTTTACAAGGAAGGATTTCCACAGTTGGATGGTGTGAACTTCTCTAATTGGAAGTATCGTGTAAAATTGATTTTGGAGGAAAAACAAGCGCTGGATGTTGTAAGTGTCGACAAAAGCTTGTCTGATATGAATGAAGATATGAAAAAGAAAGATGTTGTTGCTCGTTCTGTAATTGTGAAGTGTTTAAGTGATCGGTTTATAGAATATGTTAAAGATGCTGAGACATCTCGCCAGATGATGTTATCTCTGGAAAATATTTTTGAACGAAAAAGTGTTATGACAAAATTAGCTATCAGGAAAAAGCTATTAACTTTAAAATGTGGTTCGACTGATCTGCAGACTCACTTCGTGAAATTTGATTCAATAGTTCGAGAATTGGAATCGATTGGATCAAAAATGGATGCCGATGACAAAATTTGTAATCTTCTCTTGACGTTGCCAAGTACATATGACAATGTGGTAACAGTTTTAGAAACAATTAATACAGATGTAACTTTAGAGTTCGTTAAAAGCCGACTTTTGGACGCAGAGATGAAGATAAACCAGATTAACATGGTTAAAACTGAAAGTAATGAAGAAACATCCTTTCACTCTACAAAAACTAAAGGCGTTTGTTATGAATGTGGCTCAACTGAGCATTTTAGAAACCGCTGCCCGAATTAACGTCTTTTAGGGGCAGAGGAGGAAGAAGAGGTAATTTAGTTAGAGATGGCGGCAAGATGACTAATTTTGCTGAGCGGGAGCTAAGTTTTGTTGCCATGACAACGCAATCAATGGAAGGTAAAATAGACTATGTTACTTTTATTATTGACAGTGGAGCTACAGATACACTTTTCTGTGAAACTATGAGGAGTTCCATGTCAAATGTAAAATCTATTTCTCCTATAAACATTAAAATAGCCAATGGACAATTTATACAGGCTAAGGAAAAAGGGACTTTGAGGGTTTATAGTGAGGAAGCTGATAAATATATTAATATTGATGGACTTTTAGTTAATGAACTTTCTAACAATCTACTTTCTGTCCAAAAAAATGGTAAAAGCTGGCTGTAAAGTAATTTTTATGAAAAATCAGGCAAAAATTTGTGTGCAAGACAGACAAATACCATGCTTACAGAGAGGTAATCTTTTTCTTTGTAATTTTAAATTATGTAAAGGTTCATCTTGTTATTCCAGCACCAAAGAAGATCCCATTATGTGGCACCTGAGGCTAGGTCACATTAACCGACATAGCTTGCAACTCATGGGTCTGCCTTTCAGCAAAGATATGTGCGACACCTGTGAAAAAGGGAAAGCAAGGCGTCAACCGTTCAAAGAAAAAATGAATCCTAGATCACATCGTGTTGGTGAGTTATTACATTGTGACGTTTGGGGGCCTTCCAACCACTACACCATTGACGGTGAGCGTTTTTATTTATCTATTGTAGATGATTATTCCCATTTTGGTGTTCTTTATTTAATGAAATGTAAATCGGAGACAGCAAACCATCTAATGGAATACATTTTAAGGCTTAATGCCGAAGGTAAAACAGTCTCTAGGCTTAGGATGGATAAGGGTGGAGAATTTTCCTCCACTAGTCTGCGTGAATTTTGTATAAAAAATGGAATTAAAAGAGAATTCACTGCAGGATATTCTCCACAACAAAATGGAGTATCAGAGCGATATAATCTTTCTGTATTAAATAAAGCAAGATGCATGTTTTTAGATAGCAATTTGCCCAAATATTTATGGGGAGAGGCAGTTAGATGTGCCGTTTACCAAATGAATCGGTGCCCTACTAAAGCCCTAAATGGTAAAATTCCTGCCGATATTTTTCTTGGCAAGTTGGATCTCCATAAATTGAGGATTTTTGGTAGTAAATCCTGGTACTGCACACTTCCAAAACCGAGTAAATTAGAACCAAGGGCAGCAGAAGCTCGTATGGTGGGTTATGCGGAAAATGGGTATCGTTTGTGGAATCCTGCCATCAATCAAGTCGTTATTTCAAGGGATGTGACATTTGACGAATCAGATAGGAAATACTCAGAAGTTGTCGATGCCCCCTATAATAACACAAAATTTGAACCTCATCCAGTTGAAGTAGAGCCTGAAGTAGACCTTGATCAAGATGACGAAATGTCTCCTGTTCAACCTCCAGAGTTGACTTCCAAAAGACAAATAAAACCTCCTGATTATTTAAAAGATTACGTTCTACATGCAGCTTTTAGTGCATACTCAGATAGTAAAGACCCTGTAAATTTCCAGGAAGCTATTGCTCTAGGTTGGCAAGAAGCCATAGATAATGAGCTCCAAGCTCTTACTAAATTTGGTACATGGCAGATTTCACACCTGCCAAAAGGATGTAATGCCATAGATACTAAGTGGGTATTTAAAACCAAAGATGATGGTACCAAGAAGGCACGTTTAGTAGCAAAAGGTTTTCAGGAACAAAGCATAGCAAATTATTATTCTCCCGTAGCCAAAGTACCCACTATTAGAATGTTTTTAAATCATGCATTGACAACAAATTTTAAAATAACGCAACTTGATTTGCCATCAGCCTTTTTAAATGGCAAACTAGAACATAGTATATACATTAATTTTCCGGAAGGTGTACCTGAAGTTCATGGGAAAGTTCTTAAATTAAATCGTGCTCTATATGGTCTTCGGGAAGCTCCCAAGGTATGGAACGAATGTTTTCATAACTTTTGAAAAAAATGGATTACAAAGATCTGGCAATGATGCTTGTTTATATATTGGAAAAGATATCTATATTCTGGTATGGGTGGATGACCTTCTTGTTATGGGAAATGATAATGTAGTTGAAAATATAATTACTAAAATGGAAATTGAATTCAATATCAAGAATTTAGGAGACCTAAATCATTCTTAGGGACTGAAGTTGAAAGAACTGCTAATACAATTAAGCTCAGTCAAAAACTGTTTATTAAAAAAATTCTTAAAATAATATGGATGATTGCAAAATAGCAGCAACTCCAATGGAAGCTAACTTTAATGTGGACATAGCTGAACCGATTATAAATAATGTTCCATATAGAGAATTAATTGGATGTTTAACATATCTATCGGTGATATCAAGACCGGACATTAGTTTTTCAACTGCTTACCTGGGCAGATATTTAGATAAGCCAACGCAAAGTACTTGGCAGGCTACAAAGCGGATATTGAAATATTTAAAAGGAACTGCAGAATTGAGCCTAACTTTTACTTCTCCAGATAACCTCTGTCTTAATGCATTTGCAGATGCTGACTGGGCAGCCGATAAGAATGGCCGTAAGAGTGTCAGCGGTATGGCGGTTTTCTTTGGCGGAAACTTGGTTTCATGGGGATCAAAGAAGCAACCAACTGTAGCTCTCTCCACCGCTGAGGCCGAATACTACGCTGCATCCATGGCTGCCACTGAGCTCGTGTATATTGAGTCCCTGGCTACTGAATTTAATGGCTCCTCATCTAATGCTAGTCTTTTCATGGACAATAAAAGTGCCCTATCAATGATTGAAAATCATGAAAATACAAAGCGCTGCAAGCATATCGATATCAAGGTCCATTATATCCGTGATCTCATTAAGAACAATATAATTACTCCAAAATACGTTGCAACTGAAGATAATATTGCTGATATCCTCACCAAGCCATTGGGAAAAATCAAGTTTAAAAAAATTTGTGATGAACTAAATTTAAAATCATGATGACTATATATTTAGTGAAAAGTTCAATTTCTTTTATGGTTTATTGTAAATTTATTCTGTTAAATTTTTTTTTATTTTGTTTGCAATTTCAAGTGTAGTTCATTTTTATTATTTATCTTTTGTATTGAAGGGACTTGAAATTGAGGGGGGGTGTCGAAATATAATAATTATTATACACAGGCAGTGCATATTGTAATGGCACTGGTCTCGAAAGAAGGTTATATCCTTATGATGTGAAGATGGGTAAACGTGTGGTCTCATGTGTTAATAAAATGTATATTATATGAGTTTTCCCTGTATCAAACCCACTAATTTTATCAAATAGTTCTCTCAAGATGAAGGAGTTAATGTTATCAGGCGACGATATAAAAAAAAAGAGAAAAATCAAATGGAGATATTAAATAATGATTGAGATATCAGGGAGAACAAAAAAGTACTAATCAGACAGAAAATCCACAACGTCCACAAATAAATGAATGATCAAGCGTGTTTTTACGTAAACTATTACAACAAAAAAATCGCACTTTGTACAATTTTGTATTAAAATTAAATTTAGAAAAATATCACTTTTGTTCTACAAACAATGCTGATTCATTAGCAAGTGCTCGGTCATTCGGAATTTTTCTTTATTTATAATGTAATGTAATCGGTAATAAAAACCGATCACAATCAGGGTTATGCACGTGTTGAGAACTTAAACTGTGGTGGATAATGGTAATAATTAATATTTATTTAAGAAATTATACAAATACCATTGTATAATCGCTCCTATCATCGAACAACGTCATAGTTCAAAAAACATATACCTTTTCAATAAAGGTATTTGAATATATGAGTTAACAAATAAATATTTGGGTATTGGTAAAGCAAAGCATTCCTATTGTAATGATGGTATTGAAAGTCTCTTATAAAACGTTAGAAAATGTTTAAAAGTTAAAAACTTTTTTTATTTTAACTTACTTCATTATTCCCATAAAACTTCAAGTTCAAAGATGATATAACTATATGTATGATTATTATTTTTAAAAACGAGCTGATGCGGGGGCTAAAGCAACAGCAGAAAGCGGTGACGTCCCCTTCTTAAAATATGTCAGAATGTTTGAAAGTGATATCCAATAAAATTAATGGAAATTGGGGCGAAACCACCTTCCGCAAAACCACTTCCGTCAAATAAAAGACAAAAATATAGCTAAGATCCCTCCAAGCGCCAAAAAAATCAGGATAAGAATCGTACATAAAAAGCTGACTCATCTCTATCTACTTTTATCGCTGTATCAACCAACTTACCTAAGTTGTGATTATAAAAAACTTACAGCGAAGCATCTATTTGATTTGAAAGTAAGAAGTACCAAATAATAAGAATAAATTTGGATATTTAAACACATGTAACTTAAAAAAAAAAAAAATGAGGAAGACGTTGATGTATTTAAAACACACGAAATTAATTTAAGAAGAAGAGCCGAACCAAATGCCCTCACCAGTCGAAGCGATGGTAAACAAAAACAATTAAAAAAATGTTGCAAATGGAGTATCAGATGTGTTGTTCCTGAATTGATAACCTTTAACGAATAGAATTACTACAGAAGGATTAACTCAAATCAAATTTTGAGTTATACCGTTCTTTTAAAGGAGCGAAATTGTATATGCGAGGAGAAACCACCCGCTGAAGGCACCCTCAATGTGTTTCACCCCTCTGTACTGTAACAAATAATTCAAATTTATTTTCGAACCTACATTTTTTTGAACCGAAAAACACGCCTAAAAGTTAGTTTGCGGTTTTTGATTTCCATTGGAAGTCGATTTAAAAAATATGAAATCAATGACTAAACAAAGTTGGTAATAATTGGGTCAAACAAAGAAAGATCTCAATATATCTGATAAATTTAATTTTATACTTGAACCTCCTTAACAGTACCTCCATGATATTCCAAAACAAGCATCTCTATTAATCAAATAAAAAGACATACCTTCGCCTACTGTTTCTGGTAGCTGTGAACACTGAGTGGAAATAACCCCCAATTTATACAAACCCAAGGTGAACCACTGGGAGGGGCGGTTAAAAAAAAAATTGAAAAGAGTGTAAAGGAAGTCTGGTAATATCCAGGACCTTTTCGATAAATATTCATGCAATGACTTATAAATATCATAAGCACTTGTTCTGAAAAAGGATTACTCATCTCGCTATTAGATAATCATCCCGATGACCCGAAAAGATATGAGTTCAAGAGCGAAGAGGAAATAACAGGATGTTTTTCTTTTGTTACAACCGAAACTTTTACGCGGTTCCCCATATTAACGTCCCTTCTGAAGGGCTGCATAACCAAGATTTTTTTTACTCAGTTTTAAAAAATCCTAGCGAACCCACTCCCAGGCAGAGAACCCACTACCATGGGCATAGTAGGTATGCTAACCACTAAACCACAGGACCCCCCCAGTACCTAAGTATTCTAAAAAAAAAAGCAGCCTGCAAAGCCATGTCGAATTTGAACCACAGCACATCTGATGTGGACTACAAAAAATATTCTTTTTCATAATTACTAAGTAATTAAAAAGTTATCTAGCAAAATACATAAAGAATAATAGTGCGACTACTAAAAATACATGTATATGTATATACAAGTTTCGAGTAATCACTTTCGGTTTATCAAGTACGTTTGAAGTTCAAAATGTTCTTTCCATTATTAAACAACATTTAAGAACTACATTTCAAAATAAATCGATTATATTTATAATTTTTTCAGTGAAAATTATAATATTTCAAACGAATTTTTTCAACCACTTTTATACACATAATCGTTATCGAGAACTCGAGAATGTGGATTTTAAAGGGGATTAGATTGGGAGAATTTTATATTTCTCTATAGTTTTTTAATTATTTATTTACTTTTCCCTGCAGAACATCGGAGTCTCAGTTACTCGCTTGTATATCTACACCTTAATTGTCAAATATAAGTGGTGACGGTTCATCTTCGCAGGAACTTGTGGACAGAGGAAGGCGTAGATTAAGGGAATTTTATTGTGAGCAGTAGTGAGTCTTCAGCATCTTTACAAGGTTCAAAGGCCACCGGAACAAGATCGGGGAATAACTGATATGGGATAATAAATAAAACGCTACAGAGAAATCTCTTATTCCAATCTAATCCTCCCCAAATTCCACATAAGTAGATCATTGCTACCGAGAAGCAGATGTCCCGGGTTCGAATCCCGGCCAGGGCAAATATTTTCTTTTAAAACTAAAATATTAAAAAAAAAAACTACTGTCAGCAGCTAATGAGTTGAGATAAACAAATGAATAAAAGCCTTGGAAACTTAATTATCATACTATAGTTTGTCCTTTTTATGGATGTATACCTATGAATTACCCGGCTGCAATTAAGGATAATTTGTTTTGTGTCATAATATTTTTACATTATCTGAAAGCGATGATGAAATACTTCGACTCCTATAAAAAATATTTTGCTCAATATATTCTCTCTTATATATTTTTGTTTTGAAGAGAAAATATTTGCCTTGGCTGGGATTCAAATCCGGGCCGTCTGCTTCACCGTAGCAGTGCTCTAAACCACTGAGCTACCAGGCTTGTATCCAAGACAGACAAATCTGTTCTCTTCACCGATCCTATATCCCCGTGTTCTCGCAATTTTTGCGATATTTACACGGGGAAGAATGTTCATTGAACATTACTTTAATTACGATCTTGTTGACATTCGTCAATATATTCTTTATAGTTTATTTTTATGGTAATTATTTTTGTTTTGAAGAGAAAAGATTTCCCCTAGCCGGGATTCGAACCCGGGTCGTCTGCTTCTCCGTAGCAGTGCTCTAAGCCTCTTTTCTCTTCAAAACAAAAATATTTACCATACAAATAAAAATCAATAACAATAAATTATAAATAATATATTGAAGTATGTCAACAAGATCCTAATTAAAGTAATGTTCAATGAACATTCTTCCCCGTGTACATATACATCGCAAAAATTGCGAGAACACGGGGATGTAGCATCGGTGAAGAGAACGGATTTGTCTACGATCCCTGGTAGCTCAGTGGCTTAGAGCACTGCAAAGGAGAAGCAGACGACCTGGGTTCGAATCCCGGCCAGGGCAAATCTTTACTCTTCAAAACAAAAATATTTAAAAGTAATTTCAATATCCATCCATCTCCCTTTCCAATGTCTTATTTCCACTGCTAAATTTTTCAAACCAACACAGCGCAGTGCGCTGGTCAAGTACATCTTCTCTATCATATTTAATTGTTTCACAAGTTGCTTCAGCGTCTGTGATTTTTTTTACCACTAATCCCTTAAAATTACGAGAATTTCGTAGGACACTGTCATATATCTTCGTTGAAACAATAACTAAACAGAGGTTGTTTTTTTTAAGAAGTCAAATGCGATTAAACAAGCTTACAGGAAGCCCTAAAGGGATTATTGATTATTGGTAAGGATTAAATAGGATTAAAATATTTACAATCCTTTGAAATCTTGAAATTGTAATAACTTTCTTTTTTTATACACACTATTATATGTAGCCCTATTATGGTGGCACGGAGCTGGAATGGGATCCAGGATTAAACTGGAGAAGCAACTAAGACCAGCGTGATTCCTGATAACAGGATGCCTCCTACTGCTAGGATGGAGGCATTTTCGGGGTTATGCCTTTATTTATGAAGCTAGAGTCTAAGGCAATAAAATTCTGTATAGGCCTAATATCATCATCATCATGATCATTTTATCCCCGTTTACCGCTGCGCAGTGTGTGGTCACTTACAGAACATCCAGCTCTTTTCGTTCCGCTCTTTGTGATAATATGGTTTTAGTTAAATGGGGCATCTGCCCACTCCCCAAGTCAGGTGGAGGGATTGCCTGCTCACAGCTTCCCGACAAGCTTCTCCTTCCCAGGTGGTGAATAATGGGAGGTGATTCTAAGGTGTGTACTGCTATTGACCTTGATCTGTTGTGTGGGGGTGATTGTAGTGTGCTGTATGACTGTGTGAATGTATGAGCATCAGTGTACTGTTCCCCCAACCTGGTGGCTATCTACGGTACTATAACCGGGCAATGGGGCCACCACCTCCCTACGCCTAATAGGCCTAATATGCAGTGTATAATTCCAACAGTGCCAGTTCACTGTGGATTGCGGGAACTGTAATGTAAAGCAGAATTAGTCCACATTCCAACTATGAAGTCAGACAGTACAACTCTGGTGAAAAGACAAGCCAAAGAATGGAATATTGATATCCCTAAGCAACCATACCGCAGTATTTGGATCAGAAGAACTTTTAATGTATCTCAGGGTCAGGACCTTGTTCGGAGAAAGGATGAAAGGAAGAATCCTGATGCAGCTCTCAACAGTTGTGAGGGTGCCTGGGTACTCCCACAACATTGACACTGAAATATAAAGGAATAGATAATTTTGGAAATAGTTAATTCATTTTAAATAATAATTGATTTGATTCCTTCTCAAAATATTAGGATAGTAAAATGATTAGCCCCTGTGAGGTAAAACTGTGGCTAATCTGCCCACAGAACAAAATCTTTGACATCAGACCACTGATCCACCTTTAGATATACACCCTGGGAATGCTGTCAAGGCCTCTGCTGTTTTTCATGGAAGTATTGCCAGATTAGCTATAAATTGAAACTGCTTTTTTGAAATGCTTGGTCCAACTGGATTGTATATTTTTTCTATCATTCTAAAATTTGAGGACATTTTAAATATATATATATATATATATATATATATATATATATATATATATATATATATATATATATATAATATAGAATAGAATAGAATAGAATAGAAAAGTAACTTTATTCTGGGACAAAGTCCCTTTAGAATAACAGATATGAACAGGAATAAAAAACATAATATTTATCTGGCCAGAAGGCTAAATGTTACAAATCATAAAGCGTGAAAACATGACAGAAAACAATTTAAAAAGAAATATATAAACAAAAATAATAGTAAGTAAATAAATAGTACAGATCTTGACAGGATATTAAGCAATCACAGAGAATAGATAAATCCATAGCTTTTGTTAGATGCATGAGCTAGCATTCAATAATTTGTTTACATGATGTACAGATTTTCAAAGAGCAGAATTAAAAGAACTAGATAACACAATGAGTTATTATATTCATTGTATTCTAAGCAAATGACTAACCTGCCTAGAGACTATCCTTTTGGGAAGCTAAGAGATGTTGATACAGCAAGGATTTGAATAATGATAGAGAGGGAGTATGACGGATATTAGGAGGGATTGAGTTCCACATTGTGGTGGAGCGGGCGAGAAAGGAACATTCGAATGCTTTAGTTCTGTGTGAACGTATATAGAGATCAGAAAGTCGGGATCTTGTTTTATGGTGTTGAACTGATGATTTGAATTGGAGGAGACTGTAGATATATTAAGGGTGTTGAGAGTGAATGGAATTGGTATAAGAATGAACAGAGGAAATATTGTCTTCGGAAGGGAGGGAAGAGCCACTTTAACTCATCATAGAGTTGGGAGACACGAGATCGCTTCGGAGTACCAAGCACAAATCTTAGAGAGCAGTTCATTATTCTCTTAAATATATATATATATTGTGTATATTATTGCTACTACAGTAGCAGGTAAGAAACGAATGCTTGATTGTTTTTGTCCGGAGTAAATGGTAGTAAAGTTCAGAAAGGTGAGAGATTTTTTTTATTAGGATTATACTTTAAGATGGTACACCATCTGGAACTCGGTCCCATCAAACACGTTAAAATATTAAATAGCTCTCAACTACCCTCATTCAAAGCCCTGCTTTTCCAACACCTCAATTCTCAAACAGGAGCATTCTAAGGATGTTTATTTATTACCTTAAATTGATCAGTCAATAATGACTGTTTTTTAGTCTTTTTTCTTGTAACTTTTTTACATTGCATATCATCTATTTGCAATTTTTTTTTTTAATCTAATGTGTGTTTTTTATGATAATAACTTTTTTTTTGTTTCTAATTACTTTTATGGCATTTACGTAAATATCATACGACTTTTATTATGTAGCTTTTTGACCGTATGTATATATTCTTTCCTTTTTTCTAAACATAATCATTATTGTAAAGACCTCGTAGTATCATTATCGTTAGTATCATTTTTCTATTCCCTTTTATTTTAAAGTTTCTACTTTTTAAAGTCCTTTTGTTTACAAAAAGTTGTAAAAGGTTTGTTATTTTCCAGGTATGAGAAAGCGAAATGCTTTATTCAGAGGCAATGCTTCCCAATTGGTTTGCTACATGCATAGCACGATTACCAATTTGTTATCAGTTATAATACAAACATTTTTTTTAATTAAAATTTTATTTTAATTGTAAAGACAATATTATTAGATTTACCAAATTACTTGTATCAAAAAGGTTTGTTTTTTTCCTTTCATCCATTTTTCTCTTTTCCAATGATGCTCAACAATTCCATAGCAAAATAACTCTTTTAAAAAAATACAAAAAAAAAATAACAAGACACTTTGATAACTTCAAATAGATATATTTTGTATTTTCAAGTTAAATAACATATTTTCTATCTCTGTTTTACTTATTAGGTTTATTGGCAACAAGAACCATTGCGTCATAATCTAATATCACTTCTTTGGTTACTTCATCATGTTTAATGAATCTTTCTCTATTCATAATATCTATAAAGTCTTTCATATATTCTGATTTCAATTCTTCTGGGATAGATTTTAGGTATGGGTTTACTGCCTTACATAAATCTGAAACCAGATCTTTTAATTACAATCACAATAAGTTATACTTAACACTATTGAAAATTAGTATGAATAAATGTGTAGTATGCACTTTTACATTACCTGAAAAGCATTCCAACGAAGGATAACAAACACTTTTTTTCTGCAAGTAGCAGTTAATATTTTGAAAACCTATTTCTTGTAGAATGTCATGAAATAATGAAAGAGGGTTATCATAAGTAAAAAACCACTGTCTATCCTAAAATTAAACAAAGACTAAATTAGCCATTCTCAATGTTTCACCTAACGAAGTATAACTCTCAGTCTAACCACTATTGTTACTTTTATTAGCCTTTTCGTCAGTTCATAGTACATGTATGGTGTGATTAGTGATTTTTTTTTCTGAACTCTCTAAACCTTCTAAAAATAAAATAAAATAAAAAATAAGAAGAAGAAAACACCTTCTCCTGTTTCCTCTCCTCCTCGGTTTTGAGTTGTTTGGGCATTTATAATATTTATTACCTTGAAGAAATTAATCCATTTATCTGAATCTCTTAATTCATTTATTGTTAATATCATTGGATGGTCTGGTGGAGCGGTCAAAAGCAAAATTTCACCACCAGGCTTCAGCAAAGAGTGCATGTTCTGTATGGTTTGTCTGTAAAAAGAAAAATTCACTCAAAGAACTATTTCCGAGTACATAATTGTAAAACTATTTCACAGAAAATTCAATTTGTTGTTATTTTATTGATCAGACAATGACTTTAAAATGACCATATTGATCATTTGCCGATAAATTCAAACATAAATCAAACTTCCTATATGTTATTTCAGGGACAAATATGAATATGAATCACTATATGAGCATTACTAAAATTACACCTAGGATATCCTTAAGAAGATGGATAGGGCACCAATCAATAAAAAAAAAAGAAAACATGATACTGGTGAGCATAGGAATAAATACAATCCTGTAATCTACAAGCAATAAGTTGAACAAATGCTTTGTATATAAATTCCCCAGAAGAAGACCCGCAACACGGGCTCTTTAATAAACCTTTCTCCCAAATTAAGAGAAATTTTTGACATCCACCCTGATCATTTTCTTCCACATGTTCTAGAAAGTGTTAATGAGATTAATAGAGAAGAAATCTCCTCCCCCAAACAACATACTAATAAATGTGTAGACTACTTCAGACTAGTTGTTAATAGAGAAAAAATAAAGTCCCCTTCATAGATGGATTTGAGCCAAAGCACTTGAAATATATTGCAGAAGGGCCAAGAAGGGAACTATATATTCATATTCTCCACGAATGGGAGAGAGAGCAAATACCTCATGATATTATAAATGAATATGGGTATCTGTTCCGCAGGTTGTCGCTTCAACAAGTTTTAACTGTTTATTCATTTGATTTATTTTTTTGATTTATTATAATATTTTTTCAAAAACACAAAGTATTGTGAGCTTTAGTATGAAAAAGAGAATGTAATTATTGGTAATGAGTAGCTATTGGTAATCATTTCATCAAGAAATAAAAGTTTCAATTAATATTCGAACTATAGATGATATATGTTTGTTGAAACGTTCATTTATAGATGAAATGATCACCAAAGTATACTCATTCCCCATAATCACATATTTTTTTTCCATACTGAAGCTCATGATAACTTGTATTTTTGGAAAATATTAAAAGAAAAGTTAAAACTTGTTGTGACTCAACTCGAAGTGATAACCTGCGGAATAATAAACTGAATATTTCTTTTATCTCTGGTACAAAAATAATCTCTTAGAGAAGTGAGTCCTATTAGTGGAAAAAGAATTAACCATCATGCAGGACTTAATAAACATCAATTACAGATTTTTTTTCTGCCATAGTTGTCATCTTATTAGATAGAAAGGCTGCTAATAAAAATAAAAAAAATAAAATGGCTAGGTGCCACTATTCATAAATTTTAAGACACTCTATGAAAGTGTACCTGGGGTGGTAAAATATAAACCAAAAGAAAACTTAAAGATTCCACTAGGAGATAACATTATATTTTTCCATTTATGCTGCTACACACTTGGGAACAATGCTCAGCAGACCACTTCTACAATTTTATTTATAGAGGTCTATTAACTCAACCAGTTTTCAAGCAAGAGTCACTAATTTAATATAGAAGCATGCATTTTAGTAGTTAGTCTAAATACCTGAGATCGATTATCCACTGCAAGCAATAAAATGAAAATATTTTGCTAAAGGATTCCAACTGCAAATTGCTAGAAATCTCCTTGTGCTCTATGTCTTGTAATACAAAACTCATCCGGTCATTCTTTATGAAGCGATTGCAATAGTTAATCATTTCTTCTGAGATGTCGCAGCCGACCTGTAGATGGAAATTATTAGCAGCACATAATTGTTATGCATCAAGGCCCTGAATTAAAAAAAGTGTAATCTTTGGAAGAAGCGGAAGAGAAGATAGGGAGATACTTTCTTCACGAATGAGTCGTTCATTGAATTCATTTTTAGTAGATCATAATATAAATAAAAGACATTATAATAAAAGACAGAAACTGTGATGATGATTACTATGGCAACTTATCATTATTAAATAATTAATAAATGAATAACTTATTTTATTCTCCTTACCAGGGTTGCATCTTTCGGAAGTAAAGGGAAGAGCAATTTGGATGTTATGTTTCCAGGGCCACATCCGATGTCGAGGACCCTTTCTCCAGGAGTCCACTGGAGGAAGCCAATTCGCTCACCCAACAGTTCTGAGGCGTCCTTCTGATGCAATAAATTTGAAGTGACATAAGTCAGAGGGTCGTCCATTTGTAATCTGAAAATGCACTGGATTCAGTCTTCAACTATCTGTCTTAGTGGATCAATCGAACACTCGAATAATTTCGATTTCGATTTCCCCAATCTCAGGAAGAACGAGAAAGTACTAGTCAGAAAGAGATTTTTACTAAGCAAATAAAAATGCTTACCTTCGTCTACTGTTTCGGGTTGATGTGAACACTGAGCGTTTTCGATAAATGATCTTGTAATGGTTTTACAACTAGCACGGCCACTAACTAGCATGCTCTAAAAAATAATTAGTAAACATTTGGTTTTAGTTATCAGAAAAAAAAAATGTTCTATATAATCTCGTCTGTAGATTACGTCCCCAAAAGTTCAAGGACCGAGAGAAATAACATTACAATTTTTTGAAATAGTGAAGTTAACTGATGATACTCGTAGTTTTAGAATAATAGTAACAGAATAATTTTTCCAAGCAATAGTTTAATATTTGTTTCTAATGTTTAAATATAATTTTCGTATTAATTGAAGGTACTAAATTTCTGTTGATTGAAGCTAAATATTTGTCTTAGACGCAATTTTGGAAGTGTAAAGATAAATATTTTAATTTATAATTTCGTACTGTATCAACAACAAAAATTAAGAATTTGTACTTAAGGTCGTAGAACGACTTAGTTTTGTTTAACATATGTTTTGAAAATTATCTACTAATATTTTATTTTATTTTGTATTTTTACCGTAAGTTAAAATAGTTGAATTGAACATATGATAGATTAGCAAGTAAGCATTAAGTTCACTTAGAGACAACAGCTGTTTGTTTGTTTCTATTTAGTATTATCTTGTGTTTCGTTTTAAAAAGAAAAATATTTGTTTTATCTATTGCTAACGTAAAAAAAAAATATTTATTAAGTTTATAAAGGACGCTTACCGATTTAATTTAATTTGTTAGTTTTAGTATAATTTAATTTTCAGTATTTTACAACTTTTAATAGGTTCTGTTGGTATTTTTTTTTACAATATTTAATTTCTTTATAATATAAGTTTTTGTTAAGTACACAACAAACTGTTACGAAATCGATTAACACAATTTTAACAGAAATTCGTTCAATTATATTTTTTTTTTAATTTTTAATATTAAAATTTATGTGAAATTCTTCAAGATTTTTTTTTTAAGAAACAAAAGGCTCTTGTAGGATAATAAGCTATTGTAAAAATAATTTAAATGTTTCCCAGAAGCTATTTTTCTATTCTGTTTACGTATTTAATATCTATCTATCGGCTCGACAGGCGCCTGAAGCTGCCCTTGGCCCTCTCAACTGCCTTCTCCCACTCATTTTGGTCAGGAGCATGTCCTCTGGACACTCCAATCATCCTCAAGTCCTCAGCCACTGCGTCCTTCCATCTTCCTTTCGGTTTTCCACGTGGCCTGGCTCCGCCCGGGGTTCCATAATATAATTTCTTTGCTGATCTCCCATCATCCATTCTGACAACGTGTCCCAGCCATTTTAAGCGCTGAATTCGCACGAAATGGGAAACTCGGAGGTCGTCGTATAAGTCGTAGATCTCTTTGTTCTTTCTTAAACAGTATATACCATTTTCCCTAACAGGCCCCATGATGCGCCTCAACACTTTCCTTTCAAACCTGTCAATCTTTTCAGCCAGGATCTTTCGTAGGGTCCAGGTTGCAGAGAGATAGCTCAGTAGAGGTCGGATGAATGCTTTATAGAGCTTCATTTTGGTACCCCGACTTAGTAGTTTACTACAGAGTAAACTTCTTAGGACAAAAAATGCTTTGTTAGCCCCCATTATGCGATTTGTTAGCCCCCATGAAAATGAAAATGACCATGAAGTGAACCCACCAGATTCGGAGGAGGTTGGTCTGGTTTTGGACAACTTCAAGAATAACAAGGCTCCAGGCTCAGATGGCATCCCTGCGGAGTTTTTGAAGATAGGTGGGTCAACACTGGCTGAGGAACTGACTCATCTGATTAGTTAATATCTGGGAGACCGTAAAAATGCCGGATAGCTGGAAGGATTCGGTCATCATACCGTTATTCAAGAAGAAAGGTGTTTCCACAGAATGCAAGAATTACCGGGGAATCAGCCTCCTGAACACGTCTTACAAGATATTCTCTGCTATCTTATACAACCGAATTGTGGAAGTTGTGGAACCTCGGTTGGGCGATTATCAAAGGGGTTTCAGAAAGAACAGATCGACTATTGACCAGATATTCAGCCTAAAGCAAATAATGGAGAAGTAAAGGTGTTTAGGTCTCCGAAGAGGACAGAGGTTGCCCAGAGCTCTGAGGAATTACCAAACAGCTAAGAGAACTAATTCTTTACAATTACATTATTTATTTTTATTTTTATAAGTTAAGAAGACTGGATTTATTTTAATATTATTACTATCTGCTTTTCTATCGATATTTGCTTTCTGTTTTGTTTTCTTATTTTCCCTTTTCTTTTCTTTTCTAATATTATAATTGATATATTCACTACTATTAGTGTGCCACTAATCTCATAATTATGGGAGACCCTGATGACCCAGTTAGTCCTTTGGGTAAAAGAAAACGTCCTAGAGGAAAGATGAAAGCCCCACCGGATAGGATGTTTATAAAGGAAGAAAAAAAAATTAGTCCCACACTTTTAATTATAAAAAGAGATGATGACGAGGGGTTTACGAAAGTGTCCCCATTTTTCATCAATAAATTTATAACGGGCCTAGTAGGAGAAGTCAAAAACATAAAAAAATTAAGGGACGACTCACTATTAGTCGAAACATTTAAGGGACCTCAATCCGAATCCTTACTATCTTGTAATAATTTTGGAGGACAATTTCCAATAAAAGTAGCTCCCCACGACACTTTAAACTATAGCAAAGGTATTATAAAAGTTTATGACTTCCAATATTTGGAAATCGAAGAAATTAAAACAGAATTAAAAGAAACAATTCATAATATCGCGTGAATTAAAATTTTAAAAAATGGCACCGAAATAGCAACACATAACTACATAGTAACATTTCCATCACCCAAACCACCCAAGACAATCAAAGTAGGCTACCAGAATATACCTGTCCAGCCTTACATCACTAATCCCCTTCGCTCTTTCAAATGTTTAGGCTTTAACCACACTGCCATTAGATGTAATAAGACGCCTATCTGTATACAATGCGGAAAGGCCAGACACAACGAAGGGAATAAATGCGAAGAGGCACCTAGCTGTACTAATTGTTGTGGCTCACAAAACGCCCTTGACCCCTCATGTCCGATCTTTCAAATGATGCATAAAGAGATCAAATCGATACAAATAAATAATAAAATATCACAAAGTGACGCTAGAAAAATATATAAAGAGAGATTCCGGACCTCCCAAAACAAAGCATTTGCCCATACAGTCAGAGTAAATACAAAAAAAACAGAAACGAAGGAAATCGGCGTTCAAGTCGATGTTCCCTTCTTCTTTGGAGAAATTAAAAAAGAAAATAGAAATATAGAACCAAAAACAACAATAATTCTGTTAATAACAGCACTTCCCCACGGCTGTCTCTGGGTGTTTTCCTTCTTTTCATCTTACACTTCTGATATGCTCATCAAGAAAAAGATTCAGTCAGTAGGAGCCTGCAGGAAAATCTGTAACACTATCGGTAAGAGTAATTTAAATTATCAGTGATAAAAAAGATAGATACCAACCTATCCTAACTGAATTTTCATTCTATATTAAACTAGTAAAAGCTTAAGTTTTATTTGCCTGATTAATTAAATACACAAATGAAAACCAATACTTTCCCAGGATCCTCCAAACTATCCCCTGTTTGCCGCCAAATATCACCAATCAATTCGACCACTCCGTAGTTAAATAAACAAACTGTAAAATTTACATTGTGTGTAATCCCTTAATAACAATAATGAGAGATTTAACAGCTGATTAAAAACACAATAAATTTGTTTTCTAAGTTATTCATAAGCTTATCTTATGAATGATTCTTATTGGCTAAATCCAATTTAAGACCAGAAAAGGGTCTCCGGGAAAAGTAAAATGAAACAAACAAAAGTTAAATCATAAAATAATTTATAAAAAATTATTAATTTAATTTCATAAGAGTGAAATTAATTTCTAGAAGATAATAAAACAGTAAAATTACATGAGAAATGATTTTATTACAAAACACATTGAATGCCATATTTTCTTTGGAACTGCACTGTTTATATTATAATTCTCTTTTGTTCTATTCTAACTCCTAAAAATTAAGTCGAAACGTTGGCACAAATAAAATAAATTAAACTTATATTTTGTTCCAACCCCAACCATTTTAAACATTTCATGACAAATTTTAGTTTTAAAAATCTTTATGACAACCAATTCCAGATCTTCAACAAATATGGTGTCCTGTTATATTTAATGTTATATTTTACTTTAATCAACAACCAAATTCTTCTACTTTAGGACAATGGGGACCAGCAACAGCTCTCTTGATTCTCAGTTACACGACAGACCAGACGACGGTTTTTGTCATTTATACAATTGGTGTTACGCTCATTGGCTTCATCTACATTGAATTCAATATCAACCACCTCGACATTGTTCCCTCCGATGCAGGGTTTTTCATGGGAATTACCAACGGCATACCTCCACCATCACCTCATTTGCGGGAACTGAGTTTGCTGGAATTATAGTCACTGATCCTGTGAGTATTGCTATTTCTAACCTTAACTGAATAATAAAAAGAGAACCAAGTGTTTTAAATGTTACTTATTTTTAGGAAAACAAATACCCCCAAATGAATAATATTATAATACCGCCATTTAACATTTAAAATAACAGAGTGCTGATTGTCAAATTCAATCTATGTGGCTGTTACTTCCCCTCACTAGTGGGGGATAGTGAGACTTTCCACACCAGTTTTAGTTAAGTAATGGATAGTATTACTCAATGATTGCAGGAAAAAAAATTTTTTTTAAATATTTTGTAGAATACATCAAAGTTCAAGTAGTTCATACTCATAGTTCATAAGGAGTATACTCAGGATAAACTACATATTTAAAAAATTATATATGCCAACATAATTAAACTTAATTGTACATCCTTTGATGTGATGTAAGATCCTTAACCAAAACTTAGCTTTCTTGAACTGTAAAGTCATCTTTTACCATCATACTCAAAGTTAACCGAGGAAAATATTAGGATTGTAAAACAATTAGCCATCCAAAGTAAATTTCCCGACTATTCTCCTTTATTTTCCTAGTCTTGAATAGATACATGAGAGAGAAATGCTTTATTATGTCCAAGTTTATGGGAATTTACAAACAAAGCAGGCTTATCATTCAAGTTACACTTAATACAAAAATAACATTTTTTTATTTATTTCCAATTCATTTTATTTCAAATAAATACAAAATTACTAAGCTTACTAAATTACTTGTATCATAAATGATTTTTTTTTTTTTTCCTTCCACTCCATTTTCCTCTTTTCTAACAATCTCTGAATATTTCAGAAACTTGAATAACTCTTTTATAAAAATGGAAAAAAAAAATCTACGAATGATACTATGGTAACTTCTACTTAAAATAGTTTGTACTTTCAAGTTAAATAAAACATTTTTCACAGCTATTTTACTTATTAGGTTTTTTGGCGACAACAACCAGTATATTATATTCAAGTATCATCTCTCTGGTTACTTCATCAATGAATCCTTCTTTTTTTATGATATCTATAAACTCTTGCATATATTCTGACTTCAATTCTTCTGGGATAAATTGTAAGTATGGGTTTACCGACTTTAGTAAATCTGTAATCAGAACATTTAATTATGAGCATAAAAAATTATGTTTGACACAATTGAAAATATGATTAAATATAGCAAGATTAATGAATATAAAATAAAGTAAGACAAACCAATTTTAGCTCATTTTATCAATTAATATTATTGAAAGTAATGGCTTGACATTAATTAAACATTTTGATATACAACAAACAGTTTAATTTATAGAAGGAAGAAATAAAAATGTGATGGTTTATTTACTTAATAGTCAAGAAGAGGAAAATTTGGATCTTCATCTCTGATGTTACGAAATACACCATGCTTTTTAAAGGCTTTAAAAGACGTTCCCAAAAAACATTCAAAGGTGTGGAGCAAAATGCATAAATAAAAAAAAACTGTCATTACAATCTATGACGACTCTTGAAGTCAATACATGGTAGAGACTGTACTGGTATATATCACAGTCATAAGTAAGTAAGACTGTTATAGATCACAGTCAGCTCAGGTCTTCCACTTAACCATGGAATTATTCTGTCCTAAATTTCTAATTAAATTAAAAAAGTAAATCAGTGACTGTTGGAAACCACTTTTATATTACCTGTATAGCATTCGGATTTAGGATAATGACAACTTTTTCTCTGTAAGTAGCAGTTAATATTCTGAAAACCAAGATCTTGTAGAATGTCATAAAAAAATGAAGGAGGATCACCGTACTTATGAAACCACAGTTTATCCTAAAATTAAACAAAGAGAAAAATTATACCAAGGAGACATTCAGATACTCAGCTAGCATCTCAGTTTCAGTGACTCAGGCAAAACCAAATCTCAATGTTTGCTATTCCCTAATAGAATAAGAATCATAACCGCTCCTTCACGTCTGTTCTACACCTCAAGGCTTCACATAACAAAATACAACTCTCAGTCTAACTACCACTGTTACTTTTTTTAGTCTTTTTGACAGTTCATTACCCATTATACCCTACCATAACCCAGCGGGCATTATATTCATGGTTTATACACTATCAAAATTAGAAGTTTAGGTTGAAGGCTTACTGCTCTTTCGGTAGTTTCAGTTGGGACCTGGGAGAAGAAAAAGAAGAAAAAAAGATTAATCTTCTCCTGGCCAATGTTCTTCGCCGTCACATTTTGTTAATGTTAATTATTATTAGATTGGAAATCAGAACAAACAATAAAAAGTAATGAATTTATTTTCTTCCCACTCATAATTAATAAATAAAGAACTTTCCAAAATATAATCTTTCTTATATTATAATGCTGTAGTAGAATGTGTAAAAATGCAATTTTGTATGCCTAAAAACAAGGCCCGTTAGCTTCTAGTAAAAGATTTTGCCAAGTGCTGCCATCAAAAGGCGCAAACAGCCTATATTTTCTTGTTTGTGAGTTTAAACAATCATTTCTTATTTATTTTATTTTATAATAACTATCCTGAGTCAAATAATTTGGTTGGCTTAGGAAAGTGATGCTTGGTCCAAACTTTATAAACAGGATCCTCACACCGCATGGTGGTAGAACAGGGAAAGATTATGATGATGAATATCTGTCCTCTTAGAAATCTAAATACAGGTTTGTAGTTTAATTTACTGTAGGTTTTAATATACAATGTTCCTCAAAATAACAAAAGAAAATAATAATTAAAGATAAAAAAACATTTAAACAACATCAGTTTACTACAAATGGATAAACCATTTCCATGACCCACTAATCAAAATTAATAAATATGATCTAGTCATTGATTAATGGAGCAAGCTGTACATTTTTTGCAGTAACAATTTTTCATTGATTTGGTTGACATAATCCCAAATTTATCAAGTTATTTGAAATATTGTCTACCTTGATGAATTTGCTCCACTTATCTAACTCTCTCAATTTATTCATGGCCATTATTAATGGGTTGTCTGGTGTTATGAGCATAAGTAGAATTTCACCACTGGGTTTCAGCAAAGAGTGTATGTTCCTCATGGCTTGCCTGTAAAGAAGAAAAATTCTGTACTCAATGAACTATTTTCTACTACACAGTTGACTTTTTTCGGTAGGAATTTATAATATTTCATGTTTAGGACAAAAATAATATCATAATTAAATATAATTGAAAAATGTAATTAATAGTTACATTTCATTCTAAATTTAAAATTGACAAGGCTGGAAAGGAGCTTAGTCTAGGTAAAGCTAGGCCGGCCATTTTTCTCGGATGATTCCGGTATTCCAAAAATACACAAGTCAGAGGAACTGCAGAAGAGAGGGAACCCCTTGAACAAGGTAACTCGATAGAGTTCAAGAAACCTCCTGAATATCCAGAAATGTACAGCTACCTCACAAAATCTTGCCAAGTGGCAGATGCTCTTGTAGGTGGATCAGATCTAATGATGGGTTGTTGTGCCTTATTTTATGATAATAATATTAAAAATATTTCTAATGACTCAAAAATACCTTTTAAGCTATTCATTTATATAATTTCCAGTTATAAGGAAACAATTTAAATAACGAAGAATTCATCTGTGCAAACTTATTATTATATTAATTATTCTGCAGATTGTCGCTTTCAATTGAGTTACAAGTCTTAACTGTTTATTCAATTTATTTTTAATATTTTTCAAAAATACAAGTTATCAAGACCTTTAGTATGGAAAAGATAATGCAATTATGGGAAATGTGTATACTTCAGTAATTATTTTGTTTTGAAATGAACGTTTCAACTTACTTATATCATTTTCAAAATGTTAGTTAAACTTTTATTTCTTGATGAAATGATTACTAAAATCTACTTACAACTATTACTATTATTATTATTATAAACAATTATTACCCTTGTTATTTAATCGTGAGCACATTTGACAAAAATTAATTAAATTAATAATAAAAATTAGTACACCCTTTAAATAGTAAGAATGAATGAAAATTCACAACACTAAAGAACAATTTAATAATATTAAAATTGAGTAGCGATCTATTTTCTGATGAAGTAACTCCTCTTATATATATAACTGTTTATAAATTATTGTATTATAGACAGAAAACACTGCTGAGATTATGTTGGGATATGCTCCATCATCCATCTTTGTGTTCTGCCACTTTGTCAGTTGGCATCCTTCTGTTGTTGTGACTGGATTGTTGTTATGTGAAGTGTATGTCTGTTTATATAGTGTTATATCCAATAAAGCTGTGCCCGTATCGTTATAACTTGTATGTTATTATAATTGTATAACTATTGTTTTCCCTGCACTTTCAACTTTTTACTCTCTATGTTAAAACTTTCTGCCCACTCCTCAATCTATTTTAATTGGCTCCAACTTTCAGAACCTACTACATTATAGTCGATAGATAACTTTATCAAAGCCTACACTTTGATAATTATCTATAATTTGAGGGTTAGAAATGAGGGGAAAAAATGAACTGGTAACAGCGTGATATAAAATGATGTCAGGACCCCTTCCTTTTTATCTCCATAGGAGAATGACCTGCGATTACCATTTTAATTATACAGGTGACTATGACCTTCGTCTTTTTTCTTTTTTTTGTTGCTTTAGGCCTATTTACATACTTGGGACCAATGCTCTACATACTTTTTCCACTATTTTAGAGTAGACATTGAGGCCTCTTACATGGACTTTTTTGCCAAACCATTGTTGTCCAACTGTGGTTCCAAAGAAAGTAGTATCTTGAGAGCCCAAAAAGACAAAGCAACAATTTTTAAAGTTCGACTTAGTAATATAATATAGAAGCAGTTTAATGGCTAGTCTAAATACCTGTGATCATTTATCCAATGCAAGCAATAAAACGAAAATATTTTGTCAAAGGATTCCAACTGCAAATTGCTAGAAATCTCCTTGTTCTCAATGTCTTGTATTTTGAAACTCATCCTGGCATTCTTTATGGAGTGATTGCAATACTTAATCATTTCCTCTGAGATATCACAGCCGACCTAAAGATGAAAGTTGTTAGTAACGCATAAGTGTAATGCATCATGGCTCTGTGTTTAAAAAAGTTCAATATTCCGAAAAAGCGGAAGAGAAGATAGGGAGATACTTCCTTCACGAACGAGCCATTCAATGAATTCATTTTTAGCAGTTTTCAACTAAAAAACATTATGAATAGTTTTGGTGAAACTGTGATGATGATAACTATGACAGCTTTAAATAATTAATAAATAAATAACTTATTTTATTCTGCTTACCAGCGTTGCATCTTCCGGAAGTAAAGGGAAAAGCAAATTGGCTGTGACGTCTCCAGGGCCACATCCGATGTCGAGGACCCGTTCTCCAGGATTCCACTGGAGGAAGCCTATTCGCTCATCCAACAGTTCTGAGGCGTCTTTCTTTTGCCACAAATTTGAAGTGATATAAGTCAGAGGGTCGTCCATTTGTAATCTGAAAATGCACTGGATTCAGTCTTCAACTATCTGTCTTAGTGGATCAATCGAACACTCGAATAATTTCGATTTCGATTTCCCCAATCTCAGGAAGAACGAGAAAGTACTAGTCAGAAAGAGAAGCAAGCAGCGTCCTCAAATACATGTTCCCACGTGTTCCAAGGTGAACGATTCGAGACAAAAAATATTCGCATTTTATATAATTTTGTATTAAAATTAAATTTAAAAAAAATACTGACACATTAGCAGGTGCTCGGTCATTGGGAGTTTTTCTTTATTTATAATGGACTGTAATAGGTTGTAAATATTGGTTTGAAGCGTGAACAGGCATCACCACTATTGCCACTTTCATCTATAACTTTTATACACACTGATCTATTACAAAGGTCAAGCATGCGTTTGTTATTTTATAAATTTTATTTGTGGACCTACATTTTTTAGCCAAAACTTGGTTAAAAGTAAAAAAAATAATCAATTTTGCATTTTTCGCTACCTAGTATGTACTTCTACTGATCCTAAGACAAATTTATTAATTATTTAAAAAATATTCAACATTCATACAAAATTAAGGCTCCTTGAATGTAAACTTCGTTAAATAAAGTTGACTTAAGAAATGAAGGTTCTAACATGGAAAGACATCAATATGTGTGATAAGCTTAATTTTGTTCTTGAAACTAATCAGCAGTAACTCCTACTTCCTAAATATGCCAAAAATGATAATCTCTATTAAGCAAATAAAAATACTTACCTTCGTCTACTGTTTCGGGTTGATGTGAACACTGAGAGTGTGACGCCCGCTTTTTATATCCCATGGTGAACGAGCGGGAGGGGCGTTTTTTTAATTAAAAAATCCTTTTTTTAATTTAGTCTGATAACATCCAGGCGTTTTTCGATAAATGATCTTGTAATGGCTATACAACTAACACGGCCACTAACTAGCATGCTCTAAAAAATAATTAGTAAACATTTAGTTTTAGTTATCAGAAAAAAAAGGTTCTATATAATCTCGTATGTAGATTACGTCCCCAAAAGTTCAAAGACCAAGAGAAATAACGCTACGTTTTTGTTTTTTACAATCAATTGTCTATCGGTTTTATTAACAGTAAAACGTTTCATCTTCATAAAACATTATCATAGGATGAAAGAAATACCTCTTGAAAGGTTTTATTGAACACACTAATACATATATACTAACTACATTGGATGGCTTGTAAACAACTTATGAAAGGTAACAATAATCTGAGAAGGCAGATATCTTTTTTTTTTTGTCGCTAAATTCGTTCGTCAGGTGTTTCTACCTATCTGAACTCACTCTACAGTGGACTGTCATTCCCTTCGAATGTATATCAGTGGTTTATATGGCTAAGTTATTGCCAAATTTTACTTTTTCCTTATACTATCTTTGCGGCTCAGCGTTGGTGTTACGTTGATGTTATGTTACGTGGGTGTTATGTTATATTATGGTTATGTCGTTGGTGTTACCGTTTGATGTAAAGAATATGAATACAACATTTTTTTTTTTGGACTTCTTTTTATTTAATCAATTTGGACCTTGGACCGAAAACCCCACAACCTGGTCATAAAATAATATGGCGATCGAATACAGGGACTACAAAAGAAAAATCTACAGATAAGTTATTAGTTGAAGATTAATTATTATATTAACAATTTTTTTGAAATAGTGAAGTTAACTGATGATACTCGTAGTTTTAGAATAATAGTAACAGAATAATTTTTCCAAGCAATAGTTTAATATTTGTTTCTAATGTTTAAATATAATTTTCGTATTAATTGAAGGTACTAAATTTCTGTTGATTGAAGCTAAATGTTTGTCTTAGACGCAATTTTGGAAGTGTAAAGATAAATATTTTAATTTATAATTTCGTACTGTATCAACAACAAAAATTAAGAATTTGTACTTAAGGTCGTAGAACGACTTAGTTTTGTTTAACATATGTTTTGAAAATTATCTACTAATATTTTATTTTATTTTGTATTTTTACCGTAAGTTTAAATAGTTGAATTGAACATATGATAGATTAGCAAGTAAGCATTAAGTTCACTTAGAGACAACAGCTGTTGTTTGTTTCTATTTAGCATTATCTTGTGTTTCGTTTTAAAAAGAAAAATATTTGTTTTATCTATTGCTAACATAAAAAAAAAAATATTTATTAAGTTTGTAAAGTACGCTTACCGATTTAATTTAATTTGTTAGTTTTTAATATAATTTAATTAATTTAATTTTCAGTATTTTACAACTTTTAATAGGTTCTGTTGGTATTTTTTTTACAATATTTAATTTCTTTGGCATTTTGTGTAACGTTGGGTAACGTCTTGTTTTATTATCACGATGGGTGATCCAGTCGTTCTAGTGTCAGAGAGGGAGGATATTTTTGCCGCAGTTCAATCCATTTTCACAAAATCCAAATCTTTGAGTACCGATTCAGCATCCGCTTTTAACCCCGCTTATGACCGCTTACTCAAAAATGAAATCCGATTTGAAGAAATTTAATCAAAAATTCGGATATTTAATGCAAGTGTAAAGAACAAAAGTGAAAAACTCGAGACAACAGCAGTACAAAATTCGTTTAACGATTTAGTCGATATTACTAAAGCGAATTATAACAAAGTGGTGCAATCTACCTGCCCTCCTGAGAATAAACCTGTGGTTGTCCATTCTCATTCTGTTCTTCAGGAGCTACCGAAAATTGATTTACCGATATTCACGGGGAAATTAGAGGACTGGAATGGATTCTATTCCCTATTTCCCTATGATTCATAGGGAAGAATCTCTATCGACCATTAGGAAATTTCACTATCTACGAAGTAGCTTACGCGATGAAGCTCTGTCGCTTATCTCGGGCTTCGCATTAGACGAAGCTAATTATTAACTCGCTTACGACGCATTGGTCTCTCGCTATCAAAATAAAAGGCGAATAGCCAGATTTTTTATCAAGAAGGTGATGGATTTTACCCCTTTAAACAATTCTTCAGCTTCTAATTTGCAGAGATTTTTAACTGAGCATGAAAATAATTTTTCTGCGTTGTTGGCTTAAGGCATTGAAGACATGGGGGATTTCATCAAACTTCATTTAGCTCTTACAAATTTATACCGAGGGACTAGAAAAGCATTCGAAGAACGAATAAAATCAGCAGATATTCCCTCTTATAAGGATTTCATTAATTTCGTCACAGAACGAACTAGAGTATATGAGATGATGGCTCAAGATGGCCAATCAGAAAAGCCTAGTATAGAAAAATCCCGCTCTGCGAATTCCACTAGACGATATTAAAAACCCGATCTCGGAAAAGAACAAATATCTCCGGGAATTTTTACTGTTTCGCCATTGGAAAAACAAACCGATTTTGCTCCTAACACAACGAATCGCGATCCTCAATTGGAACGCGACCAGTTGGAAATTCAGGCAGTTGGTTCTAAGAAACAGGTAATCTCTTCGACTGATGTACAATCAAGAAATAGTACCGAATCGATTCTCAACGAGAAAACGCCTCTAAAAGGCTCACAACCGGCTCTACTAGCTAAGAAATTAACTTGGTGGAATTGTGGTGGACCGCATGTATATTCTAGATGTCCACTACCTCGTAAGTTGTTTTGCTACCGTTGTGGTAACCCAGGAGTTTCCATTCACGCATGTCCTAAATGTACTCCGGGAAATGTGCAAGGAAATCGGAAGTAAGGGTCATTCCTATTCCCAGGGTTTCAGCCAACCCACCAAGTACCGATTTATCTATTACCGTGCCTTATCGTTTACCTTTTTGTACCGCTAAATCTGATATCGTTTCTCCTTGTGTCGTATCGAATTCTCCCGAAAGTTCTAACGTATCTTGTTATCGTTTACCGTTTTCTAAACGGCACTCTATTGATTTCCGAATAGGGAAACATGACGAAGGAGGCCTGTCCTACTTGGCCCTGTTTGACTCTGGTTCCACTACCTAATTTGTTGGACCAGAAGGGGTTGAAATTCTCCTTAAGTTGGGATATGGAGTTGAGAAAATTCCCGAATTTAATATTTGTGTCGCTAATGGAAGCTCTTGTATTGTTAATGAAAGATTCTCCATTTCAATTACCGTTGGGTACCAATCATATGACACGAAGCTTTACGTTTTAACCACGCTTCCATTTATGTTTCTTTTAGAGCTATATTTTATCGTTAACACAAATATGAGCACGAATCATTGTGAAGCGACGTGGTGGTTTCAAGATGACCCTGACCATATGTTCTCGTTTCGTCAAGATGCTCAATTAGTAGAAGAGGAAACATCAAAAATATGCGGTATTAGTTCACTTGATTCCTCAGAAAGGGTGGACGTGGATAGAATAATCAGTGAAGGTTTGCGAACTCTCCAAAATTCTCTAGGATTAACGACGCGCATAAGGTAGATGTTCAGGATGCCCAACCTATCAAGCAACGCTCCTACCATTACTCACCCAAAGTACTTGAGGCAATGCACCAGGAGTTAGATCGAATGTTGGATGAAGACTTAGGGGAGCCTTGCCAATCTCCATGGTCGTCCCCGGTAGTCGTGGTTCGTAAGGGATCAGGTTATCGTTTCTGTATAGACTTTCGTAAGGTTAATGAAGTCACCTGTAAAGATTCCTATCCTATGCCTAATATGACTTCTCTCGGAATTCGACAGGCTAGATATCTCTCCAAGTTTGACCTCAAGCAAGCATTTTTGTAAGTGCCCCTTGTCGACGAAACTAGTAAAGATATTACGGCGTTTACAGTTCCTGGCCGAGGATTATTCAGGTTTAAAGTTATCCCCTCTGGGCTGACGAATTCACCTGCTACCTTTCAGAGGTTAGCCGATGCAATATTTGGACCCGAACTTTACCCTTACGTAGTAGTTTTTCTAGATGATATTTTGGTTTGCACACCAACCTTCGAACTGCATTTGGATATGCTACTGGAAGTTTTCAGTCGGCTTAAAGTCTCAGGTCTGAGTATCAACCCGGAAAAATGTGAATTTGGGTGTAATGAAGTTAGGTACTTGGGCTATCTGGTTAATAGTGATGGCTTGAGTGTAGATTCAGATAAGGTTGGTTCAAGAGAGAAACTACTCCTCTTTACCATTCACAGGGAAATCCGACAGAACGAGCGAATCGGAATATCAAGCAACATATCGTCGCGTACCTAGGGAAGAAACACCAACGCTGGAACGAAAAACTAGGAGAGATCCAGTTTGCCTTAAATTCCGCCGTTCAAGATTCGACCAAGTTCAGTCCTGCCTTCTTGAATTATGGTAGAGAACTGAGGCCTCTACATCAAGCTACCGACGATGATATCCTTGCTGCTTGGGCCACTAAAGTGGGCAGACTGCCTGAAGTTCATCATATAGCCGAGGAAAACTCTCTGAAGGCAAGTCTAAATCAGAGCAATCGATATAACTTGAGACGCCGAAAAGATCGTATCCAACCGGGGGACCAAGTCTTAAAGATAAGGTTTCAGCTATCTTCGGCAGCTGATAAACTTGCTGCTAAGCTGAACCCCAAATATGAAGGCCCTTATACGGTTGTTTCCGTTACCTATACGGTGGATCCCCTAAATTGAGAGATGAAGATGGAAAGATAATAGGCTTATGGCATCCCTCAAAACTTAAATTATTTTTTCCAACCCGACGGACTTAATCGCTGGAGGGGAGTGTGTAACGAGTTTCTTTTTTTTTTTGTCGCTAAATTCGCCCGTCAGGTGTTTCTACCTATCTGACCTCACTCTACAGTGGACTGTCATTCCCTTCGGATGTATATCAGTGGTTTATATGGCTAAGTAATTGCCAAATTTTACTTTTTCCTTATCGTATCTTTGCGGCTCAGCGTTGGTGTTACGTTGATGTTATGTTACGTTGGTGTAATGTTATATTATGGTCATGTCGTTGGTGTTACCGTTCATGTAAAGAATATGAATACATTTTTTTTTTGGACTTCTTTTTATTTAATCAATTTAGACCTTGGACCGAAAACCCCACAACCTGGTCACAGGTTATATAGAGAACATGTGAGATACAAATATAATAACATGATTTACTACATTCACCCCTACTCTAGTAAGTGATATAATCATTCAAGTAAGAGGGTGGTAGATGGGTCCTTGGACCAATATGGACGTAGAGTTGGAGTTTGCTGGGCAGGAGATCTCGCTGGAGAACCTGAAACTGGATGCTCCACGGCTAGAGAAGAAATATCTTGACTGGAATGATTCTGTTCCAAGTCATGAGCACGATGCACTGTATGGAGTCTGGAGGTGGTTGTGTTGAATCCTCAGGAATAGGGTGTCTGTCAACTTCACTACCCAACGGTGCCATGTGTGGGGTTGAGATAGTGGTCTCTCGTCCATCAGGGAGGCGAACATGGGCGTATTCCGAGTTCCCCTCCAGTAAGGTGACTTCGTCTACCAAGGGCTCGTACTTTGAATGCCTTACGAGACGCTTCATTAGGACAGATCATGGAGTTATGAGCCATGTCGGAGTTGATTTTCCATGACTTGAGCGGTGAACATGATTGAATGACTATACGCTCGTAGCAACAAATACCACACCACATAAGCGTATATACAGCAGTACATAGCAAGGTGCGTATCGAGCTCAGCGCATCGTTCAGAACCGGCTCCCAGCATCTTGTGTCCTTCCGGTGAGTCCAAAAGCAAGCTGGATTGTCTTCCAAATGATCCCTACGTACCTTTCTGCTTGAACATTACTCTTAGGACTGTACGGGGTTGTTCTGCTACTAGCAATACCGAGAGATTCAAGAAAATTTTTAAGTGTGAAGATGCAAATGATGTCCCCCTATCCAAGTATATGTATGCTGGGGTTCCAAATACAGAGAATATTTCTTTCGGTTTTCCAATGACTGTAGTTAAGTCTTGACAAGGGTACGCAAAAGAAAACTGAGAAAATTCATCCACGACAATTAGAAGATATCTATTCCTCGAATTTGAAGGAAGTGGTCCTTTGAAATCTAAATTCAAGTGTTTGAAGGGTTGAGTGGCCTTGATTAGCTGGCATTGGTGTCTGAAAAAGCGCGGCTTTACTTCTGAGCAGATTCAACATGACGAAATAACCTTCTTGATTTCGTCTACGGAATAAGCTAAGGTTTTACTTCTCAGCCAGTGGTAAAAGCGAGGCTGTCACAGTGTAGTTCTTTGAGTTTCCTTAATGATGCATCCAGTACGGCCACTATCGCAGAGCAAGTACGAGAAAAGCATCGGTGGCTTCGTTCAGCTTTCCAGGCCTTTAGATAGTTTCATAGGAAAAGCAGGACAGCCTAGCCTCCACCTTTCCATCTTTTCATTCTTCCCCTTCGCTTGATAATTGTATCGAACATAAAGGAAACAGATTTCTAGTTCGTTATCAGTCTGGAACGACGGCTCTGGAGGTAATGCCTCTATTTCCTTACGGTTTCCATCTTAGCGTGAACTTCTTTCTCCACCGCAGAATGACGTTCCTCCGAAGGTGAGAGTATTCTGGAGAAATCGTCCATCAGGGAGGCGAACATGGGCGTATTCCGAGTTCCCCTCCAGTAAGGTGACTTCGTCTACTAAGGGCTCGTACTTTGAATTTATTTAAATTGGTGTCGTGTTCTTCCTGAGTCTTTCCACTGACTGTTACGTCATCAAGATAAGCAGAATTCCCCTGTAGTCGCTCAATATCGATTATCTCCTTTATCTAGCGTTGGAAAGCAGCCACGCCATTAGTGACGCCAAACGGGCTGCGTGTGAATTGATAGAGCCGACCGGAGGCCTTGAAAGCGGTATAAGGCCTATCCTCATCTATGATTTGCATTTGATAGTATGGGCTGCGGAGATTAATTGTGCTGAATATTTCATATTTGGATACTTTGTTCACTAAGTCATTAATAAGGGGGAAAGGCATCGAGTTCAGTGAAAAGGTTAATTGTTTGGGAGTAGTCAATACACATACGCCTTTTATGGTTTTCAGCGGAAACAACTAAAACCTGGGTTCACCATGGCGAATAACATTCTTCAATGATACCCTCCCTGAGTAGCTTCTGTACCTTACAATCCATTAATTTAGAATCTGATTCTGTATTTCGTCGGGATCTGACACAAATTGGGCGAATGTTAGGTTTAAGATTAGTAAACAAGCAAGCAGGTACTACATAAGCTGCTACAAGAACACAGATATCAAGGGCCACCTGGGGGCCACCAAAACTATATCAACATTGGAATGTCTCCTAAGTATATCATGACCGATGATTAGATCAGCACAAAGATCTGGAAGAATATTTAAAGTTACAGATTTGTAATTATGACCACTGAGCTCTAAATTAAAAATACATACCCCGCTGGTGGATGTGCGTAACTGAGTGTTAGCCATAGTAATCTCCATGCCCTTTCCTTTGCTTACCGGAATTCGGAGCTGATTAATCAGATTTTGACTTATAAAGCTGAAAGAACTTCCCGTGTCAACTAATGATTACGCTTTTGACCCACTAACCAAAACAGTAACTAACGCCTTAGAAAGGCATGGCGCAGGGCTAGCGGTGGAATAAGGGCTACATGACTTCATAAACGAAGTTATACCTTTCTTTGGAGACTTCTTTTGCTGGCAGACTCCGGTAAAGTGGCCAGTCTTACCACAGCCATGGCAGACAGCGTAATTCGCTGGACAGTGGGTTCTGGGATGTTTCGAGTAACCATAGAAATAGCATTGACAGTTGGCAGCTGCTGCCACTTCATCCGCGGTTTCGCTCTGTTTTCTTCTTTGTTCGGCCGATGCTGAATAGGTACCAATCCTATAGTAATATTGGTATATTCTATCCTATATCCTATCCTATTGGTACTTATGCGAGCTCTGGAAGTAGCTGGATTGGATCTGGGTTAACTACAGTGATCTAGTCTGCGTAAAGGTGTGATTCAGAGTGAGGTTGTGATTGGTGGCGTCGTTATAAGTTCCACATTCACTGATATAGTCGTATAGATTCGCTGATAAGTGATTAATCAGTAGCCGGTGTCTGTCTGCTTTATTCACCCCGGTTGTGAGTAAGAAGTTCTGGAAGGTCCGATACCAGAGGTTCCATTCTTTGCTGGCTGATGATGACTCAGGTTCGATGTCCAATCTTTCAGGGCGCAGTAGACGATCCATCAGAATGATATATAATTAACTATTATTTATAAATTGTTAATACCTAATGATAAAATAGAATCACAAGAAATTAATTCAGTATTGAACATACTTGCACATATCACATTCAAAGACCACTTACGCATTTTTTTTTACTATTTCATTATCTACTAATTGTAAAAGTTAACTACTAATTGTAGGGTTAAATCAGCTCCGGAAAAATAATATTGTTATGAAATCAAAAGAAATAGAGAACTACAGACTGATCAAAGGAAAAATATCTGGGACTTTCATCATTTAAAGATTGGACGTACGTTCTATATAGGCCCATATAGAATTAGAGCCCTGAAGATTAATCTAGTGATGTCCTCAAATATAAACTTGATATCCAAGCAATCCAAGAATGAAATGGACTGGTAAAGGGATGATGAAAGGTAAGGGTTATAAAAATACACCTTTGGAACGGGATTTCTCACAAGCAAATATTATTGACTTTCAAACGTATTTACCCATGCTCTGTAATTTAAGAATAGGGGTATATTCTTAGGGTTATAATTAAATATTAAGGCGAATTTTACCAATGAAAGTTGAAATTGAATGAGGTAGGATGTACAATCCTACATGAGAGCACTAGGATAAGTTTAAAGGCATGATAGTTTTACAGGAGGGCAATACGCACCAACAGGGTCAGATAGGAAATACTTTTCTAAGGATTAATAAAAGCAGACTGCCAAAAAAAATTTTTGAATCACCTTGTATATATATTGTAAGAAGATTGGACACTTGAAGTCTAGGATGGACTAGGTTGAGAGAACGCAACCAAGCTGAGTGCAGTTTTGGTTCTCAAAGGAAGAGTATACAAATATCAAAGGATATCAACAAAAAAAGTTTAACTTGCTCCACGAGTAACCTTTTTTCATTGCGAACAAAAAAACATCTTAATTGAATAAGTCGCAGTCAAGTTTGGAAAGATATATTTTAACAAAATGAGAAGTACTGAGCCTATGTCTGCTCTAATTGTGCCTGGATCACTTTTTCCTTGGTACCAACAAGAGCTCTAATATTGTGTTCAATGGATTCAGAACATCTGTCGGTCCTGGGCAGCACTGAACTTAGTAGGCTGCAAAATTCATTTCGGAACTAATCAGAAGAAAAAAAACCAATATTTTGGATAAATAAATTGTTTATATAAACTACCTGAATGCTGGCTCACAAATGGTCTGCATAAAATGAATCTGAAGCAGTATTTTCTTCAGTTTAATATTTTCAAAGAAATCTGAAAATTCGATAAGTCCATAGCATTCGTTCGGAACCTCTTGAGTAAAAAATTCGTCAGCAATTTTCGCCTAGTGAAATAAACAACAATTTTAAAAAGGAATAGCGCATCAAATGCTGGAAATACTTATACATTTTATATAATTTAATAAATTGAAATACAAAAACTAATAGCTAGAAACAATTTAGACTATAAAATACAATAATATATGAAAGGATAATATGTTAATATGGCCTGGGACATATCTTTTCTCTTTAGAATAAAAGGATAATATGTTTTTTTTTCTTTTTTTGATGAGAAGGAAATGACGGTGGTATGTCATTTTCTTTGGTTTTCCATAGAAGGCTCTAAAACAAAATCCTATCACGTTAAGATAAAAAGAAAATTGTATCAAAATGATTCCTTTACTGAAGATTTTCCAAAATATAATTTATTAGTCGTTCAAAACCTAAGCAAAACGTTATTAATTACATTGAAATAGTAACAATAAATGTATGAAATCCCATAAAATTTGGTTACCCCTTGAACTTGCAAGTACTGCCATGGCTTACAAAAGTCGCTGAGATCGCTGCAAGTCAACAGTAGACCTAAGTAGTAACGTCGATTTTCCGGTGCTTTGAGTAGCTTCTTCTCTTCGATCAATCTTTTCAACTCGTTCCGGCAATAGACGTGATTTCCCAAATCCATCCCTTTGAATTAAAAATAAGAAATTAATTTTCACGTTTGATCTGGCTCTAAAAATTAGGGGACACTTCTTACCCAGGATCAATGTGTCTAAAGTCAGCAGTAATTCTTTGAACCGCTTCAGATCCAAATCGTTTGTTATTCCGCACTCTGCTAGCAGGCGGACGGTTTGGTCTATAGAATGGAACTGCACAAGAAGAAGTTAGGAAGTAGAAGTAATCACACTAAAGTGCTTCCGTAGACGACTATACTCATTACACGTTTTTAGCAGTAACACTAAGCCTTATTATTATTAAGCTAATTATGATAATCTGCAAGAATAGAATCCAAATTCTTACATCATTAACCACAGAATGACCAATGCTAACAATCATTTAAGAACATTTTATTTCTGTTGTATATTTTGAGTTTGACTAATACTTGCAGTAGGATGATAACTGTTTCTATAGTAACTCCCTTGATTACAACTCTAATGAAGGAAGACGGAAGAGTAAAGTGCTACATTAGGTACCTGAACGACTGACCCTGCGGAGCTATAAAGGCTGCCCAAAGTAGTTCCACTCGTCGGCTTGAAGAGAGTCACCGTGCCATAATACTCCATCTCATGGCAAAGGGCGGCCAACAGCATACAAAAACACTCCATTGCCCTAAATCGAGACAATTTTCAAAATAATCCCTTGAAGTCCTTTTTTATGTTTATTACTACGCGCAAACATACTTACGATACGATTTCAGCTTGGAGAATGTTTTCTTTTTTTATAATAGTATAGATGAAATGCAACGTGTTGAAGGCATGCCCCCAACCGTGGAAGGAAAACTCTTTATGCCTGTTCTTAACATAATGCAGAAATCTGTAACAAAAGCTGAAGTAAAAGAAAAGAACAGGCAACTTAATATTTTTAAAAACGTAAAATAAAATAAAATGGAATAGTTAAAAAAAATAAAATAAATCTTTTGAAAAAATGTTTAACGTACAAAAAATGGTAAAGTACAATATTGGTGAATTTAAGAAAAAAGATGATTAAAAATAATGTAATTTTCGTTCTCGGATCCTTCCTTCCAAAGATGGAAATTGTTCCTAAATGGCTGAAAATAAACTTCCATAATTACAACAAGTTTACACACCTGCAATCACGATTGAGTTAATTTATTATTTTTAATTTTATTTATTGAAATTTAGAACTTTATTAAGCAATACTACAAGTAAAGATTATGAAAGCAATACAATGACAAGTAAGTAATGGCAAATAGAAAAATTTCCCACTGGTTGTAGTAAAATTACAGATTCAAGCTGGAAGGTCTCGAGGCCATCTACTTTTGAGATGCCTCGGAGGATTATCTGGACTCGAAGAGAAAGATAGGTATGAAACAAGTGGGTTTAAGTGGTAGTACAGTTTTTCATGAAAGGACTAGTATCGGTTTCGGGCCATGTCAGCAACAAATGGGACATAGTCTATTATGGATGATTTTATTCGTTAAAATCTAATTAGAATTGAGCATTTAATGAAGGACTTTGGATTGTAAGGATTGGATGCGCCAGTTATTGAATGGTTTAGTTGAGCTTCAAAGCTCAACTTTGTAAGTCCAAATGCATATGAGTATTTTGCGATTATTGGGGAGCCTAGAGGGTTCGTCTAGTAAGTTTTGAAGTAGCCTGAAATGGCAAACTATTTTTAAATGATAGTTTAATTAGACATATTATGATACATGATAAATGTAGTTAATCTAGAATTAATTATATCTAATATAGTTAATGACGCACCTGATGAAAGCTGATCGCTCTATGTCTATCTGGTCCAAAAGATCGAGATCCTCGAACATGTGGAGGCAGGCACACATGTTGTGCTCCATGGGCAAGGAAGAAGGGATGAACATGTAATCCGCAAGGGCCTCGTACTGATGTCGGAGCGGGCACATCTCTTTTGAACACAATCCGAGGCCTTCCTCAGACTAAGAAATAAATTAGCCTTTAAAAATTTGTTTAGTATGAGATTTTGAGTTACATTAATATGCTTTAAGTACTAAAACTGTACACTCCTTGCCGAATACAATGAAAGCATACATCTGGAAAATCTCTTCTTCGGTTTGAACCCCTCCATCACACACCATTCTGTGTGATGGAGGGATTCTTATATGTCATTGATTCTCCAAAGAAACTTCTCTCCTCACAAATGCCTATCCCGTTACTGTCCTCTAATAACTTAAACCAAATTTCATACCTTCAGTGATCCTCCCCAAAACCATAATCTCCAGAAACGTAGATGGAGTCACCCTGAATGAAAACATCTCACTTTCCTTTCAAACTTTGAATTGGAGTGAAATATATTCATTTGCAATTTTAGATACAAGCATTAATTACTGAAATATTAACAAGTAACTCATAAGTAATATAAGTAACTTAGGTTTCGTTCTCAGTATGATTTATACAGCTGAAATCATAAAACCATCTTAGTACCGTTGTGTCTACGTGCACTGATCTAACATGTAAATTATTTGTGAAGTAAAACAGCCTCTTAATTGACGCATAATAGCCAATGAAAAATGAAGTAAACAGTTACACACTGAAACCTGAACGATAATATTCTTCAATAAAGTTCCACCAATCCCAGCCGAACAGATCTGCGACATAGTAGTCTCAGTTTTGACAAGTTGCTTGAAATATTCATATAAATATATGTCAAGAAAAGATTTGAGGATCCCGATGATATAATTGTATTATTATTTCTTTATTTTGGATTTCGCGACTTATGCCGGATATATCCACCGACCCGGACCAAGGTCAAGGTTATGGTCCATTTTCTAATTAATTTAGAATATTTAAAATTTTTCTGACGTTGCTGGCAGTCCCCACCATAACTTCTTCAAGTCCCCTAATTATTTCCAGCGTCTTCATTGATCTAATCGTTTCACCAGGAATTAAACCATTGCTGGATACAGTAATTGGCAGTACTTTTACAATCACCAGTCGGTAGAGATGCCTTAATTCCTCGCAGAGCTCTTAGTACTTACGAATTTTTTCGCTCAATGTTTTAGAAACATTATTCCCAACTTCGATGGTGATGGCCTATTTTATTTGTTTGTCTAATAGTAGCATGTCTGGTCTATTGTGGGGTATATTATGGCCAGTCATAGTTTGATCCCAATACAGTTTGCTTTACATAGGCGACATCTGTCTTCGATTGCTTGGTGCAGAATGTGCTTTCTCTAGGAGTTTGTTGCCATGACCTGTTCCTGTATTGTCAGAAGGAATCCCTCAGTCTCGGGGAACATTTTTCCTGTGGTCAACCAACGAACAGACGCTTCTAAATTGATGCCCGGAGTATTCAAAGAACTATAAAACCTTCCATGGAGTGGTTTACACTTCTATGATTCTGTAAGGCTCTCCTCAGTTGGCACTGCTATTGGATCTTGCCGAAGCAAATTCAGTGCTGTATAGATGCAGTCGAGGGCAGCATTGGTCGACAGCATCGGGTGAAGTACTATTCATTAAATAGGTCCTTAGCCTTGCTTCTTGTACACTGCAGGCTTTCAAAAGACTAATACGTCCTCTACCTCCATGCTTTCTGGGCATATTTATTTAGTCTTGGCACTGAAAAATTTGGGTGACGCTTTCTTGATTTAACTATTTGAGCTCTTAAGAAGCAGTCCATTTATTCCAAATAATTTTTAATTTTATCTGGCCCGGGTGCTTTCCAGTTGTGTGTACACAAATTAGATTCCTGTACATCATCGACATTAATTTGCACTACATCCATCATAGGAACATTCTGTGTTTCTACGTGCAAATTCTTGAGCATTATTGTTATAATTTTTTGGACAGCTCCAGTTGTTTTCCCAATAACTAGAAAAGTCAGAGTCATTAAGTTGCAACATGGAAAAAAACTCTTCCTTCTTATTCGATTTCAGGTGATTATAAAATTTTCTCTCAGTTGGTTGTAACTAGTGATTTCTTTTCTTCGGGATTCCGGTTTTGTATATATCCTGACCCTGTTAGAATAAACTGCTAGCTTTTGTTTCATGAGTTCTGAGAGCGCTGAAAGCTTCGATCTATTGACGGAGCCTATATGTTTCACAATAAGTTCATCAATCTTAGTCTTCAATTTTATCTCCGTCAGGATTACTGAGATGGTTACAGAGAACTCCAATACTTTTTCGTGATTCACCAATTTTACGCTTCAACCTTCTCCCCCAAGGTGATTCAAAATTCTTTTTATCAGCAATATTTTTTCATTTTTCCAGGTCCACTTCTTTTATTGGTCCCAATTGGCATACAACCGTCCTTGCTGCTATTTATAACCAGTGTCGGATTTCATTGAGTCGTTTTTTATAGATTCTTGCAACAGATTATCCACTGCTAAGACACTATGGGGGTGTTTGTTTAGAATATGGCACCTTAGGGATGATGGGGAGACTATCGAGAGGTATGCCCTGAAATTTTAAGTGTTCTGTTAAACAGGTGCTTGATTTTTACTATTTGGGTTTGCTCCGTCTTCCATAGTCTCTTGGGGTTCTTTCTGGTTCGCTTGGATGATAGTCTCAATGATTTGCGGTTGAGTTGGCAATATATCCTGAGCTTGGTTTAGGTTTAATGTCTGCGCTACCTCTTTTTTATATCATACATTTGAACCATCGATAAAAACTTTCTTTTGAATATCTGCTTCACCTGATCAGCTATACGTTGAGATGTGACTTGAATAAGTGGGACTTCTTCATTCCAATAGCTAGTTATTTGTGATCTATACCCTGTTTTGTCAGTTTCCAAATTGGTTTCCAAATAATAAGCTTGGATAGCTGACACATTAATCTTGCGTGTCCATTTCATCCGTTGTGGTTCATTTCTTCGGCGTTGCGGGACTCTTCCTTGCGGGACGCTCATCAGCGTCCATGCACAAAGCAGAGTTTGATACAGGTCCTAGGGTAGCCGGCCTTATGGTTCCATACGACATCGAGGCCGTTCGTATTATTATTAATGTATTACAATAGTATTGTAATTTACTACAAAAACCTGGTATTGACTATCATTATCATATCATGTTTCTACCGCATCCAATCCATGAAAGATCCCAAATGCTCCTTTTTCTGCTAATGGTGAAACTAACAACGTTCGTTACAGATCTGTTCCTAAACAACTCCTTACCCGCACAAATCCACCTCATCGTTTCATTAGATCCTGGTGAGCTCTCAATAAACTTCCGATGCATCTGAAAAGAAGATGACCGGAAGACGACCTCCTCAACAGTCAATGAAGTGATACACAATTTCTTTACATTTTAGTGTTCTATGATAGTAATAAATATAATTTTTTAAAAATTCAATTTATTGATATTTACAACTATAATATGATTATAACAAGTAAATCTGCTGATATGTACATTATGACATGAAAAACTAGCCATCGGCAGCACTCCAATTAAGTTCTATATTAGATGGTCTCGAAGCCATCTTCTTTTCAGACGCCTCGGAGGGTTATCAGGAATAGTATGGGACGCAAGTTGAGAGACTAGAGGATTCAAGTGTGTATGGAGCTTGTCGTGGAAGGATAGGTATCTAGTTTGGGCCAAATCAGTAACATATGGGATATTAAGATCATGATGGATGAGTTCTTTGTGACATAATAAGGAGCATTGAGGATTTTACGAAGGATTTTGGATTGTAAGGATTGGATACGAGATGAATTGGATGGTTTAGTAGAGCCCCAAAGCTCAACTCCGTATATCCAAATAGGTCTGATAACTGTCATGTAAATGTAATTAATTTGTAGCTTAGAGGGTTTGTCCTGTAAATGTTGAAGTAGGCGAAAACGTCGAGCAGTTTCTTGTCTTTTCAGTCTTGTATGAGGATTCCATGTGAGACGTTTGTCCAGATGGAGTCCTAGGTAACGTATCTGTTCGACAGGGTTCAGTGGAATATTATTAAAGGATACAGTAGGGCAGGAATTCGTAGATTTACGACGAAGGGTGAAGGTAATTTGATGGGATTTGCTAGGATTTAATTTAATTCTCCAATTTTGACACCATTCTTGAAGGTTTGAGATATGGAATTGAAGAGATTGGGATGCAGCAAATGGATCCTTATTTATGACACATGTGTCATCAGCGTACGTAGTGAGGACAGTGACTGGATGGGTTGGAATGTCAGCTGTATATATCGTGTATAGGATGGGACCCAGGATACAACCTTGAATAAATATAATAAAATGTAAAAAACGGTACAGTTACCTCTGGATGTTGGAGCATGAATAAATCAATTAGATTTCTCCTGCTGTAATCGTCTCTATTCTTCTTGGCGATCAGAGCCATGAAGAGCTGGATACCTAACACCTTGCCGAGGAACCCGCAGTGACAGAGATCAGCCTCGCTGAACATGTTGCAGTTGATCTTGTTGACCGCTTCCACAACTCCGTACACCCTCTCGTACAGCATCAGGGGGAAGCAGAGCAAGTTCCTATCGGACAAAGGTCTTCCATTATCTTATAATCAAGATTGTTAAATAAGACCAAGTAATGATAATCATCATTTTTCAGGATTGTAACTTAATAATGAATAACCCTTTGAGTATTCTAATCCATAATTCCTTAAGCGGCGAGAGGTTGTAACCTAACTTTTTTGTACCACGCCTTCCTCCTGTTGAAATGAAAGCTTCTCTTAACTAATTAATATGCCTTTCACCAATATTACCTTAAGCAACCTTACCTTAAGCAAGCCTACTCTTAAGCAAACATTGGGTAGGCATATCAAAAAACAAAACAAAAAGTATTCCTTTAAAAATAAAACATTTATTTATTATTTACTGTCACCAGATGCATAATAAGTTTCAATTTATGATAAGTACTGATAAGAGAAAAATAATTATAGCTACGTGAAATGGTCACGCGCTTCCCAGGTTGGGAATCATTGTAGAAAATGATAATGGATCAAGTATGGTTGAAGGATTAAACGAAAAATATATTATAGAGAGAATTTTTTATTAGTATGCCAACGTTTCGTCCCACATTCCAGGTCTTCATCAGGGCTACATATACAACATACAAATACATTTAAATAATACATGGCAGTGAATAACAATATAAGTAGCGTAATAGAATATTGAATTATGTAATAGTTTTCAAAGAGGCAATGTTTAAATCCAACAAAGTAACTAATGAAGAATTAAAAATTAGAGCAAAGTAAAAAATGAAAAATCATCAAATAAAAGAACGTCGGAGTACTAATAAAAAATTCTCCATATAATAGAGAATTTTCTCGACCCCTACCCGGACCATATTCTTCCTCATAAAAAAAAACATGTATCCCTACAATCTATGACGGTATAGGTTTCCTTCCTGTAGTAAACGTTCTACGTTCTTCGTTTATGCGTTCTGTCTCTAATAAAAAGTTTGAAGTTTCAAAAATAAAAATCTTCAGTGTAGATTAGTTGCCTTTCTACAGTTATCGGTCGATATAGGATCATTACAAAAAAAGTTTTATTATTTAGCAATAAAAACATTAATTAATAATATTTTTTCTGATATAACCTTGTATGAAGCCCCACAGCGACATCAAGATCCTTCCTGAAGAGCGGATCATTCTGCGGATCCAGACAATTGATTCCCTTCCCAGTTTCTGCCACTAAGCCTGACACACCGACTCCAATAGGGATCTTCACATTTTTTATGTCCTGAAATTAAATCAAAATCAGTTAGTTTTCTAGTTTTGTTAACTATTTTGGATGAAAGCGTTTTTATGATACTGATAGGAGCAACGTAAATTCATCTACCATAACAACTATTTTAACAAGAATTATTCCATCATAAAACCAATAAAATAGGTGGGGGTGGATGACAAATACCTTCCTGAACGTATCAAAAGAAACTCCATGATCGAAAATACGGGAAACAAGATAGCTACCATCCCTCATGAGTATATTACATCTTTCGGCCCCGGTTATATTGAGAATCTGCTCCCTTATGCTGGGAAAAAAAGCTGTGAAGTTATCTGAAAACAAAATGTGGCTAAATATATAAACAAACATATGCATTTCTGCCAGGATTTATTTGGGATCATAAGAAAAGGACTGGGTGTGCCTTGTTACTGTATAGTAACTATGTATTTACTTTACAATAGTTACTGATAACGTAACAACTACACTAGGATAAAGTAATTAATTACATTCGACAGATGACTAATCAATAGTTATGTTACCTATTAAATCCAAATTGCCTATGCCTATTTCCAAAATTTTCTTATCTTTTGAGTGATACATTTTCTGTTCATCAAATCGCATTGTGTTAACAATTATCTCCTGGCAGTACCTTGAATACATTTAAAAAATTTGAATAAAGTTAAAAATTAACCAATAAATTTATCTCTTTCATAAATTAATAAATTGTTCACATCAAATTATTATATAAGAAAAGGTATTAAAACCCAATCCAAGTATTGTTGTCAATCTTCATATATCTAAGGTGCAGTCACGGACCAGGTAATAAAAATCTGTAATTTTTTTCCAAACTTTCGCAACAATATGTGTTTGTGCGATTTTGGGAGGTAAAATATCAACCGATTTTCAAGAATATGTTTTATTATATTTCAATTAATTTTCAATGTTTTGTTTAAATATCGACATATAATAAATGAACTGTTTATATTTTAGAGTTAATTGCATAGTTTACAGATATGAAACTAAAATGATCTAATTATACTCACCGATTTGGTTAATAAAATTTAAAAAAGCATGTTTACCTGAAACATTCACCTACGTAACCATGCAAGATTTCCATGTCAGAAGGGACTTCCTCATCTTGGACTAGGCAAGCGTACAAAATTACCTTCTTCATGTAAGGGTGGAAAATCGGAAAGAAGTGACATTTCACATTTTCTTTAAGCTGGAAATCGTCTAGAACCACATTCAATTCTTCCAATAAATTCTTGTCCAAAAGTTCTTTCATCAAAGTTATTGGTACCTCTGTTTCTTTAAGCCTTTTAATAAATTGATTATTTTTCTATAAAAAAAGAATAAAATAAAAAATGAAAGAAATGCGTCATTCTAAGCTGATTGATATGATATGCTAGAAGTGAGCCAGTAAGTTGTATACCTACTCATAAAATGTTATTAATTAACCAATGATGTATGGTAAAAGAGTTACCCAGCCAATAATATGCTGTATTGCTTTGCTTTAGAACTTAGGATGTTTTTTTATTTATTCATTTAACGTCACTTCATGCTGCAATGGCTAATCGGACGATGCTTTAGTTGGAGTCCTAAATTTGCCCTATCCAAGAATAATTAGAATATGGAACTTTAACGAGTACATGACACCACATAGACTCGTGACCCCCATTTCACGTTGCTTCCAAAGGGTGGCATAAACAAGGATTTTTTATTCCTTACTAATAATCCAAGACCTACCTCATGGCCTCCGAACATGCGATCTTGGGAATAGTTGTGCAATATTTATCACCTATGAGTTGGATGAACTGGTTATTTGAAGCATCTTACTTATCCACTTTTTAGCTCACCTCAAATCTCACTTGATAAATCAACTCCTTTGAGCCAATCACTTTGACGACATGCTCGTCGTGAAGGAAACATTGTTCTATCAGGAAGGCGAGCCAACAACCAGTCTCCGCCTGTAGCTGTAAAGGTGAAAGGGAATTATTTAGAATTCAAGAAATATTTAATTATATGATAATGTCAATAAAATTACTTAAGTATTTTCTTCAAAGAATGATATTGACTATTTAGTCCTTGAAAGTGGACAAGAAGGCAAAGCCCTTGTTGCGATTTCAACTCATCGATCGAACTAAATCATTCATTGAATTAGAGTATCGATATATTAGCGGTATCACTAATACAACGGTATCACTATTGATTTATAGTTTCTCGACAATATCGCGAACAAATATTGTCTGTGATTATATCTGTGACATTCTTTACAAAAGTGAGCACCTTCATGATCAAGTATTGCAAAGTGTGTTAAATAAACTAACAGTCGTATGTTAAACTTTACAGTTTCCTCTATGGCTAACCAGCTCTAAAGAGGTCAGAGCTGCTGAGTTCAGTGAGACTAGTAACCACGGACCGTATCTTAAGTAGTGACGTCAGAGGAAACCGTATCCAAAAATATATATTATTTTTTTTGTTAACTCACATTGACTTCTTTTTATTTTTATTGAAAAAAAAGTGATTTATTTTCAAAGGACACGCAGTACCAAGATCCTTACAACCCAATATAAAATCTGAACAATCTGTCAATTCGGAACGAGACCGCATAAATTATCTAATAAAATAAAAGAAAATGGTTATTTATTCTTCATTAAAATTAAATATTTACCTTTAAATATAATTAAGTAATTTAATACAATTCCAGTTTCTTACATATAAGTTGACTTTTCTTTGTTGGGAAACGGTATTATCATCGTAAAGATCTTTTATCAACGATAGTAGCTTCTGGGGGTTGGAATAAAACACCTTTTTGAATTCATGCTTTCTCGAGTTCCTAATCTTCTTTACCAGATCTTTTTGTATTTTCGTAATATCACGGGGCGACCTGCGTTAAAAATATAACAGTGAAGAGAAACGGTACATAGAAATTCTTTTTTTTTTTTTTTTTTTTTTTTTTTATACATTACAAATAAATAATAGATAATATAGATATATTAGAAGGTTATTATCTGAAAAACTGTGGACAAGGATGCTAGGATATTAAGCATTGTGTAAATTTTATATTTTTGTAATGTTGGCAACACTTCTCCCCATTACTAGTCGGTCGGGCACTGGGCTTGCACATTAGGGTGGGCCAAAAAAACACCTTTTTTTATTTCGAAGTTGTAATAGAGCGGAAAAGTTGCGAATTATATAGAATTTTTTTTTATCAAAATCGGTTGACATCTTCCGGTCGCGCAAAGGCCATAAAGGTTAACAAAATGTGAAAAAAACTTCATTTTTTAAAATTTTTGAATTAGATGGTTTCATAATGTAATAGTTCGTAACGTCTTAAAATACAGCCTAAAAACATTGTGTTTTAATTTGGTTTAGATCAGTTGATATCTTCCGGTCGCGCATAAGCACCAAAATTTGCCAAAATATTGAAAAATTCACATTTTTACGTATTATTTTTTACATCTTTAATATACTTTTTTTTTAATATGTACTGAAAGTATAAATGAGCGTAGATAATGAAGTAGAAAAAAAAACTTCAAGGCAAGGCAGATAGATGCAAGAAGGAAAACAGTAAGAACATTCACGCCACCAAAAATCAACTTTAATGTGCAAGAATACTCAGAAAAGATTTACTGGATGGACTGTGAATTATCTTCTCCCCCATTGTTGCCAGAAATCAGTGACGACGAGATCAAATCGCACATCGACAGTGACTCGATCCCTGACTGGTACATTACTTTCAAACGCAGGCTGTTGAACGCTGTGTAAAACTCGTCCCGAAAGCCTCAGGATAAGTTTCTGGAGCTGAATCTCGAGACGGGTTTATAAGAACCAGTCTGCTGTCCAGATCATCCATGCCTAACTTCCCCAGCAAATAATTCTTCAAAGTACCTACGGCTACAAAATAGAGAAGAGTACTAATGAACAGGTTCAATTAACATGGACTATTCAGAACTCCGTTTTGGAATAGTCCATGTTTTTATAAAACAATGGTTTTAGCCTGTATTTAAAGACGTTACAAACTATTGCTTTACGAAAACATCTAATTCAAAAATTTTTTAAATGAAGTTTTTTTCATATTTTGTGAAAGTTTAGGGCCTATGCGCGACCGGAAGATGTCAACCGATTTTGATATTTTTTTTTTGTCTATACAATTCGCAACTTTTCCGCACTATTACAACTTCGAAATTAAAAAAAGTGTTTTTTCGGCCCACCCTATTGCACATGTTAGGAATGATGTGTTTGTAATTCTTTCAAGTGTTCAATATAAAGTCAAATGAAAACAAAACAGTGTTTATTTTTTCTAAATCATTTTCTTAATATAGGAATATTAAGTATCAGTGAGAACCAAGATCGTTCACTCGAACTTAATAATCGTCAATGATAAACATTTTAATTTTACTATTCTGTTGTTTTACGTGGGACTTCTATTATTACCTTCGAAGTATGTCAGCCTATTTCCAAACAACCTTTTGTTAGTTATTATTGACCCATCATTTTAAAAAGGGAATTCATTATTACTATGTATATTGTTCATAGACAATGCGCCGATGAACCGATCTTAAGCACACGATTCTTTCATAATATAGCATCGATTATTTACAAATATAACAAAACTGTCGGGTATAAGGTAGCATCATCTAACTAAACCTACACCATGTGCCAAATACGGTAGGTAGGTGCCTGGTACGTGTAGCTACAGAGTTACAAGCCCATATTGTCTGCAGTCCATGTTTCAATAAATTAAATACTTACATTCTTCTCCAGTTAACACCATACGAACAAAGAATTGATTTCTAAATTTGATATCTACTGTTACTTAAGACTCTTTTGACTGTAAGTAAAGAAAAATATATTTAATAACAACCTTTGTTTGTATCACACATGTGATTTTTGCATAGCTTCATAGATGAGTTAATAATTCTAAATTGCTACATAGGAATTTGATTACAGGAACTGCGGAACTGATTTAGGTTAAGTTATGTATTAAGGATACGCGGAAGGATGAGCATTGTCTCAAAGAAATCGAAAATTATTGTAAATGTATTGTAAATAATATTTGCCACAGATAGAAATCCCAAATAAAGTTATATCTTACGTAAACTTCTTTTTTTTCTTAAAAAAAGTAAAGTAGTAAATAGTAACGCTATGAAAGGAGCATTTATTTATTGACACACTCCATACGTTTGTAAACTGTGTTTTTTAATTACTTAACCTTAATTACCTAATTTAAATTAACTAAACTTCGCAACAATAAATCAAGTGGCAAGAAGACATATGTTTATTTGTATTTAATTAGCTAAAATTATAAGTAAATGTTGTTAACAATGATACAATGAAAGTTTATACATATATAGAGAATTTAACCATAGATTGTTTCACTCATTTACAACTGGGCGCTACAGGCATTGCAGGCCCAGAGCCTCTGCCATCGTTCTTCCCCATTCCTTGCGGTCTTCAGCAATGTTCCACCAATTTCTTATCCTCGTTCATCATAATAATCTTCCAAGTCACTCATCCGCGCAAGCCTGATTCTCCCCTTTTCTCTTTTCCTCCTGGTGCTCCATTCATCATCATTTTACGCAGCTTTTAGGGCTCCTTTCTTTTTACATGACCCCCACCCCTATAATTCCATTAGTTTGGCCCTGCATATGATTCACCACCTGAGCTCTTCTTTGACGGGTCCAAAGATCTTCCTCAGAACTCTTCTGTCTCAAACTAGAAGAGCTCTCCTCGATTCAATAGTAATTCTAAATTAGATGTTTGAGGGCTTTATCTATTTTCTAACTCCTTTTGGCCAATATCAGGGAGCATTGGCGAGAAAGATCCTACCGCCACCAGTGACAATAATGTTTCGGGATAAACTGACATATAAAAGGCAAAATTTTGTAGTGGAATACAAAAACGACACTCAAAATGCATTCGATGGTTAAGCGAAGTCCCAAAGCGCAACTCCGTTAGTCGAAATCCTTATTATATAGATCGCCTGTTTAATTATGAGTTGCAGTTGCCTAAAACGATGAAAAGTCTCTTGTCGGTCTATTCTAGTTTGAGTATTCAAAGTAAATTGGCAATAACGAATCCTATAAGCTTAGTTTTTTCACATATTTTATAAACTCCCTAACCAAAATCAAAATCAACCGTTTTACAACAGAATTATTGGCTCAACCAACGTCAACAAAACTTATAAAAATGAATGAAGCAATATTTGTTTGGAAAATATAAAAATAAAATTGAAAAAGGGAAAGGCAAACAGAGACATTAAATAAATGTTAATACATTAGTGGAAAAATTCCAACTAAAAACCTCAAGTCTCTAAACTAAAACAGGAAATTGAAAATACATGTCCAATATTTCGCCTATTCAGGCATCCTCAAGGCGGAAAGAGAATAACAGCAAAGCAAAACATGAATAATGCACCCAAAAAACACACATCCCACCACCTCCAAGGCTCAAATGCAACTACTGAATCATTGGGAAGGTTACTAGATTCCCAGCTAGCTAAGGTTAGATAAAAACAGCTGATAAATACTCCAGAATTTGAAACATCAATATACACTCACCAAACCCCAAAGAACACAACAGGAAAACAAAATAAAATAAATAATAGTAGCAAACAACAAAAGACAAAAAACCGTATGAAAAAATGAAAGTAAAAGTGCAAGAAAAAAAGAGAATTTATCAAAAAAAACAGTGGAATTATGTTTATTCCACAAAATATATATTGAAAAAGTCCAGTCTGGACAGGTATTTTCAATTTCCTGTTTTAGTTTAGAGACTTAGGGTTTTTAGTTGAAATTTTTCCACTAATGTATTAAAAATAAAATTTCTTACGGTTCGCTACTCGGGACAATTAACTCGTTCCATGCCTACTCCTTCTGGCTCGGTCCTGTTCTAGCTATAATGAGTTTTATTTTCTGGAATAACCCGTCCTTCCGTCACATTTGGTGTATACAATAGCATAAAACAAATTTCTTCATATTTGGTGTACACAATAAATGTTTTATGTTATATTGTAATCATAGTTGTAAATATCTTTATAACTAATAGCTTATAAAATATGAAAATATCATTTATTTAAACAAGCTGTCCTCTTCCTCCTCTTCCTCTTCATCATCTATATTCTTCGCCATTGCGGCCATGATCTTGTCCTTCTCCTCCCTCCAAAAACCAAGGTTGATATCTATCTTTACCAAGCACAAGTTCACAAGAGGACATATCTTGGCCAGCATACTGTAAATAGATTTATTGATCATTTACTGTATTAGGACCTGATACCATTTCTTACAAACAAACATATAGATGTCTTGGAAATTGACTTATTAAGTCAAGTAGAATATTATAGACATTCTCTTTTGATAATAAGTTACAATGTAAATTTACTTTCTGGGAATAATAATATGATAATTTACTTTCTGGGAATAAAGTAGGTACCCTTAATTGGAAAAAACCTGGAAGCTGACCTTGATCTAGTTCAAGTCACCTCTCTGAACAAAATGTTATCTTAGAAGCTGTAAGTAGAGAGACTTTACCTGTACATGTACTCAACCCAAGACCCTTCAGGGGTTTTAGTGGTACAGGTTTTTTTATAAAGGGTAGACTTGGTACGGTTGTGACAATTTTGGTTTGTTCCCCAATAATTCTGTTAATTTATCAGTTAGCTTGGAAAAAAGTAACACGAATCGTAATTTGTTTATTTCTCTAAGTAAAAATACTAATATATTGTCCTTAAATACAATGTAAAAATCATAGGATGAAATTTAAAAAAAAAAGGAAAGTGTCACAACCGACCACACCCCAAGGACGGTTGTGACAGTGGTTTGGGTCGGTAGTGATAATGGTCGGGGTCGGTAGTGACAGGCATAAATATACAGCAAAATGGTATAGTGCTATGTTTTATTCTCTTAAATATATTTTGAATATTCTAATTGATTTTGGGATGCCAGAGTAAACATTTAAGATGATTACTCAAATTATTATTTCTAACATTAGTCTTAATTGGATTCTTTTTCAGAGGTCTGTCCTTGTGTTTACCAATTTACTCAGTATTCAAACCTTCAATATATTATTCATAAATTTATAGTGCATCTGGGGTAAGTAACTACCAAAAGAATTATAATGGTTATATTTTATTAATTCAATTTTAAACAAGATTGTTGATTTAATATATATATTGAGAAGTACAATTAATGATTCAGATATAAAGCGGATTGCTATAAAATACATAACAGGAAATAAATTACACTTATCTGTGAAACAGGAGTAGATTGGAATTAATAGGTAATGTTGAATTATAATTAATAGTTCTAATACTAACTATAATAAACGGCTAACAAGGGGAATACCCAATGAACCTTACATAAACAATAATACCACTAGTTTCATTAACTTAGTTGCGTAAGGCATCTAAACCTAGTGTCCTGCGTTTTAACACATCTCAATATTATTTAAACTAAGTTCATACAGTGGTATACCTTGTCTTTCTGTTCTTAGGTGTTTCAGTTTACTTCTATGACAATTTATACCTTTACTATAATATTATAATTTGTATACATGGTTACGATTAATATTGATAGTATATAAGCCAATAGCTATAATATTACAAAAAATATCGACCCTACAGAAGGTTTGAACATTATCTAATTATGGTCACCACAATATGATAGTTCCAAAAGAAGGGTGTGGTCTTTTATTACCAGTGCTGCTTCTTTGTTCTCAATAACCTGTGGATCTAGCAGGTACCTCTTATGCAGAAAGACCAAAATATATATCCGCGCAACGTGTGATGTACTTTGATAGCTGCTGTTCTTCCTCCATAGAATAAACTTTATTATGAGCAACATAGCTCGTGATGATTTTTCTGCCATCGTGATTTGCACCTGCTTCATCATGTTTACGAATGTATCGTGAAAACGACATGCGATTAACTTGATACATTTCTGCAGCTCTTCGTAAAGAAGTCCCACGTTAATTTCGCCTTATAGTCTTAGGTTAATGTCGCGCACTGACTAAATCAAACCTAGGGAATATGTTCAGACTTGCACGCCGCCCCTCCCTTCCCTTATACTCTTTGCCATATTCCGTTTAGCTTCGCTGTTATAACGACTGTCACAACCGTACCCTGGCACAACCGTACCCAGTCTACCCTATATGCAACAATACATTTGTTGGTATTATTTAATAAATTTCTCGCTCAGTGTTTAGTATTGGGTTACTATGCTAAAGATTCCGGGTTCAAATACGACAGTGGTAGATAAATTATTTAATCTGTAAACAGATTATGTCCACGGATGCTCTCCGTATATTTCCACGCATGGACACTGGAGGATCTACCGACTCTCCTGGAGTACACCCTGCCTCTATAATATGGGTACTCTTAATTGGAGAAAACATTGGCGGTTGAGCATAATCTAAATCGTCACCTCTGCACAACCATTGTCTTAGATGGATTAAAGTCTCTACCATGTACTCAACCCAAGACCCTTCATGGGTTGTAGTGGTTTATTTTTTGGTGACATATTATAATTTTGAATATATAATTTTTTCACAACTTGATTTGGTTTGATGACTACGCCGAAAATCTGAAGTTAATAAATCAAATAGTTTTATTTTTTAACCGAAGTAATTAACGTCCACCAAGAATATTACTTAACTTCTAAGTTTAGTTTCATCATGGTTATTTATCTCCTTACTTGAAATTGGGTAAACAAATGGTCTCTATAAAATGGACATTCATTTCCGGTAGTTTCAAAATGTCTTCATGAAAGTCGTTAACTTCGAATACTCCTTGAGCATGGTCTAGATCGCCTTTTCGGAAAAACTCTTGGAAGGAGTCCTCCTAATTAATACAAATAAATTATTAAATAATTATTTGAACATATTTCTATTTATTATATTATTAAATGTTCATATTTGTGGTAATAAAAAAAAAGTGAAGAAAGCGGGGAGGAAAAGGAGAAAAATGCTGATGCGGAATTATTCCATGGCAAGTATAGTGGTTCATCTTCACATTTCCGTATCTCAGCAGTTCGTACACCATTATTAATTTTTTTTTTTTCATCGTCTTTGCATTAGTTTGAGTACTGAGTTGCCATGCCGGAAATCCTGGTTCTAATCCCGCTGCGGGCAGTTACTTTTATTTAGTCTGTTTGCGGCCGGAGATGGATCATATAGGATCTAGGACCCTCCTGGGGCTCACCCAGCCTCTTTAATATATTATAAAAATAGGATACCCATAATAAGGGGGGGGGGAAACCTGGCGGTTGAGCGTGACCTAGGACAAGCCACCTCCTTGCAGAACCGTTGTCCATGAAACAGTACAGTCTCAAGCATGTACTGAACCCCCAGACTCGTTCACGGGTCGTAGTGGTACAGGTTTTTTTTTTCTTTGCATTAGTATGGTCCCATAGTTTTGAAGTTTAAATACCGTAAGAGTATAAAACAATATTTAATAACTTTTAGTTAACTGTATAAATATGGGAGATTCGGGTGAAGGAAAAATAAAAATAAAATAATGATTCCTTAAACAGTAATAAATTATTTATTAGAAATCAACGTTTCGACCCACATTGCAGGTCTTCTCCAGGGCTTAATAGACAAGATACAAAGATAGTTGAAACTGAAATAATTAAAATTAAAAAAATACATATAAAAATGAAACTATAATAAAACTAAAATAAGATAAAAACAAAATAAATGTAAAAATACTTTTATTTTGTTTCATAATTTAAATTATTTCTATTTTTTTATCTTGTTTATTCCAATAGTTTATTTTTATAATTGTGGTAAAAAATGGTCAGGGGGTACAGTCAATTATTAGACAAAACGAGAATGACTTATTTTATTGTGCCTATGTTTCGGCCTATTATTTAGGCCAACTTCGGAGCAGTCCAACTCCAACTCTATTGTTATTTACTATTTTGATGTTGTAAACTATTCAGCCCTGAAGAAGATCAGCTACGAGGGTCGAAAAGTAGGTTTTTTAATAAATATTTTATCACTATTTTTTTTCGTTTACCTTCAGCCAGACTATTTTCGTCTACCGATAAAATAATACTTCAAATATGGAAATAGACTATCCAAAACATTGTGATGCGAAAATTCATTTTTCTCTCTTAAATTACAATTTTGTAGGCGTTACAGACGTTGGATAACGTAACACCTTGCGTAGAGAATAGCGTCTTTTATAGTTATTGTAGTTACCCCAATCTTCCTGCAGAGCGGCCATGGCTTGCAGGCGTAACAAGTCTGTGCACAGTTTATTATCAGGAAGTGGAAGAGCCTCCTGGCCTCTGCCTCCCTGGAGTCGTAACCCATCTTCATCATCTCTTCCAATTCCGCCATCTTCTTGGAACGAAACGCCATGTTAGTATCTGCAAATGATATCCCAATACGATACATGTAAACCAATCAACTAATCCAATTATATCCCTAAGCAATATTATTTTAAATGTACGAGAAGTTTGGGGAGCCCGACATCATTACTCGGTAAAAATTAATAGATTAATACATTACCGACCCAATGTATTCAGAATGAGTGAGGAAAGTCCCGAAGAAACTACCAGAAGGAAAGTTGGACCGTGCCTGAGGAAAAGGAAGACCAAGGCTCCGAGGATGGAGTGGCACAGGATGCCAGACGCATCTTAAACGTTCAAAACTGGAGGGCAGCTATATTGGATAGAGCTTCCTGGCAAATACGCCTTGAGGAGGCTAATAGCCACCCAGGTTTGTAAGGCCGTATTGTATTGTAATGTTATTTTCAATTTGTTGCTATTCTAAGAATAAGGAACTTTATTAAAAAAAGTTCCTATTTATAAAAAATATAGAAATCGTTAGTAAAGTTGTGTTTACAAAAAAACAACGAGTACCTGTACTGGCCATTACTTTACGAAGAATCTTTTGCTTCTCATAATAATAAATAATCTCAGTAAATCCGAAGATTCAATTCCGATCACACAAACAATTAATTTTATTAATGGCGTTTCCGAAGCTCCATTTATTTGCGGTTTTCATGGAGCGCATAGAAGAAATAATTATCACAAAAGGTCAGTAAAAGTACTACAGACCGTGAGAATCTTCATAGAAAATTCAGCTATGATGCAAGTAACCCCCTTGGTCGGAATTAACATTAAGAGAATACCCATAGCCTACGTCTATTAAATATATCTAATTTTTGTATGCCAATATCAGATGTATTTCAAAATATCCGAACTATTTATACAGTTCCGTATCTACTTATAATAATTCTGGTTTCTTATAATAATTTAATGAAGAAGTAAATACAATTTTTGAAATGTTAAACATTACATAGTCTAACATGCTAGAAGGAAGGGAATTTGGAAACAGAATGAAAAATCTGGAAGGGTTTCAAGATCAAGAAAGCCCAGAGAAGGCTATAAGAAACTGGAAAGAGGATCAAAAGAAAAGTCCCAGTAAACGCATGACATAATAATGGAGACAGAGAAAACTCCAGCAGAAGAAAGGAAAATAATAAAATCTAGTTTCCAATCGATCTTTAATTATTAATGACTATAGGGAATCCTTCAAAATCGTATAAAGGGCATGACTATAATTAGGATTAAATCTACAAAACTATTTATATTCCATTTGGTAAGCATAAGTAAGAGTTAACGACTAATAAAACCAGTTTTAAATCCCGATGGCTAAGGATAAATGTAAAGGCTGTTTGCTGACATAAACGTAATACATAATATTGGCAGTCATAATTACCCTCGATCATATCAGCAAGGAGAACCGCAAAGGAATAAAACTCTTCACAATCGATGTGCTGAAGAATGTTGCACTCAGGGTAGGTCATCAGCCGTAATGCTTGTGATAAATGGTGTCTCTGAAATAAATAAAATATACTTTATAATGATAATTAATCCATATCCAGTCCTAGCGTTCCGGGCTGCTTACTGTATCTGCTGAGCATATTTCAACAAACTGCATCGCCTTTGAGTAATAAAGATCCAGATTGCGGAGGGTAACCTGACCTCTGCTAGAATTATTTCTCTCAGCTAATGACCAGAGACAATTACCTGTACTTCAAAGAGTATGTGCACGAGTGGAAAGCGGAAATGGGCAGAACACTTATTTATCTCGGAAGAAGAATCCATGAAAATTACTGAACGTAGGAGGCATAGCGAAAAACTTTGAAAATGGCTTAGAATGAGGAGATTTTAGACAATATAATTATTCTGTGATAATTAATACTGCCAAAATCCGTATCGCCGCAAGGCAGGGAAAGGTGTTTAAATAATTAAATTATAAGGCCAGTAGCGTGCAGAATCCAGAACGCTAAAGTCTAATATAGCCCTTAAGGTCTTCGAGAGAAAAATAGTAAGTAATTTCGGCCCAATGTACTCTCAAGGCACCTGGAAAATCTGGAAGAATAAGGAGCTTGATAAGCTCATAGGTGATAAGGACGTAATTAGGTTTATGAAGTCAAGAAGATTAAGCCTGGGGATTTTGAAAGGTTGTCAAAGGGACATATGGCTAGGAAGATAATGACATAGAGACACACCTAGAGAAAAAAAAAAAGGGCGCCCCAGAATAAGTTGGATGGAAGATCTAGAACAGGATCTCTACAAACTTGGAGTGACCGCGTGGAGGAGAGGCAAAGTTGTATATTGGACCGATACGTCGGACAAAGAAAGTCATATTACAATATTAATACAGATATTCTGGTCAAAAAGATTTGTTTGTGATGTTTGTGAGATCAGTCTTGTTTTATTAAAGTTGTGTACTAGAACTCAATGTTATTCTTTCGGTAAACGAGCTATAGTTAAAAGTTAATATCTTCATAATGCCTCGTCATAATTTGCGAAAAATGGGCGCTATATATGCATGAAATACATAAAATATAAATAATTACTTGACTGATGGATCCTGGCGAACTGTAAAGGCTTGCCAAGACCGTGCCAGAGGCCATCTCGAACATAGTCGTCGGCCCCCTGTGGTCCAATCCGTGGCACAGGGCAGCCATCAACATAGTGAAGTATTCAAACACTCTATTTGAATAAAAATAACATTAATTTTAATACAAACAAGGAATTCCAACATATTACAAAAATAACTGATGAGCATATATTACCAATATGTACTAAAACATTCATTACTTACGTGAGAAACTGATCTCTGAGGAGGTTGTACTGGTTTACACATATAAAGACAAAGTGAAAACATAAAAAGGCATGATCCCAACTGTGTAGAGGCAGTGCTGAATGAGCATCCTTTAGTTTTAATAAAAATCTGGAAAAACAAATTAAATAATTCGGCATTGTTAGTTGAGTAGTTGAGTAGTAGTTAAGTTATGATATAAATATATAAAATATTGTTTTTAAAATGATAAAGTTGAACTAAGTCCAATAATGTCAAATATACACAAGTAAACAAATTTTAAAAACAAATACAAAGAATAATTACGTCACTATTTTCTTGTAATAATTAGATATTATATATTAAAATTGTATGCGTGGAGCTGGAATACAACTTTAATTTCAGATAAATGAATCTGAATATTTTTATTTGAAAAGAAAAGATATGTCTAGGACCGCGACTTTCTTTTCAAATAAAAATATTTAAAAATTAATAAAATCAATAACTAATGAAATAAAATAAATTATAATAATATATAATGACGTAAGTCACCAAATTAAATAAATGATCAAAGAACATTCTTCCCCTCGTATACATCGCAAATTGCGAGAACTCGGGGACATGGAATCAGTGAAAAGAAAGGATATGGCTATGACCGGGGAGCGAGCCAGGATAGCTCAATTGGTGGAGTTCCAGACTAGCGATGTGGGTGACCCAGGTTCGAGTCCCTTTTCTTTCCAAATAAAAATTAATAAAATCAATAACTACTGAATATTTTTATTTTATTATAAGTCAAATGATAATATGGTCCAAAAATAGAAAAGAATAGTACTTATGCACTCATAACTGTAAATATTTGTTCTAAATATTACTCTTTTAGTTGAGAGAATGTTTATACCTGAACTACTACGACCCGTGAAGGGTCTAGGTCTAAAACGCTCACCCGCCAGATTCCCCCCCTTAATTTCGGTAACCCACTTCGTAGAGGCTGAGTGAGCCCTGGGAGGGTCTTAAATCACATAGGATCCATTCCCGGCCGTTAAAAAATTAAATAAAAGTCTACGAGTGGGATTTAAACGCAGGACTTTGGGCTCGGAAACTCATCGCTCTAACACTTAGCCACTCCGCTCCCTGAGAGAATGTTTATCATCCATTATTATTTTCTTGTAACATTATCTGTCTGAATTAGAATATAACAAAACCCATTACCATTTCAATCTTAGTTCTAGGGATGTGTAGAGGTAGAAAAACATGGGGTACAAGAATCAGAATGATGGATAAGGATATGATCAAATATTGAAGGAATACTATGAAATGAATCTATGAGAAGTGGGATCTAAGGTCATGGCTTAGGGCATTGGTATAGATTACATTCAATAGATCAAGGACTTCGTACCAAAAAGATTGGGAGAGTTAGATGCTCAAAAACTTCACCAATCATCCGGGGTTCAAGTCCAATTAGTTTTTAGAATCGTGATGTATATCTGTTATTTTATTAATTGAAAGATGGGATTTTCAATTCAGTGCTCTGGGTTGTTAGCCACATTATTTCTTCAAGTCTGGATTGTGAGATATAACCAAGGTACTGAGGTGATGTTCAACAGTACTTTACTAAGACGGTAAAGAGAGGGTAGGATGGTTACAGTATTGAGTGAGGGTTGCACAAACATCTGAGTTGTAAGGTCATCTCAACCTGAAGATTGAGTTTTTAGTTGTTGTAGTTGTCAGATACTGCTACTGTGTTCAATCAACGATAGTTATTTTTTACATTGGGTTCAAATGTATAATAAATTCTTTGTAGGATTATCTCCTAGTAGTAAATAGAGTGGAATTGGCGAAGCATTAATTCCTGTTACTAGGATCTGGTGCCAGTTCAATCGTATATTTGCTAGATATATATTGGGGACTGATTTACTTGTCAATTGCCAAGGAGATAGGTCAATCAGTTGAGAACTTACCTACTAACGTTCTGATCCAAATTTTATATTTATACTTTGTTATTAAATAAAATCTTGTTATAACAGAAAACGGTTTTTAAGAAACGCCTCTTTCTTACCTAACAAATGTTTCTTTTTTTATTTTGAATTTCTTCATGAGACCGGATTTTTCGAAAATGGTGAGGCATACGCATAGAACATGTTTCCCAGGTATCATTCTTGGGTCTAATCGGAAGTCGGTCATCCTTTTAAAGTTATGTTCGTGATTACAATTAAGCATTTTCTTTACAGTTTCCTGTTCAACGTCCTAGTAGATTTTATATCAAAAATTAATATTCCATTCCTTTAATCTAATAGCACAATAATAAATAAATAAGCCATTAGATGGTATTATTATTTCAGAGAGCATTTGTAATCTCTCCAGATAATATGTAATTTTTTCTCTCTCTACATCAAAACATTCAAAAGGATTAGGATTGGAGCTAGGGATACTTTCTCGTTTGGTTTCTGGATAGTTAAAATCAGATTTGACATAGTCGTATTGAAGTTCTTCAGAAATTCCTTGGATTAACAAGTTTACTGACAACTACGAGATAACTCGTAGATTGCGTTCTTTTCTATTACAGCAACTACGAGTTATCTATTCCTGCGTTTATTCCCATTTGCTACGATTAAACACGATGTACTAGAATTAGAGTTTATAATAATATAATGTGATTAAATCAAATTTTCATTTTAGGCAATATTTCTGAAAATTGCCGCGGCAGACGACGTGTTAAGTAGGATCTATCTTGTATCGTATTCATCAGCTGGATTTTAATAAAATGATGAAAAAAATTAGTTTTGACTTTCTCCTCGTCGCCAACTATAATGAAATAAAAAGAATATTAGCTATTTTGAGCAGTATAATAAATTGATAATGATTTTAATATTTGTACAAAAACGTGAAGATATTTCTAAATCTTATTAGGTTATAAGTGACTAAAGAATATCTTTCAATTGCTGGAAATTTCATAAGGGGCCCATACACGATCAGTATTACTGACAGTATCTGCCTGTACTGTCAGTAATACTGATCGTGTAAGGGCAATACTGAGGTACTGAAGTAGGATATTGATGAGTGATGGTTCACTCCATCATTCCTTAGTTCAATCCGGCGTAGGGGACGGTATACTGACAGTATTACTGACCGTGTATGCCTGTTTCCTTCATTCCTCAGTATTTTGTAGATGTTGAGTGCGACGCATCGTTTGATTTCCGATGCAAAAATGAAAATATAGCCACATTTTTCAAAAGTTATAAATAATTTATGTAATGTTTTTCTTAAAACTTCAGTCTTTGTTTCTTATAACAACAGGATGATACTTAATTTTATACGTAAAATTGTGTATCGTATATGGACAGAAATATTTTTCCTAGTGTCTAAATGAGAGCTTCAAAGGTTTCTATCACAATCCGGTTTATGGAGAAATTAGCGTTGAAAACTATAAGTCCTCAAAATTTCGGCCTGTTGCTAAATAGCGTAGGGTAACTGCCCACCACTGTTTTGGGTATATACTTTCCCTCATATTTGTATCTTGTTTTTTATATGAGGAGAAACCATATTTAATAAATTATTGAATGTGCATTCATTCATCCGAAAATAATTATAGTAATCTGATTGTTCCTTTACTGGAATCTCGTTGATTAAGTTTAAATGGGTGAACTTATCCCTGTCCAATAGTCAATCCTTCACCCACAAGCGTCTTTTCCTCTTTTTTTTCCAATGCCAGGCGATCACAATTGCTAAACACGCTCTATCCATTAAAAAATTAGGTATAAATCTGCGCAAGAAAAAGATGAATGTTCTTATCGCGAGCTAACTGTGAACTGAGTTTTATTTATTTCTGATTTTTACATTAGTAAAATACAGAGAGAGTTTGGTTAGAAATTTTACAAAAATAATAGTTCATCAAAATAACAGAATAGTAAACATACAGAAAAATAAAGTAGATAATTATAATACTTAACATTGTAATGAAGATAAAATCAAAAATATATCCCTGAGTTGACACTACATCAAAATATGGAAAATGAGTTAAATACTGACAGTAATATTGATCGTGTATGGTGTAAAAATACTGAAGGGTGATTCCTCAGTTTATTCGTCATTCCAATACTCTCAGTAATATTGACCGTGTATGGGCCCCTATAGATACAATAGTGTGGACTATTATAGTCATGGAATATGACATTAAATCAAACATGCCTTCCATCTACAGTTACCTAGTTTTATCATTTTTTGTTGTGGTGATGCTTAGATTGGCGGACATTGGCTGGCTAGTTGGTTTACAGGTATTTGAGAGACTTAAGGTTTTTTTGTTGTAGGAAAGAAATTCGTTGACTGGTAGATACTATAATAGGATGTAAATAGTTGGGGGTGCAGTCAAGAAAACACAGCAAATAAGTGAAACTTATAAGTTTCACTTATTTGCTGTGTATCCTATTAAGGTTTTTTTAATCTCACTACAATATCCATTAATTTTTCTGTTCATAATTTCATTTGATGATGTAAATAATTGGCATGTAACTCGCGTTTATGGTTTGCTATGAGGACTTCATCTCGGATATACTATATAGTAATTTGCCACTAACCTTGAAGCGACGAAGAAGAACGCAATCCAAGAATATCTGTTTGTTTTTGAGATCGTGGAAATGATAAAACATCTTGTTCGCTTTGATGGCGTATGTGATCGTATTGGTAAAATACACCGTCAGATCCATGTCCTCTTCGGTGAATGCCAACGAGGGGGTGTTCTTGTCGTAAACCTCGATGACTCCCAACAGCTTTCCGCCCATATTCAGCGGGAATGACATCAAGCTCCTACACCGTTACAACATTAAATGGTAATCATTTTGTGAACTATATATATGTCTACCTATCTTCATAAAATAATGATATATTAAAATATATTAACCTATTGTCGGACCACTTTGACCGTCCCCATTTTTCCGCGCTTTCTTTCTCAAAACCGTTTTCTCGGCGTTTTTCTTCAGTCACATTAAATCTTTTACCACCTATTTTTATTTGGACTCACACTATATATTTAAAAATCTATCACACGTTATTTACAGGAATCATTGGAAAATAATAGGGTGTATAAAAAAAATGACCGTTTTACCGCCAGTCTACTGGCCTTTTTCACCATGGAGAGAAGATGGCGACTAACGGTATCTTTCGACACACACTCCTTGGCAAGTTCGCGAGTACTTGTGGACGGATTTGACTCAACAGCTTCCTTCAGAACCTCATCAATATCCATTAATGATCATCCGGAGCCCTTCTTCCTTACCAACGTCGTATCTCCACTGCTAAATTGTTCAAACCAACGCCGCGCAGTGCGTTGGTCATGCTCACCTTCCCCTTCATATTTAATAATTGCAAGAGTTGCTTCAGCGGCTGTGAAATTTCTTTTCCAGTAATGTCTTAAAATTACGAGAATTTCGTAGGACACTGTCATGTTTCTTCTTTGAAATAAATGACTACACTGAGCCTTTTTTTGAAGAAGTCCAGTGTTAGTAAACAAGCTTAGAGAATGCTCTTAAGGGATTATTAAGTGTTGGTAAGTAAAAAATAGCACTAAAATATTTACAGACTTTTGAACTCTGGAATTTGATAAAACGGTCATTTTTTTTTTTTTTTTTTGTACACCCCATTATAAGACAAATACTTGAAATAAATTATCTTTAACTTTAAAATTTAAAAGTATAACGTAAAAAATAGCTGGTTATTAAGTCAATGTTATTAATTATTTCTAAAATGATTTTTGAAGCTGTTTTCCTTAATTAAAAAAAATCCAGGGACTTTTTAATAATTGAAGGAATTCGACAGAAAATGTGTGTTGCAGTCCATGAAATTTTTTAAAGGAACATGTTAGTACAGATGCGATTTGAGAAGTTGCAGAGGGATAAAAGGAAAGTTTAAAGGAACATGGAATATGGAACATACAAAATTAAATTTATCTACAATTATTTTTATATTAAATATATCCCTCTTATAACCTATATAAATATGTTTTAAAATATACTCTTTAGCGATCACTATAGAGTTTGAAAAGTAACAGGTAATTAAATTTATTTTTAATAATTAATAAGAAAAGGTTCCTTCTTTACTTTTATATACCTGATATTTCCTCCCACAGTGGAGCTTGGAGGAGTCTATATGGGTGCTATTTACAATATGGCGTCTTAGTATCTAATCAGTTGTGTTTCATCTCCAGAGCCTGATTCAAAATTTCGGCCACATTGTTATGCCTCATTATATATCCGTTCCTTGCTAACACTCCACATCCAATAGTGATATGTCGGATTATATAAATATTAAATATAAAGAAAGAGAGACTTACATACAATTTCCTGTTATGGGGTTGTTGATTGTCGTGTACAACGGATCATCTTTCACAGAAGGTATATTGATGACCTTCCTCACCTGCGCCACTTTTCCAGCGGTCGTAGTGTGCAATATTCTTTCTTCACTCTCCTTTCCCTGAAGAGAATGGTCCATTATGCCATATCATAATATGACATATATAAATAATAACCATATCATATCCACCTCTTTGGAAGGGTGGTGCAGACCCCCTGGGACCGCCCTTGGAACTAAAGTGAACTCTGGATCATGGATGAATACTGAGCACTTTGAAGCGTTGAAAATCTTCATGGCTTCTTGTTGAACTTTATCATAAACCACATCCGATCCTGAAAATGTACGTCATCTTGAACGTTTATAAATAAAAGTCTTCTTGAACTTATACATTCCAACCAGGAAAAGAAGGAGTTAATCTCACAGAAGTCCTATCACAAGGAGGTTGTCTCAAAGATAAATAATTGGACAATACTTAGACCCTTTGAGTGGAAATAGTATTTAATATTTCGACAGCAAATAATTATCATATGGATGAGGCATTTTTAATGGAAAATATAAGTTAAAAAATAATGGAAATAGAATGACATGATTGTATTTCATGAAAATATAATATCTTCATATTATATTAATTAAGAAATTAATATAAGAAATATTAATATAGAAATTAATTTTTCCCATCTATACATATTATAAAACAAAGTCCTCAGCCGCGTTTGTTTTCGGTAAACTCAATAACTACTTTCATGGGGTTTTCACCAATAGATAGAGGGATTCACCAGGAAGGTTTAGGTATATAATTTGTCGAGGTTTTGTGAAAATGGGTTGGAATATAACAATAATTGTTGGAATTGATGGAAAAAATATAGCCACCTGGGAGGTTTCATCGATGACGCTGCTTAATGCCTTTGTCGTATAACGAAACAATGCATGGTGGAATATTCCTCTTTTATAGATCTACAAATAAATCAAAGATAGCATAGACCTATTGAGGAAGCGTCTATCTTTTAAGAAAAGCTTACTATACCCATTTTATCTTCTAAAAAATTGATAGCGTACAATTCGGTAATTGGAAAACTATTTAGACAAACACAGTATTAATCCTTATAAATTTATATACTTTAGTTACTTTAAGCATTTCATGCACATTATTAGAATATTTGGTACTTGTGTGTTAACGCCACCACATTTATTTTTCCCTACTTGTTCGCCTGCGCGAGCGGTTACATTTTGTAACCGTTATATTTCTAACACCTGATTTCTTCTATGTTCGTTCTTGTTTGTTGAGATTTGTTTGTTACTGATTTATTGTTTGTTTGCTGATTTGTTATTATTTTATTTATTATTTAATTATTATTAGATTTGTTGTTATTATTTCGCCAATATTTGTGCTACGAAAATGAGTCTTTGGGATTTGACAAAAACCAAAAAAAAAGTAATTGTATTTTTCCAGGAGCGAAATATGTTATCAATTTTCCACCGAAATCCGATTAACCACTTTCTTTTTTAATAAATTATTTGGATTTTTCATTTTTTCATTATTTTGATTGTTCGTGATATATTCCATTATTTATTTCTATATTAGCCATTATTTTAATTTTTCATGATATATTCCATTTGTAAATAAATTATTTTGATTTGTAATTGTTGATGATTATTTAAACAATTTTAAATTCTAACCCCAATAAATAGATTTAAAAACATGCAAGATAAATGTTTTAGAAATATAACGGTTACAAAATGTAACCGCTCGCGAATGCAAACAAGTAGGGAAAAATAACTGCGGTGGCGTTAACACACAAGTACCGAATAATTTTATACCATATAATTTAAATGAGTATTTTATAAGTTATCGCCAAAACTTAACACGCAAGAAAATAAATTTGTATATAAAGAAATATTTTGTTTTGTTTTTGTGTTTATAATATCTACATAATGAAATAAATTAGACAGACAAAACATGTAGGCATAATAAGAGTATGTATTACTACCCGTGCAAACCCGGGGCGGGTCGCTAGTTGTTGAATAAAATTAGGATTGAGACAAAAAATTCAAACTATAAATAAACTTTTAAAGCTTTAACATTTTTAAGGACATTTAACTCTGTTTTAAGTTTACTCTCAACTTCTGAAATGAGGGTTGTTTCCTTTGAGTTCCTTTGAACGTTGATGTAGGAAATAGTTTTGTAGACAAATTATTTCCCACATGATATTTTTCAGATAATAAGTAACCAAGTTTTGGTCAACAATGACTCCGAAAAAAATGGCCTTTTACAAACTTTGTTTCATTTCCCGAAAAACACTATAAAGTGCCAAATATTAGTCATCATGTAGAGTCCCTAAAACTGTCCTCTTTTTCACAAATACGAAAACCAAACGTTGCATGTTGGCATAGTTTTCTAAAACAGAAAGAAATGGTCTTAGCTACCTGCCCACGACAAAACTTCAACAAAAGATTTCAGCATTGTCGAGCATTTGTCGCTGTTCAGTTTTTCTTCCTCATAGTTGTAAGCACTTCTCAGCATCCCATAACAATGTCTGAAACCGATTTTAAGTATAAAAGAAATAAAAAAATTAAGGCACTGAATATTTTAAAAAACAGCATATAAAGCGAGAAGTTTTGTCACCATTTTTTTTTATAAACTTCAACATTAAAAACGATCTCATCATGACACCAAGCCATTATCTAGATTTTGTCTCTACTCAACTATTTCCCCATTTTTATAATTAAATTAGCATGTAAACATGTTGTTTACAGAACCTTATGTAAATCCAGACTTGAATTGATCAATGAGATATGATGATACAGCCCCAGAGAATGAGCGGTTAAGTTGGATTTTATTCGAAATGGGTATCGTGTAGTTAAGAAAACGGAATCGTGTTCTTAACGAGATGGGGTAGGTCAGGAAAATGAGGTATAGATTAAAACTACGTGAATGGCATGATTCCACTTTTCTCAAAGCAGTTAACCCTCTCTTGACAAAATTCGAGTTAACAACTAACTTACTGGGGCTGTAGACATAATGAGGAAGTATTGTTTAGTAAATCTTGACAAGGAACCGATATGTAGAATATTTAATTAATGAAGTTATCCAAAACCTACCTAAAACACTCGGTCACTATACCGTTGTATATACTTTCACAGCCTTCAAAATCTTTAAAATTCACTAAACCGAAGTAATGCGTGTACTTCCATTTTTCCAATGGGTGCTCTATCGGGAAGAAGATACAATTGGAAAACCGCTCTTTGTATTCTTCTTTGAGTATTTTCTCCAATCGGCAGCAGAGTGCTCCTTCCAATTGGCTCTTTTCCATTCTGGTCGGACCTTTAGCGTCTTGTATTTGAAGCACCATGTTGCATTCATCCTTCGGGATTAAAAAAGTTAACAATATAAAGCAAGACATAATTGTTATAATTATTGGGCCAATTCCAGAGAACTGCCGCGTTATCACCTATTAATAATATCTAGTGGAAATTGTGGTAACAACTGCTTCGTATTTGAAGTTATAAGTCGAAAGAAATATTATTTATAAATATTATTAAATCAATGTGGTAATAATTTTAATAAGTCCAATAATTTCAAATTTGAAAATAAGACGTAGTTATCAATAATTCCGCAAGATATCACTAGGGCGGCAGTACACTGGATTCCAACATTATCATTATAATTATTGTATAGAGCTATAAAATATAGTTATTTAATTACTTTAGGCTTTGTTCTGGAGCTGTCCTGCTTGAACAACAGCATTTCTATCCTACAATTAAAGATTGTTGCACCCCCTCAACTATACTCGTAAAAAAAATATTATAATCTTTTTGAAAAAAGAATACAATCATAGGGCACCTGTGGTCTAGTGGTTATCATAATAACCTAATATGCCCATAATCACGCGTTCGCAACACGACATGTGGCCTTGAAATTTTTTAAAGGGATTAAAAAATCATTGGTTATGCTGTGCTTCGGAAGGGACGTAAAATAATGGTCCCGAGCCTATACGGTGTTAGTGTTAAAGATCCCTATTCTAATTATACCTGTTTAGGCAAAATTTAGTATTGCCTTGTATAGAATCGTCCGAGTAGCCATAGCAGCAAAAAGTGACGTTAAATGAAACAAACAAATTGTACGTGTCATATAAGATATCATGAAATATTTAATCCTTTAAAATATAAACAAAAAATATTTATAGTATATAAAATTAGGAGGGAGGAGCTTATAACACAACTCATGAAGTCTATCAATTCATAGGCCAATTGCACCAAAGTCACTTCCAAATTTTTGTATAAACAAAACCATTACAAATTAAAATTTTCTCACAATCCAAGAGGCAAGTAGTTGGTTCATGCCCCACATTATTAAACTGCCACTGGTTTGACTTAGGTCGAATAGTGATGAATAAACATTGCAATCAAATCTGTTTTGACCAATATTTAACATATAAATGGTTATATGATTTCAATGTATTAATATTTTATTCAGTATGCTAACATAAGATGACACTAATAAGAGGGGACCCCGGCTGTGATAGTTGTAACATGTCGAGCTGGGCCTAAAGTCCTGGGAAGATGAGAAGAATCGTTGATGGGGGTAGGGTTATTCATGTCCCATATGGCCATCAGAGGTTGGTCGTACTAATAAAAGCCCATACATGTATAAAGCGCCTTATTAACATGATCAGTGGTGCATTTTAGCCTGAAATTAAGTCTTAAGAATGACGTTAAACGCTATGCATGTAGCAATAGATGCTACAGTGAAATTGTTTGCCAAACAGAGGTCCTCGAACTGCTAAACCTTAATAACTAACTTATTGGTTTGTTTAATTGCGTTTCTCTCCAAGGAAATCCCCAAAACGATCGATATATGGCATAAACTGTTATGACAGTCTATTACAATTTAAACTGTCCTTATTGTCTACGGCAATAGTGGACGCGCGTGTTGGGTTTGATCTTTTATGAGTTTGTGCGTATGTAAAGATAAAAAAAATACATTTAATGTATCATTGGCTCGAATCTCCATTTTCGTTCATTGAGTACTTTTATTTCAAATATTTTTATTAGGTAGTGCTAATAAAAAGGTAGTTTTCCGTTAGCCGGGGGCAAGCGAAACATCACCAAATAATGTAGGATTCCGCCAAATTTCATACAATCATAAGGGGAATGTTCGTTTGAGCCCATGTGCTCTGTTTTCTGAATTCATTCAAAATAACGCACGTTCCCCCTTTTTTTTCTTCAGTCTTCATTTTTATTTTTGTTTAAATTAAGATTAGGAATTTAGCCAGAACTGAAAAAGATGCAGTCTGTTTTTTTTAAGAGAAAGGTATACTGGCAAAGAATACAACATGCAATCAGAATCATAAAATGAAGATGTTAGAACATCCCGCATGAAGAAGAGCATTTGCAATGTTACATGGTTCGAATCTTCCAGATTGAGTTTTCTAACATCTTTGAGATTTATTTACGGCTTGAGCTAAGAGATGACATCAGTCAAATGGAGTAAGAACGAACTGGATATGGATCATAATACAATTGCAGTTTGGAACAACTAGTTAAGAGAAATTGATGTAGAAGTATAACCGGAACGTTAGCAAAAAAAAAATATCGGTGGTCCTGAAAAAATAGTTGAAATAGGACGAGAGCTTACATTTCATGATTCTGATCGCATATTGCATTCTTGCCAATGCACCTTTCTCTTAAAAGTAAGAGACAGCATATTTCCAGCTCTTGCTAAATCCCAAAGTTTTATTTATTTTTTTAAACTAAAATTAAGACTGAAGAAAAAACGTGGTTTGTTTTGTATTAATTCAGTGAATAGAACACATGGCAGCTAACATTTGCGCCCGGCTAACTGAAAAGTACCTAATCAAATTTAAAAGGTGTCATGCCTTGAACATGAGAGGTCGAGGAAGCACTACTCGGCCGATGGCTCTCACTTTGGTACAGGGAGGGAATTTCACACCCTCCATGATGATACCCACAGCTCCCAGAGTCTCGAAGAACTGAAATAATGTCAATAAATTATAAAGGCGATAACGATATTTTTAAAAAAGGAAATACATGTGAATAAAGACATGATAAAGGGAAATTAAATTTATTATGAAATGGTCTATTACCGTTTATTAGGAGGTTATGAATCTTATTCCGTAAATATTTATGGGTGCCAAATGTCCATTACATACAGGTTCGGGTAGTTATCATTAAATACTGACTAGGGAAGATATTTTTACATATTGGTTATTTATTGGTATCCTTACATATTTGTTAACTTTTGCGTGCAATCTGTCAGCCTCCAAGTTGCCTAGATTGCCGAGGAGGGTGAACAATGCTCCAGAATCGCAATAGTGGAGGCCAAGAGGTTTCATGCATGTTTCTCTTCTCGAAGGTTTGAAAACTGCTCTGTAACTAGAAAGAAATTTATAGCGGATTTAAAAGAATACAATGAAATAGTGAAATTCGAGAACGTTCTAAATTTTAAGGTACGGGAAGGTACTATAATATTCCATAAAATGATTAAAAATATCAGGAAACTAGTTCATCTGTTATTTTGAATAGTTGCTAAAGAACAATTATGATAATGTTGGATGCGCTGCGTGTTGTGAAAATTAATTAGTTCAGAGACATATAAATCAGTGCAGTTTTTGTGCACAATTGTACACAGTTCGATAAAATCGCTTAATTGTTTTTAATGAAAAAGAACAAACTTAGACGTTTCGGTATATATTGAAACGGGGTGGCAAGTATAATGAAATATTAAGCAGTATTACAAAAAAATTAGTAAAAATCAAAGTTGAAATGGAAAACTATTATGTCCACGATTAGTGCCTGTTAAGTAAACAACTAGTTGGGGCAGCCAAAGAGGTTCGTTCAAGGAAGTTTTTTCTAATACCAAGGCCAAAATTAAACCAAATCGCTTTTAGATTGACTCCTGTCTTTCTGCAGGTGGATATTTTCCTTTAAAATTGGTAAAGTTCATGAAGATGTATTAGGTGGTTTTTATCAAATGTACTTATTTGATAAATTTCGCCACTAAACTAATTGTACCTTTCGAAAAGTCCATGGAAATCCAGCATTGAGGAAAAAAATAGTTTGCTACATTAAATTGTATGTACATTCAATAGAAATAATGAATTGGGCTGCTGAACATGACAAAAAGAGAGTAATTCAGGATCAATTAGAGCTTCAGACATTTTAGATATAACTGGAAACGGATTACTCCAGAAGCGCCATCGACCTGGATCAGCCTTGGTTGCAAAAATGATGTTCGGAAATCAACCTATCAAGTCCACTACCCATACCATTGAGTTCATCACCATCTCCCATTCCAACCAGAACTCAATAAGCTGTTCCGAAGGGTAGCCTATCCTCAGTTTAAGATATTTTCAGCCTTAGCAGTTCTTTGTTGTACTGAGCCCTAGGTGATCGCTTAATGAGCCCATTACCAACTAATATTGCTACCAGGAAAGTTGTTGGTCTGTCTGCAAAAGAGTTTTGAAAGGAAAGATTTGGGTTAGTAGTTCAGTGTGTCTAATATTTTTCTATCTGCTAAGTATTCATTAGCAAACCAGCAATAATTTAAATAATTCCAATGAATAAGAACTTAGCACTTCAATAAGCAATTACAAGGCAACTGAATGTTGGAATCCAATCTGTAGTATTTTACAGAGAAGTGTGTATCATATGGGCTATCGTGAAATCTTCAACCATTTAAAATATATATTTTTAACATTCATAAAGAAAATTAGGGGAAAAAAATACATATAACACAACTCATGAGTTCTTAGGCTCAATCAGTATATTAGCCCATTATTGTACTATATGTTACATGCCAAGATCACTATTGACTGCCACATTTTTGTTTGATAAAATCAATTAAAATTATCTTTCTCACAGGCCAAGAGGCAGGAGGCTCGATTGGGGCCTAAACTGCTAAACTGGCACTGGAATGATCCAGGAAGTAAAATTATTCTGAAGATCTATTTATTATTCTTACTGATTAGGCACTGATTCCAACATAAATCATTGCTTTTACAGAACCATGATATTGTTATGGTCAGAGCAGGAAGGAGGCTGAGAGGATTAGGCGAACAATGGGATTAAGCCGGAAGGGATCAAAGGTAGACTAGACTCATCGGGATTTGCGTGGAATATTCTAGGTGCCCCCACCCCAATCTCCCTTGCCTATATAAAAAGGACAGCTGTTCTGGCCGCAAGTCAGTAATAAGCCAGTGAGTAGCAGTCGTTAACTGGTGGCAGTGTGTGTGAGTTAGTTAGTCTGTAATAAGTGCTTAGTGAGCAACAGTGACAATTATTGGCCGTGTAATAAGTGTAATAAACTGTGTGGCAGTTTGTCATATTTGGAGAGTCTTACGGTCGGTGGACTTTAGTTAGCGAACTGTAATTGTAAACTATAGTGTAATATTATTGTATTTGTACAAATTTATATAAATAGTTTAGTTACTTAGTATAAACAATATCTTATATTATTTGTATATTATCTTAGAAATTAGATAACATTTAGTAGAATATTATTATTGTAAATTGATATTAGTTTAATAATTTAACTGTTTTAAATAATCTCATTGTATTCTTTCTAATTTGTTAATAAATATTAGATTCTTGAATTAAGTAATAGTTTAGTCCATTTTACACCCAGTAGCCCGTAACAATATAACATCATGTTCAATGGTTGGCTTTTATATCCGAGGGTTTCAATGTTCTGACATAAATATTAGTGATTTCATTAACAATTCAGCTTACAAACAATTCTAACCCATAACATTTAAAATCAGTGACTGATAGCTAGGTTCTTCAGGCATTGGCAAATACCAATTTACAATCTAAGACAGTTTTCGATCAGACACACTGTAACAGGAAATTTCTGTTGGCACCTCTAACTTCAATCATTAAATTTCTGAATCCAGGAAACCACCAGGTCTTTAGAAATAGTTAGAATATGAATAAACTGTCTTTTAACCTATATGGCTGGATGTACTTACTCTTTGAATTGATGGCACATAATTATAACTAAATTTATTACAGGTAAATAATTTATCTTGAATTAAAGTAAATAGTAAACAGCTGTTAGATTACATTTTTATTCATCTAACATTTTAACATAACCCATGAATTGGTTTTAATTAAGCCAAAGATTATGTACTAAATTTATCAGCCAGTATGATTTTCATTTTCTTAAATTCCAGTAATGCCTACATTAAATTTTTTGAAAAGAGGCGTTTTTTAGAAGACAAGAATGAATAAGCTTAAATATAAATAATTTATCCTAAGCTATCAGAATGCATTTTTGGCTATTTTTATCAAGAATTGATTAACTTGTTAATATCAAATCTGTTCTTGAATAATTAATGAGATGAGGAATAAAAAAAAGCAATTTAGTGGTTCCTATTATGTGTTTAATATAATATAATCGAATAAAAAAATTATTCATTTGAATTTATTAAAAAACTTATTTTTTCAACAAATTCTAATTTAATATTCTTTAGTAACACCTGCTTGGTTAAATTACGAAACTTTACCAAGGAAGTACAATAAATTGCCTATAACAGGAAATAACATCTGAAAATGAATTTCTTTTTTTTTTATAAAAATAAATTTTCTTATAAAATCATACAACCAATATATTATATGTTAACCTTATTTCGTGTATTTTTATTGACTGCCCCCCAAACTATTTCACATTCTTCTAAGATATACCCCGTCAACCATTTTCACATCAATAATTTTTTTAATTTAAATTTGCCAACAGGTACAATGGCCCCAAACCCTTCTAAAACAAACATTATCAGACCAAACATTGAGGATATAACCACGTGTAAGTAATAAACAAAGCCACAGACTTGGCCACCTTAACTGTAGAAAGTGAAAAAATTTTATAATACTTTAATATTTCCAAGAAACCAAAGGAGAGCAATTTGGAATTTACATATTACAAAATATAACACTTAACAAAACGCAGCAAAACCCTTCTTAGGAAGTGAAAGGGACCAATTAATCACTAAGATATTTTAACAAAATTTGAAACATTGAAATAAGCAAAAACATTTAAGTCGATATTGTGGATAACAATTTATTATTTCTCAACATGAGTGAATGCAAAGTTGTTTGCAACTCTATTAACGAATCTATTTAATTAATTTAAACGAAGTTTGTAGAAGAAACCAATCTTTTTTTCTAGGGGATTTGACGTCTATTAACTTAAACATGGAGTTTATTGTAATATGGAAATAGGTAGTTAGTATGTAATAATGAAGGTTAGCTGTATGAATACATTTTTAGAAATTCTCTAACATTCGTAACAATTCTATAGTACCTATTCATTATTAGGACCAATCCTATTCCCATGACCGAAGGTAGAATAGCGCTTGTAAGATCAGAAAACCGACTTAATTTAGAGTGTGCACATTGCATAATAAATAAAATCTTACAATGTTGGCAAGTAAAACTTTCCCAGATGTATAAAAGTTTCCATGCACACAAAAAAATCCTACTTAGCAATAGGGACCATACAAATTGGTACAAATACGAACCCAGCTTAGTTAAAGGTAAAAACTAATATATATAAATATTAATATAATAAACTATATATATATAAAATAATAAACTAATATATATATAAATATTAATATAATAAACTATATATATATATATATATATATATATATATAATAATAAACTAATATATATATAAATATTAATATAGTAAAAGAATATTAAAAAAGACCTAGATAATTATAAAATCAGTATAAGATTATATTACATTAAATATATTAAAGGATGGAGTGTAATTTTTCTTCTCATCAATTATCCAAGAACAAGATTGAACTTCTAAATTTCATCAATTAACAATAAACCTTAAAGTCAGAATTTAATTAATTGAAACAACAGGAAAATGACACATGAATAATAAAAGAAAATTGTATCAAATTTATTAAAACTTATTTATTCATCTTGTACAACAGTTGTCTTCTCAGAGACGTAAAGGCCATCCAAGAATTTTCGGATATCCTTATTTTTTACAGTAGTCGACTGCTGGATGAGGGCAGCTGAAAAATAATAAAACAATTAATTTTAGCATTGGTAGTTACACTATATGCCAATAACAGTATAAAACATTATTAACCGGTCATCATAAAGATCAGGCCTTTTAGAGCATTTCAGGCATGTTAATCTGAGATGTAGTTTTACAAAACTATCAAATTATTTAAAAATTGCTGCTTTGATTAAAGAAGCATATAGCGACCAGTACCACCACTATTGTATGATATACTTTTTTTTACTTTTGGTAATAAAGAAATTGAGGAGGTATCAATAATCAATTAATAATGTTGATGTGTGAATAGCTGACTGGATAGATCTTTAGAAATGGTGAAAATGGATGGTGGGTGTGGTCAATAAATTTTACAAAAAAATAAGTATAACTTGTTGAATTTGTTTCAATGTTTCGGCCAAATTTCGAGGCATCATCAGAATTATGAAAAAACAAAACCTTATAACAATATAAACAGTGCAATACAAAAAAAAATATAATAGTATGTAGAAGCTGAAATGATAGAAATGACCAGAAAGAAATACAATGAACAAAAAATTAAATTATAAAAAAATTTATGAGAAATAACGAGAGTGAAATAAAATCTAGAAGATAATACAAGAAAGTAAAAACTTATAAGAAATGTTTATGTTCATTATAAAATATAATGAATGTCATGTTATTTGAAAAAGACAAAATTAATTTGAAGTTGTTACAATAAAATGAATACAAAGATATGATAAAGTTATTTATTAAATCAATTGTCATTCCTATAATAGTTTATTTAACCAGAGATATTTTCTTTGGTACTGCACTGTTTATATTGTTATTCTGTTCCTGTTCCCCCATGATGGCCTGAAAGGCCAAAAATTCAATAATTAAAAAAGTAAATCAACTTTTTATTTATGGCTCTGCAAATTCTTTCTAATTATAATATTGGTCACCTGTTTTTTTTTATCCAAAACTCACAGATAAGGAGATAATGACCAAAAACTGAATTATTTCCAAAAATTTACATATTGGGAAAGAGAAAACCATTTTCCAGTCATTATACATTCTTAATCCTTATAAATCATTTAAGACGTTTAGACAGCACTGTGTCATTTTCAATTCTTTAAATTTAGTTCTCTGCATCAGTACAATTATTTTATATAACTTCATAACAGTTATAAGTCTAAAAATTCTCAAAGTCAAATTTATTTTAAAAATTTTCTATAAAACTCTAGGGGATCATCTATCCTCCATGGTCAAGATAATATTATATTATGATAGCATTATGATGCAAAATCTCTATACCGCAAGGAAGAAGAAATGCCTGAATAAGAAAGAGAGAATGTATTCATAAAATAATTTTTGCCAATTTGTTTTTAAATTAAAATTTTATGTATCATCGTTCTGAAGCCAAAGTGGTGATCTGCAAATGTGTGGAAATGAGAATGTTCAGTATGAATAATAGTTGCTGAAGTGAGCTTTAAAACCGTTAACTAAATTCATAATTAGTATTCTTAATTGGTAACATAATTTATTCAGTATTTTTGAAATTGCAAAGAGGAAATTAAATGGAAAATTATAACCAAAAAAGTTGCAGATACACAAACCGCAGTTGTATAGGACAGACAGTACAACTTAGATGAGTAGGTAAAATTCAGTACAAAAGAATCAATCGAAATAGAGTAAAAGGTATTTGGAATAATTTTTTTTTTTAATAAAGTCATTAAAAAGGAGAAAAGGTTGTTTGGGATAAATGACAAAATTATATTAATAGAAAAATAATAATTATGGATTTCAAACCATAATTGACTTCAGATTGATAAAAAGATTAACTTCCTCATACTTGAATAGCTGTATCAATAAAGTTTAGAAAATCACATGTGTTTTTACATCAAAAGATATAAATATTAAAACCTCACTGTTTAGGAGGATGCTTAAGGCAGTAACAATCTGATATGAATGAAAACTAGAAATATAATATTAGAAATGAACATGATTTATTTAGGAAGAAAATCATGATTGATTTGGGAGAAAATCATAAATTTTCAAAGCACGGTAGAAACTATGACAGGCTTCATATTAATTGCCCTTTGAATTAACCACAATAGTCAGAGGAAAATGCTTCTTCTGTTGCGGAAAATATCTATCAGAACTGAATGAGGGAAAAAGTACTGTACTTACTAACTATTTGCGAAAGGTCAGTTGTGGTGTTGAAGTGAAGATTTTTTATTAGAAATGGTAGCAATTTACAACATTTACACGAGATCTTTCCTTGCGGTTTCCTTAGGAATGTCAAAGAGGCACAGCTATTGGCTGCTCAATTATGACAACAAAAGAAAAATGAACTTTTGCATTATTTTTTAATGCATTTTAAATACTTCATTCAACAAATTTATTATATAATTTTGTGTGCGTATTTGCAACTTTAATTATTTAGGAGTTATTTTTTATTTTTACGTTGAATTTCCTTTACTAATGGCAATGTCAAAAATACCTTACTGGATAAGTTGCCTCAATAATTAAAAATTTAGTTAGTAAGTAAGAGATAAGTTAAGTTTATTATTTCAGCAACCAATTTGAACCGTCTGAGTTCCACACATTTGCAGATCACCACATTGGCTTCAGAACGATGAATCAAAAAATTTTAGTTTAAAAACAAATTAACAAAAATTATTTTCTAAATACATATATAACATAGTTTAGTAATTCAAGAAAAATGTTATCTAAAGAGAATAACAAAACCATTAATATTGATGTGGAAATAGTTAACCGTAGATCTAATAATTAGAAAGAATTTCCCATGGGTATGGTCGATGAAAAATCAACAAACTTATTAATTATTGAATTTTCGAACTTTTAGGCCATCAGGCTTTAGGGTGTACAGGCAAACATCGACTTAGATTTGTTGGAAACTGCCTCTAAAAGTTAGGGCTAACACAAAACATAATTTATTCTTATAACAGTATCGATCGGCCAATATCATAATCACCAAACATAAAAAAAACACAAAATACAATAGTAGTGGTACCAAACACTTCCATTAAAAAAAAAGTAGCAATTTGTCTGGGATCCATCTGATAAAACTGGATAAAAAAACATCAGAAGTTAGATTGTAACCAAATATTTTTCATAAATGTTTAAGATATAATATATATAAAATAATTTATTATACATATAAAGCTTGAATATGGAGAACTGTTTCTCTTCCTCATATATATGAGGTCAACCAATATTATTCAACAAGACGGGGGCAAGATACAGATAATTGTCCTCAACCTCATATACTATTTTAATTTATTTGTATCTTGTATATTTAGCCCTGAAGAAGACCTGCAATGTAGGTCGAAATGTCTTCCAGTTCTGTCTATATAGGAGAATTTTTTTATCAATACCCGGACCATTTTTAACTTTTTATAAGTTTAATTTACCCATGAACCTAACAAATCAATCTTTAGTTACCAAGTTTTGATTTAATCCATACTTTGATAATTTTATTAAAGGCAGGTTTTAACTACAATTCAGAGATAAAATAAGAAATTGAACAATAACCATATAGCATAATTTTTTGTTCTTTAACGTTCAAAAGAACACACATATATAAATAAAATAAATTAAGGGTTGAGTAAAACATCAACACAAAGAGAAAAAAACTAGACCCTATCATGGATGAAATTTCCACTGAATAAAGAACCTTGAATGGTATTAAAAACAATGTAAACCTTCTTTTAGTTCAAGTAAATTACACATGAATTAAATGTTTATAAACAATATGAGTTTACTGCCAATGAAACTACTGATGTATTTAGCAGATTTAGGATGTTTAGACCTAAGATATACATAAGATAAAGGTTTATAAATACTAACCAGATCTTGACACATCTTCGATATTGTTACCCTCAATAATTAGTTCATCCTTCTGTTTTGTTGAATTTGTCACGGTAACACCTGGAGACATCTTTACTTTTCTGATGAACTTCTCGCCAAGGAAGTTACGGATCTCGATAACAGAATTGCTTTCTGATATCACACAGTTGATGGGGAAGTGAGCGTACACAGCCCTCATTTTGTATAAGAAACCCTTAAAAAAAATTAAACAATCAATAAAAGTCAAGTAAAATACCATAATTCTTACCATTGTAATAAATAGTCTTAATGAACTTCATCCAAAGATTTCTTTAAAACAATAAATCAATGCTCGTGCAAGATTGATTTATTTTAGCCCAAATAAAAAAATACAATAAGTGAATGACAATTTATCCAAAAAATATTAGGTATCAGTTCAGCAAGTTGTCGGGTTAAGTCACAACAAGTTTTAACTTTACATTTGTTTCCTTTCTAACATTCTCGAAAGTAAAAATAATCAAGAGTTTCAGTATAAAAAAAATTTTAATTAAGAGAAATGAATATATTTCAATAAACATATCATCAACAAGTAAACATTTCAACAAACATTTTGAAGTATAGACGATGATTTAACCTAAAGAGTATGTGTTGGTTTTAAGATCTATATAAAGACAGTAATAGTTGCTATATAGTCATTAATAAAATTATAATCATTTTCGAGAATATTAAAAATTAAATGAATGTGAAGTTAAAACTTGTGCCTGAACTGGAAGAGACAACCTCCGGAAAATACCTTATATTACATTTATCGGGAAGATTCAGTTCCAAAAGTAACGAGATGCAAAAATAAAATCAGAGTTAAACTTAAGTAAAACGAATCATACTAAGTACATAATATTTGTTAAAATCCTCGATCATATAAATAATAAACAATAGCAAACTGGAGGAGAAACCAGCCATAACCTTTCTTCAACTGCAAACCACAATTAATTATTTAAATTTAAATATTTGAGAACAATATAACAAAAGTCTACAAAGCATTCCTTAAATAGAATGATTTGAGGCATTTATACCTGTACCACTATGACCCGCGAACGAGTCTGGGGTTCAGTACATGGTTGAGAATGTACTGTTACATGGACAACAGTTCTGCAAGGAGGTGACTTATCCTAGGCCATGCTCAACCACCAGGTTTTTCCCCTTTATTATGGGTACCCTATTTTACTAATATTTTATTCTCAGAAACAATAAGCAGATTTAAGTAAATTAATAATATTACATACCTTTGTAACACCTTTGATCATGTTTTCAACATGGGAACAGACAGTTCGAACTGCGGCAAGTTCCTTTTTGGTACCGAACCATTTTTCAACTTTAAGTAGTTTAGAATTCACCATGTGAATATCCAAAGCCAAATGCCTGAACGTCCTCTTGAGAACTCCCCTAGGTCCTTTGACTGTGACTATCCTCGACTTCACATGGCATGTAACCCCATCGGGTATTTTAACGGTTTGATTAACGACTATTTGCTTCATCCTGGAACAGAATTTCACTGATCACATACAAAGTAATACATAACTTAAACTTAACTAACTAAAATGATAATATAAGGTTATTAAGTGAAAACAACCGAATAAAAGAAAACTTCCATTAAGCTTAGTTCGGTAAGAAAATTGCATACTTATGTCAGACAAAAGTAATGTGACACTAAATTATTATAACAGAGGTAAAATATTGATGGATGTTAAGGAAAAATAAAGATATTAGCAACATACCTCGGAGAGGTTAGGCAACCGAAAAAGAACTCGCGCACGCCAACAGCAAAGAACTTACCAAAGCCTTCTCGATCGTGGGCTGTTCAATCCATCCAGACATTTTTTTAAAATTTATACCAGCTAAATTTAACCTTTTCTAAATTAAGTCGTAAACACGCGATGATATTTCGGAAAATAATAAATCTATTTAAAAAATGTATTAATTAGAAAATTTTAGTAGATTCATAGAATATGAAAATATTTTTCATCCATAGAGGTATGAGTCTAAAACGATCTTGAACTTAAGCTGTATTCGGACCTGTTCTACCATGATGATTTTTTTTTTTTTTTTGCTGTCTGGGATTCACTTAGACATTACTGCTGGCGAATAATAAGACGTTAAACTTAAAAATAATATAAATGTTCGCATTACTTAATTAATATAAAACTGAAAGTATATTACTTTATTGCTATTTTAAACTTAATGGTATCAGCTCCGCAATTTTTCGCTTCGAGTTAAGTCACATCAAGTTTTACCTTTTCATTCGTTTCCTTTTTAATATTCTAGAATATTAAAATAATCGTGAGATTTAGTTTTGAAATAATAATGAAATTCTAGAAATTGTCTTTATATCAGTAATCATTTCATAAAGAAATAAACATTTTAACTAACACTTCGATGCACGATTTTTCATTTACTTCTTGATGAAATGATTACTGAAATAAACGCATTTTCCATAATTACGAATGGACAGTTAAAACTTGTGACTTAACTCGAAGCGACAACTGATACCAACTTAATTATATGTTATGCTATTAAAGTAATTATATTACCAAATATAAATTGTTTTTAAAGAAATCACCATATATGAATTGATGTAAGAGTTAAAGATGTTTCATTCCAAGTTAATGCTGTATTCCATTTTCGTTCTATTCCATTTATATTGTACTATTGTTTTAGTTTTTTTATATTATATAATATATATCAATATATATATAGTGAATAATGTTGTGATATTTTTATCTCACATGTTCTTTATAAAGCTTTCTCACCAATGTTACATGTTATTAATTGTTTACAATGTTTGTATAATTTTGTTCAATAAAACCTTTCAAGAGGTATTTCATTCTTTCTCAATATATTAAACACAAGAAATTAATTCAGTATTAAACACACTTGCGATCGATTCTAATTTATCATTAGAATTTGATGGTTGATAGTGAATTATAAGTCATTGTGATGGATCGTCTACTCCGCCCTGAAAGATTAGAAATCGACCCCGAGTCACCATCAGCCAGCAAAGAATGGAGCCACTGGTATCGGACCTTCCAGAACTTCATATTCACAACCGGGGTGGATGAAGCAGACAGACACCGGCTGCTGATTAACCACCTATCAGCAAATATATATGATTATATAAGTGAATGTGGAACATATTACGACGCCATCAACACATTGAAGAATATATTTGTCAGGCCTGTTAATGAAGTTTTTGCTCGACATAAGTTAGCCACCAGAATGCAGGAATCGGGCGAATCAATCACCCGGTACCTAGAAGGACTAAAATTACTGGGGAAGGAGTGCAACTTCAAAGCAGTAACTGCGAAAACCAATCGTGATGATTGCATCCGTGACTCCTTCATTGCCGGGCTGATCGATCCTCACATCAGGCAGCGGCTCCTTGAGAATCACAATCTCACACTGAACGACGCCTTTACGCAGGCTAGATCGTTGGAGTTAGCCCAGATCCCATCCAGCTACTATGAGAGATCACATGTGCCTATCAATTCAGCACCAGCCGAACCAAGAAGAAAACAGAGCGAATCTACGGATGAAGTGGTAGCAGCTGCCAACTTTCAATGCTATTTCTGTGGTTACTCAAAACATTCCAGAACCCAGTCTCCGGTGAAGGACGCCGTCTGCCATGGCTGTGGTAAGACAGGCCACTTTAGCAGAGTCTGCCAGCGAAAGGAGTCTCGAAAAAGAGGTATAACTTCGTTTATTAAATCATGTAGCCCTTAGGCCTGGTTTTCACAGGCACTGGTACTGACCACCCAGTAGACATTTTGCATATTACATTTTGTTGTCTATACAGTTGCTGACGTGTTCTCACTACTGGTTTTGATCGGCCAGTGCTGGCTCAACTTTGTTTTCAAGGACCCAGTAGCTGCCAGACAGGAACTGTCCTTCACTGACCACCAGCTACTTGGTCCGTGAAAACTAGGCTTTATTGCACCGCTAGGCTTCCTTCATGCCTCTCTAAGGCATTGGTTACTGTTTTAGTTAATGGGTCAAAAGTGCAAGCATTAGTTGACACGGGAAGTTCTTCCAGTTTTATTAGCCAAAAGCTCATTAATCAGCTCCGAATTCCAGTACGCAATGGGAAGGGTATGGAGATTACTATGGCTAACACTCAGTTACGCACATCCACCAGCGGGGAACGTATTCTTGATTTAGAGATCAGTAGTCATAATTGCAAATCTGTAACGTTAAATTTTTTTCCAGATCTTTGTGCTGATCTAATTATCGGTCATGATATACTCGGGCGACATTCCAATGTTAACATTAGGTTTGGTGGCCCGCAGGAGGCCCTAGATGTCTGTGCTATTGCAGCAGCTTTAGTAGAACCTGATTGCTTGTTTCCTAAAGTTAACTCTAACATTCGACCAATCTGTGTCAGATCCCAACGCCATACAGAACCAGATACCAAATTTATAGATTGCGAGGTACAGAAGCTACTCAGGGAGGGAATCATTGAAGAAAGTTATTCGCCTTGGCGAATCCAGGTTTTAGTTGTTTCCGCTGAAAACCATAAAAGGCGTATGTGTATAGACCTTCCCTTCGTCGGGCCTTGGGGATTTTCTCACACTACTCGCATTTTATCTCCAAGTTCTCAGATAAAATTCGAGTCTTTAAGGATTCAAAATTTCCACTTAGATCTAACGTTATCAAGGTATTTGAAACAATAAAGGTGGATACTCTGTGAGAGAAATCTGTGGTATCTACAATTGATCCCTCAGTTATGTGCACTGTAAAAACCGATGCATCGGACCATGCATTAGCTGCAACCTTGTCTCAGAACGGCCGCCCTGTCGCCTTTTTCTCCAGAACCCTCTCACCTTCGGAGGAACGTCATTCTGCTGTGGAGAAAGAAGCCCATGCAATTTGCATCTCAAGAACTCAACAATTATCTTGAATCTCTCGGTATTGCTAGTAGCCGGACAACACCGTACAATCCTATGGGTAATGGTCAAGCAGAAAGGTACGTTGGGATCATTTGGAAGACAATTCAACTTCCTTTAAGAACTCACCGGATGGACATAAGATGCTGGGAGACGGTTCTGATCGATGTGCTGAACTCAATACACTCCTTACTATGTACATCAACAAATACCACACCACACGAACGTATGTTCAATCATGTTCACCACTCAAGTCATGATCAACTCCGACATGGCTCATGACTTCAGGACACGTCCTAATGAAGCGTCTTGTAAGGCACTCAACGAACGAGACTTTAGTCGATGAAGTCACCTTACTGGAGGGGAACTCGGAATACGCCTATGTCCGCCTCCCTGATGAACGAGATACCACTATCACAACCCGACACTTGGGTTGTGATCGTTGGGTAGTGAAGACAAACACCCTCTTCCTGAGGACTCAACACAACCAACCCCAGACTCCATTTCCCATCCACCAGTCTCAGTACATCGTGCTCAAGACTTGCAGCAGAATCATTACAATCAAGATGTCCCACCTCCATCCATGGACCATCCAGTTTCAGGTTCTCCAGCGAGATCTCCTATCCAACCTCCTACTCTAAAAATTAATTAAAACCTTTCTTTCAAATTAATTCAATTGTTTACGATCCATTTTTATTATTCTACCTTATATGTAAAATAAAATATTACAGAGTGGTCTCTAAAACATTTTCATACGACAGAGATAAAACAAATCTATTGTACGGCTAGGTTTCATTATTACAACAAACTTTAGCAGAAAAAAAGAGAATATACATATCCCCGAAATACTACATAATAAAAATAAGAAGGTACCCGCTGAAATACCGAACAAGTAAATAAAACCAAGAAAGTTCTGGTCGTGAAAAAATCACAAAGGATCTAAATGGAAAAATAATTTCAAAAAAATGTCATGTCTTGGAAGAACCAATGAGGATATTTGGAAGTGTAGCGTTACAGAAGGTGGTGAACAAATGATCCTGTGGGAACCAGGATAGAGGTCGGAAGATCCAGATCTTGTTTCCAAATATTAGACTGAAGATTTGAATGGTTGGAAAAATGTTGAGAATTAATGGTTTGGTATATGAATGGATCGAAAAAATATTTTAAAGGGAAGAGCCACTTTAACGCGTCATAAAGGTGGGACACACAAGACCGCCTTGGAGTACCGAAAACGTATTATTATAGAAATTGATTATTCGCTTCAATCTGTCCTCACGAAACAAGAATAGTCAAGATAAGAGATGAATCTGTACTAGAAGATATTATGGAGAACGATGGAATAACTTACGGGAACTTGTTGACCATGGCGATATATGGGTGACATGGGGAATAATAAAAGGGAATAGTCAATAATAAAAACGTATCCTTTTTAAATTCAAAGGTCTCTAAAAATATGCCGATATACCTTGTCAAAAGGCCCAAAAAGTGGAAGCTACTTTCTTGATAACAAGTTGTTCCAAATATCTTGCAACATGTTGGCTTTAGAAAAATACTTAAATCATATTTTTTCTTATTAATTAATCTGGTAATTATTCCGGAATTGGTCGTTTCGAGTTTAGTCATAACAAATCATAACTTTTAATTCGTTTCCCTTTTAATATTTTCCAAAAATACAAGTTATCATGGATCTTTGGTATGTAAAAGATAATGTAATTATGGGATATGTCTATAATTCGGTATTCATTTCATCTAATAATGAACGCTTCAACAATCATATATCATCTATACTTCGAAATGTTCGATGAAACTTTTATTTCTTGATAAAGTAGTCATCTTAATCTATTCATTACCCTTAATTACATTCTCTTTTCCATACTAAACCTCACGATAACTTTTATTTTTGGAAAATATTAAAAATTAAACGAATAAACAGTCAAAACTTGTCATAACTCAACTGGAAGCGATAAACAGTGGAACAGATACCTCCAACCTTATGATAATACTTCTTGATATTCGAGCAAAACAAGTCTTTGATAAAAGTGATCGGTTCCGGGATAGTATGATTATTTGAGTAAAATAGTTGGTAATAGTTTCTCATAGTACTTATTATCAATCTTTACTACTTGAAAGGACCTTATAACTTTTACTAATTGACGATTCTTCCCCTTTGATCCCTATATTTGTGATATTTAATATATGAACAAAAACTTTAATTAGTATTGTAATTGTTTGGGTTCCTTATATGCCGAGAACTAGATAACCTCACTTTGTGGGAAGCCCACTGTTACCTTAAATTTAAAAAAAAATTTGATAATTAATTATTTAATTTTCTTTATTTCAAGACCGGAGTGCCTCAGCGGTAGAGTGGAAGTTGCCGTGCCCGAAGATCCTTTGTTCAAATCTCACTATCTAGCAGACTTTTATTTAATCAGTTAGCAGTCGGAGGTGAATCCTATGGGACCTAGGGTCCCCCTGGGCACACCCAGCCTCTATAAAGCAAGTATCCAAATTAAGGGGAAAAATCTGACTTTCGAGTGTGATCTATGGCAAATCATCTCCCAGCACAACCCTTGTCCAAGAAACAGTACAGTCTCTACCATTTCCTGAGCTCTAGACCCTTCATGGGTTGTTGTGGTAAAGACTAATTTCCTATATTTCAATTGAAATCGAAGTAATTTATATAAAAAATGGGAAATGGTGAAGGTCAAGTTGTGTAGACTATTCCAGTATTTTTGATTTTCCACACATTCAATGTGAAACTATAGTTAAAAAAAATAGAAACAATCAAGTTTTCATTAATAACCGAACTCCCAAGTCATAACATGTGGACCATTAATACTATAATATTAATGGATATCATTGAGATCATGAGATCTATCCAAAGAGCAAGATAAGAAAGGACGTTCATAGAGCATGATGTAATAGAAATAAAAAACAAATAGAAATAAACAACAAAAAGACGTAAAACATTGTTGAGCTCATAGTGAAGAACGGAATAGTAAATAAAAAGATGACAAGAATAAAGAATTACATAAACTATTCTATGGAAGCAAAATGTACCATGGAAGAAAGGAGAAAGACCACATGTAAAAATGTATTGAAATATTGAATAAAAACAAGATTTACAATATTTTTATTAGAACTTCACACCCGTAAGCTGTTTAACTTGTAAAATAAAGGTTTATGGGAGCAATAATATCAGTTACTAACAAGCATATAAACAAAACACTCACTCAGCACTTAAGCCTAGTCAAACATAGAACACTGCCAGTTAAATGCTGGAAAAACACGTTTTCTACTACAGCTTTGAATTAAATGAAAAAAATAATCCTTCCATGAAATAATAAATCGATGCGGGGTACAAGCACAATTTGCGTCCAATGAAACCAACAGCGAAAGGATAGATATTTTTTTTCATTGAAAATATTGTTTTCTAAAAGATTAATGCCATAATGAATGATTAATTTAACTAAATTTTTTCATCGAATATATGAAGATGGCTATTTATAAATATCCGATCTGATATATAATGTTATTAGAAGCGAGGGGATGGTTGACTGGAAAGTAGACATAAGGAAGAAAATAGTTGGGGGTGCAGTCAAATGAAAACACTAAATAAGTGGTAGCTTATTTAATTATGTGCCGACGTTTCGACCCACTTTGTGGGTCATCTTCAGGGCTATAGGAAGCTGTAGCAATAGTAGACGCGGTCTAACTGACCAAATGTTATTAATATGTATAATGTTATTAATACATGTTAAAAAATATTAGTTGACCTTATATATAGATATACATATATATATATATATATATATATATATATATATATATATATATATATATATATATAAACCTGTAACCACTACGACCCGCGAACGAGTCTGGGGTTCAGTACATGGTAGAGACTGTACTGTTTCACGGACAACGGTTCTGCAAGGAGGTGACTTGTCCTAGGTCACGCTCAACCGCCAGGTTTTCCCCCTTATGTTGGGTACCCTATTTTTATAATATTTTATAGAGGCTGGGTGAGCCCCAGGATGGTCCTAGATCCCATATGACCCATCTCCCACCTCAAACAGGCTAAATAAAAGTAACTGCCTGCAACGGGATTTGAACCCGGATTTCCGGCATGGCTACTCAGTGCTCTACCACTGAGCCACTCCACTCCCTTGTGGATATATATATATATATACGAGGAAGAAAAATCCTGAAGAAAAAAAGGAAAATCCTGAGAAAAATCCACGGCGCAGTTTTTAGTGACAATTTCTGGCAAAAAATACCTACAGAAGAACTATACAGACACACTGAAATCATCACTACAGTCATCAAAAAACGCAGAGCTAAATTTTTTGTACATATCTACACAATGAACGGTAGCAGACTGACTAAAAGAATATTCAATATTGTCTCTACATCGAAATTGGCCACTTCCTAGTATAAAGAAACCACAGAAGACTTGAGAAGATTAAACATCACCATAGAAGACATTCAAGATCGTAAAAACTGTAGAGACAAAATTATGAACCAGAAACTTGAAGTTATATCACAACCTACACTAAGCAGGCGTAAATGGGCAGATGAACAGAATAAGGCTCAAAGTGAAAAAATGACAAGGTTTTGGGAAGACAAAAAGAAGAAAAAAGTCACCACCAAAAGCTAGATTTTGTGTTTCCAGCGCTCTCCTCAGAGGAGAATATACGCAAACAATAATAATAATAATTTATTATAATTTTTTAATCATTGCTTTAATTTTTTAATATTTTTATTTTGAAGAGAAAATATTTGCCCCAGCCAGAATTCGGACCCGGATCTCCACCTCACCGTGGCACAAAAGTTTAGAGCGTTGCCACGGTGAGGCGGAGATCCGGGTTCGAATCCCGGCTGGGGGCCAAATAAAAATATTTAAAAAATAATAATAATAATATGAGGAAGAAAATGGTCCGGGTAGAGTTCAAGAAAACTCTCTTATATAGGGAGAACTTTTTATTGGTAAGCCATCGTTTCAACCCACATTGCAGCTATTACCCATAATGTATTTGTATCTTGTATATTTAGCCCTGAAGAAGACTTGCAATGTGTGTCGAAAGTTTGGCTTACAAATAAAAAGTTCTCCCTATATAAGAGAATTTTCTTGACCTCTACCCGGACCATTTTCTTCCTCAGATGTCATTAATAATTTATTTTTTGTTTATTAATCTATTGTTGCCCCGGTTGAAGTCCTGTCCTTTTTAATTGCATAATTTCAGTGTTTACCTTTTTGTCTAGCACATTGCTTAAGTCTAAGCAAAAGTGAGAATCTGGACGTACGAATGAACAAAATTGACTAGTTCTTTTAAATTTAAATTTGCTTTTAGACCGAGTCTTCGGCGCCCAACAAAACCACTTTCTTCAGTTTTTCTAAATAAGTATGAGTGCCCACTTAGTTTGCTAAGCACCCCATTTTAATTCAAGTGAAATTTTAAAAAAATGAATTTTTCATAAAATGTAAAAGAATTCAACCTGTCCTTTTCTTTTACGGGACATAGCAACAAAAGAGAGGAATAAAAAGATCTTAATATTTTTGTTTCTAAAAAATGAATGCCGAAATAAATTATTATTTTAGCTGGATGTTTTAACCGAATATTTCTGGATGACTATTTATAAGTATCCGATCCGAGTTATTCACAGATATGATGTTATTAATAATTTATTTTATGTTAATAATATATGGTTGGTCCAGTCCTTTTGTAAACGGTTATTTACCCCGGCTGTTCAGTACCAGGAAATACTAGCACAGGGCAATAAACAAGAAGTCTAGGGCAAGGGAAAACATTTACTACAGCCGAACCAGGATTTAAGAAGGGTGACAGTGCCCTTATTAACTCTGTCATAAATTTTAAAGTAACGTTACTTGCTTCATCAGGTAGAAGCTTTTGATGAAAAGGCGACAGGTTGGAATCAGCGCCAAATCCTTTGTCTGAAATGTTTGTTAAAATTTTATTAAATAATAATTAATGTTATTTTAATTAATAACATTTCATACTAAATTACTGATTCTGATACAATAAGTTATGTGTATATTGTATATATTAAGAGTTATGACTCAGAGATATTTCTAATTTTTGGAGTTTTTTAATTATAATTTTCCTAATATCAAGCTCTCGCATCTCAGTAGTTCTTAATTATAAAAACTTGCTTGTAATACAAAGCAAATTATGATTGAATTTATCAATATTTTACCTGAAAATGGAATTTCTGTAGAAAAACAATGGTTTTCTTGTTTTTACAAGATGGTAGAAAACTCACTAAGGACGAGCAAATGTTGATTGAGCCAAATACAATAAATATAAATAACCTAGTAATAATGAAATACTGACATTAAGTACAGGTAACAGACCTGAAAATCAAAATTACTCGACCTTTTGCAATCAATAATGGATTCTCTACTAGACTTATTAGTGTTATTTATTAATATGATGTATAGTTTTCAGGGAAGTGCTCTATTGTGAGATAATTTTTATAAAATTAAATTTCCCAATAAAAGATACATTTTGGGTATTAACTCTACAATAAATAGTCTTGAGAATGTTAAGTGGGCGTTATTTGGAAGAAAGCAATCCTAGTATATCAAAAATATTGAAACAACTGTAAGACCAAGGCCTATCTCCTACCGCAGCAGCCGTACAGAGGAGGTTGTCCTGGCCAGCTTGAGGATAGGCCATGCTCGGCTCACTCATTCGCATTATTTTAAGAAACTGTCATCTCCTTCATTCCAATATTATAACATCATCTTTTTGAAGAATGTACTTTTCACATTTCAATTATAAACAAAATAGGGCTAGCACAAAATCTGTCTCAGGTACCGTGTTGGTATCAATAAAAACAAACAAAATGTTAAAGAACATATAGAAGATTACCACCGCATGTACTGGAAGTGATTAGTTACTAAAAAAAATGCATGTTTTCTATATTTATTATGATAATTTTAAAGTATATTCATACAATTGGAGCGGAGTGGCTCAATGGTTTAACACTGAGTTGCCACGCCGGAAATCCTGGTTCAAATCCCGCTGCAGGTCCCACTAAGCCTCTATGAAATATTATAAAAATAAGGTATCCAAAATAAGGGGGAAAATCTGGCGGTTGAGCGTGACCTAGGACAAGTCACCTCCTTGCAAAACCGTTGTCCATGAAACGGTACAGCCTCAACCATGTACTGAACCCCAGACCCATTCTCGGGTTGTAGTGGTACAGGGTTTTTTTTTAATTCATAAAATTAGATAATGAATACATTAATCATAACATTAAATCTAATCAAGTAAGTACTCGATTATTTAATAAAATGTTCCAATTAAAATAATTCTAAGTGATACAATTTTGAACTAATCAAGAGTATTCAGATGATTATTTTCTATTTGAGTATTTCTTGACATTCGTCTATTTAAGTGGGTGCTGTACTCTGTACTTAATTTTACAAAGACGAGATTTGAATTTTCCAATTTGTTATAGTTATCTTCTAGACTTATTGACTTCAAATTAAGATACGAATTATTATTATTGCCATAAAGAAAAATCTGATAGTTCGTAACTTTTTTTTCCACAGTATTCTCTTTTTTAAACCGTAACATATTCTGACTGGCGTTCAATTAATGAACATATCGCGCTATAAAAATTGTTTTAAAAATACAGAATAGTGCCAGATTATTATTGTGTTGACATAATAATGAAAGCCATCCGAGTAAATTAAAATTTATTTTAAAAAACTGCAAGAGCAAGGCCTACATCCTATCGTAGCAACCTTATAGAGAAGCAAAATATATTTATAATAATTTTATAAATTATTTCTAAAAAGTTTTAAATTCGGAAATATGCCAACAATCCTTAATTGGTAACAAATGAGGCAAGTACCTTCTTGACATTCTGCCTGATCCAACTTCCTCATCATCCAACCTGTCGGCTTAGTAAAAGTAGGTCACAATTTATGATACAATAAAAAAACGGTTGTTCAAGTAGTTGCAACCCTTGGGAGGGCCGCCTCCGTCCGAGGCATGCACTTGCCCTGTTTCCCGTTATGATTTAGTTCCATTGTTAACTCTATATTTTTTGTAAAGTTTTTTTTTACTTTACTTAATAGTTACTAAAAAATCGCAGAAACATAATAAAATCATCTGCGTACGTACAAATGTACTTATGCTAGCTTTGTACATACAACAATGAATTAAGAAAAAAATAGTTGAAGTTAAAACAAATTTCACAATGACCCGCCGATTCGAATTAGTTAAATGAAAAAATTCATTTTCATAATGTATTGGTCCTATTGTTCATAATGTATTTTTTCTCGGATTCATTTTCATATAACAATTCACATAACAATAATTTTCATATAACAAAGATTTAAGAAAAAAATGGTTGAAGTTAAAACAAATTTCACAATGCCCCGATTCGAATTAGTTAAATGAAAAAATTCATGTTCATAATGTATTGGTCCTATTGTTCATAATGTATTTTTTCCCGGATTCATTTTCATATAACAATTCACATAACAATCATTTTCATATAACAAAGATTTAAGAAAAAAATGGTTGAAGTTAAAACAAATTTCACAATGCCCCGATTCGAATTAGTTAAATGAAAAAATTCATGTTCATAATGTATTGGTCCTATTGTTCATAATGTATTTTTTCCCGGATTCATTTTCATATAACAATTCACATAACAATCATTTTCATATAACAAAGATTTAAGAAAAAAATGGTTGAAGTTAAAACAAATTTCACAATGCCCCGATTCGAATTAGTTAAATGAAAAAATTCATGTTCATAATGTATTGGTCCTATTGTTCATAATGTATTTTTTCTCGGATTCATTTTCATATAACAATTCACATAACAATCATTTTCATATAACAAAGATTTAAGAAAAAAATGGTTTTGAAGTTAAAACAAATTTCACAATGCCCCGATTCGAAGTAGTTAAATGAAAAAATTCATGTAAGGAAGAAAATAGTTGGGGGTGCAGTCAAATAAGACACTATGACTGCACCCCCAACTATTTTCTTCCTTACATCTATCATCCAGTCAACCATCCCTCGCTTCTCATGAAAAAATTCATGTTTATAATGTATTGGTCCTATTGTTCATAATGTATTTTTTCCCGGATTCATTTTTTATTTAAATCGTGAAATATTTTGCATGGTGTCTTATTACAAAAACATTCATATTAAAAAAAAAAAAAAACGAACATAGAGGCAGATTAATATTATTTTAAAATATTAATTGAAACTCGTTTAATGTATTACTCTAACGTTACATAGTTTCTTAAATATATATATATAAAAATAACCATTCCCAACCACAAAAAATGCAAGATATCTGAAAACAAAATACTGCTACAACAATTTAAAATAAAAGAAGAAATAATAAGCAGGGTTAAAACTTTTTGATTCAAACTAATTGTAAACAAAACAAATTTAAAAAGTTTGTTGTTTTAAGCGTATTAAAAAAGGCTTACAATCCTTAGATCATCAATACCTATGGTTTAATTTATAGAATAATGTTTTATATCGTAGATAAATAACACACACATCATTCAAACACACAAAGCACATACATTCAGAGTGATTGATGCAGACAATTTAAATAAGATTTGAGATGATGCTATTATTAATACTGATGATTGTGTGCTTTAAAAACTGAAATACCAACTTAATGGTATGGTGTCGCCAAGTTCCCAAAAATAAATAAATAATATAGGACTAGCTTCAAAAAAGATTTTTGTAAATGCAAAATACATAATTAATTTAATAAATGAGAAAAAGTAGTATAGAATGAAATATTATGGCTCCTTGATAGAATAAAAAAATTAATAAATAATTAAAAAAGGAGAGATATCATGCATGAGTAGAAGTGTTATCAATTGAGAATAAATAATCTATATATGTACAATTTCACTCATACATAGAATATCTGTTTACTTTTGCAATTTATAAAATCTATCTTCTAAAATAAATGAATTTCCAAAACTTTCCGACGAAGGTATTTAGTAGCAGTGATAATTTTTTTTGCCCCAACTAGAAAGAGCACTGTTTCAACCTTAATAGTCCAGGATCCATGGTCCATTTTTTCTCTTGATTAGTATCAAGCCGAATCTTCGTGAATAGCTTCGTTTCGATGAGACGCCCAACAATTTCCAGTGCGAAAATTCTCGATTGTGGTAGCTAACAGACGTAGCAAGGATAAAATATGTCGATTTGGAGATTCTCAAAAATTTATTACTAACTGGGTTTTTTTGTTGTTAAATCTCTAGATAATTATCTAGATTATTTGAAAAAATATTTGTTCAAACAAAATCAAAGAGTCCCCTCCTTCCAACATGTATCGATAACGAAGTAAAAAAAAAAAACAGCTGGATAGGAATCATTTTTGATGACCTCGTTATCGATACATGTTGGAAGGAGGGGATCAAACCATACATTTTGTAGGAAAAATATTTTTTGTTATAAAAGCAAAAAAAACGTGCTTTATAAGATTGAATGGAATAGTAAGAGGCAGTAATTAGAACGATGAATAAAAAAGACCAAAGTATTGTAAAAACAGAAATCTTTGTTCGTAGTATACTCAATAACTACTGGACGGATTTTCAAAAATTAATATATGCATATCATTCTATCTATCTATCTATATCTACATATTATAAAACAAAGTCCTCCGCCGCGTTTGTTCGCGGTAAACTCAATAACTACTGGACTAATTTTCATGCGGTTTTCACCAATAGATAGAGTAATTCACCAGGAAGGTTTAGGTATATAATTTGTCGAGGTTTTGTACAAATGGGTTGGAATATCGATGGGTTTTACAGATGACGCTGCTTGCCTAATCCCGTGCAATTATCTAACGTGGAAAATAATAAATTAGTATATAAAGAAATATTTGTTTTTGTTTTAATTTTTATAATTTATTTATAATAAAGTACATTAGCTGAGAGGGAAAGAAAGAAACTCTAGACTCCCAAAGAAGCCTAACCAATTATATTCACGTAGTCCTTAGAGGCCGGTACGTGATAAAAAAAAAAAAATTATGTAGGCATACTTATTATACTTTTTAATAAAAAAAGTAAAATAATTTTAACTAAATGTTACAATTTGGAACTAGTCAATTTGATTGAGATGATTATTTTCTATTGGAATATTTCTTGTCAACCAACTATTTATGTGATCGGTGTACTTAATATTCAAGCAAATCTTTGCGAAAACAACTCAGGCAAAAAAAAACACTACTTAAGAATGAGAATGGTACATTAAGAGAAAGTAAATAAAAATCTTAAATAATTGTTAAACTATTTATTTGGGACAAATTAAAATATAATTTGTGATTTAAATTTCCAATTCTAATCCTATTATTTTTTCTTCTTCCCCAAAAAGTACTACATATAATAAAATATTACCGAATTAAATTAAATAAATGTTTTTTATTGCTCGTCATTTTGGTTCCAGTACTATTTCAATTTTATATTTCTTTTTCAAATACACCCAATAAATAATGAATTAGATGTTCCAAGTGTATGGCGAAAAAAAAACAAATTTAATTTTTAGTGACGTAAAAATACTCTGTATAATAAAATATTACCGAATGAAATTAATTTTTTTTTTTATGGAAAATGTTTTTTTTCTGATATAGTTTTTTTTTTTTTAAATGAATTCTTACTAAATTTCAAAGCCAACAAACCTAACAAAGCCCCAAAAGAGAAAAGTACCTGCTTGACCCAACTTTCTTATCTTCAAATTTGTCAGGACAATATATTTGATAATTTATGATACAGCAAACAACGGTTGTTGAAGATTTTACAACCCTTAGGGCGGTGTCTTCTGTCTTGCATCCACGTGTCCTTTCAGGCCTCTCGAGGGTGGCAACTACTTAAACAACCGTTTTCTATTGTACCATAAATTGTGACATACTTTTACTATGCCGACAGGCTTCAAGAAGCTACTTGCCTCTTTTGGGGTCTGTGAAGTCCCCGGCATATTTTCTTGAATATATATTTGAAAATATGCCGGGGACTTCATTGTCAGCGAGTCCCTTCGAAAAATTTGGTCTAGCACTTTTTTATTTATTGTTGAACTGTGAAAATTGCATTCTTCAAAAAAATGTTGTTATAGTATTGGCATGAAGGAGATGGCAGTTTTTTAATCATATGATAATGAGTGAGCCTAGCCTGCCTATTCTCAAGCGGGCCAGGGCAACCTCCTGTGTACGACTGCTGAGGTAGGATGTAGGCTTTGCTCTTACAGTTTTTTAAATATTTTTTAATTTACTTGGATGGCTTTCTAACCAAATAACTTCCACTTATCATTTCTAAGACTATTAGCTATAAATATTAGCCATAAAGTTAAAAAAAAATAATCGTTAGTACTTTATTAGTATATTTATTTAGTTTCTCTTACTATGCCATTCTCATTCTTATAAAGTACTTTTTTAAAAAACAATTTTTTCGTCTGAGTTTTTTACTCAATTGATCGCACAGCTTGATTACTCAGTACACCAGCCTCTTAACAAAACGTTTGACAAGAAATACTCAAATAGGAAATACTCATCTCGATCCTCTTGATATGGTTCAAATTGTAACAGTTAGTTAAAATTATTTTACTTTGGGTGTTTCATTAAAAAGTACAATTATAATACTTATAGTGTCAAGTTCTTACTCTTTAAGATTTAAAGTTATTATTAATGTATCCTTAATCTTATGATATGGATATATTAAATATTAAATTTGGTTTGCTTTTTTCTGTAGACTTAAAAGACCTTTTTTATTTTGGGGGCCAAAGGCCATCAACTCCCATGGTTTACGTTCCAAATTCTGGGATATATTGTTAATAATTAGCACGCGCATTTAAACTGTAAGATTGAGAATATTTAAAATAATGCTATAATTAGGACAGAAGGTGGTGTGGTTTCAAAAATTGAAAAACCAAAGCGATAGTAACTTTGTTTTCATCAAGTAACCTCCATACATTTTGGACAAGTCTTAATTTATTTATAGTTGAAAGGTAAAAATTACCTTCTTCAAAAAAATGTTTTTATAAAGTTAGAATGAAGATGGCAGTTTCTTAAAAATATGTAAATGTGTGAGCCCTGTGTGTGTGGCCTATCCTTAAACGGGCCAGGACAACACCCTCTGTTTGCCTGCTGCTGCAGGACCTAGGCTTTTAAGTTTTTAAAATAATTTTAAATTACTAGGATGGCTTTCTAACCACATAACTTCCACTTGACATATTAGGCTATTAGTTATAAAGTTATAACAAACAAATATTTAGTTAATATTTTATTAGGGAATATTCAATGTAATTTTATAAACATTATCTCATAATAGGGCACATTCCTGAAAGTTATATAGTATATTAATAAATAATACTCCAATAAGTCTTGTAGAGGATCCATTATTCATTGCGAAAGGTCGAGTTATTTTGATTTTCAGGTCTGTTAAATGTATTGTCAGTATTACATTATTAGTAGCTAATTTATAGTTATTGTATTGTCCTTAATGACCAACATTTACTCGCCCTTTGTGAGTTTTCTACCATTTTGCAAAAAAAAAATAATAAAAACATTATTTACAGTTTTAAATAAAAGGTGATATATTGGATCAAGGATTTTTATCAATAGATAGTTATTAATGTTCATATGTAAACAAACACATAGATAGGATCTCAGTTTAATTTCATGTTGTTTTAAATTTCTTTTGTTAAATAATATTTACAAATATTTCTAACAAAGACTTGAAGACTGATTCCAATGCTAGTAGCCTGTAGCCGGTCCATCAAAAGCTTTTACCTGCTCAATCCCTGTCCAACTGTAGTAAACAATTTCACATTTTCTCCTATCAGTTTTAATTTATTGCCCCGTCATATTTCCTAGTACAGAAAAATATTTGGTCCAAATAACATTTTTTGACCCACCTAGAAAGGAAAGGGCTTCAAACAGAACCAACAATATTTTAATAAACAATAAAATAAATTATTAAATTTATTAATAACACCAAATATGTAACTAGCGCAAAACTCGACAACGGCTCGACCTATTCGGCTAATTTTTTTTCTCTTATTTTTGTTAAGGCCCAAAGAAGGTTCTTAAGGAGACAAAAAAACTTATAAATGCCAAAGGAAATAATAAAAACACTTTTCTTTCTCCATACACACCACTCAGTTCCCAGCTATAATAAACAATAAAATAAATTATTAAATTTATTACTAACACCAAATATGTAACTATATAAATAAAAATGAATCGCCAAATGTGTTCCTAAGCACAAAACTCGAGAACGGCTCAACTAATCCGGCTAATTTTTTTAACTTATTTTTGTTAAGCCCCAAAGAAGGTTCTTATGGAGAGAAAAACGTAAAAATGACGAGGGCAACAATAAAAACAACACTTTACTTCATCCCTTAATAAACAATAACAGTTCAATGAGGTCAATTGTAAAACAATTACAAATATTGTTTCATCAACACAATCAATTGAATACATAGTGTAAAACTACACTCGATTGATCTTATGCGATCTGGTAATCATAAAGTTATAATCAGAGCTGGTAAAACTTCTGTAGGAGAATATGTGAGATGTTTCAATGTACCAAAAATCGATGAAGTTGCCATTGTAATGGTTGGAGAAAATTTGTAACCACTTCGTTTTAGGGATATAGGGCAGAACAACGTCTGCCGGGACAGCTAATTATTTAATAAAATAATTTTACAGGAAAGTGCCTTATGAGATCAATTTACAAAATTTCAATCGGAATCCCCCGATAAAATATTAAATAAATATTTGTTTATTTAATCTAAAACTAATTTTGAAGTGTGAAGAAACTTTTTAAAATACACAGCTCGATTCTCTTGAACAGTTCCTAAATATAACATTTAGTTAGAATTGAATGTTTCATTAAAAAGTACAAGCATAGTATCGAGTACTCACTCTTTATGATTTAATGTTATGATTAATTCATCACTAATATAATGATATGCATGTATTATATTTTTTTTTTCGTTGATTTCAAGTACCTTATTTATTTGTTATGTATTGGGCGTATTTGAAAAACTGATATAAAATTGAAGTAGGTGGAGGGGAAAAAATAATTACATTAGATTTAGAAGCTTATAACAAACAGATTTTAATATTAAAAAAATAATTTGTATTAAATAAATTGGTTAAAATATTGTATACAAGAGAATACTAATGATTTCGGTATAATTAATTCTTCAGTCTTCTCTCTTTAATTTTTTATTGACCTTACCATACCATTCATACTATTAACTATTAGCCATATTTATTAACTATTAGTTATAAAGTTAAATTTTAAAAATATTTAATTAGTACTCTATAGGGGAATTTCCTGTGCAGTTTTATAAAAATTATTTCATCGATAAAATGCTGCGAATATGAGAAAAACTTTAGTAAAAAACGCAAAACGGTGTGTCTGTTAGTAGTTTGTTAATTAAATTATATTCATATAATTAGATCAAGATTTCTTTATTTATTATATATCATTTATTTAAGTATTTCAAATTTATATGAGTATTTCTTGTTAATCACCTACTTTTTTCTTTAAGGAAATGTTTGAATGCAACAATCACAAATCTTGTCATATTCAATCGTTATAGTTACATTTTAACCTGTCCCACTACAACCCGTGATCGGGTCTGGGGTTTATTACACGGTAAAGACTGTAATGTTACATAGGCGACGGTTATGCTGGGAGGTGATTTGTCTTAGATCACGCTCAACCCCCAGATTTTCCCCCTTTACTTTGGTACCCACTTACAGAGGCTGGGTGAGGCCCAGGAGGGTACTAGATCCCATATGATCCATTTTCTACTGATAACAGATTAAATAAAAGTCTGCCAGCGAGCGGGATTTGTAGCAAGGACCTTTGGCGCGGCAACTCAGCTCTCTACCACTGAGCCACTCAGCTCCCTTATATAGTTGCACTTAAATGTTGAATATCATCATTTACAGTCAGATTTTTTTTTTAAACATAACTTTATATATTATAAAGTAAGTGCTCGTTTATAATAAAATGTTGAAAGTAAAACCATTGTAACTATTTGTTACAATCAGGAACAAATGAAGGGACGAACTAGTAGTAAATCAAATATAAACGAATTAAATTTAATAATAAATAATATTTTTGGATTTTTGGTTGAATCTAAGCAAAAGTGTAAATCTTCACTTTACTACTAAAGTTCTTTTAAATTTAAATTTGCTTTTAAACTGAGTTGAGCGTCGACAAAACCATTTTCTTAAGTTTTTCTAAATATGTATGAGTGGGTACATACTTAGTTTGCTGAACACCCCATTATAGTTCAAGTGAAAACAATTTTTTTTTTTAAAGCATAAGTGTAAAAGAATTCCTTTTTTTCTTATTTATAGCAACAAAAGAGAGGAATAAAATATATAGGTATTTTTTTATTTATTTAATATTTTCTTCTAAAAGATGAATGCCGAAATAAATGATTATTTTAGCTGAATGATATAACCGAATATTTCAGGATGAATATTTATAAGTATCCAATCCTATATATTTACAAATGATATTATTAATTTATTTTATTCTATTTTTTTATTATTTGTTATAATTTTTAAATATTTTGTCTTGAAGAGAGAAGATTTGTCCAGGGATATTGTTAATAATTTATTTTTTGTTTATTAAAAAGATGGTTGGTCCTGGTTGAAGTCCTGTCCTTTTTAGTTGGGGTAAAAAAGGTCATTGGCACTAACTGTTTTTCAGTACCAGGAAATACTTGGACAGGGCAGTATATTAGAATACTAGGGGAAGTGAAAACTGAAGTAGGATTAAGGAAGGAATACAGAAATGCCTTTATTCACACTGTCATAAATTTTAAAGTAACCTTACTTACTTCATCAGGTAGAAGCTTTTGACAACCTGGTGCCTACCAGACTGGGGTTGAAATCTGTCTTGAAGGCAAAGTCGAAAAGTTTTGGAACCTTATTTAACAACATAGATTTAAAAAAATGTAAAAGTGAACTGGGATAATTAAAAACTTTAATTAAATGTCAGAACCAGTGGAATCATTGGTGTCTGAAAATATTCATTATTGAATTAGTAAAACACATAGTTTTATAATAATAAAAAAATGCTGATTATGACATTAATAATAACTATTGCAAAAGTTGCCATTATATTAAATTTGTTGCTACGCATAATATTTTAATATATTCTTAGAATATTAATATTCTAAGAATTCGTCTGTTAATTAATTTCCCTTTTAATATTTTCCTGAAATACAAATTATCATCCTTTTTATTATAAAAAAGATAATGTATTTACTGAATATTTCTGTACTTTGGTAATCATTTCATCTAGACACGTATGTTTTAATAAAAATATATCATCTATACTCCAATATGTTAGTTGAAACTTTTATTTCTTGATGAAATGATTACCGAAACCTACTCATTACCCATAATTGCATTGTCTTTTCCATACTAAAGCTCTTGATAGCTTGTATTTTTGGAGAATATTAAAAAGGAAACGAATGAAAAGTTGTTAATACTTGAAGCGACAACCTACGAAACAGTTTCCAATTATCAAACTCATATATTTTTTAAAGTTTTATTTGTTTGAACTTTTTGTAACTGTTACTATTATACTAACAGATACTATTATAAATAATAATAAAAAACAAACAAAGAAAATCCCCTTTATTTATAAACTCCTGAATAAAGAAAAAGTAAGAAAGAATAAATTTGAATAACTCCGTAGTCACACTTGAAATAATTTATTTTGATAAGACTTTCGATAACGATCTAGCGCGATATTGATTTTTGAAAGGAATCGCAATATAAAGATATGTAATTATTTAAAAAAAAAAATTTTAACCTAAATATGCTTTTTTTAAAGGAAAAATTGTTTAAACGATCACAAACTTATAACATCATGAGAAATTTTAATAATTATTAATATGTAATTGTTATTAAAATTGGTTAACTATTGAGAAGTGTCCAGTGGGCGGAGCTTAACCAAGCGCTCATTGGTTGGGGGGCGGAGCTTAGCTCTTTGGTGGGGGAGTTTATACCTCTTTGGGTCCTCGCAGGTTATAAACTATACCTGGCTGTCAGTGCATTCGCTTTCAACTTCTTGTCTAGTGGAGTTCTTGTCTCTGTTACCCGTGTTTGTTTTCTTGTTACTTGTGTCTGCCTGAGGCTGTGTTCAACAGAGTATTCCAGTCCTCTATATCAACATTCACACTATGTCTACTATGTCTGCGACTAGTGGTGAGTACCATTTTACATATCAGTAAAGTACACTTATCCATGTTTGTTTTTTTCTTTAAGGGAATGTTTTAATGCAACAACATTTATAAAGAATCTTATCACATTTTTCAATAGTTATTGTTACATTTAGATGTTGAACATTATCATTTACAGTCAATTTTGTTATTATTCTATTATTTGCATTCTTATCATCTACTCCTTAGTTATATTATTTGCTGATATTGCTTCAAAACTTTTTTACTTTCAGTTCTTTTTTAAAAATTGTTCCTTCCTGAGGGATTTAAATTTATTATGATAGTATCTAGCAGAAATAACATTGATTTAAGAGCCCTTAGGATTTATTGTAAAGTGAACAGGAGAAATAATTTCTAAAATCAGGGAGACATATTTTAGTTGTTATTTGATTGTTTTACATTATAATAACTGAATACATTAAAAATTAAGTTGCTTTCAGGAATCAGTGATAGTAGACACCTTAGTAATGTTGAACTGTTTTATAACATATTTACTTAGTACTACCAACTGATACTACAGTTCTTTTGTTTGCAACATTCTTGAAGGACTTTATTTTTACTATTAATATCCCCCCAAAAAAAATGTTTTGCCTGAAAGAATATGATGAAGTCAATTTTTAATTTGTTTCTGTTCATAATTTATTTTAAAAGTTTTTTATGGCACTTAGGTTGAATTGTGATATTGGTAAAAATTACCCTGAGGATAATATTAATGATTCCCCCAATCTCTCTGTACTAAAATGACAGTGGTTTGCAATGTTCCTTTTTGTTTGAAATTCAGATCAAGTATTTTTCAACTTTCAGTTCTTTTTTAAAAATTGTAACTTTCTGTGGTTTTAAATTTATCATGATAGTATCTCACAGACATAACATTAATGATTCAAGAGTCCTTAAAATTTATTATAAAGTGAACAGGAGAAATAATTTCTAAAAAATCAGGGAGACATGATTTAGTTATTTGATTGTTTTGCCTTATTAATGACAGAAAACATAAAAAAATTAGTTGCTGCCAGGAATCAGTGATAGTAGATATCTTAGTAATGTTGAACTGCTTACTTAGTACTAAGACCAACTGATACTACAGTTATTTTCTTTGTGATATGCTTGGAGGACTTTATTTTTACAATTATTATGCCAAAAAAAAACCTGAAAGAGTATGGTGGAGTCAATTTTTAATTTATTTGTTCTTAATTCAGTTTAAAGTTTTGGGTTTGAACACTTGGGTTAAATTATGATATTTTTAAAAATTAACCCCAGGATAATGTTGATTTCCCAATTCTCTGTGTACTAAAACGACAGTCGTTTGTAATTTTCTTTTTTATTTGATATTCAGATTTAAAATTTTTATAAATAATGTTTAGTCCAAAATAAGTTATCTGTTCCACAGGTTGTCACTTTGAGTTTATTTACAAGTTTTAACTGTTTATTCTTTTGATTTTTATTATTTTCCAAAATACAAGTTCTCCTAGAGTTTGGATCGAAAAGAGAATGTAATTATGGGAAATATTTATCCTTCGGTAATCATTTCATACAGAAAAGAACGTTTCAACAAACATTTATCATCTATACTTCGAAATGTTAGTTGAAACTTTCAGTTTTCTTGATGAAATGATTACCAAAATCTACTCAATACCCATAGTTTCTCTTTTTCATACTGAAGCTTACGATAACTTGTATTTTGGAAAATATTAAAAATGAAACGAATAAACAGTTAAAACTTGTGACTCAACTCGAAGCAGCAAACCTGCAGAATAATTACCCATAATAATAGTAATAACAATTATAGTAATGTTTGAAGGATATAATTATCCTGGGGGTACAGTCGAAATAACACTAAATCAGAAAAAACTTATTTATTATATTTGTTGACGTTTCGCACTACAATGTAGGTTGAAATGTCGACACTTATAATAAATAAGTTTTTTCTTATTTATTGTTATTTTGAATGCACCGCCAGACTAGTTATATCCTTCATTAGATATTCCAGTCACCTATATTCGTCTCAATAATAATGTTTCTTTTAAAAAGTATTGGTATTTTGAAAGTCTTGACAATCATTGTTACATTGATATAATGCTAAATAACATAAATTTCAAAAATTTTGTGGATATTTTCATAAAGAATTATTGAGTTGTCTAGTTATAATTTTATAAAATTGTTTTTATGTCTTTGCAATATCCTAAGATTTTCCTTATTCTGAGGATTTTAACCCAGAGCTGTTGTGGCTGGCCCCACTACCTGAGGTGATATTAGTATTTTTTGTTGAATAGGCTCATTTATTTAATTATAGTTTAAACCTAATAATATTTGGTGAATATTTCTTATTCCAAGTGTTTCGTGTGATTGCTAACAATGTATTTATAACTGTTGATTATTTTTATTTACTTTACTTCCTGTGACTTGAGAAATCAAGGCAGAAAAAGCACTTTCTTAGAACAGTTTATCCTTAATATTAGTTTAAAATATTGGATGTATTATAGAAATATTTAATTTATAATAACCGTTGAAATGGATGAGTTACGGAAATTTTATGTCTTATTCCTTGACTAAATATCAAACACTATATTTTTGGATTAAAAAATAACTAAACACAATCGATTCAAAAAATTAAATAATAATGGTCTATTGTAAAATTTTGTACGTTAAAAATAATATTTTACGCATCTGTAGCAAATAAATTAGTGTCCATAAGTCAATTCAATAAGGATCAATATTCTAATAAACATTAATCACTGATGATAAGGCAGAGTTTATTGCAATGATATATATTTACAATGTAATATTATTATTACAGCATGTATTGGTATTCTTTTAGAAGGAACTTTTTTATTTTATTATTATAGTAATAATATTAGTAGTTAACAGGAGGGCTAGGCAAAGCCTACTCCTCGGATTAAAACTTAAGTTAACCCCAGAGTGAACTCCAGAGCGTCAGAGTCAGTTCATCTGCACCCTAAATCATTAGACATTTTAAAAGGATGTAAACTGGACTGAATTCATCTAATTCCTTCTCCCAATGAAAACCTTTTTCCAGTCATTTATGATATACAACTTTATTATATGAAACATTTCGACAACTACATGTCATTTTCAATCCACCTAAGAACTTTTTGTATCATTTCATCTTTATCATCATCTTGAAAAGAGTTACAAGTCACACTTATCTTTTTATTGTTTATTGTCATATTTTAAAAAAAAATTTACTTGGAGGTCCATTATCCTCCATGGTCCTTTTGTTTAATCTTAAAAATTAAACAAAAGGACCATGGAGGATAATGGACCTCCAAGTAAAATTTTTTTTTAAATATGACAATAAACAATAAAAAGATAAGTGTGACTTGTAACTCTTTTCAAGATGATGATAAAGATGAAATGATACAAAAAGTTCTTAGGTGGATTGAAAATGACATGTAGTTGTCAAAATGTTTCATATAATAAAGTTGTATATCATAAATGACCGGAAAAAGGTTTTCATTGGGAGAAGGAATTAGATCATTAGAAATTTATCTTTTCTGCTTTAAAGACCATTTAATATTGATGTTATAAAAAACTCTTTTTTATTTTTACATTTTTTGAGAAGTTACTTTAGTTTGTTCTTTCTTTTGTTTTATTTTAGATTCGAGTGACGAAGGTTCGAACAGTGAGACACCTTATGGTGATCCTGGTCTCCAACAATCTTCAGATGAAGACTTCTTAGAAGAGGTCCAAACTGAGCCTGCTTCGTTGACCTATCTAGATGATTCTCCTCATCAATCGCCACAAGATGAGAAAAAATATACTGAATATACATTCACCGATAGAAATTCTCATTCTGTTTACGAAGGCGCATCAAATTTTTATAACTCATTTGGCTCTGGAAAAAGTGATGAACCATCTTATTCTTTGGAAGATTCACCGAAGAATTCTTCTCCCTACCATTATGAATCAGACCAGCCTGTGATTCCTTCGTTTAAACAAAAATCTAAAAAGAAAAAAGATAAATTATCAAGAAATAATGATTTAAAACTTTATGGCAAAAATAAAAATAATTTCGAAAATTCTGCTTCTAAAAGAGAAAGTCCAGTTCCTATGAAGATGTTTTCTACGACTCTATCAGATAGTTCTGATAACTCAGATGTTCAAATGAAGAATGATTTTACAAATAACAAAAATAAAAACAACAAAAGGAAAAGGACGAATTGTGTTGAAACTTCAGGACTTAAGAAACGAATAGAATCGAGCAACAAAGGAAATTTATTGATGGTATGAACTCCTTTATTTATCAATAATGTTTTTATTAATATGAGGTGTTCATTATTGTGATTTTAAATTATATTATCCTTCTAATTTTAGAAAAAAATGGGCTACCGTGAGGGAGAAGGCCTTGGTAAACATGCACAAGGTAGAGTTGAACCTGTTGAATTGTCCAACCAAAAGGGACGTCGTGGATTGGGGCTTACCCTACCTGGTATCGACGGGCAGGTCATTGATTGGGATCCATCGCTAGAGGTAATTATTATATTGATTTTTTCTTTATATAGTATTATAATCAAAGAATGTGTAAGAGTACTTTTTATTGGAATTGCAAAATATTTAACATTTTATTATAATTTTAGGAAATTAATGAAACAGAACCCATTGATTGGCTTGATAATTCAGATATGCACACACTGAACTATGAAACTATGGTTGAAGATTGGATCAGTGAAGGTCCCAAAAATTTAAATATTGAAACTATGACGGAATTCATTGATGAAGAATTACTAAGCAACATTCTTATGAAAAAGGTAAGAACAGTTATCTGATGTATTTAAATAATGGTTTTTAATATTTAAATATTTGTTTGAAATTTGAATTGTAAAATTTTCTCTTTCCTTTATAGACTATTTTTGATAATTTATCTGAAGATGAGCTGCGAAGGGCGGTTTCCCGAAGTAATCCTTTTGAAACCATAAGAAAAGGGATATTTCTAAATCGGGCTGCACTCAAAATGGCTAATATGGACTACGCTTTCGATTTTATGTTTACCAACCCAAAATATCTCAATGATGTAAGCTCTAGTTTTCTTTATCAGCATAATTTATTGAACTATTTTACTTTAAAAGATGATGCCTACTGGCTGGTTTATAAATTTTTTGTATTACTTATGATATTTTTTTTTTTAGAGTCCCATGGTCCTTGATAACGAATTATTATACTTTGCTGATGTGTGTGCTGGCCCTGGTGGTTTTTCGGAGTATATTCTCCATAGGAAAAACTGGCATGCTAAAGGCATTGGTTTCACCCTACGAGGTGAAAACGACTTTAAACTGCAAGATTTTCTCGCTGGGCCTAGTGAAACATTCGAACCCTATTACGGTAATATTCTTGAATTTCTTTTTTATATCTGGAGGCTATGTATATCTTGTTATTCAAGTGTTCTTATTCGAATTTATATTTTCAGGAGAAAAGGGTGATGGTAATATCTTCGATCCTGCCAACATTTCGAGTCTTACCAACTTTGTAATGAAGGTGACTGATGGCAAAGGAGTTCATTTTATGATGGCTGATGGTGTAAGTATTACTTTCAAGTATTGATTCACATAAACATTTATTAAATTAATTGCATCAACAATACTGATATATTTTTTTATATGATCATTTCAGGGATTCTCGGTCAAAGGACAGGAGAATATTCAAGAATTGTTGTCAAAACAACTGTATCTCTGCCAATTTCTAGTTGCTTTGAGTATAGTGAGAACAGAAGGACACTTTGTTTGTAAAATTTTTGATGTGTTCTCCGAATTTTCTGCGGGGCTAATCTACTTAATGCACAAATCTTTTCATAAAATATCAATTTTCAAGCCGAACTCCAGCCGCCCTGCCAATTCTGAGAGGTAAAGTCTCATAGTAACCATTAGTTTTCATCAAATACATTACAACTATCTAAATTGGTGTTGATTTTAATTGTTTGTTTGAATTCTAGATACATCATCTGTAAACATAAGATGAGAGAATGCGAGTCCATCCGAGCTTATTTGTTTGAAATCAATTCGAGACTATGGAACTTAGGAACAAATTCGAAAATAGATATAAATGGAATTGTGCCATTAGAAATAATTAAAGATGATTACCAATTCTTTAATTATTTAAGAGATTCTAATAATAGGTAAATATTTTCCTACCATTATTTGTCATAATATAAGTATAAATATATTAACATTGACTGATTTTCCATGTATGATTTCTAATATTCTGCTAATATGATTTTCAGGTTAGGCAATAGACAAATAGTTAATTTAGATAAAATAGCTGCTTATTATCAAGATCCAAATCTTCATGAAACACTGCAAAATAAATTAAGGACTCGTTGTATGGAGCTATGGCAGGTTCCTGCTGGCCCAAGAAAAGGAGATCAGAGATCGGACATGGAAGTTACGGAATCGATTTTGAAGTCAATATTAAAGAAGAATTATCAGCCAAAATTAGGTTGGTGTCATAAATAGTACGTTCTTGTTTATTTTAAATAATTTGTTTAGAACAAATTTTATAACTAATTTCTTTTCAGTATCATCAATCTTGAATCAAAAAGGTGAAAACTTGGTCCCTGAAAATATCGAGAGACTTTTCCATTATTCTGTGTTGGACTGGAATTGCATTCCACTGGGATCAGATAAGGAGCCCTGCTTTTTATTAGGTGAGTGCCAATTTTATTCTATATCATAGATGATTATATAAGATTTTAGGGACCATTATTGATGACTACATACAGTTTTTATAAATAAAAATGACATGATATTATAGTATTTTGGCTGTGGCTTTAGTTGGCCACAATTAAAGATAGATAAGCTTTAAAAATTGTGTTACTTTCTGATATACATATGTACAATCAATGAGTATCAGTGTACATTAACAAAAAATATGTTAGTAAACAGCATGTGTGACTGTTGCAGGTCTTGGAAAGAACAAGGTTTATCGTTGGTCTCATGCTAAATGGGAGCATGAGCCTAATCTAGAATTGTCTCCAGGAACACTAATCTATGGAGAACTTATGCCAGAATATCGAGGAGACGGAATGAAGCAGACCAAAGTGACAGCCTTCCACATCATTGATGGACTTTCTCTCGGCTATCAACCTATCTCTCATTATCCTTACAGCCAGAGACTGGAGAAGTTGGATCTGTATGTAAAAGCTCTGAAAAAATGGAATAACAACAGATTGTATCCATTGAGAGTGAAGAATCCAACTCCTTTGAAGGATATTTACAGACTATTTGAAAGGTAATTATGATTTAATTTTAAGTTTAGTTTTTTCCATGAATATTTACAACAAATAATCATCAATTTTCTATAAAATGAGATTTTTTCTCAGTTGATTTCATTTATTGATAAATTAGATCTCAATATTTTAAAATATTATACTACCATTGGCAAAATTGGTTTTTCTCTTATTGCATTATTATGAGCATTACAATAATCCTTGCTTATTACATAAGTGAGTTATAAACTAATAGTAAATAATTTATAAAATGATGTTTTTATAATAGTAATTATAATTTAATGTGATATTTTCTAGTGTTCGGGAGCACTTCTTAAAATCCTCTAGCTACCAGACCTGCCTTTATGATCAGGACTACAATTACTTCATGCAGCTTAAAGGGATGATCTTCATCAGAAATACTAGAGGTTTGTTTCAGTTTTACTTTTATTATAATTTTAATTTGCAGTGCTTTATTGCCCAATTATGAGCAGTACTAATATAACAATATAAAAAGACTTATATTTTGTATTTAATATTATTACAGAACCTTGGAGGCGCCATATAAGCAAAAAGCATAACTGCCATTACTACTATAACTCAGAGACTAGAGAATCACTGTTTGAACAACATAAACCAGTCGAGGCAGATGCAAATGCTTTGTAAGTATCTGTGACATCCATTTATGATGACTGTTTATACTTTATATTAACTGATTCAATCATTAAAATTTAAAGTAGGAATGCATAAGGATCTAATTTCCTTCATCAAAACTTAAATTACTATTTTTTTTTTCCTCTGCTGATTAATAGTATTATTAATACTGCTCCATTACTTATACAACCATTGGTTATAGAAAAAATGTTTTGATTTTAATGCTCATATTTCTTTATGATTCTTAAAGTTGAAGCTTGAATTCTAAAAAAAAAAAATATTTCTGACCCTTTGCAATTCCAAGCTTCAATTAAGGAATTTTTCAGTTTGCAGTAAATTTTACCATATTTTTTTTTAACTTGTTTTATGTTGAGTGACATAATTATGATTACAACATTTTCTTTGGCTTTTTACAGAGATTCGCTTAAGTACCAAATATTGTGGCCCTTCAGAGAAGGCGTAGGATTCAAGGGTGAACCGAGGAAGGAAAATGTCTTACATAAAGATGACCTTGTACGTTTTATCCACAAGAGATTAGTTTGAAGTGTTGATAGATTTTTGGAATCTAAGCTTTTCTCACTTCTGTTATAGTCAACATAGGCTTTTTAATTAACCTGTGTAAAATATATGTATATTTTATTATTATTCTTTTTTTTTTCTAATTTTTGCTCTGATTTTTATTTAATTTTTTAAATCATGATATTTTCATTGTGAACAGACTGAATAAACTATATATTATTACTATATAGTTAGACTGGTTGTTTGTACATAGTTTTATAGTTATAGAATAGCAAATTAAAAAGGAATTTTTCTTCAATGCTAAATATTCTATGTACATAAGTTTTGTAATATATTATACATATGTATATTGATTATAAATATGTAACATAATTATTTATTAAAGAAAGTAGTTTGTTTGAAAACTATTAATGTACATAGAAAAGATTGTATTCAAATCAGAATAAACTGCATTTATTTACAATTGTATATAGTGTATTATATATCAATTATTTTATTATAAGAAGATAATGTTTATGTATATCTTTTTCTTAAAGGAAATAAAAAGATTAATTTCATAAAAATATATTGTTTCTATTAAGGTTCACCTACTCTTTTTTTATATTCTATTGTGTAACATTTAAAAAACTACAGTATTACTGTATCTTATGGGAAAACATTGAGAAATTGAAATATATTTTCTAGCAACTTAACTTTATATAACTTAAAAACATATTAAATTAAAAAAACAAAATTGATTTCTTATATTTAACTGTTACTAGAATCTTTTGTTGTAAAGCAATGTCTAGAGCCATTCTGAAATATTCTAAAGTAGACACATACTCGTAGTTCAATAAATCCTTAAGTCTTGTACTTAGTCTCTAGGAAGGAATTCTTGAATAGAATTGGCGATGTCTTTCATTGAGCAAGCATGGGTTTACTTGTCAAACCGATAGATTTGGCAAGAAAACCTATGCTTGATCAATTAAAGACTTAGCAGCAGAAGATGGATCATATGCGATCTAGGACCCTTCAGGGGCTCACCCAGCCTCAAAATAAGGGAGATATCTGGCGTTTGAGCGTGATTAACGACAAATCACCTCTCTCCACAAATGTTCGCCAATTCTTCTCAGGATTTTATCCCTAGAGACCTAATTACAAACCATAAGGATTTATTAAACCATTTTTCTACTTTAAAATATTTCATGTTAACAATAAAAAATAACAACACTTTATTATTAAAGAAAGTAATTGGTTTGAAAACTATTAATGTACTTAGAAACAATTATATTAAAATCAGAATAAATAAACATAGGTTTTCTTGCCAAAGCTCAATAAAAATTTGAAATACAAACTGTATTTCAAAACTCTTTGAAAAATTCAGAATTTAAAAAGCAGGAAATTCCAAAACTGAACTTTTAAATGAACATGTAAGGTATACCATCTCTATAACTAGATGAAGATAGTATACATTACACCATACAATTGATACTATATCATATGAGAATAAAGAGCAAATAATTGCTTTATGAAGTAAGATTGGACATCACAGAACTTGGCAGTACAAAAAGCTAATTACTCAACTCAGTGTCCAATGAATATAGTAGAGCTAACCAATAGCCATTGAAGGTACTAGCGTGGGTTGTTCTGTTCAGCTTCTGAACAACTCTAACAAATATAGTCCTCCTATATATAAGTGTGGGTGTGGAGTGGTAGAGCACGGAGTTGCCATGCCGAAAATCCTAGTTCAAATCCCGCTGCTAGGAAGACTTTTATTTAATCTGTTAGCAGCAGGAGATGGATCATATGCGATCTAGGACGCTTCAGGGGCTCACCCAGCCTCAAAATAAGGGGGAAATCTGGTGTTTGAGCGTTGTCCATGAAACAGTACAGTCTCTACCATGTACTGAACCCCAGACCCGTTCAAGGGTTGTTGTGGTATAGGTCTTTTATATATATATTTATATATGTAAGATTGTTTTAACGTGATTTTATTCTTTATATTATTAAGGAATTAAATTACACGTTCTTTCCAACTAGTATTTTAACACTTTTCACAAAATGAATTTAGCTCAACTTTAGCACATATGCCTTATCAAAAGTATAACACATTGAAGGTTGGAAAAGTGATGTTATCATATGTACCAAACTTACACCTCAACCCCTGAAGACGATTCACTTGGAGAAAAGGGAAGCAGATTGCTGGAATGAAAAAAATTGGAAATCTTCTTTTTCTTTCCACTTGCCACTTCATAAAATGTTAATGAAATCTTTCGTGCGATTGGAAAAGGTCCAACTCGTACGGGTTCAAGTTTGTTGCAATTTAATTTGTTTCCGTTTTCGATGTAAACCAAATCCCCAATCTTGAAATCGTGATGTCTCCTATTCTTGTATATTCTCTCCTTATTTATTTGAAAGTTCCTTAAGGAATTTTTAAAGGCAATTTTTCGGTCCGCATCTAAGGAAGATGGGTTGTCTTCGATAAGAGAAGATATAGCTTGTTTCTTCCCTATGAGTAAGTATGATGGTGCAAATCCTGTTGAGCTATGAATTGTATCATTATACTCATTGACATATTCCTTTGCGAGAATCGACCAAGCTTTATTTGTCTCACTGTTTATTTTGCATCTTAAACGATTAACTAATGTTTGATTTAATCTTTTGATTTTTTAAGCCCATTTGATTCTGCATGATCAATGCAGCAAAAAACAATCTGTATTCCTTTTTTTCCAAATAGTTTTTAAAATGGGTTGAATTTACGGCATTGAATGGGTTGAATTAAGCATAAGTTTATTTACAATTGTATATAGTGTATTATATATCAATTATTTTATTATAAGAAAATAATGTTTGTGTATATCTTTTTCTTAAAGGAAATAAAAAGATTAATTTCATAAAAATATATTGTTTTGATTAAGGTTCACCTACTCTTTTTTTATATTCTATTGTGTAACATTTAAAAAACTACAGTATTACTGTATCTTATGGGAAAACATTGAGAAATTAAAATCTATTTTTTAGCAACTTAACTTTATATAACTTAAAAACATATTAAATTAAAAAAACAAATTTGATTTATTAATATTTAATTGTTACTAGAATCTTTTGTTCATAAATTATGAATTCTTTTGAGAATAAATTGTGTGAGAAATGTCAAGAGCCATTCTGAAATATTCTAAAGTAGACACATACTCGTAGTTCAATAAATCCTTAAGTCTTGTACTTAGTCTCTAGGAAGAAATTCTTGAATAGAATTGGCGAGGTCTTTCATTGAGCAAGCATGGGTTTACTTGTCAAACCGATAGATTTGGCAAGAAAACCTATGCTTGCTCAATTAAAGACTTAGCAGCAGAAGATGGCTCATATGCGATCTAGGACCCTTCAGGGCCTCACCCAGCCTCAAAATAAGGGAGAAATCTGGCGTTTGAGCGTGATTAACGACAAATCACCTCTCTCCACAAATGTTTGCCAATTCTTCTCAGGATTTTATCCCTAGAGACCTAATTACAAACCATAAGGATTTATTAAACCATTTTTCTACTTTAAAATATTTCATGTTAACAATAAAAAATAACAACACTTTATTATTAAAGAAAGTAATTTGTTTGAAAACTATTAATGTACTTAGAAACAATTATATTAAAATCAGAATAAATAAGCATAGGTTTTCTTGCCAAAGCTCAATAAAAATTTAATAAAAAATTCAATAAAAAAACTCTTTGAAAAATTCAGAATTTAAAAAACCGGAAATTCCATAAATGAACATGTAAGGTATACCATCTCTATAACTAGATGAAGATAGTATACATTACACCATACAATTGATACTATATCATATGAGAATAAAGAGCAAATAATTGCTTTATGAAGTAAGATTGGACATCACAGAAATTGGCAGTACAAAAAGCTAATTACTCAACTCAGTGTCCAATGAATATAGTAAAGCTAACCAATAGCCATTGAAGGTACTAGCGTGGGTTGTTCTATTCGGCTTCTGAACAACTCTAACAAATATAGTCCTCCTATATATAAGTGTGGGTGTGGAGTGGTAGAGTTGTCTCACTGTTTATTTTGCATCTTAAACGATTAACTAGAGTTTGATTTAATCTTTCGTTAAGCCTATTTGATTCTGGATGATTAATGCAGCAAAAAACAATCTGTATTCCTTTTTTTCCAAATAGTTTTTAAAATGGATTGAATTTACGGCATTGAATGGGTTGAATTAAGCATAGTGGTCGGCTAATAGGATCGAAACATTATTATTTTTAGTAATTGGATTAATCAGATTTATAAAATCGTGAGCGCTTTGACCTTTACTAGTTGAGATTCATACATATCCGGTGAAACGATCCACCAAAATGTGCATGTATTTCTTTGGTGACCGATTCAATGAAAACCCTCCAACCATATCAAGTGACATTGTTTGGAACGGCTCAGTGGCAGGACCCAATTGTGAGAGAAGGCCAATAGCTCGACTGCGACGGACTTTGTTTCTAAAACAAATCTGACAACTTTTACAGAGGTTATGGGTTGGTTTGTAGAAACCCTTGAAGTAATAATGCGGCCGAATCGTGGCGATCATCTGCGCTGGACCAATGTGACCATAATGATCATGAACCAGCTGGATGATTTCATTTCCTAATTTTGGAGAAACAAATAGTTTGCCTTTTAATCTTTTAAGGATCATTCCTTGCTTATAGTCAGTCCGTTATGCTACTTTTAACTCCGGAAGGTGTTCAGCTTGGTCTTTTAATACCTGAGGTAGATCGATTAAGTTCACGATCCTGATTGCATCTTCATTAGTGAAATATTCTAAAACCGGATTTCTTGATAGTAAGTCGGCTAGAATATTTTCTTTGCCCTTTTTATAAATAATGTTGAAATTGAATTGTGATAAATAAAGAATTAGATCGCCAAGGATTTTATCTGATCTGGCCTTTGTCTTCAAGTTTTCTAATGGCTTATGATCGTTGCATACTGTAAAGTGGCGTCCTTTTAAATAATATTGCTAAAATTTGATAGCGTCTTTGATCGCCTTGCATTCCAAATGAATATCTGAACGTCTTTCCCTTTCCGATAGTTTCCTTGAATAATAAGCTACAGGATGGAGTAGTCCATCTTCTTTTGGCTATTTCAGAGTAGTACCTATCCCTTTAAAACTGGAGGCTGTTTCTATAAAGACGGGCTTATTGTAATCGTAAATTGACAGTATTGGGGCCGTAAATAAATAATCTTTTATCATAATAGGATGTTGATAGTTGGGGGTGCAGTCAAGAAAACACGCAAAAATAGGTGAAACTATTTTATTTTAAGTGCCGACGTTTCGACCTACTATGTAGGTCATCTTCAGGGCTATGAGAAAACAGACAAAAAACAGAATAGACTGTAAAAATACATAAAATAGAGGTACAGAAAAATTAACAAAATGTAGAGATATGTATAAAAAAAATGAATGATATATAATGAAAGGATATATGAATAAAGATGAATACATGGTAGATGTATAGAAAGGTGATAATGCAAAACAAAATACAAAGAGAGCAATGAAGTTAAACAGAAAAAAATAAAATGAAAAGGTATGAATATAATGAGTATGGACAATTTTGTATAATAAAGATAGAAATGTATTGCAAAGAAAACAATAGTATTAAAATAGACTCATGGGGAGTATCATAAGTGAAATGAGAGAACATGAATTGAAAATATGATACCTAAGAATACATCGAGACGAATATATTATAGAACGTAAAGAAAAGGAATCTAATGTATGACAGGCCGAGAAGTGAAATATAAATAAAATTTTAAAAATATAAGTATCAGATGTTATGTAAAGGTATAAATGTTATATAAAGGTATACACTATACATTATATAACAGATGTTGTATCCAGGTATACAGATATTATATAGAGGTATACATTAGGTATGAAGTTATATAAATAAAGATGAAAGAATATAAGGAACAATACATGAGAGATATAAGATATCAGTAAGTGAATAGAGATATATTATAAAAAATAATGATGTTCTGTGAACATGAACTCTTTAATTAAAACTATTTTATTAAAACTATGATGGATGCTAAAGTGATGATGGGAGAAATAGGTGTGAAGGAAGGAGATGGAGAAAGATGAAGAGAAGATATAAATAATAAGAGAAAAGTAAATTTGACCTCACAAACGTAAAACTTCTGGGACATCTTGTTTCATTCCAATCAATCAAGCCAGACCCAGCAAGGCTTGCTCCGTTACTTAATATGCCACTGCCACATAACTCTGAATCACTGAAGCGGGCTCTTGATTTCTTTGCCCATTACTCGAAGTGGATACCTAAATTTTCAGATAAAATCCGTGTCTTGATTGATGCCACATCATTTCCGCTGAATCCATCTGCTGCTTCTGCTTTCGAAAATCTAAAAAAGGATATTGCCAACTCAGTCGTCACAACCATCGATGAATCTCGCCCGATTGTAGTAGAAACCGATGCACTGGCAGGTACCTTTAGTCAAGATGGACGGCCAGTTGCATTTTTCTCACGATCACTAAGCAGATCTGAAATCAGTGGACATCCACCAATCGAAAAGGAGGCTGCGGCAATTGTTGAATCCTTGAAACATTGGACAGCATTCCTCCTTGGTAAGCATTTTCGCCTCATAACTGATCAAGAAGCTCTGTCTTTCATTTTTGACCGAAAACATGGAATAAGGTAAAAAATGAGAAAATCACTAGATGGCGAATAGAGCTAGCTCCGTTCGTTTATGACATATCTTACCGTCCCGGTGAGGACAACACCAAGGCAGACACACTCTCCCGTGTCTGTAATGCGTCCAATTCTACTGACTTGTTCCAGCTTCACCAATCTTTGTGCCACCCTGGTGTTACACGTAGCATTGGCTCAAATGTAAGACCATTCCCTATTCACTTGAAGATGTCAAGATGACTTCAAGCTGTACCATCTGTGCTGAATGCTGAGAATCTTATCCAACATTATCCGAAGAAATGGTTAGGACGAATTCTGCATCAATTATATCGATGATATTTTGATTTTCTCTCAAACCTGGGAAGATCATATTTTACATATCGACAATTTTTTGCAGGTGACCGACGCTGAAGGTTTCAAACTCAAACTAGTCAAGGTAGGAAGTAGTTGGGGGTGCAGTCAAATAAAACACTAAATAAGTGGGTACTTATTTATTGTAAAATTAGAACTAGTCAAGTGTTTGTTTGCAGCTAAATCAGTTAAATATCTAGGCCACACAATTTCAAAGAACAGAGTCTCACCAGCCCAAAGTAATTTAGTATCAATTAAAAACCTACAAAGACCATCGGATAAAACTGGAGTAAGAAGTGTTTTAGGCTCAATAAACTTTTATTTAAGATATATAGAAAATAGCTCTCAAAACCTGGAACCATTGCATCGATTATTAAGAAAGGATGTGAAGTTTGAATGGTCCGATGATTGTGAAAACGCTTTCAATATGATAAAAGATTCATGTGAGAAAGAAATAGTTGACTGTGGGTACTATAATAGGATGTTGATAGTTGGGGGTGCAGTCAAGAAAACACGCAAAAATAGGTGAAACTATTTTATTTTAAGTGCCGACGTTTCGACCTACTATGTAGGTCATCTTCAGGGCTATGAGAAAACAGACAAAAAACAGAATAGACTGTAAAAATACATAAAATAGAGGTACAGAAAAATTAACAAAATGTAGAGATATGTATAAAAAAAATGAATGATATATAATGAAAGGATATATGAATAAAGATGAATACATGGTAGATGTATAGAAAGGTGATAATGCAAAACAAAATACAAAGAGAGCAATGAAGTTAAACAGAAAAAAATAAAATGAAAAGGTATGAATATAATGAGTATGGACAATTTTGTATAATAAAGATAGAAATGTATTGCAAAGAAAACAATAGTATTAAAATAGACTCATGGGGAGTATCATAAGTGAAATGAGAGAACATGAATTGAAAATATGATACCTAAGAATACATCGAGACGAATATATTATAGAACGTAAAGAAAAGGAATCTAATGTATGACAGGCCGAGAAGTGAAATATAAATAAAATTTTAAAAATATAAGTATCAGATGTTATGTAAAGGTATAAATGTTATATAAAGGTATACACTATACATTATATAACAGATGTTGTATCCAGGTATACAGATATTATATAGAGGTATACATTAGGTATGAAGTTATATAAATAAAGATGAAAGAATATAAGGAACAATACATGAGAGATATAAGATATCAGTAAGTGAATAGAGATATATTATAAAAAATAATGATGTTCTGTGAACATGAACTCTTTAATTAAAACTATTTTATTAAAACTATGATGGATGCTAAAGTGATGATGGGAGAAATAGGTGTGAAGGAAGGAGATGGAGAAAGATGAAGAGAAGATATAAATAATAAGAGACTGTACGAACCCGATAGGAGTGGCTGCTCGGACAGAGAGTGACTGACGCGGTTTTGACCGTTAACCGACGGAAGCGCTGGCAACGATCTCTGTCGGTCAAAGGTCAAAGTAGCGAAAAAATTCAAAAAATAAAAATAAAAAAATTAAAAAAGTAGGGAAAGGGCAATATGGGGAATATGGGGACGTGTAAAAAATGTGAAAAATAAAAAAAAAAAAATAAAGTTAAAGGAAAAAAAGGAGAGTAAAGAAATAAAATACTAGAAAAGAAAAAATAGACAGAAACGGACCGTAAACGGAGAGAAATAAAATATGATATGAAAATTAAGGAGTTTTTAGTAAATTAAAAATTTGGGAATAAATTGAGGATAGGTGATGTGAATCGGACTTAAGGTTGACGGTGGAGGAATCTAAATTGATGTGGATGGTTTCCGAGAGAATGCGTTTTTCATAGTTGGGAAAGGAAGATAGGATAGACGTATTATCGAAGTTGAAAATGTGGTTTAAAGATAGGGCATGATCAGAGAGTTTGGATGCGGTTGGGTTATTGGATGAAATGGAATATTTATGTTGGGAAATACGATCTTTAAGTAAGTTTTTAGTTTCGCCGATGTAGGAAGAGTTGCAATTGGGAGTGGAGCAAGGGATACGGTAGACAACTTGTGAGCGTTGTATAACGGGAATGGGATCTTTAACACGGGTATAGATTTTGGAAAGTTTGTTATGGGATTTGAATGCTAAACGTAAATTGGGGATAGAGGAACGTAGGGATTTTTGAATATTATTTGAGAGGGAGGGTATATATGGCAAGGATCTGTATACTGGGTTAGAGGGAGGGTGTGGAGACAGGGTGGGGTTGGGGGGTTTTTTTATAGTCTTGGATGAGTTTATTAATAATATGGAGAGGAAAATTGTTTTTTAAAAGTATATTTTGGATGCGGTGGATGTTAGTTTTATGGAAGCAAGGGTCAGAGAGGGATAGGCCACGGCGGATAATATTTTTGGCGACGTTAATTTTTTGGTGGTGCGGATGTTAGATAAAGCTCTCCTCATTATAGATAACAACTGGCCACTCATAGAACCCCATACCTCTCTCAATCGCACCTCTTACCTCCAATCCTTAAACCTCTGTTGTGAATCAGGCTACCTTACCTTCCATGGCCAGTTCTTTAACCAAATTTCTGGACTTGCCATGGGAAATCCCCTCGCTCCTGACCTCTCCAATATTGTCTTAAACGATCTTCTGGATTCCATTCTACCCCAATTCCTTAACGATGTTATTTTCATTAAGAAATATGTGGACGATCTCCTCCTTATCCTAAATCCCACTATTATTCCTGAATTATTATCATCTTTTAACTCATACCATCCCCGCCTCCATTTCACAGTGGAACTTGAATCCAATAAATCATTACCATTCCTTGACCTCCGTATCATTAGAAATCCTGACCACACCTTATCCACAGATTGGTATACCAAACCCACCTATTCTGGCAGACTCCTCAATTATTACTCCCAACATCCGCACCACCAAAAAATAAACGTCGCCAAAAATATTATCCGCCGTGGCCTATCCCTCTCTGACCCTTGCTTCCATAAAACTAACATCCACCGCATCCAAAATATACTTTTAAAAAACAATTTTCCTCTCCATATTATTAATAAACTCATCCAAGACTATAAAAAACCCCCCAACCCCACCCTGTCTCCACACCCTCCCTCTAACCCAGTATACAGATCCTTGCCATATATACCCTCCCTCTCAAATAATATTCAAAAATCCCTACGTTCCTCTATCCCCAATTTACGTTTAGCATTCAAATCCCATAACAAACTTTCCAAAATCTATACCCGTGTTAAAGATCCCATTCCCGTTATACAACGCTCACAAGTTGTCTACCGTATCCCTTGCTCCACTCCCAATTGCAACTCTTCCTACATCGGCGAAACTAAAAACTTACTTAAAGATCGTATTTCCCAACATAAATATTCCATTTCATCCAATAACCCAACCGCATCCAAACTCTCTGATCATGCCCTATCTTTAAACCACATTTTCAACTTCGATAATACGTCTATCCTATCTTCCTTTCCCAACTATGAAAAACGCATTCTCTCGGAAACCATCCACATCAATTTAGATTCCTCCACCGTCAACCTTAAGTCCGATTCACATCACCTATCCTCAATTTATTCCCAAATTTTTAATTTACTAAAAACTCCTTAATTTTCATATCATATTTTATTTCTCTCCGTTTACGGTCCGTTTCTGTCTATTTTTTCTTTTCTAGTATTTTATTTCTTTACTCTCCTTTTTTTCCTTTAACTTTATTTTTCACACGTCCCCATATTCCCCATATTGCCCTTTCCCTACTTTTTTAATTTTTTTATTTTTATTTTTTTGAATTTTTTCGCTACTTTGACCTTTGACCGACAGAGATCGTTGCCAGCGCTTCCGTCGGTTAACGGTCAAAACCGCGTCAGTCACTCTCTGTCCGAGCAGCCACTCCTATCGGGTTCGTACAGTCTCTTATTATTTATATCTTCTCTTCATCTTTCTCCATCTCCTTCCTTCACACCTATTTCTCCCATCATCACTTTAGCATCCATCATAGTTTTAATAAAATAGTTTTAATTAAAGAGTTCATGTTCACAGAACATCATTATTTTTTATAATATATCTCTATTCACTTACTGATATCTTATATCTCTCATGTATTGTTCCTTATATTCTTTCATCTTTATTTATATAACTTCATACCTAATGTATACCTCTATATAATATCTGTATACCTGGATACAACATCTGTTATATAATGTATAGTGTATACCTTTATATAACATTTATACCTTTACATAACATCTGATACTTATATTTTTAAAATTTTATTTATATTTCACTTCTCGGCCTGTCATACATTAGATTCCTTTTCTTTACGTTCTATAATATATTCGTCTCGATGTATTCTTAGGTATCATATTTTCAATTCATGTTCTCTCATTTCACTTATGATACTCCCCATGAGTCTATTTTAATACTATTGTTTTCTTTGCAATACATTTCTATCTTTATTATACAAAATTGTCCATACTCATTATATTCATACCTTTTCATTTTATTTTTTTCTGTTTAACTTCATTGCTCTCTTTGTATTTTGTTTTGCATTATCACCTTTCTATACATCTACCATGTATTCATCTTTATTCATATATCCTTTCATTATATATCATTCATTTTTTTTATACATATCTCTACATTTTGTTAATTTTTCTGTACCTCTATTTTATGTATTTTTACAGTCTATTCTGTTTTTTGTCTGTTTTCTCATAGCCCTGAAGATGACCTACATAGTAGGTCGAAACGTCGGCACTTAAAATAAAATAGTTTCACCTATTTTTGCGTGTTTTCTTGACTGCACCCCCAACTATCAACATCCTATTATAGTACCCACAGTCAACTATTTCTTTCTCACATGAATCTTTTATCATATTGAAAGCGTTTTCACAATCATCGGACCATTCAAACTTCACATCCTTTCTTAATAATCGATGCAATGGTTCCAGGTTTTGAGAGCTATTTTCTATATATCTTAAATAAAAGTTTATTGAGCCTAAAACACTTCTTACTCCAGTTTTATCCGATGGTCTTTGTAGGTTTTTAATTGATACTAAATTACTTTGGGCTGGTGAGACTCTGTTCTTTGAAATTGTGTGGCCTAGATATTTAACTGATTTAGCTGCAAACAAACACTTGACTAGTTCTAATTTTACAATAAATAAGTACCCACTTATTTAGTGTTTTATTTGACTGCACCCCCAACTACTTCCTACCTTGACTAGTTTGAGTTTGAAACCTTCAGCGTCGGTCACCTGCAAAAAATTGTCGATATGTAAAATATGATCTTCCCAGGTTTGAGAGAAAATCAAAATATCATCGATATAATTGATGCAGAATTCGTCCTAACCATTTCTTCGGATAATGTTGGATAAGATTCTCAGCATTCAGCACAGATGGTACAGCTTGAAGTCATCTTGACATCTTCAAGTGAATAGGGAATGGTCTTACATTTGAGCCAATGCTACGTGTAACACCAGGGTGGCACAAAGATTGGTGAAGCTGGAACAAGTCAGTAGAATTGGACGCATTACAGACACGGGAGAGTGTGTCTGCCTTGGTGTTGTCCTCACCGGGACGGTAAGATATGTCATAAACGAACGGAGCTAGCTCTATTCGCCATCTAGTGATTTTCTCATTTTTTACCTTATTCCATGTTTTCGGTCAAAAATGAAAGACAGAGCTTCTTGATCAGTTATGAGGCGAAAATGCTTACCAAGGAGGAATGCTGTCCAATGTTTCAAGGATTCAACAATTGCCGCAGCCTCCTTTTCGATTGGTGGATGTCCACTGATTTCAGATCTGCTTAGTGATCGTGAGAAAAATGCAACTGGCCGTCCATCTTGACTAAAGGTACCTGCCAGTGCATCGGTTTCTACTACAATCGGGCGAGATTCATCGATGGTTGTGACGACTGAGTTGGCAATATCCTTTTTTAGATTTTCGAAAGCAGAAGCAGCAGATGGATTCAGCGGAAATGATGTGGCATCAATCAAGACACGGATTTTATCTGAAAATTTAGGTATCCACTTCGAGTAATGGGCAAAGAAATCAAGAGCCCGCTTCAGTGATTCAGAGTTATGTGGCAGTGGCATATTAAGTAACGGAGCAAGCCTTGCTGGGTCTGGCTTGATTGATTGGAATGAAACAAGATGTCCCAGAAGTTTTACGTTTGTGAGGTCAAATTTACTTTTCTCTTTGTTGATTTCAATGTCGAGCTTATCGAGTGTCAATATAAGCTTGTTTAGATTTAGGTCATGGTCGGATTTATCCATCCCACACACAGTGATGTCATCGAGGTATGAATACACTCCAGTGAGGTTTTCGGCAGTTATTATTTGGTCTATTGCGCGTTGGAAGCAGGCTACTCCATTAGTCAAGCCGAAAGGTATGCGTGTAAACTGATACAGCATACCCATTGCTTCAAAACCAGTATATTTCTTCTCATCTTCACATATTGGGATCTGATGATATGCTTGTCGTAAGTCCACGACACTGTAATGTTTGTAATTAACAACTTTTCTGACAAGTTGGTCAACATTTGATAAAGGGCAGGCATCAAGTAGGGTATACCTATTTATCGTTTGAGAATAGTCCACCACCAGTATCTTTTTTTCGTTGTTATTTACAACCAACACCTGAGCTCTCCATGGTGAATTGCTGGACTCAATCACTCATTTGGAAAGCAACCGGTTGATTTCTGTCTTAATAAACTGATTGTCTTCATTACAGTATTTGCGGGACCTCGTGGCAATTGGATGACAGTTAGGAGAGAGGTGATCAAAGAGACGTACAGGGTCAATCTTAGCTACAGTATGCCAACAGATTGTGAGAGGTGCCTTGTCCCCACCAAATTTTAGCAGAATATTTGAGTGTGCTTTGAGTATGTCATGTCCGATGAGAATATCGGAACAGAGTTCTTTCAGAACAGTCAACTTACATTTAGTGTAAGTGTGTTCCGCAATTTCTAGCTTTACAAGAATAAATCCTTCAACTTTGGTCCATAACGACGTAGATGCCATTGATACTCGTCCCTCCTGAGGCATAACTTGAATGTTGTGTTCACAAACAAAGTCTAGGCTGACGAAGCTACCAGAACTCCTAGTGTCCACGAGGCAGTTACAGGGGATTCCATTTACAAGAACAGAGGTAACAGCAAGGCTTAACTGAGGCAGAAACCCATCATTCAGTGATGCTAAAATAGCTGCTGATACAAGTTTGGTTTTCTGAGTATTTTTCTTAGCTTTCCGACATACACGGGCATAGTGGCCCTTGATTTTGCAATTGGCACACTCTGATTCAAGACCGGGACAAGCCGAGCGCGGATAGTGACTAAATCCACAAAAGAAACAATCGCTGCCCCTCTTCTGACTCGTTGCGGCACAAAGATCGTTCGAATCATCTGATCTGGGGTAAACGGTTCGTGCACTAGGGTGGGAGGTACCAGGAATAGAAAGTGATGAATTCGAATCACTGCCAATTCCCGCGGAAGAGAAATCATTTGCACCGTTTAAGTATCCTTCAGCTTGTTTATGGGCTAGCTCGAGGGCTTGGGCTCGTTGGATGACGGCATCGAGGCTCAATGTTTAAGACTCTTCAAGTATTCGTTGGCGGATTTGAGAAGACAGTAGTCCGTTAATAAGAGAATCACGAATGTACTGATTTCTATTATCTTCAGCAGAAACAGCCTTGAAATTGCAATCCTTTGCTAACAGCCTTAGAGCCTGAACCTATTGGTCAACACTTTCGTTTTGCTGTTGTTTACGTATAGCCAAAATGTGACGTGAAAATATTTCCCCCTTTTCCTTAACATAGATTTTAGTTAGGGTTTCAACTGCTTCAACATATGTTGTGGTCTCTGAAATCAGATCATAAACACTGAATGAAAGAAAAATTTGGAGTACCTTCAATTTGTCAACGTCTTCTAATGGTTCAGTAGATAATGAGATGAAATTTTCGAAAGTTTTAAGCCAATGTGAGAACTCCTTTCCACTAGATGGAGAATCTGGACTTGCACAGACTTTGTCGGGCTTTAAATACTTGTCCATCGCGGATTAAAAAAATTTTTTTTTATGTTTAAACACAATTCACATCCACAAAATAAATATAACGGCACTCCCGTGATTGAATCTCCGACCCGAAATTTAAAATTTTAAATGACATGACTCCTAAACGAACGAAAGAAGTTTTAAGCTATTAAAATTGTGATGAAAATGAAGGAGGAATGATTTACCCTTAGAAAGGTTTTTATTAGCTTAAAACAACAACTATACAAGAATAGTGAGTTTACAAAACATATAAGTGATTATCTGTCACATTAGACAATAGTAGGGAATGTTTCCCTCACATGAGTGGGATTAAAAATCACCACAGTCACTATTCCACAATCTTTCAAGTTTTCAATGGTCTTAAGTACTCTAATTAACAATTGTAGTTTATATGTATTCAAGAGGAAGAAAATGGTCCAGGTAGAGGTCAAGAAAGTTCTCTTATATAGAGAGAACGTTTTATTGGTAAAACAATGTTTTGACCCACATTGCAGGTCTTCTTCATGGTTAAATATACAAGATACAAATAAATTAAAATAACACATGGTACAAAATAACACTATATGTAGTAAGTAGTAGAAATAAAAACCAGAGGGGATTGAATTATATAATGGCAAAGAGGTTCTGTTTAAATCCAACAAAGTAACAAACGAAAAATTAGAGCAAAGTAAATATGGTACCTCTTTGTCTCTAGCAACTAAAGTACTAATGAAAGGCGCTGATAAGAGTGCTTGTGGCTACTGATTAGAGAAAAGGAATGAGTAGATGCTTGCAAGTATTTATATTGGCCCCGCACTGAGGAATCATTTGTTGATTATGATTAAAAACCTGATTCCATGGAACTGTATAATACAATATGTAAAATAGCACAACACTAGTATAATAATATAAAATAAGAAAGCATAATCCATTTGAAGCTATTCTTCCTAGACTCCATATGGTTGATAAAGATGACAGTGGCAGGAACCTTAATTGTGTCCTTCTAACTGTAGAGTTTCATAATAATGCTTAATTATTATTCATCAGTAATGGTTAATGTAACGTTGAAAATGTTAGCGTAATCGTTGGGTTTGATCACTAATTTCATCACTAATGGAAGATTCTTGTAAAAATCATAATAATATAATTCTTGACAAGTTGACCTTAGTGGGATATCCACAAGTTAAAGCAATATTTTTTTAATAATAAAGGTCTTTCACGTAAATTATAATATATTTTTTGCTTTAATCAGTAATATCTGTAAATATTAATTTTCATCTATAATGTCTTTTACCTTATTTAAAATGCCATTTACCACAGAATGAAATAAACATAAAAAATAAAAGGTTTCCCACAGGCAATGCATGAACTAGTTTTCGAAAACATAGAAAACCAAATTAAAATAAGAATTTATGAAAGTAATATATTTAGTTTTAATTACTATTTATAACAGTGACATTATAATTAACCATCAAATCAATTACTGCTGTCCAATTCTGAATTTCATCAACTTCTTATCGTAATCAGGACGATGGAGTTGGAAAAGTATCTTTTCTTCAATTTTTTCTACAGCATTCAATGTCAGAACTAGTGTTTCATGTTTAAGCATACTATAAACATTGAGACCTGATAACAAGAATAATAATTAACAATTTCTTCACAAATTTGTTTAGTTCACATAACTTAATCACTAGAATTGATAATGAATAATAATTAATATTTCAACTATTGATAAAATAACTTTGTTAGATATATACAATTTAGTTACCCAGTACATGTTAATCAAAGTAGTACGTTCTATTATTTGCTGATTATGAATAACATAACATTTTTTTATTTCGATTAACATTATTTAAAATATTTATTTAAATGCATGTCATTTGAGGATGTATGGGTTAATAAGTAAATGAAAATCATATAAGGATATTATTTTATTTTATTTTAAAACTATATAAAACTAAAAATAAATAAAGCATGGTTTATTATTAACAAATCGTAAAAAATATCAACTTTAGAATTACATAATTAGATTACTTTTAAATGATTATCGGGATAAGTTTTGATCTCCATCATTAAGTGAGTATCCTTAAGGTATGGTAAAACAAGGTGGTTGAGTGTTATCTGACCCAAATCATCAAGCACACTTTTGGTCTAAAGCACCAATTTAAAATTTTTTCTTTTATTTTTTTCATAAACAAAGATAAGTAAAATAAAATTCACGATTATTTATATACTGTCAAGTGTGTGATGTTTGATATTATTTCAAATAAAATAAAACCTCTTGTTTTCAATTATGATGAATTATATTCATTTATTACACTACATTTTATTAAGTATGAGTGTTTTCAGAAAATTATTGAATTTTTTATGAGTTTTTTTTTTGTTTTATGTAATTCTATTTCAATTTTTCCTGTAAATTAATAATCCTCGTACCATTAATATAGTATACAATTCTAATAATTCAAAATATTATAGATAATATTTATAATATTATAGATTTGGTTTGACTTCTCCCCATGGAATATGTTAATCAGTAATTGCCAATATTCTAAATAATAATATCTGGGATCTGCCACTTACCATAAACAGGCATTAGATTCATTTCCTTAATACTGTCTGTTGCAACGGTTATATTTCTTGGCATTATGTCAGGCCTTAAAATGAGATAAAATCATTACTCGTACAAATTATATTCAGATCAAATCTTAATAAGGTCGACGAGAAAAATTATATTATTTAAGTAATTATAATCAAGTGGATTATAATAATTTAGCAGTTATTATAATAAACATAAATAAAGCAAAGAAAATTTCTGAAAAAAATATCTTCAGTTTTAATAGTCAATGCATTAAAACTAATCCACATATTCGTTGTCACGATTGCTGCTCGTATATTATTGTAATTGTGAGCAGAACGAGATGCAGATAATTGAAATTATGATTGCCAAAATCGAGAAATAATAAAACCTATGTAAATAAATTATTGAATGATATTGATAAAAATATTTTAACACTACCAGTATTTACAGTCTGGGTATCCACCATGCATGTTAAACAATGTTTTTTACTATGTTCATTTAAATGTTAAAAAATTAGTTAAAATTAAAAAACATTTAAAATAGTAAAGTTCGATAAAATAGCAGTCAATAAATGAGCAGTTAAATAAACTTACACGTCTACAAAGAGAACAGAAACACCCCAATTCCGTTCTTCTATCAAATCTTGCAAGAACTTAGGATCATCGGTTGGTATTTCCAAGTTATTTACAATGTGCAAATCATCCTGTAACAAAATAGGTACATTAACACAGTAAAAGCAATAATTTTAAATATATTAATAGCTTAAAGAAATAACATTAAAATGAATGAAGGCAGGTTAATAAATTGCTCACTTATATTAGTTCTATTAATTATCATTAAACTTAATATTGTGGTAATGATGGCAAGCACATTCAGTGTGACAGCGTGTCCCATTCAGAATAACAAGGCTTTTATTGAATTTTTTAAACCCTGGAATCGTCAAACTCTCATATTTTAACCAATTATTTTGTTGCATAGCTACATAACTATATGTTATATAACTGTTTGTTCTTTCACAATTTTATGTACACTATTTTTCAACTTCCAGTTTACTTTGCAAATGTATTACAATTTTATTATTGTCTCAAGTAAAACATGAGAGACTTGTTAAGCAGATTGCTATGTCATTTATCTATCTATATGTGTATGCGTGGAAAATATAAATGACGATTATTATGTTAATTATAAATATAAGACTTTAAAATATACTTTATTTTACTTTAAATAGAATAAAAGACATAAAGAATGAACACATGCCTGAGCGTGTTTGATAGATAAAGTTGAAGTTAGGCCAATTACTCTTTTAAAAAATGGTAACATATAAAAGTATGATGTAGGAGACCTGGGACCATGAACGATACCACCTCCTTTCCACAATGGAGACCTGAAAATTCATGTCAGAAGTTAAATGAATCATATATGTAAAAGTTTGCATGATGTATAAATAAAATAAACAGAAAGATCTAATTCTTTCCATAAATTATTAACATCAAGTTGAGTCACGAGTTTTAACTTTTCATTTGTTTCATTTCTAATATTTTACACAAGTACAAGTTATCATGAGCTTAAATATGGGAAAGGGAATGAAATAATGGAAAACGTGTATTATACTTCGGTAATATTTTCATCAATAAATGAACATTTCTACAGCTATATAACATCTATACTTCGAAATGTTAGTTGAAACTTTTATTTCTTGATGAAATGATTGACTGAAATCTACTCATTACCCATAATTACATTATATTTTCCATATTAAAGCTAACAATAACAATAACAGGTATGTTAGCAAAATATTAAAAATGAAACAAATAAAAAGTTAAAACTAATTATTCAACTGGAAGCGACAACCTGCGGAACATATACCAATTATCAAACTCATATATATATATATATATATATATATATATATATATATATATATATATATATATATTTTAAATTCATTCATTGAAATTTACTACTTTATTATAATACAAGTAAATACGAAGAATATTATTATTCTACGAGTAGAATGAATAATAATATTGGCATGAGATAAATGGAAGAGAGAAACTACCCAGTGGTAGTAGAATAGAATAGAATAGAAAAGTAACTTTATTATGTGACTGAGTCCCTTTAGAATAACAAATATGAACAGAAATAAGAAATAGAAACATAATATGTATCTGGCCAGAAGGCTAAATGTTACAAATCATAAAACGTGTAAAAAGTGACAGAAAAAAATTAAAAAGAAATATTTAAACAAAATATAAGTACTAAAATAATAAATTCAACATAGGTCATGAGGCGATCTTTTAGGAAGCCTCAAGGAATTATTGGAATTGAAGATGTAGCTAGTTTTGAAACTAGTGCGTTGGAGTGGGATTAAAGTTTGTCATGAAAGAATTGATATCGTGTGGGTCAAATCACTATGGATAACTTTATTCATAACAAAATAAGGAGACTTAGGATTTACAAAGAATTTTGGATTTTCATTATTTAAAATAAAAATTAATGGAAGGCAGTTATTATTTAGAAATTATTCCATTCACGGAAAGAGAGCTAGGCACTTACCAGTGTGGATTTAGAAAAGGGAAATCTACAACAGACCAATTGTTTTTCCTCAGGATAATACTGGAAAGAGGGAGTGAGTTTTGTGTAACAATTCACCACCTGTTCTTGGAGTTTAAGGCGACCTACGACAGTGTTATTCAGGAAGGTCTCTACGGAGCACTGAGACAATTCAATGTTCCAGCAGGCCTGATAAGACTGATCAGAATGACCATGACAAGCCTTGAATGCGTTGTCCAAGTTCAGGGTGATTGCTCTGAAAGTTTTCCATCTACAAGAGGGGTCCGTCAGGGCGATGCACTTGCCTGTTTGCTGTTTAACATAGCTCTGGAGAAGGCAATAAGAGATTCTGGGATTCAGACGACGGGAACCATCATTAACAGATCAGTTCAGGTCCTAGCATATGCCGACGACATCGATATTGTTGGACGCTCTAGAAAATCAGTTGAGGAGGCGTTCCTTTCTTTGGCAGAAGCTGCAGGAAAACTTGGTCTGGAGGTCAACCATGATAAGACCAAGTATATGATAACTGACCAGCACCCAAGACACCCTGGGGAGAAAGTGGAATTTGGAGCATGCTCCTTCAAATGGGCTTCCGAGTTCACGTATCTGGGATCACAGGTTACATGCGATAATGACATTGGAGCAGAGACCAGAAGACGGGTATTGGCCGCAAACCGGTGTTACTTTGGACTGAGGCAATAATAATAATAATAATAGCAAGTAGGGTAGTTACAAGGAAGACAAAAATCATTTTGTATTAAGCCTTGATTCAACCAGTCCTTACATACAGAACAGAGACCTGGACAATGGCCAAACATGCTTACAAGGATTTAGCCATATTTGAGTGAAGGATCCTATGAACGATTTTTGTACCAGTGTTAGTTGGTGGAGAATGGAAACGGAGGACAAACGAAGAAGTTGATGTCCTTTATGGGGAGCCTGACATTGTGACTCTAATCAAACGATACCGCCTGAGATGGGCTGGCCATGTGACCAGGATGGACGACGAGGAGGCTCCAAAAAGACTACTGACGGAGATCATCCATGGGCGGAGGAGAATTGGCCATCTCCGACTACGATGGATCGACTGTGCGGCTGCGGATGCAAGAAGCTTGGGAGTCTGCAACTGGATAGCACCAGCGCGGAAGAGACTTATGGCGGCTGCTGGTTGAGGAGCCCTGGACACGTCAACGTGTTGTAGCGCCAAACTAATAATAATAATAATAGTTATTATTTAGAATCTACCATCATTATTTTCTTCTACTTTGGAACACGGGAAACAGTTTACTAGTTGATTAGTCCTTTCATTATTTCATATATTTTAAAAATATATTCTTAATATAAATGTAAAATAGCTGATGAAATGGCATAGTTTCGTTATAATACAGAATTAGAATTTAAAAACCTTACCTGATGCTACCATGTCGAGCCCTACCCATCCCTTTCTGAGGCCAAGGCTTTCTCCCACCACCTTGCACTTCACTTCTCACTTTAGTATGAGCGTAACTCTGTTAACAATAAAATAAGTTAAAGAAATAAAATATTTATAGCTACAAATAATCTTTACTAACTCATATATTTTAAAAACTAGTTATTTTATCCCAGAAAAGGGAATTAGAATGGATCTGGAGCAAATGCACGCGATGGCCACCTGATCCAGGCTCTTATTAAGTAAAATTGACAATTAGATTTAACACAGCCCACTCCACTATTAAGATCGGCAACAACTACGAGGTAACCCCCACAATTGTTTACCTCTATTTACAATGAACTAAAAAAGAAACTTATTTCAACTACATTGTTTTATGAGTGATATTTTTACTCCTCGATAATACCAGGAATCATAATTCTGTCTTTTGTAAATTTCAGCATTCATGGATTATACTGACTTTCTCCCCTATCTGAGGAGGTTCTATAAAACAAACCCAGGTAAACATATTTCCTGCATCAGCTTTCCTCATGTACTCCTAAGCAATCCTCTCTTCTGGGATGCAATAGACTCTCCCAGGTGATTAGGGATCTTGCTCTAAGTCTTGTTCCGACCATACCAGCCTCATAACTTCCGATTCAACCGTAGATGGTGGCCAAACAATCCTATCTTATGTTACTCCAGGATATTTCGATTGGATTGACTTTGAGGTTGCTCAGAAGATAATATTGCAAATCCTGTCTTATTAGGTCCGCTTCTTTGTCTTTACCTTTACCTTCCAAAGAAATCAGATATCCATGGACTAAATATGGCTCTTATCCTTTGAGTTGAGGGTCCAATATTCCGAAGAATGCAAGAGAATTACAGATATCTCCATGTTCTTTGCACCCTCTTTTCGGTTGAAGAAGAAATATATGGCAGAGAAATACATCCTTCCAACAGCTCTTGTTCGTTCTTTTATGTTCTCCTCGATAAATTCACAAGAGGGTTTTTATTTAAGTATTTAAAGCTTTCAACCTGTTCCAATCTCTCACTGTCCATCCTAAATATCCTCACAATCTTGTTTGGTTTCCTTCCCATGCGCAAACATTTAGATTCCTCAGGGTTGATTTCCATAGTAATCGTGCTCATGTTTCCGTAAGGGTGTTAATATATTAATGGAAGTTGCAGTCATTAGTGGCCAATATTACATATTATTATTGAACACAAGCAGATAAATAAAAGCAGTGTATGTTTTTTATTCTCTTATTACACAAGCTGAAAGCTTATTACCTTCACACTTTCCTCTCCTTGGCTCCGAATTGAGACCAATTGCAGGATATAAATTGCTAATCTGACATATGCCCAATGTTGTTTCCTATTCTGGATGATTGTTGACTACCAGTAGCAGAGCAACTAACCAATGCAGAATTTCTTTTTTTAATTCACCAATATTACACTTAATATACATCAAACTTATTATCCCTTAACATTGTCCATTTATATCAAAAAATGAATCTATACCAACATTTCAAAGTATAGATGATTTATGTTAGTAGAAATGTTCATTTCTAGATGAAATGATTACCAAAGTATACACATTTCTGATAATTACATTATCCTTCCCATACTATAGCTCACAATGATTAATATTTCTATAAAATATTAAAAACGAAACAAATAAAGAATTACAACTTGTAGTAACTCAGCTCGAAGCGCTACCTCCAGAACAGTTAGTTGCCCAAATATCAGCAGAGGACTCATAGACCCCTCTTTATCTTTGAGGTAATCTTCAGAATCACTGTTTCATAAAATTGATAAATAAAGGAGGGAAATAGATATTGTATTCTCACTTACCACACGCTGATAATTTCTTTGCCAAGTTACATTTTCATGAATAATATCAATTCTAGGCATAACACCAAAAACATCCGGATGGAGATCGACAATACCTAGTTTTTTCTCTTCCAATGAATCAAGATTTTCGTACCAAGCTTGTCGTGGAGGTTCATATTGATTTAAATATTTCAAGTTTCTGTTTACGAGGGGAAGTGATTGATCCTGATTTTGTGAAGTTACTGTATAAAAAATAAGATAGATTAACTGATATAAACAAATTCATTATTCCAAAAGTATTTGAATAATTTATAATACATTCAGTTGTTTGAGCAGAAGTAGAAAACTTAATACGGTTTCTTAAAGCAGTTCTTAAGAAAACATGAAGAATCGAAGAATTTTTCAAGCAACTCATGTTAAAAAATAAAAATTAAGAAAATGAATAAAAGAACTTTTCGAAAAAATAAAATATAAACTACATTACTTATTATTTTTAAGAACTAAGAACGTTTTTAAAAACATTTATAAACGTTATTATTAATGCCGGTAGATAATATTCTTTTGACTTGTTGATAAGATTTGTAGCAAAATAACCTGATCTGTAGAGAGTTAGGAACCAAAGAGCTCGAACGAGTTATAATTAATGGCTTGTTAAGTTGTGCAGAGTTCTCACGTTCACAATATATTAGTTAATTATTTGAAAGGAGGTGAAAAAACTATGTAAAAAATAGGGTTGGTAATGAAAAAAACGAGTAGGTACTGCCCAAAAAAAAGAATCTAATTTCTTTAAAGTAATCTTGCTGATCAATTTTCTTCCGAAAATCTCTTTTACCATTTCTTAAACAATTTACTCCATAGAACTTAAAAAACGGACTTAGCCAGTGCTGTACTTATTCCGCAGGTAGCCAGCTTGGTGGTAGGGACAGTTAAAGTCCCGTAATGTGACGTTGTATTACGTCATTTGGTATCTGTTTCGCAGGTTGTTTATTCGAGTTGAGTTATAACCAGTTTTAACTGTTCATTCGTTTTCTTTTTAATATTCTTCAAAAGGAAAAATTATCGTGAGCTTTATGGAAAAGAGAAAATTACTTTATAATTTATCTTGCAGAATTTCCTATAACTTGACGTACATGTAACGAAGGTTAGGCTTCTCATATAGTCTTAGATAATACTAGTTGAAATTACCCATTACTGGGTATGTTAGTCATTCTCAAATCTCAAATAAGCTGTCACTATTGAGATATATTTTTGAACCATTCAAATTCTATAGATTATAAAACGTGTAAGATCGTGACGTAGGAATACCGTAATGCGACGGGATTCAACTACCCACACCACAAGCGGGCAAATATCTAATGTCTAATAGCCTTAATCAAAAGCTCGTTCCATTTTCTGAAAGAGAAATAGGAGACTGCCAGGCACTTTTTCGAAGTGGCAGGTCGACTATCAACCAGATATTTAGCCTTAGGACCATCCTGGAGAAGGCAATTGAATATAAAATGCTCACACATCACCTCTTTATAGATTTCAGACGCGCCTATGACAGCATCAAACGTGCCAAACTCTATAAGGCTATGAGAGAGTTGAGAGTACCCTCAAAGTTAATTCGCCTTGTAGCAAGACAATGGATGAAACATATTGTGCTGTCAAAATGCAGGGGGATCTCTCTCCTGAATTATTGACTAGAAGAGGCTTCAGGCAGGGAGATGCCTTGGTATGTCTATTATTTAACATTGCCTTGGAAAAGGCATAAAATATTGTTAGGAATTCAAAAATCCAGACCAACAACGCAATTTATAACAGGCTAGTTCAATTATTAGACTATACGGATGATCTAGCTATTGTCACCCACTCATTCGAAACACCGAAGACAACAATCTCATCACTAATGGAGGTGGCAGAAGAGATGAGTCTAAGCATCAACGAAGAAATAAACTAAGTAGATGAGGACAGGTGAATCTACAAGCAATGTAGTACAAGAGTTTGTAGAAATAGGTCCTTACAAGTTCAAGAAGATTGATAGCTTTACTTATCTCGGAAGTGTTGTTACCTCGTCAAACGATATTTCTCAGGAAATAAAAAAGAGAACCATTAACGCTAATAGATGTTATAATTTATTTGATATTGATTGTATTAATTTTTAAATATTTTTATTTGAAACGAAAAGACAGGTCCAGGACGGGACTCGAACCCGGGTCACCCAGGTCACTATCACTATCACTCTGCCAATTGAGCTATCCTGGTTCACTCCTCGGCCATAGACATATCCTATCGTTTCACTGATCCCTTGTCCCCGCGTTCTCGCACTTTGCGATGTATATGAGGGGAAGAATGTTCTTTGAACATTATATATAACATATTTTTATTTGAAACGAAAAGATATGTCCAGGACTAGGACTCGAACCCGGGTCGCCCAGGTCACTAGCCATATCCTCTCTTTTCACTGATCCCATGTCCCCGCGTTCTCGCAATTTGCACATTGCAATTTCACTCGCAATTGGCGAACCAGGATAAATCAATTGGCAGAGCTCCAGGCTAGTGACCTGGGCGACCTGGGTTCGAGTCCCGGACCTAGAAATATCATTTCGTTTCAAATAAAAATTATTACAATCAATAACAAATAAAATAAATTGTAATAATATATATGACGTAAGTCAACAAGATCCAAATTAAAATAATGTTCAAAGAACATTCTTCCCCTCGTATACATCGCAAATTGCGAGAACGCGGGGACATAGGATCAGTGAAAAGAGAGGATATGTCTATGGCCGAGGGGCGAACCAGGATCGCACAATTGGCAGAGCTCCAGGCTAGTGACATGGGCGACCCGGGTTCGAGTCCCGGTCCTGGACATATCTTTTCGTTTCAAATAAAAATATTTAAAAATTAATACAATCAATATCAAATAAAATAAAATAAAATATATGACGTAAGTTAACAAGATCCAAATTAAAATAATGTTCAAAGAACATTCTTCCCCTCGTATACATCGCAAATTGCGAGAAATCGGAGACATAGGATCAGTGAAAAGAGAGGATATGTCTATGGCCGAGGGGCGAACCAGGATAGCACAATTGGCAGAGCTCCAGGCAAGGGACCTGGGTGACCCGGGTTCGAGTCCCGGTCCTGGACATATCTTTTCGTTTCAAATAAAAATCTCTAATAGATGTTATTTTGGGCTGAGGAAGCATCTAAGGAGCTTAGTCTAACACGTAAAACAAAAGTCATGCTGTATAAGACCCTGGTTAGGCCAGCCCTGACCTACGCTCTGAAACATGGACTTTATCTAAGGCCAAGTAAAAAGATCTGGCTGTTTTCGAAAGAATACTGCTCCGCAGAGTTTTCGGATCTATTTATGTGAATGGTCAATGGAGAAGGCGAACCAACCGAGAAGTTTACGGGATGTTTGGGGAGCCCGACATCATTACTTGGATACAAATTAATAGATCAAGGTGGGCCGGGAATGTGGGCAGAAAGAGTTAGGAGGATTCTGCTAAGGACCAGCTGGAGGAAAAGTTGGACCGTGACAGAGGGAGAGGATGACCAAGGCTCCGATGGGAAGATGGAGTGGGACAGGATGCCAGACACATCTTAAACGTCTGTAGCTAAAGGGCAGCAGCATTAGATAGAGCCGCCTGGCGAAGGCTCCTTGAGGAGGCTAAGACTTACATAGGCTTGTAGAGCCATATTGTATTGTATTGCAAATTGTATAGATTATGAAACGTGTAAGATCGTGACGTAGAAACAGCGTAATGCGACGGGATTTAACTACCCACACCACAAGCGGGCAACCTGTGGAATAAGTATCACCAATTCCTGAAAAAATTAAGTCACCAAGATAAGTTTAGACGGTGAAAAGATCTTAAATAAACAAATTATCATTCCCTTTAATTCATTAAAAAGCCTCGACTGCCTCAAAGCGTGTATTGGACAGAACTACGGCCTCAATATTGGACTTCTCCAAGTTACAGACGAGTTAGGGAGTCACGATACTGCAATAATGATGTTTAGTGGAATTCGTTAAACTACTTGCTTTGTGTTGAACTGTAAAAATCCTATTCACTGAAACATTATCGCTGTCAAGAATACCCAACGGATCCTATTATGCCAAGGGATTAGTGTAATTTTAATTATCAAAAAAACCCTCCACAAATACAACCCATGAAAGGTCTTGGATTCAGTATGTGGTAGAGACTTCAAGGTGTTTCAAGGACAACGGTCGATCAGGGAGATGATTTGTCCTAGATCCCGCTCAACCCTCAGGTTTTCCCCCAATTAAGGGTACTCTCTTTATAGAGGTTGGGTGAGACCAAGGATGGTCTCAAGATCCCACACATTTTAATTACTACTGCTTTAACTGTATCATAGCGGTCGACTTTCACCTGCTCCGATTACTCAAGAAATATTTCAAATCGCTAGCAATCCCATTTAGTCGAGGTGGGCCTTAGCAGTAATTTAAATCATATCCATTTTAATTGCAAATTCACTAGACCAGCGGAAGACGAAAGTAAGTGTTTATATTTAACAATTTTAAATAATACAGATTTAAGCAGCGATAATTTTAGAGATTAAGGCTTTTACAGTTTAATAAAAAAGTTAGATGTAATATTCCGCTAGAAACGACTAGGGCAGCCCGTGAACTGATGATGCTCCTGTAATCTGGAGTCGTACCGTGACATGACTAAATTAAAACTGGAACTGCATTAGTTCGGGCATGTGTGTTTATTGTATGTTTGTTGATTCGTTTATTAAAGTCACGTTATGGCTATTCGGATGATTGATTCCAAAAAATGGAAGGATTTTAGAGTATTAAGTTATTAGAGTAGGGATCCTTAACGAGTACCTCGTTAAAGCACGCCATAACCACCGAATTTCGCTCTCTTTTAAAAATTCCTAATACCACCTGCTGAGCTACAAACCCTCGACCTTGACCTTAGAAGGTAGTTGCACTAACCACTTCACCACTGTTGACCATCATGCATATTCCCAAGTGACTGAACATTAAATAAATCGATGCAACGTATTATAATTGCCAGTCATCAAATTATTGTTTGGCATGGTAAATGGATCAGTGGTTGGTTATTTCTGCGTGATTTTGACGGCTACCTTTAGGTCAAGATTAGTGCAGTAATGTTCAGAGAATGTAGAATTAAATAGAGTTACCTTAAGCCCGCTAAAAATATTGGACCGATGTTTCGTAAACAATGGTTCGACGTACCGAGTTATGAAAAAGAGAAAACTCATAGGAATAGTCCTCCGAACTGCTGTCTCCAAGTATGTAGCAAACTATGGAGAACAAATATGCCTTAATTCCCCCCACTGCACGGTTACCTATCTCGCCTGGTCCAGGATCAGTCGCACTGCTATTTCATCTATATATTTCCCTCTAGGACCGGCACTGCATCGTGAGATAGGGTCATGAGGCCTATGACCCTTTTTCACGATACAGTGGACCCCTTTTCGGTATTTTCGCCAATCTATTCTATTAGGTGAGGATTCGGGTCCATGCAAAGGATCTATAATTTAATATTCTTAACAATAGCTCTTTAGTCGCCGGTTGTGTCTTATGTCACTACAGTTTTGTTAGCAGCGCTTAACTTCCTCCAACGCCATCATATTATTAGATTAGCACATCATTCAGCTTTTACCTCTCTCTTCGGTTAGAGGCAACCGCCACGACCAAATCATCCATATATTCTCCACCCTAAATATAATGCTATTGCCAGGAATCGTATTTCTTCTAATATATCCAGCAAATCATTCAATATTCACAGCGCTGCGCCGAGGACGGACCTTGGAAATGTAATTCCCTGCAGGTAGTTCTTCGAGCATACAAGTTACTCGTATCTATGCAGTTGCTTGGGTACGAAATACGCTGTGGAGCGAGCAATGTCAGTCAAAAACAGCAACATAACTTATCACTATCCCCTCTGTTCAACGTTCTTATGAAATACTTTCATCAATGTAGGAAATGCATTCCCAACATAAATTTTTTTTTTAAGGGGACTCTACTAAACTATTAAATTTCTCTCATATCCGAACCGAACAATACAAAATCCTTCGTAAATTCCTCAATGCTGCTTACTTTGTTACGAATAAAGTCCATAATGAGCTTAATGTTCCATTTGTTGCTTATTTGGCCTGAACTCGATATCAATCTTTTCATGACAAACTTTATACTCATTAAGGACCACTAGTTTCGAGCTCAATCTTTGATTCTTGATAATCCTCCTAGGCGTCCGAAAAGAAGATGGCCTGAAACCTTTTAAGTTGAACTTGTTATTTGAGTTAAATCAGTGGGTAGTTTCTCTACCTTATAATAAAATGAAGATATATAGCCGAATAATAATAATAATAAAATTAAGATATAATAACAAGAATTTAAAATAAAATAAGGATTAATAAAACCATAAAGACTTGATAAAAAATTGTTTTATTTACATAACTGAACAAACGAGAACGATATTTATAAATATACATTTACATAGACCATTGCACATACAATTAGTGAAATTGTGTCTCTATACATAGGTAATTTTACAACAAAAACAACAGGCTATTGTTAAATGTTAGATATAATTTCAGATCATTGTCCAGAAATGAAACAATTTCAGTAAAAATTCTTAAAAGTTCAGGTACATTCTGGCCAGGGAACCAGCACCAGGTTTTAGTGTAATTAATTTAGTAGTAAAATTGAATCACAATAAGGATAACAATAAAAATAAAAAGATTTGTAAGTCTAAAAACTATAATCTGATGTAGAGCCTTAAAATAGCTTTCAATATTTATGTCTTGTTCAAAACGTGCGTGGTATTTTACACACAATATTCCCGGCAATTTAACAATTACTGTCAAAATTAAATAGCATTGGCAAAAATAAAAATTAAATGCTGTGAAACAGTTTCGAATGTTAAGAAACAGATATGCTATCAAAACATTCAATAAAAACATAGAACCTGCCCAACAGTCAATAATTGTAATACTAAAAGATGTCAAGGGGAAAAGGAAAAAATGTCAAATTGGTAATTCGTCCGCAGGTTGTCGATTCGAGTTAATTACAAGTTTTAACTTTTCTTTCGTTTCTCTTTTAATATTTTCCAAAAATACAAGTTATTTTGAGCTTTAGTATAGAAAAGATCATCTATTGTTCGAAATGTTATTTGAAACTTTTATTTCTTGATGAAATGAAGATCGAAATCTACTCATTACATTCTCTTTTTCATATTAAAGCTCACGACAACTTGTGCTTTTGGAAAATATTAAAAATGAAACAATTAAACAGTTAAAACATATTACTGAACTGGAAGCGACAACCTGCGGAAGATACATTCTTCGAAAAAAAATTGAACAAGAACAACTCAAATAATTGAAATTGGATCAAGTATTATTGAAAGAGTAGTCTTTATTATGGATTTCAATATTTTACAGTCGGAGTACAATGAAACGGTTACATTAAAATAACCGTTTACTACATTAAAATTAATATAATTAAAGTATTTAAAAAGTCGCACGTATTTAAAATCAATTCCTAAATAGTAGCTTTATTTCAAATAGGAATCAAGATCCGATGATAGAAAACCTTAAATCGAGTGGTTAGTAAAGTCACCAGTCAGTAGAAACATCAGTCACCGATAGAATTTTAAAATATAAATCAGATTGAAAACATCATGGAAATAGCCTCTGTTTTACCGTATTATAAATTATGTTGTAATTAAAAGAAACAATAATGTATCGGCGAATCAGTAAAACAATAATGAAAAAACAATTGGGTTAAGTAAAGTTAAATTTTCGTTCAAATCGATTAATTTAATCGATTGAAGGAGGATGTATCAGTAATGGAACGATCTGTAACAGTGTCAGAACATTATGGAACGGTTACACGGAACTTAATCAATTTATGGAACTGTCACCATCAGATACCTTAACAGTTCTAGATCCTATAAGATTGTTATTTTTGTCTTTAAAAAGAATAATTTTTAATTATTACTGTTTTTAATTAGGTTATTTGTACTTTTAGATAGAATGCAATAGAAAAAATCCCCAAAACTAATCCTTAAATCCCCAAAATATTTTAACAAAAAGAACCAGTCGATATTTCGCCTATTCCGGCATAATCAATACGCTACATCACAAGGAAATCACCCCAAATAATTCCAAAAAAAACTAATCAAATAGAGACAGCGACCTTGCTATAAGACGCTCCATGAATAATTATTAAGGCTTTTTGGGGGGATTTATTCTATTTAAAATGTATCTTTTTGAGTTTTAGCTCATTTTTATTGATTTGTACTTATATTTTTACATATTTAAAACTTAAATAAGAAAAAAAACAGGCTTTTATATTATTGTTTTAATTTTCCGTAATTATCAATCGTAAATAAAACCCACAACTATACGAATAAATGCCTTTAGATCAGTAGTTCCCAACCTTTTTTGAACCGCGCCTCACCTTCATATGAAAGCCTCCCACGCTCCACGCCTTACAAAAAATTCAATGGAAATAAAAAAAACAAAACAACAATTATAACATTGAAAACAAGACGTTTAGTTTATTAGTTTCAATTAAAGATGAAGAAGCAACGGTAAGTAAAAATAACCAATATTAAGTCGAATTTTTTTTATTTTAAACTGTCTCGTGCTCCCCTCAGACATTTCTTGACCCCCCCCACCCCACCAGTTTGAGAAACACTTCTTTAGATAAAGCCAAAAATAAATTCTTCAATGATAATATTCACCCACGGTACTAATTTAATAAAGGAATTTTTAAGTTCCGTTACATGTCGAACACAATTACATGAATCTTTTTACTGGAACTGTTAAGTAATGCGAAGATAACCGTTCCATCCAGATATCAAGTTTAGAATTGTTCCAACAGATCCATAAAGTTACTTCCTGGCTGACTTATCACATGTATTCGTTCGTATAGGTAGTATGGCTGGAACCGCAGAGATGCCAACCGTTCCAGACACGGAGGATACAGTCGCCGTTCCAGTTACCGCGTGCAATTGGAAGGGAGGTGGTGGTGAAAGCCGTGGTACGGGGGAGGCGGCAGGGGCAGCCCCGCCCCCGGCCAGCAGGGCGCCGGCTCGTTCTGGCAGGCCGCCATCAGCCCCTGGAAGTCGAACTTGTATGCGTACCTCTTCCCCTGCACCTTCGTCATGATGTTCTTATCGTAATAGTACCTGCAACATCAACATCAGGATTATGAGCTAATCGCTAATTACAAACTAATAAACAAAAGTATTCGTGTATTAATGATTAAATTCCTGGTTCAGAACTATGACAGACCAAAATTATGAATGAAAATCAAATTATATTAGATACACCGTGGGCGGTGTCTAATTTATCAGATCTTAAGGAATCTACAAAATTGATAGATACCTGGATAGGGCAAAATTTAGGACTCCCATAGTAGCATCGTCCGATAGCATAGAAAAAAACCTGTACCATTACAACCCTTAGTAGTAGGGTCAGTACATGGTAGAAAACTTTCTTGGACAACGATAGGGCAAGGAGGTGTTTTGTCCTACATCACGCTCAATCGCCATATTTTTCCTCTTTATTTTGGGTAACCACTTTATAGAAGTTAGGTGACCCTCAGGAGGGTACTAGATTCCATAGGATCCATCTCCAGTCACTAACAGATTAAATAAAAGTCTGGCAGCAACGGGATGGACCCATTGAACCTTGAGCCATTCTACTCCCGATAGTATAGAGTGAGGTTAAATGAATAAAAACATGATAGATCAAGAAACATGTTAAGGAACCGACCAATATGATAGACCAACCGCACGTGGAAGAATTTACCAATACGATAGACATCTATTTAGCAATACGTTAGATATCTGGATAGGCAAAATTTAGGGCACCCACAGTAGCATCTTTCGATCAGCCATAGAATCATAAAGTGATGTAAAATGAATAAATTATATGATAGACCAACAGACATGGTAAGAAGTTTACCAACATGATAGATCAGACGTATGTTAAGGAAGCGCTACCAACATGATAGGCCAAACTTATGTTAAGGAATCTACCAACATGATAGACGAAACACATAAGGAATCCACCAACAAGAAGGCCCAAACATATGTTAAGGAATTCAACACGATGACTACCATTGTTGGTCGTCTATAGGCTCCTTTACAAACTACAAAATCATACAATTTATTTTATTTTAGTTGTTACTAATTTTTAAATATATTCATTTGAAAAGAAAAGATATGTCCAGGACCGGGACTCGAACCCGGGTCTTCCAGATCACTAGTCTGGGACTCTACCATTTGAGCTATCCTGGGCCCTAATGAAGTACGCTTCTCGGCCATGGTCATATCTTTTCTTTTTGATCCTAAGTCCCCGCGTTCTTGCAATTTACACATTGCAATTGCACTCGCAATTGGAGAACGAGAGGAAGAATGTTCTTTGAACATTATTTTAATTTGGATCTAGTTGACTTACGTCATTATAATTATTATAATTTATTTTATTTTAGTTGTTACTAATTTTTAAATATATTCATTTGAAAAGAAAAGATATGTCCAGGACCGGGACAAAATCATACGTTTTTAAATATATTACTGGTTTCTAGGATGGAAAATAGTGTGACATATAGACAATATACATCTCACTGTTTTGAGGAGACCACGAAAGCGAACAAATTAATAAATTTTAGAGACTTCTTGGATCTGAATGGTCTAAATTCTTTGCAAATATCTGGTATTTGGGCAGTGAAAGGAGCTCGTAAATGTAAGATGAATATGTGATGATAAGGCTTAGAAGTCCCGAGAGGAAATGACTCAATACATGCAAGATATCGATACAAAGACCACTCTAGAGGGAACGTCAATTAAACACTTTAAAATCAAACTAAAAGGATTCCGCTATCTAGATATCCTGGGCAGATAGATTGCTAATAACTAGTTTTATAGTATGGGATATCAGAAGTAGGTATCATAAACCTCAGGTATAGTGATGAAGTGAACTATAATACATCGATAACTACAATTATGTAATGTCATATAATCTAATAAGATTACCTGAGAGCCCTGCTAAGCTTGTCATAGTTCATGTTGGGCTTGGACTTTCGCTCGCCCCACCTTCTGGCCACTTCGTCTGGATCGGTGAGCTTGAACTCACCGTTGGTTCCCTCCCAGGCAATGCAGGCATTGGTCGAGTCAGCTAGCAGCTCCAGGAGGAACTGCCACAGCTGGATTTGGCCGGATCCTTGGCCGCCCAGTCGTCCGCCTGAGACCAGGTCGTAAGGGTCTGCAAGAAAATAGATTCAATGTTTTCGGGAATCAAAGATTATAGGAAAGGTACACTTGGAGAAGGCATTAGGTACTAGAAACAAAATAACTCCCATCAAATTAAAATCGTTCTAATACCATATTATAATAACCTACAAAGGATCTTGGGTTCAGTAAGTGATATATGTTGTACTGTCCCCAGAGCAACGATTGTGCATGGAGCAGATTTGTCCCAGATAACGCTCAACCGCTAGTTTTCTCTCCCTTTATATAAGGTACTCACAGGATCCATCCGTGGCTGTTAACAGATTAAATAAATTACCTGCCACAGCTGGATTCGAACGTTGGCGTTTCGGAGCAGCAAATCTATCATTGAGCTACCCCGCTCCAAAGGGCAGATGATGATAAGAACTGATGCATCATATAATCAGAAAACAATCTCCGATCTCCAAAACAAAGCCTCAAGTCTCCCAAATACTATTTCTTTCTTATTATCAGTCATATCTCATATTTTGATCTGATATCTGATATGAGACCTGATTTAATCTCCAATTTGACCAAAATCAACCAAAGGGGTCCCCTGTGGTCTAGTGGTTTGCATAATTACCTACTATATCCAAGATCTCGAGCTCGTAGTCCGTCAGGTAGCCCTAAAATTTTGTAAAAGGAATAAATAATCCTTAGGCATAGCCTTCAGAGGGAACGTAAATTGGTGGCCCATAGCCTCAATGGTGTAAGATACTCTTTAAAAATCTCTACACTGATTATACCTGGATAGACAAAATTTAGGACTTACGCTGTAACATCGACCGATTAACCACGGCAGCAGAAAGTGATGTAAATGAACAAACAACAGTTTTTATTTAAATGACAGTTAAAATGACACGTAGTTTATACTGCCAACTAAATTTATGTTGATGAAATACGTTATGTGCATGATCTGGAATGCAGTTTCTATTAATCTATTCGACGCCTTAAAATGATCAATGTGCAACTTCACATAGATATGAATTACCTCACATGACCATATTTTTTTTCCTGAAGGCGCCCTAATCTAATCGGATAATTTATTTATTTAATTTAATGATGGATTGAAAAAAATATATTTACTTTTAAGCGAATCGATAGCATCTTAATTTTCAAGTCTTCACTTATTTTGCACAATCATGTCTGAATAATAAATCATTCACATATTGGGAAGAGAAAGAGAGGAAATAAATATTTAAATTAGTTAATTAATTAAAATGACAAAGCATTATAAACAAAATATAATACTATATCTACACACACACACACATATATATATATATATATATATATATATATATATATATATATATATATATATATATATATATATATGTGTGTGTGTGTATATATAATAAATTTAAAACTAGGCAGCATACTATTGAAAATACTCATGTAAGCCGAAGGACAGTCCCAAGATCTGGCCAGGAGTGAAGAAAATTTCCGTGGAAACTATGAACTCACAAAAAAACCCAGTGGAAGATTTTTGTTCATTCATTTCCCTTAGTTGTGCTTTTCTATTTATCCGAGTAATTCATTACTTATATAATTCATCAGAATACGATTAGGAAAAGAAATTAATTTAATAGCCTAAGACCGACTAGTTTTAAAAGAAAAAAATTACTTTATAGTGACGTAAAATAAAGTAAACAAAAACACTTCAGTGCGAAACAACAGCAGAGAGTTATAACGTATTATTTATGTTTATCTCAGCTCCTTGCCGGGCCACAGATAATACAAATTATAATTATTAAAGTTTAATTTCTTACAGATATCGAAACTTGTTTTGAAATCGATCAAGTAGAAGCATCTAAACTAGTGCGGTGTAGAATTATTTAAACTATTTCAATATGTTAAAATTGAAAGGTGTTAAAGAAAATATCAAGGACATTTCTTATTTACTAATTATTTATCTACTAGTTAAATATAGTCATTACCATGTATTTTACCCTTCATTAAATTTAGAAATCATTTAACTACCAAGAAACCAATGAGGTGTTTTTGCAGTGCTCAATAAATCGCCATAAAGGTCAACCACCAATCAGAGTGGGTTATATTTACAAAGAAAAATATTTTAAAATGGAAAGGTTGGAAATTCCACCCTTCATAATTTTTTTTTCTTCAGACCCGGAACTATAGCTTGTCATTAACAATATTAGTAGCCAAATAATGATAGGTTACACTATTTTTTAAGCTGAAGAAGTTTCATTGAAAAAAATTAGGACGTTGGTTAAAAATCCGATTACCGGGCTTCAAGAAATGCAAAAATAAAGTCAAGTCATATGCATGTATAAAATATTATGTAATGCTATATGTATGCCATAGTGATTGGTACGAATGCGGTTGTGTCCCGAACGGTAGTTCGGCTGGGTACAAAAGTGTGTTTTTTATTTTTTTTTCAAATGATTATTTTTTGTTCCAAAATATATGAAGCTCCCCAGTAGATCCCGCTATGTGCTTGTTCAGAAATTAAGCCATGCTTTAGTACTTGGCACAAGACACTACCGTGTCTTCGCATAAGATAAATCTCTAATCCTGAAGACCCTTGTCAGGGTAATAGAACAAAATTATTGTCATCGGTCCTTGAGAAGCATGTAAGGCTTCAATTTAATTTGATGTTTTCAAGTGACCGAAAATCTATCTCAAAGATTCCGTTACACATAGAGACGAAGCTAATAAAATATCAATAAAATAATTTTATATATTACTTGTAAATTCAATATAATGTAATTTTTAAAAGGTGGTGTTTAATACCATGGGTGAATTGAAAGGCGCGGCCACGTTTTTGAAGAGAAAACGAATTTCCGGTTCCGATCCAGATGTTTTCAAGCTGAAATTTATAAAACGTGTTAAATTTGAAAGGATTTCTAAAATTAAAAATAGTGGGGACTTAAAAAAGATTAACATTTAGTAGTAATCCCTTTTTTGAAAGGGTTTGGTATTTTTTGGTTTAGATCCACCAGTTACTTTTTATAGTTAAAAAGTAACTGTTTTTAATTATTTTATAACCATCGCTTTATACAGATCTACAACAACTTCTAAAATGAATTTGTTGGAGCTATATACCTCAATTCAAAACGAAAATGGCCCAGAGACATTTTAACAAGTAAATAAATAATGACAGAATATTGCAGTGTTGAACATTTTATGAAATTTTCTGAAAAGTTTAAATCGTAAAAGACTAACAAACTAAAAATAAATAATAGTTTAAAATGCTAAACTAAACGTTTTGATAGAAAACAAAATTATAAAGTAGAAAATAAATATCAGTTAAAGTTGAAAATTTGTAAAAATTAGTAAAATAAATGCAGAGGGATAAAAGAATAGTATAAAGGAAAACGTTAGATCAAACAAAATTAAATTTATCTGCAATTATTTATTTCATATATTCACGGACAAACGAATATTGAACCGATAAGTTTTCTCATAAACCTCAACTTAATACGCCTTAAGAACTTATACCTATACATGTGCCTCATATTATCATACACTAATCGTGAACGCTTGAAAATGTACAGCTAAATTAAAAGTAATTTAATAAAAATGGGGAAAAAACCATTATCCAGTCTGTATTCTTAATATGTACATGACGTTTCCACATATTGATGCCATTTTAAATTTTTTTTAATAAATCTTCTGCATCAATTAATAATCATAAAATTAATAAAAATTGTAATATTAACATTTGACCATGGAGAATACCTGATCGCCAAGAAAATGTATATATTATATATTTTTTTAGACATTTAATGCATTATAATGCATTTTAAGAGAATTGTGACTTATAACTTTTTTAAGTTATATATAATTATTAATTGATGCAGAAGAATTGTTTAAAAAAATTTCAAAATGACATCAATTTGTCGAAACGTCACGCTAGTATATTAAGAATATATACAGACTGGATAATGCTTTTTTCCCCATTTTTATGAAATATTGAAGATTATAGTCCAGTATTTTTACATCGTTTTATTTAAAGTAAGTAATTTATTTTAATTTCAGTAAATAATTTAAAGCAATTAATTTTTAATCCGTCGAAGTAAATGACGTGACTAAGGCTAAAAATACGACAAATTTTAAAAAGAAGTGACGTATAATACCAAGAGGACATTGTAATGATGGCAGCTACCTTTTTGAAAAGAAGACGAATTGTCGGTTCAGATCCAGATATTTTCACGATAAAATTTATATAACGAGTTAAGCTTGAAAGAGTTTTTAAAATTAAAAATCGTAGGGTCTTAAAAAATGTTCTTTTAATATAGTAGTTGAAAGTCTTGCCGTAAAACTATAGAATATTACTATATGTTTGCTTGTTCATTTAACGTCACTTCATGCTTCTATGACTAATCGGACGGTGGGAGCTCTAAATTTTGCCTACCCAGGTTTAATTACGATAGGGATTTTTAACGATTACCTGACATGGTACAGTCTCGGAATCTCCGATTAACGTCCGTATATATATATAATAGGTTATATAATTATATACTATATATAAAGTAATAAAGCGCTATATAATTACCAGAGTAGAGAGAGGTGAGAGCAGATAGGCTGGTGGTACTCCAGAGGAGGCGGTGGTGGCGCTCGGACCACATCCCGGTCTCTACCGCCCCCGTCGTCCAATCCAGTGCCACCCCCCACCACTCCGGGTCGGTCTTAGAGTTTCTTGTGAACTCGAGACAATATGGAAGTCAATGAACCTTTAATTACGAAGAGGGTATGGTTGGTTGCTATGCCAGATAAATTATTTAATCTCTTAATAGCCATAATTGGACCCATGGGACAATTTACTGGGGCTCACCCAGCCTCTATAATTGGGGAGAAAACCTGGCAGTTGAACGTGATCTCGGACAAAAGACATTCCTGCACAACCGTTGACCTAGAAAGAGCACACACCATGTACTGAACCCAAGACCGTTCATGGGTTGTAGTAGTGCAGGTTTTGGTTTTTAAGAAGATATCCTTACATGTGTACATTTTTGTAGGACTTGGTGACGGTAGAACAGGCATTTGATAAAGATACGCTTGTGGGAATATGAGTGTTATCTCCATTTTGGTTAATCATATAACTTTACTCGGTAAGGAAATCATTTTAAGGAAAAGGGACAGAGATGTTAGCTTGTTTCGGTTCCCGAATATTGGACATTCATATTTGTAGATATGGATTTAGAACTACTACTATAGCATCGTCCGATCAGCCATGATGGCATAAAAATAACGTCAAATAAATAAACAGACATAGATATAGTTTTTTCCTGCAACCATTGAGTAACGCTATCCATTACTCAACTAAAACTGGTGTGGAAAGTCCCACTTTCCCCCACTAGTGAGGAAAACCACTTTCTCTCACTAGTGGGGGAAAGTAACAGCCACCAAGATCGAATTTGACAATCAGCCCTCTGTTATTTTAAATGTTATTATAAATGGCGGTATTATAATATTATTCATTTAATATTCCTAAAATGTTAAAATAAATAATTTTAGAACTATTTCATATTTAATTCAAGATAGATTTTATTTATTTTGAAGCGAATTTATAGAAATATGTAATATAACCTTAAATATATTTGAACCTTCACACATCAGGAATTTGTGATCAGACCAAAAACAAAATAAAATTGGGATAGATGGAAATAGATGGTGATGAATTCATAGAATTTACTCCTCCATTCATTAAAGAACAGGCTGAACAGGCAATAAATCAACTTTCACCAAAAACATCTAAAGTCAGACATGAAGAGAAATATAAATATAAATCAAGATATAATAATATATGTTTATTTTATTTTTGTATGTGCTATCAGAATATTATTTTCTAAATAATAATAAATAAATGTTTCAATGAGTAAACCGTCCTAGAGTTATAATTTGCATGGTTAGTAATAGAAAATTGTAAGAGGTAGCGCTAGTGTAGTTTTAACAAATCTAAAGTTTCACCTTTAATTTCTTAATTTTTAAATGGTTGCAGGAAAAATGTAAATTTAACACGTGAGAAAAGTGCTTATAACACCCTCGTTTAATTACCGTAAAATTCACTCGGGTGTGATAAAGTGGCACTTTCCCAACTTGTCAAATAAACAACTATTCTTCAGGTTTTTCCTTAAACTTCATTTTCAAATTCATTCCTCAGACAAATCTCATTTAGTGAAGCTTTTGATTCCTTGTAAAACTGCCTTGCAGAACTTAAGTATATCTATTAATTTGTTAAGTATTAACAGAAGTTAAGTATATCTATACAATGGATGTAAATGATATGCTTAATTTTCATTATTATTTATCCATTTATTTAAGTAACCTTCCTGAGTTACGACAACACGGGTTTGGTAACATTAAAATATCGCACGTAATACTTTTTCAATGTAATTGTTAATGTTATTTCTCTATTTTATTCCGTTCTGTTTTTCCAAGATTGAAATAGTTTGAGCATGATTAACCCATTTCTGGAGAATTAGTAAATGTAAAATTAACATCAGAGATGCTCTAAGGTCTTCGTGCGCCAGGAAAGGTATACTTCTCTTACGTAAAACCCTCTCTAGATGTTTTTTTAACTATCTGATATTAGAAAAGATAGGGTTATCTGTGAATATTATTTTATTATTTTAATAAAATTTATCGGTTTATTTCAGCTTTTTGGATGTTTTCGAATGATCTCTAGCCTTTAAAGATTTTTTAAAAAATTTATTTATAGAAATTTACAGCTGTATTGAATGATATAACCAGTAAATATTATGAATTATATAGAATGGCAAGTTAGTTTAAACAATTTATAAAAAAATGATAGTTAACTTTACAGCCCGTTTGATCTTCCTTGGACACAACACTTCTTGGCCAGGCAGATGGCATCAGGATTTTTAGGAAGGAATTAAAAAATGCTTGGTTAAGCCGTCTCTGAAAGGAAATAAAATGGGGGGCCTAAACCTGCCCGATTTTAGGTTCTCGTTAAAGATCCCCATCCTAATTAAACCTATAGCATTGTCCGATTATTCATAGCAGCATTAAGTGACCTTAAATTAACAAAGAACTCTAATGTTGTATGGTCAGTCGGTAGTATAATACAATGGTTATACTGACTCAAAAAAGTTAATGATGTTTTTCAAACTATTTTCAGCTTAATTGCCTACTATTTAAACACTAAAATACCAACTTGAGAGACCAAAATGTGAAATAAGAACAAACCATCGTAAATGAAAGTGTTAATAATAAGAGCTAAACGTTGCAGAGTGTAAGAATTAATTAAGAAGGAGACAAGTAAAGTAGAAAGGGAAGGGGAGGGGGTGACAATGAGAGGATTTGGCGGGGGCGCGAAGGATGATATACGACCCGCGCGCGGGAAATATCACCCTGTCTCATTATGCCGCCATCTTGGTCCTGCGCCTACGGCCGCCAATAAAACAAGGCTTCGTGTCTTATGAGGTTTAGGGTGTGCTGGTGTTAGTGGAGGTTTGAGTCCTCCACCCCCTCCCCACCCTCACCTCACCGCTTTTATTAAAAAAATGAACAAGAGAGGAAAAGAAAAGGATCGTAAGAGGGTACTTATCAGGGCTAGGGTGAAGGGCAACATAACATCAAAAAATATCACAGTGGTACGTTTGAATAGAGGCGATAAATTGTCATGTAATGGGAAAGGTGTTCGGGTTATGAGTTGGATGACCAATGTTTAGGGAAGAGACTAGAGCGCTGAATTGCTACACCAAATGTTCTAGGTTCCATTCTGGTAAATAAATTAAATTCTTGGTAAATAAATTATAAAATCTCTTAACAGCCATGGTTGGATCCTGTAGGATCTGACGACCCTTCTGCTGCTCACCCTCCGCGATCTTGGACGAATCACCTCACAGCATAGTCATTGGCCTAGAAACAGTTCAGTCTGTACCGCGTAGTGAACCCTTTATTGGTTGTAAAGGTATTTTTACATTTTTACATATTACTGATGTACACAACTGCCCTTTCCAGTCTTTCCATCCTTAAAAAATCTATATACTTGGACCGAAAAATCAATGCGCCTTCTCCTATAATAGAAGAAAGATTTTAGGTGAGGATGTTATTTATTGTTGTTCTTCAACTGTAATTCGACAAAAATATTCTTCTATCATTTTTTTTTTTTATTATTCAGGATCTTTATGGAGTAAATAATAGTGTTAATCAGTTAAAAAACCCAATGTTATGGAAGAGTTTTTAAAAATATATATTAAATCAATTATGTACTACTAAAAACTACGACGGATCTTGGGTTCAGTACATGATAGATAATGTACTGTTTCTAGGACAACGGTTATGCAGGGAGGTGATTTGCCGCAAGGTTTTTCCCCAACATTTATCGCCCACATCTGGATTTGATCCAGAAAACTTCATCTATGTACATATATGAAATATTTAAACTATCCCTTAATATGATCACTTGTTTTCCATTATTTAAATATGATACGATTATGACTTTATAAAAAAATAAATTATAAAATTCACCCTATACGGTTCAACAAAATTGAATCTAAAATCACAATGAAGCAATAACGGAAAACATATGGGAGGAAGGATGAAGCGTGAAGTTAGGAGAGGATTAGGTAAAGGAGTTGGTTATTGTTGTGGGGGGGGGGGGGAGAGGGACTTAGTGTAAGTGCCCCTACTGAAGCCAAGGGGCAGGTGCAGCACCTGATCTCAAAGTCAAATCTCGGGTCAACCCAAAGTCCTCCCGTACAACTTAATTGAAATAATAACTCCAATCTCACCTAACCCTAATACGCCAAATAATAATCCTATAGGTAATCTTATCTTCATTAAGTAGCCCTTGCATTCGTAAATAACGTGCTATGGAGCATTATCAATCTGTAGAAGCTTACTGGATACCAGAAAAGGATCTGTTGGATAATGTTAGAATTAGGAATAGAAAAAATATAACTAATAATAAAAAAATACGTGTTTGTTTATTAATTTATCGTCACTTAATGATGGGTATTATCAAGAATATTTTTGTCGAATTTCCGATGAAGAAAAATAATTAATAATTTCTTCACATACAAACTCCCGTGCTATATTGTAGTGTTCTTAAAAAACAATACTATTATTTATTAGTCGAAATAAAAGTGAAAAGAATGTGCTTAACTTCCACACAAACTTCTCATTTAACACCCATTTTCATTTAAAAAAAAAAGTTAATTTATTTATTCATCTAACATCACTTTAAACAGTTAAGGTTATTCAGAGTATGCTACAGTGGGAGCCCTAAAATTTGCCTATCCAGGTATAATTAGAAAAGGAAACTTTAACGAAACTTAACATAGCACAGCCTCGAGACTGTCATTTTAAGTTCCTTCCGAAAGACGGCATAACAAGGACTTCATAACACTTTTTTTAAAATACCTGGCCCTCCTGCCGGGTAAGGAACTAGCCCACTCTGGACATAGTAGGTTGTTATAATAACCACTATGCTAGAGATGACCCCGGAAGAATCGTGAAGAATTTATGGGATCGGGCTTTTGGGCTAGTTAAGCTAATTAAAGTTTTTATTTCACCTTTTTTGATTATTTTTTGATGCCGTAGCCTTTAAGTTAAGAAAAATCGTCACTAACCGCGTATGGGAATCGAGTAAATTCGGAAAAAGAAGTACGGCGAAATGGAGGGGAGATATGGGCGCGATAAGAGATAAGGAATTGAGAGAAAGGAATTGAGAAATGCCGGTCACATAGGAACAGTTAGAGCTAGAGAGAGAGAGAGAGGAGATAGAGAGAAGAGATAAGAGACCTGGTCAGTAATAGAGCGCCCTCCCTTAGTGCAGTCTACTGATAACGGTGATAACAATCATACATATTTATCTGCCTCACTCCACCCTCATCCCTTAGCCCCTGAGGTCAACACCTTAACCAACGTCCAGATTCGATTCCGCCACCGGATAATTATTTAAATTCCGAATAATACCATGATTATAGCTACTAAGCCGTAACAACCCAATATGCCTAAAACCGAGGGCCTGAAGCACGTAGGATATTTAAAATATATTAAAAAATCTTTAGTTATGGGCATCCTTAGAGAGGACAAAATGGCGATCCCGAATCTGTGCTACGTCTGGTACTCGTTGAACCCTATCCTGATCATACCTGGATAGATAAAATTTAGGGCTGCCACTGTAGTATCGTCTGATTAGTCATACCAGCATAAAGTTATGTTAAAAGAAACAAAATATATAATAAACAATTTGTGATTTGATACTAAATTTTCTTTAGAAATAAAAGAAAAAGTAAGCAACAATTCATCACATGTAATAGTTTTTTCGGTCGCGAATCAGATTACTGTGACTGGATTGTATCCAGTGATTTTCTTTTGTTTTGTGAAAGATAATAATATTTTGATTCAATTATTAATACCCGATTTTGTTACCCTTTTACAATTGTTACATACTACAGTTAATTATTATCGTTTTCATATCTTTTGATTTCATTTCAGATTATTTGTGTATTTTATTTGTTTCATAACCATTACTAGGCTTTTTAGACACCACACTCCGGGAAAAGCTTATTAGGCTGATTTTTTTAACCTTCCTTTTTCATTCATCTAACGCCTGGGTTATGAAACAGAAGGATAATAGTGACTATTGGATTTTTTTTTAATTTAAAAAAATCCATTACCTCTTTAGAATGGCATCAAACAATTACAAATAGTTGATAGAAGAGATGATTGAATCAAAAGAAAATACTGCGCTATTGTTGTGTGTTAAGTTAATAACGGTTGGGAAAAGAATCGAGAAGGTTCTAAAAGAAATGTTAGAGGTGACGAGGGGAGCCGCAGGGGTCGAAGTTCGTTCAATTAAACATGAGGCCCTAAGCTGGAGGATCACATCAGCCCAGCTAATAAACCTTGAGGATAACTGTAGAGATATAGAGTAGGCTATAATATAGAGTGTAGAGTGTGTACGTTATCCTCCCATCTCCTTTATATTCAATTCACCCCCTCCCTGTCGCCAATCCTCCCTTCATTCACAATTCATTAAATATTTCACCCTTAATAGCGCTGCTATAGAAGAATGATACCCACTAGTTGCTTTTCTGTTATAAGTCACTTCTAAAGTTCATAATGCCCTTTTGGATAAGCAAAACAGCATAAATCTAAGTCATATCCCAACAAATATATAGACAGAGTACAAGTAGTGGTGAAAATATACCCAAGATAAGATAATACACGGAGTATATTCTCAGCTTAAGCACAACTGTGGTGTAGTGGTTAGTATAACAACCCACTATCCCAAAATTCGAGAGTAAAAAATCCTTGGTTATGCCGTCCTTCCGAAGGAACATAAAATGGGAGTCCCTAGCCTGTGCGGTGTCCGGCATTCGTGAAGGATTTCTATCCTAAATATAGCTGGATAGACAAATCTTCCGATTGGCCATATCAGCATAAAGTGACATTAAAGAATAAACAACCGAATCACGCCTCCAAACGCCTGTTTACTTAATAATTGTTTGAACTTTTCATTCCCCTAAAAGATTTTATTGGTCATAGTTAAATGTCTTGTTTTATAAAATGATTGAAAGTACAAATGATCTAAGTATTGCTGAAGCTAATGATAATAATAATGCTAAAATGAAAATAAAGTTCAATAACATCTATGTGAATAGAAATATAAGGTATAAAGATTATATCTTTCTTGAATGATAACAGTTGACCTTGATAATATATGTGGAAGAAAATGGTCCGGGTAGACGGGTAGAGGTCGATAAATATTTATTGACCTCTACCCGGACCATTTTCTTCCACATATAAATATTATAACTATACACTAATTATTATTTCAATCGAATCATTGATATTTTCTTTTAAGATTGTGCACCCCATCTTATATTTTTATTAATAAATAAAATACTTTACTTACGTGTAGGTCTATATATATATATATATATATATATATATATATATATATATATATATAAAACAGACTAAAGTTAATAATTAAAATTTAAATAATTCAAACATTGGTTTAGAAATTTAAAAAAGTGATAGTTTAAGCTTCTGTCGGCAGTCCTCTTGACTGTTTATTTATTTGTTTTCATTAATAAAGAAATCACAAAAAAAGTGTCACGTTAGTTACCGTAACATTTTTTTTCAAATTACATATTCTTCTATTATATACATAAACATAATACGAGAAAAATAATAACGATATACAATACTAAATATTATTATACAATATAGTAATATTACCAACCGATGGAGTCAGTCCTGAGCGGAGAGGAGGGCCGGCCGGCGAGGTGAGCCAGGTGGGCTGCGAGGAGGCGGCCGGAGCGGGGCGACCCAGCCAGCCGTGTCAGCGCCCCCGCCTCCAGCTCCAGCAGCTGCCGCCCCCGTCGAGGGAACCGATCCGCTACTGGGGGCGGCCGCAGCCTCAGCTCCCGGGTGATCCACGTCAGCCAGTTCTCCACGTCCTCTCGCTCCCACACAGCGGGGTCTGCAACAACGTATAACAGTTAGTGATAAGGTAGTCAGGTAGAGAAGAGTCCTTCAACAGATCAATAACTAATTTAAACAAGAATGTAGAATCTTATAGACAGATTCGTAAAAAAAAAAAAGATCATTATGATGATTGGATGAAAGAGTAATTGAAATAAAGAAAAGGATCCTGAGGAGAATCTATGTGCCCAAGAAAACACAGAAAGGCTTAAGATCAAGACCCGATCTGGAAATATACAGAGAGATGAAAGACCTGGAAATCGAAATAAGGTAAAAATGGACCAAGGAAGGCTAAGCAAGAAAGTCTTTGACAAAATCCGTGAATGCAAGAGAGAAGGGGAGTATGTAAAACGAATGAGAGAGGAAAAAAAAAAAATTAAAAAAACAGACAAAGACTGCCTACATAGAGAACAACGTGGAAAAAATGAACAGAAATCAAGGTTTTATTAAGGAAAATAAAGAATAACGGAAGAGTACTGCGCCTTCGAAAGAAAAGAGCGAAGGCGCGTGGCTTCTGCGTAAAAATTGTCAGAAAATAATAGAAAAAAGAGAAGTAAGGATATTCGCGTGCCCTTTTGGATAAGAAGCTTAGATTTGAAAGGACTAAATATTGAAAAAAACAAACTGTACCGCTATGACCCATGAAGGGTTCATTGGGCTCAATGTGTGGTAGAGTCTGTACTGTTTCTAAGTCAACGATTGGGAAGAAAAGTGATTTTAGATCACGCTCAAACAATTTTTCTGCAGCCCTGGTGAAGAAGTTGTTAAGTCCAATTTTATCCCGAGTGATTCAATTGTGTTGAAGGAAGTGGAATCGTCGCTCATAACAGGAAAAATAAGGCTTTGATTTGAAATGGGATTGGAATTATTATATAATAATTCCATTATAAGCTACAACTTCGAAAATGAAACGATACCGTTTCCCTCAGTAAAATTAAACCATTTTGGAAAACATTAACCACTTATTCATCAAGGCGGCATATATATCTTAAAACATGTGTGCAATTTTCTTTTATTATTATTCATAATAAAAAAGTTCCATAATGATTGAATCTTTGTAAAAAAACAAAAGACTGATACATGTTACTGATACTTATTATTACAGGTTCGCCAACAACAGCTGACTTCAACAATGAGGCTTTGAATCCCGAAAATAAGTCTGCCAAACCATAAAAACTTATGACCCGATGGTTTCGTTAGAACGAACATACGGACAAAGGATACAAGACGAATTAACTGCTTTTATGAGCGTTACAAAAATCTGGGTCAGATGTGCCTCGATGGCTGTGATTACATGCCTCCTTAATTATCGATATTAATGGATGTCGTTTGTATCCCACGCGACCATTGTGGTAGGTCGGGAAGCCATTGTCCAGTTCGTCCGTTAGATGTGGTACTGAAGAATACGACAATAGAGCGTCCTTGGAGTTGGTGAGATTGTCGAAGGATAATAATGGAGGGAAGAAGGAGAGCCAAAGAGGTTCAAGGAAGACCGGCCGCTCTCTTTCATCTGTGACCTCCTTGGCGGTGGTCTATCCTCAAACCTCTGATCGCCTACCGAACGGCTCATTACCCACCGACTCTTCCAGTCTATTTTCGCCGCCTAATCGCCTTCTACGAATCCCGATACGAGATTAAATAGAACCTACCGCAAACATCACTAACAACCTTTTTCTCATGTAATTTTCGGAGATCAAAGATCATAGGAAAGGTCGGATAAAGGCTAACGAAAGGTACACTTAGAGAAGACATTAGGTACTAGAAACAAAATAATTGGCGTAAACTTGAAAACGTCCTAATATCATAAAATATAAACCGTCCGACAACGGATTAGTCCGAGATCACTTCCTCCGCCAAGTTTTTCTTCTTACTTTGGATACCCACTTTATAGTGGCTGGGCGAGGGTCTGTAAGTCCCAACGGATCCATCACAAGCTGTTAACAGATTAAATAAGTTATCTGCTACAGCAGGATTTGAACACGGGGTCTTTGCCACGGCCACTCATCGCACCACCACTAAGCCATTCTGCCCCTTTTTAAACCCATACAACTCTAAAACATATTGAGATTAGTATTTTTTCCTTCCTTTATATATTTATTTACACCTGTCCAGTACAACAAATTTATATATGTAAAAATCATTAGATTTTCTGTCACCAAAATTACTTGGAAATGACTCTGCAGGAAGATCAGTACCTATCGGTACCTCTCACGTGGCTTTATTTAATATTCTTACTATAACAGATCCCTCGTCTACGTTTTTTTTAGTATCTTTCTAGTGTCCTCAGGCATGGGATTCGTCGCGATTTGTTCCATCAGTGGGTTGTGGTGTCCATGTATTTTTTCTTGAAAACATTTTTTGGGGGTATTCGTATTCGTTCGACGACCCTTGGTATTTTTAAGACGGTACACAAAGTTTTTTCATTTAAAGCCATGTTGCTTTTGTGATAAACCTAAGTATTTTTGATTGAAAAGTTTCTAGTAGTTTTCTGTGTAGACGGGGCCGTAAATGATCGTATTGCTTGCCTCGAAAACACTGCAGAAAAAAAGAGAAAGAAGCCTTCGGGTAGAAATGATCGGGTTGCGTCTTTGAAGTAAGTAGTTTTTCTCTCTGCTGTTTCGTGCATTGTAGATTTGATTTTTAATATCTGATTGCCTTTTTTATAAATTAGTAAACATAATAATATAATTATCACATCGAAAAACCTCTTAAAACGACAAAATGTTATTTGATAAAAAGTAACTTGATTAGTTTTCTACATAAAGCTACTCTATTACATCCCAGGAATCCCACTGAAGAGATATGGGTATTCCTGAAACTTGGAAACAGTACATTGAATTTCAGTGGAGAAACTTAAACAGTTTAGAGAACCTCAGCGGGAAGTTGTGAGATAAAGCCTAAAAAAGGTAGCCGCCAGACTCAACTGGGGATTCCCGCCACAACGTTATACAATCGCGGTCGACCAAGACCAGGAAAAGTTTTTTATTCCAGCAATGGCAATGGCGACACATCGTGAATCACCAGCATCTGCGGTGGCATGAAAGCTGTTATATCCAACAGGACTGAAAGCATATTTAGTAACCTGAACCACCTTAAGTCATTAAGGGTCTAAGACAACGGTTGTACAGAGAGGTGATTTGTGCAGGTCAAAGAATTTGTCCTTCTATTAAAGATAGACTTGTTGGCTATATTCATAGAACCATTTGATTTTTTAGTAAATTTTAAGTTTATGACACTTTGTCTAGTATTTGTTAATATATATATATATATATATATACATATATAATTGTATTTGTTGATAGTTGTTTCAGTTAAATGATAGTTGTTTCAAGTACATTTTTATGTTCATAATGGTAGCATTACTATACTTATTTATTCAACGTTACTTCATGGTACTATGGGTAATCGGACGATCCAAAGTGGGAGTCATAAATTTTGCCTATCCATGTATAACTAGGATAGTGATCTTTAATTAGGATCTTGTTGACTTACGTCATTATATATTATTATAATTTTTTTTCTTTTATTTTTTATTAATTGTTATAATTTTTAAATATTTTTATTTGAAAAGAAAAGATATGTCCAGGACCGGGACACGAACTCGGGTCGCCACGTGATTTTTTACTTATTCTACGTCGGGCTAGGAACCCTCGATCTTAATATTTAAATGTTTCTTCCTCACCATAAATAGTTTTCTATTTTATTGCTTTAATTGAATTAATTTAAGAGTGCCTAATGATGTGAAAGGCTATTTCAGACGTTCAAAACATAATATTTGATTACTACCTCTAATTATAAGTAAAAACATAAATAATTTATTGAAAGCACAAAAAAAATAAATTATTTTAAACAAATTAAAGCAGGTAGTTAGGATAGAGATCTTTAACGGGTACGTGACTTGGCACGGCCGCGGGATCCTCATTTGACGTCCCTTCAGAAGGACTGAAAAATCAAGCATTTTTTACTCCCTTTAAAAGATCTTGGGCTTAGTTGGTTGTTGTGCTAGCCCTTACGACGCAAATGACTAAACATTGTTATGTTTAGATATAGAAACATCGTCATTGTCTGCTACCGCTATAATTTTCCTAACACATCTGCGGAGGGATACTGCAAGTTTGAGATTATTTAGCTATTTTTATTTCTTAAAATGTATCACGCTGATTTGGGCAAGTATATTATTATCTTTTAGTGACAGTATATAAATTCAATCAAATTTTGTTAAGGTTTTTACCATGGGTTTGGCTAATGACTTTATTCTGAGGAAAATCACCGAAATAAAAACATTATTTATTAATGCTGATAACTATATGAGATAATTTCGTTACTTACACTGGTTTCTGGAACGTCTGTGAACTGAATCAAGCTTTTTTGCAGGTGGCTCTACTAATTGGGCCACCCACTGTAAATGACTTAATCTTTAAACAGGTATAGGGAATTTTCAGGTCTGTAGACCCTCCTCCCTAACCTCTTTATTGTGGATACCCTTAATTGGGTGGAAAACGATGCGGTTGGGTTTTGGTTAGCCGATGAAGCCAGATAAGACCAATCAGGCCAGATCTAAGTCTTCCTTAATTTGACCGCTTAATTAAACACAGCTGTTCTTTACAATTCAATTATCACTGTTTAACTGTTTTCACACCATTCCACTTATCTGATAAGGTATAACACCATTGCTGGAGTACCGCTAGTTTTTATATAATAATATAATAAATTCTTATGTAACCAAGTTATTTTAACATAAGGTTTCTAGGGGGTGCATGTGTGGTGCAGTAGTTAGCATAACAACCTAAAATGCCGAAGATCGCGAGTTCGCACCCCGGCAGGTGGTCTAAGTTTTTTTAATAAGAGTAAAACATCCTTGATAACGATGTGCCTCAGAGGGGGCGTTAAATACTCCTGCCTTTATGGTGTTGAAGATCCCTGCCCTAATTATACCTGGACAAGCTAAATTTAGGGCTCGCACTGTATGATTGTTCAATTAGCCACAGCAGCATAAAGTGACCTTAAATGAATAAATAAATTTAAAAAATCTGCAACTGCGCTCGTGAAGGTTCTTGGGTTCAGTACATATTAGAGACTGTACTTTTACTAATCCAACGAATTCAAGCCTAAAATCTAGTTTAAATAAACAAACAGATGATTTCTTCATTTCTACAGGATATTGATTTCTTAAAACACTCAGTGTTGCCATAATTGTCAAGAATTAAATCTCTAAGGAAAACGGTTAGTAACCTCGGCTAAATAAGAAATCGGGAATCCCGAAAGTAAGTGTTGCAACAGCTTACTGTGCCGCTGCAGACTAAAAGGTAAGACTGAATGGTCAATTATATAATCAAGTTATAACTGTTTATTTATATTGCATCGACTTTATATATCGTGATCATAAATTAAAGAACTTTCAAAGTAATGATGTCCCCACAGACCTTTGTCGTTTTCCATCCAAGGAAAAATTGGGTTGAACTAGGAATATAGGTGAATGCAGGTGGACTATTATTGGAGGAAGGAAGGTGTGGTTGAAAAAAGTGTGGAAAAATTAATATTAATCACTGACGAAAATCTAGTTTCAACCCAGGGTATACGATGATAAAATTTATTTATAAGTTACCTTGTCGTATATTCTTTTTATATGCTTATAAACACAGTATTTTGTCGTATATATTTTTTTATTATATTAAATTTATGGAGGAAAAAATGGCGACTCAAGAAGAAATAGTGGCAAGATGTGGAGATCATGGCAGCAAGAGCCGACAAACTCGGCCGAGAACTTGGCGAGAGCTTTCAGTGATGAAAAAGAACTGAAGTTGTAAAAAAACATTAAATAAAAATATATATTTATAATTATAGCAATCAGGTCAATTTTAATATTGATTAAAATTCTTATGATTAAACATTTAGCCAACAACGAAATGACATTTTTCAGAAGAACTATAGGAAACTTATAATGTTATAACTATACGAGTTTATATTATAGTATACTATAATAATATATAATATAACCGTAGAATGATATATAATAATATAATATAAACTCGTGCATGGAGGAAGCAAAGAGAGGCTAAAGTCGTGAGTCGAAAAAAAAGTTGAAATGTCAAAACTTAACATAGGACATCAGATTACTCAACTACTGATTAAAGAAATACGTTCGTTAGCAAAGAATATACCTCTTCGATTCTTCGAAATAGATGTTAAGATTAAGGATAAAAACATAAACTTGTTGGCCTTCGTTTATCCATAGAAAATAATCAACACGTTATTATATCATATGATAAATACTGTGTATCATCTATAATATACCAGTGTATGCAATGACGCCATAATTTTTAAACCAAAATTTATTAATAAAAATAATAATCTCGATTGGCATAAAAAAATAATTAAACAAGATATTAACAACAGTTTTTTAACTCCAGAAACGACGAGTTTCAACTTCCCTGTTTTTTCCCGCTTATGTTAAGAAAAATAATTTTTAAAAATGACTTGCTGCCGTACCCCCTCTATTGAAAATACTTGGCACGTTCATCTTATTTATTATATTATATATCATATAGTATCCATCATTTATAACATATCAGTATATTTAATGACACCATTATCTTTTAAACGAAATGTATTAATAAAAATAATAATCTCGGTGGGTAAGGAAAAGAATTAAGCAATATTTTAACAACAATTTTTTAAACCGCAGAAACCACGAGTTTCAACATCTCTATTTCCCCCCGGTTATTTTCTATGTGAACCTTATAATTCTTTAATTGAACAAATCTGAATTTAAAAATCAATTATTAATATTATATATTTGAGTGATCAAGGATCAAACACGAATCTGAATTTCCAACACTGCCTTTTACATAATCGCTAGTGTAGCCAATCAATGCTTTGATCCTCTCGTAACTTTAAGTTCAGAACAGGACTAAAACCATGAGAAATAAGGCGACAAAATGCAGTGTCTTGTGTTGGCATAAAAAAGAATTAAACAAGATATTAACAATACTTAACCGCAGAAACCACGAGTTTCAATTTCCTTATTTTTCCTCCGGTTATCTTGCATGCCAACCTCATAATTCTTTAATTGATCATATCTTAATTCATAAATCAATGATTAACTATATATTTGAGGCATTCAGGATCAAAATTGGATAAATCCAAAATTTTAAAATTTAGTTTTCACATTTTTCGCCAGTTTTATCAAGCAATGATTTATAATCCCAAAACTTCAGGTTTAGAACCGGACTAAGACTATAATAAATAAGGCGCAAAAATGCCGGGTTATACAAAATTGCTTGATTACAGTTGAGAGAAATGTGAAATACTAAATTTTTGAAATTTTTAAGTTCTGTACTTTTGATCCTGAAAACTTCATTTAATCGTATTCGTCATTTTTTTAATGGATTTAGGAATAATGCAATGTTTTAATGTGGTTAATAATGCATTATACGTATATGTAAACTATATTATATGTATACTATGCATACAACTCATATCTTCGTGAGTCTTGGATGGTTTTTTTATTTGTTTAGTTAATATGATAGTAATTTGATAGCAGCCTGGCTCATGATCTCATAGATAGGAGACACATGTGATGAATCTCAAGATATTTCTAGGAAGAAGCAAGATGGTTGGATATTCTTCCTAAAGAAGTCATCCCCCACCCACGCTTACCCCTTCAGAGATGAATAATTATGATGAGGCAGCTATATTTAACTGGCTCTGGCGCCAGGGAGGAGATGAGGCTAGGCTGCAAAAATTATAATTAGATAGTCCCGAAAGCGATCGATATAATAGATTATAAATCGATATAATCGTTCCAGAATCAATAGTATCGATAAAAGTGTCTAAATCAATAGAAAGTCTCTAAATCAATAATATCGATAGAATAGATTGTAGATCTATAGAAGAATATGTCATTTGCAATGTCTCTTCCAATTTTTCTTTTCAGGCATTTAGTTAATCTGGAGTTATTTAATAAACCCCAATAAGTATTCTACCTCCAGTGTATTTTTTATGATAACAAATAATGTGTTGTGTACAAAAGTACATTTTTTTTTTACCACTGCGGAATACGTCACAGCTTTATTTTCCTTTCTTCTACTGGAGTTTTTTTCTGTCTCCAATATTCCTCTATCCTTTCACTGACACGTTTCTTTTCATCCTCGGTCCAAATTCGTCCTACCTCCCCTTTTCCATCTATCTAATTTCTAAAGAAACTATTTCTTTTAAATAAATGTAGATTGGTCTGTTATAAAAAAACAAAACAGTAATCATCCAAAATCCACGAAGGATCTTGGGCACAGTATATGGTAGACTTCCCAGTTTACAAGATAACAGTTGTGTGTGTAAGGAACTGATTTGCTACTTTATTCACGCTGGGTGAGCCCCAGGAGGTTCTGCAGAGCCCTCAGGCTCTATCCGTGGCTGTTAACTAATTAGATTAAATAATTAGTCTGCCACAGCTGGATTCGAACCAGGGCTTATTAGCGCTGCAACTCAGCACTCAACAAACTTAGGTACCTCACCCCCTAGAGTTACATACATTTTTTTAAATTTATAAGTGGAAGTAAATTTGATCTACCTCAAGCGTACATTTAACTTTATTTTTTTAACATTTTATAGGAAAGGTTCCTTACATAAAGTATAAGATCCATAGAGATTTTCAGAGAATCTCGATTAAAAAGTATGTAAGAGTAAGTTTACTACCATCTTACGTCATTATATCGCTGCTCCGGAAGTATGACACAACTGCAAAAAACAAAACTACAAATCACAACTGAACAATGAGTCGTTATTCTGCCGGAGGGAAATAAGCATCCAGCTTATAACAACGGATCTTCCCTCCCGTGGCGAATTTCGTACAATTATGTCGATTTACAACTAGTAAATGCATTTATGAGCCTACCAAGACAATAAAGTCAATTTCACAAAATTGCGTCATTATACTTCCGGAGCAGCGATATAACTTTGGCAGATCTGACGAAGCTACATTGGGAGTCCAAAATTTTGCTTATTCAGGCATAATTAGAGTAGGGATTTTTAACGAGTGCTTCACATCATACATGCTCTGAACCCCATTTTCTGTCCCTTCCGAAGGACGGCATAACCACATATTTGTAATCCTCTTCTAAAAAATCGTAAGGGACAAACCTGCCGGGCTGCAAACCCAAGACCTTAAGCATAGAAGGTAGTTAAGCTAATCACTACACCACAGGACTATTGCGTCATTTATCAGAAGTCGCTTATGAAGCGTGTAACCTTCTTGCATCTATTACCTTAATCCATGGTAATACCGTTCTACTGCTCTTATCAGCGGAGAACGTCCTGTTATCTGATAATATCTCGATGAATGAAACCCAGCTCTATGATGCATTCAGTATCGTATGGCCCTGGGGGGTCTGTGGGTAATAATATTGACTCAGTATGAGCCATCCACAGGCACATCAATTACTACTACGAAATGGCGGGGGGGGGGGGGTAGGAGAGAATTATGAATGAACAGTCTGAGCTGTTTACTGGGAACCTCGCACTACTCAGCGGAGCCATCTAGCGCCGGTTCCGGGAACTGGTGATTCAGTGCTGACCTCTAGCGGCGGCCAGGGCCACTGACCCAGTTCTCAGACCCTGGCTCATTGATCACTTGCAGGTCATTACGTCAGAAGTCTAGGCCGTTATGGATTATTATCCATTGTTCGATTTAAACATAGGTTTAATTATTATAATTTCATTATAATAAAAAACAACATGCTCCACCTGTATCTAACGAAGAACTGAAGAAATAAGTACATGTACAACCCTATCTCGACCGTATCACCTCCCTGCGCAACCGTTGGCCTAAAAACTGTAATCTATAATGCATAGATAATAGGTAATTAAATTACCAAAAATGCTTTCATTTAACATTGTATTGAGAGTAGGACAAAGGAGCGGCAAAATTAGGCATCTAACGTTGTTCTCCTTGGAAAATACTTAACTCCTGGCCCCTGATATAATAATTATAAATAAATAATTATAACTAAGAAATTATAAAATAAAGCATTTAAAGACATATGAAACAATATATATAACAAAAAAAAACCCATGGTACAATTTATCACCGTGATAAATTCTTTTAAAGTATTCAGTTTAAATTAGTATGTATATTGCAATCTTCAGGTCTATTTGGACCAACTATTGCTCATAAGCAACTGAGTTTTAATAAATCTACGTACTTACTCGAAATACGAATCGTTAACACAGAGAAAAGTTAAAAAACATTCAGTTTCCTCCACGTATTTATCAGCATGTCAATTGTAGCACACACAAATCTATTTGTATTTCCATGTGGTTAACATAGGTAACATAGGTAGTTAAGATTGGTCTCAGCTAGGAAGCTTACTTTAGAGTCTTTAGATTTCGACTAAACTATGCACATATGAACATCATGTAAATTGGCCTGTTAACCGACTTTATTTCATACAAGCATAACTAATGTATTCATTCCGACCCTCGAGCCCAACCAAGGTTTGGGTCGATCCTTCGGCCACTATTGACATTTAATATCAGAAAGTGGGCCAATTTTCGTTCTTCAGGATATGAGATGTAGCAATAAGGACTTGGGAGATCCGTGAGGACGGGAAGACCTCTCACTGAAGACCAAGGCCTGATCTGAAAATAGACACAATCTCTCCATTACCGAGAACCGCCGCTGAATCACAACTCCCACCCGCCACTTTCAACCCACCTGACTCACCCCATTCAGTTCCCATCGCCCGGCTCCGATAGTAGTATTATAATGGAGTGTAACTCCGATACGGAACAACCATCGAAGCTGAATTCCTCTAAATAAGTACTGAAATACCGAACAGTTTCCTATCTACGAACGACTGGTAGATCCCAAAACCGTCATTATCATCCCAAAATCATTACTAAATATTAGCGGTATGTAAATGCAGCTATGTGCTAATGCTATTCTCTAAAAATCTAAATAAGTTATTAACAATAGTAAAAGTATGTCCGACACCCGCAGGAATAGAACCGTCACAAATGTATTTCATAGATTTGTTTGATTTTTTCCTGAAAGATTGAATACTTTAGGTAAAAAGTATAATTTTACGATGTCCAAGGTCGCAGTTTCAGAGCCAGACATGTGATCTTAGGATTTTTTAAAAGGAGTAAAATATCCTTCGGAAGAGACTTAAAAGGGGGGGGTCCCCGGACATGTACTGCTTAAAGATCCCTATCATAATTGTACCTGGGTAGGAAAAATTTAGGGCTACCAATGAAGCATCGTCCGATTAGCCATAGCAGCATAAAGTGATGTTAAATAAATTAAAAAAATTTTTTTTATAAGTTTGAAACAACAGTAAAAGTATGTCTGATCCCAGCAAGGACAGCGAGGTCACAAATATAATTCATAGATGGTTTAAATGTTCTCTGAACGTTGGGATATTTTGGGTTATTATAAAAACTATAATTGTAAAAAATTGTATATGTGTGACGGATTGTGTTGGAACTTTAAATAGGATTGAAATAATAAAATACTAAAATTATATTTCATCCAGGAAAGGCTATAGATGTCACATTTTTTTTTCATTTTATTTAAAGTATTATTGAAGAAAAATAGTATGTATGAACTTTAAAAAAAAAAAACTTGATTGTTACTAAAGCAGAAAGGTGATTTCTCCGAGATCACGCTCAACCTCGAAAGTTTTTCCACTAATCATAATTGCCTATTGATTGTAATATTTAAATATTTTTAAAACTAAAAAAACTAATCAGAGAAGGCTGAGAGCTGTCTCCCTTTAAGGTTATCCTATTCCTTAAGATTATATAGATTGTTGACATTACTTTATCATTACGTATCAAAGACGTCGACTTCCGCCCGAGATAAATGGTCAATCAATAGTTCCTTGCGAAGAAGGACCTGATTTTCTTTAATCTAGGAAATTTTCGAAAACGGAAATGTCCTGAGATTTTTAATTTACAATAAAAAACACTAGTAAATACGAGGGTGTTTGATACATTACCGAAATACTTAAGACATGCTGTATCCTGTTGATTGGTCAAGTTCATTTATTTATTTTTTATTATTATTTTTTTTATTTGTTATGTGTTCAGCAATAACAGTCCATTATTATTATTATTATTGGTAATATCAGCAACCAATGCTGCATATAAGGGCCAGTCCAAAGACTGATATAGGGAAATTCAAGTTTCTTTAATAGCATTTAAATTTTTTTTCAATTTAGTGCCTCTTTTTCGCAATGTATGATAAATAATATAATATATTAAATCAGTTAAACTCAAATTTTGAGGACCCAATTTTATCATTCCACATATATATTAAATAAAATATTACACGGTGATCACTAAAACTATTTTATATAACAAAAAAAATAATTATTTTTTTTTTAAATAATAAGGCCTTAAGCCTTGATTGTTTTTAGAGGATTTGGAGAAAGGAAGTATGGTCTTCAAGATTCAGCGGTCGTTCGACATTGACGTGTGAACACCTGGTCATACGTCAGTAAGGAGGAAATTAAGGAGAGAGGCACCGAAAATCGTACGTCGTTAAACGTGTCTACAGGAGTTTACAGGCACAAATCGAACCAAAAACATTCCAAGGGAGAAATATATAATTCTGGGCATAATAAGGACGATGTCTCTAATTCGGTCCGTCTGTAAAATAAAATATTCTATTTGATTTCTAAAAAGTTTTGACATCCTTCCATTTTACATTCACTACACCATCTTAAAATGCACCCGGTGCAGAACTAGAATCGTACATTTGCATATAAACTACAAATAATCGCCAGTAGCTTTTAAGTCTGTTTTAGGTTGAGCGTCATTCCAAGCGGAGAAAATGAGAATCAAATGAGTTTTTTAATCAGCTGAGTAGTCCCTCCAGATTCGAAATGGAAAACAAAAGGCAACCGCCATAAAAATTAAGCTCTCACCGGTTGGGCAGGGAGGTGATTTGTCCTCGATCACGCTCCACCGTCAGATCTTTCCCCCCTTATTTTGAGTTGAAACGTCTCTGGAGCAGAGATCTACTACAGTGAGATGAACCACGCTAGGAGTGCCTTCAAGGGAGGTTTCTTCAAACAAGTTTCCTCGAGAATCCCTTGGGGGAGGTTTACCAAATAAACGTCGACAATACAATATGTGCCAAATGGCATTTGTGTGATTTCTCAAATAAATATTTTTATTATTATTTTGAGTACCCAGTTTTAGAGGCTGGGTGAGCCCCAGGAGGGTCCTAGATCCTATATGATCCATCTCCGGCTGCTAACAGACTAAATAAAGTCTTGCTTGCAGCGGGATTTGAACCAGGATTTCCGGCATGACAACCACTCAACCACTGAGCCACTCCGCTCCCATAAAATAGAGAGGTAATCGTAATAAGCAAGTCTTCAGAAAATACTGAGAGCGATACCGAAATCTAATATATAATAAATAAATAAATAAGTAAAAAAAGAGGAAAGCACTTTTTATTTTCCGGACCCTGAAAATACCATATTAAAGTAAAAAATATAAAAATGATGTAGAGGATGAAGCTGTAAATTGAAGTAAAGTGTTTATTGCCTTGAGCTTTTAGCGAACTGTGACTGAGAAGTGGCCTTTTATCTAAACTTACTTGGTGGCACTGGATTTAATTTATTTCCTATCTCCTCGTGTCCCACATTCCGTTCTCAGCAACATCTCAGGTCTGAGACTGTCTTCATCGGCGGTGTGTGGTCCTTGTTAGGGAAGCCTACGTCTCCATAAAGTAGCAGGTATTTTTAACGGAAATCGCCTGATGATCTCAGGGAAATTGTGAGAATATATATTCGATAGCAATCCCAACTAAATTATGTTTCAGAAAATATGGTTTTAAAACATTATCGACATGTTAAGAATCGATTGTACTTAAATCCACTATTGAGATTTTTTTTTAAATTTTATTATTCTTGAATAATATCAGTTGACCTTTGAGAATATATATGGGGAAGAAAATGAACCGGGTGGGGGTCAAAGAGTTAATTCCTTAAATAGGGTTGAAAGATTTATTTAAAAGCAAGCGTTTCGACCCACATTGCAGGTCTTCTTCAGGGCTGTATAGACACAATATAAACATATTTATAAATTAAATAATTGAAATAGAAAAAAATATATTAAAACTAAAATAAAAAATAAATATAGATACAAACGTAGAAATAATTTAAATTATAATTAATAAGAATATACTAAAATAATACTTTTATCTTATTTAATAATTTAAACTATTACCAGATTTGTGACTAGTTTACTTAATTGGTTTTATTTGTGTACATCATTTTATTTATCTTTTTCTGTAACCAATTATTTCATTTTAAAATATTTCAGTATCTTATTTATCAAGCCCAGAAGAATGTGGCCGGCAATGTGGATCGAAACGTCGTTTTCGAATAAATAGTTTATAAATATTTAAGGAATTAATTCTTTGCCTACCAGTCGGACCATTTTCTTCCCCTTAATTTTATTATTAATGCAACTGGCTGAATCTAATATAGTAAATAGAAGTAAAAAAATAAATTTATGTTCACTTATAAGCAAATAATACATACTTAATAAACGAAGTATTAGCTCACATATAGCCTTCGATTCACGACTAAATATTAAAAATTTTCTTCCCCATGTTAAATAGTTTACTCCAGGATCCATGGTCTATTTTTGCACTTGATTACTATCAAGCTGAATCTTCGTGAATAGCTTCGTTTCGATGAGACGCCCAACAATTTCCTGTGCTAAAATTCTCGATTGTGGTAGCTAACAGAGATAGCAAGGATAAAATATGTCGATTTGATGATTCTCAAAATGTATTACTAACTGGTTTTTTTTCTGTTAAATCTCAAGATAATTATCTAAATTATTTGAAAAAAATATTTGTCCTATAAAATGTATGGTTTGATATAAGAGCCCTCCTTCCAACATGTATCGATAACGAGGTCATAAAAGAAGAATTTAAAAAAATCAGCTGGTTAGTAATCATTTTTGATGACCTCGTTATCGATACATGTTGGAAGGAGGGCTCTTATATCAAACCATACATTTTATAGGACAAATATTTTTTTCAAATAATTTAGATAATTATCTTGAGATTTAACAGAAAAAAAACCAGTTAGTAATACATTTTGAGAATCATCAAATCGACATATTTTATCCTTGCTACCTCTGTTAGCTACCAAAATCGAGAATTTTCGCACAGGAAATTGTTGCGCGTCTCATCGAAACGAAGCTATTCACGAAGATTCAGCTCGATAGTAATCAAGTGTAAAAATGAACCATGGATCCTGGAGTAAACTATTTAACATGGGGAAGAAAATTTTTAATATTTAGTCGTGAATCGAAGGCTATATGTGAGCTAATACTTCGTTTATTAAGTATTTATTATTTGTTTATAAGTGAACACAAATTTATTTTTTTTACTTCTATTTACTATATTAGATTCAGCCAGTTGCATTAATAATAAAATTAAGGGGAAGAAAATGGTCCGACTGGTAGTCAAAGAATTAATTCCTTAAATATTGATAAACTATTTATTAGAAAACGACGATCTATAATTAAAATAATTCAAAAGCGCCTAATGAATTGAGAGGCTACTTCAGACGTTCAAAATATGAAATATAATTATTTCCAAATATTATAAGGAAAAAATGATATATTAATAACTTTTTTTTAAATAAATTTAAAAATAGCTTATCTAAAAAAAATTAAAATTATATCATTTTCATAAGCATCCGCGTAGGAGGGGCTACAGGTGCATAGGCACCTGCTGTATGGACCTTCATCATTCCGTACTTAGCCAAACAGTGTAAATTCTGGTTTAAAAATACATAAAAATTTGTAATGATTTTTAGGCAGCACATTTATTAAACAATATTCCAGAGGAGTAAAGAGTATCCTAATTTCTGTTTTGTTTTTTTAGTTTACCGGTGCTTAACCAAGTGTTCTTCTGCAGTTATTTTTTGCTTGATACAACATTAAGCGTAAGTCAAGCAGTAATCGCAATTGGACAGAAAATCACTATTTTACTTACTTCAATAAATACTATCAGCGCTTAGATTTTATTGTTAATTGGTCATGCAAAAGGTCGAGCAATCCGGAAGATGGTCGAAAATATTTTGGGTAGAGGGTTTTAATACGGGGTAAATGAGAGCCAAATTGTTAGGACAGAAAGGCAAAACCTTCCAAAATCTAAGGTTGTGTTTTCTACTTCATGGCTGCCCCCCCCCCCAACCTGTAATAATCATGTTTCGTATAAGAAATAAAACAAAAATAAATAATATGTTAAAAAAAAAAACAATTAAGTTGACCTCGCACATTTCACATATGCATGTACCTTAATATAGTCCTACCAATCCCGATCCTTGAAAAATAGAAGAAATTCCGTTCGCGGTAACGGACGTTCCTCGAAATGGTTATCGCTGATCTCTATCATCATCCCATTACATGTTGGTAATTAGCAATGTGAACCGCTCGACAACTGATACTCCAAAAGTGGCGCCTTGTCTGGGAACCTTCCCGGGCGGGAATGTTAAACCACGTAGAACGGGGAAGACCATAGCTGTTGCGAACTGTACTTGAGCTGGGGGTTAATAAGCTTATAGTGCCATTGTAACAGAGAGTCGAGGGAAAAGGTTCTAAGAACTAGAGAAAGTCGATTCCACGTGAGAAAGGCGCGTTCAATCGCTTGCTTCGTTTGAAAAGATAAAGTACGGGTAATAAATGTATGTTTATTAATTTAATGTCACTTTCTGCTGCTATGGCTAATTGGACGATGCTACGGTGTGAGTCCTTAATGTTGCCTATCCAATGGGATCTTTAAAACGAGTATCTGACATCGTTCAAGCTCGGGACCCCCATTTACGAAAGGACATAATCAAGGATTTTTTAATCCATTTAAAAAATACTAGGGCCACCTGCCGGGCTGCGAAACAGCGATCTTAGGCATAGTAGATTGTTCTCCAAACCACTATATCACGATTTATGATTTGTACCTACTAATGCCTCCGAACTTAGTTTTCACAGAAGGTTCCGAATTCACCATCTTAACTTAATCGAATGCACTTAAGTAAGTGTTGTAATAGGAGATTTTTTTTCAGATGACCATTTCGTCCATCCCTAAATCCATTTTGAATAGTATCGTCATGATGTATGTAAGTTCATACGCCCCTGGCATAATTTAAGAAGTGGTTGAAGCAGCATTATAATTTGAATTACTTTTAGTCATTGATTTTTTTTCTCTTGAGTAATATTAGTTGACGTTATTATATGAGGAGGATGATTGTCCGTGTAAGGTTTTTTTAAGGTTAAAAAAAATATCTTAAATAGGGAGAACTGTTTATTGGAAAGCCAACGATTTCGACCAACATATCAGTTATTCAGGGTTAAATTTACAAGACAGACAAATTAAAATTGTACATGGTAAATATTAAAAATACATAGAGGCATCAAGCATGAATAATAAAACAAAGATGGGAGACCGTCGGATAAATATAAAAAATAAGAGAATAATTAAAGTGTATTATCAAAAATGTAATATGTATTAGTAATAGTAATAGTAGTAATAGACTATGATCAAAAAAGTAATAAAAAAATGGTTATTTGATTTCCTCTTCAGATGTTTAATCTTGAGTTGGTCATATTTATAAATTTCATAAAAATGTAAACATATTAAATTTTAAATATAAATGACGGACTGGAAATGATAGTTGACCTGAAAGTCTATTATATGGAAATGGGCAGTGATATTTTAGTGTTGTGTTGAAGAAAAAACCATCGAACTAAATAAAATTCTGTAAAGGGCCGAGGAAGAATCATGTCACACCGTTAATAATTAATGGCACGCAATTCTTTGCAACAAAAAGAACGAAGATTTGGCCATATGTCAGATGTATTCAAGAGGCCAGACAAAAGACTTACATTCTAGTAACGCATGTAATTCACGGAAATATAACCCTTGTTAATTTTAATTAACAAGTTGAGATTTTAAATTTAATTATAATGTGTGGTTTAAGGCAGGTTTAATTATAACTCATGGGGTTTGTAAGGTTACCAATTATTTTGTCAAAAGATTACTTTAAAAAAAAAGAAGATTGATAGGCTCCGATCAGCTTTCCCCTCTCTCAGCTACAACGATGCCTTGATTTTTACAATATTATATAATATATATAAGAAGCGAGGAGATGGTTGACTGGAAGATCTGAGTAAGGTAGGAAATAGTTGGGGGTGCAGTGAAATAAAACACTAAATAAGTGGGTACTTATTTATTATGTGCCGACGTTTCGACCCACTTTGTGGATCACTTTCAGGGCTAGTGGAAGCTGAGGCTAGACTGTATATATATATAACCTGTACTACTACAACCCGTGAGAAAGGGTTGTACAGGGAGATTTAGTTGTTCTAGATCACGCTCAAACGCTTATTTTGGCTACCCACTTTTATGAGGCTAGATTTAGTTTATAAACATAAACTTATATGAAGGATAAGTGTCACTGACATAATTTGAACCATGATAAAGGTTTTGTAATTCCGGCCGAAACGAGGGCATGCATAATACATTTAAAAAAATGTATTTATTAAAATTTTAGTCAGAAAATAAGTTTTGAAAAATTGATAAAAATGTAATAATACAACACAAATTGTAAAGTATTTGAACTTGAATTTATTTACGAGTTCAATTTATTTTATTATAATTTTAGTCAAAATTAAGTTTTGAAAACTTGCTGATAATGTAATGTAAGCGGACATGAATTTATTTTTTAAATTAAAATTGAATTTATTATTAAATTATATTTGAATTTATTTCACTCGAAATTAATTGTGTTTAATTATCTAATGTAATATAATTGGAGTTGAATTTAATAATTAAATTATATTTAAATTTACTTGAATTGAATAACGTTGGTTCTAAACTTATTTAAATATTTCAAAAACGATGACGTTCGGATGTTAATAACTTTTTTTAGTAAATTGCTAAATAGGTATAACTAATTGTTAATATTATATAATATGTCTAAATATTTATTTGTTATATTTTAGTAAATATTTATGATATATTCAACAAGAATACAAAGGATAGAGACAACTGAGAATAATTACGAAGGCGGTAGGAAGGGCGATATAAAAGAGGATGTCCACAGGAAGGAACTAATGGAGAGTTGAGGGATTCTGATTGCTATAGAGGGACAGAGTTCAAGTTAACCGCCGGCATATCTAGTATGATATTATAATATATTATAGGATATGTAATAATATATAATCCATAATTATAGACTATAATAAATGATAAAGTATATAGCAGCCAGTATACAGTTATACATATATAAATCAAAGGTCCCAAATAATATTTAATAGATATGTATTAGCAAAGTAAAAATAGATTTACAAAATGCGAAATAAAATGTTATATTTATTCTATTTATAGTTTTTTTGTTAGTTAAGTTTTTCTATTTATAGAAAAATAGAGAGCAGTGAAGTTATAGGCAAAATTTTATATGAAAACAGGGTAGAAAAGTAGATAGTAATTTCAGAGAAGGAATTAGTGAAGAAACCTGGAACAAACTGGACAGAGAAAAGACGAGGGGAGTATGGAAAACGACGACAGTATTCTTTTCATGATTCTCTTGTGTCCGTTCGTAATAAATAAATATACATATAATTTAAGAGCAGTAAAACTCTCTCATAACAACACAATTAACCGTACAAACAATGTATTTTACGAGAAGTTAGATATGAATCGGATAAGGAAAATAAATAAACTACTGAAATGCGGTAAACGTTATACGATCATATCGTACCATTAATAACTGAACATAAATATGTTTCAAGATAGCGATATACATGAATAACTTCGCACGAATAAGAGAAGAAATCATAAAAACATATGTCATGAATTTGAAATACTTATCTGATCAAGGTAGGCTAATGAAATGTTTTCAATGTGAAAAATATATTCGTAACGAGACCCTTATACCTGAATGTCTGGTATACGTAAAAAAAACAAAGAAAAAAAACTTATAGATTTAGATATGAATCAAAATATTATTTATTACGATATATTAAAATTATCAGACATTGGGAAAATTTGGAACACTCATAAATATTTGAAAGCTATAGACAAAATTTAAAAATTTATATAGTCAATATAATAAATAATAGCGGTGGCAAAAAAAGGATTTAAAACCCAAAATAATCATCAACTAGCAAATAAATAAATAACGAAACCTTAAAATTATTATACTTACATAAAGTTTAAATAAATAAAAAAAAGTATGATAAGGAAAATCTAAACGAGGCAAATCCTAACCAACATTGAACAACCAAAATGCTTTCCAATGGGTTTAACGTTTTTATAATAAAAAGCAATCGTAGTAAAAATAATCATAATTCAGGTTAATGTAATCTATGAAAGAATAACATCTCCTGTTTTTGTTATTGATTTTTCCTTAAAAAATCTAGCCACAAACCAAATAAAATTAACACATAAACCAATAAATTGTTTACTTACCCTTCTATATTATTCCATTTCACCTCGAACACGACTTCATGTCTTCATTCTCCCGGATTAACAGAGATATTAGAAATCCACGTAATAACAGAAATATATATGTTTTCAAAGTAGGAAATATCTTCTCAATATTAATTAAATATCTCATGGATTTAGTGTTTAAAATATATCTGAAATCGAAACAGAATTCTGAGCTCTCGAAACTTCAGCTTCATAACCGAATTAAAAACATGAAAAATAAGGCGGCAAAGTGTCGTGTTAGTCAAAATTCCTTGATTAAATTAGTAATAAATGTAAAAAGTCTATTTTGAAATTTTGGATTTATCTGCTTTTGATCCTGAACGCTTCAGTTGAAACCAAAAGTAAGGAATTTTCGAAATTGTGATATTACATAGTAAGTAACTAAAATTAGCGCGATGTTAGTTTTTGGTATTCGACACAAAACAATACATCATATTAAATTGAACCAGAAAATAATGATCTATGCTCACGTATAGATATGGAAAGATTGTTATTTATTAATAATAAATAAATATTAACATACGAAAGAAAGATGAGGTACCCACATAAAGAGGCGTGCTGGCCAGGCATTCGGCAGTAGTGCCTCCGTTAACAGGAAGCTCCCCACAATTGAGCAAATGAAAGAGGGGGACCTTCTTCCTGTCTACTCGGTCCCGATCTAGCCTTCGTCGGAGGATACTCAACTCAATCAAGTAGTTTCGGGGCTATAAATATATGATAAAAGGTCCGAACAATCAGCGGCGTTTTAATAGCTTTCTATAAAATAAATAATGGAAAGAAAGAGGCTTATGGGTTGACAATGTAGACGTTCTTTGAACAACAAGAGGTGTATCTCCTGGAATGCGAAAATAAGATATTATAACATAGTTGTCTTAATGGAATGCATCTCGATGAACTATAAAAAAACTGGATGTCTTGGAAAGAAGAATTGTAAGAAAAATCATGGGTGCACTTCATACTGAAGACGGATGGAAAATGCGAAGAAATGAAGAAATCTACCACAAAATGGAAAGAATCTCGGATAATACACAGAAGAAGAGGCTGACATTCCTTGGACATCTACACACAGACGAAGATGGATTAAGCAAATATTTGATTACTATTGGAAAAGAAGACCAAGACAACATGGTCTAAATAAGTAAAGAAAGATTTTGAAAATATGAAGATTATCACATGTTAGAAGGAAGCGAAATACCAGAAAGGGTTGGAGAAAGGCCAGAGAAGGCTGGACGAAAGTGGTCAGAGGTTCAAAAGAAACATGGTGAAGACAGAATATTGGAGATAAAGAAAATTCCGGAAGTAGCTAAGTGGTAGAGCACAGAGTTACCATGCCGAAGGTTCAAATCCCGGTCGCTTTAATATAAATATTTAATCTTTTAGTGGCTGGAGGTAGATCCTATGGGATCTAGGACCCGCCTGGGGCTCACCCGGCCTCCATAAAGTGGGCTCTCAAAATAAGGGGGCATATCTGGCGGTTGAGCATGATCTAGGACAAATCACCTCTCTACGCAACCGTTGTCCAAGAAACAGTACAGTCTCTACTGCGTACTGAACACAAGTACCTCCATGGATTTTAGTGGTACAGACTAAAAGGGAAAACTTCAGCAGAAGAAAGGAAAATAATGTAACTTGATCCAGTGGTCATTAAGGAAAAAAAAATAGAAAAATAAACTAAACATGATAAGGAATGGCATAACACACAGTGCTAAAGGTGACGCGACACCCCGTCGAAAGGGACAGGGGCGGGAGACGGACTGAGATCTCGGTCAGAGCGAGAGGAAGGAATGCGGACCGAAGAGTCCACTGCGGTGAGTCACGTCATTACCCAACAGATCGCCGCTCTTCTCTCAGGTGTATAATAACCAATGCCCACTTTTCTCAAGATCTATGTAACTTGGCAGTTGTATCCGGAATTTAATTATAGATTCTCTCTTTTAGGACCCGCCAAAATTCTATATAAAAAAGTACCGGATCTGGAAAAAAAGAAGAAGCAATCTGTTCGTTCGTAATAAAACTGAGTAAAAAATAAAAATTAATTAAAAACAAATTGGCATATTCTTGAGCAATTGTGATAAACTATTAGTATAGTATCAAGTATTATTCATTAGGTAGTAGGAAAACTGGGGATCTCCGAGTTGACACGCCGAAGGTTCCGGTTCAAATCCGGCTGTGGCAAATAATTTACTTGATCTGTCAACAGCCAGAAATGAACTTTATGGGATCTGGAGACCCTCCAGTGGCTCACTCACCCTCTATAAAGTAGATACCCTTAATAAGGTAAAGACCTGATGGTTGAACGTGATCTGGGACAAATCACCTTCCTGCAGAAACTTTGTCCAAGAAATAGTTTGCCAAGAAACGGTAGTCCAAAATATTGGACATAATTAGCAGGTGTAGTAATTTATAGAATCCCAGTTTTTTAGAATATCAGCAGGGAACAGATGCCTCTTTGCACTGCGAAAAGCATTAAGATTTCGAAACTTGTCACGGAGGGCAAAATTATTGATTTACAAAACAATTCTAAGACCGATTGTTACATACGCTTGTGAAACGTGGGTCCTGACACAGGAATGCGAAAATATGCTGCAGATCTGGGAGAGGAAGGTGCTTCGGCAGATATTTGGGCCAGTATGTAATGAAGGCCAATGGAGGTCTAGAAATAATAGAGAGCTTCAGGACCTATACAATGAACCAGACCTAGTCATCTATGTCAAATCTACACGTATAAGATGGCTTGGGCACGTAGAAAGAATGGGAGAAGATAGGTACCCAAAGAAGCTATTATATGGCAAACCAGGAGGCAAAAGAAGAAGAGGAAGGCCCAGGCTGCGATGGCTGAATGATGTAGAGAGCGATCTGCAGAGGATGGGGATCAGACAGTGGAGAGGTCGAGCTGCTGACAGGGAGGACTGGAGAGGCGTTGTTGCGGAGGCCAGGGCCCTGCAAGGGCTGTAGAGCCATGGGAAGAAGAAGAAGAAGAAGTAATTTATAGTTAAATATTCAAACATTGAATACATAATGAAGAAATAAAAGTAACTAACGGCATACACCTTGGAATAAAATATTTCGCCACTCATACAAATCGATATTTTTTCAAGCTTTAATAAATACTCTATCAAGGTTATATTAATGAAGGAAACTCCTAAATTCTCCAAGAAAATCATTCCAAAAGGTCTGGGATAAATTAATAAATAAAGAAATGAAATGGTAGGCATGGATTCATAAATTATTCATATTGGTCTGAAGAAAAACGTTTCTTATATTAAGGCCAAGCTTATATTGAAAGCTATTTGGCAGCAGCTTAGACGCAGTAGAAGCACCCTTAAAGAAAGGCTGAAAATAGGAAAAATGGTATTAATAGGAAATATCTCTAGAGGAGGATGGAAACTATTTCCCCCCTAGGAGAAAAGCCAAGGTGTGAGTTAAAATCGCCGAATACCATGGGGCCTCATAATATTCTATTGGAATTTATTATGGTTAATCAGGATGAAAATTCAACAACTTCCTTCGACAGTATAATGCAGAAAATGTACTGAGGAGCCAACAGCCAATTAATGAATATAGGAGCATTAAAAAAAAACAATGAAAGAAAGGATGGATAGGGATAATCAAAATATGCCATATCTTTAAAAGCACTTTCATAAACCAATAAGATTATTAGAAAAATGTATTTAAACTTTTCAAGCGTTTTTGAACAAATTGTTTTGGATTTCTGTATTATATATTGTTTAAAAAACTGTACTACAACAACCAATAAAGGGTCATGGGTTCATGTTAGATATTATACGTTTTCAAAGCCAACAATGGTCCAGTGAAGTGATTTGACCTAGATCAAGCACAACCACCAGAGTTTTTCCCCAACTTAGGGTGCCTAGGCTAGCGACGGAAATGTCGCCAGATCCACCGCTGTAAAGAGAATAAATAATTTATCTGTCACAACCGGATTTGAACCCGGAACCTTTCCCGTACTTCCCGAAAGCCAAGAATGTGCAAGGAAGTGATTTGGCCGAGACGGTGTTACTTCCCCCATTACGGGTGCCAATTTTATAGCGACTGAGTGAGCCACTGAAAGGCTGGTAGATCTCAAAGCGTCCATGGCTATTAAAGGAATACATAATTTATCTCCACAGCTGGTTTTGAACCTGAGACACCCAGGGTTCTGCTCCCCAAAAGTATATCATACCGAACTCAAAATATAAAATACTGGTTACAAAATTTGCAAAGGCAACTTTATTCTTCCAATTCAGAATTCTATGATCATAAAAAAAGATTACGCTATAAAACATTGAAGAGGAATAATGAATAAAAAACTGGAAAAATTCAACGATTTTTGTTTATATCTATAAATTTAGCTTCATCGAATTTATGACCTATGGAGTTAATTTTCAAAAACTTTCGACAAACCTTTTGAGGCCAAAAGTGTATATTTTTTCTTTTGATATGCAAAACATGAATTATAATGTCAATTAATTGTTAAAAATAATTAAGAAATTGTCAGAAAAAATATATAAATTGAAATTAACTGTATGTTGCAGTACATGTAATTTTTTCCAGGGTGGAGACCTTTTATAGTCATCAGTTTAACGAGAAGGTTCTTTTTCGGAAAAAAAATTAAATAATTTTATGAACCTTAAAAAATAGTGAGGTTTTATACCATTTTACCATTGCTTATTTCTCTTTTATTTCCTTGTTCCACAAATCACCTCCCTCCACAACCGTACTCAACCTAAGACCCTCCACGAATTGTGGTTTTTATTTCTCTTCAAAAATGGCGCAGATGTCTTTCTATATTTAGATGAAAAAAGCGATGGATGTTTTCACCCTATAAATCGATTTTAAAACTGGTTCACATCAGTTGTGAAAAGAGAGAGCCACTTCCTTGATATCTTACAAGACTTGAATGGGAATCTTAACAAGGGTTGGTCGGTTGACGTCGATACAACCTCCCACTTTTTCACAGGTGTTGTAATACTGTTCCTACAATTAGTTATCTATTGGGTAATTTCTTATAAAATTTCCGTTTTCAAAGGAGAAAGTTATAAAGTAAAACAACTTCATAACTTTTTTCCTCATTTTCTATACATTTTTCCCAACGTGTTATCAAATTTTCAGTCCCAGACCTGAAAAAATCTGAGTTTAGTGATGAAATGAAGTGTAGAAGTGCATTTACTTGAGAAGCATTTTCAAAATATTCATCCTTAAGGAAGTTGTCCAGATTAATGAACAGATGGAAATCAGATTAAGGTGGGTGTAGGAGGACTTTGTGGCCCAGCGCGTTTAGTTTCGTCGCTGTCGTGTAAGAGTACTGGTTCATTTCACTGCGTGTTGTTTTTTGAGTTGTGTCATGTTTTATTCTGAGGTTTCATGGGAATAATGACAAAAGTGAAAATTTAAAAAAAAAAATCAAGCTTTTAAAAATTTTCTAATCATTGTTAAAATAATTTCAATACCATCATTACAATAGGAATGCTTTGCTGTACCAATACCCATTTTTTTTTAAATCTCACATGTAACATTCAAATACCTCTATTAAAAAATTAGATTTTTGAGATATGACATTGTTCTTTCGAAGGAGCGATAAGTAGATCTGATGGTTTCAACTTTGGGTAGAAAGTAGAAATGAAATATTTATGAATTAATTCTTTATATTTTAATTAATCAGTGTTACCAACTGAAAATTTCTCAATCCCACTGTTTTCTCAAATTTCCCAATCTGTTCGTTATAAGACACTTCCCCGAACGCGGTGGTGATGTTTCTTGCTGCTTGGGCTCCCGAGTGTCCAAGTTCAAACTCATAAAAAAGATAACACAAACATTTCGTGTTTTTATGGTCATATTACAATGTTCGTTCAAATCTAATGACGCAGCTGGGATATGGGGCAGGGGACTTAGCTTTGCCCTCATTCCTGGGGAAGAAGCTTAGTTCGGGGACCCCATGCAAATTGTAAATAGTGTAATTACGGTATGAATGAAAACAATTATTTTATTTTTATTAAATTTTCAGATTTATTTTGTTTTTTTATACCGCATGTATATATTTTTATTACATTTATTTTTTTTATTTTTGTTTTGTTTTTATGGAATTATTGCATACCTACTTAGCACTATTGCACACAAGTGGCAGATTGTAATAATTCAATAAAGTATTAAAAAAAACTGATCTTTGCAATCTGTAAACATAACCATAGTAAACAACAAAATTCCACTATTTCCACTTTGAATTTTATAAATAATAAAAACGGAAATTTCACATGAAAGACCCATTAGATTACAATTCCTTTCAGCTACTTAAAGGGGAATGCTATTCGAGTTCTGCGGGTTGCATCAGTCAGTGTGAAGGCGCTCCGTTCTTAATGATTGACTCAATCTCAAACAAATATTTTTTATTTATTTTGTCTACTATAAATTAATTTTTTTATTCTGTTTTGTTTTTTTACATTTATAAAGCCATAGGATCACTTGCTTAAGCGGATAAATCCATTACTACTTTCTTTAAATGTTAGTAAAACTAAGGTCTTTAACGGATTCTAGTTTACCCATTTTCTAAAATATAGTGCATACATATTATATATAAATAAATTTATATTTAACAAGGGAAGGGGTTAGTTCCATGTGTAGAGCGCATAGTCACAATGGGGATTCCGGGTTCAGATCCGGATGTGACAGATAAATTATCTTTAAACAGCCACGGATGGAACAGGTGTACGGACGGACCTCTTGGGGCTCACCCAGTCACTATTAAGTGTGTGCCTATAATTGGGTGAAAAACTTGGCAGTTGAGCTTGATAAAGGACAAATCACCTCCCTGCACAACTGTTGTTCAAGAAATAGTACAGTCTCTAAAATGTACTGCATCCAAGACCCTTTATGGTTGGTTATTTAACAATTTAATAGTAGTACTAGAGATGCCCGAATTATGAATTACTAACAAATAACACATTTATATATTTTTTTGTTTACCCATACCAATTCCAGACTTACAAGCCAAATCATCTCCATAAACTTCAATCTTATCATATTAACAGTATTTGTGTTCAAGAAAATTACAAAAACTATTTATTATTTCCATTTTTTAATAAATAATTGATTTAAATTGAAATGGTTACTCTTGATGTAATTGTCATGTTCTTTTGTCTGTTTCACTATTTTTAGAATATAATTGTGCACCAGAGAGGAGAACAGTGTTTATTTATAAAGTAATTAAGAATAATGTAAAAACTTTTTATATGATTAATTTTGTTAATTTAGGTGTTCTGAGAAAATTTACTTAATGCAAGATTCGTATATCAAAGATATGAATATAACGCCGGAAAAATAATTTATTATGAGCGATGCAGAACCATTAAGTGATAATAACTTAACGTTTTAATATTGCCGTAATTAACAACTAACATACCTGGACTTATGCTATGACTTATTTCCGAACTTATTTAGACTGGAGACCAATTAGACCTGCAACATGTATCGGCATTGCAACGAACTGGGAAGCCCGGATTATTTTACATATCACAATTTTTCTTAGAAAATTGACTGATGTCTGTTGGCCTATTTAGTCTCATACAAATTTAATCTCAAGGTTTAATTAGGCTATTAACAGATTATGAATCAAGGAATTTACATAAAATTCAGGTCGGTATATATATATAAAAAAAATTAGTAGCGGAAGTCTTATCAGGAATCTGTTTCTATAAAATACAAAATAACCTAATAAACATTTAAAAAACAAATTTATATAAACCTGACAAGGTTGATCAATATCAACAAATGGCGTCCGCATGCTTTTCTACTCTTTTTCTCCTGAATGACCAATACTCCTTACTATGTCACCTTATTAAATTTAAAAAAGTTTATTTAGTAAACAAAACAAAAGTAGAATAAATTATGGAGAGAATGCACTGAAGAGAGAAATGTGACAGAAAAGTTAATAAAAATGAATACAAATAGTGTTATTTTTGAAAACAGAGAAAGCCTTGAATTGATTTATATTTTTTTAGTTTGTCTTGTATTTCAGTAATGTAATGTTTAAACTAATAAAATTGATTAAAAAAATCTAAAGCATCAATGTATATATTCACGGTGTTTATTATGTTCTTTTTTGATCTTAGTGAGTTAATATGAAATATTAAACAATATAATAAATTGTATGCGTTTTTGAGCGATTTCTAATGAGAGAAAAACAATTAAACATTAACTGACTTGGAAATAATAAATTCCTTCCGTCAAAATATAATTTAAATAATTAAGCAGTTACCAGGTATATTTTGTACAAATTTACTTAAACCAATTTTCCTTATTTAAAAAAATCCTACATAGTCAAGAATTTTACAATTTGTTGTTACTCGACTAGTTAGTATTAACAAAACAACAACATAGTTAGTAAACAGTTATAGTTAGGGTTGAAGTCCGAAAAAAAAAATCAAATGAGGTTGTACAGACTGCATTAGTAACAACTGATCTATTGTCTTTTGGGTTGGCTAAATTATTATTTGTGGACAGCTTGTCTTAGATTCAATAATTTAAATTTATGTTAATACATATATATTTTTATATCTTTCTGGATGTGTGATGTAGTAAAGTAATATATAAAAAAGTTTCAAAGCTTCATAAAAACTAGTCTTCTCTTCATAAAGAACTTCGTAAAAAATAAAAAAAATTCATAGAATAAACACTTACTCTTATTATATCAATCAGAGATATATACATACAAAAAAGGTTAACACGTTTTGGGTATTCCATAGTTCAACCCTTCAATATTAAGTTAGTAATTAATATATATATTTTTTAATTGCTATTAATCACAATAATTTATGCCACTCCTGTCTGAGGGCCGTTCCATATGGTACACCAACTAACGCTAACATTATATTTATAACATTCAATTTGTGTGAACAATAAAACTCATTTAATGGGATTATTAAAAAAAACCAATAAATTCTGGATAAGATATTTCATTATTAATAATAACAAAATATCATGTTGAAGCTGACATCAATCAGAGTAATGGAAATGAATAAAGTCTGTTAAATTAAAATAAAAAACCTATGAATATGACAGAAATGTAGGAATTTGTAAACGTTTTCAATATTTAATGCATACCAACTTTTATTTCCTACTTTTGTTATAATTGTGATGATTTTTTTAAAGCTGAGTTTTTCACACTTTTTTTCTGTCAGCACATTGATATTATGAAATAAATAGAAGGCACTAATATCATTGTATAAATATTGTTTAGTTTCTTTTAAATGAAATAATTAGAAGCAGAAACCGCTAACAAGAGTATAAACATAAAAAAATATCGAATTGAAATCCAAAAGGAAACATAACTGTTATAACCGATTGTTTTATTTATTGTAAAATTTCATTTTTATAAATAGCGAGACCATTGTGGCGTACATCCGGCACCCATTTTTATAGACATTGCTTCAAGGACTCACTTTGCCAACAATTATTAATAAACCCCCAATTTAAAAATTCCACATAATTAACTAACTAAATAAGAATTATGAGATATAAACAGGTTTTTAAAAATTAAATCAATTTTGATTAATACATGATTCTATTTAGTCACATATTTACAATTTAAAAAAATTATATATTGGAATATTCTAAAAGTGTATCTTAAATAAAGGAATTAAAATATTAATTTTTATTTTGTTATGTTGTATAATTTCGTTCAAACAAAAATTAAAATTACTATCTAGTTTCATTCGAACAAAAAATTTACAAAATGGCCCGGTCATTAAACGTTCCGGATAATCCGGCTTTCGGACCTGGAATGCCGCATAAACAGGGTTACCCTGCATTTTCATTAATAAAGAAAAAGAACATGTGGAAAAGAGGGGGGGGAATGGCGGGGATCAACTGCTGGAAATATATTAAAATGAGCTTTGAACGATGCTTCATGGTAATAAAAAACGAATTACCTGAGGGTACGAAAACTCTGTTATCTGACTCTGAATTGTGTTGTACTTCCAGAGAGCGAAGGCTATCCAGATCTAAGTAGTCTAGGCTGCCAACACCACTCTCTTCGGACCATCCTCTCTGGACCCGGACGACTCCTCCCGAAGACCCTGCCGATGTACAGGAGTACACTCCGTCTGGGATACCATCTTCAAAGCTTCCCGCCTCGTAGGGCAGTCCATCGTCCAACTGTTCTGGGCACATGACGGCATCGCCACAAGATTACGACTGACGCATCGGGAGCCGAACCTCTGAACTTCCAGGAATCTCCCTCCCGTGAGAACCCCCCACCTCGGTACAGACGCCCTTAGTACCGGCTCTTGGGCATACAGTCAGTCTTGTATTTCACTTCCTCGACTTGGACAGTAGGCCCCGATGTAGAACTAGAGGAACCATGTCTGTATGTGAGGAGTCGAAGGATTGCACCAACCCCTGCAACAATATGCCAGGTCGAGCGGTCTTCCCAGAAGCTCAGTGATGTAAGTTCCCCATCGTCGTGCCTGGTATTTTAAACCGACTAACAGAAATAATTCGTTTTATTTGAAGGTTTTTTGTTCTAAATCGGTTATTACACAAATATAAATCAGTTACTGCTGCCCACTTCATGATATAAATATTCAGTTTTTTTTTTTTTATAGATTGGAATCGGAACGGAATGCTTAAAACCAAAATTCTGTATCAATTACTTCGTTTGTTCATTTATAATTACAAAAAAAAAGTTTGATCAGTTGACATCGATAAAAAAAAATTGCCTTATATGTCGAAGTTTACACCATTATTTTTTATCGACTGTTATAATTCCTAAATTGATTTGTTTTTCAATTTAGGCGATTTTAAAATAAATTAAATTATTATAATTGTTTATAATAGTATAAAATTCGATTAATTCTTCAATCTCGCCCTCCTTCACACATCATTTACTATTGTTTATTAATTCATTTAACGTCACATTATTACATATGGCTAATCGTACGATGTTACAGCGGGAGTCTATAATTTTCTCTATCGAGGCACACATCCATAGCGATCGAAATGAGTACCTATCGTACACCGTAAAAGCTAGTGGCCCCCACTTTAAGGCCCTTCCGAAAGACGCCATAACCTGACTTACTATATTTATTTATGATCTAGGACGTTTTTTTTTTATATAAGCAATTTTGAAAGAGTTAACATTATCGATGTCTAAACTACCTCCACAAACTACTGGTTTAAGCATAAAATTGATTTTATAATATTATTCTTATCCTATATACGATGCTTTTTGAGATGAATCTTGTCGTGTCTTAAAACAAATCGGTTTTCTGTCTCTTTCTCCAATTTGAAAGGAAAAGACAAGGACATTTGGGGATAATAAACATGTTTTTCTTTTTCTTAATGCTTCGATACAGCGTGTTTTTTTAAATACAATTTTAAGATTATTTTTTTCCAAATCGTAATAGAGAAGAAAATTATGGAGATTACAAAAAAGGGATATGTAAAATCGAATCATATGCTTAGGTTGCTTCAAGCCTTCAATGTTACAAAAGTTAGCAAAAATAAAATCATACTTAAGAAATGAAACGGTAAAAACAAATTGTATGATGTATGTAGCTCATTAATTCTTATTAACTGTTATAATAGACAAATAGACAAAATTATTCAATTTAAATTTATATATGTATAAAACAATTATAAGTATATAGAATATAAAAAGTATAAAATATAGTATGCAAGTAAATTAAAAATTAAAATTTGATCGAATAAACTATAAAATTATTATTATAATATAATTATTTATTATAATAAATAAAAGAAGAATTATTTATCTATAATTGTGTTTCTAATGTTTGTTTGTTTTTTATCGCACCGTTTCAAAGCGGCTACAAGAGAAAATACTGAGGACGGCTACCCAACAAAACTATTTGGGAATTTTTTTAATATTTCTGAGGTAGCTAACTATGTATAGTGCTGACTTGCTATGTCGAAGGTTCAAATCCGGCTTTTGCAGATAAACAATGCAATCTGGTAACAGCCATGGATGGACCCTGTGAGACTTTCCAGGGCTCACCCAGCCTCTATAAATCGGGTACCATTAATTGAGGGAAAATTACCTCTATTCCAAGTTTTTATAATACACGGAGGATCCATTTGTAGTCGCTAGACTACTATTTTTGTATACACCAGAATGAGTTGACAAAAATAAATACTGCAAAACTTACAAAAGACCATAATTACGAACTTCTCCAAGACAAAATACTGAGAAAATTAATTTGGATGTGATGCGTCATAACATTGACTCAGCCTTGCATAAAAAAAAATTGAAATGGGGGACTCATCATTAATTAAGTAAAATGTGAATATTTCTCATAAGTAACAATGAAAAATAAGAAAAAATGTTAAATTTTCTAATAATTCTTTGTTAATAAGAAATAAAAAAGTCGCAATCAACGCCCTAATAAAAATAAGTGAGCATATTTTCTGAACTTCTGAAAATCTTTCCACCGTGGTCTCCATTTGACCCTATTCAATTAAGAATGGGACTTCATCTAAGCAGTTGAGTTTCCAAACAATACCTTCAACAAAAAAATGAAGATGGGCAAATGTAGGGAATTTACTTATACTTTATTAATTATGTCTATCTATCTAAATGGCGCTACATCCCGGGGGTAGGTCTTGGCCTCCTATAGGTGCTTCCGCCATCCAGCTCGGTCCATTGCTGCTGCTCTCCAGTTCGGTATGCCTAGCAGTAGCCTGAAGTGCCACACTATCCATCCACCTCAGTCTGGGTCTGCCTCTCCTTCTGGTATGGTCAATCCTGTTCTCAAGGACTCTTTTAGGAATTTCACCTTCCTCCATCTGAATCACATGGCCGGCCCAATTTAATCTTCCCAGTTTTATGAAGTCGACGACATCCACGTCATTATACAGGGCGTATAACTCCCGATTCCAACGTCTCCGCCAAGCGTCTCCTTCTTTTACGGGGCCGTATATTCGCCGCATAATTTTTCGTTCGAATATAAGGAGGTTATTCTCATCGGCCTTTGTCACCGTCCATGTTTGTGAGGCATAGGTCAACACCGGTCTAATTAAAGATTTATATAATCCGCTTTAGTCTGCCTCGTGAGTAGATGGCTACTGATCTGCCTTCTCAAGGCAAAATAGCAACGGTTGGCTGCCGCAATTCTTTTTCCTATTTCCCTGGACATGTCGTTGGTCGATGTTACTAGGGGTCCGAGGTAGGTGAACTCCTGCACTCTTTCAAATTTGTAAGGGCCTATTTCTATATGACTTTAACTCTGCTGAGATCCGTCGGCCTTTACTACCCTATACTTCGTCTTGGCGACATTCACCTTAAGCCCAACAGCGAAGCCGCCTGTTGGATTGCCAGAAAAACGCTACTCAGCTCAGCTTTCGATCTTGCAATTATATCAATATCGTCTGCAAAGCCCAGACTCTGGACACTTCTGTTGATAATAGTTCTTGTTGTCTATATTTTCGAGACCCTTCCTGCTTTTTCAAGTCCTAAAATGAAAAGCAGACATGCCCTGTCGCAACCCTTTATCGGCCTGAAACTCGCTTGAGCACTCTCCTAGTATTCTGATTATATTCCTCACATCATGCATGCTCATCTCAACAAGGCAGATAAGCTTTCTGCGAATGCCAAATTCTTCAAGAGCTTTGTAGATTTGAGATCTATTAATGCTATCGTACGCATTCTTGAAATACACAAAAATATGGTAGGTGGACATGTTGTATTCAATCCCTCTCTCCATGATAGTCCTCAGGGAAAACATTTGGTCCACTGTAGATCTCCCACTTATAAACCCAGTTTGGTACTTTCCCACAATTTGCTCCGCATAGGGACACAATCGCTTGAAGAGAATTCCAGAAATAATTTTATACGCTGTTGGCAGGAGCGATATCCCTCTGTAATTGTTGCAATCAAGCCTATCACCCTTTTTGTAGATCGGGTCAATTACTCCTTTTTTCTATTCTGTTGGCATCTTTCCATCAATCCAGATCTGTACAATAAAATTATGAAGGGCTTTATGCAATTCTTCACCTCCATATTTATAAAGCTCAACTGGAAGGCCATCCAATCCCGGACTTTTTATTAATTATGTACTGATGTTAAAAAAAAAAAAAAAAGTGGTTGGTTTTCATATTATATTAGAAAAACGGAAATAGATAGTTTTAAGATGTAGACCATTTTAAGAAATTGAAAATAACTTTATTAAATATTGCAGTACCAAGGAAGAATAACAGTTTATATTTTATATTATTATTACTTCAATGCGTTATATAGTTATTTTCTGTTTCTTTTTCCCAGCCCTGAAGATATAACAATATCTTAGGCCGAAACGTTGACCCAATAAAATAAGTTTTTCTTATTTTATTTAATCTTTGAATACACCCCCTGACTATTTCAACCCCTTATTAGAATTATCCAGTCAACTATTTTCTACTTAAACAAGAAAATTTTCAGAATTTCAATATAACTTTCTGCCGAGAATCTTTTTTGGTTCTCAGTTTAGTCTCATCTATCTCAGTTATCTAAAATGTGAATGGCAACCCGTGGGAGAGATATCGTGAAAGAGCGAGAGAGAAGTATCTCTTTCACTTACTGACTCATTGTGACTCACTCAGATTTCTAGCTATCTTTTTTTCAAAAGTTGATCGGCATTGTCTAAACATTAACATTTTCGTTTTTGCTTTATTCTGGAGACTTAATGAGTTGGTTTAAGTATCGTAGGGAGCTGGGTACCTTAGTGGTGGATCCCTGAGTTTCTATGCTATAGATTCATAGCAAATAATTTATCTGTTAATAGTCATGTACAGTTTCTGTGGGATCTCGAGACCCTCTCGGGGAACAACCAGCCACAAGTGGGCACCCTTGATAGAGGGAAAACCTGGAGGTTCAGCGTGATCTCGGACAAGTTGTCCCTCCTCCCTGCACATAGGCGTAACCGGGAGGGGGGGGGGGTTATTGGGATGTCCTTAGAAGAAATTAAAATAAAAAATTGTAAGTAACAATTTAAAAAAAAATAAAAATTTGAAGGATTTTGCTTTTTCAGAGTTATTACAGTAAGTGTCAATAATGACAACAAAGAAAGTGCAAACACAGTTATTTTAATGAATAAAAGGTACATTAAAATGACAAACCAAAACGTAATACTGTTTATTTACAATTAATTATATTATTATTGCGGAAGTAGTGGCATCTAGCGGCAACAATAATATCGCAAATGTGAGAATGTTTAGAGATTTCTTAGAATCTAGAAGTAAAGTCTGGATGGTCTAGAAAGTTCCCTATGCAAGTATATATATATATATTGCGACGCTCACTCCAGAGTCACTCAGTCAGTCAGTTCTGCTCGCTACACTTGTGCTGCCCTGTTCAAACCTTTTTCAAATATTGTGCGTTTCCACGGTCAAGTCAAGTGCGGTGTTTACTAGGCTAGTGAGTTCTCTTTTCATCATTTTTTTCAGATTTCAATATGAACCCTAATAATGAGGGAAAACGTAAGGGTGGCACATCAATATTAAAGTTTTTTAAGAAACTCGGATCAGAGGCGCCTAACAATGGGGAAAACACTATAGAAAATCAAGCTTCTGTGAACGAAAGTCCTGTAGATTGCCCTGTGACTGTGTATAAACTTCTGTAGACTGGGGAACGATCGCAATTTTTTACTTATATATTTTATATTTAAGAATATAATTTATTTCTTGTTTAATAATGCAATTTTATTTTATTTTTATGATGAGTTCTTAGTCTTAATTTATTGTTTATTGAGTGTAGTAAGTCATTGTAACCAATAAATAGGGTTACTTGTATTTAAAAGCTATTTCTTGATCACCCTTCCAAAAATAACATTTATAACTTCCAAAATAACACTTATAAAAGATTATAATCTATTTATTTAATTTGAAGCTACATTATTATAGTATAATATATATTATACCTAAATTACGAGACATCTTTTTTGAAGGGAGTAATATGTTGGAGTGGTTGACTGGTGTGGGTAACTCTAGTTACGCCACTGTCCCTGCACAAGTCGTCTGAGAAACAGTGAAGTCTCCACCACAGTATTGAACCCAAGACCCTTCATAGGTTTCAGTCTTACAGGTTTTTTTTTTAAAGAATCGCAAATAAGCAAACAAGGTAGAAAACTAAACAATACTTTAGACATAAAGATTGAATACTCAAACATTCACAACAAGCAAAACTACGATCTAAAACTTCACTCTGCTGTCTAGTAAAACTTTAGTTTTTATTCCCCTTTCTTCCCAAATGTTAAAATATTTTCCACAGATTCCATTTTTACCTTGTGTCAGATAAATTATTTCATCTGTTAACATCCATATATGACCCTGTGAGATCTGCCCTCAGGCAGCATCTTTAAAATGAGCACCCTTGGGAGAAAAACCTGACGGTTGAGCGAGTATATATCACCTCCTTGCACAACCGTTGCCCATCATGTACTGAACCCAATACCCTTCATGGGTTCTAGTGGTACAGGTTTTTTTTTTGTTTGGTTTTTATTCATACAACTAAAAACTTTTTTATGAAAGAAGAAAAAAAAATGACAAATTTATTTACTATAACGTTTTCAAGATATCGACTAAAGGTCACAATTATCATACCAACAAATTGGCTATAATAACTCTGTTGTTGGGAATAATGGAATGTCCTGGCATTGACAAGAAGCTGTTACTAGCCATTTTTGGCAGATGAAGGCCATTTTTGGGAAATGATTGTTTTCACCAAGGACACATGATGGCAAAGATAATCTTTTTCGAAATACACAAACAACTCACTCAGTCAATTATATTTTGGACACACCAGTATATCCATGTCTCGGTATTAATAATATGCGTAATGAAAAATATGAGTAATAATGTTTAAATATAATATATAGAGGTACCCGCTATCTCTATTGTAATTATCAACTCATTATTATTAAGTCATTTCAACAATAAAAAAAAATTAGTTGGAATCTTACTTCTGCCTCAATTCAAATTGAGCCCGGCATGTGGCCTAAGGGAGAAAAAGTTCTCGGTTTTGAAGTCCTCCAGAGGGTAAGTAAAATGGCGGTCCTCGGCAGAAAAATGATTTCTTAAATACATCTTGAATAATATTAGTTGACCTTATATATGTTTAAAAAAAATTCTCTTAGACATGGAGAACTATTTGAGAGTCAACGTTTCAACCCCACACTCCCATAAGTCTTCTTCGGGGCTTATAATGGTGTCAAGGGTTGACAGTGGAAATGAAGTTTTAATTCCTTAAATAGGGTTGAACTATTTGTTTGAAAGCTAACGTTTTGACCCACATTGCCGGCCTTCATCAGGGCTAGATAAACAAGAAACATTAAAATTAAAATTAGCTTGTATCTTGTATATCTAGGACTGAAGAAGAGCTGAAATGTTCTTACAAATAAATAGTTCGACCCTACTTAAGAAATTATTTCTCTGATCTCCATCCGGACCATTTTCTTCCCCATATATAAAGTATAGACGAAAGTCAGGACTCCCACTGTAGCATCGTCCGGTTAGCCAAAGCAGCATAAAGTGAAGTTTGTTTATTTTATTTAAAAATAAATAAACCAACTCAGTTCAAATTTTTTATTTAAATAAAATATACCAGAGGAATGCATTAACATAAACAAAATTGAATATCATTGGTGGAATCGACTAACACAAAACACTTTATTGGTGGCGCAGTTAATGACTTAATGAAACCAGCCATTATTGGTAAATACATAAATACACTTTCGTACAATATAAAAATAAGTATAAAAGTTAACTTTTAATTTCAAGCCCTGAAGGTATTACTTTTCCTAAAGGTAATATCAATTATTAAATCATAAAAAATAAAAAAATTGTACCACTACAATCCATGAAGGGTCTAGTGTTCAGTACAAAGTAGAAACTGTACTGCTTTCGAAATAACACCTAACTGTCAGGTTTTCCTCCCAATTAAGGGAACCCACTTTATAAAGCATGGGTGAACTTAATTTATCTATCGGCCGGGTTTGAACCCGGAACCTTCAGCTTTCTAAACACTGGGCTTCCCCGCTACGTTTATAAACTTACAAAGCGATATCACGAGAATTTAAAATTTTAATTTTAATTAATTAAATTAATTAACAACACTTCTTTCGAATCCCTCTCACGAAAAATGAAAAAAATTAGATAAATTAATCGGAAAAAATTGAATGTGGTCTAAAAATAATAACTATTCCGGTATACACAGATTACGAGTGCTAAAATCTTTAAAAGTGTAAAGTAATTATAATGGTATCAGCTACGCAGGTTGTTGCTTTCGAGGTAAGTCACAAGTTTTATGCAAGCAAACAAGTACAGATAGTTTTATGCAACATTTCGAAGTACAGATGATGATGTATGTTTGTTGATACGTCCATTTATTGATGAAATGATTACCGAAATATATACATTTCACAAAATTACACTTTTTTTCCATATGAAAACTCATGATTATTTTTATTTTCAAGTATATTAAAAAGGAAAGGAATGAAAATATAAATTTATCACTTAACTCTAAGCGACAACCATCGAAATTGATATAATTATAAAAGTTCTCCTAACGTATAAGCTCCTACAGTAGACAATAAAGAATACAATATTTTGGGGAACAAATAGTGGTCTGTGTTTTCTGGTAACTTTGGCAAATGGCTTTGCGCCTTTTTCTAAAATTATAATGAAAGAACAGTCTCGATGAAGAGGTATGGGCTTGTAGGAGCTAGAGAACAGATGTTTTGGCTAAACATGGACATCATAAGGACCTATTTGTAGGCTATTTGGGTACGGGAGAGACAGGTGGGAGGCGGGCGTGGCCTATCTTAACCAACAGCGTCGCAGGAGCGCTCCCATTGGCCGAGAGCCCTCGGAGCCTGGCGCCATGGCTCAGAGCTTCCACGTCCTCTGGAAGGAATGCTGTGCCAATGCAGATTAGTCATATCATCCTCATCGCCTCTAGCAACTATATCGTTAACCAACATCTCTAACCTTCCTACATTCCCGTTCCCGAAATCCTTTCCAAGGGCTTACATAAATAATAACTCTTTTTAATTTATTACACGCTTCAGAGAAATCGTACCTACCAGCTTTCTTGTTCGATCATTATTCAAATTATAATCAGTAATAAAATGAAAATATCCAGCCGTGACTGGAAACTTATCAATCTCTAACCGGTTGGTGAAATCCAGATTTATTTGCTAACTTTTAAATAGAAATCTCGATGTTTTTAGATCGATCTGCAGAAAAAAATCCATGTCCAACTTTGGATATTAACACGCTTATATTCGCTTCGCTTGTTTAGCATTGGGCACTTCAAAATATCAAATAAAATTGAGACTTTGCTGACTTCTCATGAATCTACGACAATACTATAACTCAATATTTTTGTCTCACTATCATATTGGATTTTTCATATCCGAAGCCACGATAGTGTCTTGAGTCAAGTACTAAGTGCCAAGGCATACATGACTTAATCTTAGACAAGCCTTATGACTTGTTAAAAAACTAAAATGCATGCTGTAATACTAATTAAAAAATACATGGCTTAATCTTTGAGACAAGGATATAACTTGTTAAAATACTAAAAAGTGTGCCATTGGGTGCTTGTAATTTTATGCAAACAATGGCTCTACTATTACCAATGACAGTAAATAAAATAAGAACCTTAAGTCTTTAAAATACAGGCAACTCAACCATTCAACGTTTTGCCAATTCAGGCATCTCCCGTTAAAGAAAAACAGGAAAAATCACGGTAAAGAAGACTAAGTGATGCACTTCTCATATCAACAAATTAACCAAATTGAAACAACAACTTAACTCCTAAACGGTCTGCAAAAAACTCATAATTAAGAAATAACTTATGTCTGTCTTTGATTTTTTTTTTCATTTTTATCGATTTTACTTGCTCAATTATTATTGCAAAACTCAATGGAAGCTCATTTAAACTGTTACCTTTTTTATCCCGTTAAGCCATGGTATATGAACAAGCATTTTACAATATTTTAAAATCACTAGATACAATATTACATATAATATATACCTATATATTACTAGTGATCAAAAATTTATAAATAACACCCTTTATGGTATAAAAATTTGAATACAACAAGAAAGTTATGCTAAAAATGATTATCATATATCGTGAATGAAAATCGATGTAACCCTTAATCTTTACTGCTTTATAGAATTTTCGTTCACTTAATTCAACTATAGGAAAGGTCTAAATCCATAGTTATAAAAGTGTATGCAAACCATGGTCAGGTTCTCTACAAAAACAAAGACATTTTCAACAGATTTCGAAAAAGAACATCTTTTAAAATTACATAAACAATTTTTATATTGAAAATAGTAAAAAAAGTTGAAAAAAAAAACCCTTCACTATAGGGGAAAACCGATTACACACAACACTTTTCTGGAATTTCAATGCCAGTTCTACCCAAACTATAATGTCGTCTATAGGGGAATTATGAGAATAGTTGATAAGTCTTCATATTAAAAAAAATATATATAAAATTTATATTTTTTGTAAGTAATCAGACCACGTTTTATACGAATCTTTGTTGTTGACGGGAAACAAGGTTCTGATTCTTTAATGGTGCATATGCCTTACGTGTCTGGCGCCTAATTTAAAAAAAAAAAAATTAAATTAAGTAAAATATAATTTTACTTTTCCCTCCATCCTAAACCCAAAACTACGTTTTGTCAATAATAAATTAAAAGTAAATAATAATTTAATTTTAAAACATTTTTTATCTCTGATAAGGCATTCGATGTTCCATCTAGACCGATAAGGGTGGATCTGTTCATTACAACTCATTAATAAATTAGCAATTACTGTTAAAAATAACTATACAAATTAAAAGCTTAAAACAATTTCTTACGCAAACATTGGATAAGTTCTCTTTTAGGTTTCCACGGGCACTATTTATACAGAATACTTCTGTGGTATCTTCTGGTTTAGACCGTGTCGCTAACTTTTTCTCCAACGTTTCGCCAGACATGCTGCTGACTTCTTCAGGGCAGAAAAGAGAATGAATCAACTTGCAGACATGCTGGCAAATGTTGGCGAAAAAGTTAGCGACACGGTCTAAACCAGAAGATACCACTGAAGTATTTTGTATTGGTTAAGTTGTTAATGAAAGAGAATTTATTCGAAATTAATTGGCTATTATTACCGCTCGTTCAAAAGAACGTCATAACTAAGAAAACCTAATTTTTCAATAGAGGTAATTGAAAGTTCAACATGAGTTTAAAAAATGGGTGTTGGTAAAGGAAAGCATTCCTATTGTAATGATGGTATTGAAATTATTTTCTTAACCATTAGAAAATGTTTAAAAGCTGCAAACTTTTTTTAGAATAGTATAGAAAAGTTACCTTATTCTGGGACTAAGTCCCTATAGAATAGCAAACATGAACAGAAAAAGAAACATAAAATATATATCTCGCTAGAAGGCTACTTAATACAAATCAAAAAATGTTTAAAAAGTGCCAATAAAGTAAAATAAAAAGAAATAAATTAAAAGAAATAATCATTACAAGATATTAACCAATTTAAGAGATTAAATTAATTAATAACAACAGTTAAATGCATGAGCTAGGATGCAATTTTATTATAACTTATGTCATTACTCCCATCAAACTTTAAGTTCAAACATGATATGACTCAAAATATGACTTTATAAAAAAAAAATCCTTTTGGAAATGGAATTGAAGCTTTTTAATTAAGTCGTTCCTTAATTAAAAAGCTTCAACCAATACAACAGCTATGAAAGATATTGAAGATCTTTTGAAATATCAAATCATTAGGTTCTATTCCAAGTTGTATGGGTCCATTGGTTGGATTTATAACACCCAGCGATGCCTTGCTTTAAACAATGACCAGGTCATATGTTAATAAAAATAGGTTCTTTCCTAACCTCTACACTTTTCCTAATGGGCGAACACATAAATTAGCAGTATATCTCAGTATGTAGGAGCGATGTCTGAGAAGGAAAAGAGTCCATGTGTAGTGAGTACTTCTGGGGACCAATGGGTGAAAACTCGCAAGCCTCCAGATGCTATACGCCCAATTCACGGTAGTTACTTTCATAATTGTTTATTGTAATATTTATTTAACACTAATGATCCAGTTATAGAATTCCGTACTCTTCAATCCCATATCACTGACCTTGAAAATGGTGTCAAAACTAGAGGATTAAAATAAATTCCCACAAATCCCATCAAATCACCTTTACCCTCCGTCGTAAACCAATGACTTCCTGTCCTCCTGTAGAACAGGCCCGGTACTTAGGACTACACCCTGACAAACGCTTAACTTGGAATCCTCATACTAGACTGAAACAGCTCGCAATTAATTACAAAAGACTCGTATACATGACAATAATTAGACCCATCTGGACTTACGGAATAGAGCTTTGGGGCTCCACTAAGCCATCGAATTCCTCTCTTATTCAATCCTTACAATCCAAAATCCTCAATGCTGAGAAAAAAAAAATACAACCTTTGGAATAAACAAGACACAATCTTAGAAATAATTTAAATGGTGAAATAAAAGTATCTTTTTAAATTTTAAACCAAAACAATGGGAAATATCATTAATAACAGTTATGTTTAAGAATAATAAGTGAGTACAAAAAATAAGAACAATCTTATAAGCATGAGTTAAAATGAAAGGACTACCTTGTAATTTTGGTCACAAGTATGGAGGTGAACCTAAATAATAACCAACGAAAACTATCAATTATTTATCTTTTAAGTTCCCAGTTTCATTTTTATATATTGTTTTATTCAATTTTTCCCATACTCCAATTATTTCCAAGGAAAAAACCTGAGAAAGGTTTGATACTATGTCGAGAAATTTGGCGAAAAGATGATTCGTTTCAGTAAATAATTTTTAGTTTTAATTTATAACTAATTTTTGTATTAGTAATTATACTCGAAAACAATTAGAAGATATCGAATACAATCATTAAGTCTATAACCTAGCGGTAAATAATGATCAACCATTCAACTATACTCAATAACTCACATAAAATATTCACATCAGGAATAACTTTCGATGTATTATTCGAAATCTAGTATTGCTGATCAAAACACATCTTTTTATCTGCAGCCTCGGTAAATAAATGATTAAGTCGTATTGTATTCAGAATGCGAAGTGATCTCTTATCAAGGCATCGTGTCATTCTCATTGTGCGTAAGTGTCTAAACCAGGTCTTGTCTTGAAGTTATTGCTTATATTATAACTCTATATCAAGCCAAAGACTGCGAGAATATCACGACTCCGTTTCCTTCAGTCACAATTGACTTATTCTGGATAAAATTCGATTCAACCAATCATTAACCGAGGCTGCAGAGTTCAAAATATACTTCCTTATCAAATATACGCCCAAAACCAAAACCTACTTTTAGGATAAAAGAACCTTTTATTTAGTTAAAATACTGATTAAATAAAAACAACTTCTCTCGACAGCCGGAAGCCACGTGCCGTACAAATTAGCGGCATTGGTCATCGGAATACCTCTCATCTTGGCCAATACCTTTACCTTGCTGTACTTCACTAAAGAGAAGGAAAGACAGCCTTTTGTAGAGTACTCCTACCTCAGGATCAGGAACAAGGTAATAGTTACACTACTTTAGATGATATCTAACATAAAATAATATAATATTATGTATAATGGAGCATTGATCACGCTTACTAACGTAATTTAAGGGACGGATATACTGGCTCATACGAGTCCTCAATATCCGAGGTAAGTAAAATATTAGGCGGTTACTATAAAAAGGTTGAAAATCACCACGTAAAAAAACAATAAAATAAAGGTCTGTTAGTTAGATAATTTATTTATTAACGTTAATTAATGCTACTATGGCTAATCGGAGGATGCTAGTGTAATGGGTTCTAAATTTTGTCTACCCAGGTATAATGAGGGTCTTTAACGAGTAACAACACCTCACAGGCTCGGGACCGCAATGTTACGTCCCCTACGAAGGACGGCGTAACCCTAATTATTCCTATTAAACAATCCTAGTGCAACCTGAGCGGCTGCGTGAGGAGCTTAATTGCATGGTAGGTTGTTATACTAACCAGCAGAGTACAAAAGCCCTCCGAATTCTCATAAATTTTATATTTAAACGAGTTTTATAAAAAATAAAGAGTTAATAGAAATAAAGAATTAAATTTCAGCTAACTCAGTAAACCAATATTAGTGCTTTCATTAAAGCATCAATCATAATTCGGCCCGAAAATAAAATAAATACAAATTGATAACACAAAATAATAATCATTGATAACACAAAATAAGCATTTACTTAGTTTATTGTGCCGACGTTTCGTTTGAGATGGCTGTTGGCATTTGCACGCGTCACCTCAGATTAGGCATCCACTTCCAGTTGTCCTGAAGATGCCCTGCATCAGTGTCAAAGCGATTTAAAGAGATGCTATTAGTGCCAATGAATAGCATTTAACTAAAATATAAAAATTCTAAAAAACAACTCAGGATATTTTATTATTATAGCTTATTGGTATATTGTATTGTTACAGAAATTCCCTTGGGGCGACGGGGACCACAGTTTCTTCCACAATCCAAGGCTGAACGCGACCAGCAAGGGATATGATGATGAAGTCGAAAACAGTGAAGAAGAATAGATCCAAATTTTCATTTCTCAATACATTCTAACTAAATTAGCTGTGTTGTTCGTGTTCACTCGGGGAGTTCATCGCTATTCCAGTTAGATCTAGTCTTAGACACCAATTTGAGGTCTTTCTTGAAAATGAATGTTGTTCCGTTAGGACTTATACGCATGCAATATTTTGTACGAAATCAAAAACCCAAACAAAATCCAGCAATTAAATGGTGTAGTGCAAAATAGAGGGGGCTCGACTCATATTTTTAATGAAACAGAATAACATCGACATGTAAGTCCTAACATCTCCCAGAGGGGAACTTGCAGAAACGGATAAAAAATTATCTTTTAATTTTAACGGATTTGGCATTAAATCCGACTCAAGATCTGAAATTGTGTAATATTATAATTTTGATTGAAACATAAGATCATGACTGGTTAATAATACCCTGATAATTTAGAGAAACTATAGTTCGTTCCAATAATATGCAGGATATTAGGGTAACTTTATGTTAAGAGGGAATTTAAAATTTGAACTTCTTTCAATAAGCTGGTTGTTAACGAACGCCGTACAAATATAATAAAATCCAAGACTCCTTCAATTTTCCTATTGAAATGGCCAAGTCTATGAACGAAAATATCTAGTAAGCTGCACTCGGAGACCCAAGCCACCAAGCCTCTTAGCTACTACGTAAGTTCAGGTCGTCTCTACTTCTTTAATTCTTACAGAAGTTGATGACCTCCTACATTTGGTCGCCTATTCCACAGAAGAGATGGGGTCAATTTTAAATTGTGTCTTCAGCAGACTACTGCCAGTTGTGAGACAGATAATTAAAAAGAATTATCAATGAACTAGTATTAATCCCGCCAGTTAAAAAAATTAATGTTCATTGTTCGACCTATGTTGAATTGATGCTCCAGGAAGTAAACGAAATACGGTGGCATTAAGTTAAAAAAGATAAAATATCAATTGTTTTAAAGACACTGAACTGTTTCTAGGACAACGGTTGTGCACAGAAGTGATTTGTCGTAGATCACGCTTAACCACCAAGTTTGTCCTCAAATGAATGATACCCACTTATAAAGTCTGAGTGTGACCTCCAGATCCCACAGTGTCCATTCCTGGCTGTCAACAGATTAAATAAAATACCTGCTACAGCCGGATTTAATCCCCGAACCACCAGTACGGCAACTCAGCGCTCTACCATTGAGCTATCCCGCTCCCTTAAGATAATCATATGAACAATCAAATGTTCTAGCCCCTGTTATTGAATACACACTTCACGAATCCTCTGGCCAACACATAATAAACAAATGGTTCCGAGTAGCAGTTACATAACGAACTATTGTGCAAACTGTTAAACCATTAAAGGAACAGTTTTTTTTAGTGAGGGGCGAAAGAAGGACCGCAAGTTCCAGCCACTGGTCGAGAAGATTGCTCCCAGTCGAGGTCACTTCTGTATATCGGTATATGTATATATATACCGACCGTTGACATTGCATTACAGTCAGTTCACTACACCATGGCAATAACAAAGGTAACTCTAAAACTTTTATTACTTCACAGTTATTAAATTATTTATAAATATAATAACTTAAATTTCTAACTGTACCGGAGGAAGGGGAATTTACTTTCTGAAATTTTTTTGGAAGTAACAGTCGACTTGTTTATGCAATGCTCAAAGACTTATTATAAATAATCATTATGTAAATATTCTTGTAAATCTGTCAGTGATGGTATAACTTATAATCAACCGGACGAATTAATTGGTAATTATTCCGCAAGTTGTATCTTCGAGTTGAGTCAAAAGTTCTAATTTTTTATTCGTATCCTTTTCAATTTTTCAAGAATACGATTTATTATAAGCTTTACTATGGTAAAGAGAATGCAATATGGGAAATATGTATACTTCGGTGATCATTTCATCCAGGAATGAATGTTTCAAAAAACGTATATCTCCTCGTTAAAACTTGTAACTCAACTCGAAGCGACAACTTGCAGAACGGATACCTTTAATTTGATATTTTCCATTCTATTTGAGGCTTTTAATATCAGCGCCGGCTCTAGCCCACGTCGCGCCAGTGTGCTATCATGACCTAGGCGCCCTCTATTAGGTTTCGCAAGGGGCGACTAGCAATGCTTTATCATCCAGAAACATCTAGTTCAGAACCGGTGAAAAACCGAGAGAAATAAGAGGGCAAAGTGTCGTGTTAGAAAAAAATGCTTGACCAAACTAGCGAAGAATTTGAAAAAGTCATTTTTGAAATGACTTCTGATCATGAACGCCTCATTTGTACATCAAGATACGATAGGTAGCGCTGTAGTCAAGTCATCGCCATGTACACATACTTGCCGGTTTTCTAGTTTTTATTTTTATTTAGTTTTAACATTTTATGAACTATATTTTCATTATTATATTCAACTCAGATCCAACCTATGGAATTCGAATATAAACTATCGTATATTACCTCATATTCGAAAATTATAAGTGGCAAAATGGATAAATTATGTGTCTATAGTTAACCATAAATATAGCATTAAAATATAAAAACGAAACCTCCAATGTTTGTGGAACCTTAATACGTTAATAATAAAGTCGGGATGTAAAATGGAAAAATAAAATGCTTAACTCGGATTAAAATCGCATTAAGAATATTCAACTATTAAGGTGACCTCTTTAAACATTGAATTAACCATAATAACATGATTTTTTATTACATTTCTACATCTGAATGATTTTCTTTAATGGCTAGTATCGCCACTTTTCTTGAAGTGCTTTTCTGTACAATTAATTAATATAAGTTTAGGACTCTTTTATAAATGCACTGTAAAATTGTTTAAAACTTAACATAGATTAAAACAAATGATCAAAAGTGTTAAAAATTAAATATATTGACTTACAAATTGAGAGAAATCACCCACCGTTCTTTCTAATGTGAAACTAACATAAAGTAATCAGTGCTGCCAACAAGAATAATGAAATAATGAAAGTTGGGGACCTAAATGTCATATCGATATAAATGAAATATATCGATTTTTCAATTTAAACGGGTCCCCGTATTTGAAAGTAAATTACTCTTTATTATGTCTTAATTTTTTAATAGCTGGAATACCTGAAATTCAATGTTTATATAAAAAAAAAAAAAATACAATTACTAGAGCAAAAAAAAATGCTAAAAGGGAAGGAAGTAAATCAGCATTATTGAACACTAACAAAACTCATACATTTCCCCCCACTAATCATTAATTTAATTATAAATAATTACCAGTAAAAATGATCTAGGGATAGGAGTGGTGAATGATTAACCACAGATAGGGAAAAACATATTTTATTGAAATTATTGTTTATAATCCTTCATTATAAGTCAGGTGACTTTAGATTGGTTTAGAATTGAAGAAAGAAGGCGAGTGTCTTGGAACCAGGACACCTAGAGCTGATTCTGAGCTTAGGTTATCAAATTGAGTAGTATAGTAGGCCAATAAAAAGATGAAATCACTAATCTGAACAACGAGGGAAATGTGACAAGTCAAATGAATGAAGGAATATCGAGGCAGTTGAAATGGTCTTGCAAAGAACAAATTGCTAAATATTTATTATTGAGTTAATTGAACATTGCAGGCATTGCTGCTGCTAGGATTGGTAGCTTTGGTCTCCTGCCAACAGCTAAATGGGCACATCAACCCACTGTGGGTGTCCACAAGGAGAGATGACCCCACAGCCAGAAGTGGCCTCCAGCAGAATGGGCATGTCAACTCCCTGTGGCTCTCCACCAATGGCGGTGAGAGATCCCCAATGCTGCAGCTCTACTTCCTGGATTCAGCAGGCACCTTCAGGCCTATCACACTTCAAAATCCTGCTCTGCCAATGTACAGGTCAGTACCTCTAATTATATTCAATATATATCTATTGCTTTGAGGTACCAATGGGTACTGGAGGCCATCATGTAATTGTTCATATTTAGACCTAAGTGGTCCTTAGTATGAAGACAATTTAAATATTTGAAGTGAATAATAGATTTTTTTTTTAATCTGTAATAGTAATATGAATTTAAAATGATATATTAAAATTAGTTGATTGCATTGAACAAAGTATAGCATTATATGGACCAGACACAAGACTTCTCTGTATGAGGCAATAAAATTCCTAACAGTTTAGTTAATATATGGAGGAGAGCAGAAATGATATCAAGGATGGAAAGGGCCGAAAATGTAGATATAAGAAAGAAAAATAAGTAAGTCAAAATGTTCCAAAGATGATGTAAGAAAGAAGACTCAGTAGTATAGATACATGAAACGAATGAATGGCAGTAGATGAGGGCTGATGATTTAGAGATTGAGAGTAAATGAATCGCTAACTGCAGAAATGCAACTAGACCACTTTTCTAAATTTTACAAGAGTGAAAAAAAGAGATCTTGTCCTGGACTGGCTCCCTATCAACCATAAACAAAATATTGAAGGGATTGTCAAGACCCGAATCTTATAAGAATCTTGCGGACAATTGTCCTTTCTGAAGTAAACAACATCTCCTGTCTCTGGTAAAATAAAAAAGAAATGGCAAGTTTTAAAAATGAAAACCTCAAATGTTAGACTTGTCTTGATGCAGCTAATGATTCAAATAATGAGGGGAAACCCCATTTCAGATGGAAGGAGGGAATTATAGAGAATATAACAATGCAGTACAATGGAGAAGTTTTACCAAATGTAGTAATAATTTAAATTGTGTTAAAGGCCCTATCTAACATGAACAGAAAATATTAGTTTAAGACTTCTGGAAATCCTGAGCAAGTAGAAATTGACAAAAACCTACTTAAAGCATTAATAGTAAAAGTTAAGGTAAGCCCATAAAAACTAAAAAAAGTTCCTTTGAGGTTTTGTTTATGTCGTGAACAAGCAGAAATCGATGTCAATAATAATTTAATATTATTTAAAACTATTTTATTAATTTATTCTTATGATCAAACAAATATCATCATTAAATTATATTTTTATTTCAGTAGGGGATCAGAAAGAGACTATGATGCTGGAACAACTGGCCGTTATGACAGATTGACTACTCCTTATAGAAATACAAATTATTGAGACCCTTAGCACGTTTTAATTACACTATCACAAAAATAAAATTAAAATATTTACAAAATTAACTTTCATTGTATTCAATTATCAAATTACTAATTAAATTTTTCCTGTATTTATAAGCACAAGGCAACAAAAGAATTAATACCTACTAATACTGTTGAATAAAATGTTAACCATAAAAATTTATATTTTTTACCCAACAAAAGAAAATCTTCAAGGAAATACTTAATAAAGTGGCTAAACCATTAATAATGTTATCAGTTGATCTATTCCACTATCCACATCATTTATAAATTTTACAAAAACTTTTCTCATCATTATAAAGGACAATAACCTTTATGCACACCATCTTAAATAGTAAATGTTAATATTAATGGTATGTGCCCTATTTCGATATCTTTATTTTTAGTATCGATTAATTGGTAGTAATCATGAAATATACTGTCTAGTAATTTATATATTAGTTAGATATATAGGACTAGTTATTTACTCGAAAAGTGAGGTAAGTGCCACTTTATTACACCCGTGTGACTTTTGTGAAACGAGGGTGTTATAATCACTATTCTCACATGATAAATATTATATTTTTCCTGCAACCATTTAAAAATTAAGAAATTGAAGATGAAACTTTAGATTTGTTAAAGCTACACTAGCACTATCTCTTACAATTTCCTATTACTAACCATGCAAATTATAACTCAAGGACGGATTACTCATTGAAACATTTATTTATTATTATTTAGAAAATAATATTCTGATAACACATACAATCACTGTTATAATAATTATTAATGCTAGATCTCCAAATTTCTAATGTATGAAGGTTCTAATAGATTTAAGGATATATTAAAAATTTCTATAAAATCACTTCAAATTTAATATTTTAACATTTTAGGAATATAATATGAATAATATTATAATAACACCATTTAACATTTAAAATAACAGAGTGCTGATTGTCAAATTCGATCTTGATGGCTGTTACTTTCCACATCAGTTTTAGTTGAGTAATGGATAGCATTACTCAATGGTTGCAGGAAAAGTATATTACATGATTCAGAGATTCTTCATAAGATACCTAGTTTCTTAGTATTCCAAAATAAGTTATTGTCTTCCAACACACTTATGTCTAAAATTAAAAACTATTTTGGTCAGTGTAATTCAAGAAAATATCTGAAAAAACAAAATGTCCACATATTACCTCAATGTGCAGAACATCAAACATTATTAGCAAAGAAGTTATAGAAATTTTTGGAAAAGTTAAGGCTTCATAACTGACTTAGAAGATCCATATTATGATATTATAGGTTTACAATTATAGTAAAGGACCTGGGTTGGATCAGAAGCCAGATTAGGGTAGTGTGGTGGGGATAAGAGTTTCCCCACCACACTTCTTTTTGAAATAGAGACCAAAGAAAGCTGTTTAAAACACATAAACAATAACAAGTCCAAGGGTAGCCAGGCTGAATGCATAACAGTAACAACTCCAAGATAATGCAAAGGTATCACAGTAAGAACAAAGTAGGCCACGAGGACACAAAGGGTGTGTCTTCCCTATCCGTAGCTGGCATTCTATACAGGTCATGAACTAAATTGTCGGACTCTAATATCCTATCACAGACAGTGATGTGAAGGGATAACACAAATTGGTCTACGTACATATACCAAAATAACTTCACAGAAACTAACCCTGAAAAGTGTGTGCGTGCTAATTATTGAAGAAAAACATTAAATGAATCCATACATATTTATTTTATATAAATAAAACATTTATTAGTAATGCACAGGTATTCACTTTGATATATAATATATATATATTTATATTTATATGTACAGTATACAGTCGAGTAGATGGATAACACACTTCTATTTTCTATAGATTACAATAGGTTTTAACATTCTATTATATACATAACTCCCTTACATAAGAATCTTAGGATTCCAAATGATAGACATAGATTTCATCAACCTTCAAGTTGGAAAAATCTTTAAAAACATAAGCAATGTTTTGATTGCAAGTCCGATCGAGTGTTACTTAATAATTCTTTGCCTTTAACTCAATAAATCGAGCAAGCCCTTTGCTCCGTGACTCCTGACGAGGGTAGAAGATTATTCGCCCTAAAGGTTCTCATTACTTTGTACAAAACAGAAAAAAGTAGCTTCTAAATTGACCTACGAAGACCTGAGTGCAGCCTCACTGCTCCTACTGCCTAAATAGCTCAACAGCTAAAACTATATTCACATACTGCACGATAGTGTTCAATACAATCCATCTTGCCTAAGCTAATTTAGGAAACTTATTTGAGTTGTGATAAATTTTCTATTCACATTCGCACTTAATTACTAATAATAATATTCTGTTACAGGACTTAGGAAACGGGAACCTTTTAATAGGCTATCAATCTCCAGACGTTTTCCCAGTAGCCAGTAAAATTGGGAAAAACATAGGATAAGTAAATATAAAAATGTAGCATATATTACTTAATAAAAATAAAATAAATTTCAACTTATACGATCACTACTAAACAGAAAGATGCTGACAAACAATAACCAGCAACTGCTACCTTGGAATAAAGTAATAACAATATATCTTGCAAAAAAGAACAACAAAAATACTATTAAAAGAAAATGCAATGATATTACAATGTTTTTCTTTTAATTATGATTTCAATCTAGATTAAACTATAAATAAATATAGATAAAACAATTTACACGAGCATTGAGATATTAATAATTATAAGATAAAAAGAAATAAATTAATCAGATGATAATATAATGTTTTAATTCAAACGTTTTCTAATTATAATTCAAAATATAAAAAAATATAGCAACTAATCCATCATTAGATCCACAATCAATAGAAAAAAAATAATATTAACACCAATGGTAACACGAAAAAAAAAAAAAAATAGCAATTAAGTAGAATAAGATATATATATATAATATATACACATATCAGATTTAAATACACACACATTGACAATTACATTACTGATTCTTGTTATGCACAGATACAATAATTATATAATAATAAATAACTCTATATTCTTAAAATAAATAGACTTGTCGACTTTAAAACCATAAAAAAATAAGAATATTTTTACAGAGAAAAAGTTCATGTTGACATTTGAAAGTTCCATATTTAGTTGCTTTTTTTCTCATTCAAGCATAACAATTTTTCAATTTATTTTAGAATAACTAATTTCTACAAACTAGATGAGTATAAATACAATATGATACAGTGTGTACATTTTGTGCTTTATACAAGTTATGATCTGAACTCTAGCAGACCTCACAACACTCATACTCGACAATCTTATTTTGAAAATATAGAAAAAAAAAAAGTCATCTCTCATCACTTTCATTTAGATCACATCAATTAATCCTATTTCTCTACTTGAAATATCACACAATAATAAAAAAAATAAAATAAATAAATAAATAAGACGTCTTACACATAAAGAGAGAGATAGAGAGGCTTTAATATTTCAAATTTCCCTCAATAAATTATTACTAATATAACCAATCACTCGGCAATATTAAATGTTCAATCTGTATGTGACTTCATTTAAAGAATCGCTAGCAGGGGCATCAAGTTAGAAAGATAATTAAAAAAATTAAACAGAGTAAAGAATAATGTTACAGACAGCTAACCCATTCTCTTTCTATTACGTTCATTGCTACAATTCACTCAACACAACCATCAGGGACTTAAGACTTTCTTTATATTAATCAGTATGCTACAATGATAAGATACTGCTAGTACAAATAATGATCGAAAGAGAGGCATTCGAAAATTAAAGCGCTAATGGCAATATAATTTATTTTGCTTATAATGAAGATAATAGATTAAATGGTCAACATTTGTATTGTTCAGGCGGGAAACAAATATTACAAATGTAATCAGTGTGAAAATATTATAAAAGAATTGGATAAATTATTATAATAATTTATAAAAGAGACAAGACTCCATTAGCAAACGAAAGGACCCTTTTCCCAAACTTTCCAACCCTCAATGAATGTTTTTAAAAGCTGAATAGCTAAACTGCGACAAAATTAACAAGTGGATAAGAACATACAAACCACTAATAAGTATCTGGGATGTGTGAAAATTAATTTGAGTATTAATTTTTTAAGAAATATAAGTTAAAGCTAAAACATAACAATTTTTTTCAATTATATTTAGAAAACTGATATCTGGAAACATTATGTACAATTATATACATTTTTAGAAAACAGGCTTCAGCATCAGCAATTTCCAAAAGCACTTATGACAGTAAAACAGGCTGTGGTCAACAAGATGTCTAAAGAAAAAAAATAATTTTTGGAGACCCAAATCAATAAATTTATTTTTCCCTTTTCAATTTAGACAAACAAAAAATTAAATAAATTCACTTGTTTATGATGTTTTGTGATACTTAATATTTAAAAAAAACTCGATGATTAAGAAAATAATTTAAAGGGTTTAATATCAATGATGAAGTGCCAGCCAGTTGAAGATTAACTAACGTATAAAACACTAAAATACTAAATTTCTTATTTCAAACAAATTATTTCGACTTTAAAAAACTACAGAGATATAACTATTTCTAAAAGAGAGTCTTTAAAATCGACTAATTACTTCCTAAAACAATAAAAGAAAAAAAATCTTTCAAAAGAAAATATTTCTGTACCTTCATATTTCATTTACAACCAATAATTAAGACTTTCCAAATGGAAACAGATGGATGAATGAAGCAGCATTAACTCTGGTGACAACAAAATGACACAAAAGTAAACGCGACACTGTGGTGCTATGCACAGGTAACGCTGGCTTACTAAACGAACACCTTTGCAAGGCCGTCAGCACCTGCGGAAGCAATGAAAGGTCGAGTAGGATGAAAAGCAACATCAAATATAGACTCGTCAAACTTCTTTCTGTGAGCTGTAATCTCTTGAACACAAGTTTTAGAATCTAAGTTCCAAAGTCGAATACTGCAATCATGACCTGCAATAAAAATAAATTTATAGCAACTTAGGGGTTTATAGTAAATATATGATAATAAATATTTTTTTAAAATAAATAAAAAGTAAAACAGCTTGGATAAAAGTTAAAAATGTTTCATCTCCTTAATAACTTATTAATTGTTTTGGCCATTCTAATAAAATGCTGATGAATTCTCTTTGATCACTAAGATAAGAAGGTTGATAATAAAATTAAGCCATAAGCCTTTAACTGAATTAATATTAAGAAGTCAGAGGTTAATTTATTTTAACAGTATTTTTTTTATTGATTGATGAGGAGGACATTTGATCCAATTTTTGTCTGATTCCAGATATCTTTATCACTTATTGTCAAATCAAATCAACAGTTATTATAACAATTTTTAGAATTATAAGATATATCTAAAAAATGATTCATAGAAGGATGATACATGTATATTGCTCACTAAATATTTATCAAGAAATAGTTAATTTAACTTTTTAATTGCAAAAACCGATGTTTCTACTTTAAGACTTGAAGCTATTACGACTGAAAGTAGATTCTGGAACTGAACTTTAAAATAGAAAATTTCAATTTTTTTTATAAGAAGTATTTACAAAGAAGTTAGGAATTCTAAAGAGGGGGAATCTATTCATTCCCAAAGCTACATAACATGTTACTTCTAATAATTCTAAATCAAATACAAAACATGAACTAACTTCCTGAAAGTAGATACAATCCATTTGGGTCAACAGCTAATGAAGTGACTGCATCTAAATGCGCAACCATTGAATGGACTGCTTCTCCGGTATTGTTATCGTAGAACCTGATGTGCCTGTCTTCGTGAGCCGTCATTGTGATAGGCAGTAGAGGGTGACAGACAGCACGGTATATATGCCTTCCCACCTCTGGTAGGGCAATATCCTAGAAAAAAAAAATCAAATGTGAGTAGATCGGTTTGTAGGAGCCTAATTTTCTGTAATTATAGAACTAATACAAAACAATCAATGTTATTAAGTAAAACTACTTAGAGCAGTAAAACTTATGAAGAAAGACTAGATTACTATGAATTTTTATCAAATACAAAGTCTATATGTTTTCATCAAATTTATATATTTATTTAATTTAATCAATCAACTGTTTTTTTTTTAATTTTATCATTGTCGTATCATTTAGAAATTCTAGGAAGATTATTATAGCTTAACGATGAATCAAATAGGGTTGCAGCTCACTCACTGTAACATCACTTCTAAAATTAGGTCAGATCGGTAATGCATTAATGAGCACAGACAGCTAAGAGAGAGAGAGAGAGACACATTGAAGGAAAAGACACTTGAGACATCAAAATGAAAGTTTACATTACAAAGAAAAAGCAATTATGAATATAGTGAGAATAAGTGAAATCAAGAATATGGTGCAACAATAGACCGAGGCGTAGGTGGGAGATTGCATTAAGAGTGATCTGGTGGATTTGGGTGGGGGTGGTGGTCCGTGGACGGAGGCTTGTAAGCTAAGATTGGTGGTATTGCCATTGAACCTTCAGGTTCGCTAAGCCTTTTATTATTAAATGAAAAAATATATATAAGGGGGAGAAAATAGTATAAGTGGAGGTTAGAGAAATAAATTCTTAGGATAGGAAATAGGATTGATTTCAAAATAAATTATTGGACCCTATCAATTATATATTAAGAAATTATTTCTCTGACCTCCTCCTGGACTATTTCCTTCCACATATGTATATAAGGTCAATTAATATTATTCAAGATAAATATAAATATATAATCACATATAATTATATATGTGAGAGAAAAAAAATATTTTTGACAACATTCATAAAAATAACTGAATCATAAATTTATAAATTACATAAATAATATGAAGCTGAGTGTACAAAATACTTGTACTTCATTACAATCCTTACCTGCGTTGATTCCAATCTTGTAACAGGTTTACCAGTTTCTAAATCAAAGACCACGCAGTGGCCAGAAGTAAAAGCAGCAACCATTTTGTCAGACTCATCACGCACAAAGTCACAGGATGTAGGAATGCCATCTAAGACATTACAAAAATCTTCATTATATATATATATATATATTTGTATATTGTATTACTGTAGTAACAGTAAACTGGATTTTACTAAAAAAAAAAGTATCATTTGATCATTATGCATATGTGTTAACTTCATCTCATGAATCAGTTAGCTGTGTACATTTTCTTGAAGACTTATTTTACATTGAGTTAATAAACGTTGTGACTATTCACTAAGAACTGTCAATAACGAGTAATTTAATTAATCTTTTCAGGTATGTTTGTTTAGGTTATTTTATATTATTAAATTATTGGATGATTTTATTTAAAATGAAATTGTAACTCTTATCAGATTAATAAAAACAGTTATCAAATACCAACTTACGTATGTATGCAGATACATAGTTGGTTCTAGCTGTTACCACTGTTTTCTGAGATAAAAATGTTTAGTTGAACCTATGATTAACTGATACTTTTCAATAATTTAATCAAATGATGCCAACAGGAAATGGTTTTGAGATAATAATGTAATTGAAATTCCAATAACATTAATGTCATAAAAATCTAAAGAAAAAAATTACCCTGCTCAGAAGAATAAGTATGGACTAGACTGTTGGTCCTTGTCGACCACAATTTAAGTGTGCCATCAGCAGATGACGAAAGAAGATGCTCCCTTTGTGGATGGCAAACAAGCCTCCAAACAGCATCAGTGTGACCAGTCAACTTTGTCGCGAGGACGCTGCTCTCTGAAAATTTACAATACGATATATTAATTTTTAAAACAAAAAAAAACAAAACAAGTTGGGTAATTTATTCAGTTTTTCTTATATAGATTGAAACTATAAAAAATAATTGAAATGTATTTATATTGGTTCGATTTTTTTTTATGCAATATAAAGAAAGTAAGGTTTATTATACATTGTAGTAATTATAAATAAATATAAATGTACAGGTATTTATAGTAATTATTCTGCAGATTGCCGCTTCGAGTTGAGTAACAATAAGTTTTAACTTTTCAATTGTTCCCTTTTAATATTTTTCAAAAATACAAGTTATCATAAGCTTAGTATGGAAAAGAGAATGTAATTACGGGAAATGTGTATACGTCAGTAATCATTTCTTCTAGAAGTGAACGTTTCAACAAACAAATATCATCTATACTTCAAAATGTTAGTTGAAACTTTTATTTCTTGATGAAATGTGATAACCAAAATCTACTCAATACCCATAATTACATTCTATTTTCCATACTAAAGCTCATGATAACTTGTATTTTTGGAAAATATTTTTAAAAAATTAAACAAATAAACGAAATGAAGGATATAATTAGTCCGGTGGGTGCAGTTTACCTTATTTAGTGTTATTTATGACTGCACCCCCAGACTAATTATATCCTTCATTACGATCTTCCTGTCAACTATTTCCCTCCTTATCATAAACAAATAAACAGTTAAAACCTGTTGTAACTCAACTCGAAGTGACAACCTGCAGAACAGACACAGCATTTATTGTTTAAGATCCACGATGTGATAATAATAGAAATATCAGGAAGTTAAACATCTATATAGGCTGGTAGAGGTAAAAATACAACCAATTGCAGTTTCTACCAATAGCCTAGTTCCAGAGGAAACAATGGAATCATTGAAGATCCTTGTACTTAACAAGGAAATTTGAATACCACAAAAAGCAGTATTAGCCATTGCAAGTATAGTAAGAAAATATTTAAATATTGCAAAACAACAAGTAAACATAACCTTGACCAAGGTCCAGGAATAAGCCAAATCATCAAGTTAAAAGCTGAGACGGAAAAAAAAAAAAATAATAACAAGCTTGATACATTGAAAAATTACTTTAAAACCCTCCAGTTTGAATTATTGTCAAATCCATTGAAGAATAACTTTTAATTTGATTTAGCAGTTTTAGTCCAGGATCCATGGTCCATTTTTGCTCTTTATTACTATCAAGCTGAATCTTCGTGAATAGCTTCGTTTCAATGAGACGCCCAAAAATTTCCTGAGCGAAAATTCTCGATTGTAGTAGCTAACAGAGTTAGCAAGGATAAAATATGTCGATTTGATGATTCTCAAAAATGTATTACTAACTGGGTTTTTTTTTTGCTAAATCTCAAGATAATTTTCTAAATTATTTGAAGAAATATTTGTCCTACAAAATGTATGGTTTGTTCAAAGAGTCCCCTCCTTCCAATATGTATTGATAACAAAGTCAAAGAAAAGAAGAAGTAAAAAAAAAAAAAAAAAACAGCTGGTTAGTAATCATTTTTGATGACCTCGTTATCGATACACGTTGGAAGGAGGTTTGATCAAACCGGACATTTTGTAGGACAAATATTTTTTCAAATAATTTAGATAATTATCTTGAGATTTAACAAAAAAAAAACCAGTTAGTAATAAATTTTTGAGAATCATCAAATCGACATATTTTATCCTTGCTACCTCTTTTAGCTACCACAATCGAGAATTTTCGCACAGGAAATTGTTGGGCGTCTCATCGAAACGAAGCTATTCACGAAGATTCATTTGAAAAAAAGACTGGTAGCAAAGTTAGTAGACGAATGCTTCTTCTATTCTTGAAGGTAGTAAGAGATGGGAGAAACAACAGAAAATAGATCAAGACTTAGATGGCTGGAGGATGTCAAGGCTAAGCTTCGGCAGATCTGAATAGTTGTATGCAGACGAGCAGCGTGCTGAATGGAGGAGAGTTGTTGATTGTTAGGCCAAGATCCTTCAAGGAAAATAGCGCCGACAAAGTTAGTAACTCCTTGGAAACAACTTTAACCACTTCATTTTTTTTTAAAAATTTAATTCCGATAAAATTATAAATCTTGAAGAATTCAAGACTGCTGTACACCCTTCTACATAACACTACAAACTTCATTAAAAAAAATGCAACATACCATACGAGTCATATGGATCAAGAGGGAATGAAGGTATCGCCCAGGCGTGAATGGCGCCATCAGTTGCTGCACTGTAGCACTGCTCACCAGAAGAAGACATAGTCAAGCACAGAACTGGTCCAGTGTGTCCCCGGAAAGTGTATAGAGGTTCCACGTCTAAAGAAGCTGATCTGTGGCAGGAACAAATATCTCAATAAAATCTCAAGTTGCACAAATTTTATTTTTTGTATTATTATTTTACAGGGACTTGTCCCGCAATAAATTAAAACTTTTAACATCATTATTATTATTAAAAAGATAAATATTAGAGAAAATCACACACATAATCTATAATAACAATCTTCTTATTAAAAATATATGAGTAATCGAATATTCACCATGGAATAATGTATCTGATAATGGTGCATTAACCTTTAGGAACAACAATTCAATACCATTGCAAACAAGCTTTTAAAAACAATTCTGAAATAAAAGCATTCATCATCAAGAAGGTATAGCAATGTAACATATTTCTATAAAGGAGAACAGCACAAAAAGATGTTTCCCTCTGAATGAAATAGGACTTATTCTTTTTTAAAGGATGTATCTTCACTAACTCCACTTTAAAAAAAAAAATTAGTTTAGAAAATAGTTATGTACACCTTTGGATCAAATTTAAAACAAATGTGTAATAATGCTACGTACTATAACTTCAAGATACAGTAATAAAATCAACTTCTTCTTCTTCGATCCTCCTTTAGATGACCACGTCAGTCAATAGAGACAAAAAATATATAATAAAATATATATATAAATCCGCCATGGCCTGTCCCAAGCCTCGGAGAGGCCTCACCGAAAGGTGCAAATAGCCCTGGTAAAACCAGAAAAGAAGACCTCACGCATTACCTCCTAACATGATAAAATTAACGCATTACCTCCTAACATGATAAAATTAACTATCTTAGATGTCTCTTATTGTTAAGGTTCAAAACATAATTATGCATAATATTATAATTAAGATAAGCAGAGACTGTTTTAGATTAATTAAATATATTTCACTCCCTTGTAAGACGATTTAAAGTCATATTGCATAAGCCTCTTGAACTTGAGACAGTAGAAGGAAATGCAGACAGTAGGTTTGTACTTAAGAAAAATTAATGGCATAGTAATTTATGGCTTATTAAATTAAATGCCACAACTATAATACAAAAATAAATAAAACACAAATGGATGTAAATTTATCATGTCAATCAATCATACTTTTATTTCAAAAATTGGAGTTTGGTTCTAATTACCAATTAATATAATTAAAAATATTATTCATTAATATTTCTCCTACTCCCTTCACCCCCTAAGTTACATTCCATATTATATGAAACAATAAAAATAAAAATACTATCATTACTATGCTGAATAAAAGCAATAAATCAGAGAAAATAATATTACCCAACGTCTAATTCAATAAATAATCTTTGCTAATTAAATTTCACTAAATATTAATTAAGTTCATAGATGGATGCTTTTACTTTTCTTCAAGTTACTAAGAGATGGTAGGGGAAACAACTTTAACCTTTTCGATTTAAAAAAAAAAAATTAAATTCCCCTAAAATCCTTATGAAGATAAACCTTGTGCTAAATACCTAAAGTAAGTAAGAAATACTCAATAATTAAGTTAAATATTTACTTCACTATATTGTCTAATAGTAAATAATGTTTTACTTTTTAGCAGGAACAGTTTTATGGAGATTCCACAGCTTGAGCGTATGGTCCTCGGATGCAGTAATGAGAACAGGATCGGCTGGGTGGAATGCTAATGCTCGCACGCCGTCAAAATGAGAGCGGAGGGTGTACTTGGCGCTCCATGTCTTCCTCAGAGATTCTTTTGTCGTCGGAAGCTATAAAAACATCATAAGATAATTAAATCTCAAATAGAATCGTTCACTTCAATTATACCTACCTATATTAGATATATTAATACCTCATTTTTAGAGAACTTATATTATGGATCAACTGATTATTGAGCAATATTATTTTTGAAAAATTGTTCAAATGCAATGTCTATCCATATTTTTTTGAAGTTTTGAATAAACTCAACTCAACGGTAAATGAAAGGAAAATCTGGAAGCTTTTAACTTTAAAGCTTTTTTTATTATTAGTTTTACCCAACTTAGTACCCAAGGGGTACTCTGGATCAATCATTAGTGCTTGTTCCACGACTTTCTCTCCACCCAGAATCTCTTTTCCTCTATGATCTCCTATTTTACTTATTAGAAATTGTAATCACCCGCTTTATTCTTGCTTCAAACCTCATCTTCTTGTCTCGGGTTATGCTCTCGGCAGTTCCATTCCTAAGCCTAAGCACATTCACTGTAACCCTATTCACTAATAATGAAGCAAGGTTTAATATGCGGGTAGTGGGATTGGAAGAGGAATATACTCCTTGGGGAAATGAAGCTGTATAAGAAGGCTTAATGGTAATGGAAACCCCTTGCCTGAGTATCCTTTTATCATTATAATTTAAAGAAAAGGTTTTTTTTTAAAGCAATATTACCTATGGTGGCTCTAGGGATTTTTAAAAGGGGAGTAAAAAATCCTTGGGTATGCCGTCCTTCGGAAGGGACGCAAAATAGGGACCTCTAGCCAGTATGATGTCAGGTACTCATCCAAGATCTTCATCCTAATTATACATGGATAGGTAACATTGAAAACTCCCACTGAAGAATCATCTGATTAGCCATAGCAGCATAAAGTGTAATGAAATAAATAAACATGAACAATATAAATAAAATATAATAAACTTACATCATAGGCTGGCTCAGCTTCATTGTTGACAGTGAGCTGGGCTAGCTCGCCAAGTCCCAGAGTTGAATCGACCTGGTCATCACCCCCACCCCTCTTACTGCTGTCTGCTGCGTAGGCTCCGCTTCCTGTTGAAATTACTGTCAAATACTAATAAGTTAACCTCAATGCAACATTGACTTAAATATACTAAAAATAGAAATAAAAAAAATATAATTATGTAAAAAATCCTTAGACTAAATACATTTTAACTTCCAAAATGTAATGTAATTTTGAATTTTGGATATGTTGTAGGTCATTAATAAAAATCTATAAAAAATTTCTAAAAAATACTTCCAACATTTTTTATTTTTGCGGAACACATTTACACTAATAACTACTGTTTCTAAGTTACTAAAATACACAGACCAACAAAAATGAGAAAGTTACAAAAGTTACATCTTTTGAAAAATTATAAAGAAAAAATTAAATAGGACCTCTCTTACTCCCATTCTTAAAACTTGTTAAGTAGCCTGTTATGCTACTTAAATGCTAGCAGAAAAATTATTAAAAAACAAGTTCTTTTACATGTTCCCGTATTTTATATTTCCACTTTTTTGGGGGGGATCTGTACTTTAGTACTAAAAAAAGTAAGACATTAAGAACATGACGAAAAAAGATCTGACGAAGAAAAAATTGAACAGTTACAACCCACATGGTTTGGACAAACAAAAAGAATGGGAGAACATAGATGGGCTTGACAAAACTGGAATGGGTGCCACGAGGACACCAAAAGAGATAGAAGACCTGAAATTGAGAGATTTGAAAAGAAAACACAAGTGAGAAACACCGAGGGAATTGGAAAATGAGAAGGAGGCCAAGACCGTAAAATAAATCCGTGATATATATAAATAGAATGGACGTCTGAGAACAAGAGAAAATACCAGAAGAATGAAAAACCGCCCTAATCTACCCTCTTCACAAAAAATACCAGGGAGGATTCAGGAAAGAAAGATCCTGCCAAGAACATATACATAGCCTAAAACTTCTGATAAAATATGATCTAAATAGGCCACAGAAAAACCTTTTTTATCTCTTTTGTCGATATTGAAAAACCATACGATTCCTAAGACAGAGAAACGCAACTGAAAACCCTGAGGGAATATGGAGTCGATCAAAAGACCATAAATCTAATAAAGAAACCTTAACAGAAACCAAATCAAAAATAAAATTAAGAGGAAATATCAGCAAACCGTTTCAGATAAAATCCGGTGTTAGATAAGGGGACGGACTTACACCTTTTCTCTTCAACGTTGTTCTCGACAAAGTCATGAAGACATTATGGGAAAAAGAAACATCAGGAGCTAAAGTAGGAAATCAGAAGAGCAATATCCTGGTAAAATGTCTGGTTTTTCCGGATGACTTAGCCCTACTGGCAGAGTCGGAAGATAAATTCCTTGAAGAAAGTAGCTGAAAAAAATGGACTTAAAATCTCTGTTCAAAAGACCAAATTTATGACTACAGATCACCATTTTAGTAAGAAACAAGTGAAAACAGAATTTGGTAAAATTCAGGTAGTTAAAAGTTTTAAATTTCTGGGTGAAATAATTAGAAGAAACTTATCTGATAAAGAAAGCATAGAGTACAGAATTAAAAATTTGGAGACTTTATGTATAATAAAAAATTCCTCTCCAAAAAGGCCAAAATCAGACATTACAATACAGTGGTAAAACCAGTAATATTGTACGGGACCGAGACTATGTGCTTTCCCAGTTTAGAAAAACTTCTTAACATAGAGAGAAGGATTCTTAGGCTGGTGGGCCTAAAGTAACACCAGAAGGATGCCGGCTTAAATCTAACAAAGAAATTTACCGTGAAATACTTGACTTGAAAACAGAAATTAGGTAAGAAGACTCAGATTTAGACTAAGATATCTACTACATTTTAATACAAAAAATCTGTAAGAATTCTAATAGTGTCAGTTAACATAATTTCCTGCCTTATTAGGAATCAGGTTCTTAAAAGATTACAAAGTAGTCTCTCATTGCAGAGAGTGTAAATACAGTTGAAAAATACTAAATGAAACCCTTTTTAATTATCAGATTCCATTTTGAACATTTAAATAAGTTAATATCTCAATAAGCTAATAACTGTCGAAGATACACTATTCTCCTGTGAATGTGAGAGAAAGGATTTCGTATTTATATAACATCCTGAGTATAATGCAGAAAATCTCAAGTTTATAAAATTTATAATAAATACTTACTCCAATCCTGTGGATCACCTTGGGACATCCCTCCTGGTACCTCTGCCTGGGTAAGCAAATTTAACTCGTTTAAAACTTCTTCTGCTTCTGCATCCACGTCATCTGCTTCATGTAGCATTAATCCCTAAAGAACATTAAACTTGATAAGTAAGTCATTTAACATAATGCTTATTTAAATTTATAGGATAATAAATCTTAATAGAGGGTATTAACTTACATTTAATTTGCTAAATCATTGATCAAAGCTTAAAATTATGATTTCTCATTGGGCCTAATTGAAGATGGCAGTATTCTACCTGTACAAAGCCATGTTCAAAGCCAATGTAAACTCAACAGAGATGTAAGAGCTTGGAAAAATACTTTATTTTGGTTCAAATACAAAAAAATGTGCTTGGTAGTTTTTAGCACACCTTTCAAGAAAATTAATAACAGATTTTAAACAGATTATTGGTACAAAACTGTAATTAATAGACTGTTTAAGATGCTCAATCATCATTAATTCATCTATCTGTACATAGGTACTCATAAAATGGGAAATATAGTATGTGGTAAAACTTAGAAGCAGACAATATTATATTTACCAAACAAGTTTCAACACGTAAGTCTATTATACAATAATAAACATAAATCTCTACAGTATATACCAACTATACTATGTCTACAGCTCCGATGAATAAGTGGTTAAATAGAAAAGACCAGAATGAGGTAAATGTACTGAGGAAAGCAGAATCCAGTCATTTTCCTATTCTTTGGCTTGAAATGAAGGTATAAGCAATAACTCCATTTCAAGCCAAAGGCTGACTTAGCCATTTATGCATATATTAGTTCGGGATTTCTTATATTACCTTAGCTTTTCTTTTTGCAGCACTAGAGGGGCGAATAGTTTCATCCCCAACATCTCCAGAGTCATCAATGTCATCTTCAAGACCGTCTTCATCTTCCATATCTACATCTGCACCAGAAAGGAATGCGAAATTAGCCATGACAGCTGCTTCAGTATCAAGCATCATTGCTTCGACTAAGTTTGATGGCTGTGCCTAAAATAAATAATATCAACAATGAGAAAAAACAATCAATCAAGTATGTTGTGAGAATTCTTAAAATATATTAAAATGAAAAAATATTAGATTAAGCATGACATATTACCTTTTTGGCTGGCGTCCTCCTTCCTTGAGAATCTGATGCCCTTTTGTTGCCAGTTTCATTTCCATTAACACCGCCACTACCAGGGCCTTCTTCATTATTATTGAGCCCCAATAAAGTTCGAACTCGGTTAGAGCGGACATCTATTATGGTATCTGTATATCCAATTTCCTGTAGATACCTACAAGACAATGATCCCTCGTTACTAGAGAATGTAGTAAATAAATACAAAGAAGGTGAGGTATAAATTAAGCTCTTTAAACTAATTCTTATTTTTCTACAAGAGAATAAGTTACATAAGTATGTCCACAATCCATAATCTACAATTGGGATTTTTACAATAGAGTTAAAAATTAGGAACAATAAACAGTGAAGTATTTTGATTTTAACCAATTTAAATTTTAAGAATTTAAGTAATAACCTAAGGAAACAGAATTTAGGAAACCACAAAATTTGAATCTCAATGGGATGAATAAATGAAATATGATCACTTACTGTCGAAGCATCTGCCGACCCTGTTTCCATGTGAAGTTACTAACCGAAGAGAAGGGAGCTTCTGCTTCGGTATTAGATTCCGGTACTGCTTCTTCAAAACCAGGATGCTTCATATCACCCTGATTGAGATCAGTACCATACTTCAATTTGTGGTATTTGGCTCTAAATAAAAAATAAAAAAATCATCACTTAAATCTTCCTATATACTCCCTACAATGGCTCAATTGCCTCTCCCCTTTTTCTAGTTAAACAAATCACTACTATAACTACTATTATTTTATACAAAATATTTAAAATCCACCAGAGCCAAACAGATTCATGTTTCTCAAAGGCTTGGGAATTCAAATTATTTTAATGGCATAACATATATATCACAACAATGCCAGCTAATAATAGACTAAATAATGGAATAGCAAGTTTTAAAAATACTCAGGATTCTAAAAATTCTTTGAAGTTTAAGTACTAACTACTCTAATACACATAAAAAAAAAAATAAAAAAAAATAACAGCACATGAATTGAAGCTACAAGTCATATTTGCAACGTAGTTATAAAAAAATTAACAGAGAAATCAATAAAAATTTATTTTACATACAGGAGAAACTTGGACACAAGTTATAACTATTTCCAAGCTTTAGTCAATAATATATAAAACTAAAATTATTCGAATGAATTCAATAAAGATTATGGCTTTCAGTAAGTGTCATGATTTTCTTTGTTCTACTCTACAAGGTTTGTGATAAATTAGGCAATGAGAGAAACAAAACCAACAGACAACGTTTACAGGCAAAACAAAACCACAATGAAATCTACAGAAAAAATTATGTTTATTTGACATAACCACTGATATTTAAAAAAAAAACAAATAATAATAATGCTATTCATTACAAAGTACATAATACAATAAGGAATCGGAATTTAACAATAAATTTTACCTTAGTTCATTTTAGTAGTCCAATGTTAAAAATCAAAAAGAAATGATTTAATTAAATATAAGATTATTACAGTGACTTTTTCCCACTACTCATAGCAAAAGACAAACTATATAAAATTAAAACGTCTTACAAAGGCTATAAACAACTAACTGATATCAGAGCCGGTGTGTTTGAAGAAAGAGGAAAGACATTTAAAGAAAGCTCTCATGAAAAATGGTTATCAAGAAGAAATAATGAAGAGAGAATTTAAAAAAAGCCCAAAAGGCAGGCCCACACACAACAGAAGAAAGAAGAGAAGAAATTAAGAGAGCAGCGATCCCATATGTCAAAAGCACCACAGAGAAAATAGGTTAAGTACTGAAGAAGTTTAATATAGGAACGATATACACCACAGGCAGGAAGATAGGTCAGGTTTTGCCGAATCCAAAAGACAACTTAGGACTCAAGACACCTGGGATATACAGCATTCCATGCTCCTGTGGTAAGGAATACATTGGGCAAACGGGAAGGCTGATACCCATAGGGCTGACAGAACACATTAAAAGTGTGAAGAAAATGGACAGCAAAACATCGGCTTTGACAGAACATTTCACTACTACTAACCACACCATAGAATTTGATAAAATCAGAGTAGTTAAGAAATGTAGCAAGGCCACAGAAAGAAAGATACTGGAAGCAATAGAAATAGTTAAACACCCGGAAAACTTCAACAGGGAGGACGGGTACAAATTAAGTAAACTATGGCTCCCTAACATAGAATAGAAGAAAGACAATCAACAAGAACAACAAATCAACCTAGCAGCGACAATCAAGCCAAATTCCAGCCAATTACAGGCATGGAAGAGCAGACTCCAACCCCGGACACGATCGACTAACGGAAGGAACCGATGAATCACGAGTGGACCCGAGTGGCTACTATATAACGCCGCGGGTTAGCTGAACATCTTCAGTCTCAATTAAGCCTTGAGGAAGTCAGCAGCATATCTGGCGAAACGTTGGCAGAAAATTCACCGACACGGTCTAAACCAGAAGAAACAACTAAGTTTTTGGTATAACTAATATTATTTTCAAAAATACATTGACATTTTTTTTCATTTCAGTGAGTTATGGAAATTAAATTAACGGAATAACACCGATATTGCCATTCAAATAAATGTTTGTCCACCTTGTAGTTATTTAATGTAGAATTCCAATTATCCTTCTTTCCCCTCTCTTGCAAAAATTATTCTCACAAAGAAATCTATACTTAGACAACTGTAGAACCATAAACTTTCAGTGTCAATTCCATTTAACCTAAAATAGTCTTCAGGTCAAAATATACATTTTCACGAGCGCATAAGAAGTACTTTCCTCAAAAAAGCACAAACTGATTACACAGTGCCTCCAAAAATGTGTTAGTTGTTAAATGATAATTTACTTGATGGATGATAGAAAATTTCCAGAAATGTCTTCAACAACCCAGTCAAAATATAAGTTAAAGGTAAATACAAAAATATCAATAATAATTGGAAAAACTCATAAATACCATCAACTAAAAAATTAGAACAAAAAAGTAATCATTAATTACACAATTAATACTTAATTCAAAAAGCCTATGGCTCTTTTGATAATAAGAGAATCATATAAGACAAATGACTTACCTTTCTTGTTTTAAAGCATATTCAAGCATTTTTATCCTTCTAACCAGATCATTTTTTAAATTTTCTTGCCCTTTCCTTTCTCCCTGTAGGAAAGCTATCCGAGCCTTAAAAGACACATGCAATAATACAAATTAATAATAACAAATGGCCCATAAATAGTTCATAATGATAATTAATAATGAACTAAATGCATATAAATTACAATTTAAAATTTAAGTTACATCATAAAATATATTGAAGAATATCTGCCAATTTATAAATAAAGTGATTGGGGAACTATATAACTATAGAATTGTCCTGTTAGTATGCATAAGTATTCCTTTTTAATTTTTTCTGTGGGTTATGAGTTTGCAACCATTACATAATTAAAAATATACTAAATCCCTCAAACTAATTCTTGTCTTGAATGTTTTTAATCACTTAATCTACCTCTCTTCCCCGAACTTGATCTATAATTTAATAATTGACTACCCATATTTGACTTCATATCTATTATGTATAACTTGTATGCTTTGTTTTATTAAGCTTTTATGGCAATTATTGTTAAACCTTTTTCACTTTATTGTTAAATCATGTTTTCATTCTTGTCCTATTGTGAGTAGACCAGTGTACCACAAGTTTAAACTTGGTAACATCTAGGAAGTACAGGAAGATTTTGCAATTACAAAGTAGTTTTAATTGAGTTCAAAATAATTATATAAAATCATAAAATATATACTAAAAACATAGAAGTAATTCTCCTTATAATTTTATCATAAATATGACAAATGGCAAAACCCTGTATAACCTTCCAACAACCTACACCCTTATTGTTGTTTTACACCATTTTCTATATAGTTATTGTTCAATTATGAAAATAAACTAATTATTTCACTCTGGCCTTTTGAACATGTAAAATTCGAACAATTTTTTTTATTTTGAAAATTTTGTTGTTTCATTATTGAAAACAGCAAACCTTGCTCAGACATCACTCATCAAACATTTTTTCAATTCACATTTATTCCACTAGCAGAAGAAATAGACTTCTATAATGTTTAATTTATTCTTTTTTCCCATAACACATTTCTTTTTGGCAAAATGCCATATTCTAACAGTTCTATATCACTTCTGGGTTACTTAACTGAACTATTTTTTATTACTTTTTAAAGGACAAGCTAAAATAAAAATGGTATCTTATTTCATTTAATTTTTCTATAACTCTTATACATTCAATGACAGTTTAAATAAAATCAATAATTTTGAAAAATACCAATTTGTCTTAAATCCATTTCATATTATCGACTTTTAAATTATATTACATACATTTAATTATTTACTTAAAACTAATACAAAACAAACTGAAATATATATAGATATATGATTACTTATATATTTGGTTAACTGTTTGATTAAAAAGCTACAAAAAAACAAAAACTCAATTGATTAAAAGAGAAAAACTATTCGAGATTATGAGAATAACACTACTAAAAAATTAAGTGAATTTGTTGTTGCATAATAAAGTAATAATAATTACAGAATTAGTTGTGCATGTCAAAATATTTATATTAACGCTTGTTTTGAGGATAAAAATCATAACAATTTCTGGTACATTGGTTATAATAAAAAAAAATTAATAATTTGCTGAAACTTTTATTTCATTTTGAATTTCAACAAACTTGATTTCAGATCAAGAATCTTAAACAAATAGTGCACACTAGTGTAATATCTACATAAACACTTGTTTATATAATATTTATATAAACACTTGTTTTAGGGGTAAAAATCATAATAAAAGCTAGTATATTGGTTATAATTTAAAAAAAATAATGATATGATGAACTTTTATTTCATTTCGAATTTTAATAAACTTGATTTCAGTTCAACAATCTTAAACAAATAGTGCACACTGGTGGTGAACCAGTGCATTTCAGGGTGAAAGTTTTTACCATATTATGTCAAAACTGTTATCAGATAACCATAGGAATAAACTCAAATTTTCAGGAATGATAATAGTTTTGATATCAACTAAACACTTGAAATGTATATGTATTTGAAGAAATCACAAAATGAAATACTGATCATTGACAAGTTCATTGAAAGGACTAAAGAAACAGATATTTATCCATTGGAATAATTTGATTAGGATTATTTCCCATGTTTTGGGAGAAATAGTATCCGATCCCGATTCAAACAATAAATACGTCAAGTTAATAACCTCCAAGTATAGGAAGGAACGATATTATTATTAAACTGAAGATGGATATAATCGGAATATAAACAATAAAGAACTTTCGGAAATTCGCAGAGTTAAATAATACGATAAATATTTTGGAAAATACCTGTAATTCTGCCCTATCCAACTCCCATTGAGTTCTCTCCATCTCAAACCTAGCCCATTCATGTTGGATGAAGTGCAAAATTCCCGGTATTGAATATTGAATCCTCTGGTTGGAATCATCGGACTGTTTTATCCCAGTGCTAATTCCGCCACCACAAGGTCCAATTTGCCCGTTCAAATTCTGCGAAGGTGAACTTTCTTCCATGGTTCCACCGCACGGAACTGGTACCTTCATGACATGGCCGCCATGACAGTGAGTTCAGGACGAACCTCAACTACTGCTCGAGTCAAGTAGCCCAGCCTCTGCCACCTCCACAATCAATATACCACTGGCACTTCACTTTAATATCACACCTCTTTCAAGAACTTTTTTTTCTTTAAAAGAAAATTTTAATTGGATCATTCGAAACCAAAATCTTGTGATAATTACGAATTATCTTCTTCTTATGACGAACATATTTACAAAAGGAATCTGAAGGTCTTACAGGTTTGGTATTTTGAACTGGAAAATGATTTAAGTACTTGTTCATCATTGGTACATAGTTATTAAAGATGTCTACTTTATTTCTTTTCATTAAATCAAAACTCACTTGTTACAAGTATTCAACAACTTTTTAAAAGACTAAAGGACTTAATCCAAGGTATTTTTTTCAAAATTTATATAACTCTTAAAATTACAAAATATTCACTAAAAAGCAAATGAGAACTAATAAAATATAAGACCTATAATGTTTTTTGATTATTCAAAATTATCAAATTGACTTATCATTGTTAAAAAAATCTGTTAAAATCATAAACCAATTTCATGTTGATTAAAACAAAGAAACTGATTCGTTTTAGAAATTTAAAAATACTAAAATAAAGAATTAAATCCAAGTTACTCAATTAAAAATAAATTAAAATTTCAATGAATGGCTACTTGTATATAACTATTCCAATTATATTTTTATTATTATAACTATTCAACTAAATTTAAATTACTGCTATAATTAAAAAACATTTAATAAAAATAAAACATATGAATAAAAAACAACTACTAAAATGTAACAGCTATAATTTTTTTAGGTAATCAAAATTAACAAATTGTTGAAACAGATAAAATCATTAACTAAAATAAAGGATTAAATCTAAGGTATTTAATCGAAAGAAATCTAAGATAATTAAATTTTCAAGATATGATTACTAGAATACAACTATTCCAATCCAATCAATTTAAATGACTTTATAATTACAAAACTTTCACTAAAAAAACCTTAAAATATAACGCCTGTTTTTTTTTTCAAAATAAACTGTTGAAACATAATAAAAATATATCAAAAATCATATACTCATTTTATGTTCACTAAAACAAACTAACTGATTTTTTTAAGAATTTAAAAATATTAAAATAAAGAACTTAATCCAAGACATTTTATCAAAATCAAAGATAATTAAAATTTCAAGAATTGATTACTTAATATGACTATTCCATTCAATAAATTTAAATTTTAAATAATTTTAGATTTACATATATTAAATTAAAAAATAAAACTTTCCTCTCTAAATTTAAATTACTTTTATAATTTAAAAAAAAAACAGACGAGAACCACTAAAATTGAAGGCCTATACGATTTTTTTTCAAATAAGTCAAACTTAAAAATTGACCTTTCACAGTTTTTGAAATTTAGTTATTAAAATCATATACCAATTTAAAATTTTAATTAAAATAAACTGATTTATTTTAAGAGTTTAAAAATAGTAAAATAAAAAATTCAATTAACTTATTTTATCAAAATAAATAACTAGGATGCAATAGGAAAAATCCCCTTAACAAAGCCTAAAATTAATAAAATACTGGAAAAACCCATCATCTGATTGGTTTTTCCCAGGATTTTAGAGAACTACTGCTTTGTTTTTGAGACCTTTTTAATTGCTATCTGTTTATAATTTATGTATGATATTTAAATAAGGTTTTCGATCACTTTTATAATAATAAACAAATACATTTCTTTGAAAATTACTTTGTAATAAAATAATAGACCCCTTAATGTTATTGTCAATCAGTCACAAATGACTGATTAAAATAACCGTTCATTATTAGAATGTACCTTGTCATAAAGATAAAAACAAAAATTAAGTTTAGAAAATATTAAACCAATTTCCTCTTTAAAAAAATAACAGGGATTATGCAACAGGGAAATAATAAACAAAACTACATAATAAAAATATTAATATATTTAGTTACAATAAGAAAAACAATTAAGAGATTGACAAATTTTAAAAAATATATATATGAAAAATATACACATATTTAAAAATAAAATAAAGTAGACATTCCTTGGAATGAGTGGAGATTTTCTTTATAAGTGGAATATTCTTTATATTTGAAGGAACAAAACCTTTAGTTATTAGTCACATTGCTATGAATATATTTCTCCACTCATTCGATGACTCGTAGATATATTTCATTACAGTGAATAGATACATAATATTAATTATGAAAATGGTAGTAAAAACTAAGAAACATTGAGTTAGATTTTATTACTACTTCATAATAGTAAATATTTAGAATGAGAAATGATGCAAAAATATTTTCCTTGTAGTAAATAGTTAAAATGTGTTAATAAAGGAAAGATAAAATACAACATAAATTACAAAAACTCTTCACACCAGTCATTCAAACAATCATAACAATCACTAGATTGTTTAGAATTTGCCTGACAGGTATCTTTCATCCAATCTTGAAACAGCTCCTTATTTTTCTTCAAAACCAAGAACTGGCCAAGAACAACATATGCCTAAAAATAAAAATAAATTTAGATAAGAGTAATTGATTTAGTACATTATTGCATTGAGATAAATTCATAAAGTGTATCGATATTAATCGATTATTTTAATATAAAATATCTAGGCGTATCTTGTGACAAAAATTAAACAAAACAGAGTAAAACTATTTAACGCTTTTCAGCCCACGATAGAGGGTAGTATCAAGGTTAACAAAAAATATAGAACTTAGAAAAGAAATGTGTAAAAAGGTAAAATTAAAACCCTTAAGTACTAAATATAATTAAATTTACTATAAAACTTATTCATTCAGAAATCTGAAATTATTTCTTTAATTAATTAAGTTCTTATACAAGTATTAATATTTTATATATCCCCAGCCTGCAGAATTGTACTTTTCATATTAAGTTCTAAACATGTAGGCAATACCCCCTTGATTTCTTTTATATAACTTCTGGGTATCTGTTCATCAGGTTGGTATTTTGATTTAAGTTACAAGTTTTAACTGTTTATTCATTTCATTTTTAATATTTTCCAAAAATACAAGTTATCATGAGCTTTAGTATGGACAAGAGTATGCAATTATGAGTAAAGAGTAGATTTTGGTAATCATTTCATCAATAAATACAAGTTTCAACTAACATTTTGAAGTATAGATGATATATGTTTGTTGAAACGTTAATTTCTAGATGAAATAATTACCGAAGTATACAGATTTCCCAAAATTACATTGTCTATTTTATACTAAAGCTCTTATACTGGAAAATATTAAAAGGTAAACAAATTAAAAGTTAAAACGTATTGTGACTCTATTCGAAGTGACAACCTGTGGAATAATTACCCACTTCTGGTTTTTTGTTACATCAGTTTTTGGTGACTCTCTAGCAGGTCATAACTTATTTGTAAGAAACAATTTTTATAATACTAACTTATACATCTAACATGATTTTTAATTTTGATACTTATTATTTATCAGGTATATTTTGGGATAGAACATCAACAAAGAAATGCTAAGGAACAAGGCAGGGACACATAGTTATTAGAAGCTGTGACCAGAGCAAACAGATTTTCCTTTTGGCAGGGTTTAATTCAAGATGGTATGAAGGCATTGTAAGTATCAAACTTCTAGCTTCATTATGTTTTAATAAATTTGTAAAATTATATTTTTACATTATAATAAACTTCATATATTTTTAACTTGAATATTGATAATTAAGTTAGCAAACCAAAGGTTTTTAACAAACTTAATTTTTTTTTAAATAAATAATATGACAAAATATTTTGATTGGACTTTTAAATGGAAACTACATGCAAACCTCTTTAAATATAAACTTAAAAGACAGGATTACTTAGGTATAATTTACAAAACTTGTTTTTATTTCAGAGGCTTTTAATAATTACAATTATTAAAATATAACACATGCCATAAATGTAACATTGCCACAAGGTTATATTTTTTATAGGTTGTGTATTATTTATGCATATTGTTTTAAGTATTTAAAATATTGATTATTATTTGACATAAATTGTGTCTTATATATATTTATGACAGGGGAAATATGAGCTTAATGCTTCAATTTCGATACAAAAGAAAAAAACTTATTTGATCTTACACTTATCAGATATGATTCCCTAGGACAGTTAGTTCCAAATAATGTTGTTACACCAAGGATAATTTGTTACATTCAATGTAATAGGTATCCTTTTTCCTGGTGAGCTGATTTAAAAAATTTCTCTATTGAATGCTGAATATACACGCCTACTTCAAAATTTTAGGCTATTTTTTAAAAAAAGAATATTAAATGTATCGATTATAATTTACTTGATGTAAGGAGTTTTACATTAAATGAAGTTTAGAATTAATTGTAGTGATGGTTGTAGTCAGTCTTACTTCCATTCGAATCATATCTATTTGCTTAAAAATTCTTGGATCAATTAGAGGAATTAATTATTCAAAATTTTCTAGAGATGAGAAAATTCTTTTTTAATAAACCAATGATATCATTGTGAGGAATCTCTGGTTTTAAACAAAATAAGATATCCTTGGTAAAGCAATGCTTTATATAGTTATTTTCTGTTTCTAGCCCTGAAGATGGCCTACATCTTAGGCCGAAACGTTGGCACAAAAAAAAAGTTTTGCTTATTTTGTGTTATCTTTGACTGCACCTCCTGACCAATTCAATCCATCATTAGATATCCTTACATTACCCATTTGTAACCAAATCAGCAGGCCTTTCATACTGACATATTGCTCAGGTTCAAGGGTAGTGATAAAGTAGGCTAGATTCGATGATTATATATTATGTTTGTGAGGAGACCTATAGAACTTTTCCCTGAAGCAGAATGTCTTTAGAAAAAAATCTCTGGTAAGCTATTTGATATTCTGGAAAACCATACCACAATTCCTGATAGATCATGAATATGGTAATGTATTACTATTATTCCCTGTAAATGAGCTTCCTCGAGCACAATGATCGGCCTCAAATTCTCGGGAGGTAGGGGATACTTGAAGGATCCTGAGATAGAGATTTGAAATGACAACCTTCAAGTTTATAGGCAGATGTGCTTTTGCAAAGCGAAGTACCCCAGGGGTGGTTGTTAACCAACAAATAACACACTGATTTCAATACACAGGTTAGAGTGTGAAGTTATAAGCCTAAAATCTTCCTCGATGATCAATATAACTCTCAAAAAAGTATTATATGAAGTATGTATTATGTATGAAGTATTATATATAACCAAATAATTAATTATATGCACATCTAACAAGTAAAGCCTCTTAAAGTCTCAATCACATCGGGCGACCTGTGAACTAGCGGTTAGCATAACAACCTACTAAACCCAAGATCTCTGGTTCAGTGCCCGGCAGGAGACCCTAGGATTTTTTAAAGGGAATAACAAATCCTTGGTTATGCCCTCCATCTGAAGGGATGCTAACGGGGGTCCCGAGCCTGTACGATGTCAGGCACTCATTAAAAACCCCTATCCTAATTAAACCTCTTGATAGGTAAAATTTAGAACTCTCACTGTAGCATCTTCCGATTAGCTTCAGCAGGATAAAGTGAAGTTAAATAAAAGAACAAGCCTCGATCACAGGGGCCTTGAACAAGGTCCAGCTATTTCTGAGACCCTGATCCCGACTGGACCTAGATGCAGTGCAGCTTTTCAATTTGCACTAATTCCTTCTAAAACAGGGGAGAAGAAAACTAACCTACTCTCAACTCAGGGAACAATACAACTTAGTTAACTCGAGCATAATTATTAATTTTAAATATAATAAATGAATTATTACTTTTAAAAGTTATTTAGTTTATAACAACATATTTAATTTGTAATACTTTTCTTTAGAATTAATTATTAAAGGTAATTTAAGTAAACAATTAAAATGGCAAACATATAAGACCATAAATTACAGTTTTTATAAATGTATGACTAAGGAAGTCAGATAATTATAACGCATATTATATAATTTCCACTAATAAAACATTATCGATCCAAAGCCAAAATGGTAAGCCTGTAAATTTTACTATCACAGTCATAATTTACAGTAGTTTTGTTTCGTCCACTAAACCAATAATAATTTAATGAATATGTTACATAACCTATAATGGATCTAAAATGTGACAAATTAAATTAAGAAATGAGTAATCTTTCTTCTGTAAACATATATCAAATCGAACATTCTCAGTTTTACATATTTTCAGATACACCACTTTGGCTTGGATCTTAATGTCCATATTGAAATTCATGGTCCAATATTAGTGAACGTGGAATGGTTAACTGAAGCACTGAGAAATTGTGCCGTCCATATAAATAATTAAAGTACTTAAACATTAAGCACTGAGTAACTTGTTTTTTGTTATATGTGTTATTTATATGTTATTATCAGTTGGTCTATTTTAATTTGATTATTACATAGACTCAGTGACATTCAAGTAACCATCTATAACGATTATAAAATAATTTATTGAAGAAATTACTCAGTTTAATTCTAAATTATATTCCTAATGGAAGGAACACAATTAATATTTATTTCTTTAAAATTTAATTCTGCAACCAACTTTTCCTAAAAATGGCATTAACGTAACTTTAAAAGAACAATTAACCACCTTATCAAAGCCTTGGTTTTCCAGTCTTTTGCCAAGAACTTCTCCAATACCAGCAAGTTCAGTTACTGGCTTCTCCCCCATCGGTTCTGCAACGAAGTTGCGATGTTTCTGCGAAGTACTGGACATTTTTCTAAAATAAAAAGGTAAACCATGATAAAATGCACTAACCCAATATAAACAACTGTAGATACAAGATGCTTCCACTTACCAAGATTGGGCCAAAGAAACTTTAACAAGTGTATCAGAGATATAAAAAAAATACGGTTCTATAGCCTATGAACTGACACTACAGAACAAACAAAGAACTGCACAATAGTAAAAATTATTCGGTATTAGTCAAGTGTAACCGACAAATAACCTCTCCTTGCTTGGATATGGCGGTTAAACTAATTGCTAGTCAGTGTTTAGTCATTCTTCATTTCATCATTCATCATTGTCAGCTACTCAATTTTTATATTCGACAATTTGCATAGGTAAATTACATGTAAATAAATTTTACTAAACTATGAAAATTTGAACTATACACGAATGAGAAAAACTCTACTTCGAAGTAGAAACCTTGTATCGTTATACGTTAATTGCAAAATTGCGTATAAATTTTTATTTTATCAGAAAGTAACCGAATCTCCCCATTATAGAAATAATCTCCAGCGATATATTTCTGGAATTTCAGAGGCACTTGCAGCATCTCCATGGAGAACGTTACAGGACCCTCAAAAACATTTTTTAGAAGTATTTTCAACAATTTTCTAATTATTTGAGTAATTGACTTGTTTATTCAGGAATGGACAATAACAGTTTGATCTTTTGTGTAGAGGATTTTTAATTCAATGATGATGGATTAGTTCTGTTTCATTGAAAATCCAAAGAAGGATGAGACCACGGGAGAACTTAAGAGATTACACAACGGAAATGCGGAGCATGCTCCCCGTTAATGTTATTGAAGTGATAGCGTCACGAAGATTAAGATGGTTTTTTAAAGTTGCTGGGCTTAGTAACGAAAGAATTTCCAAAAAGTTAATAAGCGTTGTGCCAATTGGTAAACTTCTATAAACCGTTTGGGTAGTGATCTATGGACGGAAGTTTGTAAGCAGAGATCGGTTGTATCGGCACTGAACCTTCGGTTCGCTAAGCCTTATTATTATTTATTGAAAATCTCGATTGTGGATTAATGTTCCAACATGCAATCTTTATTTTAAAATATATTTAAATTTGTATAGTTATTGTATACTTGTAGAGATTGAACTAAAAAATTGTAAACGGTTTCTGATGAAATTGAGTAGAACTAAAAAATAAAGTATAACTCCAGACCACCCGGACCATTTTCTTCCACAAATATTACTTCTTTAATTTGATATTATTTTTACCACGTCTGGTAATCTGAGATGACCATACCATTCCAATCTCTTTTTTTATATACTTTTTTTTTTTTTTTTTTAGTTAGAAGGTTGTAAGGAGAACATATGATCGAAGTTATAGTGAAACAGGTTAGTTTTATGCGTCACTAAATTAACTTCAATTTATGTTTTAATACTTTATATTTCTTTTTTAAAAAGTGTTGTATTCTGATCGTACAGATTAGATTTAAGATTAAAGTGGTAAAAGTGCGGGTTTTATCGCCAGCCATGGGCGAAGCGTCTACTTCTTCGCAGGCGGTAAGTGAAATGGAGTCGGACAACTTAAATTTAAGCTCTAATAATAACAATACTGGTTCCTGGGAGCTTGTTACTGGTCGAAAACGACCTTTACCAATTGAACCGGACCTTACAAGACAGAAACGACAAACACCAATTCCAACACACAATAAATTTCAAGCCCTAACCTCAACACCGGACGAACTATCAGAAAATACCACAAAACCAGTCTTAAACCAGAAACCGCCCCCAATTTATATTAATGGTGTAGAAAATTTCTCTGCACTAGTTACATTCCTAGAAGAAAAAGCTGGACCAAATACTTTTATAGTCAAATCTACACTGAAAGGTGTAACTGTTTATCCAGATACACCTGAAACGTATCGAAAATTAAATGCAAGCCTTAGAAGAGAGGGGGCGGACTTTCATACTTTTCAGCTCCCACAGGACAGATGCCCGAGAATAGTAATTAAGGGCCTTCATCACACCACACCGATTAGCATCATCAAGGAGGCACTGAAACAGAAAGGTTACGAAGCTTCAAACGTAACCAACGTTATATCCAGATTCAAAACACCTCTCCCAATGTTCTTTGTGGATATTACTAAAGAAACATTCACAGAGAATGTTTATGATATAAAATCCATTTATTATACTAAAATAAATATAGAGGAACCGCGGGAAAAAATAAAGGAAATACCTCCAGCGACCTACACCACCTCAACAAACACAGTTACCACCGGACCCACAGGAATTCCCAGCCCTACGACAACCTTCACAGCACCATCGTCTAGGACAACCGCAGAACGACATCGGAAATCAGCAGATACTAAGGAGTCAACCTGCAACGAAGTCGACACCTCAACAACATCATGTTCCAACAGGTATGATGAATAACACTACTCAGCCGGTACCTCCTAATGATAATGCTCCTCCTCAACTTTTTCAAATTTTAAATGGCCTAAATAACCTTATCCACCCTCTTTTTATTCTCCTCCAACAACTAACTCAAGTCACACAAGCCTGGAGCAACAGCCATGCCCCCTAATTTTTCAACAGCTGGCTCCTTGTCAATTCTCCTATGGAACGCTAACGGACTGATGCAACACCGGACGGAACTTGATTTATATTTACATGAAAAAAGGACAGACATAGCACTTATCACTGAAACACATCTTACACCACGATCTAAAGTATTTATTCCAGACTATACTATTTACAGGACTGATCACCCAGACAAAACGGCACACGGAGGCACCGCCATTATCATCAAATCGTCATTAAAACACAATCCTATTCACTTACCCATCACACCACACTTACAGTCAACTGGCATCACATTACATACAAAACATAAAAACATAACGTTTGCTGCTGTGTATTGCCCCCCTAGGTACAAGCTTACATCTTCGATGTTTTCTGAGTTTTTTAAACGCTTAGGTCGATCTTTTATCGCAGGTGGTGATTTCAACGCGAAACACCAATGCTGGGGTTCAAGATTGTGTACCCCAAGAGGTAGGAACTTGTGGTATGCTCTTCATGAACTTGCATTAGATACTTCAACTCCTAATTCTCCCACTTACTGGCCTACTTCTAGACGTAAAACCCCGGACTTACTGGACTTTTTTATTACAAAAGGACTTAGAACAGTATACAAGACTGTAAATACGAGTTCTGACCTTTGCTCTGATCATTCTCTAGTCCAGATGACCCTATGCGAAGAACCTTCTGAGGCACAAAAAAGGCCTGTGCTCACACAGGGTATAACTGATTGGGGATTATATAGATCTTACCTTAACTCTGACCTCACAATCCCTGTTTCAATAAAAAACGAGACAGAACTAGAGGAGGCAGTGGAGAAGTTCACTAGAAGTATTCAAGAAGCAGCGTGGTCAGCATCAAAACCTAGGTGCAGGAAATCAGATAACTTACCAAGCTACCCACAGTATATTAGAGATCTGATCAGAGCCAAGAGAAGAGCTCGTAAAAATTGGCAAACCAACAGACAACCTTCAGATAGACGGACATTTAATAAACTAAATAATGAACTGAAACGCCAAATTAGCAAATTTAACAGGTCAAACTACGACAATTACATTAAATCCCTTTCGACAGAGGATGGAAGTTTATGGACGCATACCAAAAGACTCTTAAAACATCGTGAGATGTCAGCACCTCTTAGAAAAGAAGATGGCTCTTGGGTTGTGTCGGACGAGGAAAAATCCGAGCTCTTTGCCGACCATCTTTCTTCCGTATTTACACCACATACTGACTTTATAAACACAGAACACGAAAACTTGGTAAATAACACACTTGACATTCCATTACAACTAACACTGCCACCGCCCTCATTCACTCCCACAGAAGTAGCAGAAATAATTAGACACTTACCAAAAAGAAAAGCCCCGGGCTATGACTTAATAAATGCTGAGGTGCTCCAGCAAATGCCTAGGAAAGCTCTAGTGTTTTTAACGACAATCTACAACTCAATACTTAGAACTACAAAATTCCCTATACAGTGGAAATACTCTTTTGTAACCATGATTAAAAAACAAGATAAAGATATTAGCAGCCCTTCCTCGTACAGACCTATTAGTTTACTCTCCATTTGTTCAAAAATTTTTGAAAAATTACTTTATCCCCGATTATTAAAGTTACTGACAGACAAAAATATAATCCCTCACCATCAATTCGGTTTTCGGAAATCACACTCAACAACTCAACAATTACACAGAGTAACTGACTACATATCGACAGCACTAGAGCAGAAGTTATATGCAACTGGAGTGTTTCTGGATGTAGCCCAAGCATTCGACAAGGTCTGGCACCAAGGGCTTCTCTTTAAACTCAAGACTGTACTACCACACACTTATTATCTAATTCTTCACTCATTCCTTGCTGACAGATTTTTCTCAGTCCGACAGGGCTCAGAGCTATCTTCAATAAGACCGATCTTAGCCGGCGTGCCTCAGGGATCAATACTGGCACCGCTGTTGTACATAACATATACACACGACATTCCACTAAGTACTGACATACTGACAGCAACCTACGCTGACGACACTGCCATAATCACCAAACATCAAGACGCGACGCAAGCCTCACTAAACTTACAACATAACTTACAAAAGTTGAATGAGTGGTGCCAACTATGGAAAATTAGACTGAACCACGAAAAGTCACAACACATCACTTTTACTCTTAGACGCGAAACATGCCCTCCCATTTACCTTAACAACTCACCCATCCCGCAGACAGATAAAGTACAATACCTTGGACTAACATTCGATAGGAGAATGACATGGGGTCCTCACGTTAAGATGAAACGCCAATCACTGAACCATAAGCTCAATTTAATGTACTCACTATTCAGGAAAACCTCCAAATTAGACATAAGACAGAAACTAAACACGTACACTTACCTACTAAAACCAGTTTGGACATATGCATTACAAATTTACGGGATCGCTAAACAGACTCACAGAAAACGACTGCAGACTTTTCAATCAAAAGTACTAAGACTTATCACCAAAGCACCATGGTACGTCAATAACAAAACTCTGCATACTGACTTAAAAATAGCAACGGTTGACGAACACATACGAACATACTACAAACGCTTTCAAGAAAAACTACACGGACATCCAAACCCGTTAATAGAACGAATGGCCACGACTCGCATGCCTGAAAACACTAGGAGGAGATTAAAAAGAACGTGGATGGGGGATTTGCTATCATAGGAAATTGAATCAAGCCAAGGGAGAGGTACCGCTGGGTACTGTTCTTCTTCATGCCTCTCATGTCATTGTATCATGTTGGTTTGTTTTTTTTTTTTGTTTTTTTTTTTTTTGTTTTTTTTTTATAGTCAGACTATCTGCTGATTGTCACTGTTTTGACAGGTGTAGATAAAATTATAAAGAGAAAAAAAAAAAAAAAAAAATATACTTTTTAGGACGTTTTGTTGGGATTGCATTCACTCTCTTATTTCAAGAGAGTAGCTCTCCTCCCATAGTCATCTCAGTGGCAAGTAGCTTTTTTCCTAAAGAAGCGCTTATTCTCCATGTAGTCCAGCCTGCTCCATATAGCTATATGCTTTCAATCATGGACTTGTAAATGAGCTTTTCGGAATCTTTCATCACATTCTGCTTCCAAAGGACCATGTTGAGCATACCAATTATTTTTCCTTATTGTTAAAATGATTATTCCTATTGACTTTGGCCTGTTACAGTCGCTCAAGAGATGAGCAAAACCAATGGATCCTTTTTAAGATTAAGTCTGGGCACTTATTTAAATTATTGCTGCCTTAATTAGGTTATAACCGTCTATTTCCACTCTTTCAAGAATTAAAAAAACACTAGAGTGTTGCTGTTTACTTATTTTAAACCACTTTATGCTAATATGGCTAACTGGACGATGAACACTGTGGGAGTCCTACATTTTTTACATCCCTTCCGAAGGATGGCGTAACCAATAGAAATTGTTGTGCTAAACAACACACCACAGGTGATCCCACTACTTTGTTCTTTTCCTCATTTTACTAATACAGCATAAACAGCTTTACAGTGAATTGTTTGTATAATTTATAAATGTTACGTAATCTCTATTATTCTTTTAAAATACAGAAAAAGTTTTGTAGTAAATATTTGATATTATTCGTATTAATTCTTTTGGAGAATGGATATTGTTTTAATCCACTTTTCAGGCCAAGTACTAAATCATTAAAAAAAAAAAAGTGGAACTGGGAACTTTTTATAACAGTTTTACATGCATGTACACTTACCTCTGAAATCGTGGATTTTTAATTTTTTTTTTTAAAGGATTTTTTAAACTAATTGTTAAAAGTAGGAACATATTTACAAATCAAACAATAAAATATTTTTGCCCCATGATATTTTTAATTAATTTTGTGATGTAATATTGTATACTTCTAACAGAGATACCATTTGATTTCACATCCTTGCAGTTTCTTGTGCGATGATAATTATAAATCCATTAGAACAGTCTCTAGGCGTGCATGAAATAAATTTCAAAGGCCCTCGCATGAAAAGAATATTGCAGTTTGTTTATGTGCTAGAAAACTTTTTGGTTAAGTCATGTACCCTCAGGAGGGAAAAACAAAGAATATTGTATATCGAAAAATACTTAGATGAATGGATTTAATTCACAAATACTTTATTTTTTTAAATGTTTTTACAACTAATTCTAATTACTCAGGTTGGCTATATTATCACATCAAATTGAATAATAAGATAATGAATTAGCAAATAGAGCTTTTTATAATAACATTACATATATAATCAGTGATCTGATTTTTATAGCTGTGGTTGATGTATGTAGATATGATACAGGTTTTCCAGTTTGGCGAAATTGGGCAACTCATGATGGAGCATTAAAAAAACCTTCTGTAGTTTAAAACACTGATTAAAAACAACTCTAATATTATTATCTCTATGTTTGTGGGGTCAATTAATTAACAGACAATTAACCTGTACCACTACAACCCGTGAACGGGTCTGAGGTTCAGTACATGGTAGAGACCGTACTGTTTCATGGACAATGTTTCTGCAAGGAGGTGACTTGTCCTAGGTCATACTCAACCGCCAAATTCCCCCCCCCCCTTATTTTGGGTTTCCTATTTTTATAATATTTTATAGAGGCTGGGTGAGCCCAAGGAGGGTCCTAGATCCCATATGATCCATCTCCCGCTGCAAACAGACTAAATAAAAGTACTGCCTGCAGCGGGATTTGAACCAGGATTTCCGGTATGCCAACTCAGTGCTCCACCACTGAGCCACTCCTCTCCCCAAGTATAATATTCAAATAACAGACAATGATTCGGCAATATTTAAGTGATTAGTAACTTTTAATATTAATTTTAAGCACCCATTTCTGAAAGAAAATAGTTTTGATAAAAATGAAATGTGATTTAATAATTCATAAAAACCGATGAAATGACAAGAATGGCAAATCATCTCAAATGGTTTAGTATATCAGGATATGGAACTAATAATGGATACCAAGAGGAAGAAGAGAATATAATTTTTTGGCCAACTTATGAGAACACCTCAAGATAGATCAATATGATGAATTCTAGAGAAACTCTGGAAACAGAAACAAAAACCTGCCTGGATGAAATAAAATAAGACATGGAAACATTACAAATAAATCTGGAAGACTTAAAAATTAAATCAAAATTAGCAAATAAATTGCTAAATAGATTGTAAAAGCAAGGTGCCTTTGCTTGATAAGGCAATCAAGAAATACTTCATCTCCATCACAAATCCTAAGCATAATTTAAACTTTCAATAGTAAAAAGATTTTGCCCAGTCTTAGGCCTTAAAAATTTAAATTCAAATGAGTCCATTAATTTTTTTAATATCACAAAATGTTCTTAATACAGTTTTAGAAGTGAAAAAGAAAAATGTATGCAGATTGTACACCACAAATATTTCAATTGGGGACCCACCAAAAACTGTTATAACACAAAAAATTGATACGTTATATTTTCAAGAATGAAAAATCAGTACAAAGTGATTAACTAATATCTAAGCTTCTATTCAATTATCAATAGCATAAAGCTAAATGCTTAATGCATTACATTATTGATTATTGAATAATAAATTTTGCTGGGGCTTATATAAAATATTAAATCAATTGTGGAATCTGATTTAACACATAGTAATTTAAAAAAATAGTCAATAAGTCAATATTGTTTTGAACATGTTTGATTAAGAATTTTTTACATGTGTTATTTAATTTAGTTCACCCTTCACAAAAAATAAAACTAGTCTGCGAAATTGTACCATTTGAGATAAGGATAAAGATTATTACTTTGTAATTCAACTAATTTTCATTTAATAATTATAATTTATTACCTGAGATGTAACTGGAAATTAAATAAATATAGGAAGTGCAAGTGATATTTAAAATGTATCTCTTCAATATTATTTCTGTTATATTGGATAAATTATGAAATAAGTTGATGAATTGAACAAAAACAAATTAAATGTGAGAATATGTCATTTCTTTATTTCATACACATTCCATAATGGCTTTAAATTTTTTAACAATATTCTTTCAAAATCTTTTCTTCAACTACAATGAAAGAAGAAGGATCAATAAACTTTATCTAATAATAGTAATTGGATATTTTTATGTACATAAAAATTGCTAACTTACAGTATATGCTTTTGAAAAGATGAAACCATCAATTCAGAAATGGACTACAATTACTAAAATAGCAGTAGAATCCGATTAAACAAAAATTCATCAGCACAATTAACATAATCCATAAGTAGTTACTGAAACAAGAGGGTACACTCTAAGATAACCCTTGAATCATTCAATATAGTAATTACTACAAAACAATATAAATATTAAATATATTTTACTTAGAGGAAACTATTCCTTATCACACAAAGAAGCCATTTTGTATATACAAATATCCCCCCCCCCAGTCAGGGCATGCCACAGCCCCTTAAAGAAACTCATTAATGGTTCCTCAACAATTTTTTTTAGAAGATTAAATTACGTTTGGAAGTTCTTATTATGTTTAAAAACAATTATTTAAAAGGAAGAAGCTGTAGAAATAATACATACAGTCTATAACTTCTATCTGATACTACTAAATCACTCAACGGCCAAAATTATACCATTATACAAAGCTATACTACAGGCTTGCCTGCTTCTAACTCTAAATTATCTCATGAAACTTCCCAAAATCAGAGTACAACGTAACATACCTGATAGTTTCTGAAAATAAAAAGCACTTATCTACCAACTATCATTCCATTCATATAAAGATAAACATCCGTAATTTCTAACCCAAAAACTATTCAATATTTCAGTTGATTTACCATCAAAGCCTCTTATATCTTATGATATATATCCAAGTGCATGCATTATATAATGACCTATTAGGTTTTCAATTTAACAGTAGCAATGACTCTGAAGTTACAAAAATCATAAAACTTGAGGTAAACTATCAAAATAAAAAATCTATACATTTCAGAGGCTTTGATAGCAGGAAGACTATTTGTAAATTCTAAAGCTATAACTATCATATAATTGGATGATCAAGAAAAAGCTCCTCAATTTTACAATAAAAGCACAATATACCTTAAAATTGTAATGAAGAAATATATTATTTACATTATAGTTTATTTTTACAGAATAAGATTCAATGTAACAATTATTACACTTTAGTAATATTTCTTGAAAAATCAATGAGACAATTTGAAACTGTTTAAAACCTAAACACGGTTATGAAAAATAAGCGATAACCTTTGAGTGTTAGCTCATCTGAGAATTTATGGTATCTTCACCACTTTTAAAAAAAATAATGTTCTTAAAAGAAATCTTTTATACAAATTCTATTCATTTTAATAGCATCCATGTTTATATGATATGGATTGAATCAAAAGACATAAATTATATCCTCGAGAAGGATATGGCCATATCTGTGACGATATGACCATGACTACAGCAATCATTCCTTCTCTTGAGGGGCTAATGAAGGAGGCAGCAAGGTTTGAAGACTGACATAGCGACCTTTGTCCCGCGCGCCAACTGATGTTATATGTTGGAAGCAGCAAGGTTGGGATATGTGAGTCTTCGCTGGTAATGTCTTTGCTGGAACTGGACGTTTTTTCCTTCCAGGTACAGAAAGAGAAATATTCTCAGGGCAAGATGTTAGTTCCTCAATATGTGCCCATAACTCGCGAGCTGCGAACTCCGAATCAAAACTCAATCCTGAAAAAGTATTTTAGAATAAATAATGATATAAAAAAATGTATATATTTATCAACAGTTTAGCTAATTTTCAATGAAGACAAAATATTATTTAATAATAAATGTATACATATAAGTAACAGCAGACAGTAACTTTAAACAGTAAAAATAGTTTAAATGTAAAAATTATTACATGATTAATAGCCGAATAAATTTTGGTGGTCTTAAGCTTAATTGATGCTTTTTAACTATTTGCTTACCAATGTAAGTATTCGAGGCTCTAAAAAGGTTGAATGGTAGTGTATATGATAGAGTACTTCATACAACTATTGACTATTTTTTCTTGTAGAACGAGCAATTCAAAGTAATTCTTTATATTTCAAAGAAGAAAAAAATTAAAAACAAATATTTATTGAAATTTTTAAATGAATTATAATAATATAAGTAGATACTCATAGAATGAATGATACATAAAGGCATGCGATAAAGGAAAGTGGAGAAACTACCCGTTGGTAATAATAAAATGACAAATTTAATTAGCCATCTTCTTTACAAAAATATAAAACAGAAAATCCCAAATTTAATAACCTCAAAAATATGTTTAGAGATAAATAATTTTTAAGCTTAATTCAAGTTTTTATTAATGAGAAACTCTTTAGTTTATTATCTTACTGCAAAAAAGCTGAATTAAATAATCTGTAGAAAATTCAAATTACAACTTAGGTTTCTGCTATTTTCACTGTAGCAATTAATGTATTATCTCTTCCTATTTTATTTCCCTATGTTCCTTAATACTTAAAAGATAATAGAGAGTAAGAGATGCAAAAGTAATACATATTAACTAATGTTTCCTTTACATAAGAATTTTTTTTGTTTTAAGATTATTTTTCATAATAGTTTTTGTGCAAGTAGTAAATGGCCCACTGGCCATAGTTTAGTTTACAAAGCAATTACTGAGTCGGTATGTTTGTGATTTAATTTTTATTGAAATATAATGAACTTGATTTTTCAGTTTCAGCTTTCAAATTTTAAAATAAATATAATTTTTTAAAAAATGTCTACATTTTTGTTACCAGGTGTGATGCATAGCTGTATTTACTCTATGTAAGGACTGTACTTCATTTCATACTAACCAATGAATGTTGAATGATCAGAAGAAAGACACATAGTGTGGAAGGAAGGACCAGATACTCTGTATGCTGACAAGTTATCGATTTTGTCTGACCAAAGGCAGAAAGAAGAACCACGTTCTGCAAGAACCAGTCGAATACCTCTCGATGTGCGGGATCTAGCTTCACCTGTACAATTGGATTCAATTAGTAATGTATTTAAACAATAAGTTATCTTTCACTTAATTGTAATTTATTGAAGAGATACTGATCTAGTCAATTCTTTATACAACTTTTTATATTAGTTTATATACAAAATTTTAAAACACCCCATTACAGTTACTTCATTCAACGTACAAGATTAGGAATTGTTTCAACAAAGTTAATATACAAAAGTTTAAAACAAATATCTTAGTAGTGCTACAATAATAATAAGGGTTGGCGAACCCAAAGGATCGATGCCAGTACCACCAATCTCTGCTTACAAACTTCCTTCTACAGAACACTGCCAGACCTCTTTTAACGCAATCCTCCCACTTACGCCTCGGTCTACCCCTCGGACATTTACCAGTCAGCACATCACTTTTTGTGTTTTTAGGAATTTGTTCGTTACCATGTCTAACAACTTTACAAGCCCATCTTAATCTTCTCTACGTTATTAGATCAATAATATTAACCAAGTACATGCTCTGCTATTGTTTAATCTCCTGTATTACTCAGTGGCGTCGTTCTTTTTTGGTCTGAATATTCAGTAGTGTTACAAACATATGCAAGTTCCATGAAAGTTATATTCAAATGTTTGAATATAAAGAAAAATAAGCCATGTGCACAAAGATCCCATTCCCTTTCATAATAGCATTCTTGATAACCACTTATATATATTATTTATTTATTATACACTAAAAGTTATATCAATAAATAAAACCCCAGCGATTATTACCAAATGTTATAATGTTATTATTATATTGTTGATAAAAAACAATGCTTTTAGGGAGAATTTGTTGAAAGGGAGCTTTGTTGCTCTGTCTTTAAAAACTACCACCAGTAGAAAGTTATTGATTATGAAACAAACTAATTAATTAATATGAATTAATCAACTGATCGATACCTGTATCTAAGAGTACAACAGGGACTCCGGTAGCTTGTAAATTCCATCTTCCATCCCCACCCCTGCTAGTGTATAAGTTCACCATAGAGCCGCAAACAAAGACCTGGAATCAGAGGAATAATTATTATTTCAAATTAGAGAATTATGTATAGTGCCAATTACTCCACAAGTATGCCACTGAATGTTTATATAATCAAATAATAAATTAATATATTAAAAAGTTAAATTATTAATTTTTTTAAAACTTATTTATTAACATCTGTAACTATAACAATATAACAAATAAATAGAATGAATGATAAATAATGGCATGAGTAAAGACAAGTAGGGGAACTACCCAGTGGCACTACTCGAATAATATTTTATGAGGGAGAAAATGGGTAGAGGTCAAGAGAATTATCTTATAAAGGGAGAACTTTTTATTGGTAAGCCAGCGTTTTGACCCACATTGCAGGTCTTCAGGGCAAGTTTGAAGTTGAAATACCTGTTTTAAAGAAAAGGTTTATTTAGTAAAACAACTTTATTTGATATGCAGTCTCAACCCCTGCAGATCAAACTAGCCCTGAAGAAGACGTGCAATGTGGGTCGAAACGTTGGCTTTCCAATAAAAAGTTTTCCCTATGTAAGAGAATTTTCTTGACCTCTAACCAGACCATTTTCTTCCTCATATATACAAGGTCAACTAATATTATTCAACAGAATGATATTTTAACTTAGAAGGTCGCAAGCCCCTCTTCTTTTCAGACTCCTTGGAGATTTATCAGGAGTTGAAGAGGTAGCTAGGTTTGAAACTAGTGGGTTTGAGTGGGAATAGGAACAGTTTGTTATGAAAGTATTGTTATCAGGTTCGGACAAAGTCAGCAACAAATAGGATATTAAGGTCATAATGAATGATTTCATTCTTAACAAAGTAAGAAGCAGTGAGTATTTTGGGTTGGGTACAAGAGGAATTCAATGGCTCTAAGGCGTATGGGTGTTGTTGTTGATTGGTAATTATTAAAACCAAAATTAAAATTTTATGATGCCATTTATACTACCGATATATTTTTAATTGCTTTACGTTTCCAATTCATTTATGTATGTAGTAAAATTTCGTTTATCAAAAATGGAAAAAAAAAATTTAAAAATAACAGTAGTGAAATTAATTTTTTAATACGGGTGTGTCACCACAAGTTAGCAGTTGTAAGAAACCTGTACTTGAATACAGGATAAATGCTGTATTTGTTTGTTCATTTAACATCACTTTATGCTGCTATGGCTAATCGGACGATGCTACAGTGGGAGCTCTAAATGTTGCCTATCCAGGTTTTATTAGGATAGGGATTTTTAACGAGTACCTGACATCGTACAGGCTCGGGACCCCCGTTTAACGTCCCTTCCGAAGGACGGCGTAACTAAGGATTTTTTACTCCCTTTAAAAAATCCTAGGGCCACCTGCCGGGCTACGAACCCGCAATCTTGGGTTTAGTAGTTTGTTACGCTAACCACTGGACCACAGGTCGCCCCTAAAAAAATGCTGTATTGGAATTATTATTCATCACTATCCAACATTGGTTTTTATTCATTTAAGCCACTTTATTACATGGCTAAATGGACAATGCTACAGTGGGGGTCCTAAAGTTTTTTTTTTTAACCAGGTGTAATTAGGATAGGGATCTTTAAAGAGTACTTTACATCCTACTGATTCGGGAACCCGATTTTAAGTCCCTTCTGAAGGTCCGCATAACCAAGGATTTTTTACTCCATATCAATTCTGATGAATATCCATAATTAATACATTAAATAAAGTGAAAAACATGTTTTCATAAATACTGTACATATCCAATTTGATAAACTTTTTATTTAGGCGAATATCCAAACTATAGCCTTCAAAAACATTTAAACTCAAACAGGTGGAAAACAAACATAATTAATTTTATGGATATTTGCTCATCTGATAATATTGATATTTATAAGTCAAATAACAACTTATAATAAAACTATAACGGTATGATACTAGCGTAATATTGAGCACAAGGTTACTAAAAGCCTTCTCCATAGTGAATGAGAAGGAACGCGAAGTGAGGGTGGTGCGTGGGAAGCCAACTCCTGACCCGGAGGTTCAAGGCAACACCACAGCCCACCATCAGGTCTACGGCTAATTGATCTATCGGATAATTGTAATTATTCTAAGGTAGCTATTTCCTCATAAATATCTCTGGAATTATCCCCTTATTACTTAACAAGCGATGTACAATCTTTCAAGGTGAAGGAGAAAAATTCTTTTAACCTTTTCTTGATCATCCCTCGATTTTAATGTTTGTTTGTTTAATCATTTAACCTCACATTATGCTGCTATGACTAATCGGACGATGCTGCAGCGGGAGTCCTAAATTTTGCCTATCCAACTATAATTAGGAAAGGGATCTTTAACGAGTACCTGAAACTTCACAGGTTCAAGATCAGCACGATTTTAATGAATCATGTTTCATTATAAGCCGTATTCCACTATAACCTAACTATTCTTTATGTATTTCTGGCTCTATCACGTCAAAAGTTTGGATGCTAATCACATATATATTTATATATATATAGGGAATGGAATGACTCAAGGGTAGAGCGCTGAGTTGCAATGCCGAAGTCCTGGGTTCAAATCCCGTTCGCTGGCAGACTTTTATTATATCTGTTAGCAGCCGGAGATGGGTCCTATGAGATCTGGGGCTTACCCCGCCTCTATAAAGTGGATACCCAAAATAATGGGGGGAAATCTGGCGGTTGAGCGTGAGCTAGGACAAATCACTTCCCTGCACAACCGTTGTCCAAGAAACAGTACAGTCTCTACCCATAACTGTTGTCCAAGTGTTGATGACAACGGTCTATGAATACGTGATACGTGGTAACTGTAAATACGTGGATGAAAATACGATCTCTATCTAAAAAGTAATTAATTTTTAATATACTATGATATGTTTAGGCGTAATTTTAATCACGGCGCCAGAGTGCTGGTTGACTTCGCCTCTGTACGTGCCGGCCAGCTCTGAGTAATTATTCACTAATCGGTCTATGAACTCGGAAAATAGTTTAATGAGTCACTCATCATGAGTGAATATTATATTCAAACTTACTTTTTATATCGAGTCTTTTTTTCGTCTCATACAATAAAATGAGGTTAGCATCTACTAGGACAATACATCTACATAAGAGGATGGATATAAATATATATTGAAAGGAATTAATTAATTGATAAGAAGTGGTTGAGCGTATCGAGACAACTAATTGATTGATTTTATAGAAAACGATTCGCGAGTATCCTATTCTTTCACTTTCCTCGAACGTTTTGTTATTTAGACCGGCTTATCTTGTTTGAAAACCACGTCCATCCTTCTGTATTGCCAGAACGAAGCGTACACTAGAAGGAACGTGCCTGTAGCTAATTGCAATTCTCTATATCCTAGCAGAACTTGGTCACACACAACAAAAAAAGTGGTGTGCCAAAATTGATTTAATCTAGAATTTCTCGAGATACAGAGCATGCAGACAGATGCTCACTTGCGGTTAAGCATGATTTCACCTTTAGGTTACTCTTTCTGTTCGGATTGGCCGATCCAAAAGCGGGCAAACTGACGACTGGTCGGCGAGGAGGACACTTACCTCGCCATAGCAGGCTATGGAATGTCCCTCTTCTACTCCACAGCTGTGCTCTTCTGTTTTTGTTTTAGCTACAGGGTAATGCGATACTAAAAACAGAGTATCGGGGGTATATATCTACATTGAAACGCTAACAGTATGTTACATTTCTTCCAACATCTATCGATTACTAATGGGTACGTTTTTATAATGTGAATGTTTGTTTTTATTATTTCTTAAATTAGAAGTGGAATGAGTGGACTTCTGTTGTTTACAGATTGTAATGAGCTGTTATCAATACTCTCTTTTTTCTGATAATATTTACTATCACTACAAATGAACGAACATTGTTTAGTACTATCAAATATGACTATAGAAACACGAGGCTTTAGTGTAATGCTTTTTATGAGTTTAAACTTGGACACTCTGCAGCCAAGCTGCATGAAACAATACTACCGCGTTCGGGGAAGAGTTACAACACTCGCGTTTGGTTTGAGAAATTTTCAGCTGAAGGCATAGATTAATTCATAAATAATTCTTTTCTCCTTTCTATCCAGAGGTGAAACCATCTCGTCCACAGCAGGTATATTGACATAATGCAACAAAAACTTGTTAAAACACAACCTGCATTGGTGAATCGGAAGGGACCTATACTCTTACATGACAACGCCAGACCTCATTTTACACGACAGTAAAAACAAATCTTATTCGCTAGACTTATCTGCAACAGGTTTCCATCTGTTCAAAAAGTTGGACTCCTTAAGGGTAAAATTTTTGAAATGATTCTAAAGTCAAAAACCGCATTTTCAGAATTAATTTCATGACAAAACCCTGAATTTTTCAGTTTTGATATAAATTTTAGAATTGGGGAAATTTGTATAAAAATAAAAATAATAAAAATGTATATATTTCATAAAGTTGTTTTAATATATAATCTTTCCTTATCAAACGGGTATTTCAAAACAATGGTTATGCAAGGAGGGGATTTGGGCTAAAATTTATTTAACAGAGAATTTCATAGATTCATAAATTCATAACGTGAGACCCATAAAGATAAGGTGATTCTATAGGGTCGATCCATGACCATTAACAAAATACAATATTTATATGTCACAGCTGTTCTCAACCCCTTCGTCTAGAGATATGCAGCAGTACTATAATGGAAGGCAATTGAATTAGTAAACCTTCGACATTCCTCAACTGTTTTAGAAATCTCGAATCGAATTCACTCTTCATTCGAAAAATCGTGTTACGTGATTGGTAGCAACCCCGCCTCAGAAGACTGATGGAAGAAGAAGAAAGTAGTCGGACCAGAGTCGCAAGCAGCGAGTTAGTTCTCTCTTCTACACGTTTTTTTTTTTTTATCGAAGTTTCGCATTCAAGACTTCATTCATTTTTCTGTGTTCTCTAACATTACCAGCTAATAAGGACTACATGTGGTGTAGTTGTTAGCATAACAACCTTCTATAGCTAAGATCGCGGGTTCGCAGCCCGGGAGTTGGCCATAGGAATTTTTAAGGCGGTGAAAAATCCTATCTAATGTGTTCCTTCGGAGGGAGCGTAAAATGGCGGTACTGAGCTTGTGTGGTTTCAAATACTTTATAAAGATACCTGGATTGGCTAGATTTAGGACTTAAATTTTTAGCATCGTCCGATTAGCCAAATGATCATTAAGAAACGTTTAATGAATAAAAACAAACATCACCAGCTAGTTATGGTAATTATTATTTATTTTGGTGTTAGTTATAGAAACTTACAAAAACTAAGGGCAACTGAAACTTTTTTCTAAGTCATTTGAATCAATGAATAATAAAATAACTGGTACATTAAGTCTCAAAGAAAAATTATAAGTAATAAAAAATTGTTTATGGTCGATTGTGATCAATCACCTATCTATTATGATTTAAATAGTCAGCGTTATATATTTTTATTATTACGTTACCGTACCATTATCTTGTATCACTTGTTTAATTTCAACCCTGATGGTGACTCTGAAACTTGCTCCGAAACGTCCTATTTATATAGTAACAATAATAATAATGAATAAACTCATCAATTATAAAGGAGAGCGGGGTAGCTCAGTGGTAGAGTGCTGAGTTGTTACGGTGAATGAAGATCATGGGTTCAAATCCAGCTGTGGTATATAAATTATATTTATTCTGCTAACAGCTATAGATGGATGTTGTACGATCTACAGGCCTTTCTGGGGATCACTCAGCTTCTATAAACTGGGAAAATTAGAGGAAAAATATGGAGGTTGAGGGTGATCTCGGGGAAATCACCGCGCGGCACACCGTTGTCCAAAAAACGATACAGTCTCTACCATGTACTGGAATCATGACCTTCTGTGGGTTGTAGGAGTTCAAGTTTTTAAAAAAATCAGTTGTATTAAAAAATTGTTATAAATAAAATCACTGTGTAAGCACTTGTTCATTCTACGTTCCCAACGTACACAACTTTCTCAGACAACAATGCCATACTCCTCAATTATCCCTTCCCACTACAAACGAAACATGTTTAGAAGTAAACACTGTATGGCCCAAATGGATGACATGCGCGTGCGTGTGCGTGATGTATCTACCAATTGTTTAATTTCCGCCAACGCCCCCTATCCACGGCCTTCATCAACTTAGCTAATAAACAAATTGTCGGGGCCTGGTTTCCATTTCCGTAACCATGAGCAATGTTTACATCCTGCTAATGATGGGAAGAGGATTCTTGGCAGAATTAAGAGACACGGTATCGGTCGGTTGTGGTAAGTAATGATAATAGTACACTATAATAATAGTATTGTAAGATAAAACGAGATTATTGTTTATAAATTTATATTTTAGATAACTGAAAAATAATTTTTCCTTTATTTTGCTTGTTTGTTTATTCATCTGTGTGGTGCTGTAGCTAATCAGACAATGCTACAGTGATAGTCCTAAATTTTGACTATCCAGATATAAATAAGATAGGGCTCTTTAACGAGTACTTGACATCACACAAGCTTGAGGCCTCCATTTTAAGTTTCTTCTGAAGGACGGCATAGACAAGGATATTTTACTCGCTTTAATAAATCCTATGGTCTCCTGCCGGGCTGCGAATCAGCATCCCTGGGCATAGTAAGTTGTAATGCTAATCACTACGCCGGGTGACCAGTATAATATTAATACTCATAGGTCATTAATGTACATGTACAAGTTGAGAGGAATGAGAATTGGAAGTTACATTGTGTAAACATACCAATACCTGATAATATCAGTAAAGAATATATTCCTCTGTATACTATGAGGAAGGGAAATAAAAACCTGTACCACTGCAAACCTTGAAGGGTCCGGGGTTCAGTACATGGTATAGTCTGAACTGTTTTTTGGACAATGGTTGTGCAGGGAAGTGATTTGTCCTAGATCGCGCTGAACCGCCAGATTTTTAGCCACTTATTTTGGATACTCACTTAATAAAGGCTGGGTGAGCCCCAGGAGGGTCCTAGATCCCATATGTTCTATCTTCGGCCGCTATAATATAAACGTAAAGTCTGCCAGCGAGTATTTGATTAGCACCCAAACATTTGAAGTGATAGAGCAAGAAATACAAAAAGAATTGTTAGGTTATAGTGGAATACGCCATATATTGAAAGACAATTCATTAAAATCGTGGTGATCTTGAACCTCTGCAGTGTCAGGTACTCGTTAAGGATTCCTTTCCTAATTATACTTGGATAGGCAAAATTTAGAACTCCCACTGTTGCATCGTCCGATGAGCCACTCTCTCCCTATAAGAATATAATACGTATAACACGAATATAATTAAAAAAACATGTACTAATAAAGGATTATTTTTTAATTAAACCCATAAATGGTCTTGGGTTCAGTACAGGTAGGCGTAGTTTTTGAAACTATTATCAGTTTTAAGGATTATTTATTTTATCCAGTAGAAGGATTGTAAACGTATAGTCAGTGTTGTCAGTCACACTTCACACTAATTTATGAATGATTTGCATAACTTACGAATCATCAAGATACATATATAAGTTAAGTTGCAAAAAGGATTTTGAAGATTCAAGGTGAAAACATGCCAGTACCTAACAGTATCAGGTAAAGAATATCCGTGGACAGGAGGTAAAGGACTCCATGTCCGCAAAATAGGTAATATTTTGGCTAAATTGTAATAAATAAACATTATAGTCAATAAACCTGCCTGGTTCGAAGAAGTAGAAAACGATTTACAAGAGATGGAGATTACCAACGAGGATGTTCTGGAAAGCAACGCTCTCTGGATGAAACCTGATACTCACGAGAGTTTTTAAGAAAATCAAAACTGAAGACGGGATAGAAATAGAAGGAAGAAAGATGGGAGCACCACCGGCGACAAATGAGGGAGTACTGGCCGAATATGAAGAAGAAAAGACATTTTCTTATGAGATATTCTCATAAGAAAAAAAAAACACTATGGTCAATACTTATCAATGCCAATAACAATGTGAAACATTTTCATTGAGCTGTTTCTGTAAGCAATGAAGATACAAATTTTATTATTTCCAAGTTCCGGAAAAAGGGATCTCCTGGACAAATATAAAAATTACAAAGTGTGACCTTTACCCCCTAGGTACATAAACACTTTTTACTATGAAAGTAAGTAGTGGGAAAGTAAACTAAGATACTATGAAGCCAGAAGGAGAGTTTAATGACACAACAACAACACAACACTAATAACAGGTGTGCAGTTAAAATACTTTCGAAAAGGAAAAGATGACGACAGAGGAATGCAGTGGTGCCAACTTGATCGACATTCCGCCTCCGCCCTACACCAAATAGAAAGTTCTCTCTTATTATGTCTCTTCCACTCTTCTCCAATTTCGATAAACCTACTCCAATTTCTCTTTCAATTTCACCGATAACTCCTACCGGTCACATTGTTTTGCACGCTATTACCTATTTATTTCTTCAACACTGTTGTGCACGTGAGGAAGAAAGCACAGAAGGAAAGGAAAGAGTAACCAATGTAGTTTTTTTAAAATAATTTTTTGTTGCATTATGTCAATATTCCTGCAGTAGGATGTGGATGTGATTGTTTCACTTTTGGTTAGAAAGAGGAAATCAATTATTACTGCCATCGACACAGAAACCAATAATGTTTTGGATGCCAATTTGGTTTTGGGATTGGTTGATGATCCGTTCGCTAAAACACCTTCGATCGTGGTGGTATTGTTTCTTGTAGGTTAGTCGACGGAGTGTCCGAGTTTAAAAAATACAAACAAAACTATACGAAATTTGACATATTTGAGTGCCTACTTAAAAATATTCGCTCAATTGTAGTGATAGTGAATAATATCCAAAAAGAGAGGATTAATAACAGCTCATTAAAATCTATAAACATAGTAGACACCAGAAGTCTAATAATTCCTCTTAGAATTTTATAAATAATAAAAACGGAAATTTCACATGAGACGACCCAATAAAACCTGGTACATGGTAGAGACTGTACTGTTTCATGGACAACAGTTCTGCAAGGAGGTGACTTGTCCGACCTAATAAAAAGTCGATCATGTATTTTGCAAATCAAGATATTTAAAAACTGTTAGTTTAATTCGCTCATTCGTTTATATCTGACAGATTATTTCGAAGAAACAAGATAGGGTTGAACTCAAATAGTATATTTATATAATTTCGTTATTGAGATAAAACGTTTTCGTCTCTTTCAAATCAAGAAGAGTCTAGTCTCGATTGAAGTAGTCAGCAAGGGAAGTGGTAATGTTTTAGAACCAACTGTTGATTGTTTCGGCAAGGATCAAGTTCAACTGTAAGGTTCTGTATCATTTAAGAGCACCCGAATATAGAGCATAGTCGATCCACGGCGGGTGTTATAATATATCTGAAGCCCCTGTGAATAAGTGGTTAGGTCGAATTTTGTTCAGAAGGAGTTAACTGTAATGATAAAAGCGGATTCGTATCATTATCGGAGTTTTCGGCATTAATGGAGTTGTAATATAAACAATAAATCCTTTTCAAGCCAATTCCTGAGTTATCCCTTATTCTTTGCGAAAATAACTCGATTCTGGTACCTTAATTACAAGAAACGTATTTTGGAGAAAATTTGACTTAACCACTTATTCACCGGACCTGTAATTATCTGCAAGAGTTAATAGCTCTGTATTTTAATTGCTTGTCCGTCTCTACGCCTGTCTAAATGTCAGATATGAAAAATCGCGAATCTCATATAGGTCACATTGAAATGAACGTGTTTTTCAATGTGACTGCCTTTCTTTTTCTTACTTTTGGAGGTTAAGTACAGTTTTTTTTAAGTTGGAGTTTTTAGATACTTAGCCACAAAACGTGCCAGCGTCTGAAAACTGATGAAATTAAAATTGCAAATTATTTTAATAATTTATGATAATTTAGTAATTATGGGTTGCATGAAATGGTAGGAACAATATAAAATAAAACCATTTCTTCCTTATCACAAAATTTAATTATTTATTTGTTTGAACACCCTTTTTGGCCTTACGGCAATACGGGTTTTGACAATATTAATTATTACACAATAGGCCTTATCACAGTATATATATATATTGTGATAAGGCCTATTTCCTTCATCACTCTTTTCTTATTTTAAACTTATTCCAATCTTATCTTAGTTCGGCCGGCTATATATGTGTTTGTTAGTTATTACCTTTTTTGTAGCAAAATAGATTGATTACACGTAATGTAATGTACACGGATGATACCTGGCACAAGACTTTACCGTGTCTCCGGATATGGAAAATCACTAATCCTCCTCATCGAAACTTATTTAATTATTGTATTGTAATCGGACGTTGAGAAGTGCTCAAAGTTTAATTTAATTATATGTATCGAAAATTGAGTTCAATGATTCCGCTACATACAGACGAAGTTAGTAAAAGCGTTTTAAAATTAAACCAAAAATGATTGCTGTTAAGTCGTAAGGTTTCAACGATTTCCAATCCCATCATCAGATGTGCAAATTTTCATGTCTCCATAATAAATATAGACTGAATAAAAAAATGTCTGCTGGCAGTGGAAGTTGGAAGTAGTTGAAGTGCCTTGAGTTCCGCTACCCTTCACCTTCAGCTGGCCACTTCCGGTAAATAGGCCTTCCAGATCGACCGATATGGGCGGCTACGTCTTCCCCAAAGGTCATCCGCTAAGAAACTGCTAGTGACAAGGAGACTGCTAAGTATCGATGATAAAAAACCACGAAGTATGTAATAGTAAGAGAAAAAATTACTATAATTCACTATTATTTTTCAATTGATTCGAAATCAGACCTTTAGATAGGTATCGCTCCTACAAAAGAACAACGTCAAAACTCAAAATACCTAATTTTTCAATAGAGGTGTTTGAATGTTACATGTTAGTTTAAAAAAAAATGGATATTAGTAAAGCAAAGCATTCTTATTAAAATGATGGTATTGAAATTATTTTATTAACCATTAGAAAATTTTTAAAACCTTGAAACTTTTTTGATTTTAACTTATGTCATTATTCCCATAAAACATCAAGTTCAAACATGATACAACTCAAAATATGATTTTATTAACAAAAAACCATGTTGGAAATGGAATATCAGATATGTCGTTCCTGAATTAAAAAAGCTTCACCCAATACAATTGTTATTGAAGGCTTAACTCAAAAATGCCATATTTTGAGTTATGTGGTTGTTCTTTTGAATGAGCGATGTATTATCGACTTTTACGTATTTCTAAAATAACGCCACAATCAAGAATAATTATTGATTGAACTCTCTGAAACTGTTTTCAACGGATTTATTAGATGTCAAAATTGACTAGACAGGTTAGGAAGTTATTAAAATATATCTCTTGCTAAAATTTAGTTTGCTTCAGCTAAATAATTGAATCTTTGAGTTTGAAGAATTATCAAATTATTTTTTAGTAGGAAATATTTTCGATACATTTGAATAAATTAAGTTTTAAATAAATATTGTAAATACATACCTGAGTGCTGAGCGCCCTGAAGCAAGACTCGATCTGACTCCGTTCTTGGTCTGGGAGTTCCGCTCCCTCTGAACTGGTCGAACTGGCACCATCTTCTGCTGCCACAGCAGACCTCCCTGGCCAGTCTGGCATGATCCTGAGCAAAACATCATCATCATCAATATATTATATAAATTATATCAATAAAAGGAGCAAAAATTCAAAAAGAAACATAAATTATAAATAGGAATCCCAGTAGGAATCCCAAAACGTCTCTAAAAACTGGGAGGAAAATTACCATTCAACGTTTCGCCAATTCAGGCATCATTATAACGCACACCAAAAAAATAAACAATGGCGCAAAAAAAAACGAAGTGTAGCACATCCCACACTAACAGCCCAAACAGATTCTTCAAATAAAGACAGAAAGCTTGCTTGTAAATTAGCGAAACGCTTGACTCTTTTTGCATCCTATATATTTGTATATATCATTGAGCCAACCATACATTATCTAATTGTTATATGAGTGTGAAGAGGAAAGGTATGAAAGAAAATACAAGGAGTTTATTTGGCAAGTGATCCGAAGAAGACGATTGCACATTGCTAGTATGTTTGTTTATTTATTTAACGTCACTTTATGCTGATATGGCTAATGGGACGATGCTACAGTGGGAGATCTAAATTTTGCCTACCCAGGTTTAATTAGGATAGGGATTTTTAACGAGTACCTCTCATCGTAAAGGCTCGGGACCTCCGTTTAACATCCCTTCCAAAAGACGGCAAAACTAAGGATTTTTACTTACTTTGAAAAATCCTAGGGCCACGAACGTGAGCCTTTGGGGCTAGTAGGTTGATATGCTAACCACTAGAGCGCAGGTACACATACCTAGTAACATTACACCAAGGAATTTTAGATACATCTTGTGTATGTTTTTTGTTGATAACAATATTTCCAAACCAGGGATTGAGGGAAGGAATTAGATCTTCAAAGATGGATAAAGGACAATTTCTACAAGAGATTTTGAAAAATATTATGTCTTAGAAAAAAATTTGACATACTGTGCAAACATCAATATCTGAACTTAGACGTATAGATTTAACTAAAAAAAAAACTAACACAAAATTAAACTCATTGGGAAGGATGTGAATGGGTATCAATTTAAGACCCTGCAATCTCAAACGTTTTAACTGCGTTCCAAAAGACATCATATTACATATCGACAGCTTCACGCTCATTATATAGCTATAATTACGAATATAGAATAAGGTCACTAAATGACAGGTTGTGTGTCAGCCCAGGAAATCTCAAGTCGACTTTCGTTATTGGCAAATTTCTACTCAAGTCAAATATTCACCGCAATACTTCATGGTGTGTTCTCAAACGGGCAATTTCATCCAGATTGCAAAAATGGTATCGACATTCTGCGGAAATTTCTAAATGAGGGTTTATGAATATTAGAAATGAATTAGTGACATTTACTCAAAGAAAATTACTAATTAAAAAAAACAAAAACACGAAGCTGGGTTAGAAAAAACGTAAATTTAACAGAGAAAATCATGAGACTTTAGAATAGAATAGAATAGAAAACAAACTTTATTCTGGGACCAAGTCCCTTTAGAATAACAATAATGAACAAATAAAATAAATATAATATTCATCTGGCCAGAAGGCTACATAATAATACAAATCATGAAGTAATCAAGAGTGACAAAACATAATAAAAACAGAAATAGAAAAAAAATATATACATAAATAAATAAAAAGTACGAAACTTGACAGGATTTTAACTAATTGTCGAGAATAAATATAGGTATTGATACTAACAAAATAATAATAAATAACATTAATGCAACAGTTAACAACGAAATTGCTAAATAAAATAAGTGAATGGCATAGCATGGGATAAAGTATTTACAAAGTCTGTATCTTCTTTGTTGTTGGAAAAATAAACAAAACACGTAGGTAACGAGATCGAGTATTCAATACTAATTTATTCAAGCGGAAGATTGACCTGCCTGGATGGCGTCTTTTTGGGATGTCAAGAGATGATGGAAAAGCAGTAATTTAAATGAAGCCAGTGAAGAAGAATGGCGGATGAAAGGAGGGATTGAGTTCCGCACAGTGGTGGATCTGGCGATGAAGGAACGCTCGAATGCCTTAGTTCTGTGGGATGAAATGTAGAGATCGGAAAGACGGGATCTTATTTTTTCCTTTATACCGACCTAATGATATAAATAAAATACCCGTACCACTACAACCCATGTAAGGTCATGGGGCTTAGTACTTGGTAAAGACTGTACTGTATCTATGCCTATTGTTCAGGGAGATGATTTTTCCGAGATCACGTTCAACTGTCAGGTTGTTCTCCCAATTATCCAGGTTATCTCCATCCATATCCATTTAACAGAGGTTGGGTGAGCTCCATTAGGTACTGTAGATCCCACAGGGTCCATCCGTGGCTGTAAATAGATTAAATATAATTTATCTATCAAAGCCGGATTTAAACCCGGGCCTTCAGCATAGCATCTCACCACTCTAAACACTCATCTACAGCGCTCCATATTTAAAAATGGATATGTCTATATTAAAACAATTGCAGTAATATAGAAGAGCCACATCTCAAAGAAGACACTAAATACTTGTTAAGGGATCGGAAAATTCCAAAAGACCCGTAGTCTTTAAAATAAAAATACCTTACGATTATAATAACAATAATAATTTTACGATAAATATAGGTAAAAATACTTTAGGGACAATGAAGATTGGACGATTAACAAATTATATCGCCCCTAAATTTTTATTATAATAAATGAAAAATGAAATTATTTTGATGAAAATATTTTAATGACAAAATTTTCTTTTTTGAACTTCTCCAATGACAATAAACATCATACATGTTGTGACCAGGTTGTGGGGTTTTCGGTCCAAGGTCCAAATTGATTAAATAGAAAGTCCAAAAAATAATGTTGTATTCATATTCTTTACATCAAACGGTAACACCAACGACATAGCCATAATATAACATAACACCAACGTAACATAACATCAACGTAACACCAACTAAAAATCATAGATAAATAATTAATAAAACAAAGATTATATACAATTTTATTTCCAAATTTTAATAGGATGCTTACCGCTGAGCCGCAAAGATGCGATAAGAAAAAATAGTCAAATTTGGCAATTACTTAGCCATATAAACCACTAATATACATCCGTATGGAATGATAGTCCACAGTAGAATGAGGTCAGATAGGTAGAAATTCCTGACGGACGAATTTAGTGACAAAAAAAAAAAGAAAAAAAGAAACTCGTTACAATGTAATCTTTGAGTTGTATTATTTTAATGTATTTCATCCAATATTATTATTGATTTATATGAATTGGCATTGGCGTAAGTTAAATGATAAAAATAATCAAATTATTTTTGTATGTACGTTACTGTAAATAATATAAGATTTCATTGTTTTATTTTATAGATTTTATGCTTGTTTTACAAATACAGGTTAACTACTTAAGTATGATGATTCAATGTTTAACTAATTATATAGAATGAACTGTTCAGACCTACAACCCGTTTTCCATTCGTTTAAGCGGCCTCCTTAGGATAGTAGGGAGCATAATAGGTTTCAATATTATTCATTTCCTTTCATTATTTTCAATTTTCTAGACAGTAGACGCTATTTATATAAAAGCTGTTAACAGTTAGCCTTATACAAAGACTTTATATATATGTATATATATATATATATATATATATATATATATATATATAGATATGTATATGTATGTAAAGAACCTCCATAACAAAAATAAATATGTAAAATGTTTAACATCAGTCCTGTTTTCGAAACATATAAGCTGGTTAATTATTATTGTTATTTACTATAGTTATTGTTAGTTATTATAGGCGTTCAGGATCAAAAGCAGATAACAACGAAATTTCAGCAATTGACTTTTTCCACATTTTTCGCTAGTTTAGTCGAGCAATTTTGTCTAACAGGACACTTAGACGCCTTATTTCTCATAGTTTTAGTCCTGTTCTGAACCTGAAGTTTCGGGAGCATAATACTGCTTGACTAAACTAGCAAAATATGTGAAAAAGTCAATCGTCGAAATTATGGAGCTATCCGCTTTTGTTCAGAACCTCAAATGATGGTTTCCAAACCATAATATACAAATAATAAATGTTTACAGTCGTTTTAACAATTGTAAAGAGCCACCAATATTATGCAATCCCATACCATTGCAACTTACAGGTCAAGAACTATATTTCTGTATCTTTTTGAGATAGAAATGGAAAGGTAATATGTTATCTAACCACCTTGTTATGCTTTAAAAAATGCTGGACCTTGACGCTATAGATAATCTTTTTCGGTACTAACTAAACGGTCCATCATATGTTAGCGTTATGACCTGACGTCATAAAAGGATTCATACTTATGCTGAAATTAAAAATACTAGTGGGTTTGAGTATCCCTGGAGCGAACGGACAAAGTAGATCGTTTTAATCCAATTAAAGCAGAAATACCAATAACAATGTTCCATATTTAACCTTAATAAATATTCCTCTAATAAATATACATATTTTTTGTGAAAGTGATCACCGTTTAATAATATATTATCTCTTCTCCAAAAAAAGAATTATTTTCATATCATAATATTTAACAGTCGTAAATAAATGCTAATAATGCAGTCAATTTTAAATATGTGGGTATACGATCATAATTTTCCAATTGATTTTTTTTTTCTATTCTATAATTTTTTCTCATGATTATATTAATAACAGATCATTGACCTTTTAAATTATTTTTTATTTTTTTAAATAAATTGTTTGATACTCTTAGATCATATTTTTTCTACTACATTTTATAGCTTACTAACAAAATTATTCTAAACCGGAAAACATATTTTATAAAATATATCTGTCTAATATATAAAAAAGGCTTCCGACGTGTAATATATCTATAAGTAAATATACAGTATAACAAATATACAAAAATGGGAATTCGATTGATTTGTATGATTATACAATTGGAAAAATGGGTGTTGGCCAGCTGCCAGCCTATGTACTTTTTAAAATAATAACTGTACCCTCTATTGTGATTAAAAAGGATCTAATAGCAACAAATGGCATTTCTTGCAGGGCATTCATATATCGATGTTTATTTCCTTAGTTCTCTATAGTAATCCTAAAAACTACTAAAAATATTGTCGTTAATATGTGAGTATATGAGGGAGTGGGAGTCAAGAGGTACAACTTATAAATTAATAATTTTGTGAAAACTCATTTTAAAGCTAAAACATTAAAAAAAAATTAAAATGCTCAAGTTTGAATAATATTTGTAATATTAAATAATATTTATATTATAGATCTTCTGTATATTCCCTTAATAACGGGCAATGCTGCTTTCGTAAACCTTTTTAGATATATTAACCATAATCGTATGGTAAATATATATATATATATATATATATATATATTCAGAATCTTTAAAATTAATAATTTATAAGGCGGTTCTAGAAACTTGTATTGGATCTTTAATGATGCGCATCATCGGAGACATAAGTTAAGACCTTGATCACTTTCAATTTCAATCTAATAAATTATTTAGCGGATTTATGATTAAGATATGATAATATAATATATAATAACGGCCATTAAATATGATAAACTTCTCTTATCATGTTGATAGAATTAAAGCCAATCTTAGCTATAAATCCAATAGCCATCGAGTAAATAACATAATTTTTTCAATGACGTGTTTTGAAACAAAGGATATAAATATGCATATTATTTATTTATATCCTATGTTTCAACACAAATTGAAAAAAAAAATAACACTGTATAATATAGCATATATGAGGCGTTAAGGATCAAAAGCGGATGACTCCGAAATTTCTAAAATTATCGCCAGATTAGTCTAGCTATTTTGACTAAAAAGGCGAAGTGATCAACACGACACTTTTTCGACTTATTTCTGACAGTTTAGTTATCGGTTCTTGAACCTGAAGTTTCAGCATCAAATTGCTTGGCCAAACTAGCGAAAAATCTGAAAAAGTCAATAATTGAATTTTCGGAATTATACGGTTTTGATCCTGAACGCCTCATAGGTATAATAGCAATAATAATATTATTCGGGTACAATTAATGAATGATGCTAGAATAACTTGACTTCCAGTTGATTGTTTGTGTGAGAGTTCGGAAATATACAGATAAAAAATATTAGCTATTGTATTATAATAATACAATAGCTTATTATTGAAAAACTGTGAAAAGAAATGTTGAACTATGTATATTTTGAAACCGTTCCTGCAAAAATGTTTATTGATTTTTAGTTCTATTGATGTAAGATGCGCGATTTCTGGTCTACGTTTATCTAATATTTTTATCTATATTGATAATGCTTGAATTAGTATAGCGATGGATGTTTAATTATTTACTAGTATTTGAGAGACTTATGATTATGTCGATATGGAATACGTGATTTCTGGTGTTCATACAGGGTGTCTCAAAAGAAAGTTTATATTTGTTTAGGTTTCTCCGTGAGCGCTACGAATCTGAAGGGGGTGGGGGGGGGTATGTCAATCGGTAGCCTGGCTCTTGGGAATTCAGTCGCTATGGTTCGTTTCTCGGGTGCGGACCGTGCTTTGTGCGTGCGAGAGTTTTACAAAAACGGTGATGTTTTTTATAGGGGCGCAGCTTTAAGTCTTTCTGCAAAATGCGATGTAAGGATGATCTATGCACATTTAAAGCACTTGCGCGGTTTCGAATTGAGGGGTTCTGATCGTTAAGCACTAACACGATTAACACTATCCACGTTTGTTACCAATCTTGATAACCATGGCAGCCCTGATTTAGGTTTTTCCAATGTTGAACCAGCCTCTTCAAACTTTTCAGCCCATTTTTTAATAAGAGGAATGCTTGGTGGATCATCTAAGTGCCGAAAACCTCGAATACTGCAGAACCTTCTACGCGCTACACTCGCCGAATCACCGTTTTTATATAACTCTCGCACGCACAACACACGGTCCGCACCCGAGAAACGATCCATAGCGACTGAATTCCCAAGAGCCAGGCTGCCGTTTGACATACCCTCACCCTCTTCAGATTCGTTGCATTCACGCAGAAACCTAAACAAATATATACTTTCTTTTGAGACACCCTGTACATCTAATTTATTATTTTTTTTATAATAATAATTGAATTGGCAACTCGATGGATGTTAGTTGTTTAACGGTGTGTGGGAAACTTAAAAAGACTACTTTGTAATACGTAAAAGATTTTTATTTTTCTGAAAATTATTTATTTAATACTATTTGTGGCCCCATAAATAATTCATATCAATGCAAGAAAATGATTCAAAATTTATTTTTTATTTTTTCAAACAAGACAATGGAATAAATATTTTAATTAATTTTTTATTGGCAATGATCGGGGGAAATAATAAAAATTGCAAATTAAAATTCATAAAGGTCATAAATATTCTATTTCTGGCTATGATCTTTCCACCACGCCAAGGACTTTTATGCAGTAGATTAAAATTTATAATTTTTTGGTTTCATAACCAATTTCTTAAACATTGATTTTGCCAATTAATATAGCTTTATTGATGTTCTAGTATCTTGTACTAGTAGTTAGTAGATGATGCAAGAACTGAGTGGAACTCGTAGCATCCTGAGATTTCGGCGTTGAGCGATCAGTATTCCTTTCACAAAGAGCCTGAGGAACAATGCAGGACACCACCTTGAACTATGAGGCAATACCAAGAACGAGTTGGTTCTTTAATAATGTTGGCCATCGCTGACCAATGACGAATAATCCAACACGATGAGAGTTATTCCGAAATACGTAACTGTAGGAAGCAACATGTAATAGGACATTGGTCGCAAATGCTTCGCGAATCAAGCATTAGATTTGTTTCCAATATTTTAGAAATTTTCACATATTTTAATAGCAATAAAGGGAGCGGAGTTGCTCAGTGGGTACAGCGCAGAGTTGCAATGCTAAAGTTTCCGGGTTCAAATCCAGCAGTGGTAGATGATTTTTTTAATCCGATAACAGCCACGGATGGATCCTTTGGGATCTTCAGACCCTCCTGGGGCTTACCCAGCCTCTATAAAGCGGGCAACTTTAATTGGTGTACTATCTAGAGGTTGGGCGTGATCTTGGACACCACAGGTGATCCATATATAAATAAGAACTGGTAAAAAATTATCATTCTTCGTTAAAAATTTGTTGTTGAATTCGGTATGAAAATCGTAGCTTAATAAAAGTATATACATTGAATGAACACTGGTTAATGACCGAACTTTTCTAATTAAACTTATTCGCACAATACATTTTTTTCAATCCGGGTGTAGTAGATAATTCATTTAATTTGATAACAGCTAGGGATGGACCCTGTAGGATCCAGAAACCCAACTGGGTTATATAAACTTTGGACCAATCACCTCCCTGCACAATCGCTGTCCTTGAAAGAGTACAGTCTCTACCATGTACTGAACACAAGGCCTTTCATGGTTCTAGTAGTACGGTTTTTTTAACATTAATAACGCACAACACCTCCCTAAAGCCGCCTAAAAACAAAAATCTACAAGGTCACACATAATCACCCTACTTGTTATATGAACAAAATGTCCTACTTGTTCAGAATGTCCTATTAATAATAATAATAAACAGAATAAGCGATCCAATGATCGCTCAGCAAGGAGAATATGGAATTTTATAAAACCTATGTCAGATTGGTATGATTCCTGGAATATGATAGGGATCTTAAAGAAATTGGTATTCCAGAGGACAAAAACACGAACACGGCTGAATTTCGATGAATGGTGAGAAACTACACATGTTTTAAGTTGGGAGAGAAACTCAAACTATGAAGACTTCTGTCAGAAGAACTGAAGAAGGCACTGAGTGAGGGGCTCAAGAGATACTGGCATCGAAGCAGGTCGGGGAACAAGATCAATGGTTGTTAATTCGCAGTCTATAGCAGCTCAATACGAACGCGAAAAAATTGTTCTATGATTCATTATCATTAGCTCATTTCTAAATTTAATAGAAAACTTGTAATGGCTTTCTAATCTTAGTTCTTGGGAAGGCGCTAGGAAGATCCTTGGAACTTTAGGATCCATTGGGAAACAGTTGAGCTCAATTTTCCCACCGAACTAATGAAACAAGAAAAAGGATTGGCAGTGATGCATTTCCCCTTCCCCCCTCTCTTTAAATAAATTGTTGTTGCTAATTGTTGAGATCCTTTCAATATTATTAATATCTTTCAAATTATTTTTTTTTCGTAAATAAAATAAGAATTCCTGCCCTGGAAAGGAAAAGATCACACCGAGGGAAACACACAAAGCGAGGAAAGGATTATGCCTTTCATTTAATTTGGAAGGAAGGATTGAAAGTTTGTAGATAGTTGCTATTGAAGGTTGCGGGTTCAAATCCGACACTGGCATTTAAATTATAAAATAAATAACTAAATCGGACGATGCTACAGCGGGGGTCGTAAGTTTCGCCTATCCAGGTATAATTAGGAAAGGGATCTATGAAGAGTACCTGACAGCGCACAGGCTCAGGACCGCAATTTTACCTCCCGTCTAAAGGACGGCATAACGAATAATTTGATATTCTATTTAAAATCCTACTATGTATCATTAAGAATACGCTTTATGTATATATGTTATAGTTAATGTTAAGGTTCATATATTATTAACATCTATCATCATAACCCATAATTATCTTATTGAGAAAATATATCATAATTGCTTTATTAAGAGCTTATTTTCTACGCCCATGTACAACAGCTGACGTTGATGACGCCGAAAGAAGAAATACTCTTCTTTAGACTATTATAATACGTCACTTCCAGCTGTAACGTATCCTGTTCTTACAGTGAATATGTTAATATTAACTAACTAGAAAGTAGTTGTAATATGTTATTTATAACTTATTACTACACATATCTCTTTATGTTGGTCATTATAATATTTAACGCTTTCGAATTAAATCTAAGAAATTGCATCAAAATTTATTTTTAAATAATAAAAATCAGATTTTTTATTTCTTTCAGTCTTAATTTAAATCTTTTGCAGAAGAAATATTAATGAGCAATATTCACGGATTATATTTAAATATTGTTTTTCCCAACTATGGGAGAAGAAAACAATTACTTTTTTTTTTAAATTTCCCTAGCAATAATTTAATCACCAAAATTGTCTGTATTAATCAAAGTGACTATTTTTATTTCGCAAGTTTATTTCCGCCAATAAATCAGTGGATTTCTTAGGATGTAAATTAATTATTAATATTTTATAACAAGGAAACTTTATATTCCTAAGGAATAGCCACGTTTTAATAAACAGGACATTGAATCATTAATAAATCTATAATATTGTAAATCTAGTGTCAGGAAAGTGTTGTCTGTCCAACATTGGTTCTATTTTAACTTGTGAGGATAGACAATATAGTTCGTAGAAGAGCCAAAGCAAAATTCTCAAGATCCTAATCTATCCTAATTAGAATATTAATAGGAGTTATTAGGAAAGAGGCATATTTGTATGACGATAAATATTAAAAGACACATTTTATTTCAAAAGTTATTAATTAGTTTCGCTTGTTTCTAACTATATTGACAATTACTTTCTCTACTTATTTCACTAACGTATTAATTTCAGTACTATTGTCTTATTTGTTACAATTGTTTGTCTTATAATCCTTTTTATAGGCTACTTGGCTTTTCATTCAATTCAGTATTAATATATATCTTTATCTAGTGTGAGTTTATTTAAGTAAAGTATATAAATAAAAATAAATAAATAAAATTGAAGTTTAATTTTCCATGAAATGAATGATGGTTAATAGAAAAATATTTTTGTCACAAATGGATGAGTACCGCTGTTTTTTCTTCTTTTTCGCTGAATTTTATCTGTGACAACCTACACACTTCTACGAATTTCACCTTAATATATTATTGTAATTTGTAACAAACACCAAGGAAGTGCTGCATGACGAAACGTTACGTTAGCATTCTATAAATAGAATTTTATTTACTATATTTGTAGGTAATAATAATGGGGGAAATGTATCTTCTGCTCAGTTAAAGAAAAATGTTCTTAAATTAAAAAAAAAAAACCTGTACCACTATAACTCGCGAACGGGTCTGGTAGAGACTGTACTGCTTCATGGACAACGGTTGTGCAGGAAGGTGATTTGTCCTAGATCACGCTTAACCACCAGATTTTCCCCTTATTTTGGGTAACCACTTTATAAAGGCTGGGTGAGCCCCGGGAGGATCCTAGATCCTATAGGATCCATTTCCGGCTGCTAACAAATTAAATAAAAGTTCTTAGATTTAAAACAATACCAAAATAAACAAACATTGGATTTAGACTCCCTAAACGTCTTTTGGAGATCAAAAATAGACAGTCCCATTGAATTTTGGAATGCATTACAAAATTTAAAACCCTACATAGAGTATCAACAATAATAATAGAAAACTTATCTCTATAAAAACTGACATTTGAAAAAGATATCTTCAACAGCGTAAAAAGTAATGTCATTGGAGAAATTCACGGAAACATTTTAGAAACGATAGAAGAATAAACTCACAGATCATCCAAGAAGAATGAAAGAAAATGGAATACAGAGGGACATTATGGAATGGGAAGAAGAAAAAAACGAGGAAGGTCAAGAATACAATAGGTGTGAAATATAGCAGAAAATATGGAAGGATAAAAATACTTTCAGCCATATTTCACCTCCATTGTGATCATGACATTGGTGAAGCAAAGAAGTTTAGAAAAATATCAAGAGCAACCAATCTACATTAGTTAATAATCAGAATTAAATAAGAAACCAAATTACGAACTAAATACTGAATATTGAGAACTATATCACACAAAACTAAGGAATGCAGTATAAATAAATAGAATAAAAAAATAAATAAATAAGCTTGTATAACACAGCACATTTATTTTTAAAAAATGGTATATTTAATGAGCCTGTCATATTAATAATGCATTATCATTTTGGGTTGTTATGAAAGGATTAAACATTAGGGCTGTAAGACTGATTTCATACATAACGATCATTTCCCTGGAATCGATGTTAAATTACGTTATTTTCCGCTAACTAAAAAATATAACCAAAAAGCTGAATGTTTTTCGTGGGAACATTCCCATGGTACTTTGACAAATAAAACGTTTAATCTTATGAAATAAACACGATCTAATGGGCTTATCAGAAGTCCTGTTTAGACGATTTTTTTATACGTATGTATTTTTTTTTAAATCTACCACTACAACCCATGAAGGATCTTGGGTTCAGTACACGGTAGAGACTGTACTGTTTCTAGAACAATTAGTATGCTGGGAGGCTTTTTAGATCACGCTCAACCGCCCGTTCCCCCAAATTTAGGGTATTACTTTACCCTAAAACCGCCAGGTTTTTTCACAATTATGCTTATAAACTTTAAAGAGGCTGGGTGAGCCCCAGTAAGATCAGTAGATCCCTCAGGGTTGATATGTGGTTACTAGAAGATTAAATAATTTATCTGCCACAGTCGGATTTGAACCCTGAACCTTAAGCATGACAACTCAGCGCTCTACACACTAAGCTACTCCCCTCCAAGACGATTTTTGACGCATATATATTTTATATATTTATATTTATTAAATATTATATCATATGCCTCAATTCCCTTCGCTAATGTGCTACACCCTTCGTAGAAGGGAAAATGTAAAGATAAGAAACAAATAGCAAAAAAATGGCAACATGATAATAACTAATTTAAATACTTTAATTTAGTTCATTATTTTCATTAGGTTTTCTCCTTATTCTTCATAGTAGCCTTGAAGAAATCCTGACTTAAGGTGAAAACGTCGACTGTCACGAATTTTTATTATTTATTTAACGTCATTTATGTTACTTTGGCTAATCGGACATACAACAGTGGGAATTCTAAATATTGCATATTCAGGTGCATTAGCGAGTATTAGACACTGCACCATTTTACGTCCCTTCCGAAGGATGGAATAACCAAAGATTTTTTATTCCGTTTAAAAAATCCTAAGGTTACTTTCCGAACAGGGAATCTTGGGCATAGAATGTTGTTATGCTAACCACTACCCTGATTTTCGTCGGTCCATCATCATCGCATTCGCCTTTATTTAGTAAATAAGTTTTTATGCAAATATAATCCAGGAAGGTGAGTAATTAAATCCATAATGGGATAAAATAAAAGATGGCGCCAATATATAGTAGCGATGTAAGTGTAAAGAGTGGAATAAGTTGTTACTAAGCTGACTCATGAGAACAAACATTTCCTACTTAAACAGGAAGCGTCAACTGCCTTATCATATCACTCACTACCTATATATAAATATATACACAGTGATATAGGTATTTGATTCTGATAAGAAGAAGATTGGAATCCCAATACGTAACAAGAGGCCATTGAAACCCGAACCTGTTCTTTAAATACAATGGAAGTTAATCATGTCTGATTAAACTCTATATAAAGTCGATTGTCCGGAGAGTAATCGATTCATCGCTTGTTTCTGTTCAATGGTCACTCTAAAATTAAAAATGAACGGTACTTTTATAGATTAATTTCATCCGACAAACATCATTTAATAATAATAAGAAACCGATTTATACGTTATAATGACGTAAAATGTAACAGTACTCTCCCTACTACTATAAAATACAAATAAACAAAACCTAAACAATTAAATCGTTAAATAATATTAAGAGGAAGAAAATGGTCTGGGTGGAGGTCAGAAAAATCCTCTTAGTAAGAAGAACTGTTTATACTTAAAGCCACCATTTCGACCGACCCACCCTGCAGGCCTTCAGGGCTAAATATACAAGATACAAATAAGTTATAATAATATATGGTAAAGAATGGCAGTATATGTAGTGTATTGATAGAATAATAATATATGTAGAAAAAGAATAACAAAATATTCATCTAGGGATATGATTGATAAAAAAATACAGTACAAAAAATGGGGAGCCCTTTTTTTCTGTAGATCTAACATATAGAGAAGTATCGAATAAGAGATAGGGATAATAACATGAATTATCTAATAAGAAATTAGGGGTAACATGAAATAATAAAATTAAATTTAAAAAATCTATTTCGGAATTGGAAAATTAAAATCAATTCCAACAAGTCCCATCAAATTACCTTTACCCTTCGCCGAAAACCCATGACTTCCTGTCCTACTGTATCCTTTAAGAGTACTCCACTTATCCCTGTTGAAGAGATTCGCTACCTAGGACTCAACTTAGACAAACGTCTTACTTGGAGCCCTCACACAAGACTGAAAAGACAAGAAACAGCTAGACGCTTCCGACTACTTCAACACATACTAGACAAAAGCTCAATGCTTCAGATAATTACAAAAGACTTATTTATGTGACTGTTATAAGACCTATATGGGCTTACCGAATTGAACTATGGGGCTCCACCAAACCATCAAATTCCTCTCGTATTCAATCCTTGCAATCCAAAATCCTTCGCAAAATCCTAAACGCTCCTTATTTTGTCACAAATAAAACCATCCATAAAGACCTTAACGTTCCATATGTTACCGATTTAGCCCATTCCAGATACCTGTCATTCCATAATAAACTCCAGCCCCATCCAAGCCCACTATTTTCCATCCTTGCATCCAATTCCACCCCGGACAATCCTCCTAGGCGTCTGAAGAGAAGATGGCCTCGGGACCTTGTATTATAGAAATGTTATTAGAGTGCTGCCAGTGGGTAGTGCCTCTACTTATCCTTTCATGTATCTAGTTAGTCATATAGCCCCTTGTACTAGATGTATATATTACAGCTGTACAATTCAATAAAATAATATTTAAAAATAAATCTATTAATTGTTATTACTTCATATTATTGTTTATACTTCATCTCTTATTAAATACTTCATGTTATTTCCACTCTCTAATTCGATACTTCTCTATAACTATTCTTTCTTTTCCCCATTTCTGGTTTTATGTTTTTTTATCATTCATATCCCTGGATAACTATATATTTGGGGGCGACCTGTGGTCCAGTGGTTAACATAACAAACTATTAAGCCCAAGTTCGCGGGTTCCTAGTCCGGCAGGTGGCCCTAGGATTTTTTGAAGGGAGAAAAAAATCCTTGCTTATGTCCTCCTTCGGAAGGGACCTTAAACGGAGGTCCCGAGTCTTTACGATGAGAGGTACTCATTAAAAATCCCTATCCTAATAAAACCTGGATAGGCAAAGTTTAGAGCTCCCACTGTAGCGTCGTCCGATTAGCCATAGCAGCAAAAAGTGATGTTAAATTAACAAACAACAACAACTATATATTTTGTTATGCTTTACTACATATACTATTATTCTGTCAATATACTACATATACTGTTATTCCTTACCATATATTATTTTAATTTATATGTATCTTGTATATTTAGCCCTGAAGAATACCTCAAATGTGGGTCGAAAAGGTGGCTTTAAGATAAACAGTTCTTTTTACTAAGAGAATTTTTCTGACCTCCACCCGGACCATTTACTTCCTCATATACATAAGGTCAACTAATATTATTCAACTTAAATAATATTAAATGACTACTTTGAACCAATAGAAACTCCTTAAATACAAATGAACATAACGAAAAACAAACGTAGGCAAATAACATCCTGATTCTCTCAGCAGTCCTTGAGAAACGTTCTCACAAATTTTTAGAAGAAAACAAAAAAGAAAAAACCAGGCGAACAAAGGCTCACTATTTTCTCGACAACAGAGTAATTGTGTGAACCCTTTCCATCACTAATTACCGACGCCCAATTTTCGACGCGACTATTCCAGCTTCGTAACAGGACGGGATACTTAGCACAAAATGAGAGAGGAATTCATTCCTAATTTAGTTATGTATTTACATGTTTACGTCTTGTAAGAATATAATATACAAGACTTAAACATCCTGCAGTTACATAAATTAATTAAAATAATATAAATTTAATTGTTATTGTTGTCTTTACAGATAAATTGACTTAAAGCGTTATATAGTTATATACATTGTAGGTTGATGCATAAAGCCTATATTTTAACAATTGATAAAGAGAAAATGTCGAAATGTTGAAGAATTTATAAATAATGAAGTATGACTGGATATTGATTTTTCTTACTTAATTATATTTAAATGATTGAAGTCCAGTGAAAAATACTGAATTGATATGAGGTATCAATTATTTTAATTAAATGTATCATATTGCAGAAAATTTATTAACGGCGTCAAATATTTAATTAGCTATTTATAGTGTTGAGAGCTGAATATAAAATATAAAATATAATATATAAAATACCTCAAAAAATAAAATTAAAATAAAAAGTAAAATTTGCAAACACGCTACATTTGGACCAACGATAGCACTACTCCACAACGTATCAAAAACACCTCATTAAAAAAAGATTATTTACACAACAGGAACCGACTTCTTAAGCCTATTACATAATGTATGTAAATAGGGCGGACTAATGCCGTAAACAGTCTAAGATATTTTGAAAACATAGCAGCTTTTGAAAAGACGAGACATATTACTTGAAAGAATTTTCATTACCATAAAACGAAACATCCTTCATCGATACGATTATTACTGAACAAATATTAGAAACAATCCATATGTGTGCGTGTGCATAGACTATATGGACCATAATAAATATTTACTCATTACAAATAAAACTAAAACCTTCCAAAAATCACTTAATTTTTTATTTTATTTTCTCTCTCTTTGAAGATGATATAATTGTATAAAAAAATATAATCATTGCTAATTTAAAAAAATTATAGTAGGAGCGGATTGGCCTACTTGAAATGTTAAGAAATATTGAAAAGATAGAATTTCTTATAGCAATGTGACAGTAATATGTTATAACAAATAATATTCGTTTAAATGTTCTATATTTAAGGTTAATAATATTATTCCTTGAGATTTACACATAAAGAAAAATACGATAACAACTATAATATAATTGTTCTTTATAAAATCAGGATTAGATAAATTATAAGGACACACTTATGATTGAGAAAATAATCATCTTAGAGTAGATAAAATTATTGCTCCCTGAAATAATAAACAAGAAATTTAGGCAAATCCTTAAAATTTCAAGCTTCAAAGCGATTTTTATATATGGATTTAACTATTTCGGAAATACGAATGTAATAATCTTTATATTCAATTTGTATTGTACAATAATAAAATATATATTATAGTTAATGAAAAAAAAATAATTTCAAAACAAAGATAATTCGAACTATATTACGGCCCTAGGAATTTATTTTATTATTTTTATTTATTTATTGTAATTTACAACTGTATACAAAATACATCAAGTAAATAAAATGACTGAATACATTGACATGAAGACAAGTTGAGAAACTACCCAGTGGTAGTGCTCAAATTAAAGTTCAGCTTAGAAGGTCACGAGGCCATCTTCTTTTCAGACGCCTCGGAGGAGGAATTTATTTAAGTAAAAATATAAAATCCCTAGTGCTAAATTTTGAATATGACAGAGCTCGTGTTAATGCATGTTAAGCTTCTTAAATCAGTTATATAATTCTTAGTAAACAACATCAGTAACTGCTCTAGTTAAATTTTTTATATTTAAAAAATAATATAAAGACACAAGTAAGAATGTATTATACCGCTAAATTTCGTTCATGATGGTTTTTGTCACATAAACCTCACTCTATCTTAACAATGTAATTAAATTTGTATAATTAAATATAATATGTTACATAAATAAGACTTTAAAATTTCTAAATCAACGGTAGTGCAGGTAGGTTATTTGGGTCACGCTAAACCGCTAGAATTTCCCACCATTTAATTGTACCTTGTATGCAGGATGGGTAAGCCCAAGTTCAAAATGGTTGAACCACAGGGTAACTAATAACCGTAAACCATACTACAAAAAAAAGAACATGGGTCCTACATATCAATGGTACAGTGCCCTGATACAGAACTACGTCTCTTCCTACCAAGTTTAAAAAAAGCAGTCGGTGAAACTATAACATGATATGTTATGCTATATGTGCAGTCCCGGTGATTATGTTGTTAACTCGAATTTTCTCCAGAGAGAGTTAATTTTATGGGGGGAAGCGTAATCCTGTCATCCCTATAGTTTTTGGCATGAGAGTTTTAAGATAAGCAGTAACCCCTTTTAAAGGCAATGCCTAAAACTATCGTCCTATATTTTCACTACGAAAATAACACGGCTCCGTTTCCCTAAGTACAAGAAACTCATTTAAGATTCAACACAACCACTTATTGAAAGGTGGGGCTGCAGATATAACACGGTAGATAAACATTTTCCCTCTATCACGAATCAGTTCTCAAATAATGTTAATGATGATTTAGAGAGATGTTTATTCGGGTTTAGAGAAACACTTAAGTACTTCTTTATCCATCATTTGTTGTTTTCTCTGGTGATCATGTTCAATGATGCAACTTTAAGGCAGGTTAAGATGTTATATTATACAATCCATAAAAGACAGCCAGACAGACATACAGCGGACTCACCATGGTATAGGTTCGGACTGCTGCTGAGATCCTTCAAGAGCCAGGAAGCCCCACATCACTGACTCCCTTATCACTTACGGTTCTGATAACGGCCCTACCTCAGGTGCCATATCTACCAGCTGATAATGGTTATCAGTCCTGCTACCTAAGATATTAACTTCGAGTGGGAATACCAGCTACCAGAACGCGTCATCATGATCATAAGAAGAGTACTAAACACAAGAAGGGTATTCACTTAATGAGTGATTCACGTTGCAGTTTAGCGATGAAGGATGGAGGGTGAATTGAATGATAAGGAGATAGATGCTCAGTATGCGCTGGGCGTGGCATTGAGGATCAGTGAAGATGCCTCTCAAGGACTGCCATTCCGTTGGGACTCATGTGTATCATGTTGAGTCAGTAAGCTTCTTAGAGTCTTGCGCTATAAAAGACGTGGAGTAGGGCTTAGCATTAGAATACATTCTAAAATCAATCTCGCAATATCTTGTGGAACCTTAAACATAATTAAATATATTTCACAGCTCCTTAAATAATGGAACTTGTATTATCCAAATCCGGAAGTGTGCTTAATTCACTGGTAAAACAGTTTATTAAATGTTTCGGCGTATTTCATCAGATTTGGCCCAAGAACTCGTAAAAAAAAAATAGAATTTTATAATTATTTGCAAATGGCTATATTAGTCCAGACATCACAGCATAGGAAAAATGAAGTGATTTATTCAACGGAAGAATTATTATTTATATATTTATTATTATTTGTAGCCCTGAATCTCAATTTCCGTTCGCTTTCTGAAGGTAGAAAAAAAGAAAAGAAATGTTGGGTATTTTTTTCAGACTTTTTCTTATATCTAGAAACATACGAAGCTTTGAAAAGAACACTAAATAACTTTCTTTCTTTTTTTTATAGAAAACGAGGATATTTCATTAATTTTTCAGCTTATCTATGACGGTGGAAAATGGAAACGTTGTGTTTTATATTTACTAAAAAAATTATTATTTTTTTTTTTTTAATTATTTTATTGAATTGTACAACTGTAATATATACATCTAGTACAAAGGCTGTATGAATAAATAAATGCATGAAAGGACGTGTAGAGGCACTACCCATTGGCAGCACTCTAATTAACTAAAAAAATAAAAATAAAAAAAAGCATAGAGGATTTGATATATATTTTAAGCATTGTTCAGAGTTATTAACCACAAAACAGATGCAACATTTTAAGTGGAGTCTTTCAGTATGGCATCAATATAACTGGTACTAAAACTATAGTACTAAAACCTTCATTAAATTTTTATGGTTTTAGTTAATGTTTGAAATGATTAATAAAGTTATCTTTATACACTCTGGGAAGAAGTGTAGGAGATAAGAAAGACGAATATTCATCGCTATGTGTATGAATAACGTATGAATGAAGCAGCCAAAAAAACAGGACACAAAAGCTGCAGACATTACCATCTTATAATAGGAAATCCTGTTAAATTTGATCAATAACAAATAATTAATTAATTTAATAATTAAAACATAAAACATAAATGTCTATATAATTCTCTACTAAACTCCCTCCGAATGACCTTCAATACAAAAGTCTGTTATTTTCGGCGAAAATACACCTAAAAGAACTGAATTGTTAGTTTAAATAAGTATAACTAACAAATTGAAATGGAAGGTAAAATAAATAAAAAAAATCACAAGAACTAATTAATTAATCTTTAACTTTCGTTATATAATAAAGTAAATTTAATTAATTTGTGTTAGGCACAAATATATATTTATATGATGACAAGTCGTCATGGCGACACTTAAATGATTGAAGGACGATAGACGGGCCACCTCTACCAGCACTTGTCCCCCAGATACTTTTAATAGGACTGATTTATTTTATTACTTAAACATTAATTACTTGAGACGACCCTAGAGACTTGCATGAGGTCAGTTACCTCGTAAGTGCTAGTTGACATAGCTCCTCCCACAGCCTACCGTTTATGAATATTAACTAGATACAGTGTGTGAGGAAGAGATATTTTTGGATATTTCAGTAGTTAAGGAGAGAAATAGTTGGGGAAGAAAATGTCTGGGTGGAGGTCAAAGAAATAATTTCTTAAATAGAGGTAAACTATTTAAAGGAAGTCGACGTTTCTACCCACATTGCAGGTCTTCTTCAGGGCTGGATTAGATCCAAACATATTAAAATTTAAGTAGAAAAAATATTATATAAAATAAAATTATTGGAGTATACCAGATAGAAAATTCCTTTGACCTTCACCCTGATTATTTTCTCCCTATATAAATGATTAACTAATATTATTTACAAAAATAGATAAATATTTGTTTTTCCATTTATGCTATTGAAATAGAGTTAGTTATGCAAACGTTTATTGAAGAAAAATACATCAATACAACGGTTTCTGTGTTTGTATCGGTCACGTATTTCAGTTATTTTGGTTATCTATCCTTAACATTTACAAAGAAAGAATATTGTTACATATAACTATTCTTTTAATATATTATACTAAACACCAAATTAGGAGATAGGTAAAATACCCAATTTCGAATCCTGATGTAGGAAATGATTTAAGCATCCTGATAACATACCAAACTTGGTTCAGTACGTGGAAGAGACTGTACTATTTCTAATATGCAACGTTTGCGCAGGGAGGTGATTTGTCCGAAATTAGTCTAAACTGGCAGCTTTTATCCCTCAATTTAGGATACCCATTTATAGAAGCTGGATGAGCCCCTTTAATTTACTAAATATTTAATTTATTTAGTATTTACGTTTGTATTTATTTCATCAATGCTTATTAGTAAGGCGATGTTGGTACACGGAACGAAGCGAAACGTTGATCCTAGAACACCTAAACGCGCGGAGGATAAACCGAACGGTTTTGTCCCGTTCGATAAAGAAGGTATCGTGTGAAAGGGACTTAAGAGGAGACTGGTTTATATTCCAGCCATAGGGGCTTCCGCTGCTCGAGCAAGTGTATGAGATGTATAATATGTAGGTGGTCATAGACGAGGAATGCAGTTTGTATGTGTACATATAAACTTGTTCTACTACAACTAAGGATCTTGGTTTCAGTACGTAATAGAGACTGCACTGATTCTTCGATAACGGTTGTGAAAGGATGTGATTTATCACACTGTCGTGTTATTTCCACAATTAAGGGTGCCCATTTATAGAGGCTGGGTGAACCCTAGGATTGTCTCCAGATCCCACAGCATCCATCGTCGGCTGTTAATTTTTTTTAAACAATAATTTATTGTTAAATTAAATAAATTATCTGCCACAGCCGGAGCGGTAATTCATCTCTCTATCACTGATACAATAATAGACAATAAGCCACAAAAAAAAAACCCTGGAAAATCAATTGGATTTATTTTCCGGTTCCTGAATAGTCAATAAACGTAAAACTATCTTTGAGCGACATTTCTAGAATTTATTATTCTCAGTTGTGACTTAACAGTGAAAAAAACAGTCTCTTAGTGAATTGCGGTATATAATTAAGGATATTATGATCAAAAACTAGCATGAATATAAAGTTAACACTTAAGTATTAATATTAGGTAGGCATTAAAAATACATTGTCAATGCATAAATTTTACTTACTAATTGATGACGAAATGATGGACGCTATTATAATTAACATGTTACTAGCAAACAATGCTCGAGACAAAATAAAACATAAATATGAGAACAATAAAATCTCGCAAAGTCATCAAAAGATATTTGTATTATATCAAAAGATATATTTATTTATAGACTGAACTTCAAGAAATGCTAAGTAATATACAAATACTATCTACCAAAACAATGACATGCAAATTTTTTTTATCTATACATAACTACAAACATAAGCTAATAAAAGGGAAAATATATTTATAACGTGGCAATAGAACATCCTTGAGCTTTATTTATTTAAGATTTACGAACTTGGAATTGAAAATTGAATTTTAATAAATAAATAAGTTTTTTAATTATTTAAACCACGAAGTATAATTATATTAGAAAAAGTGTTCCATTCTTTTTTTTTTTCTACTTTTTAAAAGAATATTCAATTAAAATGCGGATGGCAATCCTGTTATATGTCATTATGGTTAATAGTTTATACAATATATTGCATAAGAATCAATACAACTTCGCGAATAGACTTCACGCTGTTCTTCATTCATCACCATCTTACATAAAATGGACGGTAATTCGTGACTCAGTGATGAGACAACGGTTGCGTCACTTCTGACTATGGAGTGCCTATTGTATGTTGACTATTAATAAACAATTCTTTTGTCCATACAATATTATTATTACAGGGATTCGTAATTTTACTTTTATTTAAGCTGTTAGCAGCCAGAGATGGATCCTATGGGATCTAGGACTCTCATGGGGCTCACCTAGCCTCTATATAGTGAGTACCCAGAAATAAGAGGAAAAAATTAAAAAAAATGTCCCAGATCATGACAAATCATCTCCCTACACAACAGTTGTCAAAGAAACTGTACAGTCTCGACCATGCACTGAACTCCAGACCCTTCATGAGTTGTAATAACCTTGTTTTAGTTAGGGGTGTATGTTTCTACGTATGTGCTCATTTTTTACTAAGCCGCTATGTACTGCGAATTAACAATCAATATAATTTTCCGCTAAAGTTCTTCAACCAACTTAGATGTCCTGCCAAAATAAATATACAAGACCTTATTACAACCACCCAACCAAATCCTTAGGTTTTCATAAAATTCTCTATTCCTTTGTCAAGGGATCTTCGGACATGAATGAACAGGTGTCCATAGAACAACTTTTTCTTTTTGATTGATGTTGATATTGGTTCTACCTTTCTGTGTAGTTCTTCCTTGTTTGATCTCAAATGATATGTCGCTCCTTGTAAAGAACAAAATAACTAAAAATTTGGTATTTTTGAGTTAGGCCTTTAGTAGCAATTGTATCGGTTGTCAAATCAGTGGGTGGATTCAGGAACGACGTACCTCATATTCCAATTCCAATATTTTTTTTAATAAAGTCATATTTTGAGTAGTTATAACCTTCAAAGTTTTATGAGCATAACGACATTAGTCAAAATCAAGTTGCAAGCTTTTAAAAATTTAAAGACCTTTGGAAGGAGCGATGCGTACATAACTCATCTATACGAGTTTATTTGCACTTTGCTGTGAGTTGTGCTCCTTTTTGATCTTTATTGATGGGATGACGTGATTTTTTTTTTTTTTTACGATGCCAGAATTTGGGAAACGTCTAATGTTTAGTTTAGTTTCCAGTATTTTAGAGATTTAAATCTTTGTTTTTTGGGTTTTCTAGTCGCATCCTAATAATTATTGTATTGTTATTATAATTATATACATTATATATGTGTATGTGTGTGTTAAATGTCTGTACAGTAGATAGTAGAGTACTGGAGTACTCTAGTGGAAAACGTTCAAGGACCAAAGACCTCAACTTGGATGGCCGTGACCCGAGTAGTCTTTGCAATCCACAAGCAACCTTTTATTTGGAACGCCTCTCTCGTAGTAATACCTTCTACAAAAGGTAAATATTTCGTTCTCCTTGAGAGAAATATCTCAAAGTATAGGTTTATAATTCGGTCACATCATCGATAACTTCACATAATTAAAAATGAGACTCTTGAATCCTAGAGTACCTCACACATTAACTCAACAACGATTGACAAAGGGAGTAGGATAGCTCAGTGTGTAGAGTGCTTAGTTGCTATACCGAAAGTTCCAGATTCAAATCCAGCGGTGACAGACAAATTATTTAATCTGTTAACACCTGTTGATGGACGCTCCAGGATCCACAAACCTTCATGAACCTCGCCCAACCTCTATAAAGAGAGTATCTTTAATGTGGAGGAAAACATCTGCCGATTGAGTGTGATCTCTGAAAAATCACCTCCCTGCACAACCGTCGTCCTAGAAACAGTTGCACTATGTTGAACCCACTCCCCTTCATAGATTGTAGTAGTACAGGTCTTTTTCATTATCAAAATATCATAAACTACATAATATAGCTAGATATGGCAGCACTGATAGTTCTCCGGAACGATAAGATTTTAATTTCCGAACGGTGATAATTCTTATACTTATCAATAAGATAGGTTAATCTCACCTAGAACAGGATATCTCTTCTTTACTATTAAAATAAAATTATATTTCTTTCATGATGATAGGCTCATCCTCTTTTGAAAAGGAATAAATCCAGATCGTTGTAGATCTAATCAGATGAAATGTCTCTGTGCATCCCATGTTTTGTTGTTATTGTACAAAGACGTAACCCCCTGATTTTCAGTACATAATTTTAATTGTTTTAATTAAATTGTTTTTAAATGTTTGGATTAACTTTTATATTTTTCTCAATAATAAATGTAATCGTGCGAGGTGAGCAATGCTGAACTGAAAATAATTCAGTATGAGAACTAGAGAAGACTAGTGTGGCATTCTTTAATGACCCTACTCAATTGGTTCATTTAATCAACTCCCTTGGGGTGCTATGGACTATAAAATTATAGAAATTCCCACACTACTAGTTGATGTTGAGAGCAGAAACTCTAAAATAATGTATTAGCACAATCATTGTACAATATTATAATAATAAGACTTAGCCGAAACCACCAAACCCCTGCTTACAAATTTCCATCCATCGGCCACATATTGGTATACATATTGTAAGCGTCATAACTCTCTAAGTACCACTAGTCGGTCTCCTCTGCGATTCGTATCGTCCTATGTTTCGAGCTGCGAATATGACGGCAAGAAGAGAAGATGATTCGGTAATTACTATCATAAATCTATTGAAAGCTCTTGAGTGCGTCTGCAACTATTCCATTGCCGCATTCAGAAAATAAAGTATTCCTCTTTTCTTGATGTACCCAGTATTATATTTTTCTTCCCAAACTACGGCTGACAAATAAATCACTTCAAGGTCTTCCTCACATCATCTCATTTTTGTACCCCAGGTCGCGCCGATTTATCGCCCACTGTTATTGAACCTACCCAGCAATTAATTGTCAAATATATTCCTAACGATATATCGCTTATCTTATATCACCTTAGTGTGAACGCAGCATTCCACTTATTACCAATTCATGATTCTGATGATAGAATTCCTTTACAATCTATAAAAATACCATTAACCATCAGTCATAGAAGATAAAATCTTTGAATCTGACCTATTACGCAATATTATAAATTGATCTGTCGCATATGAACAAAACGAGAGTGGGATGATAAATAGGAAATAAGATAATTGAGCAGCGTTGCAAATTTCCATTAATAGTGAGCAAACAAAAGACCTTTCTACCGCCCGTGAGGGAGGATGGGCCCACGATGGTCGTGAGAACACGAAGTGGAGAAAGTGCAGATCTCTGTGTAAACTGAAGGCAACCGTAGCTACCGGGTTCTCAGGACAGGGGAGTAGCGCTCGCTACTGCGGAACTGCCTTTCCATGGACATAAAAAAATATATTGTTTAACATCCTTTTATTAGTTTTACTAGTATGTAATCTTTTTTTTCGATTTTGCGGCCACTTCAGAACGTCTAATTAAATGGAAACTTTGCACACTTCTCAAGGACCGATTAAAGTACAATATTTTTGTATTGTTTTGTTGAGCCCTTAGTGGACATATTACAATTTAAAAGCGTTAAGTCTCAAAGCTAAAACAGAAAATAAAAAATCCAGTCAATATTTATCCCATTAAGCCTTCGTAATATCGAATAAAGTACACCCTGGTTTCAACATGCAGCAACCATTCAGAAGAAACATCCCAACCATCTCCAAGCCCTAAATGCAAGTATTTAATCATAACCAAGTTTACCAGACCCAACCTGGAAACATTTAGATAAAAGCAGCAGATAAAACTAATTAGAAAATGGATTAATACCAAGCTTCAAATAGCACAACAGAAAAATAATAATATTAAACAATACAAAAACGGAAGATTAAAGAACACATAAAAAAAAAGTAAAAGTGGAAGAGGAAAAGGATATCATTAAGAAGCCAGAAGAGGTGTGTATACTTTGGAAATCATTTCATCTAGATAATGAATGTTTCAACAAATATATTATCTATATTTGGAAATGTTAGTTGAAACTTTTATTTTTGATAAAATGGTTACCTAATTTTTTTTTCATACTAAAGCTAACGAAGACTTGTATTTTTGTAAAATATTAAAAATGAAACGTATAAACGGTAAAAACTTGTGACTCAACTCGAAGCGATAGCCTACGGAACTGGTACCAAATTTTAATTAATCATCGGTTAAAGAAATTTATTTTTCGTTCATAGAAATAAAAAATTCGCCTAAAGAAGTTTTAAAGGAAATTTCATTCTTTTTATTACACTCGTTAAAGCAGTTACGGTCAATAAACATCTAAAATACGTTCCCTGCAGGAAGGAATGCCAAAGAGGTCAACGAATCCTCTGAATGCTTTTATTGGCGAACATAGAAGACAAGCCTTTGTCCTCCCTAATATAATAGAAAGCATAGAAATAGCTCCGGGGAAGGAGAAAAGGAATGGTGCGAGAGTATTGTACCGCGCCGTATTCGAACCTGCCCAACGTAGATGTTAGGCCTAGACACATGGGTGTCACCCGGTCAGCGATCGGCTATTGGTCCTTTTGCTTCTTGGGACTGACCAATCAGAGAGCGCTCTCCGCTGGACAAGGCCGAACTGGACCGTGAAACCACTGGCACACTTTGACGTCCATTGGTATCTATCAAAGGAAGGAAACGGCACTTCCACGCTCTACGCTTACTGCTAGGAGAGGAAATAGAATTTATTTCAATGCAATGGCGGATAGCTATCGGTATGATGTATGATTGTGCACACACATTAATGGGAATTTCTGTATTTTTATATGCACCCATGCCTGATAACTCCAATTACGTCCTCGTATAAAGATGTACCATATATCTGGAGCCCCGCTGACCAGAATGAGTTAATTGTATTGTTTGTTTGTTTATTGATTTACCATCACTCTTTGCTGCTATGGCTAATCAGACGACGCTACAGAGGGAATTTTGCCTATCCAGGTATAATTAGGATAGGGATCTTGGGACACCATTCTTTCGAATCCCTTTCGAAAGACTGTTTAACCAAGGATTTCTCTTATTAAATATAATCCTATGTACACTATTTACCATCTTCCGGGCTACGAACCGCGATCTTGGGGCTGACTTAGCCCCATATTCTCAACGAACTAACACGATTCCTCTTCCCAAATTACCAGGAACTCATTTTTTAGAAAATTCTACTTAACCATTTATTCACCTTGGCTGTAGATATAGTAGTCGAAGAGGCTGGACTATAATCGCATTTTGTTTTCTATTTCGTCAACTTCACTAACGACCCAAAAATTTAAAATATGCTTGTACTTACGGAACGGAAATAGTGAGATATAATTGTTATATCTGTAATCGGAGTTATTTTTTTCTTTTCTATATTCAATTTCGTCCTCTTTGATGTAGTGGTTAGTACAACAACCTTCTAAGCAAAAGGTCACGAGTTCGCAACATGGCAAATGACCTTTGATTTTTTTTAATTGAGTAAAAAATCCTTTATTGCGGCGACCTTCGGAGGGCCGTAAAATGGTGGTTCCTAGTCTGTACTGTGTCAAGTCCTCGTTTAAGACCCCTATCCTAGTCAAAATTGAGGACTCTCACTGTAGCATCGTCCCATTAGCCATAGTAGCATTAAGTGACATTTAATGAATACAATATGTAATGAGCATATATTCATAACAATCCACTCATCGGCACAAAATCACCCAAAACCACTCGCTCTTCCGTTTTCCTACTCCTTGTTACCTGTACTTGATAGGAAAAGATTAACAAGACATTGGGCAAGAGACCTACTCAACTATTGACATTTCCATTTCAAAACTTGATGTTCCAGTAGAAAAGCAAAGAGAATAAAACTTTGATCAAATTTGCTGGATGCGCAATGGCGCATTTGCAAATGAAAATTAAATAATAAATTAAAAAATAAATATATTTTAATGGATTTAATTCATCTTCAAATAACAGCAATTTAGTACTATGCTATCAGAAGCCTATTAATGGAAAAGAAAACGATATCAAATTATATATAAATAAGTATATAATAAATATTAACAAACATTTTAAATTTGAAAAATTAATCTCTAAAATAAGTATAAAGATGTTTAACAAAAAATGATTAAATAAAAGATACACAATATAACAAAAACATTTGACTAGTACTTTGAAGAGACATCACAAGTATTATGGCAGAAAGTATCTCTGATTGCTTCAACAATTTCAGCTCGTTCAAAAAATCGTTACATTCCCTCGAACGGACAGATTCAAAGCATTAACTTTAACTTTTCTTTCGTTTTTTTTAGCTTTAAACGTTTCATAACTTTCACGGTATCACGATGAATATTAGATCCATCAAACATATAAATGGATTGAGACGTTCTCTCAAAAAATTGTTATGCACCTTCAGGTGAAAAAATTAACCGCATAACCATCATAGTGACTACGCCGAAAAAAGATCGAATGGAAAATACCAATACATTTTGGTCACGGATAACATTTTCGGGTAACGCCGTCACTATTAAATTTAATTATGTGTTAAATTATAAAACGCATGAGCTAATACAAAAAAAAAGAGTTGAATAGTTGAATATGTTGTAAAAAACATGATTACTTAGTATTTTTCACTGAGTAGGAAACCGAAATGCACATTGCCGATTAAAAAAAGATAACTTGGTAATCATCTCTTAAATTTAAGCAATGAGGAATAAAATCGGCGACAGTTTTTCTGTTTAAAGTATTAATAATGAATTAGAAACAAATTAAGTAAAAGAAAAAAAACAGTTTCTAAAAAATAAATAATTTTTCTAATAGATAGTTTTATTACGATTTAAGGGACTTACTTTTTCAACTCTACCTGCATAGTTTTCTTCCTCCAAAAAAAACCTATGATGTGTCTGGGGTTCAGCATATGGTAGAGGCTGTGCTGTCTTTCATAGGTCTCCTAGGCTCTATGTATATAGGCTGTATGTGATATGTCCTAGATCACGATCAACCGCCAAATTTCCCCCCTTATTTTGGGTGCCCATTTTAAAGAGGCTGGGTGAGCCCCAGGAGGGCCCTAGATCCCATCGGATCCAACTCCGGCACCTAAAAGATGAAATAAAAGTCTTCCAGCGAGCGGGATTTGAATTCAGAACCTTCGGCACGGCAAATTGGTGGTTTAACACTGAGCCACTCCGCTCCTTCTCTTTTTGTATTTTAAAAAAATTAAATTTTTTAAAATACAATATTTAAATAGCAATACGATATAACTGTTTGGAATTTCCCCACACATATCTCACAAAAATTACATTTGATGAGTCGCATAATGATTAGTTTTAGAATGGACATTAAGTATCATTGATTGAAATGGCTATGATTCCCATTCCACGGTTTTATTACTTCGCTGAAGAACAATCACACCTCGAGGAAATAGCGATAATAGTGTAATAATAGCTACTCCTCTTAGATCCTGAACCCTCCAAGGTAACAGTCATTCCAAGGAGTGACCCAGTATTCTGTTCCATTTCATCTGGACAATGAAGGATAGAAGAGTATCAACTTGAGAAAGGAACGGGAAAGTGTCAAGATATTCACCCGTTCCGACGGATTTCGTACGCATCTCTGCTGACACATTTCCGCTTTTCCCGATGATATCTCAGTATAAGGGGGTCAGTTTCTCTCTGTGGAAAGCAAAACGATGCGGAGTATTCATATCGATTTGTTTTTTCCTCCTTTAAAGGAAAACTTGGAGGGACGAACTAGTGACTATGGAATAGCGAGTTAAATTAGGACTTCGTTTCCACGTTAAGCCTTTCTCTTTACTTTATTTGTAATATTAACCATTGTCTGAGGTTTCTTTTTCTTCTGGAATTGCGTAACTCGTTCCTACCGTTGTTGGTTCCTGGGACAATGATCGTGGGACTTGGCTGTTCTAGCAATGGGCAGATGATGGTTGTATCTTGTTCTCTGTAAAGCATGTGTGCTATTACGTAAATATGTTGTGGTCATGAACGACTAGTTTGTTTATCCATTTAACGTCACTTTATGGTGATATGGTTGATCGGACGATGCTTCAGTGCGAGTTCTAATTTTTGCCTGTCCAGGGATAATTAGTACAAGGATCTTCAACAGTTACCTGATCCCACACAGGCTCAGGACATCTATTTTACGTTCTTTCCGAAGGACGGCATGACCAAGAATTTAGTACTTACTATAAAAAATCCTATGGAAGGAGATAAGATTAAGACGAAGCAGAACAAGTAATAATAACTAATCAGCAAAAATTTAAAATAAAATTACTAATATCCTCTTATATCTTGAGCAGTCGTAGATATATCTGCAGCCTAGTGAATATACTTTTTGGCCATTCATGATCCACTTTGAAGAGTTTCCCCAAGAGACCTGTAGATGTGAGTGATTTTTTCTGTTTGTTACAATAAGTAATTGTAACAAACTACATACAATAAGTAATTGATACAATAAGCTACATACAATAAGTAATTGAGAATGAGAACGCGTACCGCCCATTAGAACCTCTTCTGGGTATTCAATTAGATTTTTAATTCAGAATAAATCACTCATCCTCAAGCCTCTCATGTAAGGGCATTAATATAGTTTGTTTCGCGTATATAATGTCAGTAAAAAAAACTCTGTTTGTTGACAGATATCAATAAGTGGTTAAGTCGAATTTTGTCCAGAAAGAGTTAACTGTATTGAGGGAAGCATGTCATTCTCTTAGTTGTTAGGTTTAAATGGAGTTGCAATATAAGCAATAACTCCCTTTCACATAGGTACTTAACTTATTCACTACGAAAATAAAACAATTCCGCTTCGTTAGGTAGAAGAATATTTTTTTAAAGAAAATTCAAATTAGCTACTTATTCACCGGGGCTGCAGATATTTACTAAGGTATATGTTTATTTATCTGTTACTTTTTCGATATGCTATCCTGATCCTCAATTTATGAAATCTCATGTTTTTATTTTTATTACAATTTTAAACAGATTTTACTGTATAATTCAAACGTGTTTTATAAATCTATCCCATTGAATTATGAACGAGATTATTCGCCCTAGAATACCACTTGCTCTACAACTACTGCAAGTTCGCTCTATTCGATCTCGGGATGAAAGTCGGGGCAAGAACTGGAAGTAGGCGCTAGATAGGAGATTAACTGGAGCAGCACTGGCACCTAGTTGCATACGATGACACGGAACAAGGAGCTTTACGGGCTACCAATTATTTCAAGCGAGGAAATAAATTTAAAATATTTTCTTTTCTAAACACTTAAAAAAACAACGTAAGTTAATCTCAACTAATCAGAATCCAAAAACTCTACAATGTGGCCACAGACGTAATGGAATGCACCCATGTTCCCTTAGGAATCGTATATTTTTTAGAAAGTATATTAATACCTTAATGGCTGATTTAATTACTAATTTTACCAGGCTCATGGATATATGTGCAGTTCTGGTGAATGAGCGGTTAAGTTGAATTTTGAACCGTGTCATTGTCGTAGTCTTTGGCTTGAAATGGAATTTTAATATAAGCAATTACTCCATTTCTAGCCAAAGTCTGGACAAAATTCGACATAAACACTCATTCACCAGGGCTGCAGATAAATTTGCTGTTTTCGATAATACTGAATGTAGACGTAGAAAGATTCGCATTCACAGTATTTTCAGAATACACTGAACACTAATGCAAGTACCAAGAATATTAAATTACCTACCGTAATATCTTAATCTGACAGATAAAACAGGGGTACTGTAAGTTTAATATATTTTATTCAAAAAACTCTTCTTGACACCTAACCGACACAAGTAGTCGTGTGTTTTGATAAAAACCTCGACTGTAATAATACAAAATATAATACGTTTTATAAAACTCCCCCCCCCCCCAGCGTTTAATACATCGTATATATCGCAGTGGATCAATAAAAATCAAAAATAATTTTTATAAGGTTCTTACATTACTGACTTCCGACATCCAGGATATATTATATAGATTAAAAAAAACACCAAATAGCTCTTAAAATGATGTACGGAGTTTCAGTTACGCATGAAACATCGAACATGGTTTTCAACAAAAAAATATTCCTCTAAGGCTTCCTATAATCGATGCCTACAATGCGTATGACATTCATAATTGATGTAGTACATAGTATTTTATCTAACTATATTATTAATAAATATTATCCAGGCTTTATAAAGAAGGTACCTATAATTGGGGGGAAAACATGGCGGTTGAGCTTGGTCTCGGACAAATCATTTCACTGCATAACCGTTGTCTTAGAAACAGTACAATCCCGAGTATGTACTGAAACCAAGAACAACCTTCATGATTTGTTGTGGTAGAGGTCTTTTATTCCTATCTGTGCAACGTTGACTTGGATAAAATTGTTTTATAAAAAATAAAACGATGACGCTTGTTGCATTTAGCCCACTTGATCTTACTTGAAAACTAGAAACAACGAAATTTAATAGCTATCATAAACCAAAAGAAAGTAAGATAATGAAATAATTTATGGTAAGCGATAATATAAGTATTTTTCAAGTTTAAAACAGTAATAACAATAGGTTATGTTAATATTCTTACTTCGTTTAGCCTCAACCTTCGAAGTATCGCGTAGGTGATAAACCTCTTATCACCGAGGTGAGGAAAGTAAGGGCGACGATACGTCAAACTAACAAACAAAGCGTAAATGATAATTAATTGTTAATTGTCAAACGTCATAGTCTCTGTTAAAAACAAAGTTATCTTATATAACGAAATCAAATTTCCTTATGCTTATTTATTAAACATTTGATTTCACAATTAATACATACGTGAGGCCTTGAATTTTTATTAAACGTCACAATAGTAAAGAATATCTGAGTATAAAATGTGACTTACTAATAAAAGTAATAAAATACGAATTTACCGCATCAAATATTATTTAGTTACAGAGCCGAGTAGCCCTGCGTAGAGTGCTGAGGGTCCCGGGTTCGAATCTCGGTGTGGCAGTTAAATTATTTAATCTGCTTTTAATTCTTACCCAGGGGCAGACCCAGCCTCTAACAAGCTTTACCGTTAATTGGTGAAAATCCTGCCGGTTGAGCGTGATCTCGGACTAAACCCGTCCATGCACAATCGTTATTCTAAAAATAGTACAGTATCCACCATGTACTGAACCCAAGACCCTTCTTTAGTTGTGGTGGTTAAGATTCATTGTTGTTCATTTTTTGTATAATTTAATGAGTGTTAAGAAAACTGCAAAAGGTATAAACATAATAATAGATGGGGTCATTAAGGAATAAATGTAAAGTGAAACTTTCTACATCTTAACTACAAATAAAATTTTCAGTTGAACATAACATTATTCATTCCTTGTATTTTCAAAATAATGAACACAATTTTAAATATTTTATTTCAATAATCATTTATATTCTGCTTTCCATGTTAGTGTTTTCGTCAAAGGAAAGTTTATTGATTTCGAAATGTTAAATGTTATATACTATATGAATATGATATGTTATATGTTGTCTGAAATATTATACAATTATTTTTCACCTAAATAATTGTGACCTACATTACAAGCCGTGAAGAAGACCAGCAATGCGGGTCGAAAAGTCGGTTTTTATTACCGATAGAATAGTTAACGATATTTTATCATTATTTAAAGAATTAATTCATTGGCCTTCATCCAGACCATGTTCTTCCCCGAAATATTATATAATTCATAATAATGCCAAGTTATTTGTATATTTATTTTAGGTATTTTAAAATTTGGTTACACCGATTTGTTTAGATATTTTAAATGTGGTGTTAACTGTGGTTTAACAGCCCTCAGGATAACTCTTTTAAAAATGTTTCCTGTAAAAAGACCTATGGAGCTGTATGTAAAGTGCTTTGAAAAGGTTTCAGAACCACCAACGTTACAGGTGAGAGATCACACAGAATTGTTTTGCAAATACATATTCACAACCGGAATACACTATACCACTACCACAGCTTTGAGTTTTTCAAAATTAAAATTAAACTGTTAAATATAAATGTGCGGTTTATTTATATTTAAATATTGCATTAAACTTCATTTGTTTGTCCCATTTGTTACTAATTTCGCCCGAAATCGATATCAATCTTTTTATGAAAAACTTTATTCCCACTCAACTAGTTTCGAACCTAGCAACCTCTTCAACTACTGAATATCTTCTGAGGCGTCTAAAAAGAATATGACTTTTTAAGTTGAGTTTGTTATTTTAGTACTAGCTCTGGGTAGTTTCTCTAATCGTCTTTATCCCAGCCGTTATGTACCATTCCTTCCATTTATTTGTTGTATTGATAACATAAAGTTGTAATTTTCGTTGGATAAAATAAATAAATAAAATGATTTTTACGCTTATTCTAAAAGAAGCAAAATCACATCGGTGACATGAGAACTGTGTTATAATCTGTATAAAAGGGTCAGCCGATTATCTGATGAGACACGGGTTCTAGTTAATTGATATTTTAGACAGGAAAAAGGAGTTGTAACCCGCTGAAGGAAGGAAAGAGTGTTCCATGGTCGTGTCCTGAATAAACGTGCGTCAAGAGCTAAAGCTTTCTCTGATCGCATAGTTCAATGGATTATGATACGACTTAATGTGCAGATTCGTTGTTTGCTCATTTAACGTCACTCTATCCTGCCATAGAATAGCGTTAAATGAATAGATGGCTAATCGCACTGTGCTAATCGTCATTATATACTAGCGAATGACTATTTATATGAGGCGTTCAGGATCAAAAGCGGATAACTCCATATTCCAAAACTTGACTTTTTCTAAATTTTCACTCACTCAATCTATGTTTTATGCTACCGAAACTTCAAGTTTAAAACTGGACTAAAATCATAGGAAATAAGGCGGTGAACTATCGTGCTGGACTAAATTGCTCGACCAAACTAACGAAAAATGTGAAAAAGTAGAGTTTTTAAAAATTTGAGTAACACGTACGCTATTGATCCTAAACGCCCCATATAGTTTAAAAAAGGCTCTTTATTTAATGTATTATTAATGATAGTTTAATAATTAAAAGACACATTAAGTTTAATTTAACTTAATGTTTCAAAATATCTATGGTGCCCATAATAAAAACCTGTCAACTAAAATACAAGAGAACACGTCCACAAGATTATTTTTTCTTATTAAGGGTACCCACTGTATAGCAAAGGTGAGTGAGCTAGGAAGATCTTTATATCCCAAAGTATTTGAGAGGTCCGTAACCTAGAACCCTTACCTAGCTACCTCTGTACTAAGCTAATCCTGTCTTTAAATTTACACGTTTAAGTACAAGAATACTCGATGTACTTCGGTAGGCACAAAAAGCATAAGCCATTTGACTTTTCTAGAAGATACCGAAAATTCAAGTATTAGAATGCAATGAAGAATTGCAGAGTACTGGTCTGATCAAAAGATTATTTCCAGAGATAACTTTAACCATCATATCTGACCCGCCACAGAGGTACTTAACAATAACATGCTTACTTACGCCGAGCGAGGCTCTAGCTGCCACGATAGCGCTGAGCCACAACAAGACTGGGAGCCTCAATGAGCTCACAGTGAAAGTAAATTGCTACCGCCTACGCAGGAAGCTCATTTCGATTTTATAAAAAAAAATATTCATCATGCCATCTCCAAGAGAGCTTTCTCTTCGGATCGATTCCACTCCACTCCAACCAATGCCCGCACCAGTCAACAGGTGTTGTAAGGTCATTACAAATGAAATGTCCGTTTTCGAAGGAAATGTTATTTAGTAAAACAACTTTAGGAAATCAAATCATTTTTATTCAAAATATTCAGCTTCGCTTTTTTTTACATTTTCCCATAGTGTTATCAAATTTTCAATAAAAGAAATGCTTTTTTGGCTCAATGATCATTTTTAAAAATTTTACCCTTAAGGCAGTTTTACCCACCTTACGGTTTCATTATAACATATTATCCTTCCATAGAAGGGCTTCGTAATTCACCTCGTTTAGTTTCTTTGTCGTGTTAGGGTATGGTCTGGTCCCTTCCGATTAACCAGAGCAAGTTTTTTTTTTTTTTGCTAAGTTGTTGTTGCTTTATGTCAATATCCCTACAGTGCGATGTGGATATGATGGTTTCATCTCTGAGTAGAAAATATAAATGAATTATTGACAAATTGATCGGTGCCACCAACTGAAAATTACTGAAACCAACGCCGAATGGTCCATTCGTTGCGACACCCTTCCCCAAACACTGAAGTAATGTTTCTTCCAATTTGGGCTATCAAGAATACCTACTTATAACCGATAAAATACTCAAGTATCTGGAAGCTCAATGCAGATGACAGATCAGATTAGAATTTTCATTCAATGAATATATATTCAATAATACTAATAAATATATAATTCTTTCCTTCAACAATATGGAAGCATACTATATAACCTCAGTGCCCAAGGTAAAGAATCATTGTATTCATGCAAAATTTCCTCCAGCATTATAAACTTTTAATCAAGGACAAAATTAGGTTCCGGGTATACCTTCCTAAATTCAAATTTATGGGGCAAACATAACACCAATACTTAATTAATTATATTTTGATGAAACTTTTTGGGTTGAGCGAGCTAGTTACTGGATGACACCACATAAGTTTCATCTTATTCCATTTGTCGTTGCAGATTTACCACACGCATTTTCTTTGTCAATGTTGTTACCTATATTTAAAAGAAATGTTTATGATTTGACCCGGGACCAGAATCAATTAAGTTATTAGTGTACAAATAGTGTCAATTTCGTTAAATTCTATCAATCGTTTCGCTTAAGTGTGCTTAGACGCATTGCCCTTGACACAGTTATAATTCGAAAACTCTTCCGGTAGATTTTAATCTCAAATGTCAAATCGTTGGCCTTGAAACATATGTTATTATGTGCCCCATGATAATCGCGAAGCGCCTATAATCGACTATCTGAAAAACTTTTATTTGTTGCCTGAAAGTTTTTATCAGTTGCGAATCGGATGGTTGTGGGCTACTATTTATTGGCATTATATCAGGTATACAAAAAAAATAAACCTGGACCAATTCAATTCAAGAAGGGTCTAGGGTTCAGTTGTACTGTGTCCGAGATCACGTTCAACCGCTAGGTTTTCCCACTGTATAGAGGCTGAGTGAGCCTCTGGAGGGTCTCTAGATCCCACAGGGGCCCATCTCTGGGTATTGAGATATTAAAAACATTATCTGCCACAGCCGAATTTGAACCTAGGACCTTAGGCAACTCAGCCGAGACCTATCAGGTACATCGTATTTTCCCCCAGGCCATTTCTTTCTGGGATAAGGATTCCCTGAGCCCGTTATCATCTACTAAGGAGCCAATACTTTGCTGGAATAAATCCGTACTCACTTATTGCCTACTCACATAGTATAGTAATTAACATGAGTATATTTGTGTTGCTGATAGTTACGCAAAACATTAATCGGATAATCTTGAAGGAATGGTCTCGATGATAACGAGGGTTAATGTTTAGCAGAGTGTGCGAGGTCGTGGGCCACGGAGTGGAAGGGAAGGCTTGTCCGTTCGCAGCTCACTGAGCCGGGTTCGATCCACAAAGTTCCGGCTTTAATATCCAACCGCCTGAACTGCTCACCCAAAAAAGTCCGTATGATCCTTTCTAAGTAAGTATTTGGTCTTTCTGGGTCAGCTAGTTTTGTTTTTGGGTAAAACTATCAGGTTCCATAATGGTAAATAAACGCACGAGGCGTCTAGAAGTGTCTGTTATTACTGAATAAAATAATCCTATGAAATGGCTCAGGTTCATATCAGGAATATATAAATGCCTAACAATATCAATAAAACGATTTCAGGAGAGCCATAAAAAATCCTTTTAGACTGCGAAGGTTTTAAAGTCTTCTTTAAGTCTTTTAAAATTATTAAAAGATCTTCTACTTAAAGCTCTTTCTATCCATACACCCAACAACTCATGTGAATTTTGTTAACCAAGAAAACGCAATGCATATTCAAACCTTTGAAAGAATGTGGGGAACGGCAATGTCACGAAATAAGCAAGAGGAATCAATTGAGAATATTAAAAATCGTACCTAATCGAATTTATGTTAAAAAAAGGACCTATTTAAGGATATATTAGATTTTATGCCGCAAATATATTAATACAATAGTGTTTAGATTTTTAAATAAATTAATCTCAAAGATAAGTAATGTTCGATGGACATTCTTCCCCTAGTATACACCGCAAATTGCGAGAACACGGGTTTCTTTTCAAATAAAAAACATTTAAATCTCAAAGATGTTTGCACAAAAATGACTGCTTATTCAGGATACAAAAAAAAAATTAAATCGTGCCATTATTAGCAAAACTGCAATGTATTGGATTTGTTTTATTTTCTTACTGCAGATTGGTAAAACTATACAACAAATTATTGATGACCAGTTTTTAACGGTTGTTCTTGAAGTGGCGCTACATCCTACTTGAGACAGGGCCACTTGTAGCATTGGCAACCAGTCGTCTTGGTCTGCGTCCCTGCTCTATAGTCAAGATCCCAAGCTAGGAATATAACACGAGTATTTTTTTATTCAATTTCTTTATTAGATTTACATTATCGTTGTATGCGCCTAACCTGATGAAGATCCATTGTATCCTCTGCATATTTATTTCAAAGATATAACTAACACTGACTAACAACGGTCACCTGTCATGATATAATATATAATTAGAATGTTTAGATAAGATTTCTAGTTTATAATTTGAGGAGAAACTTAAAGACGAATTAAGCGGAGGCGATGAACCGCAGTAACGAAAGTGGTCAAAAGGCCGATCGGGAACGATGCTTTCACTTCCCATTTACATATACTTTCATCAGCAAATGTCTGCAAGAGCTGGAGGTGTATTCTTTTACAGGAAATAATATCGGGTATCTCAATTATCCGTGACGAATAAGTCAGCGAAGCGGGACTTAGTAATAAGCCTTCATCAGCTTCAATACATATTACACTCATTATGATACAATAATATATTATAGTAAAAGATGTAATTAATAACAATCTTAGCCCATCCTTAACTATTTCCTAGCTTTAATGATCAAGCTATACATTAAGTTAATACAGGGTCCATCTCACGGGCGGAACCAAAGTTGGTTTGGGAGGGTCTGGAACTCATTCCCTCTTGTAATAAAAGTCTTATAATTTATTTATTGAAATTTAAAATTGTATTATAGCAATATAACAAGTAAATATAATGATTTTTACATAATGGAAAGTAGAGACACTACCCAGTGAAATACACAAATAGCAAATTCAATATAGAAGGTTTGTTACCTTGTGGGCCATCTTCTTTTCAGAAGCCTCGGAGGATTATCGGGAGTTGAAGAAGTAGCTAAGATTGAAACTGGTGGGTTTGAGTTAGAATAAAGTTTGTAATGAAAGGACTGATATCGGTTTCGTGCCAAATCAGCAACAAATGGAACATCTAGGAAATTATGAATGACTGTATTGGCATCAAAGTAATGAGAATTGAGTGATAATACACAAATAGCAAATTCAACATAGAAGGTTTGTTACCTTGTGGGCCAATATAGTATACAATATAGTATTTTTAATATTTTTCCCTTGCGGCACCCATAATTTTTAATTTGCAATGCATATTTATGAGACAGTATGGGGAGGATATCATTTATTATATTAAAATGTGATTGTGTTGTTATATCACAGTGAATGAATCGCTGTTTAGTCGGGATTTAAAGGACATTTGAGTAATTAATAACCCAATGACAAATTACATAATTCGGACCAATTAAAATCTATTGGGAAATTGATTTGGGTTTCGATTAAACCAATTCAGCGATTTAAATGGAAGTTTTCACGAAGTCAAAAAATTCATAAAACAATATTATTTCAAAACACGAGGCGTTCAGGAACTAAAGCGGATAACTCGGAAATTACAAAAATTACTTTTTCACATTTTTTGGTTGTTTTTTGTCTAGTATTTTGTCTAACACAACACTTTTCCGCCTTATTCCTCAAGGTCTTAGTATGGTTCTGAACCTGTAGTTTTAGGAGAATAAAGCATTTCTTCACTAAACAAGGGAACAATGTGAAAAAGTCAATTTTTGAAATTCCTGAGCTATCCGCTTTTATCCATAACGCCTCACAATTACTAAATTTAAAATAATAATAACTATTATTATTAAACGCTATTAAAATAATAACGACATTTAATATAGGTAGATCCGTTACTGGGACATTTCAAGCGATTCACGAAAAACTTTTCATCACTGTTTCTGTTGATTTGTTGACCACGATCCATTTCAGTCAACTCCCTTCTACCTTCGACATCAATCACTACTTGCTGTATCATGATCTGTGATCAAGATTGATGCTCTGCAAGACCTATGCACTTGCAAGTAAAGTCTGTCGTCATCAAGATCTTGTCCTGGAAGCGGAATGTACTCTATAACGGTGGCCCGATCGGGTGTATCGGAGCAGGGAAAATTACTGAGGTATTGAGGCTCAGTGGAGTGTGACAATGTCAATAAGAAAATTATCATCGAACTTAACTATAGCCGTCTTCGTAATGAGTTCCAGAATCTATTAGAGCCCATTATATTAAGAAACTCACTCATCCTTAGTTTTTTAATTGTATTTGAATTTAATAAATGAAATCTGTAATAAGAAAAGTGATAACAAGTGATTACGTTCATCCAACGGAAATACACGTAAAACACGAAAAACCTGTACCACTACAACCCATGAAGGTTCGTGGATTCAATACATGGTAGGGTATGTACTGTTTCTAGGACAACAGTTGTGAAGGGAGACGATGTGTCAGAGATCCCACTCAATCGCCAGGTTTTTCCTTACTCACTTTATAAAGTGTGGATGAGCCCCGGAAGGGTCTGTAGATCCTGCAGTGTTCTACAGGGATTCTCTATAGAATAAGTGAAATATATATAAACCATGTCAAAATATTTCTTTTCTTAATTCAATTGTATTTAATTTTAAATGTATAACATATTTGAAATAAGGATTATTTGGCATAAACCAAAAACTATTAGTCTTCACAAAACTAAAATATTGTCATTAATATCGAGACATTTTTTATAATCTTAAATAATTTAAACTATTATCTATGAGGTATATTGTAATATTGTACTGTTATGTATTTTCGCAAGACAACATCGATATATAAATTATTTAGTTATTTCCAGTTTTCCCCCTTCCGTTATACAAGTTTTCTTTACTTTTCACAAAAGATCATTAAAAACAAATAAATGACATAAAATAAAAAACCATTAATTTTTATACTTCTCTTGTACAATTAGGGAGTACTTATGTCTTCTATTCAGCATCTAACATATGTATACTTATATACACAAGTACTACAAATAACAAGAAAATGTTAATTTTTATACCAGTGAATTTAATATAAGGAGGGTCACATGTGATATAGTAGTTAGCATAAACAAATTCTTTGCCCAAAGTCGCATGTTCGAAGCTTAGCAGGTTTAAATGGTAAAGGGAGCAAGAAATCCTTCTTTGTGCCGTCCTTTGCAGGAGACATATAATAGCTGTCCCTGTGTCAAGTACTCGTTAAAGATCCCATTCCTGGTTTTACCTGTAGCATCGTCCGATTAGCCATAGCCGCATAAATTGACGTTATAGGAATAAATATCATAAAATAAACATTGTTTGTTCATATTTAAACTATCTATTTATATGCGAGAAAGTATTAAGCATATAACAAAAGAGCTTAGGAACTTAGGCCTTCAAAATAACAATGTCTTTATTATAATTATTCTCACTTAATGCCACCTTATGAGTTTTAAATAATTTTAAGAAACGTGAGAGATTTGGACATTGTTCACTCACGGCCGCCAGGAATAGTTCCTCATTCGATGGCACTTGTTCCTTCCTGGTGAGAAATTATTAGCACGTGTGTTATTAAAAAGTTATTTTATTATTTTTTTATTATTAAGATACTAGGAAGTTAGCAGCCCATTAATCAGGGAAGACACAACAGACTATTGCTAATTATAGAGCGGTAATGAAGTGAGGTCTATTATAACAGCCACAATAGCCATGTAGCAGTGTATAATATAATATAAGGTTATGTAATAAGTGGTGTATAACGGTGTAGGTATAAACACATTATTACACTAATATTAAGTGATTTAAGTATACTTTTAAAAAGCATATTTATTTATGATTCTAAACCCGTGATCTAAAACCCATTTAGAAATAAATATATAAATATTCTAAAGCTATTTATCTTCTTTTATAAAGTTATGCTTGAGAGAATTTAAACGCATCTTTACTCTAACCTCCCAAAAAAAATATGCTATCGCATATAACCCAAATAACTATCCTGCTTCCTTGCAAGTAAATTAAAGGCAAGTATTTAAACTTGGTTTTAAACAAGTATTATTTTGTTTTAATGGTTTTTATGTTACATTTGTACCTGCACGGTTTAGGATTCAGCAAATCTTATCTCTCTTAGATTTACAGGAATATGAAATTTTTGAACAGATCAACTTTTAACTCGAGCCAGCTGTATTGCTTTATTAAAAGTTGAAGGCACGACTAATAAATTACTAGAGTATTTCTTTTCAACCTAATAGTATAATAAGATAACTTTATTTTCAAGTATCAATAATGCACTAAAATGAGTAAAATTTATATTGTTACAACATAAAAATAAATAAAAAACATCAGGAGTGCCTTCGTAGATATTTAGGGTCCCGGGATATTACGAATAAAAAACAGTACCATAACAACCCATGAAGGGTCTTGGGTTCAGTACGTGATAGAGACTGGCCTGTTTCTTGGGTAATGGTTGTTCAGAGAGGTTATTTGTCTTTGATCACGCTCAACCGCCAGATTATCCCCCTATTTTGGATACCCACTTTTGGAGTCCTAGTAGGGTCCTCGATCCCATAATATCCATATCCGTCTGCTAACAGATTAAATAAAAGTCCTTTGCTATTGTTAAAAATATATCTATAATACCTACCATAAGGTTGATTAAAAATATCACGTTATTTCAGTTAGCTCTTTAATATTTTAACTTAATTTTAATTTTTTTTTTCTATAAACCTGATTGATTGTTTCATATTCTGTCTTTCTTTAATGCCGTAGCTAAAGTTATACGTAAATATCTGTCCCTTATAAATCTATATGGATAGATATTAATCATAATTTCATGTAAATATTACATGAAAAATTGAAAAAATTGAAAAACGCATATACGCGCTCTTAGTACCCACATTTATGCGTCCATAGCACTTAAAGGGCTAATGTTTACTGATAAGGTGTTGAATTTTCCTTTTAATCTTCTCATAGGAAGTCCAAGTATCAAAAAGAAGGAAAGAGAAAGAACGAGAGGATTTTGGTTATGTCTTGACAAGTGGAATGCTGTGCATTAGCAGTGAATATATTACTTTACAATGGGAATGTTAAAAAAAAAAAAGAAAAAAAAAGTATAAAACTCCTTCATTAAATACGTGAAATAAATATGAATGAACCTGTATAAGAGATAAGGCCTACCTCTTCATCAACTATGAAATTTAATATTACACAACTATCCGAGCTATTTGGGTCAGCCAGGTTCAAAAGCCCCGACGAAATGATACACAATTACTTTCTCCAACCGAATTTCTAAAGGAACACCATTTTCCCAAATGTTATACATTAGATGAAGAAAATGTCCTAATACGGTCGGGGAAAAGGTTGTTATTTTCGAATAACAGAACCCCTTCTAATGCGTGCTCTACTTGCTAAAACCCTAGCAGTCTAATGCACTCCTTAAATACGATGACAAGTCACTACTAGGTTCGAGTGCTACTTAGTAAAGTGGCGTTATTAGTGTCGGTATAAAAGATTTGTTCGACTCCGCCAACAACGCAAGCTGTCTAGGATTGAAGAGTAAGCAGTTGCAATGTCAGCTGCTTGCCACGACGTAGGGACTACGTAGTACAAGCTGGCTACGTAATTATTTTAATATATTCTTAATTTTTAATTAAGTTTATGACTTTTCGATGTAATTCAATAAAAACAGTAATGTTATATAAACCAGGAAAGCTTAATAAAATTCCAATAGAACCGATGTGAAGAATTATTATTGGATAACGAACGAATACCTAAAAAGCTCACCTAATCACTAAAGAAGATCCACCAACATGAAAAAAATTAAAAGAAAGCTTAAGAATAGTCCATATCTTTGAAGGTTGTGCCTTTTGCATAAGAACGATATATAACATAGGACTACCTGCCAATGTATCAACGGTTTTGGGAAAATAGGAAAAATAGATTAATGAGGTCATCACCTTTCTATAAAAAGAAAGATCAATTAAAAATATCTAATGTAGTTATCACTTCATTTTTATTTTATCTTATTTTTCTTTTTATATATTTTAATTTGTTTTTATATTATTTTCTATTTGTATTTTTAATTCATGTTCTAGTTTCTCATAATTTTTTTTTTAATCCCATATCCTGTTTTTCCACAGTATTATAAACATTATTACTTAAACTATATAAATAATATATTATACCAAATTAACCTTAAGTGCTGATGACCATTAGGTTTTATGGCTCTGATTTAAAACTACCAATAAAGCTTATTCGCACTGGACCATCATTACATAAATGGTAGACCAAAAGGTAGTTAAAACGATCGTGTCTGACCTTATATGCAGGGTTTAGTGAAGTTTTAAGGTATGGTCATCTAGCACCATATGATGTATTAAAGGCATATGATAATATTAAAGGTGCAAAGAAAACATTATCTTCTAAAAATAACACCTTTCGCAACTGAAGGTATATTATACTTTTCGTAACTGGATTTTAAGTTTAAAGTTTAAGTTAGGAGAGTAATATAAGAGACACTAAATATTTTAATTATAACTATTATTTAAAATACTATCAATATCTGCTGATCCATTATCTAGAGGAACCACAATCAGATACAAACAAAAGTATATATGGGCTTTTTCATGTTCGGAATCAGGTCACTGCCTCAATCACCAAATGCCGATCATTTCCCCTGAATACGAAGGTAACACAATGTTGAAATTTCTGGCGGTTGGTATTTTGCATTTTGCCTTTTCACACCACGAATTTTCGATAAATCAAACACTTCTCTGAGTAAACTTCGTGACAAAGGAATGAGAATTTCGAGTTAAAAAAAATCTAAATAGGTCAATCAGTTAACAAGACATGCCAGGTACGTCCAAAACGGTCGGGAATCTAATTTCTTAGCAACAAACAGAACAATTAACTTGGTGAAGAGAAAGCGATGGAGATATTGGTGAGTGAAACAGGATTGACTGATTAGGGTCAATCGAACGCCATAGTACTGAGGAAAACTGGACGAAATCATTCAGTAATTGAATGGAGGGAGAGAATATCATTGCGAATCTGGTACGAGGGACCTCATCAGAGGTAAAACAAATACAGCTGGTTAAACTAATCCAGGCCCGAATGAAAATTGCCCGTGACGTTTCCTCTCTAAAACCCTAGTACTAAATATAAATTCATATACTAATATACTCATAAGATTATTGTCGAAATAATTATTAGAGGGAAATAAATCAAAAATTATAAAAAAAACTACCATTACAATCCATGAAGGTTCTTGTGTTCAGTACATGAGTGGAACTGTACTGTTTTTAAGACAACGGTTGTGCAGAGAAGTGATTTGGTCGAGAATACAGTAAAGGTTTTTCCCAATTGAGGATAGCCACTTTACAAAGACTGAGTGAGCTCAAGTCTGCAGATCCCATAGAATCCAGCTATGGCTGTTGGCAAATTAAGTAATTTACCTTTCACAGCCGGAGTTGAACCCGAGACCTTAAGCATAGCAACACAGCACTCTACACACAGAGCTACCTCGCTCCTTTATAACTCGTAAGTTATGCATTACTGGGTAAACAGGGTAAAATGGGATCTATAAAAAATTTTAAAGAAATGTGGAAGGGGAAAAAACTGAAGTTTTACAGGAGAGGATTGGTTTCAGATCGCACTTTTATACTTAAGTACGAACTTTATGGAGGTGAGATGTGTCTGGAGATCCCACAGAGCTCATCTATGGCTGTAATAAATTAAATAATTTATCTCACACAGTTGGATTCAACACCAGTACTTCTCCTCTAGATACTGAACTAACTCTGAATATAAATACAATTAATTTATGCTTGGTTTATAAGACACGATTTGAATTAATAAAGATGTATATTTTTTTTAAATATGTCAGATATAATATATAGGGTATTTATTAAAAAATCGCTGAGATCCCGTGTCAAAATTACTGGGTTCAAATCCAGCGGCAGTAAAAAAAATATTTAATCCCTCCAAGGGTTCACCCTGCTTCTATAATGTGGATACCCTTAATCAAGGGCGGATACAGAAGGGGGGGGGTACGCGGCGCGTGCCCCTCAGTCGGTATTTTGTGTACTGTGGAGAATCCATTACAGGGAAATTACATGATCATAGTTGTTAAAATATATGAATAAAATAACAGAAAGAACATGAGTGAAACTATTGTTTAAATATTTTAATAAACCTTTGAAACCTTTCTATAAATACTACAAGTTTATTTCTAAGTTATAGTTGATTTTTTTGCCCGTCTGCCCGTTTGCCCCCCCCCCCCAGGAAAAAATCCTGGATCCCCCCTAGACCCTTAATTAAGAGAAAATAGCGGTTGAGCGTTGTCTTAGCAATACCATCGCCCTGCAAAATCATTATCCTACAAACAGTCGCTACCATGTACTGAGTCCAAGACCCTTCATGGAGTGTAGCTATACAGGTTCTTTTTCTAATTCATCAAATATATGTTTATCTATTCCATAGAGTACAATAATAGGCATTAAATATTTTTAAAATACGGCACAAGGACGCCATCCCAAAATGGAACTATCCCTAATTGGTTAAAAACAATCGAGAGAAGAAAAGAAGCTAATGATGAGAGCTAAACGCTGAGGGACAATTACAGAGCCATAACTGATTGGCTACCAGCTCGACCTTTCCGGACCAATGAGCTGCCACTGCGGTCATTCCTCAAGGAGCTTTATTTATTTATAATTATTATTGAGGTTTATATTAATTTATGGGCAATTAAACGTCCCCAACGTGGAGGTGTTAACGAAGCAGTAAAATCTTCGAATACCAATGAGTGTATACTGAACAACTGAACTTATTGAATATTATTTTCTGATTCCAGAACTATTATATGTCCATAATAAATTTATAGCAGTTCATAAAATAGTAAAGACAATATTTTGATACGGGAAGCCAGTTGGAAGCATAAGATAATAAAAAATCAATAACAGACCATAAACTATAAATAGTTTAATGATAGTTGTATATAATAGCCTATAAAACCTTGAAGGATACTAATTAGAAGAGAAAGGTTAGATTTCTAAAATGGCTAGAAACGTTTTAGTCCAAAATTCAAAATTAGTGCAAATAATCTTTTTTCAAATACCTTTTTAGGGTACTAATCAAACTTGAATTGTGCCTACGATTCAAAATTAATGTTTGTTTATGATTTCATATTTTAACATCATATTTAGTAGATCTTTTTAGTTCTTTTGGTAATTATTCCGCAGGTTGTCGCTTCGAGTTGAGTCATAACAAGTTTTAAATTTTTATTCGTTTCCCCTTTCAAAATTTTCCAAAAATACAATTAATCGCGGGCTTTAGTATGGAATAGAGACTGTAATTATGGGTAATAAGTAGATTTCGGTAATCATTTCATCACGAAATAAAAGTTTCAAGTAACATTTCGAAGTATAGATCACCGTAGGACGGAAACATGGGAGACCCGGGTTCGATTTCCGGCCCTGTACATATCATTTCTCTTCAAAATAAAAATATTTAAAAATTATAGACGAAATATGTTTGTGGAAACGTTCATTTCTAGATGAAATGATTACCGAAGTATACACATTCCCATAATTACATTCTCTATAAAAGCCCACGATAACTTATATTTTTGAAAAATATTAAAAATAAAACGAATAAAAAGTTATTTACAGAATAAACTTGTTGCAACTAAACTCGAAGCGACAACCTGCGGAACAGATGCCATTCTTTTTATCAATAATAATATATAAGCCACTACAATCCATTAAGGGGCTTGGGCTCAGTGCAATGTAGGGACTGTACAGTTTTTTTTATCTTAAACCATAAACTATTATATCATAAACCATTATATATTATCCATTATCAGTCCCAGTAACCGCTAATTTAAACTAACATTCGTTTTTATAAGTAACTGCTCTATCACCAGGTTACTAAAGTATACTAATAAAGTCCTTGGAGAAGATTTGCGCAACCTGTTGCCTCACTGACGGATCGAGGTTGATGTCACCACCGCATAATATGTAGGGTCGGATTGGAGTTATGTTTCCTGCTAAGGTAGGAATATCTTCTTTGTCGCTCGTACGCGAGAACCCGATGATCCAAATCGTTCCGCGGCAGGACACTGAACTCCGTAGGCGTTGAATTATACCAAAGTGGGCATCCCACGGTATTCCAAGGCGCTAGGCGGTTTGAACGGACCGCTTTGTCCGAGAAAATCTTGTTCAAGACCAAAATACCGTCCCTAGGATGGTTGAGTTAAAATGGGACCACTTTGGAAACTCATTCGAGGAGATAATGTGGCATGGTGTCAAGGGAATATCTAGCCCCAAAAGATACAATGAGTCAAAAGAAAAGTGTTTATTCAGATTCTGACATTATTTCAAAAACACTATCACAGATTCAAGATTATTTAGCAAAACCAAAGATTCAGATAAATTGAAGCTATAAACAAATGTCATGTAGGGAATCCAGAGTGAAGATAAATGTAAGAAATAGATTGGACCAACACAAATATAGTTGCGATTCGGAAATACAAAACCCTTATAAGGGTTTGTAGCCCAACATACGGCCCTAGAATTTTTTAAAAGGGGGTAAAAATCGTTGGTTATGCCGTACTTTGGAGAGGACGTAAAACGAGGGTCACGACTCTGTACGATGTCAGGTACTCGTTACAAATCCCTATCCTGTTTTAAACGTCGAGAGACAAAATTCAGGGGTCCCACCGGAATATCGGCACTCTGTGTATAATTTAAGAAACTGTTTTAGTTAGATAACATGCAGAAAAGTACGGTCGATTCCTGTTCATTTCTTTTCGAATTATCTGACCAGCTGGTCATAATTTTTATATTTACCACTTAATTTCATCATATAAATATGAAATAATTATATCAATTATTGTTACGCAAGGAATACGAATAGTTTCAAAACAAAATTAGTTCTTCGAGTATAATCATTACAACACAACTCAGGGTTGGAAATATTAATACAAATGATTCCGATTAAAGTAATGTGGTAATAATTTCAAAACTGTTTTCAAATAACAGAAATCATGTATTATCGAGGTAAAAACCTAAATATGGTCTTTACTTCAACTACTCAACTATTCAATAAGTATAAATTAGGTGCGTTAGTATTATTATAAATATATATAGATACTCAATACTGAGACATAATACAACGTAATGATACGACTTATAACAACTAAATTAAAGCTCTTGACCATTTCTCAAGGTGTATAAAATCATAAATAGTATTCGATTTTTAATTTTTTTTTAATCTAAATCTAAAAGTTTCATCAAAATATTAAAGCAAAAATGATTCTGAATTTTTATAAACTTTAGATAGATTATTTTTATATACTTTATAGATTTTGCAATTGGTGTAAATCCCTAACAATAATTTTATAATTTCTAAAAGATGTAAACAGTTTCACCATAGCCCCGCCCGTACACGTGCGAATACATTGTAAGAGAAAATAAGTAAATGCTGTTTTCTTAACTTTACGTAAAAGAGGTTTTACATACAAAAGTACATACAGTACATACAAAAGAAATTCCCTTTCTTTACTACAAAGAATAGTGGCTAGATAAAAAAAATATTTCTTTAGATTACAATTATTCAAACAAATACTTTTCATTTTTTAAGTAAATTAAATGATTTTTTTTTTAAGAGAAAAGATTTGCCCCCGGCCGCACAGTAAAACGAGCGTTAGGAAGGCCTCGACATTCATTAATATCTCCGCTTCTGGTTCTCTTAGAATAAGGCTATTGCTGCGGTTTTAAAGCTTTTTGAATGGTCTATTTAATTATATTATAAACAGGATGAAACATTTTAGGGGAAACGTGTAAAAATTCTAGATTTGATATTTCGATGTTAGATAATTTATTATCTAACATTGTACCTATATACTACTAGAATGGGTACAATACAGTATTCTATGGAAAGACAGATACACAGGTATTAAATAATGTTATACAAAGGAAAAAGTAACAAACCAAATAATTTAATTATTAAAGAAGATGAATATAATAATTGATAATTACTTTTGTTAGTTAATACACAAGGTATAATTGATACATCAAAATTATAATAAATGTAGGTGCCCATATAAAATTGTTTTATATAAATAACGAAATAAAAATTTAAAAAATAAATAAATAAAAATTTAAAAACTTGACCATTTGTTGTAGGGACTAATGCACCTATGTGCACCATTACACATATGTCGTTCAAATACCACACACAAACTAAGTTTCATTGTTAATACTATTATGTTAGATAAGGATTCGGATAAATGAATGTAAACAAACATTGGTAAACAAAAGAAAACTTGCGAAAAGTAGACGCCAATATCAATAGAAATTATTTTAAATTAATTCTCAAGGCCCGGAAAAGAAAAAAAAATCATTTTCTCGGAAAATAGCACATGGTAGCAGAATCCGACTAATGGAAAAAAAACTTCAAACATTCTAGTTATTTACTGTGAAGGTAGTTTTTTGGGCGATTTTGAGCGATTTTCGCAATTGATTATTTTAGTTTTATCCCCCAATTTTCACCGAAAAATCCCAGACGTTTGAAATAATCCCAAGTTTTATTTGCCTAAAATATCTTATTATGGATGAGTTTTTTTCCAGTCGGTGCACGATTAATTTAATGCATTACCTCAAACAGTGGATTGCTTTAAAAATATGAGTTTTTAGAAAAATTTATATTTCAATTTAGAATTTTCCATATAAGATTTAATTTCACAATTAATTTATCAATGGATTTTGTTGAGAAGAAGTATAAAGTACAATTTAAGATCAAAATAAAGGACAAATTCAGTTATTAGAGAATTGGTCCAATGTCCAACAAATGCGTTGATTCGTTCCACTGTGGGCCGGGATTGTGGGGGGCAACCCCGGTAGCTCAAATGGTTCGAATCCAGGCCGGTGGAAAATCTTTTCTCTTCAAAATAAAAATATTTAAAAATTATAGCAGTGATTAAAAAATTATAATACATGAAAAAAATATATATAGAAAAGGAGAATATCTTAACACAGTTTTTATTAATTTATATGAAAAGGTCAATAACTGCTTTGCTATGTTTAGTAGCTGATTTACATAAAAATAAGACAAGAGATATACTATTACTAAAAACACAACTCATTAAAAATACAGAAAAGCAGGCACAATATACAAATATATACACCGTCCAGGGACTGTTACAAATGTCTTCGCGTGATACAAGGCAGTTATTATAAATCAGTGGGGAAAAAATAAATAATAAAAAAAACGGATAATTTATTTCAAATTATTTTTTAGCAGCTTGTTTTCTGTAAATTTAAACTTAAACAGTGTTAGAAATTCCTTACGTTTATTTCAAAATATTTACTGTTCAAACATCACAAACAGCTAGAAAACCATATATATACGATATATACCACATAAACCACATATCTGTATTTTACAGAATCTAATCAAAATAAAAAATATATAGAATAACATAAACAAGCTACCACAGTCTGAATAAAAATTTTTTCGTATTCGTAATATATAAATAAGATATGTTTGTGTATCCGAGGCCCACACAACTCAAATAAAATACAAAATGTTATGATTCCAGATCTTTTAAGGACAGATAAACTATCGAAAATGTTTACGTATTTCGTAGGCCTCGTGTCTGTCAACTTTTTTTTCGGCTAAATTTAAAGCGTAATAAATAAAAATAAAGTATATATAGCATAAAATAAAGTTAGTTTACTAAATAAAATCCAAAATGTTAATAAGTTAAATCAATAGATCAAAAATATAAGTCCGTATGCTGTTAAGTATAGGAAGAAAGCGTGAAATATTATTTTTCTATTAAAACTATAATTATTTAATTTGTTAAGTTATTCGAACTCCACACAATTGAAATAAAATACAATACGACAAAGTGCTACGATTCCACATTTTTTAAGAACAAACTAATAATTGGAAATATTTACGTATTTCCTTGACCTCTAGTAAATCTAATTTTTTTCGGATTAGTTAAAAGCTTAATAAAGAAAAATTAAGTAAATTTAACCTAAAATAAAATATGTTTACGACATAAATTTCAGAATGTAAATAAGTTAAAACAATACATCAACAATTAATCTCCCTATATTGTTAAAGTAGAAAGCATGAAATATTATTTTCTCTTAAAATGGTATAATATTGTATTGGTTTTCATTTAATAATTACTGATACTGCACATTAAACTTGTGCCGTTTATTTGTAATATAGCCAGTAATTTTTTTTTGACACTGGACTATTAATATTTCTTAATAATTAAATAATTTACTCAATAATACGTAAAAGGTACGACTGAAATTCCCAAATATATTTAAAATGCAAGTAATCTTAAATATGACTATTTAAAATAGCAACAACAATATTTTATCACCAAAAATTACATAGATAAACTACCTTGAAGCATAAAGACTAATAATAAAAATTAAAAAAATACAGTATAAACATGTCCGGCCACTAATAAACCAAATTAATAAATAAGTTATTTTTTATTTGGGAGCGGAGTGGCTCAGTTGTAGTGCACTGAGTTGCCATGCCAAAAATCCTGGTGCGATTCCTGCTGCCGGCAAGACTTTCATTTAGTCTGTTAGCAACCGGAGATGGACCTTGTAGGACCCTCGTGAAGCTCACCGAGCCTCTATAAATTGGGTACCCAATATAAGGGAGGAAAATCTGGCAGTTGAGCGTAATCTAGTACAAATCACATCCCTGCACAACCGAGGTCCATTAAACACTACAGTCTCTACCATGTACTGAATCCCAGACCTGTTAACGGATTGTAGTGGTACAAGTTTTCAGGTATATTTCTATTTAATAAAAGTTATCGGTTTAAATAAACTCCGAAAAAAAAACATTAAGTCAGTTGCTTTCTTGATTTGGTTTAAAGATAATTTATCAGTCTAATACATACACACATACTATATTTTATATATATATATATATATATATATATATATATACACACATATATGTAAACAATCCAATGGAGGAATTTAAAACTTGTTATATTCACAAATGAAATGGAAAGCATTGGAGGGCCGAAGTTCCCGTTACGAGTTGAACTGTGGAGTCAATACACTTGGCGAACCTGTCCTACCCAACTGTATTCAGCCTAATGTCAAAATATTATATAATATATGTATTACATACACTGTTAATGTAATATCTAAAGGTAATATGATCTCTTCATCGTTCGGTAATAACAATATTATTACATAACAATATAATTCAGTCATCCTACATTCTTCATGAATTTGAATTGGTTTTAAAGAATAATTTGTTTCATTAAAAATAAGAATAAAAGTTTTTCGTATTGAGCTGTCTGAATATCTATCCTAATTAAATAATTTAAGCATAAATAAACCCTACATAAGGATTTTAAATATAATTAATTTTATCACTTCAGGAAATTTTAACACACAAAAGGACTATATCATAACACGCCAAACACTCAACTACCAGGAAATATTCGCATCGGGTTCCTTTTGATTTTTTACTAGAAAAATTAGTTTTATTTCTTCATTTTTCGATTTTGAACAATATAATATAAGTCTTAAAAAATTATTCATTCATAGTAGATAATAACCTATACTATATCGTTGGATTAAGCTTAATTAACATAAACTATTAATTTTACCATTGGTTTAGTAAGCCTATAAGGATTTTTAATATATATATATATATATATATATAAAAGGATGAGAAAATAAAAAGCTTCCATCTCATGCTGTTAATTGATCAAATAAAGTTGGATGACAAAGAAACAAAAAAATTCCGGTGATACTATATATATATATATATTTCAAAACCATACATTCTTATAAAATATACCTGTAGGAAATAAAAGTATAAAAAGTATAATAACAGCTACACATCCTGATTTAATGTCTGTGTATCCATTCATTATAGTGAACAGGCAAATACATTTCATGTAGATAAAGGAAAACAATTAAAATGATAATTATAACATTATACCGGGTGGGGATGCTTTCAACATTTATTGTTTAATATTAATAAATTTATTTAATTTATTTATTTATTTAATCTACTCCTCTTCTACCGCTAACGGTGTGAGGATCTCTCCTGCAGAGCCTAACCCATGTCCGTCTCTCCTGTACCGATTAATAAATAGAACTCAAATGTTTGTTTTGGACTCAAATACTCAAGAACTCAAAATAATATTAAATATCTATCAAATCAAATCAAAAAGTTTTTACTTCTAGATATGAACTATTGACGAACTTACGATATAAAGTTATTGTTCACATGTATGAAGGAGCATAATCTCAACAATGTCCAATAAAAGTTGCGAATCTTACCTGAAAAAAGAAGGAAAAAATTATAACGAAATATTTAAAATTAAAATATATTCATATAAAAGTGTTGTGTAATTTCACATAATTACTTATAAATGATAATAATTAATTGAACACATATTTTTCCATTTAATTTGAATGAATAATCAAGTCTTTTCGACGATCAAGAACTAAAATACAAATAATTTTTATTATCTTACCTTCAAAACAAATAATTTATGGCTTCTAAATGTTTAAACGTTTATTATAATAAATAAGAAAATTGATTGCTTATATAACTGTTAAATACAAAATTTATTACTGTCGACTAAAGATAAATTAATTATTCTCTTTTGGGGAGCAGACAGTTGACCAATTACTAATTTCGATTGATACCTACATTGCATTTAACTAAACTAAATCGATCAATATTTTATATATTGGCAAAGTCACCAAGAAGTTCACCATTTGTTGGCATTGGACTATGATATTAAGAACTTATTTATCTCAAAAATACAAGAAATATTATTAAAAATGTATGTATTTGTATGGTTTTGTTCCATACCGTTCTCATTTCCTCACAGAATTTACACATGCATTTGTTATTAATTTGCATTTGATTAGTTAGTTTTGAAATTGTAGACAACAGTTTTGAACCACGAAATAATCCTTTGGAACGAATATTAACACTGAATATTATTTGAGATATTGATATTAAATGAAATTAATATCGATGTGCTATGCTTGAAAGTACAGGGTTTAAATCAAGCTGAGGCAAATACATTTTTTAATCTGTTAAAAACCATAGATATACCTTCCTGGTGTTCACTCAGGCTTTATAATGTGGTTCCCTTAATTGAAGGAAAAACCTAGCGGTTGAGCGTGGTCAGCCAAGATTATTTATTTTATTGGATTACAGATTTTCATGAACGACAAAGTTACCTTATTGATTATTAATATTTACTCCTCGAGTAAGCCATGACCCTGATATATGTACCATTGGTATATGAAACGGGACATAAATTCGAAGCAGAAATTATTTTCAAGACCAACTAACCCGCTTTGGGTAGACCGTTGTACAGGCCTAAGGCGGCCGTATATTTGTTCCTGTTCAACTAACGTATTTATTTCCTTCTCCCCTAATAGCATCCCATCTGTCTTAATAGTATAATAACAAAAAATTACTCTTCTTATGTCTGAGGATTTACGTATCAATATCGCAGTCTAGCTTGGAAGGTTTGTTTATTTATTTATATTCGCATTATGCAAAGCAGCATAAAAAACATAATAGCCAAATCAGACTAAACGAACAATGCAACAGTAGAAGTCCTAAATTTTCCGTATCCAGGAATAATTTGGATATGGATCTTTGACGAATAAATGGCACAGAACATGCTCGGGACCGCTGTTTTACGTACCTAGCCAAGGACGACATTGGGAAATATTTTTTACACGCTTTGGGCAACCTGCCGGGCTGTGAACCCATGGACTTGGGCATAGCTGGAGCTAACCACTACACCAAAAAAGTTTTTTTCTTTCCCCAAGATTGGTACTTGGTATATTATTATCTTTTACAATTGTCTACAATCGCCAGACACATTTTAATGATTTATTATTTTTGAAACATATACATGTATATATATATATATATATACAGTTGTCCTCCTGATATCCCATTATGTACGCTACTGCCCCAGTTCCGAATCAATAGAGTAAACTGGATGACATACCTGTAAAGGTAAGATTATGGCATTGAGAACTGGGATAGTGTACAGAGATAGATGGAGCCGTGAGACAGTTACATTCTACGGTAAGTACTGCGGTAGATTTTAATATTCCCCGATCATGATATCGCAATAGTGCTCCTTGGTTACAGCCAGGCACAATTTCGACGATTACGTGAACCTATTGCCTAATTCGATACTCTTGCAGAAAACAAATAACAAACAGTGCAATCGTTTCTACATCCACGCACTCTACATTTGATCATACAAACCAATACTCAGTCATAAGGACCAAGAACCGTATCAAATAATGACTGGAATAGTCAGCGATTGGTACTGTAAATTGTAGAAGTAGATTACTAAAAGCCACAGCCAAATATGAAAACCTTACTATAGCTAAGATTAAATAAAACAGTATTGCTCAAATTAAAAAAAAAAAACAGTCAGAAATATTTGTTTGGCTTGTACCACTAAATTCATGAAGATGGGTTGAGCACGTGGTTAGAGACTGTACTGTTTTCGGTACAACAGTTGTTCAAGTAGGAGATTAGTCCGAGATCACACTCAACTGCCAGGTTTTCCCCCTATTGAGGTTAACTACTTTATAGCTAGTTAAGCCCCCGGAGGGTCTCCCGATCCCGCAGGATCTATCTAGGCTGTTAACAGGTTAAATAAATTATATGCCATAGCCGGATTTAAACCAGGAACCTTGGTCATGGCAATTGAGCGCTCTACCACTAAACAACCCAGATCTATATCATCAGTACTGTAGGTAAAAGTTTTAAAAGTAACACAATATATAACAACGTCCATTGATTAATTTTATTTATTGAAAGCTAATAAAGGAAAAAACTAATAAAGAACAAACAATTCTGCCGACAAGGCAAATTCCCCTTCCCCTTCCCCCCTCTAGCCTAGTTAATAAGTAAATTGTAAAATTTAATAAGTATTGTTATATTTACTGTAAGTGCTTTGATTCATAAAAATACTCATAAAAACAGACGATTGTTAATATTAATGTTTGATCCTTACTCGATCCCTTAAAATGACAAGATTCCAACACATCTTAATGAGTAATTGACACCGTAAAGTCTCAACACCCTCATTTTACGTCCCTTCTGAAGGACGTTAAAATCATTTCCTTCCTTAAAAAAATCCTAAGGCCACCTTCGAGCTTGCGAATCCGCGACCTTGGGCGTGTTAATCGAAGTTCCATTATTTTCTCACCAATAGGAAATAAGTTAATAAGGTTATAAAGGAGTTATTAAGTACTGTTCGATGTTGGTCAGGTAAGTAACATTAACAAAAACTAATATAAAACAATGACAACATAACTCATTTGCGCACTAATACTTCAGTTCATTGCTTAAGAGTCCACTATTACCCCCTTTATAGAGGTTGAGTGAGCCCCAGTAGATTCCCCCAATCCACAGCTGATACAGAATAACCCATCTTTCATGTCCGGTCACAAATTAATACTATTCCCATTTTATCAAGTCTCAATGGCACGCAACTGTATGAAGAAACCATGGGCTCTTTTATTATAGTTCTTATTTATAACTTCCTATGGAGAGGAACCTAAAGAAGAACTGTTCTTCAGGCTAGTTATTATTTCCAGGCAAGGTTTCTTCCTTCTTGATTCATCACGCTCTTTTTGTACCTTACTTTATGATAGTACCTTCCACCCCTACAGGATATTGTGTTTTTCAGGTTATAGGCTTGTCCTTCGGGATTTAATGAGATCAATTATATCGAACAGTTCAAAGGAGGACTACGCCATCGATAGATTAAGCGATTGCAATCTATATTTCTGATCTGCGCCTTAATCCTGCTCAATGACAAACTCCTACACAGATAAATATGTTCTGAGTCTTCTGGAAGGTCCATTTGTAGAATAGACCACTCTTTTATTCACATGATCTTTGCAGATTGCCATGTCCCGATGACACCGACCTAAATTGAAGACATATTCGCGTTAACCTTGGGATACCCCGTAGATGGCTCAGATCGTGCGCAGTCCGAGGAAATATGAGCGACCTCAGGAAGGAAGACAAGGCCCATTCTGTGTATGTGACATGTTTTCGTCAATCAAATCATACATCATGACATATTCATGCGTTATATACCGAATACAGAGGATCAGGTCGTCATATGTGATTCATCGAAATGGAAAACAAATTTTCCTTCACAATATTTTTTCCGTTAAAGTGACGAAAATCCATACAACGTTGACGCTGGTACCCGTCCTTGCTTGAGCAATCAAATTAAACTTCATTAGCATATTTTATCATACAAATTAATCAATAAATATTGCCACTTGGCTTCAATAAAATTGAGATTAAATTTAATCGAATACATTTTTTAAAGAACTCGACAGTCTTTTAAATATTAGAATATTGCATTATCTCCCACTGATTAATCCTATTGGTTCATTGCTGCCATCCTTCATCATTATCGTGAAGAACAAATGAATACTACTGGTGACAAACGAGGTAACTTGATTTTTTCTCAAAATTTGTTGTCAGCGGTTTCTGATAGATTTTTCGATGTCGAAAAACAAGAGAAAAACGAGTTCAAAAAGCTAAAAAATGTATGTCCGTAAATAGTTCATCCAATCAGTGCCCGGGTAAGATCGAGGTAAGGGGGCCTCCACGAGTTTAAGCTCCTCAAACATCCTCTTCATTGTCTGATTGACAGGACCAAAAATTCTCAGACACTTTAATATAAATAATGATACCAATTTCGAGATAAATTTGCTTTCCAGAACAAAAACAGGAGATTTTCCACTGAAGTTTTCAAATTAAAATTATCATATTAAACTAAGTTTCTTAGCTGAGAGTAATTACACTTATAAAGTTGATTGCGTAATAAAAATAAAACTTGTACAGATAAGCCATGTTATGGCGCTAAGTTGGACAATAGCCGGAGATGAACATGTTATATAACGTAAGATGTGATGCTTGATAATGTTATGTACATAATTATCTTCTGTGTACATGGATGCACATGTATAATCGCTGCATATATAATCGTAGTGGAGGTTCCATAACATTAAAGCATTGAGATGAACAAGAAGTTATTGTAATTTTTGGAATCTAGGTTATTGTCGTGAAATAAACTACCTTAGGATAAAATTATGAATAATTTATTATAATCAACTGAAAGCATCCCATAGCTTCGCAATATTCCGTTGCCTCAGATAAAGATCCTACCACCATTTTCACATCGGATGTGAACGCCATCGAATATTAGATATAAATAAAGATCCTTTATGAAGTTGAATAATATCTAATAGAGGAATCTCTTTGGATTTCTAAACCTAGATGTAGAGATTGGAGACCTCCTGTAGCTAATTGGGTATAGTCGTTAATTACTACATCCTTATCTTCATCTTCACTTCTACTTTTTGCTGAGGCATAAATATGTCATTTATAAGCGTTGAATAAATAGCTTATGCATTTGTAAAAAAAAAAAAACTGATGTGTCATTGTCAAAGATAGTCCGGTTCTTAGAGGTCTTATCTGCACATTGGCCATCATTCAACACTTCCATCCGTTGATTCTTTGGTTTATTTGGTTTGGGTAGTTTGTTCGGATTAACTTTATCAGGGATAAAGCAAAAGATCCATCAAAGATATATTTTCATCCGAATCTTATACCTTTACCAAGCTTGAATTTTGGGGATTTAATAAAGAATAGTTAAGTGAAATATTTTTCATTGATAACCTCATTTATATAAACTTGTAAAGCTTTACTAATTCTTTTAAGTTGGCTGTCGGCCTACTGAAATTCAATCAAGCCTTAGCTATAACAATTCAACGGTTTTATGTAAAACCCCGAAATGGTTCCAAGACTTCCAACACAATAAGGTTTGTTTCGTTTAACGTCACTTTGTGCTACAATGGCTAATCAGACGATGCTACAGTGGGAGCTGTAAATTTTTCCTATCTATGTGCAATTAGGATAGAGATCTTAAACCTCCACCAGGCTTGATAGCACCAATATAAGCCCCTTCCGAAGTACAGGATAACTCAGTATTTTTTACTCTTTAGAAAATACTAAGACCACCTTTAAGTTACAAAAATTTACATAAGGTAGACAAAATACACCAACCGGATACGTTTTGATGAAGATGTCGGTTTAACAGGAAAGGAAAAAGCTAAAGAGGTAATGCGATGTCTGAGTCCCAACACGTACTCCAGGAACATCGTTTGTTCGGGATACCGTCCGGACGAGAGTAGGTCAAGAGAGTACGCCCTTCCTGGGTGCAGAAAGACATACAGCAAAAGGCACTATGCCTAGCGGTAATGTACTTCTTTCCGTTATCACTATCAGAACATCACAACTCCAGCTAGTTCGTCTTGGAAGGAACGTCGAAGCAACATAAGGAAACTTCCAAGCTTCATAGTGTAACTTTGTAAATCTCTATTCAATTAGCAGAATGGAAATTCAGTAGTTTAATAGTTATAAATATAGAAGAGTATAAGCTCAAAAGAGATATAAACACTTGTTAAGACATCAATGGAAAAATTCCAACCAAGAAGCCTTAAGTCTCTGTTGTTATTTTAAAGACTTGAGGCTTCTTGGTTGGAATTGCTCCGCTAATGTCTTAACACATGCTTATATTTATTATATACTTAAGATGTATAATATTGATCTATTAACTGCAAAATGAGGCGTTCAGGACCTAAAGCAGATAACTCCAAATTTCAAAAATTGACTTTTTAATATCTTTCGCTATTTTAAATGCTCAATCAACGCTCCCAAAACTTCAGGTTCTGAACCGGAATAAAACCATGGGAGGCAAAGTATCGTGTTGGACAAATTGTTCGACAAAACGAGTGAAAAATGTGAAATTCAAGTTTTGAAATTTAGGAGTTACCCGTTTTTGATCCTGAACGCCTCTAACGATTCCCCCTAATGATTTCGCAATAAATGAAGAAATATAAACAACGTTTTTATATGTTATTGAACATGAAACGCCATTGTGATGTCTCATTGATTCAAACACAACTCTTTATGCAGGATGAAAACATCAACTTTTGCATCTAATCAATATTATCTTTTATTTATTTATTTTTCATACATCTTAAAATCACAAGATGCTTTAAACAAAATAGCAATAACAGACGACTCATCACTACTCAAAATAATGAGATGCTAGCGAATGTTTCCTAACGATTAACAATAGATTCGAATATCAAATAATTTCTTCTCCGGTTAGAATTGCTAAATACCTCATTAAAAAGGCATCCTTGGAAATAAGTATAAAAAATTCATCGTTTAACAGAAACAATACCTAAGAAAGAGATGACATAACGTATTTAGTATTGGGAAATTACTCTGTACATCAAAATAAGATTCATTTTTGCTTATTTGGTGAAGTTTACGTGTTGTTTTTTTTCGTGGTTGGAACTTTTGGAATATGAGGACCCTACTGAGGCTCCTCCAGGCACTATAAAGTGGATACCCTTAATTGGGGTAAAATCCTGGCCATTGAGCGAGATCTCAGACAAATCACCCCTCTGAACAACCGTTGTCCTAGAAACAGTTTACAGTGTCCATCATACTAAAAGGAAGACTCTGCGTGGGAAGTAGCAGTACAGTATTTTTTTTTTTTTACTTTTTTTTAATATTTTTTGATATTTTTTAAGAAAATTAATTATTTATAAAGTTTCCTATCGAGATTCTTAAATCTAGGATGGAGAGGTAGAACCAACCTCAAGTGGTGTTGAGAATACCTCCCCCTCTTCCTGCTTTAGAATTGCAGTGGAATCCGAGCCACGCCGCACAGTGGAACGAATCAACGCATTTGTTGGACATTGGACCAATTCTCAAATAACTAAATTTGTCCTTTATTTTGATCTTAAATTATACTTTATACTTCTTCTCAACAAAATCCATAGATAAATTAATTGTGAAATTAAATCTTATATGAAAAATTCTGAATTGAAATATAAATTTTTCTAAAAACTCATATTTTTAAAGCAATCTACTGTTTGAGGTAATGCATTAAATTAATCGTGCACCTACTGGAAAAAAACTCATCCATAATAAGATATTTTAGGCAAATAAAACTTGGGATTATTTCAAACGTTTGGGAATTTTCGGTGAAAATTGGGGGATAAAACTAAAATAATCAATTGCGAAAATCGCTCAAAATCGCCCAAAAAACTACCTTCCCAGTAAATAACTAGAATGTTTGAAGTTTTTTTTCCATTGGTCGGATTTTGCTACTAGGTGCTATTTTCCGAGAAAATGATTTTTTTCTTTTTTTTTTTCTTTTCAGGGCCTTGAGAATTAATTTAAAATAATTTCTGTTGATATTGGCGTCTACTTTTCGCAAGTTTTCTTTTGTTTACATTCATTTATCCGAATCCATATCTAACATAATAGTATTAACAATGAAACTTAGTTTGTGTGTGGTATTTGAACGACATATGTGTAATGGTGCACATAGGTGCAATAGTCCCTACAACAAATCGTCAAGTTTTTAAATTTGTATTTATTTATTTTTTAAATATTTATTTCGTTATTTAAATAAAACAATTTTATATAGGCACCTACATTTATTATAATTTTGATGTATCAATTATTCCTAGTGTATTAACTAACATAAGTAATTATCAATTATTATATTAATTTTGTTTAATAATTAAATTATTTGGTTTGTTACTTTTTCCTTTGTATAACTTTATTTAATACCTATTTATCTGTCTTTCCATAGAATACTGTATTGTACCCACTCTAGTAGTATATAGGTACAATGTTAGATAATAAATTATCTAACATTGAAATATCAAATCTAGAATTTTTACACGTTTCCCCTAAAATGTTTGATCCTGTTTATCATATAATTAAATAGTTCATTCAAAAAGCTTTAAAACCGTAGCAATAGCCTTATTCTAGGAGAACCAGAAGCGGAGATATTAATAAATGTCCAGGCCTCCCTAACGCTCGTTCCACTGTGCGCCGGCCACAGAGGAAGAAAGAAGAAAAGACGGCGAAAAAAAGAAAAGAAAGTGCTTTCAAAGTAGAGAAGGAGAACAGACTGAGAAGGCGAAGCATCTAACGACTTCATCTTGTTTTCTGAACCATTTTTCCACATTAGTTAGAATTGAATGACACAAAGTAGAACAAAATTTGCGACTTTTAAATTTTAAATATAGCGAATGAACAATTAACATTAAACAAGATATATGGCATGCAGTTTTTTTTATTGAGAAATGTTCTTACAAGACTGAAAGGACAAGAAATTGCTGGATGTTTCAGATTTCAGCACTTAATATTCGGATGCTTGTAAATGACTATTATAAGAATCATTTGGACTCACGGAGTAGAGCTTTGAGACTCCACTAAGCAATCGAATTCCTCTCGTATCCAAACCTTAAAATCCAAAATCCTTCGTAATTCCTTATGGTTCCTTACATTGTTACGATTTAAAACATCCATACTGATCTTAATGCCACACTAGTTGCTGATTTGCCCTGAGCCCGAACCCAATCCTTTCAAACTTTATACCCATATAAACCGACTTGTTTCAAACCAAGATTCCTCTTCAAGTCATTATTACAATGTTGGATGTACATTTAAGTAAATATTACCATACGAAACATAAAATAAACATTAAACTTTAAAATTAAAACAATGACAGAATTACATTTTTCTATACAATATAAAGCACTATTTTATACAATTAGTAAAGACTGATACAGATACAGACTGATACAATACAGAGATTTTTGGTGTATTGAAATGTTTTTGTTACCGTCATTAATGTCTCTTAAAATGATTTTTTGACCCCATAATAAAATATACAGTTTTACACAATACAAGGATACACAGGACTATACATTAGGTTTTGTATAATACGAACTCGCTACGTTATCAGGTCTGATCTCAGGTAGCATCTGTACAAATAGTTTTCCACTGCGTCAAAGGATGCCTTAGTCACACCATACAGCAACTTGCTAAGAAGACTTTAGGAAAATTATTAATTTATTTTTTTAAATGTTTCTCAGTACGCTTTAAGTTATAGGAAGAAGTTATAGGAATTCATCAAATAGTCCCAATGAGTGTTTTTTTGGAGAGTTGTATATTATTATAAATTTTCGTAAAAAACCCCCAAAAAAACCTGTACCACTACAAACCATCAAGGGTCTGGGGTTCAGTACATGGCAGAGACTGTACTGTTTCATGGACAACGGTTCTGCAAGGAGGTGACTTGTCTTAGGTCACGCTCAACCGCCAGATTTTTCCCCCTTATTTTGGGTACCTTATTTTTATAATATTTTATGGAGGCTGGATGGGCCCAGGAGGGTCCTAGATCCTACATGATCCAGGATTTCCGGCATGGCAACTCAGTGCTCTACCACTGAGCCACTCCGCTCCCTTTTCGTAAATATGTATATCGTATTTTATCTTTAGATAGTGAATTTTTAAATATATTGTAGAATAATTATGTTATAGATAAAAAATGAGAAAAGAAAAATAATGCTAATAAGGATTAGGGAAAAATCGGAGGAGGTTTAACGATAATATTAATACAAATAAAATTATAACTAACTTTTTTTAATATATTTTTATACAGACTCGCTGGTGTTTTTCGAATTACACTATACACGAGATGAACAATCCCACGGTTAAATATTATATTCACAGCAAATACAATATTTGACATTTCACTAGTGAATACATCACCAAAATCTTCTTGTTCTTTCTCTTTCCTCTTCTTTGTTACCCATACTTCCTATGTGGAAGAATCAATGGCCTAGAGACCTGCTCAAAAATCATTAATCAGTCATCAAAAATAACATATTCCTGCAAATCGTGGAGAAAAAAAATCATTGAGATTGAATTTGGTGGATATGATATTGCGCAGGTGTAAATAATAATTTGTTTACGAAAGTGTTATTTGAATCTAAACCGCATAAAATGAATCTATATTTATTCGAATTTGAATTTTTCCTTTATGCTCATCTATTCAGCTCATGAAAGATTGTCATTGGCTTGTTTAATTCTTCGGGAAGGAAGTCGGAAGAAGAAGAAGAAGGCCACATAGAAGGCTCCAAACATTATTCAAATGGATCCTTTGATGAGTCAGAGATCGTGGAGGAACTAAATCTTAAATATGTGGTAGTGCGAGGGAGGGGCAGGTCTTCAGGGTCAACAGAATAAATTACAGTGGATCTTCCTTCCCAGGGGATCTTCACCGGGCAAGATAGCTGGTAGATAATATCTTTATCATAAACTTTCTCTATTATAAGCTAAGAAAAGCTTATTGCGTCTTTATTATCAACAAATGATACGGCTATAGAAAATCGATATATCTGATAACAATAGCAGATTCAAGAGAAAATAAAGAAAACATTTTTTTATTATGATGTTTTTTTGGCACAACGATTATCGAAGCAAGTGAAAACAGAGGAAGAAGGTCAGACCAGTCACAATAGAAGATATACAAACAACTTGTTAGTTGATATTTTATTCTATTTCATCCGATTCATCTCATCATTCATCATAATCATCTTCACGAAGAAAATACAATAATGCCGTGTTCACACTAAAGTAATATAAGACCTGCGATGTGTCGTAAGCGTTATACGATAAGCGAAACGGAGAGGCGTTATCTTTAAGTCTAAAGGTATACGATAAAAAAGGTTCATACCAGCGCGATAGCGCAACATATAGCAAGTGACATATCTCTCGACATATCGCGTGTCGGTCTCTTCAGCGATTTTTATCGTCCAATATTTGGAATTGTGTATATGACTTGAAAAGAGAAGGTAATTGGGTAATTTTTTTCATTAATCTATTGAAAAATCAAGAGCACCTGTAATTTTACTTTTTCTTGTACTTTTCTTTAATTTGTTTTTTTTTTCTTTTTAACGTCACTTTATGCTGCTATGACTAATCGGACGATGCTACAGTGGGAGCACTAAATTTTACCTTTCCAGGTTTAATTGGGATAGGGATCTTAGACGAATACCTGACATAGTACAGATTCAAGACCCTTTAAAGGACGGCATAACTAATAATCTTATACTTCTTTAAAAGGAAGGTGACCTTGGACACTGTAGGTTGTATTGTTAACCATTACACCACTGGTGACCCCCAGGAATGGTGTGAATCCATCTCGTTATACCTGAATCCACTCTAAAACAGCAAGAGCCCAACTTTTGTGAAGGAAAATTTTTAGGGTGTGGAGTGGAATACGAATAGTAAGCACAGGATAGCACTTACGTTTATGGTAGCGAAAGAAGTCGTAACGATATCCAATATCCATTGATTGGTTATTGACAGAGCCTGCAGGAGAAAGTGCCAACACGCACAACCTAATTGAACTAGGCAACAACAACAAGCAGCTTTCACTAAAGTATCAATCTAAATTTGTTAACAACAGGTAAACACGGTTCTCACGATCGGCCAGAATATAATACCAGCATTAGAGAGATTAAAGTAAAATTATATAAATAAAGCAATAAACCGATAAAAAAGAGACATAGATTATAAAATATAATGCAATATGAATGCAACTATATAACAAAGTAAATCCTTGAGTCTTTAAAATATAAGGAGAAACATAACCAGTCAACGTTTCGCCAATCCAGACATCGACCCAAACATCCAGACCACGAGAAAAATCACATTAACGATGACCAAGTGCAGAACATCTCACATCAACAGTCCAAACAGGCTCATAAAATAGAAACAGCGACTAAAAAGTTTCATAAACCAACTCTTGGTTTTAGAGACGTAAGACTGTGCTTTTTGGCATTTTTTTCTATTGTATTTTAAAGCGAGTCATTTAAGTAATCAAGATGCAATATCAAAATAATATTCCAATTGCGTATCTTTCTATACACATTATAAAACAAAGTCCTCGGCCTCTTTTGTCCGCGGTAAACTAAATAACTACTGGACGGATTTTCATGCGGTTTTAGCAATAGATAGAGTGATTCGCCAGGAAGGTTTAGGTATATAATTTGTCGAGGTTTTGTGTAAATGGGTTGGAATATCGATGGGATTCACCGAAGACGCTGCCTAATCCCGTGCAGTTATCTAAGATGCAAGATAATAAATTCGTACATAAAGAAATATTTGAATCATCATAGGAAGCTGCTGATAGATATGTGATAGCGCTATCCGAGGGAAGCTCATCATTTTTTACTGTACGATAATTCTAACGCACAATAGATTGAACCATTTTCATTTTCTAGATAATGTTTCAAGTTTATATAACAAAAACTTCTTCTCTTGTTATTTCGGGGGGGGGGGGGGGGAGGGGGGGAATTTCACTATCGAGAAATTTGGTTTTGAGGCAGCATAGCAGTTAGGAAAGTCGCATATGTAGCTTCACTTAGAATTATATCCCAAGTGATCTAGACCTGGAAAAGTATGGTTTGTCCCCTCCAAGTTTTTTGAAAATTCCTCCTCCCTTTCACTTTGAAAATCACCCCATCACTTTCAGGTCCTCTGGTAAAAACCTAGGCATCACTATTTACTGGAATCCTAACATCGCCCAAATATCTCGACGGTATTTCAATAACAGTAAGTTCCCCTGGGTTATACCGTAGTTCTCGAAATCTTCTTACACAAGCTACTCATATCATCTATTATCCTTCCTCCTCTTTGACTATTGTAGTGTACTGTATTCGTAAGTCCTCGAGGGCGGACTGCAGCGAATAATGAACTACTCTATAAGATTTGTCTTCTTTACCCCGAGGCGGTCTCATGTCACCTTAATGACGAGTTGAAGTGGCTCTTCGCTTTCAACCGTAGACAATACTTCCTAGGTTCATTCTTACACCAATCCATCAACTCTCAACACCCTTACTAATCTACACTCTCCTCCAATTCAAATCCTCAGTCCAGTACCACGAAAAAAGATCTCGCCTTTCCAATATTTACCCCCGATCGCACAGAATCAAAACATTCGAGCGTTCTTTTCTCTCCCGGTCAACCACATTGTGGAAATCATTACCACCTCATATCCTCCATTCTTCCCTATTCTTATACAACTCCCAAACAGATACTCTCCAAGAAAGTACAATTATTTGCTTAAATTCATCAGAAGTAAATAATGACTTTTATTGTTAGTTTATTTTATTTTCTCTCTTCTTTACCTTTTTTATTCTTATTTTCTGTTTGTTTTTTAAAGAAATGTTCTTATTTTTTGTTTTTATTTACTTTTTGGGCACTTTACTAAATATCTTATGGTTTTTAATATGTAGCCTTTTGGCCATATATATTTGATACTTTAAAGGGATCTAATGCCAGAATAAAATTATTTTTCTATTATATTTTCTAAGAGAGAAATAACTAAGTTAATTCTACGATAAAGAGATAATTAAGCTAGGATCTCAACTTGAACTATATTACTTTAAGTAACTTGAACTATATTACTTTCCTATCTCTCATTTTCATCACTTATCAGGATCTCAACTAGCTGGCATTACCTATTTCCCGGTAATTCCCCGAGTTATCTAGAGAGACGCAGTTGATTTCTGTTGAGTTGGGTTATAATGTTGAATCATTTCAGAAGCCGGCAAGGTGAATCATTACCTATAACGTAACTCTATCTGCCGGAGATAGCACACGACACAGATCGTCTTTCCTTCAATAATCTTCCTTGTCTTTCTTCGTCGTTCCAGTTGAATGTTTTTTATTGTTCTATAATATAACTTAACTCTAATTGTTGTTGTTTTTGTAAGTATTACGGATTCGCTATTAGCAACGACAATGAATTCAACGCCAATGAAGTCTTTAAGGGACCTTCTTATCAAATTCTTTGTTTAATCAGACTATTGCATTCACGTTTCTTGAGCTCTTTTGTTTTTCTTAAAATAACATTACAATAAAATGTAATGGCTTCACTGTTATAATGAGTTAAATCATTAAGCGTGATAGCATATCCAGTTCAAAACGGGTTTATTTTTCGTTTTATTTGAAATTCGTTGATTCTAAAATAGAATAATAAAATCTTGCCCAAGAAAGTTCAGAAAATTAGGAGAAAAAACCCCGAACTTTCCAAGGTAATGGTAAAAATAAATAGTAATATAATATTTATTTGAGACTTTGTACGACTATCGTTTGGTGTAGGTAGAGATAACAGAAAAACAATTGCCGTATAAAAGAGACTTAGTTCATATATTAATTATAAATTAAAAATTAAATTTTCTTGGAGTAGTCAAATGTTAATTTCTACTCACTGTTCTTAAAACTTTTTAATAAATTTTAAAAACTACGCTAACAGAATACAATCAAAATAGATTGATGATTTAATAAGTATTAAGCATCTCAATATTTTTGATTAATTTTAATTATAGGGATTATAGATAATTCTTCAAACTTAATATGGACTTTTCAAATAATTCATATGAAGGAATAAAACATGGATGATTACATTCGTCAAGAGTTTTAATAATTGATGCTAGTCTCTTCGGTATAAGGAATAATATCACTAGAAACAATTTACAAATAACTATTTTTTTTTAGATATGTTAAATAAAAATTTTAGAGCATAACAAGCAATATTTTAATTTGCTAGAAATTTTAAAGGAAAAATAGATAATTCAAATGCAATAAAATGTTTTCAGGTTTATGTTAACAAAAAAACAGTTGAGATTTATTGTTGTGGTTCGACTAACAAAGAAAAATAATTGGGAAAGTATCCCCAAATCCTTGGAATGTTCTTCAACTCCTTTCCCACGATTCGGCAACGCTACGGTAACTGGGGCATTGGGTGACTGAGTACTGAATACCGTGTACCGTGTACTGTGTACAGTGTACTCTGTACTCAACAACACTGCCGCTATAAAAATTTCGTTAAGAAAAAACCCAACATGTACCCTCTTTCTTCGTCGACACAATTCTCCCAATACGACCAGCACATTCTGGTTCAAAAATAATCGAGGACGAAAAAAAACTCAATTAGATGTGAAGCATCTAAAAGTTAATAACATTACCTTTTAGTATATTATCCGATATTGATTTTTTTAAAATTTATTTATTGAAATTTACAACTATATTTTAACAATACAACAATTAAATATAATGACATGAATGATACATAATGGCATGGATTTAGGTTTAAAACAAAGTATGGGATATTTTTCATTTTTAATTCCTAATATGACTTGTAAATGAATCCAACTATTAATTCCCTCTATCTTAAGCGGATAACTCCGAAATTTCAGTAATTATCTTTTTCACATTTTTCGCTGATTCAGTCTAGCAATTTTTTCTGGCCATCTTATTGCTCATGATTTTGGTCCGGTTCAGAACCTGAACTTTCGGCATAAAAAGAATTGCTTGTCTAAACTAGTTAAAAAAGAGAAAAAGAAACAGATTTATTGCTTATATGTTAACTCTATTTCAAGACTAAGCTTCCCTCAATACAATTAACTCACTCTGGAAAAAATTGGACTAAGCCACTTATTCACAGGGACTGCAGATATATCGACCAACAAACACGATTTTTTTTAGTGCCGCCATTAGCATGTAAATGGAGTATATTAATACGCCTACATAAGAAGCTCGAAAAGGAGATGGATGAGTGATCTTTCCTGAATTAAAAAAATAATTGAATACCTAGAAGAGGTTGTAATGGTTGGTATCCGTTCCGCATACTTAGCGTTACATTCTCAATCACTGTAATTGAAAAACTTTCCTTTATTTTTATAAATTATTATTATTATTTTTTATAAAAACATTCCATGGCCTTTAACTTATATTGATTATGTACTAAAAAAAAAAATACTCAACAATATTTCGAGTTATAATAAATAATGCAACTATAGATGTGATGAGGAAATCTGAAACCCAAAAATTTTTACTATCACAATACTGCCTTTAATGCTAATAAGGATATAAATAAAGTGATGGGAATTAAAACCTTTTTGTAACACACCAGAACAGAAACACTTTTTTTTCAGTTAATGAAATTCGGAAGCTGAATATTCAGGTGCCATGATCTCACTTCATGATCAGATGCGATCTAAGGTAGCATCTGTACAAATAAACGTCACAGGTATTGTGTACATGTGTAAATATTCTGTTCCATACTTTTCGATACGTGGAGAAAATATGTATAAATTTTATTTTTTCAATAGAAGGATAACATAGTACCCCAGTGGTATAGCGATGAGCTCATCTGGCGAAGAATATGCAGAAATATGGCTGTGGTCGAGAAGCTGAGTGTGTAAGAAACCCGACTGCGGACGAGCCTTACTGTTCCAGATTATTTATTTATTCTACTCAATCAACTGTCGATCGACTAAGGATCGAGAGACTCTGGAGGGACAATCTAAGCTTCTTACTAAAGCCCAATTCCTTTTATAATCGTTAGCAATATATTTTTTATATCATCCCCAAAATATTATTTAGAAATAATTACAATATACAATTACAACTGAGGGGTCACTTGTGATGTAGTGATCAACATAACAAACTTCTACACCAAAGATAGCGGATTCGCAGCACGATGGGTGTCCTTAAGGATTTTTTAACGTAAGCAAAACATACTTAGTAATGCCGTCCTTCGGAACCCACGTAAAATGGAGGTCCTGAGCCTGTACAGTGTCAGGTACTCGTTAAAGATCCCTATCCTAATTATATCTAGATAAGCAAAATTTAGGGCTCCCACTGTAGCATCGTTCGATTACCCATGAATAAAAGCATAAAGTGACGTTAGTTGAATAAACAACCATACAACAACAATTTTATATATAATTTTAACATATCCTAGTAATCACCAAGAAATAAGGGAAATTACAATGACACTAAATGGGTTGTACTTTATCAATACTGAGATTAAAAAAACTAAAAGTTTAAATAAAACAAATTTACCAATTACAAAGCCATTCACATATAATAATTTGTAATATTAGGCCGGGTTCACAAAAAGGTGATATAAGATAATCAATATATCCTAGGCGATTAAAATTTCGTGAGTCCACAATTTTCAAGGTTCAGTTACCAAAATGAGCTCAAGTGAAGAAGATGTCGTAGTGGTTAATTGGGTCAGGCGTAGAACGAGAAGAAGAAAAAATAATGGGCACATCAAGAAAAAAAAATTCAAGAAAAATAATATTTTTAACTGAATGCGGCAATGAAATAGTTACAGGCACTCATGAGCTTTCACTAGATTAATGATAGTAATTACCGAATTATCCTCCCTTTTCCCGTCATACTCACGGTTAGAGATATTGGGCGATACAAATCGCTGAGGAGACCGACACTAGGCACAAGTGTCACTTCGAGGGATATGACATTTGTGACATGTTGTGCAATCGCGCTAGTATGAATTTTTGTAATCGCCTCCCTTTAGATTCATGGTACTATCTGTGCATATCGGGTGTCGTATTTTGCTTACGATACATCTCTCATCTTATATCGCCTCAATTGGAACGCGGATTCATGCTGAGTCATTGCATGAGTTGAGGTGTCATTCTGCGTCCCACCTCAAGTCTAATTCAGTCTGCCCTTTAAATTAATTTGAATTACAAAGTCCCGAAACAAAAGCAATTGTGAACGTGTTTGTAGTTACCAATGCGTACAGGTATGAAATCATAACCTGAATCTAAAACTAAATTTAATAATTCTATACGTCATGGGAAAATCTCTAGAACAAGCAGATTTTTAATTAGATAGGAATAGATGCAATATTTTTATAAAATTTTAATACAATATACTCGAGTGAAAATTCTGAATTGGCCATGATCGAATATGGTCGAATTGGAAACGTTTTTCTAATAGTTCTCTGAACATCATAACAAATCTTAGGTATCAATAATCTCAATGTAAATCTGCTGAACACGAATGTGACTTAGCATTTTTTTTCTTTTGCGTTTTAGTTCATATTATCTTCTTGATTTACAACAGCAATACAATTGTGATTCTCGATCTCGAAAAGTCGCCAGGATTTTACTCATTACAAGAACCATGATGAGTCCTAATAAATCTTACTAGTTTTTGTATATGAATATATATGTTTTTGTTTTTTTTTATTGATTTGTTATTTTTTTCCTGCTAATCAGCTCTTTTTATATAACCTCCCCAGCTGTTTGTTACCCACCTTTGCCTAAGTTGTTTGTGAGACATCTTTGTGCTATGTTGATGTCTCTATTTGATGAGTCTGTTTGAACTGTTGATGTGAGATGTTCTGCACTTCGTTTTCTTCAATGTGATTTGTCTTCTGGTATATGTCCTCAATGTCCTCATCCACCACGGAATGCGGAACGGTCGAGTTGAATCAACTACTTTAGTGATCTTGACAATATAAATTATGGCATATTCTTAGACAATGATAATCAATTAAAATTCTAACCACTAATCCACCGGTCGCCCGGATAACAATCAACTGCGGATTCGTAGCCCGGCAGATGGCCCCTAGGATTTTTTTAAGGGACTAAATGTCCTTGGTTATGCCGTCCTTCGGAAGGGACGTTAAACGGGGGTCCCGAGCCTGTTCGAAGTCAGGTACTCGTTAAAAATCACTATCCTAATTAAACCTGTATAGACAAATTTTAGAGCTCCCAATGTAGCATCGTCCGATTAGCTATAGCAGCATAAAGTGATTTTAAATAAATAAACAAACAATTTAAATTGTATAAAGATTTTATTATTATTCCGAATATCTTTCTAATAACCTACAAAATATCCTAGTTATTTTTAAATATGGGGGACTACAATAAGTCTTAGTATTTGTTTATAGAATACTAAGATTTATTTTATGTAATTTGATACTACCAACAGATGAACCCTCTGGGATCTAGTGACCCTATTGGAGCTCACCCATCCTGAGACACCTGGTACATGGATGTTTGTCCTCAGTCTCTATCATGGATTGTAGTAGTAGAATTTTTTAATGTTCATTAGATCCAATAATTAGTTTTTTTGGCAGATCCGTAGAGTTGTAGAGCTACTGCTACACCCTGAGAACACCCTCCTCTTGGTCTCTTGGGTAGGATGGGCAGAAGATGGCTGGGAACCTAAAAAGTGTACCACAAAAGCAGCCGTTGGGTATAACTGCCTCTAAGTGTGCGGTTCAGATAACGGTCGCCATACTCAGACCATTAATTGAACCTACCGTAGTTAATTCCAGAGCACTCTGTTAGCATTAAGATGTTCCCTCCGTTCTCACTGTTACGGAGCTTACGAGATCTTATAAGCTTATCAACGTAATAAATCTACAATCGATTAATTTGTTCCCTAGATATAATGCCGTTTCAAGAAATGTCCGTTTTCAAAGGAAAGGTTATTTAATAAATCAACTTTATGATATCATAACTTTTTCTATACATTTTTTCGAACGTGCTATAAAGTTCTCAATCCCAGATCTGAAAAAAATCAGGGTTTTGTGATAAAATGAAATCTGAAAATGTGTTTTTGACTTCAGAATCATTTTCCAAAATTTTATCCTTGAAGAAGTTGTCCAAATTTCTGAATAGGGGAAAATCTTTGGGAGATAAGTCTGGCGAATAAGATGAATGTAGAAGGACTTTGTAACCCAGCCCGTTTAGATTCTTAACGTTGTGGTGTTGACGTGCAAGACTATAGGTCCCTTACGATTAACCAATGCAGGTTGTTTTTTGATAAATTTCTGTAGCGTTTTGTCACTATCCCAACAGTACGATGAAAGGAGAAACGAATTACTTATGAATTAATCCGTGTTACCTATTACAACACCCTTCCGGGCCGTGGTATTATTTCTTTAAGCTTGTGCTGCCGAGTGTCCAAGTTAAAATTTATGAAAAATACAACACGAAAATCGCACGTTCTTATGGTCATATTTGATGGCATACTGTACGATGTTCGTTCGATTGTAGTTATCGTAAATATTATCAAAAAAGAAAGGATTGTTTCTTATTACAGCCTGTAAACACAAACATAGCGAACAACTAATTCCAGTTTGCATTTTAGATATAATAAATCTAGGCATTTAATGTGGTATGGCCTAATAACTACTTAAAAAATTCACACTTCTCAAGGACCAATGTGTCAGGAAGTTAATAAAAATCATCCCATTGGAGTAATAAAAAGTTTTAAATGTTAAAAAACAAACATAATTCATGGATTTACAACGTTTTAAAGCAGCAGTAAATTATTCCCGAGCATAACCGGTTTCCAAGCAACAATAATAATAGTATGGGATGCCTTAGGCCGTCGGCCGGCTTCTTCCGAACCGACTATATACATCGTCTACATCCATCAATATCGATACATTTTTAGTAAATTATTGCACTAAAAATTGACTTTATTATTTATAATAATTATAGAAAGCCCTGGCAGAAACATACTATAGACTAGATGAACAAAAAATGTACTACAACAAGCCATGGGGTCTTTTAGTTTTAGTATATGGTAGAGCCTTTATTGTCTTTAGATCAACGATTGCGCAAAAGGATATGTCCGAGACCACGCTAACAGTCAGGTTTTTCCAGAAAAAGGTTACCTACTTTATTGAGCCTGGGTGAACCCCAGGATTCTGCAGATTTCTCAGGGTCCATGCATGACTGTTAACAGATCAAGTAATTTATCTACCACAGATTGATTTGAGCCTTCATTTTTGCAAAATTTGAACCCCCCTAAAAGATCGTCCGATTTCCTATAGTAGCACAAAGTGATGTAGACAAAAAACCAACCAAAAATCATATCAAAGTTGGTTAAAACAAAATTGTATAACCTATTAATTATAAAAAGTTTGGTGCGAAAATTATGCAAGCTAAAAATAGAATTAGAAGAATAATAGAAAAATAGAATTGTTTTCTAGATTTTGACTGAAAAAAATCCTCATACAATATCTCGAAACCCGAAATATTATTAGACGATCGTCAAGAGCTTTATGAGAATTCATTATACGCCATCACCGCTGGTAAAATTTTAGTATGCACGGTAAGTAGGTAATTTTCTTCCGTTTTTTAAAATAGTGTTATGATAAAACTATCTTTTGTAGCCAAATACTAAAATATGCAATAATGATGATGGATGCAAACATGCATGTCATATTTTAATAAAATAAATCGACGTTCTACGTTAAAATAAATCAAAGCATTTTAAAAACAAACATTATTAATCTATACTGGGCAAAAATTACAAAGGATATTGATAATTTTTTAGTATATACTTTACCTAACATTTATATTATTACATATTTAATAACTACATTAATATTTAATGTAGTATAATTTCTAATAAATATTAATGCTTTTTATAAAAAAAATAATATTAAAATGCTAGGCAAGGTAAATCAAATAAAATTAGAGGTATCCGTATTAATTTGACCGCAGTTTATTTTCAATTCATCAAATCTAATAATAAGCGTATAATCTGCAATATTCTTACAGACCTGCATTACAAAATATAAATTCGTATTACAATCCTTAATTAGCCTAATTAGTATAATTAATATTTTAAAACAACGCATTATTATGTTAATACTAATCTTAGCATCATTCACATTGCTACTATTGATAGATGATATTTAAGATGTTGGGTATGGGATAGATGGTATTTAGAAGTTGCCTGGAGAAGGTTCCCCTTCACGACTCATCCAAATCAGCATTTCCAAAGTTCAATCGTCATCAGAAATCACGCTTGAGTTGGCATTCTCCAAGATAGCATCCTACCCGAGGGTCACTCTGACCATTATAGTCCAGATCGATAATAGGAGCTATCACTTCTAGGTCACCACGACCATCATCCCGAAGAAAAATTATATTATAATTTAATGTAATATAGTATATAATAAAAACATATTTTTTGAGGCACTTCCGTTACAGGCAACCTCCGTTACAGGAGGTATCCTAGAAGAAAATAGAAGAATCGGTAAACTGGTATTACAACAAGCCAGACTTAATATTACTTCGGAGTATACTTTTTTTTTTTTTTTAATATTTTATTGAATTATTACAATCTGCCACTTGTGGGCATTAAGTAACAGCGCTAAATAGCCAAGGGCGGATTTAGAGGGAACCTGGCGGTTGAGCGTGATCAACCGGAGAAGTGATCTCCTAACACAACCCCTGTCTTAGAATCAGTACAGTTTCTACCATGTAATACATACAAAACCCTTCATGTTGTACTGGTACAGGATTTTAAGAAGTCAAATCTTTGTATTTGAAAGAAAAACAAACACTCGAAATCTCTCTACTGACTTTTCTTAGCGAGTTGTGCTAGGTTAGAGAGTTATATGTTTGCGAAGTAAAGGACTCTCGTGACATTTCCTAGACTGTCGCATTTCAGTTTAGCCCCATTCATAAAACAGACCGTTAGTGAAATAGGCACTCCTGACCTGGACCAAGCACACTATTCCAGCCAGTCGTGATCCCGAAAAGCCGATGGAACGAGGATAAGGTGTGTGTAATAACTGGAACCTTCCAGGTCTGGAGAAGTGATATCTTCGGCTTCCAGATAGCAATCCTGGGAAACGGCGGAGATGGGATCTCAACCAACAGAAGGCCCGGCCCAGCTTTCTACTCCATCCGTGTACTTTTACTGTTTCTGCTGTGTCAATTCGGTCTAACATACGTAGGAAGGTCAATTATAGCTGGCATGTGTCTTAGAAATAACACGTGTCAATTTTTTTTTTCGGATAAACTAATCATATAATATAATTAATTCATTATTAATAATCAAGAAATCCCATGTAAGGAGGTGGTTTTTAATATGAACAAGCATATCATTGGATTCCGCATTTGTTAAAATAGTAGAGGCTTTTCTCCTTTCCCAAATATCGATTTATTTTATGCCAGATTATCCACATATATTAAAACCATAAAAATGTTTATTATTAAAAAACGAAACTCCATACATCGCTCCTGCAAAAGAATAATGTCTTAACTCAAAAAAAAACCTTATTTTTCAATAGAGGTTTTTGAAAGTTCCATGTGAGTTAAAAAAACAAAAAGTTGGGCATTGCCAAAGCAAAACATTCCTATTTTAATGACCTAATTGAAATTATTCTATTAACCATGAGAAATGTTTTTAAATCTTGATACTTTTTTATTTTAACATTACTCCCATAAATCTTCAAGTTCAAAAATGATACGATTCAAAATATGACTTAAAAAAAAATGTTTGAAATGGAATATCAGATATTTCGTCCCTGAATTAAAAAGCTTCAACTAATAGAATTTTTATTGAAGTCTTAAATAAAAAAAAACAATTTTTGAGTTATGCCGTTGTTCCTTTAAAGGAGCGATATGGTAAAGATTGTTCATATGAAATTAAAAAAACCGAAACACTACACACTATGAAGACTCTTGGATTCAGTACATGGTACTGCACTGCTTCTAAAAAAAACGACTGTACAAGGAGCTGATTTGTCCGAGATCCCACAAGGTACGTCCATTGCTGTTAACAGGTTAAATAATTCATCTGCCATATCCTGATTTGAATCCAGGACCTTAACACAGCAACTCTCCTCTCTATGCATTGAGCTACCACGCTCCCCAAATATAATAATCGTTTTAAATAAAATTAAATAATTACATTAAATTTGTCGCTAGAGTCCTTTACCAATATATAACTTCGGTTTTAACCTGGGAGAACATCTATCACTTATGTGGCTTCGATCGACACACTTTTTTTTCAACTGTATTCCTTTGTTCGGGGTATGTTGACGAATATCATCTGTTAGAAAGCACATTTCAAATAACAAATAGAAAGGACTGTTATGCAGCTCAACAATATTCTTCGTATCGATACAATCTAGATTGGAACAGCTTCCGGCAATTCTAGCTCCAACTGTTCTCGATGCGAAGTTAGTGGACCCTCAAATTCAGAAGCGCTCAATCACACGATTGTAGTCTACAGATACTTTCTCCAGCAAGATGCAGTATGATTTTGTTGGAGTATAAAACTGAGGTTAAGGTCATCAGGATGGCATATCGACTTTCTTTTTATAAAATGTTGAAATATATGGCCCTTTTGAAACTGGAAAAAAAAGAAGAGAGGGAATAATGAAAGAATGTGCTAATAAGAAATATGACTTGGGTAGAGAATACCAGACCGTGGTAGGCGAGAACGTCACTCATCGCCCGCGTTAACACTGAGGCAATATAAAATAAGCTATGTATCTTGAGGAATATATTGCAACGATTTATTGCTAGGAAGGTTCAATAACAGCAGCCAATAAATCGGGGCGATCTGGGCGATAAAAATTTGTTTATATAAAATACTTTATTTTCTGTATGCGGTAATGGAATAGTTCCAGATGCATTCATGAGCTTTCACTGGATTAATGAAAGTAATTGCCAAATTATCTTCTCTTCTTCCCGTCATATTCACAACTCGAAATATCAGACGATACAAATCGCTAAGAAGACCGACTTATCTTCGCAATAGCTAAAGGTCTGACTTTAAGGTATTTAATTCATTATCAATATTTAAATGTATGTTTTAAAATACCTTTGAATGATGATTTTATTCTAACCGATTTATCTTACATGGACTTTTGATGCGAATTGAATTTCAGTCTGCATTCAGACAATTCTGTCACAACAATCTTACAAAAATATCCTTATGACTCTTTAAACATTAATATTTTAAGGAAACTGATTTTTCCAGAATAAAATAGATTTTCCTTTGCAAACAAATAGATTTTCCAAGACAGCTTGAGGTTTAAAGAATGCCTTAAAGCAGAGAGGAGGCCCAGAGGCCACCAAGAGGTTGTTGACCTACGCCCAAGAGGGCTTTAAATTTGCCTCAGCGAGATCTCATGTAAGAGTTACGGTGCAAGATAACCAGTATGAATCGTTATAAATGTAATAATTTTTACCATTGTCGATTAATAATTGTAATTATTGATATTGTAAATAATAAGTGTAATGGTAAATTATAATTGAGGCGATGACATGGAAAATGCAGTAAGTAAAAAAGAATCATTGAACACTTGTATGTCAAAACTGGGAGTGGTGTAGTTTTTATGGATTGTGGTAGTCACTGTTTTTCAATTGAAACATTCTTTTACAATTGCCAAAATAGTTTTTTTCTTCTCTTGTAAAATTACTTAGTAGTAGTACGCTGGTATTTTAAATGCCTCATGTTGTTTTGTTTTTTTCCAGTTGGATATAATTATAGAAAGTGTATTTTCAATTGAAGCGTTGGCATAGGAAAGAATAGTAAGTCATATAGAAGTAATCGTATTCCGGCAGGTTGTTGCTTCGACTTAGGTCACAAGTTTTAACTTTTCATTCGTATCGTTTTTAATATTCTCGAAAATAGTAAAAAGAACTTTATTTCTGACTACATGTACATTAACTATCACTGACTGCGTATAGATTAAAGAACCAACTTATACATACTGTTTAAGTTATATATTATATATAATTCGAAATGTCTGTTTAAACGTTCATTTTTTGATTAAATGATTACCGAAATATACATCTGTGCGATAATTACACTCATTTTTTTTTTATTTGTAACTCGCGAATATTAAAAAGAATACGAATGAAAATTTAACGAAAATTCAAAGCGACAATCTGCGGAACTGATACCGCAAACTCTCTACACTTTCTACAATTATCTCCAGCATAAAAAAAAAAAAAAAAAAAAAAATCATACATCAATAAGACATGTAAAATACCAGCCTATTGTATAATGTAAAGATCGCCTAAAAGGGCAAAATAAATGTAAACAAAATAGGTCATATTCTTCGGGAGTTCTGGAGCCAACGAGGAAAAAGTTAATAAAAACAGCTTTGAGAGCTCCATACACCATGTCCTACAATTTGAAAAATAAACAACATTATATAAGGACCGTATTATTTTCGTTCTAAACGTAATAATTTTTATGAATGTCGATTAATAATAATTAATTGTACCGTTAGTTGAAAATTAATTGCAATTGTAATTAAATAAACTCTCCACATTTTTCATTATTACCTGCGAGTAAAAAAAAAGCATTATCAATAAGGCATTAAAAATACCAGCTTACTATTATCTAATGTATAGATTTATAAGGGCATAAGATTATATGTACCATATTTTATACATTTTTCCCCACGTGTTATCAAATTTTCAATCCCAGCACTAAAACATTCAGGGATTTGTGATGAAATAAAGTCTGAAAATGTGTTTTTGACTTGAGAATTATTTTAAAAAATCATACCATTAAGGAAGTTGTCCAAAATTGTGAAAAATTAAAGTCTCTTTAAGATAAGAATGAATTTTCAGGAAAATCGCGTGTTTCCATGGTCATATTCGATGGCATACTAAACAATGTTCCTTTAATTATAGTTACAGTAAATATTATCAAAAAAAGAGAGGATTGATAACAGTTCATTACAATCTGTAAACATAAACATAATAAACAACAAAATTCTACTCTGAATTTTAGAAATAATAAAAACGTACATTTCATTTGAAGGGAGTCCATATAATAATTAAATAATTAATATCATACTAATTAGTTTTTTCTATGAAAATTAAAGAATATGCGCTGCCCAGTTGAGAACATGACGTCATGGCGCATCATCACTAAATAAAATACCAGGATGCGTATTTCTTCTGGTCCATTATTGTAAGCCATCGTATATAGTAGATCGTATAAAGGCAGAATGAAATATTATAGCTCAATAACTTCAAGTCAACTTTTAAAGTATACATCAAATTATAAATAGGATGCAACAGGAAAATCCCCAAAACAGGCCTTTAAGTCTCCAAGATACTGGAAAAAACAACCAATTAACGTGTCACCAATTAAGACATCATCAAAAAAGACAAAACATCTCACACTAACATATGAAACTGACATATCAAATACGTACAGCAACCTTACTTCAAGACGCTTCACAAACTCTATTTGTCTCTATTGAGGCTCTTTTTGCTAACTTTTATTCATCAAAATTTTATTTAAAATTCGATAAAATTTCTAATATTTGCCTTACATGATGTAATTATGGCTATTCTGTTAAATTTTAAAAAGACAATGTTTATTATGAAACTACCGACAGTTGACAAATCTCACTACTCTACGGACATTGCTGAGGGATGTTAAGATTATAAGTATAAGTTACTAAGAATGTATAGATACAATTTTTGTTTATTTTGATAAAATTTTTTTTTTTTTGTCACTGCTGAAAGTTTTTTTGTATTTTTTTCTTACATTGTATATGTGATTCTTTATAGATACGTTTAAATTTGTCTATTAAGTTTTTGAGTTTGAGACTGGTCTGTTTGGTACAGCATATTACTTTTGTAAATTGTAACAAATTATATTAGAAATAAATAAATATATATACGATTATAAGGATATTGAAGCCTTGACGAACGGACATACAGCCGCCTTAACCCCAGATTGGAAATGAATCATAAATAATAGAAAATATGGTAGCAATGTTGTGTCTGTGTGGCTGCGTCTCGGAACAAAAACAAGTGGAATGCCCTGAAGGTAAAAAGTGAAGAAAAAAAACTCTCCGACAGGTATCTCCTTCCGTTTCACCCTCCATAAAAAAAAACCAATCACTAAAGTTATTTCCTCGTCTGCATCAACGAATAGGGATTTAACTTCCTAGTTACAGAAGATAACCTCTTAAGATTCCTCTACTTAATGATAATAGTTTAGGATGTAATAAACTACTAGAAACTAATTTTGAAATATCAAGACCATTTAATAATAAAAAATAACTAAAATGAATAAAATGGTAAATTAAAATCTTCTCAAAATAGTTTTTTTTAATATAAAATAAAAATATAAAATGTACCTGAAGGTACCTTACTCGACGATAACACTGTGGCGAAACGTTTATTTATTTGTAAGTTCATTTCAAAGTTATTTAAATTATTAAATTAAATTATTTAGGATTTTAAGCTAAATTGAATTTTCTCCGAGTATTTTAGATAGTAGAGTTTTGAGCAAAATGAACTCAAAAAAATAACTCGTCAAAGTTAACTAAGTTATCAACTGTATCAAAATAATCGAACAGAGATGACAGGTCTTCAGCAAGCAAACGAAAAAGAGATAGTACGATATTTCTGAATCGATCAATCCATTATAAAAAAAAAGTTTTTTCCTTGTTATATAAATATGGTAATGGTCGTAGTGCAACTTCATGCCCACAAAAAAAAAAAAAAAAAAAAAATGGTAAACTAAAATATTAAAAAAACATTTTATTCTAAAAAATGACAAAATGATTATTAATAAATAATGTAAGCAACTAGAAACGTTATCGTTAGAAATTGTTATATTTATGATAATATTTCAGAAAGAGAAAAAGTAAGTCTGCCCCACAAAAAAAATTTCTTTGGTAGATCAAGGAAAGTCGAATAAAATTAATTTAATTAAACAATTTATTACATTAAATTCGATATTAAAATGTAAGAATATAAAAATTCTTCTACAGTAATAACGATGTATCTGTATCTAGAAAGAAGCGAAAACCTCTAAGGATTAACGAATTAATCTTCAGTATTCAAAGACCAACAATCCACTGATGGCCTCTTATCCATGACCACATCAAAAAGGTGAAGTGTCATTCAAGAATTTATTCACATTATGCCCTCAAGTTATAATTAAAAATCGCTAGGGGGCGAAGAATTGAATATCGATTTATTTTATGTTAGAGTTGTCCACAAAGATTACAACTATCAAAATTTTTATTTAAAAAAATAAAATACTTCATATATCGCTCCTTCAATAAAAAATATCATAACTCAAAAAAAATTTCAATAGAGGCATTTAAAAGTTGCATGTGAGTTTAAAAAAAATAAAAATATGTGTCTTGGCAAAGAAAAGACAATCCTATTGTAATGATGACATTGAAATTCTTTTATTAAGCAATAGAAATTTTTAAAAATCTTGAAACTTTTTTTATCTTAACTTATGCCATTATTCCAATAAAACTTCAAGTTAAATCGTGATACAACTCAAAACAGGACTATATTAAAAAAAAAAACAGCTTAAACCAATACAATGGCTACTCAAGGCTTTCCCAAAAATTACCAATTTTGCACGTTTTAGCAATTGAAATCTATAATCATCAAACTTATATCCGTGAGAAAACTCACAGAGAATAATATATCAATCAAACATTATTATTATTTTTTCAATGATTCAAAAGCAGAAGATAGAACATGGCATTGAAGTCATCGCTCTCCGGGTTACTTGAAACCTGACCGATAATATGGCTAAACCCCATATTATCGGTATAAAACAAACTCTATGGGGGAAAAACTATTAACATTACAATTAATTAATAATTAATAAATTAATTAACTAAAACTCATCTCCGAATAAAATAGAAAGAGATGAAAAAAAGACCGGTGACAGGAACAAATATTGCAGGCAGCCAACTATAGATAATCGCATTCAAATAACTTAATTGAATTTCACTCTGTCATTTAAATTCATTTTGATAGTCATCAAGTGCCTTTCTAAATAGTTATTTCTTGTAAGATCAAAAACAAAAATTAATGAAACTATAATTTATAGCTACGGTATAAACATTGATATTATCAAATAAAATAGATCTTATTTAAACTACGACATAACAAAGATCTCATTCACTAAGTTATTCTTCTGTTCTTAACAGAAGACTATTATTGTTAACAATAATAATAATAAGGAAAAAAAAGAAATAAATTGAATAATGTTATTGTTTACTGAATTATACTCGGACAAAACAGAAACATGTTTTCTACAAACGTTTTGCCAATAAATAAGTCTTACTAAAATTAGAGTTCAACGTGTGCTATGTACATGGATATCAGCATGCTATGTACAAATATCTCACTAATGGTAAAAATTAATCAACAAATTAATGAGAAACTTCAGATTTTAATTATAAATACGATTACTTGGTGTTCATCGTTCTTGCATATAAATTTTTTTTTTTAACTATTAGTAATGTTATATCATTTTTAGGAAATTTTAATACTGGCTGTATCATTTGTAGACCATAAAATAATAATTTGTAGTGATATACATTACGTATAATAATGACATCTATTAGAAAGATTTTTTTTTTAATTTACTTTTTATCTTAAATAATTAAAAGGTGATCGGTGGTATAATTATCCAACTGGGTAGTGTATATTTAGATATAAAGTATAATATCTTAAGTGTCATGTAACCAGTTTAAATAAATATGTAAACTTATTTATTTTTTTATCAATATGAACATACCTCTTTTATCTGAAGAAAGTCGAAGAAGAAGGCTGGAAAAGAGTTGCTTCAAGCAGCAGTCATAACAACAATGAAACAACTTTAACAACAATAAAATAGCAACTAGAAATAACTGTCAACAAAAAATTAACTTTGAAGAGACTACGAAGCACCGAGACTCGGCAGAGAGCGAGCAAGAAGCAAAAGCGGCAACCAACAACCAACCACTGACTGCGACTTCTACCACAGTTTGGCAACTTTGATAGTAGCGACTCTAGTGGCCGTTCTATGAACTAATCGTATTTCTTCTTACCCTTATTAAACATATTAATTTTACCTCCTTAAATATTATTCAAAGATTCGGGAAATATACACCGAATTAAAATATAATACAGGGTATAAAAAAACATAATATTAGAATCTAAATCAAGAAATATATCAAGTATAAGAAAGAATGATGTAATCTACTCTCAATTGAGCGGAAATAAAAAAAAAACCTGTACCACTACAACCCTTACGGGTCTGGGGTTCAATACATGGTAGAGACTATACTGTTTCATGGACAACGGTTCTGCATGGAGGTGACTTGTCCTAGGTCACGCTCAACCACCAGATTTTTCCCCCTTATTTTGGGTATCATATTTTATAGAGGCTGGGTGGATCCCAGGAGGGTCCTAGATCCTAAATGATCCGTATCCCGCTGCAAACAGACTAAATAAAAGTCAAGGCCTGCAGCTGGATTTGAACCAGGATTTCGGGCATGACAACTCAGTGCTCTACCACTGAGCCACTCCGCTCCTAGTTGAGAGGATGCTAGTGCCAAATAATATAAAAAGGTGTAAACGAATTAAGACTAAAAAAACAAAAACAGCCTTCTTGACAAAAGATAATAACTATAAACAAAGTTTAAGTATTCAAGGACAAAGCTAAGAGATACAAGAAATTCTTTCATGTTTGCCAAAGCTCTCCCATCTGAAATTACTCGAACTGGGTTCAAATCCCATTCATTAGCAGGCTTTTATTTAGTTTGTTAGAGGCAGTGTCCTTTGGGATCTATGACCCTCATTGCCCTCACCCAGCCTCTATAAAGTGAGTACCCAAAATGAGGGGAAAAATCTGACAGTTGAGCGTGATATAGGACAAATCATCTCCCTGCATAACCGTCGTCCAAGAAACATTAGTCTCTACCATGTACAGAACTCCAGACCCTTCACGGGTTATATAAGTACGTTTTTTTTTAATCCTAATCATTAAGCAAAAATTGTAAAGACCTATTGGATCTTATTTCATAAACAATCTACTTGAGCATGAAAAATCTTGTTTATACTGAATTTTCTTCGTATATATTTTTTCCATTGAAAATATACCAGTAGAAAAAATTGTTTAAATAATAATTATCCCAGTAGAAAAATAGTTTAAATAATAATTATGCCAGTAGAAAAATAGTTTAAATAATAATTATGCCAGTAGAAAAAATAGTTTAAATAATAATCTTACCAGTAGAAAAATAATTAAACAAAATTTTTCTTTCTTTTTTTCATTACCAAGCCACTTCAGAGATTAAAAATCAATCCAGCAATTGCAGTATTTATTCCTTTTTGAATTTTGACCAATACGATTGAAGAATCCAGGGACAAACGAGGTAACTCGATTTTTTCTCAAAATTTGTTAACAATACAATGGTGTAGTCAAAAAAGTAGAAAAACAAACTTGAACAGCTCAAAAAATATGTCCGTAAATGGAAAAAAATAATTCATTCAAATAGTGGCTGGAGAAAAACTAGGTTCTACTGTATAAATGGAAAATGACAAATTTTCTTCACACATTTATCAGTACACACATTTCTTTATGCAATTATTGTTAATTGATTGTCAAATCTCTTAAAATGTGGGGGATTGAAGGAATAATAATACTTTAAAAATATAATAGAGTATATTAATTTTTATTTTAATGTATACAAAGTTATAAAAATATTAAATATTTTAGAAATTAATAATTCTTATAAATAAATATTTGTACTTTAAAATACTTCATGGTTTATTTTCAACATATTGTCTTTATTAAATAAATATTTAGTTATTTGGTTATACGAGCCCAAAGTGCACCACTTTTATTTTACCACTATCAACTTCCTCCAGGCTTTCTGAAACATTACAAGCATAAAATGTAGATAAGTTTAAACAATGATATAAAACTAACACAATACGAAAAAATATACTTACTGTTTGTTTTGGTAGATAAGCATAAATTTTTAATATCAGGCAGCGAACTGGAGGAAGCCTGTGTAAAGGCCAAATTGGGTTTGTAGGTAGTTTTGTGATACCCGACATCAGGTAAGCCTACCATATTAGGATCAATAGTCTGCTCTCTCGGCAATAAATTAATTTCCTCCTGAATTAAAAATAATTATAAATAATACAATATGATTTAAAATGACTATTTACAGAGTAAATTTACTTTTAATAAATTTACTCTTAATTGATTCTATATTCTTATTTTTTCAGCAAATAATAAGAACCTGATACATGCCTGTAAAGGTATTTGAGTGACTTTTCTCGAGAACTTCACTTTCTGCCTGCTCTGATGAAGAACAGGTAACGGCGGCGGTGTTATTCTTGGAGAAGTAACGCTTTCACTAGAGTAGCATGAACAACTGTCTGAGCATTCACAGCTTGAATCTGAGAAACAGTGTATTGCCGCATAAAGCAACTGATATAATATAATAATACAGTAGAACCTCGATTATCAGTCAGGGTATGGGACCCAAGATGGTGACGGATTTGGGAAATAGAGGGATATGGGAGTGAGACCTATATAAACACATAAATTGAACAATATATTTCAAACAGTCGACATTATATATGTACTCGTAACTTATTTACATTCTAATATAGGAAACATATGTAGTAAAAATATTTTTTAAAAATAATAATAATTACGTACATCGATGGCTAAAAGCACAATCATTGTATGTCCATTCTTTTCCTCTTGAGAAATTAATATCAATTTAAAGGTGGAGTTTAGCTCTTTCCTCCTGCACAAACGTACTATGCCCCTTCTTAATAATCATTAAATGTTATATAGAAGGGACATACATACTACGTTTGTGCACAAGGAAAGAGCTAAACTCCACCTTTAAATTGATACCAATTTCTCATGGAGGGAAAAAATTCACATACAATGATTGTGCTTTAAGCCATCAACGTTAAATAAAATAAATGATTTTATATCCGGGAGCAGCAGTCTCTGATGATGAAGCGAGAGATTTCCGAGGAAGGGCTTTCCAATTCCGGTTTCATCACAATTATAAATTTGATTATAATTTAATTCACATTTTCGTATCTCCTGTACTAATTTTTCTTTAAATTTTATTGCTGAAAAACCATTTGCACTCAGTTTTTCGCCTAGTATTGAAAGTTATAGAATGCAATGCCGAGATTTGAATTTGTCCAACCACCCTTCACCAGCTTTAAATGTTGGGTCGCCGCGTAAAATTTGATTACATCATCAACTGTCGTCCGAGGAATATCGTATATTTTTGCTAAGATTCAAGCACTTTCACCTTTTCGTAAACGTCTTACAATTTCAAACTTAGTAGCGAGATATAAACTCTTCCTTTGTCTTTTTTCCGAAGAAAGAAGAAAAGTAGTACCCGTAAGACAAGAATAATGACTGAAGGTACTTCAACTGCAGAAGCTACATTAGGTAGAGATGAGGAGATAATTAATTTCTGAGAAATGTGAGCATGGAAGCCTAGGTTTTGCGAAAACAACAGATTTTAGGAATCGAAGCTGTCAAGACACAACGTTTGATTCTTAGCCGGTGAATTTAACTTTAGCAACCAAACAATATATACTCATCTTTTTTTTTTTCTTCTCAAAACTGAGGTGACAATTAACAGAGAGTGAGGGTAAATAGAGTGACGGATAATAGAGGTTTTAATGTACATCATAATATATGATAGGGTAATACCCATAAAACACAAAATATCGAAAACTATTAACACTATTTTTTCTAAAAAAATAATTTGAAAGTTAATTAATCAAGCCTGGATCGTACTATAAACTACAAAACTTTGAAAATTGTTTTAAAAGTTTATAAGGAAATTAAAATTCTAACAAGATTTCTGAAATGATGAAGCTTAAGTTTCTATACAACTTTAAAAAAAAAACTATTAAAAATTGGTAAATGTTTGTATAGTAAATATTTTAAAAAAGAACAAATGTTTATAATCATTGAAAGAAAAATTATTTGAAAAATAATGACCATGATAGCGAAACCTTCAAGAAATATTAGTCTGCAATAGAACCATTAAAGATAATTATTAAATAATGTCAATACACCTAATTTAATTTAACAGAGATTAAACACATTAACAAAAGAATACCTGAAGATTCAGAACTTGAATAAAGGACTTGCTCTGCTCTCTCCAATGCAGCTAGAGCGAGTTCAGAATTGCCAATAATTTTGCCATAATTATGTAAATCCATAAATAAATCATAGTCTTCTAGATCGATGGCCAAGCTGAAAGCTTTGTCGCATATCTGATACCTGAAATAGACAAATAAAAAAGATATAGGAGCTTACAAAGTAAAATAAAAATGTAAAAAGTCATTATCATTGGGTCTTTGACTTTCATGGATTTTTCTCAGTTCAATCATAAAATTGTAGAACTGTTAAGAAAACAAAACAGTTATCAAGACCATAAGAATTAATCTTATAAGAGAAAAATATAACTTTTTTTTTTTTAATTTTTAATTTGTATTTTAATTATTGGACTTTGAACTATTTAAGCCATTGTGGTTCTAACCTGAACACACTCAGCCCTTAAGGCCTAAGCGATGGATGTATGTATGTGTGTGTGTGTGTGTGTTTTTGTTTTTTTACGAGGGTAGGTGGAAAAAATCTTCCAAAGAACGGAATAGGGCCATACCTATCCATGTATGGGATTTTTACCCACTAAAACCAACCTCCCTACACCTGTTTCTCACCCTCCATGGGACCGCCATTAGGCATTACATCATGGGGGTGTGGCTGGGTGCCGCCTCATTTATTTCAGCTACCTCCTGGTTCACCTTGCTTTCTCCTCCTTTTTTAGCTTTTGTAGCACCTGTGCTGCTAACCTTTAGCCTGGGGGGGGGGATTATGGGTAGGGTAACGGGGGCACTGGAGTGGGAGATGGGCGCGGGTGTCTCCCTCACTCCTTGCGGATGACAAAGCTATAGTGCCCTACTCACTGCCGAGTCATCACAGTGCCCCTTATCCCTACTAACGCCTGCTGTCACCCCCAAGCAGTGCCCCCTGGGGAGTCCATATGTCTACCAGGCATTACGGACTCGCGAACGACAGAGGCGGGGTACAGTGTGGGCCTGTCTGGGCCAAAAACACCAACCCAAGTGTAGGGAGCTCGAGCTGTGGTTGGATGGCAGGGGGTGAATAAACATTCACTGTCTTTAATCGACCCACTTGGGGCATCTGGCGCACCCTATTGTATTTAGCCCACTGCAGGGAGAGGGGACAGTACCTGCAGTGTATCTAAATCCCCCATACTCGTGGGAACAAAATGAACACTAATACCACTTTTAACTTACCAGTGTCTGAGGAAGAGCAATCTTCCTTAGACACTTCATTACCTTTTAATCTAGCAATGAATGCAATTGACGACTCCTCAGTTGAAGCCCCACTGCAGGCACTCACTATGGAGTCCCAAGGACTGAGAGTCATTGCGGGGTCAGGGGAGGTGGTCGTAGCACATACTGGAGTTGCGGCAGCCTCCGCCGATCTCTCAGTTATTACAGACAGAATTAACCTGCAAGCCCCTGGAGGCTCAGCAGATGCTGAACATACGTCTGGTCCTACCCGCAATGTCACACAGAGGAGAAACAGGTGCAGACGTGCGAAAAGGGCTAAAGACCTCATCGACAACAGCATTACCAGTGGCTGGACGGCAGAACCATTTCATGAGGTTCAAGATGTAACTGCAGGGTTCCCATGGGAGCCGGCAGCCAAATCGACTCTGAAAGGGGTTCCAGGGTCGGGAAGGTATGTAGCGGCGTAAGCACCCCAGAGGGCGGCGCCTGTCGGAGAAGGAATAGGAGAAGGAAAGGACCCCTCGCACAAGCAGGAATTGAAGACATCCAGAAAGAGATCTGGTCGGGTTTTGAATGTTGCCTTCAGTGCCAAATTCGGAATCTAGCCAGGGGTTTTTCCCATCTGAAGGCAACGGCAGATATCACTAAGCTCTTCAGCCGATACCGCTGGTACATCAAATGGGGAAGGGATGCTGGCTGCCCTAATTCCTCTTGTTCAGGAAACAAAGTGGCAACGATTCTCTCCAAGGTCGCTGGGCACATGGGCGAGTTAGTAGCACTACTCTTCAGTTTCTTCATAACTGTGCGTTAAGGTCTTCCCCACGGGTCCTCATCCACTTCAGCACAGAGCTCTTTCCACCATTGCCGCTTACTTATCTTGATGGCTCGCCGGAGTTCTCGCCTCTGAGCTTTATACTCATCCTGGAATTTGTGAAACAGCGGGCTACCTCTCGCTCGCTGGTATTTCCTCCTTGCTGCATGGAATTTTTTACGGTGGTTGGCTATAAGGTTGTTCCACCAGTAAGCTGGAAATCTACCACTACCTACATTGGAATGAATGACAGCCGCGTCACACACATTATTGACCAGGGCCATCACCTGGTGAGCCTTGTGATGATTTAGAATGATTCCCTGTCAAACGTCCTGGTTTTCCAGCGAAGCACACCCCTCTCATGCCAAGTGACCCTTGGTTCGTGATTCCGTACTGTGGTCAGGATGGCTTGGTGATTACTGTGAGTGTACAGGTCGCAGACCAGCCAGCTAGTATTTGGATGGAGGCTGTCGCTAACGAATGTGAGGTCGCCGAACTCCTACCTCCCCTCACGAGCTCTGACCCAGAATTTGTCAAAGCCAGGTTCTCTATCTGGGCAAAGGCTTCTAATAGGATTTCTCCACATCGGTTAGTTGCCTAACTACCCCACTCCGGCAAGGACTACAGGTCTTCTCCCTCTGGCATCTTGGACTCTGCGATCTAAGAGACCTTCGAATTCCTTAATTGTGGTGTTTGGTGGGGCATAGCAGCTATACAGGTAAAGGCCCTAAGGTGTGTGTGTGTGTGTATATATATAGCTTTTGAGTTTAGTATTTTGCTTATATTATTTATACATGTGTATAGCTTGCAAGAAAAAAAATTCTACTAACATTAAGAATAGGTTTAAAAAAAACAAACAAATGGTTTTAGCTTCAAAGTTTTTATAATACATTTTTTATAAATAAATCTATAAAGAATTATAAACAAATTCTCAACTAAAATAGACCGCAAATCTTTTGTACTATGATTATCATTTTCTTGGAAGGACAGACAATCAAATTTTTTTAAGTTAGTATCTTATATTAAACAGTAATCATAAATAATTACATGATAATAATAAATTTGATTACCTGAGAAGATGATGAAAAAATCGTCTACTGAGATCATGAACTGAATCACTAACTTCAGCAACGACCGACTCTGGAATGGGCAGGCTCGGCCTATGATAACTACCTAGAGCTTTTTCCAGGAGCACTGAAACAATATTCACACACCATAGTTTTTTGTTTTTAAATGTATTTATTGAAATTAACAACTGTATAATAATAATACTATAATAATACATCAAGTAAATAGAATGAAAGATATATAATGGCAAGACATAAAGGCAAGTAGGGAAGTTACCCACTGGTAGTACTCGAACAACAAATTCAACTTAGAAGGGCAAGTAGTCATTTTCTAATAGTTTTAAAATAGTTCTATAAAATTAATGAAAGATTGAAAAATATTATGTTTTCTAGAGTAGAAAACATTGGTTAAGAATTCATCATAATTGGAAAAGTAAATGTATTGGCAGAGCAAGATGTTTTAAGAATACATTATTTTAATGCAACAAAATAGAAACATATTTGACGGCCAAATACGAGTAAAATATATATAGCTTAAATTGTTAAAACTTATAATAGATTATCTTAAATAAATAAGCTCTTTTTAAAATTTTTTTTTATAAATTTAACTTGAAAATATAAGAGTAGAATGTTGCAATTGACGTGGACAAAAGGGTAATGCATTCAATTAATATAAAATATGCTTCAAATATATTTATTTGATAATAATAATAATAATAAAGCTTAGTGAACTCAAAAAAACCTCAGATAAGAAACTTCAGCCCACATACTGCTACTAAAGTCAAATTCTGTAAGATTAATCTTTACACAATTATCCCACATACACCCTAAGTTGTTTACCAGTCAGCATGTACAATTAAAAAAGATTGTAACTTTAAACTATTTTATAATAGTTTCTTTTTATAAATACACTCCTTTCCAAAATCACAAGGTGGATTTTTTAACAATTTACTTCTACATGGCATATTTAAATTGGCAATTAAGGCTATATTCCCAAGTAACGGGGTGTGTAAAAAAAAATGACCGAGGAGTAAGTTCGTGAGGGATGTCTACTGGCCTTTTTCACCTTCCCTATTCCACAAGTTCGCGAGTACTTGTGGACGGATTTGACTCAACAGCTTCCTTCAGAACCTCATCAATATCCATTAATGGTCGCCCGGAGCCCTTCTTCCTTTCCAACGTCTTATCTCCACTGCTAAATTTTTCAAACAAACCTTCATAGTTCATAATTTCACGAGTTGCTTCAGTGGCTGTGAAATTTTTTTTCCAGTAATGTCTTAAAATTAGGAGAATTTCGTAGGGCACTGACATGTTTCTTCTTTGAAATAATTGCTTTTTTTGAATAAGTCCAGTGTTAGTAAAAACAAGCTAAGAGAATGCTCTAAAGGGATTATTAAGTGTTGGTAAATAATAAATAGCGTTAAAATATTTACAGACTTTTGAACTCTGGATTTGATAAAACGGTCATTTTTTTTTATACACCCTATTATTAGGTCATCACATTTATTTTTTTATGTTCTAATATACTAAAAAAGTTATTCTATTCTAAAATCTTTATAACAAGTAAAGTTGCTTTACTTTCTCTTTCTGGATTGAGAGGAAGACGTAATATATGATTTGCAATCGCCTGCATGCAAGATAAAGCAGAATCGCTCTCCTCTGTCCAATCTAGTGTTAGTAGAAAATTTACAGCTTGCTCAACATTGTTAATAGAGAGATATCTTGAAACAACTATTTCAGGTGTAAGTTTTCCACAGCACAATTTGACAACAACCAATGGCCCCCTGAAACACGAATGTTAAGGTTATGTAAAATCTTTCGGTTAGATTGTCAAGTCACTTTAATAAGATATAACAACATAAAATGATTTATTATTCCTTTGAAATTTTAGAACTCATAAGTTGACAAATCAAAACAAACTCGTACCTCTCAAAATACAAGAGAACCATGTCATCACATTCTACAGTTGTAGAAGGTAATTCTGATTTTCTACTCCAACTGACTGACAAAAGAGTAGGCTGGTATCTAAAATAAAGAGAAGATATCAATATAGATTAAGTAAAATTTTCTTTGCATTAATCGTTTTGAAAAATGAATGGTTGAGTAAGCCTTTAAAAGTTTAATCTAAGAGCATAAAAAATCAATACATCAGATTATTTGATACAAAATAAATCCTAATAGCATACAAATTTAAAAGTATTTTAGAAATGTATATTTTTTTCTAAAGGTCTATAAAATCAGCAAACAATAAGTATCTTACACCAATAGAGTGTTTCATCACTTATTCTCAAAACATCGCCTTACAAATTTTTTAAAAATAAACGTAAGCTAATAAATAAGTTTGATCTGAATAGAAGAGTACAGAGTAAAAACATATAAACTCCATTTTTTATTTTGGTCCGATTTAATTGTTTCAAGACAAAATTCAATATTTTGGACTATTGGACTATTTTGCAAAATAGTGGATCAAGAGGGAAAGAATATAGTTTCCTTCTCCAAATAAAAAAAATGAACAATACAGTTATATTGTTTTTCCACCATACTCTTCAATTATAATTAGATATTCATTATGATCATCCAAAGATCACTTAAGAATCAAAACTGGACAGGCATCTTTATGGTGACGGCAAACAGTAAAATAACAACTTAAGAATATTTAAAAAATATTATTAATCTAGATTGTCAAGAATGATTTTTTGAAACTCTTCAGTAATAATAGTTTTTCATATTTATTTATTTTATTATATTTTTTAATGATTTTATTTTAATTTTATCTATATCAATATACCTAAATAAAATAAAAGCGTTATATTATAGGTTTTATATAAATTATTTCCATGTAGAAAACATTTAAATCCTATAATAAATAGTAAAATATCTCATTGAACTTCATTAAAAAATTTTAAGTCATTAAAATTAGTTTAAATATAAGCAGTTCATACTTGAAATAAGAGCTCAAGTCCAAAATTGTGGTTGCGGTGGAATCTTCATTCAAGAACTGAGATTTAATACAAAATAAAGATCGATCAAACCATTGGATTTGCCCTTTCTCATTCGAAATGAACACCATTGAAGAATCAGGATGCCAAGAGGCAAGACTAGGAATCTAAAAAAAAATTGGTCAATATAAAAAATATTATTTTTGTATGTTCTTTTAATAATAAATAAATTGGGCTAACTTACAAAATATGCCTTTTTTGATTCAGTTACATTGTTCAAACTGTCAGCTAGTAATATGGAACCATCAATGCAACCAATAAAAATTTTATCCTCTTTAGGGCTTGGAGATATGACACAACAATGAGTTGGTAACAACAACGAAATTATTTGAGTAGTTTCGATTTTTCCATGATTTACTTCCATAATGGACCATTCCAAAGTAACTTCCCCCTGAAATCAAATCATTCTTCTACTAGCATTAAAACTTTATTTGTTTGATATAAGTATGTTTCACAGTTATAAATAAATGAAGGTAACAAAAATGTAAATAAAGGCAACAAGAATAGAATATAGTAAACGATTGACCAATAATATTAACAGTATTAAACGTACTAAGTTTGATATTATACTTCTAAAAATATTAAAACTCCTGACACAGCTAAGTATGTAATAAATCGGTTGACCTTTATCCTTAAAAATTAAAAACTGAAACAGAAGTAGGTCTATCTAAGACCAAATCAAAAGTTACATGACCAGACTGTTGTTAATTAATGATTCAATTTCTGAAATTAGTAATTAAAATATTTCTATATATGTAATTCAATTAAAGTTTACTTCTCATTAACAATATTAGTAGTTAATTATTCAACAAAACTGTCACCTACCATATAAGATATCCTCTGTTGAACGACATGAATGATATCCGTGTTTAATGTGCTGAATGAAACATGTAGAGGATCGTACTCTGTTTTAAAATAACACTTTAAATCCAGTTTATTCCTGTTAAAAATTAATAATAATAATTTAATAAATTGTTAATAGTTTAAATTTGAAAAACAATTGAAACTAAATAACCAAAGAAGTTTTAAAAAGAACTATTCATTATTTTTTTCTGAAAACAAATCCATATTAATAATTTTATACAAACAATAGAGAATATTTAATCCAGTACTGAAAAAATTACTGTGCAGCAGTAGTGTAAGGAGTAGTTGAAATAACTTTTTATCTATCTGAGAAATAAGGAATAAATTTTTTATCCATTGTTTGTTCATTACTGGTTTAGTTGTAATACAAAAAATAATCTTAAGCATCTGTGAACTAACATTCGTTATTAAAATGAATTTGATTGAAAGACCACATACGAGGAAACCAGATGTTACGAGATAGCTTCTGTGGATGTAATGTAGCATGTAGAGGTTACCGTTGATGGACAGTCACAAATATCACAATTTTAAGACACATTCAAAGAAATGCTAATCTTACTAACCATAAATAAAAGAAAGTTGCAGTATCTGCTGGGGCACATAATGAGATGAAAGAGGTATCAACCACTTATATTCATAACAAAGAGAAAAATTTTGGAAAAGAGAACTGCATGTAAAGGAAGTTGAGGTCACCTTGATACTTATCTTCAGAATGATGATAGCACTTTAAAGAAGAAAAAGAGACAAGACCTAATACAAAAATTCCTCACTTTCCATGCACTCTTCATCTTAAATTTTATGAATGGGTTCACAAGGTATAAGAAAAAAAATAACAAAACTAAGAGGTGAAATACGAAAGGAGTAATGAATAATTTTCACTTAGTTTCCCTTAAAGAGTTGACTGTCTATGTCTACCTGAAGTGAAAAAAGGGTAGGAAGAAAAATTGTATAGTGAGCAATCGGTATTTTTATGACAGTAGTATAATAAAAATTCTGAATAACTATATGTAGTCAGAAAAAATTTGGGGTCAGAGCTTGAATAGCTTCAGTCTATTATACTTTATACAGTGGAATCCCGATATTTTGTATCCCGATTATTCGTATTTCCGGCTAATTCGTACAAATTTCCCGGTCCCCAGAGAAAATCCCGATAAATGGTATAAAATCAATGCATTTCAGACCCCTCGGTAATTCGTATAATTTGTATGCTCGAGGTCACTTATAGCGTCATATAATTCGTATTTCCAGCTTTAAAATCTCGTTACTTAGTCCTGTTTTCGAAAGGGAGGGAGAGAACATTGAAGCAGATATGCCAGGGATCAGAATGAGTAAATGCTTTCTAGGAAATCACTCAATTTGTATTGTTTTTATACACAAGTATGTTTGTATTGTTTAGAGGCACAGTAGATCCTATTGTTTATTACGGGAGAGTGAGTGAGAGAGACAAGTTTTCAAATAAATCTCTTAATAATTCGTACTGTTTTCACTCAAAGGAAATGAGGGGAGTAGAGAGGGGGAGCTCTAGGAATTTTATTAAGCTTTTCTTACAATCACACTTTTATTTACAATTCAGTCTCGTTTTTGTTACCGTTGTGACATCCAAAATACGTTAGCCTCTCTATGGAAGAGGAACAACAAATCATAAACCCCGGGACCATTGGCTGTAAGCTAATTGACGTATCCAAGCCTTTCATCGTCCCTGGTTCCACGATCACATCAATTTTGAAGAACATGGACAAAATCACTTCCCAGACTTGTAGAGAACTTAAAAAAGTGGTTCGTACAAGCAAGGAATTCAAATGTTGGAGGTAATATTTGAAGGGAAAAAGCCCGAGTTTTCACAGAAAAATGCGAAATTGAAGACTTTCGTGCAAGTGATGGATAGTTCGACAGATTAAAAAAAATTGCTTTAATACGTTTTTTAATTTTTGTTCTCCCGATAATTGGTATTCCCGATAATTCGTACCAAATCTTCAGTCCCTTGACCATACGAATTATCGGGATTCTACTGTATAAGAATATTTAAACTATTTTAATAAAAATAGTTTAATTATAGACTAATGTCAAAATGTAGTTTTGGAAATGTAAGATCTATTTAATTATAAAAATATTCAAGATTAATATTTTAAGAATCAAATTTATATGAGGATAGACTTACTGATAATTGCTGTAAATTTGGATATTTGCACGTTCTTCATCTTTTACAGAGGGAGTCCATGGATAAACTTCATCATTACTACATTTCCACCATATTAACATCTACACTCACATGAATCAATAGCAATAATTAACAACATAATAGCAAAGTGTGATTATTTTATAATTTTATCTTGATGTATTGTATCTGACTTGAATAAATTAAATTTTAAAAATATAAAAATCTTACCAAACTGTTATCTACATTGAAACATATTTTCTTATCGACTCTTCTTCCTGCAGGTCCTCGCAGCTCGACAATTTGAATTTTCGGATCCGCAACACTCCATTTCTTTTCATACTCGTAATTTAACAAAGGTTTGGAAAAATTAATAATGTTAACTTGATTATCAGTATAAGTACAAACAACTTGATTATAAGTCACAGCCACTAAAATCAGAAATTAAATTTATTTAGAAGATTAGGTATACATATATAAAAAAATACATGCAGAGAAAATTAATCTATACAAATTTTAAAACTATAAACTTTTTCCTATTTTAATTAATACAGCAACAATCACCATCAATAATGTTTAACCACTACCGTCAACCGGGGTTACTTTGCCCACTTTTAAATTTCTAGTAAAATATTTGTGTACTTCTATATCAGTAGGAGAGGGAAAACACATTTCTAAGCTTGGGGGAAGGCTCATAGATTTGATTTATGGTGTTTAAAAATATTATCATATCTTTCTCTTTCAGCAATAATTAAAAACTTCGTGGACAAAGTTATCTAGGTAACAGGTTAGCACCAGATGTTATCTATTGAAAATGCCTCCAAATTCACAACTGGGCAATGCTGTTTTTTTTTGGCAGCATAAACATGAGAACAGTTGAAAAAAAATTTATTTATTATAGATGTATATTATAATAAAAATAAAAATTATTTTAATAAATTATATTTATATTAGGCACTCCTTAAATTGACAGATTATTGTTATCAATAAAATTTCAGTAGAAAACTATGAGCACATTAATAAAAAAACTAAAAAAAAATACATGTAGGTAATAGTACTCAAACTGTTTGAAAAAATTTGGAGATATCCACTTCAAAAAAGTATTTTCCACGGCGTTCCCTTGGAGATGGAGTTTTGAACACGACGTATATCAGAGAAATGCTGGATTCATCCAGTTTTTCTGGAAACGTGAACGATTTCCCTTTGTCTTTGGTTCTCAGATAGAAAACTTCCAAGTCACTATCGTCACAAATTTTTAAAATTCTTAGAAGGAGATGCTTGAACGTTTTTTTCCCAAGCAATTTCACAACCACAAAGTCTCATCTTGCAAGTTCAAAGGTCTTTCATCCATTTGAAAATTTTGTTCTTTTTCCAATATTCTTTCTTCAATAGAACTTTGTTCTGTTTCCATTGTTATTTTCTATCCCTTCTTTTCCTTATTCGTTGATCTTTTGCAATTTTGATTTATATATATATTAACAGAGTTTAACAATTAGATATCAAATGTAATGCTCAAAAGAATGTTTAATTTATATTCATATCTATTACTTATTAATTTATAATGGTACAAAATAATGTTTACAAGTTACATCATAAATTAACTTAACCTATTACAATTTCCAAACCGTCCAAATGCGAATTTTCGACTTTTTCTAATATCATATTTATATATTTTATAGTGATTACATTAGATACCTTACAAAAGCCTTTATAATTTGTCCATATAAAACTAGTGAGAGATGGGCAAAATAACCCCAATTTTCCTTTGGATCCTGGGGTAACATTGCCCATCAAAACAATGACATGAAAATCAAGATATAAAAATTGCACAATCTTATCCCTCCAACGTTTATTATATGCAGCACTAATAGAAATAATTTGAAAAACTTACCACCTATCCCTACGGGCTTCACAGGTCAAAGTTACTTTACAATTTGGTTAGTTTCACACTGATAAGCTATCACTAAATAGAAAACCTTTGCCTAGATCATGTCAACAGTACAACTAACAGACCTGATTATTTGCAGAGCACTCAGTGGCCATTTTACTAACAACTACTTGCCCCCGTAAATTTTGATTTAAAAATTACCCCGGTTGACTGTAGCTTATCTTTGAAAGAGAGGAGAGTGAAAGTACTTGGCATGCACTTGATAGAACTTATACACTAATAGTAAATAAAGACAATTATTAAGTTCTTGATCACAAGCTAAGTTCATAGATTATTTAATAAAATAAAAATTCATTTGTTTCACTTCAATTATTAATTTTTCACCAAAAGTTTTTAAAATCGCTCAAATGTTTTTTGATCCAATCAATTACTTATAAGAATAAATATTTACTTTTTCTCTACCCTTTTACCGTACTGATTAATACTTTTTACAATTATTGTTTTCTATAGATCACAACTAAATATATATTCGATTTACTAACATATTTTAGAATTATTAAAGCTTGGAAGAGAGCACTCCCTACACTCTCTTTGCATCTGTACATGCCCCTTTTGCATCATTAAATTATGAACTCAGGATATCTTTTTGCATGATTATTAATGCTGTAAAATTTGGATGGACAGGCATAAGGCGGTAATGTTGTTGTCTTATATAGATTTGATATGACCATGAGATAAAGAGCATTATCAGCAGATAACATAAGTTGACAAGCATAGCTTAACAAGCACCAGATGATAACAATAATAAAGTACTTACCATCACATAAATATTGTGAGCTTAATTTTCCCAACATATACTTGTCGAAAGAAATTTCTTCAATATCTGCTAGCTCAGAATTAACCTTAACATTAATTTTGAGACCACTTCCAACAATAATCTGGATATGAGATGGGCCTCTCCAGTCGCATACTACTACTCTGTTATGGCACAATATATCCTAAAAATTAATTAGAAAAACAAATTAATAATTAAATCATGCATACTTTTAAAAATAAATATTTTAATCCATGCAAATTAGTGTAGGGTATGTTATGTCTGATAACAACGATTATAATATATTACAATCAAACACTGGAGAATGGAAATAGTTGGGGGGTGCAGTCAAAATATACACATAAATAAGTGAAAACTTATTTTTTATTTGTGCCGACGTTTCGACCTTCTTTGCAGGTCATCTTCAATAAGACTGGCAGCTCAGTGAAAAATGTATCGAACATTATTATATATATTCGATATGGTCAGTTACATTTTAAAAAGAAAAGGTAGGACCTTTCAAAAAAGTTAAACTTGCATTGAATATATACTTAGTCAGTGATTAAAAAATTTAAAAATACAATCCTGAAAATATCAGCAGCAGTCGTGTATAAGGCCGTCTTATAGCCTTGGAAAACAATTGCACACAAGGTGTGCAATCGGTCTCGAGTGGGTTAAGGGGACCCAATTTAAAGAGGATGAGCCCTAGACGGGTCTCCAGATTTCACAGGGCCGATTCATGGCTGTTAATAACATAAATAATTAATCTGCCACAGCCAGTATGGAGCTTGGAACCTAGAGATAAATAACCCAGCCTTCATTTTAAGTTTCAAAACATTTAAATACACTTTAGTTTTTACAAATGAAATTTTAGCAACTTAAATAGTGAATTGAAACAAACTATCAATGCTAGAATATAAATCATCAAAGTGCCTTACTTAGAGCGTCAGAGACAGTGAGGGAGTGAAAAATGGACTCTTTTTAATTTGTGTTTTTACTACTTATAAATTTATTTTTAAGGTAAAATATATCCTCCACAATAGCACAAACAGAGTGGAAGTTCTTAATTATTTCCAATGGCTGGCACTCTCGTAAGGAGGGGTTAAAAATTAACAAGACGTATTATTTCCACTATTTCAGATAGTGACCCATAAACAAACCAAGGGAGTTTACTATCATTAGACAATATTAAACTTAAAACTAAGGATGAGAATATTGTAATGGCTATAATGTGCCAATCCTTTAAGACACCTTATAGGCTTAAGTAACACACTACCTCTAGCTCTTTTAAAGCATCTTTTAATTTTTGGGGTCTTCTGTTACTGGGTGAAAACACTAACCCCCTTTTAAGCATGTAACTCTTCTTTCCTTCAAACAGTATACCCTGAGGTAATTGCTTCTTGTCATAGAACCTTCAAAAAATACCTTAATTAATAAAATAGAAAATGTAAATTTAATTTAATCGTAGAGACAGTGAGCACAGGTATTAATAATAGAAATTTATACAATGCCTTACTTGAAAGCACCGAAATCTGTATCCTTGATATTGACAACATCTTTCTGTGTCCAAAAATGTACTTCATGAAGTAATGTCAACATTTATACAAATATTTGCCATAAAACGTACTTAGGTCGTTATGCAAATGAAAAAATATCAATTTAATGTGAGGCATAATCAATTATCTATCAAAATTACAATTAGGGTAGTGAAACTAAAAAACTTTCAAATCCTCATGACCTCCAATAATACCAGTTGAGCCTTCAGTACTGTTATAATTAGTGATGGACCAGAAATCACGAGCTGTTACTTTTTCACTGTTACTCAAAAGTCACAGATAGTGATTACAAATTCATCAGTAACAGCTCCAAACTGTTCTTCACAGTGATTGGCGATAGAACCGAACGGAATTGAACCGTGATTGTTATTGTGACTACAGTAACAAGTCTAAACTGTTCTTCGCATATGGGAACTGGTCGTCGGCGAACGGAATTAAAGCGTGATTGTGACTACTCTGGTTCAGGTGAAAAGAGTGATTAATGTTGTTAAGGCGCCGTTAGGGTAACCATTGGCGGATTTGAGGGGGGGCACGTATTTGGCCGGAGATAGGTCGAGGATTTTTTTGCGAAAGTTGCTCGTGAAAAATCATATATTAGGAGGCGATCTCGGAAAATGTTATTTCAACCACCCTTTACTGTTAACTAATTTCATAGTTTATTTTCGTTTCTACATATGTGATAAGTGACTAATTACAGATTACATTGATAATAAGTGAAAACTTGTTCACTATTATTTTTACTTATTTATTTATTAATACCTAGGGGAGATGCGGCGAAATTGGTCTTTCGCCGGTAATCAAATCAGGGGAGCTTAAATCAGTGGTTGACTATTGCTTATTATTTATTTATTTATTATTAAAAGGACCGTGATTAATAGTAGATAATAATTTTTTTTAAATCCGTGAGACAATGTAATTTTATTGCCAAAGTGAGCTTGGTTTGTACCGGGGGTTTTTCCAGGGTGGCAATTCCAGGTATCTGTCTATTGGGTATTACTCTGGCATCCCAAAATAAAATAGAATGTCCAAAATATATCTAAGAGTAGAAACATAATTCATATCAGGTACATTTTGACTGTATCTGATACTTGTATCAACTACTTTTTAGTATCAGATACAAAGTATCAGATTGATACAACCTTACCTATCCCTAGTCACTGTTGGTAGCAAGCATTTCGACAGAATCAGGAATCACAGATAAGAAAAATCACAATAACGGTTAGACCTGTTACTGAAAAGTAGCAGTTAAGCCCATCACTAGTTATTCTACGATTTACGTGTTTACATCAGTGTTGCCTATTCACTGTCGAAATAGATAAAATTTGACTTATTTTAATAAATTATTTCAAACATATTAAGTCATAAACCTTTTTAAATAAATATATTATCATTCATTTATTTTATTCTTAATGTCAAAATAACGTTTTCTTTGTATGTTTATAATCACTGGATAATGAAATGGTTGGTCAATCTGAAAATGGAATGTTTTGGTGTTATCTGTTACTATTGTCAAATCCTATCATGTAATATAATGTTTATAGTTAATTATGATAATCCCATTGCTTTTTCAACCTTAATAAATTATCAATCTCATAATAATGGAGCAGCCAAAAAAAAGTCAATCTTGTGAACTATATTCATCGAAGAAGGTATGTCATCATATTTTTATTCTGTTTGTCAAAAACGGATAAGGGCTATTTTAAGTATTGAAGTATTTTATTAATGCGAAAGTGTCACTTTTAATGTGACTTATGGATAAATGTGGGTAAATATCATTAAGAGTTATATCAGTAATAGGCTTCAATATTTTCAGTGCCTGTTTACCAATTTTTACATAATTCTGTTGCAATGACTGTTGTCATTTCTGAGTAACTACTCCTAATACTCGTTATCTTTTCCAAGTAAAACATCAGTTATTGGGTTTAATTTAAATAAGTTGTATTGAAATAGTTTTCATATCATAGCATTTTTTGTTAAGTTATATTAAGCATTTCACAGTCCACTTAAATAAATGTATTTATGTTAAGGAAATACATAATTACCATGGAGTTGTTCACTCTGTTATTTCTCTTGGCAAAGAGGATGATCAGCAATTAAATGGAACTCTTAGTTTGATCCAGCAGGTATAATTTATTGACAGTATACTTAGTGGTTTGACTTTATTGTTAATTAGGTTGTTGTTAATTGTCTATGTTCTTACAGAGTGATAAAGTTATAATAGAATGGAGACCTAATGATGTCTCAATTGATACAGAATGCCAGGAAGATACAGAATGGGCACTAGTTAATACCAATACACGCACCAGGACATCTAGTGGTTTGTTTCATTTACATGGATTATTTATTTATTAACCAAGCTTGTTGATTACTCTGTTTTTGTTAATTTAAACTATTTTATAACATTCATTCAGATTAACTAGACAGACAAAATACTAAATTTCATGGATATGGTGTTTTAAAGGAGAAATCCAAGTAAAGTTAATCCCTATTTGATTTATATAAGAAATATTTATATGAATTTCTATTATTTAATGCCTGTAATCTCTGTACCTATAAATTAATATTAGAAATATATTAATATTAAATAAATATTCAGTGTTGACATTTTCTATTTGTGTCTGAATTGGCATAATACTAGTCCATAAATAGTGAAGTTCAATGGTCATTTGATTGATTTGTATTAATGATACTATTGTTTATAATGGTGAGTGAATAGTTTAACTTTTAAAATAACAGTGTTACTGTTTTGAATGAAGTCCTAAAAATTTTAATTTTATATATACTTTTTTAACTAAGGGATCTTATGATGATGTAGTTTACTTAGCTGGAACAAAAGGAGTGATAAATGTAATATGTAAGGCACTATTTTAATGGGTGCATTGTAAGTAGAACTTTTCTCGAATATCGGTTAAAAGTTCCTAGAAATCTGTTACATATTAATGCAGTATGATATCAATAAAAATCCTTGGTGCATATTATCTATGAAGAACTAAAACTTCCACATTTCTTATAAAACAATTATAGATTCAATATTTATGTGGATAGTGTACAGAGGGAAAGAGGAATATTTTGTTCTAATTAATTAAGTTTTTAATATTTGTTAATAATGATCTGAATTACACAAAAATTAATAGGGATACCACTTATTTTGTTGTATTTTCTCTGCCTAGGAGTTTAATATTATTTTATGATAAAAGCATTAATAATTATTATAAATTATACTACATTAAATAATTAATGTAGTTATTAAATATATAATAATACAAATGCTAGTTAAAGTATATGCTACAAAATTAGCAATATCCCTATTCATTTTTGCGCAGCATTTGTTACTTTTCATATTTACAAGTGTTATATAGTCGTTAATTTTCATTTATTAATTTGAATATGCAACATTCAACTTGTGAATAAGTGAAATTGATTGATTTTGTTGTAATATAAAATAATCTGCTCTGAAAAAATGACCTGAGTAACTCCAAGTTTATAGGAATAGCGCTGTATGTTATTTTAAAATTTATTTTGAAGTTGTTAAATTGTATCACAGTAATTATGTGCAGTGTTTTACTGATATTCTGTAACTTAACAAAAGTTAAGTTATTATTATTTTGTATTCAAACAAGAGTTTATCTGTTTATTAATATTAATCATATATAATCTTTATTCTAAACTTTACATGATAAGAGAAATCTCAACTTTAATATTTTTAAAAATGATTATATAATCATTTTATTTGTGACAAACTAATTGCTAATGGGATATTTTTAGGGTCTATCGATGGAGCATTGTCCAAGCTTCATGTGAGCTTTTCACTTAATGATGTGAAAACCATCAAAGTTTCAAATAAGAAAAATAAACTCACATTTTCTCTGAAAGATAATAAACAAAAGGTGTTCTTTTTTCATTTTGGAAATGTAAACCAGTTTCTTGAAGAACTCCGCTCTTTAGTGACTTTGAAAAGGTACTCTACTTGCTTTAATCAATGTTCGGAAATATTTTGTATGTTGATACATTCCTGAAATGATACGTTTTAATGTCATATTTTAGATTTCTTTTAAATATTCGTTTATAGTTTGCTTGAAGATTTTTGGTTGTTCTGATGATGAAAATGAAATCAGAGGTCAAACTTCAAATCATTCCGATATTTTAAATATATTTTTCATTTTTGTTATTATATATTTTTAAAAGGTGTAGGACTGATGTATCGAACTGGCAATTGAAGGTAAACAAAGTAACCTTGAGGTTTTGTAGCCTATAATGCCCTTAAACTCTCTTAATGATATAATGTGTTAATCATACTAGTTGCATTAAATGTCCTATGCTTGATTTGAGACAATTGCTGTAGAACATGGCATAGCTTGTTACGAAAACTGAAGGGACTGCATCAAGGCTCTTTTTCCTTATTTTCCAAATGAATTGATATAAATTCAAGGCTGAACACAAAATATTTACGAAAATAGCTAAAATGTATATAATACTTTAATAATTAGCTAAGTGGTAAATTAGTTTATAAATTAATATTCAGAGTTGAAATTTAATTTTGAATCTATGCATTTATTGGTGATCTATTGCAAGATGAGCCACTGTAAACCCGTTAGGCTTTAAAAATTTTCATTGAATCTATTTAGGTAAATTTAGAGAGTGATAGTTGAAATTATCATTCTCAATATCTTTTATTAGTTAAAAACTACTAAAGTATTGAGCATAGTTCATGTTTTAGTTGCTTTAATGATCTCTTCAGAAGTAGAAACTTAACTTTTTGTGTTACAAATTAGTGTCCATAGCTAATAATGTATTAATTTTTGTTTTTAATATCTGGAACAGCATTATCATTTTTCATTCTTTCTGATGTCTCTGGGTCTATGAAGGACCCTGACCTCTTCAATTCTTCTCCACTCCGTCATCCTGTCCACGTCCAATCTCTTCCATCTCCCTACTCCAAGTGTCCTCAGATTGTTTCTACGTCTCCCTGCCAACACACTGTCAGAAATTGATAGATTCATTAAAAATATGTGTTTGATTTTTTTTTTTTTTAGTCCTTTTTACAGTACTCATTCAGAAAATTCATATTACTTATTAATTTATCATATACATTTATATTTTATTAATGTACAATTTTAAACTGTAAATCAGTGAATCCGAACATGATTCTAAATCAAATTAAAATATGTAGAAACAGCATCAGTATATTTAAATTATTTCAAAATATATACAAAATAATAGTTACGATTACTTTGATTTAATAGTCATGATGTCATGGCCAATTTCTAGTCTGTGCAGCTTTAGAGTTAAAATGTTTGAATGTTGCCTAAATGTGCTTGGCTGCAACAGGCTTGAGTTTCAGGTTTATAGTTTATTCTCACACCTTTATATATATTTCTAATAGTAATATTAAATTACATTTTATTAATGGGTAGGTCAGAGATGAGAAATTTTGTTTCTGCATGGGATGTTCTTTTGGGCTTTCAGATTAAAAAGATAACAATCCCAGAGCCAAAGCTGAAACTACACCAATTATTTTAATTATATTCGTCATTATTTTTATCACTTAAATATATACCATATTTTTTTTTTTCAGATCACAACATGATTCGAATCTATATTTTGTACAAGATAAGAATGCCATTGTACAGTCATTTTCTGACTTGACACTGGTCGATAAAGGAGGAGATACGGTTTGGAATATAGTTGGTGATCTGAAAAGGAGACCGTACGAAACAACACTTTCTACATTTTCTAAACTTACTGAGTTGTTACGTATGTGTTTTCATTCATGTATTTTTTTTTTTCTTGTATCATTCATCACCGTAATATTTTTGTCATTTTTCTTTTTTGATTTCAAAACCAAGCAATTATTGGTAGCAACAGATTATCTTGCTTATTTCTTAATATTAATCTTTTTTTCCATGCTTCTATGTTTTTTATTAATTTAGACTTTTCTTGCAATTTTAGTTTACAGAAGCCCAGAGACTCGGCCTGAAGGAGCAATGGTGGAGATTCTTTCATCATTGTCATCGACAGATGGTTGTCCTGAAGTCGATGATACCTATCATTTTATTTGTCCAGTGTTGGGCCCTAGAAAGCTCGAACCAAGAGGAACACCTCTTTCGGAAGATCAGTGGGAAAAAGCCTACGATGAAGAAGGAAGAATAATAAATCCAGATCACATAAAGGAGATTATTTTCAAAGGAGTAAGTTTTTATATTTTTTCAGTTTCTGAAAGTTATACAACTAAAGTGATGATCTTGTTTGTTTTTAGCAAAACAAATAATAATGGGCAGTAAATTTTTATCTTCTCATACATTATGTCTTGGTTTTCCTGGCAGGTCTATACATTGTTGGGTCATTAAAAAAAAAAAAATTGTTCATTGCTCCATCAATAGTGCTTATTTCCAAAAAAACTTGTGGTCAGATTGCTTGCAGCTAATAGGCGAGAACAGTTCTTCTAGCTGATGTAATAATTTTGTCTCATTAGTTACTGTCCCATAGCAAAATCTTATTAGTTGACTTATATTTTGTAAGAAAACAACATTAGCTCATTATTATTAATATTGGTATCAGTTCCCAGATTGCAGCTTTGAGTTAAGTCACAAGTTTTAACTTTTCATTCGTTTCTTTTGTAATATTCTGGAAAATAAAAATAATCTTGAATTTTAGTTTGGACAAAATTGTTAAATTACTGGGAAACATGTATATTTTGGTAGTCATATCATTAAAAATTAACTTTTCGAGTATGTGTAAGTCGTCAGTTCTTTAATATATTTACTGTCAGTAAAAAAATTATTTTTATTTTCTATATTTTATTTATTAAACTCGAAGCAAAAACTGATGACTTATTATTAATAATACATTAACTTTATCTCATATTAGAATATTAAAAAACATATTACTGAAAAAAGGAAATCAATTTATTTGCACGGTCTGAACCCAATCTCTATTTAATCTTAAATATTTAAATTTTCTAACATATTTGAGTATGGAATTTATACCTAAATTTATTTTAATAAAAAAAACAAATTATAAATTAAAAAATTATATATATCAACCTAAAAAAATTTATAGAAAGTAACAAATAATTCTTTTTATAATGTCATTCTTACTTAGGAACTCAGTAGACTATTCGACTAGTTGTACATTAACTCCTGTAACCCCTAATTTTATAAGTTGAGCCAAGTTAATTCAAAATTTATAAAACAAAAAGCGTTAAAAGGATGGAAGAAATGAACTTTCAACTGCACAGAGGTTCCAACTATTGAATATCTGGAATTCTACCATATCCTCCATAATGGCCAGACCAATTCTGCTAATAAGTTGATTTTGCCACATTTTTTGGTGTATAAACAGATGAATATACACCTTGCTATTGTTACAATTCTATTGTAAAAAGTGTAATTTATCTTACCGTTAAGTGAGAAATGCCAGAAGGGCTCTTTTTATTGATATGATCGCTTGTCACTTCCTGATCGTATTTATGTATATTTATTATTAATTTTTTGTAAATACTTTTGCTAAGCTTAATTAAGGGTATACTTAAGTAAAATTTCAATTGGTCACTAAAGCTAATTCATAATTCCACAGGGAATTACACCTAGTTTGCGACCCGATCTATGGAAATTTTTGTTATGCCTGTACCCCTGGAACTCAACCAGGAAAGAAAGAGAAGAGATCTTGAATAAGAAATCTGAAGAATATAAACGGATGAAGGCTCAGTGGTCGACGATGTCTGCTGAACAAGAGTCTAGATTTACTTTTTTCCGCGACAAAAAAAGTCTAGTCGGTAGGTAATTTTATGTATCACTTAATTGTATTTATTTCTATGATTTAAAAAAAATTAATGAAAAATATAAAAATAATGGAAAAATAGATTGTGATAAGAAAAATATTATTACTATTGCATCCTATTTATAATTTATGCCTCTTATTGAGTTTTTGCTCACTTTTATTGGAATAATAAAACAATAATTTTTTTTTTTAGAAAAAGATGTCAATAGGACTGATAGAACTATGCCATTTTACGCAGGTGCAAACAACCCAAATCTTGAACTGCTCTCTGATATACTTATGACTTACGTAATGTATAATTTTGATTTGGGCTATGTTCAAGGAATGAGTGATTTGCTTTCTCCGATTTTGGCTGTTTTAGGTAATGAAGTTGAGGCTTTCTGGTGCTTTGTAGGTTTTATGAACATAATGGTAAGATTATTTTTTTAATTAGTAATCTTATCACATTAAATAGCCTATCATATATTTCTTAGTTATTCATGATGAGTATTTAAAATTGAATTGTTATATTATCCTCTCAATGAAATATTTTCTTATTAAGTGTCTTATAAATGTATACATATCTCTTATTAAAAACATTTTAATGAATTATTCAGCTACTGCTTTCATTTCTCTAAGAATTATGGTTTCTTCTCATCATTTCAGTATCACAATTTTGATGAAGATCAATCTGGAATGAAAAAACAGTTAAGCCAACTGCATACGTTATTGACCGCAGTGGCACCAGATCTAGCAACCTATCTAGATAGTCATGACTCGGGTAGCATGTGTTTCTGTTTCCGTTGGCTTCTTGTCTGGTTTAAAAGGGAGTTCACCTTGGAAGATGTCAATGTTTTGTGGGAAGTAAGTATTCCTGAGACTTGTAAATTTTGAATGTAAACCAGATTTTATATTTTTAAGCTAAAGTTAAATTCATAGTGTTGTTATTAAAACCGCACTACAGTCCTGCATGAACCTGGGCCTCCACAACGGCCAACCAATCTCCAAGATCCTGTGCCATCTCCTTACACCCAGCCTTTTAAAGATAGCTACTGTGTTTGATTTTTTTTTAAAGGCATTTTAATAAAATCATTAAATTTGAGGTTGCAATGTTATAATGAATTTTTTTCCACAATGGCTACCCAGACCCAAATTAAAAACCTCAACAAATACCTTTAGCTTTTTAAAGTAAAAAATTTCCTGTAGCTTACGTAAAATTTTGGAAATAAGTAGACATCATTATCCAAATCACCTTTGTTAAATGATTTGGATTTGATTATTTTTTTAATTATTATTTCAGGTCTTATGGACTGGTCTTCCCTGTTCCAATTTCCACCTACTCATATGTGTTGCAATTTTAGAAAAGGAAAAATCTAAACTCATGAGCGCTGGTAATGGACTAAGTGAAGTACTAAAGGTAGATTATTTTTTTGTTTAATTGATTATTTAGTTCATTTAAATCTGCCTTTTCTCTAAGGAATACACATTTTTTTTAAAATAAGGCTGCAGATTTATCTTATATTTAAAGTTTTTATCTTATTTAAGTAAATTGATTTTAAAATAGAGATTATACCTCAGATATTTCAGGCCCGTTGTTTCCCTGAAGTCGATAATAACTGGCAAAATAAAATAGATAATTCAAAAAATAATAAAACGTATTAGGTTGGCAAATAATTAATAATATTTTTAATTATACAAATTTAATCTTTGAATATACAGTGTGACAGTGACAAGACATAATGCTCGTTTATAAGTAAAATTACCTTTAAATTAATTTAATCGTTACGAATTCTTATTGTGATGTGTAACATTCTTATATTTAATTAATGTTTTACTATTAAATAGTATACTAGTCATGCTATTTGCCATATTTTTGTTCCAGCATGTTAATGATTTGTCATATGATTTGGATTTAAATGATATTCTGATGAGAGCCAGTGCTATTTATAACCAACTTGATCATTCATCAAATCTTACCGCCTCTACCCAAAGAGTTCTTGGACTTGCTCATGATCTGATTACTCCCAAGCCAAGTAAAAGTGAATGCGAAGAAGTAAATTTAGATGTTAGTATGGAAAATGGTTACGATAAGAGTATAGAATTTAATTATTTTTGAGTGTATGATTCATGTGTTTACCTACATTTTTGTGTACCCTCATTTAGACTGGTATGTTAACTGATAAAAATCATAATAAGTATTCAAATAAATTCAAACAAGGAATTTAAAACGATACATAAAAATTCACTCCTCATAATTGTTTATTTAAATAAGATAAATTGTTATGACATATTTATTTTTTTATGGATTGTATTTTTGAATTCATTGGTAAACTCATTGAGTTTTTTGTAATAATTTTAATGTGTTTTTTGCTTAATATAGATAATATATATTTTTAAAACTAAGATATTTGTTATGTTGCTAACACGAAGTGGAACATATCAGCCAGAAATGTCAATGAAAAATGAAATAGAATATTATATTTTATTTCCCAATGTTCTCTCCTACAGTTTCATGATCAGCCTTATTCATATTTGTACGTTATCTTTCGGTTTATCTGAAATTTTCCCTAAAATAATTATTTGTATACTTAGGTTTATTGTCAAGCATTATTTTCTAGGAGAGTAATAATCAGCAATTCTGGTAGCAAAATAAAAATATTTTGATCGATTCAAATGTTAGAATTCACACTGTTAATGAATAGAATAGAATACAAAAAATATTTTATCCAGGTCCCTCAAGAATAACAGATGTGTACAAAATTTAATAAAGATATAGAATTAATAACAATAAAAATAGAGAAAGTGAAAAAAACAGACTAATAGAGAAAAAGGAAGTGCTTTTATAGGCGACCTTTGAACAATTAGGTGTTGGTTTTAATAAAAACAAGGCCACATATCAGCAAGTGTTTTTGAAATGCTCTGAGATGTAATGAATTCCCACATTTTGTCAAGTTTATCTGGAGATCAGTTAAATAATGTGCCTTCAAGATTCCGAAACTATTGTCACAAAAATCACCTTAGATGAATTCATTCAGTTCATCCTTCATTAAGGAAAAAACATGTCGGTTGGGAGTGATCTCGGCCAAATAATTTGCTTGAAATTAGTTAAGCTTCAACTACAAGTACTAGACCCAAAATCCTTCGGATACAGGTTTTTTGTTTTTTATTTATATATTTTTTTTATTACAATTTAAAATGTATTTCATAGGAGAAAAGTAAATATGCAAAACAGAGTATGCATGACATTTTGTTGGTTGCAATTATAAGGAAAAATATTTCATTTTATAAGGGGCACAGAAGGCAACCAGTGGCTATTAATTTTATTTGAAAAGAAATATATCTATATTTTGTTTCTAATAATTTTATAAGTTATTAATACAACGATGAATTGAATGGATCAGAAGCCAAAGAGTGTAATAATAATAATAATATGGAAATATTGAGTTAGTTGTATTTAAACTATTTTAGCTCCAAAAGAAATGTTTAGATATATTTATTGGATAATCCTTGAGATTTATGGTTCACAATGAGATGAGAAGAGGCTCTACATAATCTTTTTAGTACAATATCACTTTACTAATAATAATTAAACAAAGAAACCGTGTCATGATGAAGTTGAATACTCACTGGTTGGGTTTTCAAGAAAAAACAAAGCTGCAGATGGGAAAGAAATGGACAGAACAAAGAAGAGCACTGCTCTGGCGACAAATGAGGGAGCACTGAGCGAAATACAAAAATGACAGTTGAAATGATGTCCTTAGTAGGCCAAACCAAAAATCAAAACAAAGAAAATTATAAAAATCCTTTATTAAAAGAAACATTACTTACATTAGGAACATTTTACATTTTACAAACATAATTATAAATTAAATATTTTAAGTTATCACAGATTTTTTCAAGCTTGATGCTTCAAACTTCATTGCACCTGAATTATAATACAAAGATAGTTTAATCCTCATGTTTTCTTCTATATTCACTGGATTATCAAGTAAAACAGCAGCCTGGTTGATATGCGAATCTGGAGATCTAGTCGAAAATTGAATATGCGGCGTATAATTCATGGAAAACCAATACAAAATGGCATTAACACAGCCTGATTTGTGAATGTCCAATTTTTTTTCAAAGATGCTGAGTTCATTTACAATATTTTTCATATCCAAAACTGCTATTTCAAAACAAGTCGACATTTCCTGATAAGTCAATTCTTCTAATTTGAAATCAACCATATGAGAAACCTAAAAAAATATATAAAATTTAAATTATAAAAAAAAGTATTATTAGTTTTCTGCACAAAGAAACATAAAATCTACTACAGTTATATCATGTGAAGTGTTCAGAATCACTAGCGAATAACTCCGAATTTTCAAAAATTTAATTATTCCCTAGTTTGATTTAATCTAACAAGGTACTTTTTTCTCAATCTTTTAATCAGTTTCTGAAGTTTTCACAGGGTAAAATTGCTTGACTTCAATTTTTTTAGTTTGGAGTTGTCTACTTTTGATCCTGAACCCCTCATATGACTATCAATTTTGTGGAACATAAATGCATAATTAATTAAGTATGTAATTATCTTCTAAACCTTTTTGTTTTAAGTTTTCAGGTAAAAGGTTGTAATATGGATGGTATTTATTTCTTGCCGTCAGTCTAAACAAAGAATTTTTAAAAAATAGTTGAAGGTCTCGAAAAGAGTATTTCAATCACTGACTGGTAGGTGACTTGAAATACTTCTTTGAAAATAAAAAATCGTTTGAGATCTTGCAAAATTAAATCTTTTTAAAGAAAGTATCACCACAGAGACAAGAACAATGCTTGCATATCATAATCTAAGTTTTAAACTACTTAATAAATATAAATACTAACTCATATATTAACTTTCTCTAAGAAAAGTAACTAACTTCAATTAAAATAACAGAATATCAATTACTTTTTTCCATAATTTTTCTTTCTTTTGTCTGAGTTTTCTTAAGTTATCTATAACTTAATATTTGTTAATCATAATAATTCTTTTATTTATTTTTTTTGTCTCCATTTCTTTTTAATTATCTTTAACTTAAATTGATAATTTCTTTATCAATTTAAATTTTTCACCTTTCTCCGGAAATTCTAATTTTTAAACAAGTGAATTTTCACATTTTCAAAGAATTCTTTCTTTATACCTTCTATTTTTTTTCTCAGATCAGTTCCAAAAGGATCTAAGACATGAATAGAAAAATAATTTATTGAAAGCAATATTTGATTCTTAGAATTAGGGGCCTAAATGACCTTTGTTTAACTTGAATATCATAAAGTTAATACATTTAATTAGTAAAAGAATAAGCTTCTAAAAAAACGGTTTTTGTTTTATTTATTTCTATGTGTATTTGTTTTTTTTATATCTAAAGAAAGATAATTTATACACAAATATACCTTATATTCATTTAAATATTCAGCAATGTTCAAATCATCTTTGTCTGGATTCATAACGGATAAATTGGCCAATTCTTCAGAAAAAACTAACATACAGTGTATCGTCAATGTCGATGGTAACAAAAATCCATTTGGTGTCAGAAGTTTGCTAAAATAGAATATAATTAATTTATATTAAGAAATATTATTAAAATTTATTTTTAAAATCAATATTCTTACCGCAATGCAGGCACCAACGATATAACTTCCTCATCTATTTCCCCAGCCGTTGTCAAGATGTCTAACAGAATCATATCATATTTGATGTTTGGTTGTTCTAATAATGATAACATTTCCGACCATCCTTGATGATTTATTTTATTTTTATTTATGTCAGATCCTAATGATTCAATAATATGATCTAAACATTCCAAATGTTGACTAGAAGAATATACTTCACTATTAAAACATTTGCTGACTAATAAAGAAAAATACGGAAACAAAGATAAATCTAGTAATGAAATTTCATTATATATTGTTTTAATGTGATTGAGCAAATCCACATAAGCAAGTAATAATGTTTCACAGTTCAAATAACGGATTACAGCCTGAGGTAAATTAGCTATAAGATTATCATTACTATATGAGTCAATATTAACAGATAGCAAGCCTTCTTTACACGATGCAGATGCAGAAATGGAACATCCTTTATTGACAAAACACTGTTTCTTCATTGGAAAGATCGCTTGCTCCCAGCAGCAGCGATCCTTCGATAATGGAGAAGATGTAATTGTTATCTCCGAGTCTAACACTAAGTCAAACCAAACTGCCAAAGCATCAAAATGTCCATCCTCCTTCGATTCTATCTTAAAAATTTTGTCTAAATCTCCACTACAAAACCTCTTCAACTGCGATATGTTATTGAAATTGAATTCAAAAAGTTTCTGTGTTGGGCCGAGGGGGTTAAAAACGAGATTCTTTAAATTTTCAGTGTCATACGGCTCAGAAGAAAAAGTGCATGCGTAGAATAATGTTAAATCAAGACCTTCTGTAAAACTGCGTCTTTCAATGCGATCTGAATGTAAAATGTAATTTTTCCTGGCTATATCAAGATTTTCTATAGGAGTTATGAATAGTACTGCACCATGAGGTATAACTCTCTCAATGCTTGCTTCATCTTCACTCCTTTTTGGTTCCAATAAATTATCCCAAGCATGAATTATTGTCTGTAAAATATGCTCTCCAAGAAGACCACCATCAAAAGTTTCTGTCACAGCTGCAGACACCCTATAATTATTATTTTATTAATTCAATTTAAACAGAACTATACAAATAACTCTGAACAGATAAATATGGAACCACCAAGTTTTAAAATCAGGCTAACACCATCCATCCATTAATTATAGATAATGCCTTACCTACATGGAATATCTTCAGGAATGCTGAGTTCATTAGAAAGTTTGTTAATAAGGACAATTGAATCTTTCAAATGATTAGCTTGGAGTACATTATCTGCAATGGAAATCATTGTTGGGGAATAATCACAACTATAAATGCTTGTAGCTCCTGCTTTGCTGGCATAAATACTGAAAATTTATTAAATTTGAAATTAAGTTCCTTAACATTCTTTCTGAAGTGTTTCAGGAAAAATATAAAGTAAAGAAGTGGAAACAATAAATTTGCAGTTAATCACCTTAAAATTCCTGTGCCAGTACCAATGTCAAGAAAAGTCTTGAAACCATTTCTTATTTTGTTACTGATTGCTCTACAATAAGATTCATTTCTTACTGAGTCGTTCAGCATTCGGAAATGCCAACGTTCGACCAAATGACTTTTTGTAATTTCTTGATTACGATAAGCTGGAAGGTAATACTGATTCACCCGCAATGCCTTTTTGAAGTAAATTAAAGCTTCTTTTAATTGCTGAAGCCTACAAGAAGTTATTAACATAAAATATATTTTCTATGTTATACATTATAGATTTATTATAGTTAAGTCAAGAGTCAATCAAGTTTGTGATAACATTCTTTACTTTAAAAAAAAACTAACTAATCATAAAATTTACCATTGTACTAAAACCAAATTGATTAAATTACTTAAATGATAAAAAAATATCAGAGTTGCCCCATATAAACTTAGCATGTAAAAAAGATGTTTTAAAAAATTATAAAAATAACCAACTGTTTACAACAGCCTACGAGCAAATTACATTTAATTGTGGGTAAAAGATAATAAAGAGCTTCTAAATGAGTCAAAGTCCATCAATACTCGTAAAACCACAAGATATAGTGGAGCTTCAGGAAGATAAGTGTGAGAAAGTGGTTTTTTTTTTAAGGTATACTGTCTTATATATAAAAAAGAGAGAGCTTCTTGGTCACCAATTGTTTGTCTTATTAAAAATATAATGTTTTGAGTATTCTACTGAGCAGATGTTACCTCATAAAAGGAACTTGGTTAACTGTATATGTTGCTTCAGCACTTAAAAATTCATATTTGAATCATCACTCAACCCTCTACTGGAGAGTGAGAAATATTTAACCATGTATAATTTATTCTAAGTTTTATAGCAGCCACCATGATATCCTCAATTAGACATTGACAGACATCTGTCGAAATTGCCTTTAAACTCGTGATAGGAAAAGCTGAGTACAGTTTAAAATGGTATATGAAAATGCTTTCAGAATCATAATTTCTAGTATTGAAGGCTTGAAAGTGAACTACTGCGTTTACATTGGCATACCCCTTTCCGAATAATCTATTCATTTCTCTCAAATCTGAAAGTTGCGTAATATCTACAAAGATATTTCATCAATCCTCTAAGCAATAAAGAATCATTGTCAATTAGGTGTTAGCATAAAAACCTTCTATGCCCAAGATCATTGGTTCGCAGCGCAGCAGATGACCTGACCATTTACTAAAAAGGAGTAAAAATCCTTGGTTAAGGCATCCTTCGGAAGGATCGTAAAATGGGGATCCCAAGCCTGTATGGTGTCAGGTACTTGTTAAACATCCCTAATTTACCCAGGGCAAGAGCTCTTACTGCAGTATATTCCTATTAGTAATAATAGCATAATGTGGTGTTAGATGAATAAACTATTATCAATCAATGAACCAAGTCTCTTAGTAGCTCCTGAATATTTTTCATATTTATAAATTAAACTTGGACCTAAAAACTCAACTATCAAAATAATTTTATGGAAAGTATACACTTAAAATATAACCTGCATAGATGAGCTCCCAAATTGTTTAGAATCACCTCATCTTCGGGAAAAACTGTTAATGCTTGTTCATACGATGTGAATAAATCATTGTATCTTTCATCGTGTTCTAAAATTGTCCCTAACGAACCTAAAAAATTAATAGACAAAGGTAAACAAGTCTCTAAATATTGATGATTGACTAAACCTCTTATCACATTAAATAACATACAAAGTGTCGAAGAGAAGGAACTTCTCAATTCGTTTTTCCATTCAGGCTTTAATTGAAGTGATAACAAATAGTGAATGAACGCTTTCCCTGGCGAATCCTCATTCATATATTTATCAGCTAATTGTCTATACTTGGATGCCAGGGCATCTAGCTTCCCTGCCATTGGTTCAGAGGTAGTTTTATAGTATAATATAGGAAATATTTAATGCACTCCAAACTATTATTAACATGAGGATAAGAATACTGATGTTTGCAACATATCATTGACAATTGTTTAAGCCGAAAATTAGCATAGTGCATATAAAGCACAATAAAATATATAGAAGTTACAAGTTGAAAAATTAAAAATATAAACCCATGAAACGTTTTTATTTCATTGAAGATAGCTACAAAGTTTTCCTATCTCACAACACTCCATTAACTAGTTTAAACCAAAAACTTAAATATCTTGCTTTCAGGATAACAAATAAATTTATTTTCTCGTGAATATACTACATTATATGTACTTCCACACAAAGTATTGATACTTGAAACTGATCTAACATTAAAAAATGAAAAAAAAAACTCAGACAACACAAAAACAAATTAAATTTATTAATAAATTAAGCCCGAACATTCTGTTTATTAACAATGGTTGAAGTTCGTTCAAAAAAAAGCTCACTATGGCAACGTTAAAGAAGGGACCGTTCAAAAAAATTGATGAACTGAAGTTATAGATTGAAAACATTTATTTCTCTGATATATTTGTAGAAAAGAGAGAAACAATATTATTGATCTAGATAAGGAGATGGAAATTTAATTATTATAAATAAGATAAAGTTAGAATTTGTATAAAATCCAAACGTTTGATCGTCTTGAAGGATTCACTCAAACTCTGAAGTCACATGAAAGATCATTTTAATTGTTTTCTTTTCCTCATAAAGGAACCCACTTCCATTTCATAGGACAAGTGGTTACAATTAAATGCTCTGAAACTTTACAAAGCACTGGTTTCATCGTCCCCATCAAAAGTCTCGTGATAGGAGTTAAGTTATTCTCTAATTAAGGTTTAATTTAATCTATTTCTGAAAGGTGCGTCGCAAAAATGTATGTATTCAGTATTTTCCCTAAGTAGATCTCTACCCAGCATTGTTATAGCGAATAGTCAGCTCCCCTGATTGTTAGCAATGTCGGATGATCCTATCTTGGCATCCCATAAATTTATCCAGCTACAAAATAATAAATTCAAACTTAATACTCAACATACCAGGGCTTCTGGTAAAATATGTCCGAACCTCAACTACTGTTTAGGTGTAATATCCTTTGACTTATACGGAACGCTAACTGCTTGAAGGGAGCTAGTCCAACTTTCGAGATTTTTGTTTTTAAAACTTCTAACTTTTACCAGAGATATCATACATCGTTACTCATGCATATGATAACATAGTCTTGACAAGGTCTCCAATATTTTGGTTACTGCAGATAGGATACTAGTTCAGGACTAAGTCCCCTTTTTTTTTTGTCTCGTAAAATTTAACAAAGTGGAGTATATGCCATTCTCCAGTTAGCAATTCATGTATCCCTTTTACGAGCGGTTGTATTTAAATCTCTGACCCAATAATAACTGAAAAAAATTACTTCGTTGAATACTCTATTGTACGAGATGACCTACTATTCAAATGTAATTAAGTCCAGACAGGCGTTAGTAGGAATTAAATCAAAACTTTATAATTTATTTTTTGTTAGTATCTGGGAGTTTTTCTTAGAATGATAAAAAGTATATGTCTGGATATTTTTAGAGCATTTGATTGATACACTTTTCGTGAGTAGTTCCCTGAGATCCAAATTTCGACTCATCGCAAGTCACGATTACCTCTAGGCACATCTGCACAGATTCGATGTCTCGTGGAATCTAACAGTTATACCTCTTCTAACTCGTGCACTGAACGGTGCACACCTACAACAATGCTGTGGCCTGAGATCTTAACCAGAAACTTTATACGTATTCATGGGGAGGCTCGTCGACCCATGGCAGAAATGTTACTTGCTGGAATAAAATTTTCATATGAAATACTATGGTTATTTTCGAACACTATAACCGCATTTTAAACTCCAAAAATACATCTTAAATATTCGTTTATGCTCATGAAACGAATTTCTTTTACCAGTCTAAGACAAATAGCGTACTCATTCTTATGTATATGTACTTGCATGTCAGTACAATTATAACAGAGTGATTCCATAATTACTGATTTCAGAACAATATCTAAAATATTTTTTTAATTACTATCATTGATTGGTAATTATTCCGCTAGTTGTCGCTTCGAGTTGAGTCACAACAAGTTTTAACTTTTCATTCGTTTCCCTTTTAATATTTTCTAAAAATAGAAGATAACATGAGCTATAGTTGGGAAAAGAGAATGTAATTATAAGTAAAAATGGAACGAATAAACAGTTAAAACTTGTGCATATGTCCTTCCGGGGTGGAGCGTGTGGTTCTTCCTTCTTCAGGGCTAGTCAGTAAATGAAGTGGTGTGGTGTGGTGAAGTATTCAAACTACAGATGTCCTATTATTTTTTAATGACGTTTTTGATCTGAATTTGAAGGAAATTAAAATTGTCTCCTCTCGCTTCGAAATAGAAGTCATGATCTATTTGACATTTTCAACTGAAATTTATTTACAATTTTCAAGACATCGTGATGAGGGTCCTTTTTTATTGTAAATCATTATAAATAACCTACAATAAGTTGGATGAGGAAAAACAATTTGTAAATAGTAAACCCATCTTTTAGTACCATTAGGTAGAATAAAAAAAAAACACCACTCATGAAGGGTCTTGGGAACAGTATGTGGTGGAGACTGTATTGCTTCTTTGACAGCAGTTTCGTTGGGAGGTGATTTATCCTATGTGATAACAGATTAAAGAAAAGTGCCAATCAGCGGGATTTGATGGACCTTCTCTCAGTGCTCCACCGCTGAGTCGATCCGCTTTCATTGGGAAAATAAATTGACAATAATAACTTACAATTTATAAACTTATAACTTTTGCATCCTGGATGATTCATTACTAATTTTATTTGTTAATTGTTTCATGTTCTTTACGGAAAAGAAAAAAAAAATCATTTTGACTGAATGGCAATAGAAGAGTGTTAAACACGTACTCGACACTTGTAATCGATAAGTGTCGGCTATTGTTCGGGAGGCAGTAGAAATGAGACCAACTTTGAATTACTTAGTATTAATCTTTAAAGCTCTTAAGATACATATAAAAGATCTATAAGTGGACACAATAGCAATAAAGGAATAAGATAGTACTTTTATTAGCAAAGTCATAAACAAATTCATCTTGAGGGTGATAACCTTGACTGACGACCTTTGGGCGTCCAGTTATCAATGATATCGGTGATAACGTTCTTATCGTTCGAGGTTGGAAAGAATTGATAAAAATAAATTTTACTACAGAAATCCTTCTGTGCCAATATGTCATCGTAACATTTCCCCATAGTGTTATATTGTAATTTTAAAAATTTTGTTTCTGTAATTCAACTTTTAAAATGGGCGGCAGACTTTCCAGTTTGGATCCAATGGAGGTGCCTGTGCCAGAGCTGAATTTGCTTCTAGAAAGAGATCCTTATTTAAAGCCTCATGAGAGGGAATTTCGTCGAAGGCAAGATTTTATTAATTTATCTTTGATTGCCCATAAATAAATTTAAAGTTAGTTAATCATAATGGCTAATAAATTATTTTATAAGTGCTCTAAGCATCTGCTGCATCTCTTAAATAATTCAGAATAATATATTAACCGTAAAATTCAATAAGTATTCCATAAGCATGAATGAAAGTTTGAAGTTTATTTGATTAGTTTTACTGTTTAGAACAATTGCAGGTTGAGTTATGTAAGAGTTGTTTACAGTTTTATTCATGTTATCAAAAAGTTATTTAAATCATTAGAAATCCTAATTATATTTGATGGTATTTGTTCTGCTGGTTGCCGCTTTGAGTTGAGTTACAAGTTTTAACTGTTTATTCGTTTCATGTTTAATATTTTCCAAAAATATAATTTATCCTGAGATTTAGAATGGAAAAGAGATGTAATTATATGTAATGAGTAAATTTCAGTAATCATTTCATCAAGAAATAAAAGTTTCTTTTAACATTACGAAGTATTGATGATATATCTTTGTTGAAACGTTCAGTTCTAAATGAAATGATTACCAAACTGTATACATTTTACATAATTACAGTCTCTTTTACTTACTTAAGCTCATGATAACTTGTATTTTTTGGAAAATATTAAAAGGGAAACAAATGAAAAGTTAAAGCTTGTTGTGACTCAACTGAAAGCGACAAACTGCAGTAAATGTAAAAACATAAGATGTTTTAAACATTATTTTTACATCATTTTTAGAGAGGTTACTGTCATCTCCTCCCTTAGGTCGCTTACTTTTAATGTGCACTTTTGCTCCAATGAGAATACTATTTCCATTTTATTATTAGCAGCTATAAAATATCATTAAAGTCCTTTTATTTTTTGATACCTCATAAAAACGGTTTGCTAATACAACTCAAAGAGCCATACATGGCTTTTCTTGGAAATATGTATGTCTTCTAATAAAAGATTAAATAGTTGTTAAGGCGTTGATATGGAAAATGTAGTTAGTCATGAAAAGGTAATTTTACAGGAGACACAAACAACTATTTTGACAACTGAAAATGAAAGTTTTAAGTGGAAAATGGTAACTACCGCCTTTCATAGATTCTAAACCACTTCCATTTTCCACTTACTCTACTTCCTTGATTAATTACCACCTTTGAAGTATTATTATTATCCAAGAAATAACTGAGAAATGATTTTTTTTTTTACTTACTACCTTTTCCATATAATGCCTCAATTATGAATTTTTATAATCTTTACAGAACCCTTAATGTATATATAGTTTTTAACTATGTTAATTTATTTATGATATGTTTGTTGCTTATGAAAATTTAATTTGTTTGGTATCATTTGCATGGGCAATAGCAAGTAAAAGCTTGCTAATGATACAAAGTTTATCTTAATTATAGCATCAATTAACAATATTGCTCAGAACCATTAACTATACTTTTTTTTTACTGAAATATTTTTAGAGATTAATCTTGAATTGGATCAATAACTAAATAAATTGATGGTTAAGCATGCATACATATTAATTTTTCAGTATAAAATTAATTTGAAAATGATTAGTCCAAATTGAATTTTTGTTTTCATATTCACAAAATTGTGGTCGTATGACCGAAAGCACTTTTTTTTTGTTAAAAGTTTAAGGAATGAGTAATAAAATTTGTTATAAAGAAGATTGAATAGTAATGATGCTAACTTACCAGTTTCAATAAAAGTTTCAAGAAATATCAAACTGATCGAAGTGTATTAAAATTTAACTAAAAACATAGTTGGAATAGTTCAGAAACAAGCACCACTAATATCTAATAATAATAAATAGATGCAATGATGGTAATATATGGTGATACCTGTAAGTAGCTCATAATCTTTTTTAAATTTTCTAATAACTTGTCGTGAAATAAAATTTACTCATTTTTGACTTTAGGACAATGTATTATTACCACCCTTCTTGGATTAATGACCATAATCTAATTTTTTATTTATTTTATATTCAGGACTTTATCAGGAATTAATTATTTGTTGCTGTTAGTTTCTTAATTTTAATGATCCTGATTTCATGTGATCTTAATGGGATTGTTTTGTTTTATTATCAGCTGTCTGTGCATGTATATGTTCATAATATTAAGTTGCTAAACTAATTGATGTAGAATTACATTCAGGTTTGTACTTTTCTCGCTAGATATGCAGTCATGTCAGACAGTTTGGAAAGAATAGAAAATGATTTCGGGGGTTATGATAAATTCTTAAAGGCCTATCGTGAGTATGGCATTCACGTGAACCCTGACAATTCAGTTCAATGTTTAGAGTGGGCGCCCGGTGCACAGCAGCTCTTCCTCACTGGAGATTTTAGTAAGTACATATACATGTATTTTGGAAATACTAGTACATTTTTAATTATTATAATTATGTAATTTTATTTACTGTTTATTGGTTGGTTTCAGATCAATGGAACAAGACCAGTCATCCATATACTAAATGTGATTTCGGTTTATGGAAACTTACCATACCTCCAGATGACAAAGGCCTCTGTAGAATCTCTCACTTGTCCGAAATCAAGGTTAGCCTTTAGTAATTAACAATCTTAATTTGTATTTATTTTAAATAATATTAGTTCATCATATATATATATGGGAAAGGTCTGTCGACCAACTAGCTCGTCTTACTGACTTCATAACACAAGGATTCAACGATAAAAAACATACAGGCATGCTCATGTTAGATCTCGAAAAAGCTTTCGATATAGTTTGGCATGACGGTCTTATTTACAAATTAATCTTGCACAAATTTCCTCCATACCTAATTCATATCATATATTCCTTCCTTTCTAATAGACAATTCTATGTTCAAATAAACACTTCTAACTCCAAAGCACTTCCCCTACCCGCTGGACTTCCTCAAGGCTCCTGCCTATCCCCAATCCTATTCAACCTGTTCATATCCGATCTCCCAAAACATACTAAAATAACCACATCGCTTTACGCAGACGACACCGCTTTGTACACAGCATCATACCGAATCGATACAATAGTAAACCGATTACAACAATCTTCCAAAAAAAAAATCGGTACTTGTGTACATATCACACGGTGGGAGTGGGGGCAATGTTCTGCGCATGCCCGAGCGGTTACATTTTATAACAGTTACATTTCTACCAGTTACCTTGGATAACCTTTTAAAATATTTTTATTTGAATCCGAAGGGAGGCGATCTCAGATTCAAATAAAAATAGGAATGTAATAATATTGGAAATAAATAAATCGAAGTAATAACAATATAAGGAAGAAAATAGTTGGGGGTGCAGTCAATTAAATTGACTGACCCCCCAACTATTTTCTTCCTTACATCATCCAGTCAACGATCCCTCGCTTCTCATAATAACAATATAATTTATTATATAACATTTCATTTTAATCATAAATAATAAGTGTAGGATGTAAACAAATATAATAATGACATTAATAAATAATGGAACATATATAAAATATTTAAAATTCAATAAATTATTTAAAAACATAACATTCAATCGCATTTGGGTGGAAAATGGGTTGCTATACAGTTCAACATGGATTAAAAACAGTCTCTATTTCCATCAACCTGATGTTGTTGCCATATAAATTCTGATAAATAAGAATTTATCTCCAAAACTTACGATTTCGAACGTATAATTTCATTTGATGGGAGTTGCTACATTTCTTATTTTTCTGTAAAATGTTTTTTTCCTGACAAAAACGAATAGCATCTTCCTCAGTTCTTGGCAAATCCCAAATAAGTATTGTGCTGTAACTAAAGAACACTAAACAACAAAATATCGACATTATTTTGTATTATTAACAAAGAACAACTGAAACACAACAACGCTCGAACAGAGTAGTAAACAAACAATGATGGCCTTCCAAAATGTAAGGTTATCCAAGGTAACTGGTAGAAATGTAACTGTTATAAAATGTAACCGCTCGGCCATTGCCCCCACTCCCACCGTGTGATATGTACACAAGTACCAAAAAATCCATAAAGTCTGTCAAAAGTGGAAACTAAAAATCAATCCAATAAAATCGGCCGCCATAATCGGCCACAAAGCGCAGACCAAACATAGACCAGCACATTATCTTAAATTCCGAAGACATCCCCTGGTCTAAATCCGTAACATACCTCGGTTTAATTCTAGATAAGTCCTTAACATTCACAGAGCACATCAACAGGAAAACCGAAAAAGCGAAAAAAAACCATCTACAAAATGTTTCCCTATTTTAATAAAAAATCCAGGCTAAGCCCTAAAAACAAACTAATCCTTTACAAAATAGTAATCCGCTCATTGATAACCTATGCCTCACCTGTCTGGAGTTCAACCTGCGCCACAAATTATAGAAAGTTTGAAAGGGTACAAATAATTACCCCCACTACACGAAAATATCGACTATGCTTAGAGATCTTGAACTTCCCACTATTAAACAATATGTTTCAGCCCAAACAAAAGCATACTTTGAAAAAAACTCCATCTTCCGAAAACCCATTAATCCGAGAAATCGGTAACTACGATAAACATTCGCTATAACGCTACACGCACAAAAGAACAAAACATATACTTCTTTCTTAATAAATCACTATTTGCAGGTATTGTAATTTAGTTATCTGTATTTATTTTTAATTGTTTATTTATTTTCTATTTAATTATTATTATATTTATTTACTTTATTATTATCATTTCTAGTTATTTATTATATTATTTTTTTATTTTATTTTTTTTTAAGCGGGTTTTTTCTACATTTTTCCTGCTAATGTAAAACTTATTTATAAAAGGTAACTGTAATTAATTAAAATCACTGTTCTTTAAACATGTAAAGGAAGTCCGGAACATGTATTCACACTTATGCTGCTTTTATATGTAAAATTGCAAATAAAGTTGGGTTTTTTTTGTTGTTTTTTTTTTTATGTGGGGAAGAAAATGGTCGTTTGGAGGTCAAAGAAATTATATTAATAGCCCTGAAGAAGACGCAATGTGGGTCGAGGAGTCAGTTTCTAAAAAATAATTTATCCCTCCTAATTAAGAAATTATTTCTTTGACCTCCACTCGGACAATTTTCTTCCCCAATTTGTATTAATAGTTGCAGAAATCTATAATCTTTTTTATCTACACCTTTATAACTTTTCCTTATCTTTATCTTGATTTATTTTTATCACCTCTTTCCAGAAACTTCATTCACTCAGATCACTTTTTGCCTTCGTTCATTGTTACTAGTTTTAAAATATACAATGGACATTGGAACAAAAATCACAGATTCCAGTTATTCACTTTAATATAATGAATAATTGTTGTGTTGTGAAAATACAACTTCAGTTATTTAAATTTACATCAACCATCCATTAAATATTATTAAAATTCATATTAACCATTACTTATTGGTAAGTAAGGTATTGAATGGAATGGCTTAAAGATGTTTGTAAAGGGAAAATATATGATTTATACATGCAAAGTGAAGAACTGTTAATAAGTCTCAAAAAGTCTGAAATGGTGCTAATTTAATCTAATAATTATGCATTAACTTTCAGATAGTGGTTCAGACACAAAGTGGTGAATTAGTTCATAGAATTTCTCCTTGGGCCACATACGTTGTGAAGCCTCCCATAAATGAAGGACTGACATATAAACATTTATTTTGGCATCCTCCAGAATCAGAGGTATTAAATGTTGAAATTTGATTGATTGTGGGTAAAATCTTTACAATTTTATACCATATTAAGTTATGAAATAATTTTTGTTTAATATTCTGTTTGTTCTTTTTTTTTTAAACTGTATTTTGACCTGTTATTAGAGGTATACTCTTAAAAATAAGAGACCTGAAAAACCTCAAAATCTGAAAATATATGAAGCACACGTAGGAATAGCCACTAGTGATTATAAAGTTGGAACATATCTGGAATTTGCTCAAAACATTGTTCCTCGTATTGTTAAACTTGGTATTTAGTTATTCTTATTGAACTTGTAATGTTTTTTATTTATTTTTGTTTCCTGTACATTATTTATTTGAATTAGGTTACAATGCTGTACAAATCATGGCTGTAATGGAACATGCTTACTATGGTAGTTTTGGATATCAAGTTACCAGTTTTTTTGCTGCTTCTAGGTAGCCCTTCAACTTTTTTTTTTTTTTTTTATGCTATTTATTTTTGTTACTAACTACAATTGAAGAATATTATAATGAATGACAATAACTAACCTACATTTATTTATTATTGAATCGGCTATGACTTACACTTTTGGAGATGTTGAAAGACATCCTCAGATAATTTTGAGTAGATTTAATCAACATTTTTGTTTGAGAATTCGTCCCCATCTGATTCTGAATCCCGTCTTTGTCACCTCTTGGTTTGAACCAAAAGAAATATTTCTTGTAGGTTAAGAATCCATTTTAAATGGATAGTAGATTCTCTTTTAAATTTTTTTAAACTGAATTAAATTTTTTATTGCATATTTTAAATTTTATTTAACCCATTTAGTGCTCGCCGAATGTATAGCTTTATTTTATTAATTTATTTCAGAGTTAACTCCCCAGGTGATTATTGAAAGTATTGTATGTCACAAATCCTTGTCACTTGTTGTTTAGCTATTTTAGAAAACCTTATGAACTATGATATATTTTTTCTTTGCCACTAAAAGGATCTGTAAAATACTTTTATATTTTTATGATGCAATTGTATTTTGAATAATTGTTTTATAATGATAAATATCTATTGTAGGGAATAGTTGTTTTATAATTATTAATATCTATTATAGGTAAGAGTAGGTTTATTTATAGCAGAGAATAGTTCGTAAGTTGAAAAATGGTCCACCTGAGTAGTGTGAATTGTGATAATTTCTCTAGTCAGCACACAGTGAAGAGGGTGTTAGCTCACAGTTTTAAATTGTGAAAATAATAGAGAAGAACTGCAAGTTAGGAATATGATCAAAATACATATAACTAAAAAAGGACCATTTTTCTTTTTCTTAACTTTGATGATTAATCACAATACTTTATGAAACTATTGCATCATTTATTATAAATGATAATTGTATATTACGTTAGATTCAATATGATTTTTTAACTTTTCAGTCGTTGCGGGACACCTGAAGAATTGAAAAAGTTGATAGACGTTTGCCACGAAGCTGGTCTATTTGTTCTCTTAGACATTGTTCATTCACATGCTTCTAAAAACGTTCTTGATGGGTTGAATTTATTTGATGGGACTGAGGCTTGTTATTTTCATTCAGGCCCAAGGGGGACCCATTCATTATGGGATAGCCGATTGTTTGATTATTCTCAGTATGTTAATTTTTTTATATATTTTAATTAATAGTTGGTATAAATTTTATATTAGTAATAAGGCTACTTCACTGACCTTCCTATTCTGAACAATTCTGATTCCACTTTTAGATTTGGCACCATTTCTAATTATCTTCTTACAGAAAATTACTTCTATTATTTTTCATTTCAGATATATTGCTTTAAATGGATGAAGAAAATCCTTGTTTAAATTAATTTTAAAGACTTTTACAATTGAACATTTTGGTATCAATTATTAGTTAAACTGGTACCACTAGCTCAGTGGTAATGCTACTATTCTCTAAGCGTATAAGTTTTGAAATTGGATCTAACAATGAATTGTTTATGCGGTTATATTGTTATACTTATGGGTTTGGGAGATCCTCTTGGGGCTTACTCAGCCTCTAAAAAGTGGATACCATTGGGGAAAATCATAGCAGTTGACCATGTTCCCGACAAAATCAATTTTTCTTAGAAATAGTACTTCCTTACTGTATTGAGCCTTTACTGAAAGGCCCTTTGAGGATTGTTATACATGTTTAAGTTAAAAATTTATAATAAAATAAATAAATTAATGTATTTTCACAAAATAATTAAATTGTTACTTGTACTCCCCCCCCCTTGGTTTCTCATTTGTAATTTAAATATTTTTTTTAAATTGTCAGTAATTTATATCAAATAATAGCTTTAACTAAACTCATTGTATATTTTATTAATAACATGCAGATATTTAGACGATGTATATGTTTCTTGTTATTACAGGCCTGAGGTAATGCGATTTTTACTCTCCAATTTATTCTGGTATTATGAGGAATATGGCTTTGATGGATATAGGTTTGTAACATTATTTATCTAAATTAATTATAATTTTTTTAATTGTTGTTAACGGTAATTCTATGAAGAACCTTTTCCATAAATTTTATCTTTTCATTTTAGGTTTGATGGTGTTACATCGATGTTATATCATAGCCATGGTATGCAAGGATTTTCCGGGGATTACAATGAATATTTTGGCCTCGGAGTTGACACTGATGCTTTGATTTATTTAATGATGGCTAACAGCTTGTTACATAAGTTTCATCCTAATGTCATTACAATAGCTGAGGTAAAAATAATTAATAATTAATTGTCTTTGGAAAAAAGTTGTTATAATATTGCACGCAAATACCTATCTTAAAAATATATTTTAGTTTCATACATTTCTTTTCAAGCTAGGCAAGCACTAATGATCACACAAATACAAGCACGTACACTCAGTTCACATCTCAGAAACATAATATTTCAGAAAATACTTTTCAATTTTTAGGATGTTTCTGGTATGCCAGCTTTATGTAGACCTGTGTCTGAAGGCGGTGTTGGATTCGACTATCGCCTTGGCATGGCAATTCCTGATAAATGGATTGAATTATTGAAAACTAAGGCTGATGAAGATTGGAACATTGGAAATATTGTACACACTCTTACCAACCGAAGATGGATGGAAAAAACCATAGCGTATGCGGAATCTCATGATCAAGTAAGTACAAGTACTTTTACTTGAAACTTTCCCCTCATCAAACTTCCTCTCCATTCCTCATACTGTTTTCACTTGTAACAAATGATTACACCGCAGACCTAATACTTATAATATTTTGGTGCTTATGTATTTAAGTAGATTTGATTGTGTTGGATTCTTCAACTTCTATTGCTCAGTTGTGTGTCTTCCACCTCTTGAGCTTATTTTATTTTATTTTTTGGTTTGTGGAATGTTCAGAAGCTGTTTTCAAAGTATTCAGTGATCTACATTTCTCCCTCTATTATTTTTAAAGTGCTAGTCTAAGTTACACCAGAAAAACACGATAGTAGGGATTAGGGACTGTTCTAAGATATATACATCCTGTGTAAACTGGACCCTACAGTTATACTAAACTGAAGCAACTTAGATAATGAGATTTATTTGTTAATAGCAGTTAAAACTCTCATCAAATTGGCATTAAAAAAAGTTGGCAATATTTTTCCCCCTATGCTGTACAATCTTATAAAATTGTGAGGTTATGCTCTGTATAATATTTGTTGTATCTAAACCTGTTTCAAGAAAACTTTTTTTTCAATTTTAGGCTTTGGTTGGTGACAAAACCATCGCTTTTTGGTTAATGGACAAGGAAATGTACACAGGTATGTCCCTCTTGTATGGATCTAATGATATTATTGAACGAGGGATTGCTCTTCATAAGATGATAAGGTTGATATCACATTCCCTTGGCGGGGAAGGATACCTTAATTTCATTGGTAAAAAAAATAAACATTTAAAGCCTAACAAGTTTTCGGCTTGAAAACTGGAAATAAGTTTGTAGTGTTAATTGTTATTATTTTTATTAGGCAACGAGTTCGGACATCCCGAATGGTTAGATTTTCCTCGAGAAGGTAATCAAGAATCGTACCATTATTGTAGGCGACAATGGAACCTAGTCGATGATGAAACATTAAGGTATAAACAATTGAATGCCTTTGATATAATTATGAATCACACTGAAGAAAAATACAAATGGCTTCAATCACCTCCAGTAAGTTCATACTTAACTAGACTCAAGTTTTAGTTAACTAGATTTTCTTTTTGTTGTGTCATGTTTAAAAGTAATAACATTTAGCGATATATATATATATATACACACACACACACACACATATATACATATACATATATTGATCATTTAATTTTAATTAAAACATTTCAAACTTAGCGTACTCAATTTATTGCGAATATCAATTTTTTAGAAACTGAATTGTAATAATCTGATTTTCCTTATAAGGATTGCCATCCATTTTAATTTATTTAGTTTCTTAACCCCTTTTTTCAAAAATGTCTGTTATTTATCTGCTGGAAATGCTATATTATTTAGATATCATTTGAAAGCTATTCTTATTCTTGTTGCGTTAAGGCCATCTAAGGACCATGCTATTCCAACTGCTTTCTCCATTGAGCCCTAACACTAGCCCAGTACTGTCGCATGAACTCCCGATGTTCTCGCCTACTTTCTTCAGTCCACCTCTTGCCCGTTTTAAGTTCAAGTTTTTATTAAAAGCTCCAGTGAACTGCACGCTTCATCTTCAGGTTTCCTGCTCCTGAATCTCATCCGGTGAAACTCCCACCTCTTAAAAATCTTTGTCTACTTCTGTGAACCAGGCCCCATTGGTTTTCTTTCCATGAAATTAAGTAAAGATCTTGTTTTTCAATCTTGTTGAGTACATTCATGTAAAATGGCCATAAAATGTAATTCTTCTTTTCCTAATCACATCAGTTATTTTTTTAGTGTGGGTTTATAATTCTTGATTATGTCGTCTCCCGTATTCACCGTTTTTTTTTTTACTGGACTAAGGATTTTTCTTAGAATTTTCCTTTCTTTCACTTCTCCATTATCTTGGTGTTCAGGGATATTGATCTCTCGTTGTAGATGTCCTTAGTTAGATTATATGCTATTTCCATTTTCCTAATGCACGACTTGAAAGCTGCCTTTTCAGAGATGTTGGGTTATATCCACTCACCTAGATATTTGAACATTTTTGATTGATCCTTTCCTGTCACACATCTAGCTCTTTAGGTGCCTGCTTGATGTCAATAATAAACTCTGTTTTGAAAGCTATTGTTAATAATGTTAGGACTTTTTTATGCTAAAGGGCATAATTCATTAAGAGTTGTATGTTCTATTTCATGAATAATCCTAAAACACTATTAAATATGCAGAGTAGATGGTATGGTTAAGTCTTGTTGTTTAAGTGTTAAACTGAAGGGATATTTTCATAGGTAAACATTAATAATATATTAAATGAATATTCTTGATATTATTTTGTTCATATGAGCATTTTTCTTTAATATCTCCTATACTTTGAAAATATTATGTACAAGGTTTTAATATATTGTTGGTGGATATCTGATGGCATTCTATACTAGTACAGATAAGGGTATACTACTACTAATTTAATTCTACAATATAGCAATATTATGTAGCTAGTATAATATAAACATTATGTTTTGTTAATTTTGTAGGGCTATGTTAGTTGGAAACATGAAGGAGATAAAGTGATAGTTTATGAAAGAGCTGGACTTGTTTTTGCATTCAACTTTCATCCGACTCAGAGCTTTCCCGGATATCGAATTGGAGTAGATGTGGCAGGAACTTATACAATAGCCATATGCTCCGATGATAAGGAATTTGGAGGTTTTGATAGAATTGATAAAACCATTAAATATGAAACTCAGAATTTTTCACATGCAAACAGGAAATATTCTTTTGAAGTAAGTAATTATATTATTTTTCAATTAATGATATTAAATTTCAAATAGTTTGTATCAGTATGTGTAAGCCACCTTGATTTATGATTCAAAACTTTACGTGGAAAGTAGCTTGAAAACAGAAAATACCTCTATATGTACATAATTTGTACACTATTTGTTATTGATTTTATTAAAATTTATAAATAAAAGTTAATAGTGTTAAAAAAATCACTCTTTGTTAGGTTCTGTTAAAAACATTAAGTTTGCCCATATTATTTCTTAAGTCAAATACAAACCCTTAAATATCTAGATTTATGAAAAATGGACTTTCCACTTTCCAAATAACAACTCAAACATAAGTATTGTTTTAACTGCAAATACCTGTTTTAACAATTTAATAAAGAAATTCTTATCCGTCACTTTTATTTTTCATCAAAATCTTAATGACTGGGTTATTATTTTGGCCAATGAACATTATCCTTGTATAAGGATATGAATATTATCCTTCTAAGAAAAAAAATTCAAAATCCAAATTTCAAAAAAGTAGTAATCTAAAACTTTGCGATTTATCTTACAGGATTGTATTTGTTTAAAAAATTACAAATTACAATTTTTCATTTAAATTGTTGGTAAAATATTTTATTTGTTGATTCATTTTCAGATACTTTTCTATCTTTTTCAGATCTATCTTCCTTCCAGAGTTGCCCTTGTTTTCTGCAAAATTTAGGATACCTACTGTTACCTAATTTTTATACTGCAATTAAATAATTTGTTTGTACATTAATTATTGTTTTCAATTAAGGAGTATATTTTTTGTTATTAAAACAAAATGTTTTATTAAATTAAGTCCAGTATCTTTCAACCCTCTTTCAGTCTTTTTTCTTAGGTACAGCAAGCTCCTACTCTTTTTATATGAAGAGTTCTCAATTTAGCGCAAGGTTAGTTTAAATGAAATTTCAATTACAGCTTTAATCATTCCAATTACTGTTTTTGGAAAGTAATTCCAAACATAGTTGAAGTTTTATTTAACAAAAACTAGTTGAGAGTGTTGTAGACAACCTTTATTTTGTTTGTTCAGTAGGTGAACCCCTGATTGGTTCTTTATTTCATAATAACTCCGGATACTGATGCCGAGTAAGTAAAGACGATAATATTTTAAATCGCACGCAGAAACTAGACCATGTCACTACCCTCATTCACCATATTCAATAAAATCAACATCATTAAAATAAAACAGAAAAGGAAGCATAAAAGGACATGTTTAAAAGTACTTTTTAAATATGCTTTATTGAACTTAAAGGTATGTGAGTTAAATTATATTAATAAAAAAATTTCTATGTACATTGAACAAAATTTAACTTAAAAATATCTATATAAAATATAACGAAAAATATAAAAAGCATTTTCTTTTTCTGTTATTTAATTTTCATCTTCACAATTCATCATCGAGGTTCAATTCTTCTTCAGGAAAATCACCAGATGTAACATGGAGGGGTTTCACAAAACCTCCATATTTTGGAGGACATTCAAAATATCTTTTGCCATCGACAGAACCATCATTCTTTCCCATTGGTTCATCATACTGTACTCCAACCCAGGTACCAGGTTTAAAATGAGTGGTCCCTATATAAAAAAACAAAATCATTTTTATATTAATACTGAATAATACTAGTTGACCTAATACATATGGGGAAGAAAATGGTCAGGGTAAACGTCAAAGAATAATTCCTTAAATAGTGATAAACTATTTATTAGACATATCATTCTTTTGTCTTACGTTTACTTACATATTGTTTTTCATCATTATTGCCACTAACTTAAATCTCATTGCTTTAGCTCAATATTTAAATTTTTATTTATTTATTATAAATTAGTAATAGTATAATTTAAATTATTTCTACTTTTGATTTCTGGTTCACTCCTATTGTTTTATTTTAATACATTATTTTATTTTCCTCTTTTCCAATTATATCATTTTGAAATATTTTTGTATCTTGTCTAACTAACCAGCCCTGAAGAAGATATGCCATGTGGGTCAAAATGTCGATTTCTAATAAATAGTTCATCACTACTTGAGGACCTTAAAAAAAAACTGGCTCTACTTAAAATAACGGTGTAAATAAATAACTAATAAAACAAACACAATATCAGTTGAGAGATTAATAAGAGTAGGTTTCATGAAGCTTTTAAATTATTTCCCCTTTTTTTTTAATTTTTATTTTTGATCAATAATTGCAAGATAACATATTTTATGTTAAAAGTTACACAACTCAAAAGTTATAATCAATCAAGCTTTTTTATTTGGGCTATGGTACTCTCATGAACAGTAATTATCGTACTTTATTAAAATAAAACAATAACCACATTAGACACTATCAATCATATCAGCATCAACTTCTGGTAAAATCAGGGTTAATTTAGAATTTAAATATTTAAAAAATAAATAAATAAAAACAAACCTGTTCCACTATAACCCATGAAGGGCCAGGGGAGGTTCAGTACATAATTTCTTTGACAACAGTCGAGCAGGGAGGTGATTTGTCCTAGCTTATGCTCAACTGCCAGATTTCCCCCCCTTATATATGGGTACCCACTTTATAGAGGGTCCTAGATACCAAAGAATCCATCTCCGGACGCTAACAGATTAAATAAAAGCGAGCGAGCAGACTTGAATCCAGGAAGGCATGGCAACTCAGCGCTCTACCACTGAGTCACTCCACACCATCTATAAATGTAATTCCTACTATTACATTTTAAAAATCCTATTTTATCGAACTCACCAATAAATCTTATGGCTGCTCGACGTGTGGGCTGCCCAGGAACAGATACTTCGCATCTGTCTCCCACTGAAAGAGTTTCAATCTTTTTAGCTTCAGCCTCTTCTTCTTCCTTCTTCTGTAATTCTTTCTTTTCCTGGTCTTCTTTACTAAATTTTCCCAGCTTGTTCCTTTTAAGGTATGCTAGCACTGAATCTAAATAAAATAGAAAAAATAAATCACAAAAAAACTACTGAAACTATCTAAAAGCAATAATACTAAATAAGATCATTTAATAAACTTAATCAACTAAACTTCACAATAAATATTGTATGTTTCTCACCTTCTCTTTTAGCATATTCTTCTTCAGAAAGCTTATATTTTTCGACTGACTCATCTTCTTCTAGTTGTTTTCTTAAGGAAAAAGAATCCTCAACCTAGAAGTAAAAAATATATGAAAATCGATACTAACCCCAAAACCTTGGTATACATTTTTCAGTTAAGGTCAGGAACTTATTGTAATTTGTACAACTCCAAGTTATTATATCATTAGTGTATGGCACAGCACTAGTGCTATTTAGAAGAATTAAGAGTAACTAACTGTTTTGTAATACACAAGATCACAAGATAAATAGGAAAGACCGTCCTCCAAAATGCATACTGAATAAAAACCTATGTAAAACCCCTGATTTAGTTTTGTGCTTCTTAAAGGGTAGAATGAGATGGTAGAAGAGGAAGAGGTACACCCAGACAGCGATGGCAGGAAGATGTTGAGCATACCCTTCTAGCTTCTGAGGGTGAGAAGATGGAGAAGAGTTGCAGAGTATCGTTTTAAATAGAGGAAAATTGTTGAGGAGGCCATAGAGCTGTCAGAGATAGGCAGATAAACAGAAAGAGGCTGCTTTATATTGTTAAAATATTTAGTTTTTAATTAGTGATGTCAACTTCTGCTGGTCATGGAGAGTTCTATTAAAATTACAGTTAAGGTTAGACTTTTACTACAAGGACCCTGTAGGGGTTCGTATATCTCTTGAGCAAGTGTAAGTCAATAATTATGATACAATTTATAAGGAAATAATTAAAATTACATTTATAAAAAGGCTCTGGGCTTAACTTTAAAATGTCTTTGTATATCTAAAGCAATTTTAACGAGTGGTAGTTGGGAGCAACAATAATAATAAATAATATCCAATTGAAGCAGCGGTAATTTTCATAATTCCAAGTAATAGACATCTTTTACTTGAATAAAAGGCAGTTAGTTACCTCGACTACTGCTAGATAGCATTCATAATTGTTATTGCACCAGATGTCGACACTATAAAATGTTATCAAATTTAAGTAGTATTCATAGCATTCTGGGTCATAATTGTTATTGCACCAGATATCGACACTATAACATTATCAAATTAAAGCGGTATTCATTTCAATGTACATTAACTTTACAGTTGAATACAAAATAAGATAAATTAAGTTCAATCATCTTCGCTTAGGTTCTAACCAACATTGATAACGGGGGCTATTTAATTAAGTTGTACCCTTAAATATTTTTTCTTATAATAACAATATATAGAACTCTTATTTGTAAATTACGAACTTACATGAAGCCTCATTCCATCATCAATAGGATATGAACCAATCAAAGCATTGTTGTCCTCCAAGGCACACACCAACTGGTCATCTTTAGTAAAAACTTTTAACTTCATTGTATTCGAAGAACCTCCAGTGATCAATTCCAACTTCTCCTACAAGAGGATAATGAAATATAAAAGACCTGAGATATTTAAAGGAACATATTCTTGGTCCCTGATTATTAATACCTTCAATTCTAGAACTGTAATGCCTTTCTTAAATCTCTTCTCTATGGCTACGTTTTGACAAGAAGCAGAAACCAAAACATTAACAAAATCTGACGTTTTTATAATAATATCTGCCATCTTACACAATGATTGACAATAACAATAACCTGCAGTGTATACTAGATGTAACAGCTCTGAATTTAATCCAAAGAGGTCATATATCTCTAAGGTGAAGTGATCACGAACTTAAAACAGTTCTGATTTCATAATTTTTCAGTTTTATTACAATTTTTTGAACACTGAATCATATGTGTATTCATATTCATAATCTAAAATATTGAGTCGTTTCATATGAAATGTCCATTTTCAGTATTTCTAAATTTTAAAGTGGAGTTTGTTGACTTCTGTTGTTTGTTATGTTGATGTTTAGAGAATATAATGAGCTGTTACTATTACTATAATTGAACGAACATTGTTTAGTATTCCATCAAATATGGCTATGGAAACATGCGATTTTCGTAAACATTTTTGTTATAACTTCAAACTTGGACACTCGGCAGCCTATCGAAACATTACCACCACATTCAGGGAAAGGTGTTGTATAGGACGGAACATTCCCCGTTGGTTTGAGAAATTTTCAGATGGTGGCACAGATTAATTCATAAATAAATAATTAATTCATTTATTCTACGCATAGGGGAAGCTATCACATCCACTTCGCACTGCAGAGATATTGACATAATGCAACAAAAATTTATCAAAAAGCAACCTACATTGGTTAATCGGAAGAAACTTTTACTGTTACACAACGCTTCAAGTTTCACAATATACGATGAAGAAACTAAAAATTAACAATTTGTATACTTGAAAATCTGATGAGTGTAAACGTATAAATACGACGAAATGTTTTTGTTTTTTAAATTCTATAGTTGCTTAAAAGTTTCATAATAAAAAAATATGGATGATTCTTAGCTTTGTTATAGTCTTCAGAAAACACTAATGACACGAAATACGAGCAATGTAATGAGGGGATTGTTTTAAACATTTTTTTTTTGTCTTAATATCCACAACGAACCTAACAATTTAAAATTATTCCTAAATGACAAGGGAACGAAATACGGTGTAGTTGATAAAAATTCGCAGGGAATGTCAGTTTAGATTTGTAATGGGATTCGTCACAGGATGTTCAGTCTCAAAGTGAACCCGCATAACTTGAGATCCTTAGATTATTCAGCAGAGGCAATAAAATGTTTAAAAATCATTTCTTATGCATGTTTAGATTTTACTTGACTTCCTTTTATGCAAGAAAGGAAATGCCGATATCGCGAATAAATTGTATTCCCAGATTCCAACGGGAATATTCATTCTGACTTGCTTCTTCACGATGCTCTTTTAACTAGTTTGTTCATACATTTCTATCTCGCGTAACTCGAGACGAATAGCCATTGAGTTTTTATTTGGGTTTTTGTGACATCTACTTATGCATCTCCATTTTCCGAAACTAAATGGCCTTATGAATTACTTATGCCATAATAGATTTTTATTTAAAATTGCGAAAAATGTCTCAAATTTAGTGGATAAGACTTATATACTATAGCAAATAATATTCTAAAATTCAAGAAATGTTGAAAACGGTCTGGAGGCGCAGTCAATGGAGTTATGGAAAAATAAGAAAACTTATTTTATTTTGTGTCCAGGTTTAGGCCTGATTTTTTGTGTGAGAGCTGAGAATAAAACAAAGCAGGTAAAAATAAATGCAATATTATTCTTAACACAACTTTTTTTTTTCAAGTCTTCAGGTTTTGAAAGTTCTATATAAGGAAGAATACTTGGTCATGCGAGGGGGTAATACCCGGAGAAGAAGAGGAGTGTGGAGCTTTCAAACCTGCATGGAGACGTTGACAATTTCAAGAAAATTCTGACAGAAGAGCTGCACGGTAAAAGAAGGGTTGGAATGCCGAATGTTAAATGGTTGGACGCAAGGATTCTTCTGTGTATCCTAAATCAGAAATCTGTGACAACAGACAAAGCAGCCTGGCAGGGGCCCAGGCTCAGTGATGGGTTGCAGCAACAAATATGTATGTACTTTTTTTAATTATACCTGAGTTAGTTTTTTCTGCCGATATTCATGCACCAAATAAATGAAAGCAAACAGGCCATTGCCAAATCACTATCATTTCTCTCTTGCCAATTCTACATTCCTCTTCCTTTCCTTTACCTGTTTCTAAACAACTCCTGAATAAGGGCGACCTGTGGTCTAGTGGTTAGCTTAACAAACTACTAAGCCTAAGATCACGGGTTCCTAGCCTGGCAGGTGGGCCTAGGATTTTTTATAGAGTAAAAAATCCTTAGTTACACCGCCCTTTGGCAAGGTCGTTAAACATTAGGGGGGTCCCGAGCCTGTATGATGTCAGGTACTCGTTAAAAATCCCTATCATAATTGAACCTGTATTGGCAAAATTTAGAGTTCCCACTGTAGCATCGTCCGATTAGCCATAGCGGCATAAAGTGACACTAAATGAACAACCAAACCAACCCCTGAATATTGGTTTTGAGTATGCAGTTTTATTAGGATACACTTATTGAGGATTCGAATTTGTTTTGTCAACCAAATGCAGCTTATTGAAACCTAGTGCATTGAGTTAAAAAAATAAATCTATTAATGCTCAGCTCTTAGAGCATATGGTATTTAAAAGAAAAAAATTATTGAAGCAGCATTGGTATTGTATCCGCTATATATCATAACCAACTTTTTTTTTTTTTAACTTGGGAAAAAGGACATGGAGAAGAGGAGTACTGAGTATTATATCTTCCAAAGATTGTTTATCAATATCTCCTTAATTTTATTTATTTAACATTAACAAAAAATGAAAGAATTATATCAATATTGAATAAAATTAGACACAATAAGTCAGAGTGATCACAAATTAATTAATTTCAAAAGTTAGTCATATTAAAAGCTGGAAAATTTAGTAAAAATGTATAAAATTTTTCCATAAAATGTTCTTTTTTATTTTTAAAATTTTATCTCATCTTAACTTGTTAATTTAGAATACCTTTTTTATATATTTTTTTCCATAAAAAGCTTTGCTCGCAATATGCATAATAATGCTCATGCACTTATTATTTTTGTAATTATATATCCACCTATACAATTTATACAAAATCTAAATTAGTACTCCTGAAATAAAACTAGAGACCATTCAACTAATCTTTTAATCTTTTATGCTGCCTTCATTGTTTTCATGAAACAAAAATGAATCAAAGGCAGTATTTCTGCTAATTCTTAAGGATTACAGTTCACACAAAACATTCATAATTCAACAATTATTCTGTAAATGAAAACAGGAAAAAATTGTATGTTAATATTTAAAAATGATTAATTTCTAAAAAACATTTGAGCATGAATTTCTACAAAAGATATTTTACAAATTAGATCAAAGCATCTACTTAAAAATAAAATAAAAATGTGCAAATGTCATCCCGTGATTGAGTTAGCAGTAAAAATTTGCGAAGACTCATTTTTTATTTTAGAAACTGTTTTGTTATAATTCACTCATTACTATTAATAACCTTCAACTTAATTGATCTTTTGTGATTAATAAAATCAGTTATAAAAACCAACTTACACGTCATTAATAGTAATGAGTGAATTATAACAACACATATTCTAAAATATAAAATGAGTCTTCACAAAATAATCACTGCTAACTCAATCATGGGATGGAGTTTACAAATGGTTTCATGATTTTGATTCATATCACTCAGGAAACAACAAAGGGAGAATTCGGTAACTTATTTTTTCGTTACAGTGAGTGTAAAACTTATCTAGGTTCATTTCAGGATATAAAGGTTAAACTAATGAGTAGAACTAGTAGCTGTACAGCATTTTTACAAATAACATTAAATAGTTAAAATTTAGTAACATTATTCCAGCTCTTTGTTTAAAAATTATCTACATTTACGCTCCCTATGCAATTTACATAATAATTACAAATAATTATAATATACAGTTGTATAAATATACACATTAGAAACAAAATATGTATAAGCATACATTCAAATATTAATAATAGGCACAATATTGGTATCTTATATTATAAAAAACAAAATATATATAAATAATAGAAAAACAAAAATATATATATTATTGTGCGCTCATTTTTGGTCTTTTAGAAGAAGGTGATGATGAAGAAGCAGCAGATGAAGAATCATATTGACCTTTGTTCTTCAACAAATATGCTGCAAGATAACTGATTGGATCAGGAGGCCTAAAATACAGAAACAAAAAATTAATTTGTGCCAAGATAAAAATATATATATAAGCCTATGAACTTGAAGGTACTTTGATTAATACAGTTACATAATGATTTAACGATATTCCAATTAAAATCAGAATCATAAAGCAAACCATCCATTTTTAGGGATGTCCCAAATATGGTTTGGATCTAATCTGACTTTAAAGCCCTGAATTTAAATTTAAAACGTTGCTGCACACTTTTAATTTGAGGATTGTCCTCAGAAACACATTTTTTTTTCAATTGTTTTTGACTGCCAGATGAAATCGAGTGTAAGTTTTATGTTTGGAAGAGAAAATTAACACATTTAGGCACAGTTTTTCCAAAAAAACTGTTGATTGGTATAACCGTCACGATGACTATACGGCATTTGCTTTACTAATTCAAAATGATTCCTATAAAAGAGAGTAAATAGTTGTAAACTTAACACAAGAAAATCAAAATTATCATTTGTAATTTATTTTGTTTAAAAAATAGTAAAAATGAAAAGGCAATAAATATGCTGTCTGACATGCTACACCTTTTTTTGTATTACTCAATAATTATCAAGTGTTTGCATCAGTACACTTCGCACTAGTGCTGTTCTTTTTTTTATTGATTAAAATGTGCACGACAGCTATAGCCGTCATTAACGGCAACGTGTTAAATTTTATTATTGAAATATTTTTAGAGTATTTTCTTTTAACAGCTTTTTGGTGAAGTTTACACTCCACTGTTTCAAGTTAAATCTGTGGATTAAATAAAAAACAAAACAACTATAAATTTTATTATTAATTTTTAAAAGTTTAATAAAGGAACTTAATAATAACATATATCTATAATAGTAAATATCTTATTAACTTTAATATAACTACTAAGAGAAAACAAAGAAGAAAAAGTAATTCATTCACTGAACACTTAAATAAGCTTCTTTTCCATGGCATTCTTGAATATATTTCGGAACAGATTCTTTTTTTAACTATATTATATATTGGAGTGCTATCGATGGGTAGTTTCTCCACAAGTGTTTTCATGTCATATTTACATTTTTGCACATTTACTTGATATAATACCATTATAGTTGTAAATATCATTGAATTAAATAAAAAAAAAAAAAAAAAAAAAAAAACTATATTATATTTTAAACTGAAGTATTTTTATATTTGAAGACATTAAACAATTAATAACTATAAAAATTAGATTACCTCTCTTTTGCAAGCTTGGCCAATCCCTCAAGTAAAATAGGAACAACAGTTTGGTCAAGATATTGCCGAGTCGGAAGGGACTGCAGATCCACCTTCGACTTCTTTAATGGGTTATCTGAAGCTTCTTTCTCTGCATTAACTACTTTCTGAAATTAAATATTACCAATGTGTAATCAAAAAGTGTGGATTTATAAGTAAAAGTAAACAAATAAATAAAAAAAAAAAAATCACATTGGAACTGAGAGATAGTTTTTAAAGTAAAATAGGAACAACAGTTTGGTCAAGATATTGCCGAGTCGGAAGGGACTGCAGATCCACCTTCGACTTCTTTAATGGGTTATCTGAAGCTTCTTTCTCTGCATTAACTACTTTCTGAAATTAAATATTACCAATGTGTATAAAAATTGAAATGTCATGATTTATTTCTGTGTAAATTCATTTAATATTAGCGCATATTGACCATACGCCATTGTTTATGACACAAACAAAGGGAGCAGTGTTTAGAATTCATGAATTCTGTACCAAAAGAAATTCAATGAAAAGTAAAAAAAAAAACTTACAATAATGAAGAAAGTATTACAAAAGATCATAATCAGGTTAAAATTATAATCAATTTTACAAGTTATAGTAATTACAAACTGATGATCTGGATATCCTAAGACAGTTTTTTTTTTACCTTGAAGAGTACCTTTATATTTTTTAATAGATAAGCTACTAAAATTGGATTGCTGCACTAATGAGCAATGTGCTCTGCAATAGAAATCATAATGTATGGTAGGCGAGAAACAATGATTCTCATGAATCTTTAAAATTATCATATCTTACATTTAAAAAAGACTGAGGTGGATAGGGCATATTGCAACACTGAATAATAACAAAGAAAATTATTTTTTTTTTTAAATTGAACATAAAAGATTGTAAGACATTGTTTGCAACGGGTGGAATGTACGGCATTCTATGATCAGAAATTATTGGAAGCTGAAAATTAGAGCAGCGGCAGCAAAAAACAGAGGGAAATGGTCTCTCTGACAGTGGAAGGCCTTCTAAGAAGGCTTCTAGGGAATCATTCGGCCTAAAACAATACAGAGATTCCTTAGTAAATTTAAGCTCATTTGATCATAAGTGGGCCACTGAATTAGTCCACTGCTGCTTGGAGCTCTTGTTCGGTGTTAAATCGCCTAAATTCATTGCAGTAGTGAGCTCGTTCCTGTTTTTGAGCAGCTGAAAGAATTTTTGGAGCCCATCTTGGACTAACCTTGTTCATTGCAAATGTTCTTTGCTGATCCTCAAAACACTTCTTTTTGAAAGCCCCAACCTCGCTGCTATTTCCTTGGTTTTCAGTCACCGGTCAGACAGCAATTCAGATTCCACAAGTTGGATTGTTTCAGAAGTGACAGCTTCCAATGGGCACCCGGGACGTGGGTCGTCATATTCTAGACGTTCTCTCCTTAACTTAAATAATTTTGCCCATTCTTTCACTGTGGAATACAAGAGGGAGAACTGCCCGTAGACACAATCCAAACGCTCTTTAATTTGCGCACGAGTAAGACCCTCTTTACAAAAGAATTTAATAACCACACGGTACTCGAGTTAGAACCATGTAAAATGGGGAGTTTCCTTCAAGGCTGGACAGTGACTGAAAGGACTAAAGAAGTGTGGGCGATGGGTATGGAGTGAGCAGGGATGGACCTGCATAGCCGTACAGGCCCCAGCACTTTTGCTGGAGGTGAAGCAGGACAGGCCGGAAACTTATGGACCTTACTACGTAACTATTTTCACTAATGGAGTATGAAAATCTATGTATAAAAAAATGGTATATGTTCTGCAGTTTGTCACTTCGAGTTAAATTACAACAAGATGTAACTGTGGAAACGTTCTTTTCTAGATAAAATGATTACCGACAATATAATTTCCCAAAATTACATTCTCTTTTCCATACTGAAGCTCACTTTTTATTTTTGGAACATATTAAAAGGGAAACAAATGAAAAGTTAAAACTTATTGTAACTCAAGTCAAAATGACAACTTGTGGAACAGATACCAAAAGTAATAAAATATTTTTTGTGAAATTAATATGCAACTGTAATTGTTTTCAGTAAATATAAGTTAAATAATAACATGTTAGAAGTTGAAGGGTAAGCACTGGCGATTGTTTTACCTACCATTACTCCAAGACGGGGTTTAGCCAGACTAATTTGAGTTTGCCAAAACCTAATTATTTTTATTTACAGCATATATTCAAATAACTATAATAACCATTTTCGTTTTTGTGTTTAATTTCAACATTATTGTTTACATTATTTTAGAATAAACTTTGTCATTGATAGACTCCAATCAAAATGCAGTAACATTAAGGTCAACCATTCAATTAATTTTAATACCAATCTATTTGAGTAAATCACCTCTGATAGAACTTGTAAGTAAAAAAAATACATAATGCAATATACGTGATTAAGAGATGATAAGAAATCTTACAAGAGCAGCTTCACTGATTCCATTCTGTCCAGACACTCCAATTGAAGACTGTGTGTCACTTGCTTCTTCACCTAAGTCAAATATTAATGATAAATACCTTATCATACCGAAAAAATAAAATGTTGAACTTAATTCTAAAAGGTATAACACCAATGTCCATTAAAATAGGCCAAATGATGGATTTTAAGAATTTATTAATATCAAAATAATGATAAATCACAAATTAAATCAGAATATTACCATTAGCAGACATGTTGACTACTAAACATAGACGGTATCAAAATGGTGTAAATTGTAACCTGACCAGACTACTTTAACCTTCTTAATAGTATGTATTTTTGTTTAAGTTATATATTTATTTATAAATATCATATGTAAATTAATCATAAATAAATAGTGTTGTCGTCGTCGTAAATAAATATTTTACAATTGTTCTATTTTGAATTTATGAGTTTTAAAAAACTAAGTATTTCTATAAAGTGATGTTTATCTTACGATTTTTATTAATTTAAGGAACTTTTCTCCTTATTGAATTTTTTTCTCCTCTTTTTGAGATATGAAATAACTTTATTTAATTAACATAAGTAATTAACAGACGAAGGGAGGGGGGTCTGTAAAACAATTTCAGATATAGAGGGTCAAGTTTACCATAAATTTAATTGGCCATGAAATAACTGTCTACTTTTTTTGTTTGTCATTATATTATATTTTTGTTTATCGATGGATGTGATTATCATTAACCACTGAGGTGTGATTTAAACAACAAAGAGAAAAGGTGTACAATCTGCGTAAAAGGAAGTAGAATATAAGTCTTGAGTTATATATTTTTTGTTTAATTATATATGAATATATCCATAAGTGTGTAAGTAAGTTTTAAAACCCATTAGGGGGCTTAAATTGTTTTCGTAATAAGTAGACATTATGCTATATAAATGATTAACATTTATCCACAATTCTTAAAAATATACGCTGCAGTATGCTTTCTCCAACAAATGTTTAACACAAACATGCCACAATATTTCACAAAATATATTTCTTATAATATAATTACTTGTTCAAGAACATGTAATTGGAGGTAGCCATCAATTAAAAAAGAAAGAAACACTATTTATACTTTTGTATTCCTAATGATTGTATAGTTCCTATATATATATACACAGTATGGAGTATATACATATACAGTTCCTAGTACTCCAAAAATATTTTGAAAAGTTAATATCAAATACATATTATAGAATAATATCATATTTATAGCTAATATTATAATTATATCAAATATGATAATTATGTCAAATAGTATAATTTATATCTTGGAGGGGAAGTGGTGGTGTAGATTAAGATCTCTCAAAATTCTATCAACGTCTTCCTAGTTACATTTCGTAATGTACTATGATCATAATGCTTTCATAAACTATTGTTATATTACAATAATCATAATGTTATTTAAGTGAAACTGCTTTAATAGTTTAATTAATTAATAATTCAAAATAAGTAATCAAGGGAGGAAAGGAGGGGGAGGGGGAATTTAGCGATTTAGAAGGCATTGCTTCAAAATTCAGTTCCGCTGTGGCAGTTAACTGTGAAACATCGTCAAGACAATATCACTATTCTAGTAATAAAAAGTATAAATTAATAATTTCAATAAGAAGTTCAAATGAATTTTATTTATGCTATCATGATATTATTCATTATATTTATTGTGAAAAAGGATAATTATTCCACCAGTTGTCGCTTTGAGTGGTGTCACGAGTTTTAATTTATCATTCGTTTCATTTTTAATATATTCTAAAAATACTAGTTATTGTGAGCTTTAATGTGGAAAAGAGAATGCAATTATGGGTAATAAGTAGATTTCGGTAATTATTTCATCAAGAAATAAAAGTTTCAACTAGCATTTCGAAGCATTTGAGGTATAACTAAGTATCGAACCCTATTTCTTGATCATTGTATAGACAACTTTATTTTTCTAAAACATATTTTTGAAGAAATAATAAAAAGATTCTGAACTTCACTGATAACTACACTCCCCTCACATCCGAACCAGATACGGCATTGGATATTTTTAGTTTGTTCATATTATAAACTTAGATTGGACAGGTAAGAATTTTACTAATTCATCTTTAAATAGTTTTACAGAAAAATATTCTATTTGGAACAGAAAATGTTGGAAGTAATAATGATCCCAAATATTTAAAGTGATTTATCATCTGATTTCTATTATAATAATATTATTGTTTATTTTTTGTCCCCTCCCTTATGTCTTATCTTGATTAAATACTAAATGAACGCTAGTTATCAAAATTTCTAATCGTTATTGAAAACTATTAAAAAAACATTATCAACTAAAAATAATTCGGTACAATGAACGTTATAAGTGATCGCAAGTAAGATGGCGATGTTTTCATTTAATCTGTTATTGAATCACTCTACTGTCAATGATCAGACAGCGGTTATTGAAGAACGATAGTCAACAATACTGACATTGTTAACACATCTCTTTACCTGTTATTGATAATTACCTACATACGTTTGGATTGTTATTTAACTTGTAACTATAGCAAAGAGTGAACTAGTTATTCCAATCACGGGTCCTAACACGTTACTAAGTAGCTGCTACTTTCTAATAACACGTTATTTATATTAGACTGAAGTTATTTCTAATTTTAAGGTTGGTACCGCTCCCTATCTGATACCACATTGTACCATCTTACTCCATACAGCCTACCACTGATGGACAAGTTTGCTTTAATTTTAATTATACCATAATTGCATTATTTTCCCAAATAGTTAATATTTAAATGTTCGATTTATGCTGTGGGCTTATTTTCTTAACTTCCTTTATGTTTTTGTTTGGAAATAGAACCTAAATCAGTTGAATAAGAACACTGCAGAACTCGAGAAAACCTATGAAAATTGTTTAATTTTTTTTTTTAAATTAAATTTTAATTGTATAGCATATTTTTAATGTTTTACTAGTTTCAATTATACTTATTTGGTAGATCTTGTGTAGATATTAATAGTATCTATTGTATTCTTTCTTCAAGAATCGGTATATTGTTTTTTAGGTTTAATACTTTGAAGACTTGTTTTTTATTTAATTGATCTTTGCAGCTGCATAGTTGCTATACATTATTTTTCAACAAATATTATTTTTTTGTTAGTAAAAGTTTTGAAGTTGTAAGGACTGTTGAGACTGGAAATAAGTCTATTTTAAGTGAAATACAGCCAATTATCTTAGTTTCAAGGAAAAGTAACACCTTGTTATTTATAGTAGATTTTTTTTTTTTTTAACTTACACTTATTTATATTATCAAGTTTTTTTCTTTAAGTCAAAATTAAAATAATTATTCTTTAGAAACCCTGTTTATCACCAAGAGTTAAATATTATATAATTCTTAGAATCTTTAACTACATTAATTTCATTCTCTATTCAATTTAGATCAATATTTTTGGAATTATAAATTTTCAGATCTTAAAGCCAACTTAGATGTACATTATAATGATAGAGCAGATATATACATCGGTAATGGGATGGGACCTATCATAATAACTGAAGCCAGGATCTATATGGAAGGTGAGGGCAGTTATTTCAGCTAGAAACAATTTTTCCACATGTGAGCGATAAAGGTAAGTAAATAATTTATAATTATTCAGTCTTTCTAGTAGAGTTGGTTCTGTCAGATCATCTTACATTCCAATTCCTCAAGAGTTTCTCATGATCGATCTCAAACTGGATAGTCAATTAATTTAATTTCAAAATTAAACTTCTAGTATAATTACTAGAACCAAATTCATTGATAATTCTTATATTTACATTATTTTATAATTGATATAATAATATAATTTATCTAACTATGCCCGTCTACATTACCAACTTAGAAGATCCTTTTAGTACAAAAGCATTTGGAAAGAAATAATGCTTGTTATTAGTTTTATATTTAAAAAATACAATTCATGATCTAATTATTAGCTTGAAAAATTCTAGAACTTTTTTTTTTATTGAACCAAAAAATCTTATAACTTAATATTTTATTTCTTATTGCCTCAAATTAAAATTCCTTTTATTTTATCTATGTTATCTATTAAATTTGATTCTGCTTCTTACTTATAACATGATTTCCAAAATATTTCAATTTATATTTATATAAAGTAATAGTTTTAAGTGACTCAGTGATGAGAGTTAAAATTTATTAACTGCTGTTGAATAATACTCAGTTAATACAATAAATAATATTATAAGTGATAGAAAAATTTGGTTTTAATAGTAATAAACTTTATTTGACCACAATTTTACTTTTTCTATGGCCTCAAAATGTTTAATATCTTTTTATTTTATAAGTATTTAATATTTTCATATGAACTGATGTGATGATTACTTGTATTTTCTTTTCTTTTTTTATATTCCATATGTATTCTGCTGATGGGCAAGTTCGTGAATCAGCAAACACAGCAACAACCTTCTTTACTGGAATAAATCTCTGTGAGGCTTTGGCTTGAAATAGAGTTACTGCTTGTATTATGACCTCATTTAAAGCAAAGGCTACGATGATGTCACAATTTTGGTTCCTCAGTACAATTAGCTCATTTGGGATAAACTTAAGCTTAACCACTTTTTCACCATGATTGCAGATATATAATACATCTTAACATAGAATCCAATTATTAAAAAAAACAGTACATACATAATAATTATTGCTTTTACTTTTTATTTATTGAAAACTCTCTTAAGATGAGGATATGTGCTTGATAATTGGGAGAGTTAGAGATTTATTTAATATGAACAAATAAATTTTCTGATGCTGATTTGAAATTTACTACTATAAATATATTCATACTTTTCAAAAATAACAAAATGGCAGTTAGCTCCATTATTTTCACATTAATTTAAATACTGTAATTAGATTTATATTCATGAGGATATATTTATTCAGATATACGTGATAGATTAATTACTTATTGATTTAGTCGTTAGATTTACATAGTCCTTTTATACTTTTTGTAGTACGAATCTCTTAAAATGATAATTTTTTCAGATAATAATGTATGGCAGTCGACAGCTGAAAGCTGATACCTCCACTTTACCAAGAGATCCCGTAGATGGCACTGGTACGAGACCTTATGAATCCAAAATGGTTCGAAGATATACGATCGCAAGGTCTTTAATATGTAGTTCCCTACAACAACAAGACTTTGTTGGAAGTTGATGCTGACAACACTTATTATATATTAGGTAAGTATTTTTAGCTTCTGATAGTAAAATTTATGTCTTTAAGGAGATAATCAGAATAGAAGTGCAGTCAATCTACATGCATATTTTTAATTTTACATTATTTAAATCTATCCTTCTTGTATGCATTCATTTAAATGATTTTCCATTATTAAAGTTGAATGGCTTTCTTAGAAGATTAAAATATGCTAGAAGTAGGGAGAAAGGTGTGTGTGGGAAAGGTAATGTAGATCTTTTAGTTTGTTATAAATAAATCAATTAATTATAAATTAACTTAAAAACATGAGATTTAGTGTTATCATTTTGGAGTATACAACTTTTCTGATCTATCAGTTCAGTCACTGATTTTCTAAAAGTTTTAAAATTCTATATCTTCTGCTCAAAACTTCTCTAATGAAAATCTATAAATATTAAATACATTAATATTAATAATAAATATCTTATTACTTATAAATGTAATGTTGAATAATAATTACTGTTAAATCATTTTGGATAAAATTCAACTTAACCTCTTCCTCTTGGGTTGCACATATATAAATATAAATAAAAAAATAATAAATATGATGTTACTTATGTCTTACATCTTTTCAATGCAATATTACTTGGAATTCTTTAAAGTATATAGTATTTTTCATGAGAAGCGAGGGATGGTTGACTGGATGATAGATGTAAGGAAGAAAATAGTTGGGGGTGCAGTCAAATAAAACACTAAATAAGTGGTTACTTATTTTAATTACGTGCCGACGTTTCGACGTTCTATTATCAGCCTTCAACTCATACCATCCCCGCCTCCATTTCACTTTTGAACTAGAATCGAATAATTCACTACCCTTTCTTGACCTCCGTATCATTAAAAATCCAAACCACACCTTATCCACAGATTGGTATATAAAACCCACTTATTCTGGCAGACTCCTCAATTACTACTCCCAACATCCGCACCACCAAAAAATTAACGTCGCCAAAAATATCATCCACCGTGGCTTATCCCTCGCTGACCCCTGCTTCCATAACACTAACACCCACCGAATCAAAGAAATCCTTTTAAAAAACAATTTTCCTCCGTACGTTATCAATAAACTCATCCATGCCTATAACAACCCACCCACCCCCACCCTATCTCCACATCCGCCATCTACCTCTATATACAGATTCATGCCTTATATACCCACCCTCTCACATAACTTTCAAAAATCCTTACGTTCATCTATCCCCAATTTACGCATCGCCTTTAAATCCCACAACAAACTCTCCAATATTTATACCAAAGTAAAAGATCCCATTCCCCTTAAACAACGCTCCCATGTCGTCTACCGCATCCCCTGCTCTACTCCTAATTGCAACTCCTCCTACATCGGCGAAACTAAGAACTTCCTTAAAGACCGTATTTACCAACACAAATACTCCATTTCCTCCCTAACCTTACCGCATCAAAACTCTCCGAACACGCCTTATCCCTTAAACACAATTTTGACTTCGATAATACATCCATCCTAGCTTCTGTTCCCAACCATGATAAACGCATACTCTCTGAAACTATCCACATAAATTTAGATTCCTCCACTGTTAACCTCAAGATCGATTCAAACAACTTATCCTCTTTCTACTCACAAATTTTCAACTTACTAAATAAACCTTAAATTAGTTTACCTTGTTATTCCTTCCCATTGTCATTCTGTTACTACTATAGTCTCTTTCCTATTATACTTATTTTGACCTCTTGACATCAAATCCTACTGTTTTATCACCCTACCTTTTCCCATTAATTTAGTCATTATTTTTCGTGGCCGTCTATAAAATAGTCATGATACACATTTAGATATTATAAAATAGTCAATATTTCTTTAAAATAGTCAATAAAAATTAGTATTAATATACAATTAAAAAATAAAAATAAAAATTAGTCATATTTTTGGCCGTCAGATATCGCTGGCAACACCTTCATAACGTATTTTTTGTCAGTTAGACCTTTTGTCATTCTTGTGTCAGCCTCCCGCTGGTCAGGTATGCCCATTTTTATTACTCATATCTTCTCCTCACCCTTTTCCTTCCCCAATTTACACACCTTTTTCTCATATTAGCTTTTTGGCATCCATCATATGTTATTATTATTTGAGATTTCATTAACATTTAACATCACTTTTTCATCATTGTCATTCTATTTCCATGCTCATACCATATTGTTACTTATATTTCTATACGTTCCTTGTATATTTATGTCATACTTTTATACCACTCCATACTATATGTATGCATTTTAAAAACTGTTATACTCTATATTTATATCTTGACTTGCTACTGTTATTTTTCCTTTATTTACTCTTTAATATCATTTTGGCTATACCTTCTTTCATTTTACTTATGTAAACTCCCCAGGAGTCTATTATCTTACATTTTATAGTTTTTATATATATTCTACTACCTTTTCCACAATTTTACTTCTCACCTCTGATGTTTATATTTTTTCTTTTTAAATACTTTCTGTTTACTTCCTTCCTTTATCTTTGTAAAAAAATCTTTTTGGCATCACCACCGTTTTGTACATTTTCTCTGTAATTTTTTATTCAAATATATCCCTCACTTTTGTTCTAAATTTCTACCTCTCTACATATATATTTTTCTCATTTATCATATACTTAGTCTGCAATGTATTTTTATAGTTCTGTTATTTTGTCTGTTTTTCTTTCTTAGCCCTGAAGATGACCCACAAAGTGGGTCGAAACATCGGCACGTAATTAAAATAAGTAACCACTTATTTAGTGTTTTATTTGACTGCACCCCCAACTATTTTCTTCCTTATATATAGTATTTTCATAGAATTTTTAGTATGAGTGGGAGAACTCATATACATATGTATGATGTGCATGCACATAGTAAATTTATTTATACATGAAAAGAGAATAATAAAAAATAATGATTGCTATACGATTGTCATTCATTATCACATATTTCATTGTTATGATAATCTATTTTTCATTTTTATTAAAAATAGGCTTTCTATCTGAAGTATATTTTCCAATTGCAACCTACCTTTCAACTTTGCAAGCGATAAATCAGAAAATAGAGAACCATCTCTTGAATAAATGAAGATGACTGCTTTAAAAATTCTTATGAAAAATTAGGGAGGATTTCTATTTTTGTTATGATTTAATTTATTGATAGATCTATCAGTTTTTCAATAGAAATTTGTTATATTTATATGATAAATATTACATTATATGACAATAGTAATAAAATATGCATTTTTGTTTATATTTATAATAATTTTATTATTATTAAAGGTTGAAGGAGGAAGAATAGACCATGGTCACTATGGTTGTAAGGCCCTGGTAGTGGTTGATGAAGTTGCAGATTTCAACAAAGCAATAAACTAATACACAATAGGAATGAAAGATGATACCGATGATATCATCACGAGATATCGTTCACGCACACTGACTATGAGTGGATATCCAGATAGAGTAAAAAGTATTTTAGGTAAGCACAAATAATAAGTACTGTAATCAGGTGTTTTTGAATAAACACAATTTTTAATATCTGTGTTGCGTTACACTTATCACATTTACTGGTTGTCATTAGTGTGCTACAGATGGACTCCTTGTCTTTAGCAGACTCTTTATCCATAAAATAGTATATGTGGTAAAACCTAAAGATAAGGAATTCGTAATTCTAATATTTTTTTTAACAATACGCTTCTTTGAGTAAAAATAATTTATACACAAATGTTTAAGTTTTAAAGTAATTGTAAACATTAAGTAAAATCTAAAAATAAGAAAACATATATTATCTGAGTCGTACTTGGTTGATTGAAAACATATTCTTATTAATGTTTGTATGGTTGACCATAGTTTTTAATTTTATTAAGTAATTGGCCAATGAAAAATTAGCAAACTAATATGTTCAACTTATTTATTGTTTACATATTGTGATCAGATCTTGTAAAAATATGTTTTTTGCAAACTGTGAGTAGAGCGTGGGTCATTTTTATTGACAAAGTATTTTATTAATGGAACAATGTTAATATGCTGGATTTTGCATTTGTTGATCTCAATATATAAGTTTGAAGTAATGTTTAAATGGGATTCTTTTGGCTGGTCGATATAATCTCATCATTTGCTTGCCGTTGGGCAGAAAAAACATTGGTAATTAGAAAATAATATATTAATTATCATATTTTCTTTAGAATAAAATATATTTTTATTTTTCAGGCTTAGGAGGCACATCACTGTCAATGGATCACCCTACACAACTCTTGGCTGCGCTAAATGTGGTAAGGATGATTACCACTTACTAGTTATGAAGAAGTCGCCCATGTGGATCCCTCGATACATCTTCCTACCAGTGCTCAGGCTGCGGTACTGCTCAATCAAGGGACACATGTTGGAAGCGATTTACTCGTCTATGCAACAGGTGAGTTTTGATAGAATAGTTATACCTTAAAATTTATTATTTTAGAAGATAAAATTATAATAAGTTGATAAATTGCCATCAAGCGTACAAAACCATATAAGTAAAGAACGGTTTAATTGGAGTTATTTAATTTTTTTATAAATTTCATTTTCAAATAACAAATTTTAATTGATTCTAGTCAGTAATATATCACTTGCTCTAGTAAATCCTATAAAGAAAGAAATAAACCTCATTATGGTGGAAATTTAATTATTTTTTTACTCTTGTTGAAAATTTGGGATTCTACAATGTGGTTTCGCACATTTGCCGAAAGTATGAATATTTTATATGATAGGACAAGAGTGGCAAAATTCTAGACAAGAAAGGTGAAGTCTCTAAAATAATAGAAAACATTAACATCTGTCTCATGAAAGATATTTATGTTTTCTACTATTTTGGAGATTTTAGGCTTCTTCGGAAATTTTCCAAGCATTTCCTTAAAATTGAATCGGTCTTTTGAGAAACATCTAATATCCAAAAAAGTAAATTTTCGGGAAATAAAAAAAAATTCAGCTGGTCCATAATTTAACATCATATATTTTTTGAATTTTTTAATATGTTTCTACAAAGGTTTGGTAAGCTAATTCCACCAAACTAAAATTTTATTATTTTTATTTTGATATTTAAAAAAATTATAAACGTTGTTGGAGATGTGTTGTTTCTCAAATGACTGACTAAACGATATGTTATCAGGTATGAAATAAAAGGTAAAACAATTCAAAATTATTAATGAAAATCGGTATTTTATTTTTCAAATAATAAATACACATTTTCAAACATGCGTATTGGATTTGTCTAGCCTTCACCAACAATTTAATATGTCTAACTCAATTTTGGCCGAAAATTGACATGAGGTGTTTCTCAAATGATTGATTCAGTTATTTTATGCCTAACTTGAATTTCATACTTTTATATAATTTTATTCTATATTAAAAAGTATAATATATTTCATATTATGAATATTTGTTTAATATTATTAAATCTATGAAATTTAAAAGTCAAGGGGTAATTACGACTTTTTGAAAGATATCTTAAGTATCGATTAATTTCTATATTAATAATAATGAATTCAAAGTTAGGCTATATACAAGTTGTATATGGTATTGGTATAATCTAAACTTTATATTAGTCGGAAGCAAAGTAAAAGTAATATTTAAATATTTTTATTTGAAAAGTAATATTATTATTATTATTTAAAAAATTTAACTTTTCACAAAATTATTAAATCTTTAGTATTCCTTTGACTTTTCAGACTCTTGTTTAAAATATTTATTCCTTATAATTTCATGATGTTGAGACATAATTTTATATATATATATTTTTTTTTTTTACAGGACCTTATGCACACCTTCATGAACTGAAGTACGCTGCTGAAGATTACTTCCAAGATTGGAGAGTATTGTGTGCTTCGAAAAGGGAAAAGGGCAATAATGCTTATAAATGTTAATAAATACTTATAATGTATTAATAGATATTGTAATAGTTGGTTTGTTTCATTGTTCTAAAAAAATTGATATTGAGACTATATTTAAAATATTATTATGTAAAATGAAATCATTTCTGTAATTTCTACCTTTATGTAATTTAGTTAATTCTTTGGTATCAGTTCTGCAGGTCATCTTTTTGAAGTAAGTTATAACATTTTTTAACTTTTCATTAAGTTCCTTTTTAATATTCTTCATAATACAATTTATTATTAGCTTTTATATGGAAAAAATAATGTAATTATAGGAAATGTGTAAGTTTCGGTTTCCATTTCATCAAGAATACACTTCAATAAACATATATCATCTCTACTTCGAAATGTTGAAATCTTTATTTCTTGTTGAAATGATTCTCGAAATCTACATTTCTCATAATCACATTATTTTTCCATACTATAGGTCATGGTAATTTGTGTTTGTGGAGAATATTAAAAAGCAAACGAATAGTGAAAACTAGTTACTCAACTCGAAGCTACAAACCTGCATAATATATATATCAATTCTTTAATTACAAATTAATTTATATTGTATATATTATCTATTTTTTGTTATTGTTAATTTTATTGTAACCAATAAGTGACACCAGTATCTTTTAAAAATATGTTATACCATTGCATTGAAATAAATTATTTTATTTATTTATTTGTTATAATTTCATCTACCCTTGCTTTTTCTTCTACAGATAAAATTCATTTTTCTCTAAAATAAATTTAGTTTAGATGAGAAATATAGATTTTATCTAGAGGTTGTAAGAGGAAGTTTTAATTTTGAATCTTAAATTTAACTTGAAACTTTCATTCTGAAGAGTATTTTATTTTCAATAAATCAGAATTTATTCAAACTCTGTTTTTTATTTATTTGTGAAATAGAATTTAAATAAACTAATATTCCTCTATTCTTGATAAAATAGAAATATTTATTAAATCTGGTTTTAAATAAAACCGTTAAAACAAGAAAATACTGTGATATATACAGAGTAACGAGCGATGGAATGCGAAGAATGCATAGTTGAAATAGTTTTAAAGAAAGCGAAAGGGATCATTCGGGGCAGAAAATCTTTATTTTGTATCAGGAGAATAGGAGCTAACAGGAGCTCAACTTTTCTACCGACCCCTTCAACACGTCTGTTTTGACAAGAAATTCTTCATTTTGTATCAGGAAAATAGGACGTAACAGGAGCTCACATTCCACTACGATAGCTATTTGACGAGAAATTCTTCGATTTGTATCAGGAGAATAGGAGGTAGCAGGAGCTCACATTCCATGGCGATCGCTATTTAGCGAGAAATTCTTTGATTTGTATCAGGAGAACAGGAGCTAACAGGAGCTCACTTTTCCGAGGGCGATGGATAGTGCTGCCACCTATTGGAAATTCTTGAAACTAATATTTAACGGCCCGGGAGGTGCTGCGCTCTAGCGGAAAATTTTAAAACTACTACCTGGACTCGACGACAGTGCTGCGATCTGTTGATTATTTTAGAAACTATTATTTAAGGGGGCCGGGAGGTGCTGCGCTCTCGCGGATTTTTTTAAAACTACTAGCCGGGAGTCATGACGGTGCTGGTTTCTACTGGATTTTTCAAGATATTATTTTAAGGAGCAGGGAGGTGCTGCACTCTCGTGGCAGGTTTTGAAACTAAAATTAAATATATTTTTAAAGTGGTGTTTCTTACTTTTAATAAGTACTAAAATTACAGTACTTGACTTATTTGATTATTTAAATATTTGGCATATGTTTTACATGATGGCTATATCCAATTTCTTTTTTTTTATATATTTCTAATATTACTTACCTTGTTATATTTATGCTTGCCATTATATGTTCTGAAACTTGAAATTATCCTACGAATTACTCTAAAATTACTTTTATGAACTTAAATTGTAAAATAAAAAACTAATAAATATAATTTATGGAATATTCTGTTAATTTTTTTTTTTATAAACCATATCGCAGCTTATATCTATCTATAAGAATTGTAAATAAATGTATAAGTGTAATTATTAATGATATAAGCTATTACTTCTCTTTAAATGATATAATTTTTAGAGTTAATCTACTATCATAAACTGGGTTATTGAGGAACGGTAAAAAGAAATGGGAGTAAAAAAAACATTTTATCAATAAAACAAATGTATAATGTTTATATAGCTTATAATTAAAATTTATTGACAAATGAAATAGTACATTGCATTATTACAGTACAGTACAGTACATTGTAGAAGATATTTAATTCATAGTTTGAGGAAGGAGAAAATATACATTAATAAAGTTAAAATTACATCATTATTTATAAATAAATTACATAATTTTCTAAAACATCAGGTTTGGACTGGAAACCTTTTATTGGACGAATTCCAGCATTTTCTCAATGTCCAGTTGATTTCCATCGGTTTTCTTCCACGATGACTGTCCCAAGCTCTGCAGTCGGAGATCACTTCTTCACTTTCTGAAACAGCATAAATAAAATATAAAATAAATATATATATTTCTGTTTATATATTATTATATACCAAAACATATATGAATAAATGTTCAAATAAATTATTTTCTAAAAATAAACACAAATTTTATGAAAAATAATATCGTTGGTACAAATGCAAAGTATCGAGTGTGAAAAAACACATTTTTCACATTTAAACTATAATGATTGTTTTAGGATTGATGAACATTATAGCAATTCCTTGAATCTGATTTTATGATATCTTTTTCAATGGATATAAAAGTAAACTCCTTAAAAGATATCAGTTTGTTTTCAATAGAAATCTCATGCAATATTATTGCAAACATCAAAATCAATTGAAATGAATAAATTTACCTGTTTTTTAAAAATGGTAAAGTCCAATGGGATAAAAAAAAAAAAATTGGTTCTCTGAAATAATTTCAATGATTATTATTTCATAATACAATTTTTACGGTGTATAGTTTTAAAAATATCACACTGTACCGAGTGTTAAAAACATAACTTTTACCCATATTTTATAATTAATTTAGATATTAATATTTTTAGATATCTCGATACATGAAAAAATTGACTTATACCACTTCCAAAAATAACAGCTCAATTCTGACTGAATGTGTTATCAAACTAGAATACACAAAAGTTCTAAAAAATTGCTTCAAAATTACCAACATATTTATTTTTTCTAAAATCACCTGTTGCATGGATGAATACATCGTTTCCACCACGTGTCTCTTGATCATGTATTACCGCAGCCTGAGTGCAGGTAGGAAGATGTATCAACCTTGTGGCCGACTTCCCCATCTACAACTCCATCTACAAGTAATTATCCTTACCACCGTTGGTGCAGCCAAGTTTTGTGTAGGGTGATCCATCGACAGAATATATGCCTACCAAGCCTGAAAAATAGAATTAGAAAATTAAAAAAAAATATTGTAACAATGTAAAATAAAATAAAGAATAATATATTTAAAATACATTTAATTTATTATAATCTTACATAAATTAATCACCAATAAGGAAGTTTACTGATCCCAGAAAGGGACATTATTTATGGAGAGTATTAACAATCAATAATAAAAATACGAATAGTAAAGAAAAGAAAAGTAATTTAATTCTGGGACAGAATTAACAAAAAAGCAATATAATGTATATTGCATAACATATACTGTGCTGAAATGAATAGGGGTAAAGCATATACTGCAAAATTGTAGTATATGCTTTGCCTAGCTTTTATATTATTATATGTTTAATAACTACATTAATATTTATAATATATAATAGTATAATTTCTAACAAATGTTAATGCTTTTTATGATAAAAATAATATTAAAATGCTAGGCAAAGTAAAAACAACAAAATTAGTGGTGTCCCAATTCAATTTTTGCGCAGTTTATAACACACAAAAGTTCTAAAAGATTGCTCCAATATTACCAACATATTTAGTTTTCTAAACTCACCTGTTGCATAGACGAATACATCGTTTCCACCGCATGTCTCTTGATCAAGCAGTACCGCAGGCCTAAGCACCGTAGAGGTAGGAAGATGTATCGACTTTCGAAGGATCCTCATGACCGACTTCTCCATATACAACTCCAAAGTGGAAATAATCCTTACCGCCGATAGCATAGCCAAGAGTTGTGTATGGCAATCCATCAACATACTCCCAAGCCTGTTAAATAAAAATAGAATATTTAAAAAAAATGTAAAATAAAATAAAGAATAATCTAATTAAAATACATTCAATTGATTATAATGTTACATAAAATAATCACCAATTACAAAGTTTACTGACCCCAGAAAGGAACATTATTTATTGAGAGTATTGACAATCAATAATAAAAAATATGAATAGTATATAATAGAAAAGTAACTTACTTCTGGGACTAAGTCCTATTAGAATAACAAACATGAACAGAAAAAGTATATATCTGTAAATATATATCTGGCTATAAGGCTACATAATACAAATTATAAAGTATTAATAAAGTGCCAAAAAAGTAAATAAAAAGTATGAATCATGACAAAATACTAAACAGCTAAATAAAATAAAAAAATTAATAACAACCAATAAGTAAATGAGCAAGGATGTATATAATAATTTCTTTAGTAGGAAGAAAATGGTCTCATATATATAACATCAACTAATATTATTCAACAAATAATTTCTTTACATAATTTATATCTTCTTTACAAAAAAAAATCTCTTACATAGGTAGAACTGTTTATTGTTATAAATAAACAGTTCTCTCTACATATGAGAATGTTTTTTTTACCTCCACCAGGACCAATTTCTTCCTCATATATAAATATATATGTTACGGTAAAAGTAGATATTGCGGCAAATGTACACATTTTCCGGTAAATGTGCAAATTTGCCTCCTCGTTTGGGTAATGTGCATTCAACTAACATTTACAATTTCAAAGAAGGGAAATGTACATTGAATTCACAATGACCATGTCGTTTTGGTAAATGTGAGCATACAAAATAATATAGTTGTAAAAAGTTGCTCAAATAAATAAAACTTTTTTCATTATGAAATTTCTATATGTTCCTTTATAGTTTTATAAAATTTAACTGGTATAATAAAGAAAAGTATGTTATTATTATTATTATTTGTTTGATTCCAATCGTATCGGTCCTCAAAAACTAGGACGAAAATTGTATTTATGAATATTGGGGTCATAACCTACGACATATTATATAATATGCAAAGAAAAGTATGTTTTGTTTGTCATTTACATTTTTTAATTAAAATAATTTTGTTATTAAAGCCTTTTATATTATGTTTATTTAAATAAATATTTTTTTACTGCAACAACATTTTTAATTTATTTGTATTCCAACTTCTCTTAAAACATGAAGGTAAGAGTATACATTTACCAAAATGTGAAGGCAAGAGTACACATTTGCCGGGAAATGTACATATACATTATATTCAGTTCACATATACCTAACTTTTTGGGAAATGTACACATTTTACGGTAAAAGTGTACATTTCCCAAGAGTGTACATTTACCGTAACATATATAAGGTCAACTAATATTATTCAACAAATAATTTCTTTACATAATTTATATCTTCTTTACAAAAAAAAAAAATCTCTTACATAGGGAGAACTGTTTATTGTTATAAATAAGCAGTTCTCTCTACTTATGAGAATGTTTTTTTACCTCCACCCGGACCAATTTCTTCCTCATATATATATATATAAGGTCAACTAATATTATTCAACAAATAATTTCTTTACATAATTTACATCTACTGCACAAAAAAAAATAATAAAGACTATGAAAGAACATGAAAATCCATTATTCGATACTGATTCATTTAAGCAAATGATAATCTGCTTAGAGAGCATCTTTTTGGGAAACCAGAATTTAAATGAGGATAGTGAAGAAGATAGGAGGGATTGAGGTCCACACTGAGAAAGGAACGCTCAAGTGCTTTGGGAACGAGTATAGAGGTTGGAAAGGCGAGACCTTGTTTCATGATGCTGGACTGAGGATTTAAATTGGAAGAGACTGTAGATAAATGACGGGTATTGAGAGTTGATGGATTGGTATAAGAATGCACTGAGGAAATATCGTCTACAAATGGAAGGGAAGAGCCACTTTAACTCATCATAAAGGTGGGACATGCAGGACCGCCTTGGGGCATCAAGGACAAATCTTAGAGAACTTTTTATTATTCACTTTAATCTGTCCACAACCACATTCGAAAAGTCCCACTATACCACACTACAGTAGTCAAAGTGGGGGAAAATGAAAGATAATAGGAGGAGCTTATTTTTTAGGTTGTGTAAGGAGATGTCGAGAACGATGGAATAACTTCAGGGAGCTTATTGACCGTCGGGATATTTGGGCGATATGGGATTTCCAGGAAAGGGTCAATAGTAATGCCTAAGTTTTTTACAAAGGAGCTGAAAGGGATGGGGAGGGTGTGGATGGATGTAAGGAGGGAATTAGAACCTATAACAATGGCCTGAGTAAATTATGTAAGTGCTGTTATGAGCTAAGTTAAATTTGTCTATCCAAAACGTAAAATTATGTTATTTATTACTTATGCTTACCTTAATATGATTTCCTCTATCTGGATACCCGGTCTTAGTCGGTGTACTTAAATGATCGTTGGCTACGATGAGAAGGGTATCATATTCATGTAAACTCAAGCAAACAGATGCTACTGTTTATTACTCTGATGAATTCTACAAGCACTACCAGCATGATGGCCATGATCTATTCGTCCTTCTCTGATCTTTGATAATACTAAAATAATAATAATAATAATAATTATAATATATACACATGTTATACTTATTCAAAGACAATACTATATGTTATTTTAATAATTATTAGTTGACTGTATAAATGTGGTTTATCATTATTTTAAGAAAGCCTGATAATTTTATTTGTGGAAAAATTATTAAATGAATAATAGGACAACAAAATTTTCTGGCATTTTATTTTCTTCAAAAACGAAATGAAACAAAATTATATAATTCACAATTAAAAATATGTGTTGTATATTGATCCTCTCATCTTCTACTTATCATCTCTTTAAATCTGTTAATTTTCTCTCTAATATATAATTGAAAAAAGTTTTTCCTGATGTAATATTTTATTGGCATTGCCAAGCAACGGATGAAGGAACTACATATTGTTTAGTCATTTTTTGAGGTTGATCAGCCCTAAACTCTATTAAGTACATCCTATAGAACAATTAAATGATAATTAAATTATACAATCTGTAATTATATTTAATTATAATCTGTAAATAGTGTATTGGTCCGCTGTTGGGAGGAAAGGGGGTGCCTCTTTTGTACTATCAAACATAAAAATACTTACAGAATGACTAATCAGTGTTGGCAGCATCAACTTCCAAAAATGTCTCGGTGTCGTAGGGAACAGCATATTTAAGATCTAGCGTTCGTTTCTCTTCAATCCATTCTGTAATAAGGTCTCTGCCATCATTTCTTGTACAAGTGCCATCTACGAGATCTCTAAGTAAAGAGCCGGAAATATCTTTCAGTCGTTGTTGTATACCATCTCCTATTACCTGAAAAAATTATCATTTTAGTTATTATAATTATAATTATAGGTTGTATTATAATTACATGTTATTGTAATTATAATTATATTATTATAAATAAGTTTCAACATTAATGATAAAATAAATCTAATGGCAACATCTAAATAAAAAAAAAAAAAAAAAACAATGTTTGAATATTAATGAAAAGTATGAAGTTAGTAAATAATAGTTAATTTCAAATCAGCATAAGAGGTTTTTTTTGTTTAAGGTTCTAAAATAGCAAAGTCGATAGTGTGATTCCAAAGACAAAATACAATTTTATCCACTGATATTTACTGAAAAGATTGTAATGAAATATAATGAACAAAAGAATAGATTGATTATAAAACAATAGAGAAAAAAAAATAGTGTCTATAAAATGAGTTAAATGAAATCTATGAAGATAATAAAACATTACAAAATTACATGAGATATTATTTCATTAACAATAATATAATATGTGACTAGTGAGAGTTTAAATAATGATAAAAGTAATTACAATCAAATTGGAAGGAGTGGTTTGTTTCAAAAAGTCAATAATCAATTACAAAGTAATATAAATGTTATTATCATACGTGGGGAAGAAAAGGCTAGAAATAAAGAGGATGAAGGAAAAAATAAATAATGCAAAAGAAAAACATACAGGAGGATGCTGAGTCCACGGAAGTGATTATTATTGTTATCTTGAAATGGTTTTAGCGTTCATTACTGAATCACTTATAGTAGAAATTTTAATTTACAATTATGCAAAATACTGAAGTTTACCATTTTAAAATTAATGAATAGAACTTTGGAAGAATAGAGTATATCATTATTTATTACTTAATATAGAAAAATAATATTTAGAAAGGTGGGAGATCGACAAGATAAGAAAAATTATATAACTACTATAATATAATTTAGGTGGTAAATAATTGTAAATATTTGGGTCAGTATTGACTCTTACATTTTCTGTACCTATTGGAGCATTTCTCTGTAAAACTCGCATTAGCATTTCTCTGTAAAACTATAAAAAGCTAAGACGGCAATAAATACACTCTGAAAAATATTCTTACCAGTTAATGCCAAACAAATGGGTTAAAATATTTTGTTTTTTCATCAAAAATATGTTTAATGAAGTATAAACTTGCCCAGGTAATTGTCAAGCAATGGATATTGAAATAGTAAAAAAGAATTATAAAAATCCAACATTTCACCCACATTACAGATCAGCAGTGATAAGCAATTTTATACTTCTACTGTAATTTTAGGAATTTGTACCCGATTTATTTTACCTTGATTGATACCTGCAATATGGTATCAATATAATATGGTAACTATTCATAAATAGTTTCTAGTATTTTCAGATCCATTTCTTGACTATCTACCTGAACCATCTTATTCTTAATAATAAAACATAAATTATTCAACAATTTTTTTTAACTTACCCTATTATATTATCCATTAAAAAACTGAACCACTTGTGATGTTGTACCGTCATTTGCCTCTTCATCAGAGCTATGCAATAAAAGTTTTTTCATTTTCATGAAAATGGGTTTCAAGAAGTACCAGAAGAAGGATCAATCACAAATAGTCCATGACCTTAAAAATATTAAAAAGACTTATTAAATAAGCAATAGAAGTTTTTACACCAGAAATTTTAGAATAAAAATGATGTTATTATGTATATGACAATTTCCAACTAAATGTACTCATAAAATGGCCTTTTATACAGCTTATGTACCAAAAGCTATTTTTAAAATGTAAAACCTCATACTGGGTTGCCATTACAATCTTAAATTAAAATATTTTCAATGAAAAAGAATAAAAAGTCTTTATTAGTATGTATGTTTAAAAAATAATTGACAAATAATCTATACTTTCTTTCTTTTAGTCTGTTTTGTTTATAATTAAATAACTTACATTCAACAAGCAACACCTCGATAAAGTATAAAAAATAGCAATATTCAATGGAAAATCCTTACATTTGGTTGGATTAATTCAATTGGTCCAATGATACGAATAAATAAATTTTATAAGGTGATGTAAATATAAATTTCTTTTCTTTATAATTGAAAATTAAATTTAAAGTCATAATAAACATCCTCATATACAAATCGCGGATTTTGCTAATTATTTTTCATTTATCTAGATCCTTTCACTTACTTTAGTTCTCAAAAGAGTTGTAACTACATAAATAAATATTAGGTTAAAAACCAATATGTTTTATTGAAATAAAAATAACCTGTTATTTGAACTAAATTTGTTATTTGACCCAAACCTGTTATTGGAACAGGTTACCACAATGTAAGTCTGCCAGGTAACCAGTTATAGGGATTTCACTGCTCCCATTACTATTTTTTTCAGACCCTTCAAGAAGATAATCAAATGTGATTAGTAAATAAATCATGCATCAAAAATTCAACCATTATTTATATATACTACCTTTTTGCAGAATTGGGCAAAGTGTAATTTTGAATATAATTACGATTACATACAAAGTACGTAATTTTGTAGAATAGACAGTATAGCAATATTGCTATACTGCTATACTACCCATGCTACAAAATTACATTAATTGTAAGTGATTTTTGTAGAATAGATAGTATACCCGTATTGTGGTACTGCTGTACTACCCATTCTGCAAAATTACATAAATTGTATGTAATCGCAATTTCATTCGAAATTATATTTTGCTCGAATCTGAAATTTTACTACCTGACGGTACTAGAAGGAGGATTACTATTTCCTATTTACGATAATTATTCCACAGGTTGTCGCTTCGAGCTGAATTACAAGTTTTAACTGTTTATTTGTTTCATTTTTAATATTTTCCAAAAATACAAGTTACCATGAGCTTTAGTAAGGAAGAGTGAATGTAATTATGGGTCATGAGTATATTTCGGTAATCATTTCATCTAGAAATAAAAGTTTCAATTAACATTTCGAAGTATAAATGATATGTTTTTTGAAACGTTCATTTTTAGAAGAAATGATTACTGAAGTAAACACATTCCCCATAATTACATTCTTTTTTCCTTACTAAAGCTCATGACAAGTTGTATTTTTGGAAAATGTTAAAAAAGGAAAGGCATAAAAGTCAAAACTTGTAGTAACTCAACTCGAAGCTAAAACTTGGCAGAACAGTTAATTTATAATTTATATTCTCTACTTTTTGCCAGTAGAACTTTTGTAAGATTACTTACAAAGTTCGTAATTTTATAAAATAAGCAGTATACCAGTAGTGGGGTGCTGCTATACTACTCATTCTACAAAACTACATAAATTGTAAGTAACCACAATTTCATTCGAAAATACACTTTGCTCAAGACTAAAATTTTACTACCTGATGGTACTAGAAGGAGAATTACTATTTCCTATTTACGGTTATTATTCCGCATGTTGTCACTTCCAGTTGATTTACAAGTTTTAGCTGTTTATTAGCTTCATCTTTAATATTTTCCAAAAATACAAGATATCGCGAGCTTTAATGTGGAAGAAAAAGTGAGTGTAATTATTGATAATGAGTAGATCTTGGTAATCATTTCATCATAAAGAAATACAAGTTTCAACTAACATTTCGAAGTATAGATTATATATGTTTGTTGAAACATTCATTTCTATATGAAATGATCATTACCAATAAGTACACCCCCTTTCCCATACTAAAACTCAGGATAACTCGAGTATTTTTTGTAAAATATTAAAACAGATACTCTATTTAAAGATTGCTTTACCTTATTGTGATTCTTGTGGGTCATATATGATTATTGTTACAACCGGGAACTGTGAATGGCCCTCAGGTTCATCCTTCGCCAGTCTAGGGGTAACTGAATATTTAACCAAAACGGAATTATAAAGATATTTTTCAGTGTTGCCAACCTACGAGTTTATATACCTGTACATAATATTCCAAACCCAATACCCCCCCCTATTTCTCCTTTCTCTCTTTTTCACGTCACTGAACTAACTAAAATAAAAAAAAAAAGCTTTTAACTATAAATTAATAAATGCCGAAGTAATCCAGAAAATGCCCAGGAGAGCTGTAGTGTTTTTAACTACCATTGTAACATAATACTAACAGTATACTAATATAATATATAATACTATATAATGGTGTCCTATACTAAGTTTCCAATACAATGGAAGTATTCTTATATATCCATGATCCATTCCCTGATAAAGACACATACTCTTCTTCTTCCTATAGATCTATTAGGATATACTCTACTTGTGCTAAAATGTTTGAAAAGCCACTATACAAAAGACTTTTAGCCATATTAAGGTTCAAAAAATCTATAAAGAGTAAATTAAAGATGATTTCAAGCACTCCTCTGATGATTACTTCACTTCACTTGTCCATTTTTAGTAGTATACACTCACAAGTAGTAATATACATTCTAATATAAACTCTATTCACTATTCTTCCACTTCACCAATTTTCCACACTGAGAATTTGTTGGAGCCATCATCAGTGTTACTCTTAACAGTGAAGTAAATTAATCGTTGAAATCGTGTTAACTCCAAATACACCACAGTGTTTCAATGCTCCATTTAGATTGATCGTCATTGGCCGCCTTAACATTTTCCTTGTAAGTTCCAGTTTTCGAAAATTGAACTAGTGAAAAACTAATAGTTATTGGTTTATTTTTCAAGTGTTTTCAATGATATTAGCTGAAGCATAGAACCTCTTTGTAGCCTGTTGTTAACCTTTCCTAATGGTAACAAACATGTGTTGAAAGAAGTGTTACTAGAAATTGTTATTGTTTTTCAAAAGCCATGTCAGGCTACTTAAATGATGTGCCGGAGATAATGAAGATATTTTACCGCACTGGTTATTATTTATTCCTTAGTGAAAAAACATTCTTAACATGGCACCCAGGGCACTTTGTTGTTGTGAATATGTTAATGCTGAAGGAGAAATTAAGCATTTGTTAGATTGCTGCTGCAATTGTCCTGAGATTGACTATTGCTTTGACAGGTAATTCCTGTAGCTTTTTGGATGGCTCTGTATCATTTCTGAATTTATTAATTATTAGTGTTAATTTTTCAGATTAATTTCCTGTAAGCCGATTCCTGCAACTTTGTGTGCGAGGATAATGACTAGCGTAACTGAGAGATTACGATTCCCTTGGATAGGTGGTGCAAAACAATGTTCTCTTCATGTTATCTTACCTATTATAGCATTGCCTCTGTTCCTTACCGCGGCTGCACAAGGCCTGTGGATTTCTGTAGTCACATTTTCATTTCTCCCGATATTCCTGACTTATTTACATTTTATTTTCATGAAATTTTATTCATACAGTTCATTTTTCTTTGTTTGGAACGTCTCTTCTTTTGTAGAAGTTTTTTTGATATTTGAAATAATCGGTGTTAAACTATTGGAAATTCGTGCGGATGAAAATATTGCATTTATATGCTTGACATTTTTTGTGTGTTTATGCATCTACAAAATAAAGGAAAAAGAAAAATCATCACATGTTTTATCTGAATATGATGGAGACTTCAAATCTAATTTACTCTGTCCCGAGTGCAATGTTAAAATACCACCAAGAACTTTTCATTGCTATACTTGCCAGGCTTGTATCCTCATGAGGGGCCAACATTGTGCATGGTGAGCTACTCAATATATTAATTTCATTTTGAATAAATTTGAAGCTTCATTAAACAAGTATTTAACAATTAATGTTCACAGGTTTAATTGTTGCATTGGTGAAAAAAATCATAAGTGGTATATGCTGTTTTTGATATTTAGCATTGCCCATTTTGTGTTTTGTGCAAATTTAATATTGACGACAGCTTGCCATCCAGTTCAATTTATTGGAGCTATAATGCTTCCTGATGACTGCAGTGAAGTATATTTTGATAGTTTGTAAGTAATTTATTTCTGTTTTCATAATTAGACTTTATATAATTTTTTTTTTGTGAATAAGATTTTTTTTTACTTATTGATTTGTTTTGAATTCTTTCAATTGATTGTATTAAAGTGTAAGTTGAATTTTATTTTTAGGGATCTTGTATAAAGTTATTTAGTAACTTCTTCCTCTACTTGGGGGGTGGGTTAATAATACCCAATACATAATTTATATAATACCCATAATTTATATAATATAAATTCATTTATATTTTGAATTTGGACCAAATTCTTCATTGAATATAATTTTTAGATGTGCCTTATGTTTCGTAACATCCATATACTGCTTGGAAGCAGCTATTTTTGTTTTATCTGTGTTTATATTCGAAATATGGTTAATATCACTGGGCATGACTGGACACGAATATAGGAATAGAAGTAAAAGATCATTCTTGTGTGGTTTACTTACTTCTCGACCTTACAGTAAAGGAATCATGAGAAACTGGATAAATTACTTTAAAGGTATTTACTTATTTATTTTATTAAAACATATATATATTTTTAATTTTTAATTTAATAAATCATCATTTTTCTAGACTGTAATTTAATTTTTCTTTCAATTTCCTTTAATCTTCCAATAATTTAGTCTTAATTACTTTTTAAATTGTAAAGTCGTTAAGATAAATCAACTACATACAATTAAGTAAATTTACCAATTGTATATAAATTACTTTTATAAAAATAATAATAATAGAAAATAAAAAAGTTCAATTAATTTTTTGTAGAGTGGTAATTCATATTTTTTTTTATATTCCAGGTTCTGAATCAAGTTTTCTTTATTACAACATTTGATGTAATGAAAATGATAGTCGTATTTTAATAAAAGCTGCACAGGCTTTATAGTTCTATTAAAATGGAAAATATCAAGCTTAAGGATAAATCAGCCGTCCATTGCAACAAAGGAAGTGTGAGAAGAAATAACAAATCTAATCCGGGTGTTTAACTCAGTGGATTATGATAATGTTCGAACATTATGCTACAACGTTATATGATATCTTCAAGCTTGTTTTGATTAGAAGATATCATATATTATCAAATTTATATATATAAATAATTATATATACCCACCATCCACCTAGCAGCGTACTTACCACCGTTGTTCCAGTTGTTTAAATCACTCTTGGCGTTTGATTGCAAGTAATTTTTTTTAATCTCTGGGTCTTTTTAATTTCATAGGCTTGTTTTTATAACCTATGTTTTGCAAATATACACATAGAAAATTCTTTTATTTATTTTAAAAATTTTGATTGAGTGCCTTTTTGTAATTATTATTTAAAAAATTGAACTTGTATTTTTATCAATACCATTCATTTATATTATACATGGAAAATAGTTTATGTGACTGATAAAGTATTGGAAATTCGAAATTGTTGTGCAAAGTGATTTATTTATTTTTATGATACATAACTACATTAAGTGATGTATAAAAATGACTTTAGCACCCCCTACAGTTTTAAGGAGAGTAGTAACGCTGTTACGGTGGACAGCATTACTCATATGCAAAAGAAACTAAATTGTTGTTTGTGTCACTTAGGAATTTCCTATTTAGTATTGTATTATAAGGAATTTTATAAATGTGTAAGGTATATATTTTTCACCTTTATCATATAAGTAAACCAAAGGTATATATATAATGTGTATCTCAATTAAAATGAATTTATGTGTACATGGATATAGAATAAATATTCATTCCGCGAATTAGTGATTGCTTTATTAGTGCTGGCGTGATATCGGGAAGTTATTCCTTTATTATAGTAAGCACGCTATAAAATAATATATTGTACTAATAAGTATCATAAAGCTCAGCGACTATTATGAGCAAGTTAGTTAAAACAAATATTACATTTAATTGCTCAATATAGAAGTAATTTATTTGAATTTAATTTTTTTTTCCTGCACTTTCATACTGTTATAAAGTAATGAACTACACTTAACTGGTCCTCATTTAACTAATCCCAAGTAAAAAAAAAATTAAATTGTATTTAAGTTATTTTGCTGTCAAATTGGGCTGGGTACGGGTTATCTCGAGTTTCTATTTTTAAAAGTTTGAAAGTGCTTTTTTAAATTTTGTTCTTTTAAAAAGTTTATAATTGACTGTGATTAATAATTGGCTTTAAAGGCATGAGGTGTTTGCCCATTATATTATAAATAAAACTGTCAGGTTTGGGTTATTTATGTATTATTAAAAAAGTTCAGTATGATATGAATTATTGATAAGAGTTTATCTTTCTGTATTTATTTAAATTTGATTTGCTATTTATGTGCCTATGGAATTTTGCCCCAATAAACGATTTATTTATATAATTTACTGGTGTTTATTGTTATCCTCCTTTTTTTTTCATCTATAATCTTTAATTAAAATAAGAGTTATATATGTAACATTTGTTTTTTCAAAAATTATTAGAGTGCTATTGTTGTGTTGGTGTATAAGTCAATATCAAGTGTCTTTAACCATTTTATATCTAAGACGATGTTATGGAATAAAAGCTGATATAACAAAAGAGATTGATGAGATACATACCATTTGTTTATGTTTGTATCATGATTAATAGAAATATTGTTAAAATTTTCTAGTATAAAGATTAAAAAAACCAACTACTAAATCATCTCTCGAATTATAAAGCATCTTTACTCCATCTTTCTTCATGTGAAGTTACAATATTTATAATTACAATGACAAAATAATTTCTAAAGAGTGTGCAAATTCAATTTTTCTTTTGTTTTAAAAACAGCTATCAGTCGTAATGACTTGGTTTACTATGAGAATGATGGAAGTTCCTCACTTTCATTAGTAGACCTATTTATGTTGACTTCGCCAATTTTGGGAATAGGTTTATCTTAAAATTTATAACAATATTTACAATGTTGATACTTAATGACATGCCTTCAAGGAATTCAATATTTTTCTCTAATTTTTCATGAAAAAATCTTCCATGTAAATGTTTTGATATATTAAACATATTTTGATCAATTAATGAAATCATGTTCATTCTTTTCCGACTTATGTTAGCTTAAAAATCAACTATATATCAAATCAACTATAAAAATCAACTTGGCATCCCAAAAAGACGCTCTCCAGGCTGGTCAATCTTCCGCTTGAATAAATCAGTACTGAATACTCGATCTTGTTACCTACGTGTTTTGTTTATTTTTCCAACAACAAAGAAGATACAGACTTTGTAAATACTTTATCGCATGCTATGCCATTCACTTATTTTATTTAGCAATTTTGTTGTTAACTGTTGTATTAGTGTTATTTTGTTAATATCAATACCTATATTTATTTTCGTCAAAGAGTTAAAATACTGTATAGTTTCGTACTTTTTATTTATTCTTATATATTTTTTTTTCTATTTCTGATTTTATTATGTTTTGTCAATCTTGATTACTTCATGATTTGTATTATTATGTAGCCTTCTGGCCAGATGAATATTATGTTTATTTTATTTGTTCATTATTGTTATTCTAAAGGGACTTGGTCCCAGAATAAAGTTTGTTTTTTATTCTATATACTATGATACTATTATAAATGATATTAAGAACAGAAAATGGATATTAGCATTCTATTCTTTCAGAAGGGCCTCAGAATTTTCAGACGTTTCTGGTATTAGTATTTTTCTATCCTAGCAGAAGAATAACAAAAATCCTTTATTCTTTCTTCAAGGGGATTCGTATTAGGAATACTTTATGTTCTTCCAGCGGTATATATTTTTTTTTACAATCATTGATAATAAAAGTATTTAAAAGAAGAGTTAACTTACCAACTAAATTTTTATGAATAAATCTACCTAACCACTGATGGGAGTAAATTTATTTTAACAGCAGAATTCATATAAAAACATCAATTCTTAAAAAAAATCTTGGGACAGAAAGTAGATGATCTTGGTTACTAAATACTCAAAAGCAAGAAAAAATCCCAAGACCATCGAATGCTTCTTTGGGCATTTAAAAATAATGGACAAAAGTAATCTTATAAAACAATTAGTTGAATATTTCAACAGCAAAAAGAATAAGAATCAATGGATCAATGATACACCAACAGACCTAACTGATATGAATGTATCTGAAGAAAATATTTTAAACAGGGTAAAAATTCAAATTTAAAATAAAGAATTTTCAACCACTACAAAGACAAATACAGAGTGCTGAAATCGCAATAAAAAAAGAAAAGAAAAAAAGATGAGTCAAGTTTTTAGATTAATGGATATTATTGGTTAAAAAGGATATAAATAAACAAATATTTATGATACATTCCTGTACTTTATTAATTTTGTATTTTACATAGAGATTTAAAGTAATACACCATTAACACATAAAACATATATGTAATATTTGTAGTATTTGACAAGAAGCCAACTTATTAGTCAATGTACAACTGTTCATTATCTTGTGCACAAAAATAGTGATCTACAATAATATATATTTTAAAAAACAATCATACAACAAATTATTATTGACACTGAAATAATAAACATTTTATAAAGAATTTCACTCAAAATATAGTTTAAAAATATAAGTTTTTATGTTATGTCTTTATATTATAAACATACAGTATGCCAATTACTGTCAAAAACTATGAAAATGTTGAGTATTATACTGTATCCTTTACACATATATAAATACTCATAACTATATTATTTATTTATTTTTTTTTACACTGATCTCTATACATAAATACATTGAACAAATACTACTTTCTATATGAATAAATTTTACATATTTTATTACACATACATAGGGTTTACATGGAAATACACTTAGACATTGATTTTTTTTGCTTTTATTATAAACTAAATAAAAAATGTTAACACATTCATTTAAAACATTAGGGTCTATTACTAACTGTAGTTATTTTTTTTATTTTTTTATTTTATTTTTTTGCTAACGTTTTATCAAAGCTCTATTGTCATTTAACTGTTGTTGCTTCTGAATAGAAACTGTAAGTGGGTCAGCTTTTATTTAAACTCAAAGGAGGCTTAAAATATTAAATGAAGCTTAGTTGCTTCCTATGATATTTTTAAACTAATATAATTAAAATTTAAAACACTGCTATAGTTTACCACATACAGAATCTAGACAGAAACAACAGATTTTGCAAGGAATGGCAATTAACTGTTACAAAATAAAATTGCAAATATGAATCAGAAGTTACTAATCTTCAATGCTTCAATATTTAAGTCTCCTTCGAGTTTGAAAAATCAAAGCTTAAAGACTCACATTTTCCATATTGCGAGCTACCTAAAGAAAGCCTAGACACACTAAATATTTTCAACATCGATATTTTGTCAAAGCGATTTGTTAGAAATATTTTGTAACACATTTTATCATTATATGTACAATAATATTGTATGTGATGTTAACTTTACATAAGTTAAAAACTACTTAGAAAATAAATTAAACATACCGTTAGTGGGTTAAATTAATTTTTATGTTAGTAAATAAAATACATATTTAGAAATATAAATTGCAGTAAATTAAAATTGATATTCAGCATTTCATAATATTAAAAGGATTGTTAGATCAAATTTATGATTGTAATAAAAAAAAAAAAAAAAATATGACTTCTTAATCGGTTGTTGTTGCTTCTGGTGTGCCGAAGTTAGGCATAATGAGTTTTACGGCATCCTCACAATCCTAATTATTCTGATTTTTGCAACCGATGTTTCTATTTTTATGTTTTTATAGTATCATTAAAAACTCAAGATGGGTGTTTTGGGTGTCCAGGTAATTAATTGAATACATCGAGAGTAATAAAAACATCATAAGCTAACATCCAGTTTATAACTTCTACCTGACAAAATATGATCTGGAAATCTTTTATATCAATTATCGTTTTAAAGCAAAATTGTTTCTGTGAAAGCAGCTAAATTTAAAAAATAAGTGCAATTTATCAATTTTTTTTTTTACATATCCAGATTAATATAAAAGAATGAAAGGTATAAATTATACGTATTTTACAAAAATATAGGACTTTCATGGAAAGCCTAATAAAATTTCAAAATAATTTCCAGATCAGTCTAATGTATTTTTTTTTATTATCTATATTATATATTTTTCTAACACACGTAGTTCTAGGGATGAAATGACTACACAAATCTTTATAAATTAGCTCACAATGTCTTGCAATTGAGCGTATAAATTTTCACTCTTAGGAATTAAAATTACTTTTTGTGAAAATATTTAAACTCAACATACCATAAGTTTTTAAATAATTAAAAATGATGATTACCATTATTTTTAATTATTAAAATTTAAAACAAAAACGATATCAGATATTCAGGTATTGTAAGTGAGATTTGATATCTCTATATGAATCAATAAACCATTATGAGGCTCTTAAGCACCTTACGGATCAAAATGTGTTACTATTTTTTTACGACTCAAATTTTAATTGTAAATCATGACATTTTTGGTTGGTAAATCTTCAACACCTTACCACATTACATGCTATGTATGCATTCTTCCATTAATTGTTAATAAACATGTTTAACACATAGGCCATAGAAAAAAATTGTGTAATTTTATTTTAATATATATTTTTTTCTGCTTGCTGTTAGGAAGTAAATAGTTTTCACAACCACTTCTAACAAATTATGCTAAACCTATCCTCGACCTTGAATGTTCACGCTTTGAAGAATTTTTACACAAATATTTAATGATAAATTTGATAGTTTTGATTCTTATCAAATTTTATTTCATAATTAGGGATAAACAATTTTATTTGTATTCATGTTACAATAAAAAAAAACTAATGGTAAATAAAATAAATTCAGTAAAGATTTTCAAATTCGAATACTGAAATTTGAAGTAATAAAAAATATTTTATCCTCCACCCCTCCACCATTATATATAATTTTAAACTAAAAATTTTTTGTACAGTATAATTTTTAAGTTCTTATGAGGAAAACAATTCAAAACAATAAGTTTTATTTGATCCAAATGTACTTAATAATGCTAAATTTTTTAAAAAATATTTGCCTGAATCATTTTAGTTATGAAGTTTCTGAGCTAAAATTAACTGATTATGATATTATAAAATTAATTCAAACTGATTAATGAAATGATTGAATTTAAATGATAAAGAATTTTAATTTTGTGTGACATGTTATTTCAAAACTATTTTTTTGTACTTAGTGAGTTATTGATCTTCTTTCATCAGTTATTGAGTAAAATAATTTGCTATATTGTTTGGACCTTGCTGAAATCAAAGAATAAATTTCATTGAAATTTGAAAAATCTTGTCCCAAAATTTTTATATAGTATTAATGTTTCATTTAGAATATGAATATTTTAATTTACTGATAGACATGGCACACAAAAAACTATCCATAAATTAAATTGTACTTATCAGATAAGAGTGACTTCATGAGAATTTGCCTCATTCTGTTGCTATTTAATTAAAATGAATTTATAGCTGATTTTTTTTTTTTTTATGGAATGAAAATGTACTTTCCTTTAAATACTTTATATCAAAAAAAAAATTCTTTAAGATGAAATAATCAAACAATTAATAACTATAAACATGTTTGTTTAATGTTTCTCCAGTTTTTACCAAGTAATTATAATAATAAAAAAAGGTAATTATGTTGGAAATACCATATCAATACTTGAGGTTAAAAAGAAAATAATAAATTTGGATTAGGAATTAGCCAATATTTCACTGATTGCAAATCGTTCAAGTGATATTAAGAATTAGTCGTTTCACTTTTAATTAAGTTTAAGTCTTAATGAGAGCTCCGTTTATTATCAGATTTAATAATTTAAATGTATCTTAGATAAAAGACACATTTCATTTGTTTTTTTAATATAATTAATTTATAGCCTTTTGTTATGCAAAAAGCTATAAATAATAAGGCCAAGGTTACACTGCAGGTGAGTTGCAATGAGTTACAGACTCAAATGTGCCGATTTTTTTCAAATGTTTTCCTGTGAGTTGGAAAACGTAAATCAATTACAATCCCTAACAAGTCATCATCAGGTAAAATGTTAATTTGTACCTTCAAAATCCCTCAGAATGGTACTTTGTTCTTTTATAATTTTGGTGTTACCTTTGTTACTGCTCAAGAAATGGCAATAACAAACGATTTTTTTTTCTCCTTCATGCCTTCTAAATCTTGTTTTTTAAATTCTTCATATGTTATTTAAACTCCTCACATATCATCCACAAGTTCTCAATATACTGTATACTGTCTTACTTACAGTTTTGAATTTAATTGCGAAAAGAAAAATACTTTTGTTATTACTATCTTTCTGAACCGAGAATATGGAATGTTTGATTGAAGAAAACAGTAGACCATTTTGGAAATATTATTACAGTGATATTTAAAAAAAAATAACTGAAACGAAATTGAAATAAATGAAAGAACCATGTAAGTATATTGTTTAAAGTACTTGATACTCTTTTGTTAAAGAATATTTTAATAAGTTTTCTGTCTTTACCGGAACAATTATTTATTCAAGCTCCTCATGCATAATTTAGTAGATGAAACATAAATATAATTTAAGATCAAATATAATTCGCCAAGAGGATTAATTTTTCGCAATAGTGACCAAAAACACATTAAAACTTGAAAGTAAACTGATCACAAGGCTGTTATCAGTTTGAGCAGTGGACTTTCACATTAATATTACTCACATGCGATGTATCTTCAGCCGTAGTTCGACGATAGTACGTTAAGTAACCTCTACCAAAATTAAATAGTCATACAAATATAAAGTACCCTAACGTAACTGATTGAATTAATATATAAAATCAACTAAGCAGCATTTGGGGTATATAAAAATGCTTCGACAGCAGTCTAATTTCTTTACAAAAATTAAATTTGCAATATATTCCATATTGTTAAAAAGCTAGGTATGCTAAATAAACTATCCAACATTATAACAACACGATACATCATAAAAAAGTTTTCATATTGCCCATCCCTCAAAAGAAACTTTCGGTTAGTATGGTTTCTTTTACAGCCATGTATTACGATTCTTAATACATATACTTTGGAAATCATCAAATCTCTTTTAAAATATGATAAAATATAGAGACTAATATATGTCCCACAAAAATAGATATTATTATCAGCCTCTTATTTGAAAATAGAGACAAAACTAATGGATTATGTTAACATAGAGATCTTATATTAGTATATTAACTTCTAAGTCTTCAAGGTATGCCTTCTAGTACAAACTGCAATATCATTATCTGAAAAAGAAAATTATTTATTTATTTTATAAAAAAATTGTTATTAATAATCAACATAACATTATCTTGAATAGTGCTAGAAAATATATATATATATATTTATAAATGTGTGTGTGTGTGTCAGGAAGAAAATGGTCCGGGTGGAAGCTGGAAAAAAATTCTCTCATTATAAGAGAATTTACTCAGCCAATATATTTGTTAATATATTATAATGAAAAGTTTTCAAACTTACTTTTGATGTTTATTCTGGCTTAAGCCTATGCCACTGCACAATGGTTTGGCGGGGTTTGGTTATCATGTCCTGCCAGTGTTTTGTTTCAGAAGCACCAGAACCGTTCTTTCCTAAAAATTAATTAAAATATTAGGCATAATGGTGATGAATAAAATGTTTTAAACAAAAGAGATAAAAAATTTAACCAGAAAGAATAAAAAAGGAAAAAAAGTAAACTCTAATTATGTCCCCTAAGAATGACAAACAAGAGAAAACAAATTTTTAGATAGAAGATTTACATATTAAAAAAAAAAGTGTAAAATCAAGAAAAGGATAATATATGTCTACATAATATATATTATTGAGAAGACATACCATAGATATGAACATTCACTTATCACACTAATTGGAATAAACTTTAAAAGATTTAACCTTAACAGATACATTTAGGCTATATTCAAGTATTAAATTATATTTAGTATAAATCGTCAAGGGAGTGGGTCAGCTCACAATTAGATAGCTGAGCTGCTATGCTGTAAGTTCTGGGTTGAAATCCAGCTGTGGCAAATAAATTATTCCATCAGGTAACAACCACGGATGGACCCTTTAAAATATACAGGCCCTGTTGTCCACACCCTGCCTCTATAAAGTGAGCACCCTTATTTGGGGGAAAAACTTGGCGCTTGAGCATGATCTAGGACAAATCACCTCCTTGCACGACTGTTGTCCAAGAAACAGTGCTGTCTCTATCATGATTTGTAGTGGTAAAGGTTTTTTATTATGATTATTATTATTATTTTTTCATAAATCAAAATAAAAACATAAACAATTAAAGTAATAACTTGAGTGTTCACGGCATGCCGTGAAATATATCTAGATGGCTGAGGACAGGAAATATCTGGTCGAGAAACAGGCAACCCCACGAAGACTCAGAGTTGTTCGTCACACGTAATGAGAGTTGTTGGCTAGCCATGAAAATGGACACAATGTGCACATTATTTAAACCAGTTTTGTTATTAATGAACATGAGTGAGTAACTTAAGCCAATCCAGACTGAAGAATGGGAAGCAAGAGAAGAAGGCCAGCTTAAGAAAACACTATGAACAATCCAGAACCACCTCGAAATATGTAATATAGTTTTATTTCTCATCTTACTAAATTGTAAATTAGATTAATAAAAATGTCATGTTTTATTTTCATACAGTCCACTAAATATTTATTTTACTACAGAACCAGCAATCACAATTTATGGTAATATCCCCATCTGAAAGGGAATACCTAAACTGAACAATATGTCTTTCTTCCACTTTATTATTTTCATAAAAATTTATATTACATAACATTTGTAATAAATTCTTTAGCTTTACCAATTTTTTTTTTTCAATCAGGGGAAATATTTACCTTTTTATCACTTTTCGTTAATTATGTAATGCTTTCATCGTATCCCTTGGATCAAATTGTTTAGATTCACTAGTCTCGACTAATAGATGGTGTTAAATAATAAAGAAGAAATACCTGCTAAGAGAATGCGGCCGATGAGCTCATTACGGCCAATATTGTCAAAGTCCATCACCATAACATCCAGGGAACATTCTCTTATCTTCTCCCAAGGTACGTTAAAACTGAATGTTTCATTGAAGACAGGATTCAGGGTACATTTGAATATTGGAGTCTTCCTCTTTTCGATTCTCTTCTCACCAAATTGTAGCCAAACTTTTACGTATGGATCTGAAAAATGTTGATAATTAGTAAGGAAAAATACTATTTATAATTTTATCTTGAAAGCTAAAATTTCTCGAAAAACCTAATTTTTCAATATTTGAAAGTTTCATGTGTAAAAAAAAATTGGGTAATGGTAAAGCAAATCAATGTTGTAACGACGGTATTGAAATTATTTTATTGACCAATAGATTAAAAGCTTGAAACTTATTTGATTTTAACTTATGTCATCATACCCATAAAACTTATATCATAAAGTTCAAATATGATATTCCTCAAAATATGACTCTATTAAAAAAACATGTTGGAAATGGAATATTTCGTTCCTGAATTAAAAAACTTCAACCAATCCAATAGCCATTGATGGCTCAACTTCAAAATTCCAATTTTTGATTAGTCTTGTTATTCTTTTGAAGAAGTGTAATGTATTAAAATATATAATATCAAGAATTAAATAATAAATAGATGTAAATCTGAGGACGGAATTCAGCGATGTGTTCTAATATCATTTGAAACAAGCATTCCTCAAGCCTACTCCTCCTCCATATAAATTAGCACCGACGGGACTCCACCATGTCCCTGTTGAGACTAGAGATTCCAGGGTTCAAGCAACATGAGAACAGGCAAAATCAAGAGAAACAAGAGAAATTGGCTTGTGGTCCCTAGTTGGCCAAAATGAAAGGAAAAAAATAAAGAAAAACAGTTAGCAGTAAAAGCAAAATCAGGAAAAATAAAGAAACTCCTTCTACAGCTTTTCATAACTGGCTCGGACGTATATTTGTTTACAATAGAATTCATATAATATAATAGACATAATTAGACTATGATATTTTTGGAGTAATGATTAAATTATTACCTGACTTTCCATTGATATCTTTAGCCTTAAGATTCCTTGCCTTGAGTAGAGTTATGGTGAGGATACTGTTGCTCGGGTGATAGCAGAGCGAAACTAGAAGTTCACCGCACTTATCCTTCAATGGAGGTTTCAGCGCCTTCCAAAAAGAGGGTTTTTCTGATAGATCGACCTGAAAGATGAAAATATTAAATTACAACTAACTTTTCTATTTATTTAACATCACTTTATGCAACTATGGCTAATCGGATGATGGTACTGCGAGAGTCCTAAGTTTTGCCTATCCGGGTGTGATTAGAATAGGGATCTTTAACGAGTGGTTGACACCACATGCTCGGGACCACCATTTTACATTCCCTCCGAAGGATGACATAATAAAGTATTTTTTACACCCTTCAAAAAGTCCTAGGGCCGATTGCCAGGGTGTGAACCTGGGACGCAGAAGGTTGTTATGCTAATAATAATATAATACTAATCAAAGATAAAAATTATTATAGAGAAGAAAATGGTACAGGTAGAGGTCTAATAAATAATTCCTTAAATAGTGATATGTATCAATTACTGTCATCCTTTCATTTTAAATAATATTTATTAGATTTTTCTCATTTTTGTACTTGCTTGTTACACTTACTTTTCACACATATTGTTTTTTATCATTACTATTTTTAACCTATATCCCATTGTTATAGTTCAAAATTTAAAAATAGACATTTATAAATTTAAATTATTTCTACTTTTGTATCTTGTTTATTCCAATAGCTTCATCACTTTTATATATCATTTTATTTTGTTTTCCATTTATTTCAGCTTTTAACATTTTTCTATCTTGTCTATCCAGCCCTGAAGAAGGCCTGCAATGTGGTTCAAAACGTTGTTTTCTAATAAATAGTTTGTCACTAATATAATTTAAGGAATTATTTATTTCATCTCCATCAAGACAAATAGTTATAGGGCCAATTAATAATTATTAAAAAAATTATGAATATATTTTAGTAGTTAAATATAATTAAAAATTTTGTCCACCTTTCACAGATTTATTAATATTTAAAGGTATGTAATATTAAACTTTATTAGAGGTTTATTGTGAATGAAGCATGAAGCATTTAGTGAAGAGGTTTCCCCAGCACTCGCATAAAATTAAACATTGTAATGGACGCAAACCTCAACCGCCAGTTTTAAAAGCTTCATTAATTATTTGCCGTGAATCATGCCAGGGTCCTTGTCACTCTTAAGTACTAATGGAATCAGATTTTTCAAATATTGATCTTTCTTTGAATAAAAAAATAAAATGCAATATTAAAAGATCGTGTTAAAATGACCGCTTTATTAATTTATTATGATATGACTGCTTCCTAATAAAGACATATTAAAAACAATTGAAGGATAAAGTTACCGCATTTTGATATAATTATTGTTTTAATGTTACGATTAATTAAAAATGTAAATTACGAAGGTACATTTTTTCTGTCTCCTACTGATAAAATTTACTTTATTTTCAATTATTCTAAAGTTGAAATAGATTTTACTTCACAATTTAATTTGTATTTATTGAACAAGCTACTCTTAGATGTTTTTTTGCCAATTAATGTTTATTAATAGATTTTTAAACTTGATATCAGTACCTCTGATAGTAAAGGACACCATTTCGAAAAAATAGGTAATATTTTAGGTAAATTGTCGTCAAAAATACCATAATCATAACATCCAATTACTTATCAATATCAATAACAACAATATGAACAATTTTCATTAGGCTATTTCTATTCCCATTATATTTCTGAGGAAACAAATTTGAACAGTTCAAAGTTATAGAAAAGTATCTTTCCTGAAGAAATACATAAATGTTGGAATCAGTACAGATATTATTATTATTATAACTTATATTCCTTTAATCTACAAAAAATAATTAAATTTTGGGCTTATCTTATGAACAGATGGTTCTAAATTGGTTTATATTAAAATCTGTGTCCTACTTTTAATTCTTTAATTAGCAACTTTATGATGTACATAACTATTTCTTACTCGTTAATTATTTTTTAAAATTCTAAATGGCGATGGTATTGGTCAACGCCTAACCAATTAAGGTTGTAGCAACAGCATTAATCATTGCTGCAAATTTGAATAAATCAACATTATTTATGTTGATGATGAATTGATAATTTAATTAATCAATAATAGGTCAACAGCAAGCCCCGCAACCACACAACACAATTATTATTAGTTTTAATTGAGGTAAATAAAATAGCAGTTAATTTATGTAATAGTTGTCTTCATTATTAGCGAAACCTCTGTTTAAACAATATAATTCCTCCAACTGCAATACTACTAAGGACATTCTGTGCATTATAAATGGATACATTACAGATGCAAGTTTCAATTTATCTATTACAGCCATTCTTTCATTTTAATTACTACTTATTAGATTGTTCTCATTATTGTAGTTACTTATTATTCTTTTGCTCACATTTACTTACACATTGTCAATAATACTAAGTTAACATTATTATAATAGTAAGGTTTCTTTTAATTTATTAAATCCTAAGGTTTCTAACTCAGTTAATTACGAATTGATTCAGCAAAGTATGTATAATATTGTTACTGGTCTCTACTTGGAATAATACTGCTCATTGAATAACCATATACCTTATATTGTTTAAATTTTCGGAACAGAATAGTTAACTCTAAGGTTACAGTTTTACGGGAGTTCTTTTTAAAGATTTTGATGAAACAATGGTTATGATTGGTAATATTTTTCATCATCAATGAATTTTTCAAAAGGAGAGTTTGGTTCATGGAAATATATACCTTTTATTAATATTTGACGGGAATTTGGGTGTTCTACTAGTATTTGCAGCATAATCCAGCTCGTTTTGATTTCACATTAGCATGCAACTTTTTGTTTTTATCGTGATATGATCCAATCGCGTAGAAGTTCTCAAGATAGTTGTTTCGTTCTTATAAAAAAACTTTTAACGCATAACATTCTTGTTAATTGAAATTACCGATTCCTTGGTGAAGCAATTGCTCTGTTAAAGTTAAATCTAGGTCTTCCATTATGATTCGAAGGTAGCTGAGTATTTCAAATGACGTCGCAATACCCTGAAACTCCCGTAATATCGATTAATCGAACTCCATTCGATCGATGAATTATTAAACTTAAGTTCGACTTTTATGTTTATAATATTATAAATTTATGTTTTGAAGCAAAAATATTCATCAAAACAATATTGGTATTTTTTTCTTCGACTATTTAATAATTTTCGTTTCTATTTAGTTTTTCCTAGAAAGGAGGGGGGCGATTCTTCCTTTCTCTGTGATCTCATTTGTTTTTGAGCAATTTATTGATTTTTCCAATATTACCTATATTTTGACTAAGTAATAATTCTGCTCTCTATTTCTAAGTACTCTCTTTATTCCCTTTCATCAGAACTTATCTCCTCATCCTTTCTAGCTTTCATTTCAAATCTTCTATTTAATTAGCCTTCTTTCGATTTGAGTCCTTTCCATTTGACTTCTTCGTTTCTATTTCAACCATCTTCTCCTCAACCAATCATATTACATATCGCACTCAACATAATAAGCGATTACTATAATAGTTTTTATTTATTTATGATAAGTGTCTAAGTGTGAATAATTTCGTTGGGTCAATTAGTCCAGATCATTACAAATATGAATCTTTCTAAAGAGACATTAGTCCAAGAATAGTAAGGTCATTTCCTTTCAAATGACTTCAAATGACTGACTTAATAATGCATGAGGAAAACTACAGTTACGAGTAATTGAGTCGTTACTGGTTTTATATATCTTCTTTTTTAAGAATTGACTAAGAGAGTTCTAATTTCAAATTAGACCAAAACTAGAAAAACCCAAATAAAATTATAAAGACCATTCAGATGTCAAAAAGAAACAAAGTTTATTATATATAATTTATTTTTATTAATTGTTATTGTTATGGTAATTATTTTTGAATATTTTTTTTAGAAGAGAAAAGATTTTATTTGAAAGGAAAGAAGAGAAAAGAAACTACCCCGGCCAGGGCAAATCTTTTCTCTTCAAAACAAAAATATTTAAAACTAAAAAAAAATATTATAATTAGAATCCAGCAGGACGATTTCACACAGCCATTTAATTTATTTAATAGTTATTTTCATTATGAGTGAAAGCTTTGTTTAAACAATGGAATAGCCCAACTGTGAAACGAATATCAATAGGTAGTTGTTGGAAACATAACATGGCAATGTTGGTCTTTAATCATTGCTCACGTTTTCCAAGTAATTCCTCGCTATCACATAACAGTTGTTAGTGAAATATAATGGTTTTCGGTTCAATTGAATTTCACATTGTTATGATATATAGATAGAATTTTAATATCTTGATTTGACCAGTAAAACAGGTATCAAAATGATACGCAATTCGAATATGTCATACACCTAATATCTCTCTATTGCAACACCTGTAAAACTTAATTGTCTTGAGGTACAATGGTCTTGCGTTCAGTACATGATATAGACTGTACTGTTTCTAGGAAAACTTTTGTACAGGGAGGTGATTTGTCCGAGATGCTGGGTGTTCCCAAGGAGGGTCTGTAGATCTCGATGGGACCCATCGAGATCTACAGACCCTCCTTGGTCCATCCATGGTTGTTAAAATATTAAAAAATTTATCTACCTCAGCCGAAATTGAACCCGGAACCTTCGGCTTAGCGACTCTACCAACTGAGCTCCCCCAATATCTTTCTTACACAAAACAGAAGTTTCGGGTGTCCAGTCAACTTACAAGACTGCAGTGTTGTGCAGGTAGTGTATTACAAAGCGCCGTTATAGAAAAGGAATATCGTACTCGGATAAGGTTATAAGTGTAGACCAAATTATTGGGCAGATAATCACCAATAAGACCGGCATAAAAAAAGTGTCTCAAATAAGCAAACATGTGCTGATTAGATAAATATTAAGTTAAAAAATGTGTAACAAATTTTGAAATAAAACTTTTTGAATTGACTGAAGAAGGGGCGTCGGGAAGTGGCGACCCCATCGCCCAGTCGTCAGACTGCAGTCAGCTACAGGCCCTCCTGGTTGGGGGACAATTCTACAGACACACACACACAGTATACTAAGCACAGCACACAACACTCACCCTAACACTACATACTAAGGTCATCTAAAGTGCAAACCCTAGGGTCACCTCTCCTTGGTAGCCGCAGCCGGATGGGGGAGCTAGTCAGAGAGCTCCAAGGAGGCAGCCCCTCCACCTAACTCGGGGGTAACAGGCTGCTACCCTGCTTCCCCATAACAATCTTAATCAATAAGGCTGTACAAAGAAACACCGGAATAAAGTCCGCAATAGGAGGGTAGCAGCACTTGATAGAGAAAACTGGCGGTCGGTGCTGGAGCAGGCCAAGACTCGACTACAAGGGTCGTAGCGCCGAATGATGATGATGATGACTGAAGAAGAACCAAAGAAAGCGTTTTGAGAAAGAAAAAAAATATACAATATAGCAAGTATACTTAGAACCGTTAGGCGGGCGGAGGGTACCTCCCCAATCTTTAAAATGTTTAAAGCTATTTAATACATAGATATACAGAAATATTTTATAATGTTTTTAAAAGTATTTTAAAATTGCTATTCAAAAAGGGCATTGATGTTTGTTGGTGGACTGTTGTCTATATGGTGAAATAAATAATCAGAGTGTAGTCAATGAATGTTTTATTTTGGAAGCAAATGTTTCGGACCAAATGTGTGAACCATTAGCGAAGTTGTAATTGAATCATATATACAAGAGATATAAGAAATGTTCTAAAAAACTACAGAACTTGATATGAACAAAAGCTAAATAAAAAAAAGCTGTACCACCTAAGCCCATGAAGAGTCTTGGGCTCAATACACTGTTTCAGAGCATAAGGTAGTGCAGGAAGGTTATTTTGTCGAGGTCCAACTAAACACCATGTTTTTTCCCATGAATGGGTACCCAATTTATAGAGGCTGCGTGATAGGTCCAATGAGCGCGATCTCGTCTAAATCACTTCCCTGCACATCTGTTGGCATAGAAACAGTACAGACTCTACCATTAACTGAAGCGAAGAACCTTCATGGGTTGTAGTTGTACAAGTTTTTTATTTACTCTCTTAGATGGAATTGGATCATCCAACATATTATTTACATATTAAGCTAAGCATTGTAGGACATCCGGCGTAGGAACTAAAACGAGAATAGGATTAAATTTATGAGTTGGTTAGCGAGTTAAGTAGCTTCGTTAAGGTTAAACCCCAATTACTGTGCCTTCGTTCGTTTAGCAACATTATATGAATGAATAAGCGGAATAGCTTTACCTTCGTACAGTTTTAATTAGTATAGGTCAAAAACTCAATCATCTGGATAATTAACCAATTTTGCTGGCGGGGTAATGAAGCTTTAAAGTCTTCTCTCTCTCTCTCTCTCTCTCTCTGTTTATCTATATATACATATGTACATGTATACATACGGTTAACAGTAACCAACAGTGAAGCGATACCCACGCCTTCAAGAGTAATTATATGAAGATAGGCTAGACACTCTCTGTAGGAGCAAGACGAGTCACTAACGTTACGCTGTTGTCTCTTAGTACCAGTCGCGGACTGTGTAGGATTCTAAGGGGATTAATGTCCTTAATAAAAGACCTAGATTAGACTATCCCAGAAATGCTCCATCTTGAATACTATATATATTCTATCTTTAATTCACAAAAAATATCTGCTGTGCTTCGCCTTTGAGGCACAAAGATCTAAGTTCCTGAGGGGAACCGGACATTAAGTCCTCTCCTAGGATGATTTTCTTCAATTAATAACTCAACCTATAATTCAACTATTCTTGTTTCTTATATCAAAACAGCAAGACTAAGATGGTTGTGCCACGTTCATAGAATAGATAAAAGAAGGCTCCTAAAGCAGATCTTCGAAGGACGTACAGATGGAGAAAGAAGAAGAGGCAGGCCTAGACTGCGATGGCTGGACGATGTGGAAGCAGAGAGGCTGGGTGTGAGATCATGGAGAAGAGCAGCGGATGATCGGCCAAAGTGGAGGAAGATTGTCGAGGAGGCCAAGGTCATCCATGGACCACAGCGCCTTATGAAAAATAACCCAAGATATTTACCCGTAAAACAAATATTTAGAGTACAACTGGAAACCAGCAGTGAGAATAACCTATTTCAATCTCGTGCTATATTTAGAATTCAAGAAATATTTAAAGACACTCGTGAAGAGTTAACTAGGAGGTGTCTTGCGGTATCACTGTTTACTCAAAAGTCTCACGGGGTCTTTCCTGAAAAAAGGAATGGCAGTTGATAGCATGAGGAATTCCAAGGCCGGGGCAAGTCAAGATGTTGGGAACCTCATGATGCAATTTTCAGAAGAAAGCACTCTCATATAACGAAAATGCGGCTTTTTGTAAGTAGATATGTATTTCTGTAACCGTGATTACCACATAATAAGGGTAATGTTATTCTATCTCATGTAAAATAATCTTTATTTGCTAAAGACCTCAATCATCACGCCCGCCGTTGGACAAGTGAGTGATACGTTTTTTAATCAATGATGATATAGCATTACTGTACCTCAGTTATATAGTTCTCAGGGTGGCATCCGATATTGGTATGGCAAAGTGAGGACAGCATAGCATTCGAAAGGGGAGACGTTTCTGGAAGACAACCGATCTAAGAATATTACTCAGAGCGAGAAGGTCAAACGAAGGGTGCAGACAAAATTATCATGTACGCATCTTATGTAATGTATTAATGTTGTCATAACCCTTTTTTCGAAGTAAAGTAAGGAAGGGTGAATAACTGAATTAGTAAAACATTACTAGTTGATTGATACCCTCAACTAGTATTCTTCGCGCAAGCATGAAAAATCATCCAGGTTATCGAGAAAAAAAAATGTTCGACATCTACGCTCCATTAGGCAGTGAGTTAAGAAGGAAATGGATGCTAGGGATGATGAAGAAGGCTTAGGGGAACGATTTTTCCCCGCCAGGATCCCAGGTGCGAGTAAACTGTCTTTTAAAAGGATTTCGAATCCATTTGGCAGCTCCCCTAATAGCTTCCAATATATATAGTATATACTTATTTTAGATTATTACACACACATAAAATTAAACAGAGACTAACCTGGCAAAGAGGTAGGAAAACTTCTCCAATAGAATCGTCCCTTGAAAACCTATCGTAGTCGAAGACGTGGAGGTGCAACACTCGGCTCTGTAGTTTTTGAATTGGAAACCCTAAAAACAAGAGAAACGTTTTCATTAAACATATATTATGCTATGTAGTTTATGTATTAAATACGTAATATGTTAAATATATTGAGTTCCCTGATCACTCTGTAGAATATATCTTTCAATTTTTCAACGATGTTGGAGAGAGTTCAAGCCGCTATAGTCTATTTTCATAACTATTCAAAATTCAACATTTACATAATACATATTCATATAACTTTAATTAAAATCTATTTTAAATTTCATCAATTGTACAAAAAGAAGTAATTTCACAGCTTCGAGAGTTTTTACGATAGCAGTACCTTCTCTGACAATTGATTCTCAGACAAAAATCTGCACCACTATAACCCCTGAAGGGTCGAGGGTTCAGTACAGAGACTGAACAATTTCTTAGGCAACAGATGTGCAAGGAGATGATTTAGTCGAGATGACATTCAACCCCAAGGATCACCTTCATGTTCCTCATTCAGCCTCTATAAATTTGGTATCCTCTATCAAGGACAACGGTTGTGCAAGGAGGGGATTTATCCGACATGGCGCTCAACCAACTGAGAGTCATAGAGGAAGTCAAAGCGAACTATATTTTTTTTTTTGTAAAACGATTTATATTTTTTACGATATTTTATACATCCAATTAGGTAAATTTTAACTAGACTATACGACTAATAATTACCATTTTTAAAAATAATTACTAGTTAATCATGTGAATGATAAGAAGGATAAAATGGCCAGGGTGGCGGTAAAAAATTGTCTCAAATATTAAAATTCGACGTTTCGTCCCTTGTAGCAGGTCTTCATCAGGGTTAAATAAATAGGATAGGTTTTCGAGAAATCATGATAGATTTTTGTATATTGTTCCTGCCCTTGGTGGGATCTGGAGACACTCCTGGGGCTCACCCTGGCTCTATAAAGTGGTATCTTCAATTGGCGAAAAACCTAGCGGTTGAACGTGTTCTAGAACCATCACCTCCCTGAACAGCCTTGTCCTAGAAGCAGTAGAGTCTCTACCGCGTTCGGAATCCAATACCTTTCATGGGTTGTAGTTATACATGTTTATTTTTTCTGGAGATAAAATTGTATATAAATAGCTGTTCGTAAAATTGCTACGGTTTCGTCTATATAAGAAATTGGTGTCCATTTATTTTCAGCTCTTTTACCCTTTCTTCAGAGAAATATGGGCGAGATTGATAGGAAAATTTAAATCTAAAAAGATTTGTTAGTAAATTGCCCATTAGATTATGGGTTCATGCTGTTGATAAGGATTTATCGAAGCACAACCCTCCTTCATGTTGTTAGAGCACTATTTTTCCTTGATGGTCACGGCAAGCTAAATTGTTCTCTAAAGTATACAATTATTTACTGTTACTTATGTTAATAGTTATTCGCTAATATTTTCAAAACGGGAAAAAATCTAGAATATTTAATGATACTGAAACATATGCAGTTGGATGTCAGAAGGTTTAAATTATCTCAGGTTACCAAAAAAAACAAAAAAACTGTACCACTAAAACCCATGGAAGGTCATGGGTTCAGTACATGATAGAGACTGTAATGTTTCTTGGACATTACATTGGACGGAACTTTGTTGTTTAAATCTTATATTTTTCTTTCTTTCTCAAAATGTGTTCTTGGCATTCTTCATGAGTAAAGTTCAATTTAAAAGTTTTGACAACACATTTTTTGTTTCTTTTCTTTACAGGAAAATGATTTGTCCTTTCACTACGATAAAAATAAGGTTCCGCTAGGTACTATAAAATCATTACGGGGAAAATTTGACATAATTACTCACCGGGGCCGTCGATATGTATTTGAGATATTTGGTTGAAGGATTATATTTAATTTTCTTTTTTTACTGTATCACTACTGTCTGGGGTTCAATACATGATCGTGGCTGTACTGTTTCATGGACAACAGTTGTGCGGGAGGTGATTTGTCCCTAGATCACGCTCAAGCGTTAGATTTCTCCCCCTTATTTCGGGTACCCATTTTAAAGAGGCTGGTTGAGAACCAGGAGGGTCGTAGATACCACAGGATCCATCTCCGGCCGCTCACAGATTAAATAAAAGTCTGCCAGCGTGCGGTATTCAACCCAAAACCTTCGGCACCGCAACTCAGCGCGCTACCACTGATCCACTCCGCTCCCTCAGAGTGCAAATGAAGAAATTTTAAAATAAATTACGAGAGAGTTTAATCAGTGTACAGAGTGCTGAGCTGAATGTTCCGGGGTTCGAATCCGACAGATGCAGATAAATTATTTAATATATTATCAACCGAAGATGGACCGTGATGCTAACCAAGTCTCTAAAAAGTGCTTAATTTGTAGAAAAATCTAGCGGTTGAATGTGATCTCGACCAATTCAATGCCTAGCCGTTGGTTTAGAAACAGTGCAGTCCCTACGATGTACTGTAGTTTTCGCCAACATATGATGTAAACATTATAAATATAATATTTAAAATAAAACAAAATAACAAGTTGCTCTTCGTTTGGGTATGAAGGCAATGCTCTAAAAGCAAACAACGAAGAATAATCCGAACATTTTTTTAAATCAAAATAAGTTTTGTTATTTTGGTGGAACTGCTTCATCTCCTATGCAATTCCAAAAAACATTCGTTACTAAAACTTCTAGAAAATGAATATTAAAATGGAATACAAATATTCATGATTTCGGTCAGATCTGAACGCTTTTTAAATGTCCCGGTAAAAATATGTAAACTAGAGCAAGCCTTGTTTGAGATTGGGTACTCGAATAAAATATGTCCTAGCTTTTTTTTTCGTCATAAACTGCGCAAAAATAATTAGGGGCATCGTTAATTTTGTAGTAGTTACTTTGCCTTGCAGTTGTATGTTATTTTTATTGTAATCTGCATTAACTTTAAGTGGTAAGGCCAACTTCCCACTATTACGAATCCTTTATACTGCCTGACAAGGGCCAAGCTATGTTTGAACTTCATTGAGGACCTTGCTGGCTATGCGGAAAGGATCCTTTCTGGCAGCGAAGATGCTGTCCCGTGGTTAATGAAAATACAATTGGAATAAAACAGAAAACGTTTAAAAAAAATACAACTAATAATACTTCGCCTTTTTTGATATGTTTGTCCAATCAATCTCCCCCGTATTTCTTTATACAAAGGGTAAAAGAGTTTAAAATAAATGGACACCAGTCTTTTATATGAACTATACCATATCAATTTTACGAACAGCTAAAATTGTAGCGATTTATATACAATTTTATCTTCAGGACAGGAACCTGAAAAAAACCTGTACAACTACTACCCATGAAGGGTCAGAACGAGGTAGAGATTGTACTGTTTTTAGGACAACAGTTGAGCCAATCGAAGGTACCTACTTTATAGAGGCTGGGTGAGCCCCAGGAGGGTATTCAACTACTACTAAGGGTTGGAACGATTTACAGAGTTTAAAAGATTTTGTTTTCTTACCCCAGAAATAGACGAATCTTCATGTATTAACAAATGATAACCTTGCATAAACCGAAAAGCCTTAAACCGCAATTCTGCAACTTCTCAAATGACACCTCCAAGTGAAAAACTTGTGATTTCATCGACATGCGACACCTAGTGACCTGTGCACGAGTTATACAATTTGTTTTAATCAACTGTTGATTAAAGATTAGAATTTCATTGATATAAGCATAATTATATTTAACTAAAAGATCGTTTAATAGTTTTTTTTTGGACGAAGGAAACCTGGATTTTGAATGATCCCACATTTGCATCATGTTCTGCTTGAAAAAAAAGGCAAGCAGAAAACACACAAACGTAAAAAAGGTTACAAGATTTTAATATCCTCTCCTTTCATCAGAGATGACGTCCGCATAATAGGAAAGCACAATAATTTCTTATGAATATTAATGCAGTATATAATTAAAGCTAGGTAATTAATTGCTGCATACTATAGTAGATATCTACACGTTAATATTGTTCTGAACTGGTCGCCATTGAAGGAAGAGATATGTCCGCTTCACTTTACTCTAATTACATTTTAACGATGCAGCCCGCGGCTATGGCAACTGCACTTTGATATCGGGCCCAACGAGGCGTAAGATATCGAAGAGGCCCCTAAATGTTGATAAGGGATAGTCCCAACGGTTATGGAGGCTAATCATACCGAGGCCAAAGACCGGGGAGAGGCTAATGTTATGCATAGCTTAATTTAATAGTTCAAAGGGCGCGTAGCTCCTGTGTGTAGCCCAGGTATAATACGTATTGCGTAATATTATAATGGCGGCTGCTTATTGGCAAACTTCCGAATATCCTGAATAAATTTGAGTAATATCAGACGTCAGGATAAATAAGTTATTTAATGTAATTTACAACTGTATTATATTAATACATCCAGTAAATAGAATGAATGTATACAATGTCATGAAATGACAATTAGAGAAACTACCCAGTGGCAGTACTCAAATAGCAAGTTCAACTTGGTAGATCACGAGGCCATCTTCCTTTCAGATCCCTCGGAGGATTATCAGGAATTGAAGAGGTTGCTAGGTTTGAAACTAGTAAGCTTCTTTATTGGATCGTTTCATATGAAATATTATTTTTAGTATTTCTAAAATTCAAAGTGGAATTAGTGGACTGTAGTTTGGTGTGTTTATGCTAACAGATTTTAATGAGCTGTTACCCTCTCTTTTTGGATAATATTTAAGATAGCTATAATTTAACAAACATTCTTTAGTATACCATCAAATATGATCACGGAAACGCGATTTTCGAATATATATATATTTTTTATAATTATAAACTTTCATAGTCAGCAGCCCAAATAGCAAGAAACATTACCACCGCGTTCGGGGAAGAGCGTTGTTACGTACTGGTATAAGAACAAGTCCCGTTTATGCAGTTCAGCTTTAAGCAAATTTTTAAATACTTGGGGGGAATAGTAACCTACAACAACCAGATAGAGGAGGATATAAAAGCAAGACTTGCTACTGGTAATTGCTGTTACTACGCAATTCAAAAGGCTCTTAAAACTGGGCAAATGTCAAAAAGGGCCAAGATCACACTATATAAAGCCATTGTCAGGCCAATAGCGACATATGGTTGTGAAAGTTGGGCCCTGAATACAAAATCAGAAAGAATGGTGAATGTCTGGGAGAGGAAAACACTGCGGCGGATTTATGGACCCATCTATGACCAGGGAACATGGAGGATCCGTGGCAGAGCTCCGACCACTTTACGGAGAGCCAGACTTAGTTTCTTTCGTAAAAAGAGCTACATTGAGATGGTTGGGATGAGGATTCCGGAAAGAAGAATGGCCCGAAGACTGCTGTTTGGGAAGCTCGGTGGTAGAAGACAAAAAGGAGATGGCTAGATGATGTGGAGGCCGATCTTCACCAGCTGGGAATGAGACATTGGAGAAGACTTGCTATGGACCGAAATGATTGGCAGGCAGTGGTGGATGAGGCCCAGGTCCTTGTAGGACCTTAGTGCCAAGGAGTGAGTGAGTGAATCTACATAGAGGTGAAACCATCACTCACATCCACTTACTATATATACTATATATACTCTAACCCAACAATACTTGACTTCGTGTATCACGAAAGACAGTGAAGAAACTAAACGCGCTGCGTTGCGAAGTCCTCCCATACCCACCTTATTCGCCAGACTTATCTCCAATTCAGCAATTTGGAAAACTTCATTAAGGGTGAAATTTTGGAACGTTTCTCAAATCATGCATTTTCAGACTTTATTTCATCACAAAACCCTGAAATTTTCATGTTTTGGGTAGTTGAAAATTTGTTAACACGTTGAGAAAATGTAAAAAATATGTTGAAAACAAACGTTTTTTTTTTCAAAGACGATTGACTAAATAACCTTTTTCGCAATGTGACCAGGAATTGTAGTGAAGGATCTCTATATTTTTTTAAACTCTTAGCACACTACACACTGAGTTATTCCGCTCCTATAACATATAGACCGAGGATAGAATTAATAAAGATATTTCAATTAAATCTGAAGTTGATGAAACACAATAACCAGGTTAGGGCTAGTTTTCAGGAATAATTACTATCAATTTTTTTTTCTTAAAAAATATAAATATATATTTTTTAGTGGAATGAAATTGAGGAAAATATACTTGCCCTAAAATAGAAAATTATTCGGCTTTAATTAAATTTCTTTAATAATTTTAATTAATTTTTTAATCTGCAAAATGACCTTTTTTTTTTTAAGAAAGGTTTCTTTTGACGACTTACATTCTATCCGGGCAATTAACTATTCAAAATCGAGCCTTTTGAACTTCGCCCCATTGGACGCTATTCCGAAGCAGGCTCGTATAAAAGACCCACTCAAGTCTGAAAAAGTGACAGTGCTTAATTCTGTTGGAATTAATGCTTAGCAAGTCCGCCAAAGAGGGGCTTAACATATCACGCTATGGCCATGCTGACACAGAAACGGACTTAGCAACAGAAAAAATGGGGATATTCTGTACATAATAATATTCCTGGAACTTGTATAATGCTTCATTATACTCACTAACATGGGTCAATGTTCTTTATAAAGGAAAATGGATTTTAAATGAGCTCCCAATGCTTACTTATTAGACAGCTCCCTTTGTATTCACTAACAAACGGATTTAATTTAATTTATTAATTTATGTTTAATTAGAGAGCTGATTAGGTCAGTGCGCAGGCTCAAATCCTGCTGTGACAGATAAATTATTTAATCTGCTACCAAATGTGATTGAACCCTATAAGGTATGACTACTTTACTGGGGCTCACCCAGTAACAAGGTGGGTACCATTAATTGGTGGAAAAACCTGGCGGTTGAACATGATCTAGGACAAATCACCTCCCTGCAAAATCGCTGCACAAGAACCAGTACTGTTTCTACCATGTACAGATCTTGGGTTTTATCTTCTGTACACTTGATGGGTTTTATAGGTCTAGGTTAAACTTTAATAATTTTTTTATTGATATAAATTAGAAATAAATTACTTCAGAGTTGTAAGTATTATGAAGGTCTCTAAACGACTGGAACGCTAATAAATATATATATATATGTATATATTAAGATATTAGTGGATAAATTCCAACCATAAAGCCTCGAGTCTTTAAAATAAAACCTGAAATAAAACTACCTGTCAATATTTTGTCCATTCAATCATAATCAGGACAGAAGAGAATAACAGCAAAGAAAAAAAACACAAAAAACATCCTAACCTCACACTATACCATGGCACTAACCAGAGGGAACATGCCACCACCTCCAAGGCCCAAATGCAACTACTGAATCATCATAAGAAAGGTTACAGGACAACAGCTGGGAACGGTTAGATAAAAACAGTATGGTAAAATAAATACTAAATAAAAAATAGAAAATGCAAAATACACTCACTACACTTCAAAAAGGAAAAAATAAATAATAATAATACATTAAACAAATATATATACATTTTCCTTTTCATTGTGAATATTTTCCGTTTCAACTAATATTTATTTTACAATTGGAAAAAAAAATAAAAAGTTTTTTTAATCTGAAAATACTGCCACAAAATATTTTTTATAGAAGTTTCCTGCGTATTTCTTTATTGTAGAGACTGTACTGTTTCATGGACAACGGCTCTGCAAGGAGGTGACTTGTCCTAGATCTCGCTCAACCGTCATATTTTTCCTTTTATAATATTTTATAGAGGCTGAGTGAGCCCAAGGAGGGTCCTAGATCCCATATGATCCATCTCCGGCTGTAAACAGACTAAATAAAAGTCTTAGCCTGCAGCGGGATTTGAACCAGGATTTCCGGCATGTCAATCCAGTGCTCTACCACGGAGCCACTGCGCTCACTATTTTATTTTAAATTTATTGATCCGTTCACGGGTTGTAGGGTTACCGGTTTTCCTACGTATTTATAGAGGTATATATAGAAATTAGTAATAACGAAAATTAAAATTTGTCCTTAAAAATACATGACAACATGTAATTATGCCGTATATCGCGTAAAATGCTTCCAATTTTCAGGCGAGCTGTTGTGATTACAGCCCACGCTTTGATAAAAGGTCGTTTACCTTGTGATTTAACACAGTTTGAGGAGATGCCGTGCGATAAACTTGTCTTTCCACATTTTAAATTATATATTTGATTAATACCGTAATTTCTTTTATAGATTTTTTTTTTAAATATTCATATAACTGGTTGGAATTTCTGAGATGTGTATAGAATACTACCGACTATTCTGCCCGACAAAGTAACCACAATTAATTGATGTTAACTTATAATTACAGATATATTGTTTCAGAAAATTTGCCCCACACAAGATAATGAGTGGCCTTGGGTTCAGTACATGTTAGACTGAACAGATAAGTAACTTTATTCTGGAACTAAGTCCCTTTAGAGTAACTAAGGTGAACCGAAATAGAAAAATAATATACATCTGGTCAAAAGGCTACATACTACAAATCATAGAGTATTTATAAAAGTGCCCAAAAGTAATAAACTGTACTGTTTCTATGACAACAGTTGTGCAGGAAGGTATTTTGTCCGAGATCACGCTTAACCATCAGATTATACTCCCATTTGAGGTATCCATTTTATAGATGCTGGGTAAGCCCCACGGTGGTTAGCAGATCCTTCTATAGCAGGTAAATGATTAAATAGCTTATATGTCATCGCCGAATTCGAACTAAGTCATTCAACGGTACACATACTGATTTACAGTACTCATTTACAATAAAAATAAAGTTCAAATACATTGTGTAATTTTTTTAATGGTACCCTATAGAGATTGGATCAGCCACAGGAGTGTCTGTATACCATAGAGTCCATCCGTGACTGTTAATAAGATTAAATAATTTGTCTACCACAGCCGGATTTGAACCCGAGACCTTTGGAAACAGCAACTCAGCACTATATACAATACTAAGCTATCCCCTCCCATACTGATTTCCCCCCCTCTGATTGACCACTTCAGATTACGTCACAACTCTATTTTCCCTTTTTTCCTACTGGAATTTTTCCTGTCTCCAATACTCCTTCATGTGTTCACTATCACTTTTTTCTGTTCCTCTGTCCGTTTCTTTCGAACCATCTTTGGGTTTTGCTCATCCTGAAGCCCTTCCAGGTATTTCGTTATCCTTCCAAGTTTTCTTTAGTAGTGAGACTCTTTAATGCTCATCTTTTCCAAATACTTCCTTCTTTTTTCCAGAAATGGCCAACAATTATTTGGTCAATCTATGTTTGTTCATGCTATGAAACCCATATTGATTTATGGTTACAGAAATAAAAAAATGGAAAAGATCGCTACAATTATTGAGGAGGGAACCCAAACGATGAAATCATAGCTGAGAAGAGAAAATATCAAAAACCTTGCGAAGTACTGAAGAAACTCTACCGCACACAAGAAAGTATAATTATTACTTCCCATTAGTATAGAACTGGATTACACTCAGGGGAGACTAATACAACCTATGAAGGATCTTGGATTCAGAACTTCCAAGTTCAGTGTTGTTACTAGGCCAACGCTTATACAAGGAAGAACTTTGGCTCATTTTCTTCAGAGCTGCTTTAAAGAAGCTTGATAAATCCTAGGAGGATCTTCTCGTCCCGCTGAGAATAGAAAAAATATGTATCTGCCACAGCCTATCTCGAACCCGGGATCAAGAGAGTTGCACACAATCTTAACTAATAATACAAATTATAATATTTTTAATATGGTAATATTATTTATATTGAATAAATAGTTCATTATTATTTAAGAATTTATTTTGACTTCTACTCGGACCACATTCTCCTCCATAGTTGCATTTACCACATGCTCAAAGGGATTCATAGACAAACCTTCGTCATTATTATGAATCTTTGTTAAAATATATACATAATATATGTTATAGATAAAAATTAAATGCTTTAAAACATACCTTCGAAGTAGAATGTCTCGTTCCATCTTGGATTGAGCGTTCTCCTCTTGATCTTAGTTTCGAGCCTGTGTTTCTTGTCGGGAAGGAGGGTGACTCGAACGTAGGGGTCGGAGGTGCCACTCATGTCTTTAGCGGGAAGTTCCTTGGCCTGAAAGGTATATAATTATTAATAAATTGTGAAATAATTGTCAATGAATAAAAAAAAAAGACATTCAAAGGAAAATTAAGGTTGTGATAAGCCCAAATAATTGTTTGTATATTTATGTTACTTTATGCTGCAACAGAGGTATGTAACTAAATCTTGCCTATCCAGGTATAATTAGGATATGGAACTTTAACGAATACCTAACATTGCACAGGCTCGGGATCCCCATATTACGCCCCTTCCGAAGAACGGCATAACTAAGGATTTCGAAATCCATCAAAAAATCCTAGGGTCACCTGTCGGGGAGCGATCTTGGGCGTAGTAGGTTGTTATGCTATCCAATACACAACCCTCAAAATGAATGGAGTTTTGTCTACATTAAAAAAAAAGTACTACTACAACCATTGAAGGGATTCAGTACATCGTAGTGAGTGTATGTGAGTAGTATTGTAAGACAACGATTGTGCAGGGATGTACTTTGTTTTAGATCACTCCCAACCGCCAGATTTTTCTCCAATGAGTCAGTTGATTATTTTGTTAATTAAAATAAAACAACGTGAAAACCATAAATTCACCCTAGTTATCTATTTTAAATTAAACTCGCTTTGTGAATAATGTTCACTATATAGAATAAGACTTCTTAATGTTTCATTTAATAAACAATTTATTTTAGTATCTGATTCTACCTATTTTTATTCAATATTTAAAAAAAAAAAGTTATTAAATTCACGAATAACGAAAATTGAATAAAACTTTTATAGTTATTATAAAACGTGTGTATAAATTAAATTGTGTAAAATTAATAAATTCTGAAATTAACCCGACAGACGAAAACATGGGGTAAATATAACTTTATTTACATATTTAAACTTTATAGTTTTCAAGGATGGTAGCAATCTATGGAAACTCTGGAGTGTTAAAATAGTTATAACTTTGATACTATGATTAAGTTTAAATTATGCATAATTTAAACTTAATCGTAAATTTAAACATCGACGTAATTCCTCTGATGTTTCCAACCAAAGTGGGTTATGTAATATTTAACTTTATTGCTAGGGAGTACCCAAAATAATAACTAATTTCATTAAAAGTTTTCCAGATATCTAGTAAAAAAAAAAAAAAAAAAAACTTGTACCACTAATATCCATAAACATCCTGGATTCTATTCAAGGTAAAAAGACTGTACTGTTTCTAACATAATGGTTGTGCAAGGCGGTGATTTGCCGGAGACCACTCTCAACCGCCAAGGTTTGCCCTAATTATGGGTACTCACTTTAAATAGATTGATTGTGGCCCAGGTGTTTCTGCAGATATCACAGGGTCCGTCTGTAGCCGTTAGCATATTAAATAATTTATAAATGTTATAAGTATTCCGGCATCGAGATGCGTGTACAATTTGGATTAGTTTTGTTCCTACATAATATGTTTAGGGAGCCGAGTGGCTCAGTGGTAGATCACTGAGCTTCCAAGCTGAAAATCCTGGTTCAAATCCCACTGCTGGAAACTTTTTTTAATCTGTTAGCGGCCAGAGATGAATCATATGGGATCTAGGACCCGCCTGGGGCTCACCCAGCCTCTATAAAGTGGGTACCCAAAATAAGGTGAAAATTTGGCGACTGAGAGTAATCTTAGACAAAACACCTCCCTACACAACCGTTGTCCATGAAATATTATACCCTCTATCATGTACTGAATCCCTGACCCGTTCACGGGTTTTAGTGATACAGGTTTTTTAAATAATATGTTTGAGTTAGACTAAGTTTAAAATTATAGTTAGTAGTGCATCTAACTGATTATGTTTAGAATAGGAACACATTGAGGTACCTTATGTTTCCACCTTTATGGTAAGGAGTATTCGAGCGAAATATATCTTAAAGGACGAAATTACTAAGTCTGCTAAAGAACTTAGTAACTATTTTTATACGGAACTGTATTAAATAGAAAGAACGTGAGAGTCGCCTACGCGAGGGAAGTTTATAGAGAGAGTGTGTGTGTGTGTGTGATAGATAGATAGATAGATAGATAGATAGATAGATAGAAGAGAGAGAGAGAGAGAGAGAGAGAGAGAGAGAGAGTGAGAGAGAGAGAGAGAGAGAGATAGAGAGAGAGATTGAGTGAGTGAGTGAGAGAAAGAGAGAAAGAGAGAGAGAGAGAGAGAGTGAGAGAGAGAGAGAGAGAGAGAGAGAGAGTGAGAGAGAGAGAGAGAGAGAGAGAGAGAGAGAGAGAGAGAGAGAGAGAGAGAGAGAGAGAGAGAGAGAGAGAGAGAGAGAGAGAGAGAGAGAGAGAGAGAGAGAGAGAGAGAGAGAGAGTTTGAGGTTTCTGTGGTTGGTGATCTGGAATCTGGAGCGAAAAAACTGGAAGCCATTACCCTTCCCTCTGGAGGAGTTGTGGCTTTCGCTTGAACTAGAACTGGAAATAGGAAATATATTATAGGACTTGGGGTCCATTGCAGGAGCTGGTTAAATTGTGCCTTTTCCGTCAATAACAGTTGTTCAATTATGACCGTTTATTATTTAGTGCTTTTCATTAAGGGACTTATATTAGCCTGGAGGTTTTTCATTATTCACTTTCACATAAGTGTCATCGGTTCAGCTGATAAGATATTGGTATGAAGTATTGAAATTTCTGTATTTGTGTTTAGCTACCTGAAAATAATTATGTACGGTAATGACCGAGTATTTCATTGTTGAGAAATAACAAAACAAACAAATTAAATAATTAGTTATAATATAATGAGTAAATATGATCAATTCGGTGAGTTAATAATATTAACTAAAGACTAAAAAATTAGATATGAAATAGCATTTAGGACATAAATTAAATTTCCAAACTGATGAAATTTCCCAATTGATATTTGGCAAATTCATGTATTATCAAGATGGGCCAGAATAAATAAAGTAAAGAAAATATTATAGATAAATATATACTAAGTAGTATATAATAAATAATAGTTTTATTAACTATAATACACGCTTTAACAGCAAAATAATCTAAAAAGTAGAACATAATTTTCTATAAATTTAAAATAAAATAGTGAGCGGAGTGGCTAAATGATAGAGCACTGGGTTGGAGGGGTCACTCTAAATGGAATGATGGAATGGAGAGTCTGTTGTGTAAGAATGAAACAGTATTAAACGTTTCTTTATCGTTTTATTTTTACTAAGACATAAATTCTATAATGATTCTGTTTTAAAAATATATCATTACACATACTAATATAAAATATACACTTGATATTTATGGAATGGAATATAAATTGCTACATCAATTTCAATAATAATAAATAAATTGAATATAAGGGAGCGAAGTGCCTCAGTGGTAGATCACTAAGTTGGCATGCCGAAAATCTGGTTCAAATCCCGTTGTAGGCAAGACTTTTACTTAGTCTGTTTGCAGCTGAAGATGGATCATATGGGACCTAGGACCCTCCTAGGGCTCACCCATCCTCTATAAAGTGGGTACTTAAAACAAGGGGAAAATCTGGTGGCTGAGCGTGATCTAGGACAAATCACCTCTTTGCACAACCGTTGTTCTTGAAACAGTAAAGTCTCTACTATGTACTGAACCCCAGAACCGTTCACGGTTTGTAGAGGTACAGAGTTTTTAAAAAAAATAAAATAGTAATGAAAAAACACAATTCATTTTATTGTAAAAAAGCGTGGGGTGCATTTACTATTATATATATTATTTGTGCATTACTATTAATATATTTTCATAATGGCTCTACTTTTACCAATACCAGTCGAAAAATATTTACAACAATTAAGATCAAGCATCCCACGCTTTTTTATGATAAAAATATTTTTTTGTTTATCACTCTATTCTCATTTTAAAGTTATTGAAAATGATTTTTTAATTTTTATTTTTTTCCCATTAAAGCGTGTTTTTTAGTTTGTTAAAATATTTTTAACTTAGTAGTTTTAGTTCGGCTGGCTATAAATGCGTGTTCTTTAGATATTTTTTTTAACTGATATTCTACTTTTTAGTTCTAAACTATGTTTTTTGTTGCAAAATAACACTAATAATTTTGTTATTAATAATATTGAACGGCAAGGAGCTGGAATAATGCTGTGAGCTGATCCAGAACCAGATGAAAACGTTTTGACCTCATATCAGAATTTTTCATCATCATTTTGATTTCTAGCGACGGGTACATTTTTCATTTATAAAATTGGAGTCACCCTTTCGCGGAATAGCAACTGTGGCTCACTCAGAAGATTGCCCGCACCTGGCCCCAACACCCATTTTTTTTTAATATTAAGAATTTTAGATATTTTTTTAATTATGTTGAAGAGAGGTTGTTCGCGAAATTTAGATAAATTAAAAAAATAATTAGAAACCGTACTTGCTTTAAGTAGTCTTCTCAGTGTGGTTTCAAATAGAAAAAAATGGTAGAAACTGTCAAGGAGAAATTTAAATTTATTATTTATACAAAATAATAAAAATGAGCAAAAACTAAGAAAGAGATATAAAATATTACTTGAAATGCAATTGGAAAAAATATTAATAAGAATGCAATGTAATAAAAAAAAGCAAAGATTTAAGTTTATAAAATACAGAAAAAATACTAACCAGTCAACTTTTCTCCAATTCAGGAATTATCAGGACAAACACCAAAAGAAAAATCGCAACAATGAACATGAAGTCCAGCATATACATTAACAGTCCGAACATTCTCATTAATCAAAGATAGCAACACAAACACTCCATGACGTTCAACTAACAACTAAACCAAGGAAGGTAATATGCGAACACCTGGGAGGTTATAAAAACAGCTGACCAGAAGAGAAATACAAAAAAGAAAACAAGAAAACCGAAAAATAAAAACAATATATACATTTACAAAAACTAGTAAAATTTATGAAGAAAATTAATTATAGGATTAGATATATTAGGTTAGATATGTTTTTCATTGAACAAGCACTCAAGAGGTGGAAGGAAAAATACAGGTACCTGGGAGTGAAGATTGGGGATGACTATTTATTCACCAAGCAATTTGCAGATGACCAGGTAGTCATAGCTTCAGAACACTGGGACCTGCAAAATATGCTTGGAAAGGATATTTAGAAGTACTTTAAATGGGGACTGATCATAAATCAGGGGAAAACGGAATACATGTCCTTTAATTCTCGTGCACGGCATTGTCGATTGAAGATTGGACTCTATCTCGCCGCAAGGACTTCAAGTACTTAGGTGTCTATATAGTGAGACATTCGACAATAGAACTGAAGATATCCCGAGGAAGGAAAATCATTAGGATCCTCGACTCAGTCCTATGGAATAAAGGGGTCTTGTTAGAAATTAAAAAGAAAATATATCATTCTTTCCTTCTGGGGACAACCCTATATGGGGCCGAAAGATGGACAGTAAAAAGACAAGATGCACGTAAACTGCTTGCTCTTGAGATGGACTTTTTAAGATGTAGCTCCGGCATCTATAAGCTCCAACACATACCCAATAGTGTTATAAGAGAAACTATAGGGGAGGAGAAATATATATTCTACAAAATAGAGAGCAGGAGGCTTCAATGGTTTGGCCACCTGATGAGAATGAGCGACAATAGATGGCCAAAGAAACTCTTCCTATATACACCAAATTATATAAGAAAGAGAGGAAAACCGAGGAAGAAATGGATGAATGATGTAAGAGAAGGAATGGCAGCAAGAGGGCCGCGAAAGGAAAAAGAATAGGCCGATAGGAAGGATTGACGAGAAAATATATAAAACCCCGAATAAATAAATAAATAAATATATATATATATATTTTTTTTGATTAATTGTTTCTTCTTGAAAATATTTTTTCTTTTCTGTTAATCAGCGGTATCTATAACTGCTATCTTCCTTAGCCTTAGTTTTTGCTGAACGTCTTGGAGCAAAGTTGCTGTCTCTGTTTGGAGTGTTGATGTGAGATATACTGCACTTTATGCTTCTTTTGGTTTGTGTCCCGATGATGCCGAATTGACAAAACGTTCACTGGTTTTCTTTCAGTATTTCAGAGACTTGAGGATTTGCTTTTGGTTTTTTTCCAATTGCATTTCAAGTAATATTTTATATCTCTTTCTTAGATTTAGCTAATTTTTATTACTTTGTAGAAATAATAAATTTATATAACTCCTTGACTGTTTCTACTTTTTTTTCCCAGTTAGGGCAGTACTAACAGAACATGATAGGGTAAGTGCGGATCTCTGTTGAAGTGTAAAGTACACATAGTACAAGCTTAATACTCATATTACGCAAGTATGAGACAACTATGGACTAGCGCATTAAAATACTACTTTTAAAAATGTTTATTTAATTATGTTTCACAATCCAATTTCATTACTTTTATTACAATAAAATATTTCAAGTTTAAAAATGGGAATCATAAAAATGTTTTTTTTAAATTCTTACATCGTAGCATAATAATCCAGGAGAAATGAACTATTTTAAACTTGGGGAAGAAAATGGTTCAAGGGGAGGTCAAAGAATTAAATCCTTAAATAGTGATTAACTGTTTATGGGAATTCGACGTTTCGACCCACATTGCAGGTCTTCTTCAGGGCTGGATAGACAAGATACAGACTTATTTAAAATGAAGTAATTGGAATAGAAACAAATATATACAAATAAAATAATTTTTTATTACGCCTGAGTTGCCATGCCGGAAATCCTGGTTCAAATCCCGCTGTGGGCATGACTTTTATTTAGTCTGATTGCAGCCGGAGATGGTTCATATGGAACCTAGGACCCTCCTGGTGCTTACCCAGCCTCTATAAGGTGAAATTCTGGCGGTTCAGCGTGATCTAAGACAAATAACCTCCCTACAAAACCGTTGTCCATGAAATATTATACCCTCTACCATGTACTGAACCCGGATCTAAGACCCTCCTGGGGCTCACCCAGCCTCTATAAAATATTATAAAAATAGGGTGCCCAAAGTCACCTCCTTGCAGAACCGTTGTCCATGAAACAGTACAGTCTCTACCATGTACTGAACCCCAGACCCTTTCACGGGTTTTAGTGGTACAGTATTTTTATTTTTTTTATTGATCATAAAATGATTTTTTTTTGTTTCTTTAATTCTATTCTTATTTTAAACGTATTGAAAATTATTTTCTATTTTTAGTTATGTTTTCCATTAAAGGGAGTTTTAAACTGATATTAATTTTATACTTTTTAGTGTGTTTTTATTTTTTCAAATTACAATTTTTTGATGTTGCAAAATATACTTAAATCCCCAGTTAATCCAGCCAGTAGTAATTATTTTGTCTCAAAGATTAAGCCATCTATGCCTTAGTACAATACTTAGTACAAGGTACAAGACGCCACAGTGTTTTTAACATGAAAAATCGCTAATCCTGAAGATCGTGTTAAGGATAACAAGACAGAAGAATAAGTTATTGTCATCGGTTAACATCTACAGAAGAATCGCTTTGTCATCGGTCCTTGAGAATTGTGTAAAGTACCGATTTTATCCGATGTTTTGAAGTAGAAAAAAAGCGAGTTCAAATCTTCCGTTGCATAGATTCGTACATGGTAGTACAAGCTTTTTTAAATAAAATATTTATGATTTTTTGACTAATATCTTAATATCATCATCATAGATAGGCTTTACTGCTCAAACAGTATGAGGTTTCCTTCTGTACTGCCGCATTTCTTCCTATCATACCGTACGATAATCTACCATTTCTGTTCTTCTATCCCATATAAAGAAACATGTTCGGATACAAATAGAAGGTTCTTGAAGTAACAGGTATCCAAGTGTATTAAGGCCCACCCCAAATAAACCAAAATGAGCCTTCATATGAACGATCTGACTGGAATGAGAGGGAGGCACATTGTCCAGGAGCAATAATCCCTAAAACCTTTGTTCGTCCGGACAATGAAGGAATGGTAGGGGGGGGGGGTGCTTCCGCCCCAAATCGATCCCCCTCTATTTCTAGCCATTTCACTTCCATATTTCAAATTTTAATATTTCTGTGAAGTAGCTATTTCGATAGTACGGAATCTATACTAGTCATTCCTACAATATTCAGAGCGTAGGAACCGGAGATGTTGGAGGTCGTAAAAGATCGATACTAAGGATAAATATATCGAAACGGTAGTTCGATATTTACCCAAAAACCTGTAACACTTAGCGGGAAATTTTGGTATGAAAGCTATATAATTATTAATAATAATCTTAATGGATCTTCGAAAAATAGTGATAAATTAAAATTTCATTTACACATAGTAATAAAACTTAAATATTGCAATGGAGAACTGTTTCGTATATATACTATATTAAATATACATATATTTATAAAATAATATATGTATTTATGGATTGAAAAATAAATTTATGTATTATTGTACATGTGTAGGGGAGGGAAATTTTCTGTGTGTTTTTCCTAAAAACACACAGAAAAAGCTTGTTGATTATTTTATTAGGATTTCTCAACATTATTTAACCATTTTTGTATATATCTGAAGTACATTTAACGTTTTAAAAAAATCCTTCGTTTAATGTTTTAAACAACATGGTGCAATTGAAATGCATTTTAACATTTAAAAGCTTTCGATTTATCGACTGCTTCAGTAACTTCAATGTTAATATCTTATTCAGGCAAGCTTTTAATTCCTATTCTTTTTTTCATAGCCTGTTCGATTTGTCTCACAGAAAGTTATTACGATACTATGTATTCTTGTAAAAAATAATGTATCTATATCAATGTATAGTACAAATATAAAATCAGAAATATTAGAAATAAATAATAATTTTATAAATATAAAATATAAAAACCCCTGAAAAACTACTAACAAGTATTAAATAAATAAAAACCTGTACCACTACGACCCGTGAACGAGTCTGGGGGTCCAGTATATGGTTAAGGTTGTACTGTTTCATGGACAACGGTTCTGCAAGGAGGTGACTTGTCCTAGGTCACGCTCAACCGCCAGGTTTTCCCCCCTTATTATGGGTACCCTATTTTTATATTTTATAGAGGCTGGGTGAGCCCCAGGAGGGTCCTAGATCCTATATGATCCATCTCCGGCTGCAAACAACCTAAATAAAAGTAACTGCCCGCAGCGGGATTTGAACCAGGATTTCCGGCATGGCAATTCAGTGCTCAACCACTGAGCCACTCCGCTCCCATTAAATAAATACAATGACCTATAATATAAGTACAAAATAACCTATGAAGAATGTAGGCCAGAAAATTAACTGGAAGACTTTTCAAAAAGAAAAGGCCGAAAAGTAACAGATAGTTGAAGTAACATAGTCAATAGTGGCTTATTCGAAAAAATAAAATACAATATAATGTCGAATAAATAATATAATGTTAGTATATAATATGTAATACTATAAATAAAATAATATACTAGATGTAATATACAAACAAATAAAATGTAAGCTATTAAATAATAAAAAAAAGTGTTTGTACTTGAAGCATCTCATATGTTCGCTTCGATTTGTCTTCGACGCCCTGAGGAGGTCTCATGTGTCCCGCCTTTACATTGAGTTAAAGTGGCATTTCCCTTCTTTCCGTAGACTCTATTTCCTAGGTTCTTACTTATATCAAACTATCAGCTCACAACACCATCTTATATCTATAGTATCATACAATTCAAATCCTCTATCCAATCCCAGGGCAAAAGGTCTCGCCCTTCCGATCTTTATATCCGTTCCAATAGAACCAAAACTTTTGAGCGTTTCTTTCTCGCTCGTTCTGTCTCTCTTCGGAACTCACTCCCACCGATATCCGTCAGGCGTCCTCTTAAACCTGATTTAAAACCAAACTTTTCTTACATCTTCTAAATTCCCAAAATGATGCTCTATAATCAATAAATAATTTATAGATATATTCAACTTAATCAATTGATGAACTACTGTATATATTCCTCACTCATAACGATATCATTTCTTGTATAATTAGATGCTATTAATTATTCACTTATTTTTCTATAAGACTATTTCTTTGTATTGTAAATTTGTCTGTTTCTTTATTTTATTGGTGTATTAAATTTTCTGATTCTCTATCAAAACATACCTATTAGTTATTTACTTTCAAGATATTATGTAAATATTGTTTTATTCTAATAATTGTAGGCCTTTGGCCAGATATATATTTATTTAATTTTGTGCATTTCTGTTATTCTTAAGGGACCAGGTCCCAGAAAAAAATTATTTTTCTATTCTATTCTATGTTCTATGTCTGTGGATTATGACTAAGTCACTTAGACACGTTAAAATTGTCGGTTTAAAACATACGGAAAGAATACAAATATATTTATGTATTGAAAAATATATCTTTTAACTGAAAAATTGGAGCTTTTAAGTAGAAATTAGTAAGAGTAAATTAGAGTATTAAGGAGCGGAGTGACTCAGTGGTAGAGCGCTGAATTGCCATGCCTAAGGGTTCATATTCAGCTGCTGGCAAGACTTTTATTAAGCTGTTAGTAGCCGGAGATGGATCCTATGGGGTCTAGGACCCTCCTGGGGCTCACCCAGCCTCTAAAAAGTGGGTACCCAAAAACCCGAGCTACAATAGTATTCTAATATTTTTTATAAATGAAAATAGGAGGTTCAGCCAATAAATATACAAGGGTATTTCTTGTGATATTTTCATGTCTAAAAAAAAAAAAAGAAATTTTACAGTAAATTTTATTTTATATAAACTACCTGTGCCGCTACAACCTATAGAGGGTTTGGGGTTAAGTATATGGTAGAGACTGTACTGTTTCTTGGACAACGGTTGTGCAGGAATGTGAATTGCACTAGACAAACCTCAATATTTTATATTAAAGAACACATCTTATGTTGTTAAGAACATGTTGTAAATATAACAAGCTTGATTAAATAACAATGAAGGCAACTACTCTTCATATAATTAAAGTATAAAGGACTTTTATTATTTAAGTCCATTCCATGTTTAAGTCATGACGAGCTGAATATGAGAATGTTCGAGGCCCAAGTACCGCATCTATATTTCATGCAAATGCCAAGCGTAAAATAGTTATTGCCGTTGGTGAAGGATTATTCTTTTCACTCGTAAATTTGTTAATTGTCATTCCGAAATTCATGTGTCCGGGTGTTAATAACAATATAAAACATGTGGTGATAACATTAAAAATTGTTTATCAATTAAAAATTAAGAAATTAAAGGAGAAACTTTAGATTTGTTAAAACTACACTAGTGATAGTGGGTAATGCTAATGCTAGATCTCCAAATTTCTGATTTGTGAAGGTTCTAATACATTTAAGGTTATATTAAACATTTCTAAAGAATCGCTTAAAAATAAATAAAATCTATCTTGAATTGAATATAATTCATCATGGAAATATAATAGTTCCAAAATTATTTATTTTAACATTTTAGGAACATAAAATGAATAATATTATGATACCGCCATTTAACATTTTAAACAAAAGAGTGGTGATTGTCAAATTCGATCTAGGTGGCTGTTACTTTCCCTCAGGGAAAATGGGACTTTCCACACAAGTTTTAGTTGAGTAATGGATAGCATTACACAATGGTTGCAGGAAAATGTATTTTTTATCAGACTGGTATTATTTTTCATTTTGCTGCGATTTTGGGGGATTTTTATTCCAGTTAATGTGTACAAGATTTTTTCATTTAAATATTTTTTATTTATTTATGAAACCTTTTCTACTCAAGTATTTTGAAACGGATCATTTTTTTTCTTTTCTTTACTTCTCTAGATTTCTGGAACACTTTTAATGAAATAATAAGATAAAATAATATTTTATTATACTTTATAGAGGCTGGTTAAGCCCAAAGAGGGGATGCTCAAGATGCATATAAGGCAGATAAAATAATTATAAGGGCGTACACTCAGCTACCCCGTTTCCTTAAAATCTCATATAAGGAACTTAAAGTCTTAAGAGTTTAAAAAAAGGTTTAACGAGCTAACATTAATTAAAAGGCATCTAAGCCTATAGAGTAAGGTTTAACTATTAAAAATCTATTTATAGTCGAATAAAGTTTACATAATTTACCTACCTCAAACCTGGGTCTTTGGTTTAGAGAATAAGAACTCTACAGACTGAGATACACCGATCCATCTATAAAAACCCGAAGTGTTATAAATTTTTGGGGAAGGGCAATCTGTACAAGTTGGTGAGAAGGTAAGGTTTTAATAAATAATCCATAAATCTTCAAGACAAACTCTTACTCGTAGGAGGACAAAGAGTTTGCTCTCAGATGACGGTAAATCCGAGTCGGAATCGCTTGCTAATCAGAATTATGGCGAATCTTCATAACTTTATTCAAAAGTTTGTTATTATATCTTTGCTTCGTGAACTTTCTGTTGAGAAATTTAAAGATGTCGGTCGAAAGTTTCGCTTGTATGATTTAAGGCTATGAGTTCCTTACACTAATAAATGAGAACATTGTTGAACTCAGTTACAATCTTATGGTTACAATTTTCTTATGGTTTCAAATCTATATTTGCATCTTCAGAAGAATGGGGATGAGAAAATAATAACTACGTTTTTTTGTTTGGTGAGCGCGGTAGCTCGGTGTATAGATGGCTGGGTCGATGTATCGAAGATCCCGGGTTCAAATCCGGTTGTGGCAGATAAATTATTAATCTCGTTAACAGCCACGGATGTACCCTGTTGGATTTGGAGATCCTCCCAGGGCCCAGCCTCTGTAAGGTGTGTACTCTTAATAGGGGGGGGGGACTCGGCGACTGAACGTGCTCTCGGACAACTTACCTCCCTGCACAACCATTTTCCTACAAAAAGTATAGTCTCTATCATGTGCTAAAGCAAAAACCTACATGGCTTGTAGTGGTATTGGTAAAACATAATTGAAATACTATTTTTTAAAAATATAAATATTTAAACATAAGTAAGTATAGAATCCAGCAACACCTATTTCCAGTCATCTAATAGTTCCTTAATTAGGTCTCTTACCCAGCTTCTTTTGAGATTTCTAAATTTATTATATTTAATTTATAAATATTTAAAAGTAAAACTATCATATTTTTCTTTTATTCTAAACTGTTGTCTGATCTGCTTTAATATAAAACGAGACTAATAATTTCAACTGAGAAAAAATGGCTTTCTACACAACCGTTCATGCTTATGGATCATTAAATAAAATACCAAAAAAATAATTTAACAATGTTTAATTAAATTACATATTTTATGTTCAGGTGAACCGTTGAGGCAATACAACTAAAGTAAAGATTTAAAAAAAATAAAAAATGCCGTGTAAAAAAAATTAATAAAGAAAAACATGTTTTTCAAATAATGTAAGTAAATATTTAAATTTTCATAAAACTAATAATGAGGCTTTATGTAGTTTATTAAGTAATAAAGTGAGGAGTACCACAAGGATCGATAACTGCGCCCTTATCGTATATTATATACACACATGAGAACGCGAGAACCTACAGCCTACTTGGCGCTAACATTTACATAAGACTAATAACATTACTACGCTGACATTAAAGCAAATACCAAGAGAAAACTAGTAACACCAATTACTCACTCATATTTAATAATTGACATCGGTGTACGGCAAAAGTGTACACAGATTGACAGAAAGTTGGTTTAATAAAGAAATATCCTTTTACATTTAAAAATAACTATAATCTAATTTTATGGTGTACTTACAAAATGCCCCTTTCTTTACGTGAGAGTTAAACACCTGAAAATTCCTACATGAGTACGGCATCTTCACTCACTGCGTCCAGCCTTCTACTGTTCTTTTTCTATTTTGTCCACGTACAGACCCTGGTATGGACCAGAAGATGGCCCAATCTATCTATTCAGTAACTCTCTACGGATTTATTTTAAGACCCAAAGAATTGTAAACATTGTAAAAAATGAAAATGTGTGTTTACAAAATTAATTATTTATCTACAAAAGCCTGTGTCGAAACAGAGACCTACAGATTGTTATCCGAACTGAGCTACCTACATATAAAAAACTGTTGGGTAATTTTGCATTTTGTACTTTGCTATAATTTTAAATTTTAAAAGGATGTAAACTGGACTGAAATTGATCTAATATTTCATTCACACAATAAAAACCTTTATCCAGTCATGTATGTTTTTAATAAACGTTTCGACAATTAAATGTAATATTCAATTATCCATATAAACAATTTTTGTATCCTTTCTTCTTTGTTAATAACTTGAAAAAGTTACAAGTCATAAATATCTGTGAATTATCAAATACAACAATAATAATATAAAAAATACAAATTTATAAAATATGTTTACAAATAGAAGTAAGTATAGATACCTTTTTTTTCTTAATTGTCATTGTTACTGTTTAAAATGTTTTACTTAGAGGTCAATTATCCTCCATGGCCCTTTTGTTTAATAGTTTAAACTTTGGTCTGTTTTGTACTACATTTTAATACTAAAAAAATTTTTTATTTAAAAATACCATAATCAAATTAAAAAATCAATACATAAAATTTATTAAATTAACAACACTATTTTATTTTTAATACATTTTTATCATTTATATACATTCTTCATTAAAAATGACATTTAATTGTCGAAACGTTTTATTAAAAAAATACATGACTGGATAAAGGTTTCTATTGTGTGAATGAAATATAATTTTTAATTTGTTACTTTGTTGCATTTAAACAGTACCTCTTTGTCATTATATAATTCAATCCCCATTGGTTTTTATTTCTACTAGATAAAGAGATAGATAGATAAAAAATGTATTTGTCTTTGGGGGCTTCCCCATACAAATAGAGCCCAGCTTTGCTATAAATTACAATATTATGATTTTAACAATTTATGTACATATTTCAAAAATAAAAATAAAATAAAATTTACTAACACACCCTGGTTTTCAAAACAGTAAAAATAAATAAACAAAATATCACTTTAAAGATAAAATAAAAACAAACACTTAGAAAATGGTCTATGATGAACAAATTAAGCACTTTTTGAACTCCCATCATGTAATAATACACTTTATGTAACTTATCTACACTGTCGATATTGAATATAGCTTGGATACTTTGGTTATGAGAAGACTCTAAGATGAAGTGTTGAAGAAATTGTTGTCTATATTCATTGTGTGCTGGGCAGTGAAGGAGAATGCGATGCAATTTTAATTTCTACTACTCACTACATATAACATTATTCTATCAATATACTACATATAGTGTTATTCTGTGGTATGTATTACTTTCATTTATTTTTATCTTGTATATTTAGCCCTGAAGAAGACCTGGAATGTGGGTCGAAACGTTGGCTTACCAATAAAAAGTTCTCCCTACACATGATAATTTTCATAACCTCTTCCCATACCACTTTCTTCCTTATGTATACAAGTTCAACTAATATTATTCAACATTAAAAAAAATTAGATATTCATAGGATCTTATTAAACTTTTAATAATGTCAAAGTTTTAAACAACAATTGAGTATGGAAAAATTTAATATTTTAAAGATCCAATGAAATAACTTTATAACCAACTGTAAACGATTTCATAACTCAGTAAAAAAGTTCTTAAAGAGATGGATGCACAAGAACGGGAAAGAGAAACCTCCTAAAACGTGGCTGATAAGAATGATGCTCTGTATCCATCATAAACTTTCAACACTTCGACAAGAATCTTTACTTGTATATTAAAATGTGGAAATAGATCTTGAGATTTTCCCTTCCTACAAATATTTTTACGGTTACATCCTTAATTTTATTTCACAGTCTGATGCCTACAAGATAAGAAATTGCCGAGGCCTCTAGAATTTTTTCCTAGTATATTACTAATAAAATTGTTATTACCCCCTTATAAATTCAATCGTCTAGCAAACATGTATAAAATGTTCATTATTTATTCCCATTTAATATACCATGTACACAGGGATATTTACAATCTATCAAATAATGTAGTCATAACATTATTTAAAAAAACCATAACAATAATAATACGGTTTAATAAACATAAAATTTATATTCTTTAAATCAGTTTAATATAGTTATTTATCTAACATTTAATATTTTTCCTTTCATTGTATCTTATTTATTTAGTACATGAGAGAAAAATATTAAGAGTTAAAAGATAAATGGCTTATAATTTTTATAAAGAAAAAAGAATATGTTCAAATAATTTTGTACCATATGTATTATAATAATAAAATATATCGTCATAAAAACATGCCAAAAAGAGCTCAATAGATCTTATACCACAGCATTTCTCATTCTAAAGTTTAAGTAAATTTTTACACTTAAATTAATGTTTTTAATACATGAAAAAAGTATTTAAAATAATAAAAACATATTCAGTATATACTATATTTATTCCTTATAATTATTTATTATAGTTAACTACATTTATTTATTATAAAACTATAATAAGCCTGTGTACAAATGCAGATGCAGTACTGAAATGTTGATAGGTCGTGCAGAATAGTCTATACTTGGCGCCGCACAGTGGAACGAACCAACGCATTTGTTGGACATTGGACCAATTCTCTAATAACTAAATTTGTCCTTTATTTTGATCTTAAATTATACTTTATACTTCTTCTCAACAAAATCCATAGATAAATTTATTGTGAAATCAAATCTTATTTAAAAAATTCTGAATTGAAATATAAATTTTTCTAAAAACTCATATTTTTAAAGCAATCCACTGTTTGAGGTAATGCATTAAATTAATCGTGCACCTACTGGAAAAAAACTCATCCATAATAAGATATTTTAGGCAAATAAAACTTGGGATTATTTCAAACGTCTGGAAATTTTCGGTGAAAATTGGGGGGTAAAACGAAAATAATCAATTGCGAAAATCGCTCAAAATCGCCCAAAAAACTACCTTCACAGTAAATAACTAGAATGTTTGAAGTTTTTTTTCCATTAGTCGGATTCTGCTACTAGGTGCTATTTTCCGAGAAAATGATTTTTTCTTTTTATTTTATGGGCCTTGAGAATTAATTTAAAATAATTTCTGTTGATATTGGCGTCTACTTTTCGCAAATTTTCTTTTTTTTACCAGTTTTTTTTTACATTCATTTATCCGAATCCTTATCTAACATAATAGTATTAACAATGAAACTTAGTTTGTGTGTGGTATTTGAACGACGTAAGTGTAATGGTGCACATAGGTGCAATAGTCCCTACAACAAATCGTCAAGTTTTTAAATTTTTATTTCGTTATTTAAATAAAACAATTTTATATAGGCACCCACATTTATTATAATTTTGGTGTATCAATTATACCTAGTGTATTAACTAACAAAAGTAATTATCAATTATTATATTCATTTTGTTTAATAATTAAATTATTTGGTTTGTTACTTTTTCCTTTGTATAACTTTATTTAATACCTATGTATCTGTTTTTCCATAGAATACTGTATTGTGCCTATTCTCGTAGTATGTAGGTACAATAAATGGTACAATGTTTGATACTAAATAATCTAACATAGAAATATCAAATCTAGAGTTTTTACACGTTTCCCCTAAAATGTTTGATCCTGTTTATCATATAACTAAATAGTCCATTCAAAAAGCTTTAACACCGTAGCAATAGCCTTATTCTAGGAGAACCAGACGCGGAGATATTAATGAATGTCCAGGCCTCCCTAACGCTCGTTCCACTGTGCACCGTCATATTACAAAATTTTTTTTGCTACTTTTTAATTTATTTAGGGTTACTCATTTTGAAATCATTAAAATGGTTATTAATTAACTTTTAATATTACTAATATAAATAAAAAATATAACTACTAATTATTAATAATTTAAATTATTAGCCAAGTAAAAATAGCTAATAATTACATTTTCTTGTATTTATCCAGTTCTAATTTAACATTATTAGTTTTTAAATGAGTTAATATATGCTTTCTGAAAGTGATGTTAAAATAACTGAATTTTAATTAGATTTTATAAGTGAACTTTTTTAATGAGTTAGTTCTTATTATTTTTTTAATAAATTATATTTAACGTTACTGTTTAAAAAAAATGTAAATTAGTCACATTATTCAAACTCAAACTATAAATTAGTGGCCTGCAGCAAAGAAAGTAAAACTTAAATGCAAATTTATTTAAAAAATCGGAAGATTTTCAACATCTTTTAATGTTTTTTTTAATTTACAAATTAATTCAAATTGAATAATAATGGAGATTATAATAGATACTTAAGGGTTCTATTTTTTTATAAGTCGTATATATTTTTTTATTATATCTTTTATCTTGGACTATTTAACCCTGAAGAAGACATGCGATATGGGTTGAAACGGCGGTTTCCAATGAATAATTATCAAATTATTAATTATTTTAATTATAAGTAACTAATTAACTATTCAAGGTATTAATTCTTTGGACTCCACCCGTACTATATTGTTCCTCCATTATATTAAGTAGTATATATATATATGAGATATATGTTATATTAAACTTAAAGTTTACAAAGCTTAATTAATAATTATTCACACGTGTTAACTACTTTGCTGTTGCTGATGACATAATGAATTACTGAGAACTGGAATGGCTAAATAAAGCTAAGACTAATAGAGCTACCTCAAAGCTGAATATTACCATAAAATACACTAATGAGATAAGCGTTTAAATTCTCTAGGTCACACACATTCAAAAATTTGCAAAGAGATTTCCTCGTAATAAGGTCCAATTAGAAATTTTTAATATCCGTCTGAAATTATGTTATATACAAGAATTAAATATAATGTTTTTTTTTAAAAAATTTTTAAAACACCAAACAATAGAGTTACTGTGAAAACAGTCTATTATCCTGCCTATACACAGGTATTGGGTATAAAATACATCATATTAAATATACACATGTATATTAATAAGAATATCATCAGTCTATATCATTACTAATCTCACAGTGAAAAAAATCTTTGTCCGTTATATAGGTTATTTTCAAAGTCAGTTCCACAAAATCTGACTTTTTAAAATAATTTAAGCTCACACAACGTTTAAAGAACATGAGTTGATTATTCAATATAAAAAAAAACTGCACTACAACTCGTGAAGGGTATGGGGTACATAGTAGAGACTGTACTGTTTCTTGGAAATGGTTGATCATGTGGTGATTAGTCCCAGATCATGCTCAAACGCCAGATTTTTCCCCCTTATTTTGGGTACCCACATTACAGAGGCTGGATGAGCCTCAAGGGGATTAAATGAAAGTTTGCCAGCGAGCGGGATTAGAACCCAGGATCTTCGGGATTGCCACTCAGCGCTCTACCACTGAGCCACTCCGCTCCCTACAATATTTCAATGATATGAAATCTCTGAATTAAATAGCCGAAATTTTTTTTAAAAAAGTCGTACAACTATCCATAATATAGTGGAGATATTCAAAAATAAATATCGCATTGCCAGAAAAAACGAAGTGAAGAAAAATTTTAAGTGATAGGGATGAAACTAGGATGGTCAGAGAAATAAATAAAATCCAAGCTTGAATGCACCCAACAAAGTGCAACCAACTTAATACCTACTAAGGATTAAAATAAAATTAATAGTAAAATAAAGAAATAATTTATAAATTAATAGCACTGAGATGTCCATAGTAGTAAGTGAGCTTTTGAATGTTAAGATAAATTATTAGTTTATTTTTTAAATAATCAATATTGACTTTTTAAAAGTTTATAGGTTTAACATATTTGAATTGACATTATAAATGAATATTTCGAAGAGATTCTGGTTTTGTTTCCTGTAACATTCTTTAAAAGGGTGTCAGTTTCCCTTTGAGCTACTGAATTATATATATATATATATAATATATATAAGAGATCCACTATGACTATGATATATAGAGAAGGGAGGTGCATAAAGACAGCTTAGCTAAGCTCAACGCTGAAGTGAGCCGATATGTAAAGCCTCTTACCGGCCAGCTAAGTCCTTAAGTTCAAAATCCCTGTTTCTTATTGATAACCGAGAAAATATACTTTATCGCATCATTTACTGTGTTTATCATATCCCTTACTAATCCATAACGATATAACCTTATCTATAATACGTATAATTTCGAATCACAAGTTTAGAATTATCGAAAAATGAGCTAAATCCTAAGCGATTTCGAAACTATCATCATCTACTTGAATTTGTACTATAAAATAACATATTATCCCCTCAAAATAACAACATAACTCAAAATTTGGAGGTATGATTTTGTTCTTTTTGAAGGACCATTAAGTCCAATAACATACAATTGGATGATATCCAATGGTTAATAATTCAATATCTAAAAAAAAATGTTAAGTTCACTATGTATGTAAATATTATGGGAGAAAATGGTTCGGGTGGGGGTACATCTATATTCCTAGGAGTAAAATACATTTACCGTCCTTCGGAGGGTACGTAAAGTCGCGTTCCTGAGCTTGTGGAGTGTCAGGTGCTCGTTAAAGTTATCGATTACAATTATAACTGGATAGGCAAAATGTAGGGCTCCAATTTGTCATAGCAGCATAATGTGATGTTAAATGAAAAAAAAACCCTGCAATGTGGGTCGATACGTTGTTTTTTAATGAATAGTTGCTAAATCGATGACTTTGTTCACAAATGCAAAATTTTCAAAAATGGATTTTGTTATATAAATAATATTGTAAACTTGTGATCAGGAAGTCATAGATCATATGTTGATATAAAATTAATAGAGAAGCTGTAAAGGTTGCAAAAATATATCGTGTGCTTAAACTTGAAATGTATTTCTTGTGTTAAATTATTATCAAAGTTGATTCATGTAAAATCTTGTTTTCGGCACTTAACACATATGTGAACTAAGGGACCAATATATAAAAGAATTTATTTTTGACCTTCATTATCAATAAAATATTTTAGACTTATAACAAAAGCTCCATGATATAATAATATTATATATATGGTCATATACGACGCATGATCGACTCTCGGTGGACGAAACGTATCTTTAGTATCTTTGACTCAAAACCCAAAACAACAATGCCGTGGTACAACAGCGTCAAGAAATATCTTAAGCAAGTGGGCATACGAGAGGAAGATTTACATGACCGAAATGGTTTTAGAGCAGCCATCGAGACTTTTGGGACTTTCCGAAATGAGAAACGGGCAGCTGGTGGTAAATGGACAGAAGAACGTCGTGCAGAACACAGTGAGCTCATAAAGACGATGTGGAGCAAACGAAAATTGAAGAAATACCAGAATTTAAAGTGAGGCTTATCGTGGTCCCTAGTTGGCCGATTAGCGAAATTGATGATATAATATACATACATATAATATAAGATAGATATATGATGTAATAATATAAGATCAATAACAAAACTTAGCGTACTGATTTAAAATTACCTACAGTTGACAACTATACGGACACTGAGAAACCCATTGATACAATAAATGACCACGGGTCTCATGCCTGAGGACTCATGGAGGAGAATGAAAAGAACATGGAGGAGAGATCTGTTATCATAAGAAATTAAACCAAACTACGGAGGAGGTACCGCTGGGTACTGTTCTTCTTCAGTCCATTTTTTTTGTAAATTTACTAACAGCCTATCTTCTGATTATCAATTGTTTTTACTTGACATGGGTCGATACAAATATAAAGAAAACAAAAATTTGACCTCCACCTCAACCATTTTTCCTCCATACTAATTAAATATATATTTATGTATATAAGTGGGAAAGAATTTAAAAAAAGTTTTATGTACATCGATATCCCCACTATGATTTTCCTATCTTTTTCCACTGTCCACAATACATTATTTGTATACGCCCGTCATTTTTTTTTGTGTGATGATCATTTTTTATATTTCTCTCTCGCTATTATTCCTTGTTTTGTCTTCATTCTTTTGTGTGATGTTCATTACTTCCTTCCGTCCATTTCTCGCCGATGTGTTTTTCTTATCTTTTATCAGAACCTTTATTTTTCAAAAATGTCTTTCGGGTCTTTGCATTCTCTATTCATGAGTTTTGGGAGTTTTTCTTTTATTTATGTTTTACTCATAATCTCTTTAAATATCGAATCTTTTTTTCTTAAATTTTTTTATTGAATGCTGAAGATTCGTTTTTAATAATCAGTGTCAAGAACTTCAGCCTTCATTTGTTCTGCATTTTTATAATGTTCCAGTTAAGACCAAAAGTGGTATATTTGTTTCTATATCATACAAAAAAGCGACAACATAGCTATAATCGTCTATCGTGATACTTTTTGTATTTTGTTTAAAGAGAGTCAATAGTGATAATAACTTTTTAACCAAGGAACAAGTCAGTTATGTAACAAACAATTTTTGTTCCATTAAATCAATATCTCTCCAGAACGATGTGGATATGATGGTTTCACTTCTGGGTAGAAAAGAGAAATGAATTATTTATGAATCAATCTGTCACCAGCTGAAAATTTCTCAAATCAACTGGGAATGGCTCGTTCGTTACAACACCCTTCGCTTCGAACGCGGTGGTAACGTTACTTGCATCTTGGCTTAACGAGTGTCCAAGTTTAAATTCATAAAATAAATTACACGAAAATTGCGTGTTTTTTGGTCATATTTGATGGCATACTAAAAAGTATTCGTTCAATTCTAGGGATAGTAATTATCATAAAAAATAGTGGATTAATAACAGCTCATTACAATCTGTAAACATTAAAGTTGTAAACAACAGAAGTACACTAATTCCATTTTGCATTTCATAACCAATAAATAAGGACAATTCATATGAAACGGCCTAATATTATGTAGTCGATATATTTTTAATGAAGTTTCTTCATAAATAACTCTTAACTTATGAATACCTTTCAGAACATTGTTTTTTGTTTTTTTTTTGTAAATTTTACGATAAAAGAACTGTTGATGATACAAGCTCTAATCTTTAAAATTCATAATTTATAAAACAATAAACTCTAATCTTCTAAAAAATAAACCGGCTATTTTATTATATATAAATATACGTATTTATTTATAACATTAATTATTTACTAGTTTAAAAAAAAATTACTAACATGTGAATACTTAAAATTACAATGAAAAAAAGAAGAAAAAATTCGCTTTTCTTTTACGAGTATTGTTCAAAATTTTTGAACACATGTCGGTAATGAAAAATCACATAATTGGAAAACCTGTACGTTTTATTAAAAATGATGCTGTAATCGCCTAAAAGCAAATTCTGAATATTATTTTTTTTTTTGTCAATTTGACAAAAATGTATATACAAATTTGTTTTTTTCAATTGAAACTATATCATCCTATTTTTCAATATTTTTCAATTTATTTAGTGAGGAAAGCTGCCAAACTTAAAAATCTTTAGTTTCAATATCTTTTAACATTAATCTATGTCAAACTTACAAACAATTTTTTATTTGGTTGTTTTATATTCTGACAAAGTTTTAGGTCCTCGTATGTAATTGTAAACAGGAATTACATTGTTTATATTATTAATTACTCACTATTAATATTCTATAATTTATTTTCCACATGTACATAATTACATTTGAAATTATTATAGCTCTATATATATATACTTGTAGAGCCTTATCATTTTTGTTGACAGACACGCAAGATGAAATTGACCATGCGTGCCTGGACACCCATCGTTACAATCCCATTATTGTATACATATCTCTTTGTTAATATTCTAAAATTAAACCTTCAATTCAATCAACTAATTGTTTTTCATAATGAAATGATTTCATCAATGGAATTTCCAACTATAAAATTAATCAAAGATTAAATTACTAAACGTGTAACTAGCATAAGATAAATAGTATTTGAGTAATAATAATATATGGGTGATACAATTATTACAATCGTATTTGTATTATCATAGGGATTAATGGACTTTACTTTCATTTTTAGCGTTATTTTCAACGTTCAACAATATTTAGATCCGTTGTAATTTAAATTATTTCATAAAACAAGACACTTAACTCAGACAAAATAATAGCTTTTAGGAGAAACGAAAAGTTTAACCAATTATTGATCTTTTAAGTTATTATTAGGATGAGTTAGGATGAATTTCACAACTATTTAGCGAGCAAAATATTTTTTTTTTTATTTCATTGGAATTCTAACCTTTAAACTAAAGTTGATTAAAAGAAATCGTATAACTGATGCAGAGGTCGCTAGGTGTCGCCTTTCTCCAGCATGTTGCTGACGCGAAGCCACAAGTTTATCACGTACCAAAAGTCACTAAACGCGCCTAAAGAAGTTTCACATAAAAGAAGTACATTTCATGACTGAAAACTAAGTAACCAATGACATATTATATTAATATTAATATTTTTGCAGAAAAATGATTTTTTGAAGCATTATTGTCTGAAGTATATTAACTCATCATTCAGATTAACGTCATACTTTTAACTTTCTTTATTTCTTGTAAAAAATAGAAACCTTTCAAGCAAGGTTTTGTAATCGATATATGGGCTTCGAATTAGACATTCTAATTTCAGCGACATAATTTCTCGTAGTTTTATCGAGAAAGGAAACGGAAGAAATATATGGTTGGCTTTATCCAGGAAGTTTTGTTTTGTAATTGGATGTTGAAGATAAATCATAACCCCCTTCCTGAAATCCCTAGCAACCCTTCAAATATCCTCCGGAAAAACCGGCAGTCGTTCTGTTCATAAAATCCTTGGAATAATCACGTATCTTGTAATTTTCATCTGTGTCACCATTCCCGTTTTGATAGTTTACTTTTAGACAGTTATAGTACCTTGTTTTAATGAAGAATACGAATTATTGAAGAGTTGTGTTTTCCTCGTCACATTACACTAACATACTACTAACATTACAAAAAAAAAAAAAAAGTGAACGATACTAGTTAAGGAAGGAAATAGTTGGGGGTGCAGTCAAATAAACACTAAATAAGTGGGTACCTATTTTATTTTATGCCGACGTTTCGACCCACTTTGTAGGTCATCTTCAGGGCCAATAGAAACGTCGGCACAACATAAAATAAGTACCCACTTATTTAGTGTTTATTTGACCTCCCCCCCCCCAACTATTTCCTTCCTTACTCAGATCTTCCAGTCAACTATCTCCTCGCTAACGTGAACAATACTAGTAAGACAAAAGCAACTTAAATTTTTTTTTTTTTAATATTCAAAGCTTCCACGTATGCGGATGACACATGTCTATTATCTGTCAGCACTGATCAAGTTATAGCATCCCGTACTCTTCAATCCAACATCACTGACCTAGAAAATTGGTGTCAAAACTGGAGGATTAAAATAAATTCCCACAAATCTCATCAAATCACCTTAACCCTACGTCGTTAACCAGCGACCTCCTGCCCCCCTGTATCGTTTAATAACATCCCTCTAAGTCCTGTAGAACAGATCCGGTACTTAGGACTACACCTTGACAAACGCTTAACTTGGAATCCTCATACTAGACTGAAACGACAAGAAGCAGCTCGCCGTTTTAGGCTACTTCAACATTTACTGGATAAACGCTCTTAAGCTCCCAATTAATTACTAGAGACTTGTATACACGACAATCATTGGACCTATCTGGACTTACGGAATAGAGCTTTGGGGCTCCATTAAGCCATCGAATTCCTCTCGCATCCAATCTTTACAATCCAAAATCCTTCGGAAAATCCTCGACGTTCCTTACTTTGTTACGAACAAAGTAATCCATAATGACCTTAACGTCCCGTTTATTGTTGATTTGGCCCGAATCCGATATCTATCTTTTCATGTCAAACTTCATTTCCACTCAAACCCACTAGTTTCAAACCTCGCAACCTCTTCAATTCCTGATAATCCTCAGAGGCGTCTGAAAAGAAGATGGCCTCGTGACCTTCTATGCTGAACTTTTTATTTGAGTACTACCACTGGGTAGTTTCTCGACTTGTCTTTTCATGTCAATTTATTTATTCATAATATTTACTTGATGTATTCTGTATACAGTTGTAAATTTCAATAAATATTTAAAAAAAAATATATATTCAAAGCTTAAAACAGTTTTTTTGTTAATGCATTTGGGGAAGTGTGTTATAACGAACGGACCATTTGTCGTTGGTTTGAGAAGTTTTCAGTTGGTGATATAATTCATAAATATATACTTAATTCATAAATACTCCATTCCTCCTTTCTATCTAGAAGTGAAATCACATCGTTCTGCATGGATACTGACATAATGCATGGGAAACTCTTTTTTATATAACTGTATTGGTGTAATCGTATTATAAAAAACTGAAAGTGGATAAATGCATTATTTTATTCGAATTTAAGCAAGATATAGATGCATTTATATCTTATAAAAAATATATTAATTCATAGTTTATAAGGACTGGGTGAGCCCAAGAACAGTCTCCAAATCTCATGCGGTCTATCCTTGGCTGTTAAAGATTAATTAATTTATATACCAATGTCGGATTAGAACCTGGAATCTTCGACATAGCAACTGGGCGCACTACACACCTCTCCCCCGAAATGTTCTTAGATGCTCATTGATGGAACAAACTGATTATACAGCTATTTAGCTTTAATAAGGATTAAATACAAAAGTCCTCGACTGTATTCGATGCAAATAATGAATCATTATGCCATGGAACGCATATTAATCAAAGTAATGTGAAATCCCTCTGATATACTAATACTGGCTTTTTGGCTATATCCTATCTCCTTTTTGTTGCCTTAGTCTTGCTTTACGTTGTCTCGATTAAACTTATATACCGACTGGTTTAATTATCTTTGTGTCAATGTGTGTTTCTAAAGCTTACTAAGTCAAAGTTTAGTCGTAAAACTTACAACGTCGAGCTGAAGTTCAAAACTAAGTTGATATCAAGCTTTACCTAACATACATAAATATTTATATTTGTTATAAATATATGTATTTATATTTAGGAACTTGGGATTTGGCAGATCGCCCTGAATCTCACGTAACCTCATCTTATCACTCGTCTCTTTTGAGTTATAGGTAAGTTATTAAATTGGATTGCCATAACACACAGCATACTCATCAATTCATATCGGACATATTGTACATTACATACAGTACAATACTCTGTAAATAAACAGAAAAAGATTTTCCATCTTCGGAAGAAGAACCCGTGAAATACTTCTAGAAGTTCGGAATAACTCCAAAGACCAAACTATGTAAAAAAGGCCATCTAATGAATTTTGACAGGGAAATGCAATGGAAATGCTTCCCTAGGAAAAACCTCTCTACGTGGCTAAGGGATCTGGAAGTAGCAGTTAACGCTCACATTGTGTGCATTTAAATTATCCTTAATATTAACAAGAAGGTTGGTATTATCAGTGTTGAGGTTATAAATAATGTCGAATGTGACGTCAGATCATTTCAATCTGCTAAATTAGCTGTGCTTTTTTCTGTACCACTACATCTTATGAAGAGTCTAGGGTTGAGTACGTAGGTAGGACTGTATTATTTCTTAGACAACGGTTGTGCAGAGAGGTGATTAGTCCTAGGTCGCATCCTCTGTATAGAGCCATAAACCCCCCAGGAGGGTCCGAGATCTCAAAGATTCCACCCCTGGATCTTAGCTCTTCTTCTTCTTCTTTGACTTCCTCTTATGCCATTGTTAGCGTCTAGGAGCCTCCACCCAATGCAGCCATGCCTCGCGGTCCTTACTCAGCCGCCTCATTTCCTGGAGGGTCTTGCCTCTCTCCCCTCCAATGCGCTGGATATATTCCTGATAGGAAACTCTGGGGCGGCCTTTCGGCCTCTTCCCAGTGGGTCTATCTTCCATGACCTTCCTCGGCTCTCTCTCTTCGTCCATCCGACAAACGTTGCCAAACCACTTTAGCTGTTGGTTTTTTTAATGGAATTTTTCAGCTCGATCACTTTCAGCTCCTCTCTGACTATTTCATTCCTGATGCGGTCCCTCCTGATCTTTCCAACGACTCTCCGCAGGAATTTCATCTCCGCCGCTGTCACTCGGCTAGCTTGTTTGTCCAGCATAACCCAGCTTTCACTTCCATAAGTGAGGGTTGGGAGGTAAACTGATTTCTAGATGTGCATTTTGGTTTCCTTTCCAACCTCCCTATGCCCATTATACTGTTGCAAATAGGCTAGTAAACCTGGTTGGCTTTTGATATTCTGTTAGCTACTTCTGGGTTAATTCCTCCCCTGCTGCTAATGATTGTCCCCAAGTAAGTGTACTCTTCCACAACTTCAAGTACCTCCCCATTACAGATCAGCTGGACGTCCTCGTGTTCCTCTCTTGATACCAGTAGTACCTTGCTTTTATTGCCATTAATTGTCATTCCTTTGCGGATGAGTTCTTCCTTCCATTCCACCAGGGCTTGCTGCAGTTTGTCTTTCGTGTCCGCAATCAATACTATATCATCAGCATACAATGGGCTTTGAAACATAACATTTCTTAAGTTCCACTTGCCGATGACCGTCCAGGCAGTACGGTGCTTAAGATTTTATGGATTTCATCCATAAATAATATAAATAGAAGAGGACTCAAGCTGTTGCCCTGCCTCACACCTCTCTCTATGGGAAAAGACTTGGACTCCCTTCCAATTTCTTAGCTCAAGTACTTATATATAATATATATACACATATATATATATATATACATTTGTATTTTTAAATAGAATATTGTAACATGTGACATTTTCTCGCAATAATTGGTTTAGTTTCGGTTATGGTTAATTAATACTTATAAAATATTATTAAAAACCATCTCATTATTCGATATTAAAGGAATAACCCAATAATACAACGCTCTACAAACTGAGTCACAGTTGTGTCAGGAGCAGGACACAATATGGGTAATTCACATGAAATTATGAAGACGTACCTCGTTTCAAAGGCAGAACAGGTGCAAGGTAATGCATGATGTACTAGAATGTATGAAAAATATACGGTATTATCTAAAAGTTGTACAAAAATAAATAGATATAATCTACAATTTTAGAAGATAAGTTTACATAGAAGAATAGTTAAATATTTTTCAGAAATATTTATTTCACTTGTATCAAAAACAAAAAATAAAGGAGTTACGGGCCAAAAACGTTCGATGCGGAAAGGAATGGGGACAAGGAAAAATGAAATACAAAAAGGAATTCTCAGGCGCAGTTCAGTGGAGAAGAAATAATTGCACGGAAGTTTCAACCCTACTTTTTTGGAGTTTACTCCTTAAGAAACGATTTTCATATTTAGCCCGCGCTATGAAAATTTTATGAGGAGTAAAATCGAACATTAGCTAAATGCGGTGCGTTACTTTCCTTTCTCGATTATATTTTATTATTTGTTTTACATAATAGATAGAAATTAAAAGTTAAATTCCGGGACTAATCGGGAACAGATACGTGTGGTATCTGTGGTAACAGTGTATTCCATTGCTTTATTTTCCAAGTGTTGAATTGCGATAATTTTTTAAAACCACTAATTAAGGTTAGCTTTCTTTGAAGTAGTCAAGAAGATAAATATATAACCTCAATGTTACCTTTGAGCTTAGATGTTTTTTACAATTTGTTATTATGACAATAGATTTACCAATGTTTTAAATGGTCAGGGAGGAGGTTTAGTCAATAACCTTTGCAGTAAAATATAAATATATTGAGAGGCGTTACGTTCCTTTTCCGCACTTCTCACTTCGAGGTTATGTATGTGTATAACAGCAACCTAATCGTAAATTTGTGTTGTTAAATTCAAAAATACTTACAGCGAAACCAGTTTTAGTATGAAATCATTTATCGTTGGTTCTTTCATAGACAAAGACACAGTAGATATTTATTTATTCACTTAACGTCGCTAAGTAAAATTTTAATAGTGAAAATTTAATTTAATTTTCACTAAGTAAAGATGAAAGTTTATACTTAGTACAATTCTTGAAAACTGAACTTAATTTAGGGCTATATTTAGACTTTATTTCTGGCAGATTACTCGGGACGACTAGATATGGTACAACTATTGCTGAAATGTTTTCATGATTCATAGCCCATGTAACTTCTGACGTACACGTATTGTATTTTAGTTACCACAAACCCATTGTCACAGTATTTAATAATGATGATAATACTATTCACAAACTAAATACTGTTCAAAATCATGTTAAATGTTCACGGTAGAACAAAAGAATTCTCAAGAATGATTTATTTACAAATATTATTATGTGAAATAGTTAATGATATATATTTCATTGGAATGATGTAAATATTATGAATAAATATTTATTTATGCTTTGATTATTTTTTAAGATGCTTTCATTTACCCTATTTTTACATAATCTACACAATACTAGTTCTTAAGGAGTAAACTCCAGTTGTGCGTCGGAGCTGACACACACATTTTTTTTCTGTTTTTGTATACTAATAGTAAATTTCGAACTAAGGAATCTTTATAGAATATTTTATAATATTTTACCCAGACAAATTATAAGACGGATGAGATCTGACAAACTTCTTTTTTTCTCTCTCCCCTATCTCTCTTCTGCTTTCTCACAAGGCATTTTCATGTCATAACTTCATGTAGTTGTCTCTCCACAGCCAACTATCTATTTACAGATGCCAATTATCTAATATTTGGAGACAATAAAAAAAAAAAAATAAATAAAAATATATATAGACTACAAATAAATTCCATCGATTTTTCAAACACTTTTTTTTTTGTATATATTTAAAACAAATAAATTCCCTTTTTTCTGATATATTGAACTCTCTTCTAATACCTTAAGTAAATAAAAGTTAACACGAAAAATAATTAAAGAAAATAGGTATGCCAACCGAACAGTTAAACCGAAAACAATGTTAAACTGATTAAATAAAAAATCATATTTATATCATGTTTATTATGAAGTATATTCTCGTCTAGTGTCAGCCCCCGCCGATCAGTTCTGAAGAAGCCCTGCAATGTTGGTCGAAACGAAAATGTGGCTTACCAATAAAAAGATTTCCCTATATATGAGAATTTTCATGACCTCTACCCGGCCCATTTTCTTCCTCATATATCATGTTTCTATGACAAATGAATTAGTAGAACAATCAGGCAGTACAAATGTCTTGGTTTTGGCAGAGACAAATAATTAATAAACATTTTCAGTTGTTAAAATTTTGAATATATTTAGTGTATTAAAATCTCTAATAATATTATAATTGAATGTAACATTATTTATTGTATGGCAATTGTTGTTTACGGGTGGTAAAATTAAACCTCAAATAGAAGAGGAAATTTATTTGAATGACACCACGCAACTAACGTGATAACAAATATGTTAATACAGATTCCGCTTTTAAACGAGAATTTTGCGATTGTTCAGATGTTTATATACGAATACCAAATGCAATTTCCCCTTTACAAGCACCTAAGTGGCCCGATTTTTTCTTCCTGTTTTATAAAATAGGTTTAATAAAATAGTGAGCATAAATTGCGTTGGAAAAATTATTTCTATTTAATTCATAAACAATATATAATATTCATAAACACAATCTCACACATATACACTCATTTATAATCATATTTAAATAGATAAAATTATTAAACTCAAAATTATGTATACTTTTGAATATATACATATGTATAACATATATATATATATATATATATATATATATATATATATATATATATATATATATATATATTGTTACAGTCAGAGTCAGTCAGTGTCAGTGTGATGAACTAGTCAGTGATAAGTGATAAGTGAGTGTAATAAACTGTTTCTGTTTATTACTGTGTGTCAGTTTGTCATATTTGGAGGATCTTAAGGTAGGTGGACTTTAATTAGAGGACTGTAAGTGTTAATTTGTAGTTATAAACTCTAGTTTAATTATTGTATTTGTACAAACTTATGTAAATAGTTGAGTTATTTAGTATTAGCTATTTCTTATATTCTTTGTATATTATTTTAGTAATTAAATAACAGTAATGCCTAGGTTATAATCTTTAGAATATTGTTATTGTAAATTTATATCAGTTTAATAATTTAATTTTTTAGTAATTTCATTGTATTCTTTTTGTCAATTTGTTAATAAATATTAGTATCTTGAATTTAGGAGTAGTTTAATTCATTTTACATCCAGTAGCCCGTAACAATATATATTACTTGCAAAGTCTTCTAAGACCATTATAAAGTTCTGTCCCGAGCTTTCTCTGGAAAATACTTTGACATCTTTGACAGTTTAATATTAGAAGTTTGACAGTTCTTTATCAGAATTTTAAAGTGAAGATGCTTCCTTGTTGATTCAGTTTGCATGACCTAGAAACTCCCGCTATTTTTACTGGCAACAATTTCCACGTAGGAAAAATCATATAAATATTTTAACTGTTAATTGAAGAAAAACAGAAATTTGCAAAGAAGTGTTCTCGGAAAGCATACAATTTTTTATAAGCCTTTGGCTACTATACCCTTCACCGAATGAAATTAATTTAAAGGAGGAAAATTAACTGAAAATTCACATTTTTAATATTTATACGTTACTCCGTAGGTTCAGAGACCTTTTAGCCTTTAAGCTCATTGATTGTTTATAAAATCATAAGTCTTAAAGTTCCTTACAGGGTGGGGTAGTTCAGTGTGTGGAGCGCACTTTCAGGGATTCGAATCCGGGTGTGACATATTATTTTCACGGGTGGACCCTATGGGATTAGCAGACCCACCTGGTGCTCACCCAGCCTCTATAAACTGTGTGCCTATAATTGGGGGGGGCCTGACGGCTGAGCGGGACTCGGCTAAATCACCTGTTTGCCCAACCGTTAGGTTAAAAACAGTACAAACTCCAAGTCGTACATTGCCCAATACCCCTCATGGTTTGTAAGTGCTTTATAGAAAATTTTGTGATGAAAATAAAAACTTCATGACTGTTTGGCAATCGATGAAATGAAAATTCATTGAAAATAACTTACAAAACGGCTAGGTGTCGTTAGAGTGTACATGTTATTCAAAATCACTAGCTGAAGTCGAATATATTTAACCAACTTGTTATTAATGATTAAAAAATATCTTGCTATTTTATAGAAATAATAAACTATTTTGAAAACCGATACTAACTTATTTTCAGGATGAGAAAATCTGAAATTCAAGAAATTATGGAAATTGATTTTGATACGTAATCAATAAAGAGATCGGGGTAACTCGGATTGTTGAGCACTGAATTTCTGAGCCGTAGGTCGTGTTGAATCCGCTAAAACTTATTTAATCAGTTATCATGAATATATATCGCGTCAGTGGGATCTGTAAACAGTCCTGGGCTCACCCAGCCTTTGTAAATTGAGTAAACTTTAATCGGTTGAGTGTGATCTCCATCAAATCACGTCCCTGTATAACGGTCGTCTTAGAAACAGTACAGTCTCTACCATGCACTAAACATGAGATCCTTCATGGGTTGCAGTGTTACAGTTATTTTTTTAAAGGAGACTAAACATGGACACAGGTTCATAAGAGCAATAGCGATTGTGCTCTGCAGCCTCTCAAGGGTTGTAACGTACAAGGTAACTACGGTTGAAATTTTTTAGAGTCCTTGTAAAATTTAAGCTACGAAAAAAACAGACGAAGGGAGTTGTTAATTATTAAAAGTATGGAGCGGAATACAAAAGCCAATTCCAGGTTGTGAGCCTTGAGGTTAGTTCATGAATATCAGGGATCCCTCCGGCAATTACATGAATATATTCATAGCTACCTCCAACCCGCCCACTACTAATCGCTCTTCCTCCTGGATTTCTGATCCTCGTGTTCAAGGTAGTACAATACGTTATCTTGTCGATAAAGCATTAACATGTATCTAAACAGGTAATTGGAATTAGGTTTATCTAGCGATAGCAGAATAATGCGACTCTAGATAGCTCGGTGGGTAAAGCACTGCGTAGCTATAATATAATCTCCAGGATCTACAGACCTTCCTTGGGCTCACCCAGCTTCTACAAATGATTATCCTTAATTGGGGGCGTGATCTCACTGCACAAACTTCCTAGGCAAAGTTCAGCCTCTACCATTAACTAAACCAAAGACCCTTCCTGTTGAGGCAATACATTTTTCTGCAAATTTCACAGGACCGATGCACAGCATCTAACAGAATAAATAGGTTAATCTGGGCCAGTCGGGTGTTCTACCATTAAGTAACTCAGCCCCATAAAAGATAAGAAAAAAAAAATATTGGGGAAAAAACCTTTACAACCAGACACTAGACAAGGTAAAGAAAGTGCTGTTTCTAAGACAATAGCTGTGCAGGGAGGTAATTTGTCCAAGATCACGCTCAATCCCCAGGTTTTTTTCCCGAATTAAGGGCGCCCGCATTATAGAGATTGAGTGAACATCCAAAGGATCTTCAGATTCCACAAGATAGAAACACAGCTGCTAAAAGAATAAATCATTATGCTACAACCGAATTTCTTACATCTCAGTAACTCAGTGCTTTACATAGCTCACCAAAAGAAAAGTAAATATGAATAAATTATCAGGAAATATGGAAAATAGTTATATAGGACATTGGTTGTGCAGGGAGGTGATTTTTCTGTGATTATTTTATAGAGACTGGGCACACCCCAGGACGTCTGCGGGACCCACAGAACCCATACCCACGGAGGAACCACTTCTTAACTAATTAAATAAATTGCCCTGTTCTGCAAAAAAAAAGTTTTGCTCCCTTGAGAAGTTGTTCCTGATTTTTATGTTTTCATGTGTGCTGAATTCAAATCTGAAGTGAAAAAAATTCTACCAAGCACCATTTTTTACGGATTGGAGGTTGTTTTTGAAAAAAACAACACATTTTTCATAAATTTAATACACTTTTTTTGTAAAAATCAATAATTTATAAAATATTAAAATTATTTAATTTAGTATATATATATTTTTTCCTTTTGTACTCTTCATCGCCTGTCTATCGTTGTAGTTGTTTGATATGGAGTAGTGGGAGTAGAATTTTGTTTTTTTGAACCAAGGGAGGATTAACAATGTTTTTTTGACCAACTGTATAAGTGCGTTCTAGCCATTATCTCACTATGTAATGATCTTTTTTCCTGCTGTCCCACTCACATAAAAACCAGCAAAACTTAAACTAACCACCCTGGAGACCGGTAAGGACTGCTACTACTTTAAGGTCTGCGCAAATGCTCCATTTGTACTCGGTATATTTAATATTCTCAAGCACGAGTTTCAAATCTTCATAAGTTTCTTTCATATGGGCAGAGTAGGCAACAGGAATGGATGGATGTAGGTTGTTGTTGTGAAGGAGGACTGCTTTGAAGATGAATTAAGAGCTGTCTATGAACAGGCTCCATTCATCTGAATTGATCGGAAGACCCATTTCTGTAAGTAAATCGAAAGGGCTTTGACAAAATGCAAGGTTGCCATCCGTTGAAAAAAATTTGAGTACTTCTTCCTGGCTTCCTGGTGCTTGCATTTCATTGATGGTTCCGGTGAAATATTCTCAGAATCAACCTCTTCCTTATCACTCAAGGAATAATTCTGGGGCTTAGGTGGGATGGGCATAGACTCATCGTGCGGAACAGGTTTCATGGCAGAGGGAAGGTTAGGATATACTGTTTTCTTCTTACTTTTGGCTGAAGTAAAACCTTTACTGGTAGTCATACAGAAATAACAATCATTCGCATGATTTGTTGGCTCTCGCCAAATCATTGGAACAGCGAAAGGCATTGATTTATGTGTTCCTTTCAGCCAACAGCTGAGAGTACGGCTACATGAAGTACAACAAATTTTAGGTGCCCACGGTTTATCCTGATCACTTACTTAGTATCCAAAGTATAAATCATACGCCTTCTTTATCAATGGAGTCAGTGATTTCCGATTACACTTGAATGTCACTTCGCCACAAATATAACAGAAACAGTCAGGATCGTTTTTACACTGCGGCATATTAAATTTGAAACTAAAAAAGTTCTGGTCCGTATAGAGGTTCAAATAAGACTGTAGATTTGGTGGCGAGTAACCTGTCTGCGAGATGGCTGAACAATAGATAGAGGGTGGGGGAATAATTAAGTTTAGGAGGAGGGCCTGGGGCAGGTACCTGGGGAAGCCCACCAGTAGGCAACAGTCCCTTCTTTTGTGAATGTTAGCCCAAAATTCCTGAGGCCTAATACTTATCCTCTCCCAATTTTTTCATTTTGTAATACATTATAACAGCTTCAAAATTAAATAGGTTTTTAAATTTTTTGTTAAAGTTTTCAGTGATCAAACAATTTTCAAAATGTCTAAAAACACCTCATTTTTCGACCTAAAACACAGATTTGTCAAAAAATGGTCTTTGACGGAGATTTTCTGACTTCGGATTCGTGTTCAGCTCACTTCAAAACATAATAAAACAACATTTTAGTTGAAGGAAGGATTTTGACGCAGAAGTTTATCTGCCAAAGCTGGATTTGAACCCGGGACCTTCAGCTCAGCAACTCTGCGATATACATCCTGATCTACCTCGCTTCCAATGGAAAATAAAACACATTTTTCATATTTTTTTTTAAATATGAAAAAAACTCGAGCATTTATTACAAAATCTTAATCTTTTCTACATAACCACGTTTGGGAGTTCCACGAACGAGAGTTCGTTTCGGAAAACCCTAAGCGAGTTTTGCCTTTATGAACTTTCGGTAAACAAAGTAAACTAAAAGGCCAGAGAGTTCATCACTCCTAATTTCGAATAATGGAACTGAGTAAATAAGTTAGCGATCGACTTAACTGCGAGGTTTCCACGACGTCCTTTGAAGTAGGAAATTAAGCCAATGAGTGACGAAATGAAGTATCCGGTTTTACTGAAGTAAGTATACAGATAAGTATGATAATACATCATTTTTGTGTTGCAATATGAAATTAAATTAAATATTAATTATAAAATATTATAATTAATATATAAGTTACTGCGATAAATAAATAAATAAAAGGCTTAACGATCCCGAAGGCTCGATGCCGATACCACCAATCCATGTTTACAAACCTCCGTCCACGGAGCACCACCCAAACCTAAACCCGCCAGATCACTCTTAACGCAATCCTCCCACCTACGCCTCGGTCAACCCCTCAGACGCATCCCAGTCGGTACAGCGCCTATTAACATATTAGGATTTTGTTCGCTACTAAGCCTAGCAAATTTACATGCTCAACTTAATCTTCGCGACGCTATCATCTGAATAATATTTACCGGATGCATGCTTCGCAATTCCGCGTTATGCAATCTCCTATATTCCCCAGGGGTTTCTCCTTTTTTGGACCTTATATTCTATGTCAGTCATGTCAAAGATACGGCCCGCGGGCAAACGTAAAGGTGATAGTGTGTGGAGAGTTTTTCAGTCTTAATGGGAAATTGCATATTTTTTCATAGAATCAAGGGTAAACCACTGTGTTTGATTTGCAATCAAACAGTTGCTTTTTGTAAGGAGTTTAACTTGAAGAGACACTATGATACGAATCATAAATCAAAATTCGATTGTTACACTGAAAAAATAAGAATGTACACATTGTCATCTTTAAAATCTAAACTTCAAGGTCAACAATCGATGTTTACTAAAGCTAATACTGAGAGCGAAGATGCCCTGAAATCAAGTTTTACTATTGCATTGGAAATCGCGAAGAGATCAAAACCTTTCACTGATGGTGATTTTATTAAAGACTGTATGTTGAAAGTTGTATGAAATATCTTGCCGATGTTTCATTTCCATTTCAAAAGTCAATAATTCAAAATATTTCGGTGTCAAAAAACAGTGTTACTTCAAGAATAAATGATTTATCTCAAAATTCGGTTCTTCAACTGAAGGAGAAAATTAAGGAATTTACAAACTTTTCACTGGCTGTTGACGAGAGCACTGACACTGTTGATACAGCACAACTTGCTGTTTTTATACGAGGTATTAACAGTAACTTAGAAATAACTGAAGAACTATTAAATTGCGTTCCATTGACAGGTACTACAACAGCAAATGATATTTATTCTGCAATGGAGCATTTGATAGCAGAAAATGAACTCGACTGGAATATACTTAGCTGCACAACTACGGATGGCGCTCCTGCCATGGCTGGCAAACATTCGGGCGTTGTAACTAAATTAAAATAGAAAACATCAGGGAATTGTGTGTGATTACACTGTATAATTCATCAGGAATCATTGGCATCCAAACATTTAAATATGGACCATGTCATGCAACCTATAATTAAAATAGTAAATTTTGTAAGGAGCAGAGGACTAAATCACCGACAGTTCAGGCAGTTTTTACAAGATTTGGACGAAAAGTTTTCTGATGTCCCTTATTTCACCGAAGTTCGTTGGCTCAGTCGAGGAGTAGTTTTAGAAAGATCTTTTGCATTACGTGACCCTATCCAAGCTTTCATGTTAGAAAAAGGCGATCCAATTGATTATGACAATGACTGGTCGGTTGATTGTGCCTTTTTGGTAGGTATGAATAAACGCTTGACTGATCTGAATGTAAAGTAACAGGGTAAAAATCTGATTGTCCCTCAAATGTATTCATGTATTCAAGCCTTTGAAACAAAGTTGAGGCTGTGGGAAAATCAGGTAAAAATTTTCATTTCCCTCATTTAAAATCATTTGGCACAACGAATAAAAAAAAATTGGATCAATATTCTCAACTTCTGCAAAATCTGATCACGGAATTCAACAATCGTTTTGAAGATCCAATTTTCAACGATCCATTCAATTTTGAAACTTCACAGGCACCAGTTCATTTGCAAATGGAGTTGATAGATCAGTCGGATTTTTGAAAGAAAAATTTAAAGAGGTTAAGTTCTTACATTTTATACACAATAATTCAAGAGTTTGGATAACTACCCTGAATTAAAAAAGCTTGCAGCATGCATTCTGTGCATGTTTGGTAGCACCTATCTATGTGAGCAGATGTTTTCCGTCATGAAAATAAATAAGAACAAACATCGCACAAGTCATACAAATGAACATCTCCAATCAATTCTTAAAATAATTACAACGAATATGATACCTGACATCAATGAGCTTGTCAGAAACAAGAGAAGTCAGGTATCTGGATCCTCGAGCTCAAAATGATTACCCTCTTTTATAACTTTGATATGATTTTTAACAATCGTATATTATATGCTATATAATTAAATAAATAAAATGTTATAGTCCAGGATCCATGGTCCATTTTTGCACTTGATTGCTACAAAGCTGAATCTGTTTAATAGCTTTGTTTCGATAAGACGCCCAACAATTTCCTGTGCGAAAATTCTCGATTGTGGTAGCTAATAGAGGTAGCAAGGATAAAATATATCGATTTGATGATTCTCAAAACTTTATTACTAACTGGGTTTTTTTTTTTGTTAAATCTCAAGATAATTATCTAAAATATTTGTCCTACAAAATGTATGGTTTAATCAAAGAGTCCCCTCCTCATCAAAAATGATTACTAACCAGCTGATTTTTTTTTTCATTTATATTGGATATATATATATATATATATATATATATATATATATATATATATATAACTAAAATATTGTAAAATAAAATACAATGAATCATAATGGTAATTACGATGACATAAAAAGAACACAGTAGTTAATGTATACAGCTAAAAACTAAAAAAAAAAGATAATTCTGTACAACATACTTAAAAATCATAATCAATAATATCCATTAAACGTTACATAACAATAAAATAATATATAGAAAATAATAGAAAAATAATTTTACTTGGGACCATAGCTCATAAGAATAACAGATGTGTAAAAAATTTAATAAATATATATCTGGCAAAGGGCAACATTATAAGAATAATAAAATGTTTACATAAGTATCTGAAAATAAATTTAAACTGAAATTATTATTATTATCAAAGAAAAATCGAATAAAAATTTAAATTAAGTAGAAATTAAGAAGTTCAAGTATTAGAAATTATTCAAGTATTAGAAATTAAGAAGTTCAAGTAGAAAATCAAGGTGAAAAGCACTAGTATCAAATTTGCTGAATGCGCAATTGCGCAGGTGCAAATGAAAATTAAATTATAAATAAATAAAATAAATAAAAGTAGAATTAAGCTGAGAGAAAAAAAATAGACAAATAAAAGCACCCAACTTTATAAAAAATATATCATTATAAGTGAATAATATTTACAGTAATTCATCTATCTATATGCGTCAGAGATGATTGGAGGCGTCGTCTTGAAGCGGTGAAGACCCGTACCGGGTTGTAGTGCCAGTGATGATGATGATGATATGCGTAGGTAAATATATACAGTGATAGGGGTCACATGTGGTGTAGTATACTGTTTTACAATTTAATTTTAATGTGACATAGATTTTTTTAATGTATCGTTCAATTTTTTTTTGTTTTGTTTCGAAATCTCCGTTTATTCAAAAATAATATTTACATTACAATATATATATATATAATATTACAATATATATATAATATTATCGTTCAAAGAATTATTTAAAACATTTATGGTTCTGAAATTCATTGAGAGAGGTGAAATACAGAATTTTGTGTTATTAATTAATTTGAAGTAAAAGTTCAATTATTTTTAACATAAAAAGTCATTTCATATTTAGTTATATATATATATATATGTTATATTATTCAAATATTGTAAAAATAAGATGCTAATACATCATTTATTATATTTACTTATAAATTTTTTACATATTTATTTTATTTATTTAATATTTAAAAATAAATATTTTTTATTTTAAATTCATGTACTTTATATTTGCATACATATGTAATTTATATATTATTCATTCAGTTTGTTATATTTAATCCTCTATCTTAATTTTTTTACCGGTATTATAAAAATTATTAATAAAAAATGGAAAAATAAAAAAAATTATAAATATTTAAAACAACTAACCAAAAAAATACATGGTATACTTCAACGCTAAAAAATGTTAAATAAAACGATTTGAAAATATTTAATGTAAGTATTAAGAAAAAACGTATTACTCTAATTTAGTATATATAGTTTTCCAAATTATGATCTACAAAACACAATGTTTTCTAAAAATTGATTTCAATTGCATATTTCAATTTAAAGAGAATATAACAATTGTTTTGAATTAATTACTAGAATAATTAAAATTAATATTAAATAATTATTATTTAAAGATAGTGAATAGTTGAGCTATTTTATTAATTTAAGAAAATGTTTGGGAAATATAGTTCTTACTGTAACACATTATTGTTTAACAAATACCTACTCCCGAGCATTTTTTTTTTTATATTACAGTTTTACATGTTATCACTTTTATTCTTTATTAGATGATCGTAAACAATTATAGATGTTTATAATACATGTAATATAAGTTTATTATAGCTATTTAGTAAATTATTTTATTGGAAAATAATAATAAAAATGATAATAATTTTAATAAAAGGCTTAGGGAACCTAAGGGGTAAATTCTGATAACAGTAATCGCTGTTTAAAAACTTCCATCCACGGATTACCGCCTGAACCTAAATCCTTTAGATCAACCTTACGCAATCCTCCCACTTAGCCCTCGGTCTAACTCTTGGATGTTAACAGGTAGACTCAGGATTTAACCTTTTAGTAATTTGTTCTTTACTAAGACCAACTTTACAATTACAAAGAACCAGTAATAAACCTTAGAAAATGGATTCGTAAGGGCGTGTAACTTAAGAAATATAATGTTATGTTTTTCTGCTACAACAAATAACCAGAGAGAATATCATATGGTGTGGTAGTTCTTCTTCGACCTTCTATGCTCAAGATCGTGGATTTGCAGACCGGCAGGTGGTTTTAAGATTTTTTAAGGAAGTAAAAAACATCTCTGGTTATGCCGACCTTCGAAAGGGACGTAAAACGGTAGTCCTGTGTGAATAAATACAATATTTTTTACTTAATTAATATAAACAGGCGATAGATAAGATAATGAAGAAGTAGTTAAAAAACTCATTAACATTCGTAAAAAATTATTTTATAGAATTCCGAATGAAAATTTCAGTTTTATGAAAGTATTTGCATTGAATGTACACTGGTTATTGAAAGCATATTGATAATTAAACCTATCAGTACAATACATTTTTTACTTACATATTTCTGTTTTTGTTTGAAAAATACAATAACTATCCGTTTATTTTTTGGGGGGAGCGGAGTGGCTCAGTGGTAGAGTACTGAGTTGCCACGCCGAAAATTCCGATTAAAACCCTGCTGCTGGCAAGACTTTTATTTAATTTGTTAGCAGCCGGGGATGGTCCATATGGGATCTAGGACCCTCTGGGGCTCAACCAACCTCTATAAAGTGGGTACCCAAAATAAGGAGGAAAAATCTATCGGTTGAGCGTGATCTAAGACAAAGTACCTCCCTGCACATCCGTTGTCCGTGAAGCAGTAAAGTCTCTACCACGTACGGAAACCAAAGACCCCTTCACGGGTTGTAGTAGTACAGGTATTTTTTTTTTTAATACATTTATTTTAACAGCAAAACCGTGTAACATAGCCCTACTAGAAAGGAAATTTTTTCAGAAAAATATTATCCCTGGAACATCCTCTTTACAGATTGAAACATCAGATCCTAAAGGTCAAGAAGTTAGTCATCACCTAACACAGACATCGAGGGAATAAAAAGGAAGCGGGAAAGTTGAAAAGTCAGTAAATTTGATAAATATCCCAACGTGTTACTGCCGCAGGAGAAATATTTACTATTTGCCCTAAGAAAAATTTCTCCCTCTAAGGCCCAGTGGATACGTGACCGAAATCGGAAATGGCGGAAATGTGCGTACGTCTTTCCTTTCCCCAACTGACGGGTTCTTTTCTACGTATATCTTCTCAACCTTGTCCAGACACCGCAGCTACTCCTGTTTTTGGCTGGAAGTATACCATACATCTGCGTAGGACAATAGATACATATATTGATGTACTTTGGGACTATACATATGTCTGCAGTACCGGTGAATAAGTGGTTAAATCGAATTTCTTCCACAGTGACTTAGTTGGATTGAGGGAATGGGAATCAAAGCAGTATATAATTTTCAAGCCAACTGACAATAAAAATAAGGTTCCGCTAAGTACTATAAAATGATTCGAAGTCGAACAGGAAAAATTCGACTTAATTGCTTATTCACCGGGTCTGTCAATATGTATTTGATATATTTGTATTTGAAGATTATATTTAATTTTTTTTTTTTACTGTATCACTACAACCCGTGAACGGGTCAGGTGATACATGGACAACAGTTGTGCATGGAGGTGATTTGTCCTACATCACGCTCAACCGCCAGATTCCCTCCCTTATTTTGGGTACCCACTTTATAGAGGCTGGGTGATCCATCTCCAGTCACTGGCATACTAAATAAAAGTCTTGCCAGCAGCGGGATTTGAACCAGGATATTCGGCATGCCTACATAGTGCTCTACCACTGAGCCACTTCGCTCCCTTATATTCAATTTATGTATTATTATTGAAATTGATGTAGCAATTTATATTCCATTCCATAAATATTAAGTGTATATTTTATATTAGTATGTGTAATGCTATATTTTTAAAACAGAATCATTATAGAATCTATGTCTTAGTAAAAATAAAACGAACCTCTTAATACTGTTTCATTCTTACACAGCAGGCTCTCCATTCCATCATTCCATTTGGAGTGACCTACTTTAGACAAGGCTCAGGGCTTAAAGACAATACAATCAATCAGTCCCCATCCCCGGTCCCACTTCTCGCTCTGTTAGGTCACTATTCTTGTAATGATAGTTTTTAATTAAATAATAATATAATAATGTGAGAAAGAAATAGTTGACTGTGGGTACTATAATAGGATGTTGATAGTTGGGGGTGCAGTCAAGAAAACACGCAAAAAATAGGTGAAACTATTTTATTTTAAGTGCCGACGTTTCGACCTACTATGTAGGTCATCTTCCGGGCTATGAGAAAACAGACAAAAACAGAATAGACTGTAAAAATACATAAAAAGAGGTACAGAAAAATTAGATAAAATGTAGAGATATAAAAAAGAAAGATATATAATGAAAGGATATATGAAGGTATATGAATATATATATACAATAATATATATATATAATAATGTATGTAGGTATATGAATAAAGATGATTACATGGTAGATGGATAGAAAGGTGATAATGCAAAAAACAAAGTACACGATGGATAGAAAGGTGATAATGCAAAAACAAAGTACAAAGAGAGCAATGAAGTTAAACAGAAAAAAAATAAAATGAAAAAGATATGAATATAATGAGTATGGACAATTTAGTATAATAAAGATAGAAATGTATTGCAAAGAAAACAATAGTATGAAAATAGACTCATGGGGAGTATCATAAGTGAAATGAGAGAACATGAATTAAAAATATGATACCTAATAATACATCGAGAAGAATATATTATAGAACGTAAAGAAAAGGAATCTAAGTATGACGGGCCGGGAAGTGAAATATAAAAAAATTTTAAAAATATAAGTATCAGAAGTGATGTAAAGGTATAACTGTTATATAAAGGTATACACTATACATTGTATAACAGATGTAGTATCCAGGTATACATATATTATATAGAGGTATACATAGTATGAAGTTATATAAATAAAGATGAAAGAATACAAGGAACAATACATGAGAGATATAAGATATCAGTAAGTGAATAGAGATATATTATAAAAAATAATAATGTTCTGTGAACATGAACTCTTAAATTAAAACATTTAATTAAAACTATGATGGATGCTAAAAGTGAAATAGGTGTGAAGGAAGGAGATGGAGAAAGATGAAGAGAAGATATAAATAATATGAGACAGTACGAACCCGATGGCAGCTGGGACAGCGAGAAACTGACGCAGATAAAACCGTTAAACGACGGAAGCGCTGGCCGCGATCTCTGTCGGTCAAAGGTCAAAGTAGCGAAGAAAAAAATTCAAAAAAAGTAAAAATGAAAAATAAAGAAGTAGGGAAAGGGCAATATGGGGAAATATGGGGACGCGTAAGAAATGTGAAAAAATAAATAAAAAATAAAGTTAAAGGAAAAAAAAAAGGGGGTAAAGAAATAAAATACTAGAAAAGAAAAAATAGACAGAAACGGACCGTAAAACGGAGAGAAATAAAATATGATTTGAAAATTAAGGAGTTTTTAGTAAATTAAAAATTTGGGAATAAATTGAGGATAGGTGATGTGAATCGGACTTAAGGTTGACGGTGGAGGAATCTAAATTGATGTGGATGGTTTCCGAAAGGATGCGTTTTTCATAGTTGGGAAAGGAAGATAGGATAGACGTATTATCGAAGTTGAAACTGTGGTTTAAAGATAGGGCATGGTCAGAGAGTTTGGAAGCGGTTGGGTTATTGGATGAAATGGAATATTTATGTTGGGAAATACGATCTTTAAGTAAGTTATTTAGTTTCGCCGATGTAGGAAGAGTTGCAATTGGGAGTGGAGCAAGGGATACGGTAGACAACATGTGAGCGTTGTAAAACGGGAATGGGATCTTTAACACGGGTATAGATTTTGGAAAGTTTGTTATGGGATTTGAATGCTAAACGTAAGTTGGGGATAGAGGAACGTAGGGATTTCACCTATTTTTTGCGTGTTTTCTTGACTGCACCCCCAACTATCAACATCCTATTAATAATATAATAACATCATTTGGAATAAATCGAATGAAATAACATGGAATAAGGAAGATATACCGCTAGTAACAGTTGTAGAACTGGACTCAGCTCTCAATAAAATGAAAAATAGGAAATCTCCCGGTCCCGGTTCTATTCCAATAGAATTGATAAAAGCAGGCCCAGTCGAACTCAAAATGGCACTGGCAGAGAGTATGACACTTCTGTTGAATGGTGGAGAGATCCCTGAAGAATGGAAGCAAGGGTATATCACCCCAGTTTTCAAAAAAGGTCAAAAGAAGGATTGCTCAAACTACAGAGGTATTATGGTTACCAGCTCGCTGAGTAGATTATACGGCCGAATAATTAAAAACCGAATTGAAAATGAATTAAAGGAAGAAATCAGCGAGGAACGGGCGGGTTTTCGAGCTGGAAGATCTTGCACTGATCACATCTTCAGCCTCTCACAACTTATAGAAAAAAAGATGGCCCACGACCGTGAACTCCACATGATATTTGTAGATTTACACAAGGCCTACGATACCTCTAGGGAAACTGTGGAAGGCTTTGGAAGATACATCTGTTAAGAGATACCTCATCAGAGCAATTCAAGGGCTGTATAAAAACATCACAGGGGCAATAAAAATAGGAGATAGAGTGTCTAGAAGCTTCCCAATTAACAAAGGTTTGAAACAGGGCTGCTGCCTTTCACCCCTGATTTTCAACATCTATATATAAAAAGCCCTTAAAGGCTGGAAAAGATCAAGCGGTGGAATGGGTGCTCAAATCGGGGATGATGTCATCTACAATTTGCAGTATGCCGATGATCAAGTAATAATCGCATCGGATCCGGATGACGAAGTTGCTGGACACATATTCCAAATGGGGGCTGAAAATCAGTAAAAATAAAACAGAGCATATGGTTTTCAACGCTCCAAATTTACCACTTGAAATCGATGACTGGACGTAGAATAAGTTGCTTTCCATGGAAATGGATTTCTGGAGAAGAAGCTGTGGTATATCGAGAACCAAGCGGGTCACAAACGCAGAAATCAAAGACAAGGTCAGATGTCAAAAGAACATCCTTCACCAGATCGGAACTAAAAGGTTAAAGTGGTATGGCCACTTAATGCGGATGGACGAAAACCGCTGGCCAAAGAAAATTCACCTGAAAGAAGAAAGCGTGGAAGACCGAAGAAAAAATGGATGGAGGATGTAGAGGAGTGCATGGTAGCCAGAGGCCTCCGTGAGGGGGATTGGATGGTCAGAGAGCAGTGGCTTTTGGGTATTGGGGATATGACTCCTTAAGTTGTGAAAAACCCCAGGAAAAAAAAAATAATAATAACCGAATTTAATAAACACTAAGGGCATTGCATGTTAAAATTATAATATTAATGCGAAAAAATATTACAAAAATACGAGGCCGAAGGCCTACTGATGAAACTGTAAATATGGCCAGAACTAGATTATAAAAGCTATTTTATTTTTATTTTGATATTATATTAAATTATAAAATATTTCGGCAATTTATTATTTCAATGTGTTGATGTTTTGAATGCACCAAGTTCAAATACGGTACTTCAAGAAAATTATTTAATCTGTTAACATTTACTAATAGAGCCTATGGAATCAGCGGAAACTACTGGGATTCATCCAACCTGTCCAAAATACGTATCCTTAATTGGGGGGGGGAGTTAGCGATTAAACGTGATTTCGAACAGTTCACATCCACAACCTTTATCTTTTAAACAGTACAGTATCTATCTTGTACTGAATCCATAAGCATTCATCGGTTGTTGTGATACAGATTTTCTTTATTGGATAAACACTATTGTCAAGAATTCATTCAACTTTTTTGAGTATTGTTCACACGATAATTTTTTCAATTTTGAACATTGCAGAACTAGTATCGGACAAATCACCTTCCTGGCAACCGCTGGCTTAGATACAGCACAGTCTCTATCTTATACTGAATCGTTTTACTCCATATAATTATTACTATTTAAGACCCTTTATAGGTTTTATTGGCAATGTTTTTAATTTGTATTTTATCTATTTTGTATTACGTATTTTTCAGTTTTACGTAGTTGAACAGTGGTTACCTGTGTTCGAGTGGTTAGCATGACAGTCTACTAAGCTCAAGACGGGTTCTCAGCCAGGCACTAGGTCTTAGGAGTTTTTAAAAAGAATAAAAAAATACTTGGTTATGCCGTACTTCGGAGGGGACGTACAACGGATTTCCTAAGCCAATCCCTATCTATATTATTTATGGATAAACATAATTTAGGACTCCGATTGTAGCATTTTCCGATTAGCAGCAGCTAGGTTGACGTTAGGTTATTAAACATCTTTCATTCTGTCCCTGTGTTACAGCATTCTTTCTTCATTTTATTTGATTTCTTTTTTATTCAAGGGTAGAAGATAGTTAGTTAAACAGAGGAGTATAAATCAGAACAAAAATAAGCCAAATATTAATGTGTTCGAATTAGCAGAAGTGTTGTACGGTATCTGGAACTATTGTTTCGATACATTTGAAAATTATCTCTACTGTAGCTAAACTCGCCCTGTTTTTGACACTTAGAGATATGACGAACAAATACGAGAGAGATATAACAGTGGAGAGGACATTAGGAAAGAGGAAACAAACAACTCTCAGGTAGATTTATCTGCTCCTAATCGATAGGTCAGTTTCAAGTCCCAGCTCCACTTGTTTACTACTCCAGGGGCAGAGCTCTACATCATGGAGGGTGGGATGGGGGCGGAACCACCCCTAAATCAGTGCGATACAATTAATTCATTATTCCCCCACCCCCCGACCATCTCCCCCTCTTTATCTAGCCCCATCCTTCATCAGCTGATGGCCTTGTCGTCAGCGCTAATCATCAGCTGTCCTGTTATAAGGGCCAGGCTAAATCAGCTGTTTCCATTATAGCGGTCGATTAATTAAAAATATCATAGCGAATCTTGTTATATAGTAATATTAAGCCAGAATAATACACATATTGGGTCGTTTAATATGAAATGTTTGTTTTTGTTAAATATAAAATTTGAAGTGGAATTAGTGGTTTTGTTGTGGCATGTGAAATTGGAGACAATGTATGATAGATGACTTTGTTTAATTAAGGTTAGGTATCTAGAAGTATGAAGTATGGAAGTATTGATTATTTAGTGTATTTAAATTTTTTTTTTGTACAACGTTGTTTTGTGTTTTAAATAAAGTATAATAACAATAATAATGAGGCTTAGCTAACCCGAAGGCTTGATGGCGATACCACCAATCTCTGCTTACAACTTCTGCCTAAGGACCACTACCGAAACTTACTCTTAAAGCAATCTCCCCATCTACGTCTCGGTCTACTCCTCAGGCGGTTCCCAGTCGGCACAGTGTTTATTAAATTTTCAGGAATTCGTTCATTACTAAGCCAGCAATTTTGCAAACCCATCTTAATAAATAAAGTATAACTTAAAATTATTTATTTCTGTCATTTATAACAGGACTTCTGTTTATGTGGAGTTTATGTGTTTTACTGGGTTTTTTTTTGGTCATAGCAGTAAGAAACAATATTAGGGTGGAAGAATGTTGTAATGAACGGAATTTTAATTTTCAGATGGTGACACAGGTTAACTCATAAATAAATAATTTATTTCTTCTTTGCATCCGTATCGTACTGTTGGGATATTGGCATAACAAAATAAAACTAAAAAAACAACAACAGCCTGTATTGGTTAATCGGAAAGGACCAATACCTTTAAACGACATCGTTAGACCTCATGTTTCACGACAGACAGTGAAGAAACTAAAAGAGATGTGTTACGAAGTCCTCTTACACCCGCCTTAATCGTCAAACGTATCTCCAACACATTTTAATCAGTACAGAAATTTGGACAGCTTCCTTAAAATTAAATCAAAACGCATTTTCAGGCTCTATTTCGTCACAAAACCATAAATAAAAGTAGGGTAAACATTTTGAATAAAAATGTCGTGATTTCATATAGTTATTTCACTAAATACCCTTTCCTTGGAGAACGGACATAGTTATATTATAGGAAATAAGTAATGAAAAGAAATTATTTAAAATTATCTTAAAAAGATATTGCTAAGAATTGGTTTACCTTGAATAAATTAAGTTCTTAATACCAGCGTACTCATAATTTTCACTTTACAAGAGGAAATTCCCAAATAACCTGCTTACAATGCAATAGTGTGTAAAAAAAATCTAAATTAAACCTGAAATTCACAATGGTAATATAACTGAAATGTTAGAAGCTATTAGAAATTAGTAGTTCATTAATATTTTCCTTGAAATAATATTTTCTAATATTATCCTATAATATTTGACCTCAAGTGATGTTTTTACTTATGAATTTTTAAATGATGTTACGAAGAACAAGAATTGAAAATGACAAATGAATCTGTCGAAACGTATTTTTTAATCCTTCGTTAATGTTTTAACAAGATTTATCTGACTGGAATAAAGGTTTTTTGTTCATTAGTGAATTATATGATTTCAAAAGATAGTCCAGTATATAAGAAAAAGCTTATAAAGAAAATGAATAATATTTTCTTTTACAATAGTTTTATAAATCAATGTTATCTCAGTTCGTGTATTATTTCATTTTACCCCTTTAGTTTCCAAAACAACCTTGTTTATGAATACATTTTTACATAAATAATTCATACTTTTATATGATGAACATCATTGTTTTTTTGGAGGATTTTTTTTTAGATGAGGAGTGAAATATGTGGGGAGTATATACTAATACGATTTATCAAATTTAAACTATTAGATAACTGTATAAAGATAGTTTTTCAAATGTCATATTCTATTTACCAAATTTTATACCATTCCTAAGAAATATAAATAATGTTTCAATATCAACTTTTAGGTTAACGAATGTGAGTTTTATATACTGTTATTATGTCATGTATATGTTGTAGGAACATATAAACAATAGTAGGAATACGATTAATTAAATAATTAATGTTTCACTCACTGTTAAGATCCTGAGAATAAGGGTTGTGTTCTGGAAGTCGTACTCAAGGCTGAAGTGAATCTGTCCAACATTTTCAGACGGTTCCGAGTTATCAATGTACATATCCACCAAGGATATGGACCTGCTTTGCAGGAAAGCCATCTGAAAAAAAATCACATTTACAATTAAATATAATGAAAATAATTTATTATAATACATAAATGGAACAATCCTAAATCAAAAGTGATCTCACAATTTCAGGACCTCCGTTTCACGTCCAATCCGAAAGACGGCTTAACTAAAGATTTCTTACTCCCATTAAAAAATCCTAAGGCAGTTTGTAGGGCTGCGAATCCGAGATTTTTGGCGTAGTAGTTTGTTATCCTAACAATTGTTCCATGCCTCTTTTTGATAATATTATAACAATATATACTATTATATTAATAACTAAAAATAAAATAACAAACATGGATAATTGAAAATTAATAAAATAAAGTATCATAGTATATGAATGGGGAAATGCAAAATCAAAAGACTCAAGCTTCAAAAACAACAGAAAACAAGAAGTCTGACTTTGATTTACAATTATTCTTTCTCTCTTTTTGAGCTTTTGCTAATATTATGACAAACCTATACTATAATAAAAAAATATTATAAAATAACGAAAATCAGCAATTAAATACATTTAAAATTCTCCTAAAAATTCTTCTATGTCTCTTTTGAGCTTTTGTTAATAATATATTATAACAACCATTTACTATTAGAATAATAATTAAATATAGAATAACAAACATGAGTAATTAAATATTGATATTATAGAATATAAATAGAAAATATCCAAAGAAGTAGTCTCAAAGTCAATTTTTTATTTAAAATTTTCCAATGTTTCTTTGCCTCTTTTTGAGCTTTTTCTAATATTATAACAACCCTATTCTGTTACAATAGTTACTAGATATAATATAGCAAAGTGCAATAATTATATATTAATAAAACAAATTTTATCAAACATAATTGGAAACATCCTAAACAAGATACCTTAATTCAGTTTAAAATAACAGAAAATAATTAAATTGTCTTTGATTTAAAATTATCCAGACAATTATTCTCAATCTCTTTTTGAGTTTTTATAATATTATAACAACCATATACTGTTACTATGATTATGAAATTAAAATTAATAGGGAGCAACAGTTTAGTATTAATAAAAGTATTTCATGCCGAAGAGAAAATGCAGAGAAGACGTTTAAAATATTTTTTAAGTTTACTATAATGTATTTTGGTATATGACATGTATATACTGTGTAGTGCTTTAACAATCCTATATAGTTTGTAATATATAATAATATTTACTCTATTGTATTCTGAAAAATAATAACATTAATAATTTTAAGTCCAATAGGCTCCTTATAGTAAAAATTTATTATAAGGCTGTTCGTTCACTCTTTCAGTTTCACATATATATTAAACACATAGGACTATCTGATAAAATGACAATACCTCTCTAATGGTTTTGAAATTAATTATACAGGCAACAGATGACATGACACAGAATACTTTGACACTTCAATCGATAACCAGAAAAATGTGATATACTCCATTCTTCCTCAATTTTCATTTAATCACATTATCATATTTTCCATTTAAAAATTGTATAGCTGTCTACGAGGAAAATTAACCCATTTGCGATAAAGTTAATCACTATTCAGGATAAAACAAACAACAATTAATTTAATATAAAAAATAAATTTGTTTCGAACTCATTCAAATAAATCATCAAGGTAATATTATTTTAATTATTATTATTATTATTAGCGTATTTTCCCAATAGAAGAAGGCGTTAAGGAAACAACTCAATCAAGTTTTCTTTGAGCGTTCTTCCTGTTCTTGCAACAGGCTTCCATTCTCTCTGAGAAGGTTTTTTTACGTTCTTCCGACCAACGTTAAGTTCTTTTGCTTTGGTTGCTCTGATGTAACTTCCAACTTGTTGACTTTGTGTCTGAAGGTGTCTCTTTCATAAATGTGCGTTGCGCATATGTTTGCGTTTTTGAGGTCCTTTCGGAGTTCGTCCAGCCAAGGTGTTGAATTCTTAAGTGAGCTAGCATAATTCAATATTCTTTTTGACAGTCGATTTTCTGGTAATCTCGTGGGGTGTCCGAAGAATTTCATTTATCTTTTCCTAATGTCAATTTCAATGTTTGAAACTACTTCCGTTGTTTTAATTGATTGTAGTCTGTAACCATCTTGGAAATATCTTGCTTTAATTTTTAATGAGATATTGTATAAACAAACATTGGAAAGAAGGTTTGAACAATAGGTAAATGTTAGTGATAATAGGTAAAAATCTTGACTTTATTAATTTAATATTATATAACATTTCATTTAATATAACACAACATAGTAATGAGTGTGTAGCTTAGCTAGCGTATAAAATCTTCAAAATTACATAAACATAAACTATAATTTAATTTAATTTTTGTTATTACTTTATTTATGTATATATTTCATAAAAATATTAAAATTGTGTTCCTTTTAATAAGTTAAAATTTATTACATTCACAGAAAATTTCATTTTATACTTAATAGATATTTATATAGATATTTTTTGGTTAATTTACAAATTGTTATTTTGTTTCACAAGGAAAATAAGTTATGTATTCAGCATTTTCATGTAATTAAATTGTCTAAAAACTAAGTACATGAAACCGATTTCATTCTTTGTTGATAAAAATCTAATTAAAGCACACTTTTGTAAACCGGAAACCCAATTCTAAAACAATCCCGCCTTAAAAAACATCAGCTTCATTTATTTTAAATTAAAACCTTATTAGAGTAGTTATGAGATATCCGAAGCTCGGCAAAATAAATTAAACTTTTTTTGCCCAGTCAAAACAATCGTAAAATACATTTAATTTAGGTGAAATAAATTTTATTGTAAGGAATATTTCCTAACATAACGTAATTGGTTAATCAACAAGCAGAGTTATTTAACGATTGCTTCGCATAAATGTTTTTTTTGTTTTGTTTTTTATACAATGTTTTTTTTCTTTATATTGCTGTAGATAAGTATTGATGTAGAAACAGTAATGTATCTAAGTTTATTGAACCCAATACCTTCTGTAAGCTATATTGGTAAAAAAAAATAGTACATGGTAGAGACTGTACTGTTTATAAGCCTACGTGAAATGATTCAGCTGAGGTCATACTCAGCTCCGAATAAGGGGACATATTTATAGAGGCTGGCTGAGCCACATGAGGGCTCTATGATTCCACTGATTCCGTTTTTGTGTTAAAATATTATATTTATTTACCAAATTCGAAACCCGGATCAACAACTATATATTGCACAACGTACGTAACCTAGATTTCTCAAAAAGATAAAAACTTTTTTTTTGTGTATAAGCTCGGACTATTTGTCAATAAATTATAGATTATTTACAAATATATTATTTTTTAACCAGGATCTGTCAAAAGATGTGACTGAAAATTAACCATCATTATCATTTTCAGTGCCTGGATCTCACACGGAACTTTCTCATATCTCTTTTGAAAATGTATATTATTTTAGTTATGAGGTTAATCCTTTGAAGGAGCGATACGTGTCCATTATCGCATCTGTTCCGTAAAATCTAAAGATGATCGATCGGTATTAAAAGATTATATAGTTCAATAACTGAATGCTCTTCATACTGAGCTAACCCGAGTTATAGTGGTACAATCCTTTTTTTTGTTTTATGCTTGAAAAAGATGGTTCTGTGACACCCAAATTATAACAGAATGGATGTTCAACATCTTACAAACTTGGTTGAAAATAGATAATAGCCATTATAAAGTTTATAGCCACAAAAACGGATCACGACATAACTCTCCGCCTACCCCCCTACTCATTACAAGATGACAATGGGCTTCCTTCCATAAGAAACTTCCAAGTCGTACGTCAAACAGATTAGTGTTCCAATTCTCGCTTAATGTCTCCTTTAAGTTCTAAGTATTAAAAAAAAAACTGAGATATAATCCTCAGTGATTGATTGATGGAAGCAATTGAACTAGTGATTGAACTATTCGTTTTGCTCAGCTGTTGAGGTCAGTTACGATTAATTACCAAAGTTTCCAAGTTAATTAAAAGTTTGATCATGATTGTTCCCTGGCTCGCGGGTCGACTAAGAATTCAATGCTTCCTTCTCCCTCTTTCTTTATCTGTAACTGTCTATAACAGATCCTGGATAATATATATATATAGGGAGCGGAGTGGTAGAGCACTGAGTTGCCATGCTGAAAATCACGGTTCAAATCCCGCTCCAGGCAAGAATTTTATTTAATCTGTTAGCAGCCGGAGATGAATCATGGGATCTATAACACTACTACGGCTCACCCATCCTCTATAAAGTGGGTATCCAAAATAAAGGGGGAATCTGGCGGTTGAGCGCGATCTAGGACAAATCACCTCCTTGTACAATAGTTGTCCCTGAAACAGCCTCTACTATATATATTATATAGTTAATAAATATTATTGTTGATAAGTAATACGCGGATCCAAACCGAAGAACATTGGGTATTGGGGCTACAAGTATACATCTATCCCTTACCAACAGCGTAATAAATACAAATTTTATTTTCTGTAGTCACACCGCGAGATTCTAAAGAAAATCAAAGTTTAACTAGGAGACTAGAGTATTGTTCTTAATTCTTTTTTGAGAGAGAAAGAGGTGTAGTAATTATACCTGGCTTACAAAAGTAAAGTTATTTGAAACTCTGAGGCCGGAAGGATTTTTAAATCATTACGGCCTCAGATTTAGTTACAAAAGACTCATATATCGATGCCTTAGTTCACAAATGTCTTAAGTGCAAATGTTTCAAAATGGGTTTTGTTATATAAATAATATTGTAAAGTTGTGATCATTAAGTCATAGATCTTGTGTTGATATAAAATTAATAGAGAAGCTGTAAAGATACAAAAATATATTGTGAGCTTAAACTTGAACTGTATTTCCTGTGTTAAATTATTATCAAAGTTGACTCATGTAAAATCTTGTTTTCGGCACTTAAAACATATGTGAACTAAGACATCGATATATGACTATTATAAGACCTATTTGGACTTATGAAATAGAGCTTTGGGGCTCCACTAAGCCATCGAATTCCTCTCGCATACAATCTTTACAATACTAAATCCTTCGTAATGTCCTCAATGCTCCTTTATTTGTTACGAATAAAGTCATCTATAATAAGTTTTATATCCCATTTGTTACTTAACGGGGTGTATAAAAAAAAAATGATCGTTTCACCTTTCCCATGGAGAGAAGATGGCGACTAACTGTATCTTTCGAAAAACCACACTCCCCGGAAAGTTCGCGAGTACTTTTGGACGGATTTGACTCAACAGCTTCCTTCAGAACCTCACCAATATCCATTAATGGTCGCCCGGAGCCCTTCTTCCTTTCCAACGTAGTATCTCCACTGCTAAATTTTTCAAACCAACGCCGTGCAGTGCGCTGGTCAAGGACACCTTCCCTTTTATATTAAAAAATTTCACTAGTTGCTTCAGCGGATGTGAAATTTTTTCCCCAGTAATGTCTTAAAATTACAAGAATTTCGTAGGACACTATCATATTTCTTCTTTGAAATAAATGACTAAACTGAGACTTTTTTTGAAGAAGTCCAGTGTTAGTAAACAAGCATAGAGAATGCTCTAAAGGGATTATTTAGTGTTGGTAAATAATAAATAGTTTTGAACTCTAGAATTTGATAAAGCGGTCATTTTTTTTTTTACACCATATTCTTTGGCCCGAATACGATATCAGGTCTTTCATGACAAACTTCGTTCCCACCCAAAACCACTAGTTTCAAATCTAGCTACTTCTTCAATTCCCGATAATCTTCCAAAGCTTCTGAAAAGAAGATGGCTTCATGACCGTCTCATCCTCGTAACATTCCAAGAATTTGTTATTGGAGGACTACTGGTGGGCAGTTTCTTTACTTGATTTTATCTCATGCCATTAGTAATCATTCATTCTATCGACTTGTTGCATCATTATAATATGAATGTAAATCCAATAAATGCTCGTTGGGTAATAATGTTTTAGATATTAATGAATTTTACAAATGCAATGAACATTTATAAATATTTGAAATGATAAATAGTAAAGCAGAAAAGTAGGTAATATGATCTAAATACGAAACAGGTCGCGAGACATGAGGAAATAAAAGGAGTCGAAGGAGGAAAGAAAGGAAGTACAGAATGTAAGTTATAAAAGACGAAATGGAGAAAAACAGTTGATACGTGAAGAATGGAGGAGATAAAGAAGCCAAAGGGCATTAGGAAAACGAAGACAACTTGGAACCTTATCTGGAATACAACACAATGCTACAGAAAGAAATATCCTGTAAATAGACTGTGATATTTATACCAGGGATACCAACATCAATCGTCTTTATTATTTATAGGGCACCTTTTAAGAGTTTACATGTAAAACATGTCTATATAAACACCTCAATGGTATACATTAAAGAAAATATTAATTCGCGTCATTTTATTGTTAATTTAAAATAATTATTTATTATTATTATGTTTTAATGGTGCGGTTCTCACTTTGTTTTTTTGTTTAGTTATTAAACAATAAAATGAGTAGAAATAAATAAATAAATAATACGTACAGTATCAAAAATAAAAGATAAATTATAAATTTTTAAATATTTTTGTTTTGAAGAGAAAAGATTTGTCCTGGCCGGGATTCTAGTAAGACAAATATTTTCTCTTCAAAACAAAAATATTTAAAAATAATTTCCATCAAAATTACAATTAATAAAAATAAATTAGAGATAAATTATAAACTATGACGAATGGCGCCTTACATACTTAGGACTAAATACCAGCAATGTTAATGAGTCATGCGGAATAGTATAACCTAAACATCCGGCGTCGGCAACCAAAGACCCGCGACCTAAAATTAATGATTCTAATTATTTAATTAGTAATTTTAAGTAATTTTTAATTAACTTAAAGTATTTTATCGAATATTTTTACTTATATAAATTAAAGATCGCATTATATTTATTAATATTTATTTTTAAATGATAAATATATGTTCTCATGCTCTCATATATTCATACAGAAGAAAAATATTGATACTTTTTAATCATTCAACTGATTTTAGTAATTAAATAATAATAATAAAAAAAATGGTTTTATGTTATCTTTGTCAAGAAAGCACTTAAAAGGTTACTCTATAATCGCAGTTTGAAAGAACTGGTTGTGCTTGAATAGTGAACTTATAATATTAAGAGCAATAACAACCATATTTCAAGAAAGAAATATTGAAAGTAGAAATATGATTAAGAACATCTCACTCAAGCTTAAAAAAAAAAAAATCTTTTAATTGTGATAGTAGAGGGGGGGTCTCAGGTGTAGAGCAAAGAGTAGCCGTGCTGAAGGTCCCGGATTCAAATCCGGCTGTAGTAGATAATTTATTTAATCTGTTAACAGCCGTTGATGATTCCTGTATAGGGACTTACTCAACCTCTATAAAATAGATATCCTAAATAGGGTGGAAAACAGGCAGTTGGGCAAGATCTAGGACAAACCACCTCCCTGCAAAATCTTCTTAGAAATAGTAAAGTCTCTATCTCGTACCGAACCCAAGACCGTTATTGGGTTGTACAGTTTCTTTTTTATTGTGGCACTTTCATGAGTTTACTATTATTATAATTATAAGTCGGAAAGCTCCCAAAGTGGAAGACGCTAAAGATGGTTCACGTTTGTGGCTTCTTGTTCTTCTTATTTTCCCACCACGTTTTTATTCTTTGCGAGAATTCAGATTTTCTTTCTTCACTCCATTTTGCTCCAGGTCTTCGCACTTTTGTCTCTGGTTTAGCCTCCCACTTTTCAACTTTGAGTTTTAAATTGTTTCTCGTGTTCATGTCTTCATTAGTAATTTTTGCTAATTCCAAGTCTCTCTCAATATTTCGGATCCATTCCCCTCCATTAACAAGGGATGCTACGTATTTTACTATTATTTTTTTAAGTCTGTGATCCGGAAGCCTCATTATGTGGCCATAGAACCTAAGACGTCTTTTCCTCATGTCTATCTTTATGTTAGAATATTCTTCAATTTTAAATGTTTTCTGTAATCTAACCCTCCTTCGGTCCATCTTGGTCCCAGAATTTTCCTAATTATTTTCCTTTCCTCTTTCTATATATTTTCCTTATGTGTTAAGTGTCAAGGTTTCGCTGGCATATAAAATTGTTGGTTTGATTACCGTAGAGTAATATTTAATTTTTGTATTTAGAGATAAACATTATTTATTGTAAAGGTTTTCCACTACTCCTAGGCCTCTACGACCTTTTGGTGATATCAAGTGTTTATTATATAAGATATGTAAGGAAATATGTATGCAATGTATATATATATATATATATATATATATATATATATATATATATATATATATATATATATATATATATATATATATATATATAGGAGGAATGTATATTTCGAATATAATACTAAAGATTACACGGTATGGGTGGAGTACATTGTACCACAGCATCAGCATCATCGTAAATCACTGGGAGGAGGACATCAATTTCGTATGTCGCGTCAGTTGGCTTCCAACCGCACCCATTTGTTACGATAATAACCTGAGTAATCGTCAACGCCTTGTCCTTCATCTAGCTTGGGAACCCCGGGTATCTCGAAACATACCATCACGAGGATATAAGCTGTTACGAGATAAAACTTCCGACACTAGTAGCTCTGTTTTGTTGTTTCATTGGGCGTAACTTTATGCTGCTATGGCTAATCGGATAATGCTACAGTGGGAGTCCTAAATTTTACCTAGGCTTGTTTAATTAGGATCGGGATCTTTAAGGACTGGATCGGGGACCATAGAATGTCCCTTCCGAACCATGGCATAACCAACGATTTTTTAATCCCTTTAACCCGTCAGTTCCCAAATGTGAACCACTTATGAACTTTAATTTTTTTTTACTTATTTATGCTTATTGATCTCTAAGAAGAATAAATAAACAAGTTTTAAATTTTTCTATGCATTAATTAATCCGCTGGGAAGGTGCCCCCTGTAGGGTGCATTGGGCATCCGGATAACAAAATCACTCAATTTCATAAACTAAATCAAATTATCCTGAATAATAGAATTGAATCAATTTACTTTTTTTTAAATTTATTGTTGTGAGATGTAGGGATATAAGTTAACAAAAATCAATATAAATATATATTTGTTTATTTCAGTTACATTTACCTAAAAGTAAAAAATGTGAAAATTATCATGTCGTATAAAATAAAATCAAGGAACAGTCCTACTAAAAATAAAATAAATCCTTACTTATTAGCAGCGTTCAGAACTGTAAAATATTCTCTGACTTTTGAAAATTTATCATTTTTTTGGGAGCTTATTGTTGTCGCAAAGTATTTTTGGATTTCGAGGAATCTATTTCTTCTCACACTTTGGGCTACTGTTTTGTTATAGGTATCACTTTGAGTCTCCCAAAACATTCTAATATATTTAATTCTCATGTAACCCGTAAGTAACAAGATACTTACAACAATTTTCATTTCTTCTACACTTACGTTCTGAGCATGATTGTGCCTCAGTGACCAATGCACCCTACAGGTGATGCTTACTTTTAGATTGGCTCTGAAGTTTTATTTTTGGTGGCTTATATATAATATTGCTACCATTTGTTCCAGAAAATGCCCACCTAACTATAAATGCAAAAATAATTTGAGTACTTAAGTTTTTCTCGTCATGGTGAATGAAAAGAGAAGAAAAATTGTCAACACCAACAGAAACCAGAACACTACTGAGTTTGAAAGATTATATTGTCTAGACCACACCTGATATCAGATCTAAATGTGTCCTACCCTTTGACCTAGTTCCAGTAGTACACAAAAACATCGCTATAACCTCGAAAAAAAATTTTTTTTATAGCACATAACAAAAAAAGTGACTGCACCCTAGGGGGTGCATTGGGAACTGACGGGTTAAAAAACCCTAACCGTCTTCTATGCCAACCGCCGGTCTCCTAACCAGCAATCTTGGGCATAGAAGACCCAGTGACTCTTTTCTGGTAATGGTTTCTGCTCTTCAGGGTAGGTTATAGGTTACGGTCGTCAGCAAATTTAAAACGCGTTTAATAGCACCCATTACTACCTATGCATATTTGAGATAATTCTCAACAAATGACTTTTTGTAGTGGTATGATACCTGACAAACAACATGAATTCAAAACTCAACATTCAGCTTTATTGCCGTTACTAGAGTAGAAATCGGATTCCGCTCAACTGTTCAATGAAGGTCTGACATGAGGAATCATTTTTTCAAACTTAAGGCGATACTCAATCATATTCATGTCTAACAACAATCATTCAGGGTTCGAGTCTAATCATATGACGATAGTCTTCATATTCTTCAACCCTTGTTTCTATTAGATATTTTTTGTTCTTGAATACGAAGATAAAGATTATAAAATGAAGTTATGTGAATCAGTATGTACTGTTTTATATGCTTGGTGTTATGCGGATGTTTGCGGTGCTATATCTGTATTAAAACATTCTGCCAGCAGAGAGAGGATGGCCCATCTGGATCTGGAGAGGGTGACCCAACCTCACCTTGCTACAAACTATGTATTTCATGACGATCCAGCCCGTATCTTCATAATCCGTCCTTTTGGGTACAATTTAGCAGTTTCTTTTTCGCCGACAAACAATCCGGATCAAACGAAAATCAGTCTAGATCCAAGAGTTATGGCTGATAGCGGTCTGTATGCGGACGATAACCTTTTATTTAACACAATCACCATCGTCACTATTTGTCATCCTAGAAAAACCACAACGCAATGTCCGATAAAAATGCACGGCGTAGTGTCATACCTAAGCAGTTATATATTAGTGGATGTTGAGTGTGTATCAGTTAAGAATTAAAGATTAAGAAAGCAAAAAAAAAATAATATTCGAAGTCATTAACTCATTTTTAGTCCTAGCAAATGGTACATATTCAGGTTTACATATAGGTACTTGTTATTTGAAGTAATAGCAGGTTAGAATGTTGCTAAACGTGGCTTTTGGAGATAACCTAAATAGGTTTCATAGTTTACAGAACGGAAGCTATGGGTCCTAAGCTCTTCTTGAGCAAACAGAAACAGCCCTACTCAGCCAACTCTCCACCTAAGGTGTTTCCACCTGATCTTCAAAGGGCATCATAGCAATCAATACTGCCAAAGTCATTAGAAAATCTTTAAGTATTTTAAGGTATATTGAGTTTTAATTTATAAGAAAATATAACTAGACTTCGGTTTTTAAAAGTAAGAACGCTCATTTTTTAAACGTTTTGAACTCTAATTTCTCACTTGATACCACGACAGTCGGCAATTAATTTTAATACATTATCTCATTATTCGTAATTAGGAAGATTTTCATATTAGAGCATTACAATTTAAACATGTATATATTTATATTCCTTGCATATCTGGGATAGAAATTCATATTCGCAGCATATCAATGGAGGTTTCTTCCGACATCAGTTGTAAATTTGTTCAGTTCAGGCTTGCCAATGTTAATATTCTTCTGTAATTGATTAACAAGTGTATATATGTGTAACTATGTAAGGGAGTGGGGAAACCAAGAATGTAGAAATTAGAAACAATTAATTAGACTTTTTCTATTGAACAGTCCTTATTTAATTATGAATTTTTTTATCAACCTGAACTCTTCATTCTCACTTGACACAACGACAATCGTCAATTTAAAAAAAATACATTTTCTCATTCACAGATAGTAGGAATATTTCGATACTACTTAAGATAAAATAAAAAAGATAAGTAATGATATTCATTGCATATCCGAGGTAGGAATTCATTAATATCTTACACCTTATTACCCAACGCACATTTATTAAATTCGCAAATGTATTATAATGATATAACAAGTAATATATAATGGAATGGCATGGGATAAAGGCGAGTAGAGAAATTAAGCACTGGTGGTACTCAAATATTGATAAACGGGATTAACATCAACATAAACATAAAGGAGAATTTATGGACCTATTACAGAGGGAGAAGCATGGAGAAGACGTACAAATGCGGAGCTTGCAAGTCTATTCCAGGCTCCGGACGTGGTCAAAATAATAATGCTTGGTAGGTTGCGTTGGGCTGGCCATGTGGCCAGAATGGCAAGTGTTGAAGGGCCCAGAAGAGTAAGAGATGAAAAGATTCAGGGCACAAGAAGAGTAGGGCGACCCAAACTGCGATGGCTGGATGGAGTCAGGGAGGACTCCAGGAGTCTGTTGAACGCCCGGAACTGCAAGGCACCTGCACTGGATAGGGAGGACTGGCGGAAACGTATCGAGGAGGCCAAGACTCATTGATGGGCTGTAGAGCCATGCAAGAAGAAAAAGAAGTACTCAAATAACAAATTCAACTTAAAAATTCACGAGGCCATCTAATTTTCAGATACCTCGGAGAATTATCGGTAATCGAAGAGGAAGCTAGGTTTGAAACTAGTGGGTTTGAATTAGTGAATCTATATCGGATTTGGGCGAAATCAGCAAGAAATAGGATATTAATATCGTTAGGGATGATTTTCTTGTAAGGATTGCATAGGAGAGGAATTCGATGGCTTAGTGGAGCACCAAAGCTCTATACAAATAGGTCTTGAAAACAGGTCTGCGATGAAAATTGTATGAAGATGGTAGCAAATGTAACTAGTGGATTTAACAGTATTTTTTGTGCTGATTACGGCAAAAAATAGTGAAAAATTCCATCACCCCTAGGATAAGTCACAAATTTCACCTGAAAGTTTCTTATTTGATTCATCAATAAGGAGTTTGAAAGCTGTACTTCTTCACAATTGTAAACGATATGCTTCTGTGCCTTTTGGACACTCAGTTCATTTGAAAGAATCCTAAGAAAATCTTGAGTTTGTTCTTAATAAGCTCGGCTACTCTGACCATAAATGGACCATTTGTGGGGATTTGAAAGTTATTTCCATGTTACTAGGCCAAAAAAGTGGTTACACAAAGTTTCCATGTTTCCTCTGTGAGTGGGATAGCCATGACAGGAAACAACACTATCTCAAGCAGACGTGGCTAATCAGAAAGGCTCTTATTCCAGGAGTTAAAAATGTTGAAAGACAAAGTTTAGTGGGCCCTAAAAATATCTTTCTTCCATCACTTCATATCAAATTGGGGGTAATGAAAAAGTTTATAAAAGCATTACACAAAGAAGGAGATGCCTGGAATTCATTTAAACTTGTTGTAACAGGCTTTCTTGGAAACAAAAAAGACCCAAACTACAAAACTGTGGTTGCTGCATTGTTACAAAACTACAAAATGTTGGGCTGCAATATGAGTTTCAAAGTTCATTTCCTTCACTCACATCTGGACTACTTTCCAGAAAATCTTGGGGCTGTAAGTGAGGAACAAGGAGAACATTTCCATCAAGATATAAAAGAAATGGAGTGCAGATACCAAGGTCGATGGAATGTCAAATACTGTTGAATGTTAAAAAGGGAAAATTCACAAAAACACAGCCAAAAAAGTACCAAAAGAAGCTTTGGAAAAGGAAAACGTTTTTACAAAGACTTGTAATAACTTTACAACACATGTGCATCATTTTTTTGATCATTTTCGCTAGGTATCGTCGTTTTTTTTTTTTGCTTTTACTTCATGTCAAAATAATAAAAACAAATACAAATTTTTCCGTTTTTTTTTACTTTTCCCCAAAACTTTAACTTTATTTTGTAGGCAAGCCTTACGTGATAGAAAAAAAAAACCAATGCCATTTTTTAAATCAGCGCAATAAACTACATAAAGATCAGTTAACTAAATCAAAACAATTTTTAAAAAAGATTTTTTTTTGCCATGTAAGTATGTAATAGCCATGTATATGAGTCCTTTATAATTAATTGGGAGCTGAGAGCGTTTGTCTAGTAAGCGTTGAAGTAGCCTCAAACGACTGAAGTTTTTGGTGTTTCAGTAAATTATTTATTTATAACCTCATTCCTGAAAGCAGGAAGATTTTTATATTATACAAAACTTGGTCGGCTAATACGGGTTTAAAAGGTTTTTTTTTTAACGATGAAGCTAACAGTTGATTTATTTATAACTCGTCAAATTTCAACATTTTTTAGACAGTTCACATAATTTATTCTTAATACGTCAATTAAATACATTAAAGGGTCGTTAGGAAAATTTTCTTTCTTATCCTTATCATGACCTTATGAGTTTTCATAAAAAAAAAACAACTTAAAGAATTCAATTAACTTTTTCCTTAATTACTCCAGACATTACCTAAGGAGCTAAAATTGCTCTGAAACATCTTAAAAAGCAACCGTTACATCAAAAATATTTAATTAATTAATACTCGGAGAGAGGGAAAGCTGAAAGATTAATTTGGAATTCTATCGAGTTACCTCTTGGATGCTTGAACTGTTTTTGCGCTATGAATTTTTCATGAGTTTCAATTTCACTACAAAACATCCTTTAACTTTTAAGGTCAAGTCAGCTACGATAATTTCATCCCTGATTAGGGAACAAAAGAAAATAACTTTTCAGAATATATTATTAACTCGTTTAAAATGAAAAAATTTTCCTTTCAAAATATGTTTTTAGCTCTTTTGTATCATTTTGTAATATCTTTATGTTTACTATTTAAATATTATTCAGATCATAAGACCTTAATTTTCCCTGATATCATTGCTTGGGCTGTGAAGCCAATATGGCAGTATATGTATATATATTTTCCAGAGAATCTTGGGGCTGTAAGTGAGGAACAAGGAGAACATTTCCATCAAGATATAAAAGAAATGGAGTGCAGATACCAAGGTCGATGGAATGTCAAATACTGTTGAATGTTAAAAAGGGAAAATTCACAAAAACACAGCCAAAAAAGTACCAAAAGAAGCTTTGGAAAAGGAAAACGTTTTTACAAAGACTTGTAATAACTTTACAACACATGTGCATCATTTTTTTGATCATTTTCGCTAGGTATCGTCGTTTTTTTTTTTTGCTTTTACTTCATGTCAAAATAATAAAAACAAATACAAATTTTTCCGTTTTTTTTTACTTTTCCCCAAAACTTTAACTTTATTTTGTAGGCAAGCCTTACGTGATAGAAAAAAAAAACCAATGCCATTTTTTAAATCAGCGCAATAAACTACATAAAGATCAGTTAACTAAATCAAAACAATTTTTAAAAAAGATTTTTTTTTGCCATGTAAGTATGTAATAGCCATGTATATGAGTCCTTTATAATTAATTGGGAGCTGAGAGCGTTTGTCTAGTAAGCGTTGAAGTAGCCTCAAACGACTGAAGTTTTTGGTGTTTCAGTAAATTATTTATTTATAACCTCATTCCTGAAAGCAGGAAGATTTTTATATTATACAAAACTTGGTCGGCTAATACGGGTTTAAAAGGTTTTTTTTTTAACGATGAAGCTAACAGTTGATTTATTTATAACTCGTCAAATTTCAACATTTTTTAGACAGTTCACATAATTTATTCTTAATACGTCAATTAAATACATTAAAGGGTCGTTAGGAAAATTTTCTTTCTTATCCTTATCATGACCTTATGAGTTTTCATAAAAAAAAAACAACTTAAAGAATTCAATTAACTTTTTCCTTAATTACTCCAGACATTACCTAAGGAGCTAAAATTGCTCTGAAACATCTTAAAAAGCAACCGTTACATCAAAAATATTTAATTAATTAATACTCGGAGAGAGGGAAAGCTGAAAGATTAATTTGGAATTCTATCGAGTTACCTCTTGGATGCTTGAACTGTTTTTGCGCTATGAATTTTTCATGAGTTTCAATTTCACTACAAAACATCCTTTAACTTTTAAGGTCAAGTCAGCTACGATAATTTCATCCCTGATTAGGGAACAAAAGAAAATAACTTTTCAGAATATATTATTAACTCGTTTAAAATGAAAAAATTTTCCTTTCAAAATATGTTTTTAGCTCTTTTGTATCATTTTGTAATATCTTTATGTTTACTATTTAAATATTATTCAGATCATAAGACCTTAATTTTCCCTGATATCATTGCTTGGGCTGTGAAGCCAATATGGCAGTATATGTATATATATTTTATTTTATATTTTTTTTATTTTTCCCTTCACGCAGTACTCCTATGTGAAGGACGTTTATTGTTTTGCATTTTTCGTACATTTATAGTACATTACATACAATTGTACTTTCATGTTTTTTTTTCCTAGTGTTTTACATTTTTCATTTTATTTATAAATAAAACTTGGGTGTACAACATTAAAATAAAACATAACAAAATACTGATAGTTAACATTAAACCAGTTAAACAAAAATATTATCACAAATTAAAAGAACAAATAAGAAAACTAAAATAAAAAAATTAGCAAAAGATTACAACAAATAAGGTAATTGAAAGGGAAAACAAAACAAAACAAAAACAACGAAATATTGTACCTATCATACATTAAACCAGTTGAAACATAAATATTAACACATTTAAATAGCAAATAAAAAAGAAAAAAGAAAATAGGAAATAAGCACAATATTACTACAAACTATATATATATATTGTATTGCATATTGTATGTACTTATTGTATATTGTAACATAGACAGTATTGAAACCTAGGTATGGCAGTTGGCAGTTTGACACATACCAAAAGTACTTAAGGAAATGTAGGAAAGAAATTCGTTGACTGGTAGATACTAATATAGGATGTAAATAGTTGGGGAATTAAATTGTAAAATTAGCATACAATTTTTTTTCTCTACAATACAATTCTATCTTTATTATACTAAGTTTTCCATACTCATTATATTTATATCTTTTTCATTTTATTTTTTCTGTTTAACTTCATTTCTCTCTTTGTATTTTGTTTTGCATTATCACCTTTCTATACATCTATTATGTAATCATCTTTATTCATATATCCTTTCATAATATATCCTTCACTTTTTTCGCTCAATTTTTCTATATCTCTATATTATGTTATGTTTTCTTTATCTCTATCTTATGTATTTTTAACAACACATACAGTAAATAGTCTATTCTGTTTTTTGTCTGTTTTCTCATAGCCCTGAAGATGACCTGCACAGTAGGTCGAAACGTCGGCACATATATAATATAATAAGTTTCAACTTATTTGCTGTGTTTTTTTTACTGCACCCCCAGCTATTTACATCCTATATACTTAAGGAAATGTTCGGGACATACGAACAAATGATTACAGGGTGTGGACGCACTTAAATTAAAAGCTATTTGCCGAAGCGGAAATAGTAAAGGCAATTATAGAAGATTCGGCTAAGCTTGAGGACAGGTTGGAAGGATGCCAGCATCGTAATATCCAATATTATTGCTGTGTGGTCTTCCTGGGAGATCAAGACGACAAACAACTTAACGCTCGACGCAGGCGCACAGAAGAAACCGATAGGGATGGAACAAAATAATGGGTGGAATAATGTCTCTGGAAGCGTACCAGGAAGTACATAGGGATTGTCAGCAAACGGTTCTCCATTCAAGAATTATACCTGTATAGAAACTCAGGACTCCCACTGTAGCAAAGACCTAATAGCCATAGCAGCATACAGTGGCGTTAAAGACATAATGAAACAAACTTTAAAATTCGTGGGAAATAAAAAAAACTAGGAACGAACATGTAGGTATAGAGTGCAAAAACTCATTAGAAAGATGGATATAATAAAATTTCTGATATGTGAAAAGAAAAACTAAAACACATCCCAGATACACAGACAGATAAAATGATACACTAACCAGAGACAGCATCTCACCGCCATCAAGACCCTACTGAAACATAAAGTACGTAACAGAAAAACAGCTGGGTAAAGTTAAAATAAAAACAATTGATTGTAAGTACATTATACTAAATTAATTAATTTGGAACATTTATAATTTTGTTGGTATACAAGGGAAATATTGCCAGGTTTTTTTTGGGGGGGGAGTTACTTTTACTGGCCATATCTTTATATTTTCTAAATATGATTAAATTATCAGTTACTTTGTAATCATTATGGTAATCGCTAATGAATAGTCTATGAGCTATAAGTTTAGGTTATTAAAGCAATTAATTTATTATAAAAATGGTTAGGTAAGTCAATTCAATGTTGTACATGTTCCAATAATCTTTCCTTTTAAACTCGCAACTTCCCAGATTACATCTCCATTTTGCATTCAGGAAATTTCATCAAATGTCAAGTACTGCAATGCACATTTTATAGAAGTATTCATTTATTTAATAAAAAGTTACTGACACTTTTTCATTTTTGAATAAAGGAATATCGCTCCAATAAATTTCTTATGAGAGATTTGTATAGATGTGTATAAGCAGATGATTATTAATTAATTAGAAACAGTTATTTTTCAACCAGAAAAAGTAACTGGCAAATTAAAGGAAAAAAGAACCTTTTTTTTCTTTTATTTTAGAGATTTTTTTCTTTTTATCACAATTTGTTGTGAATATGTCAACGTATGTCCAAATAAGTAAACATATATAAATATTACAAATATATAAGCTATATACATATACACAAATACATATATATATCGACTGGACTTACCGACGGATGGTCACCCTTGACATTGTGCAAAGCCTTGTGCGCAGGTGGGGGTGTCTTGTGATCAGGGCCAGAGGTTCCAGGTGTCGTTCCGCCTGGAGATTTACTGCCACCGCTTCCAGTGGTGCTGCCAAATAAAGTTTTCCATTAGCCAATTAATAAGGATTAATCTCTTTAGAAAATAAATAAAGCTTACTAAGAAAGTTTCCTTTTATCTAATAGTTTTCCAATTAACACTATCAAGTGATTTCATAAGAACAATTAACTACCTGTAATCAGAATTTCTTCACCAACCCCAAATAAAGCACATATAATATAAAATTTAATTAAAATTAATCAAATACATAGGAAGAGGGGTAGCTAAGTGGTAAAGTGCTGAGATGGCGTGGCAAAGGCCTTGATCTCAAATCCGAGGATCTCCTGGGGCTATCTCAGCCTCTATTATGTGGGTACCCTTAATTTTGGAAACCGGGTGGTTTAGTGTGATCTAGGAAGAGTCTCCTCTTGGCACACCCGTTATCCTAGATACAGTATCTATTTTGTACTAAACTCAAGACCCTTGATGGGTCGTAGTGATACAGATGCTTAGATTAAAGAGATACAAAAAATTATTTTAAAAAATTGTACCACTACTACCAATGAAAAGTCTTGGGTTAAGTACGTGGTGTAGAGGGCTTATGGTGATGATGAAATGTGTCCTTTTAAACTTTGTTGGGTACCCACTTTATAGAGGTTCGGTGAGTCCTAAGGGGTCTCCAGATCCTGAAGGATCTATTCCTAGCTTTATTATTTAATCTGTCAGCAGATATATTATCGGCCAAATCCGGATTTGAACTTGGGACCTTTGGGACTCTATTGCTGAGCCACCCCATGCCCATAAAATAATAATATAAAATTTAATTAAAGTAAAATTTGGCTTATGTTGCATATCTCGTTGATTTATTAGAGAATCCGAAAGGCGTTTGATAGCTCAAAAATATTTATAATTACTTGAATAATTTGATTAAATTATTAATATTAATTATGGATACACTATCAAAACAAAGAACTATTCACTTAAACCTAAATGAAATCAACGATCATTTCTTTTAGTTTTTATTAAGACTTATTACATAATATCATAAAGTTGAAAAGTAATATATAAAAAAATTATTTCTATAATTAAACGGATAGTAGTTTTAAAACAGGTTAAATTATTAAATATTATTAATGCTTTTTGATATATTTTTCATTAAAAGTCGATGTATTTTAATGAAAAATGTATCAAAAAGCATTAATGACATTTAATAATTTAACCTGCTTTAAAATTACTATCCATTTATTTCTCGAAAAAATGAAAAAAAAGTTTAAAAAATTATAAAATAGATAAAAATAATATATTTTTTTTTTTACAATGCAATCATTACCTATAAATGTCTCTATGATTAATATTAAAAATAAATTGTTATTAATTTTTGGCAACTATCGACTGCTAGCTGAAAAAGGATCCATGGAATAAATATCATCCAATAAATGATATGTAAAATATTTTGCATTTTATGACTGACCATAAATATTTTATTAGAGATGAATAATATTCCTATAAAAGTTTAGGGACGGCCTATTTAAGGGTAGTGATATCAATAATAAAAAAACAATAAAATTTATTACATGGAACCATCAATATATATTTTTATTAAAATATATTTGTTGTAATAATTAAAATTGTAATATTACAAAATTAAAATAGGTGGTATTGAGAACTGCCGACAGAAGTGAAAAACTTCGGAATAACTATATTTTACGAATTTCTAAATCAATTATTTAAATTTCATAATTTGTAAATTTAAGTTATTAACATTCCTCTGGTTTTCACATCTATTTCCACTCCGAGTAACAGATAATAATTATATATATTTTAAAGTAGCTTACTTATTAATCAAAACATAGGATGAGCTGCACAAAATCAAAATATCAATACAGTTTAATTAAAATAATAGGAGGGAACTAAAAGTTTAATCTAATTATTCATGTTTTAAGATATCAGTATGAATATCACAACTATTAAACACCGTTTTAGCTAAATATGCTTATATCAATGGAATTCTAACCTTTTAAACTAAAGTTGATTAAACCAAATTGTATAACTCATGCTCAGGCCGATAGGTGCCGCCAGTCTCGCGCAATACGTCACGAGCATGTTGGCGACGCGAACCCATAAGTTTTCCCCCTACGAAAAGTCGCTAAACGCTGATAAAAACGTATTCACTTCAATAATTTGGGCCATCTGAAAGTAATACAGAATTCTAACAAGAATCGTATAGGTATTATGCCGTTCGGTATACTAAATTAAAAACAATCTATTAATGTCATCTATATTTTTTTAGCCACTATGACCCATTAAGGGTCTTAGGTTCAGTACATGGTAGATACTGTACCATATTGCGTGATGTAGGGCAAATCAGCTCTCTGCTCAACTACTCTCCAAGAAACCGTTCAGTCGTATACTGAAACCAAGACCTTTCATGCGTTGTAGAGGTACAAGTTTTTTTTTATTATTAAAAACGTATGTTATTTAAGAATGCAACGATTATTTTCTATTGCCGTATAATGATTATGATATTTAGACTTACGACTAAGTAAAATTTTGTTTAATTTCTTTTGTTAAAGTACAGTTAACCTTAAAAATTGACAGCTCCTGTGTCGGTGTTGTTGGAACTCCCGTACCCGACTGCCATTGATTCCAAGTAGCCAGCCTTGGCAATGATCCCAGCTCAATCCCCAATTACCCCTACATAGACTAAGCCCTTTTAAAACCCGCTAGAAGTTTCCTCAATAGCCCTTTCCGGCATTAATATTTTATTTTTTATGTTACTATTCATGGATCTTGCAATTAGTATAATCGTTGAAAAAAATGAAATTAAAGTTTGCAACGTATTCAGAAATGTCTTTGGAAGAAACCTAATTAGTATGTAATTGGATAATAAAATAAGCTTACGCGTTAGCATTACTGCTTATAAAGTATATATAAATGTTTTATGTACTTTCCACACACACTGAGTTAAGATGTTATATGTATGTTTTTTTTACTGTGGGGATACGTTCGGCAAATTAATAAAAACTCATATTTCGGTGATTTATCGAGATTATATTGCTCATCCATTGCTTAATAGATAACACAAGATACAGAGATGTTATATATATATATATATATATATATATATATAACTTTTAAAAACACAGCCACTGTGTCAAGACGATTTATTAAAACTAAAGATTCGGATAAATTAGAGTTAAAATCAAATGTCGTGTATAATATACAATGTGAAGATAAATGAGGCAAATCTTAATTCGGAACACCGGAACAATACTTAAAACGAAGAGTGTACCAACACAAATATAGTTGTGATTCAACAATAAAAAACCCCAATAAACAAGATCAAACCGCGCTCACTACACATTTTAGAGATACTCAGCATACATTTAAATTTGATGAACATAAGGTGATACACCAAGAGAAAAATTGCTTCAAACAGAATATAAAAGAAATGATAACTATAGAGAAATATAAAAATCGCGCTGTAAACAAAAAATCGGATGTTCAAGGTCTAAGCTCGTGTTATGTTAATTTAATTAATTCTTGGAGATATAATAATAAATAGTCTAATATGATTCAACAATTAAATAAAACTGCTGTTCCTAAAAATAGATTACTTACTCGTTGATCATTGCAATATAAACATTCTATGATATATTGCGAAGTAAGTGATTGATGACAAATTGATCAATTCTTTGGAACTTGTAAGTACACCCTATCCTATTATACTTACACGTGACATTCTACATTAATTTTAGTGTGCTATTTAATGTTTTCACTAAAAGATCATTTTTTACTGTCAGGGCATGAATATGAGACTAACCTAGTCTCGAAACGTCACCTAAGAAGTTGAAATAAACTGACTGAAACTCAAGAATCAAAACATAATATATATATATATATATATATATATATATATATATATATATATATATATATATATAGGAATACAGAGATGTTTTATATATATATATTTTTTTTTAATTAATTTAAAACAGTCCTACATTTTGTGTGTTGGCTTAAATAAGTAGGAACAGTGGTTTTGTGAATAACCAACTTTTAAAAATATTTATAATATAACCAAATGAAAATTATTTCTTTTCAATAAGTTATAATAAATAAATGGTTGCACAATTCCGAATAAAAACTAAATAACATTTTATAAAATAATTGTAACAATTAATACAAAATTAGGTAAAATAAATTATAATAAATATTATTTTATTCATTTATTATTATTATGTTTTATTTTTTCCTATTATTACTCTATTTAAGGATTCTTTTTTTGTTAACTGGAATATCTTCCTCCCTATATTTTAATTGTATTTCACATTAATCTTTAAGTAATTTATATTTGAAATACGAAAAGTATATACTCGTATTAATATAAATTGTTGACAGTTTGTAGATTACTTTATTTTATTATAGTGAAAATACATTTCACTATTTTTGGTAACCCCACTATAAATGATAAACTAATTTTTTTTTTGAATATTTTTATTTTAGTTATATATATATATATATATATATATATATATATATATATATATATATATATATGAGATAAACCTAATTGTTCAGAAAGGTTTTTTTTTAATTTTGAAACTTAAAATTAATGCCGAAAGTGAATTATATTATATGGGTATGTTGCACTGCATCTTAGTTCTAGATATAAAATATATAATTATTATTTTTCAAGTATTTTTAAATTTTACAGTTTTATATTTTAATTAAACAAAAATATTCAAAAGTACCGAGTTAGCTCGAGTGAAGTTGTTCCTTATTCCGATTGTAAGATTAAGAATTTATCCTGAAGCAATCTTACGGAATAGATATAGCAGATTAAGGTACATAGAATAAGATGTTAGGAACCTTGTTTTACTTGGTCGGAGGTCTCAGGTGCTTGAGACGAATAAATAATATACCCAAGTAATTAAACAAACCTTTATCTTTGAATATAATTATTTTGTTTACAATGTTAACTGTTAAACATATACTATATATATATATATATAAATTGTACCACTGCAACCCGTGAAGGGTCTAGGGTTCAGTACGTGATAGAGACTGTACTATTTCTGGGACAACGGTTGTGCAGGGAGGTGATTTGATCAAGCTCAACCGCTAGATTTTTCCCGCTTATTTTTGATACCCCCTAAATAGTGGCTGGGTGAGCCACAGGAGGGACCTAGATCCTATGGGATCCATCACCGGCTCTTAACAGATTAAAAGTCTTGCCGGGAGAGGGATTCGAACCTTCGGCAGCTCAGCGCTCTATCATTGAGTTACTCCGCTCCTAACAATTATAGAATAGAATAGAAAACTTTATTCTGGGACTAAGTCACTTTAGAATAACAAACATGAACATTTAAAGAAACATGATATGTATATCATAAAGTAATTATAAACTAATCTAAAAAGAACATATCAGTTTTACAGACGAAGGAGCATATAAAACTGTTACGAATGAATGGTGATTGAACATTCAGAAAATTATGTACCTATTTTTTTTATTTGTTTGTTTTTGTTATTATTAATAAATAATTTTTCGTAATCAGGTAAACTAATTATCCTTGAAATATTAATTAAGGATATTACAGATATTATAGATTATACCAGGAACCTGAATTATTGCGAGTTAGTGACAAGCCTATTGCTGCTTGAGTTATGGAACTCATAGCTCAGGAAATGTTAAGCTCACCCGTACAATATTGTTTCCTTCTCAGGAATATCTACAACCTAAAGTGCATGGGGTAACTCAATATATTATTCAATTATAGTAATAATATAATATAATTAAAAAAATTAACAAATAAACCAAAACACAACTTTATAGTTCGACCAATGAATACTCAAAGGGAAGATGTACCAAGAAATAAGGAGTCAAAATTAAAATATAGATTTAGATTAAAGCCAAACAAAAAAAAATAGTTTGAATAATAATTTATAAAACATCGAAGATTATTGGCTAATTATATTAAATCGAATATAAATTTTAGTCCTTTTTATTTTATTGTTTATTTATTTAACGCCAATTTATAGTTAGGCTAACCGAACGATACTACGGTAAAAGTCTATAATTGCCCCTACCTAGGAATAATTAGATTGGAGTTTTTAACGAATATCTGACTCAATACCATTTTACGTCCCTCCGAAGGCCACCTGTCAGGCTGTGAAGCCGTAACCATGGACAAAGTAGATTATTATTACCTTGCTAACAACTACACCACAGGTGCCCACTTTTAATTATGTTCATATCTGTATTATGGTTTATGTTGTGTACAATTAGTTACTATTATTACTAATTATTATAACGATTCATTTTAACAACAATTTTAGAATATTACAATATATTTATAACATTAGCAACCCGATATCTTTATCAGAGCATATCTCTGAAAATATTTAAAAAAAAAAAACCTGTACCACTGAATCCCATGAAGGGACTTCGGTAGTACTCTGTGCGTTTCTGCGTAGGACTACGGTTGTGAATGATTGTGGTGGGTCTGAGATCACGATCAATCACCAGGTTTTTCACCAATTCAGCTTTATCGAGGCTGGGCGAGCCCCAGAAGAATCTGTAGAATCCACAGTGTCAATCCATAGCTGTTAACAAATTAGATAGTTTATCTGCCATAGGATTTATCATGATTTGAAGCTGGAACTATTAGCATAGGATCACAGCACTCTAAGGATATAGCTATGTAAATATATACTAAGCTTTTTTATGGATGTCATCATTAAGCTCCTCCCTATACTTAGTATAATGGTACTTAATGAAGATAAATATAGCTCTTATGCAAACTTAAAATGTGGGACTGATTTCTTTATTCAGCTCTAAACCACCGCTTATTAGTAATTTGTGAGTATTGAGGTTGTTATTTAACCAACATTCACGTTGCTGAATATTTTGCAAACGAGGCAGGATTATTATGCCAATAAGCATATCGATGCCTTAGCTCACAAATGTGTTAAGTGCAAATTTTTCAAAAATGGGTTTTGTTATATAAATAATATTGTAAAGTTGTTTGTTTGTTTGTTTGTTGTTGCTTAGAGGCGTAAAACCCTAGGGTCATCAACGCCTGTAGATTTTTTATTTTTATAATTATTTATCTTTAAAAAAAAAAAATAAATAAATATAAAGAAAAAAAAAAATAAAAAAAAAAAAAAAATAATAAATAAATAAAATAGTCATATACACATACATACTAATAAATTATCCAACTATAATAAGGAAAAAAATAAAGCAATCGGAAAAAACAACAAATGCATCTATAGCAGGGACAATGGAGGATCAAATATTCGTTATTAATTTACAGATTGTGATGAATTTCACCACTTTGTCGATTTCAGTTTTGTTGTCTCTAAGTGCTTCTCTAACATCGGGGGGTATTTTGAGCTGATTAAGTATTTTTTTATAGGAGTAGCATTCCTCAAACATATGTCTGATGGAAAGATTTTTATTACACCTAAGGCATATCGGTGGTGGATCCCTTGTAATGAGATGTGCGTGGGTAAGCCGGGTGTGTCCTATTCGAAGGCGAGCAATAGCCACCTCTTCATGGCGTTTACTACGATTAGATGTAGTCCAGGGCTTTACTTCCCTTTTTATATATTTCAGTTTACTGGCTGGACTTTCATCCCACATTGCTTGCCATCTTTTGTCTATACATTCTTTAAGGGGGCGAGCTAAGTTCTTGGGCGGTTAGAACGGCTGTGCCTCTACCGGGGAGGTTTAGAGCTGCTCGAGCAGCTTTTTCAGCCATCTCGTTCCCGACAATACCCACATGTCCCGGGGCCCAGATGAAGAATAGTTTTTTGTTTATGTTTGTAAAGTTGTGATCAGGAAGTCATAGATCATATGTTGATATAAAATTAATAGAGAGCCTATGAAGGTTACAAAAATATATTGTGTGCTTAAACTTGAACTGTATTTCTTGTGTTAAATTATTATCAAATTTGACTCCTGTAAAATCTTGTTTTCAGCACTTACATATGTGTATATCATTCGGAAAAGAATTATAACAAAAATAAAATGTCATGTCCCGTCCATTTCAACTAAATTCTGGTGTGAGATAAGATATTTTCATTATGGACGGTATACAACCTCTTTCCATATAGGGTATACATTGCAAGTGGATTACAATTTTAAATATTAGTCCTTAAGTTACAATACATTGTTATGTTAAACAAATATTTTAAATAGTTTTACTGTGCTATGTCCTGTATTTGCAATAATTTGAGAAATTAACGTTTTGATTTACTTTGTTTTGAAGAGTTCGTAGCCCGGCAAGTGCGCCTGAGACTTTTTAAAGGGAGTAAAAAATCCTTGGTTATACTGTCCTTCGGAAGGGACATAATGTGGGTGTTCCAAACCTATGCGGTGTCAAGATCGTTAAAGATACCTTGTATAGTTGTTGCTGCCATAAGATTTTTCCACAAGAGGTTAAGGCTTGTAACTCTTGCAGTTGGTATCCGTTTAAGTAGTTATGGTAAGATGCTGAATATTAAAAATTTAATTATTATATTAGTTTATGGTCCATGGATGACCTTGGCCTCCTCGACAATGTTCCTCCAGTTTGAACGATCTTCCGTAGCTCTTCTCCATGTTCTCACCCCGAGGAACCTAAGGTGTACTTCCATAACGTCTATCCATCGCAGTCTAGGCCTGCCTCTTCCTCTTCTTCCATCTAGACGTCCCTCAATGATCAGCTTTGGGAGTCTATTCTTATCCATTCGACATGAATTGCCCAACCATATTTTTCTTACTTTTTTGATACAAGACACTAAAACAGGTTCCCCCTATTGGTCATTAAGTACTTTATTCGTTCTTGCCGCTTGGTTAGAATCCACGCCTCCCCACTATACATGAAACCTGGGCGAAGTACCGTCTTATACTCATATTTGAAACTTCAAGGTAAAGCTCTAATTTGAAAAACTTTATTAAGCCACCACTAACATTTGTCACCGATCCTGATTCAAGTCTTATTTTATTTTCCAGTTACAATTTGTTATTTTAGGTTACGGTTGTGCCAAGATATTTAAACTTTATATTTAGTAATGCGGAGTGAAGCTCGCATCCAACCCTTACAATCCAAAACCTTCGTAAAACCCTCAATGCTCCTTACTTACGAATAAAGTCATCCCCAATGGCCTAAATGTCCCACTTGTTGCTGATTTGGTCTAACCCAGATATCAATCCTTTCATAACATACTTCCCAACAAACCATCAGCTTCAATCCTCCGAGGCTTCGGAAAAGAAAATGACCTCGTGAACTATGTTGAATTTCTTATTTGAGTAATACCATTGGGCAGTTACTCTACTTATCTTTGTCCATGTCATTATGAATCATTCCTGCCTTTTACGTGTTGTATTTTTATAATAAAAGAAAAATACCTGTACCACTACAACCCATGAAGGGTCTAGGGTTCAGAACGTGGTTAGGGGCTGTACTGTTTCTGAAGTGGTTATTATATTTCAATAAACAAAATTAGTAATAAAGGCTTAAAATGGATAAAAATAATTCAAAACAACCGAATAATCACGAGTTGTCGATGAATACACTTCCTCGCTCACCTGAAAAGGGTGGATTCAGAAAGCCTAGGTGACAAAGAAGACGCATTAGGGATAATAAAGTAAATCTGAAACTAGCGTTATACTAACGAGCATTGTGCCTCCTGAATACAAATGGATTTTTATCCGGTTTTGTATTCGGACGATGAAAGGCTTCGTGGGGGAGGGGGATATTCTGAAAGCCGGGATGGCGGATGTAGAGGGGGTGAGGGAGGGTGATGGGGGGGGGGGAATTTCAATTTAAAATGTCCCAAGGCCTGGATGTTTGAATAGAACTCTGTCAGCGAGCAATAGCTGTAAGCCTCTTTGATACCCTCGCGTCGAGTTAGTCAACTGATAGCGTAGGATAAAAAATTACTTCCAAACACATCCTCTAAAACGCTCAATCTATAATACAAATAAGCATAAATCAGCGTTGTTTACACACACACAGATATATAGTGGAGAGGAGTAGCACAGTGATAGAGCGCTGAGCTGCCGTGGATGGATCCTTTGTGTTCAGAAACAAATTAGGGGGGAAAATCTGGTGGTTGAGCGTGATCTAGGACAAATCATTTCCTTCCACAACCCTTGTCCTAGGATCAGTACATACTCTATACCACATATTGAGCTCAAGACTGAAATATATATAAAACATTTTAGAGATGTGGGAGGGCAGTTAGCCCATGTTTAGACAAGTCTCCAGGGATGGATAAACAAGATTAAAAATATATTTAAAAATGAAATAATGTGAAATATGAAAGATTTTTTTTATTTATAAAACTCAACTATTGGAATGGAACAGATACCAAATTAGAAATAATTTAAATTATAAAATAAAAGTATTATTTTAAAGTTTTAACATAATCGTCGGGATATAAGTTAATGACTATAATATGAAAAAGAATATGTAAGTTAAAGTAAGCCAGAAGAACTATAATTAAGTAAAAAATGAAAACAATCTATTAAATAGTAGTTAAAATGAAAGAATGATGATACAATCAAAGTTGAGGTTTTCTCCAACCAAATTTTAGAGTAACATTTTTTCCAGGTTTCCTGTCAAATGTGTCCTCTTCGTTAAGGCCATATCCTGCCATGTCTTCCTGGACTTGGTTCATCCAAGAAGTTCGCGGTCGTCCTCTTCTTCTTCTTCCTTCAGGGCACCAGTGCATTGTCATTTTGGGTATTCTATTACTCTCCATCCTCAGTAGATGCCCAAACCACTCTAATCGCTTTATTGTGATTTTTTCGAGTATGGTATTCTCAGCATCCATTATCTCTCGCACTATTGAATTGGGAACCCGTTCACGTCTAGAAATTCCGGCTACCCTTCTCCAAACATCCAATTCTGCAACTAGAAGTTTCTTTTGTCTTCCCTTTCCCCAGTTCTATGTCCAGCATGGAAAATCATTTTTTTTTTTTTTGGTTTTACTCCACAGTATAGAATTGAGCATGGGAATATTTTCAATTTATGTCATTGAAGATTATTGAACATTATATTTAATAGAAAATAAAATATTCCACAATTACTTTTATTTCTACATAAATTACTAGAATTGGAAAGCTCCAAAAAAAAAAAAAGGTTTATGCCTCTTGAAAAATAACTTATCGCCCGGATTAAATTACTAACCTTACATAACTGCAATTATATTAAATAAACAAAAATAAAGATATGTTTTATGTATCTGGAATTGTTTAAATTGGCAACGTTCCATAGATTCGGAAACAGTAACTCAATATTCAGACATTTTTTAGAACTATAACAAACATAATTATTATTAATATGGATTAAAATATTCCATTATTATTTTTTTATAAAATCATAAATTACCAGAACGCTATTGGAAACCTTAAAAAAAAACTAAAGTCCCTGAAATATTGGAAAATAACTAACCGGCCCAAGTTTCACATCCATAATAAATAAATAAATAAAATATATAAGAGATTCAGAGGTATTTAAATTTTATTTTCTCTTAATAAGCTTTGTAAACATCAACCAAAATGTAATATAATAATTAATTATCCAGTTGTATATTATATATAATACAATCATATATTATATATAATTATTTTCAAAGTTCATCTATAACAATGGCATTTATACAAGAATTCGTGATGAAATAATATACTTTAATTTTATAGGAGATTCAATTTATCTCCAGAATCGATGGGAATAATTTTAGTTTTATAAGTATCGCAGATTATCATAAATGTCCCTAACTTGGCCCTAAGCGAAACAAGGCGGGCAAATATTATAAGTTAATCACCGTTAAATTGGACATTTTGTAAACTGGGGCTATCCCAGTCATTAATGTAACTTGCCTAATTACTTGTGAAACGGCAACTTAGGTATCGGCTTCAAGTTGGGCTTAGTTACGAAGTTTTAAGTCTAATGTAAAGCACGCTGTTGGCGAAATTAGAGTACATTTTTTCTTTATTCGTGTCTTTTCCAATCATAAAGACTTAGATTGAATTTCAGATTTAGGTACGATGAATTGCAAAGTTATTAAAAATATTTTAGGAAGAAAATGGTCGGAGGTCGGAAAAATTCTCTTAAATGGAGAGCACTTTTTATCGAAAAGCCAATGATTCGACCCACATTGCAGGTCTATTTCAGAGCTAAATTTACAAGATATATATATATATATATATATATATATATATATATATATATATATATATATATTGGTTTCTACTTATCTAGACTGTTGTAGAAATATATTGTTTATGGTTCTCGAGTTTCAGTCAGATATTTCAACTTCTTAGGCGACGTTTCGAGACTAGGTTAGTCTCATATTCATGCCATGACAGTGAAAAAATGAAATTTTAGTGAAAACATTAAATAGCAAACTAAAATTAATGTAAAATGTTACGTGTAAGTATAATAGTAATCATTTCCTGAAATGATAACTATAGAGAAATATAAAAATCGCGCTGTAAACAAAAAATCGGATGTTCAAGGTCTAAGCTCGTGTTATGCAAATTTAATTAATTCTTGGTGATATAATAATAAATAGTCTAATATGATTCAACAATTAAATAAAACTGCTGTTCCTAAAAATCGATTACTTATTCGTTGATCATAGCTAATGCAATATAAACATTCTATGATATATTGCGAAGTAAGTGATTGATGACAAATTGATCAATTCTTTGGAACTTGTAAGTACACCCTATCCTATTATACTTACACGCGACATTTTACATTAATTTTAGTGTGCTATTTAATGTTTTCACTAAAAGATCATTTTTTCACTGTCAGGGCATGAATATGAGACTAACCTAGTCTCGAAACGTCGCCTAAGAAGTTGAAATAACTGACTGAAACTCGAGAACCATAAACAATATATATAGATTTAAATAATATATGGTAAAGAATAACAGTATATGTAGTATATTGATAGAATTATAATATATAGTAGAAATAAAAACCAGAGGGAATTGAATTATATAATAACAACGAGGTAGTGTTTAAAACCAACAAAATGTTCTAATTTTTAATTTTCGTTTGTTAGTTGGTTGGTTTTAAACAGTACCTATTTGTTAATATATAGTACTTTTTTGTTGTTATATAATTCAATCCCCTCTGGTTTTTATTTCAACTACTTACTACATAAATTACTATTCTATCAATATAGTACATATTCTATTATTATTTACCATATATAATTTTAATTTATATGCATCTTCTATATTTAGCCCTGAAGAAGACCTGGGTCGAAACGTAGGCTTTCCATTTAACAGTTCTCCCTAATTAAGACAATTTTTTTTTTACCTCAATCCGGACCATTCACTTCCTCATATATATCGATCGATATGATACCTCATATAGATCGAATATATTTGAGTGATAGTTTAAACGTTCCAATTTTTATGTATGCTACCGTTGGGAAATCCATACAATTATTTAATTAATAATCAACAATATAATCAATTAATAAAAAGTGTAGGTACCTGACACAAATTGAATCTGCCAAACAATTTAGGATGGAATAAATTCGCTAAATCAGATTCCACGCACGATCCGTTCTTTATTATTCCCGCGGTAGGGACAATCCAAACCCATCACAAAACCAGATAAATCATCAGGCGTTTTTATCCGATAGGATTTCGTTTAGAGTAGAATTTTGTTAAATAATCGGTAGGTATAGGGGCATTTACCTCTATTATTTCAATCCATCAACATAAAATGTGGAAGTTATAAATAATGAAAATTACAACAGTTTTAAAGGAATAAAAAGAGATAATAAGAAGAAAGACAGGAAGATAACAATGAAGAGATAAAAAATTTAAAAAAATGTTTCCTACTTTATTCCGAAAAAAAATTAAATAAGAATTTTTAAGGGGGTTTCAGTACAGCCATGTTCGAAGAATCTAAAATTTTTAATCAAAATCAGAATAATCTAAAAATATTAGATATTAGATCAAGAGAGGAAAGTTTAAGAAATTTAGAGAAGCTGTATAAGACGATTAAATTATATAATATATTATATAACATATTATGTAGTGTGTGAAATAATCTTTCTAAAATCCGACTGATGATAAAATAATTTTTTTGGAAGTCAATACTAATAATATCTATCTGCACAAAAACATTTAACGAGTGCCTCAAACCACAAACACAGGGAAGAGGAAATAAAAAAAAAATAAGAAAACAACAACCTATTGTGCTCAAAGTCACGGGTACGGAGACCGTTAGGTGGCCTTTTTTTAAGGGATTTAAAAGAGAGTAAAAGGTCTTGGTAACACCGCCCTTCGGAAGGGACGTTAAATGGCGTTCCCGAGCCTGTGTGGTGTCGGGTACTCGTTAAAGATTACTATCGTAATTTAGATAGGCAAAAATAGGATTCCCATCATAGCATCGTCCGATTAGCCAATAAAATAACGTAAAATGAACAAACAAACAAGAATTAAATGCGTTGTGTGGATTATGTATTGTTATATATGTTGTGGAGTATATATACATATTTATATACATTCGTTAGAACAACATGATAATAAATAAACAGAATAAATAATAGTAAAAAAAAAAACTGCTATTGATTTTCTTCTCTAACAGTGTTATTTTTCACGGCTCCCATTTATCAAACATATTTAGGTCAGCGTAAACTTAAACTAGCCGCCCGACTAGGTTCAGCGGAGGAACAATAAATATATTTTATAATTATTAAGTTTAAAATTATATTGTTATTTTGCAAAAGTCCATTACTTGTAGTGTTATCGTTATTATTAATAATAACTATTGATGGATTATGATTTCATTATCGTTATGTAGCACCATTAAAATGACTTATCGAATGATATCAACTACCTCATTTTTGTATATTCTGATACTATGACAAATTGTGATAACTGTAGGCGTGATGGGATCATCTACTATAATGATATTTTCATCAAAACGGTCCAAATATATTTTAATATATATTCAATATATATAGTATTTAATATATACTAATTTAATATATAGTAAATATATTTTAATATGACCCTGGCCATAATAAACTATTTACTGAAAGACCGAAATGTCAATTGACTTAGTTTCCCATCTGTATAATGTCAATATTCTGCCATACATAATTACTGCAGCCTTGCTGAACTTAATGCGAGGATGACAACGTTAACAACGAAACATACGTCAGTGTTTTTGACACGTGATTTAAAATTCAACAAGATACTCATTATATGTCAGAATGTTATAGAGACTTGTATATTTAAATCCTTAAGCATAACATTGCCTTAATAGTGTTTAGAATGTTTAGTATTAGTAATAATTATCTTTTCGGGTTTCAGCTATTAACAGTAATTGTCTACTTAGATTAGTTAAATTGGAATTAGTAATTAGCTTAATTACATATAAACATTTCATTACTAATTATGTAATAATATTATCGTTTCAGGTTGAGATATTTATATTACTGTTATTATTATGCTTATCACAATGATAATTCTTTTACTTATATAAGTATGTATATATATATATATATATATATATATATATATATATATATATATATATATATATATATATATATATTGGTTTCTACTTATATTTACTGTTATGGAAATATGATGTTTAGGTTCTTGAGTTTTAGTCACTTTCTTTCAACTTCTTAAGGCGACGTTTCGAGACTAGGTTAGTCTCATATTCATGCCCTGACAGTGAAAAAAAGCTCATTTTTTCAAGAAGAGAAGGTTGAGATTAGTAAATCCTTTTCGCCACCTGAACAAAGGCGAGTCATGAGATGTGAGAACAATTCTCGATAAATCAACATCTGATGGTTCCAATTTATTGCCGAGCTTTTCTCGATAAGATCTCAAGCCTGGAACCATTGTAGAGACTTTCTACCAACATCAGTAATCTCTAGGTCCAATCTGTTCCCAAGTAACCTATACGATGCTTAGTAACCTATTGTAGGGAATAGAAATCAATCAGTTACTACTTCTTACTGTTGTTTCGTTCAATAGCTCAATAAGTAACAACGTTACATATAATATATATAATTTAATAGAATATAATTTATAATTATATTCTATTAAAGAGAGTGAAATTGAGACAGCAATGATATATCTACGTAAAAAATTATTTATTTATTATTTATTATTTAATTTTCATTTGCACCTGCGCAATTGCGCATTCAGCAAATTTGATCCTAATGTTTTTCACTTTGCTCTTCTATGATCATAAAACTATATGATGATGGGGTCAAAATCAATAGGTGAGTAGGTCTCTTGGCCAATGTCTTTTTTACTTTTTTCTATCAAGTCCAGGTAACAGGGAGTAGGAAAGCGGAAGAACGAGTGGGTTTGGGTGATATTGTGTCGATGAGTGGAATGTCATGTATTTGTTATGAATATATGATTTTATAGTGGGAATGTTCATGTCGTTGTGTATGGTGTGATTCGAAATATACGTAAAAAATAATATCATATTATATATAAAGGAAGACCATTTTTAGAGTAACAATATATTTTTATTTATCTCGGCCAATAAAGCTTTTTTCTCTATAGCTCACCTTATGAGAAGTGGATTAGTTAGCCGCTTGACCAAGTTAAGGCTATATAAGACCACCATTAGACCAGTCGCAGCATATTCATGTGAGACATGGGTACTTAAAAAATCAGCAGCTGAAAAGATGGACATCTTTGAACGCAAAATATCAAGGGGCATTCTTGGACCCGTGAAAGAAAATGGGGTATACCGTCTTAGAAAGAATAGAGGAGTATATTCCCTATATGACGATGTGAAGCTTTCCGACTATGTCAGAATACAACGTCTAAAGTGGTTGGGTCACCTCCATAGAACGGATGATGGCAGAACCGTCAAAGGGCTGTATAAGGATTGTCCAGAAGGAGTGAGACCTCGAGGGAGGCCACGAGGCAGATGGAAGGACAGCGTCTCAGAGGACCTCCGAAATCTTAACGTGTCTCTGAGGCTTGCTACAGACCGACAAGACTGGGCAAGAGTGATTGAGCAGGCCAAGGACCGCCTCGTGCGTCTGTCGTGCCTATGAAGAAGAAGATATATTTTTAAAAACATTCTTTAAAGCACTTCCCATAATAATATATAGTAGTGTCATTATAAAAAAAATAACTTGGACCACTAAACTCCAAGGTACATGATAGAGATTATACTGTTTCTAGGACAATGATTGTGTTGTTAAATTGTCATAGATTATGCTCAACCGCCAAGTTTTACCCCAAATCAAGGGTGTCCACTTTTTACAGATTGGATGAGCCTCAGGGTCCACCCCCGGCTGCTAAGTAGATTATATAAATTATCTGTCACAGCTGGTTTTGAATCCGGGAACTTCGGCACGACTACTCCTCGCTCTACAATTGAGCAACGCCGCTACAATGTATTATACATATGGTATAATAAAATTATGATAATCTTTCCTAAATCAGATGAATATTTCATACGGATAGAGTCAGTGATCAGTGTGAGTTTTGATATATGACTACTTAATAAAACATTATTGCCTGAAAATAGGGTAATTGTTTCAGATAACTGTTTTGTATCTATAAAATGCTCTATGTATAAATGCTCTTGACAGGAAGACTTGGAGAAATAATATCCTATAATAGATTTGGAGAAATACTCGTCTTTGGGGAAACTTGGAGCTGAATGTATAGAAAGACATTTAACCTGTACCATTACAGTCCATTAAATTCTTCGGTTGAGTACTTGGCAGGGACTGTATTGTTTTTACACTCTATAAGCAAGTTCTTACCACAATTAAGGGTATCCACTTTGTAGAGGCTGTGTGACCCCAGGGGGGTTCAAGATCCTATAGTATCCAGCCTCAGCTTTACAGAGTAAATAATTTATCTACCACATCCGGATTGGAACCCGGAGTCTCCAGCACAGCAACTCAGTGCTTTACATTCTGAGCTATCCCGCTCATCGAATTATTACCATATAATCAATATATTGTAACTATAAACAAATAATTAATTAAAACTAACAGAAAAAATATTAAATAAGGTAAATTTAGGCGGATTTTATACCTACCACACTAGAAATGCGTAAACTCAACAACGCGCAAATTAGTTTTCACAAAACAAATTAACAACATGAGGCGGAAACTGACGAAGTATAATTTAGTTTGCCAGGACTTGATTTTTACGTTGAATAGGTCCCAGTATTTAGGTCAACGAGTTTTCCTGCCAGAGATAAACGTATTATAATACTAATCTAAGCAGACAAGAAAATTTATGCAAAACATTGTTCAGTACGGTTTAAATTTCATTGTTTAGGAGAGAGGTATCATAAAGCTGTAGCAGCCAGCCGGCCACTTTATGGCTAAATTAAAAAAGAGATAAGCAAAGTCACTATTTTAGATTATCTGAATTTGACAAAGACACTTGACCTAGAAGAATTACAGAAAATATTTAAATTTAAAAAGAAAGTCCCGCAATTAAAAGTGTTGTTTTTCTATTATCGATTTTTAACAACTTGGTTATGTTACGTCTCTAAAAGGTCTCGCCACAGATCTCGATCCAGCCAGTGTCCTTCCTAAGACCCCTCGCTGCCATGCTCTCCTCTACATCAAAGTTAAAAGTGTTTAAAACATATTTAATTCACGTTTCGATTTTCCCTAGGACACAATTGAATAAAATTGGTGATAGACCATCACCCTATCTTACTCCTGTATTTATTTCAATAGGTTTTGATAGCTTACCATAAATTTTACTTTTGAAATCGTGTTCGTAAGAGTTTCCCAATTTTGATTTCACGCCAAATTCACGAATGATTTTATATAAGGTTTCTCTATCAACTGAGTCAAAGGCATTTTTTAAGTCTACAAAAGTCACGACTATGTCTGTTGAATTGAGCATCCTATGGAGAATTATGAATTTTTTAAAATTTATTTATTGATTTATACAACTGTATTACAATAATGCATCAAGTAAATAGGCTATGTGATACATAATGAGATGAGTTAATGGCAAGTAGAAAAACTACCCACTGGTAGTACTCAAATCACTAGTTCAACTAAGAAAGCCACGTGGCCATCTTCTTTTCAGACGCCTCGGAGGATTATCGGGAATCGAAGAGGAAGCTAGGTTTGAAACTAGAGCGTTTGAGTGGGAATGAAGTTTGTTATGAAAGGATATATACCGGGTTCGGCACAAATCAGCAACAAATGGGACATTAAGGTCGTTATGGATGACTTTATTCTTAACAAAATAAGCAGCGTTGAGGATTTTACGAAGGATTTTGGATTGTAGGGATAGGATACGAGAGGAATTCGATGGCTTAGTGGAGCCCCAAAGCTCTACTCCGTAAGTCCAAATAGGTTGTATGATGGTCAAGTAGATGAGTCTTTTGTAGTTAATTGGGAGGTTAGTGCGTTTGTCTAGTAAGTGTTGAATTAGCCTGAAACGTCGAGGGGTTTCTTGTCTTTTCAGTCTAGTATGAGGATTCCAGGTTAATCGTTTGTCGAGATGCAACCCTAAGTATCGGATCTGTTCTACAGGCACCAGTGGGATATTATTAAAGTCATTGGTTTACGACGTAAGGTAAAAGGGATTTGATGCGATTTTGAGAATTTTTTTAATTATCCAGTTTTGACACCATTTTTCAAGATCAGTGATATGGGATTGGAGGCTTTGGGATGCAATAACTGGATTGGTGTTGACTGATTATACACATGTATCATCAGCATACGTGATAAGGATAGTATTAGGATGAGTTGGGATGTCAGCTGTATAAACTGTGTAAAGGATTGGGCCAAGGATACTACCTTGAGGATTATGAATTTTAAATTAAATATTTGTTCTGACCAAGAACTGCCTTATCAAGACAGCTTAATAAGGCAGATCTTAGAGGATCTTGAGGCAGATTACCGAATTGCTTGTCCAGTGTTGTTTCTACTCTATTCTGCAATTACGTTTTTATTTATTATAAGACTAACTTATTTCTGTACCCTGTTCCACTACAACCCATGAACGGGTCTGGAGTTCAGTACATGGTAGAGACTGTACTATTTCATGGACAACGGTCGTGCAAGGAGGTTATTTTTTGTCCTAGATCACGCTCAACCGCCATATTGTCCTCCCTTATTTTGGGTACCCATTGTAGAGGCTGGTCCTAGATCCCATATGATCCATATCCGGCTGCTAATAGATTAAATAAAAGTCTTGCCAGCAGCGGGATTTGAACTAGGATTGTCGGCATGGCCACTCAGTGCTCTACCACTGAGCTACTCAGCTCAGCCACTCCCAGTTGTAGCGGTACAGTTTTTTTCCTTTTTTTGAATATGTTTTAGATACAGAAATCCTCTTTCCGATGGCTCATTTAATTAATTATATATTGTCTAATACTTATTCATGATTAAATATGAGTCGAGAGAAAATAAAAGGTATCCCGATTCAAGACTCCCCAATTAACGAGAGTTGAATTAGAAGAGACGAGGACAAAGGACGGGTAATTTGAACTAAGGAATCGGGAACCGAGTTGCCTTTTGTATCGCGATTTGGTTCGAGGAAGGTAGAAAAGGGGGTACCTTTACTTCGATGACCCCGCCTTAACTAATTACTACCTCCATCAAGTTTAATTATCCTTTGAATCTGCTTCAGAGGGATTTTAGGCATTAATGGAAGACATCGTTTGTTCTAACCAGAGGGCGTATGTCTGCATATCAGGTTTCTAACTTCCTACGTATTATTGTTGTTATTTGTATTATGTAGCGAAACCCAAATTATGTACCCTAATAATACTTATCTATTAAAATTAAAAAATCCGGAGGTTGTAGCTTCGAGTAACAACTTTTAACGTTTCCTTTTCATATTCTCGAAAAAAAAAATTATTACGGACTATATATGTATACAGCCCGGTGAATAAGTTGTTAAGTCGGATTTTGTCCAGAGAGAGTAATTAAATTTTCAAATTTTTAAATATTTAAATTTGCTTTCAGATAACCGGAAGTGTATCATCCTTCCAGTTTTTGGCTTGAAATGGAGTTGTAATACAAACAATAACTCCTTTTCAAGCAAATGCTTTACTTATCCCCTTATTCACTACGAAAATAACTCGATTCCGCTTACCTAAGTACAAGATACTCATTTTGGAGAAAATTAGACTTTCACCGGGGCTGTAGATATAATTACTGTTACTGACTGTGTATATACTGCTTGGGACATTGCTAGTTTTCTAGCATATAATTTACATAACATTTATATTAATATGGAAGTTTTTAAATTTTAGAATATTTAATGTAGTATAATTCCGAATAAATATTAATGTTTTTATAATAAAAATTTTATTAAAATGCTAGGCGAAGTAAATATAACAAAATTAGTGGTACCACTGTTCATTTTTGCGCAGGTTAGATTAAAGTACCGACTTTCATATTCTGTTTATGTTATATCATTGTGACGCTATCGAAAGATTGAGCTCGGTCGAACCAGCTGGGGTGTTATAGAATAAAAAAACTATCTACAGCAGACTTAATTTAAAAATTTAATTCGTGGAATTTAAACAAGAAATACCTGTAAATTGTGAATTATATATATTACAAAAAAGTGTTAAAACATCGAACGAGCTGTGGAGAGCCGTCACTAGTGGAGGATTTTTACCCTTTCGCTCCGTGACACTGGATGACGAGGAGATGTCCAGATAGACCTCCTGCTGCGATAATCATCACCTCTACTCCGAAATGTTTGTTGAAACGTTCATTTATTGAAGAAATGATTACAGATATATACACATTTCCCATAATAACACTCTTTTATTCATACTAAAACCCACGATATTTTTTTTTTCGAGAATATTAAAAAGGAAACGAGTTAAAAATGGTTTTGACTTGACATCAAAGCGACAACCTGCGATAACATAAACGTATATGGACGGACGGGGGTATATATGAAAAAAAAATATGTACCACTACAACCGTGAACGGTTTCCAACGGTTCTGCAAGGAGGTGGCTTGTCCTAGGTAACGCTCAATCGCCAGATTCCCCCCCCCCTTATTTTTTCTACCCTATTATTATAATATTTTATAGAGGCTGGGTGAACCCCAGGAGGGTCCTAGATCCTATACGATCCATCTCCGGCTGCAAACAGACAGATAAATAAAAGTCTTGCCTGCAGCGGAATTTGAACCAGGATTTCCGGTATGGCGACTCAATGCTCTACCACTGAGCCACACCGCTCCCTATATATGAAATATAAATATATGTATGTACGGGAGGAGGGACCAAGTAAGTATTTACGCTTACAGCCTAATACTTATTTATTAAAAATGTACGAAAAATATAATGTAAATTTATGGAAAGAGCATATTGTGAATATCTCTCCTCTCTCTACTATTTAAAACAAAAGTTTTATGTAACTGAAATCTAATGGTTTTCATTACAATTGAATTTTCCCATCGTTATCATATATATAATATTTTACTATGTTGGCCATTTCAATGAAATAAGGATATGCAATTAAAATATGCCATAAACCTAATGATATATCTTTTTACATAAAAAAAGAAATATTTCAGAAATGTAATTAATGTATATGAGTGCAGTGTTGTGCGGGTAGTAATAAACCCCGCTCTAGAAAAGGAATATTGTTCTCAGGTAAGGTTATAAGTATTGAACAATATTGGGCAGCTAATAACCAATTAGTATACCAGCATTATAATTAGTATAAGAAAAAGAAAAAAATTAGTACGTAGTAGAAATTTTAAAACTGAATTTTGGGAGTAACTAGGAATTAAGAATAATAGTTATGAACGACTGAATATATTTTTTATAATGTGGATGAGATCACATTCACCCTCAAGGCTTTTCCCCTATATAAAGGTTATCCACTTTATGGAACGAGAGTGAGGCCCAGGAGGTTTTGCAGATCCAACAGGATTTATCTACGGCAACAGATAAAATAATTTAGCAGCCAAAGCCGGGTTTGTACCCAGAACCTTCAGGATAACAACTCAGCGCTTTGCACACTGAAATATCTTACTGCAGGGATATTAAAATGGGCATAATCGACGCAAACACAATTTCACCGAATGTTAAACCAATTACTTAGCGTGATATTTAATTTGTTGAACATGTGTGCGGTGAATGCTCGACCGTAAATATGAATTGGTAATTTTAATTAATTAGTACTAATAGCCTGATCATTTAACCGCACGTGGATACCTGATTGGCGGAAAACCTGGATAAATACGTATCTTTAATAAATTTGAAGCAAATTGAAAAACATGTTGTTACAGTAATTAATTTGAGTATGTCGAAATTTGAAATTTCATATGTTCATTTTAATTTGATATATACTACACTGGACTGTGATCTTTTAATAAGCATAATCAAGCAAGACAACCAGTTTTCTGGAAGAAGAAAACCGGTTTTCTTGCTTGATTATTTCATGTGTTTTTCCAGTTCTTCTAACTAAAATAAACATATTAATTCTCCCAGAACCTTCAATTATCCAAACTGGCTTCGGGGAAAAGAAACAGGGAGGGATCGACATTTTAGTTCTTAGAAAATAATTTTGAAGAGCATTTCATATAAAATTATATTTTTTTTTTATTTTTAAGTGAATTTCCACTATCCGAACTTTTGATTATCTGGAACAAACCCGACGATATTACTTCGAATAAAGACGCTCTACTGTATATTAAATTGGAAGTTTTAATTACTTGTTGAGAGCGTTTACAAAAATAATTTTCTTTTCTATTCAAACATACAACTACAACCCCTAAGGGGTTGGGTTCAGTAGATGTTAGAGTAATGTACTGCTTCAAAGATGGTTGTGCAGGCATTTGGTTTATCCGAGATCACGCACAATCGCCAGGTTTTTCCCTCAATGAAAACTAACTTTATTGAGGCAAGGTGAGCCAAAGGAGATCTGCAGATCCAACAAGATACATCCGTGGCTGTTAACAGGTGTTCATTTATTTGACACAGATAGATTTAAATCTGGAAAATTTAGCACAGTAAGTTCTATATAAAGAAATCAACATTAATAAGCTTTATTGACGACACCTTAGAAAAATTCATTTCATTCATAAAGCGATTACTTTTCTTTCATGAAACAAACATATAACTTGCTTAGTAGGATTCTTCTTGGATGAAAACATCGTACCCATAGATTAATTGAGTCCCTTATTTTTATTATTTATTTCCATAGCGGTTAAAAGGTAAACAGGTCAAGGCTAAAAAGATACGTTGAGGAATACTTTTTGATTATCTTAATGGAAATCCCTTTAAGCGGAAGATCCGACGGAGCATTAAGGTGGAGCAAATCCTCGCAAGGGCTTCAGGTTTCTTTTCAAGCCGTTATTGCTCCTTGTTTGACCTGAGCCTCTATCCCTTCGGAGGTCTCTAGTGGCGGAACAATACTCGTCGATAGGCCCTTCATCAGGTATATCTATTGCCTGCTATACTGTTGCGATATATAAGGGCTATCATTTCTTCTATAATGCTTAGTAATATCTCTCCTCGTATTCCTTTTAGGAAATTAATTAATATGTATATTTTTACCTCTCTTACTTCCATATCTTAGGTATACTAGTCTCGATTAATAAGTGGTTAAGTCGAATTTTTTCCAAAAATGAGTTCTTGTACTTAGGAAAGCGGAATCGTGTTATTTTCGCAAAAAATTAGGAGCTAAATCAGACATTGGCTTGAATTTTTCTTTCTGACACTCCTTTATTTACAAAATTAAATATTACATATATGTGTGTGTGTCTATGTAAGTTATAATTAGACTGAATTATCTGTTAATTACTGTTGAGGAAGAATTATATGAATATCAATTGAACAAGAACACAATTTATTTTTCTAAACTTTTTTATAGATCGAAAAAAACACATGACATTTATTTTACAAGGTAATGAAGGTTATACGTTTGCTTTGCTTTGCGAGTCTATGTACTGATAACTTGTATATATATATATATATATATATATATATATATATATATATATATATATGTATATATGTAATATTTAATTTTGTAAATAAAGGAGTGTCAGAAAGAAAAATTCAAGCCAATGTCTGATTTAGCTCCTTATCAATAAGAACTAAAAAAAGAGAAGATCCTGCAAAATTGTCAGTAATTATTGTTTGAAGTGAATTGTTAAGAAAACAATGAATAATAATAAAAACAATTTGTTAAATTTAATTTTTTTAATTAATTTTTCTTTATCAGTCCTGAACAATTTTTTAAACTAGATGTAACCGTTTTTTTTTAAATACCTTAGTTGTAAATAAAAAAAAAATTAGATTATTATTTAGCCAACAATGATTTGGTTAACAGCCTACTGTAGGAATTGTTTTATTTATTTTCTAAACTTAACATATTTTTTTTTACTATATACCTTGATAAATGTTTCAATACCAAATAATAGTAGCGAAGTTAAACGAATACTTTAAGGGTCATTGACCCCAAACTTAAATGCTGATGAACTTGCCGAGAGACATCGATAAATTTCCAGAGCTTAAACCTGCTGACTGTTCTCCCTTTGTCCATTAATTTATTGTAAAGCCAACTGAAATAATGAGAGGGCTTAGAGACTTGTTAGGTAGTTCCATCATGTCGAAACATTTCAGCTATTTCTTTTTTAAGATATATAAGAATTATTAGATCAGAAAGAAAATTCTGCGAATATTTAATAAAATAAATAATAAGGCTTAGTGAACCCGAAGGCTCGATGCTGAAACCGCCAATCTTTGGTTATAAATTTCCGTCGACGGACCACTACTTGCACCCAATCCTATGCTCCCACCTACATCTTGGTCTACCCCTCAAACGCTTTGCAGCCGTATAAATAACATGTATTATAATTATATACTGTAAATATATCGGGTATTAAATCATCATTATAATATTTCCCTCTTCTACTTCTATCTGGTGCGAGGATAATCGCATCGGCGGTATATTTTAAATTTAATTATATAAATGTAATAAATGTGAACATTTTTGGTGTACATGGCAATAAAAGGTGTCCATGAAATAAAAGTTTTATTAATATATATAATTAATTATAATTAATAACCTGTGGTTAAGTGGGTTATCATAAAAACAAACTATGCCCAAGATTACGGGATCGTAGCCTATCAGGTATCCTTAGGGTTTTTTAATGAAGTTAAAAATCCTTCGGAGGGGACGTAAAATGGCGGTCCCGAGCCTGTGCAGTGACAAGTACTCTTAAAGATCCCCATCCTAATTATACATGGGTAGGCAAAATTTTGGACTCCCACTGTAGCATTGTCCGATTGGCCGTAGCAGCATAAAGTGACGTTATATGAATAAACAAGTATTATGATCTGTTTACTTTTCAAAGTATAGTCGCTTATAGTATTTCGGATTAAATATTCTACTCCGTGGATATATTCTATAGTCCGTGGTTATTTTTTATTTAAGACCCATGTCAAAATATGTTCGTATTTCATATTCTCCTTGGAGCCCCTTGATTCGTTAAAAAGTAAGCCTGAGATAATATATATATATATATATATATATATATATATATATATATATATATATATATTTTAAATATATATCTATATATATTGTAAAATATATTTATATTTTATAAATTATTAACTATTTTTACAGAAACATATACTTATGATTAATACAATTTCATACCCAAACAATATCGTCATTTGGAGTAGGTTGAAACTTTGTATAAAAGTTTAATTTTATTGGAAAGGCGGTTAACGTTTACCTTATAAGATTTACATACATAAAACATTCAGCTGTACATTTCCTTAATCAAAAGATTTATTGATTTTTACATAACAGAAATAATCCTTTTTTTTATTCTCTTTGTTCATTATAAAATCATCATCAGAGTCCATCCTCTCTATCGCTCATTATAAAATACTGTAAAAAAAAAGTTCCTCTGGAATCTACTATTACATTTTAATAATTACCAAACAACAAATTTAATATTAAAATCCATATCCCCTCTAAATAGCGTTAAGTATTAACAATATAATTGTTGTAAACCTAATTTATCATCTAATTTAGCACACGAGCAACTCTCATATGTAAATGGTGTAGTAAATTACATATAATATATTCTTGTGCTGATATTAGTAGTGTACCAATTAATCAAAATGGTCACAGTAATAATATATACAATACAATTATACAGCTATTTAAAATATGTTAGTTAGTAATATTTATAATTTTCTTATTTTATTTATCATGATTTTATTAGCTTTCCTGTACGTATGAATGCAACGGAATCTTTGAACTCAATTTTCTGCTACTTCGAAACATCGAATTAAAGTGAAACTGCATAATTCTCAAGGACCAATGACAATACAAAAATTTAATAATTTTCTTATTATCCCGACCAGGATCTTTAGGATTAGCGATTTTTCATACCCGAAGACACAGCAGTGTCGCCCCCTAAAAGATCAGTAACAAGATAGGATATGTCAGACCGAGATCCGAGCCAGGTTAGCTCAGTTGGCAGAGCACCACGCTAGTCGCGTGGGCAACCCGGGTTTGAGTCCCGGCCCTGGACATATTTTTTCTTTTTAATAAAAAATAAAATAAAATATATTATTTATTATATTTCACTACGCCTTAAACACACGTTTTATTTTTATTAATTTATTTTAATGTAAAAAAAGAAGAAACTAACGTGAGTTTTTACATTTTTTTATACCAGTTTATCATTGAAGCGTGTATTTTAGTTTTTATCGTTTTTATTATATAGTTAACAAGACGAACGACGTTTTTAGATTTTAAACCTTTTTTTTAAGTACCATTATCCAAAAGCAATTACAAATAAAATATGACGTCGGATCATTCCAGAAATATAAAAGAAGATAACGGTCAATCAAACTGTTGCCTCCTATTTTTAGAAATTGATTCCCCAATTTCCACAAGTCGTTGGCTCAATCATATTTATCTTTTATGTCTCCCATTCAATTTGGTCTTTGATCGTTAAACGCCTGTACACATGAAACACGATAAAGGTCCATTAATCGTTTTATTATCTATCACCCTTTTATTACCACACAATAGTACAACGCTATTAAAAAGCGTGAATAGGGACGAATCTATATCCTTAATTATTATTAAGGAATGTAATTAAATGAGTATTATTAATAAAAAACCTGTACTAGTACAACCCATGATGGGTTCAGTAAATGGCAGGGACTGTACTGTTTCTGAACCAACGGATGTGTAGAGAAGTGACTTGTCTGAGACCACCCCCTATTCCTAAGACAACGGTTCTTCAAAGAGGTTTACATCAATTAAAGACTTTGTAGAGGCCGTGTATGTCCCAGGAAGGGGTCCAGATACGACAGGGTCCGGATTTGAACCCAAGAAGAAGGAAAGGTCCTTCACATCCAATTCGATGTAATAAAGCTTCATGCATTGTCATATTTTATCTTACTTTTAATTAACTCACAATACTGTAGCAACACAATTAAAAAAACGTATGAAGGGACAGTTATGTCCTTAATTAACCTATACTATATGGAAGTGTCATTGAAGATCTCGATGCAAAACTAAAAAGGTTGATCCATTGCTTCGTTCGTTTCATCTTTGGGATCCCGAGAGACGCACATATCACCCGATATTACGAAGAGTTGAAGTGGCTTTACCCTTCCTATCGCCGTAAGTACTTCCTAGCTTCCTTTCTTTACCAAGTTATCCAATCCCGGCGACCATCATACATATATCCGATCTACTTAAATTCAAAACCTCGGTCATACCCGTTTTCGGCTCTCAGGCCTATATACAGCATCCCACCGAACAACTGCTTTTGATAGAGCTTTCCTTATCCGATCTTCGTCCCTTTGGAACTCTATATCTTCTTACATTCGTCTTTCCAATAATCTTTCAACCTTCAAATCCCGTATATTATATCACCTTCTATCCTTACAATTCCCAAAAAATCGGAAATAACATACTCAGTTTTCAAATTAAAATTTTCTAACTGATAAAGGAATGATGTGTTTTTATTTATATATAAGTATATTTATATTATTAATACTCCACTCATCCAAATTTTTAAAAACAAGTTATATAAGTAGATATTGTTCATATTTTTGTTTAATTTTCTGCTTTATTTGTTTCTACTTGACATTGTAATTTGCATACATATGTAATTATCTATATTTCTTGTACTCTGTTTTTTTTTTTTTATTCTTTAAATGTTATCACTGGATGTAATTCGCAATTTTTATCCCGTCAATTCTTTCGCATTTGTTATTTTAATTGTATTAATTAATCAAATGTAATTAAATTATACTCTAAGATATAACAACATATATATTTATACCTGTATTGTTATTCTAAAGGGACTTGTCCCAGAATAAATAATGTGTTTATTATTATTATTAATTATTATGGAATTGAAATGAAATGTTGCTAATAAAAGACAAAAAAGAAACTGTACCACTACAACCCATGAAGTGACATGGATTCAGTCAATAGTAAAGACTGTATTGTTTCTGAGCCAACGGTTCTGCCGTGAGGTTTATCCCCAATGAACGACTTAACAAAGGCTGTGGCGATTACCACAATGAAAATGAGGAAGAAACCTTTAAAAATTAGCGTAATAATTATTTTAAATTTAAAATGATTATTGTAATGATATAATAATTAATTTAATCATTAACATAAAGTATGCTTATTTTAAAAAAAGTGTAGAAGTAAAATGATCAAATGAAAAATGATTAAAACAAATCTGGTTTATACATGATTGTTTAAAAACGTGTTACTGTTAATTAACAAAAATAGTCTTAAATATTCATTTTAGAAGTATTAATTTTCTTTTTAGATTAAATATAGGAGAATAAGATTAAATATAAAAGAAAAATGAATTTATTTTTTATTGATTTTTAGCTTGAAATCCATACTTGGAAAAATCCTTCTAAAATGAGTATTTTAGACTATTTTTGTTAATTAACAGTAACACGTTTTTAAACAATCATGTATAAACCAGATTTGTTTTAATCATTTTTCATTTGATCATTTTACTTCAGGTTTAAAGCTATCAGAGTATTAGATAATGATATACAAAATAATGATGGTAAATAATATATGCTTATAATTAAATTTATTTGAATTGATGAATTATCTGAAATGATCCTTCTTCCATTTTCTTTTTATCCCCCAGAACAACAATTTTACTTATTTTTTAGAAAATAATAAAATATATTTTTTTTGATGTCTTAGAACTCACTTCTGATAACCAATTTTACTCCAAAAGACAAAAAGGTTTGTTGAAGAGAACTACTGTTAATAAACATATCAACTGCGATGAATATAATACTCCTGCACTTGTATATGTTTTAGCTGTTTCTGAACATTCATTTTATAACCATTTTAATAAATTATAATTTGACTATTGGCAAGGATAAATTTTTGTTAGAAAATGCTTTAAAATTATTATTACTTAGAAATAAGTAATTCATTAATGGCAAAAAAAATATGTTGACGATTTTTGTTTATAATAAGTCTATGATAAATTAACAACTTACTCGCTTTAGAGATTACTTTATATCTCTACACAGTTGGGTATAAAGCTCGTTCGCACCATACACCATGTAATAAAGCTCCTGAATCGCCATACCATATTAATGACAATATTATTACAACGAAACAATGGATAATTTCATCTCTGCTCAGAATGTAGTTATGTTACTATGCTAAATTACTTATTAAAAAAAAGTGTGACATTACAACCTATGAGGGGTTTTGGTTCATATCATAGAGACTATATTGCTTCTAGAACAACGGTTCTGCAGGGGGGGCTTCCCATACTTAAGGACTGTGTAGAGGCTCATATACAGGTAACACAGGGTCTCGATGTCACAAAGCTCTATAAATTGTCATATTTTATCTTACCACATCGATTAACTCAATATACTTCAACAACACAATAAAAAATCTTAAGTAAGGACGAAGAAAGAAAACAAAAAGAAGAAAAACGACCGTTTTAAGATATTTGTGACAATTATAGGACCCTTGAGAACGGTAGAGGTATAAAACTTTTGTAACAGTCCTTTCTTGTCAGAATTGCCGCTCACGTGTCTGTCCCTTGGCTTTTATCGCTCGTAGCAACTTTTATCTACCTTAGTTTTCCAGGGCATTAGTATCTCCATTCTGGTCCCTGTTAGTCTAGTGCCTTAGTGGGGCACTAAATCTTTTACGCACATTTGAACTTCTTAATTTTGAATTTTATTAACTATTGATAATAACAGAAATCTGAATGGCTGAGTGTGTAGAGCGCTAAGTTGTTGTGCTAAAGGTTCAGGGTTCAAATCCAGCTGTGGATGATAAATTATGTAACCTGTTGACAGCCACGGATAGACCCTCCATGGGCTCATCCAAAAAATAAAATGTACCACCTGCAAACGGGTCTGGGGTTCAGTACATGGTAGAGACTGTGCTGTTTTAAAGACAACGGTTGTGCAGGGAGGTGATTTGTCCTAGGTAACGCTCAACCGCCAGATTTCCCGCCTTATTTTGGGTACACAGTACCTCAGGTGGGCTTATCCGGCCACTATAAATTGGGGATTGGGTGTGATCTTGGACAAATCCTCTCCCTGCAAAACCGTTGTCTAGAAAACAGTATCAAACGAAAAGACCCTTTATGGATTGTAGTGGTACAGATTATTTTAAAATCGATTACAAAGTTTGATTGTGAATAATGTCTAATACAACTTTTTTCTGACGTCCTGAATATTTATATATATATTAATAATACTAATAAGGCTTAGCCTGTAATAATACAGGCAGTATAATAATACTGAAGGCTCGATGCCGATACACACAATTTCCACTTACAAATCCAAATTCGCTGGATCACTCAACGCAATCCTCCCACCTAAGCTTCGGTATACCCATCTTATGCTTACCAATCGGCTCAGCGATTCTTAATTTCTATAAATTTGTTCGTTAGTAAAAACAATTTGGTAACGAAATAACTCTTAGTGGTTAATAATAATTATTTATTTATAAGTTATATTAGTTACTAGTTAATATCAGGGGCTAGTTACTAATACTAGTCATAATTAAATCTTACTATTAGGCGAAATGAGTGGTGTAGTTTGTGAGTTACAACAGGTAACGGATATTAAGCGGGTCGTAAAATCTGTGCTTTATTACAGCTATGATAGTTCCACAATCATTTAAGTAATAAAGGTGTCGTGTAAATGTTTATTAACGGAATAATTAGTCAGTTTTTAGCTGTACTTTATACATAAGCACATTACTGAATGTCACTGTAGGGGGTTGAATTTTAAATCATTTTCATATTTTTCATAATTAATTTTGGTGAATTAAGTTTTTTAAATTTATTTATCCAACGCCAACCTGCTGCAGTTGTGTGGTGAATTAAGTACTATAAAACGGTTTTAATGAATAAAAATGTTATAGTAAATATAAAGAAATGCTTCCTAAGTGGTTAAAATTTTTTTTTGAAAAACATGCGTAAAAAGATTATCTATTTAATATGTTATTATTTTATAAGCTAGAGACCCGACCCGACAATTGCACGGGTAGTAAGGCATATTATGCCCACATGTTTTGTCTGTATAATTTATTTTATTATGTAGATATCATAAACAAAAAACCGAACAAAATATTTCTTTATATACGAATTTATTTTCTTGCACGTTAAGTTTTCGCGATAACCCGTAAGATACTCATTTAAATTATATGGTATATAATATTCTAATATTGCGCATGAAATGGTTAAGGAAACTAAAGTATATAAGTTGATAAGGATTAATTCTGTACTCATCTAAATAGCTTTCCAAATACCGCATTGTACGTGATCAATTTTTTTAGAAGATAAAATGGATATAGTAAGCTTTCCTTAAAATATATACATATATATACGCTATCACTGACTTTTTTTTTGATTAATAAAAGAGGAATATTCCACCATTCATTGTTTCGTTATATGACAAACGCAATAGGCAGCGCCTTCGATGAAACCCCCCAGGAGGCTATACTTTTTCCAATATTTCCGACAACTATTATTATATTCCAACCCGTTTACACAAAACCTCGATAAATTATATACATAAACCAGCCTAGTGAATCACTCTATCTATTGGTGAAAACCGCATGAAAATCCGTGCAGTAGTTATTGAGTTTACCGCGAACAAACGCGGCTGAGGACTTTGTTTATAATATGTATAGTTTTAATTAACAAATAAGAAACAATCTAATTATGTACTTATTTTCATATTTAGATTTACAATGATACAATATTAAAATACCGTTTATTTATTTATTCTAGATGGAAATATAGAAACATTTTGATTTCTATGGGGAGCTGAGGGTTGCTCTGGTAAAAGCATAGATTTTACGACCCGCTTAATATCCGTTATGACAAATTATTTAATGTGTTAACAGCTTCGGACCTTTTTTTTTTGAAAAAAATTGACCTGTTTAATATGTGCAGCCTCGGTGAATAAGTGGTTAAGTCGAATTCCATCTGCAGATAATTTTTTTTTAAATAACAGCTATAAAAAATAATAATAACAGCTATACTTAAAATATAAATAAAACAGCCAGTATTTTTAATTTAATAAGGTTTTAATTTTATAATAAGGATTGGTATACCAGATTACAAACATACGAAATAAAAGTAAACAAAGACCATATGAACCTATGTAGGATCATAGGTTCAGTACATGGTAGACCTTACTGTTTTTCGGACAACGGTCCAACAAGGTGATTTGCCCTAGATTACACTCAACCGCCTAGTATTCCCTCTAATTAGGGGTATCCAATTTATAGAGGGTGGATGAGTGTTAAAGAGAAAGAATTAAAAAAAAAATGGATGGAAGGACGCAGGTATGGTTTCGACATCACAATAATATTGGGAGGCTTCTCTTATTAAGTTTTGAAATAAATTCTCACAAATCCCGTCAAATCACTTTAACCTCCGTCGTAAACCAATGACTTCCTGTCCTCCCTTAGCGTTTAATAACATCCCACTGAATCCTGTAGAACAGGTCAGGTACATAGGACTACACCTTGACAAAGGATTAACTTGGAATCCTCATACTAGATTGAAACGACAAAAAACAGCACGCCATTTCAGGGTACTTCAACGTTTACTAGACAAACACTCTAAGCCCTCAATTAATTACAAAAGACTCACGTACAAGACAATCATTAGACTCATCTGGACTTACTAGAGCTTTGAGGCTCCTCTCGTATTCAATCCTTACAATCCAAAATCCTTCGCAGAATCCTTAATGCTCCTTAATTTGTAACGAACAAAGTAATTCATAATGACCTCAATGTCCCATTTGCTGCTTTGGCCCGAACCCGATATCAATCTTTTCATGATAAATTTCATTCCCACTCAAACCCACTTGTTTCAAACCAAGCTCTTCAATTCCTGTTAATCCTCCAAGGCGTCTGAAAAGAAGATGGCCTCGTGATCTTCTAAGTTGCACTTTTTATTTGAGTTCTACCACTGAGTAGTTTCTCTACTTGTTTCTTCATGCCAATGTAAACATTCATTATATTTACTTGATGTACAGTTGTAAATTTCATTAAATAACTTAATTTTTTTTTTAAATACGAAGGCTTCGAAGTATTATTGCTTGGGAATCAGGATAAACAATAAGAACTTCTGTGAATGATAATAATGATATTGTTTTTAATGGTTATTATCGAAAAAAAGTATAAATATAAAAAACGTAGGAAAGAGAGGAAAAGACGGCTTGTCCTAAGTCAGGAACTTTTAAGTGATAGCCATCGGTTATTGAGCGCTTCTGGGAATGCCCTGGATCTCAACTCTCAGCTAGGCTATTATATTTAATATTTGTGTAATTATAAATTAATAACGAATTCATTAATATATATCATTTTTCTATATGCGTGAATAATTTATAAAAAATGATGTAAGCAATATACCTTCAAAAATAGGAAAAAATAAAAAGCTAATGTTTTCGATCATAAAGGATCTATATTTGTTTATTTGTAACTAAATATTATCATCAAAATTAATTGCTATAGCTATGAAACATTTTTACGAATACATATTTAGAAATTTAAGTGCCAAATATAGATTTTTTGATTTAAACCTACACTATTCTCAAATCAATAAATAAATAAGAAACTTGTACCACTACAGTCCATGAAGGACTTTATGCTCCGTACATGGTAGAGACTTTACTGTTAGTGATTAATAGTATCCACTTTATAGAGGCTGGGTACGGCCTGTAGATTCTGCATGTCCATCCGTAGAACTTAAAAGATTAAATAACACTGGTTGACAAAAATGAACTTTTTTTCTATCACAAGAACTAAAATAACATTTTCTAGAAGTATTTTTTGTGCTGAATTCAAATATAACTTTAGTTTTTCTCCATCGGGGCAGGAGTTTTGTGTGATAACCATTTGAATTTTTATAATATTCCTAATAAATCGATCTAACTCAAAATTATAACTACTCATTCTGACTTGCCTAGAAAGTAGATAGTGACTTTCGGGCATATTTTGCATCTAGAACGTCTCTTTTCTTGGTCCAACAGTGGTCAGCCAGCATATTGCTTTTTGGAGTAGATTCCACCCTTAATTATTGGAAGTTAAACCTTCAGCTTGCTGATTAGACAGATTTAAACCCCGAATCTGGTCATTAAGGTCTTTCTGATTGGGAAAGTATGGTTCAGATAAACAGGTATTGGCTTCATATGTAGGATCATTTTTATTGTCACCCGAAGCATTTTCAGTTTCAGTTAGGCCAGATTCAGAGTTATCACCTAAGGTCGTATCTGCATATACTGGTACAGGGAACTGTTCATTGTGTAAGACAGGTCTTATTGGAGATTGAAAATTCGGATACTTAACTGAATGTTTTGTTTTAGATATGATTCCTTTAATATTTGTCAAACAGAAATAACAATCACTTAAATGATCCTTCGGTTCCCTCCAAATCATGGGAATAGCAAATATCATACGATGTGTACCATTTTTCCACCAAGTCAGTAATCTAACACACAGCATGTATTTGGGCCCAGATCTTATCAAAATCACCAGCCTGACAGCCAATGTAAAGTTGATAACACTTTTACGAGTGGGGTCAAATTTCGCCTCTGAGTCTTGAAGGTCAGCTCACCACAAATATAGCAGAAACTGTCTACATGATTTACAAACTTTCTTGGCATGATGAAAAAACAAAGCACTAAAACTAATACACATTACACTTCTGAAAAGAAAGGAAGGAAATATTTCACTTCTGAAGAAACTCACACTCAGCTCAATACTGACACAACAGAACGCAAGATGAACAGATCTGAGCTTATAACATGAATGAACCTCCACAGCCTTGTTTTATGGTGCTTCAGCATAATATTACAAATAAAATTTCCTCAAATAAAGCTTGGATAAAATTGCTACATTTGAGGTAAAGGTTCCCATGACAGGTAAAAAAAACGCTTTTTAAATATTTAAAAATAGCTGTAGCAAAAAAACTGTGCCTGATGGAAAAACTGCACTAGATTCACTAATCAGATTTCTTCTGTTAAATCTCAAGATAATTATCTAAATTATTTGGAAAATATTTGTCCTACAAAATGTATGCTTTTATCAAAGAGTCACCGATGTATCGATAACGAGGCCATCAAAAATGATTACTAACCAGCTGATTTTTTCGTTATCGATACATATTGGAAGGAGGGGACTCTTTGATCAAACCAAACATTTTGTAGGACAAATATTTTTTCAAGTAATTTAGATAATTATCTTGAGATTTAACAAAAAAAGCCCAGTTAGTAATAAATTTTTGAGAACCATCAAATCGGCATATCTTATCCTTGCTACCTTTGTTGGCTACCACAATCGAAAATTTTCGTACAGGAAATTGTTGGGCGTCTCATCGAAACGAAGCTATTCACGAAGATTCAGCTTGATAGTAATCAAGTGCAAAAATTGACCATGGATCCTGGATAATATGTTATCCTACTATTATAAAATTTGACTTTGATATACGTCAAGAATTATAAAAAAATTAACAGATATACAATAGGGTCTTTTCCTCTTTAACATAAACTAATGTTGTTTAATGTAAATAAGCATTATAAGTGTTCTCATATAACGGGTAGGGTGGGAGCAAGCTGATATTTTTAAAATTTTTTTTAAAAGAGATTATGTCCTAATTAAGGCTAACAAGGACTAAAAAATTCCCTTTGCTTTAATTGCCCGTCAGCTGAATCTAGAAGGAATTTTAGTTAATTAGTATTTATTTTATAAAACCATTTGATAATTAGTTTTATGGTTAAAAGTTTATATAAATATAATTTCAAACTAACAAACCGGTAAGGTTAATCTCAGTTTAATAATTCGAATGTTTGATTATTTATTAAACGAAACAAGAAGTTAGTAAAAAGTAACCCTGAATGAACTGAAGATTCATTTTTACAATATAACAACCAGTACCAGTAAGTAACTATTGTAATAATAACTATTAAACATATCTCAAGATTTTCATACTAAACTAGCATGTGTGGGTTACATAATCACCTTTCTTACCAAACCTCCCTAACACATAAAATATTGTACATATATACATATAAGTCTCCCTTCAAAGCGAATAAATCTTTGAAAAGGAGCTATCGCTTATATTACAACTCCATTTCAAGCCAAAAGCTACGAGAATGTACGATTCTTATTATCTAAAAGGATTTAAATCTCTTCGGACAAAATCCGACTTAAGCTACACCTACATTGGATCCGGTGTGATACGATTAGACGTCGCTAGCAAACCAAATGACTGAAATATATCGAGAGTTACAACATTTAGTTCTTTAAATTTATAAAATTAAGATTATTTATTAATTATTTTTAATACATTTATATTTTACTATAATGTGTAGTAAAATGTGTATAATGTATACACCCCAGCATCGTATGTGATAGAATCACGTCGTACCGAATTGGATCTAATGTAGGTGTAGCCTTAACCACCTATTCAACCTGGGCTGTAGATATATACGCACCAAAAACATTTATTAAAACAGTAATTTTATTAATTAAAATAACACAAAATAATTTATTTATAATGTTATGTCAATCATCAAAACGGTGAGTTTCAGTGACTAAATAGAAAATTTAAAAAGTTTATCACAAATTTGAATTTGAAGGAAACATTTTTACGCATTGAACTAAAAGCAATTAGAATCGTAATTGAAATTGCTTCGTCTTAAAAAGCAATTTTAATTGGATCCGTAATTACTTTCTATCAAAGAGTGGTCGTAATGGAGAACCTCAATAAAGATTAGAGAAGTACTTACAATTTGTGTGAAACCAATTACTTTAAAATAACTAATTTTATTGATGTGGATCATTTAAATATTGTTTAACAAAAATTATAAGAAGTTCGTTACATGTGTAGTGTTTTAAATATTAACATAAAGCTTTCATAAAAATTCTATTTTTAAAACGTTTCTGTGCCTGTCAAAAGTCTATAGATAATATATTGCATTTTAATAAAAAAAATGTTTAAAAAACATATTACGTTACAGCAATTAATTACATTAATATCAAACCATTTAAATTGTAAATATGTGAATTGGTTTATGAAGTCCTTTGGGCTGTTGTGCGGAGGGTCCTGGGCTCAAATCCCGCTGAGGCAGATAATTTATTAAAAACTGTTAAAAGCGACAGAAGAATTCTGTGGGACCCTCATGGAGCTCACCTAGCCCCTTGATAGGTGGAAACCTGGCGGTTGAGCGTGATCACGGACAAATCACCTCCCTACACTACCATTGTCCAAGATACAGTCCAGTCTCTACTATATACTGATTCCAGGACCATTCATGGATTGCAATGGCTCAGTTTTTTTTTAATGTATATAAACTTGGCCGGTATATAAATACAAATTTAATAAAATTCAGAATTTATTATCTTCTTATTTCTATTAGACTTTGTTGTAGTATCTAATTACACATCATATAATTTTGATATGAATTTGGAAATTTGACTATGATTGTTCCTGGTACTTATTAAACATTATCTCGCTCCTACCGACTTGCGTTAAAATATTCTCATTAATCCTAACTAGTAGAATTACGGAATACGGCGAGGAAATTATCGGGGAATATCAGTGCGGTTTTAGACGAAACCGTTCAACTATCAATCAAATTTTTTCCTTACGCCAAATACTAGAGAAAAAATTAGAATACAATGGTGACGTTCATCAGCTTTATATCGATTTTAAAAAAGCTTATGGTTCTATCGACCGTCAGATTATGTATAACGTATCGATTGAACTGGGTATACCAAAGAAATTAGTAAATCTGGCAAGGAGGTGTATGAGCGAAACTTTCGACAAGGTTAGAATTGGTAAGAATTTTTCGGAGAAGTTTGAGGTTCGTTCAGGTTTAAAACAAGGTGATTCACTATCACCTATACTATTCAATTTTAACACTCGAGTACGTTATTAAAAAGGAGATACACAACGAAAGAGGTTTGAATGTTAATAAGCGCTGTACCGACTGGGAAGCGTCTGAGGGGTAGACTGAGGCGTTTGTGGGAGGATTGCGTTAGGAGTCATCTAGCGGGTTTGGGTTTGGGCGGTGCTCCGTTGACGGAGGATTGTAAACGTAGATTGGTGGTATCGGTATCGAACCTTCGGGATCGTTAAGCCTTTTATTTATTTACTTATTAAACATTAATTAACTCTTTTTTGGAAGGGGTTGTGTATTGGGATGTTTTTTTATACATTTTTAATAAAAAACAAAACGTTTTGCTATTTTTACGAAATATTCTATTGTATAATACTTTTCAGTTCATAATTAAAGCATTTTGAATTACTTTTGTTTTTTTAAATTTCTGATTGTTCCCTTGATTTTATACTTGTGTCCAAATAATTCATCATTTACCTAAGAAGAATAGGTTTTCTCATTGTAGGGTTACTCCATGAAATTGAAGCTTTTAATTTTGTAGTTGTTTTCAAAACAATCAACTAAAGGATGTCTGACCACTAAATTTAAAGAAGTTCCCTGTAGAATGTTCTGAATATTTTTTTATTTATTGAGAGTTTCCTCAAATTTGGGGTTTTCTCCAACCAAATTTTGCGACAGTATTTTCTTTCAACATTCCGTAAAGAGCAACCTATTAAGAGAAACCGTATCCTGCAATGTCTTCCTGAACTTGGTTAATCCATGAGATTCTTGGTATTCTTCTATCTTCCATCTGTAATAGGTGTCCAAACCACTCTTACCGCATGATGTTTTTTCGATAATGGTATTATGAGTACCCATTATCTCTCGAACTGCTGTTGTACTGTCCTATAGATATATAAATCCTTGTAAAATCAGCACCGTCTAAAAACTCTTGGTTAAAATAAGTGACTAAAGTCCCAATGGGATTGGTTTCAGGGGAGCAATTAGCGAAGAGATTTATAAGGCTGCACGACTTCATGTTCTGGCGTGACCTAGAACAATCTAGAACCGCTTTCATCTTGGTTCCTTCCGAATTATTCAGAGTAAGAAGGAATCATTCAAGCGGAATAGTTAAATAAAATTATAATAAAATAAAAGAATGCAGTAATGAACACAGTATTTCAATATCATAAAAATATAATAAAAAATAAAAGCTATATTGCAAGGTAAAGCAGACAATATATTTATTTGAAAAAGGTCTGTATTTTATAATTGTTACTGGCATACCAGATTACAAGCATCTCAAAGTGATGGAGATAAAATTATCTATTAGCACCTTCAAAAAAATAGAAGAAAATACCAGTAAAACCATACAGTTTCTAGGATAACGGTTTTGCAGGGAGGAGACTTGTATCAGACCACGCTTAACCACCAGATTTTCCTAGAATTAGGAGTATACATTTTATAGAAGCTGGGAAAGCCCCAGGAGGGTCTGTAAATCTCACACGGTCCATCCATGGCTGTTAACATATTAAATAATTCATCTGCCGCAACCGGATTTGAACCCGGGAACTTAAGCATATAGCAATCTACATAATGAGCTTCCCCGGTCACTAGAATACAAGACTAATTGATAAAATTATCTCTTTGCCTTCAATTATGGATACTTTTTTAAAATAAAATTAGTTTAGAGAATATGGAATGTATTAATAAAAATAATTCGGCTTAAATGCAAAAATAATGGCGAATGGTATTCAAGCATAGGACTTAAGGAACCTAACAATCATGCTTTGATTTTTAAATAAAATAATCATATTCTAACTTAAACAATATTAACGATTTTTTAATAAATGTCCATTTGTTTAGTTTTAAATAACTGTATATGCAAAAATTCCACCTATTCTCATTTTTAAAATTTTTAAAAATATTAACCAATTTAAATAGCAAATGACTAATTGAGAATTATGCTAACGATGAAGGTCATGTTTGTATTTGTCTATCTTTCAATTAATCTCAACTAGTAATTCACGATTTGGTAATCTAATACCCCGTTGACTTATTCATGTACTACAAGCCTGCATTATACTTGCCGATGGATTTTCCCAGCAATTGTGATTTACACATACAAAATAAAAAAATGTAAATCCTTTATTCATTTGCTAAAATTTTATATTTGTATTTTAATATTACTAAAGCATTTATTTCTAATTATTAAAAGTGATGAGAAAATAATTTTTAGAGAATAACTGCGGCACTTTGAATATACAGCAGATCATAGATTATCCGTACTAATTTCAGGTTTAATTCGGATAACCTAAAGTTCGGATAATCGAAATTAAAGAAAAATACAATGCCAAACAACTACTATGTTTATATATAAATAAAAAATTATATTTTTTATAATACGGTCAGCAGCGTAATAGTTTATAGTAACAAAATATTTACTGCCTCAAATCAAAAAATATTTTAATGATGTAGCTAAGGATTTAATTTTAGTAGAAGATACAGCTAATTTATTACAGTAATAATTATTATTAGTAGTAATTATGCCTTGCGGCGGACAGAAGCGAATGGCGCAAGAAATTAGCAGAGGCCAAGGTTCTTCAAGGACTGTAGGGCCCATTAATAAATAAATAATTATTAATTAATTTTTTTTAGGTACTCAATTCGGTCAGTGCAATAAAATTACTTTTATCAGATTTCGATACCATCTACCATAAGAAAATATTGTAATTATGTAGAAGTTACCAAGCGTTTCATTGTAATAAAAATGTTTGTATCTAGTTAAAATACATCAGTATAAATGTTGGTAAATAGGTATAAACAAATAGGTAGGTATGCAAACAAATTGGCTTTTATTATGTTTCTACATAATTTACAAATAATATATATTTTGATTATGCTATAAAGAGTTTCATTTTAGTAGAAACCTTAAAACAATTTTATTACAGTAATTTACTACTTTTTTCAGGTACAAAATGGTGTAGGTATCTCTGCAAACTATTTTTTTTAGATTTCTATATCATTTATAATGAAAAATAATATATTTTAATCATGTTGTTACGCGTTGCAGTATAAGTCCAGTACTATTTTATTCCTAAGTTTTTCCTAAGTCCCTAAGTTTTTCAGGTATACAGTGAGGTAGATGTCTATGCATACAAGTTGGCTTTATAAGATTTCTAAACCATTAACAATACATTTTTTAAAATATGGTTTTAAGCGTTCCACTCACTGTTGAAGAAGCCCAAATTATTTTATTGTAGTAATTACCAACGTTTTTTTAAAGGTACAATATGCGTTAATTACCTATTCAAGAAGTTAGTTTAATCATATTTCTGTATTTTTAACAATAAAAATATATTTTAATTATGCTAAAAAGCGTTTCATTGTATTATTACATACAATGCGGTAGGTTTCTGTGCATACAAGCAGGCTGTATATGATATCTATTATAATTTATAAATTAGAATTATAATATTTTTTTTTCAATCATGTTTCAAGCGTTCCATTTTGGAAGAAGCCCGAAATTAGAATTTTTTTTCAGGTACTCAATGAGGTAGGCAGCTAAGCAAAATAAATTTAACAGATGTATATATCATTTAAAATAAATAAAAATATATTTTAACTATGCTATAAAATGCTATAATTGCAGTAGTGGTCCAAAATTATTTCATTAGATTAATTTTCTAATTTTTGAGGTTTACAATGCTATTCCATCATATCTGTACCATTTACAATAAAAAATATTTATTAATTAAGTTGATAAACATTACATTGTAGTTGAAGTCTAGAACTGTTATATTACAGTACTATTTTTTCAGGTACATAATGCGGTAGGTATCTAAGCAAAGAAGCAGGTTTTATAATAATTCTATAAGATCAACAATTAAAAAAAGTATTTCAATTATGTTGTAGACGTTTCATGAGAGTAGAAGCCTAAAATTATTTCAGTAGAGTAATTTTCTAATTTTTTTAAAGGTACACAATGCAACTTAAATAAGCAAAAAATTAGGTTTTGTCATATATCTATACCACTTACAATAAAAAATATACATTAATTATGTTGATAAACGTTACATTGTAGTTGAAGTCTAGGTATCTAAGCAAAGAAGCAGGTTTTATTATGTTTCTATAAGATCAAAATTTAAAAATATTATTGTAATTATATTATTAAGCGTTTTATTGTAGTAGAAGCCCAAAATAATTTTATTAGTATAAATTTCTAGTGCTTTTTGGTTAAAAAATAAATAAATATATATATAACTAATTATAAGTGTGCCATAATATTAGAAAGCCATGGTGCAATTGCGATTTCCTTTAAAGGCAATGGAACTTAGAGGATGTAGGTAGGGAGAGTAATTGAAAAATCAAGGTTTCAGGGACGGGTCTCGGACACTGTCCCCTGCACTTGAACGAAGTCATGCTAAGCAGCCAACCCTGCTAGGAAAGGACTTTACTGCTAAGTAGAAAGCAGCTTTTCAAAGCAAAGCGATAGGGATGACTTCCTTTACCCCATGTAACTTCGGCTGGAAGCAACGGCAGACTGGGGAAGCTACACCCCCCACCACTTCTCCCAGGCACACTCCTAAGCCCTACCTTTTGTTTGAGCAAGGGCTGCAGGTCCCTAGTTCGGACATTTAGGACGGGAGAAATATCTGTATTATCCCGAAGAGGAAATGGTTGACGGATGTATTTTAAACTATAGAGAAAAAGTCGGAGCTGCGTCCAATGAATTATATTACATATTACATTCATTATTTTACCAATTTTTTTTTATATGGCCAAATAGCTTTTGCCCGCGACTTCATCCGCGTTGATTTTTAATAGAAATTTATGTTGAGTTTAAACGGAGAGTGAATGTTGAATTCCATAAATGCACTCCACATTATAAACAATGACTTAAAGCATTTGTTAATTCAGCCTGCTTACTAACACTTATACCTTTGTTGATAAATTTTAATAAACTGTTCTGTTAAATATTAAATGGCATAATTACAGAACGATCTATAACTTTTCTATTGAAATCCACCACGTACTATCCGAAACCGTAATATCTAAGGGTTGATTTTTCAAAATCTTGAAAACAATTATTATTGTATTATATTATACAATTATTATTATATCTCTAACTTAACCTATTACGATTTTCCGTATTTTTCACATTTATAGGTCGATTTAAAAATAAAACAAAAAAACACGTATTTCTTCATTTTTAATGAAGAAGCGAAATATAAAGTTTGTCTTCCTTTTCACCCTCTTTAAAGGACGAATTTTCAAAAATCCTTTCTTAATGCGCGTTGGCCTTGTAAAATGTACCTACTATCCAAGTTTCAAGTCTGTAGCTTATACCGTTCTGGCTATGCGAAGGTCATTTCAGTCAGGACGAACTCTTTTATATATATAGATAGCATGCTACGATTTACCGCATTTTACACTTTTAGGAGTCGATTTTCAAAAAAATAAAAAAAACGTATTTCTTTATTTTTAATGAAGAAGGTAAATCAAAAATTTCATGGTGCTCGGTTTAAAAATGAGGTTTTCCTTTTTCAACAAACGTTTGTCACCTTTTTCACCCTCTTAGGGGAAGAATTTTCAAAAATGTTAGTGGGCGTTGGCCTTGTAAAATGTACCTACTGTCCAAATTTCAAGTCTGTAGCTTATGGCGTTTTGGCTCTGCGATGGTCTTTTTAGTCAGCACGAACTATTTTATATATATAGATTAAGGGGACGAAACAATTTAAAAAAATTAAAATTGCCCGTCAGCTGAATCTAGAAGTAAATTCGGTAAATTATAATTTATATTTATAAACAAATTATAATAAGTTTTATGATTAAAAGTTTAGATAAATATAATTTCACATACAGTGGCTCAGTGAGCAGTGAGATGCTAGAGTAAAAGTTTCCGCTTCATATCCACCTATGATACATAAATCATTTAATCTGATGATGCGAGATCTTCTCTCCGGGAGCTCACCCAGCCTCTATAATGCGGGTACTCTCAATTAACTGGTGGCTGAACGCTGTCACGGACAAATCACCTCCCTGCACAACCGTTGTACTAGAAACAATACATGGTAGATCAAATCCAATACTCTTCAATCATTTTAGAAATACAGATTTTTTTCTTATAAAGTCCAAAACGGACTATCTTTCTTATAATTCTTCCTCATGTGTACTGATGTTTAGATGGAAACGGGTCCCAAATTTTATATGTTGATATATAAATTGTAATTAAATTGTAAGTTAATAATATGTAATTTTCAATATTGAAAATAAATTAAAATAATTTGAAGTTATCTATTAATAAAAACTACTTAATTACCTCCTCTGAAACAATAGTTAACATCAAATATATTATGTATTGTGACGCTTTTATTTAATACTTACTCATATACAAAATGTTTTATACGCATCAGTAATTTGAACACACTTTCATTCTCATGTATAAACTGGATAAAAGCTCTATTTTCCCGAAAATTGATAGCCAGCTGTCTCTATTCACATTTGACATGCGTTGTCGTTAGATAAGAAAATGCTTTAGAAGCCTATCAAGTCCTGCGATTTTTATTCAGTGACAAGGATAAGGAAGGCACTTACGATCTGATAACGGCTTATCTCTCTCACACTCTCTCTCTCTCTCTCTCTCACACACACACAAACACATCTTCTCACTCTACCTCTTTCTTTTACTGTTCTCTCCTAATCAGCCCAAATAAGCAATCATAGCTTATAATATTTCGCCATTTTAAAACTAAACCTCTTATTATTTCTATTTATTATATTCATTAAAAAAAATTGAAACAATATATATTTTTAAATTATTATCATTCCTGTAAAATGTGAATTTTCCCGTGTCAATTAATAGTTAGATATAGGGGAATTCAATTAAAATTTAATAACATTTTTTAAAAAAAGATCGGCAAAAAGTAGATACATTTTCTAATTTAGTACAAAAAATACCTAATTATTTCGGATAAGCTTGTATCAAAAAGTAGTAAAAAATAAATACAAATAAAATAGCAATACTTAAAAACATTAAGAAGTTAATTTAGACTTTTTTTATTACTGGAAGAAGTTATTGCTTGCCATTTTATAAGTATAAACTTCTTATTATTTATAATTATTACATACATTAAGAAATATTTGACACACTATATATTTAAAAGTTACTACGATTAACTTAAAATTTGTATTTCTCATGTCCAATACTTATTAAATAGTGGGATTGTTCAATCAGAATTTATTAACATATTTTTTTTTGATGATTTTCCAAAAGTATAAATTTAATAATTATTACCCAAGGCTTCTTCTGTAATAAGTATTTTTAATAATTTGATTCTTCTTGTAAAAATAGTGGCCATGAAAACTTTTACTGATTATGTAAAAAAAAACTAGCGAATGATTTTGAATGAGCTTGTTACAAAAATACTAAAAAGAAAAAAATATTTTACTGGTTAATTTAGATTTTTTTTATTACTGGTGCTTCATATATAAAACATTTAAAAATTGTTATTAAGAGAGAGAGTAGCAACGGCATGAGTAAAAAAGCAAAAATTGGAAGGGAAATTCGTCCAATAAATAAACAGAGCTGTTTCTTTTTTCCTCATGAAACCAAAAAAAAAAATATATATATGAATAATTTATATGGTTATAATGAATTTTTAAAAGTTCTTAAAATAATATGAAAGGAAGGAAATTTATTTTTCATTTTTTTTATTCTTCGAATTTTTTAGCAATACATGTTGACAGAAATTCTACCGAAGTTATTCAAGCTCAAAAACTGTGCTATAAAATTATGCGATAGTTTAAATTATATGTGCAATGAAATAAATAACAATAAAATTTCAAGGTCTTTAGTTAGTTATTCTAAATACTTAGAAGATGTTTTAATAACCTTGATAGAGTTTGTAGTTAATTATTCTTAAATCATAACATAATAGTTTAGAAAAAAAAAATTAACTAAATCAGATATTCAAAATATTCAAATTTGTAAAAAATGTAATTTATAGCGAACAACTTTTATGTTATTTTATTAATAATTTTTATCAAAAAATAATTAAGTAAAATTTTACATCAATGAAGTAAAAACAAAAATTAAAAAAGAAACTATGATATTAAGTCCATATTTTATATGCTATTCGCTTATGTCTCAAGTGTCCGAAAATTCACATCTTAATAATTAATAATTAATGATTGACTGTTGATTGTTTAGTAAATAAGTATATGATAAATATGTCATTCTTAAGTCTCAGAATATAATTATTTGTCTATTCTATTCGTTTTTTAATTAAATAAGTTAAAGCTTGGACTAAGGAAAACTAGAAATTAATATATCTATTTCGTCTCGTGTAATGGCATAAGACAAAAGGGAGTATTTTTTAAACAATATCCAGACTTAAATTGAAAAATAGTTGCTAAGTCCGAAAGAAAATTGTGCCAGCTGAAATATAATACTTTGGAAGCATTGACTACGAACTTGATAAGAATACTAAGCATCTTCAACTTTACGGATCGAACTAGAAAACCTCTCTCAGATTCCATCTTTAAAACATCAAGACAAAAAAATTTACGGTTCGAGATCTGACGAGCCAAATGGTTGTATGAATCTACGGAGAGATTTCTTTCCACACAAGAATCTAAATATGCATAAGGTATTTATATAGACAAGAATGGCTATTTTTACAACAAATTTTTATTGCATTGGTTTGCTTATAAATATGTAACTATTTTGAGAGTAATATGGGCTATATTTAAAAAAAATACAAGTCAACAATGTTGTTTTTAAAATTTTAAGTAAAATGTTTATGATATATTAATTTACTAATGGGGGCGGAGTGGTTCAGTGGATGGATCACATTGGATCTAGGGCCTCCTGGGGCTCACCCTGCCTATATAAAGTGGGTACCCAAAACATTGGGGGAAATCTGGCGCGCACGGACATCTATTGAGTAAAAAAGTTAAGATCTGTATCCGTATTCGAGTATCTTGACACGAAACATCCCTATCCGGGGATATACTTCGTTAATGATCCTAGTTTCTTCACTTGTTTGTAGTGACCCCACAGAATCCCTCCGTGCCTGATAAAACATTATTTGTCTGCCTTTGTTTGAACACGAGGTTCTGTGTTTTTAGCTCAGTAACTCAGCACTCTATACACACAGCTATTCCGCTCCTTGGTATAGTAATAAAGTGAGTAATATTATATTATGCATGAGGAAGGAACCTATCCTCGGTTCATTTAACCTTGTTAGTCGAGGAAGATCTCTCATCCATCACAATTTCAGACACTCCATCTTCAATGAGGGCAATATATTTTATGATTCTATTTGGTGTGAACTTATAAATTATTTTGGAGTCGTTGGTAAAGAGTTTTTATATGTTGCTCAACAATAGATAAGTTTATAATTATACTATTTAATATATTTAGTATAGTTAAGGTTTTGTACGTGGATGTTTTGGCTCTTTCCTGAATCTGTGGCAGGTACGCCAATGTACATACTAAAGCAAATATGTGTTGGTATTATTTTAAAGCTTATTTTTTATTTTAAAATGTAGATAATTCATCATTGTTCGTTATCTCCTTGTCAACGGCTGCTATATATTTAACTGTTCTGTTGTGTAATTAATTATTTTGGAAACTTTTTAATGAAAATTTATGTGTTACTCAAACTGATGGTAGGTTATGAAAATTCTATAGATCGTAATATTTTACTATTTGTTAATTTTTTTTCGGTTAATGTCACTTGATGCTGCAATGGCTAATCGGACAATTTTAATTAGGATAGGTTTCCTTAACGAGTACCTGACATCGCATAGCCTCAGAACCCCAATTTAACATTCCTTCTAAAGGTTTGTTATTCTATTTGAAAAATTCTAGATTAATGAAAGTAATTACCAAACTATCTTCTCTTCTTACCGTCACATTCATCGCTGCAAATATCGGACGTTTCAAATCGTTGAAGAGACAAGTGGTACTTCGATAGATATGTCTCTTGAGATATGTTGCGCAATAGCTAGAGTATGAACCTTTTTTATCGTCTTACTTGGAACTGTCGCTTATCGTTTAGGGTATATCGCTCATCTTGTATCACCGCAGTGTGGGCACGGCCTTTATCTTACTGATTAGGCTAAGAAATGCTTTAACCGAAATTTATTAATATAGGGCCTATATCATTATGTATAATATATTATTAAATAATTATCTACATTGTATAATAGATCGTAAAATTGAGATGAAAATATGAAAAAAATTGTTATTCATTAAAAAAATTCCACATCGGTTCTAATTATATTTATTAATTTTGATTAGGCAATTAGCCGTGATTAAAATGTGTATGTATAAAAAAGTCGGTATCCGATGGGCTTTAACCAGATAGAATGGAAATCGAAACAGCAGACAGTCTACCCTTTTCAATCGACCAATGCAAATTTATGTAAACGAAGCTGAGGTAAGTGTAGTTACATCCCTACTATCAGCCTATGGAAATCTACACAACGCTTGCAGATAAATCAAAGTGAAAAAAAATTACAGCAAGGTTTCCTTTTTTAATTTCAATTAAACCTTACTGAAATATTTTCCATGGAAAGTTTAATTAAAAATGTCCTGTACATATTTATTAATGATTCTAAATTCTCAATAAAAAACGTCCCATTTTTATCTGATTCGGACAGAAATCGATATTACTCCTTTCATGACAAACTTTATTCCCACTCAAACACACTAGTTTCAGTATATGGTAAAGACTGTTTCTAATGTAATGTTTCTAAGACAACGGCTGTGGATCTTTGGATTCCATAGGGTCAATCCTTTGACTGATTAAATACAGATGCTTAAAAATATTACAATCATTTAGATATTAAATTTTAGATTAAAACAGACTTTTTTTCTTTAACTGCTAAAATGATTTATAAAAGAAGGCAACACAGAGTACTAGTCATAATTTAAGACTGGTAAATTGTCACCCCAAGGCATTTAAAAAAAAAAATTATATATACATATATTAAATACAGCTAATTAAAATTTTCGAAATGAAATTTTTTGTGTCGTATACAATTAGCAAATTAATATTGGCTTACCAATAATATTACTTTTTATTTATATGAAATATATAACTGTGAAATAACAATATAAACATAACTTTATTTCCAAGTCGTTATTAAATGTACTTAACATCTATTAAATATAGTATAAAATACAAATTTAAATAAAACGCATTTCGTACTTTTATAATATTTATACTATTAAATAATTGGTTTAAATCATTTAAACAAAATAATATTCACCATCTATCATTATAGTTTCATTGTTCAATATCAAACACGTTATTAGCCTATGATATAACATACAACATTTTAAAATCTTTATTATGGAAATATCCTACGGTTGTAGCTGCTGATTTAAATATACTTTCTTGATTGTTTTTTTTTTCTTAGCCCCTTTGGGTTTAAAGGTTTCTAATTAGAATTGAAGATAGGACGGAGAGGTATCTCTTGTACTGTACGATGTACATTTTAAGAGGAGGATGAGAAGGTGGAAGGTTCTAATGTATTTTATTTATATTTATTACCTTTTGACTTTTCCGGTGATGGGGCTCACCGTGTCCTTTTCCTTTTATTTGTTTATTGCTCAGTTCAGGCTGAGACTTTGTACGTAATCTTGCCACGTTTGTGGCCGTTTTGCTGGGGCGAGTGTCCGAAAAAGAGGGTACAGTATTTCAGGCTGTCAAAAAATTTAATGTGTCTACGTTTAATGAATTCTTTAACTGTCGGTATGTCGAGAATAGTGTGTAGGAGGTCCGTTTTTGTTTTGTTTAATGTTGTGTATCTCACTATGCGTTGCAGTACGCCATTCTGAAACTGTTGGAGCCTTTTCGCTGTTGCCGGCGTGGTGTTACCTAATATTGGTGCTCCGTAAAGGAGCGCCGGTCTTAGGATGCTCTTGTAGATGGTCAACGTGAGGCGGAGGGATAAGTTAGGAGATGTAAGCAGGTGGATAACTCTGTAAGACTTGGTCCTAACTGACCTCAGTTTCTTTCTGCAGTGGTAGGCTAGTTTAAGGTGCCGTTCTTAATTGTTAATTTTTCAATAAATTTTAAATAAATAAATTCACTGTATTTACAAGAGTATTACCATAATAAAATTAATAAAAAAAGGCAAAATAAACGTGTAAAAAATATATTAAATTTTTAATACAAGAAAAATACTGTAAATAATTTTTATTTTAGTATTTACCACCTAAAGAACAACAATTACATAGAAAAGAAAGAAAACTTAACTTTTTGAAAATCACAGAATATGATAAGGAAATAATAATTATTCATTAAAAATTTCAAGGCTAAAGGAATTTTAACTGTACATTTAGAATTATATTCGGTATATATATATATATATATATATATATATATATATATATATATATATATATATATATATATATATATATATATATATATAACGTTGAACCCGGTAGTTTGTTTAACCGGGCCATAAATTCAATTCCAGAAATTTTCCTATCCAATTTCTGAAGTATTTTGAAATAATCTCATCTTAAGCATTCCGTTAGGGAAAAAAAGCGTCCCAATCAATGGAAGGAAATGGAAAACCTCAACAAATTTACAAGAAAATGAATTTTTTCCATCTCTCCACCAACTATGGGCCACGACGACGGGGAAAAAGTGGAAGGAAAATAAAATTTGCTTGGTCCTTGATAAAAATATTGAGGGCTCATACAAATTTCTCATGTTCATTTCAGGGGAGTGAATATTTCTTGGAATGCTGAGGGTTTTTGTTTTACATATATTATTTATGATTATTCACCATAATATATTATTTATAATTATTTACCTTACATAAATATATTGTTTACTAATATATGTAGTCTCCTTCCTTCCATATATCGAGTTTACATGTGTGTTTTGTTATTATGAGGATAGAGTAGATACTGTATTAAGATTATATGCGAAATGTATTGTTAATGGATATTATATTTATTATATTGTGGTAAAAACATGTATTCATCGTAATTTGTTATGCTTTCTTAATAAACAGGTAATAATAAACCTAGTAACAGAAAGTATATTAATTCTACAAGTATCAGTCCAATAAAAATAGATGAACAAAAGTTGTATATTAACAATAATAAAAATAAATGTGTTTGCACTCGTTGCTGGATTCATATATTTCTAGCCTAGTAAATGTTAATGTTATTACAATTTCCACCTTGTAAGTTTTTTAATACACATTCATCCTTATATAACTTTGAGAACGATAAAATCAAACCATTATATTTTTATTGAATGTACCGAGTTATTTTAGATTTTACTAATTAGAATTATCTTTCTACATTTTAATTTGTAATAGATACACTTGTATATAAATGAATTTTCGAATTTAAATAAATATCTAGGTAGATCTTATTGATAATTATAATATTTAATGATATTACACAAGACATGATCGAGTTTATAACAATTTAAACTTCTTAAAAAAAATCTTGAATAATAAAAGTATTAATATTATCATTTAATATTAATAAGTTCAGATATATTTAAAAATCTAATGAAACAACGATTCATCTATCTTGAGTGTGCCTATATATTATTTATCCGCTTAATAACATAACCAAATACCTAGGTTTTTATTTCATAACATAAGAAATAACTTCATTATAAACAAATAAATCTTAAATGAATAATGTATTGTTAAAATTACCGTCAAATTTAAAGAACAGCCGTAATATATTTAGGAAAAAAATGATCCAGGTGGAGATAAAAAAAAACTTTAAACAGTGATACACTATTAATTACATTTGCAATATATTTAAAATATATTATTGTTAATATTGTAATATATAAAAATAAGATATATTAGTATTAAAATACAACAATATTAATAATACTAGTAATAAAACAGTGTATATATCCTATAAAAGATTATAATATATTAATAATCATTTATTAAAAATATTGATAAGATACACTATTTCTTAAGGTTTCTAATTAATAGCTTAACACTTTTTAAGGAATATTTGTTTTACCTACACCCTGACCACTTTCTTCTCCATATTTATATAGCTAACTAATAATATTAAGAAATATTATATTTATAAGGTCAAGTACAACGTTTAACGCTAATAAGATTTTTTATATATATTTTAACAGAATAAAATAATTGAATGATGAAAAATAATAATAAAAAAGGTAGTACCAGCACACGCTCGCACACACACACATACTCAAATCCGACGAGAGTTACTACACACACAAAATTAATGGAGTCGAAAGTAGTTCTAAATTAAAGTTTGCATAGGACCGAGTTTGCTCAGCTCCGCTGTTCTGGAGATTATTATTTAATTTTTTAATAACTTGTTAAGTATTCATTTAAAAGATTTTTTGTTTGCACGACCCGATCTAGAGTGTTATTTAATTGAATTTAAATTAAGGTGGTTAAATTACATTTATTAATACAGTTACAGGTGTTTTATAATTTATTAAAACATGAGCTGTTATTTTTGAAAGTGGTTAAGTCCATTTTTTTTATTTCGCGAAAGGTTTCCATTTGAATCACGTTAAAAATATGGGCATACGTACAAATTATTTTATCAACAAGCACTTAGCGAAGAGTGACGTTTTAAACACTATACACCTTTCAGATTTTATTAAGAAATAATAATCATTAAAATCATTTAAAAATATCAACTATTTTTTAGATCAATATAGGCTTATAAAACATTTAAAAATAATAGCTCATATAATTTAAAATAATTAATAAGTTGAAAATATGTTTATAAATGAGTTATTTGACGTTTTATATTATAGACAAAGCTAACTAGATTATATGTAACAATAGTATTGTCATGTAAATGTTTTGCATGGTATTAGTACAATTCCGAATTGTAGTCATGCGTGGAATTATAGGAGACAGTACGGTCAACAATTGTGGATCCGTCGAATTCCTCACAATGCTTCGAACCAAACGTTAATCTTTGATAAAATGGAAACTCAGTTTGTAACATATATTCTACAGATAAATTAAATGCAATTTTAATGAGTTATATTAATTTGTTATTTACATTGTTCATACTATCGTAAAAATTATGAGAGGGTATGAATATTGACAAAAAAATAAATAAATAAAATCTTTATTTGTACCCATACATATACATATATAAACGGGAGCTCAGTAGGTAAAGCGCTGAGTAACTATTATGAGTGAGCCAGGTTCAAATCCGGCTGCGGCAGATAAATTATTCAATCTGTTAACAACCGCGGATGGACCTTCAGTCCTTCTTGGGGCTCACCGAGCTTCTATAAAACGGATATCCTTAATTAGGGGAAACAACTAGTGTTTGAAGGCGATATAGGGCAAATCACCTCTCTGCACAACCGTTGTCTTAGAAACAGCACAAGCTACTTTATTCTCTATCATTTACTTAACTCAATTGATTAAAAAATAATTTTATTCTGAATAATCTGTCCTGGCCGGGATTCGAACCCGGGTCGTCTGCATCTCCTGTACAGAACTCTAAACCACTGAGCTACCAGGTGGCATATCCAAGTCAGACAAATCCGTTCTCTTCACGGATCCTATATTCCGTGTTCTCGTAATTTTTGCGATGTATACACGGGGAAGAATGTTCATTGAATATTACTTTAATTAGGATCTTGTTGTCTTACGTCAATATATTATTTATAATTTATTTTTTAAAAAAGAATTTTTTATAATTTATTTATAAAAATAATCACCATCAAAATAACTATTAATAAAATAATAATGATTGTTATTTAATAAAAATTATGAATTTTTGTAAATGCATGTTGATCATACTTTCATTTCTTTTTTTTTTTTTAAAGATAATAAATCAATATTGACTATTTTTTTTTTTTTACCAAATCTTATTACACCATATGTAAAGGTGAGCCTTTACATGGTTGTTATAATATTGATTTTTTTTATTTTTGATAGCAATTGATTATGGGGGGGGGTATAGTCTCGTACAATAGACACCCCTAACTAAATACATCGTTATAAGTATTGGTTAAATGTCTAAAAATATACAAATATAAAATAGCTGTAAAATAAATTTAAGGTAGTAATCTCACTAGAAATATATACTTATACAACTTATAATAAGATGTCCTGCAGTCCTGGGCGTTAGTCTTCGAGATGATGTCTGCTTTCTTACGTTGTAATTTATTGCTCCTTTAACTGCTGGTAGTTGGGTGTGAAATTTTCTGAATTTTTTTTCATGTGGTCGTCTATTGTTTCTATTTGTAGTTCTCGGTGCAGTTGACTATTTCTGATGAACCATGGGACATCCACTGCTATTCTTAGGACCTTGTTTCTAAATATTTGCAATCTTTTTCTTTTCGTAAAGGATGCTGCTCCCCAGACTTCACACACAGCCGTACATCAGTAATGGCCGTAGGACTGTTTTATAAATGAGAATTGTTATCTCTGGTTTTAACTTAGATTTTCTATTTACGATAGGGTGGAGCATTGACAACCTTGCTTAGGTTTGGGTTAATTTAATATTGATATGGGTATTCCAGGTTAGGCGGCGGTCCAGGTGAATTCCAAGGTACCGTATAGCTTCGCTGGCAGGGTTCCATTTCACGTTTTTACCTGCGAGGGTTAGCTCAGGCGGGTCTGGTGGGCGTCTAAGAGTAAAAACTTATATTGAATGGATGAACCATACAGATATATAATATTAGAATTTATAATGTATTTTAAAGTAATTTAAAAAGACAAACATTATAGACGAAACTAGATTAGAACCTAAACAATGTACGTATTTGCATTATTAAAAAATTATATATTCTTGATTTGAGTTATTCCCATTATATTTGTTTATACTTTATCTCGCAGCTGAAGTAACGGTAAAAATTAAAGTTGAAACCGTCGTTAGAATATAAATAGAAAAATCAAACAAGCAGCCTCAACTCCCAAAAATTAACGAAAACATTTTTTTGTTACTTAAGCGACTTATTTTTCAATTAATTATTTTAAAAATTTTTGGAAAATTTCTTTATTTTTATTTATAATATGGTATCCTTTTAGGATTATAATAGGATAATTATACATAATAATTTTTGTTATCCTTCTATCTTTGCATGGAATGCCTGTGGTTCACAAACAGGACACGCAATATATTATAAGGTAGATTTGTGTGTTTTGGTTCTATTGTTATTCTGAAAAAGCGTTTGGTCTTATTCCAAGTCCTTCCAAGGAGCAGATGCACCAGAGCGAATTAATAGTGAATCAATACAATGAAAAATTCTAGGTTATCTTTTAACATTGAAAAGGTGGGTGGTTTGTATTAATTTATTATTATATTTATTTATTCACCTTTCGTGGCTTTTTTGGGGTTTTTACAACATAATATATATATTACACAAGATGCGCGCATGATAATATTGTCTATTGCCTTCTATATCTGAGCCATTTTTGTACTCATAGCTTCTTCTGAGACTTCTATATTCGGTCTTCTTCAAGGAACGTGTCTTGTTCTGAAATTATTTTTTAAAATTACTTTTTCATGACAATACAAAAAATACAAGAATATCACTAAGGAACTGAACTATAAATTTTCTTTCTTCGGTGAAAAAATTTTGAAGGAAAAAATGTTTTTCTGGGTATTTTCCTTATTTTCTTACGATTAAACAATTTTTAATGTAATGTTAAAAATATGATATTAAAACTAGTAACTTCAAGAAACAAATTCAAAGTTTATAATTTTTATTTTCTTATTTATATTTTTTTTTTTTTTTTTTTTTATTTAATTCAATGATATTTACAACTATAATGGTATTATATCAAGTAAATGTGCAAAAATGTAGAATATGACATGAAAACACTTGTGGAGAAACTACCCATCGATAGCACTCCAATAAAGTTCTATAGTAGATGATCTCGAGGCCATCTTCTTTTCAGACGCCTCGGAGGGTTATCAGGAATAGTATGGGAAGCAAGCTGAGATACTAGCGGATTCAAGTGCGTATGGAGCTTGTTATGGAAGGATAGGTATCTAGTTTGGGCCAAATCAGTAACATATGGGATATTAAGATCATGATGGATGAGTTTGTTTGTGACATAATAAGGAGCATTGAGGATTTTACGAAGGATTTTGGATTGCAAGGATTGGATACGAGATGAATTGGATGGTTTAGTAGAGCCCCAAAGCTCAACTCCGTATGCCCAAATAGGTCTGAAGACTGTCATGTAAATAAGTCTTTTGTAATTAATTGGTAGCTTAGAGCGTTTGTCCAGTAAGTGTTGAAGTAGGCGAAAACGTCGAGCAGTTTCTTGTCTTTTCAGTCTTGTATGAGGATTCCAAGTGAGACGTTTATCCAGATGGAGTCCTGGGTAACGTATCTGTTCGACAGGGTTCAGTGGTATATTATTAAACGATACAGTAGGACAGGAATTCGTAGGTTTACGACGAAGGGTGAAGGTAATTTGATGGGATTTGTTAGGATTTATTTTAATCCTCCAATTTTGACACCATTCTTGTAGGTGTGAGATATGGGATTGAAGAGATTGGGATGCAACAAATGGATCCTTATTAACTGATAACACACATGTGTCATCAGCGTAAGTAGTGAGGACAGTGCTTGGATGGGTTGGGATGTCAGCTGTATATATCGTGTATAGGATGGGCCCCAGGATACTACCTTGAGGAACACCGGCTGACTGGGTGAAGAGGGAAGAGTAGGAACAATTATGGTTTACTTTAAAGGTTCTATTACTGAGGTAGGAACTGATAATAAGGAAGTAAGTTGAAGGTAAGAATTTACGGAGTTTGTACAGCAGTCCTGGATGCCAGACTCGATCAAAAGCCTGCTCTACATCGAGAAAAGCTCCCGTGCAGTACATTCCGCGCTCTAATGCAGATGAGACAACGTCCACCACACGATGGCATTGCTGGATGGTGGAGTGTGATGTTCGGAAACCAAATTGGTGATCTGGGATTATTTGATTGGATTCTATGATAGGATGAAGACGTTTCAGAATGAGTTTTTCAAGTATTTTCCCCATTATGGGCAAGAGAGATATAGGACGGTAAGAAGATGGGAGTTCTGGTGGTTTTTTAGGTTTTGGAATCATCTTAATTATGGATAATTTCCAGGAATCAGGAAAATATGTGGTGCGGAGTACGGCATTGTATATATATGTAAGGAGTAGGATCGCTTTCCGAGGAAGGCGTTTTAGAATCTGGGATGTGATTAGGTCGTGTCCAGGGGCTTTGTTGGCGAGTAATCTATGAATTATGTTTGATATTTCGGAAGGATGGAATGCTTTAGGAGGAGGGGACAACTGAAGAGGAATACTTAATTCTGCTCCAATGCATTCAGAGTGGGTTTGATTAAGGATATCTGGATGAGGGTTAAATGTTTTGAATAGGTGCTGGCCGAAAATTTGTGATTTTTCTTCATCAGATCTTGACCAGGTTTGGGATTCGGTTAAAAGTGGTTGGTTGAATTTTTTATAGTTTAGGAGTTTTCTAGTGGTATTCCATAAGGATTTGTCAGTAGTACTGAGATTTTCTGTACGGTAATACAAATTTTGAATGTTCTGATCTCTGATTTTAATTTGTTGGTCAGTTTGGTATAATGGCTCTTGTCCGATGGATATCTCGTGCGGTGCCACTTTGCTCTTGCCCGTCGTTTTTCTTTTAATAACTCGCGAATATGAAGTGGCCAGTTATTCTGTTGATAATGATTTTTACTTGGTAAAGTGTTATATTTTATATTGACTTGTATTGCTTCTGTTAGTTTGTCTATTGCAGAATTGATGTCTCCTTTTGTTTCAAGCGGAATTTTGAGGTCTAAATTATTTTCTAGATTTGATCGGAATTTATCCCAGTCTACACGTCCTGTAATCAGTCTGGGAAGAGAGGGCTTAGGAGTGGGAATCGAATGCACTTGAAGCAGAACTGGACTGTGATCAGAGGAAAGGTCATCCAGGGATTTTATTGCAGTTTGATTGCAGGAAATCTGTGAGGAAACAAATATATCTAGAATATCTGGACGTTTTTTGAGGGATGTAGGCCAATAAGTAGGGTTTATGGGTGCGAGGATAGAGAAACTATTAGAGGTTGAAATTTGGGATAAGATGCTACCACGGGAATTGGATGTTCGACAACCCCATCGTTGATGTTTGGCGTTGTAATCTCCTCCGGCAATAAACCGCGGTCCGAAGGATTGGAATAAGGATTCGAGGATGTTATAAGAAAGGGGGATACCAGGAGGACAGTATACAGCTGAGAATGTTATATGGAAAGGACTAGTTGAAATGGTTACTGATGTTGATTGAATGGCGTCAGTTGGAGTAGAAGGAATAAGAGAATGTGGTATAGATTTATGGATAAGGATACAAGAACCGGCATGTGCTGTATCGTCAGGATGATCTGATCTGTAAGTGATATAGTCACGTATGTAAAAATATGATCGTTTTGTGAAGTGTGTTTCAGTCAATAGGGCGATGTCTATGTGATTGTTATGAAGAAATAAGTCCAGTTCGTCTCGATGGTTATGTAAGCCATTTGCATTCCACAGAATGATTGCTAGGGGCTTGTTGTTCATCGTGGGGTATTAAATGGTATTTCGGAAAGGAGTCGGGTTAGAAGGGAAATGAGTGGTTTGATGGTATTATTTATGTCTAATAAGAAATTCGAAAGGATTGTGTTGATGTCTACTGGACTTTGATTGGGAACAGGATATTGCTCTGAAGGTTGAGGTGGAGGATTAGTGTGTCTTGGGAAGCTGGTTGGGAGTTGGACCCTTCTTAGGACACTGGAAGCTGCATCAACTTTCAATGGTGTTTGGGTTTGGAGGTTTTTCATGGAATAAGTTTGGGATGGAGTTGTGGGTTCACTCTGAGGCGGAAGCTTCACCCGTAGAGGTAGACGGTGAGAAGGGATGTCTTGGCGTGGAGGTAGTAGAGGTGGATGAGATTTGGGAACCATTGCCTGGGATTGGGAGGTTTGAGGCGCCTGTTGTCGGATCTGTTGATGTCGTTATTTATATTTAAAAAAATAAAATGGTATTTTTGGTATTATATAATTTTAAGTATTTTTAAACCAGTTTTGGTTTGATAAATTATATATAAATATTTATTTAAATAAATAAAAAACTGTACCACTACAACCCGTGAACGGGTCTGGGGTTCAGTACATGGTAGACACTGTACTGTTTCATGAACAACAGTTTTACAGGGAGGTGATTTGTCCTAGATCATGCTCAACCACCAAATGTTCTCCCCCGTTATTTTGGGTACACGGTTTGTAGAGGCTGGGTGAGCCCCAGGAGGGTCTCGTAGATCCCAAATGATCCATCTACAGGTCCTAACAGACTACATAAAAGTCTTGCCAGCAGCGGAATTTGAACCAGGATTATTGGTTTGGCTACTCAGTATTCTACCACCAATTTCGATCTTGTTGCGCAACATTCTGCCATCTCAAAAGTAATTTTTAACTGATGATATCGCAAAATGTCGGCATGATATCACAACAAAATAATTAAAAAAATGGCATCATCGTGTCAATACCAAAAATACAAGAATATCATAATGGTACTGAAATATATATAATATTTCTTTTATCAAGGAATTATTAAGGCAAAATCTCAAATTCAGATCAAACAAAAAAATTATAAAATGTCAATTCGTCCACATGGTTTGACTTAAAAAAAAAAAAATAATATCGAACCTTCGAGATTACATCTACTTACAAGAAATTTTATAATAATATTTTGTAATGATTTTTATTAAAACAAAAAAAAATATTATGGTGTAATTTTCTGCATTTTTATAACAATTTAGGTTCGATAGAGTATATTTATTTCATTTTTTAATTTATACTGTACATAACATATATTTGAATTAATAGGACAGTAATTACTGATGAAATTGTCAAGGAAGCATTGAAGTATGAAATTAGTTCTGAAAGTATTTCTTGGTTTTCGTCATTCTAGGTACTTGTGCAAAACTTTATCAACACATTATAAAATTTTTAATGAAGATTTCGTAATAATGCAATATGACATCATAATAAAATAATTTAAAAAATTATATTTACGACATTACCTAAAGCAATAGGATACTGTATCTTTCCTGAATGAGAAATTCTCTTTCTATGGCCAAAGAGTTAGCAAAGGAAAAAGGTTTTGTTGGGCATTTCCTTTATTCCTGGGCTCATGATTAGATTTTTTTTTAATTAAAGGCTAGAACAATGAGCTTCCAATTTATTGTACCTTCTGGAAATTATTTTTTTTTTCAATTATTTTTTCTGTTATACACTTAATATAGGCTTGGTGATCTCTAGGGGGGAGGGAGGTCTGTAGATACCATAGGGGTCATCTATGGCTGTTAACAGATCAAATAATCTAACTGTTACAGCCGGATTAGAACCCGAGATCTTTAAGCACAAAAACTCGGTGCTCTACCCACTGAGGTATTCAGTTCTTAAATCATACTACATACTCAAAAATAGACCATATGATACGAAAAATCATGTTCTCCGACATGTGTAATAATCTGTTTTGTTCTTTATTATTGATATATGGATTCCGTTTGATTTGATCTGCATTAAATATTTTCCTTGAATTAAGTGAATTGTTGAGGTACATTGGAGGTTTTATGGCTGAAGAATAAAAGTACTTTGCTAGAATTCTTTCGATTTTGAGAATACTATCGTTTGGGAATTTTTATAATAAAAAAACCTATATAGCACTCCTACTTAACAGTAATTAACTAAAAAAATGCGTTAAGCACTTAGATAAAAAATATTCAATGTATATGACGATTATTAATAAATACAGAAAAGAAGTACAACAAATTTATTTTTATAAATAAGAGAACACTAGAGTAACCCTGTTATACTCTTAAGAAATATAAAAAAAAACCCCAAGGCGAATTCGCAACATAACGTAGAGACCTTCATATATAGTAAACTTGTCATATCCTGCTTCATATTAACTTCCATATATCATACAGGACCACAAACCACATGCCTTACAAGACTCGCAGGAAGCTGAAAAGAAGTCGGAAGAGGAATCTATTTTTTCAGAATGTAAAAGAAGAAGATACAAAGAAAACGAAAGTATTTTTATGAAGTTAGCAGAATGTTTTTACAATAATTCTTACTATTAAAATCGTTATATTTTTTCCAATGTAACAATATTACATCAGTATATTTAACAGAGATAAATCTTTTAAAAATACAATATAAAAATTAACCTCTTAACACTATTTGATGTAATTGCTCGCAAGTTAATAATGTTACCAGCGTCAAATACATAGGATCTGTGCTTTAAAAAGGCGGAACATATTAAGGGGATGCATCACGAAGAATCAGAGGAGGAGGAAAAGTTTTTGGCATGCTCAATTAAGTACCGTGGAGTAGTATCATCTTAAAAACCACCCAAAAAAAATGTCCATGCTATTGTAATGACTATGCCATGTGACTGTGAAATATGGAAATTGGGAAAAAAGGTCAATGAAAATTACTAGTCGCTGATATGGACTTCTGGAGAAGAACAGCCGGAATATCTAGGTATCACTGAGTACCCAATACAGTAGTTCGCGTCATAATGAGTACTCATAATATCGTTCTCAAAAAATCCCCATCAAGCAATCAGTATAAAAAAAGTTTGGACACCTACTGAGGATGGAATATAGTGGAATATCAAATATGATCATGGTGCCCTTAAGGACGAAGAAGAAAAAGATTACAGAATCTAGTGGATTCACCAAGTTCGGGAAGACATCTCTCGTCTCAAAGAAGAAGTTTCTCTTGAGATGAGGGCCTAGAAAAAATACTGTGGTAAATTTTGGTAGGATAAATCAACTTTGGGGGAAATCTTAATGAAAAAAAAATATAACTGTTGTTTTATAAGACGTAAATTTAACCCTTAAGTATTGAGATATGGTCCCTGAGACCTTTTGGTACTTATTTTCTAGAATTTCCCAAACATGGGGGTCATGGAAAATCCCCGTATGACTCAGTACTTTCCTATCTTCCTACTTTGCTATTACCTTATTGAATGTTAAAGTGGAAGGTTGGTTCTATATTTTGTTCACAAAATATAAGCGACGCCTGGTTCCACGGACCATACCTCAGTACTAGTGCGACTTCTCCGATTTTGTCGAAGTAAGCTTTCATTTAATGTTTTCTATTTATTATTTAATATTAATCAGTGATACTTTTAAATTTATAAATGTTATCAAAATATTAACTGTTTTTCTTATAATTTCTTAATTTATATATTATTTTATTTTATTTTAAGGAAACACTATGTCAGTACTTGAGGGTTAAAGTATTTTGTCTGGAAACTAGAAAATATGTAAACTCTCAAGTAATTTACAAATATTCAACTCAGCGTTTCCAGAACACATTTTTTCTTTTCCTTCAGTTTCCCACAGTTACGAAGGGGTAGGCACGAGATGGAAGATAATATGAAGTAGAAGTTAATTTACAGGGAAAGCTACTCACCGAGATGAAAGCAAAATCATGTTCTGATCTGGATCCTGAGCTAGCAGGTGAATGACACTTCAATAGCTCATTCACAACTAGACAAAGCCTCATATCGCTAGCCATTCACTACCAACTCAAAACCTTCGTCTCCCATAGGGTTCGGCTTCTGATATTATTCAACAAATATATTCAATAGAGAGCGAAATAGCAACAATACATAATGTAAGCAAGTATTATAAGATTTGTATTATTTGTTTATTTATTTAACGTTTTTTCATGCTAAAATAGCTCCTTAAGGACGTTAACAATGGGAATCCTAAATTTTGCCTACCTAGATATTATTAGGATAGGATTTAATGAGTGACTGACATCGAATATGCTGAGGGACCCCATTATACGTCCCTTCTGAAGGACGGCGTAACCAAGGTCTTTTTAGTCCCTTATAAAGAACCCCTGGACTACCTTCTCATACCGCGTTTTTGAGCATAGTAGGCTGCATAGACCCCAAAACTTTTATATTTTTATCTATATTTCAATATGAATATAAAAGGGGTGCATTTGGTTCAAAATCGAACCCTTTGTCGGAAATTTAAACCATTTTCAGATACTATAAAAAATATATAAAAGAAGTTATGGCGATTTACTAACAATGTCTGAACTTAGAGTGATACAAAAATTTTCGATAAAAAAACAACTTATTTAATTAAATTTACAACTGTATAGTAATATTACATCAAGTAAATAGAATAAAAGATATATTTATATATATATATATATATATATATATTCTTAAGCCGGAAGTGATCAAAGCGTTCTGTCTGGAGACATCGCGAATTGCGTGGAATGTTCTAGGTGCCCCCACCCCGACCAACCTCGCTGTTTCGGCCGGGCCAGTCTGTGATAAATCAGTCTGTAGTAAGATAGTATCAGGCTGTCTGTGATAAGTCAATCTGTGATAAGTGGCTAGTGGCCGTGTGATAAGTGTAATAAACTGTGTGTCAGTTTGTCATATTTGGAGAGTTTTACGGTCGGTGGACATTAATTAGCGAACTGTAAGTGTTAAATTGTAGTTGTTAACTATAGTGTAATATTATTGTATTTGTACAAATTTATATAAATAGTTTAGTTATTTAGTATTAGCAATATCTTATATTATTTAAGTAATTAGATAACAGTAAGGCCTAGGTTATAATCTGTAGAATATTGTTATTGTAAATTGATATTAGTTTAATAATTTAATTGTTTTAAAGAATTTCCTTGTAGTCTTTTTAATTTGTTAATAAATTTTAATATCTTGAATTTAGTAGTAGTTTAGTTCATTTTACACCCAGTAGCCCGTAACAATATATATATGTATAATGTCATGTGATATAAAGGCAAGTACAAAAACTACCCCGTGGTAGTACTCGAAAAAAAACTTAAACAACAAATTTAAACTTCATTAAAGAAACACGTATATCGGTCAGATTCCTCGGAAAACTTTCAAAACCTTTCAGATAAAAAAAGGCCTACCTCAGTGAGAAGGACTATGTCCACTATTATTTAATGTGGTTAAGAAATAGGCATATGAAGAATACGACTAGGAATGAATAGTAAAGGAATTAAAATAACAGTCTATCTTTTGCGAATGGCTGTGGCTTACTGGCTGAAACCAGGGAGGTGGAAGAACAGATCCTCGAACTTCAAAAACACCCAGCAAAGATAATCTCAGGATCTTGTATGGAAAGTCCAAAATAATACCAGATTCAAAAATCCTATCGAAGTACTTGAAAGTGAGGACAGAGAAATAGATATTGTGAAGGATTTTAAGGCTGTTGGAGAGTGGATCAGCTGGAATATTTTCTAGAAAAAAGAAATAGATGTTCGAAGTAGCCTTCCAACCCACCAAAAACATCCATAATAACAGTGATTGAACCGGATACTTGAGTGCAGGGGAAACACTACACATTTCCAATAAGGGCCTAAATGAAAGGTTGGAGATTAAAGAACAGAAAATATCAGGGAAATTTTAAGGCCATTAATTCTCCAATGACAAATTAGTCCAAAAATGAACAGAGACCTTTTACAAAACAGCAGAAAGAATCTCCAACAAAATGAGAAAGAAGTGTTAACTTCTGTGAACATATGCGAATGAATTCAAGTCGGATAACGAAAAGAATATTTGAATTTATAATTTATTTGTTAACTATAATTTTAAGTTATCATAGAAATTGTGTAGAACGTAAACAAAAATTTTAGTTTGGAAAACAATATTTCTATTTTCAATTTAAAAAAAAACTGTAACAAAATATTTTATCGACAGTTTTATATAAAAAAAACAAAACTTGTACAACTACAACACGTGATAATATAAGCTTGAATGTAAAGGTTTGAATTTCCGAATTTTAATCCCTGTCGTTATCTCTATTGATAAAAAGCTAGTATCACTACAACCCATGAAGAGTCTTGAGTTAAGTAGGTGGTAGAGACAGTACTGTTTCTAGGACAACATTTGTGCAGGGAGATGATTTGTCCTAGGTCACGCTCAACTGCCAGGTTATTCCCCCAATTAAGGGTATCCATATTATAGAGGCTGGGTATGCCCCAGGAGGGTCTCCAAATCCCACAGAGTCCAGCTGTTAATAGATTAAATAATTAATCTGCCACTGTCGCCTTTGAACCTTGGACTTTCGCCACAGTAACTCAGCTCTCTACTACTGAGCTACCCTGCTCCCTTCACTATGTATAACCTTACCTGTACCACTACAATCCGTGAACTGGTCTGGATTGTCAGAGACTGTACTGTTTCATGGACAACGGTTCTGCAAGGAGATGACTAGTTCCCAGACTCAACCGCCCGATTTTTTCCCCTAATTTTGGGTACCCTATTTTTATAATATTTTATAGAGATTGGGTGAGCCCCAGGAGGGTCATGGATCCCATAGGATCCATCTACCGCTGCAAACAGACTAAATAAAAGTACTCCCTGCAACGGGGTTTGAACCAGGATCTCGGGCATGTCAACTCAGTGCTCTACCCCTGAACCACTCCGCTCCCTTATACAGTTTTATATAACTATATTTTAAAATAAAATGAAACATCTAAGTGACTAGTAACCAGGATATCTGTAGCTACACAGTACATAGTGGATTATAACAGCATATATTTATTCATTTTTTCTATTAGACTAAAAAACTGTATCAGTGTACTTTAGAATTTTATCGTCATGTATTCATAAGTACAATTTGTGTACTCAAATTGTTCTTTTTTGAACTGATTCTTAAATAAGGAGTAATTCTACTATAGAAATAAGAAAAAAAAAAGTATGTAATGTAAAATATATATGAATGGTAAGATTATTTTACATGGGTGTAATTCGTATTTCATTATATTTTAATACAAAATTAAAACTTCTAAATCGCTAGAAACCAGGATATCAGTAGTTACATCGTACAAAATGAAGAATGACAGAATATTTGTAGTTATTTATCTACCAGAGTAAAAAACTTGATCAGTGTACTTTTGTTGATCAATGTAATTTAACATTTTATGGTCATATATTTATGAGTCCAATTTGTGTATTCAAATTGTTCTTTTTTAAATCAAAATATAAACCTATTATACGAATATAAAAAAAAATGTATGTAATTTAAAAAATGTAAGAACGTGATGAAAATATTCTTTCATGAATATTTTGAATGTTTGATTACCCAACTTTATTATCATCATTGTATTACTTACGTTACCTTTAACTGCATTCTTTTAGAATATTCTGATCACTTGGAGGCTGAATTTTGGTTCTAAAATTTTAGCAATCCTAACTGCAAAAGCAGCTCTAATATTTTGTTTTTCTAATTCGTGCTAAGACTGAATATTTCAATTTTAATAACTCCAAAACAATGCAAGGAACAGAAGGTATGAAATAACTCATACAATTTTTTTTTTTACAAAGAATATCCTGATAAATTAACGGTAGAATGGGAAGAAAAAGTGTCATATTCACATTTCTTAGCGAAGTCGAATTATGAAAAAATATTATAATAAAAATATTGAGCATTAAATTTTCATCCGTGAACTAAAACATTAAAAATGTTTTTCTGAGCGAAATAATGCTCTAGGAAAATTACAAGTTTTGCCTTTTAACCTTTAGATTTTTTTTAAATGTTGACAAATTTTTTTTTTTATTTGCAGTATTTTCCGGGATCCAGCCCAAAAAATGTAATAAATACGCTTTTATTTTAAATGTTAGACGTTAAACTATTAATTTTTTAATTACAGCAATAGTTTTAACCAGAAAATCAAAAGAATTTTTCTACTGGCCCTAAAGTTAATGTTGCTAAACTATAAAGTTGCTATAAACACAATATATTTTCAGTATAGATGGGGAATATATATTTTTTTAGTAACCAGTGGTACTAAAGTAATAAAAATGTCATATTTTAGACATTTTTAGTGACATATACTTAAGAACAATGGGTTTTTACTTGCATTGGAAAAACATGCGTATTATCAGACTCTGTCAAACACTATTTTTCAAAAGTTAGTCAAATTTCATTACTGCGTTAATTAAATCACCCTCCGCCTTATAAATAATATAAGATGAAATAAATTTCAATTTTTGATGGCATAACAGACATTATTAAAAATAAATTCACGAAAAACTGCCGGAAGACTTTCGAAAGATACCATTTATGGCTGTATTATTTATAAACATATTTAATTATTTAAACATATTTATTTTTGCAATAGCAGCAGTAAATTTAGCATTATAGTATACTTACTCTAATTGAGCTCTGCTCAGCCAAAGGAAAGCATGAAACAAATGAAAATACAATTAGCATTTAGCATTGGTTTCGATTTTTTTTTTCGATAGCCATCAAACATTTAAGTTGAAAAGATCATTCCGAGGACTTGAAAAAAAAAGTTAAGCAGCAAGCATAGGAGCCAGTATTCATGCACTCATAATGCAGCATGCGCATTCGACTATAGTATTTATGCAATGAAAAAGAAAGAAAAAGAAAATGAAAAAATCATGCACTAAGGAACACTTACCTTGTTGCGATGATCCCTTAATAATGACTTTATTTTAATTATCAATAGTTATAAAAGTGAAGAAAACAATACAGTGAATTACGAAGAATAGTGTATTTTCGTTGAATATTAACCTTTTCATTTTTAATTAGGTTAATTATGCGGTATACCGAACCCGCAACACAGATCAGTCGTGCCTTATAGTAGAGTCTCTGCCCATGACAGATACATTCACCATTAAATAATTAAATATACTAATCCTAAGACTTCGTTGTTATAGTTGTATGAAGTGCTTTCTATTTTCGAGCGGATGAAGCAGTTATTTTAGAAAAGATCAATAAAATTGTCTTTTACTTAATTTAAAGTCCCGATATATCCAATCATTAATTAATCATATAATAATCAAATCGAAATAATAATCAATATCATTAAAAGTACTATAGATTTTATTAAAAAACCCGCAATAGTTTCTGGTTTAATAAAAAAAAAGTTTATAAAACAGTAGATAAAACTACAATAAATCATAATAGTAATAATTTAAATATATATATATATTATTTGTTTCTTCTCACAATGACCCAAACCTAGCATCTATAGCTCTTCAACATCATTTATTTGATTTAGAAAAGTGGTTCTATAAATGGCAAATCAGAATAAACTCCTCAAAATCGAGCCATATGAAGCTTCTAGTCCAGCAGTCAAAATTGACAACGACCAAGTACCTTCCAAAAACTACGTGAGTTATCTCGGACTATACTTGGAGAAAATACTTACATGGAACGTACATACAAAATTAAAAAAAAAAGAACTGACAAGACACTGCAAACAACTATCACATCGTCTCTATCACAAATCTTCACTTGACTTACGAAACAAACGACTTATCTATAATAGAATAATAAAACCTATTTGGACATTTGGAGCAAAACTTTGGGGTTCAGCAAAAAAAGTCCACGTAAACACCATACAAACAGCACAGTCCAAAATTCCAAAAATACATAGGCCAAGAGACCTACTCAACTATTGACATATCCATTCCAAAACTTGATGTTTCAGTAGAAGAGCCAAGGGAATGAAACTTAAATAAAATTTACTGGATACGCAGGTGAAAATGAAAATATAAAATAAATGAATAAAATAAATAAGTTATCTACTTTAAAGTCCGGAAAAATCCAATCATTTATTAATAATAAAGAAGAGAGAATGATATAAGAATTCCCTAAGTGTCTTAGCTTGTTATCAAACAAATTTATGACGGCAATTTTCCAAGGACTTGCGCAGAGGTCATCCGTCCGCTCAACGTGAAGCCACGCCCTTTCCCCCACTACCTGGTTCTCTTTACCCCACCACACCTTTTCAGCCTCGCCTACGATTTCGCAAGATAACGATTTCTGAACTATTGAACAATAGTACGACTGTAGGACTCTAAGGATGTATTAATGAGTTAGAGTATACCCCACTGTGAAAAACGTTGTGCATTTCTTTACGAGTTTTGATCATTAAAAAAAATAAAATCTGTACCACTTAACCCATGAAGGGTCTTGGGTTCAATACAAGGTAGAGACTGAACAGTTTCATAAATAATGGTGGTACAGCGAAGTGATTTGTCCTAGATGCCGTTCAACCGTCAGATTTATTCCCTTTTTATTAGGTAACCACTTTCTAGAGGCAGGGTAAGCAGCAGGATATCTGACCCTAAAGGATCCATCCCTGAGTGTTATATAAAAGCCACTCCGCTCCTATTTGAATCATTGGCATATTCTTAAAGATATGGTTAATGAGAAGTTAAAATAATCAGCTATGTTTTATAATTTATTACTAAAGTAAGTAGTATTAATACTGTATGGAAATGGAGTAATGAAAAAAAATGTGAGAGGAATATTTTTAAATCCTTTCTAGACACTCTCGTTTAAGATAAAAAGTTAATTAAAAATACTGCTTATTATTCTTATTACCGTTTCGCACGGAAGGCGTACAACAAGTCACTACGTGGTTTGTAGATCTATTTCCAACTGCCGTAGAATTGCGTCAATACACTGTAGGGAGGGTGACGAATGATTAGCGAAAGATCCGTTGTGCCCTACATAACGAGGGTTGGTATCAGTGGAGCTGATAACAGCGGACAGCTGGTCGACAGTTGGCCACCCTGCGGAGCCGCGGTCTCGTTGTGGCTTGTTGTCGGTCGGATATTGCGTTCTACCCTAATTAATGGTCCTCATGCACTTAACATCTGGATGGAAATTAGACAGTTTACTGCTCATCCGAGCAGAAAACATAACCCCTGTCATATATTCAATTATATGCCTTTGACATCCATTTGGGGCTCATCCAGCCTCTATATATAGGGTACCCTTAATTGGAAGAAAAACCTCTACGAAAGTGATAAACGTTCTTGCACTACCGTTCGATATTTTCTCAGTAAAATATTTCTTATTATTTACTAAAAGACTGTCTTAATATGAAAATCGCTGCCCCAAATACGCCTCTTTAACACTAAAATTTTGGTGAATTTTTTGAGCTTATAAGGTTTCCTCGACAGTCTCTACCATGTACTGAACCAAAGACCCTTCGTGGTAGGAAGAAAAACATATTGTACGCCTTGATATTAAAACAACCCACCAAAACAAACCCTTCTTGGGCTTTTGGTATATTTCTGCATGTTTTTCTTTTCATATATCATATAATATATATTTGTGATTCTTCACAGTATAATTTTAACACATTCCCTGTAAAAAATGTAATTTCCCTTAAATTTAATGAAAGTTTCAGCCAGAAAGCACTCCACTATCATATATACAATTAGAGAAATGGCAGTATTGATGTAGCATTCTTGCGCAACCAGGTGCTAATGTAGTACATACATTTGTTTTAATCCTCAAATAGTTTTTTCCTCTCATCATTTAGACTTATACTGGACTAAATTCCCTTGCCTTATTTATGTGTCATCGTAATGCTTAATTCTTTAATAGCATTTCGAGGCTTCCTGTAGATTCTCCTAAGACTCGTACAGACTCTACAAAGTGGGTACTTAATTAGGAGAAAAACCGTGCTATCGCCCAGATCTTGCACAACCTTTGACATAGAAACAATACAGTCTCTATTATGTACTGAACCGAAATTCCTCCATGGGTTGAAGTAGTACAGTTCTTTTAAATCCCAATTAACAACTTCCGATATGCTATCTTGGTGATCAAATGTTTTTAAATTGAACAATAAAAAAATTAAATAATGGAGAGTCTAGGAATAGAGGATTATTGAAAAATCTTAATGTACTAGAAACTAGATATGATTATGTAACCATACAAAAAAGTTAGAGAACAATGTGAAGGAATTGAAACTAAATGTAGGTTACTCTGTTAGATTTTTTTTAATGGTTTAATAAATGAATATTATGTAGATTATTTTTATCTGTGATTAGTTCATAACTCTAATAAATAAATATAATAAATAATGATGGCATGCCAATTTTTCATAATAATATAATATTAATAGAGTATTTTTTTAAGGTTACATTGCGCCTTAGTGGCCCGTAATCTCTGGTCGAACATATAATGTTAAACTGACATTGCTGATAACATTTACACGGAAACTGAATTGGGTTACTTTACAGTAAGCTATAAGGAAACTAGAAACTATAAGGCATGATCGGTCTTATTCGAATCTATAATAACAATATTGTTATTGTTATATATATATATCTAATGAATAATACTACTATTTTTTATGCTAATATTTTTAACATAAATGAGTAATTGTCATTATTTTAACATAAAGCTGCCTTTTTGGAAATTATGTTTGGATTGGAAGGTCTGCTAAGCGATATGTTTCATTCGGGCGTAATGATACGCTGTGAGTCATATATGAGTACGAGTATATTCCAGAGATGTCAACGAGGTTTCCACTACTCCACTCTCAATTCTAGAGAGAGCTATACGTAGAGCGGTAATAATTCGCCGGTGTATTGAGTGTTCCAATTATGAAATTCAGTGAAGGTAAATTTAGCTGTAAATGGTAATGTACATAAACAAAGATATTTTTCCCCATATTTACATACTCTTTGGAATAATGGAACCTGAAAAAGAAATATCAATCGAGAATAATAGCTTCAGAAATAATATTCATCCGAAAGATCGAGGAGAAAACATGAGATCGAGTCCGTAATAACTCCACTGTATGGTCAAACCTCAATGCTAAACTGGCCAATCCACATCTTTTTATATTTAGAATACGAGGGGTTGATATCTAAATGGTTTAATGTTTGATGGTGAAATGCTGAAGAAAGATATGCATGAGCTTATCATTAAAACATGGATACAGGAAGTAATGTGGGCTTTGAACAAGACTGTCCATACACTAGATGGAATGCCAACTATATAGTTTGATATATATCTGCATAACTATATAGTTATTTTCCTCTCCCTTGTTCAAAAAAATCTAATATTCTATTTCAGAGGCTAAATCTAATGCAAAACGAAACCCAAGAAGGAATCTACTTTCGAAAGAAAATTCTTCTATGGCAGATCTTTAAGATAGTATCAGGTATACATACGTACCATCTGTTCATAGAGTTTTAAACAGGTTACTCAACATCTCAAGAAAATGTATCATTTTTCCCGCATAACAGTGACAGTTATTGAAAATGCACTGTGGGTTTCGAAGGACACTCAGAGACGTTTAATCCCACGAGGGGATGTTACCATGTCTTACCGCATCTTTAAGCTGGAAACATAGTAAGGGAATCTAGAATCTTTTTTAGTGTCTGGTCTTTACCAATGACGTCGTACCATGATTACATCAACATCGTATGAAGGTTCTTTCAAGTGGTCAAGTATTGCTGGCACAATAGGCCACCCGGGACTTGGCGTGAAAATCAATTAACTGTTGACTAAGTTGTTGGTCAGAGGGTTAATCAAAATGAAATAATTTGAATAAAAATTGAAAAAGGCAGAAATTTAAAATTTTAAATAGGCAATAACAAAAGGAATAAGAGAAATACACAAAATTAAATTTAATAAACAATACAGACATTTAAATAGACAATAGATTAAAAAGAAAAGAACAATAGTTTATTTTTTAAACCCCGTTTTAAGTACTAGACACCATAAAGCAGGCTATTATCGTAAGGCGGGGTTTGGATAATCGAATTTCAATTAAAAAACCAATATGGAAAACAATCACCACGCTTGTATAAAAAAAATCTCTATGTTATTGTATAGATTTAAACATAAATATTTGTACAATAGTTCTTTACAGAACTGTAATTTACGCTCACTTTCAATTCTCTTCGATTATCACCGATTATATCAGTTGAGGCATCCCATATACTGAATATTCTCATACATTTCGATTAATCCGATCAATAATAAAGTTCCAGCTGTATTGTCATATTTGGAAATTGATACGATAGGAACACGATCGGGAGATTGAAGAGCTAAGGTGATGTAAATATTAAACTGACGGTTCTCGGTTATTCTGTCCGGCTCAACGAGATTGTACAAGGCACAGATTAATCGCACATTACTCGATACACCGATAGTTAATGTCCTACCGAATCAACATGAACAATCCTATTTTTATCTGACGGTTTGTTAATAATTTAAGGAAGATATAGATCTATAATTAGCTTATAACATAAAAAAAAACCTTAACCACTACAGCTTGTGAAGAATCTGGGGTTCAGTACATGGTTGAGACTGTTTTGCAATCTTGGAAACGGTTTTGCAGCGAGGTGATTTGTTCTAGATCAAGCTTAACGGCCAGATTTTTCCACCTTATTTTGGGTACCCACTTGACAGAGGTTGGGTGAGGCTCAGGAGGGACCTAGATACTCGTACCACAGGATGACAACTCCAACCGCTAACAGATGAAATAAAAGTCTTTCCAGCAGCGGGATTTGAACCCAAGACATTCGGTATGACAACTCCACGCGCTACCACAGAGCAACTCTGCTGCCATATATATATGGCCAACCCATGAAGGTTCTTTAGTTCAAAACGCTTTAAGCTCACAGTTAATTACAAAAGACTTATATACAGACTATCTATTTGGACATCCGGAGCAGAGCTTTGGGGCTCCACTAAGCCATCGAATTCCTCTCGTATCCAATCCAAACTCCTTAGGTCTCCTTTGTTACGAATAAAATCATCCAGACTCAATGTTCCATTAGTTGATGATTTGGCCCGAACCCGATATCAATACTTCCATTATAAACTTTATTCCCACTCTAACCCACTAGTTTCAAACATAGGAACTCTTCAATCCCCAACAATCCTCCGAGGCCTCTGAAAAGAAGATGGCCTCGTGATCTTGAAGTTGAATTCGTTATTTAAAAAACTACTACCAGCGGTTGGTTTCTCTACTTGCCTTCATCCACGCCGTTATGTTTTATTCATAATATTTACTAGTTTTTAAGTTAAACTTTAACTTTAACTTGAAAGTTCAGTACAAGACAGATACTAAATAAAACTGTCCTTATTATCGTATATTTAAATTTCTTCAAAACCCTATTACTCATTTGTAATAACAGTACCATTATTACAAAACTTATATTAATGAAAAGAGTAATATTTTTTTTAATATTCATAATAAATTAAAAAAAAATGTATTATTACCACAGCAACTCACGATGGGTGTTGAACATTCAGTTTATTAAGGTCGGGTTAGGCACAAGAGTGTCTGTAGATATATGGCTTATAATGCAGACTTATATATCTGCAGATATATAATCATGACAGATATATGATTAAATGATTTACATTCACAGCAGGATTCGAATTCTGGACATACAGCTCAAATACTTAGTGCTCTACAAACTGAGCTAACCCGTAACCTCTGAGTCGGCACGTAAAATATGAACAAAGTTTCTAAACTTATTAATGTGGAGTTTTATTTATATAATTTATTATTTTATTGTTACTATTAAAATTATTTAAAGAACTATATTAAGATAGAAATTTAATTACTGAGGCAAAAAGCCCTCTGCATTAATTTTCGTTTGATCGAAATTAAGTCCTCAATTCCCCAGAAAATTATCGGTCATAAATTATGGCTCGGTGAATAAAGAAAGTATCATTTAATTAAAATGTCGGATAACTAATTAGTCCACAAAAGATAACTGAAGAAAGATATTAACTTCTTTGAAAGTTTTTAAATTGATTAAAAGTTTATAATTATGATAAATTTCTAAATTTTCTTTCTTTAGAATTTTTCGTACATTTTCTTCCAAGAAGAGAGAAGTAGAAGGGGGTATTTTGAAACAATATTATATATATATATAAATATTTTCTAATGAAACTATAAGTAAAACAAAAAATAACATTTTCGACGATTGTACTGTCTGTGCTACGACTTCTTTTATGTATTAGGGCCGGTTAACACATTATTGAAACTTAAAAACATTAAGTGAAAAAAAATATTGTTGTTATTGAAATATTTATATCTACTATTAATAATTAGAATTATAAATATTAGTTAAAATGATCTTCAATGAAGGTACTTAGTGAGACAAAATGTTTTTAATATTCTATTTTCGATAACTTGTCACTGCTTCAAAAGAACAACGACATAAATAATAAATTGGAATGTTTGAATTAAACCTTCAGTAGCAATTTCATTGGTTGAAGCTTTTTAATTGACGACATATATGATATTCCATTCCCAACATTTTTTTTAATGAAGTCGTATCTTGAGTTGTATCATGTTTGAACTTGAATTTATATGGGAATAATGACATAAGTTAAATTAATAAAGTTTTAAGCTTTTAAACATTTTCTAATGTTCAATGAGTGAATTTCGAAACCATCATTACAATAAATAACTTTGCTTTATCAATACATACATTTATATTATTTTAACTCACAAAGAACTTTCGAATAGCTCTATTGAAACATTAGGTTTTATGAATAGTTTTTTTAGTTATGACATTTTTCTTTTGAAGTAGCGTTATGAAATTGTATATAAAATACTCAATAACTTAAATAATTATTTTGCTCTTGATTTTAGCGCCAAAATATTAAACTGACTCAGTTTCGAAATGAATATTACAATATTCGAAGTATTTTATATTTTATTTATAGTTTTTTAAGTAATAATTTTTAAAGAAAAAGAAGAGATTTTTGAATAAAAGAAAAATGTATTGTAATACATCTTGACTACACTACTGTTGACAATTTTTCCAAGCAAACCCAAAATAAAAATATTTTTGTCATGCATGTTTATGATATTCGGGATATTTTATGATGTCGGTTCTCCCTATCAATATTTTATGAGGCCTAATAAATATGTAAACGGGCTGTTATATTTTTTATTGCATTTTATTGCACAACCTAAAAATGTCGTATTTTGTTAAATTATTTTACATTTACTCTACTATCAATTTAACACTTTATACTGAAATAATCAAACAATCTCCTGACATTAAATTTAGAATACGTCATAAGCATTTATGACTTTAGAAAACTTTGAAGGTATAACTATAAGAAGTAATGAAATAATATTTGAATTGTTAAAAGATGTTAAAATTTCCACTGGAATCTGGAATCGGAAAATGAATATGGCAGTTGTATTATTTTGTCATAGAAAATAGTTATATCCTAAAGTAATAATTACAATTGAATTCAAAGTATACCAAAGTGCAGTAGGACCTTGGTTATCCGAACTTCTTCGGGTGAGGTTCAGATAATCAAAAAATCGGATAATCAAAATTTACTCCAAGAAAAAAAAAAGCTAAATGATCACCATGCTTGTATTAAAAAAAATATCTGTTTTATTGATTATTACGCAAGTTAAAATAATAGACTTTAGTAAAAGTATGTACGATTATTTATTTATTATGATTTATCAAGGTTGTTATACAAATAAAGTTTCTCTTTATGGCATCTAAGTCTCTAATTTTTTTAATAAGCATTTTCATAAATAATAATATTAAAAATTATTAATAAACGTATTCATAAGGATTAGGTAATAGTTCCAGGAAATCTAATTCCAGAGATAATGCTCTTTAAAATTATTTTATAATAATGGCTGAGTCGACCCCTCCTAGTTTTCATTTCGGATAATTGAACGTTCGGATAATTAAAGCTCTACTGTAATTTAATTTGATGTTCTAGGAAATATAAATATTACGATTCTTTGACTAACAGAATTCTAATTAATTTATCTTCTTCTAGTTCTGTTTTTCCAAAATACAAAATATTGAATATAAACGTTTATATTCAATCAACATTTATAATTAACTATAAATAAACCAACTTAAATTATTATTATTTATTACTTTAATTCGTTATGTAATAACATTAATTTAAGGTTCGCATAATTAATTATTCTAATCCTTTAAATAAGATCAATAGTGGAATTACAAAATGATCTAATTTAATTTAAATTTGAAAATACACAAATAAGGATATTTGAAATAGGAGTGATTCTTGTAACGATTAATTTTTATTTTTATAATAATGATATAGTTACAGATTGAACCTTAACATTATAAAATGGTAGAAATATATGTACATGTTGTATTTTTAAGTGTATGTACATGTTGTTTAAAATTAAAAAAATCAAAGAGGGTGACCTGTTGTCAACTGGTTAGTATTGTAACCTACTAACCCCAAGATCGTGGGTCCGTAGCCCGGCAGGTGGCCATAGGATTTTTTAAGGGAGTAAAATATCCTTGGCTATGCCGTCCTTCGGAAAGGAAGTTAAAGGGGTCCCGGGGCTTTACTATGTCAGGTACTCGTTAAAAATCCCTATCCTAATTAAACGTGGGTGGGAAAATTCAGGACTTCCACTGTAGCATCGACCGATTAGCCAAAACAGTTTAAAGTGGAGTTAAATGAACAAACAAACTTTTTCTCAAATATCTAGGTGTTGAAAAAAAAATTCTGCCCAGTAAAACTATTTCATATTTCCTCACTTTCCTATTTATTCCCGGGATTGAGTTATTTCAGCTATATTCTTATAACTAATTAAGTTATAATTTTCTATAATCGCAAAGTTTTTCGTAAAAGCTCGTTTTTTCACTATTAGAGCATCAATATGATACCAATATAGTCTCTAAACATCATAAAGAAGTTAAAGAACTGACTAAATCTCGTGAAGCTCAAGTATATATATATATATATATATATATATATATATGCTCGTATATAAAAAATATGAAATTGTTCAAATATATCCAGTTCAACCTAGTTTGGATTTATTTTCGGATCTATACAATGCCAAAGTAAGAAATAAAATAAAATAAGAAATAAACGTTTCTCGTTTTGCTGGAGTCAGGTGTTACTGGCGTGTAATACAGCTTTCCTCGTAGCAATCTGGAATAAGGGCCTCAAAAGGACAAGGTCATTTGTTGGACGGGTTGAGGTGAATAGGGATAACGAGGCTGGATGGTACTCGTCCAACAACGGGCCCTTCACCAGGAGTGAGTAGTCCTCTTAGCCCTTCAGCCCTACAATGATTTTCTGCCGAGGTAGAAAAAAAGAAGTCAAGAGTTGTGCTTGATACAATATTTCGTATACACTTATCGTTTTTCTAAAATGATATGTGTGCGGATAATATCGATAATAACTTCAAGTACCTAATACGGTCGACGTCATAGTTAACACACATGTACCATAAACTTATAAATACAACAACATGTACATATATCGTTTCATATAAAAGGTCCGTTTTTTTTCTCTTTATTTTATGTAAATTTGTTTACTGAAACTTACAATACAACAAGCAAATATAATGATACTTCAATACAAACTGACTCATACCTATGCATGAGGTGAAGACAAGTAGAGAAAATACCAACTGATAGTATTAAAATAACTAATTCAACATATAAGGTCACGAGACCATCTCCTTTTCTGAGGCCTAGGAGGAGCCTCTCTTTTTTTATAATATTTACTATAATTAAATATGAACGATCCTTGTCAAGCATGTCATCAAATTGGACGTTCTGCAGCACATCGCTACCGCGTTTGGGGGTTTTGTTACTAACGGACTATTCGTCTTTAGCTTGAAAAAAACTTTCAGCTGGTGACAGATTAATTCATAAATAATTCATTTCTCCCTTCTACCCAGAGGTTAAATCATCACATCCACATCGTTCTGCAGGGATATTGACATAATGCAACAAAAACTTATCAAAATAAATCTTTATAAGGAAAGAAATCGTTACTAATAAGAAGGTAGCGAGACAAGGCTCTCCAGACTCTATTACGTGGGAATCCTTAATTGGGGGGAAACTGGTTGTTGAGCGTGATCTAGGACAATTCTTTGCACAACCGTTATCCCAGAAACAGTACAGATTCTACCATGTACTGATCCCAAGACCCTTCATAGATTGTAGTTGTACAGGTTTTATTTTTAGGTAAATGTCACTTAACAGAGTATATACTTAAGTTGGATCTCTCCCTGTCATCAGATATTTGTTGGCGAAACAATATCCGATCCTAAGACTGGTAATATCATCTCCTCTTCTATACTGCTTTGAAGATGAGATCCAGCAACTGACGGTAAGTCAGTTCTTTGTTGGTTCAAGACAAACTGTTAGCCTAGGTGTTGCGGTCATCATCAATTCTCAACTGCATGGTTTATTCCCGGCCACAATGACGGATGAGTTGGCCACTTTATAGAGATTGAGAGTGCCTCTAAAGGGTCGCCAGACCACAGGGACTATCCACACCTGTGATAACAGCAGATAAATTTCCATTCTGCAGCAGATCCATTCTAAAACGAGATAAAATGGAAATATCCCCTTCTATATACACATTTTCTTTAGGCAGTGAGCCTTATTATTTTAACGAATCGTATTAGTTATTTATTTATAAAAGAAAATATGCGATAGAATAATTATTAATAAAGTCTTTTATAATCTATTATTATTATTCTATTATAATAGGATGGGGAAAGGAAATCCGATATTTTAGTATCCCTTCGAATCACAGTATCATTTAAAAAAAAGTACATTTATAATAATAAAAAATAAAACAGGTTATTTCTAAAAATATTCACAATTTTTGTAAAGAAAAACAATCATTAACTAAATAAAACTAGACCCACTATGTGAGGTGTTAATGTATTGTACAATACATTGTGAACTTACGAAAATACCAACAATAGCTAAATTCTAAAAAGCAAACCCGAAGATTCCGAAGCCACTTAGAAATCTCTGTAGATAGAAATTTTAAAAAATACCTTTTTTAACCATCCAAGGTTTAAATTATGGACTACTGCTTTCATTCTTTACTTTCTTGAGATTCACAATGAGTTTTATAATTAATTTAACAAAAGAATATGCAATAATAATTAACGCGGTTTAAGTAAAATTAACACCACACAGACACTTCCGACACTGACCAAAGATGGAAGAAGACTGAATATTACATAATAGTTAGTAACGGAGACAGACTGATGTTTTTGGATAACGAAGTTTGCGGTGAATCCTGCGATTTGATTGGCTCAAGATCCCGCCTTCCGGTCGTGCTTGGTGCGAGCTGGTACAATACTATCTCTATTGAAAATATAATTATTTAACCAATGTTTTTTGTTTTATATTTATGCTTATTTACCTGCCTGTAGTAGGTAGAAATGTTAATATTTATTATTATAAGGTGTGTTAGAAACACAATAAAGTTTTAAGCTTTCATTTTATTATTTGTATTTATTTAAGTAAATAAGAAAATGGGGTAATAGAAAACAACAAAAAGGATACAACTAGAAAACATTTTTTGTTTATCACGTCGAATTACTTTATCATTTTGTAAAACTTATTTATACAATAACAAAAATGGAAATGATTATTTATAAAAATAAATGAAAATAATTCAAGATCCTTATTTCAGAACTACTCTAAATAAAAAAAAAAATGTTCATTAAAAAACAAGGAATAATATGTAAGCTGTCAATTTATTGTGTAATAGATTATAAATTTCAAGCAAAACAAAACAGGGGATTACTGGAAAATAACCAACCAATTATTGATTCGCCAATTCATACATAATCAGGAAAGGAACAATAAAATTCACGTCAATCAAGATCAAATAAAGCACTTAGCAAAAACTTATGTATTCGATGGAGTGAGGTTTCTGCCTCTAATGATTTTTTTTTAACTGCTGATGTGAGATGAGCTGTATTCAGGTTTTTGCCCTCATAATGTTAGAAGTGACGAAACGTTGGCAGGTAAGTTATTTTCCAGTATTTCAGAGTGTTAAGTCTGTAGTATAACTTTTTTAATGGTGAAATACTTGGGGAAGCTCAATGTATGAAGCGCTAGTTGTTCCGAAGATCTCGGGTTCAAATCCGGCTGTAGTAGGTAAATTATTTAATTAGTTTACAGTGATCAACTCAATCAACTAATTAACCAAAGTGATCAACTAATGTCATGGACCTTGTGGGGGATCTATAGTACCCCCTGTGGTTCTCCCAGCCACGATAAATTTGGCCTCTTAAGTGGGGGGGCAGGCGGTTGAGTATGATTTCTGATCATTCACCTCTTTGCACAAACGTTGTCCTAAAAACAGTATATACTCTATTATGTACTAAATCAAAGACCCTGCATGGACTTTAGTGGTACAGGTTAAAATAGTTGAAGAATTATTTTACTAATCGCCTTACTTAATTAGTTTAAGTTAACTTGTTATAGCCATAATAACATTATTAACAAACTGTTTTCTGTTGTAAAAGTATATTTAATATACAATATTATATTTTGTTGTAACAGGGATAAAGCTCTTCACAGACGTATAGAATAGAATCTTGCTTTGCTCAGTTCCGTTCGTTCTTATTGCAGTCTTAGCTCCTGGATCCATTGTCCTAGCCTATTACATCTAATACCTTACAACCCTCTCCGAATTCATTTCAACTGATTAAACCTGAGCAACGAGCAGCATTCGAGATGTAATAATACTTTGTAAGAATCGTTTAGAAGATAAAAAAAGAACACGGAGCGGAAAAAAAGCTAAGCCGTTGTGTAATAAAGTTTATTGCTTTCAGTAATTGATAAAATATTCAAATAAAGATAAAACACTCAGGCACTGCTATAGAGAAAATATTTGTTTATTGCATCCAGGAAAGTACGATTTAAGTGACAATTTAAGAAATATTATTTGTTATATAATTTACAACGTAGTAAACTAAATTATGGAAGGAAATTTAAATAAAGTCTCCTAGATATATACAGGCAGGTATATTATGAGGATTATTAAAAATATTATTATACAGGGGGCTAAAATACCGTACGACAAATGTACCAGTTTCTCTAAGACGTTGAAACGTAGAGATAAAGGTAGACTTACTAGGAAATCTTCTATTTGGAAATCCCATGGAATATTCACGACGGGCAGTATTGGCATTACCATTGCAAAAACCGTACACAAACACCATATCGGCATATTCAGCATTAGTTTAAATGGAAGGCATAATGAGTACTCTGCGAAGGCCTCAAACAAACTGATAAATGTTATTGATAGTTCTATTCTTATTATCATTTGTTATTGATGTTCTATTCCAAACAGTATTAATCCTAAAGTCCATAGTTTATGTACAGCTAGGGAGACAAGGTCATATTAGTATTCTATCTAAATTTATCTCCTAAACAAAGCGTTTGGAAACATACCTTCGTACGAAATATTTTTTTCTTGTTTTAAGGTCCTTAGTTCATATTTTCAGTTTGGTCACTGCTGCTGTTGAAGAAAGATGCCGAGCCTGTCTGAATGCTCAAGGAAATCACTTTGTACATTTAATATGAATGTTAATGGTTTACATTTAATAAATAAAGTAGTTCGAACAAATGAAATAAGTTTTATTTATTTACTATGCCTAAATAATTCGTAAACAATGAAATCTTTAGATGTGAATATCTCCTAAACAAAGCGTTTGCGGACATACCTTCATAGGAAATTTTTTTCTTGTCTTGAGGTCCTTAGTTCAAATTTTCAGTTTGGCCATTTTAACCATGAAACACCCTGTATAACTGTTGTCTCTGCTTATATAGTTGAATATAAGAACAACATTACTATAGGTTTAAATCTTTCAAGTATAAAAATATTGTACGTACAAATAGAAGATATTGTAAAAATATGCTTTAGATATCAGAATAGACGATAAAATAAATATTAAAAAATATAAAACAGGAAAAACGAGAGAGTGAGAGAGAAAATAGTCAGTAACACAATAATTTATAAAAAAATTATAATAAATACAACGATGTTTTTATGGAATTGAGAAATTAGGAAGAAAATTTATATCTGTTAAAATCTTAACATTCAGAATATGCCCGAGCACCTTGAGAATCGAATTGTAGATTTCTTGATAAAAAATATAAAGTTTTGAAACCGTATAAAACTGAAAACAAAAGAGTGAGAGTGAGAAAATAGTCATCGAGAGAATATTAATTATATAGTTATTTGTTAAAAAATATTTAGAACTTGTAATAAATACAGCAACATTGATGTAATCCAAGGACAGGAAAAACTGAGACAACAGGTAAAAAATAAAAACCCATAAATGATAAAATCTAAACATACATAATACGTTTGAGTATCTCAAGAAGCGAATTGTAAAAGTCTTGATATAAATAATTGTAATCAAATAGGGAGAAAGGAATCCATTTTATTTAAAAATCTAAAGACATATATTCATTCAGACAAGACTAACGGAAAATAGGATGATTGTAATTTATTTAAATAAAACGGACGCCAATAAATCATTTGAAACATCCTGTGAGTAACAACGAATAAAAGTTTAAATATATATGCCAGTTGGTGTAGAATAAATATAAGAATATCTAGTTAAGTAGAATATGATATTTTTAAGTATCTCCTACAACTATTGAAGCTTGTAATTGCGAAAAAAAGAATCGAAAAACTTTATACTAAAAATTATTATCGATAAAAGATTTTACTTGAACGAAATAAGTCTTTTTTGAAGATTAGAATAATATTTAATAATAATATTGCAACTATGATTTAACTGCTTGTACAACCATAAGTAATTAGATTTTTTCTCAATTATCATATTTTTGCTAAGGATACTATAACATATTTTCATTTCTACGTTTTAATTTGCCAAATCTCGCCTTTTTTAAGTTTCTGATGAGATAATTTCTGAATATGTTAAATTTCTCCCCCAAAAAATGGAAAAAACTATTTTTATGGAATGGTAGATTAAAAAATGTGAGAATGCACTATTATCCACAAATCAAATAAAAGAAATGTTAATAGAGAATATCGACTCAATAATTTACTGGCCCAAAGATATTTAAAACTTAAATGTTATTAAGAATGAAATGAAATATTAAATAAATCAAATATATAAAAAAATAATAATCCAGAGTATTATGAGATATTATATAAATTATTTTATAAACAAAACTCAGGACTGTTTAAATGAATTTTATGAAGGAAAAATGTGATTTTATATATGTTTTACTTAATGATAATCTATATTTGTAATTAATTAAGAATGCCTACCTCTCCTTAGCAATCTATTTTATAAGTACTTATGTAAATATAAAATATGTATTTTATCAAACTATCTATGCCATTAATAATATAAATGTTAATATTATAAACTAATTTAATTGTTAAATATACATCTTTCGCTTCCCCCAATAGTGCCTTTCAGCGTAGGGGAGCGTTCAGCCAGGAGCTGAATACTAAATATACAAGGTTTTCAAAATATAATATTTTACACAAACTTACATTTGCTGTTTTAGAATTTATATTTATTATATTGCGGAACATCGTTTTAAATATTCCCTAAAGTGTATTTTAAGCTATTTGTGTGATATTAACAAAACGGAACGTTCATAAAACTGGTATTACTAAATGGTGAAAACAATTATCATATCAACTTTTGTTATTGAGATGTAAATTTTAGATGTAAGTGCAATGTAGTAAACACATGGGTATACTAATATTTCATAAATAATTTAATTTATTTTTAATAAAAACTTATTATTTTTTAATTATTTAATTTGTATCATTATTGAATGTTTTAATTAAGACTAACAATATATTTTATAATTTAAATAAGATTTATAGTAATATATACACGCTTCTATCCCATTAAAAATACGTTTTATGAATTAATATTAGTTCTGTTATAAATAAATTCTAATTATGAAGGATGAAGTTTGAAAATAAGTTAGGAAAAATATTTCAAGGAGCCCAGATTTAATATACTCCTTTAGCCCAGAAACTCCCGAAGTATATAAAAGAGTTTTGCAATAAAAAAAGTTTGGACTTCAGGAACAATAAGTTATAACGAAAAACAAGATGTGTTCTTTGCACGTCCAGAAAGTAAGGTTACATCACTTGTTAGAAATAGAAAATTAATATATTTAAATGAAATTTACAAGATATGAATAAAACACATGCCATTATTCTTCTACATAATCAACTTTGAAGTCAATACATTTTTAAGGCTTGGAGACAAGTTTTTGCTTACACTCGTCGTGTCCATTCCGCACCACACACCGTTTTCTCTACAGCTTGAAGCTCCTTATTTGTAAATCGCTGTCCATCCATAAACTTCTTCAGTATATTGGAAATATGGTAATCCGATGGTACCAGGTCCGGAGAGTAGGGTGCGTGAGTCACAATATCCTATCCAAATGGGTCGCTGTGATTTTGTGATGTCGTTGTGTAAAACACCATGAGGCAACATTCCGCTCCTTTTAGCATTTAGGTTCAACAATAATAAGACCATTTGAACTTGAATTATTTTACAAAGCAAGGCACTTAACTGACAAATAAAATCTTTTAAGGGAAACGAAAAATTCAAGTAATTATTGCTGTTTTAAGTTATAAGTAGTATCGATTGGACAACTATTAAACGACGTTTTGGGTAAATATAAACATTCTTATATCAATGGAATACAAACCTTTAAACTAAAGTTGATCAAAATAAATTTTATAACTCATGCACTGGCCGCTAGGTTTCGCCAGCCCCGCGCAATACGTCACGAGCATGTCACGGTCGTCTTTTGTAACCTTATTTCTGGATGTCTTTCGTAAATCTCATTGATCCCATTTAACAAGTAATAGACTTTTCTTCTGGTACTTAGTCTCTGAATGTCAACTTCGATAGTTATTTAGTTGAATTTACTTATCAATAAACTAAATAATTTGTATACCTTAACACACGAGTTACCGATTATATAAATCAAATTTTTACAGCAATTTTCAAGAGATTTCTCCCTTGAACCCCGCTTTTTTTCGGCAAAGGCGTTAAGAAAGTTGGCTAATGCAGGTTTGCTGAGGTTTAGTCGAAGCTTTGAGGGCTACATCAGCAACCCTCTACCACCTCGGTTGGTTTAAAAAATCTTGGAAACCTCATTTTACACCCCCACTCCTCACATTTCACCCCCCCCTTCTTACCCCCACCCTTACATCTCCTCTAACAGCAATTCTTTATCCTGGAACTAGCGCCTTAACAAGTCGACCGCTCGCACCAACTCCGTTATTCATCAAATCGTGTCTCGTTAATCACGACTTTTTCTCCTTTGTGAAATATTATGACTAACGATGATTTTCTTATTTTTTCTCTTTTTTCTAAAAGTTTAGCGGCATATTTCTTTATAAGGGAACCTTTTAATAAACAAGAACTTTTTAAAAGATAAATAAAGCCTAAATGAACTTAACGCCAAAACAACTGGCGTACAAAACGCACATATATCGCTTACCATCTTATTTGAATTATATTTAAAAATATCTATATAATTTATATTATATGACGAATGAAAGAAAAATACGAATGAACAGATGACTTGGAAACAACCCCGGACGAAAAGACGACAAGGAATAATTACTGATGAGGACTGCCTGGACAGGGAGAGATTTAGAAGCCGACTGGAAAACATCGGGGTTCTTGTGGAAGAGAGAACGAAGCATGGGTGATCGACGGAGGAGAGAAGAATGCACATTACAAGAGTATGAAGAATTATTGGAGGAGAGGAAAGAATGAACAAAAACATGATTTATGCGAGGTTCTTTGTTGACTAGTTACAAAAAAAAAAAACCCAAAAAACACACATATATATGTAAGATGGTTTCAACGTGATTTTATTTTTTATTTATTGAGGAATTTAATTACACGTCCTTTTAAGCTAGTAATTGAACACTTGACAAAATGAATTTAACTAACCAAACATCAGAACACATGCCTTATCAAAAGTCTAACACACATTGAAGGTTGCAACAGTGATGTTATCACATGTAGCAAACTTACACACACACGCAACTCCTTAATTATTGTAATATAATATAAAACTAGAAATTATTAAATCACAAGTAGGTTTGCAAAGTTCTGAGTTTTCATGCTGAAATTATTTAATCTGCCAAAAGACTTGGATGGACCCCGTAAACTCTGACCCCTCTCTATCTTCCATTCTCTCTCCCACACACAAATAAGTCAAACATTTCTTTCCATTTTCACATCTTTATATGATAAAATATTAAAAAATAAAATACGGTATTGACACTCTCGAATACTACGTAAATGTTCGTAATTATATTAATAAGAATTGCGGTGGAAACGGTACATTACGATCCACAGAGTAGTAAACGAAATATTTTTTTTGGAATAAAAAGAAATAATTCAAATTTTAGTTGACAGGGAGGCAAAAAATAAAACAAATACGTTCGATTGTGAAACAGCATCGGGGTTAAGATAAATAGCTTATAAGAAACGGCGCTCATCTAAAAATGATGATGATTATGTATATATATTTTTTAGCCTACAGCACTACAACCCATGAAGGGTCTTGGGTTCAATACTATTTTAAGCGCAAGGATTGTGCCGGGAGGTGATTTGTCACTCTATGTCCCCCCATTCCTTTCTCTTATCTATTCGCTGTGGTGCAAGTTCTTCCGCAAGCTCTGTTATGTTCTTCGTCGCTTCTTCCCAATTTTGTGGGATTTTCAACTTTTCTCTGTATTCCTGTTCTTTGTCTCTTACCAGGGTTTCTCCATCTATTTTCTTGTTTTTGGGGGTTTTCTGTGTGTTGGGTCTTTTTCGCTGGTACCAGTGTTATCTTTTTATCGAATATATATATGAACTTTTACTTTTGTATTCTCTATCAAAACGAAATAAATGTACATGGGAAAGCGCGCATATGAAGAAAAAAATAAGTCACGGTGAATTTGTTCTGACATCAGAATTTTCCGACAAACAGTTCACTAATTACTTGCATTTAAATCGAAACCAATTTAATGAAGTCCTTAGTCCTTTTATGTGAACGAACGGCTTCAATAAATTTTTCTTCCATAGTGATATTATGAATAATGTGATGATAATATTATGTGATTTACAAAATGATGTGAAATATAATAAATTTTAACAAAAACTGCTTGACATATTCGCAGTAATCTGTGTCACAAACACTGCGTGAAGCAGGTTCAAACATGCACTGAACGGTTCTGCCCTGCCATGCCTTTCAACTAACGCTCGTTCGTTCAAACCTATGTATCACAAACTTTTTGCTACGTTGCCCTGCCTAACCTACCCTACTCTGCGTTGGACTGCGTCTCAATGTGCGCCCGGCCTAATAGTAAGATGCTACAGTGGGAATACTTAATTTTTCCTAGGGATCTTTAATCTAACACCGCACAGGCTTGGAGCTCCCATCTTACATGCCCTTCAAAGGACGGAATAATCAAGGATTTTCAGTCCCTTAAACTCCTAAGGCCACCTGGCGAACTGCGAACTCACGATCTTGGGCATAGTGTTTTTTTATGTTAACCAATACACCACAGGTAGCCCCGATGTTATCATGAGATGAATATAATATGGAATATATGTTGAGGAAACTTATTTAGGAATGCACCGTGCTTGGAGTTCTGAGAAGAGGATACGTACGCAGTTCTACTTTTATGTTAAGGCTTTGTTAGTGAAGGGTTATACGATTTTGTACACAACACTGTTTCCCAGTACCTCCGTGTATAGAAAACCATATCGCAAATGGGGAACGTAAAATTGTTCTACAGCGTATTAATAAGAAAACAATACGGTTTCTCCCCACAACAAAAACTGAATACCAATCCAATTCCCTTTGGAACAACTTCGGATTCGTCTGAGAAGTGAAGGTGGTATTAAAGATCTCAAAATGAATAATTAGCTCATAAAAATTATAATGGGTAATTAATATCCATAATATTGATTAATAAACGGATGAAAAGTTAACCAACAAAAACTCCCATTGTCCTATAATTATTATATTGTATATTTTTCTGTTATTGTAATTTAAAAAAAATTAATTCAAATTTTTATCACCCAATTTTTATTATTCCTCCTTACATGTAAAATAATTAGCACCCGGGGATGGATCATTTGAGATCTAGGATGGGGCTCACCCAGCCTCTATAAAGTTGTTACCCAAAATAAGAGGGAAAAATCTGGTGGTTAAAATCTGGGACAAATCACCTTGCACAACCATTGTCTCTTAGATGTACTGAACCCCAGATCCGTTCACGGGTTGTAGTGGTACCGGTTTTTTTTTATATGTAAAATAAAATACTAGACAGTGATCACTAAAAACTTTTTTATATAATAGAGGGATGAGCTATATAAATGCACTTTTTTAAAGAGTGTTTATCTACAAAATCTATTTAATTATAAATTCATTTAATGATTTAAAGAAGAGAGAAAACATATTTATATGGCTCATATAAAATAAATGCAAATGTTGACTTAATGAGTTTGTATACTGATATATAAATGCTTGAAGTGTATATAATGTAAGCCTTTTAAAAGTTACCTTCAATACATTTAGTTGTGAATAGTTGGTAAGTATAGAAATAAATATAGCACTAATTACTTACTTGTAATGTATTTAAATAAAATGGAACTATCTTAAAAACTCTTTTTCCTGCAACCATTGAGTAATGCTATCCATTACTCAACTAAAACTGGTGTGGAAAGTCCCACTTTCCCCCACTTGTGGGAAAGTAACAGCCACCAAGATCGAATTTGACAATCAGCACTCTGTTATTTTAAATGTTAAATGGCGGTATTATAATATTATTGATTTTATATTCCTAAAATGTTAAAATAAATAATTTTAGAACTATTTTATATTTAATTCAAGATAGATTTTATTTATTTTGAAGCGATTTTATAGAAATATTTAATATAACCTTAGATCTATTAGAACCTTCACACATCAGAAATTTGGAGATCTAGCATTAAAACAGTGATCAGACCGCAAACAAAATAAAAAATGGAAATAGATAGTGATGAATTCATAGAATTAACTCCTCCATTAATAAAAGAACAGGCTGAACAGGCAATAAATCAACTTTTACCAAAAACATCTAAAGTCAGATATGAAGAGAAATATAAATATAAATCAAGATATAATAATATACGTTTATTTTATTTTTGTATGTGCTATCAGAATATTATTTTCGAAATAATAATAAATAAATGTTTTAATGAGCACACCGTCCTAGAGTTATAATTCGCATGGTTAGTAATTGAAAATTGTAAGAGATAGCGCTAGTGTAGTTTAACAAATCTAAAGTTTCACCTTTAATTTCTTAATTTTTAAATGGTTGCAGGAAAAATGTAATATTTAACACGTGAGAAAAGTGCTTGTAACACCCTCGTTTAATTCAATAAAAATCAAAAAGTGAATAAAATTCACTCGGGTGTAATAAAGTTGCACTTTCCTCACTTGTCAAATAAATAACTATTATTTTCAGGAAGCAAGAAAAATAAGTTGAACCCTTCTCCGAAGTTTCGTTTTTTTTAAAAATAAAATAATCTACTGCCGAGTTTTTTTTCGATTTTGGTTAGAATAGAATAGAATAGAAATAGAATAGAAAACAAACTTTATTCTGGGACCAAGTCCCTTTAGAATAACAATAAAGAACAAGTAAAATAAACATAATATTCATCTGGCCAGGAGGCTACATAATGATACAAATCATGAAGTAATCATGAGTGACAAAACATAACAGAAATAGAGAAGAAAAAAAAAAAAATAAATGATTAAAAAGTAAGAGACTATACAGGACTTTAACTAATTTTCTAGAAAAATAAATAAATAAAAATAAAACATATATATAAAGGTTTGATATTAACAAAATAATAATAAATCACATTAATATAATAGTTAATAACGGAATTGCTAAATAAAGCAAATGAATTGCTTGGTTAGCCCCCGTAGACGGGTCCTACAAGATCTAGGACCATTCTAGGGCTCACCCGGCCTCTATAAAGTACCCGAAAACGCTAAAACTCTGGCGCGTGATCAAGGACAAATCACCTCCCTGAAGAACCGTTGTCCAAGAAACAGTATAGTCTCTACTATGTACTGAACCCCAGACCCTTCATGTGTTGTAGTGCTATAGGAACCCAACTAAAAATCATTCAATTTTAGTACAGTATGCACTTAATCTTTTAGTAGAGGTGCTCTGATATTATCTAGAAATTGAAGTTGAGTTTACTCCTATTTTTGTATCCCTAAAGTGAGCCGATTGAAATATGAGTACCTACTGAAAGATATTTAATATTTTGCCTTAAATAAAATAAAGACATATTTTTATATATTTATTTTTTATATAGATCAAAAAATAACTTATAGTTTATAAGAAAAATAAGTGAAATATTATTTCACTGCATTGAAATATCAGTCCCAAAATCGAAATATGATAATAATGTATAGTTTATTTATTTTTTTATTGGTGCATTAACAACAGCAAAGGAAATATAATTATTTGTGTAATGCCTATTAGTATTTTAATACAATTTTGAGTTCAATATTTTACGAAGAAAGATCAAAAATCATCCAAATCTTTAAATAATAAGGGACTATCAGGGGAAAAATACAAATAATATAAATTGTCTCGTTCCTACAATGAAAACTTGGATTTTCGGACACATATTTTTCGCCCAAATGCGAAATATATTCGGACATTAGAGATGAATAACCGACTCGAAAACTAATTTAAACTTGTTCCATCTAATACGAACCTTATTGCAAAAGTTCTCTGTCTCCGGCGAGAAAATTTAAAATTATGATAAGGAATTCATCTCAGAAATTTAATCACTATTATGAAAACACCAACACCCCCCCCCCCGTCCCAAAAAGCACTAATTAAAATTTAATAGCTAACAGGAACAATAAGTGTCAAATTCCCAACATGATCTACTGCATAATTAGATACTACGACACAATTATTGGGAAGAATAAATTCAGAATTTTATTAAATCTACTAAAACTGTAAATAAAAGTTAGCATTTTTAATCAGGAAGAAAGATGTATAATGTGCAGAAAAACTTGCTAATGTTTTAGGAGTAAATAAAAATCCTGAAAAACAACCAATTTCCGCCTTCAAAATTCCAACTACCGCCTAAATCCCTTAATCCTCCAACCTACGCCTCAGACGATCACCGGTCGCGCCAGCGCTTATTATTTTATTAGGAATTCTGTTGTGACTAAAGGCTAACAACTTTACAAATGTAACAAATATTATTTATGTTTATTACTATTATCACTATCATACATCATCATCATCACATGGCGCTATGGTCCATGAAGGACCTTGGCCTCCTCAACAATTCTCCTCCACTTTGACCGATCTCTCGCTGCTCTTCTCCATGTTCTTACCCCCAGGAGCTTAAGGTCTGCTTCCACATCGTCCAACCATCGCATTCTAGTCCTTCCTCTTCCTCTTTCTCCGTCTCGACGTCCCTCCAGAATCAGCTTTGGGAGCCTTTTTTTGTCCACGTGAACGTGCCCCAACGATCGTAATCTTGATTTTTTAATACAAGAAACTATGTCAGGTTCTCCTTATAGGTCTTTAAGTTCTTGGTTCCATTCAATGCGGAAACAATTTCCTTCCTTGGTTGGGCCATACACTCTTCTAAGAATCTTTCTTTCCCATGCATTGAATAATCTCTCATGCTGTTTGGTTAGAGTCCACGCCTCTCCACCATAGGCAAAGTATCGTCTTGATACTTAGGCACAGTGATTATTAGCTTCTCAGGAATTCGTTAGTTACTAAGCCCAACAACTTTATAAGCCTAACTCAATATTCGTGACGTTATCACTTCAATTATATTATTTATTTTTGTAATATTTATTATTATTGACATTCAGTAAAATATATTACTCTGTGTTGGTATTACTATTTTTCCTTTGGTAAGATTTAATTAATACTATTATGTTGTTTCAAAAGACTTAATATTTGTCCTTCATCTTATGGAGACATAATAAAATAATATATTTAATAATAAAATAGAATGGGAAGATGTGATTTTATGAAACCTTTATTTTCTTGAAACGTAACAACTCTAATTCAGGGGGAGACAGAGTTAGCTTTTTGTTGATTAAAAGTTCAATTTAAATGTTTGTTGTTGGAAATAAATAACAATAAAAATTAATCAAACATTCTATACCAATATTTAAAGCGAGCATTCTATTTCACTCGAAAATACTCCTAGAATACAACATTTAGTTAAATATTTCTATACAGAAGTTTCTATACAGATAATTTCAAACTTCATTTGGCTCCAGAAGATAAAAATATCTTTTATGTGATTCCAGGTCAGGTCGTAAAAATGTTTTTACATCTCCGATTCTCGTTACGTGTGAAACCTCCCAGAGGTGAATTTTTTAAATGAAGGACTGAATCATTTGTGAATATCTAGAAACAATATTTATTCAGTGATGAAATAACCTAATATTTATTCTTTAACTCACAATTACGCCTGATCGTAGTGTTTAAAAAAAATATAAAGTCCACAGAAAAAAAAGAATAAAATCAGGCCTGATTTCTAAAATAAACCAAAAGAAAATTTGTGAATAACTCTTAAGGGGTTAGTATTTTCATTTCCGTATAAATATATGAATTTTTAATAAACACCAAAGGCTAAAATAAGAATAAAAAGAGTATCTAATTTTCTTATAAATAATAACAATAATAATAATAAAAAATAGGCAGCCTTGAGGACTGTCGCCAGAATTGAAAACTCAAGACTTTGGAATAACTGAGTTCTTTTTACTTTTAAATCAATTAAAGTCTCAATTATAAATTTAAAATTTGTAAATTTAAATCATTAACATTAGTCTGGTTTTCACATGTATTGACACTCCAGACAATTTTTATTTTTATTAATTGTTATTGTTTTTAAATAATTTTGTGTTGAAGAGAAAAATTTGCCCTGGCCGGGAATTAAACCGGGGCCTCAATGCTTCTACGTAGGATCTTTTCAAATCTTTTCTCTTTAACACAAAAATATTTAATAATTATATACATTTTCAAGTAGTCAATACAAAATGTACTGTGCGAATTAATAATAGAACACGTGATAATAATACAATTTTTTGATTTTCGCATGGCGGCTATTTTGTGTTCGTGTTTTGTCAATCAGTTACGAGGCACAAAAAAGCTACAGAAGGTTAAATTTTGTTATTTTTTAGAACTACAGTTTTTTTTTTGCAGACGTAAACTTGACTAAAGTTATTTGTTTCTTATTTTTGAAGATGGATATTTCTCCGAAAAGCACTAAGACTGTTACTTTGAGTGAACACACATCAATGACTCAAAGAGATATAGCCAAGACGTGTAGAGAGTTTGGGAGCTAGAAATAAAATTGATTGCACAAAAAAAACAAAGATGATTGAGGAAATAATTCAGACATGGTTTAGAGACACGAAAATGTCAGAAAATTGTAAAAAAACTTGTTGATTCTAAGCCAAATCGTGTACAAGATATTGTAAAAGTTAAGGGAGCACACATCTCGCATTACAAAAAACTTAAATGTAATTGTCTCTGTGTATTTTTTCCTCAATAAAGATTATTTCTTATTTTTTCTAATTTATCACTTTTGTTCACACCGATTACTCTTATTTATACCTTGTAATTGCAATTAAATCGGTTTTATTTTAATTTTTAGGATTATTATTATCATTGTTAAATTCAACCATACTAAGATCATTTGTACTTTTAAATCTTTTAGGGGAAACGAAAAGTGCAAGCGGTTATTTATGTTTAAATTTTTATTAGTATCAATTGTACAACTCCTAAAAGATTTTTTGGATAAATGTAATTATTCTTATATTAATAAATTCTAACCTTATGGAATTCTAACCTTTAAACTAATGTTGATTAAAAGAAATTGTAAAACTCGCTAGGTGTCGCCAGCCTCGAGCATGCGAACCGCCTACATACCTTTTACCAAAAGTTGCCAAACGCGGCTAAAGACGTTTTCACTAAAAAAATCAAATCATTTATATTAGACGAAAATATCGATTGTACCGACAATTCATTCAGAAGTTATATGTTATATATAACTGATGAACCAATGACTTTCCATAGACGATACCTACCTAAAGCTATTGTGGTTTTCCCGTAACGTAAATATTTTAATGACCATTAAGGAATAAACAAAGAGTAATTAAAAATAATTACGGTTTGTAAACCGTGCTACTAAGCGCCAATTTAGACTTAATTAATGCAAAGATAAGGTGCTCGATTACAAGAATTTATATAACCTAAATAACCGTTAATAAATTTTATATAAATAAATATTTATTTTATTTTAACATATTTAACATAAATACCTTTTAATAATTGTGAGCTGACTTAATGTTATACTAACTTCACATCGTAAGATTCATTTGTAAAACAATTGAATAATTTAGGACATTTACGAGAATTTATACTATCTATATAACGGTTAATAAATGTTATATGAATAAATAAATAAAAATATATTTTATTTTGACATATTTTACGAAATTAATACTTTTAAACAATAATGAATTGGGAAAATAATTAAGTAGTTTATGGAAAGGAAATTATAAATATTTAGAGAAAAAAAATATAAAATTTATATTCATTAATTGAATAGTTATGTTCATAAAGGGATTTTGAATTAGTCTGTGTACTAATCGATCTAAAATATTGCAAAAATATAACGCGCTAAATATTCAAGGTTAATAAAATCTTTATAAAGGTCAATATAAGGTATAGTTAAAGGTCATATGATGTAATTAAAAGGTTATGTAATATAATGAAATAGTTATGTAATATAGAACTTATTATGTTCTATATTACATAACCTTGGGTCACCCCTTGGGTTCACCCAGTTCCTATGAAGTAAAATTTTTCCTCACTGCAGGCAAAAATCAAATGACTGATTTTTGTAATATTTATTATTATTGACATTCAGTAAAATATATTACTCTGTGTTGGTATTACTATTTTTCCTTTGGTAAGATTTAATTAATACTATTATGTTGTTTCAAAAGACTTAATATTTGTCCTTCATCTTATGGAGACATAATAAAATAATATATTTAATAATAAAATAGAATGGGAAGATGTGATTTTATGAAACCTTTATTTTCTTGAAACGTAACAACTCTAATTCAGGGGGAGACAGAGTTAGCTTTTTGTTGATTAAAAGTTCAATTTAAATGTTTGTTGTTGGAAATAAATAACAATAAAAATTAATCAAACATTCTATACCAATATTTAAAGCGAGCATTCTATTTCACTCGAAAATACTCCTAGAATACAACATTTAGTTAAATATTTCTATACAGAAGTTTCTATACAGATAATTTCAAACTTCATTTGGCTCCAGAAGATAAAAATATCTTTTATGTGATTCCAGGTCAGGTCGTAAAAATGTTTTTACATCTCCGATTCTCGTTACGTGTGAAACCTCCCAGAGGTGAATTTTTTAAATGAAGGACTGAATCATTTGTGAATATCTAGAAACAATATTTATTCAGTGATGAAATAACCTAATATTTATTCTTTAACTCACAATTACGCCTGATCGTAGTGTTTAAAAAAAATATAAAGTCCACAGAAAAAAAAGAATAAAATCAGGCCTGATTTCTAAAATAAACCAAAAGAAAATTTGTGAATAACTCTTAAGGGGTTAGTATTTTCATTTCCGTATAAATATATGAATTTTTAATAAACACCAAAGGCTAAAATAAGAATAAAAAGAGTATCTAATTTTCTTATAAATAATAACAATAATAATAATAAAAAATAGGCAGCCTTGAGGACTGTCGCCAGAATTGAAAACTCAAGACTTTGGAATAACTGAGTTCTTTTTACTTTTAAATCAATTAAAGTCTCAATTATAAATTTAAAATTTGTAAATTTAAATCATTAACATTAGTCTGGTTTTCACATGTATTGACACTCCAGACAATTTTTATTTTTATTAATTGTTATTGTTTTTAAATAATTTTGTGTTGAAGAGAAAAATTTGCCCTGGCCGGGAATTAAACCGGGGCCTCAATGCTTCTACGTAGGATCTTTTCAAATCTTTTCTCTTTAACACAAAAATATTTAATAATTATATACATTTTCAAGTAGTCAATACAAAATGTACTGTGCGAATTAATAATAGAACACGTGATAATAATACAATTTTTTGATTTTCGCATGGCGGCTATTTTGTGTTCGTGTTTTGTCAATCAGTTACGAGGCACAAAAAAGCTACAGAAGGTTAAATTTTGTTATTTTTTAGAACTACAGTTTTTTTTTTGCAGACGTAAACTTGACTAAAGTTATTTGTTTCTTATTTTTGAAGATGGATATTTCTCCGAAAAGCACTAAGACTGTTACTTTGAGTGAACACACATCAATGACTCAAAGAGATATAGCCAAGACGTGTAGAGAGTTTGGGAGCTAGAAATAAAATTGATTGCACAAAAAAAACAAAGATGATTGAGGAAATAATTCAGACATGGTTTAGAGACACGAAAATGTCAGAAAATTGTAAAAAAACTTGTTGATTCTAAGCCAAATCGTGTACAAGATATTGTAAAAGTTAAGGGAGCACACATCTCGCATTACAAAAAACTTAAATGTAATTGTCTCTGTGTATTTTTTCCTCAATAAAGATTATTTCTTATTTTTTCTAATTTATCACTTTTGTTCACACCGATTACTCTTATTTATACCTTGTAATTGCAATTAAATCGGTTTTATTTTAATTTTTAGGATTATTATTATCATTGTTAAATTCAACCATACTAAGATCATTTGTACTTTTAAATCTTTTAGGGGAAACGAAAAGTGCAAGCGGTTATTTATGTTTAAATTTTTATTAGTATCAATTGTACAACTCCTAAAAGATTTTTTGGATAAATGTAATTATTCTTATATTAATAAATTCTAACCTTATGGAATTCTAACCTTTAAACTAATGTTGATTAAAAGAAATTGTAAAACTCGCTAGGTGTCGCCAGCCTCGAGCATGCGAACCGCCTACATACCTTTTACCAAAAGTTGCCAAACGCGGCTAAAGACGTTTTCACTAAAAAAATCAAATCATTTATATTAGACGAAAATATCGATTGTACCGACAATTCATTCAGAAGTTATATGTTATATATAACTGATGAACCAATGACTTTCCATAGACGATACCTACCTAAAGCTATTGTGGTTTTCCCGTAACGTAAATATTTTAATGACCATTAAGGAATAAACAAAGAGTAATTAAAAATAATTACGGTTTGTAAACCGTGCTACTAAGCGCCAATTTAGACTTAATTAATGCAAAGATAAGGTGCTCGATTACAAGAATTTATATAACCTAAATAACCGTTAATAAATTTTATATAAATAAATATTTATTTTATTTTAACATATTTAACATAAATACCTTTTAATAATTGTGAGCTGACTTAATGTTATACTAACTTCACATCGTAAGATTCATTTGTAAAACAATTGAATAATTTAGGACATTTACGAGAATTTATACTATCTATATAACGGTTAATAAATGTTATATGAATAAATAAATAAAAATATATTTTATTTTGACATATTTTACGAAATTAATACTTTTAAACAATAATGAATTGGGAAAATAATTAAGTAGTTTATGGAAAGGAAATTATAAATATTTAGAGAAAAAAAATATAAAATTTATATTCATTAATTGAATAGTTATGTTCATAAAGGGATTTTGAATTAGTCTGTGTACTAATCGATCTAAAATATTGCAAAAATATAACGCGCTAAATATTCAAGGTTAATAAAATCTTTATAAAGGTCAATATAAGGTATAGTTAAAGGTCATATGATGTAATTAAAAGGTTATGTAATATAATGAAATAGTTATGTAATATAGAACTTATTATGTTCTATATTACATAACCTTGGGTCACCCCTTGGGTTCACCCAGTTCCTATGAAGTAAAATTTTTCCTCACTGCAGGCAAAAATCAAATGACTGATTTTTGTAATATTTATTATTATTGACATTCAGTAAAATATATTACTCTGTGTTGGTATTACTATTTTTCCTTTGGTAAGATTTAATTAATACTATTATGTTGTTTCAAAAGACTTAATATTTGTCCTTCATCTTATGGAGACATAATAAAATAATATATTTAATAATAAAATAGAATGGGAAGATGTGATTTTATGAAACCTTTATTTTCTTGAAACGTAACAACTCTAATTCAGGGGGAGACAGAGTTAGCTTTTTGTTGATTAAAAGTTCAATTTAAATGTTTGTTGTTGGAAATAAATAACAATAAAAATTAATCAAACATTCTATACCAATATTTAAAGCGAGCATTCTATTTCACTCGAAAATACTCCTAGAATACAACATTTAGTTAAATATTTCTATACAGAAGTTTCTATACAGATAATTTCAAACTTCATTTGGCTCCAGAAGATAAAAATATCTTTTATGTGATTCCAGGTCAGGTCGTAAAAATGTTTTTACATCTCCGATTCTCGTTACGTGTGAAACCTCCCAGAGGTGAATTTTTTAAATGAAGGACTGAATCATTTGTGAATATCTAGAAACAATATTTATTCAGTGATGAAATAACCTAATATTTATTCTTTAACTCACAATTACGCCTGATCGTAGTGTTTAAAAAAAATATAAAGTCCACAGAAAAAAAAGAATAAAATCAGGCCTGATTTCTAAAATAAACCAAAAGAAAATTTGTGAATAACTCTTAAGGGGTTAGTATTTTCATTTCCGTATAAATATATGAATTTTTAATAAACACCAAAGGCTAAAATAAGAATAAAAAGAGTATCTAATTTTCTTATAAATAATAACAATAATAATAATAAAAAATAGGCAGCCTTGAGGACTGTCGCCAGAATTGAAAACTCAAGACTTTGGAATAACTGAGTTCTTTTTACTTTTAAATCAATTAAAGTCTCAATTATAAATTTAAAATTTGTAAATTTAAATCATTAACATTAGTCTGGTTTTCACATGTATTGACACTCCAGACAATTTTTATTTTTATTAATTGTTATTGTTTTTAAATAATTTTGTGTTGAAGAGAAAAATTTGCCCTGGCCGGGAATTAAACCGGGGCCTCAATGCTTCTACGTAGGATCTTTTCAAATCTTTTCTCTTTAACACAAAAATATTTAATAATTATATACATTTTCAAGTAGTCAATACAAAATGTACTGTGCGAATTAATAATAGAACACGTGATAATAATACAATTTTTTGATTTTCGCATGGCGGCTATTTTGTGTTCGTGTTTTGTCAATCAGTTACGAGGCACAAAAAAGCTACAGAAGGTTAAATTTTGTTATTTTTTAGAACTACAGTTTTTTTTTTGCAGACGTAAACTTGACTAAAGTTATTTGTTTCTTATTTTTGAAGATGGATATTTCTCCGAAAAGCACTAAGACTGTTACTTTGAGTGAACACACATCAATGACTCAAAGAGATATAGCCAAGACGTGTAGAGAGTTTGGGAGCTAGAAATAAAATTGATTGCACAAAAAAAACAAAGATGATTGAGGAAATAATTCAGACATGGTTTAGAGACACGAAAATGTCAGAAAATTGTAAAAAAACTTGTTGATTCTAAGCCAAATCGTGTACAAGATATTGTAAAAGTTAAGGGAGCACACATCTCGCATTACAAAAAACTTAAATGTAATTGTCTCTGTGTATTTTTTCCTCAATAAAGATTATTTCTTATTTTTTCTAATTTATCACTTTTGTTCACACCGATTACTCTTATTTATACCTTGTAATTGCAATTAAATCGGTTTTATTTTAATTTTTAGGATTATTATTATCATTGTTAAATTCAACCATACTAAGATCATTTGTACTTTTAAATCTTTTAGGGGAAACGAAAAGTGCAAGCGGTTATTTATGTTTAAATTTTTATTAGTATCAATTGTACAACTCCTAAAAGATTTTTTGGATAAATGTAATTATTCTTATATTAATAAATTCTAACCTTATGGAATTCTAACCTTTAAACTAATGTTGATTAAAAGAAATTGTAAAACTCGCTAGGTGTCGCCAGCCTCGAGCATGCGAACCGCCTACATACCTTTTACCAAAAGTTGCCAAACGCGGCTAAAGACGTTTTCACTAAAAAAATCAAATCATTTATATTAGACGAAAATATCGATTGTACCGACAATTCATTCAGAAGTTATATGTTATATATAACTGATGAACCAATGACTTTCCATAGACGATACCTACCTAAAGCTATTGTGGTTTTCCCGTAACGTAAATATTTTAATGACCATTAAGGAATAAACAAAGAGTAATTAAAAATAATTACGGTTTGTAAACCGTGCTACTAAGCGCCAATTTAGACTTAATTAATGCAAAGATAAGGTGCTCGATTACAAGAATTTATATAACCTAAATAACCGTTAATAAATTTTATATAAATAAATATTTATTTTATTTTAACATATTTAACATAAATACCTTTTAATAATTGTGAGCTGACTTAATGTTATACTAACTTCACATCGTAAGATTCATTTGTAAAACAATTGAATAATTTAGGACATTTACGAGAATTTATACTATCTATATAACGGTTAATAAATGTTATATGAATAAATAAATAAAAATATATTTTATTTTGACATATTTTACGAAATTAATACTTTTAAACAATAATGAATTGGGAAAATAATTAAGTAGTTTATGGAAAGGAAATTATAAATATTTAGAGAAAAAAAATATAAAATTTATATTCATTAATTGAATAGTTATGTTCATAAAGGGATTTTGAATTAGTCTGTGTACTAATCGATCTAAAATATTGCAAAAATATAACGCGCTAAATATTCAAGGTTAATAAAATCTTTATAAAGGTCAATATAAGGTATAGTTAAAGGTCATATGATGTAATTAAAAGGTTATGTAATATAATGAAATAGTTATGTAATATAGAACTTATTATGTTCTATATTACATAACCTTGGGTCACCCCTTGGGTTCACCCAGTTCCTATGAAGTAAAATTTTTCCTCACTGCAGGCAAAAATCAAATGACTGCAGTAATATATATGTTTATATGTAAATAAAAATAATGAAGAATCTGCAGAAAAATGGGTTTTTGAATTTTTAAATTTATTTAATTATTTATTTGTTTTAAGGAGCGGGGTAGATCAGCATGTAAAGCATAGGGTTGCTATGGTGAAGTTTTCTGTATCGAATCTGGCGGTGCTTGATAAGTTCCTTAATATTTTAATAGCCAAAGATGAACCCAGTGGAATTTAGAGAACCTCCTGGAAATCACCAAGGCTCTTCTATAAAGTGAATACCTTAATTTTTTTTTCCTGTACCACTACGACCCGTGAACGAGTCTGGGGATTCAGTACATGGTTGAAACTGTACTGTTTCATGGACAACGGTTCTGCAAGGAGGTGATTTGTAATAGGTCACGCTCAATCGCTAGGTTATTCCCCCTTATTATGGGTACCCTATTTTTATAATATTTTATAGAGGCTGGGTGAGCCCCAAGAGGGTCCTAGATCATATATGATCCATCTCCGGCTGCAAACAGACTAAATAAAAGTAACTGCCCGCAGTGGGATTTGAACCAGGATTTCTGGCATGACAACTCAGTGCTCAACCACTGAGCCACTCCGCTCCCTACCTTAATTACTATTAAATATTAATAATTTTAAATAGAGGATAAACCGTGGGCCGTAGAGCTTATTCTCGGCCCATTCACCTTCTTGTACAACCGTTTACTTAGTGACTAAAGTCTACCTCGTACTGGACCCGAAACTTCGTGGGTTATAGTTTTATTTTGACGTTCTTTTTTTTCCACGGAACGGCCGGACGCGAATATCATTATTTCACTTCTTTTCATAACCCTTCTCTCCTTCCTTCTTTCTTCCCACCTTGTCCTCATCCCCGTCGAAGCAGACTTGGTCTGTTATTTTCAGTCTCCCAGTTTCTTCCTTTATCTGTTTGATGTATATCGCCCAACACTCTTGTACCCTCTCATGTTACAGAAGATTTCTCTATTTAATCTCTTTGGGTCCATCCTCACCATATGTCCGTAGAATCTTTATCTTCTTATTCTTATGTCCCTTGCCAAAGCATTTACTTCTTTGTATAATTCCTCATTACGTCTCAACCTATAACCTTCCTGTGTCTTCTTCGGGCCGTAAATTAGGCTGTTGAGGGAAGCGGTTTCCATTGCATACAGTATCAACGGTTTGACGACCGTTTTTAAGCAATACGGTATAGCAATTTAAGCAATTTTATTATATAAATTGCTTGTCACGAAGCTTTTTCCAAAGTCTTTCCAATTTAGTTATTTTCTCTTTTATGCTTTCCTTATCCGACCTATTGCTATATGTTTCCCCCACATCAATATTCAATATAATTTGACGTTTTTATTTCATGTAAAAAGAATCATAATAAAATTAAGGCTTTTAAAAATCCTCCATTCTTTATTGGAATTCCTTTCACTGGGATTAAGTAAGCTGGAGATGGGATTTAGTTGGATCGGCTGGAAGATAATTTTACCTCGATCTCTAACAATTCGACAATTAATGAAGTTATGTTCTTCGGTGGAGTTCCCTTTGACAGTGGCTTCCCTTTAAATTGCAGCACCAACTATAGCAACTATAGTAATTTGCAATCGTGGTAGAGGGTGCTGGTTATCTAAGCTAAATATCTAAGTTAAACTCTGGCGCCTGTATAATATCACCTCTGTTGGAACAATGGAATGAAGCTATTTCAATAGAGGTAGTTGGGGTAAATTGTATTTAAAGATATTATACAACATAATAAATAATACTTAATAAATATATTATATATTATTAAATATAATGGGGATCGGGTTAGCACACTTTGGAAAGCTAATTGATATGCCGAATGTTGGGGGTTCAAATCCCTCTATTCTCTATAAACTGGTATTGAGCGTGATTTCGGAAAAATCACTCCCTCGACAACCGTTGTCCAGGAAGCAGTATATTTTCTACCACGTCCTGAACTCAAGACTCTTCACGAGTTTAGTGGTACTTATTTATTTGTGAATAAATTAATCAATATATATTTGGAGGGTATTCTTGTCCGCTTAAGAACTAACTAACCCGAAAAATAAGATATTTTTGTATACTAACGAACTAAGATATTTTTAAAAATAAGTTATATTAATTGATATTGTTCATATTTTTGTTTCATTTTCTGCTTTATTTGTTTCTACTTGACACTGTAATTTGCATACATATGTAATTATCTATTGTTTATATATATAGGTATAATTGTTATAATCTTATTTCTGTTACTTTTTTATTTCTTGTACTCTGTTTTTTTTTAATGTTATCATTGGAGGTAATTCGCAATTGTGTTTTCTCATTAATTTTTTCTGATTTAATAAGACATAATAACACCTTGTATTAATATACTCTAAGACATAATAATACCCTGGAAACCTGTATTGTTATTCTTAAGGGACTTGTACCAGAATAAATAAAGAATTTATTATTATTAACCCCTTTACAAATTATGCAACTGTTCTGGGTAAGGGAACACCAAAAGCATTCTAAAAATTTAAGTTCAGTTTAGTAGTTCAATTATACCACTCTAGATCATTAAAATATGTGTACCCACACAGTAACTTTCGAAGTATCAAGCCTTTTCGATCAATTAAAATAATTAAAACATTTTTATTATAGGCTTGTTTTGTAGATACAAAAAAAGCTTAATATTATTTCACAATATTCTCTGTATGCAATTAACACTCTTAAAATCGAAATATTTAAATATAAGATGTACATCTATGTAAAATGTAGCTTGTATATGCTTAAACCCACTAGTTTCAAACCTGGCAGCCTCTTCAATTCCTGATATTTCTCCGCGGCGTCTGAGAAGAAGACGGCCTCGTGACCTTCTATGTTAAACTTTTAATTTGAGTACTTCCACTTGGTACTTTCTCTAATACTGTTGTATTAGTATAATACATTTGTAAATTTCATTAAGTAATAAAAAAAAAATTGATTTGTCAATTTTTTAAAAATATTTATAATTAATCTAGCACAACAAAAGAAAACAAAACGCAGTTGATCGATCCTTTGCGAGGCAACACTGATCAAATATTACATCACTATATTGTTTTTATAATAATAGAGATATTGAGAGATTGAAATTCTTGAAAACACGCTACTCTAAAAAATAAAACACTATCGAAAGAAATGACTCCTTTTTAAGTATTTTTCATTTATTGCTTATTCATTTAATTTTTATTGCTTTTCGATGTATCTTTAAATGAAATTAATATATTGTATAATATGTCACTATTTATTAAATATTATATCTACAGCCCCGGTGAATAAGTCTAATTTTCTCCAACATGAGTTTCTTCTACTAAGCGGAATCGAGTTATTTTCGTAGTGAATCAGGGGATAGCTAAGGCATTGGTTTGAAAAGGAGTTATTGCTTAAATTACAACTACATTTCAAGCCAAAAACCACGAGAATGATACGATTCCAGTTATCTGAAAGCAGTTAACTCTGGAGAAAATCCGACTTAACCACCTATTCACCGGGGCTGTAGATATATGCATAAAATCACTTTTCACATAAATAAAAATATTCTATTTCGTATTCTATATAATGTAATGTAATATAATATTACAAATTTATTATTATTTATTATAATAAACATTTTATTATTTTAATTAATTTAGGACAAGATCGAATTTTCAAGTGATAAAAAATAATCTAAACGATTTTCGCTTAATAAATGAATGTGTCAATAACGAGTTACATATAATAAAAATTACATTCATTAATTAAGTTGTTGCCATGAGATATCGATAAATAATTATTCTGAAGAAACGAGGGAGAAGAAAAAATAAACATTTTCACACAGTAACCTCCTTTCAAAGTTCTCTTTCAATTTCTCTAAATTGTTCTTTAACTTTTTTAATCTGTTAGTATAAACATCTAATCTCGCCTCTAGTACGAGTGGAATTTTGAAACTACCGCTATCTTTAGTGTCTTGTTCATTTTAAATATTAGGTTTTTATTGTTCAATTTTATGTTTTATCACCATAATAGCGTAAAGGAAATAGTTAATTGAAATAATGCAGATTAGAACAATATGAATTTAAAAAAAAAAATACTGGAAGAAAGAAAAAATTAATTCTGGATTTAAAAAAAGTAAGATCAATGGTGGAATTACAAAATGATATAATTTAATTTAAAGTTGAAGGTACAAAAATAAGGATATTTGAAATAGGAGTGATTCTTGTAGCTAAGATTTAAAAAAAAAAATGATATAGCTAAAGATTGAACCTAAACATTAAAAAATGGTAGACATGTTTAAAAATAAATAAAAAATCAAAGAGGGCGACCTGTTGTCTAATGGTTACCATAGTAACCTAAGCCCAAGATCGTGGGTTCGTAGCCCGGAAGGTGGACTTTTTAAAGGGAATAAATAATCCTTGGTTTTGCTTCGGAAGGGACGTTAAACTCCTTCATAAAATCCCTAATTAAACCTGGATAAGCAAAATTTGGGCTCCCAATGTAGCATAATCCGATTAGCCATAGGATCATAAAGTGACGTTAAATGAAAATAGAAATCAAAGTGGCTTAATTTTTGGAGGCATAACTACGAAACAGTAATCGCGAAATGATAATTCACACGACGAAGATAATCTAATTATAGAAACGGGGAATCTCGACACATATGCAAATCGTTAAACTTCATGTAAATTCCACGCTGATATTGGGGACTTGGGATCTACCTTATTGCATACCGTCCCTCTCAAGGAATGTCGCGTCACGGAAGCGATATATATAATATGTATGTATGTCTGTATATATAGATATAAAAAAAACAACCTGTATTTCTACAAACCATCAAGGGTCTAAGGTTCAGTACGAAGTAGAGACTGTACTGTTTTTAAGAAAACAGTTTTGAAAGGAGGTTAATTGTTCGAGATTACGTTCTACCGTTAATTTATTACAATAAGAGTTGTAATACATTAAGCAATTAAATATATAAGGAAAAGTTTGTTACAATAAAATACCTTTACCTATTAGAAAAAGGTTGTAAAAGACCCTTACGTCCTATTTTATTTGAACCCTTACGAAGTTGAATACAACCTAAAACTTTACTTCCTAGAATTCTACCAAAAGAAACATAAATAATTAAAAATATATAAGATATAAATAAACTCTAAATTTACTGTAATAATCTGCCCAAATAATTAAAAATGTTCAAACCTTAAAAAATATTTAATATAAATGGTCCTATAAATTAAGCATAGTCAAGCAAAGAGCATATTATAACTACACAATGAAATATTGTAGGTAAACATTTATACAAGAAGATAGCAGATTACAAATAATATCAGATATATAAAAAACCCTGTACCACTACAACACGTGAACGGTTCAGGCGTTCAGTATAAGATAGAGACTGTACTGCTTCATGGACATCGGTAGTCCAGGGAGATGATTTGTCCTAGGGGGGTTGAGTTCATTGAGGCTGGGTGAGCCCAGGAAGGGTCCTAGATCCCATATAATTCATCTCCGGCTGCTAACAGACATAAGAAATGTCTTGCCAGCAGCGGGATTTGAACCAGGATTTTCGCCATGGCAACTCAGTGGTATGAATAAAATAAAGGATTTTTTTTCCTTTACAAATAAAATAAAGGAAGAAATATAAATTAAATAAGTATATCTGTACGCAGGAGGTGAAGAAGACCATTTCCGCAAAATAGGTAATATTTTAGGTAAACTGTCATAAATAAATACTATGCCCATATTTCCAACCACTTATGAATGCCAATGTGAACAATCTTCTATAAGAAATTTCTATAAATAACGAAGAATGGCTCTTCTGAACATTACAAAAATTACAGGTCTGCGACGTGAGGTCTCATTCACCTCCGAGGTAAATATATAAAAAATAAAATATTAAAAATTGACAATGTTCAAGGAAAAAAATAGTAATGTTCAAACTAGAAAGTATAGTTAACTGGCAATGGTCAATCGTATCATAAAAATACTCCTTTAAAACTTACATAGCCGTTATTGCATATGATTAAAAAGGAGTTGGACGATAAACTGAGATATATCGTGATATGAGTGAGAGAAGAAGTATCGTTGTTTACTGTCGCTTTGAATGCTTATAAAGAGAGAGTAAAAGTTTTTAAAATAATAAATACAGAAATAAACTACTATATCGTATAAATATAGAAAACACTCGGGTAAGATTTATGTATAGCATGTTGTGTGAATAAGGGGCATCGATTCGGGTTTATTTGCATATCTCTTATTCATGAAAGAACATGCGAAATCGTGGAATATTACTTTTTTGTAGAAGCGGGAAAAAATGGAAAAAGGAACAAACATACTTCTCCGTTCTTGCCAGTTCATTTCACTTCTAACGTTTCATTTTTCTTTGGCCAATCCTCCATCTACAAATGTGTTTCTTTAATCTCCTCCGGGCGAACGTCGCTCAACTTTGTTTAATCCACCGGAATCGAATCAATCATCTCCCCCCCTATTCGAGTTTATAAAATAAAAAATGTAGATGCAATAAAACGCACATGATATTTCACCATTGTAGAGAAACCAAAACGCCTCTACGCTAATGAATGCCTAGCACTCAATTATAGGTTAAACAAGCTAGAAATATCGGAGAGAAAAATTATGAAGAAATTTTTGGGTGCTATAAGAAGCACAGGAACCAGGAAATTACGACGCAATGATGAGTAATGGTTTGGGTTCCACCAGGATGAGGATTGGTTGGATCGAGCTCTGCTCTCAATAATTGAGGCAGTCTTTGTTGGAACGCCTATAAAGTAAAAAGTGAGAAAAACTACTATCGTATTTCACAGCATTCTCTGTATTGTAATAACCGCCCCAAAGACGAAATATTGAAATGAGATGTAGCTTGTTTTTTTAAAATAATTTTATTATTTAAAATATTTTAAAAACAGTGCGGTAACTTCGAGGCGTTGAAAAAAATATGGTCTCATGACTTCTTAGTTGAATTTGTTATTTGAGTACTATCACTGGGTAGTATCTCTACTTGCCTTCATCCATGCCATTATGTATTTATTCCTCTCATTACATTTACTTATGAAATTGCTATAATAAAGTAACTTCCGAAGGCTAGACCTAGGAATAGCAGGGAGGATTGCTTCAAGAGAGAACGGGTTTGGGGTTTGGATAATGGTCCGTGGGCGGAAGTTTGTAAGCAGAGATTGTTGGTGTCGGGATCAAGCCTTACAATTATTCGAATTTTACGCGATTTGTCATAAAAACAAACACTAAAAACAGATATAATGTATTAATTTAACAATAATGCTTGCGTGATTAAGAACAAGAGGATACAATACAGATGAATTATATTAGCAGAGAGATTTAGCCGGAACAGTAAGCTTGATGACTTTACCACAATTCACAATGGCTTAGTTCGCGTTATCAGTTCACGGTTTCATTTCTATTACAAACGTCCACGAACTAAGTCCGACTTCAGGAATCAAGTCCGAACAATAGGACTTCGAATCAACTTGAACAATGGCAAATGTATCGAGAAATATATATTAGCAAAGGTAAAGTGTATTGTTCTTCAATGTAGGCAAATATCAAATGACTGGAGTAATAGATACCTTTATATCTAAATAAAAACAATACATAAATTAATAGATAATTAATTAAGGAATAAAGAAGTAGTAATGGTCAATTTATTATAAACCGACCTTTCGTCCCACATTGGAGGTCTTCTTCAGGGCTGGGTAGACAAGATACAAAAAATATTTAAAACTTAAATAATTGAACAAAAAAACAAGATTAAACTAATGCAACTATTGGAATAAACAAGATACAGAAGTAAAATAATTTAAATATTTTTATTTTGATATAAAATTAGTTGTAGTGATTAATATATAATATATAATGACAATAATTTTAATATAATGATAAGATTAATTGATAGAGATTAAAACAACTAACTAATAAATTATAAAAAATTTAAAATAATTTAAACTGTAAAATAATTTTTTTTTTTAATTTTGACCTAAAACAAAATGTAAGTAAAGGGTTAAGTAATCTTTTTTTATTTTAATTATTTCAGTTTTAATTTGGGTCGGTTTCTAATAATTTTTTTATCACTATTTAAGGAATTATTTATTATTATTTTCTTCCTAAAATAGTATTAATTAATTAACAAAATATTTGAACTGATGTAATTAAAATAATTAATATGTAAGTAGTATAAATAAAACCATTGAAATAAACAAGATACAGAAGTATCAATAACACTGTTCTGCACGAAAATCCTCCTTCAAACCAAAACATGCTTTCTTACTGTTATCAGATGTGGTGAACACTAATTTGAAGTCAGATTTTGTCTATCACACACAGTTTCCTGAGAAATTCTAGTTTTTTATCCAAAAAGGTGAGTTTTTTGTGGATTTGACGAATTTTTTGTCGGCATCAAAACATAGTGAAAAAAATTCAAAAGCCCGATGATTTTGAGCGCAATGAAGTATATTTGAACGAAAAAAATTTGATGGGAATATTGCAGGTGGTTAAAGAAATATGGCTAAAAGTGTTTTTTCAGTTTTTCAAGGACCTCACTTTTGAAGCAAAGTTAAATACTACTGAGAAAAAGGCTTGGATTGCTTTTCGAGAGGTATGTGCTAAGTTTTTGGGAAACAACAAATCTAGAGACTACCGAAAAATAGTCCAAGAACTGCTTACTTCATATAAAACATTGGGATGCAATATGTCCTTAAAAATACATTTCCTGCATAGTCACCTAGACTTTTTCGCCCCAAATTTGGGTGCAGTTTCGGACGAACATGGAGAACGATTCCACCAAGACATATCCAGAATGGAAAAAAGATATTCTGGCAAATGGAATGAGAAGATGCTGGCGGATTACTGCTGGACACTGCAGCGGGAGACAGAGGAGGAAGAGTACAAAAGAAAAAAAACTACTCATTGACGATGTGTGTATATTTTTTGAGTTGTGTCATATCTAGTATTATACCTGATAGCATGCAGGATTCAATTAATTATATTTTATTGTTGAAAAAGAAAAAAAATCTGTTCTAATAAAGACAATAATTTTCAAATACAATTTTTCATTTTTTCCAAGTTTCACCTCTTTTCTCTCAAAATCAGAGGGTGATAGAATTTTTCTGAGTTCGGATTCGGACTCAGCACACCTGAAAACATGAGAAACAGGCAAAATTGTTCAAGGGAGGGGAGAAAAGTTTTTTTTTGCAGAACAGTGTAATTTAAACTATAAAATAAAATTGTTTTTTTTTAATTTTGACCTAAAACAATATATAACCAAAAGGTTAAGTAATATTTCTGTATTTCAATTATTTCAGTTTTAATTTGGCTCGGTTTCTAATAAATTTTTTATCACTATTTAATATTATTTTCCTCCCAGAATAATATAAATTAATTAAGAAAATATTTGAACAGATGAAGAAAAACAATATAAATGTAAATATTTAGTAATATTTTGTATTCCAATTATTTCAGATTTAAATATCCTTGTGCCTGGTCCCTCCAGCCCAGAAGAAGACGTGAGATGTGGTTCGAAACCCCGGTACCTAATAAATTGTTATAATATTTTAAGGAATTATGATTATTCTTTCTGAAAAATTATATTAAGTAATATATTTTTCCTAATAATGAGGGCAAATACCATCAGCAGCTTTTTACCAACAATCCAAACCCTTTCAACTTCTCAAAAATGTACATAAAGCTGAAAACAAAAAAAAATGTTCGAAATTTTATTTATCCAATTAAATTAAAATTATTTGTGACAAAATGAAAACAAATATTTAACAGTGAATTCGTCATTCTCTGAAGTCCGTGGCCCAAACTCGAACATTCCGGCTTTGACCTTCTCAACGGATAATTTATAATGTAATTAAAACTTTGGAATGTCGGGCCCTCCCAAGGGCGACCTCTAAATGTTGAATAATAATAAGCTTATAATTTTAGAACCAATAATGATCAATATCAAACAATGGAGACGGGTAGTTACGGGTTCTGGGTTGCTATGATGGTTTCAAATTAGGCTGTGGGAGATAAATTATTAATCTCCCAACTGCAACTGCTGAACCTTATAAGTTCTGCAGACCTTCCTTGGGATCACCTAGCCCCTAAATATAGTCTATATATATATATATATATATATATATATATATATATATATATATATATATGTGTGTGTATATATATAATATATAGCCTGAAATGGAAAAAATCTGGGGGTTGAGCGTGATCTCGAAGAGAAACAAGTTTAAACGTTGAACAAAGTATTGAATGATAAATATCTTTGGAGTTCGAAATAAAATGGAACTGAAAATCGTCTAAAGGAACTACTTTTTAAAATTTGTAGCAGCTGAGGTGGAAAAACCATTATTTTTTATTCTTCATTTCTATATTTATTAATCTAAATTGATATCGAAATGCTGAATTCGTCTAAAAATGGTAAATTTTCTTTGGTAAAATGCACTAACCATTGAAAGCTTTTTATTCTCATTTTGATAAAATATAGATAATGGTCCAGTACCTAGAATTGTTGTTAATCTTTACTATTATTGCTAATATATTGATATCCCATATCAAGACTCGTCCCTTTAATTACGGGGAATGTCCTAGGATGCTAACACGATAAAAACAGATTATTCCATGTCGCAGTCCGTCTGTTGTCAGAGGGTGGTCACTTTGGCATGGGGGAACCAGGGGCTAACATTGCCAAATTAGATAGGCAACAACCCCTTTGATTTATCTGATGAATCAAAACATCCCCTACACGGGCCAATCACCGAGCCACTTCCAGCCATGCGATCTCCTTTGGGTTAGGAAGCGTAGCTTGAAATGATTTCGTGGAACTTCGGCGGAAAACATAATTTTCCTTCAACTTCCATACTACTATAATTATAATTTATTTATTTAAATTAAAATTAAAAAGACCTTGAAGAATGGTGTCAAAATTGGAGGATAACAATTAATTCCCACAAATCAGATCACCGTTACCCTTCAACGGGAAACAATGAATTCATGTCCTCCGGTAACCTTAAATAATATCCCACTGACTCCTGTAGAAAATCCGATACTTAAGATTACGCTTTGACCAAATATTTAACTTGGAATCCTCATACTAAACTTAAAATACAGGAAACTCCTAGCCGTTTGAAGCCACTACAAACTTCCGAAGCTACCAATTAATTACAAAAGACTCACATACAGGACTATTAAACAAAAACGGTACCACTACATTCCGTGAACGGGTCTGGGGTTCAGTATAAGATAGAGACTGTACTGTTTCATGGACAACGGTTCTGCAAGGAGGTGACTTGTCCTAGGTCACGCACAACCGCTAGATTTCCCCTCTTATTTTGGGTACCCTATTTTTATATTTTATAGAGGCTGGGTGGGCCCCAGGAGGGTCCTACATCCTATATGATTCATCTCCGGCTGCAAACAGACTGTACTGGACTATTAAAAGACCTATTTAGACTTACAGGAAAGAGCTCTCTGGTATCCAATCTTTACAGTCCAAGACTTTTCAAGTTGAAATTGTAATTTGCGTACAACCATTGGGTAGTTTCTGTACTTGTCTTTATCCATGCTTCTATGTATCATTCCTACCATTTACTTGGTGTATTGTTATAATTCAGTTGTAAATTTCATTAACTCGATTCAAGTATTTTCACGACAAAGTTTATTCCCACTCAAACTGGTTTCAAACCTAGCTGCACCTTCAATTCCGTATTAATATTCGGATATTAATAATATAATAATAACCAATTCTTAATTCATTAAATTATAATAAGAATATAACATTTTTGTACAAGAGTAATAACACCCCCTATACGCCTAATAAATAAAAAAATCCTACTTTTGTTTTTGTAGGTTTTTTAAAATACTAGCGGAGTAATTATATTATATTAATAAAATACAAGAAGATCCCATTTCTTGTTTTATTTCACAATCCCCCGGGCTTCGGAATAATACGGGTATTATGGGACGATTAGCATTTAACAACTAATTTTATCTCTACGTATCATTGTTTAACCCTCCCATGCGTCCTAAATAACATTTAATCATCGAGCAATAAAAGGTAATTAGCAACTATTAGCCCAGATTGCAGGTTATACCTTTTAATTAATTAAACCTTGTTTAATTATTTAGATTGAATCCAGCTGTGATGTGCAGATGCCATTCACAAAGGTTTTCTATTGAAATTCCAAAGTGAGAATTCTCTTGCGCTCTAGATAGCATATATAAGTTTAATGCTGTCGTATATTTTATTCGGTATGCAATTTTAAAAAATAATTAAAACATGAATTATAATTTTATACTGAATGGAATTAGTTAAAACCCGAGCTAAATTTTAAAAAATAATTTCTTGAATATTGTCATTTTTGATTTTGATATTGTCTCTTAATACGAGTATTATGCTAGTTGCGAAATATTTTAAAAATAAAACAATAATGAAAAACCAATGATGCTATTCGATAACATTTTTTGGAATAAATTATTTTCAAGATTCCCAATCTCTCTAGTATATAAAAAAATTATATTGATGTAATATTTAATTGGTGTTGTCTAGCAACAGATTAAGGAATTACGGTTTGTTTGCTCGGTCAGTTAAATTATAAATTTTTTTTTTAAATTTGCTTATAATAAAGCCCTTACACTAAATATAGCACTGTTTTTTAATTTAAATCGAAAACAAAGGAATGCATCGATTTAAATAATAAAAGCTCTATTTCGATTTTTGGGCTATTATTTAAAGGCAATGAATGCAGAAAAAATATTTATAAAAATTTTTTTTTATAAACTATTTTTTTCCGTATAGAACGAACCTAACATAAAAAAATATTATTTTATGTAGTGCAAAATTAGTGTTTAATTTTTTTTTTTACATAACAATATGGGGGCTTAACTAGAAAACGTCATTAAAGTACATATCGTCAGTTATAGTGCAATCTCCAGACGTTACGGCAATCATAAAAGTATCATACCACCAAGAAAACATCATTGTTGACGTAATAAAAAGAGAAAATGGTTAATACACCTGTCTATCTATTTTTAATTTTTTTTATGTAAATGAAATTGAATTTTTCGTTGGATTATTCGACCGTTTTCCCTCGATTTGGGGTATCCACATTATAGAGGCTGAATGAGCCCTTGGAAGGTCAGTAGTCACAGGGTTCATACGTAACTAATTAAATAATTTAACTTCAACCGTTTGAACCTGGAACTTTCAGTATAGCAACTCAACATTCTACAGAACGAACTAACGTGATCCTTATGTACTTTTGTTTTATAATAATGAATGTTAACGGTTATGTTTTGGGTTTTTTTTTAATTAGCACAGATGATAACCAAAAACATAGGCCGATTCTTATTAGTACGGTTTTTCCTCATTAGCCTAATACCACCTCCCATTCCTACTAACTGTTCTTTATATTAAAATTTTTAATAAGAGTTAATTTAACATTAATATTTGAATAAATTTTGTGCGAACGCGTTTTTTAAAAGAAAAGATGTAACGTGTAAATAAATTATTGTAAACACAGATTTCTCTCCAACATTCGGTTTATTACATGTTAAACCTAATATCAATAGTAATAATTAAAAAAAGATTTCATAACTGGCGGTTAAATCATTTGATGAATTTTAAAACTATTTTTATTATATTTCCTCAAGGTAGTATCCTCGGCCCAATCCTTTATACAGTTTATACAGCTGACATCCCAACTCATCCCTCATCCTAATACTATCCTTACCACATATGCTGATGATACATGTGTATTATCAGTCAATACCAATCCAATTATTGTATCCCAAAGCCTCCAATCCCATATCACTGATCTTGAAGAATGGTGCCAGAACTGGAGAATTAAAATAAATTCTCAAAAATCCCATCAAATCACTTTTACCTTACGTCGTAAGCCAATGACTTCCTGCCCTCCAGTATCCTTTAATAATATCCCACTTGTGCCTGTAGAACAGATCCGATACTTAGGGTTGCATCTCGACAAACGATTAACCTGAAATCCTCATACAAGACTGAAAAGACAAGAAACCGCTCGACGTTTCAGGCTACTTCAACACTTACTAGACAAACGCTCTAAGCTCCCAATTAATTACAAAAGACTCATCTACATGACCATCATACGACCTATTTGGTAGAGCTTTATAGAGCTTTGGGGCTCCACTAAGCCATCGAATTCTTCTCGTATCCAATCCCTACAATCCAAAATCCTTCGTAAAATCCTCAACGCTCCTTATTTTGTTAATAATATAGTCATCCATAACGACCTTAATGTCCCATTTGTTGCTGATTTGGCCCGAACCCGGTATCTATCCTTTCATAACAAACTTCATTTCCACTCAAACCCTCTAGTTTCAAACCTAGCTTCCTCTTTAATTCCGGATAATCCTCCGAGGCGTCTGAGAAGAAGATGGCCACGTGACCTTCTTAGTTGAACATGCGATTTGAGTACTACCAGTGGGTAGTTTCTCTACTTGTCATTATATCATGTCATTATGTATCACTTAGCCAATTTACTTGTTATATTATTGTAATATAGTTGTAAATATCAATAAATAAATAATAAAAAATTTTTTTTATTATTGTTATATTTTATTTATTCATACAAAAGCTTTCATTACTTCGATAAGGAAAAATTAATATTTATCTGCAATTATTATCACTTAAAAAAATAAAGTTTAAAATTCATAGTTACAGTAATTTTTTTGATAAATGCATATATTTCAAAAATATAATTCCAAATTTAAAGCATACAAATTATTTAAGTGTAACATTTTCACAGTTCATAGACAAAGAGTAAGTCGTTTTAGTTTTATTAATCGAAAAATATGGCAACAAGTAAAGCTGAATTTTCATTAGGATTATTCTTAAAACGGTTAATTTGTAGTTAACGGGTTCAATCAATATTTGCTTAAGTATTGATATGCATATAAAGCATTTAATAGAGTAAATAACGTATAACCTTTTAAATAACACATAATTTATTTGTTATATGTTATATATGCTATATAACATATAAACTAGTATTTAACAGACAACCTAAAAAAACCTCACGCATATCTCGAAGTGATATCTTAAACCCTAGGCCAATAATAAACGTTAGATAAAATTGGTTTTTATTTTATTCGTCGTTTTGTAAGGAATTTATTTTTATATTAAACATACTCAGAAACAGAAACATTGAGAACTCCCAACAAAAGTACAGGATAATAAAAACTTATACAATGATACAATATTTGGAGGTGACGAGAAAGAGAAATGAACCAGGAGTTGTGTGCCCTACTGATAAGAATTGCCTTTATTGTTCAATCCATTCTCTTCCAAATTGAAAACCGCACAGTTCTCTCCCACCTACTGTCTGTTGTGTAGCAAACCCACATGTGCTGACACAGTAACAGTAAATTTTTGATAAACGGAGTTATTTCGTAAATACAATTATATAATATAAATATTAGAAATATATATTTTTTATATTATTCATATAGCCATGTTTAAGTGACTTATTTTTGCTACAGAAATAAAATTAATTAAAAAGAAAAATCTAGAAATGTTCTTCAATCACATTTGTGGTTAAAATCAGTGATTCGAAATAGTGGTTTGATCTGGTTCAAGCACTCATGATCAACCCTTTCTTTCCAACCCCACAAAACGCTCAGCATTACCTTGGTCTCAATAAGGGCTATAGTGGTAAAGCGCTGAGTTATACTAAATGTTCCTAATTCGTATTAGGAAATGTAATCTGGGATCACCTAGCCTCTATAAAGTGGGTACCTCAACTAGGGGGAAAACCTAGTGGATGAGCGTGATCAAGGCAAATGACCTCATTGCGCAACCGTTGTCCAAGAAATAGTACTAAATAGTGTCGACTACGAACTAGTATTCACTAGTTCTGATGGTACAGGATTTTTTTAGTATAAAATGGTATGATGTAGACATAATAGCTTAGAAAAATTGTAACTATTGTAAAGTAAATTTTATGGGTCATAACTATGCAATCAATTTATATGAAAAAGGCTCTAAATCTTCGACGCTATATCTGGCTAAGGAAATTAAAAGGGCTCTAGTAAAGTGAAGGAGAAAGAGGCCTCTGAAGAGATAGGGCCTATAACTCAGGACCTATGAATAGGGCCCAGTACAATGTGGTAAAGTCATCAAATGGCTCCCTTGATTTATTTCTATTGGCGGATAAATTTCTTGCCCTTCAGTATAGGCGGCTACGGCAGAACCAACAATGGTTCAGGCGATGCCCATAAAATATATATTAAAAATCATATATTTATATGATTAATAAATTTATAATAGGTTGGAGTAAACCAATGACTTCCTGTCCTTCTGTATTGTTTAATAACATCCACTGATTCCTGTTGAACAGATCCTGTCAAGGACTACATCTTGACAATCTTTGAATGCTCATACAAGACTGACAAGACAAGAAACAGCTCACCATTTCTAGCTACCTCAACATTTACTATTTATTATAAGTCCCATTAGGACTTACGAAGTAAAGCTTTGGGGGTTCACTCAAAGAGTTAGTCATCAATAATGAACTTAATGCCCCGTTCGTTGCTGATTTGGCCCAAACCCCACATCATTTCTACTAACGCTACTACTCCTGAAGAATATTGGTTTCATTACATAGTAGAGAGTTATTTATTCTCTCTTATACATAAATTCCTTATTTATTCTGGGACAAGTCCCTTTAGAATAACAATACAGGTATTCTATACAGGGCATTATGCCTTAGAGTATAATGTAATTATATTTAATTAATTAATACAATTAAATTAACAAATGAGAAATAATTAACAAAAAAATTGCGAATTACCATTATTGATAATATTTAAAGAAAAAAAACAGAGTACAAGAAATAAAAATAACATAGAAATAATTTATCAATAATTAGGGGAGAGAAACAATTGATAGTTACATATGTATGCAAATTACAATGTCTAGTAGAAAAAAACGAAAAAACAAAAATACAAACAATACCAACTAAGATAATTTGTTTTTAAAAATATCTAACTGGATGAGTGAAGCGTCAATGATATAAATAAAATGCACTTATATATAAATAAAAACAGATCATTCATTTATCAATTAGAAAATTTATATCTGAAAACTGAATATATTATTTCCGATTTTTTGGGAATTGTTAGGATATTAGGTAATTGAATATACGGGATTTGAAGGTTGGAAGATTATTGGAACGACGAAGGAAGAAGGTATCGAGTTCCAATGGGACGAGGATCGGATAAGGAAAGCTGAGAGTTTTATAAATATAAATAATACCCAACCGTCAAAAACCTTGGAATTATTTTTGACCAAACCCTCTCCTGGATAAACCACGGATCGGAAATTTCCCGTCGTACCTTCTCTACCTTGAAGCGTCTGAATTACCTTCGTTATCTGTTCCCTTTTGAAACCCGTAGACTCCTTGTAACTTCCTTAATTTTCCCTCATTTCGACTGTTGGGGATCTCAAGGCAAAATTGAAACGGTTGCTTAATTGCTTCGTTCGCTTCACCTATGGGACCCGAGAGAAGCCCCGGTCACCCGATATTACGAAGAGTTGAAGTGGCTCTACCCTTCCTATCGTTGTAAGTACTTCCTAGCTTCCTTTCTTTACCAAGTTCTGCCATCTCGCCGACCATTATACATCTCCGATCTCCTTAAATTCAAAACCTCGGCCAACATCCGTTCTCGGCTCTCAGATCTATATACATCCCAACGAACAGCAGCTTTTGACAGAGCTTTCCTTATCCGCTCCTCATCTTTTTGGAACTCTATACCTTCTTCAATTCGTCATTCCAATAATCTTTCAACCTTAAAATCCCGTTTATTCAATCTTCTAATTTTCTTAGAATTCCCAAAAACTCGGAAATAGTTTGTTCAGTTTTGAGATTAAGGTTTTCTAAGTGATGGATGGATGATGTATTTGATATATATATATATATATATATATATATATATATATATATATATATATATATATATATATATATATATATATATATATATATATATTATGTGTGTGTGTGTATCTGTATGATTGTATGTGAGTGAGGTGTGCCTATACTTACATTTTCTTTCTCTGCTAATTTGGCTGTTCACACTTCCAGTCTCATATTTTTATATTTACTTATTTTAATAGTTATCATAGTTAGTTTTGTTTTGTTAGTTTTTTCTTTCATATTCTTATTTATTTTTTCGTTGTTATTTTGTTTTCAAAAATTTGTATGTAAATGTATGTGTGTGTATGTGTATATGTACATATTTAACTGTCAATTAATTCTCTGTCTATAATTATTGTTATCTTATTTCCATTTTCCTGTATTCCTTCTTCTTTTTTAAGAAATAGTTTTCTTTAAGTATTGCTTTAGGAGGTAATTCATATATTTTTTAAAATTAATTTTTTATTTATTTCTCATCTATTAATTTCAGTTGTAATTAATTAATGTAACGTCATATATTCTACTCTAAGACATTTTAGTTAATACATTATTCCTGTATTGTTATTTTAAAGGGGCTTGTCCCAGAATAAATAAAGTCTTTATTATTATTATTAATAAGAATTAATATTAACAGTATGTTTCTCCCACCTTAAACAGTAACTATATTTCTGTTATATTTAGGTTAATTCTATATACGTTAAATAGGATTACGAATATTTTTAGAACCCTAATAAAGTTCAATTGATTTAAATTTACTTTTTTTCCAACCAATTTTACATTTTTTTCGAAATTAAAAACAAAAATATTTAATCAATATATTAGAAATTATACATTTAATTGCTAAACATCAATCTTCTAATTTAATATATCCCTTATGCTTTTGCAATGAATTCTATAAAAATCATTCATTCCTTCAATCTGGGAAAATTTGTGAAAATTTTATTAGTCATGTGTTTTATAGATCCTCCTTATATTATAGATTCTCTTTTTTCCCTAGAGATAATGCTGGAGGTAATTAAATTTAATTAGTTGATCCAATCCTTGTTGTTTTCTGAAATAGGTTTTACCGATTAGTTTATTGACATAACATTAAATAAAATAATTTTATAAGATTTAATTTATATTAAATTTCATTTTAATTGCAATTCTCTAAAACTATAGAATCTTTGAAGTGGCTAAAAGAGAGCTGATTTGCACGGAACCCCTGTAGTTTTTCCCACAAAGGTTACCAACTTTATAGGGGCTAGTTAAGTCCCAAGAGGGCTTGTAGATCTCACAGTAACTCATATTTATTTTTTGCGTTGTGAGAACAGTTGGGGTCAAAAACAACTCATAAATATAGAAAACTCCTATTTTGACCAAGATATATTTAAATCTCCTATCTTTAATAATGGGTTAAGGGAGACAGTAAAAAGCGGTAAAGGACCTTATGATTTTTTTTTTTTATTAGTTTCTTTCCCATTTTTTTTCGTTTCGAGACAAAAATAAACACGAATACACTTCCCATATGTTGTACTCAACTCTTTCTGAATACAAACTGTATAGTAAATGTCTTTTTAAAATCTGAAAAATGTTTTAAATTAATAGATTTTGAAAGTTTTAAAATTAGATTTTTATAGAGTTCAAATATATTTAAATATTTATTTGATGGAATAGAATAGAATAGAAAAATATTTTTATTCTGGAACTAGGTACCTTAAGAATAACAAATGTGTACAAAAATACTAGAATATGTAAGCGAAAAACCTACAACTCGTAATCAACGCACGAGGAATATATAGAAAATAATGTCGTTATAAGCCAAGAAAATTAATAGTAAGTCATTAGTTACTTCTTATGGACATCAGCTAATAATATAACTGATTAGAGAGCATAGGTTAGTTATATTATAGTAATGTTTTTTTACAGTTTAAAAAAATCGTTACCACTATAACCTATAGAGGGTCATGGATTCAGTACCTGGTAAAGGCCTTACTGTATCTTGTACACGGTAACGGTTGTGCAGCGAGCTAACGAGGCTGAGATCACTCTCAACCGTCAGGCTTTTCCTCATAGCTAGAGTACCCAAATTACAGTCTTGTTAAGCCTTTGGAGGTTCCGCGGATCCTTCCAGAGTTCATGTATGGCTGTTAAGAGATCAAATAATCTACCTATCACAGACGGTTTGAATCCCCGACTTCACCAAAATAACTCAGCATTTTACACACTAAGAAATCCCCTATCTGTAACAATTGAAACTTGATAAAATTTTACAACCTGAAAATGGTAAAAGAGATTTTTCTTTTGCCCGTCAAAAACTTTGAACTTCCCTATCTAATTTCTCTCTACTCCAGCCGATTTCCTCGTTCCTTCGGACACTGCAAACTGGATGGCTGCCCTTAGACAGGTTGGGCCTGATTAGATCTAGAAGAGATAGGAGCGGGGATGAAGATGCTAGGGGAGATCTCTACAGATGTCTCGTAAAGTGATTCAGCTCAATTTAAAAGATTGCTTTTAGCGTATTTCGCTTCCAGATCCAACTTTTTGTAAGAATTCCCTTTAACATTCAGTTCACTGCTTTTATTTAGAATAAGATATATATATTGAAAAAGGGAAAGGTCAACAGAGACATTAAATAAATGTTCATACATTAGTGGAAAATTCCAACTAAAAACCTTAAGTCTCTAAACTAAAAAATGAAAATACCTGTCCTCAGGGATCCTGTTTTAGTTTAGAGACTTAAGGTTTTTAGTTGGAATTTTCCACTAATGTATGAATATATATATATATATATATAGATAGATAATTTGTAATGTTTATCAAATTCATTAATATTTATAGTAATTAGCATTATTGTATTACACGAAAAACTCCGTGATGTGCTTAACATTGTAATGGTTATTTAATATTATTTATTTATTTTTACATTGCATCATATTATAATAAATAATACATACATAAATATCTACATTTTACCGTTGAATAAGAAGTAAAATTTTTCCAGAGAGAGTTAGCAGTATTGAGAGAAGCGGAGTCGTGTCATTTTTTAATCGTGTCATTGTAGTTTTTGGTTTGAAATGTAGATGCAACATAAGCAACGACTCCATTTTAAGCCAGTGCACGACTTGCCCATTATTCACTAAGAAAGTAACACAATTCCGCATTCCTAAGTACAAGAAACTCATTTTAAAGAAAATTCGACTTAGCCACTAATTTACCGGAGCAGTAGATATAAATACACACACCTAAATGGAATTCATTACTATAAAAATTCAGCATCATTAAGTGCAAAAAAATATATACTAGAACTTTTTTCTAGTACTGAGAATCTTACAAACATGAAAATGTTTAGAATATTTAACTTAAAAATTTAAGATTTTTAAACTTATGTTTTAGGAAAGAAAAATAAAATTTATTTTTTAATCTTAAAGTCTGCCAATAATATAAAAAAAATAAACCATAATTGTTTAAGCCTATTGAAAATTATCGAAAATAACTAGATTGATAAAAGTTAGTTTGAAAAACCGTTTTTAGGGTGTGTTAACATGGTTGCTTTCTGACATGTTCGCAAATAATACCTGATTTTTATTCATTTCATGTTAACCATATCATATATCTTAGCAATGATAAAAATACATAGAATATAAGTGTTGATGTAATTTATGTAAATAGTTCTACCTAACCTTCTAACATCTGTTCCACTATCTACAACAATACTTTTTGTAAAAATAATCATTATTGATTTTGCCTTGCTTAAACAAGTCTTGTTATTTATTTAAATTAATTATATATTAGACATAAACAATAACTATGTTACTTTTTTTTTAAATTACTTTCTTCATTTATTTATGGATAATCAGATTTGTAATAAGCTACTGGGGAAAATACTGACCAATTTAAAATAATAAAAATATAGTGAATTTTTACATAAATTTAACTGTGATTAATGAGAATTGATACCAATCGTATACGATACAAAAAAATAACAATCTTATTAAAATAGAATAAAATATTGTGTAATAGTGAAATATCAAAAATAATAACAAACAAGGAAGTACTTTAAAATATAAGTTAAATAACTCAACAAATACCTAATCCAATTATTAATTATTAATGTTTAAAATGATTTATTTTAAAAGAGTACTTGAAAAAAGCAATAAAGAAATATGTAAATAGACAGCTTACCTTCTAACATACATAAAAATCAATAACTGCACTTTAAACAATAATTACTTAAAATAAATAAAACATTAAAGGTGAACATTGAAGTGCAAATATTAAAATATGGTGACAGTGCTTAGAAAAAATACAAACACATAAATATATCAATACTGAAAAATAAAACATTAAAAAACAACAAGTAGTTAAGATATGTGAAATCTGTCTTATGTAAATATTTTTGATTGATTAAAATCAGCATTCATAATTTATAGAACCTTAAGTACATAAAATCTACAAATTACAAGATTTTGGACACAATCATTTTTTAGCCTCAAACGTGTAAAGATTAAATTAAGTACCCAAAAAAAAAAGTACCATAAAATAAACAATACTTCAATAATACTGTTTTTAAAATTTTCTTTTCATAAGTTGGACAAATCTTTCTATACTATTATAAGTATAGAAAGATATATTAAGATAATATATATATATCTAAAATATTTAAATAATCACAATAAAAAAAAATTATTTTGTAGATATAAGTGCATCTATAAAAAAATTTATATTTAAATAATTTGTTTTGATTTATTTTTGTGAAATAATTAAAACTGTTCCTGGAAATGTACTATATACTATTTTTTTCATAAATATTTATTCCATTTAAAAATAAAAAATATACACCAATATGGTTTTATGAAGATAAGGTATTTTTAACACCCTTTTTTTCAGAAATATTTAACAGGATTTACCGATAATTGTGAAATTTACTCAATACAAATAATTCAATTAACCTTCGGTTTGCGGTCTAATATTACGTTTCTTATTGGTCATTCATAAAAATGATATATTTCGTATTTTTACGGCTACTAATGTATTTAATGGTGTGTATTGCTCATGTAATACAACAGCGTCATATAAAAATTCCCTATTAAGTCATACACTATTTCTAAATAATTTTGTACGAATACTTTTTTTTATAGATTCAGTTTATCATGCCTTTAAATTTTGCAGAAAAGTAATATATATATATATATATATTACTATATGTAACTTGTATATAAATACAAAAGTTATTTTGTTTAATAATTTTTTTTAAATTATCTTTGTTATTTACCTATCAATTTAATATATATATATATATATATATATATATATATATATATATATATATATTAAATTGATAGGTAAATAACAAAGATAATTTAAAAAAAATTATTAAACAAAATAACTTTCATTTAAAAATTAATGATATAGTCATCAAACCCCCTCTTTTTTTATGATCCGCCATCTTGCCAGCGGCTGGGGAGATTTTTTTTAGTTCTGTCTTTTACATCTTTAGTAGCACTTTTAAGGGAATCCATTAACTGATTTTAAAGGGGTTCTAGGAATAATTATTTAATTAATTATCAGATATCAATAAATCAAGTTATTAATTAGTGATAAATTAAATGCTAAAAGGTAACTGAAGGACGGAATAATTTTATCGCTTTTACCGTTGCTTACTTGAATTTTTTGTTAACTATACAAGATTAAAAAAAAATGGAATATTCTATTAGAAAACATATTTCATAGATATATGTAACACGTACTATATATTTTATTGTGAATTGATTATTCAATTAAAATCTTGGAGAATGAGAAAAACTATTATTTATGAATAGTTTCTGACACATACACTCATATTTTTCTCTTCCTCCAAGATTTTATATTCTATATTTATAAATAAAAATTGGCGAATGATTAAAAACAAATTATATATTCAATAAATTAGTGATCCAGCACCTTAAAAATAAGATTGCTACTTGCAAAATACAAAAGTATTTTCTATGTAGGAGTCTGGAAGATAATAATATAGTTGATAAACCGTAAATCATTTAATTTTTATTTAAAAATCAAATTAATATTAACATAAAGTAGTTATATTATTATTTCATAAATATATAGTAACACATGTATAGGTAATATATATATATGTTTATTATATGTTTTACAGTATTTTGTAATAAGCTATAATATAGGAAATTTAAAAAGTATTCGATAATTTTATCACTTTTTAAGTCACTGATTTGATTATTTTGAATTATTTTGATGATTTTATTACATTATTTTAATTGATACACATGGAAGAAAGATATCGAATAAACATGTGGAGATAAGCAGGTATTAGTTGTACTAAAGAGCATTGAGGATTTTAAGAAAGAATTTGGATTGAAAGGATGGAATACGAGTCCACACCGTAAGTCCAGAAGGGTCTAATGATTGACATGTTTATGAGTCATTTGTAATTAATTGGGAGCTTAGAGCGATTATCCAGTAAATGTTGAAGTAGCCTGAAACGTCGAGCTGTTTCTTGTTGTTTCAGTCTAGTACGAGGATTCCAAGTTAAACGTTTGTCAAGGTGTAGTACTAAGTACCGGACCTGTTCTACAGGAATCAGCTGGAAGTTATTACACAATACAAGAGGACAGGAAGTCATTGGTTTACGATGGAGTATAAGGTGATTTGTGGTAATTTTATTTTAATCTATCGTAGTAGATTAAATATAGTTGATTTAAATAGATATGTGTCATCCGCATACGTGGTAAGGATATTATTAGGATGGATTGAGGAACTCCAGCAGATTTAAGAAAGAGGGATGACTAGAATAGAAGTCAATGTTGACTTGAGACTATGTTGAGAGTTGACTTAGTATTTTTTTATTATGACACTGTCAATGAGCAATACACATAATATACTTATAATAGATTAATTTAAACAAATATATATGTATATATATTACCTGGAGGCATAGTACTCGAAGAATGCGACGAATATCTCCAAGGACCTGGTAACCGCTGCCCACATGTCTCCGTGGACTGACACCATAGGGGAATCTCATCGCCCCACCAACCCACTTTTGGAAGCCATCACATCACTAGCTCCTAGCTTCCAAGAACACCTGTTCAGTCGGAGTCGGTGGGTAAAAAGTATATGGGAAGATATTTTGAAAGCTCTCGTGTTGGATAAGTCTTTGAAATTTTTTTTCCAGGAGAAGGAAAACCGGAAAAACGCCCAGAAAAGTCGAACGGTAAAACACTTCCTAGAAAGGAAATCGTTTGATAAAAAAAACAAAAACGAAACCAGTGAAGTATTTCATGTACAAAAACATATCTATAAAATTGCTACTGTTGATAAAAGAGATATCAACAAATATATTGCTTATCAGACTCACTAAGCGGGTTGTCGCGCCAGTCATGATGATGATAACAAATATCGGTCACTTCTATTTATATTTTTATTGATATACTGATCAATAAATTTGTATTAAGTATGATGCATATACATAAAATGTTTATAAATATTCTTTTATAATAGTTTTATAATAAAAAACAATACCTAAAAAGAGTTCAAATGCTGAGCCGACTGGCAACATCCAAGAAGTAGAGCGAAGCGTAAACGGATGATAGCGTTAAGAGTGATCCAATGTATTTGGTTTGGACGGTTGTTTGAGAACGGGTCATTATTATTAAATATTAATGCCGAAGAATTAATTCCGTTCTATGTAATTAGTTGTCGACTATTTTGATTTTCATAATTTCACTTTTAATAATAAAGTAAAAAACGGCATAGCTTAGTAGAGCGCTGAGTTGCAGTTCCGAAGTTCCAGGGCCGAATCCCGCTGCTTTTTTTTTTAATCTCTTAGCTGCTGGATATGTATCCTATGGCATCTAGGATCCAACTGGGGCTCACCCAGCTTCTATAAAGCGGTTACCCAAAATAAGGTGAAAATCTGGCTTTGGAGCATGATCTAGGACTTTAGAACAAGAGCCCCATACCTAGAATGTTCTGTTAGCTATTAATCCCCTCTATGGGTTCATTGAAGTACTAGGTTCAATTCCGGGTGTGACGTATAAACAAATTATTTAATCCCTTAGCAACCACAGATGAGCCAGTGGAAACTACAGACCGTCCGTGGGTAAAGTCGGTGGGCTTACTTTTGGGAAAAAACTGACGGTTGAGAGTGATCTTGGGCAAATCACCTCCCTGAACAAACGTTATCCAAGAAATAGTACAGTCCCTACCACATAACCTGTACCACTACGACCCGTGAACGATTCTGGGGGTTCGGTACATGGTTGAGACTACTGTTTCATGGACAAAGGTTCTGCAAATAGGCGACTTGTCCTAGGTCACGCTCAACCGCCAGGTTTTCCCCCTTATTATGGGTACCCTATTTTTATAATATTTTATAGAGGCTGGGTGAGCCCCAGGAGGGTCCTAGATTCTATATCATCCATCTCCGGCTGCAAACAGACTAAATAATAGTAACTGCCCGCAGCGGGATTTGAACCAGGATTTCCGGCGTGGCAACTCAGTGCTCAACCACTGAGCCACTCCGCTCCCCACCCATACCACATACTGAACTAAAGACACATACGTTGCAGTAGTAGAGGTTTTTTTAAATAATGTAGTGGGCCTTTAAATACAAGATGTTTCAGGATTCAACGTGGTCTAACGAGATTCCAAGTTTAAACTCACAAAATCCTTTTTTTCTAGGGTCATATTTGATGACATACTAAAAAACCTTCTTTAGTGATTGTAAGTATTATCAAAAAAGGGAGAATTTACAACAGCTCAACTGTAAACATGAATTTAGGAAACAAATAAAATGAGGTTCACTCCAAAGATTTTTTTAAATTTGTTCTGAGGTCTTTAGTTCTAAATTTCATTCTGGCTACATAACCCTGAAACACTCTGTATAGACCTAGGAGCAGTCTTGGATATACTATTGGGTCGTATTTATGATAAGTCCGTTTTTATTAATTCTAAAATTCACTGTGAGATTAGCAGACCTCTGTTACTTACTATTGTTAACAGATTGTAACGAGCTGTTAATCCTCTCTTTTTTATACAAGTTACTATCACTATAAATGAACGAACGTTTCTAAATATGCCATCAAGTATGAAGATGAAACAACGTGATTTTACTGTAATTTTTTTAAGCTTGGACACTATTCAGCCCAAGCTGCAAGAAATATTATCAAGCCATTCGGGGAAGAGTATTGTAGCAGCTTAAATAATTAATTCATTTATTTTGTATTTCTATTTAGAGATAAAACCACCGCATTGAACCTATAATCTAACACTACAACGACGCTTCACGACTGACAGTGAAGAAACTAAACGAGCTGTGTTGCGTAGTCCTCCCACGCCCAACTTATTCGTCAGATTCGTCTCCAGTAGATTTCGATCTGTTGAGAGCTTTTGACAAATCCCATAAGGATAAATTTTTGAAAATGACTTTTCAGTCTTTTTTTTTCATCACAAGACCATTTTTCCATTCTGGAATTGAAAATGTGATAATAAGTTGGGGAAAAAGTTCAGAAAACGAGGGTAAATATTTTGAGGACAAATATTTTGATTTCATAAAATTGTTTTACTAAATAAGCTTTCCTTTGAAAACCGATATTTCATATATAACATGAGTGTTACATCACGAGCTAATACGTAACTTTTTTTAAATTATGAAATGAGATGTACTAACTATGGTTTCATTTTAGTTACTATTATATATAATTTCATCGCGCATGAAGATCAGTACTATTTTGTAAATAATTTTGTAAAAATTAATTTCAGGTATGTTAATAAGCGATACATTATTAAACAATTCTATTATTATTGCTTAACATTATCCATGTTCAATGCTAGAAATGTGATAAGGGCTGGAGGTACAGCCTGAGGCAATTGGTACAGTCATGTCAATCCATCAACGTCACTCCCAGCATACCGCGCGCAAACGAAATCTATTGTCCTACTTGTGAGTTAATGCACACATTAAATACACAATAATTTCCTATACACACAGACCCATATATATATATATATATATATTATATAGTAGAGACAAGTGTTTCTTGGATAACGGTTGTGCTGGTTGGCGATTTGTCCTAGATCACCCTCAACAACCAGATCTTAACTTAATTAGCTGCGTTTATCAACTTTTGATAGGGGATAAACAAGTAGCTTCGCGTCACCAACATGCTCGAGACAGGCGACACCTAGCGGCCTCTGTATGAGTTATTAACTTTGCTTTAATATTTAAAAAAAAAATGTACCACTACAACCCGTGGAAGGTCTTGGGTTCAGTTTCTTAGACACCAGTTGTGGAGGTAGGTGATTTGTCCTATGACCCCGCCCAACCATCAAATGTTTTCATCTTATTTTGGGTGCTCACTTAATAGAGGCTGAATGAGGGTCCAAGGTCCCATGTGTATATTCTAAATATTAATATATCTGAATACTAACTATTATTAAATTAAATTATTGATATTTCGTATTGAGCAAGTGCAACCCATCGTATGGTTTGTATGTATTAAATAAGCTACTCGAAAATGTATATAATTATTGTTCGGAATGTTACTACATGCGAAACCCAGACTTATGTTAATAATTTCAATTTACAAATTATCAAATTTAAATAATTTAGACTTTAATTGAATAATTTAGTTTTGAGTTATCAATCCTCACGACTCCCTATTTTATTTTATTTTTATTGATCGTTTACATTTAATAACGAAATGTAACTGAAAAGCCGCGAATATATTTTTTTTTAAAGCGCCAAATATTGGTTTAGGACAGTCATATTTTCTCAAGCGTTGAAGGCAAACTCAATAAGTATTAATTTGTGTCCAGGGCGTGCAAAAACTTTCCTTTCACACTTCACACGTATTTTTCCAACGGCTTTTACTCTCCCTACGGTATATTTTGATTTAATACAAATCCAAACGGTTGTGGATAGTGAGATGTGTACCGACTAGAGCGAGGTTGGATTGTCAATAGTGAGAGAAGTTTTGAACAGGATGCCCCAAGGCTTGGGAAAGTTTACGTAGGCCCTTGGAGCCCTTCGGATCGTACTCAGGACCAACCGCCTTATAAATTTTAAATCCCCCACCTACAAACCATCCCTTCAGCCACACCCAGATACGCCCATCTTACCTAAAGGTTATCGGGAATTTTCCTTAAGTGCCTCTTAGGAATTGACTTCCAGATAGTTCCGAACTGAATAATGAGCTGTTAGGAATATTCATTATCAGTAAAATGCGTTGAAAACTAAGCAAATATATATATATATATATATATATATATATATATATATATATATAGAGAGAGAGAGAGAGAGAGAGAGTGAGAGGCTGGGGAGGAATAGATCAGACCTTTCCCACAGCCCTTAATGGCAAATTGGAGCCTATTCTGGGGAAATAAAGGAAGCCATTGCCTTGGTCTCTGTTGTTCCTACCCCAATGTGGATTTATGGCAGCCATTTCTCCTTTATTGACTTACATACATCCCCCGGCCGGTGGAGAAACAAACGTTCTCAAGGTAAGGCAAACTCGGGAAAGCTTTGCGATGACAGTGACATTAGGGAGGAAAACCTAACATTTCCACGGGAAAACAAAGAAAAGCTAGTCCAAAGACTTTTGTCTTCTCAACAGTCCCGAGACTAATGGAAATCTATTTCCAATCTTAACGTTCCTGGTGGCAATAAATTTTATTTACTTTCTAAAGAGACCAAGGTTTCCTTTAATTTAACTAGCAGAATAGAGCCTAATATCAGTACCTTTAAAGTATTTTTAAAAAATACTGAATTTTACAGCTCTATTGCACTAATAAAAAAAAACCTGTAGCACTACAACTCATGAAGGGTCTGGGGTTCAGTACATGATAGAGACTGTACTGTTTCATGGCCAACGGTTCTGCGAGGAGGTGACTTGTCCTAGGTCACGCTCATCCGCTAGATTTCCCCCCTTTATTTTGGGTACCCTATTTTTATAATATTTTATAGAGGCTGGGTGGGCCCCAGGAGGGTACTAGATCCTATATGATCCATCTCCCGTTGCAAACAGACTAAATAAAAGTCGTGGCATGCAGCGGAATTTGAACCAGGATTTCCGGCATGGCAACTCAGTGCTCTACCACTCAGCCACTCCGCTCCTGTATTGTACTTATGCTCCAAGTAAATAAAATGAATGATACATAATACCATGGATAAAAACAAGTAGAGCAACTTCCCTCTAGTAGTAATCAAATAACAAATTCAACTTAAAGCGTAACGAGGCCATCATCTTTTCTGACTCCTCGGTGGATTTCGGGAATCGATACGGCAGCTATGTTTAAAACTAGTTTGAGTGGGAGTAAAGTACCTTTAATGTCATATTTTAAAATATAACAACATTAGGAGTACTTCCTGAAGACCCATATTAGAAGGCTGGGTGTTTCGAGAAATTCAATGTTGTAAATTTAGAACAAAAAATTAATAAAATAATAATATGGTTGACAAGCGAACAATCAATCAAAACCGGACCATCAAATATTTCATTAATTACGTCATGGATTATTAACAGTTTACACTGAAAGGATGTTATTGTGTCTTAAAGAAATTTGTATAAATTAAATTATATATTATAATTTCATTATAATAGTTAATATCGTGCTTAATTATGGCCGAATTTGAACTTGGGTAGAATAGAAAAGTAAAAATAAAACTGTCATATATAGTAGACAGTTGTTGTTGCTTGTCCATTTAAGGTCACTTTATGCTGCTATGGCATTTATGCTACATTGGGAGCTCTAAATTTTGCCTATTCAGGTTTAATCAGGCATTTTTAACGAGTACCTTTCATCGTACAGGCTCGGGACCCCCGCTTAGCGTACTTTCCGAGGGAGGGCGCAACAAAGGATTTTTTACTCCCTGTAAAAAAACCTAGGACCACCTGCCGGGCTACGAACCCGCGATCTTGGGCTTAGTAGTTTTTTACGCTAACCACGAGACCACAGGTCGCCCCAAAGTAGACAGTTCGACATGCTAAAAAGTGTTTCGTTGAATAAAATATTTCTTTAGATTCTCTCACTAATTGGATAATGATTTCAATCAATTTTAAAAATAACATTCAAGAAGTATTTTTACTTAACCTATTCAACTTTTACTGCAGATAATGCTTTATTATTGGAAATTGTATTTCGTATCAGTCTACAATTATTAGTAATTCTGAACTAAATTCTTCTTCTTCTTCTTTGACTTCCTCTTATGCCATTGCTAGCAGCGAGGAGCCTCCACCCAATGTAGCCATGCCTCGCGGTCCTTACTCAGCCGCCTCATTTCCTGGAGGGTCTTGCCTCTCTCCCCTCCAATGCGCTGGATATATTCCTGATAGGAAACTATGGGACGGCCTCTCGGCCTCTTCCCAGTGGGTCTAGCTTCCATGACCTTCCTCGGCTCTCTCTCTTCATCCATCCGACAAACGTGGCCAAACCACTTAAGCTGTCGATTTTTTATGGAATTTTTCAGCCCGATCACTTTCAGCTCCTCTCTGAATATTTCATTCCTGATGCGGTCCCTCCTGGTCTTTCCAACGACTCTCCGTAGGAATTTCATCTCCGTCGCTAGCTTGTTTGTCCAGCATAACCCAGCTTTCACTTCCATAAGTGAGGGTTGGGAGCTAAACTGATTTGTAGATGTGCATTTTGGTTTCCTTTCCAACCTCCCTATGCCCAACTATACTGTTGCAGATAGGGTAGTAAACCTGGTTGGCTTTTGATATTCTATTAGCTTTTTCTGGGTCAATTCCTCCCCTGCTGCTAATGATTGTCCCCAAGTAGGTGTACTCTTCCACAACTTTAAGTACCACCCCATTACAGATCAGCTGGACGTCCTCGTGTTCCTCTCTTGATACCACTAGTACCTTGGTTTTATTGCCATTTATTGTAATTCCTTTGCGGATGAGTTCTTCCTCCTATTCCACCAGGGCTTGCTGAAGTTTGTCTTTCGTGTCCGCAATCACTACTATGTCATCGGCATACAATAGGCTTTGAAACATAACATTTCTTAAGTTCCACTTGCCGATGACCGTCCAAGAAGTACGACGCTTACAGATTTGATGGATTTCATCCATAAATAATATAAATAGAAGAGGACTCAAGCTGGGAAAAGACTTGGACTCCCTTCCGTTGATCCTCACTACTCCTTTCGCAGCCTCAAAACAATTTCAATTCAACAAATTTAAAACTTGGTTACAATATTTTTTTTTTTCAACATTAGTATACAAAATCATTAATAATACTTTTGAGTAGAAAGTACTGTCGATAATTCAACTGTTGTGCACCGAAGTGATTTGTCCTACACCACGCTAAACTGTTCTCTCGCTATTGTGTAGAATACCAATAAAGAGGTTCTGTATTCCTCCGGAGGGGGGGGGCTCCAGATCCCACAGGGTCCATTTCCCGTTATTAAAATAACAAATAAAATAAATTATCTGCCATATTGCCGTATTTGAACCAGGGGCCTGCATCACGGCAACCAAAGAGCTACACCGAGTGGTAGATTGCTGAGTTACTGTGCTGGATGTCCTGGGTTCAAATCTTGCCATAGCAGATAAATTATTTATTCTTTTAACATCCACGGGCCCGCAGACCCACCTGCGTAACACCCAGAAGTGGGTACCCACGATCATGGGAATAGAGCGCTGTTATGCTAACCACTACACAGGTAGTGAGGAATGACTTCTATTCGATGTTTAATTTTTTTAATAAGCAATGATGAATGTTGAAAAACATTTAAACAACTTACAAACGGTTATCAATTTTAGTAATAACAAAGGGATCTCTGAGATAGACAGAAGTAAAGTTTATAACTGGCTCTTAGATAAGGAAATACTTCGAAATAATTTCAGCCGCTTCTTCTCTCCTGTCACGAGAGGAATGTGGCGTTTTTAAAAAAGTCGGAATAAAAAATCCGCTCTAGCTACCGACACTGTAGAGTTTTATTCTATGAAATAACAGTTTTAATAACTTCTAAAACTTTTTGTTTTACTGGAATTTGATATTCGATTTTCAATTAAAAAACAAGATATTTAATCTTAAATTAAATTCTTAAATTAGCTCTTAAAAATCATTTATTTGATTTAGAAAAGTTATTCTATAAATGGCAAATCAGAATAAACGCCTCAAAATCGAGCCATGTAGCCTTCTCTCTTCGCAAAGCTTCGTGTCCAGCAGTCAAAATTGACAACGACGAAGTACCTTCCAACAATTATGTACGTTATCTCGGACCATACTTACATAGAACGTACATACAAAATTAAAAAGACAAGAATTGACTAGACGGTACAAACAACTATCACATCTACTGGACTACAGATCTTCACTTGACTTACAGAACAAACGACCTATCTATAATAGTATACTAAAACCTATTTGGGCATAAGGAGCAGAACTTTGGGGCTCAGCAAAAAAAGTCCACATACACAAGATACAAACAACACGGTCCAAAATTCTCAGAAAAATTTTTAATGCACCATGGTATATTTCGAATCACACCATACACAACGACATGATCATTTCCACTATAAAATCATATATTCATAACAAATACATGACATTCCACTCATCGACACAATATCACCCAAACCCACTCGTTCTTCCGCTTTCCTACTCCCTGTTACCTGGACGTGATAGGAAAAGATTAAAAAGACATTGGCCAAGAGAGCTACTCAACTATTGATATTTTTATTCCCTCATCATATAGATGATCATGAAGAAAAGCAAAGATAAAAACACTGGGATCAAATTTGCTGAATGCGCAATTGCGCAGGTGCAAATGAATATTAAATAATAAATAAATAAATTCTTAAATAAACTTATGAAACAAATGGTGTCATTTACAGTTAATAAAGACATGATGTACGATGTACCAGCGGTCATTTCTTTTTAAAAGATTAATATTTAATTTTTAGTAAAATTAAATATTATCATTTTAAACGCAACTACTCCAAGAAATTTTTTAAATATGCATATTCGTGTAATTCGTTAATAGTAAAGGTAATTTAGAGTAAGAGCGTTTTCACAGTAAGTGAGTTTTCGGTGTAAGTTTGTAATCGTTCAGTCAAGTCCTATTCATGTAACTTCGAAGTGCCACTGTGGAAGCATGGAATCTAAACAATGATGTTCCAAAATCGGCAAGAGAATTAGGAAAAATGAAATACATCGAGATGTTACGATGATAATTCTAAGATATTTGTGTTGGATTCTGACGCCCAACTGTTTCGGAGTACATTTTAAACATATTAAACCTCTGTGCCTATATAATAAAACTATTTACTGGCAAGTGGAACTTCAGAAGCACTTTAAAAAAATAATTTACATTTTTCTCTATTTCCTGTATTTTAAGGAATAGGTAACCGCAGATGTGGTGTACTTTCTTCTTCCAAAGATTTTGGCAGGACTAGGAGTGAGACTCTTCTCAAAGAATGTAAACATTACACAAAACATGGGCAGTACATCTGAGAGAATATATGAGGGGAAAATATTGAGGTACCTATCTTCTCCTTCCTAAAATAAATTTGTATAAATTTTCTGTTTTCGCAAATCGGATATTTTAAAATATATGACAGTAATTTACTTCAATAGTTAATTAATTCAATATTAACTTTCTTTATAGGCTAATTAAGCCCTTATATTTAATGGAACTTCTATATTCCATAAAAATCGGACCTTGCTGAGGGAATGAATATTGATGTAGGATCACTTGTTGCCGGGACCAAGAGGTCGGAGTGGCCGACCGCAAACATCTCTCTGTTTGCGAGTCCATTAAAAAAAAAACCTAGAATAAAGATGAGCCCTTAGCCCAGTCCTTGAAGGGCAGATCGATAACGAGGGATTGCGACCCCATTCGGAGGCGAAACTGCTCCAGAGGTTGCGTCTGGAGAAAACATCTCTGAAACGAGGGACATGTCGCTTAATAATAATTATTTAGTATTTCATGATTAATTCATTGAGTGAATATTTTATCTTTTTTTTCTCAAACAAATGAGATCATATTAATAGACATTAGTTTTGAAAACACGTACTATGTCGAATTTGCATAAAACATATAGTTATTGTCATGAGAGTAATGTAATGCTTGGGAGAGGAAACTCCTGAGGAAAATATATGACCCATCAACCAAAGTTGAAAATACATACAATGCGGGTTTGTAGCCCGACCCTAGGATAGGTGGTCCTAGGATTTTTTTAAATGGGAGTAGAAAATCCTTGCTTATGCCGTCGTTAAAGGACGTTAAGGGGGTATCCCGAGCTTGTACGATGTCAGGTACACATTAAAAATCCCTATCCTAGTTAAACTTGGATAGGCAAAATTTAAGCTCCTACTGTAGCGTCATCCGGATAGCCATAGCAGCATAAAGTGACGTTAAATAAACAAACAATCAAGAATAAGATGGGTTTTAAATGTTCACCAAATAAATTATGAAATACTACCTAGACATAAAATGGATATAATATAAGGAACACCCCGACCGCAGAAGAGGAAGAGGTATAGTCCCAGGCTATTGGGAGTGAGAGCTGGAGAGGATCCCTTTGAGTGGGGGGGGGGATAGTTGAGGAGGCCAGTGTCCTTCATGGGCTACAGAGCCGTTAGTTATTGTTTAATAATATGATTTAAATATTTATAAACAAATATATATTAAAAAACCTGTACCACTACAACTGGTTCTGGTCTGGGGTTCAGTACACGGTAGAGATTGTACTGGTTCTGGTCATGGACAACGGTTCTGCAAGGAGGTGACTTGTCCTAGGTCACCCTCAACCGCCAGATTTCCCCGCCTTATTTTGGGTACCCTATTTTTACAATATTTGATAGAGGCTGGGTGGGTCCCAGGAGGGTCCTAGATCCTATATGATCCATCTCCCGTTGCAAACAGACTAAATAAAAGTCATGGCATGCAGCGGGATTTGAACCAGGATTTCCGGCATGGCAACTCAGTGCTCTACCACTCAGCCACCCCGCTCCTAAATATATACGTGTTGTTTAATAAAGACTGCGTTTTTTGAAGATGGATCCAACATTTCAAAATTATTGCAATTATGAAAACAAAACTGTATTACAACCTTAAATCTGCAGATGAAGTGATTGAACTGAGATCACGCACTACCGGCAAGTTTGCTTTCCCCATTAAGTATACCCAATTGAAAGAGGCTGGATGAGCCCCAGGGACGTTTCATTCAGTTATGGAAGACTGGTCGCTGATTTTATCCGGGCTGCGAATCCATGACCTTGGCTATAATCAAGGAAGAATTTGAAGTTTTGACTTTTAAATAAAAATTAGGCAATCTGATACGATCCGTCATCAACCACTACAAGCCATGAAGGTTGCGTTCAGTAAATGTTAGAGACCATACCGTTTTTAGGAAAATGGTTATACTGGGAGGTGATTTTTCCGAGATCATGCTCAACCAACAGGATTTTCCTCCATTTCAGGGTACCCTGTTTACAGAGATGCATGCCTTCTCTTCAATTTGGCCCTTGAAAGTGCAGTGCAGAAATCTGGAATACAAATTGGGGGAACTCTATTCAATAGATCTTCTATGATTTTGGCCTTCGCCGATGACATAGATACTGTGGCAAGAACCCCTACAGATTTAGAAAATGCTTTTAACAGTCTCCAGATGGCATCAGCTAGATTGGGTTTAGAGGTCAATGAATCAAAAACCAAATATATGCATGCATGCCCACAAGTGAATGCGCATGAACCATCGCATTTTATGGCTGGAGGGTTTAAATTTGAAAGGGTGAAGGAATTTGTGTATCTTGGATCACAGGTGAACGCGGATAATGACATAAAAGCAGAAATCCATCGCAGAATTATGTCCTCAAATAAATGTTATTTCGGGTTACTGAAGCATTTTAGAAGCAGGGCAGTTCACAGGAAGCCCTTCTCCTAAGGTTCGAGAGGAAAATTTTGAGGAGAATTTATGGCCTAGTTTCCCCCACTGGGATATGGAGGATAAGGACGAACGCTGAGCTAGCAAGACTCTACAAGAGCCCAGATATTTTAAGGGTAATAAAAGTAGGCCGGGTTCGATGGGCAGGTCATATAATTAGAATGACCCAGGATGAGATTCCTAAAATGGTCCTAGACGAAAGGATTTATGGGACAAGAAGAGTGGGAAGACCTCGGGTCCGATGGATCGATGAAGTGGCGGCGGATGCCAGGTCCATCTTGGGAATCCGCAATTGGTGAGCAGTGGCAACCAATAGAGAAGACTGGCGAACCAAGCTGCAGGAGGCCTTGACTATACAGGAGTTGTAGCGCCACGAATGATGATGTTTACAGAGATTGGGTGAGTCCCATGAGGTTCTGCAGGTCACACAGATCCCATCTGTGGCTGTTAACAGATTAAATAATTTATCTGTCAAACTGCTGCTGTACCATAAACTATCAGCATAGCAACTCTGGTTACTAGCGACCTCGAACATTATTGCAATGACTCATAAATAATTTTTGTTCAAAAGTGAAACAGAATTCTTGCCTTACTGCTATAAAATTCTGAGATCTTGTAGTTAACTTAGTTCTTCAGTGTTGGATGATATCAGACAGAGTTTTCTTTCTTCCAGAGAGGACAAGGTAGGTGGAAATGGAGACAGGTTTAAACGAGATGGAACCTGCTAACCTCAGGCTGAAATGAAGGCTACTTCTCATTAGTATTGACCCGGGCCAGGCTGTCTAAGGCGCCAAATTACTGTTCCAAAGCTTAGTCAGTGTTAGCACCGAGTCAGGGCCTCTCCTTTAATGCAATTATTTCTTTGGAATTAAATCCAATTAAAATACAACTAAAGGCCTCCAATCATGTCTTAGGGATGGCTAGTACTAAAATTGCAGATAGTCTTTTAATCAGAATAGTTCTTCGTCCACTTTATACATTTTTGATAAATTATTTAATTATTTATACACACACATACGGATACCGAAAGAACTTGAAAAAGATAGGGAGAGATATTTTACACAAAAACGATGAGCACATATATCCTTCAAAACAACGACATTACTCAGAAATTGGCATTTTTGAGCTAAGCCTACAGTAGCAGTTGCATTGGTTGAATTCTTTTTCAGGAAGGACATATCTGATAAGAAACGACGTTTTTTTTTTTAATAAAGTCATATTTTGAGATATGCCCTATTTTAATCTGAAGTTTTATAGGAATAATGACATCGCTTAAAATAAAAAAAGTTGCAAGCTTTTCAAAAATTTCTAATGATCAATAAAAAAATCACAAAACCATTATTACAATATAGGGTGGAAATAGTTGGGGGGTGCAGTCAATGTAAACACAAAATAGATAGACGGAGGCGTAGATGGGAAGATTGCATTATGTGGGATCTGGCGGATTTGGGTTTGGGTAGTGGTCCGTGGACCGAAGTGTGTAAGCAGACATTGAAAGTAACGGCTTCTAGTCTTCGGGTTCACTAATTCTCATTTTTGTCATTGGTAATAAATAATTGCGGATAATAATTTAGTTATAGTTTTAAGAGAAAGGATCATGCTAAAAATACAACCGCTGAAATCAATAGTCATAAAATATTTAAAGATGCCAACGAAACCACACCGCCTTCGCCGCAAATTACAGCTTAAGACTGAATGGTTGATGAGCTCCATGGAACGGAAGAGGTTCATCAAGGTTGAACCATCTGGAATGGATCAATGCTTCCGCTCCAAATGGCATTCGATCTTTGTCCTCAAAACAATCTTATTTGCATCCATATTGTCGCTACAAGATCTCCATTACGTCCTCCGGAGGACCTTGAAGAAATATGCCACGGCCCCCATCGAGTATTTGTATGCAACGGAGCGTCGATTATCCGAAGTGATGTCGTCCGGAGAGGTTCGGATAATCAAAAGTACAAATAGCTGAAATATTCTTTTAAAAAAAGTAAACCGTAAAACAATCACAACGTATCCTACATCAATATTACAGTCAAGTAGTAAAAATCTATAGAAGACTCTAAAAAAGTAGATTTCTTCTTTTAATTTAAAAGCAATATACAATATAAGATGGCACTTCGATTAAGTCAAATTTAGAAAAAAAAATCTTTCTATAACGTTCCAAGCACATAAATAAATAAAGGCTTAACAAACCCGAAGGCCCGATGCCGATCCCACCGATCTATGTTTACAAACCTCCGTCCTCGGAGCACCACCCAAACCCAAACCCGCTAGATCATTCCTAACGCAATCCTCCCACCTACGCCTCGGTATACCCCTCAGACGTTTCCCAGTCGGTACAGCGCCTATTAACATCTTGGGAATTCTTTTGTTACTAAGCCCAGAAACATGTATGTCCATCTTAATCTTCGCTATAACCTGAATAATATTTACCGGATGCATGCTTCGCAATTCCGCGTTATGTAATCTCTTATATTCCCAAGTGGTCTCATCCTTTTTTGGACCGAATATTCTACGTAACACCTTATTTTCGAATACCTGAAGAGCACATAGCACATAGCACATTAAAAACGTATAATTTTTCTTGAAGGTTTTAGAAATTTCAACTTACTTAATACATGTATGTGGAAGAAGTGTATGGAGTAGTTTACAAAATCTGTTGCTGTATAAACCATGAAGGATTTCGGATTAAGTACAAGGTAGATACTGTTTTTAAATCAAACATCGAGCAGAGAGGTGATTGGACTGATACAACAATCAATCGCTAATTTTTCTCCCAATTAAAGGTACCCACTACATAGAGTCTGGGTGAGCAGATCCTACCGAATCAATTCAATTCCATTGACAGATTTTAGCTACATACATTTTTCTGTCATAGTCGGATTAGATCGGGGATTCGCAGCTTAGCAACCCAGCGCTCTGTAAGAACCCTCCCTCGTATGGAGTAGTAAGGCACATTAGTAAAATGCAATATTACTACTACTAACGTTCTATAGAGCGACCAGGGTTAGCCTTCTTGTTTAAAACCTTTCTCTTTACAATTTTCATACGTCATATCTACAGCCCCAATGAATAAGTGGTTAAGTCTAGTTTTCTCCAAAATGAGTTTCTTGTACTTAAGTAATTGGAATCGAGTTATTTTCGTAATAAGGGACTAAGTAAGGCATTGGCTTGAAAAGGGGTTATTGCATACATTACTTATTAACTTCATTTCAAGCCAAAAACTACGAGAATGGTAGTATTCTGGTTATCGAAAAGCAGATAACTCTCTCTGAATAAAATCCGACTTAACCACTTATTCACCGTGGCTGTAGATATATGTAATGTATAACAGCTAATGTTTAATCAATATGTAATAAAAAATAATGATTATTGTTGTTTCGCTCTCTCGATTCCCTAAAAGCTAACAATACAATTTATAGATCTCTCTTAGTTTATTTTTGAAGAAGGTCTCAGTACATATGTGCTATCTAAACAATGAGTAATGGAATATCCCACTTAATGTGAAGTTGGCCAGGGCAAGTAATCAGCCAAGCCGGGAGGAATGGCGGTCCAGATTTATCCACATGTTTGGCGCCTGACCCAGCTACAGCTCCGGTAAACACCCTTGTTTACAACCGAATTATAGAGGGTTATGAGGTTGGGAACATCATCTTTGATATCTGTGGATGAGGAGAGCATTTTAAAAATATGGTCCTTAATATGTTATTAAGGTCATCTAATCTAGCAACAAAAGAGCACTGGAGCAACAAAGCTTTAAGGAACATATCCTCAAAGAATTCCTTAGGGTCAGACACTAGTTGTGTATTGTAAAAAAAAAACTGTACCACTGCAACCCATGAAGGGTCTGGGGCTCAGTACATGATAGAGACTGCTCTGTTTCTTGGACAAAGATTGTGCAGGTTACCTCTTATATTGGGTAACCACTTTATAGAGACTGGGCAAGCCACAAGACGGTCTTAGATATCATAGGATCCATGTCTGGCCGCCAACGGATAAAATAAAATCTGCCAGCACCCGGATTTGAATCCAGGACCTGCGGGGTGGCAACTCACAGTTCTACCACTGAGCCACTCCACTCCCTATGCATTTAAAGGTCGAACTATTGAATTAAAAAAAATATATATTTATTGAAATTGGCAACTGTATACAGAATACATCAAGAAAATATAATGAAATATAAATCATGTCCAGAGACAAAGAGAAGTAGAGAAACTACCCAGTGGTAGTACTCAAATAAAAAGTTCAGCTTAGAAGGTCACGAGGCCATCTTCTTTTCAGACGCCTCGGAGGATTATCAGGAATTGAAGAGGTTGCGAGGTTTGAAACTAGTGGGTTTGAGTGGAAATGAAGGTTTTCATGAAAATATTGATATCGGATTCGGGCTAAATCATTAATAAACGGGGCACTAAGGATTATGGATTACTTTGTTCGTAACAAAGTAAGGAGCATTGAGGATTTTACGAGAGGAATTCGATGGCTTAGAGGAGCCCCAAAGCTCTACTCCATAAGTCAAAATAGGTCGTATGATGGTCATGTAGATGAGTCTTTTGTAATTAATTGGGAGCAAGTCTTGAAGTAGCCTGAAACGTCGAGCGGTTTCTTGTCTTTTCAGTCTTGTATGAGGATTCCAGGATAATCGTTTGTCGAGATGCAACCCAGTGTCGGATCTGCTATACAGGCACCAGTGGGATATTATTAAAGGATACTTAAGGGCATGAAGTCATTGGTTTTCGACGTAAGTTAAAAGTGATTTGATGCGATTTGTGAGGATTTATTATTTTAATTCTCCATGCTATATTTAGGGAGGAGTGGGATGGCTTAGTGAGTAGAGTTCCGAGTTGCTATGTCGAAGGTTCTGAGTTCAAATCCGGCTGTGACAGATAAATTATTTAATCTGTTATGCCATGATTGGACCCTGTGGTACCTGAGCAACCTTCAGGGGCTCACACAGCCCTTAATTGTGATCTCGGTCTAATCACCTCTCGCTCTTTGTAGTGGATGGGTGAACCCGAGGAGACTTTGTTGATCTCAAAGGGTCCATCTATGGAATTAATAATCCTCTTCAATAGCTGGATTCGTACCCGGAACCTTCAGAATACCATTCCAGCACTCTGAACGCTAGGCTAACTGCTCAATAAGAGTATACATAGCTAGCTAGATTAGTGAGATATCTAATAATTTTTTATTTATCACCTTTCCTTTGCTTAATTTATTTAACATTGTCTTTACTTAACATTTATTCAATCTTTCTAACATCTACCAATGAACCAAAGGTAAATTTAAGTGATCAATTGGTGAGGCCTGTGATCAATAATACATTTATTAATGCTACGACGTGGAACTATTTTTAGAGAACCCTGTTTAATTGATTGAAAGTATAAATAAGTTCAGACACACATATATAAATAACTATTTGTTTAAAAAAAACAAAAAAAAGCTTGTACCACAAGGACCCATGAACGGTGGAAAACGGTTGTGCAGGGTGGTGATTTCTCCTAAATCACGCTCAACCGCCAGATTCCCCCTTATTTGGGGTACCCAGTTTTAGAGGCTGGGTGACCCAGGAGTGTTCACGATCATACATGATCCATCATCGGCTGTTAACAGACTAAATAAAAGTCTTGCCTGCAGCAGGATTTGAACCAGGATTTTCGGCATGGCAACTCAGTGCTCTACCACTGAGCCACTCCACTCCGTATTTGTATATAAAAAATAATAAATGAATTTTTAAAATAAAAATTTTTGGAGTGAAAGAATGTATAATAAAATGCTACGGGAATCGATCGGTCCAAACATGCCTGAGTTATGAAGTGATTTACAAACTAATTTATCACGGTGACAAAAAAACTTTTTAATCCTAGACTAAAAGAGAATCACGATCAATCAAAACTCTGTATGACATTCAAAATTAATATATTTATCTTATCGTGCCACACACGAGACCAACAAAAAATTAATATTTTAAAGCTTATTTTATCATTTAATCACATATCATAAATACATGAAAATTTATGAAGCATTTATTTTTTAATTTTAACTTCATCATACTCGTATGATCATTATGATGATTACAATTATTTTGGGGCTTTAATTAAAATTAATAATCTGAAACTAAAACAATCTATAATTTATATTTATTTATATATTCATATTTACAAAATTAATTTATCCCAAATTATTATCTTTAAGATGAGTAAACTAAGTGAAATTATCATTAAAATTAATGAGCTAAAACATCTTTATGTTTATTTGTACAAGCTATATCATAATTTGGAAGGGAACATATCTAAATTAATAAAATTAACTCATTTTTTTTAAATAATTGATTCGAATCAAATAAAACTATTTTTTAATATCGAGAATATTATATAACATACCTGTATTTAATTATTTAACGAAGTATAGCACACATGCTGTTTCAGGTTTTTTCAACACTTACTAGAAAAACGTTCTAGGCTCCCGATGAATTATAAAAAGACTCTTATAAGTGACTATTAAAAGACCTATTTCTAACTTCGGAGTATAGCTTTGAGCCTCTTCCAAGCTATCGAATTCCTCTCCATTGTATACAATCCTTACAATCCAAAATCCTCCGTAAAATCCTCAATGCTTCTTACTATGTTACGAATATAGTCATCCACAATGACCTCAATGTCACATTTGTTGCTTATTTGGCCAGAAACCGATATCAGTCCTTTCATGACAAAATTTATTCCTACTCAAACCCACCAGTTTCAGTACTATCTACCTCTGCAATTCCCGAAAATAATCCAAGCCGTCTGAAAAGAAGATGCTCTCGTGACCTTCTAAAAATGAGTAGTTTCTATTGCCATTATACATCTCTAAAATATTTACTTGGTGTATTTTTATATTAATGTAAATTTCATTTAAAAATAAAATAAACAATTAAGTATGATGACAAATATTAGTGAATAATTAATTTTTTTCTCTAGCACAGGATATAACTCTTACAATATTAAACAAAAATTATTCATTGAAATTCACAACTGTATTACAACAATACAAGTAAATTTTTTAAATGAAACATAGAGGCATGGATAAAAACAAGTAGAGAAACTACCCAGTGGTAAAACTAAAATAACAATTTCAACTTAGAAAGTCACGAGGCCATCTTCTTTTCAGACCCCTCAGAGGATTATCAGGAATTTTAGAAGTAGCTAGGTTTGAAACTATTGGGTTTGAGTGGAAATTATGTTTTTCATGAAAAGGCTGGTATCGGGTTCGGGCGAAATCAGCAACATTGAGGTCATTATGGATGACTTTATTCGTAACGCTTTAAGGACTCAAAAAATAAAACTTCAAAATTTTTTTTACATGTCATAAAATAAGTTTATAATCCCTGAAAATGACTTTAGTTGAAAACTTAGCGGGTTAAAACTGAAGGGAATTGTATCTGGCCATTTTGATCCGTTCTACTTTCCAAAAACTTTCCCTGAATAAGAATATCTAAAACCATTTTACGCATCATTAACCGGCCATATCAACTCGCGCTTGAAGAAACGTTATCAATCTAAAAAGGTATTATCAGAAGGGCAACTTTACCAATCACCTCTTTTTTTTAAACTGGTGCTCTTTCGGTGAATTATTTTATCGCTTCCCTTGAAGGAATTTAGAACGAAGTTTCTTAAAGTAATTAAGTTTACAGAAAAAAGTATACGTTTTTCAATTTTCTTCTGTAAATTCTTATTGAGGAGTTTGGAAAAGACAAACTTTTCACCTGTCTGGCTTTTTTAATTCCTTGTAAAAATAAAAATATTGTAATTGTTAACATTTCAACGATTTAAAAAAAAAACTGAATCACACTTAAAGACAACTTTAGTATAAATCAGAAAATGTTGGATCTAAAAAATTTAAATTTTTGTTATTTTAAATTGCTTCAAGATTTAGCACATTTAAAAGTAAATAAAAAAAAATTTATAGAATTCTTTTTCATTACCATCAGATTTTATTTAAAAACTCTCCGTCTATATATAATATATGATCAGAGACACAAAAACGTTTCTATAAATTTTTTTTTATGCTATGTTTTTAGAAGTACAAACAAACATATTGAAAACAAAAAAATAGTATTGCATAACTAATATATTAAAAAAAAGTAAATAGAACCGTTGTTGTATCACTACTATATACTATTTTAACCTTGAAAACTCAAAAAAATAAAATTAATATATAAATTAGTACATATATACAGAGTTCTTTCTACAAAAAGTATTTAAGACGTTTATGACTATGGGAATAACGCAGTAAAAAACCTGTACCACTATAACCCAAGAAGGGTCTTGGGTTCAGTACATGGCAGAGACTGTAACTTTTTTAAGGCAACGCTTTTGTAGGGAAATCTTTTTTGTCAGGAATGGAATGAATAAATTCAATATATATATATGATAATTTCAGATGACTATTAACACAGCTATTTATATACATGTAAATGTATAAATCAAAGATAATACACTATTTTTAAATACTTATTCATTGCTTGTTTAGTACAATATAATAACGAGGTTGATAAGTAATCACATTAGTGCTGTGTTATGGATAAGTTTTTGTAAGTCCACAACCTATCCGAAATATCATATATTTCCACAGCTATAGCTTGAAAGAATATTTATTTTTTTTTATTTTTAGACACATTAATATGTTAAGTCTGATATGATTAATTATAAATTATTCTTGTCTTTTGTTATATATACAAAGTAGGGAGCGGAAGGGCTAAGTGCTAGAGCACTTAGTGGCAATGCCGAAAATTCCGAATTTCGATTCCCGCCGCAGGTAAGACTTTTATTTACTCTGTCCCGTTAACGGGTTGTAGTGGTACAGGATAGGTTATTTATACGAAATAATTATAAATAAATATTTGTTCTTCTTAATAAACTATAGAAAAAACCCAACCGTGCCACTACAAGGGTCTTGGGCCCTATACATGGTAAAGACTGAAATGTTTCTAGGACAACGGTTGTGCAGGGGGATAATTTGTGATAAATTACGCTCAACCGCCGGTTTTTTACTGCAATCAAGGCTATCCAGTGTATAGAGGCTGAGTGAGCCCCAGGTGGGTTTGTATATCCCACAGAGTCCATATATAGCTGAAGGAATAATCTCCCATTGACGGACTTGAACCTGGAACTTTCGTCATAGCAATTCAGCACTCTCTCTATTTTATTTTGTTTTTATTATTTTCATATACTTTTGATTGTTATGTATCATTACAATATGTGTGTTCCTGGGTAGAAAAGTGTAATATTTTATTATTATGCAATTATGTTATCTTTAAGGGACATTGCACTGGAATAACGATTTTTAACTATACTATTCTATCACGTAACCTTCTTCAAGTTAGAATTCGAGTAAAACATATGAAAACAAACGACATCTTGCATACAGACTGTTATATTAATTTTCAACAATCCCTAATTTTATAACCAATATTGATACTATTATCTAAAGTTACGAAACAGAATCAACATCTAAGTTCTGAATAATTCAAAGCCGCAACTAGACTTGGCCTTCCGAACTTAGCTAAGCAGTCGTGTGTGTGTGTGGGTGCTTACCTGTTTGCTTTTCATAGGACAACTTCGCAAACTAAGTTTATCCGACTGTAAATGTTAGTAATCAAACTTTTAAATTAATTTAAAATATTCCAGTAGATTTTGTTCATCTCTAAAACGGAATCGATACAGGTTAAGTTACTAACACAGGTTAGGAATACAAGAGCTACTTAATGCTTCCTTTAACGAACCTTAAAGGGCATATTCTCAAAGAAGTTCCTCTGGTGAAGAAGCTTTTTATGTAAGTATTTAAATCTCGAACTCGAATAAAGAAATGACAAGAAATATATTGTCATTCATCATATTGGGTTTAACAAAACAAAGTGTTATTACTAATTAATCTTCTAGATTCAAACTGATATTTAAAAAAGTTTATTACTAATTTGTTCAATCAATTTATTTTTTTACACAGAGCACATGGACAAACACACTGTATCAGGTTATCTCCTTTTTTTTACATATGTTATTTTTATTATTAATTTTATCGATCAGTGATCGAATTCCGTAATTGTTTATTTATCGATTGTCCTCTACAGTTCTTCCTCCCAGAGACACAGTCACGACAATGTTTCTTAAAACTTCAAAAATAATTGCATTTTCTCAAAATTATTCTAGCAATCTCAGAACAGTATTGTCTCTAAATACCGTGATGGGAACTTCACAGCACGACCACTCCGTGTGGTTGGTATTTGTGGTTCTCTATGATTTGAACTAGATTCATTTTTGTCTTCTGAGGTAGATGGCAACTCTGGAGGAGGATATGTTTCCGGGCTAGGAAGTCCTGATTCCTCGGGTGACGCCAAGATATAAGCTGGCTTCAGGCGGTCTATGGAAATATTTGCATCTTTACTTTTCAATTGGATTGTGAAATATTTCTCAGATCTGGCAATAACTTTAAAAGGTCCCTCATAAGCTGGTTCCAAAGGCTTTTTCACTCTATCGATTCTGACAAACACATGAGAACAGTCAGACAATTCCTTGTGAATAAAAAATGTCCTGTTTGTCTTGTGTTTTACTGGAACAGGTTTCAGTTTTCGCATTGTTTCTTGTAGTTGCGATATAAAGGTTTCAGGATCTTCGACGCGTTGAGCTGGTTGTCCGAGGAATTCACCAGGTAACTTGATAGTGGTTCCATAAACCATTTGAGCAATAGAGACTCCTGTTTCAGGATTAAATGAAGCACGCAATCCTAACAGAATTGTCGATAAAGCTTCTGACCATTTTAAAGAACCGTTTGCCCTTAGTGCAGTTTTTAATGTGCGGTGGAGTCTTTCAACTTTCCCGTTACACTGAGGATGGTACGGAGTTGTCCTCTGCAGTTTTATTCCACATAAAACGCTCAATTTTTTAAACAGGTTAGCTTCAAATTGTCGGCCTTGGTCCGAGGTAAGTGAAAATGGGACACCGAATCGAACAACCCAGTTGTCATAAAATGCTCTTGCAACAACTTCTGCTGTGATTTCTTCAAGTGGTATGGCTTCCATCCAACTAGTGAATCGATCTATAGCAGTTAGCAGGTAGGTATTACCATTTGATGGAGGTAACGGACCAACCAGGTCGATGTGTACAGCGGAGAATCTCTCATCTGGTGGTTGAAATGTCCCAAAAGGTGATTTGGAATGCCTTGTCACTTTTGATTTCTGGCAAGAGATACACGATTTTGCCCAATTACGGACGTCCTTATTAAGGTCTGGCCAAACAAAACGCGCACCAACTTGTTTAATTGAAGCCTTAACGCCTGGATGATTCAAATTGTGAATCTGATCAAAAAACAGTTTCCTAAATCCTTGAGGTATGAAAGGTCTTACAGATTTCGTAGAAGTGTCACACCACAAGTTTTTACCACTTGGCAGTTGGTAAGGTTGCAGTTTTAACGAAGTTTTGCCATTTTTTATTTCTACAAATTCGGGATCATTTTCCTGTGCCTCTGAAACTTTGTCCATATCAATGGTGCTGATAGAGTTTATTCTTGAGAGTGTATCAGCAACCACATTCATTTTCCCACTGATATGCCTTATATCGGTTGAGTATTCCGAAATGTATTGTAACCGCCGTAATTGAAGCGGTGTAGCTTTGTTGTTATTTTGCTTGAATGCGTAAATGAGAGGGCGATGGTCAGTGTATATGGCGAATTGTCTTCCTTCAAGGGTGTGCCTGAAGTGCTTGACTGATTCATAAATGCCAAATAATTCCCTATCATACGTGCTATAATTTCTTTCAGCATTCTTAAGCTTCTTAGAAAAGAAGGCTAGCGGTTTCCAGTCTCCATCCTCTAGTTGTTGCACAACTCCTCCAATGGCGTAGTCACTGGCATCCACGACTAAGGCCAAAGGTAGATCTGAGCTGGGATAAGATAGCATTGTTGCATCCGCTAAATCCTTTTTACATTTCTCGAATTGACTAATGGCTTCAGGAGTCCAAGAAATTATCCGATTGTCCTTTTTTCTAGCGCCTTTTGTATATTCATGTAGAACAGCTTGCGTTTTAGAAGCATCAGGGAGGTATCTTCTGTAAAAATTTATCATACCAAGGAATCGGCGAAGTTCAGAAATAGTTTCAGGACGTTTAAAGTTCAGGACAGCTTGTACTCGATCAGGCAACGGTTTTGTACCATCGGGTGTGATGAGATAGCCAAGGAACTCTAGTTTTCTTACGCCAAATTCCGATTTTGCGACATTAATATGAAGTCCATATTTTTCTAACCTGTCAAAAACAAGTTCCAGATGATGTTGATGATCTTCTTCTGAATTAGAGGCGATTAGACAATCATCCAGATATGGGAATACGAAATTCAATCCATGGAACACTTCGTTGATGAATCTCTGAAAAGTGCTCGGAGCATTTCGAAGTCCAAAGGGCATATAATTAAATTCGAACATGCCGAAAGGTGTGGTTACAGCGGTCTTTTGTTTGTCTTCTTCTGCCACAGGAATCTGGAAATAAGCCTTTAACAAATCAATTTTTGAAAATATTTGTTTCTTATTAAGGATGTGCTGAAAATCAACGATTCTAGGTATCGGGTATCTATCTGGTATCGTTTGAGAGTTCAGTCTTCTAAAATCGCCACATGGCCGCATTGAACCATCCTTCTTGGGTGCCAAGTGAAGTGGGCTTGACCACTGAGACTTGGAAGGGCGTATTATTCCATGATTCAGCATGAACTGAAACTCTTCTTTGGCTATGGCTAATTTTTTTGTATCAAGTGGTCGAGGACGACTATGAACAGGTTGACCGGTTGTAATGATTTGATGTTTGACGTCATGTTTCACTCCTATAGGCAGTAAATTTGGTTTTGTTAAATTTGGGTAAGAGTTAAGTAATTCAGAAAATTTGTGCGATTTAGAGACTGTGCTGATTGAATTGTTAGTGTTAACTGATATAATGTTACCACTTACTCCTAATTTAGTTTTTCCATCTATTAATTGTTTATTTTTTAAATCAACTAGTAAGTCGAAATGATGCAAAAAATCAGCACCTAATATACCTCTATTTACTTTGGCGATGATAAATGGCCATCTGAAATCACGACGAAGTCCCAAGTTGATATTTAAAACATGAACACCAAACGTGGGGATCTCCGTACCGTTAGCGGCATATAATTTGAAATCAGACATTTTAATTATTTTGCTTTTTGCTTGTGGAGGTATAATAGAAACATCTGCTCCACTATCTACTAAAAATTGAATTCTTGTTTTTTTATCAGTTAGAAATAAACGAAACTTACGGCTTCCTATCGGGTGTTCTGCAGCGGAATGCGCCGCTACTTCTGCTGCAGTTTCTCGTTTCCCTCTTGATTCCATTGACAAGGTTGCTGGCACTTTTCGGGTAGACATCTTTCCCCAAAACGGTAGTGGTAAAAACAATATTTTCCATTGGGGTCAAAGCGCCCACGGCTACGGCTACGGCTTCGGTTTCTACATCGCCTGTCATTTGAACGATCTCTTCGATTTCTAGAATGACTTAGAGACGAAATACGAGCATCCATCGCTTCAATTTTGGCCACAAGTACCTTCATCATTTCATCTACTCCACTGGTTGAGCAATGTTCGGAACTAGGTTTACTATTGGACATTGCATAAACTTCACGACGAGGATTCATGTCAACTATTTTATCTGCCATAACAGCTAGCTTTTCGAGATTTTCATCGGAAACTAAGAGAATATTTCTAATGGACTCGGGAAGTTTATCTAACCATAGTGTACGGAGCACCTTAGAAGATATGTCCGTACCTGCCAATGAAGTCATTTTTCTTAATAATTGACTCGGTCTTAGGTCCCCAAGTTCTATACCAGCAACTAGCCGTTTAATTTGAGAGTCCTCGCTTTCTTTGTAAAGGCTTAAAAGTCTTACCTTAGCTAATGAATATTTTGAATCACTTTCAGAATCTAAAATATCAATTATATCAGCTACAAATTTTCTATCTAATTGAGATACTAAATAATCAAATTTCGTACCTTCAGTTTTTACGCCACTTAATTTAAATTGGGTTTCTACTTGCCTAAACCAGACATCTGGTCGTTCAATCCAGAACGGTGGTATTTTTACAGAGATCTTACTGGCTTCTATTTGTTGCTGAGCTCCGGCTTCGTCCGAGGCTTTTAATTCGTCTTCTTTAGTCATTATAGTTATTAATATAATGTCTTTCAAAAATAAGTTAAGTTTTACAACCTTAACAACCGAACACAACTAACTTTATAACTCGCGAAAAAAAAAAAAAAAAAAAAAAAATAGATCACGTCGTTGGTCACCAATATTACTAATTAATCTTCTAGATTCAAACTGATATTTAAAAAAGTTTATTACTAATTTGTTCAATCAATTTATTTTTTTACACAGAGCACATGGACAAACACACTGTATCAGGTTATCTCCTTTTTTTTACATATGTTATTTTTATTATTAATTTTATCGATCAGTGATCGAATTCCGTAATTGTTTATTTATCGATTGTCCTCTACAGTGTCTACTAAATTATAATTCTTTTTAAATTTCTTTATCTATAATAATCAGTTTATATGTTTATGGTAAAAATATATTTCCGGAAGATTTTAGGTTTAAAAAAATTCATCTATAAAATATGAGAATGTGATTACTTAGCAACAATGTTATTAAACTAAAAACATGGTATAAATAGCTTTTTTAATAACTATCAGAATTATATATAAATATATATATATATATATATATATTTCATTTATTTATTTGTTTATTCCACTATTGCCAATATATGTACAGCCCCCATGAATAAGTGGTTAAGTCTAATGAGTTTCTTGTACTTCAGTAAGCGGAATCGAGTTATTTTCGTATTGAATAAGGGGCTAAGTAAGGCATTGGCTTAAAAAAGAGTTGTTGTTTCTTTTGAAACTCCATTTCAAGCCAAAACTACGAGAATGATACGATTCCGGCTTTCTGGAAGCAGTTAACTCTCTCTGGGGAAAAGTCCGACTTATCAACTTATTCACCGGGGCTGTAGATATTATGTATAAATCTTTGGTGTTTTTTACTACAATCACTGAAATCTTCGAGTTACAGCTCTGTAACTCGGCGCTCTACAGACATTATCGCACTACTTTTGTAAAAAAATATTGAACAGCTCCTCTGATTTTTGAGAATAAACGTAATGTTAAAATAATTTTTTATAACTTGCGGTTTACTGGCGCAATTATTAAAAATATTTAAACATATTTAATGAATTAATTATTTAATTTAGTTAAATTAGGTAATTAAATGAACAATACTCTTGTTTAAAAAAATCAAATAACATTTTTTTATTTAGTAAGCAAAATATCTCCATCCACTTATCTTACAGAATATCCGGTGTGATGTTATATTTTATTTTTCCTATATTTTTTCAACATGCTCCGCATTGAGATATTCTGTATTCTGACATTGATTGAGTGAATATGGAGTATCGTCATTCATTTTCCCGTATCCGACGGGGAAAAGAACGAACAAGCTACGTGGAAAAAAAAATGACTAAAAACCTTTTTAGAGATGCTACCGATACAATTCGGAAACTTTTTCGTTCCCATATATACCGAATGCCATTCTTTTCTGAGAGTATAATAAAATTGAAGGACTGTACCGTGTGCATTCCTGTTTTTGCCGGAAAACATTTAATTACTCTGAATTGCATGAAGTTTTTTTTTTTTAATTTTGGTAGGGGGTAAGCTTAAGTGTTTGCATCAGTAACATGCTCGAGACTGGCGACGCCTAGCGGCCTCTGCATGAGTTATACAACTTCTTTTAATCAACGATGATAATAATGGTAAAAATTCATTAAAATAGAAGTAAATAAAAATACAAGTTATAAATAACAAAACTATTTGCTAATTATTTCAATTAAATTATTGATATTTTGTATCGAGCTTGTGCATCGGAGTATCAGAATAGGTGAAAACCAGACTATTTTACGAAATTATAATTTAAATAATTCAGACTATAATTGATTTAGAAATTCAAAAAAGAACATAGTTATTTCAAAAGTTTGAGTTTTAACTTCTGTCGACTGGCCTCATGATTGCTTATTGAATTTGTTTTTATTCGAACCCCAATAAAAACAATATCCTGTATCATTACTACACATGGGTTAAGTACGTGATACTGACGGTACTGTTTCTTGGAAAAAAGTTGTTTAGGGAGGCGAATTTTCCTAAATCACGCTGAACCGCAAGATTATCCCCTGTTTGGGTACTTTCTAGAGGCTGGGTGAGCCCCAAGAGGATCTGGAATCCCAAAGGATCCATCCCCGACTGCTAACATATTTAAAAATTCTGCCACAGCTTGATTTGAACCCGGGACCTCCGTCTAATAATAATAATTGTTCCACCGTTTGGTGATGATAATAAAAGTGAAAAAAATATGGCTAGACTTCCAGAGCAACAAGAGGTATTATGATGCCTTTGTTGTATGTTTTATGTTGAGTTTGTTAAAAAAAAAAACGCTTTGGTTGTTAAACAGTCAAATATTATTTAGGCATTTGTTGTGTAATTATATAGTAAAATAAAATTAAATGAACTGTACATACATTCATACACACACGCACACACACATATATACATTATTATATATATACACATATAAAATGGTTTTATGATTTTTTTATCACTCTCAAACACCGTTTATTCATGAAATAAAATTGAATAGGGAGAAGGTGATAAAGAATACTCATTTATTATTCATAATATTCGAATGAAGAACACTCATCACGATTCCTTTTAAAATGCGTCGCTGAAATAGGTCAAGTAGTCAACACTATGACGAGATATCTTTCAAATTCATTTTTGTGATTTTCTATTTACCTTTGCTTTTAATATACCATATAATTACTCGAAAATACGATATTTTTGTTTTAAAATAATTAAATCCTCAAGGTAGTATCCTTGGCCCAATCCTTTATACAGTTTATACAGCTGACATCCCAACTCATCCTAATAGTACCCTTGCCACGTATGCTGATAATACATGTGTATTATCAACACCGTCAACACCAATCCAGTTACTGCATCCCAAAGCATCCAATCCCATATCACTGATCTTGAAGAATGGTGTCAATACTGGAGAATTAAAATAAATTCTCAAAAATCGCATCAAATCACTTTTACCTTACGTCGTAAACCAATGACTCCCTGCCCTTCAGTATCCTTTAATAATATCCCACTGGTGCCTGTAGAACAGATCCGATACTTAGGGTTACATCTCGACAAACGATTAACCTGGAATCCTCATACTAGACTGAAAAGACAATAAACCGCTCGACGTTTTAGGCTACTTCAACACTTACTAGACAATCGCTCTAACCTCCCAATCAACTACAAAAGAATCATCTACATGACCATCATGCGACCTATTTGGACTTACGGAGTAGAGCTTTGGGTCTCCACTAAGCCATCGAATTCCTCTCGTATCCAATCCCTACAATCCAAAAGCCTTCGTAAAATCCTAAACGCTCCTTATTTTGTTAAGAATAAAGTCATCCATAACGACCTTAGTGTCCCATTTGTTGCTGATTTGGCCCGAACCCGCTATCTATCCTTTCATAACAAACTTCATTCCTACTCAAACCCTCTAGTTTCAAACCTAGCTTTCTCTTTGATTCCCGATAATCCTCCGAGGTGTCTGAGAAGAAGATGGCCACGTGACCTTCTTAGTTGAACTAGTGGTTTGAGTACTACCAGTGTGTAGTTTCTCTACTTGCCATTAACTATGTATCACATAGCCCATTTACTTGATGTATTATGGTAATACAGTTGTAAATATCAATAAATATATTAATAAAAAAAAAGATAATTAAAAAGAAGATGGCCTTCTAAATGGAACTTTTTATTTGTTTACTACCCCTGGGTAGTATCTCTACTTGTCTGTATTCATCCCAATATGTACCATTGATTCTATTTAGGTATTGTATTATTGTATCATTGAAAAAAAAAACATTGACATTTTTTTTTGTAGTTTCTTAGTAACCTTCTACATAACAGCTAAAAAATAATTACGACGTTTAAGCATTTTTTTAAAGAATGATAGTAACTGTGCTTAATGAATTAAATTAATTAACTCACACATCTTTCTTTAAACAATTTTTAAAATCTATTTGTTTAAATTTATATATATAATAAAATACATCAAGTATATAATGAAAGATATATAAGGGCACGAAATAAAGGCAAGTAGAGTAACTACCCAATGGTAATTCTCGAAAAACAAGTTCATTTAAAAGATCACGAGGCCAACTTCTTTTTAATAAACAAACAGATGCTTTATTTGACATATTAGGAAAGCATGTTTTGCTCAATAGTATAGATGAGATTTATTTTTTTATTAATCAGGGAAACAGGGCATCTCAATATATAGATAACTCAGTTGGTGAGCTGATGTTTCAGGAATCAAACCCAGCTTAGAATGTAAATTATTTTATCTGATCACAGCCACGGATGGACTCAGTATGATCTGCAGACAAAGTTAGGGCTCACCCAGCCTTAATAACATAGGTACACATAATCGGAAGAAAAACTTGGCGGTATTCCCAGACAAATCATGCATAAACCTTGTTCTTGTTTAATTGATAGTCTAGCTTTTGCCAACGACTTCGTTCGCGTTGATTTTAAATAGATATTTATGTTGAGTTTAAATGGAGAGTGAATTTTGAATTCCATAAATGAACTCCATATTATTAACAATGACTTAAAGCATTTGTGAATTCAACCATCTAGCCAATGCTTATCCCTTTGTTGATAGATTTTAATAAACTGCCCTATTAAATACTAAATGGCATAATTACAGAACTATCAATAAGTTTCCTATTGAAATCCAACATCTAATATCCAAAACTGTAATATCTAGGGACTAATTTTGCAAAATTTTGAATACAATTATTATTATGTTAAAATTTAAAGCCTTCTTACTTATTTTCACATCTCTAACTTACCATGTTACGATTTTACTCTTTTAGGGGCCGATTTTCAAAAAATAAAAAAACACGTATTTCTTTATTTTTAATGTAGAAGCTAAATCTAAAATTTCGTGGTGCTCGCTTTAAAAATGACATTTTGTTTTCATTACAAACGTTTGTCACCCTTTTCACCCTCTTAGTGGACGAATTTTCAAAAAACCTTTCTATGTGCGCGTCGGCACTTCTTACTGATGAGAGTATTAAAAATAGTTTATATGTGACGTTACTATATACAATTTATGTATAATAATAATTTTTTTATTTGCTAAATTTTGATACTATATTTAGTATATGTTAATATTTTTTCGGATAAATAACTCCATTGCACAACAATTGTCCTAGAAACAGAACAGAATCTTACATTTACTGAACCATGGACCCTTCATAGGTAGAAATGGTAAAGGGTTTTTATTTTTTTAAACTATTGTTAAGAAAAAAAACGGTATTTATTTATAACAGTTTATAATATAATATATCCAGGCAATTCTAATCATGATGAACCACTAAGGCATACAACAGGACGTATAATTTACAGTATGTACGAAACTTCACAATTCATTTTTTTTGTTGGAAAGTAAATGTTATGTCTTTAATTATTGAAGACAAAGGTATTGAAACACTTCGTATATGACAACAGTAAGAAACACCATTCGCAAGTTACAATCATCCGTTCATAAATTAAATCGATTGTTATATACTACGGGCATAATCGATATATAACAGTATAGTTACATGTAAGAGAAAGAAAATGATCCTAGTGGAGGTAAAAAAAATTCTCTTATATAGAGAGAACTGTTTATTTGAAAGCCGACGTTTTGAACCACATTGCAGGTCTTCTTCAGGACTTTTCAGGGGATCACACTCGACACTAGACTAAATGACACTGTGATCCTACTATAATAGCACTGAAGAAGATCTGGAATGTGGGTCGAAACGTCAGTTTTCAAATAAACAGTTCTCCCTATATAAGAGATTTTACATTTTTTTTTTTTTTTACGTTACCTCCACCCGGACCATTTTCTTCCTGATATATATATATAAAATAGGTCGACTAGTTTAGTTATCATGAGTTGGTCTATAGAGTGTAATGCATAGAACAAGTAAACACCGCGAAACTGATACCGACACGCTATAATGGTTAAATATTTCCCAGCACTTTTGCTGCCTCTCGAAGAACTATAGGATCCTCGAAAATATTTACTCAGTGAAAGGAACCAATACAGAAAAAGGACAAAATTACTGAATGGGCTGTAATTTCGGTTATATTGCTCGTTCCTTGTGAGATGAAAAGCAATAGGCTCTACTTTCTTGGAATTGCTCTCCAATGATTGAGGAGGTAAATACGAAGTTGGAAAGAAGGTAAATGGAATTATGTGGAATGACAAAAAAGTTTGACGATATAAAGTTTATAGCAACCAATCGGACTGATTAATTAATCAATGAGTGTAGGGTTGAGTTCTTTTCCGGGATATTATTTAATTATTAGTGATGTGCCGGATCATTACCGAAGTATACGGGTACGGATCTTAACTTTTTTACTCAATCGATGTCCGTGCGCGTGACCTTGATAGTTGTCGCCACTTGACGCTTTGTGTGACAGACAGGAGAGTAGGTTAGGAACATGTTTCGAATTTTCGACTTGCACTGGGCGGCCCATATAACGTTTGTGTTCGGTAGTGAGTCATAAAATTCTCAACAAAGAAGTTTTTCATAAACCTTGAAAGGATTGCCAGAGTCAAATGTTAAATTTCTATAGTTTTTCTTCTACCTAATAACCTTTATTCAGGATTATTTTAAATTTACTGAAAACCACTTAGGTACGTGTTAGTAACACTATAAACAGCAAATTTCGTTCTGGACAAACATCGAAAACGAAATTTTTTTTTTTCAAAAAAGCGTTTTTCCATACAAACTAAGATCAGCCAATCGGTCATTTGAATGGAGAACTGATTTTTTTATTTATTTCGACGTTGGCCAGAACTAAAGTTGCTGTTTATAGGGTCACTAACACGTACCTAAGAGTTTTGCAGTGAATATAAAATACCCATACATAAAATTGCATCTATGAATTGGAAATTACTATTGTAAAAGATCCGACAAAAAAGTCACGGATACGGATCTTCATTTTTCCTCGGGTATACGTGGATACGGGTAACCGACACATCACTATTGATTAATAAAAAATAAAAGCACGACTACAACGCATGGAGGTTCGATATTTAATACAGGTTAGAGACTATACTGTTTCCATGACAACGTTCGTGCAGGGAGTTGTATAGTCCAAGATAATGCTCAAAAGCCAAATTTTTCCCTCAATTAAGAATACACACTTTTGAGAGGCTGGGTGAGTACCGGAAGGGTCTGAAGATCCAACAGGGTTAATCATATTGGATAATAATATTATATAAATCTGCTAAAAGCCTTAATTTTTAATCGATACTGTCTTTAAAATAATATAGCTCTCATTATTAATCTTTAACCAAAACTTATTTATGTATTGTATTCGACGCTTGTTTTTATGAACCTAGGAGCCAGATTAATTGATTGTTGGGCTGAGTCGTTTCCCAGAATATTTTACAATTATTTTAAAATATTATTTATATCTATGTAACAAATTGTATTTCTCTCTACTCAAGTTTTATTAATTTTGTAGACAGAAAAATGAAATTGTAATACGTAATGGAGAGTAAGATTTTTTTTTATATAGTTTATCATTTTTTCTTATTTACTTTTATTTTTATCTTTTAAATTTGTTATCACTTATTTTTAATTTCTAATCCGTTATTTATAACTTAATCCTTTTTTTATTTTATTTCATTCCAATCATTTGTAAAACTGTTATGTCTTTTTTCGGTACTGCACCGTTGAAATTGTTATTTTATTTTTTTATTCTTAGCCCTGACGATGGTCCAAAAATTGAGGTGCAATGCCAAAGATCATGGGTTCCAACCCATCTGCTGGGAAGCTTTTAATTGATCTGTTAGAAGTCGGAGATGAATCCAATGGGCTATAGGAACTCCCTGCGACTCACCTAGCCTCTATAAAGTGGGTATAAGTAAGGAGGAAAATGTGGCAGTTAAGCGTGATATAGGACAAATCACCTTCCTGCACAACCGTTATCTAAGAAACACTGCAGTCTCTATGATGTATTGAACAACATGTTTTTTTAATCTCAGCCCAGACGATGGCCTAAAAATTAAGCCCGATCCTCTGCCTAAAATGAAGTTTTACTTACTTCTGTAAAATTCGTTGCCTGGATCCCCAGACCATTTCCACCATTGGCCAAGATACCTACAATGTCCTCATCAACACGTTTTTTAATATAGATCATCGATTATCCTTAATCCGCTGTTAATATATCCACTAAGGATATTGAGCCCCTGAGGGACTTCATACACTGAAAGGCTAATTGGGAAAATTATGGAGGATAGGGGACGCAAAGGTAGGAGAGGAAATTGATTCCAAGATTAGTGATTAGGCCTCGGCTAAGGAATCGATCGATCGATAGTTAATGAAGAAGAGCGCCTCTGGGGGGTTTCGATATCTTTTCGAATTAATTAATCTACATTGAGTCTCGTCTGTTTTAAATTAAATACTTGATTAGGCTCGAAGGATACAGATTTAGATGTATATCCCATTAATTTTACGGACCATAGCGAGATCCGAAGAATTTCGTCATTTTCGTTTATTATAAAAACATATTTCATTCATTCGTTCACTACATTACTAATTATCATTGATCACATATGTATCAATATCATAATGCCATAATAAACATATCAGACTTTATCAAGGAAACTCATAGACATGTATGAGTAATGCACCCTTAAGGGAGTACGGTAGTTGAGTACTGAATTGCTTTGCTTAATGCCTTATAATGAATTAAGTAAATATTATTAGGAATCGCATTCAGGTTGACCAAGAAACTCTTAATTCTAATTTTATTATTGTATCATATCATATGATTGTTAATTCGATTCTGGGTCTCCCAGCCGTCATGGTCTCTGCCAACTGAGCTAGCCTGGCTCGTACCACGGCTAGACAAATCCACTCTCTTCACCGATCCCATATCCCGTGTTCTCGCAATTTCGCGATGTATACAAGGGGGAGAATGTTCATTGGACATTACTTTAAGTAGTATCTTGTTGACTTACGTCATTATATTATTTATAAATTTTTTTTTCATGATTGTTATAATTTTTAAATAATTTATTTTGAAGAGAAAAGATTTGTCTAGGGCCGGAATCTTTTCTCCTCAAAATAAAATATTTAAATTATAACAATTAATACAAAAATTAAATAAAATAAATTATAAATAATTGAAGGATCATGGTAATTTTTATAATCTTTAATTTTATCTTATTCCTGATTTTTATTAATGATAGTTTACTTCGGGACCATACTAGCAATAAGTTCAATTTTAAGTCTAATTTAATAATTTTTTAATGATATACTATGGGGGTACATAAATAATACCCGTTTATGTATTCCAGTGGGTATCTAACGTTTTAGTAGAAGTACACCGATATAATTCAAGAAGTTGAAATTCAGTTTAGTATTTATATTGTAGTGAAACTATTGAAATATGAGTACCCACTTTTGAGTTATTGAGATATTGAGTACTTTGCATTAATAATACAAAACCTTTTTTTTATTAAATCGAAAAAAAATAGTTCTTAAGAAAAATAGTTAAATATCGCCTAACTGTATTTTATGTATTGAAATAGCAGTACTAAAATCTAATTATTGAAATAAGATGTAGATTGTTTTATTTTTTAAAGCGATGTATTCTATTTTTGGCTTTTAAATTCAAAAACAGTGCTAAATTTATTGTTATGGTGTAAATAAGTCAGAAACAGTGGTTTTGTGATTTGTACAATTTAAAAAATATAATTTAACTGATGATCTAGCACGACACAGGCTGAAAGAAAAGTTGTTTCCTGATCCGTTGCTAGGCTACGTTGATAGACTGAAAACTTTTTATATAAGAGAGAGATTTCATAGATTAATTGTATTTCTTAATTAGTACCAATAGGATCATTAATATTTAATGAGCAGCATTACCGTATCAGTGCCTTAATCACTCATCGGCGGAGATATTAACTCTAACTATGATTGAGGTTAACCAGTCAATCTAATAACCCCAGTTCATCATTAACTCTGTAATGGAAGCTAGTTCGATCGTCTCTATAATGTTCAGACCTATGGCTAAAACTTTCCTCACGTTAAATCGTTAACAGGAGTGCATCAGTGGTAGAAAACCTAGTTGCTATGCCGAAAGACCTGGGTTCAAACAGTGCTTCTTACAGGACTTTTATTTAATCCATTAGCGGCCGGAGATCGCTCCCAAGGTATCCAGGACCCTCCTGACTCGCCCAGCCTCTTTAATGCGGGTCCCCTAAATAAGTTGGAAAAAATCTGGTGGTTTAGCATGCATTAGGACAAATGCAACCAAGAAACAGTTCTGTATCTACCATGTACTGAACATCAGACCCTTCGTGGGTTGTAGTAGTACCGGTTTTTTTTTATTAATGATCCTAAAAGCATAAATAACTTAATTAAAAAAGTCCCATTAAATCGTGACGAAATATCAATTATTATAAATTTAATAAACCAAAGATATATACTTATAAGTATTTGAAATAAATTATTACTTAATATTTGAAATTATTGGGAGTGATGCGACTCATTGGTAAGACGCTGAGTTGCCGTGGCAAAGTTCCCAGCTTCTAATACAGCTCTGGCAGATAATTAATTTAATCTGTTGATCCATGGATGGATCGTTTGGGATCTAGATGCTACCCTACTAGGGCTCACCCAACCTCTATAGAGTTTCAGCCAAAATAGGGGGGTGAACTTGGCGTTTGAGCGTGATTTTGGATAAATCACCTCCCTGCGAAACCGTTATCCTAGAAGCAGTACAGTCTGTATCACGTACTGAACCCAAGACACGTTATTGGTCCTAATAGTACAGTTTTTTTATAAATTTATCACTTTAAATGTAATATAACAACAGTAATAAGGGTTGCAAAAATCTGGTGCAATCAACATTCATAAATTTTTTTATCTATCCAAGGACATAATCAACTTTTTTAAATAGTTGAAAATGCCAAAAAATTGGCATAAACACTATTTAAAAATTCAGCAGCATGAATCTTTTTTAACATGGAAAATTCATTTAGCTTTCATAAAAACATTGATTATTAGTCATGCTAACCAGCTAACCACCATAACCTACGATGCCCAAGATCGTGGTTTCGCAGCCCACCAGGTGGTTTCTTAGTTGAGTAAAAAAATCCTTGGTTACGACCTCCTTCGGAAGCGACTTAAATGGAGGTCCTGTGAGATATACTCATTAAAGATCCATATTCTAATTATGTCTGGATAGGAAAACTTTAGGATTCTCACTTCAGCGTCATCGGATTAGCCTAGTAACGTTCATCATCCGTAACGTTAAATGAATAAACAAATCAGTTGGCCTCTGACTTTGATAGAGTGCGGTTATACTGTGACGTGAAGAACTAAGTACATTTTACTAACTCTTCATAACTATATTTTGTTTGTTTTATTTATTTTTTTTCAATTATGTGTAATGGAACATAATTAATGATGAGGGACGATGAGGTAGGTGTTTCGCCATCCTTTTCTGAGACCGATGCTCCTAAACCAGATGACGAGTTTATGGACGATTCTACCTCAAAGAAACGTAATTTCGAAGGCTCTCCACTAAATCTATCCCCAGCTAAAAAAATTGGTAAATATTATCTAGAAATGCCGCCTACAACTGTAAGTAACAAATTTCAATTATTAAAAGAAATCAATCTTGAAGATCGAAATAATCCTACTTCAAACACAAACACGGTTACTGATACCCGTAACAATACAGTTAAGCCTGTTACAGCGATAATTCCGCCAATTTATTTACATAATGCAAATAACTATCAAGCATTGTTAAAGGACCTAAATGCACTATGTTTAAACCCTTTCACTACAAAATTAGTCGGTAAAGACACTAAAATTATGCTTTCATCTATCGAAGATTTCCGGAGAGTAACTAAATATTATGATAGTGAAAAAATTGAATATCATACTTATTCAGTGGAAAAAAATAAAGCTCTTAATGTAGTTATTAGAAAAGTCCCATATTCTATAACAGAAGAAGAACTAAAAGCAGAATTAAAATCTAAACATTTAGATGTTCTACATGTTGCGCGAATTCTTAATAAGGAAAAAAAACCCACACCTCTCTGCTCCGTCTCGCTAGTTAATAATGAAAAGGCCAAAGATATTTTTAATATGACTAATCTTTTTTCAGCTATAATATCTGTAGAACCAAAACATAAAAATCAAGATATACCCATGTGTACTAACTGTCAAAGATATGGTCACACAAAAAATTACTGTCATTTAGAACCCAGGTGTATTAAATGTAAGGAAAACCACCATTTTTCTAAATGCCCGTTAAAATTCACAGACAAACCTTACTGTGTTAATTGTAACCAAGGGCATGCTGCCAATTATAAAGGTTGCTCCTATTATCAAAATATTAAAAAAAAAAATAATTAACTCACCTCCAGTCGAAAATATGAATAACACTGAAACTGTTGATAACCGCAAGCCAGCCAGGAGAACTACACCAAATTTGAAATATTCTTCCGTCCTAACGCCTGATCAAAAAAATGTTCAAGAAACTAACATAGAAAGTAACAGCACCGAAAACGTTTTATCAAAAATCATGAACATTATTATAGAGGCGATAAAACCTTACTTTTCACAAATAATTAGCCAGTTAAGTTCCCTTGTTACCACGTTATTTACAAATGGGCCGTAAAGTAAACAACAATCTATCTAATGTTACTAATTCCTACAAGACCAGCTATTATCATTATTTTTATTTGCTTTTTTGTCATCGTTTATCAAGACTACGCTCTCTACGCATTTATGGCTACTGAATTAAGAAAATTAATAATTTTAAACTGGAATGCTTATGGTATTTCCTCTCAAAAAACTGAATTCAAAATATTTCTAGAAACAAACTCTGTCGATATAGCATGCATTTCCGAAACTCATCTTTGCCGAACTGACAAATTTAACATACCTGGCTACAAAACTCTTCGGAACGACCGAGACAGTGTAACCGCCTCCGGCGGTGTGGCTCTCATAGTAAAAAATAACATCAGATTTTCAGAAAATGTTATTTGTGATGTGTCTAATATTGAAGCCATGTCAATTTGTTTAGATACATCTCCTGGTACCATTGTCACAGCTGTTTACAAGCCACCTAACAAAAACATCAGAGAAGAAGAAATTCTCGAGTTATTTAAACCAAATATACAAACAATAGTAATTGGTGATATGAATAGCAAACATATTTACTGGGGGTGCCGGAAAACGAATTCGAGCGGAAACAAATTGCTAGACATCTGCTCCAGGCAAAATATCCATATTATCGCTCCGAGTGAACCAACATTTTACAGAAGAGGTTGTTCACCCGATATCCTAGACTTAGTGTTAACTAAAAATATCAATCTACCGATAACAGTTCAAACATTATCCGCTCTTAACTCTGACCATATCCCCGTCTTAATTCATTTCAGCACCGAAATTCAACAAACTCCTACTCGAAACTCTCTTATTAAAGGAGTAATCGACTGGGATACCTATAAACACCTGATTTACCATAATGTTTGTCCCAAAAATCATTTCGCAAGCCCACAAGAAATCGATGAAAGCATAAACAAACTGCAGCAAACCATAGCTGAATGCTTAAAGCAGTCAACCACAAGAATATTTCGTACAAAAAGGATAACTCTCACAAGCAGTGTGCCTAGTTCCATTCTTCTTAAAATAAAGGAAAAAAATAAAACAAGGAGGAGATGGATGCAAACCAGGAATCCTCAAGACAAAAGTAAATGGAACTTTCTAAAACGCGCCGTAAAAAAGGAGTTAGAGGAATTCACGATATCCAAGTACAAAAACTATGTTTCCAACCTGGACCCAAGAGACCAATCATTATGGAAAGCTACAAAACGCCTTTTAAATAAAAAAGTAAATATCCCTAGTCTAGTAATTAACGGAGGGTATATCACCAGCGACTTGGATAAAGCCGAAGCCTTTGCCGATTATTTCCAGCTAACATTTTCAAATTCACAAGCCGATAGAGTGCGGTCAGACGTTGAAATCGAAGAGTTTTTACGGTCACCTCTACCAACAGTACAACTGCCGGTGGAATTCACCACTCCTAAAGAAATCCAGTCACTAATTAGGAAGCTCAAAATTAGGAAAAGTCCCGGACACGACTTGATACCAGCAATTGCAATAAAAAAGTTACCCAGGAAAGCAGTTGCTCTGATAACAGCAATTTTCAACAGCTGTTTAAGGATAGGATATTTTCCTGATACTTGGAAGAGAGCAGAAATGGTGGTTATAAACAAACCTGGCAAAAATGCCAAAGAATTAAGCAGCTACCGCCCCATTAGTCTACTGCCAATCGTAGGAAAACTGTTCGAATCAGTTATTAAAATGCGCCTCTCTACTTATCTTCAATCTATAGACATTATCCCAAACTTTCAGTTTGGTTTTCAACTCAACCATTCTACATCACACCAATTATCAAGATTATCAGAGTTCATAGTCAACGGATTTGAAATGAAAAAACACACGCTAGTTGCATTCCTAGACTTTAAACAAGCATTTGATAAAGTTTGGCACACCGGTCTCCTCTACAAACTCAAAAAATCAAATACTCCAAAATTCCTTCACGACATCATATGCTCGTTTCTGAACAATCGATCATATACAGTTAAAATTAACAACACTAACTCAACCATTAGACCGATCAGTGGCGGTACCCCACAGGGCTCAGTTCTCTCTCCGATCCTCTTCAACTTTTATGTTCATGACATCACACAGTCTCCACTTACCTCCATAGCTATGTTCGCTGACGACACAGCAGTATTCTCGCAGAGTGATGACATAATAATAGCCAGGAACACACTTCAAAGTCATCTAAATGAGTTGCAACAATACTTTTTAAAATGGAAATTTGACCTTAACGTTCAAAAATGCTGCGCAAAAATTTTCACCCTTAGACGCCCTTCAGACCCACCTGAGCTAGTGCTCAATGGCAGCAACCTCCCGTGGAATAAGGAAGCTGTAAAATATCTCGGAATTTATTTAGATCGTCGCCTTACCTGGAACCAGCATATCAACACTAAATTAACACAGGCCTACGCAAGACTAGCTCTACTTTATCCCATAATTAATAGAAAATCCAGATTAAAACCAGAAACAGCCTTATTAATTTATAAAACCATAATTAGACCTCTACTAATGTACGGTTGTGAAGTGTGGGGTGCAGTGTCTACAACAAAGAAAAAAAAATTGCAAACTTTTCAAAATAAAATCCTACGGATCGCAGTAGACGCGCCTTGGTTTGTACGAAACAGTCAACTTCACCGAGAGCTAAACCTAGAGTCGATTGATGAATTTATTAAAAAACGTTACAGCAGATTTAAGACCGGATTACCAGCAGTCCAAGGAGCTGTAGCATTCAACATAGGCGAACCTATTTCATCCCCAAGACTAAAACCAAGACTCTTGAAAGATATTCTGATGTGATCTCAATAGATAACGTTTCTCACCAATCGCTTTAACAAAATGTAATATAATCCTGTTTTCTTTCAGTTTTCCGTTTTATAGTACTATAGTTCTGTTTATTATTACATTAATGTTATTTTTGTTTACTTATTTACATGCTTTATTTTCAAACTACTATTATTCTTTTATATGAAAAAACGCTATTATATATTTACATCTTCTCTGTAAATAATCTGATAATGTACAGTTAGGGGTGTCTCTTGCATGAGACGAAACCCACACTTTCACTAAGTGTTAAATCTTAAAATTTCATTATTAAAAAAACCATGTAAGGCTAGGAATAGCCGATCTGGAAATAAAGAGAATAAAAAAAAAAAAGAATAAACAAATAACACTTATTAAAACCAAAAATATACAAATCTCAAAAAAAAAAAAAATCATTGAAGCCTATTGTACTTGGCAGCTTACGATGAAAACATCTTCCTCTCTTAATATTCCTAAGTGTATATTGTATCCTTATACATACAAAAGAAGCCTCTAAAAATACACAGGATCATTTAAGAGAGTACGCATAATTAGCGAAATGAAGAACAATTGTGAGATATTAAATGGATCCCAGTAAAGGGCGAAGGAAGAGAAAAACAGAAGGGCGAAGCCACACCCACTCGGCTTGATTAAATACTTTCTTCCCGGCCCTTTCCCGCCCTTATTACCAATTCAAATTTCCCGCCTCACATTTGAGGGTGGAATGCCCACTCCGAAGAGGCTCCTGATGGGCATTGTAACCCGTTATCGCACTATTCCAACATTAGCCAGAATTTTTAAACACATCGACTTTTGCTATAACTCCATTAACTTTATCCTTCAGATATAAAGCATTGACAACATATATAAAAAATAAATTTAAAAAAAAGTAGTATTCAACGGCGGAGGAGGAATCGCGAACCACTAGTCGAGTAAACAACGAACAAAATATCGATTTCGGACTCACAATTCCATCTTATCTTGGAATCTAATTCCTACGCTCTATATTTCACAATTTCATATGAAATTGGTACTTGGTCGCCAGTTAGCCAAAACGAAGGGGAAACAATAAATAAAAATAATATTTGCTGTTAATACGAAGTTACGGACGTAATGCTTTTCACCCGGTTCTTAAGCGCGTTAAAGAAAATGGTCAAAAAGTAACTGATGTATGGCTGCGAAACAACCAAGGCCTGTGAACAAGAACTCCTCCTGTTTGAGCGGAAAATCCTTCGCAGGATATTTGGAGGAGTGCTGGTGGATGGAAACTGGAGGATACCCAAGAACCAGGAGCTTTATGACGCATTCAAAGAACCGAATATTGTCCAGGTCATAAAACTGGGCCGATTGCGGTTGGCAGGGAATGTGGCTCACTTGAGTGAGGAAGATTTGCCCAGGAAGCTGCTGTCAGAGCCTCTATACAGGACAAGAGGAGGAAGACCCAGGCTTGGGTGGAGTGACGGAATGGCGGCTGATGCAGGGAAGATCCTAGATGTGCGCAACTGGAGGGCAGCTGCTCAGAACCGCGAGGGATGGCGGAATCTGCTGGTGGAGGCCAGGAATTATCACTGGGCTCTTGGGCCGAATTAGTTAGTTAGTTAATTGGTCCCCAGTTAGCCAAAACGAAGGGGAAAATAAATAAAAATAATAGTTGCTGTTAATAAGAAGTTACGTACTTAATGCTTTTCACCCGGTTCTTATTAATTAAAGAAAATGGTCAAAAAGTAACTCCGCTTTTACTGAATTTATTCTGACAGGTGTCATTAGGAGGTAATTATTTAACTAATTATCTTTCATTTTTATTATTTTTAACTGTTCTTATCACTAGGGGTCACTTTTAATATTGTGGTTGCATAACAACCTACTATGCCCAACGTCGTGGGTTCGAAGCACGACAGGTAGCCTTTAAAACGTTTTTAAAAGGGAGTACAAAATACTTAGTTATAAAGTCCTTCGGAAGGGACGTAAAATACGGGTTAAAGATCCCTATCATAATTATAACTTGATAGGCAAAATTTAGGACTGTCGCTGTAGCAACATTTGATTAGTTACCAGTATAAAGCGACGTTAAATGAATAAACGACAAGACGCTGGAAATATGTCGAGGACTTGAAGAAGTACAGAAAGCGGTTATGCTGGGAACTGCTAGGCATCGTCAGAAAATGTTTGAACCTTGGAAATTAATTATTTATCCAGCATAGAAAAATAATAGTTGCTGTTATTACGAAGTTACGTACGTAATGTAAGTTTTTCACCTGGTTCTTAAGCACTCGAGGTTCATCGCAATTTGAAGTCCCTATACGTATCATATAGGCAGATAAAGATATAGGAAATCTAGGACAAATCACCTCCTTGCACAACCGTCGTCCTAAAACAGTACAGTCCCTATCACGTACTGAATCTAAGATCATAGATAGGTTGTAGGTGTACACGTTAGGTACATCAACATGACAATTCCAACTGTGAAATCATACATTCTGGACACATACACATACTCCATCTGTTACCCAGACTACCTATAAGCAGATGGAAAACATAATAGTCCGGAGAAAAAAATCAAATATAACTCAAAAAATATTAGTAGAAACGTGCAAGCGTGATCAATAGGTGGTATAAGAAAACAAGTGAGAAAATATACTCGATAATAATTCGATTAAATTCCAATTTTCTATGGTTATTAAATTAATTTTCACTACATGTCTGACTTGCCCATGTATCTTCTAATTTTTAAGATTTTTTTTTTAATTTCATGAACTTTATTTAAAATTTTTTTTTTTAAATTCATGAGTTTGTAAATATCTTCTATTTTACTAAACAGTAATGTACGAAATATATTGACTTGTGTTTTGGACTCAGTGACATAAATTGTAATATAATTCCATAGTTTTAACTATAAAAAGAGAAATAAATGTATCACTATGACACCAGAAAGTTCAACATGGTAAAGACCGTTTCTATGAAAACAGTTGTACAAGAATATGACCGATATCGTCCACCTAACGCCAGATTTTCCTCCCAAATCTAGGATATTCTGAAAAACTTCTTTTATTCTTTTATCATATTATTATTTTACTCCAATATCCTAAAATCCTGTATAGAAGCTGGGTAAGCCCAAAAAGGGTCTCCAGATCCCACAATGTTAACGGATTAAAATATTTTACTATCAGCCGGATTATTACTCAGAGCTGTGCATACATAGCTACGCTACTCGTTTACAATAAAAATAAAGTTTAAATATATTGAGTGATTATTTTTTGTATGTTCTAACAAGTTAATTTATTGAACGATATGAGATTTGTTCTCCTCACAAGATCGTTATTTTTGCATGACCTATGATCACGATACTACCTAAATAGCAAACAACACTTGTGCTTAGATGAGGGTACTTAGAAGAAGGGGCTTAGTGAATAAGCCGCTAGTTTGTAAGGAGCCGGCTTAGTGGTGGAATAGCTTAGAGCATCGTGTCGCTCGCGTTTATTAAACATGAGTTGTTTTGATTCTAGAATCTCCAGGGCAACGCACGCATATCTCCAGTATATAAAACTTAACACTTAGTTTCGGGAATTACATCGAGAAGGTGATTTTAAAGGTGTTTAATACATAGAACATATTATTATTATTAATATTATTATACATGAATATATATGTATGTGTATTGAAATAGGTAGGCTATGTAGGGGTAATAATGTAACCTACGCCTATTATTATATATATATATATATATATATATATATATATATATACATACATATAAATAATACAATCAGCTTTACTTTTAGTGCTATAACTGTAATAATTTAATTATTTAAGAATATAATTATTAGATTTTTTTAAATTCATTTTTTGAAATTTACAACTGGATAATAATAATACAATAATTGGAAAAACTCGATGGTAATTTTTTTTTGGTTTATATTAGCATAAACTATTATAATTATAAAATTAGTACCGCAATAAAAAGTACTATAAACTAGATCGAAAAAAATATTATATTAATTTTTTTAAATAATTAGCCCTGTATACAATAATAATAAACTCATAGGCAAAAGATCGATTTCCCCTTCATTTATGGTTAGTAATTTAAACATAAAATTAAAAGTAATAAGCAAGTAAATAGAATGAAAGATGTATAAAAGCGTGAGATAAAGGCGTGTAAAGAAACTACCCACGGCTAATACTCGAACAAATTCAACTTGGAAGATCAAGAGGCCATCTTCTTCTCAGACGCCTCGGAGGATTATCAGGAATCGAAGTAGTGGTAAGGTTTGAGACTAGTGGGCTCGAGTGGGAATAAAGTTTGTCTTGAAACTACCCGTATTGGGTTCGGGCCAAATCAGCAACTGGATACAAGAATAATTTAATGGCTTAGTGGCTTAGTAACCCCAAAGCTCTCCTCCGAAAGTTTAAATAGGTCTTCAAATATGCATGTATATAAGTCTTTTGTAATTAATTGGAATCATAGAGCGTTTGTCTAGATGTAGTCTAGAAGTGTTGATGTAGCCTGAAACGGCGAGCTGTTTCTTGTCGTTTCAGAGTAGTAGTAGGGAAGCTAAAAGAAAATTTTCTTTTTTTTATAATTTATTCATTGAAATTTACAACTGTATTATTTCAATACATGTAAATGGCAGGAATGGTAGATACTGACATGAATAAAGACAAGTAGAGAAACTACCCAGTGGTAGTACTCAAATAACAATTTCAATTTAGAAGGTCACGAGGCCATCCTCATTTCAGACGGCTCGGAGGATTATCAGGAATTAAAGAGGTTGCTAGGTTTAAAAGTAGTGGGTTTATGTTGGAATAAAGTTTGTCATGAAAGAATTGATACCGGATTCGGGCCAAATTAGCAACAAATAGGGCATTAAGGACATTATGGATTACTTTGTTCGTAACAAAGTAAGGAGAATTGAGGATTTTAATCCATCTTAAAATATGAGTCTTTTGCAATTAATTAGGAGCTTTGAGCGAATGTCTAGAAAGTGTTGATGTTGCCTGAAACGAACGAAGCCTGAACTTTTGTCATTTTAGTCTAGTACAATCATGGATTAAAAAACTAAATTGTTACAACCTAAACCAGATAAAAGATAAAATAAATAAATCCGTTAATTAACATCAATATTGTTGACGTGTTAAGTAAATTCTATTTGTTTTTAATTAAAATATACTTTCTTATTATACGTTTTAATTGCAATGCTACCCAACTTATATTTTTATTTCAGTCTAATGCATTTAAGTAAATCACGGTTTACTCATTGTATTGATATCCTTAAGGGCTTTTCAATTTTTTTTTATTCCATAATTATTACTCTTTTCCCTCTCTCAAAAAAAAATAAAAATAAATAAATTTACAAAACAATACGCTAATCTCCAAGTTATGTCTGGGACTTAGTTTCATTTTCTTCAGGATCCTGGGAAAGCTCACAATAGAGATCTCCCAAAATGGCAGGCCGGGGGAAAGCTTTAACTTTTACAATAGAGAGTTGCTAGAAGTTTATTTTTCTTTCTCTCTTTTAGCTCCGTTTTTTGTCGACGTTTCCGATTAGGTCTTCCCTCGCTGCGATTTCTCGAGACAGTATCATCAAAAAAATAAGGTATATATTTTCTGAAGAAAATAATAATAATAAAAGGGTATTATAACAATAATAGTGAATATTTTCCATTCCATTTCACTAAAGAATTATTTTCTAAGTATAATAATTTTCGAATTTCCTCTGAGAGACTCAGTGACTATTACTTTGAATAAACAATTTAATATAATAATTTTAACAATAAGAAAAAATAACAATAGCGCTACAACACATTAAGGGTTTTGGCTCCGACTGTACAGTTACTAGAATAACGAAATCTCGTCAAGTCAGAAAACATGTATAGAAAATGAGGGTAAATATTTTGAATAAAAATTTCCTGATTTCATAAAGATGTTATAAAATTTTCGTAAATTCGTATTGATTGTATTTCGTAAGGATTTTCGCGCCTCCACTCTTCCCTGTCCTCCAAGGTCCTCCAAGCTCTGGACCCAATGATGCTGCCTGCATCCCTCTCGACTTCATCTGCCCGTCTAAGTCGTGACGCCCACTTTTTCTTTTTCTGTCAACGAATCCAAACAGCAGCCTTTTCAGGGTAGGGTCCTCCATTCTGGCCACATGTTCAGCCCATCTCTGTCTAGCTATTCTTATGTGTTTCACCACGTAAGGCTCCTGATACATCAGATACATGTGTCTACTCCCGATCCTAACTCTCCCTCTGCAATCCAACATCCTCTAGAGCCTTTCCTGCTTCTCCCAATGAAATGAATTCGTATTTTTTGTCTGCCTGAATTAACACATCAAAATCATCCACCTCCGTCTTTTCACTAACCCCATCTTTCAACCCCGACAATTTTTATTTCTTAGAACTTTCACCTACCGACATCATTTCCTCCGTTCTCAAATCCCGCTCCAGTTTACTGGAATTGACGAGATACCCGTCAAACTACTCAAACTATCCCTCATCTATATCCTATCTGTCCTACTTTTCATTTATAATTTCTCACTACAAAACGCAGTATTCCCAACTTCTTGGAAAAAAACCCTAGTCCATCCTATAAAATAAACCACTACCCCATTATCTCCCAAAGACTACCGGCCAATCTACATACTTTCCAACCTTTCCAAACCTTTCGAAAGAATAGTCCATTCTCAAATATAAAATTTTCTCGAACAGTCCAAACTCCTTGATCAGCTTCAATCTGGTTTTCGTCCTACTTTTTCCATTCAATCTGCCCTTACCAAAATCACTACTGACATACATAAAGCCACGGACAACAAACAACTAACCGTGGTAATCCTACTAGAGCTTTCGGTTCCTTAGACCATTCTATCCTTTTTTCCGAACTAAAGTCATTGTCCTTTTCCAACAGCTCTCTACTATGGTTCCAATCCTTCCTCTCTGACAGGTCTCAAGCGGTTTCTATGCCCAACCAACCCCTTTCCTCTTTTCTCACCCTGTCCTCAGGTGTGTCACAGGGCTCAAGCATCTCTCCTTTTCAACTGTTACATCAACGATATTTCTAACTATGTTCACCACTGTTCCTACCATCTATATTCTGACGACTTCCAAATCTATTTATCCTTTCCTACTTCTGAGCTATCATTTGCGTTCGCCAGTATTCAGGAAGACCTAGATAGGATCAGTGCCTAGGCAAAGCTGAACAAACTAAAATTGAACGCAATGAAAACCCAGGCCATTATTCTAGGTTTCAACTCACTCCTTACAACTATCCCCACTCTCCCAACATTAATCCTAAACGACCACCCCATCAGTTTCAACTCCTCCGTTAAAAACCTAGGCATTACCATGGACCAAAACCTTTCCTGAAAGCCACATGTCACCCAAATATCCCGACGATCAATTAGTTCCCTGAAATTATTCCATCGATCCCGGCACCTCCTTACAGAATCTACCCGGAAGCTTCTCGTATCATCCCTTATCTTCCCCCACTTTGACTACTGTTGTGTGGCATACGGGGGCTTTTCAAAAATGCTGGAGGATCGCTTAGAAAGAATAATGAAATGCGCATTAAGATTTGTCCTTGGTAATCCGAGGCGTTCCCGGGTGTCACATCATAATGAGTTAAAGTCGCTCTTCCCTGCCATTCGTAGACAATATTTCCTTTGTCTTTTCTATACCAATCAATTAACTTGCAACACTCTTCATATATCTATAGTCTTCTCCAGTTCAAATCCTCTGTCCAGCACCACAAAACAAGATCTCGCCTTTCCGATCTCTACATCCCTTCCCACAGAACTAAGGCATTCGAGCGTTCCTTCCTCGCCCGCTCCACCACTGTGTGGAACTCAATCCCTCCTTTCATCCGCCATGCTTCTTCACTGGCTTCACTTAAATACCTGCTTTTCCATCACCCCTTGACATCCCAAAAAGACGCTCTCCAGGCAGGTCAATCATCCGCTTGAATAAATTAGAATCGAATACTCGATTTGTTTATTTTTCCAACAACAAAGAAGATACAGACTTTGTTAATACTTTATCTTATGCTATGTCATTCATTTGTTTAACTATTATATTAATGTTATTTATTATTATTTTGTTAATATCTAACCTTTATTTTATTTTCGATAATTAGTTAAAATCCTGTAGTCTCGTACTTTTTATTCATTTATTAATTTTGTTCCTATTTCTATTTTTATTATGTTTTGTCACTCATGATTTGTATCATTATGTAGCCAGATGAATATTATGTTTATTTTATTTGTTCTTTATTGTTATTCTAAAGGGACTTGGTCCCAGAATAAAGTTTGTTTTCTACTCTATTCTATTTTATTCTATACAGCTCTGAACTTTGTCTGAGTCTAAATTGATTGCCAACTCTTACAGCTTCAAACATCCTGCTTGATAGTTTTCTTTTGAAGTGCAGTAAACTGTTGGCATCTGCCCTGGACAGAGGCCAGGTTTCCGATCCATAAGTTAAAACAGGGCTGATGATTGTTTTGTACAGCATGAGCATGGCTCTTCTTGATATCAGACGACTTCGTGAAATTTTCGCCATCCCAAAATAACATCTATTAGTGGCCAAAATTCTTCTTTGAACTAATGTGTAGGCACCAAACGTGATAGTGGGATCCGATTGTCTTGAAGGGTTAGCCGCCATATACTTGGTCTTTACTCGGTTTACCTGAAGACCTATCCAGCGTTCTCCAAAGCAAGAAAAGCCTGTTGTAGATCCCTTGTTGTTCTTTAGTATGTCTATGTCATCTGCATAAGCCAGTACTTGGATGGACTTAGTCAGAATCGTACCAGTGACTTGCAACCCTCAGTCTCTAATGACCTTTTCTAGTACAAAATTAAATAACAGTCCATTCCCTTGTTTCAGACTCCTAGTTGTTTTGAATTCTTGAGACAAGTCATTCTTGACCTGGCTTCTCGACTCCATCATCAGCAATTCTACAAGGCTTATCAATTATATTCAAACGGCGCGTGGCTATAGGATTTTTTAAAGGGAGTAAAAATTCCCTTTTATGCCCTCCTTCGGAATGGACGTTAAACGGGGGTCTCGAGCCTGTACGATGTCATGTACTCGTTAAAAATTCCTATCCTAATTAAACCTGGATAGGCAAAATTTCGAGCTCCCAATATAGCACCATCCGATTAGCCATAGCAGCATAAAGTTACGTTAAATGAACAAACAACAACCAGGCTTAATTAAGGGTATCCACTTTGTAGAAGGTGTGTCTAGAAGGTCTACTGATCCAACAGGGTCCATACGAGGGTGTGAAAGATTAACTAATTTATCAGCTACAGCTTGATTTGAACCTGGGAACTTCAACTTAACAACTCAGTACTCTACACACCGAGCAACTCGATATCCAATAATTTATCATTTAGCGATAAAATAGCAGAATAGACAAAAAAACCGTTAAGAAATTAAATAATGTGCAAGTAAACAAAAAAAATCAGAATTATTGTAAATATGCTGGTAATATTTGCCAACATGAGCCGACCATCTTCTGCCAACACATTTAGAAAGTAGAATAAGTAAAATACGAGTGGTTCTTTCCGATAAGTCAATCGGGATTCATAATTAATTTCTGATAACTGATAAATAAATTAGTATTTTTATTTATAGATAAGTATATTTACCTCATTATTTATAATTATTGATATTATTGACACTTCACTCATCCAGTTAAATATTTTTAAAAACATATTGTTCATATTTTTGTTTGATTTTCTGCTTTGTTTGTTTCTACTTGACATTGTAATTTGCATAAATATGTAATTATCTATTGTTTCTCTCTATATAATTATTGTAATCTTATTTCTTGTACTCTGCTTTTGTTTTTTTATTCTTTAAATGTTATCACTGGATGTAATTCGCAATTTTTATATCAATTAATCCTTTCTCATTTGTTATTTTAATTGTATTAATTAATCAAATTATACTCGAAGACATAATAACATACCTATTAATACCTGTAATGTTATTCTAAAGGGACGTCCCAGAATAAATAAAAAATTTATTATCATTATTATTAAGGAACATCATTGTCACGCAAGGAGAACAGAACTAGATATATTTCAAAAAGATTCGGACTAATAACAAAAACAAAACCACTTTATGGATCCGCCCTTTAAATGTAAAAAAAAAGTACATAGATTACGGAAAAAAATATATGACTAGTTACTGATGAAGAAATTTTAAATTATAAATTAGTTCAGTTTCTATTTCAGAATTTTTTAGTTTGTTGAATAAACTAGTATGTACTTCAATACCACTTCTTGCCTGAATTTGTTCGGAAATAGGAGTCGTCCTATTATGAAGCATACAAATAACATAAAGAAAGTACATAAATAAAAATATAAATAGTCTGAGGAATAAAACGAAAATTTGTTTATTTTTATTTTGAAGAAAAAAGATATGCCCAGGGCCGGGATTCGAACCCGGGTCTCGCACGTTTCCGTCGTGGTGCTCAACCACCTGAGCTAGCCTGGTTCGTAGCTCGGTCAGACAAATCCATTCTCTTCAGTGATCCCATATCCCCGTTTCTGTTCAAAATAAAAATATTAAAAAATTATTACAGTTAATAAGAAAATTTGTTTAATTTGAATCGTTTAATTTGTAATTATAAATAAATGCTCTACGTTCTTGAACGAACTGGTTCGTTCAATGTACAAAAGCAATGTACCACACTCAATCTGACATTCTTTTTATACAGCAAAATTTAAAATAAGCAAAGGACACAAGTAAAAGCGATAATAATTGATAAATCACTGACGAAAAACATTCTTTTAATTCCTAGATCTATGTTACTTTGTAATTATCAGGATGTTCCATTTATAAACAAAGAGTGAAAGGTAAGAGGAAGGGACGTAACTAGGTAAATGACTCCCGGAGTTTTTCCTCATCAAGTTTTAGCCAGAATTAGGGTCTTAAAGTTGGCTAAGCTCGTACCTCATCCCGATGAAAGCCATAAAAGCATTAAGGCAGTCATAAATTCCAAAAGGACTCCTAAGTTACTTCCTTCGATATATTGCTTCTCCGAATTGATATTCCGAGTTGTTTTTCATTCTCCCCTTCTTGGGGACACTTTGCCAAAATTATGACTTTTGATTGCAACAGTTAAGCACAACAATATGTCTTGGATAATCTATGTTGCGAGGAACTTAATTAAGGATTTATTAGAATGTTAATCATACTTATTTTTTACAAGTATATATACAGGTTTTTTGGGTTTAGTGAATAGTAGAGACTGTAAAGTTTATAGGACAACGGTTGTGCAAGGAGGTGATCTGTCCGAGGTCCTGCTCAGCCGTATCTCCCTATAGAGGCTGGGTGAGCCCGAGGAAGGTCTACAAATTCCACAGAGTCAATTCATGACTTTTTACAATTTATCATCGCAACACAGCACTCATCACCCTAAGCTAACCCGCTTCCCTTTGATTTTTATATTTGTATACATATAAAAGTGCCTAATATATACAGATATGCTTTTTCTCTACTCATATACATTAATTCGGTAATATTTCTTTATCATTCATGAGTATTAATAACAATAATAAAAATCCCACTATGATTGATATGGAAAGGACTCATCTGTTTGTGTTTTTTTTCTTTCTTATCACCTTGGATTTAATTAATTTTTAACAATAATATATTAACATTAATAATGATACATGGTATCATTTTAAGAGAGGATTATACACTGAATTTTCTTGAGATTAATTAGAGGGTAGGAGTGGGGGGGGGGGGTCTAGTGATGGGGCTCACTAGTTCTTTCTGATTGAAGTTAGTCAGTAGTTCACTCAGTCCATGTTGAGTGTCTGTACATGTGTTTGCCAGCACTGAGGTCGGACTGTCGGTGTAAGTTTGTTGAATAGTGGGTTCGTGCAGTGTTGGAGGCTATCAAAGAATTTGATATGCCTCCGTGTGATGAAGTCCGTTACCGTCGGGAGTCCGAGCGTATCGTGTATTATGTCTGATTTCGTCCTTTGTAGAGAGGTGTGCCTTACCATACGCCTCAGTATACGGTTTTGAAATTGTTGGAGCCTTTTTGAAGTTGTTGGTGAAATGTTATTCAACATAGGCGCCCCATAAAGGAGTGCTGGTCTAATAACTGCCTTATAGATCATTACTTTGAGGGGGAGTGATAAGTTCGGTGAGGTTAAAAGGTGATTATGCCTGTAAGATATGGTTCTAACCGACCTGATCTTCTTATTGCAATGTTGGGATAACGTCAAGTGCCGGTCGAGGGTGACACCGTGATGCTTTATCCTAGTCGCAGGTTTGTTTACTCTGCCTGCTACTCTATAAACCTTAGGTATTCTTTTGGAAGGCGACAATAATACAGTTGGTCTTCTTGGGATTAACTGTAATATTCAATCCGTCTAGTTTTTTAGTCATTTCCTCACAGGCCACCTCCGCCTGCCGTAGAGCTCTCTCTGCATTCAATGAACTACTGTAGATGGGAATGTCATCGGCATACGCCACCACAGTAGCTTTTTTATATCTAGCACCAACGATTTCCGCCGTATAAACTGAGAATAATACCGGTGCTAGCACAGACCCTTGAGGAACACCACACGTAAGTGAAGACCCATGGCAATGAGGAATAAGTTCACAGTCACAGTTCAAACCACAAATTTTCTTATATCTAACAAAATAGGCACCAATGACGGGTTTGTCAGTGACAAGAAGTTGCCCATAGTTTGAGAATCACCCAATTAGCAATGTTACACGAATAAATAAGACTTTTTTCTAAACTGTTAAATCTAATAGTTCTAGGTTCAGTTGATAAAAAGAAAACTATATTATTAAACATTGCATAATATTTTTTTTAAAACCAGTACCACTACAACCCTTGAACGGGTCTGGGGTTCAGTACATGGTAGAGACTGTACTGTCTCATGGACAGCGGTTCTGCTGGGAGGTGATTTGTCCTAGATCACGCTCAACCGCTACATTCCCCCCCTTAATTTGGCTACCCTATTTTTATAACGTTTTATAGAGGCTGGGTGAGCCCCAGGAGGGTCCTAGATCCTTATATGATCCATCTCCGGCTGCAAACAGACTAAATAAAAGTCTTCCCTGCAGCGGGATTGGAAGCTTTCCGGCATGGTAACTCAGTGTTCTACCACTGAGCCACTTCGCTCCCTGAACAATATTAGTCGGTCTTATATTTATGGGGAAGAAAAAATTCTCTTAGATAAGGAGAACTATCTAGTATAAATATTTATTTATAATCCTCAGGGTTATTTCTTCCTTATATTATTATATTTTATAATTACAATTGCATTACTATATAATTTGGAGGTTTAATTGTTCACATATTCTCAATTAGGTGGGTGTAAAAAAATAATAACAGAAATCAGTTAAATGAATGGTAAACATAGTGAGCAGACATTAAGTATGATATTAAAAAACTTCAGTTTTCGCAAAATGATATTGAGCTATTTACCATGTAGCCGATGATAAGAAAATTGAAGCCTAGAACAATTCTCGAGTAGTAGAACTATACTGATAATGAAACACCATTAAGGAATACAATTATCGAACAAATGTTACAAAATGAATCTATTTCTTCTCACGGAATATAAAAAGAGGTTTCATTATCTACACGGAAATGAATATGAGGGGGGAAAGAGTCCTGTTTTATTAAAAAATTTCATTCAATTACTTGATAATGGAAAATGAACGCGGGAAGTCTGGGAGTCGTACTGTTTTCTACAGCACGCCATATCTCATGACTATCATTAGCAACCAAACACCAGAAAACGTGTGCAATAAATAATCACTTGTTGGATTCCTTCGTGCTCATTTGTAATTTTTATGACTGGGACATTTTTATTTGTTCGTTTGCATGAATATTTTAGGGTCACCTGTGGTGTAGGGGGTAGGATAACAAACTATTATGCCCTAAATCATGGGTTCGTAGCTCGGCTGGTGGCCTTAGAATTTATAAAAAATGAAGTCAACAATCCTTAGTTAGCTGTCCTTCGAAGGGGGCGTAAAATGGTAGTCCCGAGCATGCGCAGTGTCAGGCTTCCACTAAAGCATGGTCCGATTAGGCATAGCTCCATATAGTGACATTAAATGAGAAAAAAAACAATAAATAAAATTTAATAGAAAAAATGAATAATTGAATGTAAATCGTTGATAAAAATTTAAGCCCTGGTAACTTGTGCCATGATTAAAAATTATTATAAAATAATTGAAGTAGAAATCGACAATTTTAGCAAATTAAATGATCATTATGTTAAAAGTTCTTTTGTATATTTTTTTCTTTCATTGTATATGTGATTCTGTATAGACATTTAAATGTGTCCAAGTTTTGAAGTTTGAGACTGGTCTGTATGGTACAGCATATTAATTTTGTGAATTGTAGCACATTATATTGGAGATAAATATATATAAAAAATCATCATTATTGACAAAAGGATTTTTTATAATTTGTAGCATCATCTGGTTAGCTAATTTGGTTAAAAGAAACAAACAAACAAAAATCATGAATAACAGGTTATTTATTTATCAACGGAAATATTCACCACAGTAATGCAAAAAAAAAAAGTTATAAAGATTTTTTTTAATATTTGATAAACAAAGTATTTTTATACAACGGTCTGACAAATCCTTATAGACTCTTATATTAGTATAAACACTGATATAAAAAAATGTAATAAAACCATTTCATCAGCTGTAAATCATTTCTCCTTTATTTCAAAATGAAAGCACAACCTGCTTTGCCCCTGCAATAACTGTAGCTATTATACCGCAACACTACGTTTTAGTGCGGGTCTGCAGATCAAAGGAATGAAGGGGCAAAAGCTATTTGACCCTTTTTGGTGGGACCACTGTAATCTTTACCTGTAAAGTAACTTTAATGACATATTTGTTGGGGAGGAAAACATCTTTACTAGTAGTATATGTTTACAAACTATAAAATTTTCAAGTAAACTTGTACATTATTTTTGTGATTTGTATATTCTTGGTATTAATAAATCTTTGTTTGTTGATTCATTTAACGCCATCTTATGATGCTATGGCTAATCGGACGAGTGAGTCCACCCCTAACCACCCCTAACCTTTTTTTTCTGGACAAATAAGCTCAACCAAGGATTTTTTTCTTCCATTTAAAAAATCCCAAAGCCACCTCCCGGGCTGCGAACCCGCGATCATGGGCATTGTAGGTTGTTATGCTAACCACAAAACCACAGGCGACACATTTAATAATGGTTAATATCTTGGATTCGATGGCGGTTTTATAAAATGTTTAGTATTTTTGTAATTAAATATGATTTAACTTTTAATTTGTTATAATTGATATTGATATACCTACGAATTTTCCCAAGGATTTTGATCTTCAATTTTTTGGTTTAAATTTAATTTAATTATTATAGAATTGAATGTAATAATATAGAAAAATAATTATAAATATTATCAAACGTATAATACCAATGTGATTATACATATTTTTTGTGCCTTATAGATGACTCTATACGATTTTTAATCATCAATCCTAAACATTGCACAATAGATCAGAAACGAAAAATGTGTTTTTTTCACATTCGATTTTCATTTGTATCAACAAAATGAACAAATCATTCGGAAGAATTTTATAGTTCCGTTAAAAAATAATTTAAACCATTAATACTTATTGAGAAATAAATTAATCCGAAAAGGTATTATTTTTTTTTTCCAAAATGTAGGATAATTCTGTAATGAACATTGTCCCTTGCGCTACGCCTATTTTGGCCTAATCATAACACAAGCGCCCCTCTAATGGTTTTTGTTTTCTTGGAGAGCGGGAGAGCACAAAGGGACCAGACAGGGCTGACATGACAGCCGAGACAGTATCTCTATTATTCCTAGTGCACTATCTAACAGTTGGAAGGGACAACAACAGTTCTGTAGCGTGTGTCCGCCGCGCTCTTCAGTGCGCTCTTCAGGAAAGGAAAGTTTAGGAGGCATAGTTTGAGGTAAAAATATCTCATTGTCCGTACACAATAATAAAAATATATAAAAAAACAAACTCAACTATAAACACATTGTAATTTTTGAAATTGGTTTAAATCCATTTGAATAAAATACAATTGGTAATGTGGAACTTTAAAGTTATTTTTCAGTTTTTTGTAAAATACCGGTAATGGCATTATTAAAGTATATCTGTATATTTTTAATTGATCGGCTAATAAAATAATTTATTCCCTGAATATTTATAGATATACGCTTGTGTTTTAATAACAAAATTTATGATTGATTTATACCACTAAATATTCATTATTCGAATATTATCTTGAATAGATAACTCTTGTCAACCTGAATATAATGAACGAGCGATTCCCAAGAACATGTCGATTAGGTGAATATATTCATACTGAGTAGGTAAATTCTTCTCTTGTATAGTGTCGATCAATTAAACTGTTTGTTTGTCAATTCATTACACGTCACTTTATCCGACTATGGCTGACTATACGATGCTATAAGTGAGAATTTTATAGTAATTTTTAAGGAGTAGTCGGCACCATTTTATGTTTCCTCCATAGGACGGCGTAGCCAAGGATTTTTATCCCTTTAAAAAAATTCTCAGGGCACATGCCGGACTGGGAAACTAAGATATTGAGCATAGAAACAGGGGACCTTATAATATAATAGTTAACTGTTTTCTTAAATGGAGTAATAAATATAGCACTGCTTTTAATGTTTGACCCAAGACCTTTCATATGTTTTATTACAGTACTTTTTTCAGTATGAGGATAATTTAACGGATGCTTTCCTATTTTCTGTTTGCTTTTTTTATTTATTTTATATTAACCATTTCTCTTTGTACTTAAGTAAAGCATTTTATCGTTACTGATCACATCCCTGCACAACCGTTGTTCGAGAAACAGTACAGTCTCAACCATGTACTGAACCCAATACTCTTCATTGGTGTAGTGGTACGTGTTTTTTTTTTTAATATACCTCGATTATTGTCAAGTTTGACCGATCCCATATATTTGCAGTAAGAGACCTCAAAGTTTAATAGTCGAATGTCGTTGATGTTAGATGATTTCCATAAATATTTAACGAATTTCGGTAGTAAATAAAATGAATTCGGTTCCATTTGATAAATTATTCATAGTGTAGCAGGCTTTACAGCTTTCAGCGATTACATTATTCATTATTCCCATCAAAATTTGTCGCTTAGAATTAATATATTTTCAGCTTACGAATACGTTTACAGATTTTATATGGCAGTAAAGTATAAGATTTTCTTCGGTCCACGTTTATTTATTTTCATGTTTAGCATTTATTACTATATGCTCTAGAGTCAAGTTCAACTTGATGTCTAAAGCTTTGTTAATGGTTATTAAACAATTCACTTAAATTTTATTTTAGTTATAAGCTTTGCTTTTTACATTCTCTTGAGATAGAATGAGAAAATTACTATTCCATTAGAGAGCATTAAAAGTCTTTACCATTTTCATCTCATTTCTTAGATTTTTTCTCTAAGATTTTTCCCTAGTTTCCTTAACCTAGATCTTGCATGCCGTCCCTCTAGTTGGCCTTGTCCCATCAAAGATTTAACCACGTCATTAGCCCAGATTTTTCTATGTCTCAGTTACTTGGTTCGTTTATTTTCCGTGAGTATAAATCTTCCGGAAGTCTTCCTTCAGGGTTTTATATAAAGTATTGCTTTAGACAAATCACCTCCTAGTATAACCGTCTCTACCACGCACTCAACCCTTCATGGGTTGTAGTGGTACAGGTTTATACACTTACAATGTAATATTATAAAAAATTGAGTACTTTTATTTTGTCGAATAGGCTATCGTTTAACACACGTTACGGTAACTAATGTGACCATTTTAAATTTCTTTCTACCCTCAACTATTTAACCGTTTTTCCAGCCATTTCACTTTGTCACGCGTCTATAACTAATCAGAAGTAACTAATTGGACCAATCTGAGTACCAAATTTTTTCTTAGGAATTATATACTTAACCTTGAAGTATCATAGCACCTTATATATACTATGTAGCTCTATATATTCCAAAAGAGATATGATGGCCGGTAAAATTTATAAACACCGTTAGTGTTATTAAAAACTAAATAGTAAATACTGATTCTATAACTTTTACCTTCTAAAATCTGTGAATACATGGCTGATTCCATACTTATCAGATCTCACTGGTCATCCAATAGCAATCTATTTATTAAATCATTATATCATTATGATCCTCATGAACACATTTCATCACTCGTATATCACATCACTAAAATGTCAGTACCGAGTCATGTCAATTTCTAGAATTCACATATGAATTCATTCTTTTTTGTCCTATTAAATGATCCAAACTAATGAATCCATAAATTTTAATTTACAATTGAATTCATAAATAAATTTAATATATTTTTTAAGAATGTGTACCAAAATTATTTTATGTCAGTACCGAAGCACGGAAAATTTGAAATATGATCATCGTTCTCGATATTTTGAATTTGTAGCGAAATTTTCTCGGAATTTAAATTTTAAAATAAAATGCAGTAATAATATCCGTTGAAAAAACAAAACCGTTTAAATATATAATTAAAAAATATATTTTAAAACATAATCACCTATATAAGTCTAATATGTTAAAATAAAATTAATAATAATTGTCTATACTATGAGAGCAGAGTGGCTCAGTGCTGGAGCACTAACTTCCGTTGACGAAATCCTAGTTTAAATCCCGCTGTAGGCAAGGCTTTTATTTAGTCTGTTAGCAGCCGGAGGTGGATCATATGGGATCTAGGACCCTTCTGGGACTCACCTAGCCTCTATAAAGTTGTTACCCAAAATAGGAGTAAAACCTTGAGCGTGATCTAAGACAAATCACCTCCTTGTACAACTGTTATCCATGAAACAGTACTGTCTCTATTATGGGCTAGCACAGGTTACACAATTTACATTCCATTTGTAACGTAATATTATGTTTTATCAGTTCCTGAATTATTGACTTTCTTTATATCATTATAATAGCTACTATTTTAGACAACAGGATACGTTTTAACAAAGAAATTTAGATCGATCAGGCCTTGGGGAGTTGGTTGCCTGTTATGTTATCGATGGGTGTCGGCTGGACAAGACAGAGAGTCGCGTTAGTTTTGATAACGAGTTGGGTTGTAGGGCTAGTTAGTAAGTTTGCTCATTAATTATCAACTATTCCGACTTGATCCAGGCCTATACATCCCACAGAACCAGGGTAGCCAATCCCCATGTCTGGGGTAATCACAACGAGTTCCTTTGATGCATCAATGGTAGTCAATGCAGATCGGGTAGTTAGCAATAATTGAAACTGGCAATTATCATTTCAATCGAGATGGGAAGTAGCAATGAGTATTCAAATGATTATAACTAGGATTATAGGAATGAAATAGATATGAGCGAGTTTAAAAACATAAGTTACTGTACAGTATCTTAATAATTTTCAACATAATATATAATGTCAAGATAATTAAATATAATAGTACAAAAACAACCATTTAGTGTAATAGGTGATAATATAATATTGTAACATTATATTAATTATTTTTTTGTATTTATTTAGTATCAGTAGTATTTATAATAGTATTAGAAGTACATTTCATTATGATAGTATGTATATATTTTTTTAATAAACAATTTTTCGTCCAAATAAATAATCTGCGTAAAATCAAGATAATTTTTCATAATAGTATAATTCGGTGCAGTATAATGGTATGATATTATAGAATAGTATGACAATTTAGATTAATAGTAATAATAAATAAATTTCATCAATTATTTTAAACGGCGTTTCAACCAAATATATAGTTAGTGTATTTTTACTATTGTTTAATTTAATGTAGTAGTAATAAATGTTTATTTCATAAGGACTATTTCAATAAAGCTTTATTTTTACATTTAACGTAAAAAATAAGTTTTTACCAAATATACAGCTAGTTTAAAGTCAAGAGCTATTTTAAAATAATATTATTACTCTGTATATTAGTACGACAATTTGGTATAACAGAAACGATATATATAATAATTATAATTTTTTTTAAATTCGGCCATATAACGCTAACATAATTAAATATAAAAGTATAATAAAATAATCACTTAGTATAAAAGAATAATTTGTGTAGTAATAATGTATAATTTATATTAATTATTTAATATATGTAGCATATTTAATTAAGGAAGTTATCATTTTTTTTTTAATATACGATCTTTTGACCAAATATCTTGTGTGAAGTAGTTACGATAGTTTAATATAATGGTAGAATAGTTTAGAGAAGGTTACGGGTTGAAATCCGGCTGTGGCAATAAATAAATAAATAAATAAGTAATAAATTGCTTAATCTGTTAACAGCCACGAATGGACTCTGTGGACTCTCCTGGGGCTCATCCTGCCTCTATTAAGTGGCTCACGTCTTGATTTTAAATAATTAACATATGATATTATGATGATTATTAAAATAATAAGGCTAATTATTTAAATAAATGGGTACTTTAGAAAAGCCATTTTTAAAAACCGGCAGTTAAAGACTATCGGACCATTTCAATGATAATAAGAACTATCTTATATCAACGACCTTTTAAAATAAGACAAATGATATAGCGATACATTTTTTTCTGCAACTCAATCAAGCATAACTTAGTGTTCCCAAGTTAGCAGTTCATTTAAGCATCAGCATATATCAGGGAATACATTATGAAACAAAAAGGTAATCACAAACTGGCTTAAAACTCTTGTAAAGTTGCGGGATAAAGTTCCTTAATTTAAATATATTTAGGCCTAAAGCCTTTTAAGCTCACCACAGAATAAATTCTGAAACGTTGGTATCACCGTTCTGGGAATGTTCCTCAACAACGAATAAATAATGGGTTTAAAAAGGAGGAATTGTAAATATAGATATTTAGGGACTTAATCAACTTAAACTTTCTTACTAAATAAGATTTCATTTGAAAAATAATATATCGAATCAAAGCACTTAATATAATAACCCAGTATATATTTAAATAGTATTTAATAAAAGATAAAATTCGTATCATTGTTAGAAAGCTTAATCGCGTAACTGCTCCTACATTAGACATTAAACACAGACATATGAAAAAAAATTATTATTATAAAAGACACGGTATTAGTAATTTTACTTATAAATTCTATACCCGTAAGTATATTTTTTTGGTAAGAAAACATGTACTATTAGATAATTTCTTCAATTATTTACTTATTTGACCTAATACGAAAGATGGATGTCAGTAGCCATAAAAGACATTACATGATTAAATATATCTTCAGTTAGTGAAGATATGATTCAATATTATTGATTGATGAATTACTGTAAATATTCCTCGCTCATAATGATATTATTTTTTATGATATTATTATTTTTTTTCTATTAGCCTATTACTTTTTATTGTAATTTTTTTTCATATCACTTTTTTAATTCTCTATTACAACATACCTTGTAATTTATATTTATTTTCAATATTATTATGTAAATATTGTTGGGAGCGGAGCGGCTCAGTGGTAGAGCACTGAGTCGCCATGCCGGAAATTCTGGTTCGAATCCCGCTGCAAGCCATGACTTTTATTTAGTCTGTTTTCAGCGGGTGATGGATCATATAGAATCTAGGACCCTCCTGGGGCCCACCCAGCCTCTATAAAATATTATAAAATAGGGTTCCCAAAATAAGGTGGAAAAATCTGGCGGTTGAGCGTGACCTAGGACAAGTCACATCCTAGCAGAACCGTTGTCCATCAACCAGTACAGTCTCTACCATGTACTGAACCCCAGACCCGTCCACGGGTTGTAGTGCTACAGGTTGTTTTTTTTATTAGTACAATAGTGCAGCCGTCAAATATATTTTTATTAATTTTCGTTCACTTCTCTTATTCTAAAGGGACCTGGTCCCAGATCCTATTTTTCTATTCTATTCAATATAATTCAAAATAAAATTTTAGGGATAGAAAGTAGAATACTAAGAAGAATTTACGGCCCAAAGAAGACACAGGGAGGCTATAGGTTATGACCTAATAAGGAAATACACAAAGAATTTGGAAACGGGCATAAGAATAATTAGTTATAGGTTCTTTGGACATATGGTGAGGATGCACCCAAGATTAAATAGAGAAATCTTCTATAAAATGAGAGGGTACAATAGTACTTGGGGTACATCAAACAGATGAAGGAAGATACTGAGAGACTGAAAATAAAATACCAAGACTGTTTCGATAGGGACGACTATGGGAAAAGATTAAAAGAAATTAAGGTCCTTGTGGGAAAGAGAGATGCGAGGAAAGGAATAGTGTCGTACGAGGAAAGAAGGAAAAAACAATCGGAAAGAATGAGGAAAAGGTGGGAAGAAGGAAGGAAGGAGAGAAGCGGTATGGAAAGAAGTGAAAATAATGATATTCGCGTGGTCTCTAAGGCCGTTCCGTAAAAAATAAAATAAAAATAATTCCAAATACAGTTAAGTTCATACCTCGAGTATGCCCAAGGAATTCGGAGTCACAAAATTGCACAAATTAATCTGCAATAGTCAATTGGAAGGGAACCATAAAAATTTATAGGTGAATATAGTGTTCTGTTGTTCTAAGGTATAAAGTTTCTTTATGAAGGTGTCTCTATATCTTCTAATAAAAAATCCTGTACAATCTGTGTACTGCATTGATTAAGATGTAAATCTCAGGGAATACCCTCATCAGGTTTTTCGTATAAAAAAAGGAGAACAGAAGAGGAAACAAAGGGAAGAAAGGAGCAAGAGATTGAGGTGAAAGATAATTAGGGAGAGTCCTTTGTGAGGAGTGATTCAGGATCTCTTTGATCCTCAACTTTTTCAGCAGAAGGTCCCTCTCTTCCTTTTAGTTACAGAGGCCCTTAACTACCAACATCTTTTATTACTAGAAGCGATAATTAAAGAGCGAATAATTATTTTATGACAAAAACTACTGCCATTTTTAAACATAAATGTGTAAGGGAGAGTGTGTTTGTATTCAATAATGCCTAGACTAAATTCACTAACCACCTTTATATATTAATTGCTTATTTAGAAAAAAAAAGTTTATTGAGATCTACCATCATATCTTACTATCATAGGTATTTTAGTAATATAAGTAAAAAGAACGAATGACACGTAATGGCGTAAGATAAAGGAAAGTAAAGAAACTACTATCCAAAACGTACAAATTTCTATTTTATTTATTATTATAGGCGTTCCAACATGGGTTGCCTCAACCTGTCAGAGCAGAGCTCCACACCTCTCGATCCTTCCAATCATCTTCCTTGAGACCCCTACCGGCCATCTCTTCCTGGACTCCCTCCATCCACCCGCTTCAGGGCCGTCCGAGTCCTCTCCTCCCTGGTGGAACCCAATCCAGCGTCGGTTCGGCCAACATTCAAACGTGTCCCGATTTTTTCAATTGTTGATATATTCACATCCATCCTCTGTCGAATTTCTTCGTTTCTTAGTCTATCCACCCTGGTGACTCGGAGACACCTCCTCCAGAAATACATTTCAACCACCTGCACCTTTGAGTACAGACGGGAGCTCATAGTCCAGGTTTCCGAAGAATAAGTCAGGATAGATTCGACAATGGTTGTGAAAATATGGCGTTTATTTTCTGTAGACATCTCTGTGTTCCATAGGACCGGATGTAGCATTCTAGTAGCTTTTCCGGATGTAACATTCTACCACCTTTTTCCTGACGTCATACTCAGACGACCCGGTAGTATCTAAATAAGATTCCATGTACTTAAATATATTTACTTTCTTATAGGCTTCCCTCTCCACTAGAAGCGCATTTGTATCAGGATCTCCAACGGCCCTATACTCGGTCTTCTCGAAGTTAATTTTTAAGCCCACCGTTTCGTAGCAGATCTTTAGGGTATACACCATCATTTCAAGGTAGACCTTCCGCCTCGCAAACACGACCTGGTCGTTAGTGAAGAATAAGGATAGTAGCTGTTCGCCATCAACGGCCCAACATCTCCACATTGCTTGTACCAAGGTTTTACTGCTTCGTGAAGATATATCTTGAAGAGAGTGGGTGACATGCTACACCCTTTCTTCAATCCCTTAGTAGCATGAAAAGGGTACGAAAGGTGGTTACCGCATTTAATATGATATATGTCGTTGGTGTATAGGTGTCTTACCGCCTTTGTCAGAGCCCTACTAATGCCTGCTTCTTCAAGTGCTATCCATAACCTCTCTCTAGCCACATTGTCACAAGCTTGTTCCAGGTCTATAAAGGCCATATAAGGCTATAAAATTTCTAAAAATGTGAATTTATTGAAAAGGCCATCGTTCATCATTGATAAGACTAACATAATACACATATATTAACATGAATACTGCCAAAAATTAACAGAATTACCAAAATCTCTTAAGAATATCAACGAAAACTGTTAACACCGAAGTCAGTAATCTAGGTTACATTTACGATTAGTAAATTAAATATTATTTCTTATAGTTATAATTTTCTAAAAGGTATAAGTTGAATTACTAACTGTAAGATACAAATATAAATATACAAACTGACATGAAATAAAAGAACATAGAAAAACTGCGTACTAGTTGTACCCGAATAAAAAATTCAACTTAGAAGGTCACGAAGCCATCTTCTTTTCAGATGTCTTGGAGGATTATCGGGAATTTAAGAGCTAGGTTTGAAACTAGAGGGTTTCAACTGGAATACAGTTTAATTTGAAAATAAAATACCATAATAGCCCAAAAAAAAACAAAGTTTCACAATCAAAAATAACAAGTTTTTTTTACAAAAGAAACAGAAAATACGGATCCACAAATAATCGATAAAAGCGAAATTCATAATATAACAGAAGCACCAGCACCGAATACTGAATTTAAAAAGTATAATACTAAATATGGTAGTGTAACCTATATTAGGGGCCTGTCAGAAAAAATCGGACCAACACTAAAAGATTATGATATTCCAGAAATAAAGATAGCATATAAAACCAGAAATCCTATTAAAAACATAATAAAAAACCAAAAAGATAGGATACCAATCTTAGAAAACAAAAATTTTAATATACGAACTCACTTGTAATGATTGTGACAGGTTATACATAGGGCATACTAGTACACACCTCAAAAACCGTATTTATCACCATTAAAGCAATCTTAAATTAAAAGCAAAAACTAACACAGCACACAGCACTGTAAAAAAGAGTCACATACTTTCAATTTCAGTAATCCAAAAATTTTACATAAAGAAAATAATACTTTAAGGCGTAAATATATGGAGGCTCTTTTTATAAACGATAATTTGGAAAATGCAGTTAATGATAGGAAGGAAGCTGGAGATATAAGCAAATTATATTCCTCCATAATTTTAAAATTAAAAAAGAAATAGAGCATGAGAAGTTAAGCATTAAAAATAGGTCAGATGGAGCAAAATAACCTGACCCAAAACCTACAAATAGATTAGATGATTAATAAAATTTTTTTCAATTAATACTTAAATAATATTTCATGTTTTTAAATTAATTTAATAATTGAATTGTTCGAATAGAAAAATTTATATAAATACCATATTTGTCTATAATAGTTTGTTTTGATTTTTGTTTTTTGGAGTACATTTGTTAATATATTTATATTTATAAAAGAATTTAATTTGATCTAGTATTACAGAGATTAAAGTTTGGTTTTTAATGTAATGCATATTGTATATTTGACCATGGAAGAAAGTTTGAGTTCCAGGATTTTATATATAATTGATTTTTTAATTTGTTTGACCTCAAGGTATCTATGCTTATTGTTATTGGTTATTTTTGACAAATTGTTTTATTATTGTATTTTAGTGTACTTTTATTAATTTTACAGCAATGAATGGACTTGTAAATTTGAAGGATGTTGTGAAGAACAACTAAAATTGAAAATGACGAATAAATGTCGAAACATTTTTTTTAATCTTTTGTTAAATTTTTAACGAACATTGTTGACTGGAATAAGTTTTTTTTTTCTTCATAATTGAATTGTATAGATCAAGAAGTTAGTCCAGTATATAAGAAATATCTTATAAAGAAAACTGGAATACAGATTGAAAGTATTGATATCCGGTTCGGGTCAAATCAGTAAGCAAGGTGACACTGAAGTCAATATGGATGATTTTATTCGTAACAAAGTAAGGAACATTGAGGTTATTTGATGGTTAGGATTGGACAAGAGAGGAATCAGGTGGCTTAGTGAAGCCCTATAGCTATTAGTCCAGGATCCATGGTCAATTTTTAAACTTGATTACTATCAAGCTGAATCTTTGTGAATAGCTTCGATATTTGTCGATAAATATTTGTCCTACAAAATGTATGGTTTGATTAAAGGAGGGGACTCTCCTTCCAATATGTATCGATAACGAAGTAAAAAAAAATCAGCTGGTTAGTAATCTTTTTTGATGACTTCTTTATCGATACATGTTGGAAGGAGGGGACTCTTTGATCAAACCATACATTTCGTAGGACAAATATTTTTTCAAAAAATTTAGATAATTATCTTGAGATTTAACAACAAAAAAACCCAGTTAGTAACAAATTTTTGAGAATCGTCAAATCGACATATTTCATCCTAGCTACCTCTGATAGCTGCCGTATCGAGAATTTTCGCGCAGGAAATTGTTGGGCGTCTTATCGAAACGAAGCTATTCACGAAGATTCATCTTGATAGTAATCAAGTGCGAAAATGTCCCATGGATCCTGGACTATATACTCCGCAAGTCCAACGAGACATTTAAATGAGTCTTTTGTAATTAATTGGGAGCTCAAAGCGCTTGTCTAGTAAGTTTTGAAGTAATCTCAAACGACGAGCAGTTTCCTGCCCTTTCAATCTAGTGTGAGGATTCCAAGTCAAGATGGAATCATAGTTAGCGGATCTCTACTCCTTAACAAATAGTATTATTAATTGGTTTTTATTTTGTAAAATTAACATATATATTTATATTAATATGTAAATATATGGGACCTGGTACCAGAATAAAATTATTTTTCTATTCTATTCTATTCTATAACAATACTATTTGGTAAGGAGTTGAGATCCAAATAGTACCCCCGGCAAAATTTTATTTGGAACAACTTGCAGTTTCTTACATTTCCATAGGTTTATTTTAGCACATATTATCAAGCACTGTAATAATATAATCTAGATCGATAAAAAATAATAATAATATAAATTTTATAAAATAAGATCCATGTACAATAAAAATAATATTATTGATTATATTTCTTAAAACTCACTTTTGAAATAGAGTATACAAGCTATAATCTATGCATTGGTTTTCCAAACTAATATTAATGATGGTGCTTCGAATATTGAAATTAACTTAAGAGAACGGATATGTCAAACAATTGTTAAGTTTGTTAAAAAATATATTTATATTTTATTCTCTATTACTCAAGCAAAACTAGTAAATATCAATAAAAGTGTTTTAATATTAGGTTGCTCAAATCTTGACTTTACCTTCAAGACAGTTAAGTCTCACATTATTTCAAGTATAGCAGTAAGTATTAAATAATAGCTCTAGGAAATGAAAGTTTAGAGAAAATACTCTCCAAACTAATGTTGTATCTTTTCAAAACTTCGGATAATTGAACGTTCGGATAACCGACGTTATACTTTAGTTTTATATACTGGGCCTGTATAGTTTAAACGTGATATTGTATAAAAGTATGTAGGTTATTTAAAAGGGGAAAGATTTATTACACGTTGAGTTGTGTAGGGGGGGGGGAACACAAAAAAACCGGAGAGACTGATAACAATGAATCAGGAGAACCCAGCGGATAGAATGCGTGGCAACGTCACCCATTTATTCGAGTAATGTATTCAATTCCCGATACAGGGCGACTCTGGAAATCTAAAGCATGGATATGATTCGCTGTCCGGATTCCTTTATTTAATTTAGATATTTAAAAATTCTCTAGTATCTTGTATCTTGTATCGAAAATTTGGAGAACTAAGAAAACACTAGGAATGTTTGGAGAATAAAATAAACGAGCTATTCATATTCTCCTGGGGCTCACCCAGACTCTATAAAGTCGGTAGTCTTGATTGAGTTAAACCTGACGGTCGAGGGTGATACCCTGATGGACCTGTACCTGATGTACCTGGTGTATACCCTGATATCCACCCCTGAAGGTACCCTGAGAAATACCTTCCTTGCACAACCGTTGTCCTAGAAACAGCACAATCTCTACCACATACTGAACGATATAAGGTAAGCGATATATCGTGAGGAATACATTGCGACGATTTATTGCAAGGCAAATTGAAAACAACAGCTGATAAATCGTTTGGTGAGTGAACAATTTTCACTTCAGTAACAAACATGAGCTCAAGTGAGAAAGATGTTGCAGTGGTTTATTGGTTCAGACGTAGGATGAGGAGAAAAATAAAATACTTTATTTTTATCCGGCAATGGAATAGTTGCAGTAGCACTCATGAGCTTCCACTAAATTACTGAAAGTAATTACCGAATTATCTTCTCTTCTTCCCGTCATATTCACTGCTCGAAATATCGGACGATACAAATCGCTGAGGAGGCCGACATATGATAATTTGAGAGATACGTCACTCGCGATATATTACACAATCGCGCAATTGATGAAACTGTCTGAGCGTATCGCGTATCGTACATCGCTTACGATACATCGTTGATCTTATATCACTTTAAAATTAACGCGGTTTTAAAAGGTGAACCGTGTTTTTTCTCCAACGTTAGAAATAAAAGACACAATATTTTTAAAATAAAATATTATTATTTTTAATAACACAGCATTAGTAATTTTAGTTATCAACTCGTTACATTTTTGGATAATTGCTAAAAAAAATATGTATTATTTAATTATAATACCTTCAATTATTTAACCTAATATAAAAGACTGGATCTTATAAGCCATAATCCATGCAAGACAATTAGGCTTACATGATTAATTTTATTTGATCGTTTCACCTCAGCTCAATTAGTGAACATAAATAATTTACAATACAGCGAGGTTCATTCCTAGAGTATGCTCAATGAACCTAGAGTTTGATTTGCTTCTATCATACCGATTTATGTTTCACAGAGTTTATTGATATAAATATGAGATGTTAAATAATTATAATATAGAAATGAAATTCTTGTTAAACATGTATAGTGTCGAAGTCCCGGGTTCAAATCTAGTTTTGGCAGATACATTAATAGAAACGGATGGCCCTCTGGGATTTGGAGACCCTCCTGGGGATCACCCAGCCTCTATAAAGTGGGTATCCTTAATTGGGGGATAAAACTGGTGGTTGAGCATGATCAAATCACCTCTGTATAACTATTTTCCAAAAAACCGTACACTCATCATGTACTGGACCCAAGAGCCTTCATGGGTTGTAGTGGGACAAGGTTTTCTTGATAACAGAAACAATAAGTTATTTATATATGTAAATATATATAATATTCATATATGAAGAAAAATTAAGAAAAAATAAAATATGAATCTTGGAGTTAGTAAGAGATAATAAAAATAATGACTATTAAAGATCTAAGGTAAAAAATACATAATATATATTTTGTTATAATTTCAATTTAAGTTACTGCTTAGAATTAAAAAAACAAAGTATAACTGTTCTATTAAAATTACTAACAATGTTCATTTAACGTCGCTGTATGGTGCTATGGCTAATCGGACGATGCTACATTGGGAGCTCTAAATTTTAAATTATATATAAGGGATCACCTGTGGTGTCATGGTTTTGCATAACAAACCTCTATATCGAAGGTCATGGGTTCACAGCCAGAGCGGAGGCCTTAGGATATTTTAAGGAGAGTAGAAAATTCTTGGCTATGCAAGTCCTTCGGAAAGGACGTAAATGAGGGTCCTGTGCGGTGTCAGCAATCGTTAAAGACCCCTATCTTAACTATACATGGATAGGAAAAATTTAGGAGTCGCACTGTAGAATTCGATTAGGCATAGCACCATAAAATGACGTTAAATGAATAAGCAAACAAAATAAAGTTAAATAAATGAACATAAAAAACCAGGAAATGACCGAAAGAGATTGTTAATTTCCATCAGTTTATCCTCGAAGCAATCTTATCCCAATCGAAGGATCGAATTCAGAGGAACTTTCAGGAATGTGGTCGTAAATTCGGAACTTTATTTCCCAATGCCTCTGCCAGCTGTCGGGGAGAGGACTCCTGCAGTCAGATTTTTAATATCAACATTTGGCAAGGGTTCCCGTTCGCAATATCCTCTTATAAATTTCAGTTCAATACGTTCAAGGAAAAAAACGTAAAGAGCATATGAGGAAATTAAAAAAAAAATCTAATTGCCTAAAGTCGTCTGTTAATATTAAACAATCTCAAATATATGAAACATAAAACATTTAAAACAAATACATGTATTTTTCTCTTCCTCTCTGTCGTATCGTAAACAATCTTGAAGTTTGTGTATGTATATTGCACTTAGACCCAAAATATGTTTTCCTGTTCAAATGATTTAAATCCGAAAATTATAGAAACATTTAAATAGATTGTAATTTTTTTAATGAATTTATATGTAAAAATAATCATTAAGTACCTGTCGCCATGACATGTACAGTTATCACAACTTGGCCTATGAATTAAGTGTGAGTAAATCAATATACTATAAGCTTAAATGTGTTTTTTTACAAACTTAAAATTGTTATAATTCTTAATAAAAAAAAAGAACTCAAATAATTTTGATGACGGGTATATTGTTTAAATAAATTTTACATATCGAATCGAATTGTCGAACCCACACAGGAAATTTCTTTATCCGATTAGGAGTTCATTCTCACTTGAAAATTATGAATAGGGGAATTTTCACCCATCCAGGTAAAAACTAGAACATTTTTCATTAGCTACACGCACTGGATACGTCAACCTTAGTTTAGCGACGTGTGGATTGAAACCGAGAGATAAAAATCGGAGGAAATAGAGAAACTACAAATCATTTAATTCAGGATATTGTAGCCGTCGTTCGAGACAAAATTAATATCCTTTGGAAATTAATCATTTTCATCAGTGTCTAAGAAATAATTACTGTTCTCTTGAGATCCCAGATCAAGATGGAAGTTAAATAGTTTCATATTTCTGTCGAACAGAGTAATGATGAATTACTTTCATTGAGAAAGTAAAGTTTAAAAATATCAATTTATTCTAATAGAAAAAAAATGTACCACTACAACCCATGAACGTATCTGGGGTTCAGTGCATAGCAGAGACTGTACTGTTTCACGGACGGTTGTTCAGGAAGGGTATTGGTCCTAGATCACGCTCAACCGCCAAATATTTCCCCCTTACTTCGGCTATTTTTATAGAGGCTGAATGAGCCCCAGGTGGTTCCTAGATCCTATATGATCCATCTCCGGCTGTATACAGATTAAATAAAAGTATTGCCAGAAGCAGGATTTGAACCAGGATTTTCGGCATGGCAACTCAGTGCCCTACCACTGAGAAATTCCGCTCCCTTTGTTCTTATTATTAATCCTAAAATTAGCATATAATTATATTTTTAAGAAGTATAAACCAACACATGTTAATATGCTGCTTGAGTACACCGGGTCGGTTACTTCGAAGGAGTTTAATATAGGTAAATGTTTGTATTAGGGAATATTTGTGTAACTTAGCGATTGTTTGTCTTACCTAATCTTCACTAAAGAAAGCTTTAAAGCATAAGGAATTATCGGTGTTAAGAAACGTGACATTAGTTAGTGGATTGATTGAATAATTAAAATAAATTAAAACATATAATCAATTAATAAAAATAGTAATTTAATTACTGTTCATTTAATTGCACTGCAGTACGTTCTTAGCGTTTTAGTAGAGCTACCCCGATATTATTCTAGAAATTTAAGTTCAGCTTAGTAATTTTGTACTCCCCTAGCGAGTCTATAAAAATATGAGAACCAAAATAAAATTGTTTTGAGGTATTGAGAATTTCGCATTAAATCAAAGAATGATTTTTTATTTTAGATTTGCTTTATGTATAAAAGAATAAATAAAGTTCATAAGAAAAATGTCTTAATCTCATTTCACTTCATTCATTTTACTGAAATAACAGTCCTGAAATTGAAATATCGGAATGAAATGTATTTTTTTGTTGTTGTTTTTTTATCGATGCATTATAAATTTTAAAAATTTTAAATCAAAAACTGTGCTAAATTAAGTGTAATGCCTAAAATTAGTCAGGAAACTGTGGATCAGTATTTACCGTTTGAAAAAAATATTTATAATTTAACTGATCCAGAGCTACAAAAGACAATACAAAAAGTAGTTGCTCCTTCCGTTGTTTAAAATAATTTTCAGGTATTTCTCTTTGTTATTTTTTATTTTACATTTTTTATTTTTACTCCATTATTTCTCACACATTTATACAGTAGTATAAATATATTAATCATATATTTTATATAGTTTCTATTGTTATATTTTCGATAATACCGATATTTTTAATACGTCACATATGATACGTAAACGTAAGAGTTATTAACAGAGTAAACCCGTTAGAGCGGACTGAGGCAGGGAGGGGCAAAGTAAGGCGCTCGACTCCTGCGTCGGAGCCCTTTGTTCTCGGGCTCTACCCGGGTTCTCCATTTTCCATTTTCTATCGATCATATCTTCGTGATTTCTAAACCGATTTTTGATTCTAATAACTCATTTGAAAGGCAATGAAACGTAGATGTTTGTTAATTATTATGTAAGTAATATTTTAGGAGGACTTTTTTGAGTAAATCGAAGTTTTAGAGGCAGTCACCTTATTTTTTTTTATTTAATGTTTTTGTTTAACGAGTTTTGCGTAAGGTACCGACAATTACGAAGATTTTATTATTAATATTCCTTATTTAGAATATCTTTGTTGCAAAACAAAAAAAAATGGGACACAAAGACCAATTTTGAGGATTTATAGCTATTTTAAGATTTTAAATAGGATTTTTTTGTAAAATTTTTAAGTAGGAATATCATGGAAAGGGTTAACTTTAGGACAGTAGGTCTCATAGTAATATCGACTGGAATTGCCCCATACTATCTCCCCTTAACGGCTCCACCACTAATTACCAGTCACGCTGTATAATGATATTTTATAAATTTATAATGTTTTTATGCCTTTGGATATAGAAATAAAGACGAAATTCTTTCTCTATAAAAACAAAGATTTATTTACAATACATTCATATTTACATGTCTTAAATAATTACAATAATTTTCAACTAAACATTCCCTCACTTGAAAAAAAACAAAGAACAGCATTCAATGCCTTTACTTCGTATTTCTTTCAAAATTCAATTTAAAGGTTTCAATTAACTCAATACACTGTAACCGTGCATTAAATCTATTCCCTCTCGAATCTTTTATTTATAACAACTGTTGGGTCAGGTAGGCTGTGACGCTATCGCAGCAAATACAAAATTAAGAAAACTTTCGTATATTAGGGACGCAGTTTTCTTTACACATATATAAAATATATTTTAAATAAAAAATATATTTTATTTTATAGCTTGTTATATAAAATATTTATTAATATAACTAAGTTAGATGATTATGGCTCAATGTATAGATATCAGAGTGTAGATCGATGAATGTTCCGGATTCGAATCCAGTTCGGGCAGACACGAATTTATTCAATCTGTTATTAGCCCCGAATGAGTCCTATAGGGTTTGTAAATCTTCCTAAGGCTCGCCCAGCCTTAAGAGTACCCTTAATTTGGAGAAACTCTACCGGTTGGACATACCGGACAAACCACCTCTTTGCACAATTGTTGTACGATCAGCAGAGCAGACTCTACCACGGCATGAAGCAAAGACCCTTTATTGGTTGTAGTGCAGCTATTTTTTCTTGTTATATTATACTAACCAATAGATAAACATTTTAGTTCTTACATAAAATAAACTGACGTTATAGCACTTGGTCGGATATTAAATACTTGTTCTAGATTTTTTCGTCATTCAAATATTGATCTCAACCCTAAAAAAAATTAATTATCAAGGATTGCTGATTAATTACAAGATTATGGCCCTCTGATTGTCAATTACAGTTGACAGGCGAGAACTAATAAACGAAGTTGAGAAAAAAAAAATTAATAAAACAGACAAAAAAGTAAGGCAGGCTTTAAAAACCTAATTATTTTCATTCAGATGAAAAAATAATATTGAGGGACGACCTGTGATCTAATGGTTAGAATAACAACCTACCAAGTCCAATATCGCGGGTTCGTAGAGCGTAAAAAATTCTAGGTTACGCCGTCCCGAACTTGTACTATGTCAGGTACTCATTAAAAATCCCTATCCTAATTAAACCTGTATAGGCAAAATTTAAAGCTCCCACTGTAGCATCGTCCGTTTAGCCATATAAGCATACGATTGACGTTAAATAAACAAACAAACATTAAAAATATCGAATCGATTGAGTTTCATGGTGCAAAATTTATATTATTGGATCATATGAAATGACAGCAGATCCCAGTAAATGCGGCGAATGGAAGAGAAACAAAGTTTAAAGATGTTGTTTTATTCAAAAATAACTTGAGATAGCTTCTTTGCATTTCTCCCAAAGCCCAAGGTTTTCTTTAGCCCTCGTTCGAAGAAACTTTTTGGCTTCAATAAATGGGCTCCATGAATGTAAAGTACACCGACGTCTTATTTGAGAACATATTTATTTAAAATTTGTGTAAATATCATAAAAAGTTTCAGTCAGTTGGTCATAGGACCTAAATTATAAAAAAAAACAACAGGGAGGTGGTAATATATTTTTCTCCTGCCCTATAGTTTCTCTTATAACATTATTGGGTATGTGTAGGAGCTTTCAGATGCCGCAGCTACGTCTTAAAAAGTCCATCTCAAGAACAAGCTGTTTACGGGCATCTTGTCTTTTTGCTTTCCATGTTTCGGCCCCATATAGGGTTGTCCCCAGAAGAAAAGAATGATAAATTTTCTTTTTAATTTCTATGGATATGAGAAAGGACATCATTTTATTCCCAAGGACTGACTTGAGGATCCTAATGATTTTCCTTCCTCGGGATATTTTCATTTCTATATCCTAAACGAGTGTCTCATTTATATAGACACCTAAGTAATTGAAGACCTTGCTGCTAGCCGGAGTCCAATCTTCAATCGACAATGACATGCTCGGAGAATGTTAAATGTTAAACCTTTAAATTTCGCTATCATTTCAATTTTATGTCCTGTAAATGTATAAATATACAGATTAAAGTTTATTTATTTAGTTTTTATTTAAATTTTAGAAAGGAGATGTGAATAAAATAAAAAAATTAGGAAACTAAACAAAAGGTATTTAAAACACCTATTCGAAATTTACTTATTATGAATACAGAAATAACATAAGGAAAACTGTGACCGTATTTGAGCATAAACCATCAAACATTTTTACTGCATATATTTTAAAGTAACACAATAAGCCTAAATGCGTATTAATGATGAAAATAACCTGTACCTCTACAACCAGTGAACGAGTCTGGGATTCAGTACAGGGTAGAGACTGTACTGTTTCATGGACAACGGCTGTCAAGGGAGGTGATTTGTCCTAGATTGCGCTTAACCGCCAGATTTCCCTCTCCTTATTTTGGGTGAGCACCAGGAGGGCCCTAGATCCCATATGATCCATCTCCGGCCGCTAACAGACTAAATAAAAGTTTACCAGCAGCGGGATTCGAACCAGGGCTTATTAATAATGGCTATTAATAAACTATTTATATTTATTTCATATTTTTGATAACTTGGAAATGTTGATAAAAAGCTTCACATCTACCCGAGAAGATACCTCATTGCACCTTTGAGGCAGTTAGTCATAACTTCGGGAATAAAAGTCCGGTGTTGGCAAATGAGTTTAGAATTTATGAGAAAGTGCGAGTAATATACTAAAACAACCATCAAAATGTACAACTTCTGGAATAGAGCCTATCTCTAAACCCTTGATATGCCCCACGTTTAACAACGAGGTGTACTACCTGCATTGGAAACCGCCATAAAAAATGAATTGATAAACCTCAATTTATATCAACTCACTGATGATTAACCCATTAAAATAAGTATTTAACCAATTAAGTAGCGGGAAAAAAGTCATACTGTAATTTAGAAGTAAAATACAGCATTTAGCCACACTTAAGAGGAAAGGTACCTTTTTCCAAAATAATAAATAAACAAAAACAAAATACAGTAATTTGCCTTAAATTTTTCTCAAGTAAGCCTTATTTGTTAGTAATTTTTAAAAATATACATATAAATAAAACAAATGAATCTCAAAAAGATAATATGAATATATAATATAAGAAAAAATAATACTGTAATTTTCCTTACTTCAATTTTTTTTTATATAAACATTTTAACTGTCTTTTTTATGTATAATAAATAAATAAAAAATAACACCAGAAAAGATAATATACATATATAAGATAATATATTTAAGATAAATATATATTGTAAGTTTGAAATAGTATATGGTACTTTACCTTACTTTAAAATTTTCTTCATAAACATTTTTAACTGATTTTTAAAATACCTTTTTAATTTTATTTCTAAATAATGAATAAATAAAAAAAAAGAATCACAAAAATAGAACATAGATATATCATATTCTACAATAAAAATAAAATATTGATATTTTGTAATATAATATAGTATTTTTTTACTTTAATTTTTTTCATAACCTGTTTTTACTAATTTTGTTTTTTTTAGATTCTGTTTTTTCTAAACAAAAATAAAATAATAAATCTCAATAAAATAAAATAAATATATTATATACACATAAAATAATAAACCACTTTTTATCTAATTATGAGAGCAATAATAACTGGCTGCAATTTCCCCCTTCAAATCAAACAACAAATATATGTAGGCTAATTAGGTTATTAAATTACATGCGTTAATGACAACAGGGAGCGGAGTGGCTCAGTGGTAGAGCACTGAGCTGCCATGTCGGAAATCCTGGTTCAACTCCCCCTGCAAGCAGTTACTTTTATTTATTCTGTTTGCAGCGGGAGATGGATCTTATGGGACCTACCACCCTCCTGGAGCTCACCCAGCTTCTATAAAATTTTATACAAATAGGGTACCCAAAATAAGGGGGGGGGATCTGGCGGTTGAGCGTGATCTTGGACAAGTCACCTTGCAGAACCGTTGTTCATGAAAGAGTACAGACTCTACCATGTACTGAACCCCAGACCCGTTGTATTGGTGCAGGTTTTCAGGTTAATAAACAACAAGATATTATATCAAGAATTAAATATTATTTATGGATTCAAACGTACATGGTTATAATTTAATTTATTATTCACTATCAAGAAAAATGAATTTAAAATTACAACAAAAAACTATTTTCACAAGGATAATATTTCGAACATATAATATTTTTTACATTTTATTTTTTTTTTAATTCATCATATTATTTGATACGAATAAAAAGACAAAATTATTGTTTACAATAAAATAGAAATATAAAAGTAAAAAATATACTTAACAAAGTAAATATGAGTAAACTTTTGAAGCAATCTAGCGGAAGGTAATCGGACTCCAGGGAAATCTAAAACACTGTTTTTCCGATTTTCCCAATCACTAAACCCCGCCATCACTGATACCGTCTCACAATATTCCAATAATAGCCGTTTAGGGAAAGGTTATAACAACCCGGTTTAGTGAATTCTATTTTTATTTATGTATATGTGTGTGTGTGTGTGTTTGTATATAAATATAATACAAATCGATACTTGTGAACCCGAAGGTTCAATACCGATACCACTAATCGCCTCGGTCTAATTTCCGGACGTTTATCAGTCGAATCAGAGATTTAAATTTTTAGGAATTCTTCTTTACTAAGCCCAACAATTTTACAAGCCCATATTCGTGAGTATTTCGATTTAATTAATAGGGTGCATTTTCTGTAATTAAATTTTTGAATCTCCTAAATTCTTCAGTTACAATTCTTTTGGACCGTATGTACTACACATTACACAATTTTCTAATACCATAAGATCTATAAACATTAACAACCAAGATAAAGATTCATAATGAATAGTTGGAAGTATGACGGTTAAAAAAAGTTTTGTTATTTCATAATAATTTTAGTTTATAGTACTTTTAGAAATATATTATACCTGCAGCTTCGGTGAATAAGTTTTTAAGTCGATCAAGTCTAAAATAAGTTTCTTGTATTGAGGAAAGTGGAAATGGAGTTATTGTTTGTATTATAATTCCATTTTAAGCCCAAAACTACGAGATTGACACGATTTAGACTTCCCTAAATTAGATAATTTTTCTGCCTCTACGGGATTTGAAACCGAAACCTTGAGCATAGGAACTCAGAAATCTATACACTAAATTATCCCGCAATGCCTATCTTTACTACGCCTGTACCACTACCGTGAATCGGTATGGGGTTTAGTACATGGTAGAGACTGTACTTTTTCATGGACAACGAGTCTGCAAGGAAGTGACTTGTCCTAGATCACGCTCAACCGCCAGATCTTTCCCCCTTATTTTCGGTACCATATTTTTATAATATTTTATAGGGGCCCTAGATCCCTTATGATCCATCTCCGGCTGCAAACAGACTAAATAAATGTCTTGCCTGCAGCGGGATTTGAACCAGGATTTCCGGCATGGCAACTCTACCACTGAGCCACTCCGCTCCCTCATAGCCTAGATACGAGTATATATATTATTTTAAATACTCCTCTTTAACCCATTGTTTTTCATTTATGAGGGATTTCCTTAGAATGGCGATCCCAATGTTTAAGAATTAATATTGTGGTGAGCTTAAAAGACTTTAGGCCTTAATATATTTAAATTAAGGAAGTTTATCTCCAAACTTCACGAGTTTTAAGCCAGTTTGTTTCATAATGTATCTGCTGATATATGCTCATGCTTAACTAAACTGCTAACTTACTGCTAACAGGAACGTCTTTTTTGATATAAATAATAGGAATAATACAAAGTTAACTTATATTATTAAATGTGCTTTAATATTAGCCAGACCTGTTTTAAAAAAATGGTTTTCCTAAAGTATTCATTTATTTAAATAATTATGCTTATTCCATAAATATAATAAGTAACAAATTAATACAAACTTTGAAATGATTTTATAATTAAAAATGTTTTCCGCAATTCAAACGGTAATAGAAATTAATTCATCAAAAATATATATAGCAACCAATCCATCCCATCAAGGGTCTTGGCTTCAATACATGTTAGAGTCCGTATATGTTATATATATATGGTTTTATCAGTATATGTTATATAATATAAATATATAGATAGGGAGCGGAGTGGCTCAATGGTAGAGTTTCTGAGTTTCAATGCCGAAAATCCTGGTTCAAATCCCTCTGCTGGCTAGACTTTTATTTAATCAGTTAACGGCAGGAGATGGATCCCCCTCTTGTGGCTCACCCAGCCCTCTATAAAGTGGGTACCCAAAATAAGGGGGAAAATCTAGCGGTTCACCGAGATCTAGGACAAATCAGATCCCTGCACAACCATTGTCCATGAAATAGCACAGTTTCTACCACCATGTCATGAACCCCAGACCAGGATTAGTGGAACAGGTTTATATATATATATAAAATTCTATAATCACTATAGACAAGGTCTAAAGTCGTTCAGGCTGGTCTGAGGGGGTAAAAATGGACTATTATTCCTATGATAATGCCGGAATTATTCTAAATGTTTTTTATTCTATTAATAAAAAATAAATTATATTAAAATTCATTTATAGGATAGGGCCTAACAAGTGGTTGGCTTGAGCTGAGCCAGTTTGGCAACAAGTAGTGGTATTGATCTGGGCCAAGTGGAGAGTGATCTAGCGGCCTTGGCCAACCAGCACGCTCTTTCCTTAGCCAGTCACTGGTTACTCGCCTTCTGGTTTCAACAGGGGTGTGAGAATATTCATATCTTTATTCTTCATTTAATAAGTAAGTATTGGTAAATAATACGAAGTGTATTAAGAAAATATAGAAAATTGGAGTTACATATAACATGTAACATATAACTTGTTATATATAATTTGTTCCATGTAACATGTTACATATAGATTGTTACATATAACAACAATATATTAACTTGTTACATATAACTAGTGACATGTTACATACAACTTGTTACTTATAACATATAAGTTATAACTTTTTGCATTTTATAGTTATGATAGTTATATATTTTTAACATGCTTTTATTAGCTTCGTCTGAATGTTGCGGAATATTTGGACTCGATTTAACGTTCACTTTAAAAGATCGAATTAAATAGAGACTTGGTAAACTTATCAATTGCATCTGTGACAATAGAATTAGTTAATAAGTTGGTCTTATTATCCTGACCAGGATCATCAGGGTTAAAGATTTTTCATACCCTAAGACACTGTAATGCCTTGTGCCAAGCACTAAGTATACATGGCTTAATATTTGAGACAAGCAAATGACTAATGGCATGGTCCACTGTAGAGTTACTTATATTTTTCAACAAACAAAAAAGTTTAAAAAATAAATTATCACAGTCGAAATGATACACATCCCTCCCCATTGATTTTTTTATATTAACTGGCTTACCTAAGCGTTTGGGTGATTCCGTTTCACTCAAAGCCTTTTGGTGGATTTTGTTTAATTTCTCTGACTGGTTCGTCTTAAATTAATTTAGTCAGAGTATTAATCAAGTCTTAATTAATTCAGTTTCTGGCAATTCTGTTTATCTTTTTTTCCACTATATGGAAATGACAGTTGAACGGCTTTTTAAATAATTTCGGTATTTCTTTCTATTTTTTTTTATTGAACACAATGAACAAATCACGTTCTTGAAACACTGGGTGTACTCCCTTTATTGAAAAAAATACGAAAGATTTTTTGGAACTGACTTGAAAAAAAAACTAAAACATTCGATGGAAAAGTTATATAAACCTTATAAATACATGAAGAAGAAATGTCAAGTAAACTTTGACCTCACTACTAGCCCTGAAGAAGACATGCAATATGGGTCAAAACGTTGGCTTCAAAAATAATAATTTCCTCTTACTAAGAGATTTTTTTCTGATATTAATAAGACAATTTTCTTCCTAAAATAGTATAGTGGAACAAATATTGAAAAAAGCAAAGTTATATCTTTTTCATTTTGAGATTGATAATAATAAACAAATATGTTTTATTTTCATCATTATATCCTCGTTTATTTTGATATTTTGTCTAACTAATATCATTAATAGCATATCTAGTGGTTACATTATATAATTTGAACTATATATTTATTCATAGAATCCTATCGATATCCAGGAGTATCTTTTTTTCTGTGAGCCAATGTATATCTTTAATTCTTATAACTGATTTTTCCGCAATTAAGTTACATCCTTTAGCGCGCAAAAAGTAAAAAGTTTATATTATAATATTTTTTATTCCATTTCGATGAAGAGAAAAGTCGATTTGGAGGCGGAATCAGTTGGGATAATGCTGAGCTTGCCGGACCAAAATCAAATATTCCTTCAATTTCCGGCCAGGTCAGGTTGAGCTCTTGCGGTAGCAGCTCTTCAAAGCAATAACCTTCCCAACCGTTCTAAAAGCTCTATAAGAAAATATAATTTATAACACGTATAGCCTTATTTTCGACATATTCGCGGGAAATAAGCTACTGGATTTAATAAAAAAAAGTGCTATAAACCATTTTTTGTTTGGTTGTGTTATTATATAAGAGCCGTGACATTCATTGGTCGTTAACATCTAAGTTAATGTTAGGTATAAACACTAACATAATTATTTATTCGATCGTAAGTTAAATAACTAAGTGATTTATTTACTTTTTTATGTGTACAAAAACGATTTAGAATCTTCAACTAAACTGTGAAAGGGGACAGAATACATTTTTCTTATATATGAGAATCACATCGTTGGGAATTTTATATTTAAATGCAAATACCCACACTCATATTGAATGAGTTTGTTGATATTATGTACCAGCGACTGGTTTGTTATAAGTACAGTAGGAAACGAAATGAGGTCGTGATATCAGTCTCAGCGACATCGAAACTTATGTGTCGCCGGTTCGAATCCAGTCTGTGCTTTTGAAATTTACAATCAAGATTAGGTAAGGTGACAAGAAATAATGATCATTACAATGGATCGATAATTGGAACAGAAATAATTATCAAGCCACAATCTGCTTCATCGGTTGATCTTAAAATAAAACTCTTTATTGTAAAAAAATGGTATATGATGTCATGTAATAATGAAAAGGCTCGATGCCGCTACCACCGATAATATGCTTTTACAAACATTTGTCTACAGACCACTACCAAACCCAAGTCTGCCGGATCACTCTATACGCAATCTTCCCACCTACGCCTCGGTCCAATCCTTTAATATTTACCTATCGGCTCAATTATTATTAACGTATCAGGAAAATATGGTAATATTCGCCACGATAACGAATTGAAAAGGGTCAGTTAAAAAAAAATTGAATTATCAATTCCAAAATTATCCTGCAAGTTTAATTTTTAATATTTTGTAAAACTCCAGGCCCATCCAAGCCCACTAGTTTCCATCCTTGCATCCAATTCCATCCCGGACAATCCTCCTAGGCGTCTGAATAGAAGATGGCCTCGGGACCTTCTATAATCGAAATGTAATTAGAGTGCTGCCACTGGGTAGTGCCTCTACTTGCCCTTTCATGTATGTATTTATTCATACAGCCCTTGTACTAGATGTATATATTACAGTTGTACAATTCAATAAAATAATTTAAAAAAAAAATTTGTAAGAGAAAAAAATTCAAATAAAATAGGAACTATTTACCATTTTCAAGACTTTGTGTAATGGGCAGTACTAACTATTAATTATAACTGATTAGAGAGCATCTGTCAGGAATTAAGGAGATCTAGGAAAAGCATGGGTTTGGATTTAGAAAAGGAAGAAGTATGAAGGATGTTAGATAGGGTCAAATTCCAAAATGTGATGGAACGGGCAAGAAAGGAACACTGGAATGTATTAGTTATGTGAGAAAGATTATAAAGGTCGAAAAGACGAGATCTTGTAGCCTGAGCCCGGATTGTAAGAGACTGTAGATGTAAGAGGGATGTTGTGAGTTGACGGTTTTGCATAATCTAGGAACTATTGTAACAATATTGTCAACGGATGGAGAGGAAGAAGCAATATTGAGAATAACCGTGATATCGTGGTTTAATATCCTCGGAACAATACGCAACATCCAGTAGCGAACCGAAATTAGGAAACTACTGGAAGCAGAATTTAACCGCGAACCTCCATGGAACACATGGAGCTAATTCGGGTTAATTAGAACTGGCAAGTCAGTGAAATGTGGAGAGCATTTAGGCGCAGTCTCCTTCCTTCACTCCGAGGAGTAATGTTGTCTAATTCAGTTGAGGAGAATTTGCGTAGGAACTGGGGGAGGAGATTAGTCGAGAGCGTGGGGGTCGATTTTACTATGAGGGAATAACGCTTTGGTTCATTGTTCCACTCTTAGCCTCTAGAGTAATAATTATGAGGGAGCAATAAATTCCAAAAATTGCAGCATTCTAGGAGTAATGGACAATAAACCTCTTAATGAAATTAGCTTCATGTATCACTGGAGCTAAACGGTAAGACTAATCTTTGCTTACATTCTCTCATCTAAGAATTACAACCCGACTACGTTAGATCAGGCGAAGCGCAATCCTCCCACCTACGCCTCGGTATAACCCTCCAATCATTACCAGTTGACTGAGTATGTATTAACTTTTTAGGAATACATTCTTTACTTATCCCAACTTCTAGAAGCCCTATTCTATATCCATGGTCTCGGGTTCGAAGCCATAAAAATCCTTAAGGGAATAAAAAACCCTTGTAAACGATCCTTCGGAAGGATCCTTTGAATAATAAAATGAGTTAAATATAACTGATTAATAACTAAGCTTTAAATTTCTATTTTAATTAATTTTTAATAAGAGACTAAATATTAGCTTGGAATAAAAACGTGCAGGTGCATAATATAAGTCGCAATATCTACCAGCATCTGATGATTATTCATCAAGTATGTGGATTACATGTGGCGTTGTGGTTAGCGTAATAACCTTCTACGCGGGATCTCAAACCGGCCGGTTCCCCTGAGGGGTCTTAAAGGAGTAAAACATCCTTATTTATGCCGTCCTTCTGAGAGGACGTAAACTGACGGCTCCGAGCCTGTACGGTGGCACTTAACCGTTAAAGATCCCTATCCCGATTGTACCTAAATAGGAAAAATTTAGGACCCCACTGATCGTCCAGTTAGACTTAGCAGCATAACAGTGGCCTTAAAAGAATGAAGAAAAAGACATTCATTATTACGCATATAAATGACAACGAAAACAAAATGAAATGGTTGCAATTTACTAGATAATTTTAGAACTTTTTAATTTATACTACAAATATAAATGGTTTCCACCCCAACCAAAAATAATAATAAAAATTATTTATTCAAGAAATCATACAAATGCTATTTGGCACATATTGTATTTTCGATCTTGTTTTGAAAACCTCCACTAAGGGATAGTGATGAAATTTTTAGAAGTTTTTCTTAATTGTGTCAGTCACGAGTGGTATGTTTAGATCTTTGTGTAATGATTCATTAGTTACTTAAAAGAGACAATTTGTAATTTCCAACCTAAAGTAGCATGAAAATAAACATACAGGTGAAAATTACTGCGGCCCCAACAAATAGCTCTTGCCCCTTCATTAGTATGATCTGCAGACCCCCACTAAGTTTCTGTGTTGCGGTATAATAGCTACAGTCATTGAAGGAGCAAGCCTAGGTGTTCTTAGCTCAACTACACATTCGTAAATCTATTACTATAAAGCGTCGATCATCCGAACGTCCTATTATCCGAACTAGCTTCACGCAAGTGATACAAGGAGGGTCGACATTTTCATTCCTATAAAATAAGTTTGAATAATATTTTCTTAATTAAATGATTTCCCGAAATTATTACTTATTACTAAAGAATTAGAGATTTTCTTGTACCATACATTTTGCATTTAAATAATTTCATAGGCGAAGAAATTATACTATGTATAAAAATTACTTCAGTCGAAATTATTTTAACTGAAAATAATAATAAGTAATGCAAGAACGGTGAATTAAAAAAATCGACGCCTAAAAATATCCCCATCTTGTCAACAACAGAAATTATATTCACGCAACATAATAAATATTAATAGGTTTTCCTGATAAGTGCACGCAAACACATAAATGTTTCATACCTTTATAGCCACTCTTTTCAAAATCTAAATCCATTCGAAAAAAACCTAATGAATTTCCTATCAATGCAGCTCTTGTTTAGAGATACTTTATCAGCTTAAGTTTCATAATATAATCATAATGCCATTAAAAAAAAAAATATTAAGTAATGAATATGATATTAATAAACAAATTGTAATTAGTATAAATACACAAAGTAATTAGGCAACAATCGTCTGATACCAAAAGTTTTATATAACTACCTAGATAAATAAGGGAGTGGAGTGGCTCATTGGTAGAGCGCTGAGTTGCGAAGCCGAAGGTCCTGGATTCAAATACCGTTCGCTGTCAGACTTTTATTCAATCTGTTAGTGGGCGGAGATGCATCCTATGTGATCTCGGACCCTCTAGGGGCTCACCCAGCCTCTATAATAATAGGGGAAACCTGGCGGTTGAGCGTGATCTAGCACAAATCACTTTTTTGCCCAACCTTTGTCAAAGAAACGGTATAGTCTCTACTAAGTTCTAAACCCGAGACCCATCATTGGTTGTAATAGTACAGGTTTTTTTAATCTAGATAAGTATAAAATTCCCGAAATCGCAGATTAATATGTGAATATTAATATTCATAGGAAAAATAATAAAATATGTGCCTATATTATATTTTATAATAATAGTAACTGGTATAATACTAAGTAGATTACAATGGTATTTTCAACTCGAATAAATAATTACACGTAAAAAACAATTTTGGTAAATCATCATAGAAAACATATTTATCAATTAGATTTTTGAAGCATGAAGTAAATTTTTATTTCAAGTTTTTGAAAATACTTTTATACAAAAAGTGAATTTTAGTGCGGGTAGCTCAGTGTTTAGAGCGCTGGGTTGACATGCCGAAGGTCACGGGTTTAAATCCGGCTGTGACAGACAAATTATTTAATCTATTAATATCTAAAGATGAACCACGTGGTGTCTACAGACCTTATTTGAGTTTAAAAAGACTTTATTTTCAGAGGCATCTTTTTTTAATCTCTTAACTACTGAGAATGGGCCCTATATAATCTTTTGAGCCTTCTGGGGCTCACCCAGCCACTATAAAGTGGGTAACGTTGCGAGAAAAACCTGGCGGTTGAGCGTGATCTATGACGATTCACCCCCCTGCACAACCGCTTTCTAAGAAACAGTACAGCCTCTACAACCCAAGACCCTTCATATGTCCTGATGCATATGTTTATCAACTCTCAATCTTATTTCTCTATAATATTCATCCTTAAGAAGTAGGACATAACTTAGATGCTTAATATGGGATCTTAAATTTACTTATTTAAGTCCCACAGTATTCCCCCGATGATGATCCTTTAGCAAGGACGGCTTATAGGACCATTTGGAGTGATCCCGCGGTTCGCCAGCAACTAATTCTGAAGCATTCACATCACGCTCCGAACCTCCTCAGCATTGAGGATTACAGATATTCGCTAATTAATTCAGAGCTTCTAGTTAACGGCGTCTCTAAGCTATATCTCAAGCTTCTTAGAGTTCATATATTTCATGGCAAGATGCGGTTTTTTAAAATAAAACTGCTGATACCCAGTCACACTGAAATTGGAAAATCCAAGATTATATTAAGTTAATACAATTTTAATTTATTATATTTCATAACAAATATAAGTAAATATACCCTAAATAAAAAAGAGAAAAAACTACCACACAAAAAACGTCCAATTTACGAAGTATGCCATATTTTAATTTTAATAAACATATCAACAATTCTATTCTTGAACAATATTTACATAGTAAATGGTAATATTGAACAAATAATTTGGTTGATTGATCTGCTGATTACATTTGTCATCAATTCGTAAGTACAATTTATGTTTTAACATGGTACAACTGTTAATTTTATAATTTTACTAGTGTTTAATGTAATGTAATTCATTAGAATCTTATTTTTCACTGTTAAGGCATGATTATCAGAACATATAATCTTCAAACGTCGTCATAGGAAGTTTAAAGAATAGACAATCTCAAGAACTGAGAGTAAACATTATTTTTTAACAGACAAGATAAGTAGATATCAATATATATATATATATATATATATATATATATATATATATATATATATATATATATATATATATAATGATAAACATTATATCATTTAACACCTTAAATATAATGTTTAAAACTCAGAACAAGTATAAAATACAAGTTTTACGACCCAAAGCAATCTTTAAAACTGATGGGTCTTCAACTGCAGGTTTAAAGATCTTCCGAGAGAAGAATCGTAAAATCTTTAACTCGAGAGAACGAATCTTGGACCAGGATTAACTAACAGACCAAATTCTCTTTTTCCTATAGTTCGTGCTGAATATTATAAGGTTAAAGTCACCATAACTTTATTAATTAAAATGCATTAATACTGTACTATTACTAAACACTGTACTATATAACACTAAATTTATAAATTTAATACGGTTATATCGGGTAAACCCCCCAACAACGCCTCATCCTATAGACCAATCAGCCTCCTCCCTATCCTTTCAAAAATCTTTGAAAAAATCCTACTTAAGCGCATCCTACATTTAATTGAAATTCCTTCCCACCAGTTCGGATTCCGCTCGGGGCACTCCACTGTACAGCAGGGTTTAAGAGTGGTTGACCATTTATCCTCTGCACTTGAAAACAAGCAATACTGCACTGGTGCCTTTCTGGACATTGCTCAGGCATTCGACCGGGTATGGCACGATGGCTTGTTTTTCAAACTAAAAACCCAATTACCCCAATCCTTATATCTAATCCTTAGATCCTATCTCTCTAACCGTTCCTTCAGAGTCCGCTGTGGTCCAGAGTTCTCCACTTGTTATCCAATCGAGGCCGGCGTACCTCAAGGAAGTGTCCTAGGTCCTATCCTCTATATCTTGTTTACAGCCGATATACCTTTAGATCCTGTTACCTTCCTTGCATCCTTTGCCGATGATACTGCCATACCATCAACCCATTCAGACCCAGAACTGGCATCTGCCCATCTACAACGACACCTCTCCTTAATCGAACATTGGTGCGCCAATTGGCGTATCAAAGTCAACCAATTCAAAAGTAAGCACGTCACCTTCACCCTCCGTCGCAGATCCTGTCCACAAGTTCATTTTAACTCTATACCACTTCCCAGTTCCGACACAGTCCGGTACCTGGGTTTCCTACTAGACAAAAGACTTACCTGGAACCCACATACTCGACTTAAAAGACAAGAGCTCAACAGAAGATACGGACAGTTATATATACTACTGAACAGAACATCACAACTTTCCGTTGAAAACAAACTATTAATTTACAAGATTATTCTCAAACCGATGTGGACCTACGGAATTGAACTATGGGGAACTACTAAATTTTCGAACATCAAACGTATCCCATCCTTTCAATCCAAAGTCCTTAGAACAATAGTCAATGCTCCCTTTTATGTTACAAACAAGACCTTACATCACGACCTCAAGATCCCTTATGTCCTTGATCTCATCCCATCCAAATTCTCAACCTTCCACCAGAAACTTGCTCTTCTTCCTAACCCCCTGGCACAATCCCTATCTAGTACCAACCATCCTTATAACCCTCCTCGTAGGTTGAGGCGGCAGTGGCCGAGAGATCTCTTATGAAAATACATCTGGAGTGCTGGCAATGGCCAGCTTCTCCACTCATGCCTGAGAGTGTGTGGCTCTAGCGTCCTCACTCAGTCTCCACTGGCTAGACTGGTGACGCGGCTGACTGAGAGGCGCTGGGATCTCCTGGCATTGTGCCTCGGCACCCACTTCTGGGTGTAGGGGTTTGATTCGGAGTTCCCAGGGGCAGTATGTAAATATTGTATATAGATATGAATGTGGCCGATTATTATTATTATTTTATTTTATTTTTATTGTTATGTACATATGGAATGAATGATCTCTTTTAGCTCTAATACTCATTGCCCAAGATAGTGGCAGAGTGTATTATTTCTCAATAAAGCAATTAAAAAAAAAAAAAAAAATACGGTTATATAAAAACAATGCTTCATAAGTCTTACAATGTTCTGATTTTACGACTAGGCGAAATTAAAAAATATATCATTATAATATATCGATGCCGTAGCTCACAAATGTGTTAAGTGCAAATTTTTCAATAATGGGTTTTGTTATATAAATAATAATATAATAAGATAAATAAGTAGTAAAGTTGTGATCAGGAAGTCATAGATCTTATCTTTTATGCGCGGTCATAGGGGCTTAAGTCAAAATAATTCCATAATATAAAATCAGGAATGATCAGACAAGTAATAAATGTATCCTTCAAATAGAATTACTACTATATTGTTTTATAAAAATAAAATTACAATTAATATCAATAATTAGATTTTACATAATGTTTTGAACTTTGTTTTGCTCTCCTGAAAAATTCAAAATTTCGACTTAAGCCCTTATGACCGCGGATCGAAGATATGTTGATATAAAATTAATGGAGAAGCTTTAAAGGTTACAAAAATATATTGTGTGCTTAATTGAACTGTATTTCTTGTGTTAAATTATTATCAAAGTTGACTCATGTAAAATCTTGTTTTCGGCACTTAACACATGTGTGAACTAAGCATCGATATTGAATAATATATATTTTTAGATATCTTTAAAATTTTAGAAACAGTTCCTAACAATTAATTTTTATTGACTAAATTAAAACTGTTCAGAACTTGATATTGTTTATATAGGTAGTGGTACTATACTAGAAAATTCGAATCCAGTAAAATTGTTCTTAAATATAGTTAAAATCGAGAGCAATAGGTTGTCGTATTTATCTAACAGAGTTAGCTAATATTTTTCATTTTAAAAATATATGGAAGGGTTCAGAGAAAATAAAAATCAAGTCACCTGTGGTGGTTGCAACGCGGTAGGTAATAAATTTTGAATATCCCGTCCTTCGGAAGAGACGTAAAATGGGGGTCCGAGCATGTTCAATGTCAGGTACTTAAAATACTTTAAAGAATCTATATCCTAATTATACATGGGTAGGACACATTTAGAACCCCAACTATAGTTTCGTCCGATTAACTCTATTATTGCGGCATTATGTGACATTTAACGAAGGAAACAAACAAAACTATTTATATTTGTGATTTTTTTTTGTCGGACTTTTATTTAATTGGTTGTGTAGATCATTATTTCTACTGCCCATTCTTTCTCACATTATGTGACGTTAAACAATTAGAAAAAATAACCATATTTTTTGTCTGAAATGAAACGAATAGAGAGGACTTCAAAGAGTCCCCTCCTTCCAATATGTATCGATAGTGAAATAAAAAAAGAAGAAGTAAAAAAAAAAAACAGCTGGTTAGTAATCATTTTTGATGACCTCGTTATCAATACACGTTGGAAGGAGGGGACTCTTTGATCAAACCATACATTTTGTAGAACAAATATTTTTTCAAATAATTTAGATAATTATCTTGAGATTTAACAAAAAAAAAAAGTTAGTAATAAATTTTTGAGAATCATCAAATCGACATATTTTATTCTTGCTACCTCTGTTAGCTACCACAATTGAGAATTTTCGCAGAGGAAATTGTTGGGCGTCTCATCGAAACGAAGCTATTCACGAAGATTCAGCTTGATAATAATCAAGTGCAAAAATGGACCATGGATCCGGGCTAGGAAGCATTTTAACTAAATAAAATATCAGCTTATCCCCAACCCCTCCTAAACAATAGCAAAAAAAAACTACCCCTCCAGTAACGCATTGAGACGAGACCCTTAATTTCATGGTCCGTATCTCATGTGGAGTCAGTTATAAGGGTTGTTTATCTTGCTTCGCTGCATTAGTCTCAATGTCGTCCCAGATTATGAAAAATGCTTTTTTTTGTTTTTTGCTATCAATCCAAGAGGTAGGGGAGTGCCTTAGGTATGTAATTTGTTTTAAGCATGTTGTACTACCTATTTATGTTAAAGTTATCCAGCGTTATTAATAATTAAAAAAATATGACTCCATAATGGAATTGAAAAATATAATTTTATGATTAATAATGAGAATTTTATAAAATAAAATGAATTATTCTAAAAGAAAATTCATTTAAAATCTTTTTAACATTTACCCACAGAATATTTTTTTTTCAATTATTTTTAACAGCATTAATTTAATTTTAATTAAAATTTTTATTTTAGTATTGGGAGGAGATATAATCTTATTGTAATTATATAAATATTGCATGAGCGTTTTAGTTTTTATAACAATATAGGTCCGTTTTTGTGAATCGAAATATTTATGAGTTAGTATTGGAACTAATTTAATAATATTAACAAACTTTATGTTTTTAACACAACACAGCAAATAGTAATGCTTTTAACACTAAACAACTTTTAAATTTGAGTACGTAATAATATTATTAATGACGAAGAAATAAGGAAATTCACGGAAGCCTAAAAGCATATATTTCTAAAAATACTTTTAAAAAGTGATATTTAAAAAAAAATCGTTGGTTATCATTATATTTACAGCATTGATAAAATCAACATATAATAAACATGGAAAAAATAATAATGCTAATAGAATTACCAAAATCTCTTAGAAATATCAAGAAAGAGACTCAATATACAGCGCAATAAGTAATCTAGATGTTATGATTTGTATATTAGATTCTTTTTTAATTATAATTTTTAAAATAAAAAGGCATTTACCACTACAACCCATGAAGAGTCGTGGGTTTAGTACATTGTAAGGTCTGTACGGTTTCTTGGATAAATGTTGCACAAGGAAGGTGGTTTTTCCCAGAACACGCTCAAACGCTAGGTTTTCATCCTAATTTAGAGTATCTAATTCATAAAGGCTGGATGAGTCCAAGGAAAGTCTCCAGATTTTTAAGTGCCAGACTTTGAACCTTCAGCATAGCGACTCAGCACTCTATACATGGCTACCCTGCTCCTCATAGTTATGATTAGTGTATTACATAAAATATTTTTTTATTATTATTTTTTTTAAATTTTAAACTATAATTTTAAATATACCAATTTATTTTTGAAAAAAAATGTGTGTGTTTCATATTAAACTAAGTTATACAAAGACTTTTCTTATACCATAAATTCGAGAGGTTATTATAAGTTCTTTTATAAAGGGCCTTTTTCGTAATATCCAACTAAAAGGTCAGATATACGGCCCATCTTTCCATGATTTATGTTCGTACGTAAATTTCTTTTAAGGGCGTTATGGAGCGGTAGAATATTTGCAATCCGGACAAAACCGTTAGGTAGGATTAAGATTTTTTTTCTCCTCTATATATTAATATTATATATCTATTAATAATAGAATTAAAAGAAAAAAATATTTATGCCGTTGAATATTTAAAATAAAACAAAGCCGTTGTTAAAATGCCCTTAGTTAAATAATATTGATAAAAATAAATTGATTGATTATATCGAAATAATATATTGATCAATATATTGTATTGATTGATCAATATAATATATATTGATCAGTCATCAGTCATTTATGTGCCATCACCTAAAAAAAAAATATTTATGATTGAAATAATTATTTTTTGAAATAAATAATTGTGGAAATAAACTTACACGTCCAATAAACCTGTTCAGAATGTAGATAATTTAGAAAATTTCTTGTTCTAAAAATTTAATTGTTAGTTTTCTTAATTCATAACTGTTTTGGAATAAAAACCACATTAATTGATTTCTCTTTATATTTAAAATGCAGAAACAAATACAAGCTAAAGAAAAAAAAAATACTCTTAGAAATAAATGTAGTATCACTATTGTTCACACCACCATTAAATCCAGTTAGCTATGAATTAATGTTTTTCTCTCATTAATCTATTAATATTAATACAATTAAAATAACGTAATCAAATGGAAAAAGATATTAAAATATTTCACATACGAAAAAATAATTTTTAAAAGTGAATGGTTGTGGAGAAAGATTTAAAGAATCAATAAAACTGTTTAGAACATTTATATTATTAAAAAAACGAAACCTTTCGTCACATTCGAGCTAATTTAATTTCTTGAAAAGTATTTTAGATGCAGAAATTTTATAAGCTAAATTTTATACTATTAGAAGTTTTGTTAATGAATTTATTATAACATTGAAATATAATACAATCATTAAATATATCTATACGGGTTAGTAGAGTATTTACAATACCAAAAACAATCATTAGACTTGAATTTTTTTTACTTTAACTCTTCAACAAATTTATATTAAGAACAATAATTCTTTAGCTATAAGAAAATAATAAAATTTAAAAAAAGTTAAGATATTAATTTTATATGTTTTATGAAAGCTGTATTGGCCAGTAAGTTCTATCCTTTTGTTGCTACTGCTATTTAATTATAGTATTTACTACATCTATTATACAATTTCGTTTATAGCTTTCAAATATATAATATATTTATATATATATATATATGTGTGTGTGTGTGTGTGTGTATACATAAATAATATTTCGATTTATATATCTAAGTCTCTAACCATCATTTTTCATTGTTTTATGTGTGATGGGCATTCAAGAATATGTTTCAGGGTCTTAACATTACTTTTTTGACATTTCCAGTACAATATTTAAAAGAAATCGAAACTGTGTTTAAAATGTATTTAGTTCGTGTGAAATAGAATCTACCCACACTGCCTTGATATTAACTGAGTAGAAACTTGAATCAATCCGCTCGAATTACCTGCTCTGTCCAGAGCATTCCGTGTAATATGTCTCCATATACCAAAGCGTATAGGTAGCAACAATATATAAAATGTCTTATATATCTTAGGAGAGGCTGAACCAGGGAATCAATCCTCGTGTAACAATATATATATATATATATATATATATATATATATATATATATAATTTATTTAATCTACTCCTCTTCTACCGCCAACGATGTGAGGATTTCTCCTGTAGAGCCTAACCCATGACTGTCTCTCCTGTACCAATCTTCTTCTCCTTCCCCATTCCAAACCTCTTCTGTCAAAGGCCTCCTGGATTGCGCCTTCCCAAGTCTTCCTTGGTCTTCCCTTCGGTCTTGTACCTTCCACCTTCGTCTCATATACGGCCTTTGCCACACTGTTTTCTGCCATTCTGGAAACGTGGCCGAACCATCTCAGCTGATGCTCCTCGATGATATCCTCCGCTGGCCGAAGCCCCACATTGGACCGTATTGTTATGTTTCGCACTCGGTCTCTTCTGCTCTTCCCTTCCATTCTTCTTATATAACGCATCTCCATGGCTTGGATTTGGCTCTTGTGCTTTTTAGCCAGAGTCCAAGATTCACTTGAATAGGTGAGAATCGGTAAGAAGGTGTTTTTATAAACTACATTTTTTTTTTTTTTTATATATATATATTTATACCATAGATAAGTCCAGTACAAATAGACAAATAGAGCCAAGTGATGCTATAGACAAAAAATGCTTGGATACAAAGTGAAACAGTGGATAGTTATAACAGAGAAGAAAGCAATGAAGAAACTAGGAACTGAACAGTGGAGAGAAAAAAATACAAGAAGAAAAGGTGAAGGAAGAACGGAACAAAAACAGAATGCTTTTCGTGATCCTCTTAGGTAAATTTGTTATAAATGTTGTATGTTATGTTGTTATTTGTAATAAATAATAAAGAATGTATATAGAAATATAGAAATATATATGCATGAATATAAATATATTAAACAGGTATGACACGGTTAATATTACGTACGATTAAAAATGTTTATTTTGAATATCGCATATTTATCACCGAAATTACATAATACGAAATCTATGGAATATTGATGTATTGATACTTGGATGAAATAGTTAACATTATTAATTGTCAATTTTGTTAATAAATTTTATACATTGATCATAAATAATATAAATTATGTGTAAATTAAGTTTAATATTTTTAAAAGCTAATTTTAATATTTAATTTAACTGTGAGAAAGAATAACCAGTAAAAATAAAGATTTTGAAGAAAATACAGCATCATAAGTTTGACACAGTTAATAAATAAAATGTTAATTTTAAATCTCTATTTGCCATCGAAATTAAATAATACGATATATATGAAGTATTGATGTATTGACACTTGGTCGACATAGTTAATAATATTAAATAATAATTTTAGTTTATAAATTTTGCACAGTGATCCTAATAATATAAATTATTAGTTGAGGTTAGTATTTAAACAATTTTAATACTTGCTTTTGACTATAAGAAAGCATGACAAACCCAATTAGAGATCTTGAAGATACACTACCATTTAATAGAAGTACTAAACAAAAAATTATATAGGTATGATACGGTTGAATACATAAAAATATAAATTTTTAATATCGTATATTATCACAGAAATTTCATATTCCGATATTTATTACTGATTTATAGAAACTTAGATGACACAGCTAATATTATTAAATGTTAATTTAAGTTTATAATCTTTGTACATTGTTCATAAATAAAATATATATGAGATAAGGAAGGTTAATGTTTTTAAAAACTAATATTAATGTTTAATTTTTACTGAAAGAAAGAATGCCCAGTACAAAGAATTACCTTGAAGAAGAGACACTACCACATAATAGAATTTTTAATGCCCCACCCACAAATAAAATACAAAAATATGCTTATTTCGTTTAACGCCATTTTATGCTGTGATTCGGGCTATGAAACAATGGGTGTTCTAAATTTGGCCTATTCATATTTAATTAGCAAAGAGATTTTTAATGGGACCTGACATATCCCAGGCTCGAGACCTCCATCTTACGTCTATTCCGAAGTACGGAATAACCAAGGCGTTATTACTCTTCTAATAACTTTTAGGCCCACCTGCATAGACGGGAACTCGCGAATTAAGGCATAATAGATTGTGATACAAACTATTACACCACAGACCATAAAAATTACATATTTTTATATACAAAAATAAAAATGTAATTTTATATATAAAATATGTTTAATATATATAAAAATACATATAACCATGACACATATATCTAAAACACCTACCCGAACAGTAAATACTTACCATTTTTATCAAATAAGAAAACATAATTTTGTTATTGACTGTAATTATTATTAATTAATATCAAATTACAGATATATCTTCATACTTTTAGGGTTTTAGAGCTCTTTAATCGAGCGTACCGTGTAACACAAGGATCGATACGGAGACCGCTGTTGTGTATCACGTACACACACGACACGCATTGCCTTTAAAAAGTGGAGTTTCTGCCATGGAATATTTAGGCTGCATTGCAATCATATTACGATATGCGCGTAATGGTTGGGACATAAAATGAGATATACTTTGTAGAATATAAAGAAGAAAGATACATTTGTTTCTTTTTTGTTTAAATCTGATAGGGTTTTGCCAGCCTTAAAATATTTGTGTACATAAAACTATAAAATAAGCAGGAATTAAATAAATATGTTATGCTTTTATTGTATAATTCAATCCCCTTTGGTGTCAATACTCAATAATTTGTCTTAAATAATTCCTTTATGTCATGTAATTATTTATTATTTTTTATTACTTCATGTCAATCCTTATCTCTTATTCGATAATCCTCTATAACTATTCTCTGTGTATTTGTTAAATCTACCTATATGGTTTCCCATTTTTTAAATATATTTTTTATCACTCATATCCCTAGATGACTATATATTTTGCTATTCTTTACTACATATATTATTATTATTATCAATATACTGCACATATCGTTATTATCTACCATATATTATTTTAATTTATATGTATCTCGTATATTTACACCTGAAAAAGACCTGCAATGTGGGTCGAAACGTTGGCTTAAAAAAAAATAGTTTTTCTTACTAAAAAGAATATCCTTGTGATTTTGTCCTGGTACTTTGTTAATTAAATTCGTTTATAGTTCTATAATTGAACTTTTTATTACTCTATTCTATTGTTAAAACGAAAGTCCGTGCGGATTTCGCTCTTCAAAATATCGACATATATATAAACGTTTTATGAAACTGATATTATCTATTTAATTACTTCAGTACCTAGGTCTTATAGAAACTATTTCGCCAAAATAGTATAAATGGAATAGTTACTTTATATTATTAGTTTTGCACGTTTTATAAATCCCAATATGAATAACATAAATCCCAACGTTTTAATTAAACTCTTTGTGGCATAAGGGAATTAAATTCTTTTTGATATTGGCTTGGCTTTATCCATGTTGAAATATTCAGACATATTGTTTAAATTTTGACATTTTATTACTCTAAAAAACATACACCATTCGTTATTATTTCTAATAAAAATTTATTATTATTAACAGTGGAAGAATTTGATAAATAATTATAGCAGGTTTAGGGAAATAAAAATTTAAATATACATATTAAAAACGTTAAAAAGCTAAGGAATTATTATATCATCTAGCATTTTAATGTAAATGACATTGATGATAATGCATTGTAAGTCCAGAATATAAATAAATAAAAAAATAAAGCATTAACGCAAATTAATGTATCATGATTATTTATTTTATATTATATTTTAGTTTTTTTAGATGGACACATTTATAATACATTTTAATTCTAAAATTTTAATATAATATATGAAAGTATATATTCTATTTTTTTTTTAAGAATTACCAAAATTGACAGTTCTATTTGACTACGAGAAATATAGACTTTAATCAAAGGTAATATTTTTAATTTGAAATAATATTTCTTGTTTTTATATATTTTAATAGAATGTTTCTTAATACATAATTTTTTTTTAAGAATTCTACAACTTAACAGTTTTTTAAGTAAAGAGAAATATAGACTTTGAACTATGATAATAAATTCAATGATAATATATTGAATTTGTGATAATATATTTTAATTCTAAAATGCTATTTCAATATATGATAATATCTTATCTATTTCTTTAAGAATTTCCCAAAATTCACAGTTGGTTGAGTAAAGAATATAGACTGATCTGTGATAAACTATTTAATTTGTGATTATATAATTGACTTCCAGGATTCTATATATAATTGATTTTTTAATTTGTTTGACCGAAAGGTATCTATACTTATTGTTATTGGTTATTTTTGACAAATTGTTTTTTATTGTTACAAATTATTGTATTTTAGTGTACTTTTATTAATTTTACAGTGATGAATGGACTTGTAAATTTTTAAAGGATGTTGTGAAGAACAACTAAAATTGAAAATGACGAATAAATGTCGAAACGTCATTTAATCCTTTGTTAATTTTCTAACAAAAATTGTTTGACTGGAATAAGGTTTTTTTCTTCATTATTGATTATATAATTTGATTTTATATAATTCAATAAAATATATGATTATACAGAATATATATGTTTTTAATAGTTCCCAACATTTATATAATATATTTAATTTGTGGTATGTCCACTTTATTTTAAATTAGTATATTTTTAATACGATATATTATAATATTTATTTTTTAAGAATTCCCAAATTGACAGCTTGATCTGACAAAGAGAGAATATAAAGTTTTGGACATTTAATAATATTACATTTTTTTTTAACGAATTCGAAATACTAATTAGACATAGCTCTGACGAACTCGTCTACTAATGATGCATACTAATGGTTCTTAAATCCAATTAATAAATTGGTTTAAAAATCATTAGTTTCAGTAAGGAATTAGTTTATAATTTATTATCTAAACTGCTCACTCAATTATGTATGCAAATATATACAAAGTGAAGCTACTAATCAGAAAGATACACATAGTTCGAGAACTCAAACAATAATTGAAGTTACTACTGTAAGATAAAGGCATAGCATATTCAGTTAACATACAGAATTTATAATTATATGCGAGGAGATAACGTAGCAAGATTTTAAATTATATAATAATGTTAAAACGGATACCAAGTTATATTCTGGAAAATCCTAAAACGCTTAACTATTATTGTTCATAATACTAACTTTATTTATTCTCTTGAAAATACAACATTATTGCTTTTGGAAAATTATTTTAGAGGTATCTAAAAGCGCTAATATTTATAGCTAGCCATAATAAAAATAAATTTATCATCGGAATTAAACCGCTAGTATTTTTCAGCCTATCGCTGTTAAATAATACAATACATAACATTCCTAACATTAAATAATTTTTAGAAGTTAAAATTTTTATATAAACTTTATTTATTTTCTTATTAAGATTTAGGGAATGAACTATACATAAAAAATAAAAATAAATAAAATAAAATATATAAAATCCAATTTTTTATTATTTTTAATACTTTTATGCTTAATAAATAATATCCATCCATCATATGTTTATATATATTACAAAAAATATATTTTTTTTCTAAAATTAAATTAAAAAAATATTGTTTGAGTACTGCCAGTGGGCCTTTACCTCAAGCCAATGTATATCTTTCATTCTATCTACTTAATGTAGTTTTATTATACGTTGTAAATTTCAATAAATAATTTATTTGTATTAATTTAAATTTACAACTGCATTATATTAATACTACAAAGTAAATGGCAGGAATGATTCATAATGGCATAGATAATATAGATATAGACTCAAATTAAATAAATTTAAAAAAAAGTTATGGATCGGTTTAATAAAACCAAAAAAAACCGTCCTACTGTCTCAACAGATGCTAGGCTAGTTTTTTAAGTTGAAGAAGATATAAATTTTTCACAAAAAATAAATTTGGAAATTTCCAGTTATCATTTAATAAGTATATAATTTTGTTTTAAGGAAATTATGAATGGAGTGATGATGAGAACAAATAATTAACATATTTTAATTAAATATTCTGAACTATCATTAAAGACATACTCGTTACGCAATATTTTTTAAAAAATGTTTCTTATATTTTTCTTGAAATTCTTCTCCTTTTATAACGAGATTTTCTATATTTTCGTTATTTAGGTACACTTTTTATATATATTTTAACATACCTATATTTGTATACATAATTGAATAAATAATTGCGTTTATAATGAGTATGATTTTAATGCTGTAAGACGTATCCAAATATAGTTGTAAATATTTTTCATATCAGTTGCCTTAAAAAATAACTCAATATTTACAACTTTGTATAAACGTTTTAAAAAGTTTAAAACACCAATCGTATTTAAATATATAATAATTATTATTGTATCATTAAGATATATTTTTTACGGGATCAATACTTTTAGACCATTTACTCTCCATCAACAAATTATCATATTTTTACCGATAAAATAGTTATGTTTATCAGTTTCGTACATGACTAAACCTCCTAAGACTCTGTCCTAGAAATTTGCGTAGGCATCATACTAATAAATACCAGAGTGAGCCAGTGAATTTTTAAAGACTTACGGAAGGTGTCGAGGGTTCGGTCGATATGAGAGAGACCAGAAGCAACATTTCTCTAGCAACAAGTTGGGTCAGTAAATTTGACCAACACGAGAGCTTTCATCACATTAAGTAAAAGAAATATATTTAATTATTTTTGTTATTATAATATATTATTTTAATTACCTTCAACGACTCTCTGTGGAAGATTATGTCATATTCTTCGTCGTTTTACCATCCGAATATCGAAGTTTAAAAATATGTTTCGAGCTAAAGAAATTTAATAATTTCAGTCCGAAAGAACAATATTACGATTCCGAATAGTAAATAATATTGTAATTAATTATATTATTATAATAAAACTGCTTTACACTCGAAATCCCTGGAGAAGACGACTCGCATCCGACCAAAGACGAGAAAGGACTGAGCCCTTCGAACTCCACACTGTTTACAGGGACCTACGCCGAAGCAGTGCTACCAACCCTACGCTCCGAAATTCCCTCAGAATTTTCCCTTTTTAGGGCTTTTGTTTAGGGCTGTAATGTTACAACGTTTCGATCGGGGCAAAGCACACGAATTGGGATATTTTACTTTATGGGCTGGGAAAACCTGTTGCAAGTCTGACCTGTTGCATTTTTTATTTATTTTTCCCAAAAATATTCAGTAAATTTATAGGTATCGTAATAATTAAATATTATAAAAGCTTATAATAAAATAATAATGGTTAATAGTAGCCAGAAGGTTCGATGCCGATACTACAAATCCTTGCTTACAAACTTCCGTCCAGGGTCTCAAACCCAAATCTGCCAGTTTATCATACAAACTAAACTAAAAAAAAACGTATCAGTTCCGCAGGTTGTTGCTTCGAGTTGAGTTCCAATATGTTTTAAATGTTTAATTTTAGATGTTTTCCCAAAATAGATGTTAAGGTAAGATTTAATGTGATAAAGAGATTGTAATTATGAGTAATGACTAGACTTCATTAATCATTTCAATAAGAATAAAAGTTTCAACTAACGTTTCAAAATATAGATGATATGTTTATTGTTGTTTGTTCATTTAACGTAACTTTTTGCTGCTATGGCTAATTGGACGATGCTACATTGGGAGCTCTAAATTTTGTCCATCCAGGTTTAATTAGGATAGGGATTTTTAACGAGTACCTGACATCGGTCAGGCTCGGGACCCCGTGTGTAACGTCCCTTCCGAAGGACGGCGTAACTAAGGATTTTTTACTCCTAAAAAATCCTAGGGCCACCTGCCGGGCTACGAAACCACTATATGTTTGTTGAAACGTTCATTTGTAAGTAAAGTGATTAAGGAAAGTATACACATTTCCTATGATCAGATTCTCTTTTCCGTACTAAAGCTAACGATAACTTGTACTTTTGGAAAATATTAAAGGGAAACGAATTAACGAAAAGTTAAAACTTGTGACTCAACTCGAAGCGACAATTTGCGGAATAATTACCAAAAATCACAATGCCTTTTGTGCTTTTTTGGAATTTATTATATATACAAAATGAGTAAGAAAAAAGTGTACCACTAAACCAACGAAAAGAGTATACTTTTTTTTAAGCTAAAGATTTATCAGGGAATTGATTTTTCAAAGGTAAGGTTTTTCCTCCTATTGACGGTACCGAGTTTATAGAGGCTGATCACTCTCGTTATAAACAGTCAATTTTATCTACCACAGCCGGTTGTGAACTCAGGATCTCCAACTCAATACCAAATTGCTCTACATCCCGCAAACATTTCTTGTCTAACGTATTATTTATTATTTTACATTTTAACATAGATCGAAAAATTATTTAATAACATAAAAACAACTATACTATGAAGGCAATAAGGGTATTGTTAGTAAACCGTAGAGACTGTACTCTAAGCCAACGATTGTCCACGGAGGCGATTTTGTCGATGTCACCATAAACCGTCATGTTTTACCCCAGCTAAAAGCTGGATGAGTCACAGGATCGGACTTGATTATTTAGAAATAATAATATCCATTATACCGAATCAAGAACATACAGCTCTGTAACTCTGAGCTATACGCACCATGATACTCCACTGCTGATTGCAAGAAAAATAATAGACTCTCGATTATATTCCACAAATTGTGAGCATCACTACATTATATACTGCAACAGCATAGTACAAAAATTTTCACAACTTATGAAATATACCCCTAAATAACCAGGGATGACGAGTGGCTTAGAGACATACTAAGTAAACCGTTTTACTCACAAGATTTTCTTATTGCGTAAAATAATTTGTGTATATATGTAAAAGATATGCATACATTTAGAATGATACAGAATATATTTCTGTTATGCTTATACTGTCGTTACTCTCATTGTGACAACATAAGGGTTACAATACAACAATATAGCTAAATAATTAATAGAAATATATATATATATATATATATATATATATATATATATATATATAAATATACACACGAGTTATTAACAAAAAGGACCGGGCTTCTTTAATAAAAACTTTTACAATTTTTTCTTCAAAAATGTAAGGACTTAACAATGTTTGCGTAACCAACTAAAAGAACCTAAGATAAAAACACAATAGATACGGCTAGATTTTAATAGAAAATCTAGTAGTAGATAAAAAATATTCTAAACGAGAGATCTTTAGCAGAAGCTACATTGCACTATCTTCACTAGCATTATTTCATATTTTATTCCAGATAAAAAGGACTATAAAAAAAAATTTAGATATACAGTTTATGCATTTCGTATAAACATGAACTTTAAATATATGCTTCTAGTAATATTACACACCACATCCACCATTACATCAAGAACGAAGCTCTTTTTTTTTACAGTGTCATAAAAGTTATGAATGAAATGACATTGCGTTTTATTTCACTTTATTAAATAATAAAAAATAAAAAGCTTTTACCACTACGACCACAGGGTTTAGTAAACGATAGAAACTGTATTGATTCTGAAAAAAACGGTTGTGCAGGTGATTCGGCCGAGATCAAACTCAACCAGTATGGCCATCTTATAGCTGGTTGAGGCCCAGAAGGTTCTGGAGATCCCACAGAGTTCATCTACGGCTGTTAACAGATTAGATAATTTATCTGCCATAGTCGGATTCGATTATAAAATTGTAGTTAAGACATTTTATTTGAAATATTTTTATATTATTATATGTTACTCCTGTCACTAGACAAATATAAAAAGACATTTTAACAAGTAATTTATGATCGCTGTATAAAAGCAAAGATCAAACTAATTATTTCTATAATACTCAAAAAAGGAAATATTTGCCCATGGTTTCGTTACTTATATATTGGCATTGATTTCGAAACTTTGACATCAATTTGAAATGGAATAATTAACCTAAGCGCTATATATATATATAGTAATAAGAAATGTTTTTTTTTTAATTTTTGGTAATCATATATGTTATGATTACATTTTGGAAATTAGTAATTGAAAGGCATATGATATACAAATGTATAGAATGTGCCCCTATAAATAACGGTTCAAAAAAAAATTAAAAGGGAAAAAACGAAAATACTTTAATATTGTTAACATAGAATAGAACATTAGAATCACCTACGCATAAATATTTATTTTTCTGACAAGTTTGATTTTTTCCTAACAAAAACCATCTTTATAATATAATTCAATTAACAATGCTATATTAACTTATACTACGTTTATAGCGAATTTTTGTATAGTTCCTTCGTTCCATTTTTATTTCTTTAAACTATGCCATTTTTAATAAACATTTTTCAATGAACGGTTAAAATACTGGCCAGGCGATTATAAATAAACACTATAAAATAAATAAATAAAAATGTGCCAACCCTTGCAATGGGCCCTATCGACTTCTATAACCTTCCCTTCATAAGGTAAACTTCCCTCAACTAACATCGTTACTAAAGGAGTCCAGTTCTCGAAATGGTACACCATCTGGACCTTAATTCAGGTACGAACAAAATCTTATCGATATTTATTGGGTACAAACTTATATGTGCAAAGTAAATATATTTAATTTATTTAAGGAAATTCGTTTTCCTGCAACCATTGAGTAATTCTATCTATTACTCAACTAAAACCGGTGTGGAAAGTCCCACTTTCCCCAACTAGCGAGGGAAAGTAACAGCCAGCAAGATCGAATTTGACAATCAGCACTCTGATATTTTAAATGTTAAATGGCGTTATTATAATATTATTCATTTTACATTCCTAAAATGTTAAAATAAATATTTTTATATTTAATTCAAGATAGATTTTATTTATTTTGAAGCGATTTTATAGAAATATTTAATATAACCTTAGATCTATTAAAACCTTCACACATCAGAAATTGGGAGATCTAGCATTAAAAAAGTGATCAGACCACAAACAAAATAAAAAATGGAAATAGATAGTGATGGATTCATAGAATTTACTCCTCCATTCATAAAAGAACAGGCAATAAATCAACTTTTACCAAAAACATCTAAAGTCAGATATGAAGAGAAATATAAATATAAATCAAGATATAATAATACACGTTTATTTTATTTTTGTATGTGTCATCAGAATAATTTTCTAAATAATAATAAATAAATGTTTCAATAAGTAAACCGTCCTAGAGTTATAATTTGCATGGTTAGTAATAGAAAATTGTAAGAGATAGCCCTAGTGTACTTTAAACGAATCTAAAGTTTCACCTTTAATTTCTTAACTTTTTAATTGGTGCAGGAAAAATTTAATATTTAACACGTGAGAAAAGTGCTTATAACACCCTCGTTTAATTACCTCGGGTGTTTAAATTGACACTTGTCTCACTTGTCAAATAAATAACTATTTATTAATTGAAAATATATTTATTCACATTAATAGAAAGAAAAATCGAAAGGATAAAATATTAGGAATGAACAGTTATAAACAAATATTATATTGAAGGTATCGAATTTGATATGCCATCAAAAATCTATCACTGTTTTTAAGAATTGGAGTACACTAATACGTTTCTATTTAGTAGCAAGCTATAACTGCTAATCACCCATAAATACTAATTTAAATTAATTTTTCCTTAAGATAAGTACCTGTACCACTACAACCCATGAAGGGTCTGGGGTTCAGTACATGGTAGAGACTGTACTGTTTCATGGACAACGGTTCTGCAAGGAGGTGACTTGTCCTAGGTCACGCTCGACCGCCAGATTTTTCCCCTTTATTTTGGGTACCCTGTTTTTATAATATTTTATAGAGGCTGGGTGGGCCCCAGGAGGGTCCTAGATCCTATATGATCCATCTCCCGCTGCAAACAGACTAAATAAAAATCATGGCCTGCAGCGGGAATTGAACCAGGATTTCCGGCATGGCAGCTCAGTGCTCTACCACTGAGTCACTCAGCTCCCTCCTTAAGATAAGTAAAAAACAGTAACAATATAACCCCTGAAGGATCCAGGGTTAAGTACATGAAACAAACTGTACTATTTCTGAGACAATAGTTTTACAGGGAGATGATTTGTCCGAAATCACGCTCAACCGTCATGCTTCCCCTTCATAGTTGGTATCTAATTTATTCAGGCTGGGTGAGACCCAAGATCTCACAATGACTAACTAATCTATGAGCAAACGTGTTTTATTAATAACAAAGTCTTTGCCTTGAAGAAAGATCGTTCGAAATACTACGGTACCTCTATACATTTCAGAAAAGAAATAGGAAAAAAAACTGTGCCACTGCAACCCGTGAACGGGTCTGAGGTTCAGTACATAGTAGAAATTTGTTGAAAAATATTATTTCAGCTCATGTATATATCCATCTCAGGCTGCAAACAGACTTAATAAAATTCTTGCCTGCAGCGGGATTTGAACCAGGATTTCCGGCAAGGCAACTCAGTGCTCTACCACTGAACCACTCAGCTCCCCCAAAAGAGAAATATGGACTGAAAAAATTTAAAGGAATGATATTCAGTATTAAACTACTGCCTGGAAAATTGGCAGAAGTGATGAGCCAGTAACTAACGGGACAAAATTAGGACATAAGCTTGGTGAAGTTTTTTTACCTGTTGGCTGCTTAGATGTAGTTATTTCAGCAAAATATTTTTCTTTTTTGGACTCTTGACTGAGAAATGAAAGTGACTATGTAAGGTTAAGTGAAAGTGATATTTTTTTTTTTTTACTCGTATATAAAAGTTATTTAAGATGATTAAAAAATTTCTGAGCTGGAACTAAGTATAACCAGATTGCTGAAGATCCGGAAGGCAGTGTTTTCGTTATAAGTGGCGGTTAATAAGTTTGTTGATCGGGAAACGAGAAAAGGTTATCGATGGAGAAGGAGTTGTGGGATATTTTTCTCCAGAAGAATAGTCTTTTCAAACTGCTTTTCATTGTGGATCGCACAAAGCAGCGGCCATTCCTATCATCTCGTCTCTTCTCTGATCATTGATCGGGGAAGATGTCTTGTACAGACCTTCGCATCCCGAAAAAGAATGCATATTAGAAGCAAAAAAGTGGTCTCGAAACATAGGAAAAAAGTAGATTTTCGAAAAAGAATGACACCACTAATAAAAAAAAATTCATGCCTCAAAGATAAGATACAGAAGAAGAGAAAATGATCCCCACTTACACTAATAACTAAGAACTTACAGATCAATATTTTTTTTTTGCCTGTCCGACGTGACGAAAGATTTTGTATACAACCCATGGGGGAGATTCCAATGTTTATGAGACAACGTTTGAGCAGGAAAGTGGTTTGCTCGAAGTCTGCCAACGGTTCTGCAAGGAGGTGACTTGTCCAAGGTCACGTTCAACCACCAGATCCCCCCCCTCTTATTTTTGGTCCCCAAAATTTATAATATCTTATAGAGGTTGGGTGAGACCCAGGATAGTCCTAGATCCTATATGAGGTAATAAATGTTTAATCGTAAGGAGTTCAAACTAGGCCTTACCCAAAGAACCTCTGAGGAACAGAAAAAGACCTAAATATAGGATCTCTTGTCATTCTAAAAACGAAGACTTTACAGATCAATATAGAATTTTGTTTTATGCACCACTACAACCCATAAAGAGTCTTGAGTTCAGTAAATGGTTGAGACTATACTGTTTCTGGAAAAACAGTCATGCAGGAAGGTGATTTGTTTCTCTTGTTCCATTTAAGGGTATCAGCTATATAGAGGCTGGATGCGCCCCAAGATGGTCGGTAGAATCAACAGGGTCCATGAATCGATATAAACAGATTAAATCGATACAACAGATTAAACCTTCAACAGTCGGGAACTTCAGGACAACAACTCTAGGCTCTACACACTGAGCTAGCTCTATAATTTCATTTTATTCAACATTACTACACACATAAAGTTTGAATGCCTAAGGTTGCTATGCATTCGTCAATTTATGAGCCCTTAAACGTTCCTTCCTTTACGAAGCATTTAACGTATCTTAATAAAAAAGTCCCCCTTTAAGCCAATTTGATTCCAGAGACGACACTTTTTTCCAACCTTTGAACAAGGTTTAACGTTCAATGAGGTATGTAGGTTACGAACCTGTTAAAACTTACAAAAGTGTTCTAGCTTGTTATTTATTAATTAATAAAATTCTCGTTTTAATTATTAAGATGTATAAAATGTCAAAAGAAGTTTTATTGAAGTTCACAAGTAAAAAAGTATATCCAATTAAAAGGGAATGGCGTTGAAAATAAAATAATTTAAGACTATATCTAAAAAGATTAAACATTTTACAGATTAAACAATTGTTCATTTAATTTTATTACAGTAGGTACTTAAGGTAACTCCGGTATTACTATAGGAATTGAAGTCCAGCTTAGTATTTAGTTTGTACCTCCCTTAATAAAAATAAGATTACCCAATTTCTCTGAGATATTGAGTATTTCGAATAAAATCTTTAAAATTTCTGTTTAGATTTGTTTTATAGAAAAAAACAACTATAGTTTATAAAAATGTCAAAACATTATTTCATTGCATTCTCTGTTTTGGAATAACAGCCCTGAAATCGTAATATTAGATTAAGATGCAGCTTGTTTCATTTTTTAAATCTATGCATTCCATTTCAATTATATAACATTGATATATTTTTAAGGCTTTAAGAAAATAGAAACAGTGGTTTTGTGATTTTCCAATTTTTATAAATATTTATAAATTAATTGACCTAACAGGACAAAAGACTAAACAATAATTAGTCCCTGGATCCGTTGCTAGCCAACACCGATAAAATATAATATCACTAAAAACTTTTTATATAATAGAGAAATATAATTTTCATAGAGAAAATAACCTAAATTATTTTATAGTAATAAATTAAAACATCAATTTTTAATTTTGATGTATAATACTATAGACTATTTTTCGTATGGTCTATATATAAATTCTTTATCTATTTTTGTATTTTTATATGTACAAACATATATCATAATTTCTATTTCCAATGATTAAACATAATAGTAATAACAGGGATTTAATGGAAAAAGTATTATTTTTTAACTAAACAGCCAAAAACCATATTCAAGAATATTTATATTTTGAGTTATATTCTGAAATTTATAATTAAAATAAAACCCTTAAGAGGAAGAAATACATTGAAGTTTAATGTAATAAAAATATAAATGTTAATTATATAATTTATATAAATGTTAATTATATAAAAATATAAATAGGTTTAATGATTTCACAAATTTATTATAATATTATAACAAGTAATTGTAATATCAGAATAGGAGAGATAGGCAAAATCGGAGAGAATGAACGAATATTGGAGAAACGTCTACACATCCACGTAATAGTTATTTGACAAGTGAGGAAAGTGCCACTTTATTACATACATTATTATTATACACATATACATTACACATATACAATACACATATACATTATTATATTATTATAAAATACACCCGAGTGAATTTTACCACACGAGCCCAAGGCGAGTGTGGTAATTAAACGAGGGTGTTATAAGCACTTTTCTCACGCGTTAAAAATTACATTTTTCCTGCAACCATTTAAAAATTAAGAAATTAAAGGTGAAACTTCAGATTTGTTAAAACTACACTAGCGCTATCTCTTACAATTTTCTGTTACTAACCATGCAAATTATAACTCTAGGACGGTTTACTTATCGAAACATTTATTTATTATTATTTAGAAAATTATTCTGATAACACATACAAAAATAAAATAAACGTATATTATTATATCTTGAATTATATTTATATTTCTCATCATATCTGACTTTAGATGTTTTTGGTGAAAGTTGATTTATTGCCTGTTCAGCCTGTTCTTTTATGAATTGAGGAGTAAATTCTATGAATCCATCACTATATATTTCCATTTTTTATTTTGTTTGTGGTCTGATCACTTTTTTAATGCTAGATCTCCAAATTTCTGATGTGTGAAGGTTTTAATAGATCTAAGGTTATATTAAATATTTCTATAAAATCGCTTCAAAATAATTAAAATCTATTTCGAATTAAATATAAAATAGTTCTAAAATTATTTATTTTAACATTTTAGGAATATAAAATGAATAATATTATAATACCGCCATTTAAAATTTAAAATAACAGAGTGCTGATTGTCAAATTCGATCTTGGTGGCTGTTACTTTCCCCTACTAGTGAGGGAAAGTGGAACTTTCCACACCAGTTTTATTTGAGTAATGGATAGCACTACTCAATGGTTGCAGGAAAAAATAATTTATTTAACGTATGTCAAAGTGTCTGATTCGAAAATAAGTCGTATCTACAATTACATATGTACATTTTTTTTTATAATTCCCACTATTTAAATTTCAATAAAATTCTCCACTCGTTGTTTGTAAATAGAATCTCATGTTATTTGTCTTAACTTTTTCAATAATACTAAAAAGCAACTAAATACTAAATGGTAATCACTTTAGTAATAATAAACAAAATAGCTTTTAAACAGATTTTATGGAGGCTGATAGTGGGTTTAAACACTTAAGCTTGCAAAAATTCTAAACAAGAAATTAAGAAGGAACTTTGAAATTTTAATTCATTCAAATGAAGAATAAACTTACTTAAAAAAGATATAGTTTGAGTCAACTAAATCTAACAGGGTCCTCCGGGCGGAGCGATAGAGAAGTTTTATTTTTGTTTTTAAGTCATTCTTTACTTATAAATGTTTTTCTCCGATCCTTTTTGGGTTAATGACACACCACTTCAAGATCAATTTTATTTTACTTTATTTTTGTTTACCATCCGATTTGATTTACTCTGATCAAATAAATATATAAAATATTATCAATACAAGACAGGAAGGGTCGTGGTAGAGACTACACTGTATCTGAGATAACGGTTGTGCAGGGAGGTAAATCAAATGCCCAAGGTCATTCGCCTAAGGTTATCAGAATAATTATTAAGGTTATCAACTTTATAGAGTCTGGTTGACCCCCAGGAGGATCTGTAGGCCCCACAGTGTCCATAAGCAGTTGTTAACTGATTAAATAATGTATCAGCCATAGCTGGATTTTTTATCCGATTTATTTTATTTAAGTCAAAATATCTCTATAGTACCGGTTTAGTTTGATTAAACAGCACTATTTTTACCAGAAACGACAATTTAATTGACTAGGTTTGTTCAAATTACTTTGTAGATATCGTTAAATTTTAATGAATACAGTGGAGCGTTAATTATCCGAACGTCAGCTATCCGAACGTTCAATTAACGGAACTGTTTTTTGTTTTTTTCAAATGTAATTTCAATTAATTTTATCAGATCGTCCAGTCACTTATTTGTTTTGTTAAAATTTCTGTTATTTTAAATAAAATTTGACGAAAAATGAAATAATTTTTACCATGGACATCAATAAGGGGGGCCCTAATCATTTCTCGGAAACAGCAAAAAAACGAACTTATTAATAACAAATAGCCGATTTTATAATTTAAAAAAATTATTCAATTTATTTACTAAAATTGGGGATCGAATGGCTAAGTGACTGAGTTCAAAAAGTTCTGGTTCAAATCCCACTGCTGGTAAGACTTTTATTTAGTCTGTTAGCAGCCGGTGATGGATCATATAGGATCTAGCACTCTCCTGGGGCTCACCCAGCCTCCATAAAGATCACCTCCCTGCACAACCGTTGTCCATGAAACAGTACAGTCTCTATTTTGTACTGAGCCCCAGACAAGTTCATGGTTGTATTTTTTTAATTTTTTATTTACTATGAAATGAATAATTAAATGAAATTTGTTAAATAGTTTTGTTTTATTTTCTGTAATAGATGAAAACATTCGAAGACGTTAATATGAAAGATGACTTCCAGCTCCTAGGATTTGGTATTTATTACAGAATGCTTTCATCTCACAGAGTGCCTTTTCTTCTTACGGCTTGAACCATGCCACCATATCACTAAACCAGCTAAGTACCTTAGTAAGTCCTCTCAACCCGAAGCATATAAATCGATATATATATATATATATATATATATATATATATTATGATATATACATATATAAGCTGCCTTCGAACCCAAGATTTCAACCAAGACTTCATAATACACACCATGTCCAAAATTGGTTTCGTTAATGAATCTATTGTTCCCACAAAACAAGGAAATAAATCATAAAGTTTGTAAAATAATTCATAATTGTTAATCATTATTAACACTGTATCATGCAAGTAATAGTTGAGGCGGTTTTGTTTTAAATTCTTTACTTATTTATTTAATTCTTTATTTTTTTATTACTTAACAGTTTGAAACAATGATGAGAAAATGGACAAATAATGTACAAATAGTTAAAAATATAACAAAAAAACAATGTGAGTGTTTTTTATCTCTTATAATCTAATAATAATTTTAATGTGTAGTATAATTATTTTATTGCAACCCACTTAGAAAATAATATAATATATTTAAGTCCATATTGCAGGAAGTTACTTTTTTTCATATTTACTCATTTTTAAACAGCAACGATTTTAATTAGAAAATAACACATTTTTTTTTTTTTTATCATCTCCAGACAATAAATAAAGTCCATACGGTGGGATATTAAATATTCTTCTTTTGTTTGATTTTTTTTTACCTCACAACCAAGTCTCTTTAGCTTAAGTATTTTAATGTACCCCAATATAAGTACATAATATTACAGCATACTTTTTACTAAAGTAAATTAAGTCCTATTTTGGAAAATTATTTTTTTATAATCTCAGAAATTATGTCCCCTTGCATCTGAGTCTTTTTTAGAATTTCTGTTAGTTACATTTAATTTATGTAATAACTACACCTTAGTAATATGCCAAGAATTATATCATAATAACAATTTTATTCTAGGACCAGGTTCCTTAAGAATAACAAAATTGTTCAGAAATTAATAAAAATATATCTGGCCAAACCGCTACATTATTAGAATACTGCAATATTTGCATAATAACATGAAATTAGATATTAACTAAGACGTATGTTCTGATGGAGAATAAAAAAAAAATTATTTTTTGTATTATATATATTATACTATATTTATAAAAATATATAAATATATATATATATATATATATATATATATATATATATATATTGCTAACTCGAACTTATTTATTTTTAAATCTATCCACTTTAACAACGAAACCTTGACTTTCAAATGTTGATTAAATTTTGCTGAAATACATAATATTATTATTATTTATTGTAATATAAAAAGGATCCAAATATAAATTAAATGAGTCTGAATTTAATCTTATCTACTCGTTATTTGAATATTGCAACATCAATGAAAAAGACACAACTACTCCGCTATCCTCTTAACTAACCTACCTATTTGTAACTTTTTTAATAAAAGCCAATTTTTTAAAATAACGTATTGATTTATTTAATATTGCCTTAAGTTGTATAATTTTTTTGTTAAATTTTGTATAACTCAGTTTTGTGCCCTTTTTTACTTTTACGTTCCTATAAAGGAAAGGCTTTTTGTATTCTTGAATATTTTATATTATAGGCAGTTTAATATGTTTTTTTTTAAATATTGTCAAAATATTTTTTGTGTAAATTCCTAACAGTTATTAGAAAAATAATTTGAATAATATTGTCCGAAGTTGAATAACAAAAAAAATTAACGGATTTATTTAGAAAGTGAGTTTGAAAAGGAAATTTTGTGAAAAATTCTTTGTAGCCTTCGGCCATCGACTGGTAGCGCTTTCTGTGGCCGAAGAAGTAACTACACTAAGTCGATAGTAGTTGACTAACTTGCCGCAAGGTAGAGCCACCATCTAACCCCTTATATTTTCGTTTGGTTAAATAAAATTTAATTGTTATAAATAATAATAAAATGAAATGACCTAAATAGTTTTAGATATTATTTTTTGTTCAACTTCGAGAAAGATTTTTACGATTTTCGTCCGGATATTAAACAGAAGATATTGATTAATCTTTATACACTGAACGGTTTTACGAGTTTGGATAAAGAAAAAAGAAAAAAAAAAAAGTTGTTTGAAAATGGATGATTTTGTAATAAAAAAATATAATAAAAAGTAATTAGTAAATATTAATAAAATAAAAATTAGTAAATATTAATAAAATATAGCCTTAACACAGCAAACTCGAAAAGTTATTTTAAAAAATTGATCTTTATATTCATAAGCAAATATGACATTAAATCATTTTTGAAAAACCGTTTTCCGAAGCTGAAGTCAAAGTATATAAACATAATATATGAGTGTCTACTTGGGAACCAATTGCACAATCATAGATTTTGTATAAACACCGATTTAATAATATGCCGAGTTATTCCTATCGTTTCGACTACAGACTTATTTACAAACAAGATCAAAATAATAATATTATAAAATATGAAATAAACAATTATTAAAATAAGTTGAGGTATAAATAGAAATATTATCAATTATACGCCATTTAAAAGAAGAAAAAATAAAAACAAAAAAACACAAGATTTTGAGAAAACATTGCAGGTCAGTTCTTTTACTCTAACCAAATAGCATATTATTAGATTTATTAACCGCATTCAGAAGATCAAAGCACGAATTATTGATTATTTAAAAAAAAATTATATATTTTTTTCAAAGCATTTAAAATTATAACTCACCATAAAGTCACCTAAATGCGTTAATACTCGACACGAAATACAAGCGATCTTCCCAAACCCATAATTTTGAATACAGTTTTCTTTCATAATTTTGAATCATTATCTATTTAATACAGTTGTCAGTTCTGACATACATTTTATTTAATGAAGAAATGAAGCTATTGCGTAAAACTGTATAAACAATAACTTATTATAAGAAATAGAAAATTACAATTAATATGAAATATTTAAAATAAATAATTTTAAAAATATAGTATTCACGACAAAGTTAAAAAGCGAATATATACACAATATATCGTAATATATTTGTATTTTGAAAATTCATGGTAGGAAAAGATCACTCCAGCGCATTCTATCGGATGAAGCATGAACTACGTAGCAAAGGATAGTTCAGGAAAATGCCGACAGAGTGCGCTCTCGTCGATGCCCAGAAGTTTCTTTTTTTAACTTCATTCAAACTTTAAATATTTTTTACAATACCATACCTTAATCTTAAGGAGGATACGGATATTAAGAAAAAATAGGTAATTCTGACGTTAAAAAAATTTCTAATGGAGTAGATGTTTAAACCATGCATTAATTAAATATTGAGAATTAAAAAAACAACATCAGCTAAACATAAAGTAACCACAAATATTAAAACCAAATCAATTATAATATAAAAACATTTTGAGACTATTTAAATACTTTAAAATTATAAAATACTCGTGCAGATTATTGTAAATAAACTATCAATATTCGTTCAATAAAGATAATAATAAATATTTTCTGAAAAAATAACACATACTAAAATATAGTAATACGTATAACCCTGAATGACTAAGAAATTATTTAAATAAAAAATTACAATTTTCCAAATATATTACTCACGAGCATTTTTCCTTACAAGTGCAGAATAATTTTTAAATAAATACTAAAACAACTCTTCAATTTTCAATGTGCAAGCTATTTTAAAATCCAAACCTTTTAAACATTATCAAAGAGACTAGTATAAAAATATAATAAATAAAAACAGTGTAAGATATAACTAGTGAATTATAAAACTGGAATCAAAAATAATTATCATTCAACAATAATATATAATATAAATAAAAAAAGCATTGAGGCTTGAAATTTCCTATGAAACTACAACTTATAAATTTGTGATATAAATCTGAAATCTATTGAATGCAATTTCAAGATAAGAAACAAAAAAAAAAATTGTTTTAAAACCACTCGATAAAATACAAACCTATTCTAAATATTTAACATGCGATTCGAATGCTTTAACTACTTACAAATTTTTCTTGTCATTGAATAGGACTACTCACCTGAAACAAACAATAAAGAAATGATTAAATTTTATGTAAAATTCACATGAATAATTACACAATGTGTAAAGAAAGAAGAAATACTAACAGTTTACAAGATTGAAAAGAAGGAACAAAATCAATAATTGTTGTTAATTATTATTAATTTAATATTCTAAACTGATATTAGTACGATTTTTATGTTTGTTTAAGTTATATAAAATCTAAAAAGGATGGGATTAAAAAAAAATTAAACAGGCATGAGCACTGCTGGCAGAAGTGAAAACTCCACACTTTGGAATAGCTGACTTCTTTTTTGAATTTTTGAATCAATTATAGTCTGAATTATGTTAGTTTTAAAATTTTAAATTTTAATAATTAACAATAGTCTGATTTTACTTACATTGGCATTCCGTAACAATAATTGTATACTTTTTCAAGGAGTTTATTTTTTAATCAAAACACGATAGTCAAGTCCATTTGTACTTGCATAGTCTTTATTTTATTTTTATCATTATTATCATCGTCAAGTTCAACAATACTTATATCATATGAATTTTTTATAATTTCATAAAACAAGACCATTAATTATTTCAAATAAAATCTTTTCAAGTTCAAACAGTTATTGATGTTTTAAGTCATTATTAGAACGAATTGTACAACTATTAAACGATTATTTTGATAATAATTATTCATATATTAATGGAATTCTAACCTTTAAACCTAAATTTACTAAACGCGGCTAAAGAAGTTTTCACGTCAAATATACATTATTTTAAATACATAACAAATTAGATAAGCGAAACAAATCTATAATCAAATTTTTTTAATATTTATTTATGAATAAATTAACAGATTATAGACAAATTTAGGGTTTCAAACAATTTCTATACAGACAATTAAACTGGAAATTCTAAAAAAAATGGACAGGCCAGTGAAAAAACAAGATTAATAAAAACTGATCAGTTTTCAACCTCTTGAATGGTATAAAAATCTGCACTGCTAAAAAAAATATATTCTAACCCAATCTGTATCATTTCCAGGTATATTACTACAATAAAAATTTACTAACAAAATAATTACTAAGCTTCAAAGCCCGGCAGGTGGCCGTAAGATTTTTAAAAAAAGTAAAAAATCCATGGTTATGTAGCCCTTCGGAGGGGAAGTAAAATGGTCTGTGCTGTGGCAGGTTCTCGATAAATATTCCTATTCTGATTTATTCTGATTATACCTGGATAGGCAAAACTTAGGGCTCCCACTTTTGCATCGTCCGATTAGCCATAGCAGCATAAAGTGACGTTAAATAAATATATAAAAAAACAATATTAATGGGGGAGATTATACAAAGTATCGATTTCAATAATACATAAGACACTTAAAACTACACTGGCATGAGTAAGAGAAAAAATTATAATCAGTAACAACCACTCTCCAAAATTAAAAAAAAAATCTTATATTATATCGCCTTAGTCTAGACGCAGCTTAAGACTTATCACATATTTGAAACTTGAACACAATTGTCTTCTTTGCAATGAAGATTAATATATTTAACGATATTAAAAAGTTCAAAAGGACCAAAAATATAATTTATTTTAAAAGGTTAATAATAAAAAAATATATTTTATTTATTAGTTATCAATTTTATTATTTATTTTCAAATAAAAATAAAAAATATGGTGAGACTATAACGGGAGAAAATTCAGCACTGAGAAGTCGGTCTCATGAAGCTGTCTTGGGTCGGAAATTTTGAAAATCTAATTTCCCCTCAACACAATGCCTCTGTAGAACAGTTTACTCTTAGTCCTCAAGCAACAGGTTTAAAATACAGATCTCCATCTTTATTCTAGATATTTTTTTTTTAGAATTTTCTAGATATTTTTTGTTTAAATTAGAAATAAGAACAATTTTTAGTTAAATAAAATAAAATAAAGTGAGCTAGGTACATAGGGCTCACCCAGCATCTGTAGAGTGGGTACCCTCAGTTAGAGAAAAAACCTAATGTAGACAGTTCCTGTTACAGTTTTATTTTCGAATATGTTCTGAAAGGTGAGCTAAGCAGATTGAACCATTCTGTCAAGACTCGGTGCAATTTTAATATAAAAATGTAAAAAAAAAAGAATAGCAATGATCATATGTTATTATCATTAGGAGAGGTGTAGCTGAGTGTGAAAAGCGTTGAGTTGCTACCTTGAAAATCCTAGTTTCAAATCCGGATGTGGCTGTAAATTATTTAATCTTTTAACAGCCATGGATGGATCCTGTCATATCTAAAGATGCTTCTGAGGCTCATATAGCCTCTATACAGTCGTAACCTTGGTTGGAGAAAACCCTACAGCTTGAGCGACTAATCACTTGATAACTGTTGTGCAGTACAGTATCTACAATCCTTATTGGGGTGTAGTGGTACGGTATTTTTTAAATTTAATATTTACTAGCTGACCCGGCCGAGCGTTGCTGTGGCTGTTATAATAGTTTTAAAAAATATTACATAAAAATTTGAATTTTAAAGAAACAATTAATGAATAAAAAAATGAATTAAATAGATTTTTGATTCATCATATATATATAAGTATAGCATATAATAAATAAATAATATACAAAATTCTTAACTGATAAAATATAAAGATTTTTTTAATTATGGCTAATAAAAATATTTTAAATTATAATTATTTATTTAAATTTAATTGAGCGCTAATCGATGCAAAATATTTTTTGTTAATCTGACCTTTGCTAATACAAATAGATTAGATGGTCTACCAACACGTGAGCATGCAACATATAACTGTTGTTGGGAGAAACATGGATGTTCTAGATCCAAACCGCAAATGGGCATTGTCTAGCCTTGAGACTTGTTGATGGTCATAGCAAAAGCCAAGGGTATAGCAAAATGATGTCTTTTGAACGGTATTATGGGTTCTGATGGTATCATTGGAATACGTGGCAGCAGGACGATTTCTCCTTTAAAGATTCTAGTCAACGCTATTGCTTCAATAACATTTCCGGTGATATTTTTGATGACCGAACGTGTACCATTGCATGATTTAGGTGGATTTAAATTACGTAGAAGAGTAATATGTGAACCGAACTCCAACCGAAGATTGTGTTTTGGCATTCCTGGAATATCGAGAGAATTTAAAAATTCAGTAGAATAATTTACGGCTTGGTTTTCATAAACAATAGTATCGATTGATTTAAAGGACATTAGATCACCCGGTAACAACTGTTGTATTTAAAGATTGTTTCTTCAACATCAGCATTTTTGGCTGCCAAAATAACACGATTACTGAGCCAATTATGGTCCATGCAATTATTTAGTACATCCGGTAAGACACTCCTATTTTTGTCTGAACAATATTGATGAAATTTTCTGGCAATTCGATGGATTGTGTATTTGGATGCAGTTCTATATCACCGATTCCAATATCCAGCAATAGTTTTGAAATATTTAAGCTGATGGATCATTTTGTAATTGTACTAGCATGTTTATGGTCAATCGAAGTGTTTCGACATTTCGCATTGAAAACGATTGCATTAAACATGCGTTAATCTCATCGGCAAAAGTATAGCGATGGATGAGTGGAAATGTCTGTCGGAAATCACCAGATAGTAATAGAACAGCACCTCCGATTAGATTGTCGTTGTTGTTCAAATCTTTCATAGTTTTATTTTAATTAATTAATTAATAATTATTAGTTACACAGCACCATGAAAAAATTAATTAATATTAAATTTAAAAAAATTAAATAAACGCTTCTTAACAAATATACGTATAACATGCGTAAAATAAATTGTAGCCTTCCATACAACCTTTCATCCCCTATTTCAAACCTTTTTCGCATTAAAAAGTTGCCTATGTCCTTTCTAAGGTTCTAGATTATCTCTGTACCAAATTTCATTTAAATCGGTTCAGTAGTTTAGGCGTGAAAGCGTAACAGACAGACAGAGTTATTTTCGCATCTATAATATTAGTAGGGATTACTAACTACCTTCAACAACTTTATCTTTCCTATATCTGAAATCGTTCGCTTTCCTAGTGGATATTAAACAAGTTCTTCACTATATTTGCAACATGAAATAAGTTTTATATTTATAAAATCTTTTTACATATTTCTCCTTGTAAATATTTCATAGTTTATATTTTTTGAGGAGCTAATAAGAAAAAAAATCTTTAAATGAAACAAATTCAAAATTTACATAATGCAAAAATATTTCAATTATGGTAGATACAGGGAACTACACAAAAAATAGTACAAAGCGGTATGTACATAAAAGAACAAAGCATTTATTATTGTAAGATACCGAATTATCTTATATTATTGTTATTGTTCATGTAGATGTATATAAGTTACTAAGAATGTGTAGATACAATTTTTGCTTATTTTGATTATAATTTTTTTTTTCTCACTGCTGAAAGTTGTTTTGTATAATTTTGTTTTCTTTCATTGTATAAGTGATTCTTTATAGATATATTTAAATTTGTCAATTAAGTTTTTGAGTTTGAGACTGGTCTGTTTGGCACAGCATATTACTTTTGTGAATTGTATCAAATTATATTAGAAATAAAAATAAAAGAAATTATGGTAGATCTATTATTATTTGTGAATGGCTTTTGCCTTGCACTTCGACCTAAAGAGTTCCATTGTGCTCGAGTCCTAAAAAATCCCTATCCTAGGTCTAGACTTCTGAGAAATTTGAAATAGTCTTTAAATTTCAGTTCTTGAAGTTCCTCGTGCCCTCCAGGGCCAAGCTCAAATGTCCTCTTACCACATAATGCTTTACAATCAAAGAGAGCGTGAAAGGGGGTTTCGTCTTCCTCTGTGCACCATCTGCACCGTGGTTCTTATTCAATGCATATGTTACCTGCAATATATTGAGTTTGCAGTGCCAGTGATGACTTCGACCGTACTAATTGAGGTCGGTTCTCGACATGTGAGCGGCTTCTTTCTTGATTTTCTCAGAAAGTTTATCGTTGGGATCCGTTATAAAAAGTTTGGAATGCCTTATCTTGGCTCTTTACCAATGCGTTTTTATCTTTCTCTTGGCTAGTTAGTTAATTGTATCCTTAGCCAGGGAGGGGGGATCCCCGCACCATAGTTCTGGTCTATTGGAGCAATTCCTGCTCCTTTCTTTGCCAATTTGTCGGCCCTTTCATTTCCTGGTATATTGCTATGTCCAGGGATCAAACATATGTTAACTCTGTTATGTACAGCTACTTAATCAAGTCGTATGCAGCATTCCTCCACTAGTATGGATTTTGTTACTGCGTTTTGTAATGCATTGCATGCTGTCTGACTGTCAGTATGTATGATAGAACTAAAAAAAATATTTTAATTAATTTTATTGAATTAATTGTTAGTATCAATAACGAGAGTAATCATAATCGTTCTTGCTGTTTACAAGAAAATCATTAAAGATCTAAATTAAATTGTTGAATGACATTGAGAAAGTATAATATAACACTTAAAGGCTTCCTGAAATTCGGAATATAACTATTGTAATTTTCATTTTCACAATATCATATTGGTAATAGATGAAGTAAAAGTATATATAATAAAACTCAATAATAAATTAGCTAAACGTGTGTATTCTATGAAACGAGGAAAACCATATTTCATCAATAAAGGGTTGTCTGGGGGTGCAGTTAACATAACACTAAATAAGAAAAAACTTATTTATTATAAATGCCGACGTTTCGGCCTACAATTTAAGCCATCTTCAGGGCTCAGAAGGAATCCTCTCTATCATATTTCATCAATGTTTAGTTAAATACTCGTAAAACGTTACAGATAAATAAAATATTGATAATTATACTGTAAGTTTATATCTAGTAACCTTCTGATCAAGCACGTAAAGTCTAATTGAGACAATTTAAAAAAAACATTCATCCTAATTAGGTAAGCCGACTGATTATCTTGTAGCCAACCAATTGGTACAATCATTGTGGCAACACTAAAGTGTTATGCTCCATAAAGGTTCGTTACAGAGACCAAACTACACGAGAAGCATCGCTAAGTAAGAAATAGTGGTACTTAGAGGATGCTTTATCAGGTCCTAAGCAATTGCACGCTATCAGTAGGAGATAACTCATAGTGCTACTGGCTATAAGACAGATACCTTTCATTAGCAATAGTATCTTTAATGCATCTGAGACATTATCCATAATGTTTATAAGTGTGCATAATTTATTATATTCGCACATATCTGCAAGTTCGAGGATAAATTAGAACAAGATGAGATTAAGTTAGTTTAGCAAACTGTTGTACCCGTACAACCCGTGAAGGGTCTTGGGTTCAGTACCTGATAGATACTGTAATCTTTCTAAGACAACGATTGTGCAGGGATGTGATTTTTCCGATATCATGCACAATCCCTATGCTTCCCCCTAAGAGTCATACAGACCAGACATGGTCATCCGTTACTGTTAAAATAATTAATAATTTATCTGTCACAGGTGGATTTGAGCGAAAACCTCTAGCTTAGCAAATCAGCGCATTACACACTAAGCGCCCCACTACCTCTTAGCTTTAGATACTGATTATAAATTTAATACTTACTTGTTAAGTGGTAACATTTTTATATACTGAAAATAATATAAAAATTCTTACAGATACAGTGGAACTTTGTTTATCAGAACTAATGTTGTCAGGGGTGGTTCGGATAATCAAAATTCAATAAAAAATAAATACCGACCAAATGAATAGGAATTCATAGATTCATCGATTCAGAGAAAGAAATGAAATTACCTTATTACGCTTACAGTACTTAGTAAACAAATATTATTGAAGTCTAATTTCATTTTTTTGCTGTTTCCGAGAAATGATTATTCATGTTCAAGGAAAAAATGATTTTATTTTTTATCAAATTTTATTTAAAATAACAATAATTTTAACAATATATATAAGTAACTGGATGATCTGATCAAATTAATTGAAATTTCATTGGGAAAAAAACAGTTCCGTTAATATAACGTTCGGATAACTGAAGTTCGGATAATCGACGCTCCGCTTTATAAGAAAAAAAAAAAAAAATTTATTTTTACTAAATTAATATTTTGTGCAAAGAAATGGACTCCTTACAGATGTAACTCTCTTGGTTAAAATTTATTTCTTTATTTAAATAAATTATTAGCATATCTCAAGCAAAGAATTCATTTACATGCATACTTTTTTTGTTCAGCTTTGTTTAACATAACTGATTTAATTTTAGCTTCATAGAATAATTATAAATATTTAAATTAATTAATTACCATAATGTTTACTGCTCTGCCTGACCTTGAATTAAAATGTTGAATTAAAAACTATTAATTTGTTAAGAATCCAGATTTTTTCTGTTTATCAACTATTGAATTATTTTGAATATCTTAAAAGCTTTAAAAATTTACGATTATTCTTTTGTAACGCCAGTATTGAAAGACATTGTATTTCAATCGAATATCTCATTGAAATACAATGTCTTTCAATACATTTCGTACATAATTCAATTGAAAAAATATCAATACATAATAATAGAAATAAATTAAAAAATTATGGTGTATTGAGAATATAAGCTTTATTACTTAATTCAAAACTGACAGTGAATGTAATTACAAAAAAACAAATAATTATTGTATAATTTACTGTCTAATAAGAATAAAGTTAAAATTTTGATCAATACGCAATAGGGAATTGGAAATAATATTTGTTTATGAATTTTCTAAACAATAATTTTAAACTATTTCTGTAAATCTCGCTATTATCAATAAATATTGCCATTATTATTAATTTTTTTTGGAATGGTAATATTGGACCGGATGGAATCGACTTGGAATTGCTTACATAAGGTGGGCAAGCCATCGTGACCATTCTAACCCAATTATTTAATAAAATTCTCCAAGAAAAAGTCATACCGGAGGAGATGAAAATAGGTCACATTACCACCATTTATAAGAAAGGGGATAAGACTCAATTGACTAATTACAGGAGCATATGTGTTAACAACACAATAATGAAGGTATAAGAAGGGGTACTGAATAAAAGAATATGTGGACAATTTACAACTCCAGAAGAACAATGTGGTTTAACTATGGGAAAGTCTTGTATTGAATATATATTTACGTTGAGGCAGCTTTTAGAAATATGTGAAAGCAAACAGAAACAGCTCAGCCTAGTATTTATCGATCTTGAAAAGGCATATGACAGTGTTCCACGTAAACTTCTTCCGTTAATACACGTAAGAAGTTTACGTGCGAAAAGCAAACATTAATGACCCCTTAATTTGTGCTGTTATGCATATCTACCATAATAGGATATGTCAAATAAAAGTTGGAAACAAACTATCCCGTAAATTCCTAAGTTCTAAAGGACTCCTTAAAGGAAATTCTTGTCATTTACCCTATTCAAAATATTCATTCAAGGTGCTACAAATGATTAGTCAAGGAAATGTAGAAGGATGGGGCTGCATATGCAGAATGACTTTTACCTTCACCACCTTTTATTTGCAGATGACCAAGTCATCATGTCCAAGACAAAGAAGACGCAGAATATATGTGTAAGAAACTGATAGAAGAATATAATAGGCGGGGAATGAAAATGAACATTGCAAAGACTGAGTATTTGGACACGGTGGTGGGCAGACCATTGGAGGTGAACGGTCTACAGATCAAAAATGTACCCAATTTTAAATATTTAGGATCTGTCCTGCAAAAATATGGAACATCTGAAGTGGATATAGCCCGAAGAACCGGAGAAGGAAGGAAAGCTATTGCCATGCTCAATTCTCTACTGCGGAGTAAAACCATCCTAAAAAGTACAACAACAAAAAAAAAATGAATTTCCATATTATTATAACGGCTATAATGTTATATGGATGTGAAACATGGAAATTGGGAAAGGCAAGCAAAGAGAAACTTCTAGTCGCGGAGATGGACTTCTGCAGAAGGTCAGCCGGGATTTCTAGGCGTGATAGAAAACCCAATTCAGTAGTCCTATAGATCATGGGTACTAACAATACCATTCTCGAAAAAATCACAATAAAGCGATTAGTGTGGTTTGGACATCTACTGAGGATGGAGAGTAATAGAATACCCAAAATGACAATGTATTGGTGCCCAGAAGGAACAAGAAGAAGAGGACGACCACAAACTTCTTGGATGAACCAAGTCCAAGAAGACATGGCAGGATATGGCCTAACTGAAGAGGACACATTTGACAGAAATACTGGAAACAAATGTGACTCTAAAATTTGGTTGGAAAAAACCTTAACTTTAGGGAAACTCTCATAATAAAAAAAAATTGAATTTATTTTAAGGCTTAGAATGCTTCGTTTAGTAATTTTTCGTTTTAAAAGCGTAAATTTTTCACATGAAATAAAAAGTCTGGCATTTCTTTAAAACCTTAATTATTTAATAGCAAAAAAATCGGATATTTTGTGATAAATATTTTAAATAATTACTACTTTTAAACTATTTATGTAAATTTCGCCAAAATTAATAAATGTTGTCATTAATATTGATTTAAGTTGTTAATTTCTGTAATATATAAGGTAATTTAAAAGAAATATTCAGAACGATAATTTTTTATTAAATATTAAGTTGATTGTGTACTTGTGATTTATCAGATAGCCATAAAACCTACCTCTTCGTATGACTCGTCTTATTTGAGTAATTTGTGTGTGCAATTAAATGTTGAATTGATATCGTATTTTTCAATGTATTTGTTTGGTTAATTTTGTTTATTGTCTATTTAAATTTCTTTATTGTCTAACAAATTTAATTTGACGTTTTTTACTTTTTAAAGATATTATTGTCTGTTTAAAATGAAGGGGGTAACATTTGAGAATTGGCGTCTTCCCCGAAATCTTCCAGAAGTTTGGAATAAGTCATAAGATCAAATTATGTTTAAAAAAGCCATCAAATGGATTTTGGAAAGAAGATGAAATAGAGATGATTTTGTAGAAATTGTAGGATAAAACATTTATAAAAAAAGGAATGTAGCTAGAGGTGTCTAGAATTAACATTTTGTATATTTCAGTGTTCATTTATATGCATAAGAAGTTAACTAGCAACAGTTTCAGAATTGTGGTAGTCGAGTTATAAGCAAAGGCGGATAGGATTCCACGGAGACCCGCTAAATCACAAGTCATATCTCTAAAATTGATCTATAATAACCTATTTTTAAACAGAATCTTATGTATATACACGTCGATTTGACTAGATACCTACCTAAATTGAACCATAAAGTTAGTATTCAATACAGACTACGAGACACGTGGACATATAATTGAGTAGCCATGAGAGCGATGGAGGATCCTATCAGAGCCCTGGCCATTGTTGGGGGAAGATCAAGGATATTGGCCGCCATCTTCAGCCCCAGCTGGGAAATTAAATGCTTCACTTCCTTCACGAGCATGTCTCTGCAATGGACAATGAGCTTGGGAGTTCTATTGAGAATCCACTCCACAGGAGGAATAGCTCAGAATGTATATTATTTTTAAATTACTTTTATCCAAAAGTAATAAACTATTTATCAATTTTTTTTAAAGTGAAAACTTCTCTAGTCGCGACTTTTGGTAGGGGGTAAACTTATGAGTTCGCGTCAGCAACATGCTCAAGACTGGCGACCCCTAGCGGCCTCTGCATCAGTTATACCATTTTTTTATCAACTTAATATTAAAGGCTAGAATTAATTTCATATAAGAATAATTAAATTTATCTAATATTTGTGTAAAATATGCCAATAAAAACTTAAAACATCAATAACTGGTTGAACATTTCATTTCCTCTAAAATATTTTATTTGTTAGAGTTAAATGTCTTATTTTATGAAATATAATATAATATAATAATTACTATATACCAATTATTATTCATGTTAAATATTGACATTTTGTGAAAACCAGACTAATTTTAATAATTTCAGTTTACAAATTTTAAAGTGAAATAATTCAGACTACAATTGATTAAGAACAATAAAAACATATTACTGTTATTTCTAACTGATGAGTTTCACATCTGTTGTCAGTCTCCATGTCTGCCTATTTATTTAAAATTTAGGGCCCCGACTGTAGCAGCGTCCGATTATTCACAACAGCATGAAGTGGCATTACATGAATAGAGAAACGGACGACAGACAAACGTATTTGAACCCAGGCCTTTCAGGACAGCAACTCAGCTCTCCATACACTGAGCTTCATAATATATACACGCTCCCTTCTTTACATAATATATACACACAATGTTCCCAACACCATGGAAACTTTGACTGCGGCTTAAGCTGGCGCAATTTTAATAAAATATCAATATCTGATAAACTCCTCACATGGTTCACATAAACAAAACTTAACGACTAGTTCAAAGTTGGCCAACTTTTACTTAACCAAGAAAAATCTCAGAGTTTCCTTTTATTCTTCGACAGGATAAATGTCAGTCGGTATAATTATAAAATATATAAATTTCACAGATAGAGACAATTCTATTACTTGGAATTCGTCAGAAAAATAAAATAGGATCCAAATATGAAGGACAAAGAAAGGTCACACGAGGTGTAGTAGAACAGAATTCTAAAATTGTGGGCTCACAGCTCGGCAGGCGGCCTTTGGATGTTTTAGATGGTGTAAAAAAAAAATTAGTTATGCCGTCTTTCCGAAAGGACATAAAATTAGTTATTTTATATTTATAAAGAAATTAAGAGGTTATATCGGGGCTATCACACTACAAAATGAATTATCAGCAACCAAATTCACTAGTAACTAATAATCCTGGCATTTGAATATACAACCATAAAAATAAAAACTATATATTATCAAATTATAATAGAGCAACAGGCTGGTTTAGCGGTAGGGCGCTGAGTTGCCGCGCAGTAGGTACCTGGTTCAAATTTGGCTGAAATAAAATGAAAAATATATCAACTTACTGGGTGAATCTTTTTGAATCTACAGACCCTCCCGGGGTTCATCATGGTGGTACAGTTTTTTAAAATTTTAATTATAACAATAAATTTAGGAAGACTTACAGATTTTTATCGTTATTAAATTTTAAAACGCGGAAAAGCGGTTATCATTTCGCTTCGGAGAAAATGACGTTAACAAATTTACCATGAAATTTCCCCCCGGCTATAACTGGAGTCGTAATGAAATTTTGATGGTTACTTGATGACCTAAGGAGAGGAAACTGTGAAAAACTCGTTACTCGAAAAACCAAGGAAATAAAGTCGAGTGGTCGTGGTTCAGCCAAAAATATTAATAAATGGAAATAAAGTAAATAAATATCAAAACATTTTTTACATTTCTCATTCGATATTAAGACATTTATTTACAGCCACTCAGTATATATGTATATATATATATATATATATATATATATATATATATATATATATATATATATATATATATGTACGTACCTTTCTTATCTGTTATAAGTAATTTTGGGTCTTGTTTCCAATAACCCCGACAGTGATTTTATGACAGTGATAGTATTAACGGTTGTTATATAGTTTTATTTCCCTGCTGGATACACAAATGAAACACATGTTTAATGGTATTTTGATATATTACTGTGGGAATGAATACGCTTAATTAAGCAACCAATATGAAACTTTTGGAACTTTACGAATTATGCAATGAAGAGAAAGGGGCAAAGTTTTTTTTGGAACAAAGAGGAAATTTGCCAATAATAATCCATTGCAAACAAGGCCACATCATGAAATTTTAAGAAGGTCGGAACACATACAGATGCAATAAAAACTATGTCATTGCAAGTTACCGTTAAATAAGGTAGTATTATTCATTTATTCGTGGACAAAGGAATATACGACGGTTAAATACTGCTCGAAAGAATTTGACATGAGCTCCGGTACGATTGCTGATTGAAAAAATTATCTGAGGGAGGTGTGCGCATTCAGTTTTGAAAACCCCCACAGTTATTGGAAGGGAAGGATTAACAGTTGAGATTGAAAATTTCGTGTTTCTCTCGTATCAGGGATAACGTTGGACGGTCCTATCCACAGCAATGGGTCTTTCCCGGGATCTGTGTGAGATGAAAGAATGTTTTCTATAGACAGTACCTGACAGAATAACTTAAACCCTAGCGGAGTGTATTAGAACGTCTATAAGACCAGGTTCCATTATAATGTCGGATCAGTGGAAGTCCTACAATAGAATCGAAAAACTGGTTGCAATGGATTGTATACATTTTACTGTGAATCATTCAAAAAATTTCGTCGATTCAATTACTGGTGTTCGTACTCAAACAGTTGAGTCAATGTGGGCCAAAGCCAAAAGAAGAAATAAAAAAGAAAATGGCACTCATCGCTCCATGATTAACTCTTATTTGTGTGAGTTTATGTGGAGGCAGAGCTACAGAAATGACGACCTTTTTGAGAGAATGCTGAAGGACATGGTAGGATTTCTTTACTTATTTTTGAAATTTTGCATACTATCATTTCAATTAAATAAATACATATGTTTTTCTAACCAAAGTCTTTCAATAACTTGAAACCCAATTAATCACTAGGTTACTGTTACTAGGTAAAATCACTGGCGGGGCTATTGGAAACAAGACCCGTCATTTTAATTTAACTTATGGTTCTCGAGAGTCAGTAAATTCTTTCAATATCCTTTTGGGGACGTTTCGAGGCTATGCGTCTTATAATCCTAAGTGAAAAAATTAGCTTTTAGTGAATAGTATTAAATAGCATTTTTTTCTCTATCTAAGGGTTTCCGCAGATTGAGGTTTCCTTCAACCAAAAATTTCCTTTAATTCACTTTTCCATTTTTTATATCTTGTATATCTTCCTCTCTCAGACCAAGGTCGTGCATATTTTCCTCAATTCCATCTATCCATCTTTTTCCTGGTCTTCCTCGCCGTTTCCTCCCTTCAGCACTCCAAATGAAAATTAAATTCTTCAATATTTCTTCATTCTTCTGAGTCATCTCTATTATTCTAGTATTCTAGTATTTTTTTTCAATATTTTGGAGGACATTTTGTTGGGATTTCATCCGTTCTCTGATTTCGGGATTAGTCCTTCTTATTAGTCTGGATACCCTGGAAGCTCTCCTCTAATAGTCCATCTCCGTAGCAAGTAGCTTTTTTCCTAAAGCAGGGCTTATTGTTCATGTTTCTGCTCCATATGGTTTCTTGCTATATGGATATGCTTTATGGCATCTTTTGTCATAGTATTGCTCCAAAGGAGAGAGTTAAGCATTCCAATTGCTTTGCAGATTTTCCATTACAGAGCCCAAATATTTAAAATTACCCACTCATTTTATAACATATCCTTCAACAACGAGTTCCTCCTGATCATGTAAGGTCTTGTATTCTGTTTCGCTGAAGTTTATTTTAAGGCACTAACATAGTAGTCTAACTATGAAATTGACACGTGTACGATTTTAATACATAAGTGGTATTAGTAGTCAACAAATTGATTTTTGAATCACAATTATAGATTTATTAGTTTCAATAATTATTAAACTTCCATAATACGAACTTAGACCGTGAATTTTTGTTTACAGCGTGATTTGTATATTTCTCTATAGTTATCATTTCTTTTACATTCCGTTTGTAACTATTTTTTTCTTGGTATATTATTTCAGGTTTATCAAATTTAAATTTATGATTTACAGCTCGCCGTTTCAGGCTACTTCAACATTTACTTGACAAACGCTCTAAGCTCTTAACTAATTACAAAACACTCCTGTATGTGAAAATCATTAGACCCATCTGGATTTACGGAGTAGAGCTTTGGGGCTCCACTAAGCCATATTCAATCATTACAATCCAAAATGTTTCGTAAAATCATCAATGCTCCTTACTTTGTTACAAACAACAAACATGACTGAAATGATTCTTCATTTGTTGCAGATTTGGCCCGAATCCGAAATCAATCTTTTCATGGCAAACTTTAATCTCACTCAAACCCACTCGTTTCAAACCTAGAAACCTCTTCGATTCCTGACAATTCTTCGATGCGTCTGAAAAGATGGTCTGAAAATCGAATAGTATAGATGGTGATCAATATAGGATTGATAATAACTTTAAAGAGCTTTTTAAACTTAAAGATTTTTACAAAATCGTTTGTGGCGTAAGAAGTAAAAAAAAAAAGCTTAGGCCAAAAAAAATGGCCTGAGAAGGAGAAAAGTTTAGCTCATTAGCGCTTTGACTGGCATCATCTTCCTTTATTATTATTAATGGATCATAAAAGTCCAATCTTAAAATGATTCATGAGCTCAGGTTTAATGTATCAGATAAGAATAAAGACCTGAAGAGAAATTAATATTAATTTTTAATGTTTATTTCAGATTTTTTCCCATTATAGAATTAAGAAATAGCAGAAAGATAATAGCTTGTCAGTAACATTAATGGATATATTGTGCAAGCCAACAAATTAAATATACAATTATATGTGTATGCATATTTAAAAAAAAATATTTACCCTCTAATAATGAAGGTTAGCTTTGGTGTATTGGTTAGCATAAAAACCTTTTATGCCCAAGATCGTTATTTCTATTCTCGGCAAGAGACACATGGAAAATATTGGGAATTAAAAATGTAAGCCCTCGCGAGACGTCTGGTAGATATGAAACATAGAAGTTGGATGTTATTGGGAAAGAATTAATTATTTAAGTGTAAGAAAAAAAAAATCTGTACCACTACGACCCGTGAACGAGTCTGGGGGTTCAGTACATGGTTGAGACTGTACTGTTTCATGGACAACGGTTCTGCAAGGAGGTGACTTGTCCTAGGTCACGCTCAACCGCCAGTTTTTCCCCTTTTTTTTTTTTAGATTTATGTGATAAAAATAGTATTATTTTCATTAAAAAATAGACATAAAAGACCATTATAATCCAAATAAAATATTACAATTCAGTATCATCAGTTATTTCTGTAATATTAACACTCGATAATGTTTCTGATGGTATCAAAGTTACAATAGGCCGGTGGTAACTAAAATAAGCAACGGAAGTGTTACTTTTAACGTTATGGAGGTGTCTTGTGCATATATTGCACATATATATGTTGTTGTGCCATATCTTGTTGTAGATTCCCTTGGATTATTAATAGTATACAACTGAAAATCTTGTTGAAGAAACGTAATCAATGGTGCTGACTCATATTTTGGGGAATTTGCATTAAAGTCTCCAGCTAAAATCATGGGTAATTCATCTAAATTTTTGTTTAAAATTCTTGAACCACTTATACTGCACGGAAGTAAACAACGGTGGAAAAATGAAATGATATCTTTGATTTTTTGGTTAGGTGAAATATATACAACAAACATGGGTATCTGTCTCCCATCATCTAATGTAATTTGAGAAGCACATTTAACGAGGCATTTAAGCACTTAAAGCGTAATTTTATTAGTATTAAATAAATTGTTATTATTATAATTTTAAAGCGTAATTTTAAATAACTTCAATTTGAGCACATTAAATGTCCAATTAAATAATAAATTTAACGAGGACCACAGCCACGGGGCCAAACGCGCCATTAGATGTTTCACGTAAAAAATGTTGGTTATGGTGTCCTTCTGGACAGACGTAAAATGGGATTGCCGAGCCCGTAGGATACAAGGTACTCGTTACAGGTGCCTATCCTAATTATACCTGGATAGGCGAAATTAAGAGCCCCCGATGTAACATCGCCCGATCAGCCATAGCATAAAGTGACGTTAAGTTAATAAATAAATAAATAACTAGATGTTAGTTGTTAATGCATTAATCTGATAAGAGCCATGGATGGACCCGGTGGGATCTACAGACCTTTCTAGGTAACATTAATTCCTTCTAGGTATTAAACGGGTAATATTAATACAAATCACCTCCCTGCAAAACCGTTGGCTTAATATCAATAAAGTCTCTACCATGTACGGAACCCTATAGTCTTTATGAGCTCTAAATGTTAAGGCTTTTCTTTTCCAAATACTAACTTATAAATAGCTAAATTCTATGCATTGAACCTAAAAAATTTTAAAATATTAAACTATTAAACTATTTGGACTTTATGAAATCAGGACGACATCTATTGTAAAGTTTGAATCCTGACAGTAAATGCGACTGGATGTGTATTGTTGTTTAGATGTATCGTGAAATAAAAAAAAATAAAAGATATAAAAAACATAAGAAAAAACTATAAGGTGGTTTACTGCTTTCGAGTAAGTCACCCTTAAACCATTATTTGAAAGGATAAGAGATTTAAATAAAGCAAGTTCGGAATAGTTTTCAATATTTATGAGTTGTTTTTGACCCAGGCAGTTCTCACAACGCAAACAAATAAATATGAGTTACTGCCTTTCACAAGCACTTTCAAGGCTAGTCGATTCAAAGAGAAAGTTATGCTTTGAGCTAAGTGCAATCAAGTACAAAGTCAACCGTTTTTACTAAGTAGGGATGCACTTCACAATAATAACTAACTTTGTTTATATGTTGATAGTGTTATTAACTTAGGTTTTGTGGGCACTAGATTTTACAAGGTTTAAATTAGAAACATGTTATTATTGTTTTATGCAATATTAGCATCTGCACAGTACCGCATCCTGCAAATTTGTTCTCAATAACTGTTTGTCTTCGATTTGCAGGAAAACAATTTTCGAAAACTGGTTTCTGAGAAGGTCTCCAGGCCATTGTGTTTTTAATCTTGTATAGAAATAATATTTAAAAAAAACTGTACCTCTACAACCCGGGGCTCAGTGCATAGTAGATACTGTACTGTTTGAGAGGTTATTTTCCAAAGATCACGCCGGATTTTCTCCCTTATTGTGGGCAACAACTTTATAGAGGCTGGGTGAGCCCAAATAGGGTTTTAGATCTCACGTGATCTATCCCCTGCCGCTAACAGACTAAATAAAAGTCTTTCCAGCTGCCAGGAGGATTTGAACCAGGATTTTCGTCATGCCAACTCAGTGCTCTACCACTGAGCCACTCCGCTCCTATCTTCTAATAAGAATGAAGGTTGGAAATAGTTGGGGGTGCAGTAAAAAATTTACACAATAAATAAGTGGAAACTTATTATATTTTATGTGTGCCTACTTTGGCTATGAGAAAAAGAAGACAAAAACAAAAATTACTATAAAAATATATAACAGTTCCAAGAATATAATAAAATAAAATACAATTATAATAATAATATAGATATATATAGAAAATTGAGCGAAAAAAGCGAAGGATATATGAATAAAGATGATTACATAATAGATGTATAGAAAGGTGATAATGCAAACAAAATACAAAGAGAGAAATGAAGTTAAACAGAAAATTATAAAATTAACAAGATACAAATATAATGAGTGAGATATATAAGTATGGAAAACTTAGTTAAATAAAGATAGAATTGTATTGTAGAAAAAAAAAATTGAATGATATTAGACTCCTAGGGAGTTACATAAGTAAAATGAAAGAAAATTGATAAAAAATATAATATAATATAATATAATGCCAAAGAATAAATACAGAAGAATATTGTAGAAAGTAAAGAATAGGAATCTCGTGTATGACAGGCAGAGAAGTAAAATAAAAAAATAAAAAATTTATAATATAAGTATCAGATGTTATATAAAAGTATACAATAGTTTTTTGTTATATAATTTTTGTTTTTGTCTGTTTTGCCTCATAGCCCTGAAGATGACCTACAAAGGTCGAAACGTTGGCACACATAAAATATACTACGTTTCCAATTTTTGACTGCTCTCCCAACTATTTCCATCCTTCATTAGTACTTACAGTCAACAAATTTCTTCTCTAACTTCTAATAAGAACTTTTAATTTTACAGTTTAATCACTATGTTTTTAAATGAAACATGTTATCATGTAGTAGACCTTTCACGTACTAACCATTCTAGAAGTTTCTAGTAACAAAATAGCAAACTGTCTGTATAATAAAACTGTTTTCAACGAAAAACTAACATGCCTCACAAAGCGAAAATCCTTACTATTTAGAAAGAACAAGAAAGAAATATTTTAATATTTCAAGAAAAACTAATTTTATAGAAAATACTGTGCATACTTCTAAATCTCCACGTTCGAACTAAAATATATATCCCTACTTGAGAGATAAGTAATAATATAAAGTAATCAATGGTTTTAATAAGAGAAATACTAATTGTTTATAATAAACTGTCGAGTGTCGATTATCCGAACGTTCAATTATCCGAACTGGCTTGAGGGAAAATATACAAGGAGGTATTGAGATTGCTATTCTCACGCAAACAAAAAAAAAAGGTTTGAAGTGTAATGTCTAGAAAAGTTGATGTCCCGAAACTATTAGTTAATACTTATTAATATAATAAGTATTATACTAAAATAAATGTATAAACTTATACATTTATTTTTTACTTAAAAAAATTAGAGACGTTGGTGACGTAAAAAGGAACATTAATTGCACCAGAACCTTGAAAAATATTCATTAATGAAAAAACATACATACTTATATTCATGCTTGTTTTTTTCAGTTTGCTCGCTATACAATAAAATAAATATTATACGAATGTGTTGATGATTTGGCTATTCTATTTTTAATGTGAAATTCGAATTTCCAAACATTTATTCGACCACACGCATGTGGCTTTTAAGCTGGGATTGTAAGTTGTATAGTGTTGTTTTCTTTCCAGTTCGGATGCTGTTTGGATGGACATGTTATTTACTACACCAACCTAAACTTCGAATTAGGCTAAGCCATTAGTCCTCAGCGCAGTGCGATTGAAGGGCTTAATTGCACTGTCGAGCAGCTATACCACCGTTTGGATAAGGTCTCTACTGCATCAGGAATGCACATGCTTTCGTCCCTTTCAGCGGGGTAGAGTATCCCGATCAGGTTGTTAATATATCTATTAGCTTATATACATACTTGATAGAGACTGAGTGAGCACCATGAGGGTCTATAGATCCCACTGTATTCATCCATTGGTGTTAACAGATTACGCTGACAACAGACCTGCAGGATTCGAACCCGAGTCCCCTCAGAAATTAACCAGTTAACGTTTCATCAGGACATATAAAACAAATAAAAAAACCTGTACCACTACAACCCGTGAAGGGTGTGGGGTTCAGTACAGGGTAGGGAAAAGCTGTATTGTTTCTGGAACAACGGTTGCTCAGAGAGATGTTTGTCCTAGATCACGTTCAACTGCCAAATCCCCTCCGTTATTTTTATTACTTTTTAGAGGCTGGTTGAGTCCCAGGGTTCTAGATCCTATTAGCTCCATCTCAGGCCGCTAATAGATTAAATAAAGCCTACCAGCGAGCGGGATTTGAACCCAGGGCCTTCGGCATGGCAACTCAGTGCTCTACAACTAAGACACTCCGTTCTAATCAGGACATATACCATAATAAAGTTCAGATCAATTAAAATCAAATGTAGCATATCACGCATTAACAGTCCAAACATATTCATCGGTCAGAGACACCAACCTCAATCCAAGACTAAATCTCTATAACTTAAATTTTACAAATCGTGCCAATCTAAAATTTACCTCCACGCCTACATAATACGTAAGGCTAGATATTTTCTGGGGCTGAATATTTGACAGATGAATAAATGAAAGCTATACGTAAAGGCGAAAAGAAAAACCTTATACCCAAGACAAATGCTGCAATGGGAGCCTAGCACAGAGCTAAGCTCGCATATGGAAGATAAATACGATGAAAAGAAGTTGTGAAAACACAGTGCGTTCAAGTAAAGATCCCCTTCGTATGGTTATATTATTAGAGTTTTCATTTTATTTGTCTATTTTCGTTCCTCTTTATAATTTGTTTAACCTGTAGAGAACGAATCTCAATTGGGGTCACCTGTGGTCTTGTGGTTAGCATAACAAACTACTAAGCCCAAGATCTCTGGAGGTGGCCCTCAACTCCCTTTAAAAAATCCTTAGTTACGCCGTCCTTCGGAAGGGACGTTAAACGGGAGTCCCGAGCCTGTACGATGTCAGGTACTCGTCAAAAATACATACCTAATTAAACCTGGATAGGCAAAATTTAGAGCTCCCAATGTCCGATTAGCCATAGCAGCATAAAGTGACGTTAAATGAACAAACAACGACTCTCAATTTTTTTTATTCTCATCGATAGTAACCCCATGGAAAGGTCGTGTATCTGTAAGTGAATACTTTAAAGTTTCTAACTAGAAATGTCAATTTTGTATTCAGAGTCAGAGCAAAACATAATTTTAATTAAAAAAAAATTGAAATTACCGAAGTTTGTAGAATAAGTCCTAATGGAAAATCTCTATTAAATTTGATTTGATTAATTACTTTAGAAAAATATATTTACGCATCAAAAAATTCACAAAACATTTCTTATACATAAAAACGTTTTTTGTGATGTAATATTTTATCGGTAGATCGAGAATTAAATTTTTATTTAATCCAGTATATATTTAGAAATTGGCAAATCAAAGCCCACTATCACTGACTTCTTTAAGCCGCTAAAAATAGAAAAAATGGATATTTATGTAGATACGCTAAAGAAAAAAAAATGATCTATTTTTATGTTGATCTTCTCTTTTTATTACTAGTAGATATTTTATATAATTAGTTATTATTATAATTTCAACTCAACTAAATAATTCAAACAAAATGCAAATTAGTAAAATTTTCAATTACATAAATGCAGTAATCATGTTATTATATAATTTCATACATATACCCCGTGCATGATATAATAATAAATTATAGTATAATTGCATTCAATAAAAAATGTAAAACTTTACTTAAAAATTAGTTTTTATTATAAGTATCTTAACCAATTAATGATATCCGGACTGCTTTTGAATATGTATTAATATTTAATTTAAGGGGAATAATTTAAATATGATTAGCAACAAATTAATTATTAAACGCATATAATTATAAATTTAATATAAAAGAATTATTAGACCTTAAGTTGCAATTTTAAAATGGCACTTTGGAAGAGACTCGTCTATGAAAAAAGTTTTACTCTGAAGGTCTCTACTTGAAAGTCTTTAGTTTTTTTTCTAATATAATCTTTTAAAGTATTTTTTTAATGAAAAAAAAATTAATTTTTAACGAAATTAGCTGTGAACGAGATAAAATTTCTCTCGTCTCGATTTAAAGTGCTTTTGAAACTATCTGATTAAGTTAAAGTTCCTCTCTGAAAGGAATATAAAAATTGGATGAGGAAAAAAATGACAAAGATAAATTAATTAACTAAATTCATAGTTCAAATAGTTAGAGGCCCTGGCAGATTTAAATCCCGGTCACTTGCTGACTTTCAATATATATAATCTGTTAGCGACCGGAGATGTATCCTAAGGGATCTAGGACCCTCCTAGGGCTCACCCAGCCTCTATAAAGTGGGCACCGAAATAGGAGGAAACTTCTGGGGGTTGAACGCGATCTACGACATATCATCTCCCTGCACGACCATCGTTGCACAACAGTCTCTACCACGTACTGAACCCATGACCTTCCATGGGTTGTAGTGATATAGTTTTTTTTTTTTTATAAATAACAGTAGAAATATTTAAAATTTCGACTCACACAATATTTATTCCACATTTGAAACATTATAAGAATTGTATGGACGTAGACAATGGACGTACAATACGCATTGGCTCCTTATAAAATTAAAATCTAATTATTCTCTCTGTAATGCTAAATGAATATTATACTCATTTAAATAGCTATTCTAATATTTCCTTTATTTGTTTTTTTAAATTGGTTAAAAATATCTAAAATTTGAAATTCTTAACCTCTGTTATTCTTAAGGTACCTGGTCCCTGAATAAAACTATTTTTTTATCTTCTTAAGGCTTACGTGAGAAATTTAGAAAATTTCATCAGATACGTAACATAAAGTCAACCGTCTTCTCATTACTGTTACGACATATATCTAAAATAGTAAGTTATAAGAGACAAAAATATTCCCATCTATCTATATTGGAAACAAATTACAGGAAATAAGAGAATTAACAATACAATTATATTAATACTTTATTGATAATAAAATGAATACTGTATGAAATTAATAATGGCTATTAATTCTCTTAATAATGAAACATATAGTTTAAATAATATATAAAGTGTACTGATAGAATAATATTCAAAAATATACATTATTCAGAACATCTTGGAAATAGTACAGTTCATACCGTTACAAAACTTACATCTGAATTCAATACATTTATACGGTTTTAATTGTTGTTTTTAGAATAATGTATATTATACTTCTGCAGCTCCAGGAAATACGTGGTTTCAAATAAGAATCTTAAAATATTTATATATGCATGTTATGTTTAAAGAGATTCTGGTAAAGTAGTCAACTAGTAATGGTCCAAAAGATAGACCGAAGCGTAAGAGGGTGGATAGCATTGTGAGATCTAAAGGATTTGGGATTCCATAGTTGACCCCTTATGAAAGTTTGTAAGTAAAAAATGGTGGTATTGGCATTGAGCCTTTGGGCACACTCATCCTTAGTGTAATTTTTTTTAATATAAACATTTATTTAAATATAATATAAACACATTATATAAACATGTTACATATTTTTCTTCATCTCTACTTCATTTTTGAACCATACCGGTATATCGATTCAGGCAGGAACAAAGCATTTGGAGATGTAGAGAGCACAAATGCACCGTCCTGAGACATCAATCTTCTCGGACTCATCAGCAAATGGGAAACGTCGTGAAAGAGTCGCGTAAAATTTTACGCTGAAAAATGACAATTGTGCCCGGGCAAACGAGGGGATGATAAAAACTCAGAATTACAGTCTCTACGGGAACACTATCTACAAGCTCCCGGAACTGTACAGTAATAACAACTGTAATAAAACGTTCTGCGCTATCTTTAAAAAAAAGTAATAAATGTAATTGTAAAAAAAAAGAACATTTTACTATCAGAGGAGTTGCTATGAATTTTAACGGGTTGCAATGCACACAACATAGATATATACATTCTTGAGTCAACATCAACTTAGTGTTTTGCATAACGAGCTATTAGACTCAAAAACGCAGTTCGACGCCGTAGATGCTCTTAGGACTTTTTAAAGGGAGGAAAAAGTTCCTCGCTGTCCTTTGGAAGGGACGTAAAAGTGGTCCTCAGCCGGTTTTATGTCAGGCATCGTTGAAAATATAATAGGTTATGCAAAATATGTCCTTCTGTAGTCTCAAATTTTTAAATCGTCCGATAAGCTACAGCAGCCTACAGCGATGTAAAATAAAATAAAACTTATAGAAAAATAATACATGTTATCATTTTATAAACTTTTAATTATTTTAATTTAATATTAAATAACATATAATAACGGGATAGCTCAGTGTATTTGGCACTCAGTTACCGGATTCGAAAATGGTTAATTTATTCTGTTAACTTCAGTTGTTTGATTCTGTAGGATTTGTATACCCTTAGGGGCTCACCGACCCTATATAAAGAGGATACCCTTAAGTGAAACGTTGCTATTGAAAATGTAAAAAAAAAAAAGTAAGAATTAAAATTAAATCATAAAATTTTAAATTTATTCTATGGGCTACATCGCTTGCATACTTGCAAGCAGACCATATAATTTACAATAAAAGCAAGCGAAAACTCAAACTGAAACTGAGACAAACAGTTATCAGGCACAATCAAACTATAATCACAACCAAATTATAATTTGAAAAATCCATAAAAACAAAGCCTTAAATCTCAATAATACAGGGTAAAAAAACATCATGTCGGCGTCATCAGGACAAAAGTCAAAATGAAAATTAACTTCAATGAAGTTCAAATGCAGCACATACCATATTAACAGCCAAACAGATTCGTCAATCAAAGACAGCAACCTCTATAAATCTATGAAATATATCTTATAAATCGTACTAATCTAAAATTTGCATCCTATATTAATAGGATAAAACACCTGTTCCACTACAACCCATGAACAGGTTTGATGTTCAGTACATGTTAGAGACTGAACAGTTTCATGTACAACGGTTGTGCAGGGAGGTGTTTTGTCCTAGATCACGCTCAACCGCCAGATTTCCCCCTTATTTTAGGTTAGCCTCACTGTACAGAGGCTGGGTGAGCGCCAGGCGAGTCCTAGATCCCATATGATCCATCTCCGTCCGCTAACAGATTAAATAAAAGTGTTGCTTGCAGCGGGATTTGAACCTACATAAATATGAAACATTTATATACCTCACAAGGCTTGCTCTAAAATGTACCTTCACATTCTTTACATCACCAATAATGTATATCGGTATTTCCATTAGCAGCTGATTTAATAAAAATGGAGACAAATGTATGGATAAAATTTGGATTTTCCACTGTGGAAAATAGAGTAAATATGGTTTATCTGGACTGGCTATTTCCTTGCCAGCTGTTCACTTTTCCGCCCGATTGTGTCCAGCCTTGTATTGACAAAACCATTCTTTATGTTCGCCCCAGCTCTCCACGGAGGGCTCCGACGGCCGGCAAATACTATAAACTACGGCCCTTTATAAAATGTCAACAAACGCAGTGGCTATTTGTCTCAATGTTAGTTGCAACAACGAATAGGCATGAGTATGGAGAGAAGAGGAAAACAGAGAGAGAGAGAGAGAGAGAGAGAGAGAGAGAGAGAGAGAGAGAGAGAGAGAGAGAGAGAGAGAGGGAGAGAGAGACAGAAAGAGAGAGAGAGGGAGTGAGTGAGAGAGAGTGAGTGGAGAGAGACCATAACACAACAACGTCGGTATTCAATCATAATTTAATTACCATCATTAGCTTAGGAATCCTTGGCTTTACTTCGTTTTGAAGGTTTTTAATTCAGAAATGATTATATTGATTAATTCCAACATTTTTTGTTTTGTTTGTTGTTAAAGTTATCTTTTGAGTTGTATCATGAGAGAGAGAGAGAGAGAGAGAGAGAGAGAAAGAGAGAGAGAGAGAAGGAGAGAGAGAGAGAGAGAGAGAGAGAGAGAGAGAGAGAGAGAGAGAGAGAGAGAGAGAGAGAGAGAGAGAGAGAGAGAGAGAGAGAGAGAGAGAGAGAGAGAGAGAGAGAGAGAGGTTTTTAATTAACGATTGCGGAAAATAAGATAAAAATATGGCACCATCATCACAGCTTTCAGTTACCACATTATCGAAAACTTCTATTTTTTTTTCGAATTCTCTGGTAAAGAACCCAATCTAGAACATTTGAAGACATTGAAATAAAATCCTTATTAATAATCAATATGAAGTTTGGGAAATTATCTTTAACAATTACTCAATTACCTGTTCCACTACAAATTATGAAGAGTCTAAGGTACAGTACTTGGAAGAGACTCCAAGGTTTTTTTGGAGAATGGCTGTGCATGGAAGTGATTTGTACTAAATGACGCTCAACCGCCATGTTATATCCCCTATCAAAGGCATCGACTTTATAGAGGCTGGGTGAGCCCTAGTTGCCAGATCCTTATGAATCCATCCCCGGCTGTTAAGAGATTAAATAAACTCAGCCACAGCAGGATTTGAGCATGGGGTCTTCAGCACAGCATCTCAGCGCTCTATCAAATCACTCCACTTTCAAAATAATTACTTAACAGTATCCTAATATAAATAATATCGTAAGTTTCTTAAAGGATAAGACCAAAATACTGTACTATGTTAATTATCCTATAGTACGGAAGTAAGCCGGAACAGTTACGAACGAGGCAACCGCTTTGATATCTAAAGACTCCGCGTAAGCGTTCGACTCGACTGAGTGCGTTCGACTCAGTAAGCATTCTCAGTAAATACGGAAGAAATCGTTGGTGCATTATACAAACAAGCTACTGTGGCGGCGTATGCCGATGACATCGCCTTTTACAGTTCCGACGGTAACGGACTTCACACGGAGGCATATCAAATTCTTTGATAGCCTCCAACACTGCACGAATCCACTATTCAACACACTTACACAACACATGTACAGACACTCAACATGGACTGAGTAACAACTAAAAAACTCCAAACAGAAAGAACTAGTGACCCCCATCACTAGACCCCCCCCCCTCCTGCCATCTAATTAATCAAGAAAATCCTATTCACATAACTCTCTTAAAATGCACCTGGTGCAGTAAAAGAGATTATTCTATGTATCCTTATAATGTTATTGTCAAGAAAATAATAAAACCCAAGGGGCTAACTAGGGGTAAAGAATCTTAAGGATAAGAGAAAAATACTGTAATATGTTAATTACGCAAACGCTTCTCAGTCTACTTTAAATATAAATTATGTCGTATTACGCCAATAAAGCTTCTGAGCTATAAAGTAAAGACATTAACAGTAACATTTTAATGGAACTACACAGATATTATTCTAGGCATTAAAGTTTAGCCTCTTTTATATATACACATATAAAAGCCTCTTAAATATAAAATATACATATATTGTACCCTCCTTGTAATGCTATGAGCACTCACTTAGAGATAGTAAATATTGCATTAAATTATATAATGAAATATTTATTATTAAATCATAGTTTTGTTATATATATACATAAAATGTATAGTTTACAATATAAATGTTGTAATCTTGTTTCCCTGTATTGAATTCACAGTCCTAAAATCGAAATATTTGATAATGAAGTAGGTTACATAATTTTTAAATATATGCATTCCATCTTTACCGTTTAAATTAAAAACTTGAATACATTTTAAAAATTGATCCAGCACGACAAAAGGCTAAGCAAGTATATATTTGATCCTTTACTAGACAACGCCAATAAAATATTACATAACGAAAAGCTATTTTATATAATTGAGAAAAACGTAGAATAAATGAAAACTATATGAATAAATGTAATATTTGTTAATATACTCAAAATAATTAATAAAATATAATTTAAATTTGGACTTTCCTATAGAAAGGGGTAGAGAAAGACAAAACTGAAACACGGATCAGTCGTGCGTGATAGTAGAGTCTCTGCCCCTGACAGTATCATCTGCATTGGACTTAAAAGCTATGTATTTTTTATAATTTGATTGAATCAAATATTTCCTCATAAATTTTATATTGATATAATGGAAATAATAACAATTTGTTTATATTTAAACATAAAATGAATAATCAATATTAATTCATTCTTACTATTAATTAAGGAAGATGTCTTTTTTTTATAGTTTTTTATATCATACGTTCATTTTTCGGAAAAAAATGTATCGTAGCAGAGTTGCAAACCAAAACAAACTTTAAACTGAACACGGGCAGATCAAATCATATTTATAGATTCAATAAATAAATAAAATAAAAAAAGTTAAAAATACATATTCAACAGACAGAGAAGAACCATTTAAACAAATAATGGTGAAATATACGAAAAACAAATATAAATTAATAAACAAACTATTTCAAAAATTTTAAAAAGCAAATTTGGGCAATATACAACTTATAAAATAAAACTCTTCAATTAAACGGGATTCGTAATATTCACTAAACCATAAGAAAGAATAATGTATTGTTACGATAATTCATAAAAATATATTAAATATTTATAGTATAGAAAAAAGACTGAAAAACAATTCCACGATTAATTTCAAAACGTAATAATTAAAACAAATTATTTACACGTCTTTTATTTTATTTTTGTAAATATTTATTACATTAGAAATCGGGGTAGCCCGAGAGCTCTGAGTTACTGAGTTGAAGAACCCTAGTTTATAAACCGGATGTGTTTTATGAATCATTTATTCTATTAAAAGCCGTGGATCGACCCTGGGGATCTGCAGATCCTCTTGGGGTTCATCCAGCCTTTATAACTTAGATTTCGTTAATTGGGGGAAACATAGCGGTTAAACGAGATCGCGATCTAATTATCCCTATAATAACCGTTGTTTAGGAATTTGTACAGTCCTTATCAAGTACTTATGCCGATATATTTATAGATTAGTTTATTATATTCTTCAATGCTAGGTGATTCCTGTAATCTATACCCTCCTTCAGTCCATCTTGGTCCCAGACTTATTCTAATTATTTTTCTTTAGGTTTTCTTCAACTGTTTTTCTGTCAAGTCTCAAGGTTCGTTGGCATAAAATATTGTTGTTTTAATTACCGAATTATAATGTTTAGTTTTAGTAATTAGAGATTAACTTTTTTATTGTATAAATTTTTCCCCTACTCTACGAGCTTTTGGTATTATTTAATATGCTTATTTATATAAGCAATTCTGTAAAAGTATAAAGTTCATAATATGGGTACCCCTGAAAGGTAAAAAATAAAAAAATAAAGAAAGTTACACGGTATATTCCAACAAAGAAACGTTATTTTAAAAATTACTTTTAAAATATGGGGTTGTCAATTATTGTTGTGCACTTTCATTATCTACTCACTGATAACACAATCGGCCGAGAGATCTGTCGGGTGAGGATAATAGGGACGGATTCCACTGCCTAGGTCCTGGTACAGTGGCCCTTATAGGGACGGGTCGGTGCTGATAGTACCATTAATGTCGGGATAAATTACACTAATGTGAGAACTACTCCAAGTCCCTCGCTTAACTGCTTCGGCTAAACCCTCCACGTTCGAATCCAACACAGGCTACGCATATCAAGTCACTTGAACAAGTTGCGAACTGTTTTGTAACATTTGATGATGATAATAATAGTAATAATTAAATTTTATGTAATTATATTTATCCCAAAGTATTTTAAAACATGTTAAGTACAAATCCCAATAATATCACAGTTAGTCCTTTAACCACGCCATTTTTCAGTTATGAAATTAGTACTATCATCGCTTCATTAGTTTAATTAAATCAATTTATTGATTTATTTACGACAATATGTTTAGAAAAAGTTATTTTATAGAGAAATTTGTTTTCACCTATTAAAAAAAAAATGTGTGTGTCAGCTCCGACGCAGGACTGGAGTTTACTCCTTAAGAACTAGTATTGTGTAGATTGTGTAAAAAGAGCGTAAATGAAAGCATCTTAAAAAATAATCAAAGATAATCAATAATCATTCAAAATTTTCTAATGAAATATATATCATCAACTATTTCACATAATAAGACTTGTTAATATTTTTATATAAATCATTCTTGGGAAGATTCGTTTGTTCTATTATGAACATTTAACATGATTTTGTACAGTTTTTAGTCCGTGAATAGTATTATCATCATTATGCGATACTATGACAATACGTTTGTGGTAACTAAAATACAATTCTCATAATAACAAAACATAAAAAACTTCTAAGCTCAAAGGTAACATTGAGGTTATATCTTTATCTTCTTGACTAGTTCAAACAAAGCTAACCTTAATTTGAGGTTTTAAAAAATTATCGTATTTCAACACTTCGAGAATAAATCAATAGAATACACTGTTACCATATATACCACACACATCTCTTCCCGATTAGTCCAGGAATTTAACTTTTAATTTTTATCTTTATGTAAAACAAATATTATCGAGAAAGGAACGTAACGCAACAAATTTAGCTAAAATTCGATTTTCCTCCTCATAAAATTTTCATACCGCGGGCTAAATATGAAAATCGTTTCTTAAAGAGTAATTCCAAAAACTGTACCACTACAACCCATGAAGGGTCTATTTTGGTTTAGAAGGTGGAAGAGGCTGTACTATTTCTTGGAAAAACGGTTTTCAGGGAGGTGCTTTGTCCTATATCTGGGCCCATCCAAATCCGTTCTTTCAACCTCTTCTTGGCGACGTTATGTCATGTTATGTCTAATGGTCATGCCAAATTGAAGAATAATTGGTTTTGATCCATTAATCCGCCAAATACCTTTCAAATACTTGCACGCAATGTAAATATTGCGATGAGTTGTGACCCAAGCATAATAATATTGGTTACCTAGCTTTTGCCCACGGTTTCGATCGAGTGGATTTTGGTCTGCCACATAAAGTTTCGTGACAGATCATTTTAAATAAATAACTTAATTTGTTTTAACTATAAGTTACTCGTATATCCGAAATTTCAGATGTCTAACTTCAAAACTGACGGATTCCATACTATTTTTGAACCCCTATTATATTAAGAGGGAGACCCTTGGGCGTGGAATTGTCCAAATTCCTTTCTTAGTGCTCATTTAAGCTATACAAATAACCTATCTGCGAATCTCAAGATGATAAGTTCAGTGGCTTCTGGTGTGCGTGGGTCTGTTAGTCGATCTAAGGTTATTTAAAACCTGGACTAAAACAAAGGGCTGGGATTTTACACATATGATTCAATGTAAGAGGAAGAATGTGGTCCGGGTTGAGATCATAAAAATTGTTTGTTGCTACAGTTCTCCCTACGTAAGAATGCGTTATATATATATATATATATATATAAGGTCAACCATTATTATTCAAGACTTTTTAACGTGGTTTTGGGTAAAGTGATGAAATATTGAGAAATACAGCAGAACTACTGTTAATCAATCGAATCAAGTAGGATCTGAAAAACATATACAAAAACAACCCACAGTGTCTTTGGTTAAGTAAATGGTTGAGACTGTGTTTTTTCTAGGACAACGGTTGTACAGGGAGATGATCAGAATTAAGTAGAGGTTAAGGTAAATTGAATATGCCTTATTTAGCATTTATGTATAAACTCTTATTTGGTGGATGACAATGAAGAAAAGGCGGTATTACCGCCATCAAACCTTCAGGTCCGCAAAGCCGTTTATTTCTGAAGAGAGTGCAAAAACCTAAGTTAGGAACTCGTTATTGTAAAAAGTTTTTAGGTATATTTGGAGAGGAGTTAGTGTTGTTCTTTTCTAAGTACTTATTGAGGCAAAACAACCGAACTTCAAATTAGAGAGAAGTGTTTCCCACTTCATTAAGTGTAATTCAGTCCCACAAATTACAGGCACTTCCCAAGATTACTAGATAGCTCTTCAATTGTAACAGTTAACTAGTTGATAAGTGGAACCTCCGAAGACAAACCGAATATTACTTCGTAGAACCGCATCAGAATAATGGAACACACACCTTTAGGGAACTAATCACTCAGATGCTTCAATATTTCAATGACCCAACTTTGGAACAAAGCCGTTTACGATTGTACGAAACTCGGGTACATTATTGAAGCTAACACCCAATACGTGAACAGGTAAGCACTAAAGCCAAACGTTAATCTCCATCTCGTGGAGTTAATACAATGATCTAACCTTAATGTGGTGCCTAAACAATACGAATGGTTCAACACAACATACATGCATATGTTATATGTTTAAATGTGGAAATGGTTTGTTCGTTTGTTAATTAAATATAACTTTATGCTGCTATGGCTAATCGGACGATGCTATAGTTGGAGTCCTAAATTTCACCTATTTACGTGTAATTAGTTAGTTTTGTCAAACTGTCTAATTATACGTAAAATGAATACCTGTCAGTTCTCCATTTTACGTACGTGTTAAAGAGAGGGATAACTTAGTTATTAAAAAATTGTTCGCGAAAACAGTAAATGAAAAAAAAATGATTAAAACTGAGAAAAAATTAAATAATAAAATTATCTACAGAGCCAGTAATAAGAGGAACGATAACATACTTGATAAACATGTTTTTATAATAAAAAAAATTAAAAATAAAGAAAACATCTATACATCCATAAGATAATTGATAAAAACAATAGGAAAAATAATTATTATGAAAGAAATGAGATAAAAAATGTTAAGATTATATGAAAATCTATTTTGGTTATTAAACATGTTGATAGTTATCTAGGAAACTGAATTGAATGTAAAAATAAAAAAAACTATTACAATCCAATATGGTTTATGGTATAAACAATACTCTTTCTAGGACAACTGTTGTGCAGAAAGATTTGTCTGAGATGACCCTCAACTGCCAGGTTTTTTCTCCGAGGGTACCCAATTTATAGAATCTGGGTGAGCCTCAGGAGAGTCACAGTGAGTGTAGACAACTACAGTTGCCTATCTATGGCTGTCAACGGAATAACTAATGTATCTGCAACAGCTAGATTTTGACTCGGGGCACTCAACTCAGCAGCTTACCACTCTACACAATTAACAAACCCGCTCCTTGAGCGAACATTTTGTACTTTACGATAAAAGAGACATAAAATGAGTATTAGAATGCAATTAGAAAAATTAAATTTAAAAAGCTTAAGTATCGCCAGGGTATATAAATTATTAAATATTCACATCAATGAAGATCAAATGCAGCACATCTCACATCAGCAGTCCAAACCGATTCTTCAATCAGGTAAGCAACTTTACCCAAATATTATAATAATATTAAAAAGATAAATAATTATATTAATAAAAAATCTACAGGTTGATGACCCTAGGGTTTTACGCCTCTAAGCAACAACAAACAAACAACTCAAAGATTATATGTGTTAAACTTAAATTTAGTAGTTCTACCAGACTAAAGTTTATCGGTTCGGCAGATACCGCTGTGGATCCGTGGCTGTTAATTGTTTTGGATTTCAATCCGTAACTTTTACCATAGCACGAATAGCATAAGTAGAATGATTTCAGAGCAAATATTTTGAATGTTAAACCTGATGAGAATTCTAAATGCAAAACGAAGTTATTAGTGTGTTATACGAAGTAGGACACACTTTTGAATATCCGAGTAAGAAAAGTCCATTAGTATCACAAACAGTCGTTCTGTTGATTAAGTTTTTTGTTTTATTTTTCCTCCCACCCTAGAACCGTCCACGCAAAAACATTCTTCATCCTCATAGCTTTTAAATAAACCCACCCTCGAAGGATTTTTCGGGATGAAATATAGAGGTAAAGGAGCGGCGGCCATATTCGGAACAGGAACCGCTTCCGCCATGAATAATAAGGAGTAATTAGTGGGCCTTGGTGTACACCCGGCGAAAGGAACCAGTGAATAAAAAAAGAAATCTGGATTGCTCCACGCTGCCTTGCACCAGCGGACGTCGGATTACTATTCAGCACAATATCCCGAGGTGTGCTTAGCCTAATTAAAAATTAATTAATGATAAGCAGGTGATAATGGAGGCCAAACTCCGATATTTTATATTCTAAGCAATATAAGGACGGAGTCCATTAGAAACAGTTTTAATTAATATAAGTCATTAACGAAAGGTGTCACGTTCAGAAATTAATCATTTTATTGTCAATTACAATTTTTTAAAGTTCATAATATATTCATTAAATATATAAGAGGAAGAAATAAATTTTATATTTTAAAAATGAATAAACTTATTATTAAATAATCATAAAAATGGCAAAATATATCTATAAACAAATATTTCCATTACACTTTTTACCACAAGCACTTCAACAAAAAACCTGTACAACTCCAACCCGTGAACGGGTCTGGGGTTCAGTACTTGGTAGAGACTATACTGTTTCATGGACAACGGTTCTGCAGGGAGGTGATTTGTCCTAGATCACGCTCAACCGCCAGATTTTCCCCTTTATTTTCGGTACCCTATTTTTATAAAGTTTTATAGACGGTGGGTAGCCACAGGAGGGTCTTATATAAATTATGATCCATGATATGATCCATCGAATATGATCAATCCCCGGCCACTAACAGACTAAAATCTTGCCTGCAGCGGGATTTGAACCAGGATTTATGGCTTCAAGCGTATATAAATTTTATTATTATTTAATTTTACTCCAAAATATATTAAATAACAATATCCAGTTAAACACTTATTTTGTCCGTCCCTAGTGAGGCCATTAAAATATCATTTCCCATTCAGTATTGCTTTGAAAGTATTTTGCATTAAATAAAGTAATGCAGAATTGGTAGATAAATTACTGTAAAGATTCTTCACACATAAAGGTATTATTTTTTATATAGTTAGTAATTCACTTATTTTTTCTCTCTTAGCTTAATTCTTAATATTTTGTATTCTATTTTTCTCTATCACAAACATTACTTCTAGTTTTTTACATCTTATTATTTAAATATTGTATTATTCTTATAACGTAACCCTTTGGCCAGATATATATTTATTAAATCTTGTACACCTCTGTTATTCTTAAGGGACTTGGGGCAGAATAAAGTCTCTTTTCTATTCTATTATATTCTAATGAAGTTTTTTTTTAAATTTTAAGTTAGTTATAGATGAGAAAAATGTCTTGACCTTATTTCATTGCATTCTCTGTATTGAAATAACACTCCTAAAATCGTAATATTAGAATAAGATGTAGCTTGTTTAACTTTTTATTTTATGAGACTACTTAGAGAATCATGAACTTTGAGAGCCAATTATTAAAAATATTAATAATTTCACTCATTAAACAAATCCTGGATCGGTTTCTACGCGACGCCGATAAAATATTCCATCACTAAAACATTTGTATATAATAGAGAGGTAATTGATAATTGATAATTGAGTAAAAACTTTTGGTTATGGCGTCCTTCGGAAGGCCCGCTATAACAGGGGACACAAGCCAGTACGACGTCCGGTACTCGATAAAAATCCACATCCTAATTAAACCCGGATAGGCAAAATTTAGGACTCTCCTGTAGCATCGTCCGATTAGCCATATCAGAATAAAAGTTACGTCAAATAAAGAAACAAACAAAATAGTAAATAATAGTTAGTAAAAATCTAAAAAAAAATCTTTAAAAGAAGTCCAAAAATATCTGTATAGATATAGAATATAATTAAAGAAAAGCTAAATATTAAATTAAAATAATTATCACATTTATTGAAGAGTTGAAAAAATCATAAACTGTTATTGCTGTATATGAGATTGCATTTCATTATATTATTTAATTGAATCTAAATATTTCCGTCTACATCAAATTAAATTTCTAGGGAAACTAAATTTAATTGTTTAAAATGTATTTAGTAAAGCAAAGAGCCTCCTCCCGAATAAGCCCACAAAGATTTTTAAAATATCCAATTCAATTAATTGAAATATTTATTTAATGAAATTATTAATCAAGAAGTGAAGAATATTATGAATGCTTACTGAATATAATTTAAAAACATTGTTAAATATTTATTGCAAATGTACAGGCAGCACCTATGGCGGACTTTGGTGCAAACTTAGGAATGTAATTTAAGCACGACCGCACCCTTTTTGAATATTCCATCACCTTTTCATTTTAATAAGGAAGAGGAGAAGAAAATATGTCAAGGATTTTAAACCGAAAGCAAGTTGAGAAAAAAACTTAACTTTAATAAACTGCAAAATATAAGCCGTGATCAACATATTTATCGAGATTATTCATATTAATAAAAGGATTTATTTTAAATAATTATTATATAATATAACTAGTTTGTTACAAAGATATATTTTATTAATAAACAAATTGCTTCTCTTATTGGCAGTTCCTACTGCCCGAAAAAAAACTATACTATTTAATTATATACTTTGTAATTGTAACAACGTTTGTAATTGTTTTGTATCTCGAAAATATTGTAAATAAGAAATTAAATCCTAAAACGTCTAAAACTGAAAATGTACGAAACAGTATACATATTTTTTATATTTTATTATTAACATTTCCCTCAATAAATTATTAATTTATATCTGATTTTATTTATTCATAATAAATAATTCGCTAACTCGCACTGTAATTATGATTTTTTTTTTTAATTCGTGAGAATTAGTTGAAAAACGTGTATTGGTGTTTAGTACGGTTTGTTCCAATAACACATATCCTAACATTATTTAATACGTTGCTTCGTTCCTTTTGAACGGAGAATTTTGAGATGAAGGTATAAACGATATTATATGGAAACTTGGTTCGAGGCTTTGCGGATAGGAATGGTAAGAGAATTCTAAAGAGGATTGAAGAAAGAGGAGTTTGCTAAAGCGAAGGAGTTTGTAGTGATGGAGTATTCGGATCGTTTGGTTGTGATACAGTATTCAACGCAGGGGATTCGGAAAGGCAACCAGATCAGGGTTATGGAGGTTTTATTTTTATTTTTAGGGACTTGGAGAAGGAACGTAGTGCATAGAATAATTTAAGTTTAGTTCTAACATAAGGCCCCGTAGTGGGGTCATAACCAAAAGTCTTGCGTTTACCATTGTTACGCAGTGTCACAATCAAATACACAAATACCTTTTCTTATTCTGCTAACAAATAATAGTTATTTTTAAATAAGCAGTTATTATTAAATGATCAATTCATATGATCAAAAAAAGGATTTTATTATTTTTATTAAATAATATTTCTAATGAAATGGTTGTTAACTAGAAAAAATGAAACTCAAGAGGACATAAGCGCGGTTAAAAGCAGGAAATACCTGTTACTATTCACTCTCGACGTTACTAAGCTCGGGTCTTTTGTGCCCCGAAATATAAAAATCAGAATTTTCATAACCATCCTTCCAACTCTTCTTTACGGGTATGAAACGTGGCCCCCAACGCTGAAGAATGAAAAATATCTTAAGGTATTTGAAAATAAGGTGTTGCATAGAATATTCGTCCAAAAAAGGACGAGATCGCTGGAGAATTCAGCTTACACAAAGATTATTGCGAAGCATGCACACGGTTAATATTATTCCAGTGATTGCGTCACGAAGATTAAATGGGCTGGTAAAGGTGTTGGACTGGGTAATGAACGAATTCGTAAATAGTTAATAAGCCCTGTGCCGACTGGGAAGCGCCTGAGGTAGACCAAGGCGTAGGTGGGAAGATTGCGTTAAGAGTGATCTGGCATATTTGAGTTTGAGTAGTGTCCGTGGATAAAGGTTTGTAAGCAGAGATCGGTGGTATTGGCACCGAGCCTTCGGGATCGGGTTCCCTAGGCCTTATTGTTATTAATGAAATGGTTATTCTTGAGGTTCTAAAACGATAATATAATTTTCATAGTTAATGATATGTTATTTGTTCTGATGACAGTTGTGGAGCGACCCTGTGGAACTAGTGTACTTTCCTGGGTATATCTAGCCTCTATAATGTTAGCGCACTAGATTGGCTAGAAAACCTTGGGTCGAATGAGTGATCGGCAAAATTATTTATTGCCTAATCAGTAATTAAATACCACAAAAAAAAATAGTACAACAGTAATCTAACAACAGTCCTCTTACAGAAGTTTCTGTTCTACAGAAGTAAACAGACTGAAATAGAGTTACCGCAAAACATCCCAATAGCCTTAAGGGATCATTGTGGTCGTTTTGAGCAAATTATCTTTTCTCTTACTCTACAACTAGATTGGACGATTCCTGGTTATCATATCTTTGTAACGTACAAACAAAAACATCATTTCTTATTAATTTAAAATATCGTTCTTTATATTAGATAAGCAATAAAAGGATATTCTTACTAATTTTGTTCCCAATTTAAATAATTTCTATTATTGTCTCTTTTTTTTTAGTATAAATATTTTTTAAAAATCGACACCCGATTTATCTAAATATTGATATTTTATTCATATATAGAATTATTATTTATCGAATATCTTTTTAATAGTTTATCAATGAATTTTTACAATTTTTATATTTTTATTAATTCTTTTATATTTCAAGTACTACCACTAGGCAGTTTCTCTACTTGACTTTATCCATACTATTGTTACGGTCAGAGCGGGAAGTAGGACCGGCTTCTGATCTGCCTAGAGCGGATTAGGCAAACAATGGGATTAAGCGGAAGAGATTATAGAATGGCGTAGAGCCTTCTAGATCGGTCTAGGTGGTCCTCGTCCGTGTTCCGAGTAATGCCCCACCACGACCTACCTTGCCTATATAAAAAGGACAGCGTTTTCGGCCGCGGCAGTAGTAATAAGACGAGTCTGTAATAAGCCAGTGAGTAGCAGTCGTTAACTAGTGGCAGTGTGTGTGAGTTAGTTAGTATTAGTATCAGTCTGTAATAAGTGCTTAGTGAGCAACAGTGACAATTAGTGACCGTGTAATAAGTGTAATAAACTGTGTGGCAGTTTGTCATATTTGAAGAGTCTTACGGTCGGTGGACTTTAGTTAGCGAACTGTAAGTGTTAATTTGTAATTGTAAACTATAGTGTAATATTATTGTATTTGTACAAATTTATATAAATAGTTTAGTTACTTAGTATAAACAATATCTTATATTATTTGTATATTATCTTAGAAATTAGATAACATTTAGTAGAATATTATTATTGTATATTGATATTAGTTTAATAATTAAACTGTTTTAAATAACCTCATTGTATTCTTGTTAATTTGTTAATAAATATTAGATTCTTGAATTAAGTAATAGTTTAGTCCATTTTACACCCAGTAGCCCGTAACAAATTGGTGTCAGAAGTGGGATCTTGTGTAATTGTTATTTTGTCTAGCATTTTGTAATAATTGGGCTACTGTTTGAAAAATGGCTTCTCAAAGTCTTAAATTGATGGATTTAAAAGTTGCGGATTTAAAACGGGAATTAGAAGAACGTGATCTGGATTCTTCCGGAAATAAAAGTGTACTTCAACATCGCTTGCGTCAATTTTTTGTAGAGTTAGGGGAGAATCCAGATGACGCTCTGTTTGAAACCGATTTAAGCAAGTTGTCTGCAACTTTAAGCAATGTAGAAAATAAGCTAGGTAATGAATTAAGCAATGTAGATAATAAGCTAGGTAATTTACAAAATGAGTTAAGCAATGTAGAAAATAAGCTAGGTAATGAATTAAGCAATGTTAAAAATGAGCTAGGTAATGAGTTAAGCACTGTTAAAAATGAGCTAGGTAATGAGTTAAGCAATGTAGAAAATAGGCTAGAGTCTAAATTAGGCACATTAGAGACTAAGTTAATGGAAAATGTAGATAATAAGTTAGCTAATGTAGATAATAAGTTAGCCGATGTAAATAATAAAGTAGCTGATATAGAATCTAGGCTAGGAGAAAAAGTGAACGAAATTAGGCTAAGAATGGAAGCTCTCGAGAGACGTAAGAGCAACCCACCGACGAACGATACCGACCATTCCTCCGAGGGCAGCCATCGTGACACCATTCTGCCTGCCTATGCTGGGGCGCCACCAACTCACAATACCATTCCAGTATTCGACGGGAAGACGCCGTGGGAAGACTACATGACTCTCTTCGAGACAGCGGCTTCGATCCACGGGTGGTCACAGGAGACCCAAGCTTCAGCATTGTGCCTGGCCTTGCGTGGAGACGCCTTGAGAGTGCTGCAGGGGATGCCCATGTCGGAGCGGTCCAACTACGGGAAGCTGATTAGAAGACTGGAAATGCGTTTCGGACACCGCCACATGGACCAGCTATATCGCTCAAAGTTAAGAAACAGGGTCCAGAAGGACAACGAGAACCTGCAGGAATTTGAAGCGGATATTGCCCGGCTGGTGAGGAACGCCTACCCATCGGTCACCGACTATGTCTACGAGAGTTTGGCTGTCGACAAATTCCTGGATGGACTTCGGGACCCAGAGACACAACAAGCAGTGAAGCTCGCCCGGCCGAAAACGTTGGGAGACGCATTATCTCAGGCAATGGAGTTTGAAGCTGTTAGACAGTCTGTACGGGGCCATGCGCGAGTTCGAGCAGCAGAAGCGGAACCTAATGTGGTCCCTAGCATCGAAGACATTGTGACGAAAGTGTTGGATGCTCTCAGGACCCATAAGAAGGAGATACGCTGTTGGGGCTGCGGCCAGCTTGGACATCCTAGAAGCAAATGTCCAACCCGTAACGTCAAAGCCCCCAGGAAGGCCATCAGAGTTGCGTCGATAGGAAGCAGAACGAACAGTTTCTACGTTGATGGGATGGTGAACGGGCAGCTGCGAAGTCTTCTAGTGGATACCGGAGCTAGCATGACGATCTTGAACTCGAAGACACTTCCAGCTGAGAAGATCATACCGACCACTTGGGCATTACGGACTGCAACGGGACAGCCAGCCAAGGTCTACGGGGAGACAGATGCCACCTTCTACATCGGGGGCCAACATCTGAAGCACCTCGCCCTCGTGGCGGATATAGATGAGGACGTCATACTGGGTATGGACTTTATGATCACATACGGGATCAAGCTGGATATGTCGAGAGGTGTGATGACGCTAGGAGACGAGGAAGTCATACTTCGGCAGGAAAAGGACTTCTGCGCACGAGTGCTGCTACCAGAAGACACCACTTTACCGGCACGGAGCCAAATCGTGACGCATGGGACGGTCGAAGGCCATCTACCCGCGGGTCAATGTGCGCTACTCGAACCTGGAAGGCACGAAGAACAAGAGGTTCGACGCGGCGTACTGGTTGCTAGGTCTCTCATCAAGGCCGGACGGACCCCTCCAATCCGGCTAATGAACCTGAACGGCTTCCCGGTAACGCTGAAGAAAGGAACACCGGTCGGGGAGTGTACAACCGCTACCTCAGTGGTTCGTCAGCTGCAACGTCGTCCCACCGAGCTCCGAGGACTGCCAGAAGAACTAAAAGGATTTGTTAACGAGTCATGCCGCGACCTTTCACCTGAACAGAGCGAGGAAGTGAAGAACATGATTATCCGATGGCATGACGTCTTCGAGATCGGACCAGGACCACGGGGCAGAACGGATATCGTCCAGCACAGGATTGACACCGGGGATGCGAAGCCCATCCGACAGGTCCCGCGGAGGCTGCCGTTAGCCAAACGGGAGGACGCCGAGAAGATCATAAAGGAGATGGCGGCTGATGGTGTCATTGAGCCTTCGAGTAGCCCCTGGATGTCTCCTGTCGTATTGGTGAAGAAGAAAGACGGAACGACAAGGTTCTGCGTAGACTACCGTCTTCTAAACAACGTCACCAAGAAGGACAGTTATCCGCTTCCCAGGATTGACGATACGCTGGACACCCTGGAGGGGTGTAAACTCTTCTCTACCTTGGATCTCCGCAGTGGATATTGGCAGGTTGGATTGGCACCTGAAGATAAAGAGAAGACGGCGTTTTCAATTGGCACTGGGCTCTGGCAGTTTACAGTAATGCCGTTCGGGCTTTGCAATGCTCCTGCCACATTCGAGAGGCTGATGGAAAACGTGTTAAGAGGTCTCTCTTGGGAAGTATGCCTGGTTTACCTAGACGACATTATTGTGCTGGGAAAGTCCTTCGCTCACCATCTGAAGAATCTGGAGAAGGTCTTCGAACGACTGCGTGCAGCGAACCTAAAGTTGAACCCGAAGAAGTGTAATCTCTTCCGAAGGCAAGTCAACTACCTGGGGCATATTGTGTCAGACAACGGAGTTGCTGTTGACCCAGAGAAGATAGCAGCGATCACCGACTGGCCAGTACCTCGAGATAAGCACCAGGTGAGAAGTTTTCTCGGGCTCTGCACCTATTACCGGAGGTACGTGAAAGGATTTGCTGACATCGCAAAACCTCTTACCAGGCTTACCGAGGAGAAAAGGACTTTCCATTGGGACCACGAGTGCCAGGCATCCTTCGAGGAGCTGAAGAGAAAATTGAGTAGTGCTCCTATTCTGTGCTATCCACGTCCCGAGGGCAAGTTCATACTCGACACAGATGCCAGCAACATCGCCATTGGAAGTGTCCTCTCTCAGCTCCAAGACGGAGAAGAAAGGGTGATTGGATATTTCAGCAAGGCACTCTCAGCTCCGGAGCGCAACTACTGTGTCACAAGGAAAGAGCTTCTGGCAGTAGTAAAATCCATAGAGCACTTCCATAAATATCTATACGGAAGAAGGTTCCTGCTGAGAACGGACCACGCGGCTCTAATGTGGCTGCTGCGATTCAAGTCACCGGAGGGACAAGTGGCGAGGTGGATCGAGCGCCTTCAAGAGTACGATTTTGAATCTGCTCATCGTTCTGGAACGAGCCACAGGAATGCGGATGCGCTGTCAAGAAGACCATGTGAAGATGAAGAATGCAGGCATTGTTCCCGACAAGAAGAGAAGCAGGCAACAGTATTGAGGACAACGGTTGTTATCGACAGTTGGCAGGACGCAGAGGTGTCAAAGACGCAAGACGAGGACCCGGACTTGAAACAAATAAAGGAATGGAAAATATCGGGGCGAGGAAGACCGGCCTGGCAGGATGTTGCTCCAATGTCGAAGAATGTAAAAACGTACTGGGCCCAATGGAACTCCATTTTAGTGGACAACGGGCTGCTGAAACGGGCATTGGAGAACGCGGAAGGAGATCAGCGCAGGCTACAGCTCATCGTTCCAAGGAATAAAGTGCCCGAAGTGCTTAGGGAACTACATGACGGTGTAACTGGCGGCCATCTTGGAGTTCACCGTACATTGGAAAAAGTTCGTGAACGCTTTTACTGGGCAAACCTTAAGGACGATGTGTTGGACTGGTGCAGGCGTTGTGCGACTTGTGCGGCTTCTAACGGACCAACAAGAAGAAGGAAGGCCCCTATGAAGAAGTACAACGTGGGAGCACCGTTCGAGAGGATAGCGATCGACATCGCTGGTCCTTTCCCTGTCACGGACGAAGGCAACAAATATATTCTCGTGGCCATGGACTATTTTTCTAAGTGGGTGGAAGCGTATGCCCTTCCGAATCAAGAGGCAGTCACGGTTGCAGACGTACTTGTGAAGCAGCTCGTCAGCCGGTTTGGAGTACCCATGGAACTTCACGCTGACCAGGGAAGAAACTTTGAGTCTGCAGTCTTCTCCGGAATGTGCGAGGCACTGGGGATACGGAAGACCAGGACGACGCCTCTTCACCCTCAATCGGATGGCATGGTGGAGCGCATGAACAGGACAATGGGTCGATATTTGTCTAAAGTGGTCTCCGACCATCAGCGAGACTGGGACCAGTATCTTCACTTGTTCCTGTTAGCCTACCGCAGTTCAGTCCATGAAGCAACGGGGCAGACACCCGCAAATGTGGTGTACGGCCGAGAACTACGTTTGCCTTGTGATCTAAAATTCGGGTTCAAGCCTAATGAGGAAGTTAACGGAGAGGAATACGTCACGAATCTACGGAAGCGGATGGATAATATCCACGAGAAGGTTCGTGCAAACATCCAGGGAGCCAGTGACAGAATGAAGGAGCGTTACGACATCAGGGCAGAGAAAGGTGGCTTCCAACCTGGAGATTTGGTCTGGCTACATGACCCTCGAAGGAGGCGAGGCTACTCACCTAAACTTCAGAACTCCTGGGATGGCCCGTTTGAGATCATCAATAGGATAAACGACGTCATCTATAGAATCAGGAAGCAGCCAAAAGGAAAACCCAGGGTAGTCCATTTTAACAGACTGGCCCCTTACAAAGGAGACCATGGCCCGACAGAAGACCAGCAAGTCAGGAACCTCAACAACGTGGAGACCAGTAAGGTATCAGTTGCACAACCTAAGGTACAAGGTTTCCGTGGAGTAACTCAGGCAGTATACAGAGATATCTTCTCGTTACCCGCGGACTATTCTCTGGCCCATTGTGTAGCCGAAGATCTGAGGACTTCCCGAGGGATTGCAACGGTCTTCAGGAAGAAGTTTGCTGGAACTGAGGAACTGGAACGCCAAGGACCACGCGTCGGGAAAGCACTCCACCATACGCACGAAGGACGACACCTGTTCTACTTAGTTACCAAGTGTGCTACTGATCAGAAGCCCACATATGACGCACTGCGGCGAAGCCTCGACGACCTGCGGAGTAAGCTTCTGAGACTGCGTGTCACCAAGCTCGCGATCCCTAAGTTGGGCTGTGGATATGACGGCCTGGAGTGGAAGGTTGTCAGGAACATGCTTGAACAGATATTCGCCAACTCTGGAGTCGCCATATTGGTGTGCACGTTCAACCCCTGGAAAGGAAATGCGTCTCCATCGAGGGAAGCTCATGACCGCCCGATTTCTGCGGACTATGCTCTGGGGCAGAGCACTTTTAAGGAGGGGGCAGTGTTACGGTCAGAGCGGGAAGTAGGACCGGCTTCTGATCTGCCTAGAGCGGATTAGGCAAACAATGGGATTAAGCGGAAGAGATTATAGAATGGCGTAGAGCCTTCTAGATCGGTCTAGGTGGTCCTCGTCCGTGTTCCGAGTAATGCCCCACCACGACCTACCTTGCCTATATAAAAAGGACAGCGTTTTCGGCCGCGGCAGTAGTAATAAGACGAGTCTGTAATAAGCCAGTGAGTAGCAGTCGTTAACTAGTGGCAGTGTGTGTGAGTTAGTTAGTATTAGTATCAGTCTGTAATAAGTGCTTAGTGAGCAACAGTGACAATTAGTGACCGTGTAATAAGTGTAATAAACTGTGTGGCAGTTTGTCATATTTGAAGAGTCTTACGGTCGGTGGACTTTAGTTAGCGAACTGTAAGTGTTAATTTGTAATTGTAAACTATAGTGTAATATTATTGTATTTGTACAAATTTATATAAATAGTTTAGTTACTTAGTATAAACAATATCTTATATTATTTGTATATTATCTTAGAAATTAGATAACATTTAGTAGAATATTATTATTGTATATTGATATTAGTTTAATAATTAAACTGTTTTAAATAACCTCATTGTATTCTTGTTAATTTGTTAATAAATATTAGATTCTTGAATTAAGTAATAGTTTAGTCCATTTTACACCCAGTAGCCCGTAACACTATTATATATCATACGTTATATCTACAGCCCCGGTGAATAAATTGTTATGTCCAATTTTCTCCAAAATGAGTGTCTTGTACTTGAGTAAGCGGGATCGAGTTATTTTCCTAGTGAATAAGGGGCTAAGTAAGGCATTGACTTGAAAAGGAGTTATTGCTTAAATTAGACAAATTCCCTTTCAACTACTTATTCACCGTGGTAGTAGATATTTACTTATTGTATTTTTAAAGTACAGCTGTAAATTTCAATAAATAATGTTTAAAAATAATTCTATTATATAGTTTCCATGAATAGGGATAGACAGGAGTACTTTTGACATTTCAGGATGTTCTATCCTGGTAATATGCCCTACATATCTTAAGCGTCCCAACGTCATTATTCTTACTACGTCAGGATGTACAGTACGTCGCTTCCACTCATTATTAACCTACAAAAATCAGTAGTTCCTTTTCAGCAGCTCTCGAAGTTGCCCAGCACTCAGAACCATGAAGATGTATGAGCCGCACTATTGTTCTATAAAGATGGAGCTTGGTCTGTCTGGAAAGTATCGTATCATTTGTTGCCGGCTATGATTCTTCTCCTTATCTCTATATCGGGGTTATTGTCCTGGGTGACGACAGATCCCAGGCAGGTGAAATCTTCAACCTTTTACAATCTTATTCGGACCAATTTAGGGAGCGGAATGGTTCAGTGGTAGAGAGCTCTGAGTTGCCGTACCGAAGATCCTGGGTTCAAATCCCGCTTGCTGGCAGACTTGGTGATACAGGATAAATCACCTTCCTGCACAACCGTTGTGTAGGAAACAGTACAGTTCTGTACACGGTAGAGTATTGTAGTTCATAGGTTGTTTTTAACAATGAGAAATACTTCGTAGACATTTTAATAGAGCCTTGAGAATTTGATAGAGTTTTGAAACATTAAAGTCTCTACTATGTACTGTATACTGCCTGGGTTTTAGTAGTACAGGTTATATCTAGAGGCACAACTGCTTATCATACCAGGAATGGTTTCAAACCACCGAGGCACAAAAGGGTCGATGGGGCAATGGACACTCGAAAGCGAATTAGTGTTTTTTATCCTGTGATCGGCCGAACATAAAACGGGTGAGTCCGGAATGAGAATGGCCGCTATTGAGAAGTGGGGAATTAGTTTACACCTCTATTCATTGCCGAGCCCTTTCAGTAGCGAAGGACGGGTCATTGTTGGGCGGGTATGTTCGCTTATCTCCTCCATGTCCCTCTCTCTCCTCTGTCGCATTATCTCACTCCTTTGTAGAGCTTCATTATTATAATTTATTTAACAAAGCCACTGAGTTTCGAGCCAGGAGCTAACTTGTATAATATAATTCAGCACGTATCTCTAGAGATTTTCGTTTAGTTTGTTTATTTACTCAACTCCACATTATGCTATGGCTAATCAGACGACGGTATAGTTGGGGTCCTGAATTTTGCCTATTCAGGTATAATTAACATCCACTGCCCAAGCAATGATCTCAAAAAATAGTATGACTATACCTGAGATCGTTATACTTGAGATAAGTAATTCTATAGAATTATTAATTAGATACATATCCCTCTATTCTCCAAAGGTTGACGTTATTGACTGACTAAGAGTTGGTCATTAAAGATCCCTTTCAATTTAATTGAATAACATTATATTTATAGTGTGCTGATCCTAGTCACAAGTTAACTTACGTACCTACTTAGAAAGAATGAAAACGGAGCTCTTTAGCTATATATGACAGTCAGCCTGTTGAGTTTTCAGTTTCTTGCCTACTGCTACCGTTGTCCTGTAACTTAACGGCACAGGTACCGGGTAAGCTACGATCTCAATGGCCCTTACGCTATTTATTTAGAAATTCTTAACTTTCCAAATAGTGTCCTGTAAAGCAGATCGAGTTACTGATACCGCACAGACCTCTATTATATGTCCCTTTCTAAGGACGGCATAACCAATGATTTTTTACAAACAATAACATTCTTTGCTGTACGTATGGTAGATGAATATCTACACACATTTTAAGATGTTTTACATTTCTACGATAACTAAGAAATATATACGTAACAAGGACCCTTACCACCCATGAAGGTTCTTGGGTTCAGTACATGGTAAAGACTACACAGTACTCAAGATAAAGGTTGTACATGTAGGCGATTTGTCCGAAATCACAAACAAAAGCTAGATTTCCCCTCAATTTTGGGTACTCATTTTATAGGGACTGTGCTAGCCCCAGGAGGGACTGGGGAACCCACATTCTCCATCGGGGATATCAACAGATTAAATAATTTTGATTCCCTAGTTAAGCTGCTCTCCCACCCTCCTTCTTTTATATATGTATAACAGTAAATGATTTGTAAAACGTAAAAAAAAGCGAATTAAAAGGTATTTTACAATATTTGGAAAATTTTATTTTTCAATAAATAATTAATTTAAATTATTATAATGGTCTTACCTATACATATTATAAAACAAAGTCCTCGGACGCCGTTCGTTCGCGGTAAACTCAATAACTACTGTACGGATTTTCATGGGGTTCGCACCAATGGATAGAGTGATTCAACAGGAAGGTTTAGGTATATAATTTGTCGAGGTTTTGTGTAAATGGGTTGTAATATCGATGGGTTTCACCGAAGACGCTGCCTAATCCCGTGGCAATCATCTAACGTGAAAGATAATAAATTTGTATATAAAGAATATTTTTTATTTTTATAACTTCTTTATAATAAAGTACATTAGCTGAGATGGTAAGGAAGAAAATCAAGACTCCCAAAGAAGCCTTATATATTCGCTTGGTCCTTAGTGGCCGGTTCGCAATAAAAAAAAAATACACTACACAGAAAAATTATGGAGGCATAATATGCCTTATTACCCGAGCAAAGCTGGGGTGGGTCGCTAGCAATAATATATAATTTACTTGAAACAGTGAAGAAAAACCCATTACCCTAAGGTAAAAGAAGGCCTCAGCTACAAGTGTTATATGTTTGTATTTGTTTTTTATTGTAAATAAGTAAATTAGGAGGGTAAGAAAAATAAAAAAAGAAGAAGAAAACTCAGCTCTAGCAAAAAATAAAATTTTGAATAACACAGTATGTTTGAAAACAATACTAATGTAATCAACTACTAGGAATTACACATTACTACCTCGTACTATTTAAATTTTTGAGAAAATAAATGATAAATATTTTCATAATAAGACTTAATTATTAATAAAAAGAAAAACTTCACAAACATTAAGTTGAGAGAAACATTAATAGTGGTTTTTAGTAAATATTATTGTGGACACTTCTAAAGCTACTATTAAAAATCATATTTTTCAATTTTTTTTTAAAATTTTACCCGCATGAGTTTACTATGAGAATTGTTTCAAACTCATTCGAACAAAAATACCCTTCTCAGAATTATTTTAAAAAATAATTAAATTTCAATATTAAAAATATAAATTGTATAAATCTGGAAAATTCAATAGTATTGTTAAAGTCTAATTTAAATAAATTAAACAATTAGGGAAAAAGCTTAGAGAAACTAATCGATGTCTTTATCTCACTTATTTTTTGTTATTTAATTCGTATTAATCTTGCATATTCAGACAGATTTAAAAAATAAATAAATGTATTTTTGCTAAAAAGACAGAAAACGGGTTTTCTTGATTAATTTAATAATATATTTTGAAAAAAAATGTCCGAAAATTTCTAATTAGCCTCTTATGATGTATTAATTATTTCTAAATAATACGTTTATTTTTCTACTCGAATAAAAAAAAAACATCTAATTTTAATATTTTAAAAGTTATCAAGTAATTTAAATGTCATTATCATGATAGTTTGAACGATTTAAATTTTTATAACTTTGTAAATAACGTAATGAATTATAAAAAAAATTCCCTTTACTCCGAGTCAAGTCACAAGTTTTACTTTTTAATTTCTCGAATAAAGATAATCGTAAGTTTTGACATAAAAAAAAGAGTCTAATTTTGTAAGAGCGTATATTTTGGTAATCATCCCATCTTGGAATGAACGTTTCAATAAACATTTCGAAGTATAGATGATAATATAACATAAAAAGTATATTTAACTCGGTTATTTAATTTATTTAGTCAGTAATGGGCAGAATTACTATATACAGTCGGTAATACAATTATTTTTATTTATCAGAATACTAAAAAGGAAACAAATGAAAAGTTGTGACTTGGCTGTTTGCGACAAACTGCGGAAATGATAGCAAACAAATATATATATATTTTTAAAATAATTTATTTAATGAAATTAGGAACTGTTAAAATAACACAACAAGTAAATATACTGATTGGTATTAGCATGTAAGACATGTAGAGAAACTACCCAGTGGCAGTACTCAAATAATAAGTTCAACTTAGAAGGTCACGAGGCCATCTTCTTTTCAGACGCCTCGGAGGATTATCAGGCATTGAAGAGGTTGCGCGGTTTGAAACTAGCGTGTTTGAGTGGAAATAGAGTTTGTCCTGAAAAGATTGATATCGGATTCGGCCCAAATCAGCAACAAGTGGGACATTAAGGTCATTATGGATTACTTTGTTCGTAACAAAGTAAGGAGCACTGAGTATTTTACGGATTTTGGATGTAAGGATTGAATACGAGAGGATTTCGATGGCTTAGTGGAGCCCCAAAGCTCTACTCCGTAGATCTATATTAGGCTTATAACAGGCATATATATGAGTCTTTTGTAATTAATTGAGAGCTTGTAGCGTCTGTCTAGTAAATGTTCTAGTAGCCTGAAACGGCGAACTGTTTCTTGCCCTTTTAGTCTACTAAAAGGACAAGAAACACTTCACCTGTCAAGTTGAAGTCCTAAGTACCGGACTTGTTCCACAGGAATCAGTGGGATGTTATCAAATGATAGAGGGAGACAGGAAGTCATTGGTTTACGACGGAGGGTTAAGGTGATTTGACGGGATTTGCGAGAAATTATTTTAATCCTCCAGTTTCGACACAATTTTTCAAAGTCAGTGATATGGGATTGAAGAGTATGAGATAAACTTAAATATGATAATGGCTTAAAATTGGTCAGGGGTAAAAGTCAAAAATTACAAAATATGATAAAAGCATATTTTATTGTGCCAACGTTACGGCCTAAGATGAAGGCCATCTTTATGGCTGGGTAAAGAAAAATATCTTAAGAGTTATTAAGTAATACTCAATAACTCTTTTAATTATACTTATAATTTTAGAGATCATTATCATTAGAGGTAATCATTAAATTTCAAAACCTAATCACATAAAAAAATACATATAAAAACCATAATTATCTTTTATTTTAATATTTTAGATTACCAGTTATTACGTAGCGTACCTTACTCATTAATTTTTCTCACTAATTACTTCATAATTTATCTTACTCTATATTTTTATTTTCATTCTTATCCCTTCTGTTCATAAAATCTGTTATTCTTCATTGGTACTGCAGTGTTTTATGTAGTTAACTCTTTAAGTGTTTCTTTTCCCAGCCCTGAAGATGGCCTAAATCTTAGGCCGAAACGTTGGCACAATAACATAAGTTTTTCTTATTTTCTGTTATCTTTGACTGCACCTCCTGAACAGTTTAATCCATTATTAGAATCATCCAGTCAACTATTTTCCACTTAAATTTACTAAATATTTTTATTTCGAAGAAAAAAGATTTGTCCAGGACCAGGATTCGAACCCTGCTCTCTCACGCATCCGTCGTGGTACTCTGCCACTTGAGCTATCCTGGCACATACCCCGGTCAGACAAATCCTCTCTCTTCAGCGATCCATGTCCGAGCGGGGTACGTGGCAGGATAGCTCAGGTGGTGAGGTACCACGACGGATGCGTGGTAGACACGGGTTCGAATCCCCGTCCTTCGACAAATCTTTTATCTTAAAAAAAAATATTTAAAAATTATAATATTATATAATTATAATAATATTTCATTATAATAATTATAAAAAAATAAATTAAAATATATTATGTAGAATAAACCCGGAAATGCTATAAAAATTGAAATGAATAATAAAAAAGTAAGTTTTTCCAATAATGTATATGATATAAAATATTTATAAAAATATTTAAATTCTTGCTTATCCAACATCTCCTGTCCTCCCTAAGATATGCTCTCTAAGCAGGTCAATCATCTGTTTAAATAAATTAGTATTGAATAACCGATTTCGTTGCCTATGCGTTTTTTGTTTATTTTTTTCAAAGCAGAAATAGACTATCTAAATACTTTATTGCACGCTATTCCATTCATTTATTTTATTTAGTAATTGTTGTTATTATTATATTTATTACCGACAATTGATTAAAATCCTGTCAAGCTTAGTACTTTTTAGTTATCTCATTTCTATTTTTATTGTGTTTTTTTTTCTGTTCATGTTTGTTATTCTAAAGTTAGGGACTGGTTTCTAAAGGACTAAAGTTTGTTATCTATTCTATTCTAAATCCGCGATTATCTAAATCGAATAATTAAATTCTAGAATATAAGGGATTTAATAATGATGAAGTTTCCTCAAAAAAGTAGCAATAAATCACCCAGTAATCTAGAATTAGAGCTATGAAAACAAAGTTTTTTTTTTAATTTTTATTATTTCCACTTGCCCTGAGTCGGCTATATTTCTCTTCAACCTCATTGCCCTACTTTCTTAATAAATGCTCCCCCGTTTAAAACAATTAAGTATGAGAAGGGAAAGACGTTAGAAATATATTAGTGAGACATTATTCACTACTTTACCACTTTATTGGCTCTCCGGCTAAACTGAATTTCCGATAATCTTATCAGGAGTTCCTCCCCTCTAGAGAGAAAATGTCGTCGTAACGCTATTTTAAAATAAGATTACGTAATATTAAGTATCAAGAAGGCAGAAGTAACTGATTTTTATTAGTTAAAACTTCATTAGCTGCGCTGTACGGTTTTTGATAGTGTGTAAACTTTTGTAGGTTAGCGTCAGCAACATGCTCGTAACTGGTGACACCTAGCGGCCTCTGCATGCTGAGATATGAAATTTACTTTAATCAACTCTAGTTCAAGGTTAGAATTCCATTGATACAAGAATAATAGTAATTAACTAAAAGGTCGATTAATAATTGTGCGATTGATACAAATAATGACTTTAAACATCAATAAATAGTTGGACTTTTCGTTTCCCCTGAAAGATTTTTTCTAATTTTAAATAATTAGTTAAATTTCTTGTTTTAAGTTGCTAAAGTATGGAAATAAAAAATAATTTGGATGATATAAATAATATAACTTTACACTAATTAAACTGGTCAACAGCATTTTTGTTAAATGGGTAAATGTGGCTGCCTCATATGTATTTTGCTATGGTAATTCCGAATATGACCGTCAAATTTCCATGGGGCTCAGATTTTTTGTAGTTTTAAATTTTGTAAAAAATAAGTGATAAATTATAGCTACGAACGTACCTTGTGTGAAGAGACATATGACAATGTGAAGATTTTACTGTCCGAGATATAATACCAGAAGCATTCTTGGTACGTGTTTGGAGACCTCAAAGTGTTAGGACTTTTGTTAGGTCTTCAATCAGGTTATACAAAATTTTGTTGTTTTCTGAGTGAGAGGAACATCAGAGATCGCAAAAATCATTACATATAGATGGAATGGCCCCAAATAAATCTTGAACATGGAGAAAAAAATGTACTTTTCGAACCACTAGTAAACTCAGAAAACGTTTATCTTCCACCACTGCACCATTGCACATCTTTGATGAAAAATTATGATAAGGCACTGGATAAAAGTTTGTTAAGCACTGGATTTATATATTTAAAAGCCACATTTCCTCGGATCAGTGATGCAAAAATAAAAGAAGGTGTATTTGTTGGTCCACAAATAAGGGAGCTTATGAAACATCAAGACTTTGAGGAATGTTTGAATAGAGCCGAAAAATCAGCTTGGATTTCTTTTAAAAATGTTGTGAAAGAATTTCTTGGAAATAAAAAAGCAGAAAACTACAGAGAGCTAGTTTCTGATCTTCTACAAAATTATAAGGCTTTAGGATGTAATATGTCTCCAAAAATACATTTTCTTGACTCGCATTTGGATTTCTTTCTTGAAAATCTTGGGGCTGTGTTCATCACTCAGCGATTATATCAAGAAATATCCACTCTGGAGAAACGATACGAGGGAAAGTGGAATCCAAATATGTTGGCAGACTATTGTTGGTCTTTGAAAAGAGATGTACCAGCCGCAAAATACATCAGGAAATCATCAAAGGCAACATTTTGATTTAATTTACGGTATGAAAGCTGATTAAATAATGTTGCTTGTTTTAACACTATATCATTTTATTATTTTGAAATTACAAAAAATCCTTGCCCCTGAGACAAAAATGATTTTCAAATCAGAGCACCAAATCCTAAAAGAAATAGCCATTGTAATTCATTTAACAGACCAAAAGTTAAATTTTGTTGTCCAGTGTTATTATTTCAATTAAGTTGTATTGAGCTTGAGAAGCCCAATCTTTTCATTAATAAGCACACCACTTGAAAATGCATATAATATTATTGCTCGGATTGCAAATATATACGAAAACCAGACTAATGTTAACAATTTCCAAATTATGAACTTTAAATAATTCAGACTATATAATCTACACTTCAAAATGTTAGTTGAAACATTTATTTCAAGATGAAATGATTAACGAAATCTACTCATTAGTTTCCCATACTAAAGCTTAGGATAACTTGTGTATTCGGAAAATGTTGAAAATGAAAATAATAATCATGTAAAACTTGTTACTCAACTCGAAACGACAACCTGCGGAACGGATACCGATATTTTTTATTATACTAATGTCGATGAAGTTCAAATATGATACATATTTTCAAAAATAACTATATTTTGATTGTATTTAAAAAAATAATGTAAATGAAACATCAGATATGTCGTTTCTGATTTAAAAAGCTTCAACCAATACAATCACTACTGAAGCCTGTACTTTTGAAGGAGCAATAATTATTATTTTTAAATATTTTTATTCTGAAGCAAAAAGATTTGTCTTGGCCGGGATTCGAACCCGGGGCGCCCTTTGATAGTGATTATTTTTAAATATTTTTATATTCAAGAGAAAAGAATCCCGGCCAAGACAAATCTCTTCTCTTCAAAATACAAATATTTTTAATCACCAATAAAAGAACAATAAATAAATAAATTATTATTATTATGTTTTTATTAAAAAAAAGTAATATGAAGACCTACAATATTACAATATAAGACGCCTTATAAATGGAGGTGTTCCTGAATTGTATCGACAGTTTGTTACAGGATCAGATTTTATTCTCACAGTCATGTCACATCTGTCAAGTCCTTCCTGAGGAATAATAATGTGGCAGACATTTTCGCACAAAGAATTTAAAAACCCTGAACGACGCCTACCCATATTGAGTACAACCCATAACCAATAATTGATGAACGGCACGTCAACCTTTATTGGGACAAGGCCTTCATAGCTGATCCCACGATCCTCATAACAAGCCTGATATTTTGCTTTGCCTAAAAGAAGAAAACTGTAATAGTGATACCATTGAAAAGGGAGTTCCGTTGGTTTTCTCTGAATTTTACAGATTTAAAGCTTTACTTTTTGGTATTTTTTCTATTGTAACATATTGAGAATAATAATAATACATTATTTATTTGTTTGCACTAGTGTTACATGTTTATAGCACCGTTATTAATGATTTTTAAGTACTTAATAAAACACGGGGAAATCGGTTTAGTAAGTCATAAATCCTTATGAAACTTCTGTTGTCTTTTTTACACGAATCAGCCACGCGAATATCACTTAATAATCTTCTTCACACTCTCCGCCTTCCTTCTACTCCAATACTCTCTCATATTCCTGGGCTGTTCCTCTCGCTCTTCCTTAGTCCATTTTCTCCCTCGCCTCTCCTTCCTTCCTGCAAGAACCCCAACTTCTTTTAGTTTTTATCCAAAACGCTCTCTATCCAAACAAGTCCTTATCCTTGATTTTTGCCTATCCAGCTCGTCTTTTATTTGCTTCACATATCCACCTATACTCTTATAGCTTAAGACTTTATCGAACTATTTTTTGTGTCAGCCTCTTATTGTTCATTTCTGTTTTTATTAATTATAAAACTCAAAGTGGAATTGTTGGCTTTCTGGTTTTAACTATATTTACGTTTACATATTGTAATCAGTTCTGAGTACAGTAGCTATTTTTTTATATTTCCTATTCTATTAAGAACGTTGTTTTGTATGACATGTAACACAAAAATGGAAACACGAATATTGCCATAATACAACAATGAAAAAAAAAACCCCTGCATTGTTTTAACCGATGGGACCTTAAATCTCATACTACAACCCAAGAACTCATGTTTCACGATAGGCAGTGATGAAACTAAACAAGCTAGGTTACGAAGTCCTCCCACACACCTTATAACCCAGTCTTATCTTCAACAGATTTCCATACGTTCATAAATTTAGAAAACTTCCTAAACTGTGGTCCTCTCTCGTAATACCCGTTCTCGGCTCTCTGATCTATAAACTGCAGATTTTGACAGTGCTTTCCTTATCCGATCCTCTACTCTTTGGAACTCTATACCTTCTTCCATTTGTCGTTCCAAGAATCTTCCAACCTTCAAATCATCACCTAATCTTCTCTCAGCATATATATAAATATATATCGGTTTCTACTTATCTTGAACAGTCAAGATAAGTAATGGAAATATTAAAGTTGACTGCTGTTCCATAAAAAATTGATTACTAATTCTTTGATCATAGCTTTTGCAATATAAAAATTCTATGATATATTGCGAAATAACTGATTGATGATAAACTGATCAATTCTTTAGAACTTGTAAGTACACCCTATCCATTACAACTTACACGTGTCATCTATATTTATTTTAGTCTGCTATTTAATGTTTTTAGTAAAAGCTCATTTTTTCACTGTCAGGGCATGAATATGAGACTAACCTAGTCTCGAAACGCCGCCTTAAGTTCAAATAACTATATATATATATATATATATATATATATATATATGGGAGGGATATAAACCGCGTACTTAAGTATTGATATCATCTAGTTAGAGAGAGAAATTAAGGAAATAAGTGTAAATCACTGATAGTATTTCATGAATTTTTCTTCATTATTTTTTGTTTTTTGTTTTTGATATATGTCTAACTATAAATTCTTTCCCTGATATAATTATTGTTAACTTAATTTCATTTTTTCCCTTTTTTTAATCTGTTTTTAAAATATTATTATTTAAGGTAATTCGCATTTTTTTTGTATTATTCTTTCTCACTTACTAAATTATACATAATAATTAATTAAATGTAATCACATTACACTCTAAGAAATAATAATACCCTGAATATATTTTTGTATTGTTATTCTAAAAGGACTTGTCCCGGAATAAATAAAGACATCATTATTATTATTATTATTATTAAAGGAGAATATTTTTGAAAATGATTCACAAGTCAAATAAGCATTTTTAGACTTTATCTCATCGCCGAATCCTGAATTATTCAGCTCTGGAATTGAAAATTTGATAAAAGGTTGGGAAAAATTTATAGGTAATGAAGGTAAGTAGCTTATATAAAAATGTTTTGTTTTTATAAAGGCATTTTACTAAATAACTTTTGCTTAGAAAACGGACATATAATATTATACGACCTTATAGATATTTTATTTACTTATTTAATATTGTTTAATCCTGTATCATTAAATATATCGCTGTGCCATGGCGATATGAGCTGAGACAAAAGTAACTCACCCTATAAGGGCCTTAAGCCCGACAAACACGTCTGATTTATGAGTTGACACTGAACATCGACTGTTGTTCATGGAAGCCGATACCAAAAGGATAAACACATTAACAAGCTTTTCCCTGCAAACCTTTGGCCCCCTAATGGAACAATGATCAGAGGGTATACTCGTATTCCCATCACTATAAGTAATGAAGAGTTTGGGTTCAGTACTTGTTAGAGACTGTACTGTTTGATGTCCAACGGTAGTGCAGGTTCACAAAACACGGGTGATCACACTCGTGTACATACACACATTCTTTCATTCATACAAAGATCTTGAGATAATTTAACGAGTATCAACTGAATCTCAAGAACTGAATGAAAAGACTTATTTTAGTCACAATTAAGAAAGTAGATACTTATATTTATATTAGCGTCAAATTTTAATAGGGAGCGGACTGGTTCAAATCCCGCTGCAGGCAGTTACTTTTATTTAGTCTGTTTGGGGCGGGTGATGGATCATATGGGATCTAGGACCCTTCTGAGGCTCACTCAGCCTCTATAAAATATTATAAAAATAGGGTACCCAAAATAAGGGGGAAAACTTGGCGGTTGAGCCAATACAGTCACCTCCTTGTAGAACCGTTGTCCATGAAATAGTACAGACTCTACCATGTACTGAACCCCAGACTCGTTCACGGGTTGTAGTGGTTACAGGTCAAATTTTAATTGAATCTAAATACATTAATTAATAATGTATATAAATAATTAATTTCTGTTTAAATAGATCATTTATCTTGTGGAGTGGCTCAGCTATAGTGCGGTGTCGAAGGTTCTGGGTTCAAATCCCGCTCACTGTCAGACTTCAATTTTTTCATTTAGCAGCCGGAGATAGCTCCTATGGGATGTGGGACCCTTCAGGGGATCACCCAGCCTCTATAAGGTGGGTACCCAAAATATAGGGGTGGGTCTGGTGGCTTAGCGTGATCTAGGAGAAATCACCTCCCTGCACAACCGTTGTCCAACAAACAATACAGTCTTTACCATGTACTGAACCCCAGACCCTTCACGTGTTGTAGTGATATGTTTTTTTTCTTTATCAGTACCTATGTCAACTATATTGAAAAATTACAATCAATAAAATACTGAATATAATTATCATCACCGTTGATTTCTAGATATGCACATCATACAGCGCTTCCCAAATTTGGTCATTATTCCACAAGTTGAGTCACTTGTGAAAAGTTTTAACTTTTCACTCGTTTCCCTTTTAATATTTTCGTTTCCCTTTGAAGTGTAAATCACTGATTGTATTGCATGAATTTTTCTTCATTATTTTTTGTTTTTCGCTTTTGATATAATTGTAACTATAAATTGTTTCTCTGATATAATTATTGTTAACTTAATTTAATTTGTTTACCTTCTTCTAATCTCTTTTTAAAATATTGTTATTTGTGGTAATTCGCATTTTTTATCATTATTTTTTTTATTATTCCTTCTCACTTACTAAATTATTTATAACAATTAATTAAATGTAATCACATTACACTCTAAGACATAATAATAGAAACCTGTATTGTTATTCTTGAGCTTTAGTATGGAAAAGAGGATGTAATTATGGGAAATGTGTATACTTCGATGATAATTTCATCTGTACTTCGAAATCTTAGTTGAAACTTTTATTTCTTGATGAAATGATTACCAAAATCTACTCATTACCCATAATTAAATTCTGTTTCCATACCAAAGCTCAGGATAACTTGTATTTTTGGAAAATATTAAAAATGAAACGAATAAACAGTAAAGGCTTACTGTAACTCAACTCGAAGCGACAAACTACGGAACAGAGACCGATTTTTTTTATTATATTGATGTAGATTATAGGGTCTATAGATTTCTTTAAGGTTCTATCTGAACTGTATACGGAACAGATACCCGAAATCTAATCCTCCTAGCACGGAACGACATATTTAAGTAACGGATTTTCCTCATGTTCCATTGCTTTGAAGCACGGACCTTACAGATGAATTTAGGAAGAGAGGAGAAGGCAGCCGTTGAATGCACTCTAGTCCCCCACCACTCCGAAAGGAAGAACTATTATGAAGGCTTTTAAAGAGTACGAGCAAAAGAGTCAGGGAACAATGGAGCTATTTTTTAGATGATACATTTCCAGTTTCGTTGAAGAGATAAGAGCTTCTGGGGTATTATTTAGTCGCTAATTAAAAAAAAGATATGAGGGTTAATTTAAATAATATAATTTTATCTATAATTTATTTTGTGGTATAAAATAGATTTATTTATATTAATGGGGGAAACCATCCTCATTTGTCTAGGGGTGGACCATCCCCCATTTCAAAAATTGTACAACTATTCATTTAATCGTTCTATAGCAATTACTTAACGTAAAAAAGTCCCGATATTATTAAATAAAGTAAGGTCCAAATAAAAATTTCGTAACCCTCTAGCAAGATTAGTAAATAATTTATTTTTATTAATTGTTATTTTTATGGTAATTTTTTTAAAAAATATTTTTGTTTATAAGAGATAAGATTTGTCCTGGCCGGGATTCGAACCCGGGTCGTCTTCTTCTCCGTAGCAGTGGTCTAATCCACTGAGCTACCAGGGGTCGTATCCAAGTCAGATAAATCCGTTCTCTTCACCGATCCTGTATCCCTGTGTTCTCGCTATTTTTGCGATGTATACACGGGGAAGAATGTTCATTGGACATAACTTGAATTAGGATCTTGTTGACATACGTCAATATATTATTTATAATTTACTTTTACTAATTGTTATTAATATGGTAATTATTTTTTTTAATGTTTTTGTTTTGTATAGTTTGGTTTAAGAGTTTGCCCTGTCCGGGATTCGAACCCGGGTCGTCGAATATTATAAAAATATGAGCTCCATCTTAGTATTGTTTTGAGATACTGAGTGCTTGTCATTAACTAAGTTATGATTTAAGGCAGTAGTTCCTAGACTTTTTTTCTCATAGACCACTTTCAAAATTTATCTGGTTCCGGTGGACCCCGTCCAGCTTCATTTCTACCATATTCCCAAAACTCGACCAAAAATGTGAAGATTTAGTAATCGTAAGGCGGTCTTACTCAACAAGAGATGGCTATTTTAACAGAATAGGATTCCTAATTAATTATTGCAATGAAATAAACAAAGTACCGACGGCTAACAGATTGTAATTATTAATACCATTAAAAAATAGAGGTTTGTTTTATAAATAAGAAAAAATAGCTTACGAAATAAATGTCAATATTGTTTCAATGCATTAAATGTATTGAAATAGCAGAGCTAAATGAGATGAGATGTATAAATATTCAATAATGTAATATTATATATATTATATTAAATATGATTTTTTTTATTTTTTTATTAATTGCTATAATTTTTAAATATTTTATTTTAAAGAGAATAGACTTGTCCAGGGCCGGGATTCTAACCCGGGTCGCCAACGTTTCCGTCGTGATGCTCTAACCAACTGAGCAAATCCATTCTCTTTCCCGATCCTATATCCCCGTGTTCTCACTATTCTTGCGATGTATACACGGGGAAGAATGTTCATTGAACATTGCTTTAATTAGGATATTCTTTATAATTTTTTTTATTAACCGTTATAATTTTTAAATATTTTATTTTGAAGAGAAAAGACTTGTCCAGGGCTGAGATTCGAACCTCGACGCGATTCGGTTAGAGCACCATGACGGAAACGTGGGGGACCCGGGTTCGAATCCCGGCCCTGGACAAGTCTTTTCTCTTCAAAATAATATATGTATATATATATATATATATATATATATATATATATATACTAGCTGATCCGGCCACGCGTTGCTGTGGCTGTCATAATAGTTTTAAAAATATTAGTTAAGATTTGAATGTTAAAGAAATAATGAATGCATGATAAAATTAATATAATAGATTTTTGATTTCACGTTTTATTCATCTTATATCAAACTATAGTGTATAATAATCAATAATTAACTTAGGGGTATGAAAAATAGCTTACATCCTATTCTCAAACCTACTGAATATACACAATAAATTTCATAAGAATCGGTCAAGTCGTTTCGGTGGAGTTTGGTTACAAACACTGTGACACGACAATTTTATATATTAGATAGAGCTAAGATTCCGGTTAACAATTAGTATATTGTAACTTAAATGACGATCACCTTGACCTACTGAGCTGCATTTGCAAAAAAATATCGCGGTCATTAATCGAAATAAAGCATAGCCTATATTTTAAGTTGGACAATGCTACATGCAATGCTAAATTTCATTAAAATCGATCCAGTAGTTTCGGAGATTAGCCCGAACAAACATCGTGACAGGAGATTTTTATGTATATAGATAGGTAAGATTCCGGTTATTTCTTATATGACAGAGACTGAACTAAGAATCTATAAGACCTACAGAGCTGTGGTTAGGCTCAAATTGTACCAAATTTAATCTGCTTTAAAAAAGGTTATTTATTTATAAGGGAGCTCCGAAAATTTCGAAGTTTTTCGGCCACCATAAGTATTCCCGTCCGTTTTTTTTGTTGCAAATATGGATTTACACTACTCAGACATGCCCTTGCAACATATCAGAAATGCAGAAGTTTCGCAGATTAGCCAGAACAAACATCGTGACAGGAGATTTTATATAGATATATAGAGATATATAGATAATATAGATTTATTTATATTACTAAGGGTGTCCACCTTCTACACCATATTTCCGACCGACGCCCATTTTAAAAATTATACATCTTTTTAATTAATTTTACTACAGCAAGTGCTTAACTTTTTAGTAGAGCTACTCCGATATTATTGCAGAGCATCAAGTTCAGTTTAGTACCTGCGTGTCCCCCTAGATACCCTATTAAATTATGAGTGTCTACTTATTATTCTTGAGAGATGTTGAGTATTTTACATTAAATAAAATTAATGTTTTTAAAATTTTATGTTTGCATTTTAGATTTAAAAAAAATTAGTTAATATGTTTAAGTAAGTTAATATTAATGTTTATGGTCCATGCTGAAAAATATTTACTGTAAAAAATGGTAAAAATATTATAGTTAATATTTTCAACTTTGTTAACGGCAATGTTAACATTAATTCTTAATGTTTAAGAAAAGTACCTTAATCTTATTCAACTGACTTCTCTGTATTGAAATATTTGTTATAAATTAGATTTTTTTAAATCTATGCATTCGATATATTTGGTTTGAAGAAGTCAGGAATAGTGACTATGTGGTTTGTCAAGATTTGTAATTTAACCGATTGAGCAATGGAAAAAAACAATTAGTAGTTCCTGGATCCGTTGCTAGGCAACGCCTAAAAAATACATCACTAAAAAGTTTGCTATAGAGTAGGTAAAAAACCTTACCACGTATGCGGATGGCACATGTCTATTATCAGTCAACACTGATCCAGTTATAGCATTCCATACTCTTCAATCTTGAAAAATTATATGAAAACTGGAAGATTAAAATCAATTCCCAGAAATCCACTCAAATAACTTTTACCCTCCGTCGTACACCAACGATTTCCTTACACATCCCATTACATCCCATTGATTCCTGTAGAACAGATCCGGTACTTAGGACTACACATTGACAAACGCTTGACTTGGAATCCTCATACTAGACTGAAACGACAAGAAACAGCTCGGTGTTTTAGACTACTTCAACATTTACTAGACAAACGCTCTAAACTCCCAATTAATTACAAAAGACTCATACACATGACAATCATTAGACCGATCTGGACTTACAGAATAGAGCTTTGGGGCTCCACTAAGCCATCAAATTCATACCGTATTCAATCCTTACAATCCAAAACCCTTCCTACAATCCTCAATGCTCCTTACTTTGTAACTAATCATTATTTCTTATATGACAGATAAGTAATCCATAATGACCTTAATGCCCCATTTGTTCATGATTTGTCACGAATCCGACATCAATCTTTTCATGACAAACTTTATTCCCACTCAAACCCACTAGTTTCAAACCTCGCAACCTCTTCAATCCCTGATAATCCTCCGAGGCGTCTGAAAAGAAGATGGCCTCGTGACCTTCTAAGTTGAACTTTCATTTGAGTACTACCACTGGGTAGAGTCTCTAATTGTGTTTATTCCAGGATATGATTTTTCTTTGATTATATTTAGTTGATGTATTCAGTATACAGTTGTAAATTTCAATAAATACATTTAAAAAAAAAGAAAGATAAAAACGACCTTAACTCACTTTTTTTAAGTGAAAAAGGAAGACAACAGCGGAAATCCAAGCACGGATTTACTACAAAGATTCATATCCAAAACTTTTTCGTTGTAAAGAGCAAAATCAATTAATATAAAGAAAACCAAAAGTACTCAGTTTGATAAAATCGATACCAAAAAAAAAGAAAAAAAGAACGGCCAAGGAAAGCCGAAGGTAGAATAAATACGAAGCCAATTACTAGATTAGTTTTCTTTGACGGCAAGGTCGAGAAATACGTCGAGTTCTTATTTTCTTGGTAAACGATACTTTCAAGTAATTCTAATATTTCGCTTTAATATATTTATATGTTTATAGCTTTAGAATATATTAACAATACTTAAAAATATAATATTTCACTTTAATATATTTAAAAATGTAATATATGTGTATGCTTAAAGCCGTAACACACATTAACGATGCCTAAAAATGATTTACTTTCAATATATTTAATTTTTCTCTATAGAATTTTATGTTTGTTAACAATTAATAAACAATATTTAAAAATTCACTGTACTACTACAAACCAGAAAAGTGTCTTTGGTTCAGCAGACGGTAGAGATCGTACTGATTCTATCACAACGGTTGGGCAGAGAGGTGATTAGTTCGATATTACGCCCTACCTCCAGAGTTTTCTCTCAATTTAGAGTGTCCAATTTATAGAGGATGAGTAATGAATAAAATGGTAATTTGAATTATTTTTACTTTGAAAATCTTTTTGGAACCGGCTAAAGAACGAATATTATGATGGTATGGCTATCACTATGATAGTAACGATCTGGGAGCAGGAATGGATGCCAGAGGACTGGGCGAAAGCCGTAATATACCCAATACATAAGAAGGGAGATCAGTCCGACTGTGAAAACTACCGAGGAATTGCACTCCTGTCATGCGCATATAAGACCCTATCATGTATCCTCTTCGAACGGCTGTCATCCTTTACTGAAAGACAATTAGGAAATTATCAGGCAGGCTTCAGAAGAGGTAGATCTACCATCTACCATTGAGCTTTTCGCATTAAGAATGACACTTGAACGGTGCAAGGAGCTCCAGATCAAGACTCACAACCTCTTTGTCGAATTCAAGGCAGCTTACGACAGTGTGGACCGGATGGAGTTCTACCGGACCATTGAGGAAAAGGTAATACCTAAAAAGCTGACGCGCATGGTAAAAATGACCATGAAGAACTCACAGTGTGTAGCACGTATTGGAGCCGACGTCTCAGGGGAGTTCCACACAAATAATGGAGTGAGGCAGGGAGATACACCTGCATGCCTGCTCTCCAACCTAGCCGCAGAAGGGGCTGTCAGGAAGTCGGGTATCCAGGTTGGTGAGACTCTGTTCAATAGACTGTTGCAGCTGCTGGGTTATGCTGACGACTTTGGCATAATGGCCGGATCCAAACGAGCCTTAAGAGAGGCATTTCTTGCCCTCGAGGAGGCTTTAAGAAGGTTCAGCTTAAAAGTAAACCAGCAAAAAACTATGTATATGCAGGGCTAGGAAACCACGAGGCGTATATTGAGGTTGGACAGCATAGATTCCAGGTGGTCAACAACTTTATCTACTTGGGGAGCGAAATAAACTACCAAAACGATATCACGAAAGAAATTAAGCGTATGGTAATAACCGCTAACAGTTGCTACAGCTTATCAAGAAACTTCAGGAGCCGATATCTGTCAAGGAAAACAAAAAAGCAAGATATATAAAGCAATATAGTCCTCCGAGTACTAATTTATGGCTCGGAGGAATGGGCTATTAAGAAGGCAGATGAAAAACGGCTCTTGGTGTTCGAAAGGGGGATACTGAGGAGGATATATGGACCCATCAAAGTAGGCGAGGCACGGAGGAGACGAAAAAACCTGGCATTGTACGAACTCTTTGAAGATAACGAGATATACAAAATCATAAAATGGGGAAGACTTCGATGGGCTGGCCAACAAGGAGAGTGGGGCGACCGAGCGTGAGATGGATGGATGGTGTGAATGAGGACGCTAGGCTTCTCGGCCTGCGGGACTGGAGGACTGCTGCACAGGATAGAGCCAACTGGCGGAGGCTACTTGAGGCGGCCCGGACTCGGTGACGAGTTGTTGTGCCGGTTATTGTATTGTATTGTATTGCTATCACTTAACACGGTGATAACCATAATTGATAGTATAATGGCAGTAGGTAAAACAATGAGATGAGGTCATCGAATGCGATAAGAATAAAATTGTTTTTGGTAATAAATATAAAATTATATAGATGTTGACAGTTGCACTAAGTATACACAATGAATTTCAATTTATTCAGTGACAACTAATTTGTACTGATACAATTTATGACGAAAAGTATTTTGCATTAACATGGAAAACGCATTTCATTCCTACTTAAACTATTTTCACTAAGTATTATTTAACTGAGTGTTGAAGTGCCTAATGGCGCTCGTAAATTTCAATTAGTTTTACTTTTATGACCTTCAGCACATTTATGAGTCATATTACAACCCCATCATCATAAAAAATAAAATAAATAAATTAAAAAAAGTACCAGTACAAGTTATGAACCTTTTCCGAATAGTACTAAATAAACAATGGATGAAAGTAAAATAAATAAAAAAGATACCTTACCACAACAAGCCATGAAGGGTCTTGGGTATAGTACATGGTAGAGGTCGTACTGTTCATAAGACGACGATTGTGCAGGGTGATGATTTAGCCAATCTAGGGTACACACTTCATAAATATTGGGTCAATCCGAGGGGATCTGCAGATTCCACTCGGTCTATCAATGGCTATTTAATAACAAAATTGTATTGACAAGTCTACTACAGCTGGATATAAACTGAGGAGCTTCAGGGTAGCAACTGACCGCTCTACACACAGTGAGTTGCCTGGCCCAACTTTCCCCAACGCAAGAAATATATATTGAAATCCTACATAATGAAAAGGTCATTCTGATAAATATTGTTTTATAAGATTAATCATAAAACCTGTTTTACAACTAACTATCTTCCTTATGATAGATGGATTTTATTATCAATTTTATACACCTCAGACAATTAAAAAAAAAAAATGAGTTCGAAACTTCTTAAATAAATCTTCGAGTTTTGGAAATTCCACGGACGTTTTTGAAACAATAAAAACAAAGAATTTTAGTTAAAATAAAATTTGTATTTAATATATCTAATTACTAGACTGAAACGACAAGAAACAGCTCGCAGTGTCAGGCTACTTTTACTAGACAAACGCTCTAAGCTTACAATTAATTACAAAAGACACATAAACATGACAATCATTAGACCCATCTGGACTTACGGAATTTTGGGGCTCCACTAAGCCATCCAATTCCTCTCGTATTCAATCCTTACAGTCCAAAATCCTTAAAGTACTCAATGCTCCTTACTTTGTTACGAACAAAGTAATCCATAAGGACCTTAATGTCCCGTTTGTTGCTGATTTGGCACGAATCCGATATCAATATTTTCATGACTATCTTCATTTCCACTCAAACCCAATAGTTTCAAACCTCGCAACCTTTTCAATTCCTGATAAACCTCCCAGGCGTCTGAAAAGAAGATGGCCTCGTGACCTAAATTGAACTTTTTATTTGAGTACCACCACTGAGTAGTTTCTCTACTTCGTCTCTGGAAATGATTTATCTTTCATTATATTTACTTGGTGTATTCTGTATAAAGTTGTAAATTTCAATAAATACATTTTTTTTTAAAATCTAATAACGTATGTTAGATAGAAAATGCAAGAACAATATATATTAACATTTCAAAAAAATTACAGTACATAATACCTAAAAAAAAAAACATCACAAACGTGGGCTTAATTCATATAAAATAAATTCGTTATTTAAATTAAAATAATATAAATATTTATGTTGATTTTACCTTATTAATGGGGGCCACCTGTGGTATAATATTAAATATAATATAACAACCGACTATGTATTTAAAAAAAAAAATTTTTCAAGGAAGTAAAAAAAACCATGGTTAATTAAGCCGTCCCTTGGTAAAGGCGTAAAATGGGTCTCCGATACTGCGCGGTTTTTACGTATTCCATTCAGGAATCCCTCTTTAGCATCGTCCGATTAGCCATAACAACAAAAAGTGACGTTAAATAAATAAAAACAAACAAACCTTGTAATTTATACAAATGTTTTAACGAAAACAAGATAAACGCTACTTTTATTTTTCTTAACGACACTTCAAGAAAGCAAATTGAAGTGTTTCAATTTCTAGATGAGATTACTTTCCAAGATTCCTTCCCAGTTGAAATTGAATTTCTGACAAATGCTTTTGGATTATACGGACCTCGATTTGTTGTGAATTGTTTTAAATTAGAGAGAGGAAAATCACACCCCCTTCGTTTATTTTCCTCGTTATTTTCTTTGACGTTGAAAATCTTCCTTCAAAGAAAGTATTCTTATAAGAAAAGGTGCTTTCTATTTGCTTTCTTAGTATGCTCCAATGTTTTCTTTCTTTTATTACCAATTCATGGAAATAACACCACGCTTCATTCTTATTATTGGATTTTTTTTTCAAAGGAATTTATGTTCTTAAAAATAATTACATTAAATTAAATGGCCTACAACTATTTTTTTCAATTCATTTTTAATTTTTTTAATTATTTTTGTTTATTCAATTTAATCTAGATCAAGAAGGTTTTACCGATTAATTAAATTAAATACTCCAAAAATATTTAGATTAATTTATTTTTTATTTGAAATTTATAAACTTATTTTTATTTAATTAATATAATCAAATTCAAGGTTTTAATTATAAATTTAATTTAATAAAAATGCACCACATAAAACGTTCTAGTAATTTATTAAGAACGATGAAGTTAGGTATTTCAGGCGCACAGAGGTCATTTTAATGAAGTAACAAAAACCTGGCCTCAAATCGCGCTGCTGGCAAGACTTTTATTTAATCCGTTAGAAACCGGAACCCATGGGACCTAGGGCATTTCAAGGGATCACCCAGCGTATATATAGTGGGTAACCAAAATTATGGGGAAAATCTGTTGAGCAAAATCAAAGAAAAATCACCTCCCTGCACAACCGTTGCCCAAGAAACAGTACAATCTCTACCATATACTGATCTCAAAAAGAAAATATTTTTTGCAGAATATTACCCGGAAGCAGATATTTCTTTCCCTCGAAATTGAATAAGTTATAATCGTTGCGCCCATTTACGATTTTATTAGTCATAAATTTTATAATTAAACTACGGATGTATAATAAAATTATCCAATTATAAAATAAAGAGAAAAAAGCATTTCTCTCAGTTTATAGGGGGAAAAGCCCAACTCATAAAACGGTAGGATAACAGATTGGGAGGAAAAAATACGTCATTTATTCTTTATGTTAAAATGAACATCTGTAGTATGAAATATAAAAAATATTTTTTGTAATATATTTTATAATGTATTTATACTAATTTTTTAAAATTAAAATTAATATTTGACATTAGAAATTAATGCGTTAGTTTTATCTATCAATGATCATAAGAAAAATTCAATACGTTAGTAATAAAGAAATTAATAAGAATTTAAGATAAACATATCACCTATTTAAAATAAATAATTTAGTTGTAGTATTTAATGTTAAATATCAAAATTAATCTGGTTTAAGATGCAAAAAACATCCATTGCTAGATGGATCACAAAACCGGTTTGTGGTGAATCACTGACCACTAAAACAGGGCGCGGTTACGAACGAACATGAAGGCTCAAAAACTCATCCGAAAATGCGTCAACCTTGTAGTTTAAACCGTCTTTTTATTTTAATTTTAAGAAAGAATAAAATTAATAAAAAATCCTACGCAATGCCGTCCTTCAGAGGGGACCTAAAATGAAGGTTCTGATGAAAGACCCCTATCCTAATTATAAGAGGATATCTAGAATTTATGACTCCCACTTTAGCGTCGTCTGATTAACCAAAGCATGATAAAGTTACGTTAAATGAATAAACAACAACGATCTGTTTGCTACGAAAGAGGAAGAGAGAGAGAGAGAGTAATACTAAAATATTATATACATATGTTAAGTATAGATGACAAAAAAAACAAAAAAACAATTCAAGCTGAAAACTTGAAAAAAACAAGCATTATCTATTAAGCAAAAAAAAATATTTTTTAATATTTTGTTGATGATTTCACAATACAAATATGTCGAAACGTAAAAACCCGGTCAAAAATCTTTTATAAAGCATACAAAAACGTATTTTGACCAAAAACGGTTGCTTGTTGAAATTACTCATCTTGAATTGCCCGTTTCTGGATATGTTAATCATTCTCAATAAATCTGTCACTTTGTTTTATTGAGTAGAAATGTCAAACCATTTTTTTTTCCCTACCCAATCCAATTTTATATATTTCAAAACCTATAAGATCGTGATGTAGAAATGACCTAACTACTCCTACCAACAAACTGGGAACATCCTGAACAAGTATCTTTTTTCTTTTTTGTTTTAATTAACCTGATCAATATATATTATAAAAGAAAGTTTACAATGTTCGTGCCGCTAAAACTCAGAAATAAATCCCGGCAAGATCAAGGGAGCTATATGGTTTGGTAGCTCTCTATCTCCCGTCCATGAAGGAAGTTTCCGTTTTTATCTGAAGTGCGTTCTTTTTAAGATATAAGAGCTGGAAGATTCGCCCTCTAGAAATTTCTAGAACAGTCCAGAACATTCGAGAGTATTCGAGAGCATTCCAGATCATTGTGGGATATTCCAGAACCCTCTCGAATGTTGTGGAATATTCTAGAACATTGTGGACCATTCGAAGACTTTTTTGTATAAGTGGAGCTACCTGTTGATAGGAGTATATAAAGCAAGACCTGCAACATTCTGGAATGTTCGGGAATATCCCAGATCATTGTGGAACATTCCAGAACACTCTCGAACATTGTGGAACATTCGAAGACTTTTTTCGATGGGTTAAGCTACTTATTGATTGTTCATAATAAGTGGATATCATACCAATCCGGAGTGGCTATTTCAGAGTAAAATTTTAGCAACCAAAAATGATATTGTCGGCGACATATTCAAAAGAAAATTCCCGGTGAAGAGAGAACATACAAATCGATCGACACTATGGTAAACGTTGAAGAAAGTGTCAACTTCCCTACAGAATTTTTAAATTCTTTGCAAATACTACTATTTAGAAATCTCAACTAACCAAATCTATGTAATGGAAGAAGGATGATCGTCAAACAGATATCGAATAACATCATCGAAGCCGAACTTATGACTGGGAAGGACAAAGGCCCCGGAATACCACTGATCTTTACTGAATTGCCATTCCAATTAAAAATACTGCAATTTCCAATCAAATTAGCCTATATTTTTTCAAAAATATAGACTATAGCATAGCGCAAGGACAAACTTTAAAATATTGCGGCATCAACCTCAAAGACATCCAGCTTACCTCACGGTCAACTATACCTAGCTTGCTCTCGGGTAGGAAATTCGAAAAATTTATTAATATATACTCCGGAAACAAAATTAAATATGTTGTTGATAAACAAGTATTGTAAATAGAAGTAGTGTTGTTAGAATATATTTTCAATAAAAATTTTGTATCACATATCTTTTATTCCAACTACCACACTATCTCATATCAACTCCCTGAGGCAAGCCGGGTACCCCAGCTAGTAATATATATAATTTTAAGAACATTATACAATATAAGATAGTCACGGTATAAACCTCTAGGCAAGATTACAGAGGTAGCCATTTCGCATGATCCTGAAAGATTCGGGACTCAAATCGGAAATCTGAATTACTCGGACAGGATTACACAAATCGGATCACACCCAGTATAATTCTGAGGCCCAGATGTCCATCGATATATTCAGCAAGACCTATCAAGGTGAGAAGAAAGAAGAACCTCCTTAGAATAATATTAGAGGATGGTTGAAATATCCAACAAATGTCTATTAAATCGTAAATAAACAAATAATAAAAACTATGTCAAATAAACTTAGGTTTATGACAATCCTAATGGGCACAAAGAAGGTTTATATATGTGTATATATAGTGTGTGTGTGTGTGTGTGTGTGTGTGTGTGTGTGTGTGTGTGTGTGTAAGCGTCCATTTTAATTGAATTAAAGTTTTAATAATCAAACATAAATTATAATAAACACATCAATCGATTTCATACTTATTGCAATAAAAGTAATGAATAAGAATTCAGCCGTTGCGAAGATAAATCTAAAATTCCACTTCGAAATGAAATAGCATTGAGTTGCAGAGCACGTCTTTGGGCCTACGTAGGGGAAAGGGAAATACTGCAAGATAAAATATTATTTATTTCTAATTTTAAATATTATATTTTACGTAAAAATTACTCAAAAATTATTAAAATTTAATAATTTAAATTTCTAGATCTACCCACTGCCACATGAAAATTTATTTTATTTGCTTTTTCGCATTCATTTTGGGAATGCTGAGTTCAATTCGTGCAAGATCAAACTCAATAGTCAGGGTTCTACCAACTAGGGTTACCTTCGCTGAGGCTGGGTGAGCCCCAAGAGGGTCTGTAGATACATCAGGTTAAATAATCCAGCGACCAACGGCCAAATTAAATAAGCCACGACCTGATTTAAAATATAACAGTTCTACGCTGAAGGTTCCGGGTTAATATTCGTCTGTGACAGAAAAAACATTTAATCTGTTAACACCCAAAAATTGACCATGTGTGATATGCAGATAGTTCTGGTGCTCTCTCAGTCTCTATAATTGCATGAAAAACCGAGCGATGGAACGTGATCTCAGTTAAATCACTTTCCTGCAAACCTCTAGAATCGTTGAGAATAGTCTCTACCATGTACTATACTATAGGGTATTGCAGTACAGCGTTTTATTTTTACTATTAATTTTTTTAACTTTAATCCGTTTTTGCCTCCATAGAGGTTAAGAGATAAGGGGTGTTGTTTGTTATTCTTATCGCGCTTATTAAACGGTGTCAGATAAAGAGGCAATTTAACTTTACTCTCATATTTATTTGTTAAAAATGAAAAGGGAGGGATTTATTTCGTAGGTCCACTTTGGAAAAAAATATAGCAAAAACCACCATGAGATACTTGTTATTTTCAAAAGAATATATACACAATGAACGTGACCGACCCTTTGGTGTAATTTATAACTACATGACTATTTTTTCAAAAGGTTCAACTGATTTGTAGTTTTTATGGCTACATTATATATCATTGAATTATTGAATAAATATTTAAAGCATTCTATGTTTGGTTCATGTTGGCTAATATCAAACAAAATATTTCTATAGTTCAGAATAATTAGTTTTTTAATTTATATAATTAATAAATAAGGGACAAATCTATTTTGCACACACACACACACATATATATTGTGTGTATGTGCGCGTCAAAAATCTTTTGAAAGTTTACACTTATCATGTCTTCAGTCAATACAACTCTCCTTCAGGGAAGTTGGGATTTATATATTGTATGTACCTACTGTAAACCAAAATTTAGAGTTTATGACGAAGATTATTTTGGATTTACTTGGCAAATCCATCACATACTAAAACTATTTTAGCAAAGTATTATTTAACTAAATGCTGAAGTTCATGGAGGTTATAGTAAATCTATATTGGCTTCACTTTTATGACTCATAAAAGAGTCATATCAGATCCAATACCTCCTCAAAAAAAAAAAAAAAACCTCGTACCATAACAAACCATTAAGGGTTCAATACATGACAGAGACTTGACTACTTTGAAGCCAACTGTTATGTAAAGGGGTAATAATTTGACCGATTTCACGCTCAATCGTCAGAACTTTAAGACAATAAAGAGTATTAGGAGAAACTGGAAATTCGATAATGCTAGAGCAAAATTAACACTAACACGCGTTAACAAAAAAGATCCCATTAAGGGCTTTGTTACATAGCAGAGGCTGTTCTGCTTCAAATGAAACGTTTGTGCACGAATGTTTTTCTCCGATATCACGCTCAGCCTTCAGATAATCAACCCCAGATAAAAAAACATCCACTTGATGGAGGCTGGGTGAGCCCCTGGAGGGTCCATTTAAAGAACTTGAAATTGAAGAAGTCATTTTCTAACATAGAAAATAATTAAAAATAAAGTTTAATAATATTACATTCATCCCACCTTTTGTATTCAAGTTATAAATATCATACTTAAACATACTATGGAAATATTTAAATCAATACTATGGTTCGACATTACATCTAGTGGTGTTAAACAACGCATCATAACGGAATCGCCATTCCAGAACAAGTGTGTTGTAATTCAAGTGGGGACGCTGAGAACGAAGATTGCTCTAAATCCTTCTTTTTATTACTGTCATAAAAAAGAGGGTATTAAAATCTGAAGGGTTCGGGGTCCGCTTTCTGGTTTCCTGCCTGGTTTAACCATCAACTGAGCAAGTTGGCGTCTTGGGTTTATAGCTCATTTTTTTATGTTTATGGAGGATTCGAGTTTATTACTAAACTAATCAATAATATCATTGTTGCTATGTACATGTATAATTAACTATAACGATATTTTGTAGCCGGTATAAAATATAGTAATTTATGTTTTTCGTTATTTATTATTAAGATGATTATTAGATCGTAGAATTTAATTTAATTTTTATTTTATAAATAAATAATTAAATATTGTTTAGTGGATAAGTATTAATGGGTTTTTTAGAATTTTTAAAAATAGAATCGTATTTTTACTTTCCTACAATCTTTGGAAGCTGTTATGGAAGTTATTAATTACTTTAAGAATATATGAAAAAAGTCTTCCAGAAACAATTTTTGAAAGATAGAGCGAAATGGTATTTTCATATAGATTTTTAATATCCTATTACTGCTAGATGAGGAAAATATTGTAAATATATGAAATTGTTGATGTTCGGTTTTGATAGATCTTATGGGTTCCTTAGATCCTAAATAAAATCTTTCGCCCAATTAATTGCAGAGTTTCGAAAGTAATTAAGTATCCTGTAAAATAAAACAATAACACTAAAACCTCACTGCGACTAGCAAAAAAAACAAAACAATATTGAACTTAGAATAATAAAGTATTCTGTTTACGTTCTAATGAAAGCTTATGTATATAGGATCGCTGAAGAGAACGGATTTGTCTGACTTGGATACGACCCCTGGTAGCTCAGTGGTTTAGAGCACTGAAACGGAAATGCAGACGACCCGGGTTCGAATACCAGCCAGGTAAAATATTTTCTCGGTACATGTGTATTAAATCCACTACCTGAAAAGGCCAATGTTGTACGCATAAGCAAGAAGTTACATTTTACAACAGTTATATTTCTAACAGTAACAGTTACATTGTTTACAGATTCATTGTTCTTTGTTTCCTCTTGTGTTCTAGAGTTGTTGTTGTATCGTTATTTTTGTTTGTTGGTGATTTGTTGCATTTTATTTCAAATTGTTGATGATATATTTCATTATTTATATATGTTTTATGGGAGCGGAGTGGCTCAGTGGTAGAGCACTGAGTAGCCATACCGGAAATCCTAGTTCAAATCCCGCTGCAAGCAGTTACTTTTATTTAGTTTTTTAGCGGCGGGAGATGGATCATATGGGATCTAGGGCCCTCCTGGAGCTATCCCAGCCTCTATAAAATATTATAAAAATAGGGTACCCAAAATAAGGGGGGAAACCTGGCGGTTGAGCATGACCTAGGACAAGTCACCTCCTTGAAGAACCGTTGTCCATGAAACAGTACAGTCTCTACCATGTGCTGAACCCCAGACTCATTTACGGATCGTAGTGGTTACGGGTTTACATGTTATTTATTCAATATATTATCTATATATGTGATAGATATATATAGATAATATATTCCCTAATATAGATCCCTATATAGGATAAACAACGTGGTCAGGTATTCGGTCCATAAAAGAATGAGACCGCTGGGGTAATGTAAATATAGATTACATAACGCGGAATTGTGAAGCATGTATCCGGTAAATATTATTCAGGTAATAGCGTCGCGAAGATTGGGATGGACATGTAAAGTTGCTGGGTTTTGTAACAACGAATTCCCAAGATGCTAATAGGCGCTGCACCGACTGGGAAACGTCTGAGGGGTAGACCGAGGTGTGGGTGGGAGGATTGCGTTAGAAATGATCTAGCGGGTTTGGGTCTGGGCGGTGCTCCGTGGACGGAGGTTTGTAAACATAGATTGGTGGTATCGGCATCGAGCCTTCGGGTTCGTTAAGCATTTATTTATTTATATAACCGTTGTCCTAGTAGCAGTAGAGTCTCTATCATTATACAGACTATTCATGGGATGGAATGGTACAATTTTTTTTTTCTCTATAAGCCATTATCAAACAAAAGTTTTATTTATTTTTGTAATCAACCATGCATAATGATGCTTAATGAGTTTCCATACATGATTTATGTATATATATTTACTATTCCTTGAACTTGGAGACCTATATAACGGTTATAACCTTTGATTGCGGCGATTACTATTGTAACTTATACATCTAACCTTCTAAGAGAAGGTTAGATGTATTGACACCATTGAGATTGATTCTCTCTGTGGTCAAACCTGGGGACTGCAGCTCTATATGAAACGCGGCCAATGAAGCTCAAAATTGCAACTTGTGTACGCGACCACTTCTCCCCAGCCAGTGATATTAACCCGCTTCGATACACAGCAAATGAGCCGAAATGCCTGTTAGTGCTAGTCAATAGCATTGACCCCTAACAAAAATATTTCATGTACGATTGCTATTTCTGAACCGTAAGGTAAATAAATATATAAATTAATTTTCCATTTTAATATTATTGTTCAATAGGGAAACTAAAAAGAATGTGGATGTGTTATCATAGGAAATTAAATCAAGTCACGGGAGGAGAGTTCCAGAAGGAACCAGGGGTACTTCTGGGTACTGCTCTTCGTCTCAAGCATCTCACGTCATTTTGTTGTAATTTTACTGAGAGAAAATCTGCTGATTGTCACAAAAAAATCAACAAATAAAATATTAAATATCAGTTGCCAAAACATATCAACGCCTGGGATATGCTGCATAACACTATCTTTTTATTTGTTTTCAGTATATTCTGACCATAATTTAAATAACTGAGTATTTTTAATAATCTTTTAAAAAATTGTACTACAACAACCCATAAATGGTCTTGGATTCAGAACATGATAGAGACTACAATGTTTTATTGTTTTGATGAAAGTTATGCGTTCGACCCCCAGATTTTTACCCATTTATAGAGGATGAGAGAGCCCCAGTACGAATCTGTAATTCCCACAGGTTCGATCAATGTTTATTGACAAATTAAATAATTTATCTATACCCTATATGCGTTTATATGTATATATACATATATAATTGAGCGAATATTAATACACATCCCATATCTTAGCATTTAAACATCCTAATTCGTAACATAAAAAAAAGTTTAAAATATTCAGTGACGTGAAAACTGAAAACTTTAGAATTACTGTTATTTTTTAAATTTCTTAATCAATTATAGTCTGAATTAATTACATTTCAACTTTGTAAATTTAATTTATTAACATTAGTATAGTTTTCACATCCATCGGCACTCCGAACAATAATTATATACGGTTTCAAGTAGTTTATTCACTAAACATATGATGGGCTGCACAAGCTCAATAGAAGATATCAATAATTTAATTGGAATAACAATTAGTATTTAGGTTTACAATATTATTTATGTTTTGTATTTGTATTTATATAGATTTTATTTTAATTTTAGCATTATTCTTATCGTTAAGTTAAACAATACTTAGATAATTTCATAATTTAACCATTACAAATTAAATCTTTTAGGGGAAACAAAAATTTCCACTAGATATTAATGTTTTAAATTATTAATAATATTAATTGAACAACTTTTTAGATGAATATCAATGAAATTCTAACCTTTTAACTAAAGTTGATTAAAAGAAATTGTATAATTCATGCAGAGGCCGCAGGTATCGCTAGTCTCGAGCGTGTTGCTGAGACGAAGCTACAAGTTTATCCCCTACTAGTCACTAAACGCGGCTAAAGATGTTTTCACTTTAAAAAAATCTTTCAAATACTATTCTACCAGATTTCGCAGATTATACCGCAGTCAGGAGTAATCAACGTTAAGGGCTAGAAACAAGAGGTGAATTAAATGAATTGATGCGCCTCGTACACGCAAATCCTCACTTCCTTTGATATGTTAATCGAGACTGACTGAATGCTCCAGACGATTCGGAGCATTGTGTTCCAGATCCTCAAAGGTCGATAGCTCGCTCGACAGTTGAGTGGTTGAAGACGGATGGCTTGAATGGGAATCAAGCTCCCAGCTTGCCTAATCGTCAGTAAGGGAAAGGCTATTGTATGTTATCTCTCAACAATGGATTATTGTTGTTCCCGGGCTAATACAAGAGTATTATTGAATCGAAGGTACGACAATAATATGACACAGTATTATGCCAGTTTCCCAATTAGCGAAAATAATTACAAGGCTTCTCCGTAACCTCCCCCTCCAAAAAAGAAAAAAAAGCGTAGTACTGGAAATAAACTAAAAAAAGTTACATACATCAGTTTTGTTAATTAGGTTTGTATTACGTTGTATGTGTTATTCAACAAAACCTGTAATGCGCATCTCACCAAACCATGTAATAACGCATTGATATCAACATACCAATGAACGCAATCAAAAGAGAAAAAAACTGTTACAAGGTTCATTAAAAATAAACGTACTTTATATATGTCATTATATAATTTCATAGATTAATGTATTGTAAATAGTAAAAAACAGTCGTTTGTTAGATTATCTAATTATGATTGCTTATGATTAAACCCGAAGTCCGGCTGTGGCACATAATATATGTAACCTATTATCTGCCGGAAATGGACACTATGGGATCCGGAGAACCTACTTAGGGTTCGCCTAGCCTATAAAGTGGGTACCCTAACTAGGGGGAGACCAGACGGTTGAGTATTATCTAGGTCTAATCACCTCCCTACATAATTGTAGTCCATGAAACAGTACAGTCACTTACCGAATTCAAGACCCTTCATGGGTTGTATTGGTACAGGTTTTACAAAAAATTGCTACAGCAAACATACGAACACGACATATTCAATATTTTTCGCAGCAAAGAATTTGATTTTGTTACTTGTTATTTTGATTTTAAACATAATAAAGATTGTTGCTTATTCGACAATTTCACACATTTATTCTCCCCCCCCCCGGATAATATACAACATGCTACTTAAACCAATATGGACCTACGCCTCGCAAGTATGTGGGTCATGAGAAAAACCCATTTAAAGACCATTCAAATATTTCAATCAAAATTTCTTCGTTATATTACACATTGCCCCTTTTAAATTACTAACAAATCATTAGACAAAGATTTCAACATGCCACTCGTGACTGACACAATCAAGAAAAACTATAAAAAAATCTCATGACTCACTTGCTGGACACCCAAAATTACTGGTACAATCATTACTGGCAGGTACACATTACCACATAATCCGACAAGGAGACTGAAACGTCTCTGGAGGAGGGATCTATTGTACTACAGTGAGATGAAACGCGCTAGGAGTGCCTTCAATGGAAGGTTCCTCCGTTTCCACGAGAATCCCTTAGGGGAGGTTTAAGAAGAAGATCGAAAATACAATGTGTGCCAAATGGGATTTGCATGATTTTTAAGTTTTTATTTATTGATTCAATAAAAATTTTATTTTTATTTTTTTTCTCACAGATTTCTCTGGCTCGAAATTCACACCCCGGAATTCAAAACTCAAGGGAAATGTAAATGTTTTACTGATTTAATAATTATCTAACAATTCTGCAAGTGTCTAACAGAACTGCCTTTTGGGCCAATTTTAATTTTTCCAAATGGAGGCCAATCTCTTCTGTACCCTCATTTGTGCTTTTCAATATCAGACTATTTGAGAAAATTACTATTGGAGTTATGAGCACTTATAGAACTCAATAGACAGTTCTTGGTACTTCCTATTTTTTTCGGCTATGGTGTTCATTACGTTCGAATCACATGGGACTGCTATTTCTATGATTCTGGCAAACTTTTTCCCGCTTTATGGATCAACAAAATATCCAGACGGTTATATATTACCCTCTGGTCCGTGATTATTAGCTCATCCCAGTAAATTTTTATTTCATTATTTTCTAAAAGTTTTTCTCCGCCTTAAAACCTCATCCCAACAGTCCTAATAGCCTGCATATACTTTGGTGATATATTTTCACTACATTGTTATGCCTGATCATGTAGTCCATCCCAGCCAGTGCTTCGCATCCATTTGCCACATTATTTTTCGAGCAGAGGCGACATTTATCCGTCATCAGATTAAAATGTTCTTTCTGTATGGCTACGGTTAACCCTTCAGATTCTACAGAGAGTTCACTGTCAATCTCAGGCTGATGCAGCTGACGGTAAAATGTACCATGCAGTTCCCCCTCCTTCCAAACCGTCAGTGATACTAATCAGTAATATCATGGAAGATAGGGTCTTTCAGATTAAGGGCAGTGTAATTTTCGTCTACTTGTCTCATCATGCCGATTACTGACAATGTACTTGTCATAAAGTACTCCTTCATGGATTTTACTTGCTTTCTGCATGAATCTCCCATTGAAATTAGCCTACGTTCACTTTCTTTTCTGGGGAAATAGAGTCTAGCCACAGATGCCTTTGGGTAATGAATTTTAGCATCCATCTGCTGTAGTTTGGTTTTTGACCAATTTGTTATGCCAAAACTATATACTACGACTGGTATTGCCCATGTATTTATGGCATTGATTTTATTATTTCTATTTCTTGTAATCAATCCACGCCATTGATATATTACGGTGCTTTTTGCAAACTTGGCTTATAATAAATGTATCCATCATTAATACATTGATTATATAATACCGCGGCGCCCCTTGAGACCCGGCACTCATGCGCCCCGCACACCCTGCACACAGGGGAATTCCGGCCCTGCCTAAAAAGGGGGGGGGCACTATTGCTGAGGAGTCGCTTTGACCACCAAAAAAAAAATCACAATCAACATATTCTAAATACGCGTAGAGTTGTGCCGCAGAGATTTACCTGTGTTGTCCGCCTCAAGAGGTAAATCGTAGTTAGTGTAGAAGCCACTACGTGCGATGTAACTCCAGGGGAAAACAAACCTCTGGAAGTATGTAATCAACATTATTGAAAGACAAAATGTAATGCTCTATTTTATATCTGTTATACATACCGCCGCAAATATTCGCAGTGTTCGCGATTCAACGGAGCTCCGACGATTATTAATTTTAAATCGTCTTGGGAGTTACTCTTCATCAAAACAAATTAAACGAATTATGCAAACCCATTATTTTTAAAGACGATACATCATCCTAAATAGACTTCATTTGTAAACCTGTTTAATTTTTTCCCTAATGAATAAATAAAAGTGCGCTAAAGAATTTGATGATTCCGTCATTATGACGCCAGGTCATTCTAAATATTCATGAATTGGTTGACAGATCGTTTTAATTTATCAGTGTGGAATTATCCTACCCTAATAAAATTCTATAACTTTTATTAGTGCAGTTTTAAAGTGATTAAAATATAATAGTTTTCTTTTATGGGTTTAAATATGAAAAAGTGTATATCACAAGGACAATTATTCAATAAAAAGAACTATTTTAAACATGCCATGCTTGTGAAAAATAAAAAATTAATAAGATCATATCGATCAATGAGAATATTATAGTTATAAAAAAGTATTAAATTTATTAAATATTAAATTTACGATTTTGAGCAGAACATTGTAAATATCATATATAAAATAAGGTTTTAATACATTATTTTCAAACCGAATTAATATTTAGTTTTTAATTATGATTTAGTGTTCCTGCATGTTATAAATTAGCAAGAATATTCTAGTCAGAGTTTGAATTAACGGCATAAATATATTGTCTATTGCTGTTTATTTATTCATTAAACGTCAGTTTATGCTGCTAACGTTAATCGAACGAGGCTACTGTGGGAGTTCTGAATGTTGTCTTGACCAGGTATAGGATAGGGATCTACAACGTGTATCTAACACCGCACAGCCTTGATACTGAAATTGTATGTCCCCACCGAAAGACTGCACAACCAATGATTTTTTACATCCATTAAAAAATACTAAGGCCATCTGCCGGGCTTCGAACCCGCGACCTTGGGCATAGGAGATTGATATGCTGACTACTACAGCACAGGGCACCGCGTAAAAACTATATTAAATGACGTGAATTTGAGAACCTCGGAAATACTAAATATAATGAATGATAATTTTTGTAAATATTTGCGTACTGAATTCATTTGTGATAGGCCTTTACAGTTGAGCAAAAACTCTTTTCGTTTTAGGGAAAGTACCTTTTTCGTTCACAGTACGACAAAGTGATACAAAGAAAAGTTGTTCACAATGAAAAGTTATGCCGTTATGTAAATTTTCAGAATGATCGGCCTACTTTGATAAAATACACTTTGCTTTTGTTTAATAAAGCAAACAATTTACTGTCATTATCTCAGATACACTTCAAAACTTTGAAGTATTTGTTCTTAATTGGTTACTTATCTCAGTAAGTTGCAAATTACTTGTTCATCTATTTTAACTTGTTTTATAATAAAAATGTTGACTCTTGAACAGCGCATTCACCTAATGTAACGGACTTAGAGAAACATCTTAAGCTTATTGTTCAGTCGCACATCAATTCAATAAATTCAAATTTAAATCCCGCGGTCTGCATCACAGTTGTTTCCTTGGCAACAGACAGAAGGGACTATGTTTTCTCCCCCTTCGTCGCCTCGCGGGGCCCTTAGGCTACACCTACATTGGATCCGGTGTGATACGATGAGACGTCGCTTGCAAACCAAATGACTGAAATATATTAAGAGTTATAACATTTGGTTCTTTAAATTTATAAAATTAAGATTATTTATTAAATATTTTTAATACATTTATATTTTACTATAATGTAAAGTAAAATATGTATAATGTATACACCCCAGCATCGTATGTGATAGAATCACGTCGCACCGAATCGGATCCAATGTAGGTGTAGCCTTCCTTGGCCTTCAGACTTCAAGCTACACAGATATCCCAGCGCTGTTGCTCGGAAGCTAACCTCCCGTCCACCACCACATGGAGACGTTACTGCATTCATCTCCGCCCAGAGCCAAGAGACGCCTATTACCAGAGGCCAGATCTGCCCCTTTCTCACCAGCACCCGATCGTCGAAGACCAGAAGCAATCAGAATTGAGGTGACCACCACTTTATGTCCGCCTTTTCTCATTCAATTAACTAACCTCAAAGACAAGGCTCACCCAGCCTACATACTTGATATGCAAACAACCATGGTTAGACTATATGGATTATTTTGTGTAGTCTATGATGGTGTAAGTATAAAATCTATATATAATTTATTTTTATAGTAATTATTTTTAAATATTTTTGTTTTGAAGAGAAAAGATTTGCCCTGGCCGGGATTCGAACCCGAGTCTCCGTTGCAGTGATCTAAACCACTGAGCTACCAGGGGTCGTATCGAAGTCAGACAAATCTCATCTCTTCACAGATCCTATCCCCGTGTTCTCGCAATTTTTGCGATGTATACACGGGGATGAATGTTCATTGAGAATTACTTTAATTAGGTAGGAATTAGGTTGGTAGGATTTTGTTGACATACGTCAATATATTATTAAAATAACATATTGACGTTTGTCAACAAGGTCCTAATTAAAGTAAAATAATAATTGACGTATGTCAACAAGATCACACTGGGATATAGATCAACACGGGGGTATAGGATCGGTGAATAGAACGGATTTGTCTGACTTGGATACGAACCATGGTACCTCAGTGGTTTAGAGCACTCCCGGCCAGGGCAAATCTATCTCTTCAGAACAAAAATATTTAAATATACAATCAATAGCAGACAATAATTGAAAAACAATTAAAAATTAAATTTTATCTGTAGTTTACTTTTAGAATTTTAAAAGTCGTAGATGGACTCTGAGGGTTCTACTGACTCTCCTGGGGCTCAATCAGCCTCTATAAAATGAGAACCCTTGGTTTGTGAAAAACATAACGGTTCAGTGTGATCTCGGACATCCCTGCACAACCTTTGCTGTAAAACAGCGAAGTATCTACCATGTACTGGATCCAAGAACCATGAAAAGTTCCACTGATGAACAGCTTCTTAGAATATTCAACATTTTCAAACTGAAATAATAAAGTTAAAATAAAACTGAAGCATGTTAAACTATCATAACCCTAAACTAATCCCAATGATTTAAGAGATGAGATTGTAGGCTACGTGTTGCTTTTGGGCCAAAAGAGTTTTTCAAGCGATTGTCGAGAATAATTTTAGATTAGAACTCTTGCCTAGCCCATTCATGCGTTTTCTTCTGTCTCTGACATTTTTCCTTTTCATTTTCCTAGCCGACAAAAGAAAATAGAAAAAAATAAAACAGCCTAGTAAGACGCTCCCTGAATATTGAACTTCTGAAAACTTCGATTTACTCTAGTTTTTCATGATAATTAGCATTTTTACGTGAAACGGGAAAAATAATTTATTCGTTCCGAGGCACTAATAAATAAGTCATAATATAAATATATACTAATATAACTAATACAATAAATAAATAATTTAAAGGATATCATACTAATTAGATTAGACTCATCGGTTTAACTTATTTTCATTGTTCTTAAAAAAAATATATATTAGCCATCATAGACAACTTCTAATAAGAAATTATAATGGGGATACAAGTCTGAAGCATTTATTAACAGAAATAATAATCACGTATAATTCACTGGGATTATATCATAAAAAGGTTAAACACATAAATAATTATTTATTAATTTAAACTTTGTCTATCAACATTTTTAACTCCAGGAATAAGAGCCTTTCTGATTGGCCACGTCAGCTTGACGTAGTGTTGTTTCCTGTCACGGCTATCCCATTTACAGGAGAAACATGAAAACTTTGAGTAACCACTCTGTTGGCCTAGTAACATGGAAATAACTTTCAAATACCCACAAATAGTCATTTATGGCCAGAGTAGCCGAGCTTATTAAGAACAAACTCAAGATTTTCGTAGGATTCTTTCAAGTGGACTGACTGTCAAACATGCACAGAAACATACCGGTTACCATTGTGAAGAAGTACAGGTTTCAAACTCCTTTTTGATGAATCAAATAAGAAATTTTCAGGCGAAATTTGTGACTTATCTAGGGTTGATGGAATGTTTTCACTATTTCTTCCGTAATCAGCACAAAAAATACTTGTTAAACCCACTATTTAAATATGCTACAATTTTTTCATCGTAGACGTGTGTAATTTACGTACTTAAGGTACGGGAAACGCTTGGGAAGTAAAATTAACTTATCAGAAATTCAAACTATTATTTATTTTTTATTTATCCTTGCAGAACCGTTGTCCATGAAACAGTACAGTCTCAACCATGTACTGAACCCCCAGACTCGTTCACGGGTCGTAGTGGTACAGGTAAGGTATTTATTTTTTAAATTATTTTTTTACCATTTCTTGTGCTTGAAGTACAATAAATAAACAAATACTTTCCACATCTAATAAAGAAACAAAGGATGCATTTTTTTTCTCAGAAGTTAAGAATACAAAAATAAAAAAACCCTGTATCACTACAACCCGTGAACGGGTCTGGGGTTAGGTATATGGTAGAGACTGTACCGTTTCATGGACAACGGTTCTGCAAGGAGGTGACTTGTCCTAGGTCACGCTCAACCGCCAGATTCCCCCCCCCTGTTTTGGGTATCCTATTTTTATAATAGTTTATTATTATAAGATTTTTATAATAGTTGCTGGGTGAGCCCTTGGAGGGTCCTAGATCATATACGATCCACCACCACAACACCGTAGGTGATCAACTAGAGACAGTATCCAACCATCTTTAAAGACCAAATGCCACTACGTAATTACAAAAATCATTATTATTAAAATTACTATGGAGAGCGGAGTGGTTCAATGGTCGTGCGCTAAGTTGCCGTGCCGAAGATTCTGGATTCGAATCCCGCTGCTGGTAAGACTTATATTTAGTATGCCAGTTGGATCCTATGGGGTCCAGGGACCACCTCGGGCTCACCCAGCCTCAGTAAAAGGGTACCCGAAATAGGGGGGGGTAGTCTGGTGCTTGATTGTGATCTACGACAGACTACTCCCCTGCACAACCGTTTTTTAATAAACAGTAAAATCTCTAGCACTTACTGAATCTCAAAGCCCTGGGTAGTAGTTGTACAGGAAAAAAAAATTAAAATTTCTAGAGACAACTGGGTAATTCGAAAACCGTAACTGTTTTTTTTTTCTAATAAAAAATCTCTCTATTTAGTTCAAACGTATGGAAGTATTTAGAAACATTTATACTGAAATAGGAATAACTATTTCTAGAACAAATTACACAAGATGATCAGAAAAAGTAGCTCTACAAATTCGTCAAAGATGCAGGGACCGACATTGCAGAACCCAAGAGTCGCGACACTGAGACTAACTGTAATTAAATAAATAATTGTAATCCAATCAAAGGTAGACTGTAGTCAGAGGGTTAGAATTAATGACTGTAATATTTAACGGCTTTTTATGTAATTAAAATTAATAATGAAAAAGTACACCTTTTGAATATTTATTGTTTAAAATTTCGAAAAGGTATATCTCCAATATGAGACTGTTCCTTTGTTACAGCACTAAACTTCAATATGAGCCAACTCCTTTTGAAGTTAACGACTCCATTAAATTATTTATTCTCCAACTCCAAGGGCATGAATTATAAGGCCTTTGAGGAACAGTAGCAGACATCACTCTAAGGATCCACTGCGCATCCATCATTTAAGTCTCTCTCTCTCTCTCTCTCTCTCTCTCTCTCTCTCTCTCTCTCTCTCAGACTCTCTCTCTCTCTCACTCTCTCTCTCTCACCCACACACACACACCCACACTCACTCTTTAACCATATTACTGCTGTATATTTCCTTGGAAAGATTTAGTATATCATAAACTAGTTGAGTCATAAAGTTGTTTCTTTAGAATCATTTAAGACCGAACAAGTATGAAGTATTCATTCCTACTACTGTAATCTACCTATTGTCATGTTACGACAAACTACACAATAAACAAAAATGTGGATCTGTTTTCTTTAGAACAATTTAATAATAATAAAAGGCTTAGCTGTGCAACTGCTCCACCACACATTTAAGAAAGTGGACAGCTTCATATATCTGGGGGCTTTAGTGACAAGAAAGAATGACATCACTGCAGAAATTAAAGCAAGAATTTCAGCAGGGAACAGATGTCTCTTTGCACTGCGAAAAGCATTAAGATTTCGAAACTTGTCACTGAGGGCAAAATTATTGATTTATAAAACAATCCTAAGACCGATTGCTACATAAGCTTGTGAAACGTGGGTCCTGACACAGGAATGCGAAAAGATGCTGCAGATCTGGGAGAGGAAGGTGCTTCGGCAGATATTTGGCCCAGTATGTAATGAAGGCTAATGGAGGTCTAGAAATAATAGAGAGCTTCAGGACCTATACAATGCACCAGACCTAGTCACCTTTATTAAATCTACACGTATAAGATGGCTTGGGCACGTAGAAAGAATGGGAGAAGATAGGTACCCAAAGAAGCTATTATATGGCAAACCAGGAGGCAAAAGAAGAAGAGGAAGGCCCAGGCTGCGATGGCTGGATGATGTAGAGAACGATCTGCAGAGGATGGGGATCAGACAGTGGAGAGGTCGAGCTGCTGACAGGGAGGACTGGAGAGGCGTTGTTGCGGAGGCCAGGGCCCTGCAAGGGCTGTAGAGCCATGGGAAGAAGAAAAGGCTTAGCGAACCTGAAGGCTCAATGCCGATACCACCAATCTCTGCTTACAAAGCTCTGTCCAAGGGACACTACCCAAACCCAAATCCTGTAGATCATTCCTAACGTGATATTCCCACCTACGTCTAGGCCTACTCCTCATACGATTCCCAGTCTGCACAGCGTTTATTAACATCTTAGGAATTCGATCGTTACTAAGCCCAGCAAATTTACAAGCCTGTCTTAATCTTCGCGACAATATCGCTTGAATAATATTAAGAGAAAGCATGCTTACTTTTAGCCGCACTGTCTAATTTTAGAACAATATATCAGGGCTAGAATTATGCTGGTATATATGTTAAATACAGGCAATAACATAGAAAAGTAAAACCTCTAAGTGACATAAAATAGTTAAGACATTAATGGAGCATTCCTAACCAAAAACCTTGATTCTTTAAAATAAATTAGGAAACAAAATAACTGTCAATAGCTCGCCTATCCAAGCATCTAAAGACAAAAACTGAGGAGCGGAGTGGCTCAGTGGTAGAGCACTGAGTTGACATGCCGGAAATCCTGGTTCAAATCCCGCTGCAGGACATGACTTTTATTTAGTCTGTTTGCAGCGGGAGATGGATCATGTTGGATCTAGGAATCTCCTGGGGCCAACCCAACCTCTATAAAATATTATAAAAATAGGGTACCCAAAATAAGGGGGGGAAATCTGGCGATTGACCTAGGACAAGTCACCTTCTTGCAGAACCGTTGTCCACGAAACAGTAGAATATCTACCAATCACTGAACCCAAGACCCGTTCATGAGTTGTAGTAGTACAGTTTTTTGTTTTTTTTTAAGACAAAAAGAATGTTTTGATCTTGTTAAATAATTGAAAAATAAATCATACTATTAAATAATGGGAAGAATAATTTTGAAAGAATAATAATGTTGTTTTAAAATGGATCGAACCTTAGCCTAAGTAAGAATGTTAATGAAGAAAAAAAATGTTTAATATCCAATGAATAAAAAACTAATTCATTATTTGTTTTTAAAAATCAAGAATAAAGTATCATGAAATACTTTATTAAAAAAGTTATTAATATTTACCTTGACACATACAAAAATATTTACTTCATTATTGAAAAACAGAAATGAAAAATTAAGAAAACAATTCAAAGAAAAAAATCATTGAATAGACAATAAGTAAAACAATTCTTAAAAATAAAATAACTGAATTAAATAGCATATACTATGCTAACATGCTAACACTTTTTCTAAATTCATAATTAAATTATGATTAAATGAAATATGATTTTTATAATTCAATAATTATAAAAATACAATTAGTACCGTATGGTCTAGTATAGTTAATAAGCAATACGATTTTTTGTTTTTAAAAGCAGACACTATTTTTGTGGACAGCAATTTTCCGAGCCATAATAATCTAATCTCCACATTTTCCAAACCCTAAAGTTCTAACTGCCGCTTATCTCCCCCAATAAAAAACTTGGAGGTTGTAAGTAGATAGCAATTTAGATTCATTATCCTTAAAGTTCTAAATTGCCTTTAAAATTACAGATTATTTTAACTGAGGCATACGGAGAGTGGTAGCTCACTGTGTAGGTTAAAGATTTGCTATAATGAAGGCCTAGGGTTCAAATCCGGCTGTAGTAGAAAATTATTTAATATGTTATCCACTGTTAATAGTCAAAGATGAACCCATTGGGATCTACAGACCATCTTAAGGCTCTCCCAGCCTCAAAAGTGGGTGACCCTTAATTTGAGGAATAACTGGTACATACAAATTATTTAATATGTTTAAAACCACGGTTGGGCCCTATGGATTTTTCTATATAGAACTATGCTCTAAGTATAAAATCTACAGCTTTATAATTAGCAAATATCAAAGAAAAATGATAAAAAAGTTAATTTTGATCTGTAATTCACTATTAGAATGTTACCAGCCGCAGATAGACCTTGTAGGATCTACAGTTCTTACTGTGGCTCACCCAGCCTCAATAAAGTGGGTACCCTTAATAGGGGGAAAACCTGGCCTATTGAAATATTTTAGTGTGTTAACAACCACAGTTGTACCCAATGAGTTTTTAACGTAGTAATTTGATCCAAGTATAAAATCTATAGCTTTATGATTAGCATAAGAAAATTGAAATAAAAAAAAATGTATTTATTGAAATTTAAAACTATATACAGAATACATCAAGTAAATATAATGAATGAATACATGACATGAAAAGACAAGTAGAGAAACTACCCAGTAGTAGAACTCGAATAAAAAGTTTAGCTTAGAAGGTCACGAGGCCATCTTCTTGTCAGACACCTTTGAGGATCAGGAATTGAAGGGGTTGCGAAGTTTGAAACTAGTGGGTTTGAGTGGAAATGAAGTTTGTCATGAAAATATTGATATCGGATTCGGGCCAAATCAGCAATAAACGGGACACTAAGGTTATTATGGATTACTTCGTAACAAAGGAAGGAGCATTTAGGATTTTACGAAAGATTTTGGATTGTAAGAATTGAATACGAGAGGAATTCTATGGTTTAGTGGAGCCCCCAAAGCTCTAAAAAATACAATACAAAAGGAAAATGATGGATTGTTATGAGCCGCAGATTGGACTACATGGATCTACAGTGCCTCCTGAGGCTTATCTAGCCTCAACGAAGTGGGTACCCTTAATTATGAGAAAACCTAGCACATAAAAATTATATATTGTGTTAACAACCACAGTTGGATCTTATGGATTTTTTATGTAGTCTAAGCTCTAAGTATATATACAGCTTTATGATTAGTAAAAAAATAAATAAAAAGTAAAATTTTATCTGTAGTTCACTATTACAATGTTCACAGCCGCAAATGGACCTTATGGAATCTACAGATCTTCCTGGGTCTTATTCAGCTATAAAAAATGGGTAGCCTAAGTTAGAGGGAAGGGCGGATGAGTGTGATCTCGGACAAATTACCTCTCTGCAAAACCGTTGTCCTAGAAAAATTATAATCTCAACCATGTACTGAACATAATACCCTTCGTGGGTTGTAGTGGTGCAGCTTTCTTTTTTTTAATTAAGATAAAATTTCTAAAATTTTAAATTTTATTAAACAACAGATCCCCGTTGGCTCCCCCAGCTTCTATAAAATTTAGTTAAGAGCCACTCGGTAGGTAATAGGAAGGTTAATTGAGAAATAAATTGTATTAATTATAGTATCATTAAGTATAAATAAAAATTATGAGATTCATTTTGTTCAATTATAGTGCCCAATATAACTTCTAAGACAGAGATAATTGAAGTTCAATTCACAATTACAAAAGATACTAATAATATCTAAATTTATTGTTATCACATGCAGTCGATAGCCCTATCATTAGGTACACTTTAATAAATTGGCGTAATTTTGTTTCCACGAGCATGTCGTTGAATTATCTCTCATCCTGATAAAGCAATATTATGTCAATTCAATTAACATGATGATGATATGAGGAAGAGTAATTGATAGGAAGCAGGATCACTTTACGACTAACAACCAATAATCAGTTGCCAGCTACCTTGTTAATTCATTATTCCTTCAACTGGAATCGAATTTCGGAAAAATAATTAATCACTATTTACTCCAATTAATTTTTAAATAAAAATAAGTAACGTTATTTCCATGTGTGCGTAATAAACACTAATTAAAAATATTTTATAGGTACTTATTAAAGCCTATATTCATAAAAATTAAAACATATATTCTTTATGTCATTAGCCAATCATTATCATAACAAATAAATATAAGACTGAGAATTAAAAAAATATAAATTTATGTTGAAACTTTCCTAGCAGAAAAATTGAATAAACTTAGTCAATACACATATTGAAATATCGTATATTTTTATTATGGAGCGGAGTGGCTCAGTGGTAGAACACTGAGATGCCATGCCGGAAATCCTGCTTACAAATTCCGCTTGCTGGCAGACTTTACGTTGATATGTTAGCGGCCGGAGATGGGATCTAGGGCCCTCCTGGGGCTCACCCAGCCTCTATTAAGTGGGTACCTAAAATAAGATGGTAGAAATCCGGTGGTTGAGCGTGACCTAGGACAAGTAACCTCCTTGCAGAACCGGTGTCCATGAAACAGTACAGTCTCTATCATGTACTGAACCCCAGACCCGTTCACGGGTTGTAGTTGTACAGGTTATAAATTATATATTTTTTATAATACTAGTCTTTTTAAATTAATCTAAAACCTTTTTTGTGGTATTTTTTTATAATTCTTTTTTAACCAAGTTATATTTCAAAGAATATCTACTCTCATACAAAAAAAATAATCTTGCCACTACAACCCATGAAGGGTCTAGGGGTTCAAGTACATAGCAGAGGCTTATTCTGTTTATAAGATCATAGCTGTACAATTGTCCGAAATCATACTCAAACGCCAGGTTTCCCCAATTCAGTATAACCACATTATAAAGGCTGAGTGAGCCCCAGGAGGTTGTGAAGATCCACACACCATATTCGGCTGTTATACAAATTACACAATTTATCTGCCACAGCCGGACTTGTACCTGGGATCCTCGGAGGAGCAGCTCATTGCTATACAACTGAGCACCCCCGCTATTAGTTTTTTTTTTACAGTAATATTAATTTAATTAAATTAATTATGAATATTAAGTAATATTTGTAATAATTAAATTGTTGAATTGAGAATATATTTTCTATGCATGAAAATGACAACCCGTCCTTGTTTTTATTGAATACCCAGTTCGAATAATTGTCGTTCGGACAATCGACTATAAAAAAAAAAAATAAATAAATAAAACCTGCACAACTAAGAACCGTGAACGGGTCCGGGGTTCAGTACATTGTAGAGACTGAACCGTTTCAAGGACAACGATTGTGCACGGAGGTGATTTGTCCTAGATCCCACTCAACCGCGAGATCACCACACCTTATTTTGAGTACCCACTTTACAGAAGCTGGGTGAGCCCCAGGATAATTATCCAGGCAGGATATCTCCGGCCGATAAAAGACTAAATAAAAGTCTTGCCAGGATTTTCGGCATGGCGACACAGTGCTCTACCACTGAGCCACTCCGCTCCCCAAATTGATTATCTACTGTATCATAATTTTAATTTAAATGATTCAAACTTAAAATTATTTCCACATTTCCGGCGACTTAATTATAGTCTGATAGACAAATAAAATAATCCTTTGGTGCCCATATTTTTTTTTACAAAAACCTGAAATAATCCAGAAATGATTGTTGACTTCATATTTAACGAGTGATAAGTTTTTCAATATCATGTATTTTACTGCACTACTTTTTAATATAAATTCAGAAGAGAAAAAAAAAACATCATCCAGTCAATAAAAACTTTTTTTTATTAGGTTTTTAAAACGCTTCGACTCAACATAGTCATTTTCAATCATAAACAATTTTTTGTTTTATGCATTAGAACCATACTGTGCATAACTAAAAAAGTTATAATTCAAAATTTTTCTGTAAAAAAAAAACAATTATATTAATTAAAAAATACAGATTTAAAAATATTTTTTGTCCAAACAATAGTGAAAAAAGGATAGATACCTTCATAAAAATCTTTTTAAGATTGTCACTTTCAAAATTTTCATTTTTTTAAAGAAGGGTATCATGTTTAAAATGCTTTGGGACATTGAACCTAAGGGATTAATAAAGTTAATATAATATTTATTACTGTTAATTATCCTTTAAATTTTTTAAAAATAAATAAGGTTGATTCTTTAAAATTTTTATTTTAAAAATGTATTATCAATTGAGATACTTAATAAAACCATATGAAATATTTAAAAATATACGGGTAGGTTACTGTGGTAAGGTTATCAATACTCCACTAACTTGTTAGAGTTGAATCGTTCCTCTATTATTGTTTTTTCAGTTTTAAAAGTATAGATGAAAAAATGTATCTATCTCACATCCCTATTTTTTGTCATTAACCATATTTTCTAAGTTTTCATTTATATACAAAGCTTCTAATAATTTTCTTTTTATTGTGTTTGTTTATCTACGTAAAATTTTAGGTCTTTCAAAATTAAAAATATGTAATTCTTGTTTACTGTGTGCTGGTAGTGCAGTGTTAGTTTTGGATGTTGGTTTTAAATTATTTCTATGGTGATAAAATCTATTTTTGAGATGTGTGCTGGTATGTCCTATACAATGTTTATTACAAGTATTAAATATTTTTATTTGAAAAGAAAAGATATGTCCAGGACCGGGACTCAAACGAGGGTCGTCCAGATCGCTAGTCTGGAACTCTACCAATTGAGCTATCCTGGGCTCAATCAAGCTCGCTCCCCGGCCATGGCTATATCCTTTCTTTTCACTGATCCCATGTCCCCGCGTTCACGCAATTTGCGATGCATACGAGGGGAAGAATGTTCTTTGAGCATTTACTTAATTTGGATCTTCTTGACTTACGTCAATATATATATATATAATACTTTATACTTTAATAATGCAATAATACTTTATCGCATGCTATGCCATTCACTTATTTTATTTAGCAATTTCGTTATTAACTGTTGTATTAATGTTGTATTTTGTTAATATCAATACCTATATTTATTTGCGACAATTAGTTAAAATCCTGTCAAGTTTTTATTTATTTATGTATATATTTTTTTTCTATTTCTGATTTTATTATGTTTTGACAATCTTGATTACTTCATGATTTGTATTATTATGTACCCTTCTGCTCAGATGAGTATTATGTTTATTTTATTTGTTCATTATTGTTATTCCAAAGGGACTTCGTCCCAGAATAAAGTTTGTTGTCTATTCTATTCTATATAGTTGGAGTCTCGGTCCTGGACATATCTTTTCTTTTCAAATAACAAAGATACATCGTAAACATCGCAAATTGCGTGAACGCGGGGACATGGGATCAGTGAAAAGAAAGGATATGGCCATGACCGGGGAGCGAGCTTGATTGAGCCCAGGATAGCTCAATTGGTAGAGTTCCAGACCCCCAGTCCTGGGTGACCCGGGTTCGATTCCCGGTCCCGGACATATCTTTATTTGAAAAGAAAATATTTAAAAATTAATAAAATCAATAACTAATAAAATATAATACAAATATTACAGTTAAGGTCATATACCACATTTTTGTTTTCTAAAATGGGTATTTTATGTTTTTGACTGTTTATTATATAACGAGTGATAAGTTTATAAATCCAGGAATATTTGTTACTTCTAGGACTAGAGACTGTTGCTGAATTATTCCCCACATTCCTTCGACCTAGAGTTAAATATTAATCCGCGGTTCTGTTGGCAATCCCTTTGCAGTAATAGGGCCTCTAAAAGTTGCACTCTCTCTAATTGCAATCTCTTAATAAACTAATTTGTATTAATACCCATTTCTAAAATTGTATAGTTAATAGAATTTTTAATAAATTAATAAAACAAGGAGAGGGATAGCTCCTTATGCTGGACCGCTATGCTAAAGATCCCAGGTTCAAATCCGGCCATGGACGAACCTTGTTATGCACAGACCCTCCTGTGGCTCACCCAGCCGCTATAAACTAGGTACCCTTAATTGATGGAAAACCTGACGGATCTCGTACAAATTGCCTTCCTGTACAAAGTCTTCAGAAACTGTTCAGTCTCTACCATGTCCTGAACCCAAGAAACTTCTTGGGTTCTAGTGCTACAGATTTGTTTTTTCATATATTCACACTCGCATTCGATTTGTTCTAAGATATTAGTTGCCAAATAACAGTTATAATTTTTAAACACATATTTATTAATGTTTATAAATTATTTTTAAGCATCATTTATTAAACACACTACAAAATTACCCTAAGTATTGAATTTAAAAATTAAGTAATAATGAGTACTACGAATCAATCAATTAGTTTTCCGAAACTAATCACCTCCATACACATCCGTTGCCGAACTATATATATATAAATTTAATTTTCCAGCATTTTGAAAAATATTTTTAGTAGGCTTTCATTAGTTTGTCAAAAACAGAACTTTTTCGAGTAATTTAATTTTTTTTTTTATTATGAAACACAATTTGATTGGGCTGCCAAGGAAAAAATGCTTAAAAAAAAAGAAGAAAATGTGGTAATAATGGCAAAAACTTTGGCTTGAATTAACTTTTATTTTTATGGAGACCTTGTAGTACATATGAAAAAGGTCACCTGTGATCTAATGGTTAGGTCAACAACCTATTATGCTCAAGATCATGGGTTCGCATCCCGGCAGTTGGATTTTTAAAGGGTGTGAAAAAATACTTACTTATATTACACTTTCGGAGGGCACGTAAAATGGCGGTCCAGAGTATGTGCGGAATCAGGTACTCGTTGTAGATTTTTATCGTAATTATAACTGGACAGGCAAAACTTAGGACTCCCACTGTAGCATCGTCCGATTTTGTAAGATCTGAAGACCTTTAGACCAATATTTTAAATAAACATTAATATATTTATTTCATTAAAAAAAAAAACATTATAATAGTCGCAGTTCTCATCGGTTTAAATTCACTTTCATTTTTAAATGGACCGCGTAGTGCAGATGAAAAATCGGAAATTTTCATTCTCTTAACTATTGAGTATCACTAGGAAGTCAAAACCTAAGATGTTTTATAAACATAGTTATATTTTCTTTAAAAAGAGAAAAAAAATATTGCTTCTCACTTTATCTGGAGCTTCGTTTATTTTCCAAAGCGGTCGGTCACTCATCCAAATAAACAAATGTGTTACTTCAAGAGGCAAAATATTTTCCGATCGGGAAAGAGGATATGAAAGACCAATATGTTTTCGATGTGTGATCAACTAAATATAGGACTAATTATAGGACTTTCAAAAATAAAGTAATCCTTTTAAATTAATAATAACTTTTTAATTTTCTTTATAAGATTTTACTTATATACTGGACTCAATCATCTTGATTTATATATTGGGATAGAGAAGAAAAAAACATATTCCAGTAAATATTTGTTTTTTAAACCTTACAAATAATTAAAAAACGTTTCGACATTTATTTGTCATTCTCAATTTCAGCAATATCCATTCCTCTTACAACTTCATTAAAACCGTAAGTGCAAATCATTACTGTGAAACAATAAAAATACACTAAAATACAATCATAAATAAATCGTCAAAAATAACTAATAACAATAAGCATAGATACCTTAAGGTCAAAACATTCTTTCAGAGTTAAAATTAAAAAACTTATATAAAATCTTGGAAATTGTCTTTCTTCCATGGCCATGGATACAATATTACATTGAAAATCAAACTTTGATCTCTGCAATACTTGATCAAATTAAAGTCATTTGTGAATACAAATATATTAATAAATGTCCTCCAAAACAAACTAAATTATAACAGACAAATATGGTATTTATTTAAATTTTAGCATTTAAATAATTAAATTATTAATTAAAAACATGAATAGATCAGATGGTAAAAAAAAATCCAATTAATATTCAAAATAAATTTCATGTTTTTAATTAATAATTTAATTAGTTTGTTTTGGAGGACATTTATTAGTATATTTATATTCATAAATGACTTTAATTTGATCTAGTATTGCAGATTTTCAATGTAATATTATATTCATGACCATGGAAGAAAGGCAATTTCCAATATTTTATATAAGCTTTTTAATTTTAACTTTGAAAGAATGTTTTGACCTTAAGGTATATATGCTTATTGTTATTAGTTATTTTTGACAATTTATTTATGAGTGTATTTTTATTGTTTCACAGTAATGATTTGGACTTATGATTTTAATGAAGTTGTATGAGGAATTGAGAAATGAAGTTATTGCTGAAATTGAGAATGACAAATAAACGTCGAAACGTTTTTTAATCATTTGTAAGGTTTAAAAAACAAATATTGACAGGAATATAGGTTTTTCTTCTCTATCCTATTAATAATAATAAAATTTAAAAATGTGAAATTCTACTAATTCACTAATTAAAAAATTTATTAAAACATGAAATCTATTGGAATTAAAAAAAATTAAAACTCGTAGTCATTCAATAAACACTGACAGTAGAATGTTATTCAAACGACCAAGTTTTTGATATAATTGTCTAACTCTGGTTATTATATAGCTATCTGCATTTTGCTGTTATATTTAAAGTTTTTTTGATTTAATAATTTGAGCTTATTTTGAGATTATTTTCTAATTTGAGCTTAAGCTTAACTCTTCAAGCCCAGATTACTTTTAAAGTATTTAAGTCTCAATAACTTTTTTTTTCACTCATTATAATTTTTGTTTTATCCAAATAAGCAATCGGTAGCCATTTTGTGACGTTTAACTAATATTAACATTCTTGCTGAAAAATTGAAATAAGTCAAGATAAAATTAGCAATTTAAAGATAAGAAAATTCAAGGAGGAAAAAGTATACTACGCTTGGAAAACGTTTTCCCCAAATATTTTCGTATATTAGAACGGAAATGAGGACAGAGGGAATTCAATTCTGATAAAAGCGTAAAATATGAGCTATCATAAAGCCCGATAATTTACATAACCAAACATGTGAGAGAAGAAATGAAATATGTTTTACTGCTTCGGCACAAATGTAAATTAATGTTGGGATATCGTTATACCACTTTGTGCAATTCGCATTTAGACCCCTTCTTCGTGGCTAATTTTTGAAATATTTATTTAGTTAATAAATAATTCAATTTAATCTAAATTAATTTAAACTATAGTAGTTTCAAAGATACTTCTTCAATTCCTGATAGTCCTCCGAAGCGTCTGAAAAGAAGATGGCCTCGTGATATTTTAAATTTAATTTGTTATTTGAGTAGATTCTCTGCTTTTCTTTATCCATGTCATTAAGTATCATTCCTGTCATTTACTTGTATTGTTATAATAAAGTTGTAAATTTCAATGAACAAATTAATTAAAAAATACAGTTTGAGTCGTTTTTTCAACGGGGAGCATTGTATTTCGTTTCTTAAATATTACGGTTTGAAGTATACTAGAATACAATTCAAATAATACAACCAAGGCTGCGCTCACACGGAGGCAATATTAGAAAAGCGATATATCGTAAGGAAAATATTTCGACAATATATAACTCGGCACCCGATAAATCGGCGTGATCTGGGCAATAAAAATTTGGTGGGTACACAATTTTCGCCGTTTCATTTACAAAAATGAGCTCACGTGAGGAAGATTTAGTGGTTTATTGGTTCAGATTTAGGACGAGAAGAAAATGGAAACACTTTAATTTCTGAATGCGGCAATAGAATAGTCCCTTAACACATTGATTGCCAACTACGAGATAAGTTATCTCGTCCCGTGTTTACCAGCCATTTTTGTGCAGCTACGATTAAACTCGAAATATATCAGAATTAGAGTTTTCAATAATATAATGTAATTAAATCAAGTTGTAATTTTAAGATCGATTTCTGAAAATTGTCATGGCAGTCAACGTGTTAAGCATTCATTGATGAAATACATGATATCGTCGCAGTCAAAACAATACCGCCTATCTAAAACTTTTTATGAAAACGAGTTAGTAACTGTAACGCATTCTACAGGTAAAATTACACACTGTATTAAGGTCAGCAACATGACAGGGTATGATTTTTTGATACTTCTCTTCAACAGTTCAGAAAAAAATTGCCAAGTCTACAATCGGCGCGGTTTTTTTTTCTTTCTTGTAAAATCGCCCAATGTGTAAATAGGCGGAGTTGTTTTGACAGCGACAAAATATGAGATTATAATAATTATATTAATAATAACCAATTATCACATTAATATTATTCATCTCTATCTTTGTTATAAATTCCTAATATTTTTCCTTTCTCTATAATATTTTCCCGCCTAGTGCATCTTGAGTATTTAGAAAAATCATTGCAGTGTCTCTGTGTATACAGAAATTAAATCAAATTAATTTTTCTTTGTCGTACGGTTAAAGCTTATGTTACAGAAAGCTCGTATTTCACTAGTAGGTGTGGGTTACATAATTACTCCTGCATAGCCTACCCATATATAAACTGTTTTACATCCCCCGGCTTTGAATCATTTAGTTTATGTAATTCTATATCTTATTATATTAAATAAGAAGTAATCTCAGTGTAAACATCCAAATTAGTGTAAAATTAATTAAACAAAGAAACGATTAGCAAACAAAAGATTAAAAAGACATTTTCCAAGAGACCTACTCACCTATTGATATATTTACTCCATCATCATATAGAAGATCATGTAGAAAAGCAAAGAGAAAAACAATAGGATCAAATTGGCTGAATGCGCAATTGCGCAGAAGAAAAAGAAAATTAAATAATAAATAAAAACAAAAATACAATTGGAAAAAAAATACCTGAATATACTGAATTAATAATAGGGTTTATACAAAAAAAATGACAGTTTTATCAAATTCCAGAGTTCAAAAGTCTGTAAATAATGGCGAATAACAGTATCTTTCGACACACCACACTCCCCGGCAATTTCGCTACTACTTGTGGACGGATTTGACTCAACACCTTCGTTCAGAACCTCATCAATATCCATTAATGGTCACCCGGAGCCCTTCTTAATTTTCAACGTCGTATCTCCACTGCTAAATTTTTCAAACCAACGCCGCGCAGTGCGCTGGTCAAGGACACCTTCCCCTTCATATCTAATAATTGCACGAGTTGCTTCAGCGGCTGTGAAATTTTTTTTCCAGTAATGTCTTAAAATTAGGAGAATTTCGTAGGACGCTGTCATGTTTCTTCTTTGAAATAAATAACAAACCTGAGGTTTTTTTTTTAAGGAGTCCAGTGTTAGTAAGCAAGCTTAGAGAATGCTCTTATGAGATAATTAAGTGTTGGTAAAGAATAAATTGCATTAAAATATTTACAGACTTTTAATAGGAATTTGATATGACGGTATTTTTTTTCAAACACCTTATTAATTCTTCTTTAGACTGTTGGAATGTAATGGTATGAAAATTGAAAAGATAAAACATATGTTACAAAAAGCCTGTAGTTCATCAGTAGGTTTAAGTTACATTATTACTCCAACATAGCTTACCATCATGTAAACTATTTTATATAAATATCCCTTCATCATCGCCCTTATTAATAAAAATCAATTAAATATGATAATATTCATAATTGAGGATAACGTTAAAAGCATCTCGTGAGGTTTAGGAAAATTCCGGTGATGTTTTTGTTGTCTGTACCGTGATCGGATGTCTTCTTTGACATCCATCAACGTTGCTGTTTTTGACGGCGGGCGATATAGGATGGCTTTTCCCCCTGCCAAGAATAACAATGAACTTAATTGCAAGTGTATTTTCCTTATGGAAACAGAATAATATACCACAGCTCACTAAATTATGAATGTATATCATGTTTTTAATAATATTTATCTTATACCAGGTGATGAAGCATTTTTCTTTAATAAAAAAAGCATTGCATTAGAGGTACCCAAGGATGGATCCTTTGGGATGTACAGATCCTCATAGGGCTCACCCAGCCAGGAAACCCTTAACGGGGGGCAAAACCAGATGTTTGAGTCTTATCTCGGACAAATCACCCCCCTAAGAAACTGATGTCCTTGAAACTGTTCTAGCCATATAAAATTTAATGACTCCATCCCCGTCACTTTAACACTGTACTAAACTATATCCAGTAAATCACTTTTAACAAATCATATAAATGTGAATTGGCTTTTACGGATCTTTTAGGTAACTAAAATCCTGTTAAAAGAAAATGTACCACTACAGTGAAAGTATTGTGTTCAGTACGTGAAAGAGACTGAACTAAGCCAACGTTTGAGAAAGAAGGTCATTAGACCGAGGTCTCGTTCAATTGACCCACTTTATAGATCCTGAGTGAGCCGCAGGAGAGTCCCCAATAACACAGAGTAGATTAATGACTGTCAACGGGATAAATAATTTATTTCCCACAGTTGGTATCGAACTCGAGGCCTTAAGCCTAACAACCCAGCTCCATATATACTTAGGTACTTCACTATCTTGTAAAATTTATTGACATCACCTCCGACCATTTCACACTTTTTTATGAGGTTTGTTTTTTTGAGAAGACTATACTATGTATTTTCTTTGAATTTCTCTGATTATTTATCCAATATGCCCGCTGAAGTCAAAGATCTTTATCCCTTTTTCCTTACACAACACGCAGTAATGGTCCACCCATAATGGAAACGACAATCCAAATATTTACCAACCTGAACAAACCGGAGAGAACAAAGCGGGCATACCCGACAGGATGCTACTTAATGAGATGGTGCATCTCGCCCGCTCTAAGCATCAACCCTAATTATGGTGAGTGGTGCTTCCAGTATTCTGGGGTCGGAGCTGATTTCGCTTTTACCTTTCAGAGTATGCTAGTTCTATAACTCTTAGATCGGCTAATATCAAGGCTTATAAAATAATATAATATCTAATAGCGAACCCTTGTAATAGACTGTTAAAAAAAATCTCTTAAGTTTGAATTTTATTCGTTTAAGGTCACATTATGCTGCTAACACAAATAGGATGATGCACCAGCGAGAGTCCTAAATTTTGTCTATCCTTGTTTACTTATGATAGGAATCTTTAACGAGTAACTGACAATGCACAGGGTCGAGGTCCTCATTTAACGTCCCTCCCGGAGAACGATATAACTAATGTTTTTTTTACTCTTCTTTAATAAATCCTAAGGCCACCAACCTGAATGTGTACCCACTACCTTGGGCATAGTAGGCTGTTATGCTAAACACTAGACCACCGGTGACCCAAATTCGCTTAAGCTACAATTGCAATTTACTTCGTTGGTTTTTGGTGAAGTAGAAATACCCAGGGTACATAGTGTTACCCGTTACATCTTGCCGTTAGATGGTAATGATTATATTAAACATTATAAAATTATTCGTTTTAATCTAATTGTTTGTAAATATTTTATGAGTATTTTGAATGTTATCGTGATTCAACAGTTCAAAAAATCATAGGTATAGCAATTCGCTAGTTCCGATGCCATTTAGTTAAGGCAACATTAAATTTCACAATACAAAATTTCGAAATGGAAAGTGGTCATTTATCTTCTGTGCAAATAAATTATTTTTTCTATAAGTACTGAAACATAAAATAGATATGTTAAAAAAATGAAAAAGAAACAATAGAATAAAATAATTACAATACTATTTTTTATTAAGGGGTCAATTGTTGTGTAATGGCTAGAATAACAATCTTTTATGACCAAGATCGCGGGCTCGCAGCACTGTAGGTGGCTCTAAGATTTTTCGAAGGAAGTTAAAAATCCCTGACTGCGCCATCTTTCGGAATGGACGTAAAATGGGGGTCTCACCCTCAATGGTGTCAGTTACTCGATAAAGATAAAACATATATACATATACATCTTACATATACCATAAGTCTAAGGGTAACTGAGACATATTTTACTTTTAAGAAAGGATCTATATATACAGATAACTTATTTATTCTGTTAAAACCTGGGGATGTACAAAAGACCTTGCTGGCGCTCATACAGTCTCTATAATGTTAATACGCTTAATAAGGAGTAAATCCCTAACGGTGGATCGTGATCTCGTCCAAATCAGCTTACTGCACAACTGTTTTCCCACAAACAGTACATTCTCTACCACTTACTAAACCCAAGACCCTTCATGGGCTGTAGTGGTACAAGATATTTAAGTCATTACCTATCCAAACAGATTTATAACAAAGGCATGATCCAACGTTACCATTAATGCTCAATATCGATACTCCAATCTGTGTCATAATTAATCAAGACGTCTAATAGAATTGAGAGTCCCCTAACATTATACCTGAACTGATTCCTTCCATTATATCTGGTACCATATTGTCTTGCCTTCACAAGTTCTTGACGCTAGCGGTCCATCAATCTTGTCCCAGTGAATGGTTAGGGTGTAACGTTCTCTTTTCAGAAGGTACACTTTTTGTGTATGTATATATATTTATATTTATATCTAAGAGCCGTAAGAGGTATATTCTAATTTAAACTATATTTTCCGCAATGCTCTTCCCCAAAGAACTAACCTCTAGGAAGGTGTTAATGAGTCACTTAATTTCCTGGATGCTCGAGGCCTTCTGAAACGGTGATACAAACTTACAACCTTAGGTCTCGCAATTTTCATGTACGTTAACCTGTAGGGTCACTCCAAACCCAAAACATCCAAAAGACTGCGTACGGCGTTTTCCAATTAATAGCATTAGAACCAGTCCAATAAAACCAGTCTACGTTACGGAAGAGGAAATTTTTGGATTAAGTACAAGAAAATAAGAGTGATGTCAAAATGGGTGAACGTATAAGTAATTATATGAAGAAATTGATCGGGATTGCGGTGAATGAAAAATTGACACAAAATGACTACAATTTTTTATTTTATCGTGCGTCAACTCATTTTTATCGCACAATTACGCTTTAGTAAACTTAAATTTAGTTTAAGTTGAAAATCAACTACTTATTTTCAAATAGAATTGTAATGTTCCTTTCATTTTTTATAATGACATTACAATCATTCTTTCTATTCTTTTCTGTTTTTTCTTTATATTTCATTATTCATAGAAGGACCCGCGAAATCTACAGACCCTTCTGGAGCTCTCGCATCCCCAATAACACCCCCTTAGTTAGGGGAAAATCTGAAAGATAAGCGTGATCATGGAGAAACCACTACCCTGCACAACGGTTGCCCTAAAAACAGTACAGTCAACCAATGAACCCAGGGTCCATTCATGAGTTGAAGTATATTATATAATTTTATTTGACTGTAAAATTTCTTATCCTTTGACAGCACACTGAGTAGAATACAAGAGTGTTTAGTTAAATATGTATTCTACGACTCAAGAAATAATTTATTACACAAAACACTATGAGTGTTAACTCCCAAAGCAATGATATTTTTTCAGATGTTTTGGCTATTTCGTTATTTTTTTCTAGATCTTCTTTCCTTTGGCAATTTCAATCTTCGAACCACAAGACCTCAAACGTAACTAGGTCACACAAATCTAGTTCAATATTTTCTCTTCTTTTTTTAATTCATTCGGAATTTATTCGTATGTAGTTTCCTGTTCGGATAATTCCCCCGGATTTATAAAGCTCTCCGAACTAATTGCGTCTGAGCATTTGCCAAGAATTCTGTTTAATGGAAACAAGCGAGAAAAATTTAAATAAGTCTAATTTGCACAATTGAATACCATGGCTCGACTAAGCTGTTTCTGCATAACCAATATAACACTAAAACACTACCCCAATAACTAATTATTTTTACAATTAAGAAAATGAATATAATTAATAAGTGTTTATACATATATAATTTAAAAAATATTTAAATAGGAGTTAACGATATATCTTGCTAAATAACCTTAACCTGTAATTGTAGACCCCACGAAGGGTCAGCACATGGTAGAGATTGTACAGTTTCTAGAACAGCGGTGCTCAGGAATTTGATCTATCCGCCAGGTCTTACCCCAATGAAGGGCACTCACTTTTTAAAGACTAGGTGAGACCTCGGAGGGGCTTTAGGTCACCCAGGGTCCATTCAAGACTGTTGACAGATTAAATAATCTAATTATTATATTCCTTTTTGTTATTATTGGAGTTATCATCCACTGCCGTATTGAAGCATATAACATAGTAACTAAGACATCTACACAATGAGCTTACCCGCTCCCATCTTTATAAATACTGGCGGAAAATTATATAAAATCATTTACAGAGTAGAATTAGACACGTTGATATATTTTAAAACATATTTATTTAATTTTTTTTAAATTATTTTATTGAATTGTACAACTGTAATATATACATCTAGTACAAGGGCTATATGAATAAATAAATACATGAAAGGACATGTAGAGGCACTACCCACTGGCAGCACTCTAATAACATTTCCATAATAGAAGATCCTGAGGCCATCTTTTCCTCAGACGCCTAGGAGGATTGTCCGGGATGGAATTGGATGCAAGGATGGAAACTAGTGGGTTTGGATGGGCCTGGAGTTTATTATGGAATGATAGGTATCTGGAATGGGCTAAATCGGTAACATATGGAACGTTAAGGTCATTATGGATGGTTTTATTTGTGACAAAGTAAGGAGCGTTTAAGATTTTGTGAAGGATTTTGGATTGCAGGGTTAAATACGAGAGAAATTCGATGGTTTGGTGGAGCCCCATAGTTCAATTCCGTAAGTCCATATAGGTCTTATAACAGTCACATAAATAAGTCTTTTGTAATTGATCTTAAGCCTTGTGCGCTTGTATTTCCTTTCTTAGAACAATTTCTTTATCGATTTCCTCCTCATTGCCGATGATCGAGTACGATAGAATATCTTAATTATCCAATGCCTATTAATCAGCCTAAGACATTACGAATAATTGCCGAAATACGCATATAAAAACACCTTAAGATCAATAACTCAAAACACAATATAAAAAAACATTAAAAACAAATTAATAATAGCCTAACCCATTAATAAAAGTAATTACAACATTCATTGTGATAAATACCACGAGACTGAAAAGGAGCTGGGTGAGCGATCTCTTACATAATTAAATAATTAAGATTGATAATTAAAAACTGAAAAGAGTCTTCCTCTTGTCTGGGCCGCATCATCGCTGCTGATACTTTTCCTCATGCCAATCAAGTTTTTGTTTTCTTTTCCCTTCCCTCATTTTATTTATCATTATCACTCCTGATCATCTTCTGATTATTAATTATTTTAATTGACAGGTTATGGCTCAAGAATAAAAGTGTAATTAAAAACTAACCAAAATCATAAAATTCTATAAGGAAAATAACATTACACCTAGTGACACACAAAACAAAAGTCTCGGGAAGAAATATCAAGCATCAGATTTTTTTACAAGCATGAATACTCACTACACACATGAAGTCACAAAATTCTTTGCCACTTTAACACTCTATTACACAAAATAATAATGGTTTTGGGTTGAGTACTTATCTCAATAAATCTAACGGTTGTTCAAGGTTTTTCTCCAATCGAGTATAACCACTTTTAACAATGGAGCATGGGTGAGCCTAATATGACCTAGCGAGACTAAATGGATTATCCATAACGGTTCCAATATAACCAATAGTTAGTTGCTTTAATCACTTATCTAACCCCACCCTTTAAAATTTTTTGTATGTACTAAAATGTAAATGACTACTTGCATTTACAAACTAATCTCGTAAAAATTGTGATAAAAAATTATTGCTATCAAGTGCTAAGAAATTATACAGTCAAATAAAATTACATTTAAAAAAAACCTGTACCGCTACAACCCGTAAAGGGACTGGGGTTCAGTACATGGTAGAAACTGTACTGATGTGCAACGGTTGTGGATAGAGGTGAGATTCGTTGCCCTAGATAATAATCCTAAGATTTTACCCTTATTTTGGGTACTCACTTTATACAGGCAGGGTTAGCCCCAGTAAGATCCTAAATCCTATATGATCCATCTCCGGCCGCTAACAGGCTAAATAAAAGTTTGTCAGCGAACGGGATTTGAACCCAGGACCTTCGGGATAAAAACTCAGAGCTCTACCATGGAGCCACTCCACACTCTTTAATACCACTAATCTTAATATTGATAGAACAGATTCGATATATAAAAAATACTTCGAATTAAGACTCCATATACATTCTTTGAAATGTGTCTTCAGATTAAATACAAGATAAACACGTATTCAATATTGATACGAAGATCACTCTTATCACAAAGATAAGGTTTTCGTTTCCCGGCTCGTATGCACTATCGGAAAAGCGATACCTATCAGGGAATGAAGTCCCTACGAGCATGAATAGAGGGAAGTGGGTCGCCCTACATTATCAAATAGGGCCTACCTTCCTACTCATTAAGGCTCCCTTAGGGCGGAAATTATCACTTCCCTTGTGATCTTACCGAATTATCTCGCTTTCTTGGGCAATTAAACCCTAATTTATCGTGATTACTCTCGAATGCGTTTTGTTTTGAGGTAATAATTAACGCCCAAAAAGGTAATGAGTTGTTACCTTTGTTACTTAGGAAACAATTAGACGACCCTAGCAACTTTTGAGAGTCCCCGGACCTTTTTAGTCGCTGTCAAAAAGTTAGTTACTTAGCACTTCAAAGGGCTTGCATTGAGTGCCGACATGAAGTGTTCTGCCTTCAGTGGCAGGAGACCAAAAAACTTGTCTCACTTTGAGAAAAATTGTACCTTGTATAACAAAATGTGCAAGTTTCACAAAACTGATCGAAACTAGATATGTAACAATAATTTTTTTTTTTAACAGCTTTGAATAATTTTTTGGTATCGGTTTCTCAGCATGTCGGCCACAAGTTTTTACTTTCATATTCCAGAAAATAAAAATAATCGTGTGTTTTAGTATGAAAAAATGTTAAGTTATGGGAAATGTGAATATTTCCGTAATAATTTCATCAAAAAATAAAAGGCTCAACTAACATTGAAGTATAAATAATATATATGCTTGTTAAAACGTCCATTCCTTGATAAAATGCTTACCAAAATATAAAAATTTTAATAAAGTAATTTTAAAAAACTACGCTCTTTTTTCATACTAAAACTCACGATAATTTGTAATTTGGAGAATATTATAGTTGTGACTTGATTCGAAGGGACGAGTTGTAGAACTGATACCAATTTTTTATTTAATAAATCCCTCCCAGTTTATATTTTAAGTAATCGGTGAAAAAAATCTAAGTTCCTTCATATTTTATAATAAATACTTTTTGAAATTTGGAATAGATTAACCGAAAAAAATGTATAGAAGTAAATGTATAGAATTATTTCGCTATATTAAAAAAATTTTAGTGAATTTTAGGGCGAAATGTATAATAATACCATTGATATTGAATATTACTGAAGTGAGCGGAGTATTAATGTGTTAATAGCCCCACGTTGACTCTGTGGGACTCCGGGGGGAAACCTCTCTGCACAATCGTTGTCCTAGAAATAGTAGAGACTCAATCATGTACTGAACCCAAGAACCTTCGTGTGAACAGTTTTTAATTCCCTGTGAGAACTGAACTCATACAAAATATTTGTTCCTCAAAACAAACGCCAATAAACATTAAAATAATTTTAGGAAAAGAATATTTCTTTCCAGTTTTTCCACAGGAATTCGCTTTTAGAAAGTGTACCTTAGGTAAAACTTTTTCTTAACCCATTTAACGAAACCTTTCATGAATATTTTTTAAATTGTTCACATTTAACAATGCATAGATATCTTGTTATTGACTGCAAGTCCAGATTGTCTGAAAACACATGTTAAGGATGTCAGTCAAACATGGGTATATACCTAGATAAAATGAAGTTTCTTAGATATGCGAAGTAGTATTTAAAGACAAACCGTACACTAGACAAGAATTATTCCATGCATAATCTTGTTTGAGCAAGATTATGGATTCAGATTTATGGAGCGGTGAGATATGTGAGGTGCACACTCGCTCTACACCTAGCTGGATCCCAGCCAACCTTCGATCGGTTGCCTTCCCAAAACTTTATCTGGGTCTTGTGTAGCCGATGAAGTGAAGTTTGCAAGGATTAACAAAAAAAGTAAAAATAAATATATTCTGACGTAAAATTATAATTACCTGCGTTGTACCGTGAACAGTGGTTTTATTTTAGCCTGTTATGGTATAATAAACATCAGACATAGGTAAATCATGAGCTCGCAATGATTTTCATTGTATATGGTATGATATATTAGTGTATGCATATGCAAATTAATAACAGTAATAATAAAAGGCTTAGAGAAACTGAAATATCGATGCCAGTACAAAAAAAAAATGTGATGAAAAATGATTATTCCCTGCGTGACTACTTGAAAAACAGGTCATTTTTGGCTAAGGCGGTATAATGGTCATCAGAGACAGCTATGTTTTGATTTTCAATATTTTACAATATTCATGTAACAATAGATGTATGCATGCGCACATTAATAATAATAAAGGCTTAGTGAACCCAAAGTCTCAATCCCGATACCAATAAATTCAGTTTACAAACTATCATACACTGTCTACTACCAAACCCAAACCAGTAGACCACTCTTGATGCAATCTTCCCAAATAAATCTAAATATTTAGGGTCATGTTCACAGTGAAGCGATATAATATAAGCGAAATATTGTAAGAAATACATTGCGACAATTTATTGCTACAAAGGTTCAATAACACCAGCCGATAAATTGGGGCGGCTGGGCGAAAGAAAATTGGTGTGTACACAATTTAATTTTTTTTTAAATTTAATTTATTGATATTTACAACTATAATATTATCATAACAACTAAATCTGCTAATATGTACAATTTCACATTAAAAACACTTGTGGAGAATCTACCCATTGGTAGCACTCCAATAAAGTTCTATAGTAGATGGTCTCGAGGCCATCATCTTTTCAGACGCTTTGGAGGGTTATCAGGAATAGTATGGGAAGCAAGTTGAGAGACTAGCGGATTCAAGTGCGTATGGAGCTTGTCATGGAAGGATAGGTATCTAGTTTGGGCCAAATCAGTAAAATATGGGATATTAAGATCATGATGGATGAGTTTGTTTGTGACATAATAAGGAGCATTGAGGATTTTACGAATGATTTTGGATTGTAAGGATTGGATACGAGATGAATTGGATGGTTTAGTAGAGCCCAAAGCTCAACTCCGTATGTCCAAATAGGTCTGATAACTGTCATGTAAATGAGTCTTGTTGACATTTCATTTCAAGCTCGAAATATCGAACGATACTAATCGCTGAGGTTATCGAACAACAACCTCGAGAGATATGTCACTTGTGATACTTTGCGCAGTATAACAATTTTTGATCGTCCCCTATTAGATCTGGTAAAACTGGTTAGTGCGTGTCACGAATCGTATATCTCTTACGATAAATCGCTTATCTTATGGTGCCTCAGTGTAAAAGCGGCCCAAAGGAAGTATTATATTATATTGATATTTATAAATCATTATATTAAAAAATCAAATATGTTTTAGTTTTTTGCCCATTTAAGAAACAAATATGATGGGATTTTGTTGAAATTTAATATAAAAATATCTACGCAGACCTAAACTAACACCGCGTTCACAGTGCGGCGATATAGGATAAACGATATATCGTAAGGAATATATTGCCAGGAAGGTTCAATAATAGCAGTCGATAAATCGGCCAGAGATACGTCACTTGCCCATTTGGACGAATAGGAACCTTTTTTACAGTCTCCCTTTAGAGCTGATGAACTGTGCGTGTTTCGGGTATCGTATATCACTTACGATAAATCGCTTATCTCATATCGCCCCAGTTTAAAACCGGCCTAAATCAATAAATTTTAAATTATCTATTTAAAATATTGAAATAAAAAACCATCAAAAGTAAAAAAAAATATCAATTATGTTAAATATATCTATTATGTTGACAAATCAAATTTGTTTTATTTTTCAGCCTAGTTAAGAATAAAAAAATAATGAAATTAATGCTGTAATAATAAAATAATATTAAAGGGCTCAGCAAACTGGAAAGTTCAAAGCTGACATAATCAATTACCATTAAAAATTAATAAAACTACCATTTTTATCCCAGCTAAGGATTTAAGCTCCTTTCTTGAGCATCACAACAGCACTGAATAATTTTGTAAATTAAACACATTCTTCATTTACCACAAGAATATAGTAAGTGGCACAATTTAAGTAACACCAATTTAATAAGTTTCCAATCAAATTTAAATTATTTGAATAGTTTAATTAACTAAAGAAATACTTCACTTAATTAAACAAACGAAAACGAAATAGTAAATAACACAATTTAAGAAGTGCCATTTAAATTACTATTGTCATCAAAATTCAAATATCTAAATAATTTGAACATTTTAATCAAACAAAGAAATACTTCACTTAATTAAACAAAAGAAAATGATATAGTAAATAAAACATTTAAGTAAATTCACACCACACTGACCGCGAAAATTATTTATTTGAATATATAATTAATTAAAGAAACACTTCATATAATTTAACACAAGAAAATGCAATATTAACACAATTTAAATATAATTCACAGCAAAAAAACACATCCTACACTTACCCCAGCCGGAAGAAGACTGAATATTGTCAAATAGTTAATAGTAAAGACGAGCTAATGTTTTTGGATAGGGACATTATAGTGAATGCTGCCATCTGATTGGTCCGCAGGTGTCCCCTTCCCTTCCAGCCCGCCGTCTAACAGAGCTATTATTTGAGTTCAATTCGAATATTATTATTTCCAAAATATTTTTTTTTTCATTTATGCTTATTTATCTATTGGTAATAGTCTGAAATGTAAATGTTTATTAAGTATATGGAGTTTAAGATACTAAATAATGTTTATAAAAAAAGTATCTGTTAAGTATTTAACATATAATTAGCTGTTATTTTTGAAAGTCGTACATTTGGATTTAATAAAAATTATTCATTCTTTTAACTTAATATTCAAATTTAATTATTTTTAAACAATAATAATCATTAAGTTATTATTAAATTTAATGATTATTATTTTATAATAAAATTTAAAAGGTGTATATTGTTAAAACCACCACTCTTTTCTATTGGTTAACTATTAAAAATAAAACGTATTTAAATTACTTTAAATGCAAATGTTTAAATATCCGTTTTGATACAATAAAAAATGGCCTTATACTATTTTAAATAATAACAGCTCATATATTATAGCTTCTCACTAATTTAAGAAGCGAATTTAATGGCATAAGTGTTATAATACCAATAAATGGCCGAGCGGACACGAAGGTTCAATACCGATACTCCCAAATTCAAATTTGTAACACCACTCTTAAACTAATCCTCCCACATACGTCACAGTCATCTATATTAAATTAAATTACTATCATTTTCTCAATAATTTCTGTTTCTATTTATGACTATTTATCTGTTTGTAATAGTTTGAAATGAAAATGTTATTAAATATAGGGTGCTTAAGAAACTCAATACAATTTTAAACAATATAATCAAATGAGTATGTAAATATACGTTTTAGTTAATCACCAATTCGAGAAGTAAATATAAAGGCATTCATGCTGTAATAAAAACAATAATAATAAACGGCTTAAGACCTCCTTTAACCTAATCCTCCCACCTACGTCTCGTTCATCTATATCAGTTAAAATAAAATTATTTACTTCATTTTTTTCTATTTATACCTAACTATTTTTGTATTTTCATTGGAAATTTGAATGATTATTACAATTTCTTAGTAAATGATAATTGTTGCAATAACACACTTCGTAGAATATTTATCTATACATATTTACAGTTTTTTAAGTGAAATTATTTTATATTTGTTTCGCAATAACTAGTAAAGCTTATATTTATGTTGACAAAGTATAGTATATTGAAATAAAAAAAATATTAATACCTTTTAATAAAAAGATTAACTACATTAAAAATATCGTGACAACATAATTTTATGTAATGATCATTAACGTTAATAAAGTTGCTAAATATTGAAGTTTTAATTGCTTTTACTATAAATTATTCGCGCGTTTACATAAGCCTTCCTACATTTGATATTTATCCAAACAACCTCGCAATTAAAATACTACAAACTTCGTCGTACAAAGGGTTCATTAGAAGCCCTTCAAAGGGATTTAACTATAACCTCGTAATTAGAAGGGTAGGCATACTAAAGAAAAAAATTTAAAATTTTATAATACGGTTTAAAATAAATAAATTCTATAAAATTATATATACCCAAATTATTGAACTTCTATACGGATGGGGTAAAGCCAAAAGCTTATAATAGCTAAGCATTTAATGCTTATCATCCAGTGGATAAGCAAGCATAGAAGTTGGGTCAGCTTAATTCGCTAATCAGTGAGACCAATCCCAGCTCTGGTCAAGTTATGGAACGAATTCTCCATGTAACTGTATATCCTTCTTGGTATAGCCACAGGTTATAGGAGTCATATTAAATACAAGTATAGTAATATATTAGGGTAATGACCGGTCTGGCATTAAAATAAATTATATAAGTAAGTATTACGGAGACCGTACAATCAATCAGTAATTAATAATACATTAATGGATTACTGCTTTAATTAATTCTTAATTAGATTATCTTTTGAAGGACCTTGGGTTCAGTACGTGTTAGAGACCGTACTGTTTCTAAGACAACGGATCTCGCTTAACCACCAGCTTTCTCCCCACAATTAGTGGTATCCACTTTATAGAGGCTGGGTTAGCCCCAGAAGGGTTTCCAGATCTCAAAGGATATATCCCCGGCTGTTAACACACATATAATATGTCACAGCATTAATTTTAACCCGGGACTTTCGTCAGGACAACTCTACGCTCTACCATTTAGCCATCTCGCTTCTCTAATCTTTTAGTTAAATTAATAATTTACACAGAAATGAACAAGAACTCAAAAAAACACATAAAATGATTATTATAATGCAATAGGAAAAGTAAAAACCAACAAAAAATAAAAAGAATCAAACTTCTAAAATATCGGAAAATAACTAACCAACGTGTCGCCAAATATCATGAGGATTCAGATATACATTTCAAGCATAATAATAATTTTGTTTCTTAGCAAATCCGAAGGCTCAATACCGACATCAAAAATCGCTGCTTACAAACTTCCAACCAAACCCAAATTCTACACTTAACTCAATCCACCCACCTACGCTTCTGTCTATTCCTCAGAAGCTTCCCAGTAGGCACAGTGCTTATTAATATTTTAGGAATTCGTTCGTTACTAAGCAAAGGAGCTTTACAAGCCCATCTTAATCATCACTACATCACTTCATTAATGTTAACAGTAGCATTAATCATAAACAGCCAATTAATTTGACTGAGTTATTCATATCATCCATCTTCGTTTTATTTTTTTGTGATAAATAATTTCCAAGCATGTGCAAGGAGATGAATTGCCAGAGATACCTGGTTCAACCTCTAAGTTTTCTCCCAATTAAAATATAAAATATAAATGGTTGCGCATTGGCCTTTACGGTGGTGGATTTAATACACAAGTACCAATTTTTTTCTTTCATTATATATGTGATTCTGTATAGATACATTTAAATTTGTCCTAGTTTTTGAAGTTTGAGACTGGTCTGTTTGGTACAGCATATTGCTTTTGTGAATTGTAGCAAATAATATTAGAAATAAATAAATATATATATACAATTGAGTAGTGAATTCGAACGTGCAATAGATATTGCGCAACGATTTCAAAACAATTAAAAAAAAATGGAAATCGCTATTTCTGTTTTGTTTTTTTGTGGTTTCCTGTATGTAAATAAAGGAGAAACTGGCAATTAGAAGTTTTCTGTTCACCATGTTGACAGGGGCTCAGGGCAGACTGGATTCCGTGTTCGGGGTTCGGGCCTCTGCCTTCCCGGCTCTGTGTTCATGTGGTGAGTGGACGTGCGGAGGAATGCTTCCCCCTACCCGAGGACCGCATGCTCATTCGGGGCGAATGCTCAAGTGAATACGCGCCTTAACAACTAAGGCAAAAGAAAGCAAGCATGATGTGCTGCACTCGGTCTTCTTTGATCTGATTTGTTTTTTAATATCCTGATGGTGTCTGGATTGCCGAAACGTTGACTAGTAGGTTTTTCCAAATTTCTCAGAGACTGAAGTCTTCTTTATGGGTAGTTTTCCTACTGATTGGTGTTTCTTTTTGAGTTTTTAATCGCATTAATTGATCCTTCTCCTCTTTATTTTCCTGTTATGAATAATACCGCTCCACTATCAGCTCATCTTGTAGTGCAACTTACAGTTCGAAATGACACGTCCTCAAATTACTTTACATTGTGTTCTGTATACAAACCTAAACAAGGAGGGCAGAAAGGGCGAGTTAGATAGATCCATCAAAACTACTCCCTTAGGGCTATACTTCAACCGGGTTTACAACCCTTCATCTACATTCTGTTACAGAACAAAAATTCCAACAATTCCAATACTTCTAACAATTAATTTCTCTATCTTTTATTACGAAATAGTCGTAAAATCAGAAATAACTCTATCTATGTTTTATACTATAAAAACAATGGTACATAGTCGAACTCTGCTCATGGTATTCGCATACAATCCCCCCTTAAAAAATTGAAAAAAACCTGTACTACTACAAACAATGAAGGGACATGGATTCAATACATGGTAAAGACGTTTTTAGGGCAACGGTTGTACAGGAAGGTGTTTTGACCGATATCAAGCTATACCGAAAAAGAAATGGTGTTATCGAATGATTCGTTGACCTATGAAACTATAATACGGATTTTTAACCCAGTATGTTATGTCATATTTGATGTCCGGAATTACACTTTTTCTCATTCTTTTATATGTACAAATCCCGCTCCTAAGATATTGTAAGAGAAAAGAATAAAAGAAACTGGAGTATAGTATAGATAGTTAAAATTATAGAAGAGATTAGAATAGTCACAATGTTCGTTCAAAATTTATAATAAGAGTTTACAGTTAGTAGTCAAGAAAGTTCATTGCAGAAGATCTTCTTGTATATATATGCAATATCATTAACAACTAATTGTTATTCTTACAATTAACAAGTAAAATCTCTGTTTTAACTGTATATAAAATTACAATAAATGTTAAATGAATCCATCCACTGAATTATCAGGTTTCTTTAAAATCTCTAAATTACTGTATATTGGCAAGCATAATATTTGTAATATTCAGATATTTAAATGTATGACTATTGAGTATTAAACACATTTATTTCCCCGAAATCTTGTAAATATAACTAAATAATAAAAAACTTGAACCGCAACTATCCATGAGTCTTGCTTTCAATACAAGGTTAGAGACTGTACTGTTTCTACGAAAACGGTTATGCAGCACAATGATTTGTCCAACATCGCGCTCAAAAGCTATTTCCCCATCTCAACTAAGAGTCACCAATTTTATAAAGCCTGGGTGAGCCGTAGGTGGGTCTCTAGATCCCAAAGAAACCAGTGAATGTTAACAGATTAAATTATTTGTCTACCACATCCGGATTTGAAACCGTAACCTTCGGCATAGCAGCTCATCATTCTACACACAGAGTTACGTACGCTACATAATTCCCGAAAGGAAAATGAAAATATTCAGGAATGCAATGAGATCTAAAGGCCGTTGACGCGACCTCTTAAATTAAATATTCTTTTTAATTCAGGAACTAAAACTTAGTTCCACAAAGTTGTGTTGCATGAAGTTTATTTGAAGTCCATACTCGAACCCCCAACTTTATCAAGCACAGATAACTCTGGAGTTGTCAACGGTACAGAGTATTTTTTATGACGAGTTCTTAAAAGATATGAAATTCTTAAAAATATTTATATTTATTGTTGAATGAATTAAAAATATCGAGTCGGTGCTTCAGAAAATACTTCGAGCTCTAACAATAATTTTCAGGGTTAAATGTTAATAGTTATTCTCTTACAACAACCGTAGTTCGTTTTAATTGGTTCGAGTGCAGAGCTCCTTAATGTAATTTATTATTTATAAATAAGTTTCGTTAATTGGGTGGAAATAAACAGTGGTGACAAAATGAGTTCTTTGCACAATCATTGACTCAGAATCGGTACGGTCCTTACAAACCTTTTTATACAGCATTAGATTTTTATTTTTGTAGAAATTTATTTAACAGTTACTTCTTGAAGTTTTAGCAACATTATTATTTTTATTATGTCATTTCAACCATTTAATCGTTATATACCTACTTTTTCATGATTCAATAGAGATGTAATCAAGATCTTGGAATGGTATACAGTAAAGGATTGTTATTTATTATTTTTTATTTATAAAGGGCAAAAGTAACCATTAACTTGTAATAAAAATAAGCATTAACTGTATATCGTAATCCATAAAATAAACATCAGTGAATGAGTGGATATTTCAAGTTAGGGCAGAGATAAGCTATTCTGTTAACAATAAAACTGTGGGGTCAATAAAGATATTGTTAAGACTTTTGTGATGTCCAGTTCTAATTCTCTAATTCTCTCTCTCTCTCTCTCTCTCTCTCTCTATATATATATATATATATATATATATATATATATATATATATATATATATATATATATATATATATATATACACAACCCATAAATAACATGTAAAGTAAGTATGTCTGATTATGGAGGAAACCTGACGTTTGTGCGTAATCATATCCGAATCACTTTATTGCACAAAAACATTACCGTAACATAGTAAAGGTTATTAATTATATAATAATTATTAATACCAATAATTATTATTTATACCTTTTATAATTATTATCAATAACAATAATTATTAATTATTGGTTAAAAAATCAATTTTGGGAGCTCTACAAAGTATGTAGAGCACTGAGTTACTGTGATGAAGGTCGCGTTCAAATCCTGCTTTTCAAGATAAATTATTTAATCTGTTAACAGCCATAAATGCACCTTTTGGGGTTTTCGGACCCTACCAAGGCTCACCCAGCCTCTTTAAAGTACGTACCGTAAACAAGAGGAAAAACCTGGCGGATGTGCCTGATACTTTCTGAATCAGTTCCTTAGACAAAATTTAGCGCATCATTACGATCCTCATTAATAATTAATTGAGGAGAAATATTTGTGAAATTAGGTATCTTATCAATAACGATTCAGAAGCAATATTTTTTAATTTTAGTGTCGTTAGTGTATAATCACATCAACAATCTGAAAGAAATTTATAATAATTACCATTGTTCTTAATACTTTTTGTTATATTTGTCTAATAATTAAAAAAATATTTTTCTTAAATTATTAATTTAAGTAATTAATATAATTTTTTTTTTAAATGGACAAATAAATCTTTTTTTTACATTATCCTAAATGATATCTTACTGCTAAATTATAAATGAGTTCTTACTGCAAAGCTATCATGGTTCTTTAATAGTTCCTTAAAAAATAATAAATCATAAGTAGCAATTAAAGAAATGCAACAAATAGAGCAGCTGCAAAGGTATCCATTTATCAATGCCGTTTCTGATGAACTGCTCGGTCGTAATAATTCAAACAGTTAATTAAATTGAGATAAGTCTCAACTATATAAAATGGGTGGTGTTGAGTTTTATGTTTGGATTTTTAAGTTAATTTTATGTTTATATTACTTTAGCATATGTAAGGAATATATATACAGCGCTGTGAATAAGTGGTTAAGCCTAATTTTCTCCAAAATGAGTTTCTTGTACTTAGTTAAGCGGAAGCGATTTATTTTCATAGCGAATAAGGGGCTAAGTAAGGCATTGGCTTGAAAAGGAGTTATTGTTTAATTTACAACTCAATTTCAAGTCAAAAACTACGAGAAAGATACGATTTCGGCTGTTCTGAGAGCAGTTAACTCTCTGGAAAAATCCGATTTAACCACTAATTCACCGGGGCTGCAGATATAACAAGTAAAAATATTGCTATGGTTAAAAAAATATAATTATATAGTACATGTTTTTATCAAATATACATATAAAAAACTTTTCTTTAAAAAAGCATTTTTACATTTATTGATCTACTTTTTAAATTTGACATTAAATATGAAAAAAAAATTAAGTTTTTATAACTTCATTAAAAGTAAAAAAGTAAAAAGTAAATTATAAAAGACATATTTTACGATACAAGTACCTGGTATGTGTTCTATAAACAAGCATATTTATTCTTTGGTTTTTTTTTAATCAACATTAATAAAAAATAAATCCCTTTAACTAATGGGATTTTAGTGTAAACAATTTGTTTTCTCGGATAACAGATTTATTTGAGTTATCTGTAACTGACGTCTGTATATAAATTGCTTCAGACTAATTGTCCGTGATGAGTCCTATTTCGATTCGACAGTTCGGCATTTTGTTTCTGTTTTTTTTTTTGTTTTTTTGCGACTAAACGTTGTGTTAATAAAGCTTTGTTTTTCTTCTTATTTTATCATCGTATTTTTTAACAATTTATTTATTAATAGCAATATATTTTCAAACTATAATTATTATTTAAGGAAGAAAATAGTTGGGGGTGCAGTCAAATGAAAACACTAAATAAGTGGTTGCTTATTTAATTATGTGCCGACGTTTCGACCCACTTTGTGGGTCATCTTCAGGGCTATAGGAAGCTGTAGCAAGAGTAGACCTCATAGAAACGTAGGCACATAATTAAATAAGCAACCACTTATTTAGTGTTTTCATTTGACTGCACCCCAAACTATTTTCTTCCTTACGTCTACTCTCCAGTCAACCATCCCCTCGCTTCTTATAATTATTATTATAAATTTTCATGTTTCTAATCGTATTTTTTACATCTATATCTCTAGAATGTTATTATATATTATTGTATTCTTGTACCTATTATATCCTTTATATTTTTCAGAAACATTTCGAATATAAAATACACTATTGTATTCTGTAGTACAGTGATCACTATAGCAGTATCTGGTATTGTACATTATTAATTTAATTTTTTTTTTTCAATTATGTACTTCCAAAATGCATTAAAACTGTCGTAGCATTCTTGTAACACATGATGCTTATATCTTGTTATTAAATGATCTTATTCTTTTTTTTTTTTTTTAACATTACTGAAACAATTTGAATATACTTTATTTTATACAGATTAAATGTTCATAAGATCTTTTATATTTTTTTAAAGTAATCATTTACTTCTAAAATACATTAATAGTGCTTATTATTTACATATTACTTTTAATTATTATTCAGAAGTGTATACATTTTATTTAATCGTAGGGAAGTCTCTAAAATACTCAAATAATTTACACAATTAAAAAAAAATACTAAATTTGATAGTTTAAATTTTCGAATTTTTTCTTCGAGGTGTTGCTATATCGTCACACTCTGTATTACTAAATAAATAATTGTTTTCTATAATTAAAATATAATAAACTAACAATCCAAAAGCCTTATTATTATCCTTAATTAAATTTAGACTCAGAATTTTACAGTCCTCTCCGAATTAAAATAAGATTCTAGTGAAACTGAATGGTCGAAAAGTTTTTTAATCAAGTGAAAGAAAGTCGTCCTACGTTCATATCAGACTTTTGTTTTTTCTTCCGTTCAATTGCCTACCGTTGAATTTCATCAAATTAGTAAAGCAGAATTATATTATTTTATGTTATATATTTAACTAAATTAAATATAAAACAGAAAATAATATAATAAAGAAAGATCGAATAATAAAAAATATATAAAGACAAATCGGTCAAAAAATACGTATTTACACGATATGAAGTTGTAGAAAATCTCTCGGATGGGTATGTTTTATAATCATCAAATATTATATTTGCGAAACAATATTAGTTCTATCTATACATTTTTAATTATTACATAATATACATAATTATTAATACGTGTTATAAAATTAATATAACTCATTTATATGCTTCTAAATTACTATATACGCCTATATTTATATCCTACATGTACGCTATTTTTTTTTTTTATCAAACAATTTTAATATACCATATTTTCCTATAATTAAATTTTCAGTAAATCTTTTATTATTTTTTTGTCTCAATCCCATGGATGAGTGTGAAACTGATTTATGAGTTATTTTCATTACCAATTCTGACTAAAAGAAGAGTGAAAATGTAATAAATCGAATCAATTAAATGAAAGTAAAAGTTTAGTGTCTGTGAACTTTTCTATTCAGGTTTCAGCACAAACTAAACCAAAGCAACTTCAGTATTAAGTTACGGAAACCACTAAGTTAATGGCTTAGATCTTTAAGTAACAAGACACGTTGTTTAGAAGGATGCTTCAAACGTGTAGTTTAATTAATGAACAATTAATTAAATAATATTTAATAACATTTAGTAATAACATTAGATAACCAAAATACATTTAGTAATATTTTAACGATATCCATAATTGTTCACAATCCTATTAGCATAAATCTTATATACCTTATTTCTTTACAAATATCTATTTGAGATTGAATCATATATAATAAATAATACAATATTCAATAATCAAAATGTATTAAGAGCTTAATATGTTAAAAATAAAATAATAAGACCTATATTATTATATTATTAGATTATATTATTAGATATTGTTTTATAAAAAAAATTCGTATAAATTGAATTATTTTGTTCAAGACAATAATTGTGATATGAAATTAATGTACTTAATGAGATATGAAGTAGATATGAAAATAAAAATGTACTTTCATTTTGGACTTTTTTAACTGATGATTTTTTAAAATTTTGTTAGATAAATATTGAAACTCATATTTTATTTAAAAACAATAACCAATTATTTACTTATTATAATTTATACTAAAAGAATAAAAACAGCATATTTAGGTTTATAATAGAAGGCACTGTTATTTATTCAAACATTAAATTTCAAACACCTCAATTATTCAACTAAAAATTTACTTTGAATTTGAAATTTATTTTGAACAGCGTCTGTTGATTTTTACAATTATTAAATATGTATATAACTTTCGGTAAGAATATTTCTTTTTTTTTCAAGTAACTTATGGAACACTTCGATAAAATTCATGACTTATTTTTATTTCGTTCTCCTATTTATTTTTTTAAATAATTTATACTTAAAGAATAAAAAAACATGAAATAATTTAAATTCGGATATTAATTCGAAAATCGAAAACAACGATTAATTTTTTAACACCACATTAATGAAAAATAAATTATTACATTTTACTGTTTGAAACATTTCGACACTTTATTTTATCTGTTTTATTAAACTTTTTTTGTATTTAATAACCTCTCAAGGAACGGAAAGAGTATTTTTAACTAATATGTAAACTTTGGAGCACACATTCCATTTTAAATCATTAATTTTCATTTTTGTAAGCTAATTTATATATATATATATATATATATATATATATATATATATATATATATAATTATAATTTTTAATTAACTATATTCGAGAAAACTTCACAATATAGATGAAATAATAAAAAATAAAATTTAAGAATAAATGAATAGATCAGGATATTAATTAGAAATTAGTTTTTATATACACTGAAACTGACTTGTATTAAATGGAATTTAACTGATAATCAAAGTTTAATTACGAAATAAAATAGTTAATGACATTAGTTCGGGGATTAGTCTCATCAAAAACCCATTATCTTCTGAAGATGGCAATAATTAAGTTAAAAAATTATTAGATCATATTTTAAATCCTGAGCTTGATTGACAGCTTTAAATAAAAGCTCTAATATTCTCAGCGAAAATAGGTGAAACAATTTTAAACATTTAAAGAAATAATTAAACATGTTTTACTAAGATTAGTGAAATAATTCTCTTTTATCCACATTGATATATAAATTCTATTTGATACAGAAATATGTGATTTCTTAATTAAATCCAAGAACTATATTATTATTATTATTTTTATTACTATGGAAGTACTATTGCGATAAATATTTTAAAAATAAAGTACATCTATTTTAGGCTTTATTAATAAATTTATTTATTTATTATATAAACTTAATAATAAATTGTATTATTAATCAATAATTCAATTATTGTATCTATTAGATTAACCAACATATTTTTTTAAACTATAATTTATGAAATATTATTTTATTTTTAAAAGTTTTAACTGTTACATCTAATTATGCCATATTAAACATTTATTATTCTCGGAATATTCGGAAATCATTGATGAATTACTTTCGTGTAGGAAGTGAATATTTGGTTTGAATAAATTTTAATGTTTTAAAGTTTAACAAAATATATTCTGTTGGGAGGTACATTTAGCCTAAGGGAAAAACAAAAAAATAACAAAACATAATGAACTTTTCTGAGTTCTGCAAACGAAATATGAAGCAGAAAACTTTTTTCAAAATTTGTTAATTAAAATAAAAAGTTAGGTATTCGTTTAAAAGCCTAGCTAATACTTTATGACAAAGAGGAATATATAAAAAAAGTTGAATGATAAAAACAAAATTAAAAGTAAAAGAAACATGGATGAAATAGAAGAAATAAAATTAAGTGAAAAAAAATTAAAGGTAAAATAAATTACTGTTTCAGGAATATTTATATAATATTAGATATGTCACAACAAAATAAACTTCAATAACGATAAAAAGCTGTGTTCAACAGTAAATTATATATTTTTTCTCAATTACTATAACTCATGAGAGGTCTTTGATTCAGTACATGGTAGAGACTGTAGTACTGTTTCTAGAGCATCGGTTGTGCAGGGAGGTGATTTATCTGGGATCACACTCAACTGCCAGGGTTTTTACTAATTATGCTCTCCTAAATTAGAGAGGCTGGGTGAGACCAAGGAGAGTCTGGAGATCCTACGGGGTCCATATATGGCAGTTAACATATTAAATATTTTATCTGCCACAGTCGGATTCGAAATCGGGAACCTTCGCGGAATGCGAAAATAATATTTAAATTTATCAACTACATTAACTGTTATAAAGACGTATAGTACCATCAGAATAAAAGTTGAAATTTAAACATAGCCAACAAATAAAATATAAAGTATTTTAAAATTAATAAATAGTGTAAAGGAATACGAACAATAATCATCTATTAAAGAATTTAAAAAAAAATTATAAAATCAAATTTGATTTGTTTTTAATACTATTGACATCAGCTTTATAGTACCAACAGTAATGTAATAGATGTAATGTAATTAACGTTATTTATTTTTTATAAAAAAGAAAACAATAATAATAATATTATTATTCTAATGGTTTTCCTAATATAATTGTCTGATAAATTTCTTGTTTTCGTTTAGTAGAGCATTAGGGATATAAAATTAGAAAGGGTTATACATAACCTTCTTAGGTTTTTTTTAAACTGCTATATTGAAATTAAAATTAGAAAAGAAAAAAGATATTTTATCTCAATAAGTTTACCGAGTTTCGATATTTCATTTTCTTAAAAATGATACTAATTACTGATAATAAAATCAGCGTTAAATGTGGGTGTTTTTTGTGTCCTGTCTTAATTTTTTTTAAATATAGAGAGATTAAATATAAATATCCTCAGTTTTACTAAAATATTTTGCCTGAATGAGATAGAAATTTCCGATTTCAAAAGGGAACACTAATTGCTTCTCCTAAGAGGATTTTGTATCAACAAGCCGAGAAGGAAAATCGTGAAGGAGTTTCTTGTTAGGGACAAATTGTAAAACAACACGAAAGCGTCACTTCGTTATCCAGACTAATTTATATTTCATCTCAAAATATTTACTTTTCTAATTTAATAAAGGAAAGGTTGAATGTATTGTAAGAAATCTTGATTTTAAAAAATCCACTGACCACCTTACACTTAATTGTATCTATAAATAAAAAAAAATTATATTTCGTTTCATAAATTTCACCCAATAAATATACTTTAATGAAAATTAATTAGTTCAAAGAATGAGACTACTCTTATTAATATTGGAAATTAATTCCAGTGAATTAAAAAAATTAAAATAAGAAAAAAAAACCGAAGTTGGGTAGGTCAGGTTCTATTTGGCGAGTTCGTATACCGAAGCTTCAGGATTCGAATCCGGAATAACAAATATAGAACAGAATAGAAAAAATATTTTATTCTTGGACCAGGTCCCTAATAATAACAGAATTGTACAGAAATTAATAAAAATATATCTGGCCAAACGGCTACATTATTGGAATACTGCAATATTTACATATTAACATGAAATTATATATAAAACAAATAAAAATAAAATAATAGAATACATATTTACAATAAATAGAAATTGGCTAATAGAAAAATAAAAAAGTAGATAAGAATATCTAATAATTTGAATAATAGTATCATAATGAGTGTGGAATATTTACAGTATTTTCTCAATCAATTATGTTGAATACAGCTATTCATTTGTATTGATTAGAGAGCATCTGTTGGGGGATTAAGGCGATGTTGGAATAGTTTGGATTTAAATGTGGATAAATAAGATGCATGACGGATATCAGGTGGGTGTGAGTTCCAAAGAGAGGTAGAACGGGAGAGAAAGGAACGCTCAAAAGTTTTGTTTTTGTGGGAACGGGTATAAAGGTCGGAAAGATGAGATCTTGTGCCCCGGGATTGGATAGAGGATTAGGAGACTATAGATATAAGATGGATGTTGTGATTTGATGGTTTTGTATATGAAAGGACCTAGGAAATAGAGTCTACAGATAGAAGGAAGGAGCCACTTTAGCTGATCATAGAGATGGGACACATGAGACTTTCTCGGGGCGTCGAAGACAAACTGAAGTGAGCTGTCCATAATTCGCCTCAGTCTTTCCTCGAGCTTGTTCGAGATCCCACCACAAGGCACACAACTATAGTCAAAGTGTGGAAAGATAAAAGAAATGATGAGGAGCTTACGGATAGGAAGTGTTAGAAGATGCCGGGAACGATAGAACAATTTTAGGGAGCTTATTGATCGACGGGAAATTTTGGCAATGTGGGGTTTCTAGAAAAGGTTTGTTCGAAAACGATACCGAGATTTTTAACAGAGGAAATGAAAGTAATAGGGTGATCGTTTAAGATTAGTTGTGAAAGAGAGTGGATGGATTTAAGGAGGGTGTTGGAACCAATTAGAATTACCTGAGGTTTAGCAGCATTTGACAGCAGTTTATTCAGGTCAACCCAGGGACTGATCCTATCTAGGTCATCCTGAATATTAGCAAATGCAGCTATTATCTCTATTAGTAGTCGGCGTATAAATGGTGGGAACAGTTGTGGATTGATTCAGGAAGGTCATTAATGTAACAATTGAAAAGGATTGGGGAAATACTAGAACCCTGAGCCACTCCGGTGTTCAGCAGAAAGAAAGAGGATAGGGTTTGATTTGGGACGGAGACAGCTTGAGTCCTATCCGGTAGGAAATATATTAAATATATTATTTAATATATCATCAGCCACAGATGGACTATGTAGCCCGTAGGCCTACCTTGTGCTCACCCAGTCTCAAAAAAGGGCACCCTTAATTGAGAGAAAAACCTGGCGAGTGTTCGTGATAACGGACTAATCATGCCTGCACAATCGTTGTCCTAGAAACAGTGAAGAATCTATCATAAAACAGAACCCATGATTAATCAAAAGCCGCTGTGGTACTTACAGTTATAAATAATGAAATAGTAGAGTTCTTAATCATAGTCATATTAATAACGCGTTTTGTATATAAATAAAATGAAGTCCAGCAGCGTATAAAGTCCTCATTTTACCCTTGGGCATAAAATCTGAAAAGACTCTACGGGATCATAAACAATTTTTACCTCAAAAAGTGTTAACCGTCTTAATCAGAAACATTCTTATCTAGAACCTATTGAAGTTTATTAAATATATATTTTTATTTTACTGGATTACATTTATAAAGGCAAGTAGCCTACTTGCTCAGCAATAAGTGTCATCGCCAGTTCCCCTTCAGAGCATGGCCACACCCACGTCTTGCCTTAGGACCTACGAAGGGCACTTATCGAAACTTGGTTACTGTAACGACTTTTTGGTTAAGGGCATTTCTAGCCCCGATAGTCCCTATTTGGCACATCGCTAACTCGCCCAAGTTCTGAGTTCTCTAATAACTTCGGAAAACTCGGACAACTTCTAAGAGATTGAACTTAAAATCATTTTGGCAAGCGGTTATTGAATAAAAAAAATCTGATTTGGTGTGAGTCTTTACAACTTTCACATAACCTTTAAGTAAAATGGATTAAAAGATAATTCTGCGGAAACATTTAATTTAAGTAAAGAAATAAAATGAAAATTATAACCAACAATCACTTACATATCAATATTTATAAAAAAAAAATGTTTATTATTATTTGTTCTAGAACCTTTAGCTTTCATCACCCTCATAGTCTATCATCTCTACCTCCCATGTAGTGTGAATAAAATTCTCTCTTGTGAGGTTTCCTCTTGTACAGACCGAACCGCACCGTACGATCCTCCACCATTTCTCTTCTGTTACATTCTAGATTAGTCTTCGCAAAGTATCCTTCAACACCATCTTCCCTGGCATGTCAGGGTTTTCCTCTGAACCTTCTTCCGTCTACCTTAGTCTCGTAAGTTATCTTGGCCAGTCTGTTGTTCTCCATTCTTGAAACTTCTTCTAAGCAATATTAAATGGTTTTCCTCCACAACATTTTATGCTGGTTCCAATCCGAGATTTGATCTAATTGAGTTACGAATTTGATCTCTTCTGATTTTCCTTTCTACCTTCCTGAGGAATCTCATTTCTGAAGGTTGCATTTTATTTTTAATATTTTACCAGCTGATTTCACTCCCTCAGCTCATTGTCCACACAAAAATCCATAAAAATGATGATGTAGAATAGAATAGAATAGAATAGAAAACAAACTTTATTCTGGGACCAAGTCCCTTTAGAATAACAATAAAGAACAAGTAAAATAAACATAATATTCATCTGGCCAGGAGGCACATAATGATACAAATCAAGAAGTAATCATGAGTGACAAAACATAATAGAAATAGAGAAAGAAAAAAAAAATAAATAAATAAAATAAATAACTGATTAAAAAGTAATAGACTTTACAGGAATTTAACCAATTTTCTAGAAAAATAAAAATAAAAATAAAACATATATATATATAAAGGTTTGATATTAACAAAATAATAATAAATAACATTAATATAATAGTTAATAACGGAATTGCTAAATAAAGCAAATAAATTGCATAGCATGCAATAAAGTATTTACAAAGTTTGTATCTTCTTTGTTGTTGGAAAAATAGACAAACACGTAGGTAACGAGATCGATTATTCGACACACATTAATTCAAGCGGAAGATTGGCCTGCCTGGAGAGCATTTTTTTGGGAAGCCAAGAGATGATGGAAAAGCAGGGATTTAAATGAGGCCAGTGAAGATGAATGGCGGATGAAAGGAGGGATTGAGTTCCACACAGTGGTGGAACGGGCGAGGAAGGAACGGTCGAATGCCTTAGTTCTATGGGATGGAATGTAGAGATCGGAGAGGCGGGATCTTGTTTGATGGTGTTGGACAGTGGATTTAAATTGAAGGAGACTATAGATGTATGAAGGGTGTTGCGAGTTAATGGATTGGTATAGAAAAACACTAAGGAAATAATGTCTACGAATGGGTGGGAAGAGCCACTTTAACTCATCATAATGATGTGACACTCGGGAATGCCTCGGAGTACCAAGGACAAATCTTAAAGCGCAGTTCATAATTCTTTTTAAGCGATCCTCTAGCAATTTCGAGAGGCCCCCGTATACCACACAACAGTAGTCAAAGTGGGGGAAGATAAGGGAAGATACAAGAAGCTTCCGGGTAGATTGTGTAAGGAGATGCCGGGATCGATGGAATAATTTCAGGGAACTAGATGATCGTCGGGATATTTGGGCGACATGTGGTTTCCAAGAGAGGTTTTTGTCCATGGTAATGCCTAGGTTTTTAACGGAGGAGTTGAAACTGATAGGGTTGTCGTTTCGGATCAATGTTGGGAGGGTGGGGATAGTTGCAAGAAGGGAATTGGAACCTAGAACAATGGCCTGGGTTTTCGTTGCGTTCAATTCCAATTTGTTCAGCTTTGCCCAGGCACTGATCCTATCGAGGTCTTGCTGAATACTGGCGAACGCGAATGATAGCTCAGAAGGAGGAAAGGATAAATAGATTTGGAAGTCGTCAGCATATAGATGGTAGGAACAGTGGTGAACGGATTTAGGAAGATCGTTGATGTAACAGTTAAAAAGGATAGGAGAGATGCTTGAGCCCTGTGCCACGCCTGAGGATAGGGCTAGGAAAGAGGGAAGGGGTTGGTTGGGCATAGAAACCGCTTGGGACCTGCCAGAGAGGAAGGACTGGAACCATAGTATAGAGCTGTTGGAAAAGGACAATGACTTTAGTTTGGAAAAAAGGATAGAATGGTCCAAGGAATCAAAAGCTTTGGAAAAATCTAATAGGATTAGCACGGTTAGTTGTTTGTTGTCCATGGCTTTGTGCATGTCCGTAGTGATTTTGGTAAGGGCAGATTGAGTGGAAAAACCAGGACGAAAACCAGATTGCAGCGGATCCAGGAGTTTGGACTGTTTGAGAAAATTTGATATTTGCGACTGGACTATTCTTTCGAAAGGTTTGGAAAGGTTGGAAAGTATGGAGATTGGCCGGTAGTCTTTGGGAGAAAAAGGGGTAGAGGTTTTATTTATAGGATGAACTAGGGCTTTTTTCCAAGAAGTTGGGAATATTGCGTTTTGTAGTGAGAAATTATAAATGAAAAGAAGGACAGGTAGGATATCGATGAGGCATAGTTTGAGTAGTTTGATGTAATACACTTATAGATCCTGGTTCAAAACCAGCTGTAGCTAGCTGACATTTTTCTATACTGTTATGAAACCATGAACATGACGTAAATTACCGGATCGAGACTGTGCTATGTCAGGCATTCGTTAAAGATCCATAAGCTAATTACACACTGAGAAGGCAAAATTTAGTACTACCACAGTATCATCGGATTATCCACAGCGGCATAAATTGAAGTTAAATAAATAAACAAACTCAATGAATAAAGTACTCATGTTACAATGTTACACAGAACATAACACGTGTAACTGAGAAAATAGGGGAGGATATGGTTTATTTGTTGTAGCACTTCCGGGTTTGAGTTCTGCTGACTCTCCCACGGATATTTGTAACTTGGACGAGAACTGCTGGGAGGATGTGTCAGCTGCTGTCATCAAAAAACGGGTTAAGTATAACCCCCCCCTAAGGGTTCGGCTGCGTACGTCAAAAATCAAGACGCACAAACAAAACAAAAACTTGTAAGAGATCTTTCCAAAACAGCAAAAACTACAAAAATGTCTGCTATAACTTCTCTATATAAGAAATGAGTTTAAATATACTGAAAACGACGTGACGGGGGAACATGAGATGCATTAGTAAGTATAAGGACATACTACGCTGTCCATCAGAAGGATCGTAAAATGGATGACCGGAGCCGATGTCACGTACTCGTTGAAGATAATAATAATAGTATCGCTTAGAGAACTCAAAGGCTCGATGCCGATACCACCAGTCTCTGCTTACAAACTTCTGTCCACGGACCACTACCCAAATCCTTTAGATCACTCTTAACGCAATCCTCTCACCTACGCCTCGGTCTATCCCTCAGGCATAGCTCTTATTAACATCTTAGGAGTTCGTTCGTTACTAGGCCCAACAACGTTACAGGCTCATCTTAATCTTCGTGACGCTATTACTTGAATAATATTTACCGGATGCATATTGTTCGTTAAAGACACCTCATCATAGTTACAAATAGGATATATAAGATTCCATTTTATAAATTTTACACCTCTTCATTTAATTGTAATACTTGTTGTCCAAATTATATAACTGTAATTTACATGTATTATTAACATAGTAATTTACATATGTTATATACATTTATTACATTAAAAAGGACTTTAAATAATTAGATTGTATTATTTTTCAATATATTTTCAGCAGGAAAATCTAAATTTCAAGTATTTTTCGAAGCATTTTAATATGTATTATTCTAATAGCGGTCGGAGATGTATCCTCCAGGATCTAGAACCCTCCTGGGGTTCACCCAGCCTCTTTAAAGTGATTACCCGAAATAAGGGGGAAAACAAAGGCAGGCTCTACCTCGTACTGAACCCAAGACCCTAGATGGGTTGTAGTGGTACAGGTTTTTTATTTTTTTTATTTATTTTTAATATGAACCTACTTCAATGTAATCTATTTTTCGCAATTATATGATACATAATATAAAATGTTAATCAGTCGAATTTTAATTATTTCAATTATTATTCATCTCATCACTCAACCGTATTAACTTTAAAAAGGAGTTTAAAATTATTTCTAAGCTAACAAATATATTTTTATATATAAATAATATATTAATGAGGAAATATATTAAATACATTTAGTAGAAAAAAAAATTTAATATTTAAATTCAGTAGCTAATTGGGTATAACCTCCTCAAATGAAATAAATATTTTTATAATTAAAATATCCTGAGAACACAATCCGACGAAAAATTAAATCAATTAAAATTGTTTATTAATAAACGGAGCAGATAAATATAATTTATAAATATCTTATTAAGCTATATATTAAGCTGAATTCCAGATTCAAACCCACGCACGGCTGGAATCGTCCAAAATAAAAAATCACCGCGGTGAAATAAAGTTTAATCCGAAATAAAACTTCTGATTCACAACTGTCACGTGTTAGCACAGCCGGTGTACGTTTTCTCTCGGTAAAATATTAAAATATATTCTACGTGATTTTGATTCAATGGTTCAAAAAAAAAAAAATCCATAAAAATAAATCATTGGATGGTGAAAAACGGTAGAAACAGTAAAAAGAATTATACAGTTGATAAGAATCATTTAATTGGTAGATAAATTAGTTAATCTGTTAATAGCCACGGATGGGCACGGTGGGATCTGAAGACCTTCCTCCACATATGTATAAATAAGTAAAAACGTGGAAATAATTGAAAATAGTAAATATTTACGAAGTAAAATATAAAAATTAATTATTACTTGTACTAAACAACATAAAAAATGTAAATATCAGCATTATTTGAAGAAATTTAATTTATATCTATTATTATTATATTTATGTATTAATTATTTAATATTTATGAGAGTGGGGTACCTCTGAGTGTAAAGTGGTTAATTGCTCTACCGAGGTTGCGGGTTCAAACCAAGCTGTGGTAGATAAATTATTCCACCGGTTTACAACCATGGATTTACCCTGTGGTATCTTCAGGCCCTTCTGGGGCTCACTCAGCCTATATAAATTTGGTACTCTTAAAAACCGGAAAAACCTGACCTAGAAACATAGTCCCTAACCTTGTACTGAACCCAAGACGCAAGGGTTTTAGTGGTACAGGTTTTTTATTATTTAGGTATATATACATATATTTTTAGAGTTAAAAAAAATGTTTTAAATACTTTTAAAAGATAGCCATACGATCTAAATAACTGAATATTAAAAATAAATATCCTTGCCAATGTACAGTAATGTAGAGATTTAAAATTTAAAAAACATACCAATACAAACAATATTCGGTATTAAGTACGCTACAACTTATGGCCTCTGCTGTTTCCTAGCCAACGGCTGTGCAGGGAGTTCATATCGTCATGATTACGGTTATATCCATAATTGAGATCATCTACCCATTTCATAGAGGCTGGGCAATTTACAGAAGGTTCTCGAGATCCCTCAGAACTAATTCATGGCTATTAATCTAGTAAGTAATCTCCCATAGCCGCTATCCAACTAGGGATCAAGAGATCAGAAATTCCGTTTAATTTTCATATAATTATCTTATACAATAGTGACTTCAGGTGGTGGATTTTTATACCACTCTCAATGACCTTCAACAAATTAATTAATTATTATTACAAATTATAACACTAACTGTACCACTACAACCCATGAAGGATTTTGGGTTCGGTACATAGTAGAGACTGTACTGTATTATGGACAAAGTTTGTCAAGAGAAGTGATTTGTTCGAGATTGCGCTTAAACTCCAGGGAGTCTCCAAATTAAGGGTACCCACTTTATAGTGGATGGATGAACCCACAGAGTCCATCCGTGACTGCTAAAATATTAAATAGTTTCCGCTGGTAAATTACACATCGTTAATACTAATGACATACATATTTCTTTAATACTAATGATCTCTTCTTTATAAATCGTTTTCTTTTGATTACTAAATTGTTTAAATTAAATGTTGTTTAAATTGTTTCCGTTAGTTTATTCATTACCATCAAGTACAACCAAACAACTCTTCTAGTCGTAAAATCCATACATGGGATTTAAAACATTTAAGACTCTAATAAATATAATTATAATACAACTAATATAGCAATACTGCTAAAATACTCTAACAAATGGAATATTGTTCTACTCTAACAGAAGTGTGCGTTCAACAGTATAAATTAACCAAGTATAGTTACCGCAAAACGTTCCAATAGTCTTGGGTTGTGGATTCCAGTCTGACCAAGTTATCTTCTCTTACCAGAGTAAATATACTGAAGCAATTATAAATTACATTCGACTATAATTTCTAATAATTTTATTTATATTATAAAGTCAGCCATAATGACATTAATTTCACATCTGTTGTTATTTGACCCCGACTCGTAATCAATCGTTTCATGACAAACTTCATTCCCACTTAAACCGATTAGTTTCCAGGATAGGTTCCTCTCCAATTCCCGATAATCGTCCTAGGCTTCTGAAAAGAAGTTGGGCTCGTGTACCTCTGTTGATTTTTTTATTTAAGTACTACAAGTGGCTAGTTTTGGTACTTGCCCCTATCTCATGTCAATGTGAATTATTCAACATAGTTACTTGTCGTATCTTGTATGGAGTTGTACACTTCAATATAAAAAATAACATAACTTAATAGAATAATTTTAGTAAAATATAAATATTTAAAAAAGGTTAATCATATAAGTTATCTTTGCCCAACAACAAAATTAAGATGAAAATACCGTTTCTTTGAAAATATTTATCGGAACAATGTCTTAGTTTTTATCAATAATTCGAATTAGCCTTGTACAACCAGAAAAAATATACTAAAATAATATTAAACAAATAAACTTTAATTGATTATGCTATTATACAAACGTACGAAATATCTGAACCATAAAAAAGGGCCGAAGTTCATAGAAAATTTTCCGAAATAGGATTTTAAAACTCATCAGCGTCTGACCGCGAAGTGGGAAAATGAGAGGATTTTTTTTTTTTAGTTACAACTTTCCTTTTACCGAAGAAGGGAGACTAACTTTTAATGATTCTTCAAAGGTCGATGAATGCTTTAATTTTTCACTCATTTGTAAAAGTGTCATTGTCGTTACAGAAAAGGAAATGGTCTGAAAGATTGCGGGGAGAAAGATCATTAAAGTACAATTGTTTTTTAAGTGTTCCATTTCTCCTATTATAAAGCACATATATTGCAGTTATTCACTATATATGTTTAATCGAGGGTTCTCAGACCAGCGGGTTGCCTTATGATCTTCTAAAGGGAGTAGTATAAAATCCTTTGTTATGCCGTTCTTCAGAGAATACGTAAAATGGCGGTCTAGACCCTGCATGAAGTCAGGTACTCTAATTTTAACTACGTTAAGCTAATAAACCAACCATTTTAAAGTCCAAACAATTTTTATCCAACTAATTTAATAGTTTTAGATTAACACGTTGCCACAAATGACGGCTATAGTCGTCCGATCTTAGGCGATATGTAGGCAAACGAAAGCTATAGCCGTCGTGGCCATTTTAATCAATAAAAAAATGAACAACGCTAGTATGAAGTGTACGCATACACTTGTTAATTATTGAGTAATACGTCGAAAAAAAAGGTGTAGCATATTTTTTGCCCTTCTATGCGTTTTCGCGTGCTTTACAGCTTCGAAACATTTGGGCATCTAGAGACAAATGACGGGTATAACAGTCGTTCACGATGGCGATAACGTTCGGTAGTCGTACCAAATGTTTAATACATCAGTTCATGCAGTTGAAAAGTGTGTTTCTGAGAAGACGAACCATTTATTCTGTAAGAATTCTTTCATGAATTAGTAAAGCAAATGCCGTGTAGTCGTCACGACGGTCGTAGCCGTAATTTGCTCCAGGAAGAGAAAAAATGACATGATAAGCAAATAACGGTTATAGCAGTCGACAGTTTTTTTGGAAAAACTGTGACCAAATGTCATAAAGAATGGAAAACAAAAGTTTTTCTGAGGAAGATCGTCAAATTAAAAATGTGCGGGAAAGTGTTAATTAAAATTAGGTTTTCTTTTCTTCTTAAATATGTTTAAAAATACAAAACAAAACAAAACAAGCCACAACTACCCTTGGACTGATAGATCGCGGAGAGAAAGCTCATTAAGGGTTTGCTTTCTCCTAAAATATAGAAAATCTATTGCAGCTATTTATCTTATAACTTTAATCATGAGTTTGGAGAACAAGTTCTTCTAAAGGTAGTGAAAAATCCTTAGTTATGTCGTTCTTCTGAGGATACGTAAAATGGCGGTCTAGACCCTGGGTGATGTCTAAAAAAGTCTATAACGTTAAAAATCTATATGCTAATTATAACTGGATAAGCAAAATGTATTATGTGTTTATATCCCACTATAGCATCGTCCGATTTTCCAGGGGCATTCAGCTAATACACCAACCATATATTTGTCCAACTATTTTTTATCCAATTAATTTAAACAGTCTTAAATTTATTAAATTTAATTTTCTTTTTTTCTTAAGTATCTTTAACTATCGACCCCGGCCTCGCAGTAAAGACTATTATGCCAATATGTTCTGTCTTTCGTAGGATCGCATCAGTTTGATGCGTCGAATATCATCAGATTTAAATGTAACATAATGTCTAATATACATGAAGTATTTTAATGGATTTTATTATGTAGATATTATAAACATAAAAAACAAACTAAAATATCTTCGATGAATGTTCCCAGACGGCTGACTTTTTCCGATACTTCCAAAAGTTATCGTTATATTCCAACCAATTTAAAACAAAAACTTGACAAATTATATACATAAACCTTCCTCATGAACCCTTCCATCTATTGATGAAAACCGCATGAAAATCGGTGCAGTAGTTTTTGAATTAATCCCGAAAAGGTAAACAGATGAGACGGGGGACTTCGTTTTATAATATGTATAAAAAAAAAAAACTATACCACTACAAGCCGCTAAGAGTATATGGTTAAGTAAATAGTGGAGACCGTACAATTTCTTAACCAACTGTTGTGCAGGTAATGTTGCTGGTATCACACTCAACTTCCAAGTCTATCCCTAACTAGCACTTTAAACCGTATAGAGGCTGGAAGAGCTACAGGAAGGAACCCAAGCTCACAGTCGATTCACAGTAAAAAGAAATATATAACTATTCTAGCACAGCAGGTTTCGACCTCTTGATCTAAAGCTCTATACCACTCCATCCCCTCGATATTGCGTAAAGGGATTAAAAACTCAATTACGATTAAATATATTTACAAAATCCGACGTCTAACATGCCTCAGGACACTAAAGGACTGAAAAGAATGTGGATGAGGGATCTGTTATCATAGGAAATTGAATCAAGCTACGGGAGAGGTTCCGCTACTAGAGGCTACTGTTCTTCTTCATGTATTTTACGATTTGGGTTTATTTTACGAATCGCCAATCTGTTTATTGTCAATTGTTTGTAGTTAAGGTGTACAAACATAATTGGGGAAAAAAGATTTATTCTGCTGACAGCCTGAGAGTCGTGAGGCTCAAAAACCTGGCGGTTGAGTGTAGTCTCGGACAAATCATTTCTCTGGACAACCGTTGTACTAAAAGCAGTAGAGTCTCTACAATGTATTGAATCCAAGGCTTTCATAGGTTGTAGTGGTACAGGGTTTCTTTCCCTTGCTATATTACTGGTCTAAAAAAGCATTAAATCGAAACAAGATACCCTATACAGTAAAATTATGTAGCTCACTTTAACATACAAATTAGGACCCAAACGGATTTAATTGCAGATCCGACGACACGAGGAATTCCTCTGGAATGATGAAGTGCCCGCTCCACTTCTGGCACGGCGGCAATGGAAGAGGTCAGACTAATCATTTACTTCATTGGATCCATTTGCACCCTCGACCTCTCGACCAACTCAATACCTCAAAGGTCCAGAGTCATTCTGTTCCAAGCACTTGTCCTAATTTCTTCCAATCAGTCCCATGGTCACTGATTTAGCTGTCCTAGTATGGAAGTAACTATATACCGAAACTGGTATTCAAACTGTCTACGTATTGCAAGCCTTGAGGAAAAACCAGGCAGTAAAACACGATGTCGCCCAAATCATCTCCCTGCGCAACCGTTGTGTCAAAACCGGCAGTATTGCATGTACTTAACCCAAGGTGGATTGTAATCATACAGATTCCTTTATTCCACATCCAGGTTATTCATTGTATCAATTTACTTACATTCGCACATGTTTACATAATGTGTGAAATAACGTACCAATGCGTCATAACAAATTACATTAGATGAATCTTAATGATTCTTTTTATTAATTTATTTTATTATGAAAAACATACTGTCTTTGCTGTGCTTCTTGGGAAACAAGGAAAGATACGAAAGATAGAAGTAGGAAGAACAAAGATATCTTCCTCGGTTGCCCTTAAAAGCCTGGAAGCGGGCGAAGAAATAAGATATTTTCACACGCGATTGGGAAGATGTCATTGGATATCTTACCCCACAAACCTGTCAACGAGAGGAGAAAACCTACAGTATTCCAGAAATGTTGGTGATATTGTTTGATACAGGCCAATTGTTAGGGTCCCACCTCACTCACTTCGAGTCTGCTACTTCATTTCTTAATTTAAAAAATACAAACTGTACCACTACACATGAAGGGTCTTGGGTTTAGTATGTGGTAGAGACTGTACGGTTTCTAGGAATACGGTTATATAGGGAAGCGATTTGAACGAGATCACACTCATACAAATTTTTCCCAATTAAGGACACCCCTTTATAGAGGCTGGGTGAACCCCAGGAGGATCTCAGGAAATATTTTACTTTACATCTAAACAGCAATATTAAGAAAATGTCTTCAAAATAAATAAACCTCCAATAACTTAAATAAGTCATATGATAAATTACAACTTCATTATTATTATTCATTTTTAAGAGGGACATATTACTTTAATTTCGAAACCTAAATATGTATTTTTGAAATTTAAAAGGGTCATTAAATTTCGTTATATATTAATAAAGAACACTTTTTTATTCCTGTATAATATATTTTATACCCTGACATATTTTTTTCAACTTAAAATTCAAGCTTCTTAAAAACAATATTTTATGATTCCAAGCAGCAAAAAAAATGAATTTGAATAGGTTCTGTAATAAGATCAGGTAAAGCACTAAAAAAAATAGATCATATCGTCGCTGTCAAAACGATACCGCCTATGTACACATTGGGCGTTTTCACAGGAGAGAAAAAATACCGCGCCGACTGTAGATTTGGCATTTTTTTCCAGAACTATTCAAGAGAAGTATCAAAAAATCATACTCTGCCATTTAGCTGACCTTAAAACCTGTAGAATGCGTTACCGTAACTAGCTCATATTCATAAAAAAGTTGTAGATAGGCGGTATTGTTTTGACAGCGATGATATTATTAATAAGCAAGATGATGGCAAAAAATACACAAGAAAAAAATTTGCTCTTATTATTATAAATAGTTAGATTATTTAGTAAAAGCCTATACAAAAACTATTCATGAAGGGTATCTAGTTCATAGTACAGTACATAGTGGAGAACTTACAGTATCTAAACTAACGGTTGTGGAAGGAAGTGATTAGGTTGAGACTATGCTGAACCACCTGATTTTATCTCATATAGGTTACCCTATATTTTTGACCGAGTAAGCTTTTGGTGCGTCTAAAGAGCCTATTGATGGCATTTAACAGTATAAATAATTTGTCTGCCATAGCAGGTTTCGAATTCGGGGTCCAGTATGATCAGCACCCTGATCCCTTCCACCTGAATAATCTATTTAAGTTAATTTACCTTTTCCTTTTTTTTTTTTTACATCAATTATGATAGGTTTCAATTTAGTAGAACAAAGGATCTTGGAATGCCCTTTTAAAAAATTACTAATCCTATATCAATGTTATAAGTAAAAATGTGTATTTACTTTAATATTGAAAAAAAAAAAATATTTTTTACCACTATCAACCCATGAAGGATCTTCAGTTGTGTATGTGGTAAAGCCTGTACTTAACGATTTTGTAAGAAGCTGATTTGCGATTGAGATTTCACTGTCAAAGCCGGATATGAACCCAGAACCTTCCGTTAAGAAACCCAGCGCTCTACAGACTGATCTAAAATGTAATTGTAAAAAATAATATGATTAAAAGAAAGCAATGCTATGTTTTTTTAATATTGGTTCTAAAACACATATCTAACAGTTCAAGAACATTTACAGGCATAGAAAATTGGTTTAAAACAGTCAAAGAAATATGAAGAATCTGTGGGGGGGGGGGGTGTTCAGCAGTATAAATAATGACGTTCGATTTAAGCCGATCTTTTTTTTTTTGTGGGATATGAAATAGCAAGGTTTGTTTTTTCAAACAGTTCAATATGAATCTCTTTCTGATGATATATCAATCATTCACTAGAGAAAATTCGAATCATTTATTCAAGGAGGAAATATTGAAATATCAACTAAGGGGTCGACCTAATCCTAGCTTTCGATTCCGTGTGGCGGAAAAGCTTTAGGACGTTCCAAGTTTCGAAACGATCGTAGGTAGTTATTAATGGTATTGTTATGTATAGAGGGAGCTGGTTAACTCAGTGGTGGAGTGCTAAGTTGCCATTCTATCATTTAAATCTGATTTTTCCTAGATCCTTGCTTGGGCAGTGAAGCCAATAGAATCCAAAAGCCTTCATGGGTTGTATTCGTATAGTTTTTTTGTTTTTTACATATACCGATAATAATAAATTATCTTGGACGTCACTCGGACCATCTCCTTCCTTCTAAATACGAACATAGTGGATATTTATCTTTAAGCCTTTCCTCAGCTAGAGTAAAAGAATATAAAGGGAAGTTGTACTTGTCATTTGGAGGAGGCTCATTAACCGCTAACTGAGAGCGAACAAGGACCAGCTCTCCTCTTAATGTTTCCACTCAATGGCACTCCAGCGGCTCTGCAAAGGCTGGAGAGAAAGATTTCTTTCCAGGGGATGGGAGGACCGCTGGAGGCATTGTAACAGCGGAGGCCGCTGTGCGAAAATGGGGGTCAAGGTCACCGTGGTTCATAAAAAGAGGAACAAATCTTCAAAATAAGGCTGACATTAAGTTTCATTAACAAATTAATTTCATGTAATAAAGCTAATTACAATTGTTCCGCAGGTTGTCGCTTCGAGTTAAGTCATAACACGTTTTAACTTTTCATTCGTTTCCCTTTTAATATTTTCCATAATTACAAGTTATCATGTTAGCTTTAGTACGGCATAGTGAATGTAATTACGTGTAATTAGTATACTTCGGTAATAATTTCTTCTATAAATGAACGTTTCATCAAACATATGTCATACTTTTCCATAATTAATATTATGATAACATGTTTTTGGAAAATATTAAAAATGAAACGAATAAACAGCTAAAACTTTTTGTAACTCACCTCGAAGCGACAACCTGCGGAACAGATACCAATGCAATTAAATAAAGGAAAGAAGAAAAACAACAAGGACAACCTGACCCATATACGAGTATAAATGGCCACGACTCTCATACCTGAGAACACCATGAGAATAAAAAGAAAGTTGATGGGGGATCTGATATCATAAGAAATTATCTTCTTCATCTCGTATCGTTATGTTTTATTTTACTGGCATCCAGTCTAACTATTGTCAATTTGTTGTACTTAAGGTATGGATACATATATAAAGAGCAAAAAATGAAAACTAAACAGCCAACTGATGGTTTTCAATCATTCCTGTAGGAATAAATACTAAGTACATTCTAAGTTGGCGTTTGTTCATTTAACGTCACTTTATGCTGCAATGGCTAATCGGACGAAGGATTAGTCCACGGAACTACCGTGGGCACTCTAAATTTCGCCTATCCGGACATACTTATATACATTCTCCGGGTATACCGGGATCTTTAACACCTGACATCGCACAGGTTCGGGATCACCTTTTTTTATCATGTAAATAAAGCCAATAAAATAAAGGAAAAAAAAACAATCAAAATTCAAAAGCAAATAGTTGGTTGCCCACTATTTATGTAGGAATAAACACTAAGTACATTTTATGTTGGTGTTTATTCATTTAACATCACTTCATCCTACTATGGTTAATCGGACGATGTTAGTATGGGAGTCCTAAACTTAGCGGCTTTAACTACTGACATCCCCATGTTACGTCCCATCTGAAGGATCCGTATCAAAGGATTTTTACTGCCTTTAAAAAAATCCTAGGGCCATCTGCAGGGACACGAACCCGCGACATATTATTTTGTCCACAGGCTTCCGCATATTATGCATTACTCTCTATAATTCCTCTAAAATGCATATTTTTATAATATTACAGCTTAAATAAATTGGCTTAATTAGAATAGAATAGAATAGAAAACAAACTTTATTTTGTGACCAAGTCCCTTTAGAATAACAATAAAGAACAAGTAAAATAAACATAATATTCATCTCGTCAGAAAGCTACATAATGATACAAATCATGAAGTAATCAAGAGTGACAAAACATAATAGAAATAGGAAAAAATAAATGATTAAAAGTACGAGACTTTACAGGATTTTAACTAATTGTCGAAAATAATATAAAGGTTAGATATTAACAAAATAATAATAAATAACATTAATGCAACAGTTAACGACGAAATTGCTAAATAAAATAAATGAATGGCATAGCATGCGATAAAGTATTTACAAAGTCTGTATCTTCTTTGTTGTTGGAAAAATAAACAAAACACGTAGGTAACGAGATCGATACAAATTAATTCAAGCGGAAGATTGGCCTGCCTGGAGGGCATCTTTTTGGGATGCCAAGAGATGATGGAAAAGCAGGGATTTAAATGAGGCCAGTGAAGAAGAATGGCGGATGAAAGGAGGGATTGAGTTCCAGACAGTGGTGGAGCGGGCAAGGAAGGAACGCTCGAATGCCTTAGTTCTGTGGGATGGAATGTAGAGATCGGAATGGCGGGATCTTGTTTTATGGTGTTGCACAGAGGATTTGAATGGAAGGATACTATAGATATATGAAGGGTGTTGCGAGTTAATGGATTGGTATAGAAAAACACTTAGGAAATAATGTCTACGAATGGGTGGGAAGAGCCACTTTAACTCATCATAATGATGTGACACCCGGAAACGCCTCGGAGTACCTAGGACAAATCTTAAAGCGAAGTTCATTATTCTTTTTAAGCGACCCTCCAGCAATTTCGAGAGGCCCCCGTGTACCACACAACAGTAGTCAAAGTGGGGGAAGATAAGGGATGATACGAGAAGCTTTCGGGTTGAATGTGTAAGGAGATGCCGGGATCGATGGAATAATTTCAGGGAACTAATTGATCGTCGGGATATTTGGGTGACATGTGGTTTCCAGGAGAGGTTTTTGTCCATGGCAATGCCTAGGTTTTTAACGGGGGAGTTGAAACTGATGGGGTGGTCGTTTAGGTTTAATGTTGGGAGGGTGGGGATAGTTGTAAGGAGGGAGTTGGAACCTAGAACAATTATGCAAATTTAATTAATTAAAATCATACCTGCAACAAAATACATTTTTTTTTCGAGGTTTAAATAGAATGCTATAGTATTGCCAATTATAAAATTGATTCTTAATTATTTTATACATTTGCTTTATATTTTTACCTAAAAAATTTAGAAGTAGGATAAAACCAACGGATTTTAAGGTTACCAAAAATTTTTTTAAATGACTATTATAATAAATGCCTAAGTTTAAAATAAATATCAAATCAAATTGTTTAAATTATTTCAATTATATTGTTAGATAAAAATAAAACTATGTGATCAAAGGTAAATTATACAGGTTTTGTTGACGGCGCAATATACGTGGGAATATTCCCACTGATGCAATAATGGAAGTGAAAAAATTGGCCTTGGATGAGGTAAGGTATTATTGCAAATAAACACAAGAGATTCCTAGGCAAGCTATTGCGACGGATTGAGCTATTACTTTTTATTTATTTTTTTGTCGTTTTCCAATAATTAATTTATAAATAATTTTTTTAATTGGCCAATCACATAGCCACTGTTCCAGACTTCTTTAAGCCGTTACACTATAGCTAATCGGAGGATGCTACATCAGATGAGTCTTAAATTTAGCCTATCCAAGGTTAATTAGGATAGGTATCTTTAACTAACACCTGAGATCGCACAGGCTAAAGACATCCATTTTGTGTCCCTATCGTAGATCGAAAATTTCAGAAAATAGAATTGAAGACGGTAGGTATTCAGGATAAGTCTAGCAAAAAAAGTTATGGCCTCCAAATTCCATCTTATGCTCCTTAACAAATAAGATCCGAGAAAAGAAAATTCGCTAATTCGGCATTTTCCAAGAGTTCCATTTTAATGAGTTCATTTTTCCGACTGTCATGAGAGCATTCAGGTGGCTACGAGTTTTCTCAGCTCTTTCAAGAATTAATCCCATCATCTTTCACCGAGCCGTAGGAATGAAAAAGCATTCTCAACAGTTTCGCAAATAACTGCTTTGGAGTCCTTTCAGAAATATATCACATCTCCCTAGCCAGTCTTATTAGGCCCCATTATTTCACGTTTCAGCCTAAGCAAACAAAGGGATAATTCCAAATAATAGAAATGGGTTGAAACAATGTCAAAGTATTGAATTAGTGGTCCGATTATCAAAATTGTTTCATTATTTTCTTTATATGGATGCGTTAATTAATAGCGTAATGCCTCTATAATAAAATGTGCATGGTTCGTTAAGTTTTATGTTCATAATTTTGTTTAGTTAAAACAACAAAAATACTAGAATTCTTAACAATTTCGGGGAAGTGAACAGCGTTGTTCTACATTAAACGAACTTGCTCAATACTTGACACAATTATACTAATTTAATAAGTAAGCTTTATAATTATAAAAGAAAACATGAAAACTACAGGATGTATTTTTTATGTAAAGATACACAAGCTTAGTGATTTGTTTAGTAACGCAAGAAAACATATTAAAGTTTGAAATTATAAAGCATTTGTACTATGAATGATTTGAAGAATAGAATAATCTTAGTATACCAATTTACCAAGGGGTCTCCAGATACTGATTCTTGAGATTAGAATTAATTTTCAAAGTTTTCTTTTCGTTTACACTAATATAATTTTTTAATTAGGGCTCAAGTTTCCTTAATATAAATATGATTTTTTTTTAAATTTTGAAACCGAGATCGAATATTTCTAAACATTATAATTGATATTGTTAAATAAATAAGAATTAGCTAACCTAAAAAGGACATCAATAGGGACACTAACCACAACCTTAAAACCTAAGGCGTTCAATTAAGAAATTCCATTTCATTATTATATAATGAATATAATAATGATGAAATGTAATAATGAATATAGTAATCCGTCTTCATGCAGCTAATATAATAAGTCAAAAATAAACGAATAACCTGTGACGTAGTAGAAGAGTAACACTTACGTAAGCCTTATCTACTCTGATAATGAAGCTCGTACTTACCTGAAAAAAACAAAAATATTATTAGATAATAATAATAGATAATATATATAAAGTTGTAAATTAAAAAAAAAAGTTATTACCCTACAGATTTATATATTGTTTATGGCTCTTGAGTTTCAGTCAGTTATTTCAACTTCTTAGGCGACGTAATTGAAATAACTGACTGAAACTCAAGAACCATAAACAATATATTTCCACAACAGTCAAGATAAGTAGAAACAAATATATATATAAATATATAAATCTGTAGGCTAATAACTGTTTTTAAATTTACAACTGTATACAGAATACATCAAGTAAATATAATGAATGAATACATTGACATGAAGACAAGTAGAGAAACTACCCAGTGGTAGTACTCAAATAAATAGTTCAGCTTTGAAGGTCACGAGCCCATCTTATTTTCATACGCCTCGGAGGATTATCAGGAATTGAAGAGGTTGCGAGGTTTGAAACTAGTGGATTTGACTGGAAATGAAGTTTGTCATGAAAAGATTGATATCGGATTCGGACCAAATCAGCAACAAACGGGACATTAAGATCATTATGGATTACTTTGTTTGTAACAAAGTAAGGAGCCATGAGGATTTTACGAAGGATTTTGGATTGTAAGGATTGAATGCGAGAGGAATTCGATCGCTCAGTGGAGCCCCAAAGCTCTATTCCGTAAGTCCAGGTGGGTCTAATGATCGTCACGTATATTAATCTTTTGTAAGTAATTAGGAGCTTAGAGCGTTTATCTAGTAAATGTTGAAGTAGCCTCAAACGGCGAGCTGTTTCTTGTCATTTCAGTCTAGTATGAGGATTCCAAGTTAAGCGTTTGTCAAGGTAGGCTAATAACTTAGGGAAGAAATTTGTTGGTACATTACAATCTAAGAGATTATGTTGATATTGAAATTTATAAAACATTTAATTTATTATAACTTATATTAATCCCAAGCATTAATTCGCAAATCGGTTACTATTTCATGGCCAAAAAGTTAATATTAATGCACGTGTGTAATTAGACAATTAAAAAGTAAATGTTATTTTAAAGTTGAATAACTATATTAAAACGGCAATAAACTGCTCACCGTTCTACATTCGGGCTACTTCAACATTTGGTATCGCAGAAGAACGCTCTAAGCTCCTAATTAATTACAAAAGCCTCGTATACATGACTAGTATAAGACTTACGATATCCAATCCTTTATTGGTTTGTTATAAAAGTAACTCTATTTATCTAATAGCCGTATTTAATAAATATGATAATTACACCTGATCATCAGAAACTGTTAAAAATTCTATTGCCAGGTTTTCTTCCTTATAACTTAATTTAATATTTTTATCATTTTATTGTTATTATAGTATTTGGTTGTTACTATGGGATACAAAATTAATATAATTGTCCCTTGATTTTTTCATGGTCATTGGTATAAGTAAAGTAGTACTTCATCTCTTTAATGCCCTTTAGTTCTCAAGCAGGTGTCCCATCCATATCCTATAATTCTTTTCCTAAGTATAAGCCATGAAATTCAGCCCTATAGGGCACTCTACGCGGTGGAGAAACTTTCTTCTAGAGCACTTAACTACTACCGAATTCTTTATCTAGGGCCTCTACCTTCAACTTTTTATACCTCACCTCAAACCTTCAGTCATGTTTGTCCTACACTTTACGCTTAAGAAGTAATGGCAATGACAATGACTCTACTATTTTAATTTATTTTTGATGGCCCCAGTGGGTAGTTTCTGTACTTGTCATTTTCACATGTCATTATGTATCGCTTAGCCCATTTACTTGATGTATTATTTTAATACAATTGTAAATATCAATAAATAAACAAAAAAAAATTTTTTTTTATTTGTTATTGATTGTATTAATTTTTTTTAATTTTCATTCATTTTTAAATATTTTTATTTGAAAAGAAATAAAAATAATAAGAAAATAAATTATAATAATATATAATGACGTAAGTCAACAAGATCCAAGTTAAAGTAATGTTCAATGAACATTCTTGCCCACGTATGCATCGCAAATTGCGAGAACGCGGGGATATAGGATCAGTGAAAAGAAAAATATGTCTGGCCGAGAAGCGAGCCAGGATAACTCAGTTGGCCGAGCTCCACGCTAGTGACGTGGACGACCCGGGTTCGAGTCCCGGTCCTGGACATATCTTTTCTTTTCAAATGAATGAGTCTACTATTTTAAATTTATGTATATAAAACAAGAAAATAATACAGTATTTTTTTTCAGGAAACTGCCTTTTATGACCACGCGAATATCAATACTATTTTCGTTTCTCATTTTCCCGTCATATCTGAGTGCCCTTGCTCCATTTCTTTCGACCACGCGGTACCTTTCCGTTTTTCTTTAGTTTTATTATAGAAATTACAAGAGAAATCTCGAAAAGTTGAAGATCACAGAGTCTCCAATGAAATAAAACAGTGCATTTAATAGTGAAAAATCTGGAAGGATTTTAGGATGAAGAAAGACCAAATGTTAACAAAGCAGGACAGAGGATCAAAACAAACGAGCGAGTGAACGCATGATATTGAAGACCAAAAAACTCCAATAGGAGACAGGAAAATAAAGTTGTAACGTGATCCGAAAGGTAGGTAAAAAGTAATGCAATAATCATATTTTGGGTTCATAGTAGCTCCGTGTGTAGAAGGCTGAGTTCCTGTGGTGAAGATCCCGTGTTAAAATCGAGCTGTGGCAGATCAATTATTGTATCTGTTAACAGCCGTTCGTTCGCACATATAAACAATAACGAAAAGACATCATAAAAATCTATATTTATAATAATATTATTATATAATAAAATATATTATTTATCAAAAGGTAGACTGGCATATATAAAACAAAGAAATATAATGCTTATAAATTTAGATATGAACCAAAATATTATTTATTATAAAAAAAAAGGCAGAGGGGAAATTGTAATACATAAATATTTGGAAGCTACAAAGAAAAATATATATGAGGTATAGTCAATATAATAAATAATAGAAGTGGCAACAAAGGGCTATTGGTGAATAATAAAATTTAAACAATTAATATCTGGATGTATAGGATAGGCAAATGCCACCCACATATGGAAAAACAATTATAGGACTCTTTGGGATATACAGGCCTTTATGGGGCTCACCTTGGCTCTATAAAATGCATTGCCTTATATTAAAAATCTCCTGCACAACCGTTGGCATAGAAACAATATAAACTCTAGTATGTACTGAACCCAAGACCCTTCATAAGTTGTAGTAGTACATTTTTATTTTTTATTATTATTTTACAGACTCTTTTTATTATAATTAGTTTAACGTACATTATATCCCACAAGAGATATGAATCATGATTAATTAATTTATAATAAAGAATAAATCATAAGAACATAATAGCTTAACATTTATTAAAATAATTGCATAAAATATTTGCATACGTCAAAAGGATTTTATTTTTCCCCGAAACAATCTAGACAGTTGAAACTATCAGCGAAAAAAATCAAAGTGTTGCTGAATAAACCGGGAGCTGTTAAAAGGAATAAAATTTCAATAAAGTTTTATTGGGACAGCAGTGTTCTTAACTATTCCCCTAGATAGAACAAAGCTCTACAGTTTTTAAAGGTTACGAGTATCTGAAACGACCCTAGTGGAGGCAACACCTACTCTCCTTAATGGTCTGTGCTTTTACTAACGATACAACCATCAGACTTAAACGGAACCCTCAAAACAAAAAAATAAATAATTGAATATGGTAAATAAATAAATTTTTTATCAAAAACCTGTACCACAACGGCCCATGAAGGGTTCAGCACGTTGTAGAGACTGTAGTGTTTCTTAGGCTACACCTACATTGGATCCGATTCGGTGCGACGTGATTCTATCACATACGATGCTGGGGTGTATACATTATACATATTTTACTATACATTATAGTAAAATATAAATGTATTAAAAATAATTAATAAATAATCTTAATTTTATAAATTTAAAGAACCAAATGTTATAACTCTCGATATATTTCAGTCATTTGGTTTGCTAGCGACGTCTCATCGTATCACACCGGATCCAATGTAGGTGTAGCCTTAGGTGGTGATTAGTCTTAGATCACGCTCAACAACCAAATTTTTCCGCTAATATGAATAATCTACTTTACAGAGGCTGGTTGAGCCCCAGGAGAGTCTCAGATCAACGAGATAAATCTGCTACATTTGAACCCGTACCTTCAGCACGGAAACTGAGCGCTCTAGCACTCAGCTCCTAAATAAAATGGACAATTAGTTAAAATAAATACGAGTTGTAATGAAAGTAATACAACTTATTGGCTTTCATATTTAAATAGTTAGTTCGTTATGATATAACGGCGTAAACATTTTTTGTTGTTGTTATTGTTTGTTCATTTAACGTCCCTTTATGCTTATAAGGTAAATCGGACCATGCTACCGTGAGAAACCTAAATTTTCCCTATCCATGTTTAATTAGGATAGGGTTCTTTAACAATCAAAGGATCTTTAACTGACAACGAATAGGCTCGGGAATTCCGTATAGCGTCCATTCAGAAGGAAGGCATAACAAAGGATTTTCTACTTCCTTTAAAAATACTAGGGCCACCTGGCGGGCTACGAACCCACGATCTTGGGCTTAATAGGTTGTTATGCTAACGACATAGACACACCACAGGTTGCCAAACCCATTTTTTTCTCTATTTAAAAAAATTTGCTTATTGAAATTTACCCCTCTAAATTAAAAGGACACATCTTCATTTCTCCAAGGAGGATTATCGGGAATTGAAGAGGTAGGTTCGAAACTAGTGTGAGTGCGAATGAAGTTTGATTTATGTCCGGTTTGTGCCAAATCGCCTACATAGGATTTATATCATTAAGGATGATTCTATTCGTAATAAGGTAAGGAGCATTGAGCAGTGATATAAAATTTTGAAATTGGCAGAATAAAGAAATTGGTCTCATTTTAATCATGATCGATTGATTATTTAAAATGGTTAAACAAAACTTTATCACGACAACCAATGAAGTTCTCGGGTTCAGTACATTTTAGAGACTATACCTTTCTATTATAACGGTTATACAGGAAGGTGATTCGCCCGAAACCACACTCAAACACCCGGTTGTCCCACAGATCCTACTGGGTTATAAACAGTTTAAATAGTTTATTTACTACAGCCGGTGGGAGCCCAGGCATTCAGTGCACTCCACACTGAGTCAAACCTCTCCCATTATAAAAGAGTTATTATTTCACTGTACAATGGAATTTTTTATGATGTAATATTATAAATACAATAGTGTCAAACCACTAGAATACATCATTAAAGTTTGGGAGATTGTGGAAGTAGATTTCGCATCTAACGTTAGCTTAGATCCAGAGCAGGTTGGCTGTAATTGTGACTAAATTGTGTTCAAGTAATTTATCAAAAGGTTGGATCAAATGTAGCTATTATGAATGTAGTATTAATGTAATTCAGTTAACCACAAAAAAATGTCTCAGAAAAATTAAATCAATAATTACCATTAAAATCTCAAATATAAACAATACTACCAGAAGAAAAAAATGCATTCAAAGTTGGGGTGAATGCTAATATATTTATTTTTTCGTAGATATATCGGTATCTTTTCAAATAAAAATATACTTGAAATAGCTTTACATGAACCGTTGTGTAAAAAAAAGAAAAAAGTGATATTTCAGAAGACAATACGATGGTTTTCAGCTTTGACGAAACCTTAAGAGAAAACACAATGGAGAACAATGACTGACATTTTCCAGATAAAACTTGGCGGGATTACAAGCGGAGAATGCTCTGACTTCTCTTCACAAGGAGATAGGCTTTTAGGCGAGCAAATATTTAAACTTTTACTTACCAAAAAACTGCACAAAATGGAAAATTATTTCTATTAATTATATATATATATATATATATATATATATATATATATATATATATATATATATATATATACATGTGTGTGTGTGTGAGTGTGTGTATTAAAGGTTATTTGTTCAAATCTACAACTGTATAATAATAATACAGCAATTAAACAGATAAGTAAATAACTAAATAAAAAGGCTTAGCGAACCCGAAAGCTCGCAATCTTCCCACCTACGTCTACCCCTCAGACGTTTACCACTCCGCACAGCGTTTTTTAACTTTTTTGTTGGTTACTAAGCCCAGAAACTTTACAAGCCCATTTTAATCTTCGCAACGCTATCACTTGAATAAAACTGATTCGCAATTCCGCGTTATGAAATCTCTAAAATTATCCTGTGGTCTCAACCTTTGTTAGACCGAATATTCTGCGCAACATCATATTTTAAAGTAAACAGAATAAATGATATTGCCATCATTTAATATAATATATTATGATATCATATGATGGTATCATATTATGATACTACAGCACCGGTGAATAATTGGTCAAGTCGGATTTTGTCCAGGGAGATTTAACTGCTTTTAGATAACAGGAATCGTGTCATTCTCGTAGTTTTTGGCTTGAAATTGAGTTGTAATATAAGCAATAACTCCTTTTCAAGCCAATGCCTTACTTAGCCCCTTATTCGCTACGAAAACAACTCGATTTCGCTTACTTAAGTAAAAGAAACTTATTTTGGAGAAAATTAGACTTAACCACTTATTCACCGGGGCTTATATATTCAAGTAATAACAAACAAACAAAAAACCTATTATTCTTAAAAGGTCACAAGGCCATCTTCTTTTCAGACGCTGCGGATAAAATTACACTATTTTGTAAAAAATTTTAAAACCTTAAAAAATTAAATTTATATTTTATTTCGATTATTTCGTTTCAAAACCAAATTTTAAATGCATTTCTCTTAAAAGAATATAAGATTTAAAATGATAACATCTAGAATATATTACCGACAATATGAAGGTTTGATTGTATATTCGTTGTTTTTAATTTTAAATTAGTAAAATGAAAATAATTAGGTGGAGGAAATGTACCAATAAGACCCATGAATAATCTTGAGTTCAGTAAGTTGAGGAGACTTTACTGTTTCTATGTGAACGGTTGTGCAGGGATCTGAATTGTTCGATATAACCCTCAACAGTTCAGGTTTTTCCTCCTATTTTGGATACCCTTTTTATTGAGGCTAAGTGAACCTCAGGAAGGTCTGTAGATACAGACCTACAGCGCCCATCCTTTGCTATAAACGGATTAAATAATTTATCTGCCACAGCCGAAATTGAACACGGGATCTTTAGTACAGCAAATCAGCTCTCTACACACGGAACTACACCACTTACAACAGTTTTACATTAATAACTTCAAAAAAATTCTTGGTCCTAAAAAATAAACAAAATAAATATTCGATTTAATATAAATTGAAAATGACTTTAACCTATTATAAAATGCAAATGTAACTGACTGAACACGTTACAAGGGATTAGTAATTAGATTAACTGGACAAATTGGATTTTCCAGGGGACATATATATTCCTGATTTTACTGTTCACATGTCCAGTTGTATTGTTTTTTGTGTTTTTTTCCTTACATAAAATTTTTATATATGACAATATTATTTTTTCTATCTTTATGATTATTTTTATCTTCTTTATATGTTTTTGTTTCTATTAATTTGTTATTGTGATAATTAATTCATAATTAATTTTTAATTTTCATTTATTAATTAAATTGTAATTTTATTTTACTCCAATACATTATAACTCATATTATATGTTTCTATTATTCTAAAGGAACTTGTTTCAGAATAAATAAAAGCTTTATTATTATTAAATAATTTTTACCTTATCAATATTTACTGAATATAATATAAATTTACACGGTATAAATTAAGTAGCAATTATTTCAGTTTTCTCTATAATATTAAGAAAAATTTCCGTTGTGTAATAAATCTGTACAAGCCATGCGTGATGGTCTAATCACAGCGCCGTGTATGCTTTTATGTAGGAAAACTTGGAAAATCTACTTAAGCTATTGTTGTTTTTATGAACAATTATTATCACCAAACACAGTCTCTCTCCTTATCCCTTCAATCTCTTTGTATTTTTTTGTTAATACATTATTTAATTGTCATTTGTAACTTACAGATTAGTGATCCTAAGCAAATTATTTTCAAGTACCGCTCAAAGACTATAGCTCAATAATATTTATTTCATCTATAATATATTAGTTAAATTCTCAAACCAAAGTATCTAGTGGGTAGCTGCAAACGATCTACAGATCCTCCAGAGGTTCACCCAGCCTATATAAAGTGGATACTCTTAATTGGGAAAAACGGAGTGGTTGATCGTTATCTCGGAGAAATCAACTCCCTGTACAACTGTCTTTAAAACAGTACCGTCTCTACCATGTACTAAACCTAAGATCAATCATTGGTTTTATATAAATATTTATAAATGATTTTGTGATCAGCTAGTCCTAAAATATATTCAAACATTTAAACTAAAACAATAAATAAATAAACCTGTACCGCCACAACTCATGGAGTTTGGATTAAGTACTTAGTAGAGACTGCACTGTTTCTTGGGGAATGGTTGTGCAGGGAGGTTATTTATCCTAGATAACGCGTAACCTCCAGATTTTCCCCCTTATTTGGTTACCCACTACATAGAGGCTGGGTGAGCCACAGGCGGGTCCTAGATTCCATAGAATCCCTCTCCGGCCGTTAAAAGATTAAATAAAAGTCTGCCAGCAGCGGGATTTGAACTCAGGACCTTCAGCACGGCCACAGAGCCCTCTACCACTGAACCACTCCGCATCCCAAAACAATAAACAAACAAATGTAAATTTCTGAGCGTAGACCCATGTCATTCTCTAAGTCCAGTTCTAACGCCCCCAACAAAAATGTGTTGCGACTTTGATTAAAACTTTCTCAGCTTGTTTCGCACAGGTGTCTCTAAACTCCGCAACAGTTTGATTGATCATTTGAGATTTCACGATTTTAAAATTACATAAAAGCATCCCATCCATAAATCATCAGAGGAAAAAGTAATTATTTAATCTAATATTTATTTTATTAAATTGAATATTTCTATATTCATTGGCGCCTGAAGGTGGATGCGAGGAAACTGTTCATCCATGAGGTGGGGGAAATAAAATTATAAGTTTATTTATGAATGGTGAATATATCAAAGAATCCATCCTTAATTTAGCAGATTAAATTATTTATGAATTATGTTCTTATTATAATCTATTATATTTTATTATAATATAGTATATTTTAGTACTTTTTACTGGATGAAAATCGATTCCTATTTCTAGTTATTACGGTGGTTCGAATCCAGTTAGAGCAGATAAATTATTTAATATGTTAATAGCCACGGATCGACCCTGTGGGATCTACAGGCACTTCTATATAGGGGACACGCTAATTTGGGTGGAAAATCCGGTGGCTTATAATAATTTTTGTTAAATTTAATTGATTCCATTTTTTCACATTGATGATAAGTGATTATATATATATATATATATATATATATATATATATATATATATATATATAATCATAATAAGATTTTTTCACATTGATGATAAGTGATTTTATATGTATATATATATATATATATATATATATATATATATATATATATATATATATATATATATATATATATACATATATATACAAAAATATCTAAAATAAAAAATAATATATTTCGTACCAATCCGTTGTGAAAAAAAGTTAGTTTTCATCACATACAAATATAATACGAAAAAAATACTTTACTACTACGATACATGAAGAAGTTTGGGTTCAATACGTGGTAGAGTCTATTTTTAGGACACCGGTTGTACATGGAGACGATTAGTCCAAAATAATTAGTCCAAATCAGTCCATAGGGAGACGATTTTTTTCCTTTTTATAGAGGCTGGATGAGCCATAAGAGTGTTTCCATATCCCTAAGAATTCATCCTTTTTTTAGCAGATTAAATTATTTATCTGCCACAGTCGGATTTGAACCTAGCACACCGCTCTATCACTGAGCCTCCCAGCTCCCTAACTATAATATAACTTTGCTAATCATAATGAACTTTGTATAAAACGTTACGTTTTAAATTTGATTTTTAATCTGAAACTAGAAAAAACCAACAAATTTTCACTAGCGGCATATGAAAATAAACCGCGAGAAAGCAATTATAAAGCGAACAGTAAATAAATATCAGGAGATGGAGAACGGCTGTGGGTGAAATAGAGTTCTCGACCTGGCAACTCCAACAGTGGCAACAGCAAAAGTAATGAGAAGAGGCATTTATTAATTCTCTCCCCTGCTTCTGTATGATATACTGCCCCTAGTGGGATTTGAAAGTATTTTTTTGGCTATAATGGACTCATCCCTGTGGAAGTGTAGTTAGATTAATCATAATGGATATACCTTCTACCACTACATCGAAGGGTATTGGGTTCAGTACAGTGTAGAGACTGTACTATTTCTAGGACAACGGTTGTGATAGGGCGTGATTTGTCCAAGATTTCGCTCAACCTGGTTTTCGCCCCAGCGAAGAGTATCCACTTCATAGAAGCAGGACTCAAGGAAGACCTACAAATCCTAAGGATCCCCGGCTGTTAACAAATCAAAGAAATTATCTGCCACAGCTGGATTTGAGCTCGTGACCGTCACCAAGCCAATTCAGTGCTCTACTAATGAGATACACCACTCTCTAGATAATGGATATCTATCAATATTCATGGTTATAGCTCAAAAAAATACTAGCTAAAAGGTCTGCTGGGGTGACCTGTGGCGTAGTTATCAGCATGACAGTTTTCAAAATAGTTGGATATACCGTACTTTGGAATTGACGTAAATTTCTATGTACAGTTTTTTTTAAAGTCCTGCGTGTAATTACTCTATAAATATTTTAACACTGGAGCCTTTCTCGATGTTGAACAGGCTTTTGATCGAGTCTGGCACACAGGTCTCCTTTACAAAATCCGACATACTTTTTAATCATTCGCTCCTTTCTAACTGGCAGAACATTTGAAGTAAGTCATAAAAGTTCCTACTCGTCCCTCTGCTGGCGTTCCTCAAGGTAGCATCCTCTCTTCTACGCAGCATATACAGCTGACATTCCAAACCATCCTAAAACCTTCATCTCCACGTATGCTGATGACACATGTGTGTTATCACTTAATAACGACCCATATATTGCATCCCAATCCCTTCAATCACATTAATCAAGCCTCGAAGAATGGTGTCAGAATTGGAGAATTAAAATCAATTCCAACAAGTCCTATCAAATTACCTTTACCCTTCGCCGAAAATACAAAATACACTGAAAAGACAAGAAACAGCTAGACGCTTCCGACTACTTCAACACATACTATACAAACGCTCAAAGCTCCAGATCAATTACAAAAGACGAACACATAAAACTGTTATAAGACCTATATGGACTTACTGGATTGAACTATATGCTCCACCAAACCATCGAATTCCTCTCGTATTCAATCCTTGCAATCCAAAATCCTAAACGCTCTTTATTTTGTCACAAATAAAACCATCCATAATGACCTTAACGTTGCATGTGTTACCGATTTAGTCCAATCCAGATACCTATCATTCCACAATAAACTCCAGGCCCATCCAACCCCACTAGTTTCCATCCTTGCATCCAATTCCATCCCGGACAATCCTACTAGGGGTCTGAAGAGAAGATGGCCTCGGGACCGTCTATTATAGAAATGTTATTAGAGTGCTGCAAGCGGGTAGTGCCTCTACATGTCCTTTCATGTATTTATGTATGTATATATTACAGTCGTGCAATTCAATAAAATAATATTTTTTTTAAATATATATATTTTAAAAATATGTACTCTGACTCCAATTATTTTTTAATTAAACCTGATTCTTCCGATAATAGGATAAAATATTTTTTTATCTCAACTTTCATTTACATTCAAAAGTGAGATTGGAGGGGATTGAATTCAAATTGTAATACACAATTTTATTTCCTTCACTCACTTTAGCTATATAAAAACCTTGCATCATCTGTTATTTTATTTATGCACTTTATTTATATATTCGAATTACTTATTTATTTTAATATGGAGGGGATAACTCAGTGAGTAAAGCGTTGCTGAGTAATGAGGGTCCCGGGTTCAAATCCTGTTGAGGCAGGTATGTTGTTTATCATATTAACAGCTGTTAATCGATCCGGTAGGATCTGCAGTCCCCTTCATGGACATGCCCATCCTCCATAAAATGTTGAGTCTTAATTAGGGTAAAAATCTCGGAAAAAGTCGATCGTGTTCAATCCCTGCTTAAATGTTTCTTAGAAACAGTATAGTCTCTACCATGTAATGGGTCCTAGATCCTTCACTGCTGTTGACATAGGTTTAAGTTATTATTGTTTACTATTTTCGTAGATTATAGAATATAGACCCTTTCTTCATAATCCCTACGGATAGGATCACGCATCTCAACACAACAAACTGAAACACATTAACACATAAGACACCTCTACCTTATCCGAACTAAATACTAGACATTATACGTTGCGTCTGGAGCCCATTATGAACTCTTAAACCTATTAGAGGCGCGAACCAACAATGTAATGAGTCTCCGTAATTGGCTGTAAAGTTAGTGGATCTAGTTTACGGCCTTTGCTCTTATCGCATAATATCACCAATTTCTCATTACTATGGTTTGCCTTTACACATTTGTTGTTTGTTCTAAGCTTAGTGTGTGGACTTTAAATAAGTCAAGTAATCCTGTTTTATTATTTGTTCGAAGACATTTTAGCCTCTAAACTTAGGAGAAACTAAGCTCAGAGTGTAGGGTCCTCTGATCTAATCGAGGCTGGTTAGGACAAACGAATCATTTATTCTATAACAGTCGTGTTAGCTAAGGGCCAAGAGGGTGTCTTAATGTAAAAAAAACCTGCACCACTACAACTCATGAAATGTCTTTTGTTCGGTACGTGGTAGATACTGTACTGTTTCTTGGACGGTTGTGCATTGAGGTGATTTGTCGACCGCCAGGTTTCCCCCGTTTTATACTTTATACCCGAGAAGGTTTCCAGACCCCAAAGTATCCATCCCTGGTAGATAAAAGAATGAATAAAATCTCCCACTGCTAGAATTGAACCTAGGCACTCTAACACTGAACCACTCCGATACCTTCTCACGGGAACATTGAGCCTTTGTATTGTTAGTGTTATTAAATGTGGGAAAACCTATAAGTTAAGCGAGATCTCAACCAAATCATATCCCTACAAAACTATTGGCTTAAAAAGAGCATTTTCACTACATCGTACTCAACCACTCAACCCCAATACCCAATACCTTTCCTATGTTCTATTTGTGCATTTTTGTTATAGTTGCTTGTGCCAGTGGGCAGCCCAACGCATTTGCCTTTAGTGCGAAAAAGAAAAGAAACTTGAATTGTACTATGAGCAATTGAACAAAACAAAAAAGAGGTCGAGACTGTACTGTTTTTTAAACGATTGTGTAGATCTGTGATTTCTCCGAAATTACTATTAACCACCAGGTTATTCCCCAATTTAGGGGTACATTCTTTAAAGTAGCGAGGTAAGCCCTGATGGGATCTGCTTAACAGAATTAAAAACTTACGAGCCTCAGTATATGAGGAAAATACATAGATCCAATTTCCCTTCGTATCCGATCCAGAATTTCAGAGATAGCTAAACGAGCATGATGAGGCTACTGAAATGATCGGCTAGAGCTAGTTCTGTGTACCAGAATATGAGAAAATAATGCTAGAAGTTTTCCATGCGAGGATAAATGACATAGCCAGTAAGTATATGATGAACTAACTGTTGTCGAGGAACGCAGAATGTAGTACGCTGAATGATATTTACCAGCAACCATTTCACATGGAACACTAAATGGATCGAATAAGATGGATCTTCCATGTACTTCCTGGCCACAGGGCATCCGGGCGAAGTTGAGCGTGGACATCGATCCCAACTGGCCTAGTTCCGGAGTAGCGAAGATCCCCGAGGAGGTCGCCGTAGCCTATTTCGCCGATATGTAGCCTATGTGAGGGAGCCGTCCAGGGGGGAACAACAAACACCGGGATGGTTTGTTGCTTTTGCCAGAGGGCAATTTCCCTAAGCTGACGACAAAAGAAATAACTTCCAAATAATAAGCTACCTGTGTCAGGGGGCAGCAATCAGTGGTATAAACCATTTCTACGGCGAGGGAGGAAAGAAGCTGTTCAAGAAAGCAAAATAAAAATTAAACTTCATCAATGAATAAAACTGGTCCCCGGATGTAAATGACCACAAAATAAGTAATATTCTATGTGATTCTTATAAATAATTAGTACATCAATACTTCTAATTACTTATCAATGCCAATAACAATGTGGACAATTTTCTTCAAATTGTTTCAGTAAGTAAAATCAATTTTGGTATCAGCTTGGTTAAACTAAATAAAATACATTATTTTATTTATGCCTGCGTTTTGATTTAATTTTTAGGACATCTACCGACTGAGAATTAAAAAAAATTATTAACATTTAAAAAAAAAACACCGTGAACGGGTCTGGGGTTCAGTGTACGGTAGAGACTGTACTGTTTCATGGACAACGGTTCTGCAAGGAGGTAACTTGTCCTAGGTCACGCTCAACCGCCAGATTATCCCCCCTTATTTTGGGTACCCTATTTTTATAATATTTTATAGAGGCTGGGTGTGCCCCAGGAGGGTCCTGGATCCTAAATGATCCATCTCCGCCTGCAAACAGACAAAATAAAAGTCTTGCCCACTGCGGGATTTGAACCAGGATTTTCGGCATGGCAACTCAGTGCTCTACCACTGAGCCACTCTGCTATTATTTTCATATATACATTCATTAAATTCATTTTTCCTCTCTTTCATTTTTAATCCCAGCTCCTATCTTCCCTTCCTTCCTTGTATTTCCACTTTAAGCATTAACGAAGTTATTTTCATCTCATTCTTTTTACTAAAAGTTTTCAAGTGAACTTGGGAGGGTTGTCTTGTAAAACTTCACTGACGTCTCCAACTTCATTTAGATCTTTGTTTAGTAACGAGTACGAATCCGTCCGACATCAACTTTATTTTCCTTGGCATTCTCTGAATGCTTATGATGGAAGACTTTTGAATGATGAAGACTTCCGATATTCCATGGTCGTTACTGTCTGAGTGGCCAACTTAGAAATTATAAATGATCTTTTAGTTTATTTGAACAAAGCTATCATCGGAATACCTGGCTTAAAAACTAACGAGAGTTTTGCAGTAACTTAGCATAGATTTGTATTACATTATATTGAGGAATAGAATAATAATAAGGCTGAGGGAATGGATTACTACCCAAACCCAAATCCGCCAGATCACTCTTAAGGCAATCCTCCCGCCTACGCCTCGGTCTAACCCTCATACACTTCCCTGTATGATGCGCAGCGGTTATTAACTTTTTATGATTTCGTTCGTTACTAAACCCAGCAACTTTATAGGTCCATCTTAATCTTCGTGACGCGATCACTTCAATAATATTGAAAAATGCTTTTATTCTGGGACCAGGTTCCTTAAGGCTACACTTACATTGAATCCTGTGTGATACGATGAGACATTGCTAGCAAACCAAGTGACTGAAATATATCGAGAGTTATAACATTTGGTTCTTTAAATTTATAAAATTAATATAATTTATTAATTTTTTTTAATACATTTATATTTTTCTATCATGTACAGTAAAATATGTATAATGTCTACACCCCAGCATCGTATGTGATTGAATCACGTCGCACCGAATCGGATCCAATGTAGGTGTAGCCTAAAAATAACAAATGTGTACGAAAATAAATTATATATCTGGCCAAGAAGGGCACATTATAAGAATCATATAGTATTTAGGTATTTGGAAATAATTATTAACTGAAAGGAGAGAAAAATGGCATTTGTATAATTTAGAAAATAAATATTTTTATTATTACTAACAAAAAAACCCAAAAAACTAAAAGGTATGTGCTAGTCAAATAAAAAAAAAAAACAAGAATAAAAATCAAAAACAACGAAAACTAAGCTTACAAAAAAACATAAATAAACGTATATAAAATAATAAAACATAATATCATTATGAGTACATATATATAATTCTGTATTACATATATTATTCTATATATAAAGAGTAATCACAGTTTAAACATCCCAATGTCTGAAAGTTTATTAAACAAAACAAAAAGTCGGTAAGAAATAACAAAAAATAATACAATTTTTTCGGTTTTCATACCCCCTCATAACTTATACTCGGAAAATAGTATAAACAACACATACAGAGATATACTAACAACATATACTTTTATAGAGTACGTGATAATAAAATCTAACATATCAAAATTGGATTCGATTAACCAGGAAAATATATTATATCTACGTAATATATTATACGTATATTTATATACGTATGTATGTGTGTGTGTGTGTGTGTGTGTGTGTGTGTGTGTGTGTGTGTGTGTGACTACTATATCCTTGGGTTGAGAGAATTGTGGAAATCTTAAGCCTCTAGGATTTAGTCCCAAATAAACCAGACTTCCTAATCCCGGTTGGAGTGACATTAGTTGTCTTTTCCCTCTAAATCTGTTTTAACAAGTCACTAATTAGAAATCAACTGTCGTGAAAAGGAGTTAAGTGTTCTTTGTTTAATTAATAAATAAAAATAATAACAAAACTCAAAAAGAGATATAAAATAATTATAAAAATGCAATAGAAGAAAAAGCTTTACAGTCAACGTTTCGCCAATTCAGGACGTATACCATGATGAATTTTATCGAGGCGAAATTTTCGGATTACGCTCTTGATATGCCAGAATTGGCACAATGTTGAATGGTTAGTTTATTTTGGACTATGTTTAGTATTTTTGAGTTCTATAATGTTTTTTTTCTTTATGTTTGCTAATACGGATATGGTCATTAACCTTCATCGATAAAAATTAGAAAAAAACAAAAAGAGCCATAAAATACTAATTATAATGTAATCAAAAAACCACTAGAAAACAAAGCCATAAGTCTCCAAAATATTCAAAAAACTAACTAGTCAATCTTTAGCCAGACATCATCAGGATATACACCAAAATAAAAATCAAATCAAATAAACAAACGAACTAACCAAACTATTAGTCTACCTAATAAAAAAAAAATTATTTTCTTTTCTTTCTTTTTGGCCTATCTCCGGCCGCTAACATCATAAATAAAAGACTTCCAACGAGTAGAATTTGAACCAGCTCTACCACTGAAACCGCTTACCTAATAAAAAACTACAACACAAAATTAAGTCATTCTGATCCTCACACAAAATCAGGTAAAGAACAAACACAAAAACAAAGTATTTTTTCTAGATCAAATCACTTTATGTTACACGTTAAGGGTCTAAGGGACTGGAGTATACTTCAAAAACCCTTCCCCCGACTGGAAATTCTTTGTGACCACAAATTGGCGAAAGGAAGTGGTGATGGGCAGGGGATGCAAGAGGTGACACAAAGGCCTGAAGGCTGAGGACCAGGACACGAAAACATCTGCAACTGGGTCAACCCTTTTCATCTTTCTTTAAGGGACTCCGAGAGTTGACATCAACACACCCTGTCCGAACACCTCAAGATGTTCCGTTGTCATTATCGATTGGCTTTTAGGATAGAATGAACACTATATGAATACATGTTCGGGTAATTATAGTAATACTCGGGTATACATTGATTCCAATTCGTTCAATTATTTAATTAGTCAGATTCTTTAAATCGCTTCAGATCGTGATGAATCAGTCGTATGAAGATTAAATCTGGAAGATGTTATGGAAGATGATACAATGGAAATATACTTGTTAGATAACAGAAGTAACGAAGATAACAGAAATAAAGCACATCACACCAACATACAAACAAACTCATATAAGAGACGTACACTCCACAACACGGAAATAATTACAGAGTCGGTATCTGTACCGCAAGTTGAGTTAAAAGATGTCTTAACTGTTTATTTGCTTCATTTTTAAATTTTACATTGGATCGAGTCTGGCACCCAGGTCTCCTTTACAAGATCAGACATTTCCTTCCTCCTACATACTTTTTAATGATTCGCTCCTTTCTAGCTGGCAGAAGATAAGAAAGTAAGTCATAAAGGTTCCTACTCGTCCCTCTGCTAGCGTTCCTCAAGGTAGCATCCTCGGTCCTATCTTCTACACAGTATATACAGCTGACATTCCAACCCATCCTAACACCTTCATCTGCTGATGACACATGTGGTTATCAGTTAATAACGACCCATATATTGCATCCCAATCCTTTCAATCACATTTATCAAGCCTCGAAGAATGGTGTCGTTATTGGAGGATTAAAATCAATTTCAACAAGGCCCATCAAATTACCTTTACTCTTCGACGAAAACTTTTACAAAAATAAAAGTTATCATGATGTTTAGTATGAAGTAGTTAATTCCAACACTAAAAGGGAAAAGAATGAAAAGTTAATACGTCTTGTGACTCAATTTGAAGCGACAACCTGCGGAATAATTACCAAAGAATCAGAACCTCTTCAAAGACATGGATATTCTGAAGCTCATTAAAATAGACAGGTTGCGAATTAAGGATGAACCCTGAAGGAATTCCTCAGAAGGTGTTACATGAGCGCGTGGATAGAACTGGAAGAGTTGGTATCCAAAATGTAGATAGGAAGATTCCATAGCTACTGATGCCAGGATTGTGCTTGCTACTGGAAGGCAGGAGCACTTGATAGGGAAAACGGGGAGTCTATAATGGAACAGGCCATGTTTCAACTCAGGATGTAGCGCCAATAAATAATAATACTCTGATGCTTCATGGATTGGCTGCTTGAATGATTTATGTTTCAATTCGGCTTTTGCCCGGAGGCCCTCTGCTATAATTTGTTCGAAAGAAGGCGCTTGGTGGTTATATACGACATTCAATAGGTGTTTACTACAGTAGGCCAGCGGCCAGGTACTTGAAGGTCGCAATAAATTGAAGAGAGCTGCATTTTTGATATGATGTAAAGGCCGCTTACACACGGTAAGTTCGTTGTGAACCCATCAAACTGACACACCGAACTGACCGTGTGTAGCGGCCTTAAGGGCATGTCTGACTAGTAGAAATCCAAGTTTTGGTACCCGAAAAACCTCAAAATTTTCAATGTTTGTAAAAAAATACCAATTTTCAAAGAGTCTCTCAGACTCAGAATCTATTAGACTTACAGAACTGCGGTTGGATTCAAATTGTAGCACATTTAATCTACTTTAAAATGGGTTCCTTGGTTGTTTTTTTTTTTCAAAAATGCACCGATTATGAGATACAGACCAAAAACAGGAAATAACTCCGAAAATTTCGAGGTATTTCGGCCACCAATAGTTTTTCAATTGGTTTTTTTTGGTAGCAAACTTGGATTTGCACTAGTCAGACATGTCCTTACAACCTGTCAAAAATTCAACTCTCTTCAATTTATTGCAACCTAAAGCCCTTTTTTGGTTCCTGGCCGGTGGCCTACAGGTAATTGAACACTCATCGGTATATTCCTGTGTTTTATTTTCGATTTATATAATAATCAAAATTAGTTATAACTAAAAATTAAAGTTTTTCATCGCCACGGAATTAGCTGTTATTCCTGTAGCCGTCTATAATAGAAAAAATATTTCCTTTTTTAGAAATTTCCGATATTCAACAGGAATATCTAGGCGTGACAGGATACCCAATAACTAGGGTACTCACGATGCGATTCTTGTAAAGCGATTAGAGTGTTTGGGACAACTGCTGAGAATGGAGAATAATATAATACACAAAATGATCATGGACTGGTGCCCTGAAGGACGATTAAGAAGAAGAGGCCGACCAAGAATTTCACGAATCAAACATCTTCTTAACAGGATGACCTGGAAAAAATACTATCCTAAGATTTGTTTGGGGAACTCTCAAGGAAAAAATATAAATAAAAAAAAAATCTTCTATAATAATATTTTTTTTCCTAAACGGATCCAAAAATGTGATGAGAACTAAAATTGAAAGGCTCCTTCTAGATGGCAATTTAAATAAGCACAATAATGAGAACAATCTAATGAACATTAAATAAATTCTAAAAATGACGGTAATAGAAGTTTTAAAACAACTATAATTATAAAAAAATCCTTGTAATGAAGATCACAAGTATGGGGATGAACCTTAATAACGGCCCACAAAAACTCTAAATGAGACTTGAATTTTAGAAAAAATCTACCTTATGTGAAACTAAAGTTCTTTTTTTTAAATTTATTTATTGAAATTTACAACTGGATAACAGAATACATCAAGTAAATATAATGAAAGATACATAAAATGGTTTAGAAAAATCTGCAGTAGAAGAAAGGGTACACAAGATGGAAAGAGCATTTGGCATTACTATGAATCTTTATAACAAAAGTTTTTATCTAAAAATCTTAAAATAAGACACTACTCTACAGTTGTGAAACCAGAATGCCTATAAGCGAGTGAATGCTTGGTATTAAACTATAGAGTAGCAACGCTTGAATTACTTGAAAGAAGAATAATGAGAAAAATTCTAGGCCCAGTGAAAACCACAGAAGTAGGGAAATTAAGATCTAATGATGAAATATATAGGAACGTAGAAAACATAACAGAAACGACAAGAAAAAGGAGACTATTATTTTTTGGACATGTTTTCAGAATGGATGATTCGAGATTAACAAAAAGGATATTCAGGTACCTTTGGGAGAAAAAGTCAACAATTAGCTGGATTCGAGAGGTAAAGAAGGATTTTGAAAGAAACAATATAAGGGAAGACGACACTAGAGGCAGAGAGATTTTTAGACAGAAGATCTTGAGTATGGAAGGATTCCATGGAAGAGTGAGGAGGAAACCTGGGGTGAGATGGTCTGAGGACAGAAGGAAACACCATAGTGAAAGGATGAAGGAATATTAGAAGGGACGGAAGAGTAAACAGCCAGATGGGAAGAATTGAAATTTGCACGTGGTCCTCAGCTGGCATCATCGGGGGGAAGAACAAAAAGAAAGATATATAATGTCATGAGATAAAGACAAGCGGAGAAACTACACATTGGTGGTACTCGAATAACAAATTCAACGATAAGGTAACGAGGCCATCTTCTCAGATTTTACGAAGGATTTTGGATTGCAAGGATTGAATACGCGAGGAATTCGATGGCATAGTGGAGCCCCAAAACTCTACTCCGTTTGTCCAGATAGGTCTAATGTGTAGTATATGAATCTAAACTAATTCTTTAACCGCCTTTTTTTTGTATTTCATATTCATTATGAAATGGATTAAATACTAAGCTTATTTTTTGTTTTAAAAGGATGTTGGGGCTCTACTAAACCATCCAATTCATCTCGTATCCAATCCTTACAATCCAAAATCCGTCGTAAAATCCTCAATGCTCCCTATTATGCCACACACAAACTCATCCATCATGATCTTAATATCCCATATGTTACTGATTTGGCCCAAACTAGATACCTATCCTTCCATGACAAGCTCCATACACACTTGAATCCGCTAGTCTCTCAACTTGCTTCCCATACTATTCCTGATAACCCTCCGAGGCGTCTGAAAAGAAGATGGCCTCGAGATCATCTACTATAGAACTTTATTGGAGTGCTGCCGATGGGTAGTTATTCCACATGTTTTTTTCATGTCATAATGTACATATCAGCAGATTTACTAGTTATAATCATATTATAGTTGTAAATATTAATAAATTAAATTAAAAAAAAAAAGGATATAAACTGGACTGAAATTTATCTAATATTTCATTCACACAATAAAAACCTTTCTCCTGCCATTTATATTAAAACAGGTTTTTATCGTGTGAATGAAATATTAGCTTATTTTTTTTAAATATAGCAGTTTTATAGTCACTTAGCAGTACAGGGCATTAGCAAACACCCATCAAATACGGCTAGAATAGAATCAACAGTATATATCTATATATCATAAAAACATCAAGCATTGCTGAACTTTATGAACATGGATTATGTTTATTTTACAAACTTTAATTTCAAATTAAGAAAAAGATATGATGTGCAATATAATAATAAAAAAAAATCCTTTAAAATCGATGCTAAAGATAAGCTGAGTTAATAATATATGAACATTTAATCTTAGTGCTTTTCCAGACGTAATTGGTGGATTATCAGGAATTGAAGTTTTTTTTTTCCCTTTTTCCTCAATAAGGGTGGCATTGAAGGAATTGAAGTTGGAGGGAAGGTAAAATTAGAAAAATAAATGAAGTTTTCTTTTCTCCTTTTCCCACAGACGGTGATGTAGCTCTCAGCAAACACGTGGACTCATAAATTTATGTTGGTCTTTGTTTAATTAACCTATTATTTATTCTCTATTATTGTAATTTATCTAATTCTTCTCCTGAATCAGGAATCATCATGCCTGATATAATTACCAAGAATATTAAGACTTGATTATATTAAAGGAATAAATGAACTTCTAATAAAGGGTGTTACATAATGAAAGTGAGTTAATTAAAACAATAAAGCGTCTAAAATGTTAAACATTCTCTTGTTCATTTAAGTTCGAACCTGAATGATAATCATTATTCATGACGCTACAATACTGTATTACCATACGAGGTTCATTAGAAACTAACGCAATTGTCCCCAGATTCGCTGTATAGTCAGTACTGAATAGATGGATAGTGAAAATAATTCAAAACCAGGCGGTTAGGTTTTTCTTTGATTAACGTTTACTCTGATTTAGGCCATGAATAAGATCCCAATTTATTTAAAACTCTTTTTAAAAAAGTTAGAGAAAATGATCTCCGAACTTAAAATATTTTAATTTTTTTCCATTACTCCAACTCTTTTTATGTCGACCTGAAGCCCTATTGGTGCACACTCAGCCTCACTTAACTGTTACCTATAATACAGTGCTGATACGGGTATCCTTAATTGAGGGAATTGATGGGGATTATGAGCTCAAGACTCTAACCTCCTTTATTGGTTGCAGTGGAGAAATGTGTTTTATAACCTTACACAGATGCGCACGCGTCACACACACGAAATCATACATATAAAATTACTAGTCGTTAGCATAAAAAACTACTAAGCCCAAGACCGCGGGTTCGAACCCCGGCAGGTGACCCTAGGATTTTTTAAAGGGAGTAAAAAAATCCTTGGTTATACCGTCCGGGACACTAAACGGGGGTCCGGAACCTATACGATTTCAGGTACTCGTTAAATATCTCTATCGTAATAATACCTAGATAAGCAAAACTTAGGGTTTCCACTGTAGCAACGCCAGATTACCCATAGCGGCATAAAGTGACGTTAAATGAAGAAACAAACAACATTTTCAGTAGAACATTAGCTTTTTCTTAAAAAAAAAAAATTATAGATGTCTGAATATTTCATAAGGTCTGGGGATAAAATATTAGTTGTACAAAAAAAATCCATTCCATAAGCTACAATTATCCGGACATTACTAATTTATCTGAAATAGGCAAATCCTGTCGAAATCGTTCATCAGAGACAAAGTTAGTAGAAGTGATAAGGTTGACAATGAGACAACAGCAACATTGTTGACGACTTCATCAACCTCTAGTTATCACCTAAATATTAAACTAGCCAACTCAATCTCCAGCAACTGACCTCCGCTTAAATCGGGACATCGAACCGATATAGTAAAGAATTTACATGGTAGAGACTGTCCCACTGTATTGGTAATTTGTCCTAGATCAGGCTCAACCACTTAATTTGGGCACCGCTTAATTGAGGCTAGATGAGCCCCAGGAATGTCCTAGATCGCATAGGAAACACTTTTTTCAATCACATATATCTGATGTTTTTGTTTTATGTTTTTTATCGACAATTTTTTATTTATTAATTTTGTTTTAAGGAAGAACGCTTCACGTCTTTATTATTTTTTTTAAACGACTAGTCAAACTAACTTCACCGATTTTTAAAAATATCAGGAATAAATGGAAAATGATTTCCTGGCCTCCATAACTTCTGAATCCTACATATCGGACGATCACGTAGGCACAATATATCAATTCTTGGTGCTACATCACATGAGGGAGTTAATGGAGTAATCAAATATATCATATTGTGAGAGAAGCAATTGTGATCGATCGGTCCAATACAAATCTAGTTAACTGTAACACAACTGTATTTGTTGAATTATTATCTAATGCTAATAAAATGGTTTATATTTACTTTTGTGTACTAGTGTAAATAATATATAATTTTTATTATGTAGCCTCTTGGATAGATAAATGTTCTCTTAAGCATTTGTTATCCTTAAGGGATATGGTCCCAGAATAAAATTATTTTCTATTAAATTCTAATTAATAACAATTATAATAAAATTCAATTATCTTTATTTATTATAATATTAAAATTTACCTGGAAATATACAGAAATATTAAATCAAACCAATTTTAGTATTTTCTGAGCTTTCTCAAATAACTGTAAAATTCAATAACTTTTTTTAAAAAAAATAGGATGACGATTCAAAGCATCTGTTCTTTAGAAATTTAATTCAAGTTTTTTTATTATTCGCAAATTCATTCCATTTAAATTTAAACAAAAGAGTGATATCGTTTAAGTAACGGCTTAAATAAATCAGAAAAATTGGATTTGATTTGAAAAAAAAAATTATTCTAATTCTAATCTTAAGACGTTATATATGGTAATTATTATTATTATTATTGCTGTAGTTCAACAGCCCTATATTTCCAATATTTACAATGCTTACAGTAAATATATTTAGTGTATTTTTATTCGATTATTTAAAAATAAATTTAGTATTTAACTATATAACTATGCTTTTATATTATTAGTAGGTCCTGTGTTCAAATTCGGATGTGGTAAATAAATTATTTAATCTCTTCACAACGATAGACCTTCCTGGAGCTCACCCAGCCTCTATAAGGTAGGTACCCTTAATAGGGAGGTAAAACCTAGCGGTTGAGCGTGATAACGTACAAATCTCTTTCCTGCACAACCGTTGACTTAGTAACAGCTTAATCTCTTAATGTACCACAAGAGTCCGGTTGTAGTGCTACAGGGTTTTTTCATATTGCGATGTAAAGGATCGGTGAAGAGAATAGATTTGTCTGGCCGTGTTACAAGCCAGGTAGCTCAGTTGGTAAGAGCTCTTCGCTAGATAATGCAGAAGACCGGTTCGAATTCTGGCCTGGACAAATCTTTTGTATAGTGTTATAGATTAGTCGTTTGTTTCGCAAGACAAGTGAACATCTGTTGCCCAGAAGATGAGATAGTTGTAGCGTTTTGTCAGTTATTGTCTTTTCTGTATGTATGCTCCACGTAAGTCTTTTCTCCAAGTATAGTCCGAGATAACATATATATACTTTTCAAAAGGTAGTAATAGAAAACATACGAATGAAAAATTGAAATGTTTATTTTAATTTACTAGATACAAATTGGGTTTAGAACTTCTGTTTCCCCAACCTCGGTTTCTACCAGTTGAAGGCCTTAGCAAAACACTAGATACCAACGCTACCTGTAGGAGTCCAGAACAATTTAGTTCGGGGGTGATACCAGTCTACTGTAGGACACGGTAGAAATAACAAGAATTCTTCGAAACCAATCATTGCTCTTCTACTGCTGGCTTACATAGCATCGTGAACGAAATAGCTTTTCCGATGGCGGTACTAGATATTCAATTCAACGGAAAATTAATTTGGTTTCCTAGCACTGCCTGTTGGTTTAAATAATTAACCATTAAAATCGGCCCAACAATTCCAAGCCCTAAGATTAGAGTCTAAGAGTAAAATCCGAAAAATCTAACATAAAAAAAAATCCTTTTGTCTACTATTCTTGGATTTGGAGCACAAGTTACGGCATATGTTCCGTAGGTTGTTGCTTCAAATCGAGTTACAAGTATTAACTGTTTATTACCATCATCATAGTATAATTTTTGATATTTTCCTAAAACGAGTTATAGTGAGCTTTAGAATGGAAAAAGCGAATGTAATTATGACCAATGAGTAGATTTCAGTAATAATTCCATTAATAAAATAAAAGATTCAACTAAAATTTCGAAGTATAGATGATATATGTTTGTTGAAACGTATACGATTACTAAAGTATACACATTTCCTGTAATTAAATTCACTTTTCCATACTAAAGGTCATGATAATTTTTATTCTTGGAATATATTAAAGGTAAACGAACGAAAAGTTAAAAATTGTTAAAACTCAAGTCGAGGCTACAACCAGCGGAATAATTACCGAAGTTGCTATAAGATCTTAGGAGCCTAAAATAGTGGTGTAGTGGTTAGAATAAAACAATTCTATGTCGCACCTCGGTATAAAATTTTTAAAAGAGAGTAAAGAATCTTTGGTTATACTGTCCGTCGAAAGGCACGTAAAATGGGAGTACCGAGCCTTTCCAGTGTGAGCTACTCGTTAGAGATCCCTATCTTAGTTAAACCTTAAGAAGTAAAATTTAGGAATCCCACTGTAGAGGTCCCGATTAACATATCAGTATCAAGATACGTTAAATAACCAACCCAACAAAATAAAATATAATACCAATTTAAAAAATTGTATCCTATAATTTAATTTTAGACACATACTGGAAGTGATAATAAAAGAAGAATTTTTTTAAATATATATATAGCAAAAACAAAAGAGAAATACAGGAGAAAAATAATGACTCTGAGATATAAAGCCAGGATGACAGGAAAGTGAAAAGAAAAATGGTCTCACCTACATTTGTATGACGACTGGAGCCGCCTAGTAGATTTCCCCATATGTCTTACCAATCCGACCAGAACAAATAAAATGAAAAAGATATTGTATGACAACCAAAATAAAGTTGTTAATAATTTATAAATAAGAATAATTTCAAACAAAAATAATTAATATATAAATACAAAAGAGAAACTATAATACAATTATTCGTCATTATTTTTTATTCCACTAAATAAAGTGTACATGCAACCAACGTATGAACTATATAACCTAAAATTAATAATGAATAATAAAAATATAATTAATAAAACGAAGAGCGAAAATATAAATAAAATAGTTTAAAAAAATACTTATACTCAATATGTAACCTTGTTCATCTGTGGTGTAGTGCTTAATATAACAATCTAAGATGACTAAAATTGCGCATAAGCACAGCCCGGCAGTTGGCCCTAGAAGTTTTTAAATGGAGTAAAAAAATCATGGTTTTGCTGTATTTCGGAAGAGAATTAATATGAATGTCTCGGGGCTATGCAGTGTCAAATATTCGTTAAAGATCCTTGTCATAATTATACTTTGATGAGAAAAATTTAGGGCTTAACATTCGTTAATATAAGCAGATTTTCATCATTTAATTACAGTGTCTAAACTCAAAAGCAAAATAAATTTAGTATTTATTAAAATTAAACCACAATAATGTATTTTCAACCCTCTTTTCTCAATCTGTTGGTGTCCCTCAGGGTATCCTCGGCCCAATTCTCTACACAGTTTTTACACATGACATCCCTACCAGTCCTAATATGTACTAGCATTACCACGTATGCTGATGATACATGTGTATTAGCAATCAAAAATAATCCAGTTATTGCATCCCATACTCTTAAATCCCATATCACTGACTTTGAAGAATGGTGTCAACTGAACAGGTTAAAATAAATTCCCAAAAATCCAGTCAAATAACCTTTACCCTTCATAGAAAAGCAGTGACTTCCTGTCCTCCTATATCGTTTATTAACATCCCACTGATTCCTGTAGAACAGGTCCGGTACTTAGGGTTACATCTTGACAAAAGATTAACTTGGAATCATCATACTAGACTGAAACGACAAGAAACAGCACGCCGTTTCAGGCTACTTCAGCACTAACTAGACAAACGCTCTAAGCTCCTATTAATATCAAAATATATATACATGACTGATAAAAGACCTATTTGGACTTAGGGTGTAGAGCTTTGGGGCTCCATTAAGCGATCAAATTCTCGTAACCAATCTTTACAAACCAAACAACTTCGTAAAATCCTCAATACTCCTTAATTTGTTGTGAACAAAGTCATCCATAATAACCTCAATGTCCTATTTGTTGCTTATTTAATCCGAACGCGATAACAGTCCTTTCTTTATTCATGCCAATATGGATGATTCCTGTCATTTATTTGTTGTATTATAATAATAGAGTAAATTTCAAAGAATAAATCACCAACGACATACGTACCGCTAGGGACGACAAAAAACTAACAGTGCTTATCCTTCTTGACTTTTCTAAAGCTTTTGATTCCTTGGACCATTCAATCCTTTTCAGTAAACTCAAATGACTGTCCTTTTCTGACAGTTCTATCCGATGGTTCCAATCCTTCCTCTCTGATAGATCTCGAGCAGTTTCCATACCTAATCATCCTCTTTCCACTTTCCTCACTCTTTCCTCAGGCACAGGGCTCAAGCATCTCTCCTCTTCTGTTCAACTGCTATATCAATGATCTTCCTAAACCTGTTCCCCACTGTTCCCACCATCTATATGCGGACGACTTCCAAATATATTTGTGCTTGCTTCCTTCTGAGCCATTGTGTATAAATAGCTATTATATTTAAATTGCGTTCGCCAGTATTCAGGAAGACCTAGATAAGATCAGTGCCTGGGCAACGCTGAACAAACTGGAATTGAACGCAATGAAAACTGAGGCCATTGTTTTAAGTTCCAATTCCCTCCTTACATCCATCCATACCCTCCTAACATTAATTTTAAACGATCATCCTATCACGTTCACCTCCTCTCTGAAAAACCTAGGCATCACCATCGATCAAAACCTTTCTTGGAAATCCCACATCGCCCAGGTATCCCGACGGTCAGTTTGTTCCCTGAAGTTATTCCATCGTTCTCGTCATCTCCTTACACAATCTTCCCGTAAACTCCTCGCATCTTCTCTCATCTTCCCCCACTTTGACTATTGTAGCGTGGTATATGGAGGCCTCTCTAAAATGCTTGAAGACAGGCTAAAGAGAATAATGAATTGCTCTCTAAGATGCCTTCCGAAGACAATATTTCCTCTGTTCATTCTTATACCAATCCATTCACTCTCAACACCCTTCATATATCTACAGTCTCCTCCAATTCAAATCCTCAGTTCAACACCATAAAACAAGATCCCACCTTTCTGATCTCTATATACGTTCACACAGAATAAAGCATTCGAACGTCCCTTCCTCGCCCGCTCCACCACAGTGTGGAACTCAATTCCTCCTAATACCCGTCATACTCCCTCACTGTCGTCATTTAAATCCTTGCTTTTCCAACACCTACTAGCTTCCCAAAAAGATGCTCTCTAAGTAGGCCTGTCATTTGCTTAGAATGTAATCTATAGAATAATTCATCGTGTTATTTAGTTGTTTTTTGAGAAGCTGTACATCATGTAAAGAAATTATTGCGTGCCAGCTCGTGCATTCAACAAAAGCTACGGATTTATCTATTCTCTTTAATTGCTTAATATCTTTTCAAGATCTGTACTGTTTATTTACTTATTATTATTTTTGTTTAAATATTTCTTTAAAATTTTTTTCTTTCACTTTTTACACGCTTTAAGATTAGTAACATTTAGCCTTCTGTCCAGATAAATATTATGTTTCTTTTTTCTGTTCATATCTGTTATTCTAAAGGGAATTACTCACAGAATAAAGTTACTTTTCTATTCTTTTCTATCCTATTCTATATTACTAAAATGAATTGTTTTTTTTTTTTTGTGTAGGAAGAGAAGGCTAATAACCATAATTTGTGCCTTTTATACCAAACAGATATTTTTTCTTTAATTTTTTCCTGCACACAAATTTGCAATAATGTTTTTTTTAATGAGGTCTTTGTTAATATAGGTTCAAGGTAGAGTATATATAATAAACGTTTAGTTTTATTAGTCGTTTTAGATTATAAATATAATGCTACTTGTTGAATAGTCCAACGGGCGCCATTATTCCAGACTCTTTTAAATACTTTCTCCTAAACCCTGGAGAACACTTGACTCTGCGGAGAGACAGGGAAAATAAGCTCCCCATCATCCTGAGACCTTGTCAACTCCAGAAGTGTCATCCTCTTCTCAGAATGGACCTTCCTCCGCTAGTTCTGTCTCTTCTTGCTAATCAAAAACTGATCTCACGTAAATGAAGTTGTGTAACAGAAGGCCCTCTTCAAGTGTATTATTTTCACTTGAGACAGATAATTGACGTCATGGATCTCTCCGAACCCCTTGTTTAACATTATTGACTCCACTAAACGAGATATAAGAAGAAATAACAATAAAAAAAGTAATAAATAAGTTAATTGATTGACAAGCAACCGTAAATAAATACAAAGTACATTGAATATTTAGCACGACTAGGCAGGAGAATGGTTATTCAAAGCGAAAATTATGTAAATAAAATAATATATGTAGTGCAACATATTGGATATAATAAATTATTTATGTTATTTATTATTTAATTTTCATTTGCACCTGCGCAATTGCGCATTCAGCAAATTTGATCCTAATGTTTTTCACTTTGCTTTTCTACATGATCTCTATGATCATAAAACTATATGATGATGGGATAAAAATATCAATAGGTGAGTAGGTCTCTTGGCCAATGTCTTTTTAATCTTTTCCTATCAAGTCCAGGTAACAGGGAGTAGGAAAGCGGAAGAACGAGTCGGTTTGGGTGATATTAGTGATATGTCATGTATTTGTTATAAATATATGATTTTATAGTGGGAATGTTCATGTCGTTGTGTATGGTGTGATTCGAAATATACCATGGTGCATTTACAATTTTTCTGAGAATTTTGGACTGTGTACTTTGTATCTTGTGTATGTGGTCTTTTTTTGCTGAATCCCAAAGTTCTGCTCCATATGTCCAAATAGGTTTTAGTATACTATTATAGATAAGTCGTTTGTTCCGTAAGTAAAGTGAAGATCTGTAGTAGATGTGATAGTTGTTTGTACCGTCTAGTCAGTTCTTGTCTTTTTAATTTTGTATGCACGGTCCATGTAAGTTCCATGTAAGGATATAATAAATGAAGAAAAAAACGAAGTTTATTCTCTCATCGAGGAAAAAAACATCCAATGGATATTTCCTGAGAGGAAGGTGTTGTTTCGATAATGTTAAAAAATGTATGTATCTTGACACAACTAGAACCGAAAAAAAAAAAACTGGAAGAACAAATAAAGACAGGAATTGAGAACGGTAACAAATGTAATTGGTCGCTTAGAATAGTTTTATAAAACATGGATAAACTCCGAAGTCTAAGAATTATGTACCTCAAGACTTCGTCCAGTTGTCTAGTATGGTGGGAGGCGTGGACAAGTGGCAAGAGAGATTGCTGAGTACTTGGGAAGGAAAGTTGGGAAGGTTCTAGGCGATAGTTACTATCGATGGTCACTATCAATAGTGCCGACTATCGATATTGTCGACTATGTATGGATCTGTTTACCCTCAAGTTTTGAAACTCACGAAATTATGCTGCTCTGTCTCTGTCCAGTGTCGAGTTCTTTTTAAATTGAACTCGGAATTCCTAGAGCTCAAGGGTTCTCTTTTATGCAGCTTTGTGCCGCACCGGGCGTGTCTTTATTTAATTCTCCGAAATTACTAATTACATTATGTTGGGTAGAAAACGTAGTCTCACACTTGTGCTAAACCAAATTCGCGGTATTGAGGATTGGCTCTTCTAGGTTTTTATAACCTTAACTTCCTCTTTAATTAGGGACCTTTTTCTACAATTCTTAAATGTTCAACTAGAAATGCAAGTTTCTTTTCGGGAAATATGTGGCTCAAGGAGCACACTTGACTCTTGAAATTTACTATTTTGTTATTTTTCTTTTCTGAAGATTTGATTTGTTCATTGTTATTGTAAACATGTAAATTGTAAATACTTTTTAAAATTCAAATTAGTTTTTTCTCACATTTATGATATTATCTTATAATTTATAATCCTGCAAATTTCAAAAAGTAGGTAGGTAATTGAATTAAATTAGTTGAAATTCTTTATTGAATAGTTTTGAAAAAAGAGGAAGCTGCAATCGAAAAACTATCGATAGCTATCGATAGTTCTTAGCCGATAGTATCGGCCTATCGATAGTTCTAAATATCGACTATCGCCCAACCCTAGAAGGGTCCAAAGAAGGAAATCGTTTAAATGCCAAAACAACTTAAGAAATGAAAATTAAGAATCAGATTGATAAGGGAATGATCGTGCATCGAATACATAAAAGTAAGCTCCAAAAGCAAATCTTGGAAGGACGTTCAGATGGAGAAAGAGGAAGAGGCAAACTGGCGGAGGATCGTTCATAGTTGAAGAAAATTCGATGATGCCAAGGTCCTCCATGGATTATAGGACCGATAAAATAATAATAATAATGAAAAAATTATAAGAAGGTAAGAGAAAAAAACATACACTATTATTGATTTTTTCCAATAAAATTAACAGTACTATTAAAGCAAGTGTTTCCAAAAAGAAAATGTTTATATTATAGTTTACATTAATTAAGCCATTAAATAAAAAAAGTTGTGTGCTTTCATAAAACAACGATGCAAGTAAAACTTTTTTCGGTTTGTAGCATTTAACTAAAAAAAATTGGAAAATTATTCGATTTAGGGTATTAAAAATAAAATTGCGTTTTAAATCTTAACTTAATTATTGAAAATGGGAATGATAGAAGGAAATCAATATTATACAAAATATTCAACTATAAAATTTAATTTAAATTTGCGGAATTAATTAGAGTACGGAATTCATAATTAATACGATCATTTTGATGATAAACGCCTATTAAAAAGTAAGAGCAATATTTACTTAAATCATTGAATCGATGTCAACTTCAATTAATCTATCAATAACTTCATCTTCGCCTCGAGTCCCACAGTTTATAAATGTAATTAACATTTTATGGTAACTAAAATAAGTAAATAATATCTTACATTCTATTTTTTGAATGCACCTAGAAAAAAACGCATCGATTTTAGTACCATATCTCGTAGTTGGTACATTTCTATCATTTGTCATTTCAAGATTGAATTCTTCTCTCTAGTATTCAGTAAGTGGAGCAGATTCCTCTTTCTTAAAATCTGCATTGAAATCACCAGATAAAATAATAGGCATTCGCGAATATGTTCCTCGTGAACGGAAAATTGGTGCCGAAGACGTAGCGAATGGAGCAAGATGAAAACCTAGAAAATCTATGATATCATTCATATTTTGATTCACTTTAATATAAATTGCCGCGATTACAAGTTTTCAGTTGTCATCAAGTTGACCCACAGCTCCACCAAAATTTCCCACAGCAGATACGGATGTTGTTGCTTGACTAATCGTCATGTTATTTATGTATGCTTGGATTCCCGATTGAACTCGTAATGTATTATCATGGTTTTGTAATATAGTTACTCCTCCATATCGAGAATTAATATGTATCTGTTGACTTACACAATGGTAATTGGAAATATTTATTTGCTCAGTATTTTTTAAATTAGTTTCATTTAAATTAAACTAGCTCACCAAGAGCCAGGTGTAATGCGACATGCAATAGATGATCGAAAATTTTTGGGGCGATTGAAAAAAAGTTTCGCATAGGATAGCATCTTTTTCGCACCATTCTTGGTTTTTCCCTCGTTGAACGGTTTATCTAACTCACTAGCTGTATCGTTATCCATCACGATAAAGTACAAATATCAAAACACACAAATACCGCCGAACACTTACACGAATAAGTGAGAATATAAATACTACACGGTCAGCTGATGCGATAGGGCGCCGCCATATTGGCCTTGGCTGCTCTGTCATGCGTCTTTCACTTTACCCCAACTCCAGCAGTAATGCGACATGCGATAGATAAACGAAAAATTTTGGGGCGATAGAAGAAAAGTTTCACTTTAAAAACTAAATCCCATAAGTATAATAAAAAATAAAACAGCTGGTTGGAATTTTTAATTTTACAAGATTAATAAATTCATTTTAAATTCCATTTATTAATTGTTTGGATTATTTCCTTAATTCATTAATGGTTGTGTTCACTAAAAAAAACAGTACCGCTACAACCAATGAAGGGTCTAGGCGTCAGTACATTGCAGATACTTAAGAGGGGAGGTAATTTATTAAAGATAAATAGCCACATTTTCCCCTAATTAATGATGCACGCTCTATAGGGTATAGGGAGAGCCCCAGGAGGGTCTGAAGATCCACTTATGACTGTCGACGGATAAATAATTTATCTGTCACAGCCGGATTCGAATCCAAAATATTCCATCCTGCCCTCTACATTTTGAGCTAATCCGCTCCATATATAAAAATAAAAATAAATGCAAAAAACTTTAGAGGATACAAGAAATAAATAACATTTTAGTCGCGGCAACATATAAATGAGTCTAACAGAACTTTATTTCTAATGGTATCTGAAAAGAAAAGCTCAAATGATAGCGGCTCCTTAGCAAAAGAAAACAAATTGGTCGATTAAAAACAATCTAAAAGAAAAGCTATGATATATTAATGACCTTAGAAGCAGCGTTAAGAACGAATTAATGTTCTTGGCTTGGTTCAGAGATGGAAGTCCATTTCTTGCCCTTTTTTCCCCTCACGATTCTCCCCTACCCAATGTAACAAAGCCAAGATTTTTTTTAAATCCTGAAATCACATCATTGAGACTTGAGTACTGAAAACACACAAAAAAACTACAACAGCGTACACTACCCATGTTTAAATTCTAATAACTAATTAAAGCAACGATTTAAACAAAAAAACAAGCAACATCTTATTCCAATATTCCGACTTTAGGACTGTTATATCAATACAGAGAATGCAGTACAATATATAATAATATATATTATACCACAAAATATAAAATATTAATGTATTTTTATTAATAGTTATTTTGATGGTGATTATTTTTAAATATTTTAGTTTTGAAGAGAAAAGATTTGTCCTGGCCGGGATTCGAACCCGGTAAATTACTATCCCCGGTAGTGCTTTAAAGCACCGCACCGGAGATGCAGACGACCCGGGTTCGAATCCCGGCCAAGACAAATCTTTTCTCTTCAAAACAAAAATATTTAAAATATTAATGTCTTCGGAAAGGAATTGGGAAGTTTTCCTTCTCAACACGTATTTCCTACTTCATAATCAAAATAGTTTTCTCAAGAATAAAAATAAATAAGCCTATACCACTGCAACCCGTGAACGGTTATGAGCTTCAGTGCATGGTAGAGACTGTACTGTTTCTTGGACAACGGTTGTGCAGGGAGGTGATTTGCCCTAGATCCCATATTTAATCTCCGACCGCTAACGGATTAAATAAAAATATTGCCAGCAGCGGGATTTGAATCCAGGGCCTTCGGCATGGGGACTCAGCGCTCTACCACTGAACCACTCCGCTCGCTCACTATTAAAAGAGAACTTAATTATGGCAAATTTGTATAATTCGGCTATCGTTTCAAGATAAGGACGTTTCAAGTATAGATGATGATATGACCTAACCTAAAAAGTATGTATAAGTCGGTTATTTAATCGATATAGTGCCAGTAATGAAATTATTCTTATTTTCTTTACAGTTAAAAAGGAAATGGAAATTAAAAACTTGTGACTTAACTGGAAGCGACAACCTGCGGAACAGATGCCTATTTTTTTATAACATAGATCTTGCTTAACATTTGCTTCTTTTTTTAAAGGGAATTTTGATTATCGGAACTTTTGGTTATCCGAAACACACCCAATAATGTTATTTGGGATAATCGACAATGTAATATTTCCGAATTTAACCCAGAGAAATATTCAGTCCTAAGCCCCAAAGCACTACAGATCAGAGAACTCAACGGTTGATTCCAAAGTATGGCAATGACAGGACTGACGTTTTCAAGTATTCTGGCAGTTTGGAGCTGGATTTCTATTCGAATTTCCTCGTCCGCTTAGAACCTAATAGATTTTTCGATCTGAAATTTATGGAGGGGTTGAGAATCGAAATACAATAAGCGCTATGAACATAAATCGTAATCCCAAATCGGTTATAAAAGCAATATTCTCCCTTTTAACACCTCGTATTTCTTTTAAAGAACCTATCTGTACAGTTTTTTTGAATATTATTCTCAACTTTAAAACAGATAGGACTGAAGAAATAAAAAGTATCACTGTAGATGTTGGAAAAGGTATATAAATATAATAATATATAGAATAGAAAAATAATTTTATCATGGTCCCTTAAGAAAAACAAACGTGTGCATTAAAAATATAATACACATTTCCTTCAAAAGAATATATAAAAAGGATCAATGATGTATTTGAAAGTTTCATGTATGTTAACAAAATAAAAATTTGTGTATTGGTAAAGCAAAGAATTCCTATTGTAACGATAGTATTTAAATTATTTTATCAACAATTAGATAATTTTTTGAAAGCTTGAAACTTTTTTTATTTAAACTTATGCCATTATTCCCGTAAAACTTCAAGTTCAAATATGATACTCCTCAAAATATGACTTTATTAAAAGAAAAAATGTCGAAAATGGAATATCAGATGTCATTCCTGAATAAAAATTAAATTGTTTTTTTTGAAGGAACAATATACCTGGTCAATAAAATAATGATATGATATTTAGATAAATACTTCAACAATTATTTAATTTAATTTAATTTATTGCCAAAAAGCAAGTAATTTTAATTTTTTTAAAACACATAAAAAATTAAATATAGAAATAAAGTATATAAAAAATAATAAAGTTATAACAAAAGAAAATTAACATAAATGGTTAGTTACTTCAAATAGCATCGTCCATTTGGGCAAAGTAGCATACATTTTCTTTAGATAAATAAATAAACAATTTAAGTAGGATGTCTTAAAATATATTTTAATTACATTATTTTTTATTTTAACTAACAGTTACTCAACTTTTATATTAATTTGAACATCATTTTATAAGGAGTGTATCTAATTATTTTAATTTTTAAAAAGTGTATCTTGTTTATTTTAATATTTCATTTATATATTTATTATTATTTAGTAAGCCATGATGAAGAACTGCAATGTAGATCGCAAAAATTGTTTTTAATAAATAGGTTTTAAATATTTGTGAAACCAAATAGTAATTAACTATGAATTTTAATCGTTTTTAATAAATTGTTTCTTGTTTTATATTTATTTATTTATTCACTTTATTTATTCAGCCCAGTCGAAAAACCTGCAATATTTCGAAGCCTTGGTTTATAATAAATAATTCATTACTATTAAATAAACTATCCTGCCGTATAGTTTATTTAAATAACATGGCATTTAATTACTTAGCACGCTCTTAATATAATATAATTGCTTAATATTATATAGCTGTTTTTATATTTATATTTTGAATAGTTGAAAGGATAGAGACAAAAAGAAATTATCCATTTGTTATTTCTCTGACATCTCATGCTTCACAGGCCTGTACACAGACAACACTAAACTCCGAGATTAAAATATAGATGCAGCGTGTGATCTTTAACTGGGTCGTGTATGTGTCAGGCTGTATATACAATGATATACACAGTTCACAAATTCTCGTTACGTCGAGAGACAAACAACTATAAAGTACGAATTGTAGTGTATGTCACCACAACACATACATGTTGTAGGCCAAATAAATCTCTGTTTTAGCAAAAGAAATATTTCTGTATTATTCAACTTTTCTTTTTTTTCCAATTTATATGATTTTGAATCATAACAACAAAAATGTTTTACAATTTGTATTTACTAATAATAATTTGTTCAAACAAGTTTAACTCAATTTAAAAAAAATGCACGACTAACCATGACGGGTCTTGGGTACAGTACGTGGTAGAGACTGTTTCTAGGATTTTATTTTTGAGAGGTGATTGGTACGAAAACACCCTCAATCCTCGGGTTCCTCCGATTTAGGGCGTTTTTTTGGACGATTCTGAAAGTAAATTACCACGCTTAACCACCAGATTTTCCCTCTATTTTGGGTTCCCACTATTTAGGACACACGACACATTCCACGGCTGCTAAAAGATCTGACCAGCCGGATTTGGACCCGGGACCGCATGACAACTCAGCGCTCTCCTACTACGCCACTCCATTAAATTTAAAAAAATGGAATTTATCGATTTAAAAAGTAAAACAGACTAAATTTTATTCAGATATTTCAATTATAGAATTATTATTTAAATCCTTAATAAATTATTATAAATACTAAATATTTAATGTCATGTTGCTAACTCCATCTGTAGAGGAGTATTGCTGTATACACATTATAAAATAAAATATATTAAAATACAGAGAATTCACTGAAATATCATTAAGATATTTTTCTTATAAACTAATTATTAATTGTGTTTAGTAAATCTAAAATAAAAAAAATATTTCATTCAGTTCGAAGTACTCAATATCTCAAAAAAAGTACAGCAAAGTAATTAAAGTATACAGTTCAAAGGATTTAAAATTTAAAAAGTTCAACTGCGTAAATTATAATTGAATCATATTCACCCTGATTCCAATTAACACTAGCACCGATAAGGGATGATTTAACCTTTTATCGAATTTCCTAAATTGGAAACCAAATAATCAGTTTTCCGAAAGGTTAAACAACAGATTCGCTTCTTTTTTTTCGTCGAAAACATCAAAGCGGTCGGTTAAATTGCCTAAACTAATACAAAGCTGGGATTTTACCTCTCAACCACAAATACAAAAACGAATGGTTTTACCAAATCATTGTGGCGGAAAAAAATGAATAGGTGTACAGTTATTAACTATGAAAAATCTTATTTTTATGAAAAGTTTAACTAATATCTGTTTAAAAGTTTTAGGAAACCTAATTGAAGGTGAAATTTATTAACAATTTTCATTATGAATAATTTTAAGAATAAAACTAGCATTTTATACGTATTAAAATCATGTTAACCATTAAAAAAAAATTGTCTATATCACACTCAACCAAAAGGTTTATCCCTAATTAAGGGTACCCACTTTATAGAGGCTGGGTGAGCCGCTGGAGGATTTATAAATTCCACTTGTTCGTCCGTGGCTGTTAACTGATCAAATTATTTATCTGCCAGAACTGGATTTGATCCAGGGGCCTTCAGAATAGAAACTCGCCACTGTACACAATCCCGTAAATAATGAAATATAAAAACAAAAGTTGCTTCACCATATAATGTTTACGAGAGCTGAGAAAATTACGATTTAATTAATTGAAAAAATAATTAAAGAAAATTAAGAGATAGAACTAACTCGTAGGAAAAAGCCTTACAATACTTTTTCAATAATCGTTTCTGGCATTTCATTTTCCCTAATTGATTAAAGTAATCAAGAAAATACAACAAATAGAGATAATTTTATTATTATTACATCTCTACCCCGATCCCTTTCCGAAAAAGTTGATATTAAAAAGTATTTGAGATTTTTTATCTTGGATAAAAAAAACAAAAGTATCACGAAAAAATTATGAATATTTAACACTTGTTTTATTTATAACTTGGGACATATTTTGTTATGAATTAAACTGATGAAAATTATTCGTAAATGATTTAAGTATTTTTCAAAAAAATTTATTTATTGATATTTACAACTTTATCACAAGAATACATCAAGTAAATAGGCTATGTGATACATAATGGCATGAGTTAATAGCAAGCAGAGAAACTACCCACTGGTAGTACTCAAATCACTAGTTCAACTAAGAAGGTCACGTGGCCATCTTCTTTTCAGACGCCTTGGAGGATTATCGGTAATTGAAGAGGAAGCTAGGTTGATTTGTTATAAAAGGATAGATAGCGGGTTCGGGCCAAATCAGCAACAAACGGGATATTAAGGTCGTTATGGATGACTTTATTCTTAACAAAATAAGGAGCGTTGAGGATTTTACGAAGGATTTTGGATTGTAGGGCTTGGATACGAGAGGAATTCGATGGCTTAGTGGATCCCCAAAGCTCTACTCCGTAAGTATGATATAGATCGTATGATGGTCATGTAGTTGAGTCTTTTGTAATTAATTGGGAGCTTAGAGCGTTTGTCTAGTAAGTGTTGAAGTACCCTGAAACGTCGAGCGTGTTCTTGTCTTTTCAGTCTCGTATGAGGATTCCAGGGTAATCGTTTGTCGAGATGCAACCCCAAGGTATCGGATCTGTTCTACAGGCACCAGTGTGATATTATTAAAGAATACTGAAGGGCAGGAAGTCATTGGTTTACGACGTAAGGTAAAAGTGATTTGATGCGATTTTTGAGAATTTGCCTTAATTCTCCAGTTTTGACACCATTCTTCAAGATCAGTGATGTGGGATTGGAGGCTTTGGGATACAATAAATGGATTGGTGTTGACTGATAATACACACGTATCATCAGCATTCGTGGTAAGGATTGTATTAGGATGAGTTGGGATGTCAGCTGTATAAACTGTATAAAGGATTGGGCCAAGGATACTTAAGTACAAGGAGATTTAAGTATTTAAAAATAATTAAGTGTTATCTATGCTTATATATAAAAAGAACAAACTACATTTTACTACTCAACCCAAGAGTGGTTCAGTGAATGATAAGGACTGTACTAGTCCTAGGAAAACGGATGTGCAGGGCAGTTATTTGTTCGAGATCACCCAAAAAAAATTGTTAACTCAATTACGGATAGTACTTTACAGAGGCTCTGTGAGCCCAAGGAGGATTTGTAACTCCCAAAGGGTCCTTCAATGGCTGCTCACAGATTTATTAACTTATCTGCTGGATTTAAACAGGAAATATCCAGCATAGAAAATCAGCACTCTAGACAATGAGTTAGTCCCATTTATGCATATAATTTATGTTATGAATAAACCAATAAACGTCAAATAAATAAATAAGGTATGACGCGATAAAAGTTCAATTTGAAACGTGACTTAAACTTACAGCGATAAACATTTTATACTAAAATACACAGTGCAAGTTTCCTTTATTCGGAATTTAATATGAGTTGAGATGAGAAACTCCAAAGTTGTAAATGGATTCTACAACAATGAAATTCTATTTTAAACAAAGAACAAGTGAAAGATATTTATAATTTCACAGCTCTATTCTGTAAGGTGTAAGGTATTTTGGGATAGAAACTACACACTAGGATGTTATTAGATTACATAGATGTTAAATAAACATGGCTATTGTAAATAATATTATGTTATTTTAATTTTTATTTTTGAGTAAAGATTCACACCATTCCACTTGCGAGCTCGTTAAAATTTCCGGAAAACGAATTGTTAATAATGCAAGATTGTTAAAGATGCAAGAATAAAAGAGAAGTATCCAAGGACACAAAGTTGAGGGTATATAAATCTACTTTTCTCCCCATATTAACATACTCCTCGGAATCTTGGGCGTTGAACACCAAACATAAAAGTAGGATCCAGGCTTCAGAAATGAGATTCCTAAGGAAGATAGAGGGAAAAACAAGACGAGACCGAATTCGCAACTCGATCATTAGATCAAGCCTCGGAGTGGACCCTGCGGAAAAAGTCATTGAAGAAAACAGTCTAAGACGGTTTGGACATGTTTTAAGAATGGAAAATAACAGGCTGGCCAAGATGACATACGAGGCTAAGGTTGAAGGAAGAAGGTCCAGAGGAAGACCCCGACGTACCTGGAAAGATGGTATTAAGGAAAGCTTCGCAAAGAGAAGTCTGGAATGGAATAGAAGGAGAGAAATGGTAGATCATACGGTGTGGTCCGGGCTATACAGAAAGAAACCTCACACTGCAGAGCGGTAGAGAGGAACGACTATGATGATAATAATGCAATAGCTTAGATGGTGTATTTGATGGATTGCAGCGAAAAATTATAAAACTGTTTTTTCTAAGCTAAACGTATTGTTTTGTTTTATTATTGCTTCTGGAGCGAGTAATTTATTAAAAACATTTCTTCTATTTTATTGTAATAAAAAATCACTATAAAAATCATTCTCTTCGATATAATTTTATTTCCCTAAATTAGAATACATTCTTTATCATGATTATGACAAATAAAGCCCTTTATTTAAATTTATCTAATCTATTGTTTTGTGCATGTTTGTACTTCGTTATATTATGTATTAAAAAACGTTAAGCACAAATACTAGTAACCCTTTTAGCTTTACGAGTATTTACCTCATTTTATTTTACGTCTGTATGAAACGTATAAATGTGAGAACCGTGCATGGATTTGAGTAAAACGTATATTTACAAGTCTCTATCAAAATGCGTTAATATTTTTCACAAATTATTTATCATTTAATTCCAGTATATTTCTCTGAAAACAAACATTACTTGATCAAAAAAATGAATATTCATCGATCATAAAATAAGCATAAAAAATTTAAGAGGATTAATAGTGGTCTGTATTAATTTATTTAAATAATATTCACGGAGAGGTATAAATTATTAAACAAGCCGATTACATTTTCTTTCAGGGGCTTCTTCCTTGAGACTGACCGCAAAGACCCGAAGGATTCCGGGGAATTTCTCCAAACTTTATTCCTTTCATTAACATGCAGATTAAACAGTTCTCTTGTCGCGAGAAAAGAAATTCTTGCTTTTATTAAAATTTGCGGTTAAGTGGAATGTCACAGCAAATAAGAAACCCAACCAAAAAAAAAAAAGTTTCTAATGTGAGCTTATATTTTATTAAACTAAGTACTTAGGTGTTTAAACATAATTATTGTTATCATAAATAAAGTTAATTTACCTAACGTCACTTTATTTTGTGCTAATCGGACGATGCAACGGTGGGAGTCCTAATTATTACCAATCCAGGTGTAAACATTTTAAACTCTCCTTGAAATTTTATTTAAATATACGCTAAACGAAACGTTTATCAATATCAAATGTTATTGTAGGGGTGTTCGATTTATTTAAGCGAAAAATATATAGGAAAAATTATTTAATTATTAAATTATGGTTGATTCTTTTCCTGAAGTAATTTTTTTAATGATAATTTTCTTTAACTTCAATTTATAAGACATCAAAAACGCATATTGAGAAGAAATATATTTATTATTACGTCCTGATAATATAAAACACAAATAAGGTGATGGTTATTGTTCAAAACTTTTCTAAAAACAGTAAAAAAAAATGATTTACATTATTAGACCCATATTATTTTAAGGAATATTTTTTGAAATTTTTACTCGATTTGTTATTTGTATTTAAAATATGCAGTAGTCCATAAAAAATGTGTTTTTATTATTAGTACTAATGCGAGAGCAAGATTTGTTTATTGTCGATTTTTAAACTATTTATTAAATATACTGATCCATAGAAGTATAATTTTATATTATAACTCGCACCTGTATATTATTGACAAATGTTTCACGATTTGTTATTGATTTTTAAATTATCTATTATATGTACTAATTCACAGAAATATACTAGTTTTTATTAATAATATCTTCGCGAATTCCCGATTCCTTTTGATTTTTAAATTATTTATTAAATAGAATAATTTAGAGATAGAGGCCACGATTCGTTATTATTTATAAAAAATACTTTACAGACTTACACTTTAAAAAAAAATTAATTCGTTCTTAAATCAGAAGTTTTGGTGTTAATATTAAAATGATTGATTACATATAAATACACCTAGTATAATTCTCACAGAAATATATTAGTTTTTGTTATTAGTACATTAAGGAATTTACGATTCCTTTTGATTATTAAATTATTTATTGCATTGACAGAAATGTCCTTTTTTAAATTACAAGTACCCAAGAGAATGCACGATTGGTGGTTGATTTTTATGTTATTTATTAAGTCTATATATTTATTATATATATATATATATATATATATATATATATATATATATATATATATATATATATATATATATATATAGTATAATATATCTAATAATATAATTCACTGAAATATACTTTTCTTTTTTTTAGTGAACTCGCTATTTGTTGTCTGTATTTGAACTATCTATTTACACACACTATTTTATTTTCTTTCGAATACCTTAGTGAATTTTGCTGTTGATTTGTAAATTATTAATTAAATATAAAAATTCATAGGAATATATATTTTTTTAAATGTCTGTTCCTCGAGCTAGAGCACGATTCGTTGTCAATTTTAAAATTATCTATTTATACCAACTAATCACCAGAAATATACTGGTTTGTATTACTAGCAGCAAACCCAAAGATTGGTTTGTTATTCGTTTTAAAATTAATTATGATATATACTAATCCATATAAATATATTTTTTACTATTAATTCTTAAGTGATTGCACGATTATTGAGCTTTAAACTATCTATTACATATCCTAATCTACTAAAATATACTAGATATTATCATTTAAATTATTTAATAACATAAATATACTTGTTTTTTTAATTATTAATTCCTAAGCGAGACCAGGGTTTGTTGTGTTATTTTTAAATTATTTATTACACATACTAACGCATAGAAAAATATTTTTTTTTTTAATAATTAATATTGTTTAAGCGAAAAGAAATGATAAGCAACTTGATATCAGATAAGGCTGCCAAAATGATCGAAGCTGTTATTTCTATTTTTTTTCTACAATTTTATTTTTTCATACTCACAGGCTTTGAGACAGAAATTTCGATTTGGCCAATCTTGAAAAGGCGTTGTTCTTTAATCCGTCGAGCATGTCGAACTAGATTTGTCAAACTCTCGTATGTATCAAAAAATTGTAAAAAAAATTCGCATCAAGATTTTTTGTATTTATTAGAAAAACACTATTCCATCTCTAACTATAGACCGAATTCAGTCTTGGTATAAAAATTAAGGCTTTTTTTTTCTTCTTCTTCGACCGGATGTTGATCCCGAATCCTCTGGTAGATCCCGGAAGCTGCTAAGCTCTGACGACACTAAGACACAGACGGAACACAAGATGAGGAGGAGGACGACGCCACATTACCGGAGCAGTACCGCCTCCTCAGTGACGGAGCAGCTCGCCTCCAGTGCTGCCATCCCAACCCCGCCAAAATCCCTCCCCACCACTCCCCCCTACTTGTATCTTCCTGTCAACTTCTTCCTCTACGCTAGGTCATCAGTCATCCCGGATCTAGGATCGCCTGGGGGAATGTATCTGTCTTTCTTTTATAGCCAAGGATATGTGTTTCAAAATGTCATTTTAATTACTGACAACAAACATGAAAGACTAAGTGTAGCGTTGTAACAAATTTCATTTCCGTCCAAGTTAAGAATGATATGACTCATCGAAAACTGCGCGAACGAACATAAACAGTGGCATAATCGTCCGTAATCGAACGATTCCAAACATCGGAATTTCATTGCATCGGACAGTTGACATTGTGTTCTGGAGAAACAATTGCTACGGATATAATTTGTAATCTGGAATTTTTGTTAAGTTACCTAATTTGTTTCGTAGTATGTAACCTGTGTTGTTATTTTTTTAATAAAACAAAACTTGTCTTTTCTAAATTTATTTATTTATTTCCAGTTCTTTTAAAAATATAACGCCATAGAACGAAAATAAAAAATAAAAAATATTAGCAAGAAAATAGAAGTTATAATAATGAGTAGGAGGAGATATTCTTTTGTATTGACAATACCAGAAAAGCATTACGTGTTGTTTGTAATTCTACTTTCAAAAATTCTAAAGCTAGCAATTTACGTCGACATTATAACCCAAAAATCATCTGGAGAATTAGAATTAACAGAAATGCAAGAAGAACAAGCTCTACAATTAAAATTATTTATATGTTTTCAATAAATAAACTGTCTGCAAAAAAAAATTATACCTTTTTTGCATACCTTAAATACGTATTTAATTACGGCTCGCGAAAAATTTAAAATTTATAAAAATGGCTCGGACTATCAAGGAGCTTGGCCACCCCTGTTATATACATTTCCCATAATTACATTATCTTTTCTATACTAAAACCTATTATTTATTACTTGTATTTTTGGAAAAAAGGAAACGAATCAAAAGTTAAAATTTGAGACTCAACCCGAAGTGGCAACCTACAGAATAAATAGCACATTGCATACGAAATTCGATAATATATTATAACATTTTTGTATTATATTATACATATTATATAGGTCAGTTTCAACGAATTCTCATCTAATGTTCATACAATACAGATATATTAGGACGTTACCTTAATTTTTCTTTCAAATTATTAGTGACATATTACTTCATTTCTACTTCGAAAACGAATTACCATAATTTCTTTGAAAGTTCAAGACAATAATTAAATCTTCGATTGATCAAAATCGATATATAAGCAATAAATATAACATTTACTCCGACGTTATATAACTCGGCCAACTCTGATATCGATGTACTTAGTACGAACATACACCGACCTGTAGGGCACAAAGTACAAAGTATATTCTCATTTAAAAACTGCATTCAAGGGGATAATTATTATGTTTTGGTTATATAATAGCGAAAATTGCGCACCATCAGTACTTTGAATCAATTTTTCTCATTATGAAGTGGTTAACATAACGGGGAATAGTAATTATGTACTTACGCAATACATTTCTACAAAATGTCCACATTAAAGATGAATATTCAGATAGTTGTGTATATTAATTATTTATTTTTAGATGAAATATACTGAATATATAAGCAACAAATATAATAGTTACTCCGATGTTCATCTGTTCAGAGCTCGACCAACACTGATATCGAAGAACTGGTACGCACCTGCACCGACCTGTAGGGTACAAATTACAAAGTATATTCTCATTTAAAAACTACACTTAATAGAATAATTTTTAAATTTTGTTTGTATAAAAGCAAAAACTGCACACTACCAGTGCTTTTAAGCATTTTTTCTCATTACGAAGTGGTTAATATTACGTGAAATACTAATTACTTACGAAATAAATTATTACATTATTTCTATGTTGAAAATTCAGTTTCGCTATTTTTTCAAATAGAACAAACGAACATCAGATAGAATAGATTCGAAACGAACTTTAGATAGAATAGATAATACTGGTGTAAGAATTAATAAATAGTAAACAAAGGCCACTGTACATGATATTTAAGGGATTATTAATTTTTAAAACATTATTGGCTTCTAATTATTCATTTAAATTTAAATATTTAGAAATAAAATAAAGTAAAAGAATTACTATTGTAAATTATTCTAACCTATAATTATTTATGTTTAATAATATTAGTTGACCTTGGATGGGTCGAAACGTTGGCTAACAGTCCCTTTACAAGAGAATTTTCTTGATCTCCACCCTGTCCATTTCCTTCCTTACAATTTATATATATATATATATATATATATATATATATATATATATAAAGTTTCTACTTTTCTTGACTGTTACAGATATTTATATTTAGACTAGTCTATTATTTAATGTATTCATTAAAGTTCATTTTTTTAATGTTAGGGCATGACAATGAGACAAACATAGCCTCGAAACTTCGCAAAAAAGAAGTTCAGAGAACTAAAACTGGAAAACCACAAGTATACATATTTATAATGTAAAATATATAATAATATGAAATAATATAATGTAAGCTATACCTATAGGAATGTGAAAATCATAATTCACCAACCCCAAGTAGACTGGTTATGACCGAACACCTCTACTTTCGGAGCCGAAGGAATTTTTATTTTTTTTTACCAAGGATATAACTTAGTTACTCAAAGTTTTCAGGAAAGTTTTTTCTGTATCGTCGCTTGGGAAAAAGGTCGTTTTATTTTCTCGAATTTCCCCCCTATTTTCCGGGAGAGTGAAAAAAAATCAGTGTGCCACGTCTTTCCAAAGCTTTATCGGTTCTCTAATTAAGTGCATCAATATTTTTTTAATTTTTCAACAAAACCGAGTTTGCAATTGTGCTTGAAGAATATGCTTCAATAATTTTCTCTTTTACAACGTTAATATTCCTTATATTTCAAACTTATATAAGTTGTGTTTACAATCATAACGTACTGTAAATAAGGATTTAAAAGGGAAAAAAATTACCACAACTACCCAAGAAGGGTCGACGGTCCACTACATGGTAGTGACTGTAATATCTCTCAGCCAACGGTTGTGGAGGGTGGTTTGTCCGACATTTAAGGGAGTTTACTTTACAGAAGCTGAATGAGGTCATCAACTCAATAATTAACAGTGAGAACATTTTAAACAAAACCAAATCGATATACAAATGAAATAATTGAATTATTTACACTACGGAGATATTCCTGAGACCTCAGTCTTGGAGGCGTCAAAGCATACAATGGAACATATCACGGGGTCCATCTATGGCTAATAACAGATTAATCAAATGTATGTATTTGTCGAAATAGAACGCGATTACATCAGCACAGTAACTGAGTCCTCTACGACTGTGCTGAACCTTTAAAATATTAGGTATCTTTTAAAAAATCTTAATATTATTAAAAATAAATAATATTAGATAGTCTTATATCCATGGTGTGGTCAGCATCTAATAGTGTCTTGTTTGCTTCAATAGTTTCTTTTCTATATATTATTTAAAGCAGATTATTGGTTGTATCAGCATCGAACCTTCGGGCTCGCTAAGTTTTATTATTAAGTCTGTTTAAGAGACGCACAAAGGGGTAGGTATTTGACAACAAAAGTCGATCAAAACAGGAAAAAACTTTTTTGACAATTCCGGGAACCTACCTCTACTTAAGTTAAGCCAAATGTTTATAGAACACAAGATCATAATTTTTTCCGGGAAACCAGCTGTACCTGCCGCTGTATTAGTTGTATTATGAAGGTATTACAAGTCGCATGTATTGATACAAAGTGAATGAATGAAATATCTGTGTGTTTAATGTTGGTTTTATGAGTGTTATCAAATGAATATTGGTGATTTTTAAAATGGATATTATGCAGCCAGGCATGTAGAATCAGTGATGCCTTTCAATGTTAATGCCATTTTAATAATGTTTTGTCGAATGATTGATTTTGTGCACATTTTTTTCATAAGAGATGTATAAATTAGTAATTTTGATATACTTCCGGCCTTTTCCCGGGTTTGATTTTTGACTTTTCTTTAACGTTAGTGTGTTGTTTCCCAGTTTTATCAAAAACTAGGTGCCAAAAATTGCCAAAACATACATTAAATGAACAAACAGCCAGTTGTTGTAGAACCAAACTAGGTTATTTATTATTTTCACTCTTTTAATTTTTTAACATTTCCTTTCTTATATGCTCCTCTAGATTAAAGATCATGACCCGACAAGTTGTTTATAAAATATCTAAAGATTGTATAGGAATGGATTTTACACAGAAATTGGAATTAGTCGAGGAAAATACTGTAAAACAACCTTAATTCTCAGAGGAACAAATGCAACAGTTTCAGCAAAAGTTTTCAAGAATCCAATCGGATATGAAATCAAAATGGCAGGCTGCTAAGAGAGCAGAATGTGTATTGTTTTAAAAATACCACGATTGGTTTCAAGTAACCATTGAAATTCCTAAAACACCATGTTCATCTAATTTGGGTCGTCCTAAAAAACCATTCCAAGATTTGACTTGGCCTAATAGTGGATGCGCCTAAAGCTAATTTTGGCAACTATAATGATGGAAACACCAGCAGGAGGTTCTTTGCTAATACCGAGGTATCTGCAAACATAACAGGTATTGACAGAAACCTTATCGACAGATTTGCGACTATTTTAGAAGTGATATCTAGTGGCCACAAAATATATACTAAACAATTCGCTATCTATGATCATGAAACGGCTGAGAGGTACATCGAACTGTACTCATGGTATCCAAAGTCACCTGCACTACACAAAATATTAATACATGGCCCAATTATTATTGATCATTCTCTTCTACCAATTGGTAATTTGTCAGAGGAGGCAGCAGAAGCAAGGAACAAACATTTCCGGCATTACCAAGAAAGATATTCCAGAAAATTTTGTCATATTCGATACAACACGGATGTTGTGAATATGCTTTTATTGACATCTGATCCATATTTGAGCTGCATAAAGTCCCAGACCCCCAAAAATTTCAAAGTCTTTCAAGCAAGAAATCATTGAAATGTTGCTCCCATGGGGCTCGTGTACCCAATTTGAGGACAACAACACAGAAGATGAAATGACTTCTGATGAAGAAGGATGGGATGATTTCTCAGACTAATATTATTTATTAACATTATTGTACTGCTATACCGTTATCATGTACCATAATATTTGTATATAAATATAAAATGTAATATAAAAAGGTTGTGTCTAATGTTTTTCTTAGTGTCTTTTATTCCTTATTTATAGTTCTAACATCTATTATTCCAAAGTTATGAATTAGCATCAAAAATTACATAAAAATTATCGACTTTTGGTGTCAAATACCCCAGTGTGAGACGGTTCGTTATGATTTATTTTATTTATTTGGGTATATAAAATGAAAGCATATTCCAAGGGGAACAATGTATATAAATGTATACTGTTATAAGTGATTTAAAAGCTCGCATTCACAAATAACATCTTTCTTCCTGTGGATTTTTCATTCGCTTTTCCTAAGCACTGCAAGCATCAAAGCTAGCAGAAATTGCTTAAAAAGAGAAAGAAGAAAAAACACAATGCCGGTTTTCAACGAGACTCTTAATTTTATGAAAAATTCATGGCAGACTGAAGCAAGAAGAAAAGAGGAAAACAAATAAAAGCGACAGAAATACAATAGAGGTTGTCCCGTTCTCAAACCATAAACTGACTAAACGATTTCAGAAGAATTTACAAACAATTCTTGGTTTTGAAATTCAGAAGCTGTTGTAAATTGTATTACTATTTATTTATTTACTATACTGTAGTTCTTCAATATTTTGGGTTATTAATTTATTAAATAAAGTTACACAATACAATTAATTAATATTATGGATCTCAATTATTTGTATGCACTTCACGTCTGGTATAAGGAAGGATATAAGAGATTCTATAGAACAAATATTATTTTTACTTAATGGACATAACACTGTAATCCGGAATAGTCTGAAAATGTTATTCTGGATAAACGAGGTTCTGTATCTGTTCCGTAGGTTGCCGCCTCGAGATAACTTGTATTTTTGGAAAATACTAGCTTTTGCCCGCGACTTCGTCCGCGTTGATTTTAAATAGGAATCTTTTTTATTTTTTTTAATTATTTTATTTAATTGTACAACTGTAATATATACATCTAGTACAAGGGCTATATGAATAAATTAATACATGAAAGGACATGTAGAGGCACTACCCACTGGCAGCACTCTAATTACATTTCTATTATAGAAAGTCCCGAGGCCATCTTCTCTTCAGACGCCTAGGAGGATTGTCCGGGATGGAATTGGATTCAAGGATGGAAACTAGTGGTTTGGATGGGCCTGGAGTTTATTATGGAATGATAGGTATCTGGAATGGGCTAAATTGGTAACATATGGAACGTTAAGGTCATTATGGATGGTTTTATTTGTGACAAAATAAGGAGCGTTTAGGATTTTGCGAAGGATTTTGGATTGCAAGGATTGAATACGAGAGGAATTCGATGGTTTGGTGGAGCCCCATGCATCAATTCCGTCCATATAGGTCTTATAACAGTCACATAAATAAGTCTTTTGTAATTGATCTGAAGCTTTGAGCATATTTCGCCAGTGTTTCATCCCACCGAAAAGTACCCCCTTCCATTATTTTTTGTCGAACTTGAACCAGCTCCTAATAACCCAGAGATATTTCAAGTTTTAAGACTGGTATATTCAATAGTAAAATTTGAAGAACCTAGGCGTAAAAATACCATAGTCCAGTGTACTAACTGTCAAGCCTTAGGTCATACCAAGACGTATTGCCATCACCAAGCTATGTGCGTCAAATGCGCTGGACAACACTCATCTCACACTTGTCAGAAATCGAGAAACGAGCCTGCAAAATGTGCTCTTTGTGGTGAGGGTCACCCAGCGAACTACAGAGGCTGTTCAGTCCATAAGAACTTTCAACATCTTAGAACCAGAAACCATCAAATAAAAAGTCAAGAGAAAAGCACAATGCTGGCTCCTGAAGTTGACAATACTGCCACCTTTCCTGAATTGCCTAGACCAACCGTAGTACTACCGTATACCACCGTAAACCCTACAGATAGACTTCCGGACAACAAAACCTTGGGAACCTCAAGCATTCAGCAGCAGCCTCGAGCTCAGACGCCTCATACCTCCCAAATCAAATCTCAGCATTCCTTTACCAAATCCCAGACCTCCCAACCCAAGCCTCGGGAACCCATATCCAAGCCCAAGGCAGCCAATCCCAATCCTCAACCTCCACGTCAACAAATTCCTCCCTACCATACACCCTTACGGGTCAAATTACCACCTCAACAACCTTCCAATCACAACAATCAAACAAAAGCTGTAGTTCATCAAACATCGAATGAAAACTCAGCACCTCGGGTACAACCCCCAGCCAACCATCCATTACCCGTTAATTATCCCTATCAAACTCAAGTCTCATATCCATTCCAAATCCAAAACCCAATCGACTTAAACACTATCCTGTCATCTTTCCTGAAAGACCTTCAAGAAACAATCAAGCCTCTCATCAACCTACTCACGAGAATCCTTACCGAAGTTCCATTTAATTACCCACGATGAGCATGAAGCCCCTGGCTATCGTTCTGTGGAATGCTAATGGACTGCATACTCACCGTGACGAACTTGACTTATTTCTACACGACAACCAAATAGACATTGCTTTACTTACTGAAACACACTTCACTCACCGCACGCATTTCTACATACGAGACTATATCACTTACAGATCAGATCATCCTGACGATACAGCACATGCCGGTTCTTGTATCCTTATCCATAAATCTATACCACATTCTCTTATTCCTTCTACTCCAACTGACGCCATTCAATCAACATCAGTAACCATTTCAACTAGTCCTTTCCATATAACATTCTCAGCTGTATACTGTCCTCCTGGTATCCCCCTTTCTTATAACATCCTCGAATCCTTATTCCAATCCTTCGGACCGCGGTTTATTGCCGGAGGAGATTACAACGCCAAACATCAACGATGGGGTTGTCGAACATCCAATTCCCGTGGTAGCATCTTATCCCAAATTTCAACCTCTAATAGTTTCTCTATCCTCGCACCCATAAACCCTACTTATTGGCCTACATCCCTCAAAAAACGTCCAGATATTCTAGATATATTTGTTTCCTCACAGATTTCCTGCAATCAAACTGCTATAAAATCCCTGGATGACCTTTCCTCTGATCACAGTCCAGTTCTGCTTCAAGTGCATTCGATTCCCATTCCTAAGCCCTCTCTTCCCCGACTGATTACAGGACGTGTAGACTGGGATAAATTCCGATCAAATCTAGAAAATAATTTAGACCTCAAAATTCCGCTTAAAACAAAAGGAGACATTAATTCTGCAATAGACAAACTAACAGAAGCAATACAAGTCAATATAAAATATAACACTTTACCAAGTAAAAATCATTATCAACAGAATAACTGGCCACTTCATATTCGCGAGTTATTAAAAGAAAAACGACGGGCAAGAGCAAAGTGGCACCGCACGAGATATCCATCGGACAAGAGCCATTATACCAAACTGACCAACAAATTAAAATCAGAGATCAGAACATTCAAAATTCAAAATTTGTATTACCGTACAGAAAATCTCAGTACTACTGACAAATCCTTATGGAATACCACTAGAAAACTCCTAAACTATAAAAAATTCAACCATCCACTTTTAACCGAATCCCAAACCTGGTCAAGATCTGATGAAGAAAAATCACAAATTTTCGGCCAGCACCTATTCAAAACATTTAACCCTCATCCAGATATCCTTAATCAAACCCACTCTGAATGCATTGGAGCAGAATTAAGTATTCCTCTTCAGTTGTCCCCTCCTCCTAAAGCATTCCATCCTTCCGAAATATCAAACATTATTCATAGATTACCCGCCAACAAAGCCCCTGGACACGACCTAATCACATCCCAGATTCTAAAACGCCTTCCTCGGAAAGCGATCCTACTCCTTACATATATATACAATGCCGTACTCCGCACCACATATTTTCCTGATTCCTGGAAATTATCCATAATTAAGATGATTCCAAAACCTAAAAAACCACCAGAACTCCCATCCTCTTATCGTCCTATATCTCTCTTGCCCATAATGGGGAAAATACTTGAAAAACTCATTCTGAAACGTCTTCATCCTATCATAGAATCCAATCAAATAATCCCAGATCACCAATTTGGTTTCCGAACATCACACTCCACCATCCAGCAATGCCATCGTGTGGTGGACGTTGTCTCATCTGCATTAGAGCGCGGAATGTACTGCACGGGAGCTTTTCTCGATGTAGAGCAGGCTTTTGATCGAGTCTGGCATCCAGGACTGCTGTACAAACTCCGTAAATTCTTACCTTCAACTTACTTCCTTATTATCAGTTCCTACCTCAGTAATAGAACCTTTAAAGTAAACCATAATTGTTCCTACTCTTCCCTCTTCACCCAGTCTGCCGGTGTTCCTCAAGGTAGTATCCTGGGGCCCATCCTATACACGATATATACAGCTGACATCCCAACCCATCCAAGCACTGTCCTCACTACTTACGCTGATGACACATGTGTGTTATCAGTTAATAAGGATCCATTTGTTGCATCCCAATCTCTTCAATCCCATATCTCACACCTACAAGAATGGTGTCAAAATTGGAGGATTAAAATAAATCCTAACAAATCCCATCAAATTACCTTCACCCTTCGTCGTAAACCTACGAATTCCTGTCCTACTGTATCGTTTAATAATACACCACTGAACCCGGTCGAACAGATACGTTACCTAGGACTCCATCTGGATAAACGTCTCACTTGGAATCCTCATACAAGACTGAAAAGACAAGAAACTGCTCGACGTTTTCGCCAACTTCAACACTTACTGGACAAACGCTCTAAGCTACCAATTAATTACAAAAGACTTATTTACATGACAGTCATCAGACCTATTTGGGCATACGGAGTTGAGCTTTGGGGCTCTACTAAACCATCCAATTCATCTCGTATCCAATCCTTGCAATCCAAAATCCTTCGTAAAATCCTCAATGCTCCTTATTATGTCACAAACAAACTCATCCATCATGATCTTAATATCCCATATGTTACTGATTTGGCCCAAACTAGATACCTATCCTTCCATATCAAGCTCCATACGCACTTGAATCCGCTAGTCTCTCAGCTTGCTTCCCATACTATTCCTGATAACCCTCCGAGGCGCCTGAAAAGAAGATGGCCTCGAGATCATCTACTATAGAACTTTATTGGAGTGCTATCGATGGGTAGTTTCTCCACAACTGTTTTCATGTCATATTATACATTTTTGCACATTTACTTGATATAATACCATTATAGTTGTAAATATCATTGAATTAAATAATAAAAAAAAAAAAAAAAAGCTTTGAGCGTTTGTCTAGTATGTGTTGAAGTAGTCGGAAGCGTCGAGCTGTTTCTTGTCTTTTCAGTCTTGTGTGAGGGTTCCAAGTAAGACGTTTGTCTAAGTTGCGTCCTAGGTAGCAAATCTTTCCAACAGGGATAAGTGGAGTACTATTAAAGGATACAGTAGGACAGGAAGCCATGGGTTTTCGGCGAAGGGTAAAGGTAATTTGATGGGACATGTTGGAATTGATTTTAATTCTCCAATTCCGACACCATTCTTCGAGGCTTGATAAATGTGATTGAAGAGATTGGGATGCAATATATGGGTCGTAATGTCAGCTGTATATACTGTGTAGAGGACAGGACCGAGGATGCTACCTTGAGGAACACCAGCAGACTGGGAAAAATAGGAATCTATGTTGAGTAATGGATAGTGAATTTTGAATCCCATAAATGAACTGTATATTATAAACAATCACTTAGAGTATTTGTGAATTGAGCCAGCCTACCAATGCGTGTCCGTTTGTTGATCGATTTTAATAAACTGCCCTATTAAATATCCAATGGCATATCCAATGGCATAATTACAGAGCTATCGATAAGTTTTCTATTGAAATCCACCATATAATATCAAGGAGTATATTTTGCAAAATCATGAATACAATTATTATTATGCTAAAATGTAAAGGCTGCTTAATAAATTCACATCTCTAACTTAACATGATACGATTTCCCGTTTTTACATTTTTCAGGGTCGATTTTCAAAAAATAAAAAAAACACGTATTTCTTATTTCTAATTCTTGATTTCTAGTTCATAAAAATATTTAATTAGCATCAAACATAGTTGACCTTGGTATTGATCGAGGCATGGACATAGGATATCACCTTTCTAGGATAGGCATAAGAAAATTCAAAATATCATACTTAATAAAGGGATCTCAACAAACTATTTTTCTTTTGTTAATAATTTCTAACCATGGACATATCGATGCCTTAGTTCACAAATGTGTTAAGTGCAATTTTTTTAAAAAAAATGGTTTTTGTTATATAAATAAGATAGTCCAGGATCCATGGTCCATTTTTGCACTTGATTACTATCAAGCTGAATCTTCGTGAATAGCTTCGTTTCGATGAGACGACTAACAATTTCCTGTGCGAAAATTCTCGATTGTGGTAGTAAATAGAGGTAGCAAGGATAAAATATGTCAATTTGATGATTCTCAAAAATGTATTACTAACTGGGTTTTTTTTTTTTGTTAAATCTCAAGATAATTATCTAAATTATTTGAAAAAATATTTGTCCTACAAAATGTATGGTTTGATCAAAGAGTCCCCTCCTTCCAACGTGTATCGATAACGAGGTCATAAAAAATGATTACTATCCAGCTGATTTTTTTTTAAATTTATATTGGAAGGATCCTGACTAATATTGTAAAGTTGTGATCAGGAAGTCATAGATCATATGTTGATATAAGATTAATAGAGAAGCTGTGGAGGTTACAAACATATATTGTGTGCTTAAACGTGAACTGTACTTCATGTGTTTAATTATTATCGAACAAATTTGACTCCTGTAAAATCTTGTTTTTGGCACTTAACACATATGTGAACTAAGGCATCGATATATTCTGTTATCTTTATTCTTAAGTTTCTACCAAGTTTTAAGATTAAAAGCATTGAAAGGTTTTGAGATAAGTGAACTCCAATAAAAGTAAATTTAAGTAAGGAATCAATAATAACAAATAACAAAATAAATATTTATTACAGTATTTTGTTATAGATTTCTTTTTATTAGTTTTGAAACAGGTAGTTAGTTATCTTACTATCTTCAGGTAGTTCCGTACTTAGGGTTTCCTATATGCCTGGGTTAAGCACTGCCTTTTTTTTTTTTGTTTCATTTTTTTGTAATTGTAGTAATGGTTTCGAATAACGCTCGTTTTAAAAATTTACATATTTCGTGACCAGAAGTTGCATTTATGGCCAAATTAAATTGTAGAAATAAAATTTCGATAAGACTATTAAAAGAAATAATAAAAATGGAGGCATTTTTTAAATAATTTATTAATAAATTAGGATAGAGTCGACAGAAGTTTTTATTATTACCTTTACACAACGAATTGAATTTTCTTTACATCTTTCTTGTTTAATTATTCCAATACCCTAACCTCTGAAATATAACATACATAAGTAATTCTAAGAGGATCTCAAAAACGGTTTAACTGTTTAAGTAAAATATTAGAAATATTGGAAAATAATAAAAATAAAATAGTACATAGTTAGCTTTATGTTATTACCTACAATTTATTTAATGGTGATTTTATTCGGGTTGGTCCAGTGTACGTCCTGGATCCGGGAACAGATGTGGCAGATACATTCTTTATCTTCTACCAGCTGTCAAAAGTTAATGCACACGACGCCATCTACTGACAATGCCGGAACAAGCATTTGATAAAATGAAACGTTAATTACTACGCTTATAACTCAAGAACGCCTGGACCGATTTCGATTTTTCTTGGGTATTGTTCTTTTTTGGCCAAAGGCCAGTCCTAATTGAGGCGAATCATCGAAATCCGTCCATGCGTTCTTGAGTTATAAGCGTAGTAACTAATGCCACTCTCTTTTATATATAGAGATTAATAGGGAAACGAATGAAAAGTTAAAACATGTCGTGACTCAACAATTAAATTATATAACACAATAATGTATAAAATATTACTCGTACAAATAAAAATAAATGTTTTTTAAATAAGTTAAATTTTATATACAAGTTTCCGCTACACTTTAGTAACATAAAAATTACTGATTTCTTGGGATTGCTATAATGTCTTTTATTAGGTATCAATTTCTTATTTCCCTTGTTTTAATGACTGTGACACTTCCTGTCTGGTGTGAAGAAAGCGAGGAGTTTAATGAACAAATTATTTTTTTATTTACTGGACTTATTATCTGAAATCGTCGGGGCTACATTATTTTGGGTGGACGAAGTTCTATTAATAATTGTACCCTCACGAACAAACTGTATAATTAATATTAGTTAATAGACAGTCATACAAATAAATAAAGTTCTATGTGGCTCTAATTCGATTTTCAAAAAGGTCGATAACTGGAGGTACTTTTATCTAAGGAAGCACTTGTGGCAGCCCTGTATTTTGGGGGAGGGATTCACACTGTTGCGATAAGATTTTATTTCTTTTATCCAAAGATAAGCAAGGTTCTTATCGGAGTGATAAGACACGAAAAACTTATGAGATAAAGGAATAGAAGTAACCGTGTTGATAACAACCATAATTATACCATAACATCAATTTCTCTTCCCTGAATACAATAAATCAGATTCTAGAGAAACGTAAAGAATATTACGTGCCGCTATGTTTGATATTTATAGACTTTAAAAAAGCGTTTGATTCCATTCATCACACCAATTAATGGCAGACACTACAAGAGCATTAATCGTGTGTACATAAATATATTAAAAACTTTTTACGAAAACAGTAAGGCATACATATTCATTGATGGGAATAATAGAACATTTGAAGTCCGAAGAGGTGTTTAACAGGATTGGCCACTATCCCCAATTTTATTTAATTGTCTACTAGAGTATGCGTTTAATAAGCTAAACTGGGAAGAAAAGGGCATAAGTGTAAATGGGCACAAGCTATAAAATTTGAGGTTTGCTGACGATATAGTTATTTTTGCCAATTCATTAACTGAGATGTAACAAATGATGAACGAACTCCCTGAACAGTGTGAACTCGTGGGGTTGAGCATAAATATAGACAAAACAAAAATAATCTCAAATTCACAGAAAGGAGAAATACAAATTAATAACCATAAAATCAGTTTCGCTGAGCAATATAATTATTTAGGACAATCCATTTCATTTAAAGATGGAAAAGATGACATCAACAAAAGGATTAACCTGGGATGGAAAAAATACTGGTGCTTGACACACATTTTTAAATGTCAGCTACCTACAGGATTAAAGGCGAAGGTATTAGAATCATATGTTTACCCGGCAATATTGTTACTTCCATATGCTTTATTATACTTCCATATGCTTTATTATACTTCCATATGCTGACTATGTCTGCAATAGAAAGCTATTTCAAAAAATTAGAGAGGACACAAATACAATTTTCAAGAAGTATGATGGGTATCATAAGAAAAGACCACGTCAGCAACAGAAACGTACAGGCTAGGATTAAAGTTAAAAGCCTAATAAAAGAAGCAGAGCAACTGAAACGGAGGTGGCTCGGACATGTTGGCAGACTCGATACGATGGTCGAAAATTGCAACAGAATGGATACCAAGAGATCACAAGAGAAGGAAAGGAAGACCATTTACAAGATGGCGAGATGAGATCGTGCAAAGAGTAGGGAACTGTTGGGCTACTGTGGCAAGGAACAGGGACATTTGGACCAAACTTATAAAGAACTTGCAATAAACAAATGAGCATAACATTTTATTTAATTATTGCCAAAAATGTTCTTACTTTTTTATAACCTTATGTAAATACTGTATTCATTGAAGAAAAGGAAATTTTGTAAATTTTTTGTTAAACAGACTCATACCTCCCAAGGGAGAGGCTTTTTTGTTCTGTAAAGGATGTATCAATAAAAGCTGTTATTATTATTATCTATTTTTACCCTCGCATTTGTGGGTTCAAAACTGAGGTGGGAGACAATACCAACCATCTGCAGTTATTATTTTTTTGTTTTTATATCGTTCTTCTTTAAACATTCAAAAAATTTCTGACGTCTAGGTGAACTGCCTGTTGAGCCTCCTTTAAAATATCGACCGGAATTCCTCCACCGTGGATTTAGAAACCAATCCATTCGTGGAGATTATAATGGGTGTTACCACCACGCTTTCCATATGGTATAGCTCCTTTAGTTCAGCCGGAAGTTCTTGATACTTTCGAAGTTTCTCTCTATCAGTTGAGTTTACATTATTCTCATTAGGGATCGCAATATCATACTTGCTTTCATCTCACTCGACTTTATAAGGAGGATATCTGGTCTATTATGATGCACAATGTGGTCTGTTATAATGGATTCATCCCAATATAGCTTAAGGGGACCTTTTTGAAGTAGTCTATTGGGATGATACTTATAAACCGCCAGGGCTTGATGCAAAAAACGTACAATCGTATCCACATGAATCTCGGACAAATAACTTCCGTGCTCAACCGTTGTCTTGTATTTTATTTGTATTTCGATTTTTTTTAATTTATTTAATTAGTATTTAGAAATTATTTTAGGACTATTTTTAAATCTAAATTAATAATAGCTCTCAGAACCTTCTGAAATGAAATTCATCCCGTCTACCAAAATAACATACATATACCCACCTTCCTAATATTTTTTTTCAATTATCACTGTTTAAAAATATTTATCTTTTAGATTTGAGATCTGCTCTTGACTTGTGATACCAACGATTTATCTATAATACTATACCAAGACCTATTTGAACATATATAGCAGAACTTTCTGGTTCAGGAAAACAAGTCCATATACACAAGATAAACAACAGTATCCAAAATTCTAAGATAAATTTTTAATAGATTTTGGTTTATTTCGAATTATACTGTACAAAACACCATGAACATTCCCATTGTAAAAGCCTGTATTAACAGTAAATACAGAACATTTATTATCACGTCACCAAAACACTCAGGTTGTTTTTATTTCTCTTTTCTTCTCTCTTTTACCTGGAATCCCTACAAGAAGATTAAAAAGACGGCTAGAAACTTGCTCGGAAAAATTAATCAATTAAAAAAATTCATATTCCTGCAAATCAAGTAAAGTATTAAGTTCAAATTTGCAAGTTGCGTTACTGCGGAAGTGCACATGTAAGATAAAAGGATTTATTGGCAAAATTTTGTTCTGTGTAGTAAAAATTTTGTCAAATGATCCGAATTCTCCAATTTTCATTATTATGTGCAATAATATCAAATGTTTAACTCGGTATCAGCGTATGTACGCAATATGTTCTCACTCCATCATAATTGTTGCAGAAAAGTTGTTTCTGAAACACGCCATTTAAATATGAAGGAGAGATCGAGGGCCGGCGGAAAGCATTACGAAGAACAATGGAGCTGGAGGGCAGTAAGGACCCGAGTATTATTTAATAATGGATGGAGAGCAAACTGGAAAACATGGAGGCAACGGCTCACTCATTAAGGAGTTATGAAGGCTCGGTCAAGCTACAGAAAAATTGTTTAGATCAGGGCGAATGAGGCTGGCAAGTATTTAAGACGAACAATAGTTCTATTCTCTATTTTTCATAATTTTTCTATTTTTATTTAATAGTTTCCCAAAAATATAATATCTACAGCTACAGAAAATTTCACTTCACCACTTATTCACCGGGATTAGTGGTGAAGTGAAATTTTCTCAAACATGAGTTTTTGTTTTTAGGGAAGCAGAATCGTATTATGTTTGTAGTGATTAAGTGTTCAAGTCAGGAATTGGCTTGAAAAGGAATTATTGCTTTTATTATAACTCCAAAAAATACTGTTATGGTCAGAGAGAGAGAGAGAAAGACCGACTGAAGGGATTAAGATGAGCTGGAAGGATTAAGATGGATTTAGAACGGCCTGGGCGAGGCTAGACAGTTCCGCTAAAGGCCGAGAAGCCCCGCTTCCGCAGTCGAGTAGATTCTAGAAGTCCTCCTGGCCAGCTGTTTCAGCCCAGGCAGTAGTAAAGTTGTTGACTTCTGTGACAGTGAACGGTGACAGTCCGTGTGAGTGACAGTGACAGTGTCAGCCAGTGGCAGTGTAAACTAGTCAGTGATAAGTGTGTGTCAGATTGTCATATTTGGAGAGTCTTATGGTCGGTGGACTTTAATTAGAGGACTGTAAGTGTTAATTTTTAGTTATAAACTATAGTGTAATTTAATTGTATTTGTACAAATTTATGTAAATAGTTAAGATATTTAGTATTAGCAATATCTTATATTTTTTTATATTATTTTAGTAATTAGATAAGAGTTAGGCCTATGTTATAATCTTTAGAAATTGTTATTGTAAATTTATATTAGTTTAATAATTTAATTGGTTTAATTCATTTTAATTAGTTAATAAATATTAGTATCTTGAATTTAGTAATAGTTTAATTCATTTCACACCCAGTAGCCCGTAACAATACAATAATGTCGATTTATATCCCCTCAGTAAAATCAACGCTCCCTACACAAAATTAGACTTAACCACTTGTTCACCACAACAGCCAATCATTTAAAAAATGTATGAAGTTGTTCTTTTACGAATAAAAATACAAATATAACTTGTTATTGTTATTATCATTACGATTATCGAATTATCATTACGAGATGTCATAATTTAAAAAGGGCGGACTCAATATTTATCATAAGGTAAACAAGGTTCATATCTGAGTGATCAGAAAAAACCGAATGATAAGATAAAGGAACATAGTTATCCTGTCGATAATAACCATAATTATAATTACTTATTACCTATATCCTAACCGTAAAATACGTTTTGGGTTAAGTACATAGTAGTGACTGCACGCACAATAGCCAGAGTTTTTCCCATAATTTTATAAAAAGGTTCCCCAGTTTATAGAGGCTGGGTGAGCCCAGCCTCCAACTGTAGCATTGCCCGATTACTATTGCACTAAATCAAATTAAATGAATAAATAACAAACACCAACTTATATTATAATTAATATTTAATTAGATAATTATAATTTTGGATATTCAAGTTTATCAACAATACAGTAGATGACTGTAGAAGAAAAAAATTTAGAAGGGTATTTCACGAATTAGTAGAATATTTGTAGTACATTTGTCTAGCTTAGTATAATTGTTTGTTCATTTAATGTCAATTGATTCAGCTATGGCTGATCGGACGATGCTACAGTGGGAGCTCTAAATTTTTCCCTTCCAGGTTTAATTAGGATAGGGATTTTTAACGAGTACCTGACATCGTACAGACTCGGAACCCTCCCCCCCTTTAACGTCCCTTCCAAAGGACGGCATAACCAATGATATTTTACTGCCTTTAAAAAATCCTAGATTCATCTTCCAAGCTACAAACATGAGGTCTTGGGGCTAGTAGGTAGTTATCCTAACCACTAGACCACAAGTCGTCCCTCCAAATAATAAATAAATAGCAATGTTGACTTTAATTTATATTATCAATACTCATCGAATCCAAAAATAAACAACAAATAAATAAATAAAAACAAATACAGCAACTCAAGTGTAGCCCGAAGTGGGTTGTTTATGCTGGGGATATTTGATCTGGTTGGCCCAACTTTGGTTCGGATGTAGTCAGAACTCGGAGAGAACTCATTCCGATAATACCTGATCTCTTAAGCTCTTTTAAAGGTCATATTTTTTGCTATGGTCGTTGACTCCGAAATTTTTCTGGATGGGGATAAAAAGTTTTCTGATGGTTTTCAGGATACATTGGCTTTTTAGCCGCAACTTCGCAACCCATGATCACTAGACACTGAGTGGTCTACTTGAAACTTTAAGTATGAAAACCTCATGAAGAGTGTAGGTTACAGTATGTGGTAAGTACAATAGTTTTCTATGACAACGGGAAGTAATTAGTCCAAGATCAACACTTAACCGCTAGGTCCCCCCCCCTATCTAGGGTATCCACTTTATAGATGCTGGGTGAGTCCCAAGAGGTCATCAGATTCCACCTGGTCCATCCCCGGCAGTTAATAGATTAAATAAAATCTGCCACAGGGGATGTAAAGTTTTCTCATGGTTTCGGGAAACATTGGCTATATAGCCATAACTTCCTATTGCAAGATCACTGGATTAGTCGACTTGAAACTTTAAGTATAAAAACCTGTACGACTACAACACATGAAGAGTCTTGGGTTCAAAACGTGGTAGAGACTATACAGTTTCTTGGACAACAGGTGTATAGGGAGATGATTTGTTCCTGGATCATCCTCAACCGCCAAGTTTTCCCCTATATTTTGGGCACCCACTTTATAGAGCCCTGGTGAGCCCCCCATAAAGTGGAACCCATAGGGTCCATCCATAATTAAATAAAGTATCTGCCACAGCCGGATTTGAACCCAGGATCTTAGGGTCGGCAACTCACCGCGCTACCACCAAGCTACCAAGCTCCTATGTATGTATAAATATGTCTGTATTACAATAAGCCCGATTGTTATTTGTTGTTCATTGTAGGTGACAGTATAAAGAATACTCCAGAGTAGTAATGGTCAATCAATTATTTATAAATTATTATTCTCTTTATATTTATCATTTGATTCTATATACTACCAAAACTAATATACATTATATAAAAAAAAGATTATCCTTATTATAAAATACAATGCATTATCGACTGTTTCTGAACTTCTATTATCTTTTACAAGGCCCATAATGGCACAAAATAATACATACATTTACGTAAATATATATTTATTACCAAACGACTGATTGTTATTTGTGATTAATTGTAAGTGGAAATATAAAAAACATTCCAGTAACTAAAGGTAAATCAATTATTTTTTTCGGTGTTATTTACTTTATATATGTATTTATAAAAAATATATTTTGTTTTTAGCAATCGATCAAACCTTATACTTAATAATTAATAAGTAATAAGCAGAGCACTGAGTTGGGGGGGGGGGGGGGTTAGGCGGGATCTCAGCCGCACCATCACCCTGCACAACCGTTGGCTGCAAAAATTACATCCACTATCCTGCAAAGAACACAAAACCCCTTCATGGGTAGGAGTGGTTAAGGTTTTTATTTAGCTTGTAGTGGTAAGTTAAAAAAAAAAATAAGTCTAAAAAAATTAGCAGAGCTTTAAATGATTAGACTAGGAAATCATTTAACTATATTCAGAGTGTAGATATTATTTTATGGATAATTATTTTTATTGCATTTAACAATAATCTAATTAAATAATTAACTGTTATTCTAATATTATTATTTTAAATTTATAATCTTTTTTGTGGTTTTCGTTTACTTTTCTAACCTAGAAGGAACACAGGTAGTTATTCTGATTTCTCTTTCGAGTCATATCAATGTACAAGAGAGTGAAAGGGGAGCGTATTTTAACAACAAAAAAAGAAGATAAAAGAGGGAAAAAAATAGGGAAAAATGGGAAAGATCTCTGAGTGAAGTGCTAAGCTTTCCAAATAAAGAGCTTTGTTTAAAAGGACTAGCAACGCGGGTTGGGAAGCCACAGATTAAAAATAGCAAAGGAGGACAGATTGATCAACACATCAAAGGTTTTAATCTATTTTCCCCATGAAAGAAGTAATACATTACACTTCAACGTGAGATATAGTGATACAGATGGTGCTATAACATAAGACGGAGTAAATTAAAATCTGAGCATCTTTTATTCTTATATATATATATATATATATATATATATATATATATATATGAGATATCGTGTTTAGTTAACCTGTTTGGAATAATTAATTAATAATGTGTTGCCCGATGGTTGCAGGCTTGCAGCCTGAGAGGTGTTTTAGGGAGCAAAAAATTCTCCAATTTTCCATAGCTTGATTTGGTATTAACTCATAGCTAGAATTGGGGAAACCTAATGGTCTAATGGTTAACATAACAACCTACTAAGCCCAAGATCAGAGGTTCGTAGCCCGTCAGGTGCCCCTAAGATTTTTTAAAGGGAGTAAAAAATCCTTGGCTGTACCGTCATTCGGAAGGGACGTAAAATAGGGCTCACAAGCCTGTACGGTGTCAGGTACACGTTAAAGATCCCGATTAAACTATGGTAGGCTTAATTTCGAACTCACGCTGTTGCATCGTCCGATTAGCCATGGCAGCATAAAAGTGACGTTATATGAACAAAGAAACTTGGGGAAGAAATTTGGAGAGCAGAAACTAAACAGAATATTCTATTTAGGTTTTTTTGGTGGCGATGTGATTTGGAAAACGACTGAGTACGATAAAAGACGAAAGAGGGGCGACCTGTGTTCTAGTAGTTAGCATAACAAACTACTAATCCCAAGATCGCGGGTTCGTAGCCAGGCAGGTGGCCCTAGGATTTTTTAAAGGGAGTAAAAAAATCCTTGGTTGTGCCGTCCCTCGGAAGGGACGTTAAACAGGGGTCCCGAGCCTGTCCGGTGTCAAGTACTCGTTAAAAATCCCTATCCTAATTAAACTTGTATAGGCAAAATTTAGAACTCACACTTTAGCATCGTCCGATTAGCCATAACAGCATAAAGTGACGTTAAATGAACAAACAAAATACGGAAGGAATCGCAGTTCCTCGATCCGTTGCCAGGAAACGCCGAAAAAATATAACGTCAATAAAAAACATCAAATAATGGATTAAAAGGGTCCTTTTTATACATCGAATCTAAAACAGCAGTGGGATAGTTCAGTGGTTGAAGCATTGAGTTGCTATGAACAAGGATTGGCAGAATATTTAATCTGCTAACAAGCGTGGTTGGATCCTATGGGATTCAGGGCTAACCCAGCCTCTATAAAGTTGGTACACTAAAACTCTCAATAATTCCTATTTTAGAGACCAAAGGAAACAAATGAAAAGTTAATCCTTTGTTGTGACTAACCTCGAAGCGACAACCTGCGGAACTGATACCTTAATTAATTCATCCAGCTATTTTTCCGGCCGTGAAATCGAAAAAGCTCTCGGTCCAAATAAAGTCCATCGTGGAAAATCGTGAAAATGATGACGGCCAACCATCAAGCACTTACTTCTGCCTTTTTAGCGAGGAAAAGCTGGGGACTATTGGAAGGAATTCCTGGGGAAACTCTGCCGAGTCCGAATTACCGGAATGTCTGGGAGTCTTCTGCCCTTAGACATCCTCATATCTCCCATTTCTGCAGCTATAACTCCATTATTATTCGCGCCACTTCTAATTGCGCACTAGCCCATTATTGTACAATTAAAATCGTAATTAATTATTAGGATTGACAATAACGCTATATTTATGGCCATATCATAATCACTACTCAGCAAATACTAAATATTATTCAGTGGTTAAATATATTATTTTAATATTATAAATTTCACAATAATTGTATACTATTATTCGGCATAATTTCCAGGTTTCAAATTTGCTGCATTATGTTGTTTTTTATTGCCAATGTTGTTTTTCCCCAGAATAAAATAGACTTCAAATGTATTACTATACGCTAGCGGCCAGGTCTTTGAAGGTCGAAAAAAATTGAAGAGAGCTGCATTTTTGATATGTTGTAAGGGCATGTCTGAGTAGTGTAAATCCAAGTTTCGAAACGAAAAAACAGATGGGAAAATTTTTGGTGGCTGAAAAACCTCGAAATTTTTGGAGTTAATTCAGTTTTTTGCCTTTATCTCCTAATCGGTGCGTTTTTTCATAAAAAAAACATGAGTAACCATTTTTAATTTAGATTACATTTGCTACAAATTGAGTCCAAAAGCAGCTCTGTAGGCCTAATAGATTCCGAGTTACGCACCATTGGAAATTGGTCTGTTTTTCCAAAAACTCCAAATTTTAAGTATTGGCCGACTTTCTTGAGGAACACCGGCCGAAGGAGTGATCCTTCGATGGTAGTCATGGGGAACGAAGCTTAAGTAAATTTAATTAGCTTTATTTTAAGCACAGACCGAGGCCTGTCGGTCTAATAAATTCAGATTTACGCCTCTTGGTAATTTTTTCCAAAAAAAAAAACAAATATAATAAGTGTAGTAGTATTTTTACAACCAGAAACAATAATTAATCAAAAATCACTATTAATTAATGATAGTGACATCGATGTCGACATATATTTTAACAATTAGTTTTTTTTAAATATTTTTATTTTATTTATGATAATTCTATTGAAGGACTTGAATTTTGTATGGTTACTGTCAATATTTAAATACATTTAATCCTATTCCTAGTCCGTTTAGTAAAGATTGAAAAAAAAGAGGAAAATATCTTTTCTATCTTAAGGGAAGGGAACGGGTTAGTTCAGTGTGTACAGCGCTAACATTCTTAGCTGATAATTACGGGTTCAAATCCGGCTGTGGCAGATAAAGTATTTAATCTGTTAACAGTTGGATGGACCTTGTAGGATCTACAGACCCTCAAGGGGCTGGCCCATCCCCAATAAAGTGGGTACCCTCGATTGGAAGAAAATAATGGCAGTTGAGTGCGGTCTGTGACTCATCATCTTCTAGCACAACCGTTGTCCTTGAAACAGTATAATCTCTACCAAGTAACCCAAGAACCTTCCTTCACGGGTTGTAGTGGTATAAGTTTTTTTGTTTTTTTTTTATTCGAATACCCTAAAAATAAGTAAACAATATTTTAAATCTATTTATTGGTGTTTTATGTAATAACAATTTGCCTTGAAAAACCACGCCTGCAGGTCACGATACCGACAAAATCTTAACCCATTCAGTGCGAACCATCAATAAATCGACTCTCTATTAGTGCGTATAAATTGCGAAGCGTCGGAATATCGACTATTGCGCAGTTTGATATTATGTATCGATCTGTGCGGAAGTGTCGTAGCAGTAATTAATAAGGTACTTTTTTTCAATAATCCTTTCGCACTTTATGCAAAATATGTGAAAATTAGCTTAGCACTGAAAGGGTTAAAACAATGTATAATCATTTAAATAAAAAAATATTGTATTTTTCAAGCTTATAATCACGTTTCAAAACGAGAATTATTTATTTATGGAAGCTAACAGAAGTCCCGTTTAGGACCGAATAAGATAACTATATTTTTAACGATATATAACTATATTTCGAACGATAATTTCTCATTCGCATTTTAATTCCGTTCCAAAATGTGATATTTCGAATATAGAAGCGTCTTTAGTTATAAACTTAAAACAAGTGAATTTGAGTTGGGATTAATAAAAAGAATGATATTCCTGATATGTAAACTTTTGAATTTCAAGATATGTACATAGCAATTAAAATAAACATACGACATAACAATTTAATGTATATTTGACAGCACCATATTAATCACTAGAAATTGATTTGCACTAGAGGCCATCACTAAAACCATGTACAAATCAAGCCTATCTAATTCCCAGCCACATTACGTGCATTAATCATGACTCTAGAACGTTGCTAGGGATATCATGGATTGCTGAACGTGCTATGTGCTCAGAACCTGTATAGTGTCAAGCCTAGATCAATATGCGATTTATATCTTTCACCTTAGATCTCCTTTTGCGAGAATTCATTCCTTTCATATCAGATCAAATATCAAAACGCTTAGTTTCTCAAGGAGAACTTTTAAAAGCTTGTTTATTAAACACTTATTTAGAAAAATAAGTGAGAAAACCCTTCTAATGAAATATTTGATTGGAACGAATCACCTACCTATTAGTAAGGTATCAAGAAACGAAAAAAAAACAATTTGGATGAAAGTAGTTTTATTGTAAATTGGATGGGTGTGAGTCAATCCCGGGTGTGGCAGATTTTATTTAATCTCGGTATGGATCCTTTGGGATCTAAGGCCCTCCTTAGGGCTCACCCAGCCTCTATAAAGCCAGTCCCCAAAATAGGGGTTGAGCGTAATGTGGGACATATCACCTCCCTGCACTGTTGTACAAAAAAATCAGTAAGTCTCTACCACGCACTGAACTCAAGGCTTTTCATGACTTGTAGTTTTAATAGTTAAGGCTTTTTTTTTTTAGTCAATCCTGATTTTTGCCATTCTGAGCAGGGTACGAAACACTTCCTCTGTATCTATCTATGAGAAGAGTAATGAAGTTTAATTTCTGTCCTTACAAGTTTAAGTTTGCTCCTAAAATTATTTATAAAAGTTCACTATTTTTATTATGATATTACTCCATTATACTCCTATCAGTTTTTTAACATCGTGAACACAAGATTCTCACCCTCCTGGTGACTCTTTTTTTTTTTTTGAGAAAGGTTGAAATCTAAACTCCTCCTTTCTCTCATCCCAGGAGCATAAGGTTTGCTTCTGAGGGACCAATTACAGTTGTTATCTTTCGATTCTATTTCTGTATCCTTTATTTCCTGTTCATGCATAGACTTTTCACATATCCTTCTGAAACCTATTCATTTATTCTGTTCTAGCCCATTATAAATGCCTATTCCATATATATAAATGCCTACACCAATGATTAAAAATATGGCCATGCTACAACTTAAGATTTTTATAATTTTTCCTCCATTTTTTATAATTACTTACACCTCTATAATTGTTTATACCTTTATAACTTAATGTATCATTAATTTAATTTTATATATTTCTTATATGTTCTTATATTTCTTATATATTTTATATATTCTTACTTCTTAATCTATTGTATCTCTCATTTAATTTCAGCCCTCGTGATAGTCCGCGCGTTGATTCCAAATACTACAATGATCCCTGAATATTTCCTTCAATATTCTTTAAAATTCATTAAAAAATATTATTGATATGCAATTATTTCCATGTAGCATTGCATATAATCATAGTGACACAATTATAGTTTCTGAGATATTTTAAGGATTATTTATTTTTTACGGATTCTTTACGATTTTTTTTTCAAGATAACTAACTTGAGGTCAAATAAAATTAATGATAAATTAATAAAATAAGAATAAAGGATTTATTTAAAAAAAAAAATTTAATTTCTGTAAACATTATTTTAATTATAAATTGTGTTTGCAAGACATTGATTTCAAGTTTTTGACGACATTGTTATAAAATATACGATGATAATTAATAAATAAATAATAAATTAAATGAAGATGAAATCGACTTTTGTATTATATATGTTTCAATTAAAATATATATTTACAGAATTAAAACAATTATAAAATTACTTTAAAATCAATTTTCATATTATAATTTATTTTTAGATATTTTTAATTAAAGAATTTTACATTTATAAAAGTTCATAATTGTTAATAAAGTTTTTTAACTTTCATAATGAGTTAGACATCAGCGGCTCTTAATGATGTCCTACGGAACTTATTTCAAATTTGATGTTGACGTCATAAAATAATTTAATTCCAAAAAATATACTTATAAATATAAGACACTTAAAATAAATAATACCAATACTAATAATAATTATTATAAAACCGGATTGAACCGGAACTGGTTCAAATGGTTCCAATACGGTCGATAGGTCAGCAAGTATTTATACCAGACTGAACCGAAAATCACTTTTGACCTAGACATCAGTCTGCTATATTTAAGGATTAGTTTCTATTTCAGACAATTGTTGTTTTATAAGATTAATTAACGTAAGGAAAACAAATAAAAATCCATAAATATTTTTAAAAAGTACATATTTTAGTTTTGAAAAAATTAGTCCTATAAAATTGTATTATAATTTTTCATTATTATCATTATTAAACTATGTATAATAGTTTATTTATATTTTTAAATCCACTTTATATTTTTTGAAAATTGAGTTATTTTTATTTATAAACAAACACCAATAATACAAAATAATTTAAGGTCTTTTAAATTAATAAAGATGAAAATTGTAAAAATTGAGTGTAATTTGTTTGTTCTGGGAGACCAAATTGTACTTTTTAGTTAAACACTAGAACATAATTTACTAAAACAATTTGAGATGTAAATATATTATTTAAATTATTGGAAATATATAAGCTAAAATTTCCATAATACTTTAAACTTATTGAACAATATTGATTTTGTAATATACCGAAATTTTAAAATGCACACGAAAATATTATCTGGATAATATTTAGATAATAAACGAATCAATTTTTTAAACATATTTAACTGTGCATAGACCGATTTCGATTTAGGAAATTAAATTATACTTTATTTGAATTAAAATTGTTTAAATGTACAATATATCAAATATTATTCCGTGTTTGAATTTACTGTTATAACACCATTTTAATAAATTTTGTTTATGTTTTTTAAATATATTTAACAATAAAATAGGCTCAAGGGGATCAGAATGATGTTATAAAACTGCTTCTTTTTTATGTAAATAATGGAGTTTAGGAGTTTAATGAAGTTAGGTTACTAAAATTATGTTTATATAATTTATTTAAATATTTTTTAATTTTAATTTCCTAGTACTTACCTATTTACTAAAGGGTTGGATCTGGGAGTAGATCCTTGTGAAAAACTTCGTTCCATATCAAAAAATTCCTTTGAAGTAACTGTTTCAAATAAAATTACAATAATTCGCAATAAACCTGAAATGAGTATCCTAATGTGCTCACACTTCACGGAAGGGTCACAACTGACTGAAGTTTACATTGCGCAGACTCAACCTATATATTCCTCAGTTGTAATTAATAAATAATTACTTTTATTAATAATTTATAACTTCATAGGTCAAAGGTCCTTTTGGAACAGACGCGAATAATGCTAGATTTCACAAGTCAAAATGAAGTTATCCCAAGAGGGTTGCTCGGAAATTAATATATATACATAGTTCGAATCCTATATAAGATTACACTATTTCTGAGAAACTCAAAGCCGTGCTTAAGGCCCTGGGATCAAATCGCGTTGTTGAAAGTTTTTTATTTCAACTGTTAACAGCCGGAGGTGGATTCTATGGAACCAAGGATCCTTCCTCACCCAGCCTCTATAATGTAAGAACCAAAAATCGGGAGGAAAATCAGGCGGTTGAGCTCCATCTAGGGCATATCACCTCACCTCTCTGGACGACTATTGTCCAAGAATCAGTACGGTCTCGAACACGTACTGAACCCAAGGCCCTTTATGGGTTGTTGTGGTATGGACAGGTAATTTTTCAAAATATTTTTTTTTAATTTACCTTGTTCTGTTCTTTAATGACTGCCATTTTTATTTTTATATTTCAATTTGGAGACATCAGCGACAGTTTAAATATCTCTGCACGGTGTTGAGTTACAACATTTTTATTGAAACGATCGTTCTTAGAAAAGTCTCCTCTATAAGAATGTTAACCCAAATACTCTAAATCCAAAAATAACCATTCACAATGGCCTACAAAATTTGGTAATGAAAACATAAAAACACACTTTTTAGACACACAAATAACAACTAAGGATTTTTATGAAATTTGAAAATCATTTTCATTTTGTACAGTACAGTAAATATTAAATAAGTAAAAGTTTCAAAAAATTAAAAATGTGAACATTTTTCAATTTAAATCAATAAGAATATTATAATTGTAATATATTTGTTGGATTACCTGCCATAATATTATTTTATGCGTTTAAGTTTTTCTAGTAATTTTTTATACTGTTGATGTGAGAAGTGCAATTTCAGTTCTACATTTATGCTCACTCATATTTTAATGCTATACTCAAGCCATATGAAATGAAATATTTATCCTAAATTGGAAAAGTAATCCAAAAATAAGTCCATATATGTATAATATAACATTCAAAACCTAAAGTTTTTGGACAAAGTTTAACTTATAAAGCCCTAGAAGGTATAAAAAAATCTGTACCACTACAACCCGTTAAGGTCCAATACATGGTAGAGACTGTGATCTATATAGGACAACGGTTGTACAGAGAGGAGTTTGTCCGAGGTCATCTTCATACAATAGGTTTTTCCTACAATTAAGAGTACCCAATCTACAGAGCCTGGGAGAGCCCCATGAGGGTCTGGAGATAATACTGAGTTCATCTGTGGTTTTTAACAGATTAAATAATTAATCTGCCATGCCGGATTTGAAACCTGGACCTTTAGCACATTAATCCAGTGCTCTACAACTGAGCTGCTCCGTTACTATAAAATAACGTTATCATATCCACGAAATGGTTCCAAAAATATTTAGCATCATTTACCGAAATTTACAGAAAACATACATTTTTTTATCCAAATAAGGATATATACATGTTTAATTTTTTATTTTTTTGCACTAGACGTTTAGGTTGTAAAACATACAACATATAAATTTAGGAGTTCATTAGTCACATTCTAAAAAAAAAATATATATATATATACTACTATATTCTATGGAAGAGATTTTGGTTCGTAAATTTCAATGGATGTGCTATATATAAGCTGTCTCTATATATTGTCTGTATCCAGCAATCTCTAACAAATAATGCTATGTCCATAAACAAATTTTTTTTTTTTTAAGTCCAGGTGTACTCTGGGACCTTTAAAAATTAAGCCTTAAAAACTTGAATCCATTAACATACTCCCTCCAATTAACGTTGCTGAAAAAACATAAAGTGTCCCAAATTAGTCAAGATTAAAGACAGTCGACTCTGACTTAGATCAAAGTAGATTCAACAAGCTAACTTGTTGTCGTGAACTGACTAGAAGAGCGCCTACGCTATGAGGCCAAACTTTGTTATTCATTAGTAGCTAATTATTTTTATTAATTAAACTAAAGTAATAGATTTCAACACAAAATTAAGCATATACTAAATAAATATATTAATCATTCATGAGAGAACCTTCTACGATGCCATACTACATTATAAAACTAGTCAACTTATTTTTAAATTAATTTTTAAAATAACCTAATTATAAACTTTAGTAGTTTTAATAAAATTATAATTAGTTTTAATTATTCTTAAGATTAATTGATTGCTAAGGAATGAATGTATATGATATTATACTAATGTAATTACTAGTAGTTATAGGAGGTATATTTCTGTTTGATTATAAAAAATTATAAAAGTTCATCCAATCATGAATTTATGTAAAACTTATATTATTGTACAATTCCATTATCATTATTATAACATTAAAACTATATTTCATCACTTGGATAAAAATAAGAGTTAAAAATATGTAATTCAGGGACTAACAAGAGAAAATTTAAATATTAAAAAATTTGCTGTTTAATTAATAATTAAAAATTTATGTTTTATGGAGTGCTATTTAAGAATTCTTTGTAAGTAGAAATATTTTCTTAGTAATACAAAAATATGTAACAGAATAAAGTAATTATGTAATAAGAATCAATATTTATGACAATCATTAAATACTAATATAATGTGTATACAATAATGTAAATTGGTGTAATTGTTTATTGAAAATAATGATTCCCAGAAACGAATATTCTTAGATGTTTTAAATTTCCTGGAGAGAAAAATAAATCCAATAAAACTAATTTTTTTTTTAAAGTAATTTTTAAAAGAGGCGAAACCCCCCAATAAATTAATTTCATGTAATTGATTATTGTAAATGTATTATATAATTATAGGTTATAATCATGGGCATGAAATAATTTCTCAAAAATTCACATTTTTAAAAATTTTTAATTTCATAGAAGGAAAAATGTAGCATAATGTAATGGAATTAATATTTGTGACTTAATTTATTCTAATTAAAAAATAATTACAATAATTAGCTATAATGATCAATAGATATAATTGATTATAGTGAATGTATTAAATAATTATAGGTTAAAATTATGGACATGGAATAATTTCCCAAAAATGTACATTTTTAAAATTTTCATATTGAAAAAAATTAAGTAAAGCGCAAAAAAATTAATATTTGTGATTTTTTTTTTAAATTAATTTTTTATTAATATTTACAACTATATTGCAATAATACAACAAGTAAATAGGCTATGCGATACATAATGACATGAGATAATGACAAGTAGAGAAACTACCCACTGGTAGTACTCAAATCACAAGTTCAACTAAGAAGGTCACGGGGACATCTTCTTTTGAGACGCCTCGGAGGATTATCGGGAATTGAAGAGGAAGCTAGGTTTGAAACTAGTGGGTTTGAGTGGAAATGCAGTTAGCTATGAAAGGATAGATTCCGGGTTCAACCAAATCAGCAACAAATGGGACATAGAGGTCGTTATGGATGACTTTATTCTTAACAAAATTAGGAGCGTTGAGGATTTTGTGTTGTAGGGATTGGATGAGAGAGGAATTCGATGGCTTAGTGGAGCCCCAAAGCTCTACTCCGTAAGTCCATATAGGTCGTATGATGGTCATGTAGATGAGTCTTTTGTAGTTAATTGGGAGGTTAGAGCGTTTGTCTAATAAGTGTTGAAGTAGCCTGAAACGTCATGCGGTTTCTTGTCTTTTCAGTCCTGTATGAGGATTCCAGGCTAATCGTTTGTCGAGATGTAACCCTAAGTATCGGATCTGTTCTACCTGCACCAGTGGGATATTATTAAAGGATACTGAAGGGCAAGTCATTGGTTTACGACGTAAGGTAAAAGTGATTTGATGCGATTTCTTAGAATTTATTTTTATTCTCCAGTTTTGACACCATTCTTCAAGATCAGTGATATGGGATTGGAGGCTTTGGGATGCAATAAATGGATTGGTGTTGACTGATAACACACATGTATCATCAGCATAATGATTTAAATTATTTTTAAAACAGGCTAAATCCCTCCAAAATTAATAATTATAATTTTATGTGATTGATTAATATAAATCTAATTTGTAATTATAGATTATAGCCATGGGCATAAGATAATTTCATGAAATACATATTTTTTGAAAATTTAAATTTAATAGAGAGAAAAATCTATGTAATGAAATTAATATTTGTGACTTAATTTATTCATTAGTTATTATAATTAAAAAATAATTATAATAATTGGCTATAATGATAAATTGATGTAATGGAATATAGTAAATGTATTATATAATTATAGGTTATAATTCTGGACATGGAATAATTTCCCGAAAATGTATATTTTTTAAATTTTCATATTGAATAAAAGAAAGTAAAGCGCAAACAAATTAATACTTGTGATTTAGTTTTTTTAAATTATTTATTTATTAAGACGCAGTAAAATTATTATTTTTAATTAAATTTATTTATTATATATGTGAAATATTTAGGCTAAATTTTTTTAAAAAGTAATAGCTATGAATATGGAGAAATGAGAAAAATATGGAGAAATGTGATAAAATTATCATTTTTAATTTATTTTTTTATTATATAAAAATTAATTTATTTAGGAGTAAACCCTAAACAAATAATTATCTAATTAAATAGAAAATACTTACAAAAATATCTTTTAAATGCCTTTTAAATATCTATTAGTCGAAGCCTTTTACATTTATTAAACATTTCCTACTTCTCTACACAGAATGAAAATAATTTATTTTTCAATCCTGAATAAAATAGTAATTGAGGTACAAAAATATTTAAATTCTTTGTAGCTTGTATTTGAAACAATAATAACATATTAAATATGTGCATCGGTAAATTGCTTCACACATAAAATTATATGAAAATCTCAAGTCAGCTTTTAGTGCAGGCAATGAAATCCTTCGAAGAGTTAAGAATATTCTTAATAAAATGAAAAAAAAAAGAAAGAAAAGAAACAGACAGAATTTCCAACAGCTACAATCAGCGGAACAATTCCATTTGATTCTGTTGTTTAAAAACTCCCAAGCGCAGCTACCGAGTATAAGTGGGTTATTGTGTAATTTTATCCCACGCTTCATCTTATTTTTTTATATATTTTTTTTATTATTTCAATTTAATGTCACAGCCTCGAAGGAAAGGAAGCGATATAAAAGGAATATTCCAGAAGAGAATCATTTTATTTAAAAACAATAAATATATTTTGTGAAATACTAATAACTTATATGAAGCAATTAAAATTAAATTAAATAATTTTTGAATGAAGTTATGAGACAAAAATTTTTTGTCTTACCCCTTAAGGGTATTGGTTTCAGTACATGGTAAAGACTGCAGGAAGGTGATTCGTCTGACAACATGCTCAAAAGCTAGTTATTTCCCCTAATTAACTCGAATTATTTTTTTAGTTATTAAATTTATAACTAGATTTAAGTGGAATTCCCCAAGTGTTTCCATTAATAAAAGTTGGTGGTATGTATATCATCTATTTTTCAAAGGGGTCCCAACATTAAAATTTAGAGTTGCAACCTAAAATGGAATTCATGGAAATTTATTTAAAAAATGTACCACTACAACTAGGGTTCAGTACATGGCAGAGACTGTACTGTATCAAGGACAACAGTTGTGGAGGGAGATAATTTGTCCTAGATCACGCTCAACCGACACTTTATAGAGGCTGGGTGAGCCCCAGGAGGGTCATAGATCCTATATGTCCCACTTAGCCTGCTAACAGACTAAATAAAACGGTTGCCTAAAGTCGGATTTGAACTAGGATTTTCGGCATGGAAACTCGGTGCTCTACCAGGAAATTCATTTATCGATATGCATATAGCCAAAAAAAATTGAGACAAAGCAATGATAAAATAGATCATGGAATGAAGTTAGTGTACAAATAGAGCAAATTTAGAAATAAATATTAAAAAATAAATTAAAAGAGATGGCAATAAATAAGAATCATTAAATAATAAATTTATATATATAAAAAAAAAATCAATTTTGAATAATTATCTAATGGAGTGAAGCAGTTGAAGCACATTAGTCCTGTGCGTTCAGATCAGTTTAGGATATTTATTTTTCAATTTTAATTATTCAAATGTTTTATTATAATTCCTCAATTCATGGCTAAACATTACAAAAGTTTTCTACCGTTAGGAATTATTTAAATATGATGCAAGATAAAATATTCGATAATCAGAGGTGAACCCAATCGACAGAAAGCAGAAGTTTTATTTTATTTTTTTAAGAGGATGGGTGAATCCTCTTAATAAAAAAAATAAAACTTAAAATAAAATTAACAAAATAACAAAAAGTTGAGTTAAAAGTTATACCATTCAACAAATGATCTTGAGTAAATATATTAAAATATCATTAATTCTTTAACAGAGCAATTTTCCTGTAGATTAATCCATTGTCGAAAAAGTTTAATGTGGATATTTAATCTCCTAATAAAGAAGCAAGTAAATTATTTTTTTTATTATTAATTTATTGATATTTACAACTGTATTACAGTAATATAACAAGTAAATTGGCTGAGTGATACATAATGACATGATATAATGACAAGTAGAGAAACTACCCACTGGTAGTACTCAAATCCCATGTTCAACTAAGAAGGTCACGTGGCCATCTTCTTCTCAGACGCCTCGGAGGATTATCGGGAATTGAAGAGGAAGCTAGGTTTGAAACTAGATGAAGTAAATTAAAATGTTATTTTGCAAATTTAAACCTTTGAGATAAAGATTAAGTTTATTCGAACAGAAAGTGAAAACACTTTTCATCTTCTAAATCAGGAACATCCATTCGAAGTTAACTTTTTTTGGCATCAAAGGAAGATTTTGGTACTATTTCTGTATGGGCTTAATCTAATTTTTTTTCAGAGATTCTGCGATTCATTCGTACCAATAGGTCTTCATGTCAGTTTAATCAAGTTACAGCTGTGACGTTATCGAAAGCACAAAAAAACGTATTTTCAATTGACGCGCCTATGTTTCGAAAACGGCTCAGATATACTCAAAAGTTGGAAGGAAATGGTAGTGAAGGTAAAAGTTGATCTAGTAAGAACTTCGTCTCAATTATCCTTAATTTTGATGTGACCGGAACCATATATATAAATAATTAGTATTTTTGAATAAAATATTATGTCTTCATTTATTATTAATAATTATTATTTTCACCATAGCAAAATAAAATAAAAATGCTATTATCAAGTACCATGAATTAATAATTTAAAAACATGCTAGGTATCCTAAAGCTTCGATTTCTGTTAAATGGATCTTCGGTTTCTAATAACCCCATTTTACGTTGAATGATACCTTTGAACAACCGAATCATCCGTAATATAACATTGTATTTAAATTAAACGATATAATAAATAAATATAAGCAATGTAAATAAAACATTACCTTAAAGCAAGAATCGTAGATAAAAGTTATACATCTATCCAAAAGAGTTTGTACTTACCTGAAAACAAAAGATAAAAACAATATTAGAACATATATTAAAGCAAAAGCCGTTTTGGTATATATGTTTAATTTTATTTTTATAACAATAATGATAATAATAATAAATTCTTCTTTTATTTAAGGACTAAAGAAACAATTTTAAGCCACTTGATAATGATGTGCGGAGGAGGGGATATAAATTGTAAAAATAACTCTGCACAAATACAGCCCATGAAGGGTCTTGCGTTCAGTACGTTGTTGAGACTAATATTTCTAAGATAACAGTTTTGCAGGGAGGTGATTTGTCCGAGATCACGCCCATCTGCCAAGTCTTCCCTCAATTAAGGTATTTTTAAAGTTTTATTTTTACACAAAAACTTATATTATATTATTATATGATGGGGACTGGACCCTAATAAACTTTTACTAACAACTTACGCGTCTTTGTTTTGCTTTGATTGACGTCAAATTTTTGACAGCTGGGAACAGAGTGGTTTGTATGGGAAAAGAAAATTGTTGTTTTTATTATTCCCTCGTAATTTTTACGGTTTTTCTCTCTTCGAGAACCTTCTTTGCGCCTTGAAAAATATATGAAAAAAAAATTAGCCGAATTGGTCGCGCCGTTCTTGAGTTTTGGGGTTAGCAAGGAAATGGCGATTCATTTTTATTATATAGAAGATAGAGCTAAGATTCCGGTTAGTTATTAAATGATAGGGACCGAACTCCGAATCGATTAGGCCTACAGAACTGCAGTTTGGCTCAAATTGTAGAAAAATTGATCTACGTTAAAAATGGTTACCAATGTTTTTTTCAAAAACGCACTGATTAGGAAATACAGGCCAAAAACTGAAATAAGTCCAAAAATTTCAGTTTTTTTGGCCACCGAAGGTTTCCCTCGAAATTTTTACGGTTTTTCTCACCATGCTTCTTTGCGACTTGGCAAAAATATGAAAAAAAAAATTATCCGAATTGGTCGAACCGTTCTCGAGTTTTGCGGATAGCAAGAAAATGGCGATTCATTTTTATTATATAGATATATATGAACTAATAGTATATTTTATATGATGACCCTAAATAATGTAATTTGAATATTAGTAATCAATAAACATATACATCATTAATAATTTCAAACGCTATATTTACAGTTCTGAGCTCCTCTGGGGTGTTTACTTTAGCCAGTTAATTCTACGACATTGATTACCTTTGATTAATTAACCGAAAAAAACGGAATGGAACTGTCCCTTTTGGTTAGTCGGATGGGAGGCCTAATTTATATCAGTCATTGGGAGAAGTTTCGGTAACAGCTCTCTTAAGTAATTGCCCTTTTCTTCTACCGACTCTCTAAGGCTCCAATTTATCTTCCACTTTCGACAATTTTATTCATTATCAAGTAAAATTGGTCATTGGATTTTTTTTCTGCTTTTTGGAATATTCTATAAAAATAAAAACAATATCCAAAGATAAAATAACGGTGATAATGAAATATAAATAAATTTGGATCCATATCACATTATCTTTAACATATTAACAGCCATGGATAAGCCATGTGGAGTTTGCACTGTTCTAGTTTTAACAATAATTATAAAATTCTAATCATTTTTTTTTTATCGCTAAAGTATCTTCATCTGTAGTTCTATCATACCCTACCGATGCACCGTAAATTCATCAATATTTAATTTTTTATTAATTGTTATATTGGTGATTATTTTTAAATATTTTAGTTTTGAAGAGAAAAGATTTGCCCTGGCCGGGATTCTTACCTGGCTCAACTGCGTCTCCGTTGCAGTGCTCTAAACCACTGAGCTACCAGGAGTCGTATCCAAGTCAGACAAATCCGTTCTCTGCACTTAAATAAATTATAAATAATATAATGACGTAAGTCAAGATCCTACTTAGAGTAAGGTTCAATGAACATTCTTCCCCTTGAACATCGCGAAAATTGCGAGAACACGGGGATATAGTATCGGTGAAGAGAACGGATTTGTCTGACTTGGTGGTTTAGAGCACTATAACGGAGGTGCAGATGACCCGGGTTCGAATCCCGGTCAGGGAAAGTCTTTTCTCCTCTAAACAAAAATACTTAAAAATATCAATATTTCAGTTTTTAATTGTTTCCTTAAATCAATTAATTTATTTATTTATCTGTTTTCAGCCACGGATCGAATCTGAGATCTAGAGAACCTCTATATAATGGTTACCCTTAATTGTGGGAAAATCTGGCGGTTGAGCGTTATCTCGGGTGTTGTGCTCAGTGCATGGTAGGAGACTACTATTTCTAAGCCGACAGTTGCGCAGTGAGGATATTTAGGGATGATGATACCCAGTCGTAAGGTATACAATTACACTCAGGACAGAAGTTTCTAGAACGAAATTAGGTAAGAAATTAATGCCTTGCCCAAACTGGAATCGTAAGACACAAAGTGGTTAAATAAACTCCGAATTTGTCAGAAGTTCCGTACCATCCAGAACTTATCATGTAACTGTATAATAAGCTAGGTTTAGACAAAATTAATTCAATAGAACATTTCCGTTGAAAGGGTATAAACGTTACTAATAATTTTTTTAATTAAATATGAAATAGTATAATATAATGAACTAAAAATGAGTTTATCAGAGACAGGACTACGAGATGGATTAAACAGAAGGGAAGGAAATTAAAAAAAATATTAGGACCGAAATTCAAAAATAATCAGGTACATTTGGTTTCAAATTAAACCCCTTAAAAGGAAATCGGCTTCCAGATACTATAAAAAAGGAAGAATAAATATGTATGGTCATTTACTAGGAAAGTCTGAACATATAATTACAAAACAAATATTTGGTCTTTAAATATTTTTTGTCATTTTCTTCATTATATGAGAATGTATATAGGGAACCTAAATTTTATATTTACCAAATTATTAAAATATGTTATTAAACTTTTAAATAATGCAATACAGTTAGTCAATCAATGTAACGTCATTACAGATCACTGCTATCAATTCAACTGATTCAGAGGACCTTGTCGCTGACATTTTATTTTTATTTCGCTGTGGAAAAAAAAATTTGTTGTTACAAAAATTATTGACGAAACAGGAGATGGGGTGCCATTGAGATGTCAGCAATCTCCTGTTTCATCACCCCGAAGCACCCGTCCACATCGCACTTTATTCCACTTCGCCCTTTCAAGGATTTTACGAAGGGCTGGGAGCTGTAGCTTAGCGATTTTAAAGCAGGGTTCTCCTTCAATCCCGCTCCTTCGTCTCTTCTATATCCCTTTGTCCCAGTCGTAAAAACATTCCTGCAGAGCAGACTTCTAAGATGTTTCTAGTTGTGGAACCGCGTACTAAAAAGTATGTTGAAAAGGTTTGGTCAATTCTCTCTCTCTCTCTCTCTCTATATATATATATATAGGGAGCGGAGCGGCTCAGTGCTCTTCCACTGAGCCGCTCCGCTCCCTATATATATACACATATATATATATATATATATATATATATATATATATATATATATATATATATATAGGGAGCGGAGCGGCTCAGTGGAAGAGCACTGAGTTGCCATGCCGGAAATCACGGTTCAAATCCCGCTCCAGGCCATGACTTTTATTTAGTCTGTTTGCAGCGGGAAATGGATCATATAGGATCTAGGACCCTCCTGGGGCCCACCCAGTCTCTATAAAATATTATAAAAATAGGGTACCCAAAATAAGGGGGAAAAATCCTAGCGTGACCTAGGACAAGCCACCTCCTTGGAGAAGCGTTGTTCATGAAACAGTACATTCTCTACCATGTACCCAGACCTGTTCACGGGTTATATATACACCTTATATGACCTTATGTATACACCTTATATATATATAAATATATATACACCTTAATTATGAAAGTATTTTGTTTCAGAGATATATTTTAAAATACATTTTATAAGTTTAGCTGAACAAAACGTTTAGATTTTGGTCATATTGTTGTGGAAGAATATATTTTAACATGTTGAAAAGTTAAAAAACGGTACGAGGATGGACTGTAATAAATTTCGCGGAATCTTACTTCTACCGACTTGTTATAAAGTATTCTCATTAATCATAACTAGTCGAAATCCGGATTGCGCCGAGGATATTATTGGAGATCGTCAATGTGGTTTTAGACGAAACCGTTCAACTATCGATCAAATATTTTCCTTACGTCAAATACTAGAGTAAAAAAAATTAAAATACAACGGAGTCATTCACCAACTTTATATCGATTTTAAAAAAACTTGTGATTCCATCGACCGTCAAATATTGTATAACGTATTGATTGAACACCGTAGACCAAATAAAATAATAAATCCGGTAAGGATGAGTATGAGCAAAACTTTCGAGGCTCGCCCAGGTTTAAGACGAGGTGATTCGCTTTAACCTGTTTTATTCAATTTAACACTTGTATACGTTATTAAAAGTTTATACGCACAGAAAAAGGTTTGAATTTGTATATGAATATCAAAATATCCGTGCTCGGTTCTGCGGACGATTTGGTACTGTTGGGTGAAGATGCGGAAACTATAAAACTAAATTCAGAATCGTTTATAATTGCTAGTAAGAAAATAGGCTTGAAAGTAAATACGGTGAGACTAAGTACATGGTCATTAGTTGAAAGGGGACAATGTTGCAGGAGGGTATAAGGATGAATATGTCTGATCCTAAAACGGAAGGATGGAAAACGTCTTGAGGTTTTAATGGTCCTGCGCAGAACATTCGGTACAAAAAAGGATGAGACCATAGGAGAATTTAGGATATTACACAACGAGGAGATGCGAAGGATGCGCCCTGTTAATATTAATGAAGTGATAGCTTCGCGAAGATTAGGATGGGCTTGTAATATTGCTGGGCTTAGTAAGAATCAAAGTACTAAAACATCATTCAGCGTTGTGCCGACTGGTAAACGTTTGAGTGGTAGTCCGAGGTGTAGGTGGGAGGATTGTGATAAGAGTGATATAGCGGATTTGGGTTGAAGGAAGTTCGTAAGCAGGGTTGGTGATATCAGCATCGAGCCTTCGGGTTCACTAAGCCTTATAATTATTTTTTTTCGATGGTTTATTTTCATATATATGCGAAAAACATGGGCTTCTAATACTCAAATATTAATTTCTATATTATCATCCGAGTTAAAACTACCAGACAAGAATCATGTCATTTGATATAATGGTAAGATCTCAATCTGTTGCCTTTGGATTAAACGATAATACAGGATGTATAGAGAAAGATTTATTCTTCGGCCAGCCCCACAAGAGATGGATGGAACTGCTGCCAGCCCCATTGTTCTTGATGGTGTAAATGGAAGGTCTGAGAAAAAAGGTCAGCCTGGTCAGGTTCATTAGGGATCCATATAGGACAAAGTATTAACGACAATGAGAACAAGATTCTCGAATCTGCAAAGTACGAGGACTTAGTTTTAGCAAGTGCTTGACTTGATTACTTAAACGGAATAAAAATCCTTGGTCATGCTGTCATTCGGAAGGGACGTAAAGCGGGAATAACGAGCCTTTACGGTGCCTAGATAGGTACTATAAAGATCCTAGATAGGTAAAATTTCCTATTTTACGGACTTCCACTGTAGCACTGTCCGATTATGCTTAGTAGCATAAAGCGATGTTGTAATGAATAAGTAATTACATACAATCAGTAGAAGACGAAATCACTAGATACCAAGATGACAATATAACGCTCAAGTTAGACATACCACGGTGGATTGTGATTCTCATCATTAAAATACCACCTGAATCTGCAAAATTCATGGAACTAAGATAGAAAATTTCCCAAGATTTTGTAACCAAGAAAGTTATTTAATGTATGTTCTTTCGAATTGCATTATTGTAGTATCACTTAATATTATACCAGAGTAATCAATTTATAATGATAAATTTATAATATATAGAAAAATATATAGTTAAGCAAACCGAGTAAAGTAGTATAGAGCTGTTTAAGGCAGCAAATGATGTTTTTAGAGAATTTATAGCTTGAAAATAAAATACTTTTTTAAATAAATAAATCCTTTAAATAATATATCAGCCTCTTACACCGGACATGAATTCTAGCTTTTCTCTCCACTTATTACTTATATTTCTTGATGAAATGATTACCGAAATAAAGCTCACGTTAACCTGTACTTTTGGAAAACATTAAAAGGAAAACGAACGAATAGTGAAAACTTGTGACTCAACTCGAAGTGCCAACCTGCGGAATAATTACCGAATAAATTATTTAACAGATTTTCGATTTTTTTATAAGTTAATAAATAAAACAGAAAAAAAATTGTTATAAAAAAACTTAGTTGCCGATTTATTTCGTAATAATCTTAATAACAAACCGTAAGGTGGAGAAATGGAATTTTTTAAAATTGAAACTTTTAGCAAAACGTATAATATATAAAAAAAATTAATGTAACTATTACAAAAAAAAAGTGTGATTTACTTTCCTGATTTTTTAACGCATTTCTTAAAAATTTAAAAACAGAAATAGTCTTAGTCATAACCATTACTCATAAATAGATATTTTAAAATTGAAACATAGTGTAAAGAGGCTATGTTTTTTCGGAATGAGATGGGTAGATGAAAGCGAAAATATATTATTGATCACGGCCAATTAACATTGGATAATTAATATCCTAACAAAATACTTATTACCTTTGTGTTATTTATTTAGCATATTTATTTAAGAAATTATACAAATGCTAAGTCTAAGGCTACACCTACATTGGATCCGATTCGGTGCGACGTGATTCTATCACATACGATGCTGGGGTGTATACATTATACATATTTTACTGTACATGATAGTAAAATATAAATGTATTAAAAATAATTAATAAATAATATTAATTTTATAAATTTAAAGAACCAAATGTTATATAACTCTCGATATATTTCAGTTATTTGGTTTGCTAGCGACGTCTCACCGTATCACACCGGATCCAATGTAGGTGTAGCTTAAGGGATTCCGTGGAAGCGTGTATTACAACCATATCTGTAGTAAATAATAAAAAAAATGTAAATATAATAATTGTTTTAATAAATAACTAGTTAATATAAAAATATTTACCACAGGTCACGAGACTATCGTCTTGGGTGATTGATAATAATAATTAGTTAGAATATGGTTTTCCATTTTTAATGGTCAAATTAAAAAAAAAATCTTCGGTGAAAAAATTTAGTTTATGTTATTGCAGTTTTTCTATCAGGGAATGACTAATTTTTTATATACCTGGGCCTTTTTTTATGAAAGCCAATTTTTTCACTGTGAAAACTAGATTATGTGAACAATATAATTCCGAAACGTTGCCAAAGATAGTTAAATGAGTATACGAACGGCTGTGTATAAATAACTGTTAGTAAATGTTTTATATTTATATATAACTTTAAATATATATAAATATTAAATAATATTGCATTAGTACACTGAGAGAGCGAGAAAGTGGAAGAAATAAAGTGTAACATATAAACTTTGTTTAGAGATTTTGTAAATAAAAGTGCACCAAACCCACGCATTTTACGAAAAAATGGCCCTAAAAAGTTAAAATATACTATCCTCAAAGATATCAGTATCTGGCTGATACCCTACGGAAGGGCTATCTCCTGGACATTTTGAACCCACAATAGGGAGAAAAAAAAACCCCTGGAATATACAAGACAACATATGTGGGCGGTATAAAAATCCCAGACAAGTATCAATAGATTGAAGGGTCATAAATTGTAGAAACGGTTAGATCCGAGATAGGGAGTGAAATATTGTGTCCTCTAAGCATTTCCTTCTCGCTCGTATCTAGTGTCCATTTCCCTGGATTCTGTACTAAATGAGAGCATCAGCGCTATTATGTTGGGGTGAATCGTAATATGTGGGCTGATAAGAAGTAACAATGATAATGGGAGATAGTTTATAATTCTCCAGCTATTATGACAATGGATGATAATTCATATTTACAATAAATAGATACTTGCACATTGCATCTAGCAAAGAATAATGTTTTTGACAATTTATAATTTTTAAGAATAAGAAAAAGGTCCGGGCGGAGGTAAAAAAAAAATCTTTAAAATATAAAGAACAGTTTATTGGAAAGCGTTTTGACCCACATTGGAGATCTTTTTCAGGGCTACATATACAAGATACACGTAATACTAAATACAGGTATATTTATCGCTGAAGAAGACCTGCAGTGTGGGTCGAAACGTCGGATTGCAAATAAACAGTTTTCTCTATTTAAGAGAACTTTTTGACCTCCACCAAGACCATCGTCCATACTTCATCATATATATATAATCAAATAATATTATTTAAAAAATATATACACCTTTTTAATATTATTATGAAATAATAATAATAATAAGGCTTAGCCTTATTATTATTATTAAAATAATTATTTATTGTTAAATTTTTGCATACGCCGACGACATAGTAGTCCTCGGAAGTAATGAAAGGGATATCGAGAGACTCGCTAAGGTGCTTATGAAAGAGGCAAACCAAATCGGCTTACAGGTAAATGAGGAAAAAACAAAATATATGATAGTAAGCCGTAAAGTCCACCCCAGAAACAGCATCTGCGTGGATCGCAAATCGTTCCCGAAAGTAGATACCTTCAAATACCTCGGCTCCACAATAACCTCAACTAATGCCCTACTGACTGAGATAGACCAGCGTATAACAAGTGCAAATAGAGCATGCTTCGCTCTTTCAAGAGTATTGAAATCCCGAAGTATCTCTAGAAATTTAAAATTAAGGGTGTATAATGCTGTAATAAAGCCGATTCTGATATACGGCTGTGAAACGTGGGCTCTCACCAGCACCCTAGAAAGCAAAATCGAGAGATGCGAAAGAAAAATACTTCGCACGATAACAGGAGCGGTATGGGATGAGACTCTTAACTCATGGAGGAGAAGGACCAATAAAGAATTGCACACGGAAACTGGTCAGGCGATATCTCAGGATATGAGAGCAAGAAGGCTAAGATGGGCGGGGCATGTAGCTCGAAGTGATCCGTCAGGACGCCTCTACACAACTATGAATGCCGGAATAGTTGGCAAGAGACCACGTGGGAGGCCAAAGACCAGATGGATTGACAGGGTCAACAAAGATGCTGCGGAGCTACATGTAGCAGACTGGAAATCAGCGGCCCAGGATAGACAGAGGTGGAGAAGGCTGGTAAAGGTGGCGAAAGATCTACAAGGTCTGTAGAGCCAACCGAAAAAAAAAAAAAAAAAAAAAAAATAAGGCTTAGCCGAACCCGAAGGCTCGATGCCGATACCACCAATCTGCTTACAAACTTCTGTCCACGGTCAACTGACCAGACCCAGATCCGCAAGATCACTCTTAACGCAATTCTCCCACCTACGCATCGCTCTACTCCTCAGACGCTTCCCAGTAGGTCTGTACTTGGGGCGTAGAAGGGCTTATAAACTTTTTACAAATTCATTCCTTACTTAACCCAACAGCTATATAAGCCCATCTTGATCGTCCCGATGCTATTGCTTCAATGATATTAACCGGGCGCATGCTCCGCAATTCCGCATTGAGCAATCTTCTAAATTCTCTAATTGCTATATCGTTTTTTGGGGCAAATATTTATTATGAAATAATGATAATTAAAATAACTAAAAAGAATGCAAGATTTTTTCAAGAACTATATGGACTTATACTGCATTCAAAAATCGATCGAGCATTTCTTTAAAAAACCTGTTCCACTACAACCCATGAAGAGTCTTGGGTACGGTAAATAGAGACTGTATTGTTTCTAGAACAACGGTTGTGTAGGGAAGTGATTTATCAAAGATCACTCTCATCCGCCAGGTTTTTACCTAATTAAGGATACCCATTTTATAGAGGCTGGGTGTGCCCCAGGAGTGTTTATAGATATCATACTGTCATCGTTAATTTACAGTAACACATTATTTAATAAATAATCTCTTCTTCTTTTCTTAAGTAAGAAAACCCCCTCTTTATTGTGACTATGTTGTCCCAATGAGGATTTGCAGGTTACGCGAGTTGATGTATGTTATCAGATTAAATAATTTATCTTCCTAAGCCTGGAACCTTCGGCATAGCAACTAATCACTCTACAGACTCAGCTACTGCGCTCTCTTTGTTTATTTTCAATTTAAATGCAAATTTAATGTAAACCTAAAAATCAGTCGCAGTGTGATTTCACAGGAAAAGTTTCCCCACTTTTCTCCAGAACGTTGTAATAATTTAAAAACAGTATGCTTATCTCGTTTATTTTTCAAGGCATACATATCTCACGGGGAACGGGATAGCAAAATGTTTAGAGCTCTGAGTTGCTATGATGAAGATACTGGGACCAAATCCGGCTTTGGCAGATAAATAATAATCTGTTAACAGCAACTGATGGACCTTTTAGTTCTTCAGAACCTCCTGGGACTTACCCAGCCTTAATAAAGAAGGTACCCTTAATTCGGGGGGACTGGCGTGATCTCGGTGATCTGCTACATGCACAACTGTTGCTCTATAAACAATAAAGTATCTAATATCTACTGAACCTAAGACTTTTCATAGCTTGTAGTGTTTTATTTTATTTTTTAATTTTTTTTTTAAGTACCTTACGAAAGTATGTAAATAACATCAATGCATTTTTGTTGATATAGTATTCAGTTTGCAAATTATCAATAGCAAGTTTCAAAGGATAGATGGGATTTAAGATAACTTGAGTACTACACCCGGTTTCAATTAGACGGAGATAAAGCCAGCATTTCCTTTGTGAAATTTCCACTTTGAAATTTATATTGTGGTGTTGCGTAGACCTCAGATATGATTCTCAAAGTTGTCAGAGTCATTGTATTTAATTGTGATCTCATTTACACTTTATTTAAAGTTATTTAAATTTTATTTTCAACAATAAAAAAAAATTTTAACACGTAGATATTGGGATTTCTTCTTAATGCCTGTGGTAGTTTTTATTACCATTATTAACTAATAGTCCAGGATCCATGCACTTGATTAGTATCAAGCTGAATCTTCTTGAATAGCTTCGTTTCGATGAGCCGCCCAACAATTTCCTGTGCGAAAATTCTCGATTGTGGTGGCTAACATAGGTAGCATGGATAAAATATGTCGATTTGATGATTCTCAAAAATGTATTACTAACTGGGGTTTTTTTTTTTTGTTAAATCTCAAGATAATTATCTAAATTATTTGAAAAAATATTTGTCCTACAAAATGTATGGTTTGATCAAAGAGTCCCCTCCTTCCAATATGTACCGATAACGAAGTCAAAAAAGAAGTAGTAAAAAAAAAAAGCTGGTTAGTAATCATTTTTGATGACCTCGTTATCGATACACGTTGGAAGGAGGGGACTCTTTGATCAAACCATACATTTTGTAGGACAAATTTTTTTTCAAATAATTTGGATAATTATCTTGAGATTTAACAAAAAAAAAAAAAGATAGTAATAAATTTTTGAGAATCATCTTTGCATATCATCATATTTTATCCTTGCTACCACAATCGAGAAATTTCGCACAGGAAATTGTTGGGCGTCTCATCAAAACGAAGCTATTCACTAAGATTCAGCTTGATACTAATCAAGTGCAAAAATGGACCATGGATCCTGGACTATAAGTATTCAAGGGAGTAAACCTTTTTGGTTACATCGTCCTTCGGAAGGGACGTAAATTGGGGGTCTCGAGCAAGTATGTCAGGTACTCATTAGAAATCCATGACTCCCACCGATTACCCATAGAAGCATAGACTTGGGTTAAATATACAATAAAATAAACTAATCTAGACAAATATTTTACTAATTCGTAAAATACCATAAAAAATTGCTTTAGTCTACAGTCAGGTTTCTAATTAAAGTAATTACAATATCTTAAAAACCCGAATAGACAATTATCTAATTAAGTAATTAATTATAATATAAGGTTATGTTTGTTATTTATTAATTTAACGCCACTTTATGGATCTTTAACCCTTAACTTGGCAGAATTTAATATCAAAATAATATTCATAATAATATTGATATTAAATCATAAATGAATACCCTTGTCACCCAAGGATGTCTAGAAAGAAAAACTAAAAAAAAAAAATCGCATGAGAGTATGTAAAAAAAAATCACATGTATCTTGTGGGATAGATTTCCAAGAGCATTAATAAATAAATCACGCTGAATTCCGACGTATACCAACAGATAGATCTTCATAAAAATGGTTGACAAGGATTTGATATGTACAGGTTCGGGAACCTCATTTTACGCCCCTTCCGAAGGACGGCATATGGGCTGCGAACCCCACAATATTTGGTATAGTAGGTTGTTATGCCAACCATTAGAACACAGTTGACCACCATGATATAAGTAATTGTATTATTTCTATAAAATCGAAGATAAAATCTCTTTCCTTTTCATGATTTTTAGTTCATCTATTAAAGAAAATGAAACGCCAGAAGCTATAGTTATAAGTCTGTGGATAAGGTTTTTTCAATGAGTTCTAATTTCATCTCTTTGTTACTTCATTAATTAATTTATTAATTATATTGAATCATACTCTTGTTCAGTAAAATATTCTTATCATATTGTAAAACAAAATATCTTTTTATATTTTATTATTGTATTGAAAATCTATTTTTTTATTTTTTTATTCGTCGTTTTTAAAAGCCGTATTTAGCTCGTGGTTAATTATTTTGACTTAATTATTAAAATAAATTATTATTATTACGATAATGATTAAGGAGTAAAATAAATAATTAAATTAGGTAAAAATGAGAAATATATAATAAAAAAATTAAATAAGCAGTCATGAGGAACACATAAGTGAAAATCATGACTTCGGCATAACCGTGTTCATTTTTGAATTTATAAATCAATTATATTCTAAATTATTTAAAATTCCAATTCTTGAAGTTAAATAATTAACTTTAGTCGGGTGTTCATATAGATTGACACTCATAACAAGAATTATATACATTTTCAAGTTATTTATTAATAAAACCATATGATAGGCTGAACAAGTTCAATAAAAATATCAATAATTTAATTTAAATAGTAATTAGTATATAGTAATATTATTTACAGCTTGTATTTGTAATTACATTTGCATTTTTATTTTCATTTTTAGCATTATTTTCATGGTTAAGCTCAACAATACTTAGAACAACTCATGCAGAGGCCGCTAGGTGTCGCCAGTCTCGAGCATGCTTCTGACGCGAAGCAACAGTTTGTCCCCTATCAAAAGTCGCTAAATACAGCTTAAGAAGTTTTCACTTAAAAATAAAATAAAATAAACATAAATTGAAAATATTCACAGTAAAACAAATTAATTATCAGCCCTAAGAAGCAGAAATTGTTATTTCTATATATACACATACACAAATACATATATATATATATATATTTATTTATATGGGATACTGAAATTGTTTTTTTGCAACGACATTTATCTCTTTGTTGATAAAGATAAATTGTATTTAAAAATGTAATGGAAACAAACGATTGTGGATGTATCAGACTTGGCTCTGTGGGAAAGAGTGGGGGAGGGATGACAATAAAAAAGTACTCTGGAGAATTATTTATTACCTTTCAGCTAAAATGGTTCGCTACTGGGCAACGTTGCCCGTTTACGGTCTTTAATGTTTACTATCCATTATTGTTATTACGAAGTATTCTTACTTACGTTTTATTAAAAGTAATATATTGTAAATTAATCTCTTATTGTCTTATTAAACTATTATTTTATTAAAAGATGAAATATTAAAAGATATTATGGGAGCAGAATTGCTATTTCATGTGTTAACAGCCACGGACAGACCCTCCTTGGTCTCACCCAGCAGCTATTAAATGGGTTAGTTACTACCCTTAAGCATGTTGTCACCCTTAATGAAAAAACCTGAAGGTTGAGCATGATCTCGATCGAAATACTCCCCTTCACCATTGTTGCTCTTGAAACAGTCTCTACCACGTATCCTATACCCTTCATGGGTTGTAGAGGTACATTTGTTTATCTATTTATTACCTTATAAAAGAATTTAGTTAAAAAATAAAGGCAAGTACTTAACCCCGAATTAGACACAACTTTGAGATAATACCTGCTATATGAAACATGATAAAAGAAAAAAATTTGTTTTAAAAAATATATCTGTACCAGGCAAGAAGGGTCTTGGAATCAGTACATGGCAAAGATTATAGTGTTTGGAAGCCAACGGTTTTGCAGGGCGGTGATTTGTCGGGGATCACAACCATCAGCTTTCCCCCCAAACAAGGGTTCCCAATTTATTGAGATTGGGTGAGCCATAGGAGAGTCTGTATATTACGCAGAATCCATCCGTGGTTGCTTACAAGTAAAATAATGTAACTGCTACAACAGGATTTGATCCGCAAAGTTACTCAGCAGTCAACACAACGAGCTAGAAAAATAAATTTTGTTTCATAGTTTTAGAAGAATACATTACTAGAGCAGAGAAATTACAATGTACTTAATCTAAGGAATAATAAAAGAAACGTAGAGATGAAACTAGAACATATCGACCATAGCTCCTGATATATCATTTTCCTTCATTAATTAAAAAATTTAAGAAAAGAAAATCTTAGAGAAAGGATTGCCGGCAATTTCTAAATAATTTAATTATTATGATTTCTCCAGGTTGGGATAAAATCACAGTTCTCAGTCTAATTCAAAGTCCATTATTGAAAATTATTTAAACATCTTGAACCATTAATAGTTGACCGTATAAATATGGGGAAGAAAATAAATAATTATAAAGTTAAGTATAAAAAGAAACATTAATTGCTTAAATACTGACACTATTTATTAGAAAACCAATTTTCCGATCCACATTGTAGGTCTTTATCAGAGCTTAATATATCACAGTCTTAATCACGCCCACAATTGCGACCATTAAGCTTGGATGAAGACCTATAGTGTGGGTAGAAACTTTGGTTCTAATAAATAGTTTCTTGTTGCATGGAGGACTGACGATATGGAGCGACTGTATAGCCAGTTTTACACGAAGGCGATGTAAGCTAATTAATATGTAAGTGACATACGATACGTGAGACAAACAGAAACTGCTATGAAATATAAAAGGTGAAGATAAAAAGATTCATACTTCCGCGATTGCGCAACATATCGCAAGTGACATATCACTCGGAGTAACACTCTCCCAAGCGATTTGAATCGTCCGATATTTCGACAGGAGTAAGAGAAGATTCGGTGGTTAGTTTCATTAATCTAGGGAAAGCAGGTGCAAAGGGCGTAATAACCTAGATGTTGATCGCCTGTAGAAAAAACATAATCTAAAATCTAGGGAAAGCTCATGAGTGCATCTGCAACTATTCCATTGTCGCATATGGAAAATAATTTTTTTTTTTAAATTATTTTATTGAATTGTACAAATATAATATATACTTCTAGTACAAGGGCTGTATGAATAAATAAATACATGAAAGGACATGTAGAGGCACTACCTATTGGCAGCACTCTAATGGAAAATAAATAATTTTATTTTTATTTTTATTTATCCAATATTTTCTTCTTATCCTACAGATACATGCATCGACCTGAAGTAAATTGTTTATAAATTGAATTTGTAACAAGGAATTTTCATCATTGCTTCCACAAATCAATAAATCGCCTAGTTAGTTCATAATAATGTCTCATGTATCGGGTGATTTTTTAAGAACTTTCGGATTTAATTTTTTTTTAGACACATACAATTTAGATAAATGTATGAAATCTTCATTTGAGTCGATATAACGATCTATATAATTCAATGTATAAAGATGATTTCACGCAAATGTTGACCGCGGCCACCCTTCAAATGGTTCATACGCTGGGTCCAATTTTAGCATACTTTCTCCAACATATCCGCCGGTATCTCACGAATAAATTCTTCAATATTGGCTTCTAGTGCGTCAACCGTTGCGGGCTTGTTCCTATAGACATAAGCCTTAATTTATAATTTTGTGGGTAAACAATTTTTATCGTTTTTGTCGTGCCAATTTATCGACTGTTAATGAACCTTCCTAGGAAAATCTATACGATCTAATATGGCCCTTAGTGTCAACGCCGCCTATTAATCACATTAAATTACATCCCGTCCTTTTTTTTTTTTAACATATCGGAAGTTACTACGGTGAAAATACGACACAGATTAGCGGACTAACTGATTGTTATTAATAGTAACTAAATCCCCGAGGCTTAAATAGGACATTGTAACAGTTCATTAAGTCCGGGCTTGCGGACGCGAGGAGGAAATTAAACTATGACCAAATTAATGAACACTCCGTTCTAGTCGCGAGTGAGGACCGCCGAATGTCCATATAACTGTCAATGATTACACCACTAATGTTGTTTTATCGTCAAATTAAATCTATAAACAATTTATATCATTTTAAACGATATAAATAAAAAATAATCATTAACAGTTTTCATGCACGACTTTTGTGCAGGGAGGTGCTTTGCTCTAGATCACGCTTAACTTCCAGATCCCCTCCTTATTTAGGGTACCCATTTATAGAGGCTGGGAGAGCCCCAGGAGGGTTCTAGATCCCATATGTTCCATCTCCACCCGCTAACAGATCAAATAAAAGTCTTGTCAGCAGTGGGCCAAATTTTAGATCATCATACGGGCTGAGAATAACAGAAAACAGATTTTTTTTTAAACTGTTTAAACACTGTATAGCCAAAGATGTGGTTATATAAATAGAAATGATCGGAATGGCAAAAATGAAATACGATGAACAAAAGGCTACATTACAAAATAATTGATGGAAAATTAAACAATAAATATATGAATATAAACTGTGAATCTTTATAGATTTAAGTTGATAAAATATAAAACAAATACACAATAAATGATTGATTGTGTTAAAATATAGAAATAATGACAAATTATTGGTGAACGACAATGAGTTAGAAATTGGTAACTATAAAAGTGAATACATGATTATGATCCTCAATTAAAAACATTATTTGTATAAAGTCTGTAAATAAAAAAGGATAGATATAAAGTGAATGGATGAAGAAAAGTAAATAATAACATAATTGAAAATACCAGAGTGATAGAGCATATAAGGAGCTTATCAAATACATAACTAAACAGAAAAACCGTTTTTTAGCGTTGCCAACTTTTTTTTTTTTTTTTTTTTCACCCTACCACTTTCAACATTGGTCTAGGAACACTACAGTCATATACAGTCAACAATTTCTTCATAAAGATTTTAAAAAATAAACCTCATACAAAGATGATGATCGGAAATAAAATTGTATAATTTATAAATTGGGTAATTTTTTTTATTAATGTAATATGTCGATAACTAAGTAATGCTAGTGTTTTAACGGTGTATTTTAATTTAATTTATATTAATTATAAGTATACTATGAAAAGTATATATTTACAGGCAGGTTGGTAGATATATAATTTCTTTTTAAAGATTTAAAAAAAATCTGTACCACTAGAACCGGTGAACGGGTCTGGGGTTCAGTACATGCTAGAGACGCTGCTTATTCAAGGACAACGGTTGTGCAGGGAGGTGATTTGTACGTCATCACGCTCAAACACCAAACTTTCCTTTCTTACCCACTTTATAGAAGCTGGGTGAGCCCCAGGTGGGTCTTAGATTTAATAGATTACACGGACTAAAAAAAATATATGGTAATTTTATTTTTAAATCATCTCACTAGGGGGTTTATATAGGTCAGAGGTTCCCACCCTTTCTTTCTCATAGACCACTTTCAAAATTTAGATGGTTCTATTGGACCCCCTGCAGTCACATTTCTTCCATATTCCCAAAACTCGACAAAAAATGTGATGATTTAAGTAATTAAAAGGCGGTCTTACTCAACAAGATATGGCTATTTTAACAGAATAGGATTACTCAATTAATTATTGCAATGAAATAAACAAAGCACAGACTGATTCTAATTAACAAAACCATTTTATTGTCACGCCAACGTAGACCTCCGTCGAGTCTCCCATGGACCCCTGGCGGTCCACCTGGACCTCTTTGGAAACTAAGCATATAGGTAAGAACTAAACTGAACATTTAATTAATTAATGTACATTTTAGTTTATTTCGGCAACCGAAAAGGAAGTTTTATTACTATTCATTTAATTCTAGGAATCCGAGTTCTACATACAATTAAATCTATTCCGGAAAATATTCGATAAATACATTTAAAGAACATCAAAGCTATAAGATTCCTCTGTCAGAACTAAATGAGCGAAATAGGATCTTAGATATCTTGTACTTGAACAAAGATCTTTTGAACATCAACATAAACGGCTGGGAAGAAATTCAAGGCTTTTCTTTATTATTGGCACTCGAAGGACGGCACTAACTGCGTCACATTATATCCTTGTTGTTGTCCAAACAACAAAGGGAATTTCTCACAAATTAAGATAAGAAATTTAAACGATACTATGTGAATTACAGATTCCTCTGTTAATATTTAAAAGTTCAACTAACTTATCACAAGGAAAATATGATATTAATGTAAAGATCAAAACTTATTATCTATATCACTACAAGGCATGAAAGGTTTCGGGTTCAGTACGCGGTAGAGACTACTGTTTCTAGGAAAATGTTTTACCTGTTACATTACCCACTTTATAGGGGCTGAGCCAACCCCAGAAGGGTCTCAAGATCTCACAGAGTTCACCCAGTAATAATAAATTATAACAGATTAAATAAATTATCTCCCATACCCGGATTTAAATCCGGAAACTTCGTCACGAGAGCTCAGCGCTCTAAGAATGAATCCGCTAGACAATAACATTAGTAAAAAACATTCATTAGTTTTTGGAGAAAATACTGAGATAACTATATACATATTTCTGTAAGCTTTAGGACTTTATTGGAAACTGAATGTGTAGAACGCTGGGTTGATGAACTGAATTTAAAATCCAAATATACCCTTCCTCACGGAGACATTTCATTAATGTATCCATAAATCGTGAATTTTCATCGCATATACATTCAAGAATGATAAATATATGGTCACCTATATAATTGTTAGCATAAAAACCTTTTATGCTCAAGGTCGCGAGTTATCGCTCGGCAGGTGGAATCGAGAAGTTTGAAAGACAGTAAAATATTCTTTGGTTATACTTTCCTTCGGATGGGGTGTGAAATGGGGTTCCGAACCTTTGCCGTGTCAGGTACTTGCTAAAGATCCCTATCATAATTACAAATAAATAGGGAAAATTAAGGACTCACACTGTTGCGTCGTTCCACTACCCATAGCAGAATAAAGTGACATTAAATTAAAAACAACAAACACTATAATTCTACTATTTCGATATATCTTGAATGGGATAAGAAAATATTCAAATAATGGTGATGTAATATTCAATTTTACGCCCTCAAACCAATTATCAAAAACAAGCTTACGTTGTATACATACTAAATATTGAAAAATTGTTGGGATCGGTCGAATGACAAAAGCTCCGAAGCCTAAACAAACATATACATATATACGAATTTTTTTTTTTAATGAAACAATATGAAAAAAAATACATCTTTCATTTTATAGGTAACCATTATTTTCAATTCGTTGTGTCCTTTAAGATGGAAGATGTTGAATGGAAGTCGGAAATTGGGTTCGTCGCTTGCAAAACACGGATGAGTTTGGAATAGAAGAAAAGAAATGCAATATCGGGACAAATCGTCGAGACTTCAATAACCCCATGGTTTTGTTCTTTATCTCCTGGTTTTTGCAATGAGTTCGAGTTTTTATAACTTCTATGTTTTTATATAATATCAGTGTACTTTAATCACAAACGAGAAATTACAATAGTGAGCCAGACAATAATTAAAAACAATAAAATAAAATATAATAATGGCTTAGGGAAAATTAGTATATGACCTAGTATACTTGCAAGGGGTCTAAATAGTTCATTCTTTTCAATAATTTTAACCATTATTGTATATTAATATAGTTTAAAAGGCGTACAGCGTTAAAAGAATTACTATTTTGCAAAGTGCCTGTTAAAAACACAATGAAAGTGAATGCATACACTTAAATATCTCGGTACATAAAAAAATTGATGAATGCCACATTAAAAAAAAAAAGTTCATAAAAAAGATAAATTTTCTTTATTTTTTTGCTATTTAAAGCAGTGCCGAATACAATGAGAAAAATTAAAATAATTTTCAATAATGAAGTTTGAGTTAGGCCATGAAAAAATATTAAAATTAGTTTCTAATGCTATTTTTATCAATACGAAAAAAATTCAAAGTCTGTTTTTAGAACTCAGACTATTTGCATTTAATAAGTTTCATTGCATATAAGAATTCTTCAATGCTATTTTTACAATTACAGTGTAAAACTTTTGAATACAATACGATTTTCTCTTAAATCGCATAGATTTTGAACATGGTATCATATAAAATATTATAAATGTTTTTAAAAAAATGGTAAATTACGTAGCTACGGTTTTTGACTTCTTTAAGCCTTTACACAAAGCAGGCAATATTTTAAAAATTTAAATGGAAAAAATTGCAGGGGGAATTCCTCTGGTGTTTATAATGTAACTTTATTTTATATTAATAATTAAGATTTTTATAACAATATAAGGTTATTTTATATTTAATATAACCGAGAAAGTTATAACATTTCTTTCTTTCAGTCGGCATTGTTAAATTCTTTAACATCCTCTCCTTTCTACTATACATATATAAAAACCTGTACAACTAAAACCCATGAAGGGTCTGGGGTTCAGTACATGGTAGAGACTACTGTTTCATGGACAACGGTTCTGCAAGGAGGTGACTTGTCCAAGGTCACGCTCAACCGCCAGATTTTTCCCCCTTATTTTGGGGTACCCAAAATTTTTATAATATTTTATAGAGGCTGGCTGAGCCCCAGGAGGGTTCTAGATCCTATTTTATCCATCTCCCGCTGCACACAGACTTAATAAAAGACATGGCCTGCTGCGGGATTTGAACCAGGATTTCTGGCATGCCAACTCAGTACTCTACCACTGAGCCACTCCGCTCCCATACATATATAATGCTCCTAAAATATTGTATTCAAGAAAAATGGCAAGAGAAGAAAATCATAGAAGAGAAGAAACAGAAACAGAGGTTATAATAATTTTGAAATTGGTTATTTTCACACACTTTACTGAAGAATATTTGTTTAAATAATTCCTCTAAATATTTTCATTTTGAAACAAAGGGGGATTTACAAACTGTAGCAAGCTGATTTGGGTTAGAGAAACTTTCAGAAAGGTATTAAAACAATATATTTTAACTAAATATTTCGGGACAAATATATAGAGATAGATAGAGGGAGGGAGATATTTTCCTATCGTACTTGTTATCATTTCTATTCATAGAGGGCAGGTGACCTTAGGATTTTTAAAGGTAGTAGACTCCTTAGTAAAACCGTCCTTTGGAAGGGACGTAAAATATGGGTCCCGAATCTGTGCGATGTCAGGTACTCGTTTAAATCCCTATTCTAATTAAACTTGAATGGACAAAATTTAGAGTTCCCACCATAGCATCCTCCGATTAGCCATATCAGCATAAAGTGACGCTAAATGAATAAACAAAAAATATTCAAATATATTGTTACGATCAGAGAGAGAGAGAGAGAGAGAGAGAGAGGGGCCGGCTGAAGGGATTAAGATAAGCCGGAAGGGATTAAAGAAACTTCGCGAATTGCGTGGAATGTTCTAGGTGCCCCCACCCCAATCAACCTTGGCTATATAAAAGGCCAGCTGTTTCGTCCGAGTCAGTGAGTAATAGAGTCAGTAATAAGGTATTAGTAAAGTCGTCGACTTCAGTGACAGTGACAGTTAGTGACAGTGTGGACTAGTGCTAAGTGAGTGTAATAAACAGTGTGTCATATTTGGAGAGTATTACGGTCGGTGGACTTTAATTAGTGAACTGTAAGTGTTAATTTGTAGTTAGAAACTATAATGTAATTTTATGTTATTTGTACAAATTTAGGTAAATAGTTAAGTTATTTATTATAAGCAATATCTTATAGTATTTGTATATTATTTTAGTGATCAGATAACAGTTAGGCCTAGTTTATAATCTGTAGAATATTGTTACTGTAAATTTATATTAGTTTAATTATTTAATTGTTTTAAATAATTTCATTGTAGTCTTTTTAATTTATTAATAAATATTAGTAACTTGAATTTAGTAGTAGTTTAGTTTATTTTAAACACAGTAGCCCGTAACAATATTTTGAAAAATATACACATATTTTCGCAATTCTTGAAATTTTAATTTCACAGTATGTTTTCTCTTATCAACAAAATATTCAAAATAATTGTGATATTTTGTATCAGCAACAACTTTTCTTTTGTTTTTATTATTATCACAACGCATGTATAGAATTTTAATATTTTAATAAGACCTTTTTATTGCGGTTTTTACTACGCGCTGAACCCCAGACACTTCACGGGTTGTAATGGTACTTATAGGTAAACTAAATATTCAATAATAGTGAACAGTTTTACCAACAAATTTTCTTTTATTTTTAGTATTAACACGTGACAGGAAGTTTAATAAAGAATTTGTTATTGCGGTTTTTACGACGTAGTAATATTCAGACCCTACAACAGAACTACTTAATGAAAAGGGTTCCCACTGTCATCGGAATGGTCGTGAATAACTCATCTAGTTCGCTTAAGTGCCGACAGATCTCTCTGGCAAGTGTTCGTATTGATCATGAAGGCACATAGACACTATGCGCGAAACCTAGCGGATCTTTTAGTAACTAAGTTAAGAACTTAGTATCGAGTCTGACCTACAGGAGGCGCCACAAGTTTAGTGACTTATGACATAATGAGATAATTAAAAAACTTATTAAATTAGGATAACGAGACATTGCACATAAAAAAATGTATCTGTTCCGTAGGTTGTCGCATCACGTTGAATTACCAGTTTTAACTGTTTATTCGTTTCATTATTAATATTTTCCCAAAATAGAAATTACCGTGAGCTTTAGTATGGAAAAGAGAATGTAATTATGGGTAACGAGTAAATTTCATCAAGAAATAATATCATCAACTTACATTTCGAAGTATAGATGATATATGTCTTTTATTTCTCGGTGGAGTGAATACCCGAAGTATACACGTTTCCCATAATTAAATTCTCTTTTCCATAATTAAGCTCACGATAGCTTGTATTTTTGAAAAATATTTAAAACGAATGAAAAGTTAAAATTTATTTTGACACAACTCGAATTGACAGCCTGCGGAATAATTACTAAATGAAAAAAAAAATACTACCATCAATATTTGATTTATGGTATAAAAATAGATCATATACCTGTACAAGCCTTACTTTTTAATTACCCCCTTTCCATTACACAGTTAAAAAAATATTAAATTCCGGTGATCACACATCCTGCTCAAATGATCTTTATTCAATATTAACGTTAGTAAAAACCTATGATCAACATTTGATTTACAATAAAAATTGGGATGTATTTTTTTACAAATGCTGTATTCCATTCGCTCACTATACATTACATAACTAAAAACTTATTAAATTAATGTGACTAGATATTCCATGAAGAAAAATATGTTTTTTATTAATTGAAAAATATGTTTGCTATTAATTGTAAACAAATAAAAATTGTTTTTTCATAAATCCTACTTTCTATCAACTAATTTTACATTAAATAATAATATCCTACTGAAAATATAATAAATAAGAATTGCTAAACTGAAAAGACTGAACTTTGCTACTAGAAACATGTATGGTATGGAAACAGCCAGCCTTCCGAATCTGGAGAAAGTCCTGAAGATTGAGAGAAAAATTCTGAGGACGATTCATGTACCCAAGTAACATAAGGAGGGTATAGGCGAAAATCAACGAAGAAATATACAGAAATTTGGAAGATCTTGAAACATTCATCAGGACCAGGATACTGAGGTTCTACGGCCGCATAGTAAGAAAAAACAATAAGAGGCCGAACAAAAAAATTTTCGACAAAGTCTTAAGCTATAAGAGTATAGGTGGACCTGTGAAACAAATAAAAGAGGAGCTGGATAGGCTAAAAATCAAGGATAAGGACTGCTTGGATAGAGAGCTTTTCGGAAAAAAACTAAAAGAAGTTGGTGTGGTTAGGGGTGGTTAGGTGGTTCATTCCTGCAGGAAGGAAGGAGAGTCGAGGTAGAAAACGGACTAAGGAAGAGCGAGAGGAACAGTCCAGGAAGATGAGAGTATTGGAGTAGATGAAACGCGGAGAGTGTGAAGACTTATTAAGTCATATTCGCTTGGCCCTTGCTGGGGGATTCGTGTAAAAAAAAAAAAAATTGTACAGTTAAATATAAAATTAATTTTGGGCGAAGCAAACATAAATTTACGAGTTATCTATAATTTCCAGTTGCACTATAATCCTGTTTATCAAATTGCTATAAACGTTTTATTTTTCCATAGAAACAATTCGGTGTTTCAGGCTACTTCAACATTTACTATACAAATGTTCTAAGCACTCAGTTAATTACAAGACTCAGATATATGACAATTATTAGACCCAACTGGACTTACGGAATAGAGCTTAGGGGCTCCACTAAACCATCGAATTCCTCTCGTATTCAATCCTTACAGTCCAAAATTCTATATTAATATCCTTAATATTCCTGACTTTGTTACGAACTAAGTAATCCATAGTGACCTTAATGTCCCGTTTGTTGCTGATTTGGCACGAATTCGATATAAATCTTTTCATGAAAAATTCCATTCCAACTCAAACCCCACTAGTTTCTAACCTCGCAACCTCTTCAATTCATGAAAATCCTCCAAGGCGTCTGAAAAGAAGTTGGTTTCGTGACCTTCTAAGTTGAACTTATTTGAGTACTACCACTGGGTAGTTTCTCTACTTGCCTTTTTCTCTGGACATCATTTATCTTTCATTATATTTACTTTTTAAATTTCAATAAATACATTTTTTTTTATACTTATAATTAATTTATACTAACGTTAGAAATGCGAAAGTAACTCTGTCTTTCTGTCACAGACGTTATCACGGCCAAGCCGCTGGACCGATTGTGATGAAATTTCATATAGCTATGCTGTAAAGGCTTGGGATGAACATAGGCTACTTTTTAATGCGATAAAAGGGTTGTAAGGGGATGGAAGTTTGTATGGAAGGCTACAATATATTTTACAGATGTTCCTTTATTTACGTTTATTCACACATGTTATACGTATATCCGTTATAGAAGCGTTTATTTACTTTTTTGGAATTTAATATTAATTAATTTTTTCATGGTGATGTGTAATTAATAATTATTAATTAATTAATTAAAATAGAACTATGAAAGATTTGAACAACAACGACAACCTATTCGGTGGTGCTGTTCTATTACTATCTGGTGATTTCCGACAGACATTTCCAGTCATCCATCGCTCTACTTTTGCCGATGAGATTAACGCATGTTTAATACAATCGTTTTCATGGCGAAATGTCGAAACACTTCGATTGACCATAAACATGCGAGTACAATTACAAAATGATCCATCAGCACAAATATTTTCAAAACTATTGCTGGATATTGGAATCGGTGAAATAGAACTGCATCAAAATACAGATTCCATCAAATTGCCAGAAAATTTCAGCACTGTTGTTCAGACAAAAATGAATTAATTATGATGATCTTCCCGGATGTACTAAATAATTACATGGACCATAATTGGCTCAGTAAACGTGTTATGTTGCTGATGTTGACGAAATTAACTTTCAAATACAACAGTTGTTATCAGGTGATCTAATGTCCTTTAAATCAATCGATACTATTGTTTATGAAAACCAAGCCGTAAATCATCCAACTGAATTTTTGAACTGAATGCCACCACACAATCTTCGATTGAAGATCGCTTCACCTATTATTCTTCTGCGTAATTTAAATCCACCTAAATCATGGAATGGTAAACGTTTGGTCATCATTATCACCGGAAATGGTATTGAAGCAGCCATGTTGACTGGAATCTTTTGAGGATAACCCTGCCATTGTAAAACTTATTTATAAAAGGTAACTGTAATTAATTAAAATCACTGTTGTTTAAACATGTAAAGGTACCCCGGAACATGTATTCACACTTATGCTGCTTGTATATGTAAAATTGCAAAAAAAGTTGGGTTTTTTTTAGAGGAGAAATCGTCCTGTAGCCACGTATTCCAATGATACCATCAGAACCCATAATACCGTTCAAAAGACTTCAATTTGCTATACGCTTGGCTTTTGCTATGACCATCAACAAGTCACAAGGCTAGACAATCTCCATTTGCGGTTTGGACCTAGAACATGGGCAATTATATGTTGCGTGCTCACGTGAACCATCTAATCTATTTGTATATTTTTTTTCTAAAATTTCTGTTTTCAGGAGACTATTTATTTTTCTATTACTTACAACTTTTTAATTGTATAAAATAACTAATCATCATAAATATTTATTGACCCTTATTTATATTTGTTCATTTTCCGACTTTATTTATTTTATATTTGAATATTTTTATTATATTATATTTTTTAAATATTTATATGTATTGTATATTTATTATTAATTTATTTTATTATTTATTTATTTTATTATTTATTATATATATTATATATTTTTATATTTATATTTTATTTTTATTTATATTTGTTCATCTCCATTTACGGTTTGGACCTAGAACAACATTATTTCTCCCATGGGCAATTATATGTTGCGTGCTCACGTGTTGGTAAACCATCTAATCTATTTGTATTAGCAAAGGACAGATTAACAACAAATATTGTGCATCGATCAGCGTTCAATTAAATTTAAATATATAGTTACAATTTAAAATAATAATATTAGTCCTAATTAAAAATCAACCATTATATACCTCATTCATTAAACTAATGTTTACATTTTATCAGTTAAGAATTTTGTATATTGTTTATTTACTATATACTATACTAAGATATAAGATGAATAAAATGTGAAATAAAAAATCTATTTAATACATTTTTTTTCAATGATTCATTATTTCTTTAAAATTCAAATTTTAACGTAATATTTTAAAAAACTATTATAACAGCCACAGTAACGCATGACCGGGTCAGCTAGTTCAATTTATATACCTTAGCATTTTTTTTTTCCAATGGAATATTTTTTTCTAAAATTTCTTTTTTCAGGAGACTTTTTATTTTTATATTACTTACAACTTTTAATTTTATAAATGAACTAATCATCATAAATATTAAATGAACCTTATTTACATTTGTTTATTTTCCGACATCTTACAAGGGTAATGCAACAGTGGAAATACTACCGATTTCAGCTACCCAAGTATAATATGAACAAGGATCTTTAAGGAGTATCTGACACACCTTATTTATTTCTTATTTTTAGTACTTTATGCTTGAAATATGAAATTTGATCAAAACTTGAAACATAAGAAAGAGACATTTTTTAATTCGGTTACGTTAGTGGAGGATCGAACGATAAGTAAAAATGAAAATTGATTTTTTATTCTTATTTTTTTGTTTCGGGTTGTGTTTGTTCGTAGTAGCTCACTCGTGGTACGGCCAAATCTACAATTAAAAACTAATAGTAAAAAAAAACAGATACAACAAAGTATCCTAGTTTTAGAGAGCTTCGGAATTGCAAATGAACCGTTTAGAATTAGGTTTTATGCAAAATTCGTCCCGACTCTGGAACGAATATTCTTCTTTAAATTATAGCGTACTTAACCCGTCAGTTCCCAAATGTGAACCACTTATGAACTTTAATTTTTTTTTACTTATTTATGCTTATTGATCTCTAAGAAGAATAAATAAACAAGTTTTAAATTTTTCTATGCATTAATTAATCCGCTGGGAAGGTGCCCCCTGTAGGGTGCATTGGGCATCCGGATAACAAAATCACTCAATTTCATAAACTAAATCAAATTATCCTGAATAATAGAATTGAATCAATTTACTTTTTTTTTAATTTATTGTTGTGAGATGTAGGGATATAAGTTAACAAAAATCAATATAAATATATATTTGTTTATTTCACTTACATTTACCTAAAAGTAAAAAATATGAAAAATATCATGTCGTATAAAATAAAATCAAGGAACGGTCCTACTAAAAATAAAATAAATCCTTACTTATTAGCAGCGTTCAGAACTGTAAAATATTCTCTGACTTTTGAAAATTTATCATTTTTTTGGGAGCTTATTGTTGTCGCAAAGTATTTTTGGATTTCGAGGAATCTATTTCTTCTCACACTTTGGGCTACTGTTTTGTTATAGGTATCACTTTGAGTCTCCCAAAACATTCTAATATATTTAATTGTCATGTAACCCGTAAGTAACAAGATACTTACAACAATTTTCATTTCTTCTACACTTACGTTCTGAGCATGATTGTGCCTCAGTGACCAATGCACCCTACAGGTGATGCTTACTTTTAGATTGGCTCTGAAGTTTTATTTTTGGTGGCTTATATATAATATTGCTACATTTGTTCCAGAAAATGCCCACCTAACTATAAATGCAAAAATAATTTGAGTACTTAAGTTTTTCTCGTCATGGTGAGTGAAAAGAGAAGAAAAATTGTCAACACCAACAGAAACCAGAACACTACTGAGTTTGAAAGATTATATTGTCTAGACCACGCCTGATATCAGCTCCAAATGTGTCCTACCCTTTGACCAAGTTCCAGTAGTACACAAAAACATCGCTATAACCTCGAAAAAAATTTTTTTTTATAGTACATAACAAAAAAAGTGACTGCACCCTAGGGGGTGCATTGGGAACTGACGGGTTAAAGAGACGTGCCACTAAATCATGGAGGCAACAGATCGGCTACTCTAGCGCGTCCTAGCGGAAGCGAAGGGAACTAACAGACGCCACTAGTCAGTTCTGCAATGCACCAACAGGTGCGCTGAAAACCTTTGACGTCACCTGTGTAATCGATATTTTGAATAACAGATAGCGGTAATTGTCCTATAGTACCCAGGGATCAAACGAGGCGGAAACGATTCGACACCTGCCAATAATTACGAGGAATGGCGAATAAAGTTCAATCTGAATGAGACATTATAATTCATGAATGACGATGAATGATGAACAAAACTTCATAAAAAAAGAGGAAAATAATTGTAATAAATCAAATGTTATTTTGTTTTAACGTCGCTTTATGCTGCTCGGAAGATGCTACAGTATGATCTTTAACGAGTACCCATGTTACGTCACATCTGAAGGACGTCATGACCAAGGATTTTTAACTTTAAAAAAACCCAAGCTCGCTTGGCAGGCTGATAACCTGCGATTTTGAGTGTAGTAGATTGTTCTGTTACCCATAACACCATAGTTGATCCCTAAGAATGTTCATTTCCAATTCCAATGAGTATTTTCTAATTGAAATCATTAGTGTTTTTTTTTTAATTACTTCATGATAAATTATTTTATTCGATTTAACGCATGGAACTATTGTTCTTGAAAACAAATATTTGACACTAAATTGACATGTGTGGAGTAGCATACATAAATGACCTAATTGTCTTATTTATGTTTTTTGTTTATGACAGAACGTTTGCAATCAAGCTAGAAAACATGAAAATATTTCAACAAAACTAAAGATCTGTATGGATTTTGATTGTTATTACCCATTTTAAATCGATTCAAAATTTTTATTTTACAGAAAATTTAAACACTAAATTGATAAGGCTTAAGGCTTTACTTATAGAATAATTAAGTTATATTCAGACATTTTTATTTATATTTAACCACGTTGTGATGTTAAATGATATTTATTAACGATATTATACATTAAGCCATAATTTCCGATTTAATTAACCATTTTTACAAAATAAAGAACTGTCCTGAAAGGGATTACACGTGTGATTACTATATTTAATTATTTTTGTTATGGAACCATTTTAATCCACAATAAAAAAAACTGTATCGCTACAACCCATGAAGGGTCTTGGGTTCACTACATGGAAGAGACTGTTATGTTTCTGAACTAACAGTTGTACAGGGAAGTGATTTCACCGGGAACACAATCCTCCAATTTAGGATACCCATTTCATTCATGATGGGTTAGTAAACCCACAGGGTTTATCTATGGCTGTTTACAGATTAAATTTATCTGCACACCCGGATTTGAACAATTATCCTTCAGCACAGCAATTCAAAGCTCTACACACTGTGTGGAATCGATCCCGTTAAAAAAATAAAATAAAAAAACACCCAAAATTAGGGGATTTAAGTTTTAATGTACTTAATTTTGTTAATAAAATATCTCTGTTCTGTCGAATCTATGCTTAGAAATTTGGAAAGATATATATCTAGTTTTGGTACCACATAAGTGACCACAGAGACCAAAGTCACACATGAAGAAATATCCTCGAAATTAAACACTACCATCCATTAATTTAAGAATCTTTGTTCAATATAGGTTTCGTAAACGTATCGCTTTATAATTTTTGTTTATAGAAAACATATAAAGAATTTTTAATGTTAAGTAACAGTCATAGGTAAAAAAATAATAGCAAAATAAAATATTCTTTAATTAAATAAAAAGTATCTTTCTCTAAGAAATTGCTCTTTATTTTTTATTATTCGCATTTTTTCTTAATATTGAATAAATTTATTTGTTGTCCCAGAATAAATAATTACTTTACAATTATTTTGTTATTTTTAAAATTATAATATTGAACAAAAAAAATCGCTATGTGTATGGTTTCCAACTATTTCTAAATATAAATATATATTACATGTGAATTTAAATATTAATATAAACAATAAATTATCATATATTAATTTCCAGTCTTTTTATAACAACCTACTCACTAAAAATATAAATTATAAAAATAATAATTTTATATAGAGTGATAGTTTTAAAAATTCGGCGTATTTTCTTCAGAAAAGGCATAAATTGAGAAATCAGGGAGTTATGTTTGAATGGTGACCCAGCGATCTGGAACCCATTCTGGATGGGAGGAGTCAATTCGATTCCAATTAGTGCTGCATTGAGGCGACTTCTGAGGCAAACCGATACTAATCTCTCTCTTCTCGGGTTCTTCCACTAAACGGAAAAGGTTTTAAAAATAAAAAATCCAAAGGGATAAATCTATATTCTATATGCTCCGTTTAAAACGAAAATAAAAATTAAAAGGATAAAAAAACAAAACAACTGTAATATCTTAAAATCACGTATAGTTCGATTATAACTGATAATTGAGACGATTAAACTAATAGCCTTCATATTAAAATTAAAACGGCAAATAAAACATAAAAAAATGATATGTTAGTAGAAGTAAAGACAGATAATTAATTATAATAATAAGGCTTACTAATCCTTGCAACGCTATACCCCCACCTACACTTTGGTCTATCGCTCAGACGTTTACCAGTTGATACATTGGTTATTATCATTTTATAAATTCGTTCTTTACTAAGCCCAAAAACTTTACAAGGTCATCTTAATCTTCGCGATGCTGATATTTCCATAATATTAATAAAATGGAAGCGGAGAACCTCAGTGTGTAGAATGCTCAAATCCAGCTTCTATACATATTATAAAAGAAAGTCTTAGGACTTAGGTCGCGTCTGTCTGTTCGCGGTGAACTCAATAACTAATGCACGGATTTTCATGCGGTTTTTACCATTTTATAGAGTGATTCACCAGGAAGGTTTAGGTATATAATTTATCGAGGTTTGTGTAAATCGGTGGGAATATAACGATTATTGGCGGAAATGTCGGAAAAGGTATAGCCGCCTGGTAGGTTTCATCGAAGACGCTGCCTAATGCCTTTGTCATATAACTATATAATGTATGGTGGAATATTCCTCTTTATAGATCTAAGTCAGAGATAGCATATATCTATCTTTTAAGTATAGCTTACTATTTTATCTTTCAAAAACAAATTGATACAATGCGGTATTTGGAAAGCTATTTAGACGAGTGCAGTATTAATCCTTATCAACTTATATATTTTAGTTACCTTAAACATTTCATGGGCATTATTAGAATATTATATACCATATAATTTAAATGACTATCTTGTGGGTTATCGCAAAAACTTAACGCGCCTGAAAATAAATTCGTATATAAAGAGATATTTTGTTTGTTTTTATGTTTATAATATCTACATAATAAAATACATTAGACATGCAAAACATGTAAGCATAATATGTCATACTACCCACGGAAAGCCGGTACGGGTCGCTAGTTGAATGATAGTTGAAAATATTTTAGCTGTAGCCACGGATGGATCATGTAGGATCTTCAGATCCTGTTGAAGCTAACGCCCTATATAAAGTGGATAGCCTAAATTGGGGGGGGGGGAACCCGACGGTTGAGGATGATATTGGAAAAATCACAATCATGTACAACCTTTGTCCTAGAAACCCATGAGCCTTCATATCCTGTAGAGCTACAGGTTTTTTTTTGTAATTATATCACCAGACCGACCTAACATTTAGTTTATATTATCGAAATCTATTTTCAAAAATACATTAAAAAAATACATTATGCTAAAACTTATGTTTTATTCAACAATAATTTAAATATTAGTCTAAATCTTGTTTAAATTTCATAAAAATTGTTTTATGACTTAACTTAATAAATAATATTTAAAAAGATCCTTTCTTAGACTTCTTTAGTCATACACGGATGCACCTAAATAAAGATGTGGCTAAATGTTAACAACAAATATTTATACATTAGTGGAAAAATTCCAACTAAAAACCTTAAGTCTCTAAACTGAAACAGGAAAATCAAAATACCTGTCCAATATTTCGCCTATTCAGCCATACTCAGGGCAGAAAAAGAATAACAGCAAAGCAAAACATGAATAATGCACCCAAAAAACACACGTCCCACCACCTCTAAGGCTCAAATGCAAATACTGAATCATAGGGAAAGTTACTAGATTCCCAGCTGGCTAAGGTTAGATAAAAACAGCTGATAAATACTCCAGAATTTGAAACATGAATATACGCTCACCAAACTCCCAAAAACACAACAGGAAAACAATATAAAATAAATAATAGTAACAAACAACACAATAACAGAAGACTAAAAACCATATGAAAAAATGAAAGTAAAAGTCCATCGGACGGATACAAGGGGAACATGGACAAATCATTTCTCTTCAAAATAAAAAAATGTAAATTATAACAATTAAAACAAAAATACAATAAAAAAATTATAAATATTTATTTTTATTTTAACAATACTTAAACTTAGCTTAATTAAATTAAGATAGAAATATTGCTGTGTGTAATAGTTTTATTATAATACTGGATCCACATTATATCTTTAAATTTTCCTCCCTAATAGTCAATTAAACGGAAACAGTTTAGATTGAACTAAAAATATTTACTTTATGTAAATTTATGCAACCAACTTACTTTATGTAAAAAGTAACAAATATTTACTATATACCTGAATATTATTATTGGCTTTTATTATTTATGCTTCTTAGTACACAATAAAATAAAGATTGTGGAAGAAAATGGTCCGGGAAGAGCTCAATAAGTTTTTCTGAATATCAAGAATATCAAGAATATTATTTCATGAACATTATGTATACATCATCTTCCCCCTTAGTAGTAATATGTATGTCTCACTTCTATTACTTATTATCATCATTTCTTATCAACATTTTCTTATTTATTACTATATCGATATAATTCTCATGTGCTCTCCCCTGCCCCATCTTTATTGTTCACCACTCAGATAACTGATACTATTGTATGTTCACTTTAATATTTATCCCATTTGAATTTATATTACCTTATTCTTTAATTTTTAGCACTTTCTGTTTTTTCTTATTGTATTCTATAGTATTTTTTTTTTTTCCTACCTTTGTATTTTAACATTTGTTTTTACCACACTTAACCTATTTTTAAATATTTTGTGATTTTAAATTGTCTGTATTTTGTATATTTAGCCCTGAAGAAGACCTACAGAGTGGGTCGAAACGTTGGCTACTGAATAAATATTCTTGATATTCAGAGAAACTTATTGAGCTCTTCCCGGACCATTTTCTTCCACAATTTATATTATTATTATTCCCCTCCTCATTTTTAATTGATTTTTCTCTACATGAGAACCTACTTAGGGCCTTAACAAAAATAAGGGGAAAAATTAGCCGAATTTCTCGAGCCGTTTTTGAGTTTTTCGCTTAGCAACACATTTGGCGATTCATTTATATTTATGTAGCTAAGATTCCAGTTATTTATTATATGATAGGGACTGTACTCGGAATATATTAGACCTACAGAGCCTGCAGTTTGGCTCAAATTGTAGAAAATTTAATCAACTTTTAAAATAGTTACTTATGTTTTTGTTTTTTTTAAAACTCGCGAAAAGATGTCATGAGTTTAGCCCATCAGCTGGCAGTAAAAAACAATATCACCCATAACATTTCGTCAAAAAATGAAAGTGCGGGTAAAGATTGGATAAAATATTTTTTAGAGTGGTATCTGGATCTACTGTTTCGCCACCCCACAGCATCTTCATTGGCAGGGCTAGGGGATTTAATATAGAAAGTGTGGACCATTTCTTCAATCTGTACGAGAAATTGATGGATGACTCCATGTTTCAGACTAGAAAAAAATTATCCCTAGGTTATAATTCTGTGACTTTATAATGAAAGGTTCAGCGAATCCGTATTCAAAATTACTCAATTATCTTATTAATAAGTACGGAATAATTACGGATATTGACATAAAACTGGTCAAATTCACATTAGTATTCTAGTTTTTTCAAATATTTGCATCATAGTAGAGATTAAATACTTAAATTTAAATACATACTTTTTATTATAACTTCATCTGTTCACAAAACTAATTCGAAAATTATCCTTATGTATATTGGAATTTTCATACAATCCCAACCACCAAAAGGTAATTGATTTTATTAAACCTAATTTAAATTTCATCATAAAACTCAATCACAAAATATTAAAACAATACAACAAATTCAGCAGTTGCTAGGAAATCATCAAACAAGATTTCAAAAAATTGCGTTACCTCAATAAATGTCCAAACTTCTAAAATATAACAAGCAATTTTTCAAGAACAACAAAGAATTTCGAGAAGAACAAACAACAAAAGAACAAAGAAAATACGAATGAATTTCGAGATATGGCGGAACTACCATATGTTCAGGTAATTCTTTTAATTAAATTAATTTTAAGGTGTTTTTTTTTATTAAACAGTTGCTGATTTTTAATATTCAACACTTACTAGGAAATCATACGAAATAAGATTTTTAAAAATTGCTTTGCCTCAGTAAATGTCCAAACCTCTATAATATAAGAAGCAATTTTTCAAGAAAATTCAAGAAGAACCAAGAATTTCGAAGAAGAAAAGAATGAAGAAAGAAGAATAAAGAACAAAAGAAGAATTTCGAGATATGGCGGAACTACCATATGTTCAGGTAATTCTTTTAATTTAATTAATTTTAAGGTGTAGGAAAGAAATACATTGACTGGTAGGTACTAATATAGGAAGGAAATAGTTTGGGGTGCAGTAAAAAAAACACAGCAAATAAGTTGAAACCTATAATGTTATATGTGTGCCGACGTTTCGACCTACTGTGTAGGTCATCTTCATGGCCAATAGAAGTGGCTACCTTACCAGTTACCTTCTGCACCGAGCAGCCACTCCTATTGGCCCTGAAGATGACCTACACAGTAGGTCGAAACGTCGGCACACATATAACATAATAGGTTTCAACTTATTTGCTGTGTTTTTTTGACTGCACCCCAAACTATTTCCTTCCTATAATTTTAAGGTGATTTTTTTTTAATGAATAATTCTTTCTATCAAAAGAATTTCAACGCATAAAAAGATCATTTAGTCTAATGTAATCTTTTTATGTTTATTTAAATGTAACTTGATATTATAATTCTATTATGGAGTATTAAAAAATGTATATTATAATTCTATTATGGAGTAAGGATAACAGATTTCACTCTGATCACTACAGTGCCACTATAGCCCGTCGAACAATCAGTACGACCGAAATCCCGATCGATGAACTGGGAAATAATTATGTGTTTGTATCTCCGAAACAGCTGAGGCTATACTCCGTCGTTCGCGAGGGAATAAAGCCTTAGGCCACGTCGGGATACAAACTATACTCTTGAAACAATTACCAAGAAGAGGCATAGCTCACCTGACGAACCTCTACTACTCCTGTCTCAGGCTAAGATACTTTCCTGAGGCATGGAAAAGAGCTATCCTCTTTCCGCTGCTGAAGCCAGCAAGAAATGGTAATCAGACAGCCGACTACCGGCCTAAATAGTTCGGTGGTTGCACCGAGCAGCTACTCCTATTGGCCCTGAAGATGACCTACACAGTAGGTCGAAACGTCGGCACACATATAATATAATAGGTTACAACTTACTTGCTGTGCTTTTTTTACTGCACCCCCAACTATTTCATTCCTATAATTTTAAGGTGATTTTTTTTTAATGAATAATTCTTTCTATTAAAAGAATTTCAACGCATAAAAAGATCATTTAGTCTAATGTAATCTTTTTATGTTTATAAGTTAACATAAATACTTTTGGAATGTTCTTTTAGTTATTTTCCTCCCCCGTACCCACAGAAGAATCTCCGGTATTGCTTATTCTAGGTGGCCGCACAAGTCATACAAGAAATCTTGAATTGATAGACCTTGCAAGAAAAAATCATTCCACCATATTCCAGTCACAAAATACAACCACTTGACAATTCATTTATGGGTCCATTAAAAAAATATGTTTCTGAAGAAATAAGATGATGGGTTAGTTACAACTGAGGCCCACTGGTGAGCCAATAGCCAGCCGTGTCCATGACATGATGGAAGGATTTTGGACCTCCATGTCTCCGTACCCAAAGCGGTGAAATAGCTGTCAGTGTTTTTCCTGCTACAGGTGTATACCCTGTTAACAGGAATGTTTTTAAAGATCACGATTTTATTGATAAGGATAATGAGGAAGAATATAGACTCGCCAATAAAGAAAATACTGCACCAGAGCCAACCACTTCATTTTCTACTCCTTATGCTCCTCCTGCTTTAGAAAATGAATCTGTTGACACGACACCCACCATAAATGAACCTGCTATGAGTATAAATGGCTACTGATGTAACCTCTGTTTCAAGAGACGAGGAGAAAACACCGCCTGTATAATTTTATACAGTAATACATTAGTGGAAAAATTCCAACTAAAAACCTTAAGTCTCCGAACTAAAACAGGAAATTAAAAATACCTGTCCAATATTTCACCTATTCAGGCATCCTCAGGGCAGAAAGAGAATAATAGCAAACCAAAAGGTGAATAATGCACCCAAAAAAGCACACATCCCACCACCTCCAAGGCTCAAATGCAACTCTCCTCTTTAATTTTCTATTTTATACAGTAATATATAGTAATTGTTTGTACTGTGAAAATCTCTATTCTAAATACCAGAGGTGTAATATGAGTTCAATGCATGTAATTATGGGCTCATGAAGAATGCTCAGAAGTGGAAACGGAGGTTATTTTCTGCGAATTTTGTTGTTTAAAATAATGCAAAGTTTATTTCTTCTATTTTTTTATTGTATTTGTTATGGAGAGCTATATGCCTCACTACATTTGTGTGACCCTTCCACGCAAAGTGGGGAGAAAACGCCTAAAAATCATTAAACCCTCAGGAGATTGAAGTATAACCTAGAAATTTGGCAGACTTGTTTGTGTTACCTAGTAGTTGGATAGTATATATGAAACGAATTCGAGGATAATGAAATGTTCTGTATACAAGACAATCTGTTTCTCGATATTTAAATATTTTTCAAAAAAGTGTGATGTATCATTCCAATATACAAATTCATTTATATTAACTTGTGTGGAGGCCATGTAATACAAATGAAATTTGTATAGGTATTTTATAAAACGTAGGTTTATTTATAAACGTAAGCATTTATATGAAAGAAAATTTATTTTACTTATATAAAAAAAAAAAAGCTACATTAAAACTAAACTACAGCCATCACAGTTTCATTAATTTCAGCTAATGCTCCCTCAAGATGAGAAATTATCTGTATGAGAGATGAGGCGGTTGTCCATTTGATCCTCGTTCGTAGAAATGCGGGAACAATTTGTTTTTATATTGATAATAATGATCAATCATAAAGCATCTTTAATTAATTGATGATGAAGGAATGATGACAGGTGAAATTCGTCCACTAAACATTTAAATAAAGTGTGCGCATTTTGCTCCTTTGACTTCAATTCAATTCTCCCATAAGGACACGGATTTTCACTTTTATCGATGGAATAGTAAGCGTAATCAAACACAGGCACGACAACTGACTAAATATCAGAATGGAGTAAAGAATAAAAGGATTACGATCTTCCGCCACTCATTTGTTTCTTTACACGGGCGTGGAACCAGCGAGTTTTTTCGATTTATTTGGGCTCAGGATCCAAAGTTGGCAGGTTTACGTAGCTAATTCCCTTTCAGGATCTTTACTTCAGACTCTTGATGACTAATTAATATTTATTTCAAAGAGTACATAAGAGGACATTTTTGTGTAGAGTGTTTTGAAAAAAAAAAAGTGCTTTGAAAACCATGAATTCCCTAGTTTTTCGGTGCTGATCCAATACTGCTGATAAAAGCAATTATTTTAAAATTCCCGCACTCACGATTCTTCACCCTCTAAATAAAGGCTCCTTTAGGTTTGTAATGAACAAAGGGCTCTAAAATTACAGTTCTGATTGCCTAAAAGGTAGGCCTATGCAAATTTACTAATCCTCAATTGATTGAATAAAGTAAAAAAAAAAAAAATTAAGCGCTATTTAGCGATTTCGCCCCACTGTGCCACGGTTCAATTTCTAAGATATGTCAAATTTTAAAAAAACATTGACAAAGGAGTGGTAAAGTCTCTTCTTTGTACATGATTGAACTTCCTTACTCCATAATAGAATTATAATATTAAGTTTCATTTAAGTAACTTAATCCAAAAATTGTTATTAGTGCGTATACCGGTAACTTACAAACGTTGTAGGTTAACTAAAGAATAAATTTATTCCAATTACAAGTTGTTTTTGTTTTTTCTTAGCCCCTCGGCTTTTATTAATTTTTAACAATAACATATTAATATGGATTGTGCATTCAATTATTTTGAGATTAATTACATGGTAGGAGTGGGGGTAGTTCTTTCTGATTGAAGTTAGTCAGTTGTTTACTCAGTCCATGTTGAGTGTCTGTACATGCGTTTGCCAGCGCTGATGTCGACCTTTCGGTCTTAGTATGTTGAATAGTGGGTTCGTCCAGTGTTGGGGGCTATCAAAGAATTTGATATGCCTCCATTTGATGAAGTCCGTTACCGTCGGGAGTCCGAGGGTGTCGTGTATTATGTCTGATTTCGTCCTTTGTAGAGAGGTGTGCCTTACTATACGGCTCAGAATACGGTTTTGAAATTGTTCGAGCCTTTTTGAAGTTGTAGGCGACATATTATACAACAAAGGTGTGCCTGTCTGATAACTGCCTTATAGATCATTAGTTTGAGGCGGAGTGATAAGTTCGGTGAGGTTAAAAGGTGATTAAGCCTGTAAGATTTTGTTCTAACCGACCTGATCTTCTTATTGCAATGTTGGGATAACGTCAAGTGCCTGCCGAGGGTGACACCGAGATACGTTATTCTAGTCGCAGGTTTGTTTACTCTGCCTGCTACTATATAAACCTTAGGCAGAGGGCGTCTATTCATTTGGAAGGAGAGGATAATACAGTCGGTTTTTCTTGGGATTAACTGTAATAATTCAATCAGTCCAGTTTTTTAGTTATTTCCTCACAGGCCACCTCCGCCTGCCGTAGATCTCTCTCTGCATTCAATGAGCTAATGTAGATGGCGAAGTCACCGGCATACGCCGCCACAGTAGTTTTTGTATTTGGCACAAACGATTTCCGCCGTATAAACTGAGAATAATACCGGTGATAGCATGAGTTACACCTCACGTAAGTGGAAAGGGGTTGGACAGCTCTTCCCCGACTCGTACCTTTATTGAACGTTGTGTCAGAAAGGACCCTATGATAGTATAGAGCTGCTCCGGAAATCCGTTGTCCTGCAGTGTCTTACATAGAAGAATATGGGACACTGAGTCAAACGCCTCAGTGCAGTCCATGGATATCAAAGCGGTTGCCTCGTTCTTAACTGTGTTCTGGCTTACTTACGCGTGTAGCTTCGCCAAATGGAGGTCCGGGCATAGTCCGGCCTGGAAGCCGGTCTGTTCCGGTGAGATTAACGCTATTTCCGAGCAGTAGGTTATGAGATAACTAAGGATAACTTTCCCCATGTGCGGAAGTAAGCTAATAGGCCGGTAGTCGGCTGCCTGATTACCATTTCTTGCTGGCTTCAGCAGCGGAAACAGGATAGCTCTTTTCCATGCCTCAGGAAAGTATCTTAGCCTGAGACAGGAGTTGTAGAGGTTCGTCAGGTGAGCTATGCCTCTTCTTGGTAATTGTTTCAGGAGTATAGTTTGTATCCCGACGTGACCTAAGGCTTTATTCCCTCGCAAACGACGGAGTACAGCCTCAGCTGTTTCGGAAATACAAACATATAATTATTTCCCACTTCTTCGTGATTCGTGATTTCGGGATTTCGGTCGTACTGATTGTTCGACGGGCTATAGTGGCACTGTAGTGATCAGAGTGAAATGTGTTATCCTTACTCCATAATAGAATTATAATATTAAGTTACATTTAAGTAACTTAATTCAAAAAAATTATTGAAATGAGTTTTCCTCACTCCATAATAGAATTATAATATCAAGTTACATTTAAGTATTTTTCCAAAAAATGTGTGAAAGGTGGAAGGTTATCTTAGTTTAGAAGGTTGATATTGCTAATGCAATATCAACCTTGTAAGCTAACTAAAGAATAAATGTACTCCAATTAAACCAACTGAAAGTTATAGTGTTAACGGGTATAACAACATATTTATGAAATAGTATATTTTTTTTAAATAGTTGTTTTTAATTTTTAAATATTTCCATTTTGAAGAGAAAATATTTAAAAAAATAATGCAATAAAATACGGCTTTCTGTAACCTCCCCTGTGTCATTAGATAAAATTACTATTATTCATATAAAAAAACCATTAAGACTTATCCGAAATAATAAAGTGATTTCAATTCTATTTCTGTAAAGTTCGTTTTGTATTGGGTGGCCTTAGTACTGCGCTTGTGCGGGCTCAGTCTCAAAGAGTGCAGGTCTATTGGGGAGGTGATGAGAGAGTCGGTGGGGTGGCAAGTTGAATGTCGGGTCGGTCTTCTGTTAGTCTTTAGAATAAATCTTTTACTGGAGCCTTTGTGTGCCATTTCGCTTCCCCAAAACATTAAAAGGTTACAGGCCCAGTATGTGTTTGGGGTATAGGATCAGTGAAGAGATGGATTTGTCTGACCGAGAAGCGAGCCAGAATATCACAAGTGGAGTTATTCCGTTTATTAATCTGTCATTACTTATATTATTAACCTTCTTGTATTTCCCACAATCAAAGAATATATCATATTATTTCAAATGTCAGTAAAAAAACAAAACAAATGCGATCAATGAAGAAAATAGTGAAAATCAAGAACTAACTATTTTAGAACTCTTGTATTTTTGAAGAATTTACAAACTCAGTTTACTTGCGTTTCTCAAATAATATCAATTAAAAAATTGCAATAGAAGTTTATTTAAAAATAAACACGTTATATAGAACAGTTTTTTTTGTTCTATTTTTTTATAAAGCTTCTCAAGAGAATCAGAAAGAATTCAAAATTACATTTTAAAAAGGACTAGAATTATAAAATTATACTTAAAAATTATTTCTAGGAATTTATTGTATGAATTTTCGGTTATGACTGTCGTAAAACAATACAAAATTACATTTTTAAAATGACTAGAATTATAAAATTATACTTAAAATTATTTCTAGGAATGTGGCGATATCTTGATAAATTTCATCGTCTTTATCACAGATAACTGCATTTTGAAGTTGAAGGTCGGGTCGCTCTTCTGTTAGTCTTAAGAATAAATAATTCATGGTGCTCTCGACGGATTGATGACGTGGGAGCAGGGACTGAAGGTCCAGCAAGTGGTTAAAATATGGCAAAACTGATTTCATTAGCAGGCAACCATTCCTGCTACTGGATTCAGTGATGCGAACCATCCACTATAAAAAATGGGTAACGAAACCACTGGCAGAACCTCATGGGTGGTTTGGAATCCTGCCTATCTCCTAGGTAAGATTTTCTCCTTCTTTTACCTCCTCCAAGTTCCATTCTGCTTCGAGTTGTTCTACCTCAGGATCTGCATTTTTCTCTGCACCCCCCATCTTTGTCGTCCCCAATAACCAATCGATACACTTGTTGTTCTTCTCTTACATATTTATTTTTTATATTCATGAATATGATGAAGAGCTGAGGGCTGAGACTGTCTCATTTGCCCATCGAGAAGAATGCTGTCACTTTTAAAATTATCTTACTTAAATAAGCTATTTTATACTTGTTTTTAATTTATAATTTATAAATAAACTAGCGGACCCGACAGACGTTGTCCTGCATGATACTTCTAGCAATTAGGATATTAAACAAAGTATGAAATGAAAGAGAAATAATATAATAATTTCATTATTCTTTATTTTGAAATATCATCAATTTTTCTAAACACAATTCGTTAAAATCAATACAGTTTGTTTAATTTTATCTTAATGCGAGTTGATGAACAATATTTTTAGTCATAGGAGTATAAATGAATAAACTTGACGATTTTCCAACGCTGGAACAGGCAGAATATAATTGGCCAAGTGAAAAGACCAGATTTTCTAGATCCAACCCACAAATCGACATTGTTTGACCTTGTGACTTATTGATAGTCATGGCAAATGCCAAGTGAATTGGAAATTGGAGACGTCTGAATGGAATGGGTGAGTCTGAAGGAATCGTTGGGATTCGTGGCAGGAGAGCAACTTCACCTTCAAATTTACCGTTCAAGAACATTGCCCATAATTTTTTTTATGACTAATCAGGTACTGCTGCATAGCTTAGGTGCATTTAAATTCCGAAACAAAATGATAAGTGTGACAATATTTAATCGCAAGTTATGTGGTGGCATTCCTGGTAAATCCAGCGAATTCAAAAATTCAACAGGATAGTTGACTGCTTCGTTAGGATCGTTAACAGTGTCGATCGATTTGAACAATATATCCCCGGCAATGACTGTTGTATTTTGAAGTTAATAGCGTCAGCATCGATATTTTTGCGGCTAAAATAGCTCGTTCAAGAAGCCACGCATGGTTTATATAATTAGCTTTTAAATCTGGAAATATACTTTCAATCAAAGCATCTTTCGTATTTACCATGTTGCAGAAATTGTCTGGAAATTTGATGCATTGTGTGTCTCCATGCAATGGTCTTGTTCCGTTTCCAATTTTGAGCAATTGCTCGGAGAATGATAGTGCCAACGGATCCTTTTGTAGTCGAACACGTATATTTGTGCTGAGACGTAATGTACTGACATTTCGCTATAGATATGATTGTTTTATACATGCGTTAATTTCATCCACATATGCAGCGCGTGGAATGACCGGCAATGACTGTCTAGAATCACCGGACAGCAGGAGTAAAGCACCACCGAAAAGCCTGGTGTTATTACTTAGATCTTTCATCATTCTATCGAGAGCTTCAAGTGAATGCTTGTGGGCCATAGTGCATTCATTCCAGATAATAATTTTGCATTTTTGCAAAACTTGAGCCATACCGGAATGCTTTTTATGTTGCACACTGCATCTGGATTTGTGTGAATGTTCAACGGCAACTTGAGTGCTGAATGTTTAGTCCGTCCGCCATCAAGCTAAGTGGCTGCAATACCTGATGAAGCAATTGCTAACGCAATGTAATTTTGAGATCTAACGATGAGAAACGTTTTTCCAGTGTCACCTGGTGCGTCCAAAAAAAATAATCCACCTTGTTCTGCTGCAATTGACAAATTAATTCTATACGATTGAATTAATTTGTCAATTCTTCTGTTCATCGGTGAATAGTTGCTCACTAACCAACAATATACGCAAGAAGAAACATTCGCGTTGCTTTGGATGGACTGTGTATAATCGGCCTAATGTATTTCCAATAAATATGCCGTTGTATCCTTCAACCTCGCTTTCGTGGTTCACACTTTGTGACATGTGTAGATTGTACCTGTTGCTGGATTTCTTTGTTTGATATTTAAATGATAGCCATCTTCTCCTTCTCAAAATATCAATGGATATTGAAAATCGTCGTAAGAGCGATGACTGTCTTCAATCGTATGGACTGTATTATCTCTTTTCATTGTCCGTCAATTGATCTTCTGCCGATATATTTAACCGACGGTTCTGGACTAATTGTGAATTCCGAGTCCATCAACCAATATTTCTTCCTCGTCCACGAAGACGTGGCATTGTTTTATGTACGTAGCTTAATAATACACTTAATATTCACTGAAATGTGGCACCGTAATATCAAAAGACACCGTACAAAAAATTAAAATGTCAAAATAACGAAACAAAGTTGATACAATACACTCAAATTAATATGTCGAAAAGTAAACGAAATCCTATACACGTAACTTATAACTGAATATAATACGCTCAATATTTACGTAAATGTGATACATAAAATACCAAAACACAGAGTACAAAAAAATTAAATGCATTGAATGAATACAAACAAAATGAATGAAATGAATGAATTTTTATGTAAGCATTCTAAAAAATTCATTCAAGTCGATCCAGCCGTTTAGTTGCAGTATAGATAAATAACCTAGATACCGACTTCAGCGCCACCTACCGGGCTGATTTGTGAATCTAAACTATTCAGGGAATACAAAAAAATTCATTCAAATCGGTACAGCCGTTTAGGAGGAGTATAGTGACATACACACGTACAGTAGAATTATATATATAAAGATTATGCAAATGAGATATTCCTAAATCTGAGATTGAAGCAGTTGAATTCTTTCAAGAAAAAGAGATTGCCTCGTAAGAAGCGTTGTCAGCAGTGCCACAATATGAATATTTGGAATCATATTTGATTGTTCATGTTCCGTGAAAGGAACAAACAAAAGGACCTATTCAATGAAATATTAAATATTATATCTGTCAATTTGCCTCAATAGTAATATCTCAATTACTATTGTATTATTTTTTTCACTATCGCTATGTCCCTTTTTTTTTAAATTACTATTGTATTATGATGTTATTAATTGTGTATTATGTTGTATAGTTCGTTCCTTTTATTTTCATTACTATTAAATTGTTTTATTATTGAATACTTCTTATTAATAAAAACAAATTTAAGTATAATGGAATATTTTCTGGTTCGTCTTCAGGCAATGCCACCTGAATAACTGCCGATGTTTGAAAGATGTAATTTTCAAAACCTCTAAATTAACGCTTTTGTATTTAAAAAAAAAATTAATCCTTTTGAAAATAAAATCAGATATATTCTAAGTACATTTATATTTATTTACAGTTGTGCAGTACTTACGGCCTGGCCTCATCTTTCAGCTTGTATAGAATTACTCCTTTTCCAAATCAGCAACTTTCACCATATGTAAATTTACAATATAATTTACATATTTCTTTTATTGATATTATGCTTGTATTTAATGATTTAAAAAGTTTTAGATGTTATAACAAGTGAACGATTGAGTAAGCATCCAGTCGCGCAAGCGCCACCAACCGTGGGCAACAATTTTGTATTTGTTTACAAGCAGGTTGGTATAGCTACGATCTTTCTAATGACTGTAAAACGTCACACATATAGTAAATTTAAAATTTTCTCTATTTTTTAAGTGTCAACATCTAATTAAATTATAAACATTGTGAACACATCTGATATATGGTTGCACAAATACGTTCTCTCCTAGCAACAAATGCTATCCATTTTAGAAAATACTACATACTCCATTGAAAGCAACAAAATTCCTCAAAGTATTGCAACGAAGCTTTTAAAGCTTCGTAGTTTTTTTTTGGGAGTTTAGTCCTTAAGAAACGATTTTCATATTTAGCCCGCGGTATGAAAATTTTATGAGGATTAAAATCAAGTTTTAAATAAAAGTGCCGAGTAACGCTCCCTTCTCGATAAGATTGTATTATTTGTTTTATTTGGACATTTCTCTACTAAATGGAGAATCGTTGTTCTAAGCAAATTTTATATAATAAATTTTAATATATCTCAGGTTTTTGTATGAACAATGACAAAGTATTGGGTATTCTTGACACCCCACAGTTTATTTAGTAATTTAATAATGTAATATTTATTTAAATCAACCTCAAACACCTCAAAACACAGTCCCCTGGTATGTCCCTTTTCCCAAATGACAAGTCTTGTGACCAATATTTTTATTTTTGCTGTTGATACTAATATAAAAAGCATAAAAATACTGTTTAAAAACAGTCAGCATCTTTATAAATCACAATTATATACTTACTATAAAAAATCTCGACGTGAATGTATGTTGTCCTCGATTTTTAAACAGTCCCCTGAAAAAATTTTAAAACTCCGTTTAAGTCGAATTTTGTATTGGCGCGAAACGTTAACATCGTGAAACGGATCACAATCAGTGTGAAGTTCGTTGGGGTGTATGGGCGGGCAGTTGTGTGGTCGCACAGTGGAACGAACCAACGCATTTGTTGGACATTGGACCAATTCTCTAATAACTAAATTTGTTCTCTATTTTGATTTTAAATTATACTTTATACTTCTTCTCAACAAAATCCATAGATAGATTTATTGTGAAATCAAATCTTATATAAAAAATTCTGAATTGAAATATAAATTTTTCTAAAAACTCATATTTTTAAAGCAATCCACTGTTTGAGGTAATGCATTAAATTAATCGTGCACTTACAGGAAAAACACACATCCATAATAAGATATTTTAGGCAAATAAAACTTGGGATTATTTCAAACGTCTGGGATTTTTCGGTGAAAATTGGGTGATAAAATTAAATAATCAATTGCGAAAATCGCTCAAAATCGCCCAAAAAACTACCTTCACAGTAAATAACTAGAATGTCTGAAGTTTTTTTTCCATTAGTCGGATTTTGCTACTAGGTGCTATTTTCCGAGAAAATGATTTTTTCTTTTTATTGTATGGGCCTTGAGAATTAATTTAAAATAATTTCTGTTGATATTGGCGTCTACTTTTCGCACGTTTTCTTTTTTTTACCAGTTTTTGTTTACATTCATTTATCCGAACAACCCTCATCTAACATAATAGTATTAACAATGAAACTCAGTTTGCGTGTGGTATTTGAACGACATATGTGTAATGGTGCACATAGGTGCAATAGTCCTACAACAAATCGTCAAGTTTTTAATTTTTGATTTATTTAATTTTTATTTCGTTATTTAAATGAAACAATTTTATATAGGCACTTACATTTATTATAATTTTGATGTATCAATTATACCTAGTATATTAACTAACAAAAGTAATTATCAATTATTTTATTAATTTTGTTTAATAATTAAATTATTTGGTTTGTTACTTTTTCCTTTGTGTAACTTTATTTAATACCTATGTAACTGTCTTTCCATAGAATACTGTATTGTACCTATTCTCGTAGTATGTTGGTACAATAAATGGTGCAATGTTTGATACTAAATAATCTAACATCGAAATATCAAATCTAGAATTTTTACACGTTTATCCTAAAAGGTTTGATCCTGTTTATCATATAATTAAACAGTTCCTTCAAAAAGCTTTAAAACCGTAGCAATAGCCTTATTCTAGGAGAACCAGAAGTGGAGATATTAATGAATGTCCAGACGCTCCTAACGCTCGTTCCACTGTGGGTCGCGCTCAACAAACAAAAAATAAAAAAAAATAATTAGAACGACATGAGACTAAATCTCTAATAATAATAATAATGAGAGAAGCTACATATCAACCTAAATTTTGTAAATTATACAACTGCTCATTTAATTGTATATAACGTTTTATTAGAGGTACCCTGATACTATTCTAGGAATCGAATTTCAGTATAGTACTTGTTCTCAGTTTAGTACCTGCTGAGCCTATTAAAATAAGAGTACGGACTAAGAATTGTTTTTTAGATAATGAGAAGTTTGCCAAAAAAAAATTACAAGCGTTTAATTTTATATTAGCTTTGTTTTATTGATAAAAAATATATAGTTTATAACAAAAATGTCTTAATTTTATCTCCCTGCATTCTATGTATTGAAATAGCAGTCATAAAATCGGAATATTGGAATAAAAATATCACAAATATTGGAAAATTAAAAAACAGTGCTATATTTTATGTAAAGGCTTAAATAAGTCAGAAACTGTGGATTTTTTATTTGAAAATTTTTAAAAACATTTATAATCAGAATGAGCTATCACTATAAAATACTAAAAACACTGCTGTTGCACCATTCGTTGCTAGGCAAGAATTTAAATGAAATTAGAGGGATATATAAATCAATTAATTCAGAAATAGTTCAATAATAAATAAATTATTTATCGTATGAGAGCATTTTTTATTAAATAAAATATTTTTTAATATTATTTTAGTGCATTCTCTCTACTAAAACAATAGTCCTAAAATCAAAATATTGGATTAAGATGTAGCTTTAAATTTTTGTTATATTTTTTAAATCTATGTATTCGATTTTTTCCAATTTTTCAATTTTTTTTTCCGAATTTTTCCAAAGTTATTAGCTTTGTACTTTGCCAATGTTTTAGAAATGTTTATAATTTAACTAGCCGAGGCAAAAGGCTTAACAAAAAGTGGTTACTCGATCCCTTGCTACGCAACGGGGATAAAATATTGCATTGCTAAGACTTTTATTATAACAGAGAGATTAAAAATAACAAAAAAAAAAGTTTTTGTTAGTCTTTGGGAGTAATCTACCCAAGAAGGAAGTTTTCTTTTCATTATATAGGTCAAATAAAAAGTATCAAATATATACTTTAATTATTATTTTGATATTAAATAATCTTTTTGACGAATTATGCGCATAATTTTTTTGTTTATTATTTTTCATGCTATTGACAGAACATAGGTTTTGACGTATATATTGTAATGAAGTTCTAACTATATTATAAATGACATCATTGTTATAAAATATATTATTATACCCTTAAAAAATCTTTAACACTACAATCCCCTTAACGGGCCTGGGGTTTAGTACATGCTGGAGACTGTACTGTTTCATGGACAACGGTTCTGTTAGAAGATAACTTGTCGTAGGTCATTAGGTCATGCTCAACCGCCAGGTTTCCCCCTTATTTTGGGTACCCAATTTTTATAATGTTTTATAGAGGCTATTATACTCTTAAGCTTCATATTTTTAAACGAAGGAAAGTTTTTAATCCTTCGAAAATTACGGACAATTTATATGATATGTTTATGTATTATGATATGTTTAACATAATTAAACATATCCTGTGTTATGTTTAATTACGTTAATATTATGATAATTCCTGATACACATCAATTACATAACGAAAATGGCTAGAGGTTACCATAACAAATTTCTAAGCTCAAGGTCGTGGGTTCATGGCCCAGCAGGCGCTCCTAGGATTTTTTAAAGAGAGTAAAAATTCCTTGGTTATGCCGTCCTCCGGAGGGGACGTTAAACGGGGTTCCGATCTAGTCAATCCCTATCCTGGATAGAAAAATCTAAAGCTACCAATGAAGCATCGTCCGATTAGCCATAGTAGCATAATGTAGTGTTAAATGAACAAGCGAAGCATAACGAAAATGCAAAAAAATTACATTAATCACAATGATTATTACACACAGCTGCTTTGCATTCCCTTGGCGTATTATTCCCTTGTAAGAGCCTTCATTTCCCTCCCGGAGGATGGTAACCTAGATCCTTTGTAATTTAGCAAGCCGAGACACTCTCATACCTTCCATTAGGCGAAGCACACCAAGAGAATGCGGACTGGTCCAAAGCCGGAGGACTTCGCATTCTTAACGGACTTAAAACTACACCTTGCGCAACAGCCGCGTAAGTTTACTTTTAGTAATTATCCAGAGGAAAACTTTCTTTACGACAGTGTTCTTAACAAGTCACAAGAATTTTTCGCCTTGGTGTCATAAAATGTAACTAGCAATTTTTTTCAAATGTATGAAATCGTGGTTTGTAAGTGAAAACATACAATAGCGAAAAAAACTTATATGACGTCATATTTTGTGATCTGAAAATATAACTTGAAAAATAGCGTCACAAATCGCACGTGTCTCAAAAACGTCAAAGGTGACAAATTGAGGTCAAAATGAATGACAATGATATTACTAAGAAAGTAATTTACTGTTTCTAATCCAACGGCTGGGTACCTTGGTGATTTGTCAACTCAACCGCCAGGTTTTACACTGATAACGTGATAAAAGAATACATTATTTAGTAGTAGCCCTGGACACTAGGTGAGAATATTAAACCGAATTCCCTGATGATATTTAAGCTCTACAATCTATAATGTTTAGAGCATGTAATAGTTTAGATAATTTCTTGCATAGAATGTTAAAAGTATTTTTATCTTTATTTTAATTGTTGTAAATGGTATTTTGACTAATAATGACAACAGTAGAGTCATGAAAAGATCTTGAAAAGTACCCCACGCTTTTTTATTATAAAATGATTTTTTTTGTTCATCCCTCTATTCTAATACAGTGGAACGTCGATTATCCGAACTAATCTTGTCAAGGATGGTTCGGATAATTTTTTTTTTTTTTTTTTTTTTTCGGTTGGCTCTACAGACCTTGTAGATCTTTCGCCGCCTTTACCAGCCTTCTCCTCCTCTGTCTATCCTGGGCCGCTGATTTCCAGTCTGCTACATGTAGCTCCGCAGCATCTTTGTTGACCCTGTCAATCCATCTGGTCTTTGGCCTCCCACGTGGTCTCTTGCCAACTATTCCGGCATTCATAGTTGTGTAGAGGCGTCCTGACGGATCACTTCGAGCTACATGCCCCGCCCATCTTAGCCTTCTTGCTCTCATATCCTGAGATATCGCCTGACCAGTTTCCGTGTGCAATTCTTTATTGGTCCTTCTCCTCCATGAGTTAAGAGTCTCATCCCATACCGCTCCTGTTATCGTGCGAAGTATTTTTCTTTCGCATCTCTCGATTTTGCTTTCTAGGGTGCTGGTGAGAGCCCACGTTTCACAGCCGTATATCAGAATCGGCTTTATTACAGCATTATACACCCTTAATTTTAAATTTCTAGAGATACTTCGGGATTTCAATACTCTTGAAAGAGCGAAGCATGCTCTATTTGCACTTGTTATACGCTGGTCTATCTCAGTCAGTAGGGCATTAGTTGAGGTTATTGTGGAGCCGAGGTATTTGAAGGTATCTACTTTCGGGAACGATTTGCGATCCACGCAGATGCTGTTTCTGGGGTGGACTTTACGGCTTACTATCATATATTTTGTTTTTTCCTCATTTACCTGTAAGCCGATTTGGTTTGCCTCTTTCATAAGCACCTTAGCGAGTCTCTCGATATCCCTTTCATTACTTCCGAGGACTACTATGTCATCGGCGTATGCAAGAATTTTATGTACCTTCCCGACGTGCACCCCACCGTTCTCTCTTGATGTTGCTCTTATCACCTTTTCAAGGGCTATATTGAACAGTAAAGGTGAGAGTCCGTCTCCCTGCCTCAAACCAGTTCCAACTTCAAAGGCCTCAGACACATCTCCCTGCATCAGGACTCTGCATCGGGGGTCGTCTGCACACGCCTTCGTCAATCTCACCAACTTCCCGGGAATACCCAGCTCAGTCATGATCTTCCATAAACAGCTTCTGTCCAAGGAATCGTATGCTGCTTTGAAGTCCACGAATAACGCGTGTACATCTTGATCTACTTCCCATCGTTTTTCGAGTACCTGTTTCAGAATGAATATCTGGTCTAGCGTACTCCTTCCTCTTCTGAATCCTGCTTGCTGGTCGCCTGCCGTGTTTTCATGATACGGATATATTCGATTATGCAGTATGTTGGTCATTACCTTATAGACAACAGGAAGGAGCGTTATGCCTCTGTAATTCCCACACTCGTATATGGACCCCTTTTTTAGGATAGGGCATATTAGACCTGTTTTCCAAGCCTCTGGTATTTTCTCTTTCTCCCATATCTTCTGGATTAGATCTAATAGTTTGGCTCTTATGGTTTCTCCTCCATCTTTGAACAACTCTGATGGAAGATTGTCCAATCCAGGAGCCTTTCTTCTTTTAAGCCTGTCGATTGCTATTTCTAAGTCCAGAATGTCAGGTTTTTCAACCTCTTGTGGGTCAAGATCCTCCTCGTGGTCCATGTCCTCTTCGTCCGTGTGTTCTACTTGGTTTAGAAGTTTCTGGAAATGTTCTCTCCAGATATTTAATACTTCTACTTTGGATGCCGTCAGTTTTCCATCTTTCCCTCGCATTTGAGTGCTTCTAGCTCTAAATCCAGCCCTTTCCTTCCTGATATCTCCGTATAGTTCACTTATATTTCCAGCCTGCCAGTTATCCTCAATATTTTTTAGTTTTTCCTTGAGGAATTCTCTTTTCGCTTTTCTTATTATTTTATTTGCTTTCGTCCTAGCAGCTGAGTATTTTTCTAGTGTAGCTGGATCAGCTTTGACTGCGTAGAGAACCTTTGATCTTCTTCTTTCTTCGACTGCTTTTTCACATTCCTCCGTGAACCATATTTTGGGTTTCCGTTTTTCCTGAATCCCTATTATTTCCTTTGCTGTTTCTTTTAACTTGGACTCTATTGTCTCCCAATGTTGATCAATTGTGAGATTCTCTAAGTCCAAGGGTTCAAATTTATTTTTCAGCTCGATTTGGAATTTGTCTTTTAGCACAGGGTTTTTCAGGTTTTGGACTTCAAACTTTCTTCTTTCCATTTGGTACCCTATTTTATGGATTTGTTTCAGTCTCTGACATACTTTGATCCTGATCAGAGAATGGTCCGTATCACAGTCTGCTCCACGATAGCTTCTTACGTCTTGTATAGAGCTACGATGTCTCTTATCTATCAGCACGTGGTCAATTTGGTTTCTAGCCCCTTTCGGGCTAACCCATGTATATTTGTGGATGTCCTTGTGTGGGAACATCGTGCTACTAACCACTAATCCCTTGCTTGCTGCCAGACTAATACATCGCACTCCATTGTCATTACTTGTTTTGTGGAGACTTTGGCTCCCGATAACGGGCCTAAAATGTGATTCACGACCTATTTTAGCGTTGAAGTCTCCTATAACTAATTTTATGTCATGCTTTTGAGACTGGTCCACTGCATTTTCTAGCTGATCGTAGAACTCGTCCTTCACCTCATCATCCTTGTCTTCTGTTGGTGCATATACGTTGATAATCGTGGTGTTAAACCATCGACCTCTGATTCGTAGAACACTAATTCTTTCATTAATCGGGGTGAAGTTAATCACTGATTTCCTTGCAGCTGGGCTAACTATAAACCCAGTGCCAGCTGTACCGTTTTTGGTGTTTCTTCCGGTGTGAAACATTGTGTGACCATCAATTTTGGTTTCTCCACCTTCTGGCCATCTTACCTCCTGTATTGCTGTTATTGGTATATTGTACTTTTTGACTTCGTTAACTACCATTTGTGCGGCACCTGGTCTGTATAGACTCCGAATGTTCCATGATCCAATGTAAAGTCCGTTACACAAAGCCGGGGTCTTTGCCATGCTGAGACTGTCCGATTTTCCGAGGCTGCTATTAGGTTTCAAAATAATTATTTTTTTACGGGGTAGGGTTATTGACCCTATGCCCAACCCCCAACCTGAAGGACCAGTGGCTGATTGCAGTCAGAAGACAGGGCGATGGGGCCGCCAACTCCCTACGCCACGGTTCGGATAATTAAAAATTCGAAATTCGCTAAAAAATAAATACCAACCAAATGAATAGGAAAGGATTCAGAGAAACAAATGAAATCGCCTAATTAGGTTTACAGTTCTTAGTAAACAAATTCGTATTGAACTTTTTTTTTTGTTTCCGAGAAATAATTAAGGCCCTATTAGTGACGTTCATGGAAAAAGTCATTTTATTTTAAATAACAATAATTTTAACGATACAAGTAAGTAACTGGATGATCTGATCAAATTACATTTGATAAAAAACAGTTCCCTTAATTGAAAGTTCGGATAACTGACGTTCGTATAATCGACGCTCCACTGTACATGGCTTAATCTTTGAGGCAAGCATGCGATTACTGGCAGTATCAACTAGACAAAATCGTTTAGTTTTCGTATATTCTTAACAAACAAAATATAATAGAAAATAAATTAAAAATACTATTTTGTTTCTAGCCAAACTAACAATTATAAAATGAATATTAGTTTTTAAACCTAGAGAACAAGCGTTTAAAGCCAGCTGAACTAAAAAAATTATTGTTTAAAAAACAAGATTTAAAAGGAAACAAAGCTAAAATGTAGAAAGTAATTTAAATAAGTTTAAAATAAGAACAGAGTTAAGAACAAAAAACTTCATTTTATCGTTTAAAAAAACCTTGGGTGCTTAAGGTTAATTGTTGTAAATATTGCCTTGTATGATATTGGGATAAGTAGAATAATTATCAAAAAATCTTATAAAGCACCTAACATTTTTAAATATAGAATAAACTTTTTTGTTCATCACAAAATTACTATCATAAAATTATTATCTACTTTTTAGTTTTGGTTCATATTTAAGGGTGTTTGGTTTTGTTTTTTTAAAGTAATATTTATTTTCTATTTTTTTCAGCTAGCGTTTTTTAAAATTATTATTTATTGTTGTTACAAAATACACGAAACTCGCCAGTTGATCCTGCCAATAATAATCATATGCTTATCAAATATGAAACCACGTGTGGCTTTGGATATGCCTTAGTACTCGGCACAAGACACTTCCGTGGCTTGGGATTTGAAAACTCGCTAATTTTGAATATCCTGCTCAGGATAATGAGACTTATTAAATCATTGTATCGACATAGATACTTGAGAGGTATGCAAAGTTTCAATTTCACTCGATGTATTGAAGTTGCCGAATATTAAGTTCCAAGTATATAGGATGGAAATAGTTGGGGGAGCAGTCAAAAAAACACAGCAAATAAGTTGAAACCTATTATATTATATGTGTGCCGACGTTTCGACCTACTGTGTAGGTCATCTTCAGGGCCAATAGGAGTGGCTGCTCGGTGCAGAACGCAACTGGCCAGTGAAGATGACCTCCTATTGGCCCTGAAGATGACCTACACAGTAGGTCGAAACGTCGGCACACATATAATATAATAGGTTTCAACTTATTTGTGTGTGTTTTTTGACTGCACCCCCAACTATTTCCATCCTATATTGGTACCTACCAGTCAACGAATTTCTTTCCTACATTAAGTTCCAAGATTCCGTTACATACATAGGTAAGAATAAAAATAAATAATAAAAGCGTGTTAAAAATCAATTCTATCTTGTTGGCCTTAGAATGAAACATATATATATATATATATATATATATATATATATATATATATATATATATATATATATGTGTGTGTTAGCTGACCCAGCCACGCGTTGCTGTGGCATTTATAATAGTTTAAAAAAAATATTACGTTAAAGTTATGAATATTAAAAATTATGAATTAATGTAAAACTGAGTTAAATTGATTTTCAATTTTACATTTTATTCATCATGTATCTAACTATGGTATATAATAAACAAAAAATATACGAAATTCTTAACTGATAAAACATAAACATTAGTTTAATAAATGAGGAATATAATGGTTGATTTTCAATTGACATATTGAAAAAAGAGCAGGTTAAAAAAATTCATTAATTGAAATAAAATATTATAATTTGGACAATGTTACATATCTGTGCGAAATTTCATTAAAATCGGTCCCGTAGTTTTGGAGCTTAGCCCGAACAAACATCGTGACAGGAGATTTATATATATATATATATATATAAATGATAAGATTCCGCTTATGTGTTATATGATAGGGACTGAATTTAGAATCTATTAGACCTACAGATGTATAATAATTATGGTGACCAACACACATCACTTAGGGGTATGGAAAATAGCTTTGATCCTATTCTCAGACCTACTGAATGTACTCACAAAATTTTATAAGAATCGGTCGAGTCGTTTTGGAGGAGTTTTGTTACAAACACTGTGACACGAAAATTTTATATATTAAATAGGGCTGAGATTCCGGTTAATTATTATTTGATTGGAACTTTACTCAGGATCTGTTAGACCTACAGAGGTCCAGTTGGGCTCAAATTGTAGCGAATTTTATCTTCTTTAAAAATTGTTATTTATGTTATTTCCCCTAAACGCACCTATCACTAGAGACAGGGAAACACTGGAATAACTCCGAAAATGTCGAGGTTTTTCGGCGACCAAAAGTTTTCCCGTCCGTTATTTCGGTAGCGAACTTGGATTTACACTACTCAGGCATGCAAGATTTCCACCTTACAACATATCAAAAATGCAGCATCATCAAGCGTCACTGCTACGATCGACGTACAATCAATAATAATGACCGACACATAAACACTGTGACAAGAAAATTTTATATATTAGATATATTAGATATATATATATATATATATATATATAAAGAGAGAGAGAAAGAACTCAAAATACAAAGGAGTCGTACAATTGACAATATCTCTCCCAGTAGATATCTTATTACACGGCAGGCTGCTCGCAGGTCTTAGAGGCCAATCCTAAGGCAAAGGGCAAAGCTCCAACGTTTCTTCCCAACAGTTTATTTTTAGCTGTGAGGAATTTGAATTATTTCTAAAATAAATATGTATTTATAATCTATCCGGCGAGGCAATCTAAACTACATTTTCGCTTTACTAAAGCTGCTAAGAGGGTTACTAAAAGCTTTTACTCCATTCAAACGCTTCAGAGGAATGAAAGCACTTGCTCTTCGACTTCAACACAAAATATAATTTCGGAAATGTGAAACGTTTCGCCTCTTAAGTGACTTCTAAGTGAACCTTTGGCTCGAAATAAATTAAATCTTTGATTTCGATGGTAACGATTAAATATTTATTTATTTGGCCTGGATGCAGCCAAGATATTTTTTAATTTATATTAAAAACATAACTTTACCTAATATTGAATTTTATGTATGAAATAAGGATCGGAGTGGCTCAGTAGTAGAGAACTGAGTTATTATTTCGTCTATTAGCGGCCGGAGATGGATCTTATGAGATTTAAGACCCTCATGAGGCTCCCCAGCTTCTATAAAGTGGGTACCCAAAATAAGGTGGAAAATACAGCGGTTGAGCGTAATCTAGGATAAATCGCCTCGCTGTACAATCTTTGTCGAAGAAACAGTACAGTCTCTACCACGTACTAACCCTCAGATCCTTCTTGGGGAAAAAAATGAACAAAATAAGTGTTTGCTGCCTCTATCTCATTACCCTCAATTCAAATAACTACAAATAAACAAAATCTACAAATTACTAACTATTGTAACAAAGCTTTTAATTGAACACGGACATAATAAATCATACTTACACAGATTTCACATAACAAATGACAATTCTTGTTCAATAGACATTAAAACATTTGAATTTATTATTGCCATTATCATTGAATTTATGATTGCCAAATACGTGCAAGGCAGAGGTCAAAATTAATTATTACAGTATTATTATGAGGGAAAAATTGGCCAGTGTCTGAACACGAAAAATATAAATTATTTCGGCCCGAATTCATTAAATTCATTAATAGTCGATACTTATTAGAATATTTATACATTTTAAAACATACATATCATAATAATTTACATTTTTTGTTAATTATACCAGAAAGTAAGAATATCTGTTCATCAGGTTGTCGCTTCGAGCTGAGTCTATAGTTTTAACTCGATCACTAACATCTATAGTTTCAACTTTTCATAAATATTTAAATTTAGTATAAAAAAGAGAATATAACTTTGGAAAATTTGTATACTTCGGTAGTTACAGTGGCGGCAAAAAGTATTTGCACACCCAGTTTTTATAAAACTATCAGGGATATAATAATCCACCGATGTTCACATTAATTAAAAGTATTTCTAAAACTAAAACAAATCTATATGTGTACAATTATTAACTTTTTAGATTAATGGGGAAAAATAAAAAACATAATGAAATCCTCTGGAAAATAGTATTTGCACACTTCCGATTATTTTTTTTTTGAGAATAAATATAAATTTAATGTTTCGTAAAAAGTCCATTGACATCAATAATTGCCTGTAGACGTCTGGGCATGGAGTGGACCAAGTTTTTAACCAAGTCATGACTGATTGTTTCCCATTCTTGGACCAGTACTTGTTTCAAATGTTGTTTTCCAGTGATGTGATACTTTCTCGCATTTTAATGCAAGATGTGCCATAAATTTTCTATAATATTTATGTCAGGTGATTGAGGAGGGGTGTCCAGCTGTCTTCGCACATTAAATATTAATCATTTCTTGGTTTTGTTGGCAGTGTGTTTTGGATCGTTGTCCTCCTGGAACACATATCGATCCCTAATATTCATTTTTTCGGTACTTGCATCCAGGTTATGGCGCAAAATGTTCACATAACCCTCACAATTTAAAATTTCGATGGAAACAAGATTCCCCACATCGCGGTATGAGACACAACCCCATATCATAACATACCCACCACTATGTTTTAAAGTAACAGAAACATTTTGCTTTTTCAATTCTTCCTTACGCCGCCTCAAAATACTCTTCCGCCTATCGGACCCAAACAACTTGAACATCCTTTCATCAGAGAATCGATTGACATCCTCCCATAAGCTAAGCGGCTCTCTTCTCTGGCCAAAGCAAGACGCATTTTACGGATGATTTCATTTATGTAAGGTTTCTTTCGAGGTACTCTACCATGCAGGTCTTCAGAATTCAGGCAGTATCTGATAGTCCTGTCACTAACCTGAACACCAGTAGTTGTATGGACCATATTAGCCAGGTCTCAAGAACTTACTGAGGGATGCTTCATAGCTTCATTTTTTATCTTCCTCCTTATCCTGGAATACAACTTCTTCGGGCGGCCTTTTCGCTCACTGTTTTCAGTTGTCCCACGTTCCTCTTATCTCTTTATGAGTACTGACCGTGGAAAAATTTATACTTAATAAATCTGCAATCTGACGATATGATTTTTGTTGACCCCGCAACAAAACATTTTTTTCGCGAGTTCCCAAACTCAATTCACCAGTTTTCGGGACTATAGTTAACTAGTGACTAAAGAATTTAATTCCTAATGCTTTAGCATTGCAGGAAAACATTAGATAGAATAGATAATACTGGTGTAAGAATTAATAAATAGTAAACAAAGGATATTAGTGATAGTACACAAAGTGTGCAAATACTTTTTTCCAGAGTATTTCATTATTTTTTTTATTTTTCCCCATTAATCTAAAAAGTTAATTATTGTAGACATACAGAATTGTTTTAGGTTTAAATATACTTTTTATTATATAATAATGTGTAGTTTAGTGGATTATTATTTCCATTATGACTGATAGTTTTATAAAAACTGGGTGTGCAAATACTTTTTGACGCCACTGTATTTCATCTAGAAATGGACGTTTAAACAAACATTTATCATCTATACTTCTATATGTTAGTTGAAACTTGTATCTCTTGATGAAATGATTAAAGAAAACTACTCATTACCCATAATTACATTCTCTTTTCCATACTAAAGCTCACGATAACTTTTCTATTTGGATAATATTAAAAATGAAACGAATAAATAGTTAAAACTTACTGTGACTCAACCCGAAGTGACAACCTGCGGAACAGATACCACTCATTTTATAGTTTTAATTTTTTGATGATTGTAACATGAAGTAAATAATAATGTTTAGTTACATTTGCAACGAATTCATATATAAATAAGTAATTAAAAGGCACAAAGTATACTTTAGTTTGAGACGTGCCCATAAATAAAGATTCCATTCAAAGGGTTACTTTGAAAAAAACAACTAAATTTCTGTTCTAGACTTAAATTAAATCCGAGATACAACAAAACCACTGGGAGAAAATCCTAAAAACCAATAAATTTCTCGATACCGAATAAAAAGAATAATGAAAAATTCCACTGTGCCCTACCAACTCTTCAAACCTATCTCCACTATTTCACAATACAGATCTATTCTATACATCTTTTTCATATATCTTATTATATAATAATATTTTACGACTAGTTTATCTCATTACGTATTTATATAAATAAAAAAAGATTAAAGAATATTCATAATAAACTTAAAAAACCCTTACATTTTCAGCATTCAATGACCATTTAAATAAATCCAATATTATCTTAATTATTATTCAATCTATATATCTTGAAATTACTCAGTTATCTCAAACGAAATAAAAAAGTGGATTTACTTTAAAAAAATATTTTAATGTCACCAGCATTAATAATAATAATAATAATAATTTATACAAATGTCATTTGACACCATAATTGTTTATATTTATGTATACAATTCTTCTGTTCTTGTCTGTAACACTGAACTCCTCCAAAACGGTTTATGATGATTTTTTTAGGGATAAAAGTGGGTTAGATAAAGATATTTGGATTAAATGATTTTTTAATTTATATATTTAATTTTTTTTTTAGTTATAACCTAAATGTGATCGGAACCGGCAGGCAGCACTTCGATTGCGGGTTCGAATTTATGAAGATAATTGTTTTTATTTGAATTTATTTGTTAAAAAATTTTTATTTGAAAAGAAAGGATATGTCCAGGACCGGGACGCGAACCCGGGTCGCCCAAGTCACTAGCCTGGAGCTCTGCTAATTGAGCTATCATGGTTCGCCTCTCGGTCATAGACATATCCTTTCTTTTAACTGATCCCATGTCACCGCGTTCTCGCAATTTTGGGTTGTATACGAGGGGAAGAATGTGAACATTATTTTAATTTGGATCTTGTTGACTTACGTCATATATATTATTACAATTTATTTTATTTTATTTGTTATTGATTGAATTAATTTTTAAATATTTTTATTTGAAAAGAAAAGATATGTCCAGGGCCGGGACTCGAACCCGGGTCTTCCCCTCGTATACCGAGTCCGGGTCCTGAACATATCTTTTCTATTCGAATAATAATTAATACAATCAATAACCAATAAAATAAAATAAATTACAAAAAAAATCATTAGGCACAAAATTAATCTTAAGATTATCAGGAATATTGTTTTGTTTTTTTATCGTAAAACAATTATCTTCATAAATTCGAACCCGCAATCGAAGTGCCGCCTGCCGGTTCCGATCACATATAGGTTATAACTAAAAAAAAATTAAATATATAAATTAAAAAATCATTTAATCCAAATATCTTTATCTAACCCACTTTTATCCCTAAAAAAATCATCATAAACCGTTTTGGAGGAGTTCAGTGTTACAGACAAGAACAGAAGAATTGTATACATAAATATAAACAATTATGGTGTCAAATGACATTTGTATAAATTATTATTATTATTATTATTAATGATGGTGACATTAAAATATTTTTTTAAAGTAAATCCACTTTTTTATTTCGTTTGAGATAACTGAGTAATTTCAAGATATATAGATTGAATATTAGTTAAGGTAATATTGGATTTATTTAAATGGTCATTGAATTATTGGATTTATGCTGAAAATGTAAGGGATTTTTAAGTTTATTATGAATATTCTTTAATCTTTCTTTTATATATATAAATACGTAATGAGATAAACTAGACGTAAAATATTGTTATAAAATAAGATAGAAGAAAAAGATGTATAGAATAGATATGTATTGTGAAATAGTGGAGATAGGTTGTGAAGGGTTGGTAGGGCACAGTGGAATTTTTCATTATTCTTTTTATTCGGTTTCGAAAAATTTATTGGTTTTTAGGATTTTCTCCCAGTGGTTTAGCTGTATCTCGGATTTAATTTAAGTCTTGAACAGAAATTTAGTTGTTTTTTCAAATTAACCCTTTGAATGGAATCTTTATTTATGGGCACGTGTCAAACTAAAGTATACTATGTGCCTTTTAATCACCTATTTATATATGAATTCGTTGTAAATGTAACTAAACATTATTATTTACTTCCTGTTACAATCATCAAAAAATTAAAATTATAGAATGAGTGGTATCTGTTCCGCAGGTTGTCACTTCGGGTTGAGTTACAGTAAGTTTTAACTATTTATTCGTTTCATTTTTAATATTATCCAAATAGAAAAGTTATCGAGAGCTTTAGTATGAAAAAGATAATCTAATTATGGGTAATGAGTAGTTTTCTTTAATCATTTCATCAAGAGAAGTTTCAACTAACATATAGAAGTATAGATTTCTAAGACCCTATTAATACTATTAATATTGTGTGGCAACAAGATCCTGTCGGATAGCTATATCGAATATGTTTGTTAAAGGCTGGGAGCTTACACTGCAGTGGAAAGTCCCGTAAGGGTAATGGGAAACGAACGGGCAGACCAACTTGCCAAGCAAGCCGCAGCACTACCTCAACCTGACAACCCCGCTTCGCTCAGCCAAGAATAAGATCGAAAAACAATAAGAAGCTATATAAGGAACCTACTATACAACGCTAGCAGAGGGAAAGAATGGGAGTGCCTTGCACATGAGCAGCTCCCCCGAGATCTTCCGAGAGGAGAAGCTGTTTCGACGTCAGACTTATCACAGGCCATGATAACCTCCAGAAACATCTGCATAGAATGCGCATCTCAGAATCCGGTAATTGCACATATTTACAGATCAAACCTATTGATTGTTCGTGTTGTGATAACGATGGCGTTATTTTTAATGATTTTTTTTTACCTAAACTTCCATCAAAAGGTCAAAATAACTACAATATATTTATAAAATGTTATAATAAATGTAATGTTAATATATATATATATATATATACAATATATATGGTCGGCGGTAATGGAATCTGAGGTAATATTACTGGTCCTGTACCTACTCCTATTTACTACTGGCCTAGTTTTAAAAATATTACCTACAGATAAAGTAATCTTGTGGCTTAGTTTTATTAGTTTAGTGGGAGGACGGATCCTATTTTATTAAATTAAACTATAAACAAGATATTGCAGGATCCAAATTGATTTTTTTTTTTTAAATACAACAAATAATTTGAAACAAAATTTAAATGTGTACATAGAAAGTTTAGTGATCTGGTGGATTTGGGCTTGCGTGGTTGTCCGTATACGGAAGTGTGTAAGCAGAGATTAGTGGTATCCAGTATCGAGTATTTGCTATGCCTTAATATTTTTAGTATATATAAAGTTTAATGTCACGAATTGTGTAAGTTTTTATATTATTGAACAAACTAATGAAAAAAGTATAGTAACACTAAATAGAATTAACGCTAAAACAAAAAAAAAAGGAAATATATGTATGTGTTTACATTCTTTTAAAGTTTAAATGAATATCATATATTTATTTTCTATTTGAATTTAATGAACTTACGAAAAACATTTTTCGTACAATAAAAAAAAATAAAAAACCTGTACGACTACAACCCGTGACCGATTCATTACATGGTAAATACTGTAATTTTCATGGTTAACGGTTGTGCAGGGACGTGATTTGCCCTCAACGCTCAACTGCCAGATTCCCCCCCCTTATTTTGGGCACTCACTTAAAGAGGCTGGGTGTGCCCCGGAGGGTCCCAGATCACATAGGATCCATTTCCTACCCCTAACAGTTAAGTAAGAGTCTGCAAGCAAACGGGATTTGAACCCAGGACCTTGGCAACTCAGACCTCAACCACCGAGCCACTACACTCCATTATATTTTTAAAATACAAACAAATATTTTATAAAACTTCTTTAAATTAAGATCTCTCTCTTTCTTCTATCCCCTCTATTATAAGCCTTTAAGCATTATTCATAATGTAGAAGACCTAAAAATACTTTATACATCCATAAAAATAATCTTAATGTATTGTCATGTTCAGGTACTAAAGATGTATGATTACAATCTCACGCAAGGAATTGTAATTTATTGAAGTTCAGGCTTATCTAGTGAAGATACTGAGCATTAATACTAAATATACCTCGCACAGAAATAACATTATTAAATTCTAATGATAAGATAATTGAACAATAAATATCTACATTTTATTTCATGGATAAATACAGATTCGCAACTGGGATTTCATAATAATTGGCAATTGCTTTGAATCTTTCAAGACAACTTTGAAAACCTTTTTTTAGCCTGAAAAAAATTAAATAATTTAATTTAGTTAGATAATGGAAACTTGGAAATATAAAAAAAAAAACCTGTACCACTACAAACCGTAAACGGGTCTGGGATTCAGTACATGGTTGAGACTGTACTGTTTCATGGACAACGGTTCTGCAAGGAGGTGACTAGTCCTAGGTCACGCTCAACCGCCATATTTCCCCCCCTATTTTGGGTACCCAATTTTTATAATTTATAGAGGCTGGATGAGCCTCAGGAGAGTCCTAGATCCCATATGATCCACCTTCCGCAGCAAACAAACTAAATAAAAGTCATGGTCTGTAGCGGGATTTGAACCAGGATTTCCGGCATGGCAACTCAGTGCTCTACCACTGAGCCACTCCGCTTGGAAATATAAATACTAAAAATACACAGGAGAGCATACCTTAGTGGTCAAAAGTTCGTGAATGAGGGAAAGTGATTAAATAAAAATGTAGAATGAACAGATTTCAAAGAACAGAGTTAAAGAAGTCAATGGAGAAATGATAAATATCAGATTTTTTTAAAATTTATATTTTTTTAAATCCACCCGGACCATTTACTTTTCTATATTTATTTCTTTATCAACTATTAGCTATTCAACATAATAAAATTGAATAAAAATATAATATAATAATAATTATATTGCAGAATAATCAGCTTATAGTCGTCTATGAAATAATGACAATTCCTTTCTTTACTGCTAGAAAAAATAAAACAAATCCTAAACCACTAAAAGGTTTAGAGTGTCTTAAGTTCAGTACATGTTAGAGACTGTACTTTTTCTAGGATAACAGTTGTACAGGAAAGTGATTTATCCGAAATCAAGCTCAACCGTCAGGCTGTTGTCTTAATTAAGAGTACGAAGTTTACAGAGGCTGGGTGAATCTCAGGAGAGATCCCAGATCCAACTGATTCTGACCATACTATGTTGTAAATAATTTATCAGCCACAGCCGGACTTCAATATCGAATCTTTGGCATAGCTGCTCAGCGCTCTACCCACTGATATAACCCTAATCCACTGAGCATTATTATTATTAAGGCTTTCTAAATTTCTTCAGCATAGTCTACTTAGAAAACTAATATCAGGAAGTTAATGTGTTTGCTCGACGATAAACGCGACAGTTTTATCCATATTACGTGGTTCTCTCTTTCCCTGATACATAAATACCTAAGCCCAAACCTACGCAAAACCCACATTCATAATCTCACCGAACGATTTTCCGATAATCCACTCTGACGTCTAAAAGGAATAGAGCCCTCTGATCTGATAGAGCACATCGAGATAAAATATCGGGTCTATTATCACAAAATAATGTATATATTATTGATTTATCACTGCCTTAAATTGATTTATAAATATCTTTATTTTCTTCGATTTTCTTGCCTAGCAACGGATCGAGCTGTTACTATTTGTTTAGTCCTTTGCCGAGGTCCATCAATTAAATTATAAATATTTAAAAAAATCCCAATCACTAAGCAGCTGTTCCAGACCTCTTTAAGCTCTAACACAAGATATATCATGGTTTTTTAAATTTAAATAGAAAAAATAGAATTCAGATAAATAAATAAATAGAGTTACGAGCCCGGTAGCTTAGTTGGTTGAGTACCACGCTAGACATGCGGAGGACCCGGGTTCGAATCGCGGCCAGGTCAAATCTTTTCTCTTCAAAAAAAAATTTAAAGAATCACAATAAAAAAATTTATAATTATAAAATTGGATTACGTCAACAAGATCCTAATTAACGTAATGTTCAATGAACATTCTTCCAAACAAATTGCGAACTATTATGGGGATATAGGATCGGTGAAGACAATGGGTTTGTCTGGCCTGGATACGAACCTGGTAGCTTAGTTGGTATAGTACCACTCTAGAGATGCGGAGGACCCGAGTTCGAATCCCGTCCTGGACACATTTTTTTCTTCAAAATAAAAATAGAAAAAATAAAATGTATCGATTCGTAAACTAAAATGTATTCCCTTTTATTCTAATATTTCTCTTTTAGGACTATTATTTCAACATAGTACTCAATAATCCACACCCTACAGAATGCAGTGAAATAATTTTGACATTATAACTATATAATAAAACAAAATATATATACATTATATATTCTATAAAACAAAAAAAATACATTAATTTATTTAATGTAAACTACTCAATGTCCCAAAACAATACTTGGTAATTTTATATCATATCTGTACATAAATTCTGTTATTCTTCCTAGGTACTGCAGTGCTTTAAATAATTCTTTTCTGTTTCTTTCCCAGCCCTGAAGATGGCCTACATCTTAGGCCGGAACGTTGGTAAATTAAAATAAGTTTTGCTTATTCAGTGTTATCTTTGACCGCACCCCCTGACCAACCGATTCATTATTAGAATTTTCCATTCAAACATAATATCATTATGAATATATACCTTTCGTACGAGTCGTTTCCCGCCTGTTAACTCCTATTAGGTCTACTGTGGTTTGCATAACAGTTGAATAGACCAAATCTTGTAAGCAGTGAGTTCTGTATCCTTTATAGGCTCAGACGATGACTCCGTATCTTGAGCCCCATTCAATATGGCTTCCTCACAAGCCCAGGTGTAGAGGCTATCATTGCCCGAGATAAGGCGAAGACCACTCCCAAGGGAAACATTTGCCCAAGTTACAGGGAATGAGGATATTCTGTGGGGACAATAGGTTTGGGCATTACACGAAGAAGATAATGGACAGATTAATTAATTATTTACCTTTTAATTAATAATTAATACCAAATTAAGAGCTCGGGGGAAAACGATAAAAATCGTTAAAAAGGGAGCAATTATATAACTCTTAGAGAAGGAATAATTTCTGTTCTCTGAATCACAGGTTTTCAAAATTTTCTGTCAGGCGGCACACTGAAATTATTCAAGCACCATTACAATATATTGTCATCTCCATTTATCATTTTTAATAAATAATATAACAAACTAAAGAACTAAATAAAATAAAAATCATTTAACATAGAGTGGCTCCTAGTTAAAATTAAAGTTTTATTGATAATATTTTTAATATTAATGCTATGAATAATTTTAATTATAATATTCATTATTAACTGTCATATTGTCATTATTATTAATAATATAAACCTTAATAAATACACTTGTGATATAAATTGTTTATGGTAATGATATTACGATTAATACATATAAATTTAATGTACTATTCAATAAATTTAATGAGATCTAAAATTATAAAACCTATATTTTATTTAATATATTTCAAGATACGTGTATTTATTTATTTCGTGAACAGAGTATTTTTTTGAATGTTATTTCATAATTTATATTACATTTAAATCTTTATTTCTTCAGATTTAAGACTTTAAAACAATTTGATGAAATAAAAATATAAAATAAATGGTTGGAAATTCCCCCTTAAAAACTAACACCATATTAAATACATTTAATGTTGTAGTTTTTAGTAACAAACGGAAATGTTAATAATAAGCCGAGTGATGAACGTCCGAGTAGACCGTGGTGTAAGTGGGAGGATTCCATTAAGAATAGTCTGATTTGGGTGTGGGCAGTAGTCTCCGCGGAAGTTTGTAAGCAGATGTTGGTGGTCTCGACATGGAGACTTCGGGTTCGCTCAGGCTTATTATTATTGTATTAATAACATCGTATGGCAGAGCGGTGGCTCAGTGGTAGAGCACTGTTGACATGCCGGAAATCCTTGTTCAAATCCAGCTTCTGGTAAACTTTTATTTAATCTGTTAGCGGCTGGAGTTAGATCATATGGAATCTAGAACCCTCCTGGGGCTCACCATGCCTCTATAAACAGGATTCTCAAAATAAAGGAGGAAGTATCTGGCGGTTGAGTCTGATCCTAAACTAATCACCTCCCTATATACCTGTTGTCCTTGAAACAGTACAGTTTTTACCATGTACTGACCCGTTCTCGGGTTGCGGTGTTACAGGATTTATCATATCATATAATAGTGAACTTTCCACCAATACCTGAACTTTTATTGTTAAAGTATATTTCTTTTACTATAATTATATTGTATAATAGAAACTGTCGTCAAACTGTGTTCTAGACATTGTTTGATGGTTAGATTGAAGTTCGAATGGGAACGCTTAGACCGAAACCGGGTTAGCTTAACCGTCTAACCGTCGAACAACTAACTGAGGCCGCTTTGTACAGACATTCCACATTGTTCACGGCTAAACATAGTTTCATACCTCAAGTTCAATTAAAATCAAAACTGAATCTGATATTGTGCTGTTTTGAAATGTTTATTGATACGCAGTATTATGAAGTAATCATATATCTATATATATAAATCTCCTGTCACGATGTTTGTCCGGGCTAATCTTCGAAACTACTGGACCGATTTGAATGAAATTTCGCACAGATATGTAACATTGTCCAACTTAAAATACTGGTTTTATTTCGATTGATGACCGTGATTTTTTTTTGCAAAATAATTTTTTTTTCAACTTGGTGCATTTTTGATATGGTGTAAGGGCATATCTTAGAAGTGTAAATCCGGATTTGCATCCGAAAAAACGGATAGTCAAACTTTTGGTAGCCGAAAAACCGCGTAATTTTCGGAGCTATTTTAGTTTTAGGACTGTATCTCTTAATCGGTGCGTTTTTGCAAAACAACTGTGGTAACCATTTTTAAAGTAGATTATATTTGCTACTATTTAAGCCATGCTGCAGCTCTGTACGTCCAATCGATTCTGAGTTGAGTCCCTATCATATAACAAATAACCGGAATCTTATCTATCTATATATATATATATATAAAATGTCACGATGTTTGTACGGGCTAATCTCCAAAACTACTGGACCGATTTTAGTGATATTATTATAATTTATAACTTTATAACTATCCATAATTAAAAATAAACTATTATATACCTCATTCATTATAGGTACTAATGTTTATATTTTATCAGTTAAGAATTTCCTTATATATTTCTTATTTATAAAATATATTCTACTTAGATATAAGATGAATAAAATGTAAAATCCACAATCTATTTAGTTCATTTTTATCATTCATTCATTGTTTTATTTACATTCAAATTTTCTAGTATAACAGCCACACCAACGCGTGGCCGGGTCAGCTAGTCTATTAATAAAAAAAAAAAACACATGAAGTGTCTCGGATTCAGTACATGGTAGAGATTGTACTGTTTCTATCCCAACGGTTGAGCAGGGAGGTAATTGGACCGAGATCATGGACAACCATCAGGGCTTTCCCCAGATTACCTAAATTAAAGCTAGATTAACCCCTTATTAACTCCTATGACGGTCTACGCAATCCACAACGTCCAACTGTTAACATAGTAAGTAATTTATCTGCCACAGCTGGATCAGAGTTGCAGTTAATAATTCCTATTTACGTATTACTGCTGATATAAAATACTGGCCCGAGTAAAGATCAAAACATTAATTCCTTAAAAATTAGAAGGCGAAGCTTCGACCCACATTGGAAGTTTTCTTCAGGGCTGGATAGAAAAGATATAAAAATATAAAGAAAATACAATAGTATATAAAAATATAAATACAATAAAATAGTATATAAAAATGAAACAATTATACTGTTATAGGAATGTTATTATAAAATAAAATAAAAATATTTGATCATAAACTTCTACTTCTAATAAAGAGTTTCTGCCTATTTAAGGATTTAATTCGTTGACATCCACTAGAGCCACTTCTTGTATACAAGGGCAACTAATATCATTAGTATATAAAAAAAAGAGTATCACTACAACCCATTAACGGGTCTGGGGTTCAATAAATGGTACATCCTGTACTTTTTCATGGACAACGGTTCTGCAAGGAGGTGACGTCCTAGGTCACGCTCAACCGCCAGATTTTTCAACCCTATTTTTATAATATTTTATAGAGACTGGGTGGCCCCAGGAGGGTCCTAGATCCCATACAATCCATATCCGGCATGGCAACTCAGTGCTCTACCACTAAGCCGCTCCGCACCCTAATAATTATGAAAGATATGAACAAATTTTTGCATCAAAACTATATAAGAAATTTTAAACTTATTTCAAGCTTAGGGAGCTATGTACCTCAGTGAGTAGAGCGCTGGGTTGCTGTGAAGGTCCCGTGTTCAAATCCGGTTGCGACAAATAAATTATTAAATCGGTTAGTAGTCGTGGTAAAGTTCTCATCCAGCCTCTGTAAGGTGGGTACCCGTAACGGTGGGAAATATGACGGTTGAGAGTGATCTCGGACGTCACTTCCCGTAGTTTTCCTTGAAACAGTACAGTATCTACCTTGGTTGTACCTGGTACAGTTTCTTTTATTTAATAAATTTATATGTAAGATTTTGAATATCGATGAACCCATCGATCTTATTTTTTAAACATTTTTAATTAATTAAAATTATAAATCCTCATTGTGTAAAGATTGCAGGTTCTAGCATTGTCACAGAGCTAATACAAAGGCTGAATGAGGTTTATTTGATTTGGCACGCACTATGCTCCTTGCAAAGGCGATTGTTCCTACACGCTACCATCTGACGGGACTTCATTGTTCCGAGGTTGAATTAATTTATTGTTCCCGTATGTATCTTCAAGTTTACAAATTTCATCAAATATTGTCCTAAGGAAGGAATTCTACCGAATGATGATATATACCCCTGATAGAGATCAATATTTAAAATAGGAATAGCCATTGAATAGTTATACCATATTTCATAGCAAATCATACTTGCAATTATACGAACGTTCAATTAACCATACTAGCTTAGCGAAAAAAATAAATAAAAATTATATTAGAAAGTGTAGACATGACCATTTCTAGAAAATATGTACGAAAATAAATTTCTTTATAATTAGTTTGCCAGCAACCACGATTTCATACTTACAACCATACTTAAAGAATTAGATATTTAGATGCCATGAAGAGGAAGTCCAGATTGAAGAAAACTAATATTATAACTGACTTTATGAAACAATTGATAACTATTGGTATGCATCTACATATTGTTAATGGCGTTTATTTTAATGCCATAATGTAAATGTAATGCCATTTATGCTGAAATAATAAAATAAAATGCCAGGGCGAACCCGAAGGTTCAATACTAACACCATGCTGTTAAAAAACAAATTAAAAAATCAAACCAAAGTTATCCCACTTAAAGCTGTGCGCCTTCTTCCTCGAGATTCACAATACTAAATATTTTTAATAATTAAAAATTTAATTTAACGAAATAAAATTGTAGTAACACAATTTTAGTAACACCACCTTAATTAAATGAAGACTGTTTTATTAGAATACTTAAATTAATTAAACAAACTACCATTTGACACATGAAATTGCAATAATAAGTAACACAATTAAAATAAATTTCATTATCACACAAAAACTTTCGTGACCGACCACGAAAAAATACATATTCAGTAATTAATTAAATAAAGAAACACTTCATTTAATGTAAGAAAATATGTCATAGTAATTAACACCATTTAAATTACTCCTTGACATTAAAATTATAATGATTTGAATATTTAAATTAATTATAGATACACTTCGTCTAATTTAAGAAACGAATGGAGAAAGTGAAATTATAATTAGCAAAATTTAAATATAATTCAAAGTACAAGAACACATCCGAGACTTAGCTCAGCCGGAAGAAGACTGAATATTGTCAAATAGTTAATAGTGAAGAGGAACTAATGTTTTTGATAAGGACTTAATAGAGAATGCTGCAATCTGATTGGTCCGCAGGTGTCCCCTTCCCTCCTAGCCCGCCGCCGAACGGCTAGTATTCAGTCTTAGAGTGCAATTCAAACATCATTATTTACTAAATATTTATTTCTTACATTTATGGCTATTTTTCTGTCTCCAGCAGTTGATAATGTGAATGTTGGTAAGTATATGGTGTTTAAGATATTAATTACAATTTTAAATATTCTATTAAGAAGATGGCCCCGTGAAGAAGATGGCCCCGTGACTTCTTAGTTGAACTTGTGATTTGAGTACTACCAGTGGGTAGTTTCTCTACTTGTCATTTTCACATGTCATTTTGTATCGCTTAGCCCATTTACTAGATGTATTTTTTTTTTATACAGTTGTAAATATCAATAAATAAATTAAAAAAAAAAAAAATATTCTATTGGTTATAAAAAATGTGAATTATGAAAATATACAATTTAGTTCTTCGTCTATTTAAGAAGTATATTTCATGTATGTTGCAATAAAAGAAAGTAAATGACTTAGTGACCCGAAGGTTCGATGCCGGTACAACCAATCGCTGCTTATAACCTTTCGAACATAAAATCCTGCCATCTTGTGGAAATAAAGACCAAATTTACCCCTTGGATGTTTTCCATTAGATTTAAGGCTTTTTAAATTTTTAGAAAATTGTTAAATCATAAGCACAACTTTACTGAAAATATAAAACTTAATTTATATTAATCAGGTGCATGTTGTGCAATTCCACATCGTGTAATCCCCTAAATCCTTCATTGGACTTTTCTTTTTCGGGCAGAATCTTCTACGCAAAATCTTCTTTTTTAATAATAGGGTGTAATTAGTTGGGGGTGCAGTCAAGAAAACACAGCAAAATAAGTGAAACTATTGTATTTTAAGTGCCGACGTTTCGACCTACTGTGTAGGTCATCTTCAGGACCAATAGGAGTGACTGCTAGGTGCAGAAGGTAACTGACCTGCTTCTTTTTTAATAGCTTAATGGGGCCTCTACACTGCCATTGTTACTGACAGTATATCCAGATACTGTCAGTAATACTGATTGTATAATGGTAATACTGATGTACTGAAGTGAGTTATTGAGGAATCAGTCCAACCCGGTATAGGGGAGGGGATACTGACAATATTACTGATCGTGTAGGCTCGTTTCTTTCAATCCTAAGTATTTTGTAGCTGTTCAATTCGGCGCATCACCGAATTCCAATGAAATAATGAAATCATAGCCACATTTTTCAAAAGTTTTAAATGATTTATGTTATGTTTTTTTGTAACAACAGGTTCGAACTTAATTTTATATGTAAAATTGTGCATTGTTAGTGGAAATATGTATATATATATATATTTGTTTACCTCAATTTTATGTTTATTCGCCTAAATATAGTTTTTCAATGTCAAAATTAGAACTTCACAGGTTTCTGTGATCCGGCTGATGACTGCTGGAAAAATTAGCTTTGAAAACTTTAAGTCCTCAAAATTTCGGTCTGCTGCGAAATAACCTAGGATATCTGCCAACCGCTATTTTGGCATAAACATTCTCTCAAATTTGTATCTAATTTGTTAATATGAGGAGAAACCATATTTAATAAATTATTGAATAAGTTTTCATTCATGCGAAAATAATTATAATAATATGATTGTTACTTTATTGAAAGCTCGTTGAATGTAAGTTTAAATGGTTGAACTTATCCCTTTCCAATAGCCAATCCTTCATCCAAAAGCGCACACAATTCCTAAATACGCTCTATATATTAAAAAAGTTGGTATAAATCTGCATGAGAAAAAAATGACTGTTCTTATCGCGAGCTAACAGTGAACTGAGTTAAATACTGACAGTAATATTGACCGTTTATGCTGTAGAAGCCTTAGTAATACTGACAGTAATATTGATCGTGTATTGTGTAAAAATACTGAAGGGTGACTACTCAGTATTTTCATCATTCCATTACTGTCAGTAGTATTGACCGTGTAGCCGAGTTAGTAGCCACTATTCATATTCATAAAAAACAGTTGAAATTTAGTTTTATAAATTCCAATTTTTAAATTTCGGGATAAAAGGCGCGAGCTAAGTAATGTCGAAACTGAGAAATAATTATTGCCTCTTGAATTTCCTTCTCTTTTTTTTAATTATTATAGATTTCAATTTGTTAAACTTTTCGATATGAAAAAAAATATACCATCCTACAATATCACCAAAATCTCCACCGACAATTCCCTCTGAGATCTGACCCTCTAGGGGCTCACCCAGCCTCTATAAAGTGGGAACCTAAAATAGATAGCAAAACCTGGCGGTTGATTGTGATCTAAAAATCATTGTTCTGCACAACCGTTGTCCTAGAATTAGTACAGTCTCTACCACGCATTGAACCCAAGTCTCTTCATAGGCTGAAGTGGTTCAGGTTTTTTTTTTATCTAAAAAATAATATTAAAACCCTTTTAGACATGTTAAACATTAGCATAAAACACTAAGGCATTATACCAAACATATTAATATACTTTGGAGTACCAATAGAACGTAGGGAGTAGCACACAAACGGATACGCAGCGCACTATCATTAATTATGCATCCAGCATGATATGATTATAATGAGCTGCAATGAATATGCAACGGAAATTTATAGATCAGAATTTCAGAATTAGCAGGATGGCGTAGTACACATAGTCCAATACTACTCACATCCGAGATCGTGTAAAGAAAATTTTATATTCTATAATCAACCATGGTTAACACGATCAGATATACCCTATTAGCTTATTAAAAAAAGTATGAGGTTTAGCGAACCCAAAGGCTTTATACCACCAATCTCTACCTACAAAGTTATGTCCACGGACCTCTACATAAACCCTAATCTGCCAGATCTCTCTTAATGCAATCCTCCCATCTACGGCTCGGTCGACCCCTCAGACCCTCCCCTTTCGGCACAGTGCTTATTAACTTTTTAGGCGTTCGATCGTTGCTAACCCCAGCAACTTTAACCGGGGGGACTTATTAGCTTAGTTATAATATTTTATCGATTTTATATAACATTAATATTTATTTGGCTGAGAATATGGATATTAAATTGTTTACTGTATTAATTATTCGATGCTGTTGACTAACCCTCGGGGCAGCAGTCACTAGAGTTATACAACTTCACTGAATAACTTAAAACTAATTCCAAGTTAAGATGTTTTCTCTTGATTACTTTGTTTCTGTTATACGACTGACTTCCGATCTACTTTCTTGGAGAAAATTTTGTTCCAGTCGGATAGAATGGAAACGAAATGAGAAATAACACGAGAAGGGGGAAAAGTTTAATTTAATTTTTCTGTAACGGAAAGATTGACCCAAATGGTTTCCTTTTGTTGAACGAAAAATGTTCAAATACAACCCATGAAATGGATCCAGTACGTGAACAGACACTGTACTGTTCCAAAGACAAAGGTTGTGCAACGAGGTTCTTTGTCCGAGATTACACTCAACAGGCAGATTTTTTCCACAATATAAGCGAGTCCAATTTATAGAGGCCGGGTGAGCCCCAGGAGATACAGATTCCACAGGGTCAATATGTGGTAACTAAAACCTAAAATAATTTATCTGATACATAATTTATACGTGCATGGAACCTTCGGCTTAGCAACTCAACCGTCTACACACTGTGTTACCTCGCTTCATAAATTAAGAGATAAATCAAATTAAATATACTAATGAAAGTCGTAAATTTTAATAAAAAATTACATAAAAAAGGTAAATATTAACTTAAGGTATCCTTTAAAAATAAATTGCACTTAGAATTTATTTTTGAGATTAGTTAAAATAAATTGTATAAACATTTAAATACCAACAAAATATTGTATTAAACAAAGTATACAATTTCTTGTAGTTGTCTATTTAATTATTGTATAGGAAAACAAGACTTAGTACAACCCCAAAATATTAATAATTTTAATTTAGGTAAGACCATTATATGCTCTCTGTACTTGCAGTATTTTTCATTCAATAGAAAAATGAAATTTACTTTTAGCTTTATTCAGATATGGATTAAAAAAAAAAATGTATAATAAAAATTTCTTAATCTTCACTAAATAAAAATAATCAGGAAAAAAGAGTGTAATTATGCGTGCATTGCGGTAATTATTTCATCAAGCAATACACTTTTCAACAAATATTTCGAACTATAGATGAAGATATTAGCTAAACAGTATGTGTAAGTCGGTTCTTTAATGCGATTACAGTCAGTAATATTTTCTTTATATAGTCAATAATAAAATTATTTTATTTTCGAGAATATTTTAAAATACGAAAAACGAATAAAAAGTTGATCAAGGAAAACTTCAGGACGGTAGATAAATGGTTGAGCGTGATCTAGGACGCTACAGTCTCTACTAATTATTAAACCCAAGACTCTTCATGAGTTGTAGTGTTACAGTTAAAAAAAAAATGTAGAATTAAAACAGTGATCGTTGATTTTAGTTATAATTAGACGATTTATAATGTAATATAAATATAATCAAATACTCATTGATTTCACCCCTGACTTGTCCCTTAACTCGAAGCGGAAGTCTACGGAACAGATACCAACAATTTTAATTAACTACATTTTTTTTTATAGGTAAAGATTGGTTTCCAGTAAACTTTGGGTTCATAATAAAATATTATAAACCCAATATAAACAATAATTAATAGAATATTAAAAAAGAAAATACATAAAAGTTAAAATTATTGTGACTTAACACGAAGCGACAACCTGCGAAACTGATATTGGAATTTTGGCGTAGTAAAAAGGCATATGGATGAGAAAAAAAAACAACTTCCAAATGTTGTGAGAAAAACATTGAAATAAAGAAATTAACTAAAGAAAGATTGACTTTTCGGAATAAAACACGACTTCCTCTTCAGAGAGGTAATCTAGAATTGTAAATGGTGGACCGGAAACCCCTTTTTGTGATCCGGGTTGACAAAAAGAATTGGCATGCGACTTATTCCTTTGCTCGAGCTCTCTCCAATTTAGCCTCTGTTTTCGAGAATCGAACGCGATTACACGGGCCAACTGATCGTCAAGGCATTTCCAAGTAGGGACAAAAAAGGGAATGAAATGAGAGCAGAAAAAGAAATTAGGAATTTAGAAGTCATTTGAATATAATTTACGAGCGCCCCAACCATTATTTTTTACTTTAAAAAATAATTTAAAAACGTATGATAGTCTTGTGGTTGAGCGTGATCTAGGAGAAATCATCTTCCTGCACAAGTGTTATCAAAGAAACAGTACAGTGTCTACCATGTACTGAACCCCAAACACATTTTTTTTTTTTTAATGATAGTCTTACGAATCGGTTTATTTTATTTAAAAATAAATAGTAATTGTTTAGCTTATCGTATGGGGAAAAACAAGATGAGCAAAATGTTTTTACGCGGATTTTAGAAAACAAAATTATAGAATATTTTTTTATTTATATACATCGAATATATGACTTAAGTATTTTCAATATAGCTCACGTACTAAAGAAATATATGTAGGAAAACACTAACGAATAAAGTACCAATAGTTATAAAACCGAAACAAAAGCAGAATAAAAAAATGATGAGAAAATAAATATGTTAATTAATAAATTGAAGCATTTATTCATATTCCTAAAATCTGCCGACTGGGAAGCCCCTGAGGGGTAGACTACTAAATTATATACTTACATAATTAATATTTTATTATATTGATAATAGGATATTTAAAATTTTATTTATTAACATAAACGCATTATTTATAGACAGCCCCGGCGAATGATTAGATAAATCTAATTTTCTCAAAAATGAGTTTCTTAAACTTAAGCAAGCGGAATCGAGTTATTTCATAGTGAATATGGGGCCGAGGAAGCCATTGACTTGAAAAGGAGTTATTGATTCTATTACAACTCCATTTAAAGCCAAAAACTACCAGAATGATACGATTCCGGTTATCCGAAAGCAGTTCACTTTGGACAAAATCCGACTTAACCACTCATTCACCGGACCTGTAGATGTATAGACAACCATATTTCAAACTAACTCAGACTGATAGACGTAATTAGAAACAAAATCATGTTGCAAATAATAATCGAGCCTTCGGGTTCACTAAGCCTCATAATTCATATCATAAAAAATAGATAAACAATGGACAAGGGATTAAGAAAGATATATTAAAAAAGAAAGAAAATATTGTCGTGAGAATAGTTAACTGTTAGGAGAATGAAGAGTGCATGAATATAATCATAATAGGGATAGTTAATTGTAATAATAATAAGATAGTTTACAAACTAATATAACTTTAAACTAATTCTCATTGACTGCATACCCCTCCCACTCCATATAGAACTTCAATATATATATATATTTATATAAATATCTACGATCGACTAAGGAATTTCACTATAATATGTAAATATCTGTAAGCATATACATATTCATATAAGTCCACCTAACATGAAATCTAAATGAAAACAATTAAAATGGTTAATACTCCCGTGATTGCGCAACATATCGCAAGTCACAAGTGACATATCTCTCGAAGTGCTAATTATCAGTCTCCTCAGCGATTTGTATCGTCCGATAATTACTTTTATTAAACTTCCATTGCTGCATACAGAAAATAATTTATTTTATTTTTCTTCTCATCAGCATCTGAGCCAATAACGTCTTACTCATGTTTGTACCTGAAGCGGTTGAGATTGTGTACCCAACAACTTTTAGTCGTCCAGGTCGCGACTATTTATCGATATGATACTAAACCTTCCTAGCGTACTTGTGACTTTGCAGGTCACGATGAAACTTAACTCCTTATTTTTTGTAAACTCATCTCACGTGAGTTATTTGTGTGTTTTAATAAATTGGTTTATGTATTGGTTTTTAGTTTTTTGTCTTGTTAATTTTGTTTATTGTCTATTTAACTTCAATTTGGTATTTTGATTTCATTAACTAAAATAAATAGAATAACGCTTTGGGAATTGCCGTCTTTGGAAGAACAAGAAAAATACTTCCAAAAACCAAATTATACCAAAGTCATTAAAGCGATTTTAACAAGTATAGAAATTTGGTCTATAGTGTAAGAAATAAATTCAAATAATAAAAATAATTATAGAAACATTGCTGGAGAGGTTTATTAGAATTTTACCATTAAATTTTGTATATATTCAACTTAAATAAGAAAGAGGAATCTTATGAGTGCCAGAATTATCAGTGTTCAGGTTATAAAAAATGGAAGAGAAACAGCCAATGGCAACCTGATACATCACAAGTTCCTTCCCAGCAATACACTTTCACAATATATCCCTCACGATATATCAACTCAGAGTGAACAAGACTTCATACATCATTCAGGAAAAAATGTTTTGTGTGAGTTGTATTTTTTTAACATTCCGCACTGAATATTCCAATATCAATCCATTTTCCAGTTTTACGATTTAAGTATGTATGTAAGTACTTCCGCCGTTTTAGGCTGCTGCAGCACTTAATATAAAACGCTCTAAGCTCCCAATTAATAACAAAAGACACATATACATGTCAATCATAAGATCTATTTGTACTTACGGAGTAGATCTCAGTGAAGCACTAAAGAAATTCCTCTCGTATCGAATCCTTACAATCCAAAATCCTCAATGCTCCTCAATTTTTTATCTATAAAGCCATCCATAATGACAAACTTTATTTCCACTCAAACCCTCCAGTTTCAAACCTAGCTACCTCTTCAATTCCTGATAATCCTCTGATGTGTCTGAAAAGAAATTGGCCTCGTGACCTTTTAATTTTGATTTGTTAATTGAGTCATTTTCTTTACCAGCCTCTATACGTGTCATTTTCTATCATTCATGCAACTATATTTACTTGTATTGTTATAATTCAGTTGTAAATTTCAATAAATAAATTTTTAGAAAATCAATCATAAATTAGTAATGTACAGAAAAAGATTATGGCTGTATAGCTCCCGTCTATATTAATCCTGATAAATGTGAGAGGGAGAAAAGGGGGAAACTGCACAACCTGGAAGGGGGTGAAAAATTGGCAGTATCCAGCGAGCAGGTGGAGAGATTCCATTAGCTGGAGGCTCCAGGCCGTCCACTTAATGACGTCATCGGTCAACGGGCAGCTCTCCATGTCAGGAGCAGAGCGCCCTCCCACTAGATTTGAATATTGTTATCAGGCCCTTCTTGTTATCAAGTGGAGTGCTGCGGAGAGGAATATTCAACAAAAGCTATAAGTTCTTGTGCGGTAAGTGGTGGCATAAATGAAATATAAATAACACGAGTTTGCATAATCCTTTAACATCAAGGCTGATCGGACGATGATAAGAAGGAGTTCTAAATTTTGCGTATTGAGCTATGATTACGATAGGGATCTTTAACGAATGCAACACAAAATATAACATATAAATACAAGTAAATATGATGCCATGAAAGATACATAATGACATGTATAAATGCAAATAAAAAATTTTCAAGGGCATGAGGCCATCTTCGTTTTAGACGACTCGGAGACTTAGCGGGAATTTAATAAGTACCTATGTTAGTGGGTCTGAGTGGGAAGAAAGTTTTTCGTGAAAGGATTGATATCGGATTTGGGCCAAATCAGCAACAAAATGGACATCGAGTTCGTTATGGATTACATTTTTCATAACAAAATAAGGAGCTATGAAGTTTTTAGTAAGCATTTTGGATTGTTATTGGATTGAATCAGCAGCAAATGGTACGTCCCATTCCTTAGGCATAACTAAAGCATTTGTGTTCACTTTCGTAATTCCTAATAGAACCTCTCGAACTGCGTACCACGATTTAGGGCTCTGTAAGTTGTTAGGCTAACCACTACACAACAGATGACCCACCCAATCAGGAGATTGGTGAATGGAGCATTCTTGTTGTGCTAAATAAATAATTAAAAAAAATGAATACTCTAAAAGAGATGGGAAAAAATGGCCTCGGCAGGCATTGCAGGAATTATATATATATATATATATATATATATAACTAAATTCATATAAGTATTTATTATAAGTTTTTATATGTATTTATAATATAATTTTATATCCGTTAAGTATTTATTAATATAACAATATGTCCTATTTATATTAATAAATACTTAACGGATATAAAATTATATTATAAATACATATAAAAACTTATATGAATTTATATATATATATATGTTTACATATATGTAATGGAGTGGCTCAGTGGCAGAGTACTGAGTTGCCATGCCGGAAATCGGAAACGGAAAGTTGCCGCTGCTGGCCATGATTTTTATTTAGTCTGTGTGCAGCAGGAGATGGATCATATAGGATCTAGGACCCTCCTGGGGCCCACCCAGTCTCTATAAAATATTATAAAAATAGGGTACACAAATAAGGGGAAAAATCTGGCGGTTGAGTGTGACCTAGGACAAGTCATCCCCTTGCAGAACCATTGTTTATGAAACTGTACAGTCTCTAACATGTACTAAACCCCAGGACCCTTTACGGGTTATGGAGGTACAGGTTTTTTTTTTTTTTTTTTTTTTTTTTTTAATATGTCCTATTTACCAATATAAGTCTTTGTTTAGTATAAGCATGTATATATGTAGAAATTATGTATATGTATAAGTTTTAACAATTAGCAGTCTTTTGCCCTTAAAATTAAACAACAACAACAAATACCCTAAAATCCTTCAGTAAAAGGACCGAAGTATTTCTAAGCTAACAGTTGTGCAAGAAGATCGTTCAGCCTAGATCAAGCCAACACGTTTTTCCTCATTTAATTAAGCGTATCCATTTTACGTTTCACTCGTATATAGACTGGAGGAGCCATATCTGATAACGGAATAAATTATCTCTAAAAGCCCATCTTGAACCCTAAAATGGCAGCACATAGAGTAACATCGTTTTATGTAATCACGAAAACCTAAGAGAAGATACTTTGTAAAGAGATAAAAGTAGTGAGGGGGAAGAAGCCCACGCTTGAGTACAGCCTTAAGTTTCGAAACAAGTCACGACTGTTAATTTATTCACCAACTTTCCCTTTTAGTTAGTAACGCCTTTTCAGCGGGAGGGATCTTTGAGAATAATTTTCAATTTCAGGGCCTCTACAAAACCGAGCAGTGTAAATCATTAACTACGACCCGTGAAGAGTCTTGGGATCAGAAAATGGTTGAAACTATAATGTTTCTGGGACAACGGTTGCGCAGGGAGATGATTTGTCCGAGATTACCTCAGTTTTTCTCTAAATTAAGGGACCACTTTATGGACGGAGGTCTGAAGATATCACTGGATCTTTCTTTGGCTGTTAGCAGATTAATTAATTTATCAGCCACAGCCGGATTTGAGCCAAGAACCTTGAGTTTAGTAACTAAGCTCTCTATACATTGAAGAGCGACACAGGTCCCAATCCGTTTGTCCTATCGAATTTTTATATGAAATACTCTAATAAATTCAGATTTAATCACACAAATTTCATTATTTCGAAAACTTTCTTTCAATAATAAAAAAAAAATATCCCAAAGCTTTCAATTTTTATGAAACTCGAAAAAAATGCCTGGGTGACATGATGTTATGAAACAATTCTTAATTCAAAAATAGAAATTAAATTCCGAAAATATTTATAGTGTGTAGGATCATTATAACTTTTTTCGTTTTTTAAATAGTTTTAGTACTTTATAGAGACTGGATGAGCCCAAGAAAGGCCTGCAGATCTCAAAGGGTTCTTCCGTGGCAGTTAACAGATTAAATAATTTATTCGACAAACCCGGATTGGCACCTGGATTTTTAAGCACACGAACTCAGCCATACTACACATACCTCGTTCCTCTGAAATAAAAAAAAAAAACACAATGAAACGAAAACATGTTGATTTACATCTTTAATGAAGAAAGTTAGTGGAACGGCAAATAAAGTTTCAGAAGCCATTAATCTTCCAATTATGATTTTTTCACTCAGTGGCTGTAGTGATACTTTTATGATTTATTGTAAGGATTTATGAGTCACTAATAATGGCACTGAGGCTGTATTATATCAGCCCATTTTACTTAATCGTTTTAATTATTTATTTGTTCTTAATTGGTATATTCAATCCTTAATATTTCATTTATTTTTTATTCATTGTTATAATTTTTTTAATTGTTATAATTCACTTTTTAAAAAAACAACTTAATATTTCATATAATAAATTTCGTCGTGTTTAGTTTTCGAACTATGTTTGTCCTAATTTATTTATCACTTCACGCGTTCTTCTTAATTAAGAATTATTACAGGTTTATGTCCATTATAACGGGAATATTGTAATATAGAAAAGAATAATACATTTATTTTCAATTTATAAAATACAATCGATTTTAAGGTGATCACTCGTGAATCGATTTAGTCGATATTGGGGTCCATTAGTGAATAATTTGAAATAAATCGAAAGTTAAACGATCGATTTTTTGAGCTTTTAAAAATTCTCTAAAGGCAAATAAAATAATTTCAATACTATCCTTAGAATAGGAATGAATCGAAAACAAAATCTCCGTCCTCTGTTTCCTAAACTAACAATAATATTCTATACTTTCATTTTTCTTCTTTTTTTAATTTTATTATTTCCATTAATAAAATAAAAATAAGATAATAATAGTATATAGTTGTATAATTTTTAGTTCCGTTTAATTTTTATTGTAAGCTAATTAGATTTAATTCTGTGGGTATCATAAATGGGTGGGTATCAAAGGTCCCCGGTTCAAATCCGGCTGTGGTATATAATTTATTTAATCTATTAACAGCGGTGAATGGAACATTTGGGATCTGGAGATCCTCCTGGTGCTCACTAAACCACAATCAATTGGGTACCCATTATTGGGGGAGCAATCTAGAATGGTTGAGCGTGATCTAGGACAAATCACTTCTCTGCACAACCGTTGTTCAAGAAACAGAACATTCTCTTGTACGTACTGAGCCCAAAAACCTTCGTAGGTTGTAGAGGTACAGGTTTTATACTGTGAAGTTGTGCTATTATAAAGTTATAAAATTCCCTTTAAGGGAATAATAAAGGAATATTTGGACATTTGGACACATATACATACATTTTTACATATTTAAAGTTTTCTTCCATTTTTTATGCATAAAAAGAAGCGATATTTCGGACTGATTTAGCTTTCTTCAATTTATTTATTGAATGGTAATTAAATTTAATAGATATGTTACGGTAAATGTACACTCTTAGGAAATGTACACTTTTACCGTAAAATGTGTAAATTTCCCAAAAAGTTAGGTATATGTGAACTGAATGTAATGTATATGTACATTTCCCGGAAAATGTGCACTCTTGCCTTCACTTTTTAGTAAATGTATACTCTTACCTTCATGTTTTAAGAAAAGTTGGAATAAAAATCAATTAAAAATGATGTTGCAGTAAAAAAACGAAAATAATTTTAATTAAAAAATGTAAATGACAAACAAAACATACTTTTCTTTACATATTATATAATATGTCGTAGGTTATGATCCCAATATTCATAAATACAATTTTCGTCCTAGTTTTTCAGGACCAATACGATGGGAATCAAACAAATAATAATAATAGCATACTTTTCTTTATTATAACAGTTAAATTTTATAAAACTATAAAGGAACATAGAGAAATTTCATAATGAAAAAAGTTTAATTTATTTGACCAAGAATTGCTATTGTGGCACTTGGAATTACATAATGTTTCAGCATTTTTACAACTGCATTTTTTAAAACCTTGTCCACCAGTAAGGGACTGCATTCCTATAATTTCTCTCACCGATTTCTCAACATCTTGAGGAACATCTTCGTATGATATAAACTTTTGTTCGCAAATGGCGAACTCATGCCTAGTATACGATTGTTTTAAAACTCCCTGTTTAGTCCCTAATTTAGTTGATTTCGTATTTTGTATGCTCACATTTACCAAAACGACATGGTCATTGTGAATTCAATGTACATTTCCCTTCTTTGAAATTGTAAATGTTAGTTGAATGCACATTACCCAAACGAGGAAGCAAATGTGCACATTTACCGGAAAATGTGTACATTTGCCGCAATATCTACTTTTACCGTAACATATATATATGTACACACACATATTAAAATAAATGTTTTCACAAATGGTAATAGGTCCAGACAGACAGTGGAAATTTGATTCAATTGCATTTGGGGGAATTTTAAGTTCGCTATAATAGCAGATCCCTTTGTATTTTACCTATTATAATAATTTCTGGCCTCATCTATCGGATTTTTTTTAAGTTAATAAGTTTATTAATTATTTTTTGCTTTATTTGAAGTGCTCACAATAGTTTTGTCATTAAAAAATAAAATAAGACAATTGCAAAAGCATAAATATTTAAAAATCAATGATACCCATTCAAATATAGAGAAATAGTTATTAAAAAAGTTATTTCATTCTAGCTAAGTTACTAATTTATAAAAATATCTATTAATAATTGTCACTCAACTTTTCTTATATTTTAAATATTACGTCATTAAAATGATTAAATAAAAATAAAACCCTTTCTATTATAGTAGGGAAAATTAAATAATATCTATGGATTTACTATTACAAAATATGAATTTAAACTAATTTAAATTAAACTCTTGTTTCTTGATGCGAGGGGAGGGGGAGTTCCGCCTACAATGTGGAAGAAATAAAGTTAACAACCAATTTTTTTTTTAAATCCTTTAAAATAGATACTCTTATAGTTGTTTATCTGTTTCAAAATATGCTAGAAAATTCCTAAATGTTTAAAATAATGTAAAATGAAAACAAAACTTAGTAAATTTGATTTATCACACTGAAACCTATATAACAACCAAAACTAGTTATTTATTCGAAATATTTCTTGAAAAAAAAAGTGTTGAATATATAGAATGAAAATTGAAAAAAAAATCAATTAAAACATTAAAGCAATAATTAAATAAGCAAGATTTAGTTAAAAATTGACAAAAAATTCGTGAAATTTAACTGTACCTAATATAGATTTTTATTTTTTTTAACATACTGAAATATTTGCAAATAAATAAATTAGTAGTGAAATATTGCAAATATTAAAATATTGGACTCTGAATTTAATTTAGCAATATCAGGATGTTGCATTAAAAATCTAATTTATTCTAAATTAACTAGTAATGTAAAAAAAAATTTGGCTGCAAAAGAATGTCATTTTATATATGTATATACTGGTCATAAAAATAAAAAAAATTACCATGCAATATTTAAATTTAGTCTCACACCAGAAATATCCAATATGGCCATATCCCTAAGTTGACTATCCGCATTGTTCTTTAAGACAGGCAGATTTCTAAAAGGGAATTAAACACTGTACTCAACGATTAACTTTAACCCACTTAAAACACTTTTCCCACATTTAAAACACATTTTAAAATAAAATAAAACCCTTGTCACTGACCAGAACTATTATTCACTTCACTACTGATCATGTTAGGGAGGCTGATTTGACTTAAAAAAATAATATATATTAGTTAAGACATAAGTTAAAAAATGTCTCTCTTGAGCTTTTCCTCTTCTGTATTAATATACATTAGATAAAATTTATTTATTCAACACCTAATGAATCGATGTTTTCTGATTTATTCTTATAACTTATTTTTGTCAGGGTTTTAATTATATATTTTAATTATAGTGGCGCATATTTAAATTATTCCATTAGAAATGAGAAATAAGTATAAAACTTTTGAAAGTTTACTTTTCTCAATAAGTCTAATTATTGTGCTTTTAAGTATGGATAGAAATTCATAATTTTTAGAAAATTAATTAGTAAAAATCATTTGCATCATTTATTAAACAGAATTTCTTTCTAATACTTATAATATTTAACTATTAAATAATTTTGAATATTTTAACTTATTTCTTGTATATGCATATGATACCTCATTTACCCGACACTATTACACTAATTTAGTGATAGCTACCAAGAAATGTTAAATGGATTACCAAATAACATTTCCTATTGATTATAATTTAAATTTATAGAATTTAGGTAAATGTTTATTATATAGTATATTTTGTTAAATAATTAGGCAATATACTTTTACTCCAAGTTATACTATATCTTTCTGGATCAACAGATTTAGAAGGCTTCGGATAGGAAAACTTCTTAAACGGTTTTTAATAAACTTAAGAAAAAATTTCATAGAGTTAAAAATTTTCTGTATTTTTACGAGTATTAATATTGAAAACAGATAAAAATTTAATTTAGAATCAATTTGAAATGAAAACACTGAATTAGCGACAATAATACTAAAGAATTAGCGATTTACTTATATATTCTAATTTTGAAAAAGCTATTGCTACACTTTTAATTTAATGTTCAATTAATGGACATCAAATTTTTATTTAAAACCGAATACATGAAAAATGTAAACATTCAGAAATTCGATTTGCGGTGTGTTAATAGTAAGGGTGTACCTTCATTTGAAAGTCTGTTTCACTTCTTTTCAAAGACACTTTTTTTTTTTTTTACGTGGGCTGATGGAAATCTTCAAAAGACACGGAGACTTATCCCTTATTTTTTCCCACTAAAACCACCTCCCTCTGTTTTCCACATTCCACACATTTTCAATGTGTGTGTGTGTATAATATTATTTTTAATATGGCCATAACCGTTTACTTTCTTCCACAATTAGGCCAACCATTTAATTGAGGCTGGGTGAGATTTAAGGATTAGTTACTTCTATTGGATTAAATAATTTATATGTTACAACCGGATTTGAACCCGGGACCTTCGGCACAGCACTCGACGCTTTACATAATGAGCCACACCCCTCCCTTATACAAATTTTGCAATTACAACAAATACCGCTGTGCATTCATCATGTTACATTCTATAAAAAAAAATTAGAGTGCGCGCGCTGTTAGTTTTAAAGTTTATCAGTATGCCGTATAGTTTCTATTTCTTCGGAAATCTTTGGATGGAAAGTGCCACCATGTTAAAAATATTTTTGAAATTGGAGGAAGACATTTGGGTAAAATTACTGTAGTACCCGCTCAATTAATATCTTCACCCCAACAGTAAATCGCGTTTGCTTCTCTCTACAATTTACCTCCACAAAAACGAGGTCTTCTGTAGTTTTTTGTCAAATCATTAATTAAAATTTAGACTGCACTTGCCACTAACTCGGACGAAATGTTGTTCCTTCGGGATTCACCTGAACATTGCGGAGCACTTCTTAGTTCGGCCATGTTACAAATCACGTCTCCATTAGGAGGGAACGCGGAGCGGGGAGCACCGTTGATTCGCGAACATGGTGGATACGCGACCTAAGACATATGGGGTTGGTGTTGGCACTTCGTGAAGAATTGAAACAAAGCACTTCAGAGGGAAAAATTATGAAAGAAATGAACGCCATCTTCCACAAAGACACGAAGAAAAGCCGACATTTCCCTCGACGGCTGTGAATATAACTCATAAAAATGAAAGGAAGAAAAAAAGATAATGACATTACAGAGAAAATTAAATATTAACCTTTTTAGTAAGAAAAATGCATCAATTGCGTTCATTAAATCATTTTGGCAATAATGAAGAATTACTATATCGAATTAGTTATAATAAAATTATAGTAATATTAGCTAAAAATTAGTTTTTAGAAAGGTTGCGGGTTTGCAACCTTAGGATTTTTACTTTTATATGCCTAATTGAAAAATTAGGTTTTTTGAATTATGAAATCTTTTGAAGGAGCGATATCGGTCAAGCTCTACAGATGATGGCTGTTCTTGGTGAAGAGGCGCTAGAAAAATCCCATTATACAATATTATTTGCAAATAGCCTGAAACAGATAGCAAATAGCTGAGATAGCCTAGTTTAAAGAACTGTAAACTTTTGCGCACAACAGAGAGAAAAAAAATCAAGGAGGGTTTAAGAATCAAGAAAGACCTGAGAGGGTTGGACGCGTGAGTGAACTCATAAAAAAAAGCTGACATTGGAGACGGAAAAATTTCAGGATAGGAAAGAAAACAAATAATTTTATAACGTGATTCAAAGTTGTCAATGCGAAAATAAATCAGTTGGAACACTCTAATACTTCTATAGAAAAATTTTTTTTTTGAGTTATGAAGTTGTTCTCATTAATCCACGCATCATAGCTATATTTCAAAAGGAGCAAGAGAGCATTTATTTGATTTCGTCTAGTTTACTATAGGAATTGCAAAGAACTATTTCCGAACATATAGATCTTGTTTGCTAACTATAAATTCTAGGACGGTAAGACATCTGTCTAGATCCACAGATTACGGAATTTCAAGGTCACCACATCTAAGTAGGTTTTTACTACTGATTATAAGTGATTATAACTCACCCCAACGTCTTGGTGGATATGAGCGGAGTCTTGAGAGAGAGGAAGCCATTCAACCTAGTCGGAGTGGGCTTGGCTGGCGGCTCGGACTCCAGGTCGGAGGAGCCCGACTTGCGCCGCCTGCAGCAGAAGAAGACCGCCAGGATTGAAGCGAAGAGAAGTGCGAGGGTTCCAGTCACCAAAGCTATTCCCACTATCAGGTCACCTTCCTCCATCACCACCTGCAACAAGAAATAAAATTAAAAAAAAAAAAATATATATCAGTAAATATTAAAATAATTATCGAAAGGCGAAAGTTATGTAGAAAGACTATCTCAGATTGAGACCAAACAATACACGAAACGACAGAGGACTTATAAACAACTATGAGGAAAATACGACTAACTTGTCACCTGGTCAGGATGGTTCGTTCCTACAAGGTTTAATAATCAAATTTTCAATAAGATATACAACCTGAAAAAGCAGAATGAATGTGCAAAGCAGATGAAAGAAGAGCTGAAAAAACATGGAATTATCGATGAGGACTGTCTGGAGATTAGTGTCAAGTTGAAGAGATAAGGAAGCATGGACATGGAGGATAAAAGAAGGCAACATTCAAAGAAAATAAGAAATAATTTTTTTTGTTTATTAACTCAAGCAAACTAAACCAAAAACATATTTAACTTTTAAAACACATATACAATATTGATATGAAGATTAAAAAGACACATATGTTTATTACAAACAAGTCGTATATGTGAGATACGCGCAACCGTCCTAGTTGGTCTAAGAGGTCGCCTATCGGTAGGTTAAATAAGACTAGCTTAGATAAGAAATTAGGTAACAAGGAAAGAAATGGGATTAGGAGAAATTGCCGACGAAGAATAATGAGAAAGAAACTGAGATAGTAGGGGCACATCCGGCGTATGGCTTCTGTTCGATGGCCGAAATAACTAAAGGACTTCGATTCTGAAAAAACACGCCTCCCAGGAAGGGAACCATGGAAAGAATCGAGTTGACGTAAACCCAGATTGGGAACATCCGGAATATAGCATAAAATATGCATAGTTGGATAAGTTTTAAAGAAGGTTAAACAACAAAATATCTCAAACCAATTGGTCAGTGGCGAGAATATGGGCTCTGGAAGAAGGTTAAACGAAAGATAAATAATTATGTTAATGTAGTCCTGATGGCGTGTAACGAATAAATGAATAAAATGTGTATTGCTTTAATAGAAACTAAAAAAAATATAAAACTATTTTGATGATTTTCCGAATATCAAGACCCTCCTTGGGTTCATCCAGTTTCTATAAACTGGGTACTGTCAATCACCTCCCCAAACAACCATTATACTAGAGACAGTACAAGTCTCAGACCCTTCTTGAGTTTTAGAGTTTCAGATATTTTACCCCCATAACTGAGTTATATTTTAATTGAAAAAAACTAATTTACGATATAAACTAATATATATAGTATATAATATATAATATAGTCTTCTGTTGAAATATGTTTATTAAAAAACAAAATAATTTTTTTTAAATATTAAAACCACTTAGAGAAGTTCGAGGTCATTTGTACCCTAGTGGTTAGCACAACAACCTACTTTGCCCCAATAGGCTGGTAGCTCCACAGCTGGCCTTGGGATTTCTTAAAAGGGAGTAGAAAATCCTTAGTTGTGCCGTTCATCGGGAGGGACGTAAAACGGGGGTCCTGATTCTGTACGTCAGTCACTTGTTAAACATCCCTATCCTAATTAGACTAGGATAGGCAAGATTTAGAAATCCCACTGTAGCATCGTCCGATTAGCCACAGCAGCATAAAGCGACGTCAAATAAACAAACAACCATAGTTTTCATTTCTTTTTTCTGTACTTCTTCATCTTGAAGAGGCTTCATACATCATTTATTATTATATCACCCCTGTAACCACAACGACCCGTGAACGAGTCTGGAGTTCAGTACATGGTAGAGATTGTACTGTTTCATGGACAACGGTTCTGCAAGGAGGTGACTTGTCAAAGGTCACTCTCAACAGCCAGACTATCTCCCCTTATTTTGGGTACCCCATTTTTGTAATATTTTATAGAGGCAGGGTGAGCCCCAGGAGGGTCCTAGATCCCATATGATCCATCTCCCGCCACAAACAGACTAAATAAAAGTAACTGCCTGCAGTGGGATTTGAACCGGCATTTCCGGCATGGCTACTCAGTGCTCTACCACTGAGCCAGTCCACTGCATATCATTATATAAATGGGTATACCATTTATTTTCCCCGATTTTTCATTTTATCTTTTGTCACTATATCTCTAGTGAGCCTGTTAAACATGAGTGCCCATTTGTTATTGTTCTGAGACATTTCATTAAATAAATTCATAATAAATATTATTTTTTATCTTAGGTTTGTTGTATAGTTAAAAAAACAATTTTTCGTTTATCAGAAAAAGTATAAGTTATAAATTTAGCTTTGTATTAAATGAATAAACAAACAACTTAGTGAGTTTCATAATATCAGTTGAGTTTACTGTTAATTTTTATACAGCGAAAGAACAACAAACCTAAATAATAATTTAGGTTTACTAACAAGAATAATATTATTTAATTAAAACTACGCGGTTATCTAATAAATGTTTCAATAGAAGCTCATCTACTTGGACTAATATTGAACTTTCCATTGTAAACCAATTGAGCAGTGGCATCATTTCCAACGGCAAATCTTTGTCCAGGAATCTCATCTCAATCACGTTCCTCTGCACTGCTCAAAAACTATTTCGTGTTTAGAATGGAATAGTTAATAAACTTTATTCTGGGACAATCCAGAATATCAATTAGACTCTAAAGAATGACAATGCTGAATTTAAAAAAAAATTGAGGGTGGAGGAGACTCGAACACTATTTTACAAATTATACAATTGCTTATAAATAATTTTTTAATGCAATATATTAGGTACTTATGGACGTTTTAGTAGGGATACCCTGATATTTTTCTAGATTTTTTTTTAAAGTTATTGAATATCCCAACCCATCCAAGCACTGTCCTCACTACGTACGCTAATGAAACGTGTGTTATCAGTAAATAAGGATCCATTTGTTGCATCCCAATCTCTTCAATCCCATATCGCAAATCTTCAAGATTGGTGTCGAAATTGGATAATTAAAATAAATCCTAACAAATCCCATCAAATTACCTTCACCCTTCGTCGTAAACCTAGGAATTTCTGTCCTACTGTATCCTTTAATAAGTCCACTGAACCCTGTCGAACAGATACGTTACCTAGGACTCCATCTGGACAAACGTCTCACTTGGAATCCTAATAAAAAATAAAAGACAAGAAACTGCTCGACGTTTTCGCCTACTTCAACATTTACTGGACAAATGCTCTAAGCTCCCAATTAATTACAAAATACTCATTTACAAGACAGTTATCAGACCTATTTGGACATACGGAGTTGAGCTTTGGGGCTCTACTAAACCATCCAATTCATCTCGTATCCAATCCTTACATTCCAAAATCCTTCGTAAAATCCTCAATGCTCCATATTGTCATAAACAAACTCATCCATCATGGTCTTAATCCCATATGTTACTGATTTGGCCCAAACTAGATACCTATCCTTCCATGACAAGCTCCATACACACTTCAATCCGCTTGTATCTCAACTTGCTTCCCGTACTATTCCTGATAACCCTCCGAGGCGCCTTTTTATTGGAGTCCTACCGATGGATTGTTTCTCCACAAGTGTTCTTCATGTCATATTGTACATATTTGCAGATTTACTTGTTATAATATTATTATAGTTGTAAATATCAATAAATTAAATTTTAAAAAAGTTATTTAATGAAATTTACATCTGTATAATAAAATACATCAAGTAAATATAATGAACGTTTAGAAATTTAAGTTCAGTATGTTACTTATATTTTATTGATATTTACAACTGTATTACAATAATACATCAAGTAAATAGGCTATGTGATACATAATGACATGAGTTAATGGCGGGTAGAGATACTACCCACTGGTAGTACTCAAATCACTAGTTCAACTAAGAAGGTCACTTGGCCATCTTCTTTTCAGACGTCTCGAAGGATTATCGGGAAATGAAGAGGAAGCTAGGTTTGAAAAACTAGAGGGTTTGAGTGGGAATGAAGTTTGTTATGAAAGGATAGATAGCGGGTTCGGGCCAAATCAGCAACAAATGGGACATTAAGGTCGTTACGGATGACTTTATTCTTAACAAAATAAGGAGCGTTGAGGATTTCACGAAGGATTTTGGATTGTAGGGATTGGATACGAGAGGAATTCGATGGCTTAGTGGAGCCCCAAAGCTCTACTTCGTATTGTTTTGTTTTTTAGTTTGTTTTCGCATTATAGAAACAGAAATTAAAATGCACAAGAAAAATGTCAATCTTATTTCACTGCATTCTCAGAATTGAAATTACTATAACAACTGAAATCGAAATACTAGAACAAAATGTAGCTTTACTATTTTTTAAATCGTTGCATTCCTGCATTACCATTTAAATTTAAAAACAGAGCTATGTTTTGTGTAAAGGCTTAAATAAATCAGACACTAGCTTTGTGATTTGCCAATTTTTAAACATATTTATAATTTAACTGACCGAGCACGACAGAAGCTAAAGAAAAATTAGTTCTTCGATCCGTTGGTAGGGAACGCCGATAAAATATTATATTACTTACAACTTTTTTCTACTATAGAGAGATTGTGTAAAAACGTTTCTAGCCAGAGACATACATATTAAAATAAATAAATCGCATATAGCGGAAGAACAAGACAACAAATAAAGAAAAACCTTGAGAAACATTACAATAAATATACTAATAAATGGAAAATATCAAACATTTATATAAAATAAATATATATCTTTATATCAAAAATCGTCATATTATTGCCTTAAAGTCTCATGTACAGATTCTTAAATTTATGTTATAATCCCTTTAATATCTAGTCAGGTGGTAAATTCAGTCTTTTTCTTTAACCTTAAAATTATATCATAACAACTAAATTTTTTGGGGGGGAGGGGCGGAGTGGCTAAGTTGTAGAGCCAAATCCTGGTTCAAATCCCGCTGAAGCTAAGCCTTTTATTTAGGCTGTTAGCAACCGGGGACTAGGACCCTCCTGGGGCTCACCCATCCTCCATAAAGTGGGTACCCAAAATAAGGGAGGATATGGCGGTTGAGCGTGATCCAGGACAAATAAACTCCCTGCACAACCGTTGTCCATGAAACAATACAGTCTCTACCATTTACTTCAGACCCGTTCAAGGGTTGTAGCGGTACAGGTTTTTTTAGATTAAATTTTTGCCCTGGTTTTCAGTCATCATCCATTTCAGCTCGAAAACTCCTCATAGCCATTAGAATGTTTTATAATTTATTTATCTTTATTCTTGCGTTCAATTAACTAGATTAAAACATAAAATTCCTACTTAGAAAAGAACAAATCCCTAACTGGCTCGCGTGCCAGAGGCTACTTAGAGCCGCAATAGATTGCATTGAGGTAACAGGTGAAGAACATCGGATAAGCTTCGCCCTGATTCCATTGAACATTTATACATTTATTTGCGTTCTAACCTTTAGGGGAAAAAATCATTAAGAAAGGATAACATTCCATGATGTAGTTATTGTATTAATCTATAAGAAACGAGTGGATTGTACCAAAAAAAAAGTTATTTTAGAACGAAAAATGAATACCAAAACTGCACATAACTCCAAACACAAAATGGATGTATCTGCATTATCAAGGTATATTATGTGATACATATACAAACATATAAAGATACACACATTATATATATATATATATATATATATATATATATATATATATATATATATATATATGTATGTATCCGATAGATGTGAAAACTCGAGACTTTAGAATAAATGTTTTCTTATTTGAATTTCTAAAACAATTATAACATGGATTATTTAAATTTCAAATTTGTAAATCTAAATTATTAATATTAGTCTTATATTGACACTCCTAACAATAATTACACACATTTTCAAGTACTATATTTATTAGTCAATACATATGATGGGCTGCACAAGCTCAATAAAAAATATCAATAATTTAATTGAAATAATAATTAGTATGTGCTTATATTATTTATACCTTGTGTTTGTTTGTACATAGATTTTATTATCATTATTTGCCTCATGAACATCTTTAAATTCAGCAATACTTAGATCATTTGTACATTCACTCGTTTCATAAAACAAAACATTTAAATGTTACAAATAAAATGTTTTAGGGGAAAAGAAACATTCAACCAGCTATTATTGTTATAATTTATTTCACAGCTATGATACCATTTTTTGGATAAATATAATTATTCTTATGTAGATGAAATTCTAACCTTTAAACTAAAGATGATTAAAAGAAATTGCATAACTGATACAGAGGCCACTAGGTGTCACTAGTCTCGAGCATGTTGCTGACGCACAAGTTTACACCTACCAAAAGTCGCTAAAGAAGTTTAAAAAAAACAATAATACTTAGAAAATTAGTTTTATTCCTCAAAATTATGATAATTAAAATCAGTTTGGACTTTTAATTAAATCTGTTATAAATACAATTCCGACAGGCTAAGGGAATCCTGGACTATAATGTCGACCTGGTAAATGGTTCGGATTTACACAGCTCAATCCATGGACCCTAAGGTATAGAAGGTCCTCTCCCTAGAGACCAGCTGATAAGTGGGCCTCGCAAGGAGCCCTTAATTGATGTCGGGTGTGCTAATGAAGGGTCGGCCCTACTAACAACTTTTACTTTCCCTCGGTACCAAGTCCTTTCCTACGTGTGCTCTAATTTATGCTTCCTAAAGCCACAGAAATATGGCTCTGTCAGTCAGAACTTGTCTCATTACGCAGCGCTTAAAATGCACATCAAATTTTCACGGGAAATGCTGAAGATATATCACGCCTCAAAATTTAAAAGTAATTTATTACATATTACAAATACCTTTATATATACTTTGAGATAACACTAATAGTTCAGGAAATACAAACAACATCTGAGAAGGTTGAAAAGAAACTGGAAGAGAGGCTCGGCTGACTATAAACGCATGTTCTATTTTTTTTTTTTTTTTATATTGTGTATTAAATCCACCATCTGAAAAGGCCAATGTTGTACGCATGCGCAAGCAGTTACATTTTATAAAAGTTATATTTCTAAAAGTAACAGTTACATTGTTTACAGATTCATTGTTCTTTGTTTCTTCGTGTGTTCTAGAGTTGTTGTTGTATCCTCAGTTTTGTGTGTTGCTGATTTGTTGGTTGTTTGGTGGTTCGGGATGGTTATGGATGGCTTTTATTTTAAATTGTTGATGATATAATCCATTATTTGTATATGTTATATATTCAATATATTATCAATATATGTTATATATGTAAATGGTAATTACAATACAAATACAAATACAGATAGCGCGAGGTGATTGTCACCTAGAGCACTCAGAAATTCATCCATTGTACTCTAACGGTACAATGGTAATTAATAACATGATATTAAGATAAAATAAATTATCCAATAAAATATATTGAACAGTAGTAATTTTATATTTATTATATTTTTTTAAATATTTTTTTTAATTTAGAAAAGAAAAGATATGTCCAGGCCCGGGATTCGAACCCGGGTCGCCCACGACTCTAGCGTGTTGCTCTACCAATCGATCTAACCCCATATATCCCCTATACGTTTTCGCAATTTGCGATGTATACAAGGGGAAGAATGTTCATTGAACATTACTTTAATTAGGATCTTGGTGACTTAGGTCATTACGGAAATATATTTTATTTTCAAATAAAAATATTGAAAAATTAAAACAATTAATAAAAAACAAAATGAAATACATTTTAATAATACATAATGACGTGAGTCACCAAGATCCTAATTAAAGAAACGTTCAATGAACATTCTTCCCCTCGTATACATTGCAAATTGCAAAAACACGAGGATATGGGATCAGTGAAGAGAAAGGACGTGTCTGGCCGAGATGCGAACCAGGTTAGCTCAATTGGTAGAGCACCACGCTAAAGACGTGGGAAACCCAGGTTCGAATCCCGCCCCTGGACACATCTTTTCTTTTCAAATAAAAATACTTTAATAATAATAATTTTGGGGACATTCAGCCATGTAACTATAACTAATTAACCAGTTAACTACGTCAGCTAAGTAAGAACTAAAATTTTACTGACCTCCCTATAACCACTACGACCCGTGAACGAGTATGGAGTTCAGTACATGGTAGAGACTGTACTGTTTTATGGACAACGGTTCTGCAAGGAGGTGACTTGTCAAAGGTCACTCTCAACTGCCAGGCTATCTCCCCTTATTTTGGGTACCCTATTTTATAGAGGCAGGGTGAGCCCCAGGAGGGTCCTCGATCTCATATGATCCATCTCCCGCCGCAAACAGTCTAAATGAAAGTAACTGCCTGAAGCGGGATTAGAACCGGGATTTCCGGCATTGCTACTCAGTGCCCTACCACTGAGCCACTCCGCTCCCTAAAGTTTACTGAGTGGGCCAAAATTTAATTTTTTTTATGTATACCATTAATAGTAAACCTTGTACCACTACAACCCATTCAGGTCTCTACAGTCCATGGTTGAAACTGTGGTTTATAGGACAACAGTTGTGGAGAGAGATTTATTCAGGATCATTGGGTGTTCCCCAAGTATGGGTACCCACAATTTGGAGGCTGGCTGAGACTCAGGAAATTCTGTAGATCGCACTGGTGGATGTGAAACTGGGACCTTAAGTATTGGAAACCGACACTCTATAGTTTGAGCTACCCATTTCCTATTCATATCATTGCTAGAAGTAAATACTTAGATATGAATTTCGAAAAATCACCTGTAGGCTATTTTAGTATCCTTCTTCTTCCTCGATCCTCGTTTAAATGACTATTTCAGTCATCAGAGACGTCATCAGGCGTGCATCAGTGAAAATGGCCACCTTTTGGAGATCACAGGAAGAAGAGGAAATTATCCTGGAGGCCTCAATTATCGCTTCATGCCAAGCTCGGTAGTTGCTGGAGTTTAGCCCCGTAGCTATAGACTTTTCTACAGTTGCACCAAACTGAAATTCTATGTAGATTCCGTCCCCACTGCCCCTGTTTTCTTCTGCGATCGAACCGTCCGTGAAACTCTTGTCCATTCTAATGGTGGGTACTCCTCATTGATAAACGTTAGCGTCTCATATAGGAGTTCGATTGGTAGGAGTTCTTTTTTTGCTATTTATGCCTGGTATGCTGTCTGATATTCTTGCCTTTGTAGCAACCTCCCAGGGTGGGGGGAGAGTTTCACAGTCAAGCGGCACTAGCTGTATATCTCGCATACTGAGCTCTTCTTGTAGTGATTTGATGTGGTGCACATGACTCTTTTTCTTGATTCGGGCTGAAAATCCGTGTGTTAGCCTCTCTTTTAGTGGGTGCTCCGGAATGTATTCGGCTTTTGATGCCAGGTTGAGGTCTCTTCTGTCAGTGAGCGACTGTAGTCGCTTAAACTTGTCTGGGCTTCAAGTTTATTGAGAGGTGTTGACCTCCTTGCCCCTGTAATCAATCTTAGTCCATGGTTTTGGACCGCAGTAACCTTTTAGAAGTTGGTGTTTGCCGATGTGCCCCAGCTGGTTATGCCATATTCTAAGACTGGTCGGTATCCTAATCGGTAGTATCCTAATTCCCCTGCTATGAGCTATGGACGAATCGCATCTATCTATCAGCGGTTTTTAAGTAAACGATGCGAATTTAAACATTTTTTCAATAAAAAAATTATAAAATCATTCTCATTACTTTCTTTCCACTAGTCATAAAATATAGCCAATCAAAAGGACTATTCAAAAATTGTATATTAATTTAATTCGTAAAAAAAATAGATCAATCTGAATAAGCCTTTTGATAAAATATAAAATTAGAACAGTAAAAAAATTCAATTAAAAGAAACCTTTGAAGAAAGTTAGGGAAAGCTCACGGAAATAAAGTCCGAATTGAAGTCGGGAATCGAAGTCCTGATTTTAAGCCAGACCTTTTACTTCTATAATTAAACCACTCTTTTCACAGTTATATGATTCTTTTTCTGGAATAAACAGATCACTGAGCAATATAAAAACATTTATTCAAAAGTTAAATCGAGGACCCCCATTTTACGTCCCCACCAAAAGACAGTATAACCAATATTTTTTGGTTTAACAGTATAAATAGTTTTTCTTCTATTTAAAAAAAAAATATCTTAAGACCAAAAGCCGGGCTTCGAATTCGTGATCTTGGCGATTGCAGGTTATTTTTAATTTTGCACCATGAACATTTATGATGTACTAAGAAATGGTATCAATAAATATATATATCCATTAGCTCTCAACGTCCTTCTTATATCTACAGTCTCCTCGAATTCATATCCTCAGTTCACATATATTCATCTGTATTCACAGAACCAAAACATTCGAACGTTCCTTCCCCACCCGCTCCACCACAGTGTGGAACTCAATCCCTCCTAACATCTGTCATGCTCCCTCACTATTATTATTTAAATCCTTGCTTTTCCAACATCTCCTAGCTTTGCAAAAAAGATGCTCTATAAGCAGGCTTGTCATTAGCTTAGAATGTATAGTACACGGTAGAGACTGCACTGTTTCTTGGGCAACGGTTCTGCAAGGAGGTTAACTTGTTCTAGGTCACGCTCAATGCTTAGAATGTATGGTATAGAATAATTTATTGTGTATTTAGAGGTTTTAATTTTGTTTTTAAGAAGAGGTACATCGTATAAAGAAATTATTGCATGCTTGTTCATGCATTAAACATATGTTATCGATATATCTATCCCCTTTAATTCCTTAATATCCTGTCAAGATCTGTACTGTTTATTTACTTACTATTATTTTTTGTTAATATATTTCTTTTTAAATTGTTTTCTGTCATGTTTTACACGCTTTATGATATGTAACATTTAACCTTCTGGCCAGATAAATATTATGTTTTTTCCCCGTTCATTTCTGTTATTCTAAAGGGACTTAGTCCCAGAATAAAGTTACTTTTCTATTCTATTCTATAATCTGTACTGTTCATTAGGCAACGATTGTGCAAAGGCGGTTAGGTCAAGTTCATACTCAAATCAAGGTTTTCCCTTAAGGAGCGGTATTTTTTAGATGCTGGGTGTGCCCGAGGAGGGGCTGTAGATCCAACAAGGTCTATCTGTTAGGAAATGAAATAATTTAACTAACAAAAGATGGGTTTGAACCCTGAACCTTCAGGACAGTGACTCTGCTCTCTACACACTGAATTACCACGCTCTCCTATAACCACGATAATAATTATATTTAATAAAAATAAATCCAGTTTTATACTAAAACATTATACTTCCGTGTGACACACTTCAACTTGGAGTAAAAAAAAAAAAAAGAAGTAATCCTGGACTATCCTGAACAAATACGAGAAGCTGTCTTTATTACTCGGTGTGAGTAGAGTGCCGTGTCCAATAACAGTTGATTCTTCCCTTACTCCAAGGGCTCAGAGTAAAAAGAAAATCCTATACGAGTAAAGGTGATAGAATATATATATATATATAATACATTTCATTATCAATTTCCAATTGATAATAAAATGTATGCATTAACATCGTTCACGTAACAATTTCATATTCATTTTTAGAATAATATTAGTTGACTTACATGTATGAGAAAATTGTTAGTTTGGAAGTAAAAAAAAAAATACTCTTATATATAGGGAGAACTGTTAATGGAAAAGTCGACGTTTCGACCCGCATTGGAGGTCTTCTTCAGGGCTAAATGCACATCATAAAAATAAATTAAAATACTAATATATTACATGGTAAAGAATAACAGTATATGCAGTGTACTGATAGAATAATAATATATGAAGAAAGTAGTAGAAATAAAAACCAGAGGGGATTGAATTATATAATAACAAATAAGTAATATTTAAAACAAAAAAGCTAACAAATGAAAAATTTAAAATTAGAACAGAATTATAGTAATTCTAGTAATTAGTAATTTTTTTATTTCTAAATAAACATTAGAAATAAAAAAAATATATAAAACTTAGATTAGGAATTGTAGACCGATATAAAAATTTAATAGAGTTATAAGGAATTTTATTGGAAATAACTTGAGAAATTTTATAAGGAATAACAAGAAATGATAATTAATAACATGATAAAATGAAATATCCAATAAAAGAAATTGAACATCAGTAATTTTATATTTATTATATTTTTTAAAATCTTTTTATTTGAAAAGAAAAGATATGTCCAAGACTGGGACTCGAACCCGGGTCACCCAGATCACTAGCCTGGACCTCTGCCAATTGAGCAATCCTGGTTTGCCTCTCGGTCGTAGACATGTTCTTTTCTTTTCACTGATAGTATACATCGAAAATTGCGAGAATGCGGGGACATGGGATCAGTGAAAAGAAAGGATCTGGCCATGACCGAGAGGCAAACCAGGATAGCTCAATTGGCAGAGCTCCAGGCTAGTGACCTGGGCGACCCGGGGTCGAGTCCAGGTCCTGGACATATCTTTTCTTTTCAAATAAAAATATTTATAAATTAATACAATCAATAACAACTAAAATAAATTATATTTATTATAGTTTTTTATTTAATAAAATTCACTAGAAGGCAAATTTTTCACTGTTAGGGCAAAATTATGAGACCAACATAGTCTTGAAACGTCGCCAAAAGGAAATTTAATCAATACCCTTAGGTTCTTGATTTTTAAGGTTATAAATTTGAGAATATTTATGAGATCATACATTGTTCCAGGGACAGTGCAGTCTCTACCATGTATTAAGCCCAAGAACTACGGGTAGTAGTGGTATAGTTTTTTGAAATACAAAAATATTCTTCACAAACGGACTTATGTTAGCAAACACACCATTTTAAAACTATATTACCAGTCTGAATAACTTATTAAGAATATATTTAAAACCTAGCGTTGGCCGCTTTTTATAAGCCTTCCGTTGGGATATTTGTTCAGGGAAAAGAAAATCCTCTCTAACAGAAGACCCTCATTAATTTCGCCTGGAGGGAAACCCGTTTGTATACCTAATGGACCGTTTTAGTTTTCATTGATTGAATATTTCCATTACAAATTGTTATTTGCTATTTATAATTATAATTGTTAATTAAAGGCAATTTCCATCGCTGATAAGTAAAGAAAATTGGTTTCATGTTTCTCATCAAAGCTTAATTTTTGTTTTTAATTAGTAACCTAATAATGGTTCTTTAAATTGTTAACTTAGAGGCCATTGACTTAGTCTTAGGCATTAAGTGACCTCACTTCCTATTTACTGTAATTTAATTCAATTGTACAAATTATAGTAAGTTTTTAATAGTAGTCACCTTATTAGAACTGTTTTATATTGTAACGAGTTTCTTTTTTTTGGTCGCTAAATTCGTCCGTCAGGTGTTTCTACCTGTCCGACCTCACTCTACTGTGGACTGTCGTTGAGTACGGTTGAATATCAGTGGTTTATATGGCTAAGTAATTGCCGAATTTTACTATTTTTTCCTTATCGTATCTTTGCGGCTCAGCGTTGGTGTTACGTTGATGTTATGTTACGTTGGTGTTATGTTATATTATGGTTATGTCGTTGGTGTTACCGATTGATGTAAGGTATATGAATACAACATTTTTCTTTGGACTTATTTTTTATTTAATCAATTTGGACCTTGGACCGAAAACCCCACAACCTGGTCACAATATATATATATATATATATATATATATATATATATATATATATATATATATATATATGTGTGTGTGTGTGTGTAAAATATATGTATATATATTTTATATTAAATTAAAATTTTAATTTATATTATATTATATATAATTATATTATAAAATTTATTTTATATTATATTAAAATACATGTAAAATATATATATATATATATAAATATATATATTTATATATATATAATGTCATGATGTTTGTTCGGGTTAATCTCCGAAACTACTGGACCGATTTTAATGAAATTTCGCATTAATGTAAAATTGATACGTAATATGTAACATTGGCTATATTTTATTTCGATTAATTACCGCGATTTTTTTATTACAAAAGTATATTTTTTCCTAACCATGATGCTGCGTTATTGATATGTTGTAAGGGCATGTCTTAGTAGTGTAAATCCAAGTTTGCGACCGAAAAAACGGATGGGAAAACTGTTGGTAGCCGAAAAACCTCGAAACTTTCTGAGATATTTCATTTTTTAGCCTGCATCTCCTGATCGGTGCGTTTTTGGAAATAACATAGGTAACCTTTTTTTTAAAGTAGATTAAAATTGCTACAATGGGAGACCAACCGCACCTCTGTAGGTCTAATGGATTCTGAGTTCAGTCCCTACCATATAATATATAACTGGTATCTTATCTATATATATAAAAATCTCGATGTTTGTTCGGTCTAATCTCCGAAACTACTGGACCGATTTTAATGAAATTTCGCACTTATTCGACTGTCCAACTAAAAATATAGGCTGTTTTATTTCGATTAATGACCGCGGTTGTTTTTTTTTGGAAAATTATAATTTTTTCTAACCATTTTTATGCTACAATTTATTTTGCGGGTGTTCAATTATTTACGTTTATTCACATATGCTGTACATATATTCGTTATAGAAGCGTATATTTACTTTTTTTAAATTTAATATTAATTAATTATTTATCATGGTGCTGTGAAATTAATTAATAAAAAAAGAACTATGAATGATTTGAACAACAACGACAACATATTCGATGGTGCTGTTCTATTACTGTCTGGTGATTTCCGACAGATATTGCCTGTCATACCTCGCACTACTTTAGCTGATGAGTTTAACGCATGTTTAATACAATCGTTTTCATAGAAAAATTTGGAAACACTTTGATTGAGCATAAACATGCAAGTACATTTACAAAATGATCCATCAGCACAAATATTTTCAAAACTATTGCTGGATATTGGAATCGGTGAAACAGAACTGCATCCATATACAGAAATCTTCAAATTGCCAGAAAATTTCAGAACTGTATTATATACTATAGTTAGATATAAGATGAATAAAATCTAAAATCAAAAATCTATTTAATTTATATTATTTCATTCATTCATTGTTTCTTTGAAATTCAAATTTTAACGTAATATTTTTTAAAACCATTTTAAGAGCCACAGCCACGTGTGGCCGGGTCAGCTAGTATATATATATATATATATATACATATGTATATAATATCTTCCTGTACCAAATTACTATAGCAGATGCACGGCGCAAAGATACAGTACCGCAATGCTCATCAGTCGTTCAGGTTAAAGTATAGCCTTGACCCTGTTTTTAATTTTTTTATACGTATACATCATACAAATATTTTGTATTTATTATTTTTAGTAAGATCATAAAAATAATAATGAAATTTAATTCTGTTTTATAAAATTATAATTTATTAAATTTAAAGGTAATGAGGGTAATTGATTATTTCCATATTTTATGAATAACAACATTCTTTATTTAGTAGTGAATTATAAATATTATATCGTCTTGAATCTATACATATTATAAAACAAAGGCCTCCGCCGTGTCGCGATAGACTCAATAACAACTGCACGGATTTTCATGCGGTGTTCACCAATAGATAGAGTTATTCACCAGGAAGGTTTATGTATATAATTTATCAATGTTTTGTATAAATTGGTTGGAATATTACTATGATCATTGAAAGTGATGAAAAAAGTATAGCCGCCGGGGAGGTTTCATCGAAGACGTTGTTACATATAAGAAAACATAGCATGTTTTCAATATCAACTTAAATATTTCAATTACCTTAAGCATTTCATGCACATTATTATAGGTTACACCAAAATAAATATCTTAGGAGCTAAGTTTAAAAAAAATTAACGCACAAGAACTATTTTATTTTGTTTTTATGTTTATAATATCTACATAATGTAATATATTAAAATACTTCATATAGTGTAGACATTACATTACATTTAAATCTAATTTACATATTCGAGAAAACGTGTAGGCATAATATGCACTATTACACGAACGATGACGGGGCGGGTCGCTAGTTGATAAATATAATGTAGGAAAGAAGCTATAAAACTTTGCAACCTTCAGTTCTCTTTATTCTTGCCACCAGTGGACTTTACTGTAGCTAGTCGTAAACCTAAGGGACGAGTCCAAGCAGTTACTGGAGAAGACAGCCCTGAAACGCTCACAGATAGGACGAAAGGGCCGCCCGCTATCTCGCCCTTAATGCTCCTACTAACGGACTCTCCCTCCTACACTTTATCTGTCCTTCGTCTTTAACTGTGTCCTTATTAAGGGTTCTATTCCTAGAGATAGGGAAACTGAGATAGGGTCTTAAATCTACTACTTTACAGTCGTATATTCTAAAGATATAAAAAAGTTATTTTACAAGGATTGTATAAATGGATTTTATGTATCAGTATTCTTCATAGTATGTTCCACTACAACCCATGAAACGTCTTGGGTCCATTACGTGGTAAAGACTGTACTGGTTCGAGTACATCTGTAAGGGAGTTATTTGACCTAGATCACGGTCAAACGCCATTTTCCCCAATTAAGAATATCAACTTTTTAGAGATGGGTGAGCCAGAGAACGGTCTTCAAACCCACAGGGTCCATCCCGCCTGTAGACAGATTAAATATTTTATCTGCCAATGTTGGATTTACACCTGGAATTTTCGGTAACTCGCTAAGCTACCGTACTCGCAAGTATTCGTAACAGTACTCCTTATGGTCTAAAAAGCTGTAGAAAGACCATCCCATGGATACGGCATCCTTTCAACTGGTATTTCTTATATGTTCGGCGTGAAATTTTTTTTTTAAAAAGGCGATACATACAGAAAAATATTTGAATTAGGATCTGAATAGTAAAACACCCTTGAGTTTAGGAAAGATTTGGCATATTCCAGTGAAGACTCGGATATTACAAAACTAAATATGGAAACGTTGATAAATGTCGGTAAAAAATTTGGGGGGGAAGTAAATTCGGATAAGACTTAATATATGGTTAGAAGCACAAAAGAGAGAGATTTCGGCGATGTAGGAGGGAATAAGTTCGAACATCTGGAGAAGTTAAAGTACTTAGGGTCAATGGTAACTATAAAAAACGAAATTCAAGAAGAAATTAAAAAAAAAATTAATTTATTCAATGTAATTTACAACTGTATTATATTAATACATCCAGTAAATAGAATGAATGTATACAATGACACGAAATGACAAGTAGAAAAACTACCCAGTGGCAGTACTCAAATAGCAAGTTCAACTTATTAGATCACGAGGCCATCTTCTTTTCAGACTCCTAGGAGGATTATTAGGAATTGAAGAGGTTGCTAGGTTTGAAACCAGTGGGTTTGAGTGGGAATGAAGTTTGTAATGAAAAGATTGATATCAGATTCGTGCCAAATCAGCAATAAACGGGACGTTATGGTCATTATGGATTACTTTGTTCGTAACAAAGTAAGGAGCATTGAGGATTTTAGATTGTAAGGATTGAATACGAGAGGAATTCGATGGCTTAGTGGGTTTGAGTGGAAATGATCAAGAGGAAATAAAGGCAAGGTTGTTGATATTCGGTCTCTACATCACTAAGCTCGCGTCTTTTTTCCTAAATTCTAAAAATCAGAATTTTTAAAATTCTCATCTTTCCAACTCTTCTGAACGGATGTGAAACGCGCCAGCTAACGCTGAGGGATGAACAACGTCTTAAGTATTCGAAAATAAGGTGTTGTGCAGGATATTCGGTCCAAAAAATTTGATACCACTCGAGAATTTAGGAGCTTAGGCTAGGCGTAATTGCAGAGCATCCAACATGCAATAATAATAATTGAAGTGATAGCGTATTGAATATTAAGATGGGCTCATATAGTTGTTATGTTATGTATAACGAACGAATTCCTGAAAAGTTAATAAGTGCTGTGTCGACTGGTGAACGTCTGAGGGGTAGACCGAGACTTAGGTGGGAAGACTGCGTTAAGAGTGATCTTAATTTTGGGTATTATCGGCATCGAGCCTTCACGTTCGAAAAGCCATGGTTGTAACTATTAATATTATTCCAAAATATTAATATAAACCCAAGTTTATTTTATCATTTTTACGAAAATATAAGAACGCATTTACAGTGATCTATCGGATCTGCGTTTTGATGGTGTTTCGTTGACGTTCGTCTGTAAGTAGAGATTGGTTGTATCGGCATCGAATATTCGGGGTCACTCAGCCTTATTATAATTATCCCCAGTTTCCTATACTTCTATGCTTTATCGACTTCTGTATGTTTGTAAATAAGGTTAGTAATTCACACCGACATTAGGACTTAACTCTTCGATACTGCGAAGCCTTCCATGGACAAATGTACTTTCATTACTTAAGCCCTTTGATGTAGCGAAACTTTACGAAGTGAATCTTGTTAACGAAGCACTGAGTAGAAGGCTATATTCAGGTTTTGACACCTGTCTCCCGCTATTATACTAAAGTTTACTCAACTATGTAGAGAACATGGAGAATGATTAAATAGAGAACTTAAAGAAGAGGGAATTTTTTTTGAACGGAGGTAAAAACATTTATAAGAACATGAAAGTTGACTAATGATTAATAAAAGTAAAAACGGGAATTAACAGTGTCATATATAATTAACACCTTAATACATAATGTAATTCAGTGATGGCGATGAAAAAGCATTTGTTTAAAAATATTATCTGCGTTAAAGGTCCTTAATTATATTACATATTATATATTATGTATAACAAAAAACTATATTATATATTAAGTTTTTGGGCTGAGTAACAAACGAATTCCTAAAAAGTTAATAAGCGCTATTCCTACTGGGAAGCGTCTGAGGTGTAGGCCGAGACGTAGGTGGGAGGATTGTGTTTAGAGTGATTTAAAGGTTTTGGGTTTGGTTAGTTGTCCGTGGAAAGAGGTTTGTAACCAGAGAATGGTGGTATCGGCATTCAGGTTCGCTAAGCCTTGCATTTATTTACATAATATATATCATGAAATATATAGTTGAAAGAATCTGAATTTAACACCTTTTTTTTTATTATATTACTTTAATAGTGTCAAAAAAACATATAACATTATATAACTTTTTTTTGTTTAAATATAAATCTATAAACACTGGTAAATTTTGGTTCAAATCCCGCTACAGGAAAGACTTTTATTTGGTCTGTTTGCGACCGGAGATGGATCATATGGGATCTAGGCCCTCCTGGGGGTCACTCATCCTCTATAACAAGTTATAAAAATAGGGTGCCCAAAATAAGGGGGGGGGAATCTGGTGGTTGAGCGTTATCTAGGACAAATCAACTCCCTGCAAACCATTGTCCATGAAACAGTACAGTCTCTACCATGTACTGAACACCAGACCCGTTCACGGGTTGTAATGGTACAGATTTTTTTTTACAAACACTGAAGTATAGATATTTTATTATCATGGTGACGGTATATTAAATTATTTTCATTTTTAAAAATTAATTTATTCATTGAAATTCACAACTGTATTATAACAATACAAGTAAATGGCAGGAATGATACATGGAGCCATGGACAAGACCAGTAGAGAAACTATTCAGTGGTTAGTACTCAAATAAAAATTTCAACTTAAAAGGTCACGAGGCCATCTTCTTTTTAATTAAGTTTAACTTTTATTTATATGAGAAATACGAATTTCTGCTCTCGACAATATAAATAGCAATATTATAAATCATACCCAAGTTGAGACATTCGTCTTTTTCATTTTTGAATATTTCTCTGGGGAATTCAGGAAGAAAAATTATATACCTCTCTGAATTCTCTCCTACATCTTTTATTTTGTAGCAATTTCCTGAGTTGGCAATAAACAAAAAATAAGAACTCTAATCACTGGGAGTTTCTTAGATTTGAAAAAGGAACAGAATAATTTAAAAACTTTAATTAAATTTAAAGAGAATAAATAAAAAGGGAAAGGTCAACAGAGACATTTAACAAATGTCAATACATTAGTGGAAAAATTCCAACTAAAAATCTTAAGTCTCTAAACTAAAACAGGAAAATGAAAATACCTGTCCAATATTTCGCCTATTCCGGCATCCTCAGGGCAGAAAGAGAATAACAGCAAAGCAAAACATGAATAATGCACCCAAAAACACACATCCCACCACCTCCAAGGTTCAAATGCAACTACTGAATCATAGGGAAGGTTACTAGATTCCCAGCTGGCTAAGGTTAGATGAAAACAGCTGATAAATACTCCAGAATTTGAAACATCAATATACACTCACCAAACCCCCAAAAAACACAACAGGAAAACAAAATAAAATAAATAATAGTAACAAACAACACAAGAACAGAAGACAAAAAAACATATGAAAAGATGAAAGTAAAAGTACAAGAAAAAAAAGAGAATTTGTCTAAAACCAGTGGACTCATGGTTATTCCACAAAATATATTGAAAAAGGAAAAGGTCAACAAAGACTCTCTAGATTCTCTTTTTTTCTTGCACTTTTACTTTCATTTTTTTATATGTTTTTTTGTCTTCTGTTCTTGTGTTGTTTGTTACTATTATTTATTTTATTTTGTTTTCCTGTTGTGTTTTTTGGGGTTTCGTGAGTGTATATTGATGTTTCAAATTCTGGAGTATTTATCAGCTGTTTTTATCTAACCTTAGCCAGCTGGGAATCTAGTAACCTTCCCTATGATTCAGTAGATGCATTTGATCCTTAGAGGTGGTGGGATGGGTGTTTTTGGGTGCATTATTCATGTTTTGCTTTGCTGTTATTCTCTTTCTACCCTGAGGATGCCTGAATGGGCGAAATATTGGACAGGTATTTTCAATTTCCGATTTTAGTTTAGAGACTTAAGGTTTTTAGTTGGAATTTTTCCGCTAATGTATTAGAATAATATAAATTTAATTCTATGACTCACAATCTTGTTTCGATTAAAATTTCTTGAGATGTAATCAGAACTATCAGCTATTTAAGCAAAGGACTAACAAACAATTTATCTTTACATATTTTTGTTTTGAAGTGAAAAGATTTGTCCTGGCCGTGATTCGAACCCGGGTAGTCTGTATATCTAGTGCAGTGCTCTGAACCACTGAGCTACCAGGGGTCGTATCCAATTCGGAGAAATCCGTTCTCTTCACCGATCCTAAATCCCCCGTGTTAACACAATTTTAGCCATGTATACACGGGGTAGGATGTTCATTGGAGGATCTTGTTGATCACGTCAATATATTATTTATAATTTATTTTTATTAATTGTTATTTTGATACTGATTATTTTTAAATCTTTAAAAATTTATTTTCCATATGCCAGATAGGATTTAAGGATTTAACCTAGATTAACGTAGATATAATTTTAAATTTTTTTACCCTAATCCTACGGTTAAGAAGTCCGAGAAGAAGTTGATCCAATCCTGTTTTTGCCTTGCTCTCTCTTCTCCGTTAATAATTTCGTCATTTTTCTTATCCAAGTCACTTGTGAATTCCTTCAGGCTATTATTCCTGACCAGGTGGAGGGGGCAAGCCTCTTATTATTTCTTCTAACCACCTTCTTTTTAACAATAGAATTTAAGGAACGTACCGCTTCATAAATTACTTTATTTATATTATTATATGAATATTATAAAATGAATTATTTTTTAAATAATAAAAATTAATTAAAACCAGTAAAATTATGGTAAGAAACACGTTACTTTAAAAGCAATAATTATTACTGGAAACAATATTATTAAACTAAAAAAATCGTTTTTCAAAAATAAAACACTTATAACAGAGAACTGTGCAGTCGAATACGCGTAGCGTACAAATTTCGTGCTGTGGATAATCTAAAGTTAGAATATTTTTAAATATTTTATTTGAATATATTTAATAGATATAGGATCAGTGAAAAGAAAAGATATCTGTGACCAAGAAGCGAACCAGGGTGGCCGAGGTGGCTAGGCCCCACGACGGTTAAGCGGAAAACCCGGGTTCGAGTCCCGGTCCTGGTCATATCTTTGCTTTTCAAATAAAATATTTAAAAAAATTATAACACCTAACAATAAAATAAAATAAATAATTTATAATAATGTATAATGACGTAAGTCAAAAAGATCCGAAAATAAAAGTAATGTTTAATGAATATTCTTCTCGTGTATGCATCGCAAATTGCGGCACACGGAGATATAGGATCAGTCAAAAAAAGGATATCTCTGACCGAGAATCGAACTAGAATGGCCGAGGTGGCTAGGCCCCACGACGGTTACGTGGAAAACCAGGGTTCGAGTACGGGTCCTGGTCATATCTTTTCTCTTCAAATAAAATATTGAAAAATATTAAAACAATTATAACATCGAACAATAAAATAAAGGAAATAATATATAATGATGTAAGTCAACAAGATCCGAAAATAAAAGTAATGTTTAATGGCCGAGGTGGCTAGGCCCCGCGACGGTTACGTGGAAAACCCGGGTTCGAGTCCTGGTCCTGGTCATATCTTTTCTTGTAAAATAAAATATTTAAAAAAATATAACACCTAACAATAAAATAAAAGAAATAAAGTTAGAATAATTTAAATACACAAAAAAATAATAAAAAATGCTACACAATTACCATGTTTGTATTTAAAAAACCTTCGTTCTATAGTATAATATCCAAGCTAATATTGGATATATCCAAGTCGGCACAAACATAGCAAAATTTATCATGGTTGTAATACGAGTACAAAGAGAGATGTAATATTATCTTTCTTCTATCAAATCTAAGCCACTGATTCATTTAAGTATATTAGTCAGTATTAAGTAATAGTTCTGGGAAATCAAATTTTATATAAAATTCTCTTCAAACTTATTATCTGCGAAAGACAATCTAGTCTTTCCCGCGAATCAATTTCGGATAATTGAACGTTCGGATAATAGCCTCTCTACTGTGCATAGAAAATATATAAAATACAGTGATTATAATCTTTAAGTAATAGTTTGTTTTTTAAATAACAGAAACGAGTTTCATGACAGTTTAAGTTACGTGTAAAAATTAGCATGAACATCTTAAGAAAATACTTATGACTTGGTTATAGAAAAAAACGGAAATTGGCATGATTAAGCAAATATTATTAATAATTTTATCAATTACTTTCATGTAGTAATATTATCAAATTATATGTTATAAAATCTAGGTGAAGGAGTAGAAATATTAAATAAAGTTTATGATTATGGTGGATCCAGATTTCAGAATAAGTTTGCCATACCAATACCGAAAAATTCGGATGGAATAGTTTATAACAAAGAAGTTTCACCCATAAAATTCGAAAATGATAAATCAGATTGATAAATGTAGTAAGAATGAAGACATATATGTATTTAATTATTTTATCTTTTGAAAATATTTCTTTTATGAAACCAATAGGTAAGCTTCATGAAATTTGTATTAGAAACGATTGAAGTACATGACATATTGAGCAACTAATACAAAACAAGATTTTATTATGACAGGTAATTGATTATTAACGTCATAAACAACTATGATGTACAGTTGATGATCTTAGAAATTTAGTTCGATACCTGGGTATATTTCAACTAAAAACATAGGGGAGAATAATTGAACCGAAAACTGATGTTTTGTATTGCGTTGTTCGACCGGAAACTCACTGATTAGTCATTCATCAAGTTCACAGGAGGGCGAAATTAAAGGGTTTTGTGAAAGTCAAAAACGATTTGAATAACTGTTGATTCCCAATTGTTGATGGTGATACGGATATCATTGCTACTTGTGATTCAGCTGGTCTCATTTTTTAATACAATTTAACGAAAAAAATCATATAAATATTTTAATATTCCATTTCGGTACTTGTGATTTAACAGGTCGCCATGTAACCTAAATCCTTATCTCTTGTAATTTATTCTCGTAATTATTCCGCAGGTTGTCGCTTCGAGTTTCAATTTTTCATTAGTTTCCCTTTTAATATTGTCCGAAAATACAAGTTATCGTGTGAATGGGAAATTTGTATTGAATTTTGTATTGAAATGAACGTTTAAACAAACATAAATCATCTGTGCTTCGAAATGTTATTTTAAACTTTTATTTCTTGATGAAATTATTACAGAAACGTACTCATTGCATGACGATAGCAATTAAAATACTCTGATTAATAATAAATAGTCCAGGATCCATGGTCCATTTTTGCACTTGATTAGTATCAAGCTGAATCTTCGTGAATAGCTTCCTTTCGATGAGAAGCCCAACAATTTCCTGTGCGAAAATTCTCGATTGTGGTAGCTAAAAGAGGTAGCAAGGATAAAATATGTCGATTTGATGATTCTCAAAAATTTATTACTAATTGGGTTTTTTTTGTTAAATCTCAAGATAATTATCTAAATTATCTGATAAAATATTAGTCCTACAAAATGTATGGTTTGATCAAAGAGTCCCCTCCTTCCAATATGTATCGATAACGAAGTAAAAAAAAATCAGCTGGTAAGTAATCATTTTTTTGACCTCGTTATCGATACACGTTGGAAGGAGGGGACTCTTTGATCAAACCATACATTTTGTAGGACAAATATTTTTTCAAATAATTTAGATAATTATCTTGAGATTAAAAAAAAAAACCCAGTTAGTAATAAATTTATGAGAATCATCAAATCGACATATTTTATCCTTGCTACCTCTGTTAGCTACCACAATCGAGAATTTTCGCACAGGAAATTGTTGGACGTCTCATCGAAAGGAAGCTATTCACGAAGATTCAGCTTGATACTAATCAAGTCCAAAAATGGACCATGGGTCCTGGACTAAAAGATACATATTTGTTGAAAAACTATTAGAATATAATAATAATATGCTGAATTATTTAAAAGCTACGACGAAATTTAAGAGGAGCAGTCGTTGCTAATGGCCAGCAGCAGTGGAAGCGAAATTAAACTGAAAAAAAAAAATATTTTTTTATTCAGGGAAAAATTCCTATTTAATAATTAAAAGTAGAGATACACGTCCTTAAAATCCCAAGAGTATACCTCTCTATCAGATAAAAAAGTTTTAACTAACGTAATATTTTATCAGCGTTGCCGAGCGGATCGAGGAACTAATTTTTGTATTTTTTTTCGAACTCGAAAACTCAGTTAAAATAAAAATATTTAAAAAAAAAATAGCGAATCTCAAAGGCACTGTTTCTGACTTCTTTAAGCCGTTACACTAAATATTATTTATTTAAACTGTTATTTTATAATTATTAAAACGAAAAATGCATCAATTTAAAAAATATAACAAGCTATACTTCTTCTTTCGCTACCTCTTTCTTTGTACCATTTAGCGTAGAGGGGCCTCAATCCATTGGAGCCATTTTCCCCGGTCCCGACAACTCCTCCTCATAGAGGATTCTCGGGCGACCATGGAGTGTTCTGCATATCGGTCGGGGTTTCATTCTACGTCCATGCGACAGACATGACCGAACCACTTGAGCTGTCTTTTTTCGATGGAGGTCTTCAGTTCTGCCACCTGCAGCTGATCCCTTATGTTCATATTCAGTACTCGGTCCCTCCTTGTTTTACCGGCCACTCTGCGAAGGTATTTCAATTCAGCTCCTGCTGTCCGGCAGATGTGGTTGTCAAGCATGGTCCAACTTTCACTCCCATGTGTAACTGTTGGGAGGTATACTGCTTTGAATATAAGTTTCGTCGCTTTCCCTACATTTCGGTGGCTAACTAAACTATTATAGATCTGGTAATATACCTGATTTGCTTTATTGATTCTATTGCCTACTTCTTCATCTACCTTACCAGACCTGCTAATGATTGTTCCTGAGAAGGGAAAGTGATCCACCACTTCCTCACCATTGCATAACAAACGCAAATCCTGCATAACAAACTAAATTAAACCTGGATAGGAGCTGAAATTTAGAGCTCCCACTGTAGCATCGTCCGACTAGCCATTACCGCATAAAGTCACGTTAAATAAACAACTAACTAATTAACAAACGCAAATCTTCCTTTTCTTGCGTAGATATGACGAACACTTTGCTTTTGGCAATATTTATTGCCATTCTCTTACGTTGGGGCTCTCTTTCCATTCCACAAGGGCATGCTGCAGCTTCTCCTTAGAGTCCCCACGAAGAACGATGTCATCAGCGTAGATAAGTCTCTGGACGACGACAGGGCGCATATTCCATCGACCGATTAGAGTTGGTGATGTTCTCCTCTTGCATATTTTATGGATCTCATCCATAAAACATATAAATAGCAGGGGGCTAAGGCTATCATCCTGCCTAACTCCTTTATCCATGTGGAATATAACGGTCTCTCAAGCTAAGGTAACAAGATATACCTCGTTCCAATATTTTGATTTTAGGCCTGTTATTACAATATAGAGTATGCAATGAAATTAAATTTCTTATAAACGATATATTTTTCTATCTACATAACAAACCTTAAATTAAATATATGTATTCCATTATTTTATTTAATACAAAATATTCAATACCGGACAAGAAATATTAAATGGCAACCCATATTATAATAGGGTCACTAGAGGAGTAAAAAATAATTACTGAGCTGAACTTCTGTTTCTAGAATAGTATCGGGATAGCCTACTAAAACTTTAAGCAGCTACTGTAGTATAATTTAATTAATGTATTTTTAATAATTATTATTTTGATGGTGATTATTTATAATTAATAGTTGTAAAATTAGTAAAACGGGGATTGGTCCGCCAACTAATGGTAGGGAGTAGAATGTGAATTTAAATAATTCAGAAAGTAAAATTAAATGTAAATAAATAAAATAAAATACCTCCATTCTAATTTAATTAATTCTATTTCCACCAAGTAGGTCTCAAAAAAAAGTTGACTAACATGAAATATTTTAATAGCTTGTCGCATCGAGTTGACCAGTTTAAACTGATTGTTCCTTTCATTTTTAATATTTTCCAAAAATACAAGTTACCTTGAGCTTTAGTATGAAAAAATAATGTAATTATGGGTAATGAGCAGATATAATTAACCATTAATCAATAAATAAAATTCCGACCCTAACATTTCGAAATGTAGACCAAATATGCGTGTTGAGACGTTCATATAGTACACAAGTATCCCAATACAAATTTCCCATAATTATATTTTCTTTTTTATACTAAAGGGCACGATAACTCGTACTTTTGGAAAATATTAAACGGGAAACGAATGAAAAGAAAAAAAACTTGTCGTGACTCAACTCGAAGCGACAATCTGCGGAATAATTACCTTATTTTTTCATGTGTTGCTTAAAATTTATTCAGTGATTGTTATTTATAATGTTATAATTAATTAGCACTAGCGACTAATTAGTGCCGTATTCACGCTAATGTACAAATGTATAAACCATAAATATTCATATGAGATTGTGATGCCCCATATAAATGAAAAGATCCATTAGATAGAGCGTAGTAAAGTTATAAACAAATTCTTTGAGCATAAAGTGGTACTACTGATAAATTATGCGCATTATTTATTGAACATTTCAGATATATGTTTAAATAAATGAACAGCGAATGGGAACACTGCCTTGAATTACCGTTTATATAGCATTCAAATATTTAACAGGTAAATAAAAATCAAACATTAAAAATTTTATTTGGTGAAATGGATTCATAATCCCCATGAATTTAAAAAAAAATTTAACTTATGAATATTTCACGTTGACTGAGTTCATCGTTAGCCTTTTTAAAAAAAATGTATTTATTGAAATTTATAACTGTATACTGAATACATCAAGAAATATAATGAAAGATAAATCATAAACTAATCTTGAACTTATTAACTTATTAGTTTAACGACTATGGGATGAACTCACCCAGCATATTTAAAATAATGAAAATGGAACTATTATTTTCCAAAAAAGAAAAATTGTATACTTGTTGACTGATATGATAGTTATGTATTGAAAATTACCATTTTTTGGGTCGAAGTGTCTAATAAATAGATGAAATGAAATGAATTTTGGACTTAAAGGTTTTTTACACCCCAGAAAAAAATATTATTATATAAATTATCATACCAATTATTTTACCTGATTATTCGTTTTATTTTTTATTACTATATCTCTAGTGAGCCTATTAATATATGAGAAGAAGGCCTCGCGACCTTCTAAGTTGAACTTTTTATTTGAGTACTACCACTGGGTAGTTTCTCTACTTGCCTTTATTCCGGTCTATGATTTATCTTTCATTATATTTACTTGGTGTATTCAGTATACAGTAGTAAATTTCATTAACTCGGTCAAGGTGAAATATTCACAAGGTAAATTTTTTTTTAATTCATGGGGATCATGAATCCATTTCACCGAATAAAATTTGTATTTACCTGCTAAATATTCGAATGATATATAAACTTTAATTCAAGGAAGTGTTCCCATTCGCTATTCATTTATTTAAACATATATCTGAAATGTTCAATAAATAATGCCCATATTTTATCAGTAGCATCACTTTATGCTCACAGAATTTGTTTATAACTTTACTACGGCTCTATCTAATGGATCTTTTCATTTATATGGGCCATCATAATCTCATATGAATATTTATGGTTTATACATCTGTAAATTAGCGTGAATACGGCACTAATTAGTCGTAATTCTCTCTTATGCTAATTAATTATTTACAGGCGGAATAATAAATAATGCATATTTAATTCACGAAATATTACAATATAAATAACAATCACTGAATAAATTTCAAGCAACACATAAAATAATAAGGTAATTATTCCGCAGATTGTCGCTTCGAGTTGAGTCACGACAAGTTGTTTTTCTTTTCATTCGTTTCCCGTTAAATATTTTCCAAAAATACGATTTATCGTGACCTTTAGTGTGGAAAAGAAAATGTAATTATGGGAAATTTGTATACTTCAGTAATCATTTCATCTAGAAATGAACGTCTCTTATAAACCTCACTTATATTTAGAAAAAAATATGGAATTAATGTCCAGTACCCTTGACGCTAAATAGTAATATATAATTATAAGGGGCTTGAAGGTGATGAAGTGCACAACGGTGAAATGAGAACAGTTGTTTAATAATTTAACGTCACTTAATTTTGCTATGGCAAATCCGGCGATGCTACAGTGGGATTGAGAAATAAAATGGTTTAAAAATTCACATAAAAAGTTCATATTGAAATGCATTATGCATAATGTAATTAATTATCTTATGATTGCCTGATAAGAAAATAAAACATATTTCATCATAATCCAGAAATGGAAATTTCCGGATAAATCTCCACAAAGATTTTATTACAGTGACTACAGATAGAGATTTTCAGAATATTTTTCAAATATGACACCGCATTCCATGGATTACTACTTCTAAGGTAATGGTTGTGCAAGAAAGATAAATGATTATTTATTTAACATCACTTTTTGATACAATAGCTAATCGGAAGAAGTACAGCAGGAGTCGTAAATTACCTATTCAGGTATAATTAGGATAGTACCTGACACTGCACAGGCTTAGGACCAAAATTTTACGTCCCTTCCTAAGGACGGAACGATTAAGGATTTTTTACTCCCTTCATAAAATCCTGTTAACACGGAATGTTATACATAGTAATTTCCTATGCTCTATATATATATATATATATATAAATATATATTTATTGTTTATGGTTCTTGAGTTTCAGTCAGTTATTTCAACTTCTTAGGCGACGTTTCGAGACTAGGTTAGTCTCAATAATAAAAAAACCCAATAACCCAGATCAAACAGCGCTCACTACACATTTTAGAAATACTCAACATACATTTAAATTTGATGAACCTAAGGTGATAATACACCAAGAGAAAAATAGCTTCAAATGAAATATAAAAGAAATGACAACTATAGGGAAATATAAAAATCGCACTGTAAACAAAAAATCGGATGTTCAAGGTCTAAGCTCATGTTATGCTAATTTAATTAATTCTTGATGGTATAATAATAAATAGTCTAATATGATTCAACAATTAAATAAAACTTCCGTGCATAAAAATTGATTACTTATTCGTTGATCATAGCTAATGCAATATAAACATTCTATGATATATTGCGAAGTAAGTGATTGATGATAAATTGATCAATTCTTTGGAACTTGTAAGTACACCCTATCCAATTACAACTTACACGTGTCATTTTATATTTATTTTAGTGTGCTATTTAATGTTTTTACTAAAAGCTCTTTTTTCACTGTCAGGGCATGCATATGAGCCTAACCTAGTCTCGAAACGTCGCCTAAGAAGTTGAAATAACTGACTGAAACTCAAGAACCATAAACAATATATTTCTACAACAGTCAAGATAAGTAGAAACCAATATATATATACATACATAGCGGAGTGGCTCAGTGGTAGAGCACTGAGTTCCAATGCCGGAAATCCTGGTTCAACCCCCGCTGCAGGCCATGACTTTTATTTAGTCTGTTTGGAGCAGGAGATGGATCATATAGGATCTAGGACCCTCCTGGGCTCCCACCCAGTCTCTATAAAATATTATAAAAATAGGGTACCCAAAATAAGGGGGAAAATCTGGCGGCTGAGCGTGACCTAGGACAAGTCACCTCCTTGCAGAACCGTTGTCCATGAAACAGGACAGTCACTACCATGTACTGAACCCCAGACCCTTCATGGTATGTAGTGGTACAGGTTTATATGTATATATATATATATATATTTTTTTTTTTTTTTTTGATTGGTTGAGAACACTAACTGGTTACATATTGTATTACACATATTATACCTTGTATACTTAAGTATACGAGGGGTTCAGGATCAAAAGCAGATAACTCCTAATTATAAAACATGACTTTTTCAAATTGTCTAGTCGAACGATGCTGACTAAAATTGACACTTTATATCATCATTTCTCATGGTTTAAGTCCGTTTTTGAACCTAAAGCTTCGGGAACATAAAACTATTTGGCTAAACCAGCGAATAATCCAAAAAAAAGGTAAATTATTAAAATTTTGGACATAACCGCTTTCGATCCTGAACGCCTCATATACTTAAGTATACAAGGTTTTCGAAATAGTATACAGAAAACCGACATTTCCCCATCCACTTAACAAGAGAACAACAATGTATCTTGGCGGGAATGCACATTCATCAGAGGCAACAGATCGTACGAGCCGGATGAAGGGAATGAATGAGGAGATTGTGGAAAGTGGTGCGCCTGGAGGCGGAGATCGATCAAACCTTTTCGGCCCTTTCGAGCTCCAAACCCAAACCTAGCCCTTGCCTTCGCTATTACGTAAATGTCCTACAGGTATTAACATCACATGTCATTATTTCACACGTCTAATAGATTTTTTCAATAGCATATGTGCAAAAATACAATAAAGATATAATGTAGAATTCCAATTTAAGTATATGCATTTTATGCCTTCCTGCAAAACCGTTATCCTTGAAAAAACTATACCCAGTACTACTGTACTGCTACCAGAACGTGGTATAGATACTATACCTGATTAGATTATAATTAAATGTAATGGAAAAGAATAGATCATCAGAAAAAGAGATAACACAAAAGATAATTACAACACGCAAAGTAATTGGTATGCTTAACTAGGTCCTTTGCACTAACTAGGAGCAATAATGAGAAGAAAGGTACCAAGAAGCTCGTATATAAGTACATAATTGAAAGCATATTGCTATATGGAGCTGAGCATATTGCTAAAGCAAAAATTGGAGAACGAATGCAAACTCAACAAAACGTCCTTAAAAATATAGAGAAAAAAGGATTGGAATGGAATGGTGATTTAAGAAGAATAAAGAAAAAGCGATTGCCAAATTGAATTTTCAATTGGATTGCTGAAAGGAGGAAAACGACGAGGAAGATCACGAATAAGATGGATAGAAGGAATCGAGGAAAGTACGTACGGGCATTGTCTGAGGGAGGAAGATATACAAAAGAGGACAAAAAGGAATAATGAATTAAAGGAAATTTTTGGTTTATGGAAACCTCAATCTGAGGAAACCCCCAGAGAAAAAAAAATGACAACTGATACCCAATAATGAGATTGGGTTGATGACCTAACATAATTTTGTATGGTTTTTGGCTCCTAACCCCTAAGTTGTAAAATATTTTCCCTGTTGTCTGCAATGAAACTTGACTTTCCTTCCAGCTTCTTTTACGTGGATATATATCAAACTAGATAGCGAAATTAACGGAAGAATACCGACAATCCAGAAAAACCATAGATTCTGCCAGGATACCTATTATTGACTTCTCCGAGGTTTACCAATAGAATTCTTGCTTACATACATAAGATCTAGTCAATCATGGATTAGTCAAGTTAAAACATATTGTTACGATCAGAGGGGCAGAGGGGCCGGCTGAAGGGATTAAGATAAGCCGGAAGGGATCAAAGGTAGACTAGACTCATCGAGATTTGCGTGGAATGTTCTAGGTGTCCCCACCCCAATCTCCCTTACTTATATTTTGGCCGGACCAGTCAGTTACAGTGAGTGAGTATCAGTCTGTAATAAGTGCTTAGTGAGCAACAGTGACAATTAGTGGCCGTGTAATAAGTGTAATAAACTGTGTGTAAGTTTGCCATATTTGGAGAGTCTTACGGTCGGTGGACTTTAGTTAGCGAACTGTAAGTGTTAATTTGTAATTTTAAACTATAGTGTAATATTATTGTATTTGTACAAATTTATATATATAAATAGTTTAGTTATTTAGTATTAGTAACACTTATTATCTTAGAAATTAGGTAACATTTAGTAGAATATTGTTATTGTAAATTGATATTAGTTCAATAATTATTTTGTTTTAAATAATCTCATTGTATTCTTTTTAATTTGTTAATAAATATTAGATTCTTGAATTAAGTAATAGTTTAGTCTATTTTACACCCGGTAGCCCGTAACAATATTTATAAAAAGCGGAAGTAGAACCAAATAATGTTACTCACTGTTTGGAAACAATAAAGAATAGTGAATAGTGATTTGAAGGAACCAGAAACAAAATCGACTGAGGAGAGAAATAGAATTATGAAGAAAAGGGCGAATTGAAAAAAAATATTTCAGAATTTTTTGTGTGATCCTTCTGTGCCCAATCGCAATAAATACTAATTTTTGTTTTCATGAATTTGGGATGGTCAGTAAATACAGTCTCAAAACGACGTCAAGAAATAGTTTGAAAATACACAAAATATCAAGAACTTAAAGGAAAATCTTATCAAAGATAACAAAGTGGAATACATCTCACATCAACAGACTTATCGAATAGAAACATGAACAAGATTTTAATGGCTTCGTTTTTCGTTCGATGCTTCTTTTTTCTTCTATCATAATTTTGTAACTCTATTAGTATTATATTATTAAACAAGAATTATTTTAGAATCGATTGCAAAAATTTAAGGAGTAATATAAACGGAGTAACAAACCCTTGAATATGCCGTCCTTCGGAGGGGACGTAACATGGCGGCCCCGTGTCTGTGCGGTGTCAGTTAGTCGTTTAAGATCCCCATCCTACTCATACTTGGATAGGCAAAATTTAGGATTCCCACTGTAGCATCGTCCGATTAATCATAGCAGCATAAAATGACGTTGAATAAATAAAGAAACAAATCTAAATTTACAATAAAAAAGTAAACAAATCGCTATATTTTAATGGCTACATTTTTTAAAAATTTAAATAGTTGGAGTAAAACCGGAGAAAATTACTAAAAGAACACGGAATATTATTTTAAAATGTAAAGCAATAAACATTAGTTTATGATACACAATTGAACCAAAGTGTACAAAATAAATTAAAAATAAAACACCTGTACCGCTACAACCCATGAAGGGTCTGGGGTTCAGTACATGATAGAGACTGTACTATTTCATGGATTAATGTAATGCATATTATATATTTTACCATGGAAAGTTGAGTTCCAGGAGTTTATATATATTTTGACTTTTTAATATGTTTGACCTCAAGTAATGATTGTGACTTGTAAATTTAAAGGAGGCTGTGTGATGAACAAAAATTGAAAATGACAGATGGATGTCGAAACGTTTTTTTTAATCTTTTGTTAATTTTTTAACAAATAATTGTTGACTGGAATAAGGTTTTTTTCATCATTATTAAATTATATAGATCAAGAAGAGTAGTCCAGTATATAAGAAATATCTTATAAAGAAAATGAATTAAACATATTTTAAATTCTTAAAATTTCTCTCACATCCTCAAAGAGCTACTCTATCCTTGCCCCAGCAAATCCTACCTATTGGCCTACATCCCTCAAAAAACGTCCCGACATCCTTGACATATTTGTTACATCCCAAATTTCACCCGCACAAGCCAATATTGAATCCTTGAACGACCTTTCATCTGATCATAGTCCAGTCCTCCTTTTCTTGCATTCTAGTTTCGCTCCCAAGCCTTCCCCTCCCACATTGATTACAGGACGTGTCAACTGGGACGATTTTTGTTATGACTTGGAGGACAAACTGGACTTAAAAATTTCACTAAAGACAAAAGAAGACATTGATACAGCCATAGAAAAACTTACAACATCAATCAGAAGCAGTTTACATGATAACATCTCAAATCACACAATTAATAGCTATCAACATACTGATTTGCCACAGCATATTCGTATCTTATTAAGAGAAAAACGCAGAGCAAGATCGAAGTGGCATAGAACTCGATATCCAGCAGATAAAACTACCTACACAAAATTAACTAACAAATTAAAAGCAGAAATCAAGAAGTTCAAAATTCAAAATTTAATAACCTGGACTGAAAATCTCACAACCACTGACAAAACATTGTGGATGACCACCAAAAAACTCATAAAGTTTAAAGAATTTAATCATCCACTACTTACTGAATCAAATAACTGGACAAGATCTGACGGAGAAAAATCACAGTTATTTGGTCAATACCTTTCCACAATCTTTCATCCACATCCTGATATCATTAACCCAACTCACATTGAATATATAAAAGAAGCGTTAGATGTTCCCCTCCAAATGTCCCTTCCACCCAAAGCATTCCATCCTACAGAAATATCCAACATTATTCACAGATTACCTTCCCGCAAAGCTCCTGGGCACGACCTCATCACAATTCATATCTTAAAACATCTTCCTAGAAAAGCCATTCTATACCTTACCTATATATATAATGCTGTACTCCGCTCCACATATTTTCCTGACCTCTGGAAATTATCCATTGTAAAAATGATACCCAAACCTAAAAAAAACCCAGAATACCCTTCCTCTTACCGTCCTATCTCTCTTCTACCTTGCATGGGTAAAATCCTAGAAAAACTCATCCTCAAACGATTGTACCCCATCCTTGATGCAAATCACATAATACCAGATCACCAGTTTGGATTCCGAGCATCCCACTCCACTATTCAGCAATGTCATCGTGTGGTGGATGTAGTCTCCTCTGCATTAGAACGTGGATCATATTGTTTGGGCGTCTTTCTTGATGTGGAACAGGCATTTGACCGAGCCTGGCATCCGGGATTGCTCTACAAACTCCGTCGATTCCTACCGCCTACCTACTTTCTCATCCTTCAATCCTATCTCACAAACAGAACTTTCCAAGGTAATCATAATAATGTCTATTCATCTCTATTTTCCCAATCTGCTGGTGTTCCTCAAGGTAGTATCCTTGGCCCAATCCTTTATACAGTTTATACAGCTGACATCCCAACTCATCCTAATACTATCCTTACCACGTATGCTGATGATATATGTGTATTATCTGTCAACAACAATCCAATTATTGCATCCCAAAGCCTCCAATCCCATATCACTGATGTTGAAGAATGGCGTCAAAACTGGAGAATTAAAATAAACTCTCAAAAATCGCATCAAATCACTTTTACCTTACGTCGTAAACCAATGACTTCCTGCCCTTCAGTATCCTTTAATAATATCCCACTGGTGCCTGTAGAACAGATCCGATACTTAGGGTTGCATCTTGACAAACGATTAACCTGGAATCCTCATTCGAGACTGAAAAGACAAGAAACCGCTCGACGTTTCAGGCTACTTAAACACTTACTAGACAAACGCTCTAAGCTCCCAATTTATTACAAAAGACTCATCTACATGACCATCATACGACCTATTTTGACCTACGGAGTAGAGCTTTGGGGCTCCACTAAGCCATCGAATTCCTCTCGTATCCAATCCCTACAATCCAAAATCCTTCGTAAAATCCTTAATGCTCCTTATTTTGTTAAGAATAAAATCATCCATAACGACCTTAATGTCCCATTTGTTGCTGATTTGGCCCGAACCCGCTATCTATCCTTTCATAACAAACTTAATTTCCACTCAAACCCTCTGGTTTTAAACCTAGCTTCCTCTTCAATTCCCGATAATCCTCCGAGGCGTCTGAAAAGAAGATGGCCCCGTGACTTCTTAGTTGAACTTATGATTTGAGTACTGCCAGTGGGTAGTTTCTCTACTTGTCATTTTCACATGTCATTATGTATCGCTTAGCACATTTACTAGATGTATTTTTATTATACAGTTGTAAATATCAATAAATAAATTTAAAAAAAAAAATCTTAAAATATTCTAATATAATGAAAATATTCTTAAGGTATCTGTTCGGCATGTTGTCGCTTGAAGTAAAGGGGGAGAAAATTATTAAAAGAACACGGAATATTGTTATTAAAATGTAAAGCAGTAAATATTAGTTTATGAAAAACAATTGAACCTAAGTGTACAAAAGAAATTAAAAATAAAACACCTGTACCACTACAACCCATTAAGGGTCTGGGATTCAGTACATGATAGAGACTGTACTATTTCATGGACGACGGTTCTCCCTAGGTCACGTTCTACCGCCAGATTTCCCCCCTTATTTTGCGTACCCTATTTCTTTAATGTTTTATAGAGGCTGGGTGGGCCCCAGGAGGGTCCAAGATCCTATATGATCCATCTCCTACTGCAAACAGACTAAATAAAAGTAACTGATCGCAGCGGGATTTGAACCAGGATTTCCGGCATGGCAACTTAGTGCTCTACCACTGAGCCACTCCGCTCCCTTTACAAAAGAAATTATTCAAATATTTAATTGTCAAAACGGTTTATAAAGAAATCATTAAAAAAATAATAAATAAAATTAAATGAATTATTCAAAGAAACATATTATTTGAAACCAGGGACCAATCCATTGATACACACAAATCATGAGATTCTTCTAATGCCTGAGTTCCGATCGACTTTATAAGAATTAGAGTAGGACAGACGAAATCGGTTCTATCGGTTCTATTACAGTTCGACAAGGCAGTTATCAAGATTAGGAAGTAATAGCCTATAATGGAGTTGTTCAAGAACTTTTTGATTCAGATAATTGTCTGGTTCTAATGCCGGAAACTGCTGTATACGTTGCTAAATATTACTAGATAAAAAATCATATAAGTAGCATAATGAATATTATTTTCTTGATATCAATGTATTATATTTATTGGTGAATTATAATATTATATAAATTATTTTTTTAAAAATCTGTACCACTGCAACCCGTCTGGAGTTCAGTATATGGTAGAGGCTGTACTGTTCCAAGGAAAACGGTTATGCAAGAAGGTGATTTGTCCTAGATCACGCTCAAACGCCAGGTTTTCCCCTTTATTTTGGTACCCACTTTATAGAGGTTAAGTGAGCCCCAGGAGGGTCCTGCCCGCAGCGGGATTTGAACCAGGATTTTTGGCATCGCAACTCAGTGCTCTACCAATGAGTTACTCCGCTCCCATTACATAGATTTGACATATTTTAAATTCATTAAACATTCTAATAATAATGAAAATATTCTTAAGGTATCTGCTCGGCAGGTTGTCGCTTCTAGTTGAGTTACAAGTTTACAACTGTTTATTCGTATCTATTTTAATATTTTTCAATAATTCAAGTTATCGTGAGCTTTAGTATGCAGAAGAAAATGTAATTATGTTAAATGTTGATACTTCGGTATTAATTTCATCAATAAATACAATTTTCAACTAACATTTAGAAGTATGGATACTAAATGCTTGTTGGAACTTTTATTTCTTGATGAAATGATTACCGAAATCTATTCATTTCCCGTAATTACATTCTCTTTTCCATACTAAAGCCCACGATAACTTGTATTTTTGGAAAACTTTAAAAGGAAAAACGAAAAAATAGTTAAAACTTGATGTAACTCAACTCGAAGCGGCAATCTTCTGCATAATTATCATTCCTAATATTCAAATATAAATATTAATATTGTAAAATAAAATATTAATATCTTCTGGCACGAATACTAGCTCTATATTTCGTTAATTTTATTTCTCAACTGCCAGGTTTTCTTCTCCTCCATTAAGGGTTCCTGCTATACAGAGACAGGGTGAACCCAAGAAAGGTACCTAGATCCCAAAGAGGTAATTGGTGGCTGATAACAAATAAAACAATATATCAACCTTCAGTATATCAACTCAGCGCTCTATCCACTCAGCCGATATAGGATCGATACCATAATTTATATCTGGAGTAGCTTCTAAGCTCAGTTTTCTCCTTTGAAACAGTATCACTCTTTCAATACGGGGCCAATAAAAGTATTTTTCATGAAAAAAAAGTAAAACTCAGTTGAATATAATTTCAAACGAAGCAGTCAAGCACGAATAAAATAACCCAGGAGCTTGGCTTAAATAATTTCCTTGATGAAAACTCCCTCTTTAAAATTACAACTTGATTTTCGTTGATTCAAAGAAACACTCAGCCTATATCCGACAATGTTTGTTAAACTATGGAATATATTAATTATATTAACACGCTTTTATTAGGTTCACCTGTATTAGTCCAGGACCCATGATCCATTTTTTCACTTGATTAGTATCATAACGAAGTCAAAAAAGAAGAAGTAAAAAAAAAACAGCTGGTTAATGATTGATGACCTCATTATCGATACATGTTAAATAGAGGGGACTCTTTGATCAAACCATACAGTTGTAGGACAAATATTTTTTCAAGTAATTTAGATAATTATCTTGAGATTAAAAAAAAAAACATAAAAACCCCATTTAGTATAAATTTTTGAGAATCATCAAATCGACATATTTTATCCTTGCTGCCTCTGTTAGCTACTACAATTGAGAATTTTCGCCCAGGAAATTGTTGGGCGTCTCATCGAAACGAAGATATTCACGAAGATTCAGCTTGATACTAATCAATTGCAAAAATAGACCATAGATCCTGGACTATATGCATTTATGTAACAGAATCTTTTAAATAGATTTTCGACAACTCCAAAACATTCAAATAACTTCAAGCATAGGAAATATCTCAAGAACCGACGACAATAAAATAATTTAAAAGTCTGTCTCATTATCTTGAACAGAATCTTCGGGATTAACGATTTTTCCTATCCGAAGGCACAGTAGTGCCTAGTACCAAGTACTAAGGCATGCCTAATCTTTGAGACAAGCAAATGACTACTGGCAGGATTAACCGGTAAGTTTCGTATATTTTGTTACAAAAATTAATAAAAGTTTTATAAAACTAAAAAAACATGCATTTGTAGCAATTCAAACTAAGAATTAGATTATAAATAATAGTATGATACACTTTTATCAGAAACTAAAATAAATTTAAAATATAATATTGATAATGTGGGATATAGATATTCTGGGGGTGCAGTCAAAATAGCACTAAGTAAGACAAACTTATTTATTACTAGCTGACCCGCGTTGCTGTGGCTGTTGTAATAGTTTTAAAAAATATTACGTTAAAATTTGAATTTTAAACAAACAGTGAATGAATGGAAAAAATGAATTAAAAAGATTTTTGATTTTATATTATATTCATCTTATATATAAGTATAGTATATAATAAATAAATAATATACAAAATTCTTTCCTGATAAAATATAAACATTAGATTAATGAATGAGGTATATAAATATTATTAGCCATTTTTAATTATGGCTAATATAATTTTTTTTCAATTAAATTAGGCGCTATTTCGATGCATTTTTTAAATTTGTCCTTTGCTAATTTTACAGATTAGATGGTTTACTAACACGTGAGCATGTAACATATAATTGTCCATGGGAGAAACTTGGATGTTCTAGGTCCAAACCGCAAATGGACATTGTCTGGCGCATATCAAATTGAAGTCTTTTGAACGGTATTATGGGCTCTGATTGAATATATTAGATAGAGGTTAGATTACAGTTAGTTATTATATGATTGGAACTTAACTAACGATCTGTTAGACCTACAGAGCTGCATTTGGGCTAAAATTGTGACACATATCACTTAGGGGTTTGAAAAATAGTAGACACGACAAATTTGGTATATTAGATAGGGCTGAGGTTCCGGTTAATTATTGTATTATAAGAGTTTAACTAAGGATCTTTTAAACTTCCAGAGCTGCATTTGGGCTCAAATTATAGAAAATTTTATCTTCTTTAAAAATTGTAATTCATGTTTTTTCCCTAAACCGCACCGATTAGGAGATACTGGCCACCGAAAGTATTCCCGTCCGTTTTTTTGTTACAAACTTGGATTTACACTACTCAGACATGCCCTTACAACACATCAAAAATGCGGCATCATCAAGCGTCACTGCTACGATCGAAGCATAATCAATAATAATGGCCGACCCATATCACTTAGGGGTTTGAAAAATAGTTTACGCCCGATTCTCAGACATACTGAGTATACTCACAAAGTTTCATAAGAATCGGTCGAGTCGTTTCGAAGGAGTTTTTTTACAAACACTGTGACACGACAATTTTATATATTTGATAAATGCCGACGTTGTAGGCCATCTTCAGTGATGATAGAAGGCGGAGCCACTATAGTATTAAGATATACTATTAAGATGGTGGATCCGCCTTCTGTCAGTCCTGAAGATGACCAACAACGTAGGTAGAAACGTCGGCACTTATAATAAATAAGTTTGTCTTATTTAGTGTTTTTTTTTACTCCACCCCCAGACTATCTATATCCCACATTAGATCTTCAAGTCAACAATTTTCCTCTCGATCATAATATTAATAAGTTTAAAATAATAATAGAGTGATGAATACAATGATTCATTTTATTTTTTTTAAAACGTGGATTACTTGATTTGAGTTGTAAATATTTTATTGACTGGCATTGGTATAAGTCATTATTGAAATATAGATTTATTATGAAATTAGCCGTGAAATGTTTATTTACCAAATTTTTTGTTTGTTCTTAACTCTATTCTTAATTTAAACTTATTGAATTTAAATGGAACTAGGTTGACTGGATAATTCTAAGAAAATAATAGCGTATAACAGTGATCTCATCGTTTATTTTATTCTTTATATTTCTTTTCATTCTTACAATTTCTGTTTATGTTAACAGTTATTCCTCTTTGTTGCTGCGATGTTGTATATAGTTTTTATCAGCCCTGAAGACGGCCTAATGCATGGGCCGAAACGTGGGTGAAATAAATTAAGTCATTCTTATTTTGTGTATTCATTGACTGAACTGTCAGACCATTTTACGCTATTCTTATACTTTTATTAATTTTTTTTTGCGTTTAATTTATTAACTATTATCTAGTTTAGTAAAATAATACATCATTAATAATCCAAGCATCGCATATAAGACGTTCCATCAAAAAATTTCCTCGTCAAGAATATAGTTGTTAAAGGAGAGGTCACCCCTTCAGCCAGGTCACGAAATGGTAAAGTTTATGAAGGTTAGAAGTCCAAGGAAGGGGAGAGTGGATGAAAACAAAATCCAGGGAAAATTGGTTAGGGTGGAGTTCTACCAAACAAGAAGAGGCAAGAACATAGAAGCACATATGTACTCTTCTGCACAGGCTAGGTTAGGGAAATATTCAACACCTTGCTTCCATTGCATATATAAAAAATAAATAATAAGACTTAGTGAAGCCGAAGGCTCAATGCCGACAACACCAATCTCTGCTTACGAAGTTCATTCCACGACCACTACCCAAACCAAATTCCGGTAGATCACTCTTAACGAAATCTTCCCACCTACGCCTTGATCTACCCTCAGGCGCTTACAGTCGGCATATCGATTATTAACTCGTCAGTAATTGGTTCTTTACTGTAAGCCTACTTTTAAATAACTTAAAAAGCTCATTTTAATCTTCGCGAAGCTATCACATGAATAATATTAAACCGGATGCATGCTTCGCAAGACCGGATCGAATATTCTACGCAACCCCTTATTTTCGTAATAAGCGGAATAGATTCCTTAAGACCATTCACATCGCAATCTTCCCACCTACGCCTCGGTCTACCCCTCAGAATCCTCCCAGTCGGCACATCGCTTATTAACATCTTAGTTATTCGTTCGTTACTTACGTAAACAATATATTATACTTATTTATTCTTGGTGAATGGAGCATATTTATAGCGAACATATTTATTCAATGTAATAATACATATCAAGATCAAAGGAGTGCGGATATGGAGCGTTTGACAAAAATGAACAAATAGACAAACGATGAATGTAATTCCGTCTGTTCGCTTTTCCGGGTAAATATTTAGTTATTTGGAATACTCTACATGAAACTAGGATTTTAGACGGAAAATACACAATTTCCCATGTACATATAGACATTTTCAAAATAAGCTTAAAATATTTTAGAAAATACGTTAAAATTCATAAGTGACAAATAGTTCAACGTAATTATTCATGTGAAAAAATGAAGTTTAGGGTACATTCCAACTAGAACATTGGTAGGCCATTGTAATTATTAAATAAACTCAAGATGATGAAGATTAAGTTCTTAGATGGATGGAAAATGACATATAGTCGAAACGTTTCCATATAATAAAGTTGTAATCCACAAATGACTGGAAATAGGTTTTCATTCAGTGAAGGAATTATCAGATGAATTCAATCCAGTTTACATCCTTTCAAAATGAATAAACAATACATAAATTAACAATAAAGAGTTGTTTAACCAAAAAAGAATTATATTAGCTAGGTGTAACAAAACCGTTTGAAAAAAAAAAAATTATTTCTGGTTTGTTTAACGAATTACGAACAATAAAGCCTTGAAACTTCGTAGATGGTAGCTGAAAATCATATATTGAGAGAGAGAGAGAGAGAGAGAGAGAGAGAGAGAGAGAGAGAGAGAGAGAGATAGATTCATATATTCAGAACTTATTTCAGAAGTACATTAAAGCAACATAAATATTTAACGTTCCACTCGAAGTCTGGAAAAGCACTAAGATTAAATGTACATATATTCTTCTTATTAATTCAATTCCCATTTAACATCGATTTATTCTTATTTTTCACTTCATATCTGTTTCACAATTTAAACATCAAATTTGTAAAATAAACAGATTCGTTTAATTTTTTCAAAGATAAAAAAAGAATAGTATTTTATTTGTTATTAATTTTTAAATATTTTTATTTGAAAAGAAAAGATATGTCCAGGACCGAGATCCGAACCCGGGTCGTCCAGATCCCTAGTCTGAAACTCTACCATTTGAGCTATCCTGGCCCTATTAGATCAAGCCTCGGAGTGGACCCTGTGGAAAAAGTCATTGAAGAAAACAGTCTAAGATGGTTTGGACATGTTTTAAGAATGGAAAATAACAGGCTGGCCAAGATGACATATGAGGCTAAGGTTGAAGGAAGAAGGTCCAGAGGAAGACCCCGACTTACCTGGGAAGATGGTATTAAGGAAATCTTCCCAAAGAGAAGTCTGCAATGGAATAGAAGGAGAAAAATGGTAGAAGATCGTACGTTGTTGTCCGGGCTATACAGAAAGAAACCTCACACTGCAGAGCGGTAGAGAGGAACGACTATGATGATGATGATAGATAGAATTACAACAACTCTGTCACATTTTTAATTGGTATCCAAATTCATAAAGATTAGCCACGTTTTTATAATAAATAAATATATACGGTCGATTCTATTCTAACAGTGTTTGTTAATGCCCTGTAATGTTAAATGACTACAGAGCAGCTATATTTAAAAAATATTTAATCCATTTCATTATGAAATTAAAAGCAAAAAAAAACCGGTCAAATAATGTTTTTAGGATCATTAGATCAATCTGGACTTGCAGATAAGAACTTTGGGGCTTCGCTAAGCCATCGAATTCCTCTCATATTCAATCCTTACAATCCAAAATCCTTCGTAAAATCCTCAATGCTCCTTACTTTGTTACGAACAAAGTAATCCATAATGACCTTAATGTCCCATTCGTTACTGATTCCGCCCGAACCCGATATCAATCTTTTCAAGACAAACTTTATTCCTACACTAGTTTCAAACCTAGCAACCTCTTCAATTCCAAATCCTCTGAGGCGCCTAAAAAGAAGATGGCCTCGTGAACTAAGTTGAAATTGTAATTTGAGTACTACCATTGGGTATCTCTAATTGTCTTTATCCATGCCGCTATGTATCATTCCTGACATTTTACTGTTATAAAGTTGCAAATTTCAATGAATAAATTATTTGTTTTTTAAATGTTTAAGACTAACTTAGGTCAAAACCAGTTATGAGAATGTTTTTAAATAATAATTATTATGAATAAATACTTCATATTTAGCTCATTTCATCAATGATTTCGAGCTTAAACCAGGCGGTTGGAAGGATTTAGGCAAACAAAGCTATATGCAGGTATACAAAGGTTACAATGAGGCAATTACTAGTTAACCTGCAGTGACTGATTACAAACGGGCACGGATCGAATCTCAACAGGCATCTCCCATTCCAACTATAAATGGTTTCACTAGGCAATGTTTGTATCGTTGATTCGGAAATAGATTGCTACTTGATTACTTTAAATATCTCCTCAAATAGTTTTAAAATTATTTATAAAATTAACAATATATTAACGATATATATACCGTGATTAAATATTAAAACGTCTTGAACTGAAATAAAAGAACGAAAAAAGCTCGATAAAACATTTAAGAAGTTTAGTAAATTAAAACGTGCAACCGACAAAAGTATTTCCTGTACATAAATAATTAAAAAATAAGGCTTCATTAACATAAGTTATCATATACAAAAAAAAACATCTGTACAACTACAAACCCATGAAGGGTCTTCTTGTGATGGGAGGTGATTTGTCCTAGATCAAGCTAAACCACCAAATTTTCTCCCCTATTTTACAGAGGCTGGGTGAGCCCAAGACGATCCCAGATCCAAAAGGATCCGTCCCCGGCTGCAAACAGATTAATAAAATCTGCCACATCCGGATTTGAACCCGGGACCTATGGCAACTCATTTCTCTACCACACCGCCACTTATAATACAAATATAACAAAAATGAAATAATCTCGGCATCATTGTACTTTTATTATTAAAAAATTGTAGAAGGAAATAATAAAAATATGCAAATTAAAACTTTTTTGTTAAATCGGAAAACTATTATGCTTTATTCTTGACACTAAATCTTTTTGTTATCTTAATAAATCGATATTATCCTTTTACGATTAGTTATTTGCAATAAGCTTTTGATTTTGAGTAAATTTTGTATGGATAAGACAAAACTTTTGAGTAAAATAAATTTATTTGAAGTAAATAGGTAGTGAATTCGATAATATTCTAGTGATTTGCATTTTTTTAAATATTTAAATTATAACAAATCAATGAATATAGATGGTTTGTTGTTTGTTCATTTAACGTCACTTTATGCTGCTATGGCTAATCGGACGATGGCTACAGTGGGAGCTCTAAATTTTGCCTACCCAGGTTTAATTAGGATAGGGATTTGTAACGAGTACCTGACATCGTACGGGCTCGGGACCCCCGTTTAACGTCCCTTTCGAAGGGCGGCGTAACTAAGGATTTTTTACTCCCTTAAAACAACACTAGGGTCACCTGCGGGGCTACGAACCCGCAATCTTGGGATTGGTAGTTTGTTACGCTAACCACTAGACCACATGTTTTGTTTGTTGTTGCTTAGAGGCGTAAAACCCTAGGGTCACCAACGCCTGTAGACTTTTGATCTTTATAATTATTTATCTTTAACAAAAATAAAAAAAAATCATATACACACACATACTAATAAATAATACATCTATAATAAGGAAATAAAACAATCCGAAAAAACAACAAATGCATCTATAGCAAGGACAGTGGAGGATCAAATATTGGTTATTAATTTACAGTTTGTAATGAATTTCACCACTTTGTCTATTTCAGATTTGCTGTCTCTAAGTGCTTCTCTAACATCGAGTGGTATTTTGAGCTGATTTAGTATTTTTTTATAGGAGTAGCATTCCTCAAATATATGTCTGATGCAAAGATTTTTATTACACCTAAGTCATATCGGTGGTGCATCCCTTGTAATGAGATGTGCGTGGGTAAGCCGGGTTGTCCTATTCTAAGGCGAGCAATAGCCACCTCTTCATGGCGTTTACTGCAATTAGCCCAAGGCTTTACTTCCCTTTTTATATATTTCAATTTACTGGCTGGACTTTCATACCACATTGCTTGCCATCTTTTGTCTATACATTCTTTAAGGGGGCGAGCAAGTTCTTGGGTGGTTAGAATAGATGTGCCTCTACCTGGGAGGGTTAGAGCTGCTCGAGCAGCTTTGTCAGCCATCTCGTTCCCGACAATACCCACATGTCCCGGGGCCCAGATGAAGAATATTTGTTTGCTTATGTGATTTAGCATTATTAGATATTCGTGAATGCGTTGGACTATAGGGTTGTGCGAGTACATATTGTTCAATCCCTGGAGGGCGCTCATTGAATCGGAAATTATTACTATATTGTCGGTTTGTATATTTGTCATGGAGAAATGTAGAGCGGATGCTATGGCATTTAGTTCGGTGGTATAGACGTTGCAGAGGTGGTGTAGCTTTTTTTTATGGGTTGAATTGGGTGTAATAAAGGCAGATCCAGTTGAGTTATCAGACTTTGAGCCATCTGTATATATTGCAGTGTGGTGTGGTAAAGATTGTATCAGTTCACAGAACATTTTTCGATATTGCACGGTCGGGGTGTCTTGTTTACGGAACTTGGACAGCTGTAGAAATACTTTGGGTGGTCTGTAAGTCCAGGGTGGTGTATATGTATCCATTATATTATGGAGTGATATGTCTTTAGGGAAGGCGATTGCAAATGAGATTCTTTCTGCGAGAGGGAGGATCGAGTTAGGTTTATTATGGAAGGCAGAAGTAAACTTAGGTTTAAATATATATTTATGAGTGGGATGATCAGTTTGCAAATATAGTTTGGAAACATAATTGATAGCCAGTTTCTGTCTTCTAAATAAAAAGGGAGGAAAACCGGCTTCGAAGCACAGGCTAAGGATGGGACTTGTTTGAAAAGCACCTGTCGATATCCTAATTCCAGCGTGATCAATGGAGTCAAGCTTGGCTAGGATTCGTGGGCGGGCTTAAGCGTAGACTCAGGATTCAGACAGAGCTACATTGCTGAAACTCTACCGGGCACTAGTTTGTTCAAAACTTGATTATGGGTCCTTTATCTACGCTTCAGACCACAGGTGATCTAAATTCATATTGAGATCATTATGTTTCTAATATTTATATGGGATATATTTTCAATAATATTTATGAATAAAATTTAAATTATATACTTTAAGAAGTCATCATAAAAAACGGATCGAAAATAGATAAAGATATGAAATAAAACTTAAACATCAACTTGCAAATGTTTAACCAACATAGATAATTACACAAATTAAATAAAAATTATACAATTATGCATTTAATTTTCAATAATATATATATTCATAAAAATCGTATAATTTATTCTAATATTCTGTTCAAACTATATTATTTTTATAATTGAATATTATTATCGGGTTTTTTTTGTTATTTCTCAGTAATAATAAAAATTCATGGCCATAAATATAATGAAATACAAAAACGAAGAATTATTTATTATTATCCTTAAGATTTCATATAAACTAACCCATTTAAAAATAGTTATTGATATGAATATAGTTATTAACATTGTGCGCTATGAAAAGAAATTATAAAAAAAAAATTATGATTAACATTCCATGTAAAATCTGCTCAGTTCTCTGCCAACTCCACAAAGTAAAAATTTAATCAAGCAATTGATTACCGTTTTTTTTTCCTCCTAAAAAAGTTCCATTAACTGATCAAAGAAGCTAGAAGCTTCAGTGTACGTTCCTTGGAGATAGGGAATATTCTTTGTACCGAAATCTCAAATAAAATTTTACAAAGCTAATATGTTTATAGCTAGAAGTCCCCTTAATTAATAATTAGTTTTATAATGCTTCAAAAACAATAATAATGTCAAATTAATGCAATTATTCAATAAGAAAATATAGAAAGAAAACTTTAAATATGCAATAAAATTGTGAATCCACAGTAGATTATCAACTGTAATTTTTTTTTTTTTAATTTTAACCCAGAAGATGGGAATCGTCAGTTAGAAACATAGGATTTAGCGAATAAACATTATAATTATTTCAATTATTATTTTTTAAGTTGAAATCATTTTGTTGAATCGAATATGTACAGTCTGCCACAGTTAGAGCCAACAAATAGTAGTGATATATGAGGACAGAAACTATATCCATTAAATAACCATTGTGATGAGTTAATCTAGTTAAATAATGACTCAATTATAACCCATAGATTAGGTCATTAATTTTAAAACATATTAAACAATAAAAATTATATTTATTAATTTATTAAACCTATAATAATGATATTTAATGTAAAACCAAAACTCTTCAAAATAATAAACATTTCACATAAATTATAACTGATAAAAATTGCAAGGATTCCACCATCATAAACAATGCTGAGGCTAACTAAGTATTTATATCAATTATTAATCTTTTAACAGAACCCCTGTGGGATCTATTGACCCTCATGGGGCTTACCCAGCCTCTATAAATTGGATATCCTAAAGTGGGTTTGAAAGCCTGGCGGAAAAGCTTGGTTTCGGACAAATCATCTTCTTGCACAACCGTTGTTTCCAAAACTAATATGTACTAAACCCAAAACCCTTCATCGGTTCTAGTGGTACACATTTTTTTTTTTAATTATTGATAACTTCTGTCATAAATAATTATTTAGTCCATTTTAGATAGGACTAATTAAAAATTAAAGCTGCAAATTTTGTATAAATTAAAAATTCTGTTGAAACTTTTTTAATGATGATTTTATTTTTACGATAAATATATATCTTAAAAATAACTATTAGCCAAGAAAGAAACGGGAGTATAAACTAAACAATCGAAAACAACTTAAGAATTAACAAATAAATATATTTTTTTTACAGTTTAATATTATTTTATGTTATTTATTATTATAATTGTATATAAAAAATATATTTTAAATAATAAATAACCATGCCGCCTACCTGTCAGGTATCCCAAACTCCAATTACTGACGGCCTTGCGAAAATAAATTGATAAATAAATTATAAAGACATAAATAATTGGTATACACAGAATTTCTCACTAACATTATTCTTCCTGATAAACATTCACATGCAACACATGTACAACACCAAGATATATGAGACAAAAAAGAATACACAAGGTAATTTAGCGCTAAGCTGGTTTTTAAAAGTTTTCGCAACAGTCATTAATTTATAAAATAATTTAAATTACTATAAATTTTGAAAAAAAAAAATAATACGTATGTTTTCCAACGGATAAAGCTTGTTTTTAAATATTTCTATTTGTTTATTACATTCGGTATTCACAAATAAAATATGTCTTAGATTAACTAGCTGTTTATTTTTGTTTAAAAAAATAAAATAAAAAATACTATGAAAAGTAAAGGGGTATTCTTTGACTAGAGCAGATTTAAATAATTTACAATTTTTTCGTAATCCATAATTTTCAGTAATAATTTTCCGCTGAAAGTATTTCAAAATATTACGACACAGACAATCCAATACAGAAGGAGAAATTCAAATAATGAAGAAACATAATTGCTGAAGTCATTATTATTATTTTTTAGTTATGAAAATGTTGAGTTAATAAATTAAAAGCTGGAATTAGATTGAAAATCAGGATCCATTTCGCCATTAAAACACAAAGGTACATCGAATAATGTAACATCCCTCCTTCAAAAGAACAACGTCATAACTCATAAACTTAATTTTTCGATAGAGTTATTCGAAAGTTCTCTGTGATTTAAAAAAATAAAAATTTCGGTATTAGTAAAGCAAAGCATTCCTATTGTAATGATAATATTCAAATTATTTTGTTAACTATTAGAAAAATTTTGAAAGGTAAAAACTTTTTCGATTTTAACATAAGTCATTATTCCCATAAAACTTCAAGTTCAAACATAACATAAATCAAAATATGACTTCATTAAAAAATTTTTTTTGGAAATTGAACAGATATGTTTTTCCTGAATTAAAAACCTCAAACAATACAATCAACTATTGTTTTTATTTCTAAATTTAATCCCATGAAGTAACTTTGTTTTTGTTTTTTTACAAGAATCGGGTAACAAGGGCCGATTATCTTGTTGTTTATTAGTAACAATTACTAAACTTTAAATGAAAGGCTTTTTTAGTTATCTCGCTGTTCTTTTGAAGGAGCTATATGTGTTATATATTGTTAAAATATTATTTTGTCTATTGTTTTTCCCTGTAGATGAGACGGATTGTGATCGAAGTAACTGCACCAATAAAAAAAAAAAGCAAAAATAAATAGGTATAAATAAATAAAAAACACGTTCCGTTCAAAATAAAACATTTAATAATAAATTCAATTTTTTTAAAATTTTACCTTCATGAGTGGGGAACTATCGATGTTACGTCTATCGGAGGGGCTGTCTGCCTTGGGTACAGCCGTTAAAAAGAACCAATTAATCTGAAATTTTAGACAAATCGCTGAATTTTATAAGTCCATTTTATATATAATTGATAAGGAAGTAATTAATCAATTAACCAAAATGTAAAATTTATCTTATATTCTCTTAAAGTTTATCTAAATACTCACCTTTGTTGATAATGTGCATTTGAAGAATCACTTTACTTGGTGTTCACCTACCTATCTATCCATCTACCATATATATAAACTATTTTAAATATAAATAAAATTAATATATGATGTTAAATCTATCCTCACTTGGTTCCCAAAGGAGTATGTACTTCCTTAGTATAAGAACTATTATTTAAAAAAAACTATTACACTAACAAAACATAATAATAAAATTAACTATATTTGAGTGGAAAATAGTTAACTGCATAATTCTAACGATGGATTGAATTTTTCAGGGAGGGGGGTGCAATCAATGATAACACAGAATAAGTTCTGTTTATTTTGTGTTATCATTGACTGCACCCCCTGACCAATTGAATACATCATTAAACTAACTATAGGTTATACTCAATGTTTAACAAATGTTTACTTAATGATATTATTCAATAAATTGAAGTTCAGTCAAGTGATTATTTTGTAAGCCTAAGTGATTGTTTTGAATTTTGCATGAATAAAATAATATTTTTTTTTAGCTTAGTTTAATAGATAAAAACGTAATTTGTAGTTAAAAATAAAAATGTTTTAATTTTATTGAAATTGTATAATATCAGAGATTTTCAAGCTGCGATACTACAATAATTCTGGTGGTAAATTAATAAAACTGGGACATTCGAAATTTTAGGTTTTTTAGAACTTATTAAGCAGCAATAAAATATGTACGCAAAAATAAATATTTAGCAATAATATGTATTCATAGATGAAATAATTAAGGCTCCAAAGTATATAGTTAGCATACAAAAAATAATAATGCTATCCAAAAATATACTATATATTTCCTTATATATATAATACCTTATAGTTTTTTTAACCCTAAACATTCATCATGAACTCATAATTTTATGTTTATAATCATTTTTAGGGTATACAAGATGGCTGCCTATAGAAATATGAATGTTATTTATTTAGCAATTTACTATTATCAATATCTATCACTATCACTTCTTATTATTTTTATTTTAAAAAAAAGTACCACTAATCCATGTTGGGTATGGGTTCAGAACATGGTGGAGACTACTGTTCTTGGACAAAGGTTGTCCGTGGAGCTAATTTGTCTGAAATGACGCTCAAACATCAGGTTTCCCCTCTAATTAAGGGTACCCCTCCTGTAGAGGCAGTGTGAACTCCTGGAGGATCTATAGATTTGAAACGTGGATTTAACCATATATTTTTATTTATAATTATTAATTATTTAGTTCAGTTGCCCTAAGTAGATTCTAAATCCCTCTTTTCCGAAGATGATCTAAAAGTTAGGCCGAAACGTTATCACATAATAAATAAATTTGGCTTATTCATGTTCAATTTATTTCCCACAACCTAGACCACTTTATATATTACTAAAAAAAAGTATTCATTAATATTTATTTATAGCACGGGAGCGGAGTGGCTCAGTGGTTGAGCACTGAGTTGCCATGACGGGAATCCTGGTTCAAATCCCGCTTATATCAAATCCGTTACTTTTATTTAGTCTGTTTGCAGCCGGAGATGGATCATATAGGATCTAGGACCCTCCTGGGGCTCACCCAGCCTCTATAAAACATTATAAAAATAGGGTACCCATAATAAGGGGGGGGGAACCTGGCGGTTGAGCATGACCTAGGACAAGTCACCTCCTTGCAGAACCATTGTCCATGAAACAGTACAGTCTCAACCATGTACTGGACCCCCAAACTCGTTCACGGTTCGTAGTGGTACAGGTCAGGATTTATTTATAGTGAGGATAAAATACAATTATCAATTTAAAGAATATTAACTATACAGCATTAAAACTTAACTAAAGTTAAAACTAATATTCGATTTCAAAAATATTAAACGTCGAAATAGAGGAAATTAAGTAAAGAAATATATATTATAATTTTATGATGTAAAACTTTTCCTTTAAGTTGTGTGATGGATTGGGTGTTCACATAAGCACCACGTTCCACTTGACACAACCTTTCAGGAATATTGTTTTTCCTGCGAAGCCATACTTGATATATTATGAAGAAGAAATAGAATCCATAAAACGGAGGACATCAAAGCTATAAGCCGATAGAAATATCATAAATATACGAAGATGTTACATAAATGTTTATTGAGAGTATGATTAGCTTTTTCCCTCAACTGTTAACTTATTAATTATTATTAAAATTTATGTAATGATATTGATAGTTTATTAATAACATTACGTATTAACAAATTTAATTTATGTATTTAATAATATTAATAATTTTTTAATGACTATATGAGTTTTTTCCCAGCTTAATTCTTGTTATTTTAATTTTTTTTTTTCTTGACCAGAAAATAGCTTTTAGCTTATATTTATTTTAAAGTAGTTATGTTAACGCTATATCAATGTTATAATGTAGCATCTTCTTAGCCAGTATATTCTATTATTTTTGTACACATCTGTTATTCCTAAAGAAACTGATCCCAAAATAAAATTATTTTTCTATTCTATTCTATTATATATATATATATATATATATATATATATATAACTTGTAATAATAGGGCAAAATAAAGAAAAAAAGAGCGAAAACCGATTTTTAAAAAATGAATGAAAACATTCATATATCAATAAACCCACTGGAACATACGAAGAAAAATTATGTTTTTTTTTATAATTTCTTATGTTATTGTATATCTTACGTTATTATTTTGTCATAGTTATTAAAATTTATTACTTTAAACTGGTCTCTATAAAAAAATATTCCAAATACTATTATATTTTCTAGAATATGAGAAATTATATTTCAATAATATACTGAAATTTCTCAGCTATAATGCTAAATTCGATTTTTGTTAATAGAAATAAAAATAACTTCTAAAATTGACACATTTTGGTCGGACGTTTTGTACAAGTACATTATGGCTGGAGTATATAATTCTAATAATAAATAAATTCAAAAAAGGCTTTGAGTTTTTAAAATTAAACTTTAGTGTAATATCTAAAATTTTTTTTAGTAAAATCGCTTTTCAAAGTACAAGATTGAGAAACGTTATTTTCATTTAGTTAATTAATTAAATTGTAATTATTTTTCTGCTACAGTATCATAGCAGTATTTTATATTTTGTACTATTATTCTAGAGGGACTGTACTAAAATAAATAAAGGTATTATTATTAGGGAGTGGGTGACTTCTGAGTAGAGCGCTGTGTTGCTGACTCGAAAGTTATAGTCTCTACCACGTAGAACCCAGGACCCTCCATGGGTGGTATCGTTACAATTTACTATTATTATTATTATAACAAGATACTTAATTGGCTAGTATAATTATTATTCTTTACCAATATAAATTGTGATAATTTTTAAGGAATTTCTTAAAAGTATTTTTAAGTAACCTAGCTTATCGAAGTACAAGAGGAATGTTCTCCAGTGGAAAGTAAGTTCGTAAACGCGAAGAACATAAAACTTTACTACTCTCTAAAGTCCGTTAGACTTCCTGAATTAAATTGTTTGGCACTTCGCGAACCATCTTGCGACGAAAATACACAAGAGAAGAAGACGGACAGGATGAGGCTTATAATAACTGTGCGAATATATTAAAGAATGAGAGAGAGAGAGTGAGAGAGAGAGAGAGAGAGAGAGAGAGAGAGAGAGAGAGAGAGAGAGAGAGTGAGAGAGAGAGAGAGAGAGAGAGAGAGAGGGAGAGGGATAGATAGATAGATAGATAGATAGATAGATAGATAGATAGATAGATAGATAGAGAGAGAGAGAGAGAGAGAGAGAGAGAGAGAGAGAGAGAGAGAGAGAGAGAGAGAGAGAGGGACTTCGGAAATTAAATTGAACCAGAAGCATCAATAATTATTTTATTTTATTTAATATTTTTTTAAATACTAGACTGATTCATTATTACAATTACGCCCTAATTCATATATTCATCGTCAGATTAAGAAGAAACTTTTTTTAAAAAATACATACATTTAAATAATTTTACAGAAAACATTCCGAACAGTACATTTTTACACCATATTGGTTTATCCGTTCTAATTATCTTGAGAAATAAGAGAATATGCAATTAAATGCGGTTTTACTAATTTTTATTTTATTTTAAAAGACACAAATAGCAAATGAAAACATGCAAGTAATCTGTTCGCTAAATATAATGGCATATCTAATACGTCTATGTCTATTGTTCTGTTATTTAAATTGCCTTGGTGCTGAAAACTATAGTCTGATAATATGTAATACACTAACCATGCTCAGCCGAATTATTTAATACATGCATATAAATTATCAATTTATGTTACTACAATAAAATAGTAATTTACAAATTACATAAAATTTATTAGAGCTTAAAAAGTGTTTTATCACAATAAAATCAAAGATGTATCGAAGTCATACAGTGATAAATTAAAAAAAAATACTAATTTTGATTATTGTAATTTCGCTTGTTTATAGCGGTAGTTAATTTATAATTATTTTAGCTACTTTGAAATCGTATTTTTTTTTATTTTTTTTTTATTGGGGCTCACTCAGCCTATATAAATTTTTGATTACTTTAACAAGAAAAAAAATTGTTTTAATGTCTTGTTCTGAAAAAGCTTCTAAGAACAGGACATTAAATTAATTTTTTTTTTTTGTTAAAATTATCAACAATTTAAACACCAAAATAAATAATATTTTTAAATTGGCCAGCCCAAATTATTCTAAACCAAATAAAATTAATTTACTACACTTTATTACTAATTAAAAATTATAGGTAAATAATTTAATCTGCTAACGCTTTTTGGAGACTTTGAGATGATAGCTGCTCTATAAAATGGATACCCTTAATTGAAAGAAGTGTGTATTCTCGGTTGAAATTCCTTCCTGCACAACCGTTGGCTTAAAAATAGTATAGCCGTTACCCAATACCCTTCATGGGTTGTAGTTTAATATTTTTTATTATTGTTATTTTAGGAAGATTTTTTTATTAATGTACTGAAAAAATGAAATCATCGCTGTTTTTAAAAAAATCGAAAATCCGAATACAAATACTTTATAATGCATTTAGCATAATAAGTGCTCTTATATTATAGAGTTGAGTCACAAACACTTTACAGTATTAACTAATATACACTATATTTGTACATTCGTGTTGATGAAACAGGAAATTTCTTAAAACATTCATGCGTTCAACAAACCAATGCATGTATAATCAAGCTTCGAAGTTTGGACTGAATACTAAACTGAGTTCTTATAACTATATTGCACAAGTTTGCAAAGCGAAAGCTGTAACACTACAGCCCATTGAGGGACTTGTGTTCAGTACGTGGTAGTGACTGTACTGTTTCTCGGACAACGGTTGTTCAGGGAGGTGACTTGTTGATCACGTTTTACCCCCTTATATGTGAGTAGCAACTTTGAAGAGGCTGGGTGAGCCCAAGGCGGATCCTAGATCCCATTGGATCCATCTCCTGTTCCTAACAGATTAAATAAAAGCCAGCCAATAACGGGCTTTGAACCCAGGACCTTTGGCACTGCAATTCAGTGCTCTATCACTGATCCACTCCGCTCCCTACTTTGTAAAACAAATACCCCGAATTCAGTACATCTTGAATGAGACCTAAAGGTTAAAGGTCCGCAGAGTAATTAAATAAATTTGGGCTATGCTAACGCAATGACAAGAATTGCAATTAACGAAGTTGACATTACTTAAGAGATAAGTGGACGAATCGATTTAAAGCACAATTTCTGTTTAGTTAATTAATTAAAAACTAATTACCACTAGCCAAGATAAGGAATTAGTAATTTCCAGCTTAATTGTGTGTACATTTGGAAGTATTCTACTACTAAAAACAAAAGAAAAAATTAAATCATAATAGACGATTTACTTGTATAAGGAACTAGGATAATTGGCCGTCCAAAATATATATGGGAAGATTCCGCAGATACTGATGTCAGCATTTTAGGGTAAGAAAAAGATTTCTAACAAATCACAAGTACATACACTTTTCTTGGAATGACTTTATTGCCCACACTTTGCGATGAAAATAAAAACAATTAATATATAAGCAATTAGGATATCAATAATTTTAAAATTTCATATATTTTTTAAAACGGCTCGAATATTTATTATAACAATTAATAAATAAACATTATATGTAATCAACTCTTCTTTTTATTTTTCTTGTAACGCAATAAAGTATTGACAATTTTCGATAGTTCTTAAAGAGATCCTATCATTAATTTTGTTCAACTTTTAAAAAAACCTTAAGAAAAAAAATTTCTAAGCAAGGCTAGAGGAAGGGTTTGTTTTTCATGTCCACGAGTAACTTGATACATCTTACTGTAATGTTTCTTAAAACATCGCTTGACGTGAAATTTACTCTCTTCCGTTCTTAGCACTTAAGCAGCCCTAAACTTTTATAAACAAAGGAATATTATTTATATGAAAATGATGACAATGGAATGTTAGTTTATCATCCCGATGTTTCAATCACTTAACTACTTTATTTAGTAGATCTGTAGGTTCGTCTTGGGCTCACTCAGCCTTTATGAAGTGGGTAGCCTTAGTTGGATAAGCTCGAACAAAGGTTCTTCGAAAGCAGCTCGCAACTTTCAGGACTGTAAATTGTTTTATTCATATTTATTCGCTGAATAAATAAATTAAACATCAATATAATTTAGGTATATAAATTGACAAAGCAAAAATCTTCTAAATTTGATAAAATAAATTTTCTTTATTTTTCTAATTTAAAAAAAATCCGGGAATGCCAGAAAAATTCTTTCATCTATTAAGAAACATCGATAGAACAATGTAACTTCCAACCCTTCTGTGGCTCATCCAACCTCAAGTGGATAATCTTAATCGGGATAATACCTCGCGGATGAACGTGATATCGGCCAAATCAATTAATTGCACAACCGTTAGCATAGAAACAGTCACTACCATGTACTTCATACAGTAAAATTTATTGAGGAAAATTTCTAATGGGCTCGAATTCTATATTGTACTTATGTATACATGTATTTTATGATTAAATATCAAATAGAAATTTAAACATCGTTATTGATTTTTTAGTTATATACCTAAATGACCTTAACGAGTAAATTAAGTCGAGCAATCAACCATGGCTGATTTATGAAACTTGAAATGTTATCATTGAAAATGTTTGCTTTCTGGAAAGTAGCAGGTTATTTTATTGTGCAGAGCCCTGAATTACTATCCTGAAGATCCTGGGTTGAAATTCGGGTGAGGCAGATAATTTATTTACTTTATTTTTATTATGTATGGTCCGTTTAGGACCAGGCAAAAATTTTAAATTTACTTAACTTAGTTAAATATTTACACCTTTTAAGGGTTAAAATCAATGAAATGGGATCTGCAGACCCTCCTAGGGTTCACCCAGCCTCTTTGAGTAGGCACCCTAAATCGGGGAAAAAACCAGAGTCTGATCTCGGACTATTCACTTTTCCACAACTTTCTGGTTAGAAACAGTGCAGTCTCTACCAAGTATTGAACCAAAGACCTTTCACAGGTTATAGGGATATAATTTTTTTCTTATTATTATAGCTGGAATGGTATTCCGAAATAAAATGGCGTTACTTGCAACAGAACGATCTGTACTGACAGCAATTCTTCGAGGGAACGTCGGAAATTCCTACAAATGATCTTCAACCACAAACATTTGCTTCCTTCAACACTTCTCTGACTTGACTTGACGGAACATTAAACTGAAAAAGCGGTGTGAAGTAAGCAATATATAAGATGTAAAGGTAGATTTAGTTGAACCAGTGTTAGAACAAATTTGTAACAGTCCAACAATGCACAAATTCCCAACACAAAATGATAAGATTAGGAACTAAATTTTAGTTTATTGATGTGGGCGATTAATCATTGGGTCATAGACGGCCATTACCGTGAATAAAAATAACAGGCAAACGTACAAAACGTAAAATTAAAATAATAAAAATAAATTAAAATTAAAATAGTTAGTGCGAAACATGAATACTACCGAGCTTTAAATAATTATACAGTAAATAAATAAACAGTGTTACTTCTGAAAAATGTACTTAAGTTATCAGGGTTTAGAGTATTAACAAATCACGGTTAATAAAATATATCAATAAATCAAATATATTGCTTACAGTATATCTAATGGAAAGTATTATTGTTGGTAGAATCTAAAATCAATATCCACTAAAAAAACACATACAAAAAAAATAACGAACCAACTACAGATAATTCCAGAAGACAATTTCTTGCGAATTTTTCATCATGTATTATTAGATACTTATTAATTGATCGATCAAAATTATTAACTAATTTATAGTTATTGTTACAGTTATATAGTTATTTAAGTATAACTCTGTACTTACGTAAGAAAAAGTAATTAGGACCATTTAATGTGACTAAGTTCTTTCTGACCGAAGGATAATTATATACATAATTATTTAAAAAAATAATTTACGAAAGTAATTAGGATATAAATTTACAATCGTTTACGAATATATAAAACATATACCTTACGTTGTAATCTCATTTTCTTCTGGCGTTTCTTTTATGAATGTCTTTGCTTGCTTTTCATGAATCTTTAATATTTTCATTAGGCTTCACGCTCTCATTGTACTTTATTTTTCTGGTGAAAGAGAAATTATCTTGCTGGTAAATAAAATTTACGTCCTACCATTTTACTAACAATGGATTTAAATTTTTTTTTAAATATATTTTTTTAAATTTACAACTGTATACAAAATACATCAAGTAAATATATTGAGTGAATACGTTGACATGAAAATACAAGTAGAGAAACTACCCAGTGGTAGTACTCAAATAAAAAGTTCAGCTTAGAAGGTCACGAGGCCATCTTCTTTTTAGACGCCTCGGAGGATTATCAGGAATTGAAGAGGTTGCGAGGTTTGAAACTAGTGGGTTTGAGTGGAAATGAAGTTTGTCATGAAAAGATTGATATCGGATTCGGGCCAAATCAGCAATAAACGGGACGTTGAGGTCATTATGGATTACTTTGTTCATAACAAAGTAAGGAGCATTGAGGATTTTCCGAAGGATTTTGGATTGTAAGGATTGAATACGAGAGGAATTCGATGGCTTAGTGGAGCCCCAAAGCTCTATTCCGTAAGTCCAGGTGGGTCTAATGATTGTCATGTATATGAGTCTCTTGTAATTAATTGGGAGCTTAGAGTGTTTATCTAGTAAATGTTGAAGTAGCCTGAAACGGCGAGCTGTTACTTGTCGTTTCAGTCTAGTACGAGGATTCCAAGTTAAGAGTTTAAAATTTAAAATTAAAATAATCATTCGAATAGCAATTAATTTTATAAAGTAGTTATATTAGAAAAAGGATTTATCTTTCAAGCAAAATTCGCGTTACACTGAATTTCTAAAACTGCATTGAAACTTCCAAACAAGTAGAATAGTAGTTAATATAAATGGTTGCATTTATTTATCAGTGACTAGGTTAATATCAGAATAAATATTTTTTTATAAAAACAATTTATCTATCATTAAAAAAGGTTTGGAGCCATATGACATAACCTGAGAACTTTTTTTTATTTTTATTTATAATACATTCGAGAAAAAAAAATATAAAATATTGAAAATCAGGAATTTACATTACGCTTATTTGTTTTTAAGTTCAAATTGTATTGTATCCAGTGTATTAAAATTTAGCATCTCCAAAAATAAATTTATTTTTTCTAAGTGAAATATCTGAGTTGAAAATTGTACCTTACTTTTCAATCAAATATATGAAAGAAATGTGCAAAAATCAAAGTGTTATATTCAGTTCCTCCTGAAATAAAAAACCTGTACCACTACAACCCATGGACGGTCTGGGGTTCAATACATGGTAGAGACTGTACTGTTTCTTGGACACGGTTCTGCAAGGAGGTGACTTGTCCTAGGTCACGCTCAACCGGCAGATTTCTCCCCCTTATTTTGGGTACCCTATTTTTATAATATTTTATAGAGGCTGGGTGAGCCCCAGGAGGGTCCAAGATCCTATATAATCCACCTCCCGCTGCAAACAGACTAAATAAATATCATGGCCTGCAGCGGGGTTTGAACCAGGATTTCCGGCATGGCAACTCAGTGCTCTACCACTGAGCCACTCCATTCCCCCTCCTGAAATAACTATACCAAACTTTTAAAATAATAGGGTTATTAAAATTTAAAAAAAAATAAGGAACCATTTTTCAGTTATATAAGAACTGTATATAAGAACAGCAGTTGAAATTTAATTTAATAAAATTTAAATGTAGACAAACCACTTGTTGGTTATTATTTTTGGGTCTAAAAAATGTTATTTTTTAAAGTTTACATTACCAACCTTTGGAGGCCATTGTAACTGGTTATTTTTGAATTTAGGTTATTCGTGGTGATAAACAATTTTGTAGAGCAGACGTTTCAAAAAACAATAATTTAAATTAAAATGTTATAATTTAACACCGTGCAGAGGTATCCAAATTAACACTGCTCCAAATTGAAAATCAACGCTTTAACAAATGCTATTCAGTAACGGTTCAAGGTAATTTTTTTACTGTTTGGAAACTCCGAATAATGGGGTAATCAGATAAAAAAACATTATAAAATGGTCGAAAAAAAAATACTATTATAATCTATGAAAGGCCTTTCAGTACATGGTAAAGAATGTAATATTTCTAATACAACTGTTATGCAAGAAGGTGATTCGTCCTAGTTAACCGCCAGGTTTTCCTACAATTAAGAGTATCCACCTCAGAGGCTGGGTGAGCCGTAGGAGGCTCTGTATATCACACAGGGACCATCCATAGCTGGATTTGAAACTTTGCATTCTACATTTAAAATTTGCACTCTACAGACTGAGCTACCTCGCTCCCTTTATAAAACATTTATAGAAATAAATATATTACTTTTCAAGAGAGCTAACCTCTTAAGGCTGGGAAAGCTGTTGATGATAGAAAGGTGATTATTAAGAAAAATTAAAGGACATAAAACTTGGAAACAACTATGAAGAAATGGAACGACGGCAGGCTGTTTAAAATAAATCTCCAAGTTTACATGGGTTTGTTCCAAAACTGACAACCAATAACTACAAATTAATATAATCCACAAATTACAAACTAACTATGATTTAATAAACAGAGAAGTATTGATCGAAATTCTGAGGGTATTCGGAGTGGACAAAAAGACAATAATCCTTATAAAACTGACTCTGTCGAATACCATTTCAAAGATACAATTCCTGGGACTGATAGATAAACGATGTGCTGGACAAGATCATGAGAATTTTCTGGCAAAATGACGATGCGGGTGCAGTAATAGGAACAAAAAAGGACAATGCGAAAGTAAAGTGTTTGGCCTTCGCAGACGTTCTAGCGCTGCTAGCAGAAACAGAGGAGGACGCTAAAAACAGATAAACACCCTGAAAGAAACAACTGAGAAAACGGGACTACAGATTTCATATGAAAAAACAGAGGTTATGACAACGTATATCAGCTTTAGCAAGGAAATATTGAACACAAAATATGGGCAAATAAAAGTAACGAAAAAGTTTAAATACCTTGGGGGATAATATGTAACAATGGAACCGATAGCCATTAGCCAAACTGGAAAGACTGAACTTTGCCACTAGAAACATGTACAGCAAGAAAAATTTGTCGTCCAATGCAAAAATAAGGCACTACTGTACAGTAGTAAGACCAGCAATACTGTATGGTATGGAAACAGTAAGTCTTCCGAGTCTGAAGAAAGCCCTGAAGATTCAGAGAAAAATTCTGAGGATTCATGGACCCATAGTAACAAAAGAGGGCAGAAATATAGAGAAATTTGGAAGATCTTGAAACAGTTATCATGACCAGGAGACTGAGAATCTAAAGCCATATCGTCAGAATGGACAATAACAGGCTGAACAAAAAACATTTCGAAATAGTCTTAACCTGTAAGAGTATAAGTGGATATGTGAAACAAATAAAAGAGGAGCTGGAAAGGCTAAAAATCAAGGATAAGGATTGCTTGGATAGAGAGCTTTTCGGAAAAAAACTAAAAAAAAGTTGGGGTTCTTGCAGAAAGGAAGGAGAGACGAGGGAGAAATGGACTAAGGAAGAGCGAGAGGAACAGTCCAGGAAGATGAGAGAGTATTGGAGTAGAAGAAAGGCGGAGAGTGTGAAGAAGATTATTAAGTGATATTCACGTGGGCCTTATTGGCCGATTCGTGTAAAGTAAAAAAAAAATCAGGTTTTAACTGAACATAGACACCCCCTGACCAATTCAATCCATAAATTATTTCTATAATTTTAACCCGTCAGTTCCCAATGCACCCCCTAGGGTGCAGTCACTTTTTTTGTTATGTGCTATAAAAACATTTTTTTTTCGAGGTTATAGCGATGTTGTGTACTACTGGAACTAGGTCAAAGGGTAGGACACATTTGGAGCTGATATCAGGTGTGGTCTAGACAATATAATCTTTCAAACTCAGTAGTGTTCTGGTTTCTGTTGGTGTTGACAATTTTTCTTCTCTTTTCACTCACCATGACGAGAAAAACTTAAGTACTCAAATTATTTTTGCATTTATAGTTAGGTGGGCATTTTCTGGAACAAATGGTAGCAATATTATATATAAGCCACCAAAAATAAAACTTCAGAGCCAATCTAAAAGTAAGCATCACCTGTAGGGTGCATTGGTCACTGAGGCACAATCATGCTCAGAACGTAAGTGTAGAAGAAATGAAAATTGTTGTAAGTATCTTGTTACTTACGGGTTACATGACAATTAAATATATTAGAATGTTTTGGGAGACTCAAAGTGATACCTATAACAAAACAGTAGCCCAAAGTGTGAGAAGAAATAGATTCCTCGAAATCCAAAAATACTTTGCGACAACAATAAGCTCCCAAAAAAATGATAAGTTTTCAAAAGTCAGAGAATATTTTACAGTTCTGAACGCTGCTATTAAGTAAGGATTTATTTTATTTTTAGTAGGACCGTTCCTTGATTTTATTTTATACGACATGATATTTTTCATATTTTTTACTTTTAGGTAAATGTAAGTGAAATAAACAAATATATATTTATATTGATTTTTGTTAACTTATATCCCTACATCTCACAACAATAAATTAAAAAAAAAGTAAATTGATTCAATTCTATTATTCAGGATAATTTGATTTAGTTTATGAAATTGAGTGATTTTGTTATCCGGATGCCCAATGCACCCTACAGGGGGCACCTTCCCAGCGGATTAATTAATGCATAGAAAAATTTAAAACTTGTTTATTTATTCTTCTTAGAGATCAATAAGCATAAATAAGTAAAAAAAAATTAAAGTTCATAAGTGGTTCACATTTGGGAACTGACGGGTTAAGAGGGAAACATTGGCAAGTAGCTGAACACGATGTATACAACACATTTCGTCCCGAATTCATTAAATTTATTAACAATATTGATTTCGACATCAATTTAAGAAACGGTCACCAGTGGTCTAGTGGTTAGCGTAACAAACTACTAAGCCCAAGATCGCGGGTTCGTAGCCCGGTAGGTGGTCCTAGGATTTTTTTAAGGGAGTAAAAAATCCTTAGTTACGCCGTCCTTCGGAAGGGACGTTAAGCGGGGTCCCCGAGCCTGTACGATGTCAGGTACTCTTTAAAAATCCCTATCCTAATTAAACCTGGGTAGGCAAAATTTAGAGCTTCCACTGTAGCATCGTCCGATTAGCCTTAGCAGCATAGAGTGGCGTTAAATGAACAACTATATATATATATATATAGTATATACATTTATATTTATATATATATATATATATTTATATATATATATATATATATATATATATATATATATATATATATATAAATGATCACATTTGTTGTTTATTAATAATGTAAGAATGTAATTAAAGGAACATATTATACTGTGGTACGGAATATGCCAATAAATAAACGATCCTTTATTTATTTATAAGAAAATAAAAAGCCCAAACGTCATACAAAAGTAGATCTGAGAATTTTTCCCTGTACTACCCACCAACAATCAACTCAAATATTAAACCTGCGCAACGATTAATAATAACTATTGATAATAATTCTAATAATAAAGAACCTTAAGAATAAAAATACCCAGGGAGATAAACTAGATCCGTAGTCACTGAAGAGTAAATACATGATAAAGGGCCAGAACTTAGCTTGAAGAAAACTTCAGGGGAGGGAACTTTCCTGATTGGCGGAAACACAGTTCCTTATAAACTTTTAAACAAGATTATTCTTGGGACCATTCAATATTAATTATAAAATTAGGAGTTTCGAAGGAATATTTCAATGTCAGAACAAGAACCACGCGCCCTATACGAGATATAAATCAGAGTCTTCGTTAAAATTAATTTTGCTACGTCTCGTATTCACCGTGTGATCAACTGGCATGTATTGTAAAATCGATCAAGTTCGCAAGGGTAGCCAAATGTGCTGAATTCATTAGTTAGCTATATAATTTTTATTTAAATTTGGTAAATAAAAAATGGAGATAAAAAAAGAGTACTCCGGATAGTATTTGATTCGTTACCGAGATTCAGATGTAGCATTAAAGTTTTTAATCTGTCTACAGCCACGAATGGAACATCTGAAGACACTGCTGTGGCTCACCCAGCCTCTAGAAAATAGGTACCCATAATTTGGGTAAAAGCCTAAGTTTAAACGATCCGTTCATTTATTATATATGGCACTAGTAAAGTTATTATAATTGATAATCTTTGTATTCTAGAAGGGACCGAGATATCTGACTGTGTAGAGCGCTCAATGACCCGAGTCGGTCTGTGCTGAAATCGGGTGATTTCAAATCCAACAGCGACAGATCAATTATTTAATCTGCTGACAGGGGTATGGACCCTATGGGATCTACAGACCCTCCTGGGGCTCACCCAGCCTCTAAAAAATGGATACCCTTAATAGGGTATCTATTTCCAGGAGAATCTGAAAGTTGAACGCGATCTAGGTCTAATTATATCATAGCATACATATATATATATATATATATATATATATATATATATATATATATATAAAAAATAAATAAATAAAGGCTTAACAAACCCGAAGCTCGATGCCGATACCACCAATCTATGTTTACAAACCTCCGTCCACGGAGCACCACCCAAACCCAAATCAGCTAGATCATTCCTAACGCAATCCTCCCACCTACGCCTCGGCATACCCCTCAGACGCTTCCCAGTCGGTACAGCGCCTATTAACATCTTGGGAATTCGTTTGTTACTAAGCCCAGCAATTTTACATCCTCATCCCAATCTTCGCGACGCTATCACCTGAATATTATTTACCGGATGCATGCTTCGCAATTCCGCGTTATGTTATCTCTTATATTCCCCAGTGGTCTCATCCTTGTTTGGACCGAATATTCTACGTAACACCTTATTTTCGAATACCTGAAGACGTTGTTCATCCTTCAGCATTAGTGGCCAAGTTTCACATCCATAGAGAAGAGATGTAACGATAATCGTTTTATAAATTCTGATTTTTAGATTTCTAGACAAAAGACGCGAGCTTAGTAATTTCGAGACCGACAAGTATTTCCCACCTTTATTTCCTCTCGAATTTCGTTTTTTCCAGTTACCATTGACCCAAATACTTAAACATCTCCACATGTTCGAACTTATTCACTCATACAAAAATATCACCAAAATATATATATATACGTAGTAAGGTCCATAAGTTTCCGGCCTGTCCTGCTTCCCCTCCTTTAAACGTGCCGGGACTTGCAAGACTATGCAGGGCCATGCCTGCTCACTCTATACCCATCCCCCGCACTTCCTCAGTACTGTCAGTCAGTTTCCAGCCTTGAAGGAAACTCCCTATTTTTACAACGTTCAAACTCGAGTACCCTGCGATTATTAAATTATTTTGTAAAGAGACTCTTACTCCTACGCAAATTAATGAGCGCTTGGATTGTGTATAAGTGAAGTCCTCCCCCTCGTATTCCACAGTGAAAGAATGGTCAAAATTATTTAAGTTAGGGAGAGAACGTCTAGAAGATGAACCGCATCCCGGTCGCCCATTGGATGTTGTCACTTCTGAATCTGCAATTTATGTCAAAAATAAGTGTTTTGGGGAATCATCAAAGAACATTTGCGTATGAACAAGGTTAGTGCAAGTTGGGATACAAAAATTGTTTCAGCTGCTCATGAATTTTGGCGATTGACCACCGACGAAGAGCTCCAAGCAGCAGTGGAAGAACATTTTTGAACATAAGAGAAAATTATTTTTTTCATGGTATAGAAATGTTGCCAAAGCGTATTATAACCCTGAATTATACTGCTCTAATGACGTATTTAAAAATATTTTCAGTCGATCCAAAAAAAAAAATAAAAAAAAATTGCTGGTACCTCATTGTAGGGAATATTCAAAAACATCGTTTTCTAGTGATATATTTAGATGATTCTGCCAAAAGAGTGAAGTATCGAAATTGCTATGGTATACCATTTTTGGTTTTACAATAAAATTAACATTGCGTAAATATCTTCCGTCCTCATGTACTTATGTATACCAATTTTCTTGACTATCAGTTGAATGGTATTGAAGTGAATTTTGTTAGTTACAATATTGTTAAAATAATTAATATTAAAACACAAAATAGCATTGTTTTTCAGCTCTGATGATAAATATGTTTAAAGTAAGAAAGAAAAAAATATATAACCAGACCGTAGTCAAAATAAAATACCTCAATTCATTAATTATTTAGACCAAGTATTTTAATTACTTCGAATATACTAACACACCTGTCTTCATTGTTAAATAAGTTAGTGTATTTATTTTGTTGCCTACTTTGGGAAAACTAATTTAGAATATTAAACGTCCCAGGTGGGCGTACTTAAATTGGACCGATAAGTCACATCCCACGCCTAATCAAAGTAAGTCAAAATTATATTGCGTTTAGCCACTCATTAAGCACAATTTTCGGTTGAAGGGATTAAGTAGACTAAATCAAACAGGATTATCAAGATACAAATTAAAATCAAGTAACATGTTTCGCTTTTAGTATTTCATAGGCTATTAGGGTAATTTTATAAGATATTGACAAAATTGTAGCCATCAATGTGTAGAGCGATCTGTTGATGTGTTGAAGGTTCAGGGTTCGAATCCGGCTGAGGCAGATAATTTATTTAATCTGTCAACAACCGTATATGGACTCTGCAGTGACTCAATGCTCAGGCGAGAGGCTCGTAACACGGCCAGAATGTACATTATTATTATTAGATGTTAGGTGTTCATTTTTTTTTTTAAATATGGTAGTGTTTTTTTTTTTTTTATAAGAGGATGTTTTGGGATTATTTCTTAACCAAATTTTCTACATGTGCCCTTGATTACACCTTGATTCCCAACCAGCTATTCCCAGGTATCCATGAGCTATAGGATAGAAGTTGCCGGTAAGTTACATTTTTTTTTTTTTTGTGCGCATTTATTCTTAAATGAACTTGGTCCTGGAATAAAATTATTTTTGTATTCTATTTCGAACAGAGGAAAGACTTAGGACGTGAAAATAACAGCGGGGTTCGTCACCGCTTTACACCTAAAGCTAGAGAGATCGATTAAGTTGACGGATCAAAGCACGTAGTAAATTATGGCGGTATAATCTGGCACTCTGGAGATGGCATCAGGATGCAGCGATACTCTCCATTAAGGCGATCGATCGATCGTCTTAGCCCAAAGGTTATCGTCTCAACCCTTATCAACCCTTATCATCCCTTATTCTCTCACCTAATCTAAAAACGCCGACGAGTACCTTGTTCGGAACCTGAAGATAACCTCTGGAAAATTCTAGTCATTATCATATTTTATAGAAGCGAGTATCTTCTACCTTAACAGAAAATAGAGATCGAAATCTTTTTTTATCTAGAGATATTACGTCTTTTTATGATTTAAAATATAGCAGACCTACTTTTTTTTTGATTCATATAACATCTTTTTATCCTGATAAGCCTAATCGGACAAAGCTACAGCGGGGGTCCTAAATTTTGCTTAGCCAGGTATAATTAGAATAGGGATCTTTAACGTAGTGTCTGACAAAGAACATGCTAGGGACCATTATTTTTTTGCTTCTTTTAAAAATCCTAAAGCAACCTTCCGAACGGCGAACCCGTGGTCATAGGCAGAGAAGGTTGTTATGCAAAACAAGCCTACAAGTGACCCCCCAACAACTATATATAATAGAAATGTTTCAATGTTCTTCGACTGATCGGGTTTTATTTTTAAACATTTCAAATGGATAAAGGCGGTATGCCCAAGATCGCGTTCAAGCATCAGACATTTTTCCTTAACTAAGAGTTCTACTATATAGAGGCTGGGTGAACAACAGAGCCTGTAGATCCCTCAGGGTCCATCCGTGCCTTATAACAAATTAAATAATTGATCTGACACAGCCACATTTGAGAACGGACCCTTCAGCATATCAACTAAGATTAATATATTAATAATAATAATATTAATTTTTACAAAATACTTCAGTGATACCTTCTGGTTTAGACCGTGTCGCTAACTTTTTCGCCAACGTTTCACCAGACATGCTGCTGACTTCTTCAGGGCAGAAAAGTGAATGAAGACGTTCGGCTCGCCATCGGTCTTTAATTAAATATTAATTTTGTCCATACCAGTGTTGCCGTAATGCAAAGAAAGGTGTTAAAACCTAAGGTGTTAAGTAATCTATAAATAATAATGAATAATTGATGATTAATGATTACTATCACTGTTGTGTTTTATTTTAGACGAATTTTTTTTTTTGCATTCATGAAGAATGAATCATATAATTTTAGTTTAGGCTTTTTTTTTTATTTGTATGTTTGCCCTTCTCAATTCACTCAGCTAGACAATAAAACTTCGTAATGCATGTTTAAACTTTTATTGTAGAGACTTGTTTAAAAACTCGTTTCATGTCCTAATAAAACTTTTTATTGCCTTCGTATCTCTGATAAAAGTGATATAAAACATTTAATTTTGATGAAATTTTAGATTTTAGAATCATATCTCGTGTAGATTTAGTTTTAATATTTTATTATCTTAAACAATTTTATTTATCTCTAGTTTGTTTGTTTGACGGTTTCTTTTAACTCCACTTTATAATATGACTGATCGGACAATGATACAGCGGGAGTCCTAAATGTTATATACCTATAACTATTAGGAAAGAGGTCTTTAACGAATACTGGATGACACCGTACAGACTCAGGAAAGCCTTTGAACGTCCCCTCTGAAGGACAGCATAAAGGAGGATTTTTACTCCTATTAAATTCTAACGACACCTGCCGTTCTACGAACCCACGATCTAAATAGTAGGTTGTTATACAAAACACTAAACCTTATTTTATTTATTAATTTTTCATCAAATATTTTATAAAACATATTTTATGTGTATTGTTTTTTTATGGTTTAATCATTCGAATATTTCGTTTAAAATAGCCGTGATGTTATCATTCGGGCTTTACTCGCATGTGGCGTTGTTTTTTTATTTTAATAATTTTCATGCTTAACTTTTGGCCGAAATGTAGAAAATTATAAAAAAATTATACTGTGGTTTTGAATAATTTTAATGACTCATTTCCTACATTACTTATTATATCTACCAAATCAATATAGTTTTTTCGCTTAATAGAATAGGGTAAATGACAATTTACTAATAACTAATAGGCGATTGTTAATTATTGTTCGTTAAAATAAATATTATTCAGTTATTTGTTTCTCGGAAATGCGTAGCTTACACAAAGTTAATATTATTGAGGTGATAGCGTCACGAATATTTAGATGGGCTTGTAAACTTCCTAGGCTTGTTAACGAAAGAATTCCTAAAAAGTTATTAAACGCTGTGCCGGCAGGAAGCGTCTGAGGGTAGACTGAGGCGTAGGTGGGAGGATTGCGTTACGATTGATCTGGCTGGTTCGGGTTTGGGTAATGGTCCGTTTACAGAATAATAAATAATTACTTTTCTAATGTTTACTTTTATTTTTGTAATTTTCTAACCATACTCTCTGCATTTTACTAATGTAAAAATCAGAATTAAAATTTACCACCCTTGTAAAGAATTACGAGCCCTTGAACAAGAATAAATCGCTAGGAGAGTTATGGAGTGACAATCAGACCGGACAATTCCCACTCTACTAACTGACGGTTCGTTAGTTAATTGACGGACAGTTTTACAACTCGGTTTTATCTTCGTAGAAATCCCTCGTGATTGTCTGATTTCCCAAACGAATCACTGGAAAATTCCATTATGGCATACCTAAATGGGAGGTAATTAATGTATATTTCTACTTAAAACATTTAACCGTAATATTTATGTGCAGATAATTGTTGTAGATTTATATTAAAAACTTCTATTCAAAATATGGTTGTGGTAAGGATTGCTCAATTAGTCAAGCTCTAAATCATGTAGAAGTTGGTCCTGTAAAGTTGCTCGGCTTAGTAAGGAACGGATTCCTAAGATGTTAATAAGCGCTGTACCGACTGGAAAGCGTCTGAGGGGTAGACCGAGGCGTAGGTGGGAGGATTGCTTTAACACTGATTTCGCGGATTTGGGTTTGGGTAGTGATCCGTGGACAGAATTTTGTAAACATAGAGTGGTATCGGCATTGAGCATTTGGGTTCGCTAGGCTAAATCATAGATAACATAGGCCCTTATCTTAACCATCTGGTAGGAAGAGGTTTTGCCAGAATACTCTGAAAAATACTGCCATATTTGTATCTAAAAAAGTGATAAACTGCAATGTCAAATTTTCAGGGAAACCTTTGCGGTGCCGAAGCTTGGACCATACCAATGTGGATTTAGGCGAGGAAGATCAACTTTAAATCAAATATTCTGCCTCAGAAAATCCTAGAGTGATGATAAGAAATTAAAATCGAGACATATAATATTTTTATGGACTTGATGGTAGTAATATATTAACCGGGAAGAACTTCGGGCACTGGAGAAGTTCAACATTCCCGATACATTAATACGCCTGGCAAAGCTGACCATGAGGGATGCGAGATGTGCTGTGCAGATTGGTGGGCAAAGAAAAGAAGAATTTCCCTCGAGAAAAGGACTACGCCATGGAGATGTGTTACCATGCCTCCTGTTTAATTTGGCGCTTGAGAAGGCAGTGAGGGATGCTGGTCTGCAAACCAAAGAGAGTTTTCACTCGGATGGTCCAGCTTTAGGCATATGCAGGTGATGTGGACATCGTAGGTCGGTCATTGAACTCCGTTAAAGAGAGGTATTCCTAGCCCTGTTAGAGCCCACCAGAACACTTCAGCTTTAGGTGAATGAGTGGAGGCTAAGTTGATCGTCAGAGAGGACGTGCCCCGACCAGGCGAGACTATCAATATTTGCCCCTTTAATTTTGAGAAAATGAAATAAATCACTTATTTGGGTTCAATGGTCACTGATGGTAATGATGCCGAAGTAAAGAAAAGAATATGGATGTCCAAAAAGTGTTACTTTGGTCTACGCAAGGAATTCTCCTCTCGCCTTCTATCATGGCAGACTAAGCTCCATCTGTACAAAACATTAATCCGACCAGTTTTGTTGTAGGGATCGGAGACATGGACAGTAATCAAACAGATTGAGCATGACCTCCTATTTTTTGAGAGTAAAATCCTCCGTAAAATCTTCGGTGGAGTTTATCTTGATGGAAACTGGCGAAAGAGAAAAAACAACGAGGTCTACTCAATATACAATGAAGCAGATGTTGTTTATTCCTAGATGATTGGAATACTGCCATGCGCTGGCAATGTGGCCTAAATATCGTAGGGATAAGCCATGCGATTGTACGTGACTGCCTCCAAATCACCTTATCAAATATGGGTTTATAAACGGTACCTACCACGTACTAGGAGTACCAGCGATGTGGTTAGAATAACAACCTACAATACCCAATATTGCGGTTTAACAACCCGGCAGGTGGCATAATGATATAATAATCAAAGAATGTTTATTTATTATCGTCTTTCGGATAATAAATCTTTATATACGTCCCCTTCATGACTTTTAGTGGTATGCAATATTTTCCAAATGTGATAAATAGACGGTATGTAATTTTTAAGCAGTAATTTTGTTAATATCTATCTAACAGAATGTCCTAATATTCAAATAAATTTAGCTCTGTTAAATGGAAATCTTAAAAATATTTTTCCCTGTTGGAATAAAAAATCGGAATTTCTCCATAGCAATTAAAGAAAGGGAAACTGATATATTTATCTGAGAGCGAGGGAAAAAATCCTATTGTGAACTGACTTCAATACCTGCCTTGTCTCCCGACAGAATGATGTTTGTTCTGGCTATCCTCCGCATGGATTCCAGCCACTGACAAAGAGAAAATGTAGCTTTATATAGGGCTTCCTCTTTCTTTCTTTTTAAATTGAAAATTCTTTTTAACTTTTAAAAAATTTTAATGAATATTAAAGATAGATGAAGTCAAATAATTTGGAAAAATGCTTACAATTCCATGGCAAGAACACATAAGAGGTTTTTAGGAAAATGCGAAGAGAAGGATAACTATCAACTATTACGTTACCATTGTTATTTAAATAATATTATACCATTAACTATTGCATTTTTATAAAACAAATTTGATATATAATGGAATATAATCGATAAATTATTTTATTTATAAATTGAAACAAGTAATTTATTTTAAACAATATGAATCATAAATGTTTTTAAAATTATATACCATATTCAACTATCGATAATAGATTATTAACTATCATACTGGCTGCTGTAATTTCTAAACCTTTTCTATTTCCTATAAGTATGAATTACGATATTTTAGAATATATCCTTATAGGGAACATGGTACCTAGTGTGTAGCGTGGTGAGTATCTAAGCTGATTGTATTGGATTCGAATTCTGCTTTAGCAGATAAATTATTTAACATCTTAACAGCCACGTACTCCAGGGGACCTACAGGCCATCCTCAAGTATATCAAGTATATCTGCGGATACGGATCCGAATACGGATATTTGGTGTCGAGATCCGCGGATACGGATACGGATACGGATCTTTAATTTTTTTCTCAATCGATTCCGGTGCCTTTGACCTTGATAGTTGTTGCCACTAGACGCTTAGCGTGACAGACAGGTACATGTTTAGAGTTTTCGACTTGCAATGCGCGGCATTGGTAACGTTTGTGTTTAGTAGTGAGTTATAAAGTTGTCAACGAAGAAGTTTTTTTTTTTTTTAAACCTTGGAAGGATTGCCTGAGTCAATCCTTTTCAATCAATTTTTCACTGCTAACTAATTATCTTTATTCAGGGTTATTATAAATTTACTGAAAACATCTTAGGTACGTGTTAGTAACACCATAAACCACTTTTGTCTATTCGAAAACGAAGGAAAAAAATTCGTTTCTAAATATCAACTAAGATCAGTTGATCAGTCATTTAAATGGAGGACTGATTTTGTTTTTTCATTTCAACGTTGGCCAGTACAAAAGTTGCTGTTTATAGTGTTACTAACACGTACTTGAGAGTTTTGCAGTCAATATAAAATAATCTTATATAAAATGTCCTCTATTTATTGAAAACTAATTAGGTAAAAGATCCGCCAAAAAAATCACGGATACGGAAACGTATCTTTCTTCTCCCTCGGATATCCGTGGATACGGATAACCGACACATCACTAACCCTGGGGCTGGTCTAACGTATATACATTTGGTACCTTTCATTGGGGGAAAACCTGGTCGAAATTTCAGACACCTCCCTGCACTATCGTTGGCCTACATACAGCAAGTCTCTCCCAAGTTCTGAATATATATATATTCTTTACTTCCCCTCCTCTTTTATAGGTATATATATACCTATAAAAGAGGAGGGGAAGTAAAGAAATTTCACAATGCCAAAACTTCATGGGTAACCTGTATAAAAAACATTTCATAAGTCATGAACTATCTATCAATTCATAGATTAATTTTTTTAATAAATTTTTTCCCGCAAATTTCAATAAAATGAAAATTATAGCATATTGATTAGGATATTTTGTTTTAATTTAAACGGAAAATCTGGATCCTGAGAATAAATGAACATAAATATTAAACGCTAAAAATGAAACATAATAACATGTGCTGACCTAAATGAAACAAAAGATGTGAATATTTGGTCGTATCCAAGCCAAACAAATACATTCTCTTCCCCGATCCTATATCTCTGTGTTCTGGCAACTTTTGCGATGTATACACGGGAAATAATGTTCATTGAACATTACTTTAATTGGGATCTCGTTGACGTACGCCAATTTTATATTTATAATTTATTTTTATTTATTGTTCTTTTGATGGCGATTATTTATAAGTATTTTTATTTTGAACAGAAAAGATTTGTCCTGGGCGGGATAAGACCCCTGGTAGCTCAGTGGTTTAGAGCACTCCACTAGAGTTGCAGACGACCCGGGTTCGATTTCCGACCAGGACAAATCTTTTCTCTTCAATATAAAAATATTTATAAATAACCACCATCAAAAGAACAATAAATAAAAATAAATTATAATTGAAGTTGTTAAATCATATACCGGATAGGTGTTTCATTGATAGCGTGCAGAGTCACGAAAAAAGAAGAATAAATATTTATTAAAATAAGTAATTTTATTATAATTGACATTTATTTGCTTGAATTATATAATTTAAAAAAGAATAATTTTCTTATTTTTAATAATTATGACGTTGAGCAATTTGTTTTTAAAAACAGTAGAAGTTCTAAGCCAACATTTTCGTATTTAAAAAATTACATTTTCTTAGAAATAATAATATAATTTTATTTTATTTATAAAAATAGATATGTTTCAATTGTTGTCGATATAAAAAAATATAAGTTTATTTTATGTTATATAGTAATATAACAACAATAATATGCGCTTTCAACATTTCTCTCCAATACTTGTGAATGCTAAGGTATGTCGTTAGTAAGTAAACAATTAATGTGCACTTTTATTCTTTAAATGTCCAAGAAAATTTGTATCTATTACAGTCACTCTTTTGAGTGGTTGAGAGGCATCTAGAACAAATTACCTCCTTGCATAACCGTTGTCCTTAAAGCAGTAGTCTCTATCACATAATGGACCCAACAACCTTCACCTAAACATTATTTTATTTTCCATGCAATAAAACTATGGATAATAGCAGTACAGTTATAGTTTAATGAGTACTTATAATAAATTGTATATAAAAGTATTTATATGCGTGAGTATATTTGATAGTACACACAGTTTTCACTATTTAAACTTTAGACTTTTTGAGTTTACATATTAAGGGTTAAAATACAAAGAATTGAAGTATTACTAGAAGCTTTTATATTTTTAGCGATATAAAAGAGAATATATCGTTTTCCAAATCCATGTGTAAGAAATTGAAAACAATTAGAACCTTAAAGTTTTATATAGCCGAACCTGTAAAAAACAGTAATCTGACTATTAAAAAAAAATTACGCTATAATAAAATTCCATTCTTTGAAGATGGAGAATTTCATTACAATACAAAGCTGTAAATCTTCCTCTTGGTTTAAACAGGATACGATCGAATAGATTCTAGTACTTCAATGATATAGTGTCCCTCTAAGGTATTCAGCCGTATTCACGATCCATTCAGATCTTCAATCCGTCTCCCACTCAACACATTCCGAGAAATCTCATTCTCATGAGATAGCTTCTGAGCAGACATTAAATATCGAAAATCGATCCCATTCAACGCTTATGTTAATTAGAGATATGATTCTCCTTAATTACCAAAGGGTTACAGAATCCTTTGAAGTGGTAACTGATGAAAACGCGGTTCTAGGAACTGTTACATCCAAAACGCACGATTAATCTCAGATCATTATTAGTATTTAGTACATTGGTTTCAATAATCCTCAGAAGACTGAAAGGATTATAGGAATAATGGATACATACATAATTTAATAGGGTAACAATAATAACAAAATTTCGCGTCAAGCCCTGACATTGAAATACTAGATGATAAGGCGCCATATTATAAGTACCATTCCAATAGGCTTCTCCAGAAAGTTCGGCTGAAGCTATATTGGTGGATGAATCCATTGTAACAGATTATACTGTGAGTCATAATAAACCAGATAAAGTTGAGAGCGAGGAAGGGCACACTTCAACATATTTGTACATAAATTATAATAAAAAAATGTTGATTCTTCTAAACATATTTAAACTAAAAAAAATATTTTTTTTCTATATTTACGTTTATTTAAAAAATAAAATAAAAAATGTTAATCGTAGAATATGAATCATTATATTAAACTATTTCGCTGTGTTCCGAAACAGTATAACAATACAAATTTTTTTTTATGACTTTATTTTTTTCTTATCCAATATTTGTTTTTACGACTTTATTGTCTTACTTGAACTTTTTTTAAAAAATTAAGTAACAACTTTATACCCCTTTTTAACCCATTTAGGGGACGAATTTCAATAAAATACAAAGCATGTCTTCCATCAATTCTGTTAAAAAAAGTTTATGCAAAATTTGAAGTAGATTGGACCAAGGAATCACGTTGTCCCATACAAACTTTGCCCCCCTTTTTCACCCCCTTAGGGGTAGAGTTTCGGAAAATCCTTTCTTATCGGATGGCTACGTCATACAAAGAATACACCATGAATACATCACAAAGAATATATATATACTGATATTGCAATCCCTAATGACATAATGTCAATTTAACTGTGGGAGATAAACTTCACAAGTATCAGGAACTAGCTATGAACGATAACACCTATAATAATTTCCACAAATGGAGTGCTACCACTAAATCCACGGTGGACGGCAATCAGAGTCTGGAACGTTCGTTTGATGTTTTAAGGGAGGCTCAACAGGCAGTTCTCCTAGATGCAGCCAGGATCATAAGAAACTTTTTGAACAGTTGAAGAGGATATTTACAACAAGAAGAATATCCAATAGTACTAAACTTACGCACTATTCAACAGTCTGCCCAAACACTGTATGAGGCGGAATGTCTGATCGTAAAGAATCAAAAATGTTTGGAGCGATTAAAGAAGGAGACCATTGCAGATGAATTCATAGCCAGGAACTGAAACGCACATAGACGCATTACAGATCCAATGAGAAAACGCAGAACTCAGTTCTATGGACACCTTACGATGAATGGACACGGGCAGAATGACAAAAAGGGTATTCAGATATTTCAAAAGAACTTAAAATGTACTACACGCGTATTAAGGAAACTAAAAAGGTTATTAAAGAGCTCGAGGTCCGGATGGTATTGAAGGAAGTTCTTCACTGAGGTTGGAACTTTAGAACACTTCTGGTTTTCAAGAGAGATCTAAAAGAAAAACAGGCACAATTAGGACCCAGGAAAGACAGAAAAAAGATGGCGAAAGAATTTAAGAGTTATGGAAGAAAAGAAAAGAAGAGTTGAAACCATTGTCCATAGTGGCTCGGTCGTAAAAAACCCAGGAACATTGATATGAATGAAAGAAACAATAACAACATCGATTAAAAAGGAAAATATGTTCTATGGACGCATTTTCACAATGCCCTATTATAGCCTGACAAAGAAAATACGGAGTTTTCCAGGAATGGAATAAGCATCTTAAAGAAATTGGTATTCCAGATTGTAAATTCATTAAAAAGGATGAATTTCAACGAATGTTGGTAATAGCGGTTTAATACAAATGAATCGGTCATTTGAGAAACACCTCATATCCAAAAAATAAACTTTCGGGAAATAAAAAAAAAACTCCCCTGGGCCATAATTTAACATCATATATTTTTTTATATGTTTCTACAGGGGTTTGGTAAGCTAATTCTACCAAACTAAAATTTTATTATAATTTATTATTTATTTTATTTGTTATGGATTTTATTAATTTTCAAATATTTTTATTTGAAAAGAAAGACATATCCAGGACCGGGACTCGAACCCGGGTCGCCCAGATCAGTAGTCTGGAGCTCTACCAATTGAGCTATTCTGGCTCACCCCCCCCCCGGGCACTGTTGAATAGTGCGTAAGTTTAGTATTATTGGATATTCTTCTTGTTGGAAATATCCTCTTCAAATGTTCAAATAAAAATTAATAAAATCAATAACAAATAAAATAAATAATAATATATAATGACGTAAGTCAACAAGATCCAAATTAAAATAATGTTCAAAGAACATTCTTCCCCTCGTATACATCGAAAATTGCGAGAACGCAATCCGATTTGTCGATGGCCGGGGGCGAGCCAGGATAGCTCAATTGGTAGAGCTCCAGACTAGTGATCTGGGCGACCAGGGTTCGCGTCCCGGTCCTGGACATATCTTTTCTTTTCAAATAAAAATATTTAAAATTTTATTATTTTTATTTTGATGTTTAAAAAAAATTATAAACTTTGTTGGAGATGTGTTGTTTCTCAAAAGACTGACTAAACGATATGTTATCAGGTATGAAATAAAATGTAAAACAATTCAAATTATTAATAAAAATCAGTATTTTATTTTTCAAATAATCTATACACATATTCCAAACATCATGGATTTGTCTAGCCCTCACCAACAATTTAATATGTCTAACTCAATTTTGCCCGAAAATGGACATGAATTGTTTCTCAAATGACTGATTCAAATGTAAAAAAAGCGTAAAATAATAAGGCTTAGCGTACCCGCAAACTTAATGCCAATAATCTTCGTACAAACTTCGTCCACGGACTACTACTTAAACCTCATAACAGTATCTTCCTACCTACGCCTTGGGCTTCCCTTCAAGCGTTTTAAATTACGAGTATATCAACCGGGAGCAATCTTCTAAACTCCCCAGTTGTCTAATCCTTTTTCCGGTCGAATATTCCACCCAATACCTAACATTCGAATATCTTAAGACGTGCATTCTTCAATGCTAAGCCTCTGTTTTTCCATCTGCTGGCAAACTACATTGTCTGAGAACAGAAGAACATCTGCAACCTTATCACGTAATGTCAATATTCACATCAGCACGTATTCCAATGCTATTCCCAGTATTTTTCCAGCCATTTTTAGGCTTTGTTATTTTAATCTTTATCGTTTGGGTAATTGGACGATGCCACAGAGGGAGCTCTAAATTTTTCCTATCCAGGCTTGACTAGGATAGGGATTCTTAACGAGTACCTGACATCGTGCAGGCTCTGGAACCCCCTATAACGTCCCTTCTGAAGGACTGCATAACCTAAGGATTTTTTACTCTCTTTAAGAAGTTCTAGGGCCAATTACAGGGCTCCAAGCCTACGATCTTGGGCATAGAAGATTATTATGCTAACCAATACGACACAGTTCACCCTCACAACAACCAGATTTGCAACAATCCCCCTACAAATTTATTTTAAAAATCAGAGTTGATTCTCTTACTTGTTATTATTTATTACAGTACAAATAATTTTTTTTCTTTTTTAGTTTATTTATTGATATTTAGAACTGTATTAAAATAATACATCAATTAAATGGGCTAAGCGATACATAATGACATGTGAAAATGACAAGTAGAGAAACTACCCACTGGTAGTACTCAAATCACAAGTTCAACTAAGAAGTCACGGGGCCATCTTCTTTTCAGACGCCTCGGAGGATTATCGGGAATTGAAGAGAAAGGTTTGAAACCAATTGAAACTAAAGGGTTTGAGTGGAAATGAAGTTTGTTATGAAAGGATAGATAGCGGGTTCGGACCAAATCAGCAACAAATGGGACATTAAGGTCGTTATGGATGACTTTATTCTTAACAAAATAAAGCATTAAGGATTTTACGAAGGATTTTGGATTGTAGGGATTGGATACGAGAGGAATTCGATGGCTTAGTGGAGCCCCAAAGCTCTACTCCGTAGGTCCAAATAGGTCGTATGATGGTCATGTAGATGAGTCTTTTGTAATTAATTGGGAGCTTAGAGCGTTTGTCTAGTAAGTGTTGAAGTAGCCTGAAACGTCGAGCGGTTTCTTGTCTTTTCAGTCTCGTAGAGGATTCCAGATTAATCGTTTGTCGAGATGCAACCCTAAGTATCGGATCTGTTCTACAGGCACCAGTGGGATATCAATAAAGGATACTGAAGGGCAGGAAGTCATTGGTTTACGACGTAAGGTAAAAGCGATTTGATGAGATTTTTGAGAATTTATTTTAATTCTCCAGTTTTGACACCATTATTCAAGATCAGTGATATGGGATTGGAGGCTTTGGGATGCAATAATTGGATTGGTGTTGACTGATAATACACATGTATCATCAGCATACGTGGTAAGGATAGTATTAGGATGAGTTGGGATGTCAGCTGTATAAACTGTATAAGGGATTGGACCAAGGATACCTCCTTGAGTACAAATAAATTTAAATTTTCTTTAGAACATCATATTATAAATCTCGAAACAAAAATTTTAAGAAATATGGTCCTTATGCAAACACAGATCCACAAATATTATCAATAAACAAATGCAATATTAGTGCTTTCAAGTAATACGGTATGTTACGTAACGCAGAACAAATATTTAGGTTCAGGATTAAGTAATATTGAAGCTGTCAGTGTACAAGGATCTCGTGGGTGGGTTCGGAAGCAATCATGAAACAATTCAGCTTCCCTGTTATTTAAGAAAGCTATTAAGTTTGGATCGAGTAACAACAAACCCTTCGGTATTTCCAGCAATACTGAAGGTTAAAAATAGCAAAAAAAAATAATCTTAACTACATGGTAGAGACAGTACTGTTCCTAGGACAACGGTTGTGCAGAATCATTTGTCCAATATCACGACCAACTAGCAGGTATTTGCTACAATTAAGGGTACCCATTTTATAGAAGCTGGATGTTATGCTGAAGGTTAGGTAATAATAATATTAGCGAACCCGAAGGCTCGATGCCGATACTACCAATCTATTTACAAAATTCCTACTCGGAACACTACGCACCTAAATCCGGCAGACCACTCTTAACGCGATCCTCCCAAATACGGCTAGGTCTACCTTTTAGAAGTTTCGAAGGTTAGAGGTAATGTTAAGACAAATAATTTTTTTTTAAATTAAAATATTAATTACAGAAATTATACAAATGCCATTTGGCACATATTGTATTTTCGATCTTCTTAAGTCAAATAAATAAACTGTGAATGTGATTTTTTTGTAATTTCTGTTTTTGTTTATAAATAATTACGGTCCATTAAATACAAAAATAATAGAAATATCAGAAAAAATAATAAATTGTCATAGCAGTTTTAGTAAAAAATTAATTATAAAAATAACAGAGGGTATAGATTAATAAAAAAAGAGGAGAAAATTACAGATTATTTTATCTCGCCGATAACAAAGTTCCGGAAATTAAAATAGTCATAGAAGCTACAGGAAAGCCAAATTAAAAAAAAAAAAAATCAAATTTAAAAAGAGTGGAGAAAATGAATGCATTTAATAATTATTATTGTATTTAGAAATATTTATTGTTTTATTATTTTACGAAAATTAATAATATTTATGTGAACGTGGGTATTATTACCACATAACTAATAGTCATTAATTATTCATTACAAGATATTATTACAGTGTATTTTGAGTACTGTTGATATATTTCTAATATTATCACTAAGCACATGCATCAAGCAAAGTAATTGCTATAAGCAAAACATTACTTAATTACGAGTATGTTTGATAATATAGAGAATTAAGAGATAATTATAAAGTAAAATGTACCTAAAAACACAACAATTTACTGACCGATTTTTTTACTTTAGTAAAAAAAACCATTTAGTAAAAACTAATAATTATTTTAACAATTATTAACTAGTTGAAACCGTTTTTACTTGAAATCAACTGTACAAAATGTGTATTTAAATTTTCTCCATCTGGTATTCCAGCCCCTGCTGTTCCTACGGAATTAATTGAATAAATTAAATATTAAGCATAAATTAAATAGTAATGTACGCTTTTTATTATTGTCAATTTAATCTGAAAATAATTCCTCTACCCACAATTACTTTAATACCCTGCTTTCCTTTTTAATATTAACATATTAATCATTTGTGGTGTAGTGGTCAGTATAATAGCCTCCTATGTCCAAGCTCGCGGTTTCGCAGCATTAATAATAAATTATTGATAATATATATTGCGTTTTGTTGTGATTAATAAATAAACTACTTGAAACTGTAAATTATTATTCTGAATGTCAATTTATATGAAAACCAGACTAATCTTAATATTTTAAATTAAAAAATTATGAAATTCAAATAATTCATACAAATAATTGTTTAGAAATTCAAAAAAAGGACATATATTTCAAAGTCTTTTTTTCACTTCTATCGGCATTGTATACATGGGGAAGAAAATGGTTCGGTTGGAGGCTTGATTAATAATTTCTGGAGATCAGTAGAATCTCTCAAAAGGGTTTAACTATTTATTAGAATTAATTTATATATTAATTTTTATTGTAATTTTAGTATTGCACATTTTTTGTTTTTTTTAAACTTTTTTTAATATTTATTATTATCTCCTACCTAGCAATTAGGTCTATACTAATAACCTTATCTGACAATATTATTTTCCGGGGATTTGTGATGCACCCTCATAACTCTGCAGACTTACAAATTTTTTATGTCAGAAACTATTTTTAAAGAATAATCCGATGCTTTTTTTGTTTTTTAACGTGAAATCGAATAACTAGTATTTATAATAATATTAATTAATATAAGTCCCATCAGAGGTAGTATAGTGAGAGTGAAATGCCACTTTGGGAAGCAACGATGGGCTATTTTTTCAATAAAATAAATAGATAAATAATACATAAAAGATAAATAAAAAGGTTATAACATGTAGGAAATATATTTGGCTTGGTGAGGAGGACGGAAGCCGAATACTGGAGCTTGGAGCTTGGTATTGACCCAGAAAGTCAACTTGTGGAGCGGGCCAACACGTCCCAGCTTCAGCCAACATTGCACAAAAGCTCCCTTCCAAACCTAAGCAATAACTTATTATATCGTTAATATTTATTGCTACTTTAATACTTCATCAATAGGAAAGTTGTTGATAAAATTCCTCTCATAAATCTGAAGTTTATGAAATATATTAATCTGGAATCGTCCCCTCGAACAATGGACACAATTTTTTATTATTAAATGGACAACCAAGGTGATTTTCAACAATCGTTTAAATAAAATCTATCAACCTTAAATAATGGGCTACCGCTAATTATAATGGAAAAATATTCTTTTAAACATGAAATTTTTGACTTTGAAATTTTTTTGTGTGAATTTCGCGCCAAAACGGTTAGTTTTGATAAGATATAATGTGAAGTCATCAGGCTAGTTGTCAGTTTTTCTCACTACTTTTCCTTGTAACAAAATTATTTTTGAAACATTTTTAGCTTGTTTTTTAAAAAATCGCTAGTACAGTTGAGTAATTTTACTTTGTCTATTAAATAAATAAATCAGTTATCATGTCTTACAAATACTGTTGTGTGCCAATGTGTGAAAGCCCCACAAAGCCAACCCAAGATAAACTGTTCCTTAAAGTTCCCATGGTTAAAATAAGAAGAAAAAAGTGGTTTTCTGTGATGATAAGAAAAGAATAATCCTTCTACAGACTGTTATGTCTGTGAAGATCACTTTAATTTAAGTTTGAGCTTAGTAATCTTAACTTCTCCTACACTCTAAATGTGTCTTTCCCTATGTTTAAACAAGATGATTGTCTTGATAATGTTATCAGTAAGGCTTCTTATTATAGATCGTCTACATTGAATATAGTCTAAAGTTAACATAGTTTCAGCAATAACTAGTCAGTGTTTAGTGCATGTAAAATCTCATAAACAAACACCATTTTCAGATTCAGTGAGTTTGATCTTTTTTTTTTTAGATATAAGGCATAATCGCCTATTTTAATGATAAAAAAATATGCAAACATCAACCATCAAGGTACCAAAACTTCTTGCCAATGGAATTTAAAGTGATGACTCCCAATAATGAACCAAGTGATGGGGATAAAGAAAGTATTTCTGCATTACAAAGATTTAAACACACTAAAAAAATATTATAAAGAAACCTTTGCTATATATATAGGTTATGTTGATAAAACAAATAGTTATTGAATAAAAAGATGCCAACAATAACAAAATTTGACTCTTTACTTGAAATAAGTTAATTTAATTAATAAGCAATTGTTTTATTTCTCAACATGAACACAATATTCTACATTAAAGTGCAAAAACATCATATGAATTTCTTATTACAAAAATGTAAACAAGGCTGATGACGCCAACAAGCCAAAATGAAGCGTTAAAAAGTTTCCATTTTCTCATCATCCGAACGCTATTTTTTTCGATGAAAAACGATCTTTTAAAAATAAAATAAATATTTTTGTGAAAGTTACATTATGGTGAATATAAAAATTCATTCATTTTAATTTTTTTTTATAATCTTGGTTGTCCATTGATAATATAATTCATTTTTAACAGGGGCGTGCTTATCAATTAAACGCTTTAAAAAAATTTATTATTGCTATTTTAATGCCAGGCAATAGTTTATAAAGTAAGGTATTTATAACCCAATAAACCTTTCAAACCAAAGAAATGACTAATTATAAGTAATTAAACACTTTATTATTTATAGCTACTTTAATACCTGATAAACAAAAAGGTGTTTCTTAATTTTTTTCATTAACAGAAATCTATGTAATAAATCAAACTTTTTTAAAAATTTAATTTATTGATATTTACAACTATAGTATAAGAAGTAAATTTGCTGATCTGTACATTATGACATGAAAAACACTTGTGGAGAAACTACCTATCGGTAGCACTCCAATAAAGTTCTATAGTAGATGGTCTCGAGGCCATCTTCTTTTCAGACGCCTCGGAGGGTTATCAGGAATAGTATGGGAAGCAAGTTGAGAGACTAGCGGGTTCAAGTGTGTAGGAGCTTGTCATGGAAGGATAGGTATATAGTTTGGGCCAAATCAGTAACATATGGGATATTAAGATCATGATGAGTTTGTTTGTGACCTAATTAGGAGCATTGAGGATTTCACGAAGGATTTTGGAATGTAAGGATTGGATACGAGATGAAATGGATGGTTTAGTAGAGCCCCAAAACTCAACTCCGTATGCCCAAATAGGTCTGATAACTGTCATGTAAATGAGTCTTTTGCAATTAATTGGGAGCTTAGAGCGTTTGTCCAGTAAGTGTTGAAGTAGGCGAAAACGTCGAGCAGTTTCTTGTCTTTTCAGTCTTGTATGAGGATTCCAAGTGAGACGTTTGTCCAGATGGAGTCCTAGGTAGCGTATCTGTTCGACAGGGTTCAGTGGAATATTATTAAAGGATACAGTAGGGCAGGAATTCGTAGGTTTACGACGAAGGGTGAAGGTAATTTGATGGGATTTGTTAGAATTTATTTTAATTCTCCAATTATGACACCATTCTTGAAGGTTTGAGATATGGTATTGAAGAGATTGGGATGCAACAAATGGACCCTTATTTACTGATAACACACATGTGTCATCAGCGTAAGTAGTGAGGACAGTGCTTGGATGGTTTGGGATATCAGCTGTATATATCGTGTATAGGAAGGGACCCAGGATACTACCTTGAGGAACACCGGCAGACTGGGTAAAGAGGGAAGAGTAGGAAAATTTATGGTTTATTTTAAAGGTTCTATTACTGAGGTAGGAACTGATAATAAGGAAGTAAGTAGAAGGTAAGAATTTACGGAGTTTGTACAGAAGACCCGGGTGCCAGACTCGATCAAAAGCAAATCAAACTTGAATCGTTCCATTAATCTATAGAATAAATTATCAAAACTTAACATTTTTAAAATTATTTATTGCTATTTTAATATCTAACATACATGAAGGTATTTATAAATTTGTCCTAATAATTTTCAGAATCAGCCAATTTAAATAATTTAACAATATCTTTATTATTTATTGGTAATTTCAATGGTAATTTATAATTTCAAAGTTTTAAATTAACCCATTGAATAAATTATTTGAAAAAACTTAACCATTTTTATTATTTATTTCTAGTTTTATACCTGACAAAAAGGAAGGTATATATACAATTTTCTAATTGATCTATAGAATAATTTATTTTGAAATAATTAAATGCACACATTATTTATCGTATTAATTGCTATTTTAGATACCAGATAAACAGGAAAGTGTGTTTGAAGTTATAAATTGTGATATATTATGTTAAGTATGCTTATTAAAATGAGTTAAATACTCTTATACAGCAATATTTTATCGTTAAATCAAAATTTAAAGCACTTAAAATTATTTATTGGAATAATACTTTTAATGGAACTAGAGGACAATTATAAGATCTGTCATTATTTTTAGTATGATTGCTCAGTTTGTCTCGAATATTAAATTTGCCTACGACGATACTCTCGTTTATATATCTCATTTTTCATTTTGTTATAACTTAATATGATGCTGGGGTCCTCAGTACATATAATACATTTGAAATATACAAAATTAAATATTTTAAAGCTAAAAATATAACTTCGAGGATAGAGTTATTCATTAGGTTGATTACTTTTACAAAGCACTTTTTCAGCACTAAAGTAGAGATTTAAAACTAATTAATTACAACGAATAATGATTTTAATGGATCTAGAGAACAATTAAAATATCTGTCACAATTTTTTACTTTAATTCTCAATCTGCTTCAAATATTGAATGCGTCGACAAAGATGCTTATAATAGTAATTACATATATTTAATTCTTCACTTCGTTATAACTCACAATATCAAATGTATATATTTGAAATAAAATGTATTAAAATTAAATATCACTTCGATGATTAAGTTATTTTCAATTCTTGTTTTCATCAATACATAACCATTTTCATGATTAAAGTAAACATTTAAAAAAATATATAACATAAGTTAATTGTATTACAAGGAATAATTATTCAAATGCACCAATTAACAGGCATTGATTTATGTTTTCCATAAACCAACATCCCCTCGAATAATTTATTCGTCTAGGAAGATTTTCAACACACACATAATTATTCAAATAATTATGGCATAAAAGGAATGGGTATAACTCTGTATATAAAGTATATATGAAATATATTTAATAAAATATATTCCTACATATTGTATCAAAATTAAAGTTATTAATTATGTTTATTAGTAACCCAAATAATCCATCCATCATTTAAAATTAGATTATTATAATTACTACAGAATTTAATGGACCTCGAGAGTAATAATTATATCTCTGATTATTGTTAACAAGTATTTAATGCCGCATTTACAAATATCATTTGATAACTAAAAATCCATTCGACGTTATATCTTATACTATAATGATAACAGGAAATTTCCATAAAACAACTATTTGTTTATGTCTATTACCCGTTACTATTAACGGGTCCGAATCTGGTAGTTACGGATAAATTATTTAGACTGTAGACACTCGTGAATCGACTCTGTAAGATCTGGAAACCCTTCTGGGATTCACCCGGCCAAAAACAATTTTTAAAAGGTGGGGTTGAGAGCCTGGGAAGATAAAAATGAATAAATTTTCTTAAAACACGCCAAAAAAAGATAGTTATATAAAGATAATAATATAATTATAAAATATCAATATTATTCTTTTGCAGAACTATTATTATTAATCTGGACTAAAGGTTGGTCATGATTGATAAGATTATAAATAAAAATATAATGTCTTGGATGCTTATTCCTCTTTATAATAAAATTTTAAGGTATGACTCTTTTTTGTATTTGTAAAACTAGTAAAAAATTAGTGCAAAACCATAAAGCTAAAATATAAAAAAAAAATTCAAGGTGTTAAGGTGAGAGGTATTAAGCTCACGAAACTGGGTTTTACGACATTAATGAACCCATTATTATTACTGGGCTATTTTGACAGCACTAAAAAAAAAGGGGGAGGGAAAGAGAGAGAGGGAGCGAGAAATAGAATAAGTGAGAAAGCGTGAGAGAGAGAGAAAGAGAAAGAGAGAGAGAGAGGGAGTGAGAGAGAGAGAGGGAAACAGTGTAGTCTTAATTACATTAATAAAATTAAGGGTATTTTGATGTGAGATTCGCTGCATTTGATCTTCATTGATGTAATTTTTATTTTTATTTCGATAACTTAATATGAAATAAAAAGGAGAGATATTAAACTGCACTTGACTACCTCCAAAAAATAAAACCTTTAGTCTCTTAAATAGAAGAACACAATTAATAAGTCAACGTTTCGCCAATCCAGGCATTATCAGGACATTCCAACAAAAAAAATTAAAATAAATTGTTCATCAATGAGGATCAAATGAAGCATTTCTTCCAAGAACAAAACATTAATTTTATATTAATTATTAATATTTGAGGTTTTATTTTTTTATTATTTACTAATAATATTATATTGTTAAATATTTTTATTTGAAAATTAATAAAATCAATAACTAATAAAATAATAATATTATAATTATAGTGGAGACCGTGACTCGCTAAAAAGTTGTCGCGCCAAATTGCACTTTAACAAAACTTCACCCAGTCACCGAGACAGAAGAATATTTTTAAAAAAGAAAGTTAAAAATAGCAGAAACGCTATGTCGCTTCATTGACACAAGGACGCTGTTGAAATCGATAGCAATGAAACATTCAAATACGCCCCCCCCCCAATCCATTTTCTCCGATCAGGCTGTCAAGAAGAAAGGGAGTATTTTTTTTTCCTTCCATTTTATTTTGTATTTTATCTTCGGCAATAATTCTCAAGTCATCACATCTGTATTTTATTTCGTAAATAACTTCTATTGACATTAAGACTAGTAGTTCTAGCAGTAATATTGTCGAAAAACATAAATATACCAACAAATCATCTCTTTTCACATAATGTTGTGCACGGCCAAAAAAAAATAAGAATATATTTTTATTTGAAAAGAAAAGATCCAGGGCCGGGACTCGAACCCGTTAAGAAAGGATATGTCTGACCGAGAAGCGAGCCAGGAGCTATCCTGAGCTACAGTTGGCAGATCACCACGCTAGTGACGTGGGCGACCCGGGTTCCAGTCCCGGCCCTGGACATATCTTTTCTTTTCAAATAAAAATTATAACAATTAATAAAAAATAAAATGAAATAAATTGCAAAAATATTTAAGGTTCGCATAACGGCCTGGACAGATCTTTTCTCTTCAAAATAAAAATATTTAAAAATTATAACAATTAATAAAACAATCAAGAAATGATTCTGAGCTTAGTGGTTACATGTACTGTTATCAGCGTAAATTTATATCAAATTTAATGAAAAATTATTAAAAAAATTAACCTAAATAAAATAAAAATTTTAAATATTTTTATAAAAACCCATGTGCGTGAAGGAAGTTGTTGAATAAATAATTATACATAAATATAACGGATTTCTATACCAGCGTACTGGGTGCACAATCGTAAAGTTCAGAAAAACACGGATCAAGATTTCGGATATAGCAGATCCGATTAAGCGGGGTACAACTCAATAAATGAAACCAAAACATAATCACTAATTATTTAATTATAATAAAAGGTGGTAATGAACGAATATGAAGAGATCTTTATGAATATTAAAGATACATTTATAATTAAAGGTTACTTTAAACAATAATTTATATGGTTTTTCCAAAAATGTGCCAAGACCTAAATTCTCATCACTCAATAATACAAAAGTAATATGCAATTAGGGATACATAGAAAACGTCCCCATAATAATAGTTTACGGTACATTTTTTAAAATTATAATAAATAAATTCAAAACTAACTAATCAGGTAGCAAATAGAACCTTATAATTTGAACTAATATGGATAGCAAAAAATGCTAAAGAGAGTTAACTAATAACTAACAAAGAAACAATAGTATAGCTAATATACCAAAATAAATAAGCTAATTAAATTATTCAATAAATAGTTAACTAGAGAAATGTGTTATATTTACTCACTACTACTTGACCAGTTATCAACGTGACTAAGAATCAAGAGTGCACTTACCTGAAATCAAATAAAAATATGTTAATATATGAGCAATAATAATTAAAACAAATAATTTTAATATGGCATCATCAAATTAAATAACCTGTACCGCTACAACCCGTGTACGGGTCTGGGGTTCAATACATGGTAGATACTGTACTGTTTCAAGGACGACGGTTGTGGAGGTCAACCGCCGGATTTCCCCCTTATTTTGGGTACCCACTGTATAGAGGCTGGGTGAGCTCGGGTAGGGTCTCCTCCTATATGATCCATCTCCAGCTGCTAACAGACTAAATAAAAGTCTTGCCTGCAGCGGGATTTGAACTAGGATATTCGGTATGGCAACTCAGTGCTCTACCACTATATTTTCTTTTCAAATAAAAATATTAATTTAATTCTACTACAGGATGTTCAATTCTTAAATAAATTTATTATTTTTCCTGAAGAATGTCTGCCAAACTAATTTTATGCCAGTACAAGCACAAAACTTTGAAATTCGATTATCATTCTCCATGTATTTAAGATGCAGCGAAATCCGCTCGGTCTTCAATTTTTTTAAATAAAATAAATTAACAATATGAATTTAAAAAAAATTAACAAGGTTTAATTATAGAATTAAAAAATGTTAAATCAAAAATTTATCAATAAGAATTGAATCTCCCATATGATATGTATATATATATATATATATAAAATAAAATAAACTGTACCACTAAAACCCGTGAACGGGTCTGGGGTTCAGTACATGGTAGAGACAGTACTGTTTCATGGACAGCGGTTCTGCAAGGAGGTGACTTGTGCTAAGTCACCCTCAACCGCAAGATTTTTCCCTTATTTTGGGTAACCTATTTTTATAGTATTTAATAGAGGCTGGGTGAGCCCCAGGAGGGTCCTATATCCTATACGATCCATCTCCGGTTGCAAACAGACTAAATAAAAGTCTTTCCTGCAGCGGGATTCGAAGCAGGTTTTACGGCAGGGCAACTCAGTGCTCTACCACTAAGCCACTCCGTTCCTTTGTATATATATGTTAGCAAATGTTTATGAAGATAATTTTTTTTTAATTAAAAGTTGGTATTTTAAAATTTTCCATTACTTCAGTGTCAAGCAAAAAAACTTAAAAAGTTTCACTTCTAAGGTTCCAACATTCCCATTGTGAAAATCTCTTTTGTAAAGATCAACTCTTTTCCAACATTTTGGAATTGTTTGTAAAGGTGTAAAGAAAAATAATGTTCTTGTATGGGTGGTTTTGTTCTAAAATAAAAAAAGTTGACGACAAAGAATATTTTATTTGTGTTTTTGCAACCCCCTTTTTTTTTTTAAATGCTTGACAGCAGTCGTGTATGCTGTTTCTGGTTCTCAGTCAAGTGCCCTACGCATTCGTTTAAGCCTGGGTATTGTTCCAGAAATCGAACTTTCATTATTTTCTGTGGGACTTCTTTTTTTCCCCCCAAGAGGTTCTAAATTTAGCCTCTCCTTCCAATTTCCACAAAACCCTCCTAACGTTTTTTAAAAGCGTTTATTTCATGATGAGAAGTAACTGGGAAATAATTTCGTTGTTGTTTGTTCAATTAAGGCAACTTTATGCTGCTATGACTAATCGGTGGGAGCTCTAATTTTTGCCTATCCAGATTTAATTAGGATAGGTATTTTTAACGAGTACCTGACATCGTACAGGCTCGGGACCCCGTTTAACGTCCCTTCCGAAATAATTTCATTAATAAAAATACATATGTCCATTACTTTATAAATAGAATCTTAAAGATGTTCATTGCTTATTACATTCAATACAATCCATAAAGGGTCTTGGGTTCAGTACATGGTAAAGGCTCTACTGTTTCGAGATCAACGGTTATGCAAGAAAGTGATTTGTCAGAGATCAAGCTCAACAGCTAGGTGTTTGCCCCCAATTATATTATATTCACATATTATAGAGGTTGTCGTATATTAATATGTTAAATTATTTACCTGTACTATATTAACTTATATATTATTAACATATCTTAGAGGCCGGGCAATGCCCAGAAAGGTTTGTAGATCCCGCAAGGTCTGTATTCCGTTAACGGAATAAATAATTCATCTAAACAGGTTATTTCATGATAAGAAGAAATCTCTTCGAGAAAATAATTTTGTTAATGATTTTACATGCTTTTGAGATATAAATAGAATCTTACAACTATTGCTTATAAAAAAAAATATATATAAAAAAGTGTTTCACTATAACCCTTGAGTACATTGTCGAGACGGTACTGTTTCTTTGACAGCGGTTATGTAGGGAGGTGATTTGTTGGATCACGCTCAACCACCAGGTCCCCCCCTTTATGTTGGCAACTTTATAGAGGCTGGGTGAGCCTCAAGAGTGTCCTAGATCCTATAGTATCCATCTCCGGCCACTAAATTTAAGAAACTCCAAACCTTTATGAATTCACATTTTGTCTCCTAAATTAGAATCAATGTTTAGAATGATATAATAATGAAGATTTCCTCATTAAAAACATAATATAGATTACAAAAAAGTTAATTTTAGGAAATTATTTTCATGTGTTTTCTGTTACATTGACATTAAAATATAGAAATTTAGGAAACACTTTGACCTACAAACCATCCCAGCGCTATAACCCGAGACCTCTGACTGCAATTTCCGCATCGCAAGTATTTCTTGATTCCGGCATTAAGCTTCACATTCCCAGGATCTTCCTCGATTCCTTCTACCCATCTCTAGGATGAAGAATCATCTTCTCGTCTAGTAAGAATGGTATTTCAGAATCTTCTTGGGAAACTATTGTTCAATTATATGAGCCAAAAAATCAAAGAAAAGATTCAGTTTAACGACATACTTTATGCTCATAAATAAAGATAATTTTCCCAGTTCTTATGTATCACTAAGGTTGCATTTGCCACTACTCTGCTATAAATCTTCCGCTCATTTATAAAGAGGTATTAAACTTACAATTCTTGGTAGCATTACAAGTTACTGAGCATAGTAAAATTGGGCACATTCTGGCACTATTCAGATATGATTTCGTTTGACATAAAGGAACACTACAGTTTACATAAGCAATATAAGCAGTGTTGATCTTGTATATTATTAATCTTGTATAATAGCAATAATAATACTTTATATATGGAGAACTAATACAATAATATTATTGTTAGATGTTATAATTTTTTTAATATTTTATTTGAAAAGAAAAGATATGACCAGGACCGGGACTCGAACCCGGGTTTTCCACGTAACCGTCGTGAGGCCTAGCCACCTCAGCCACCCTTGTTCGCTTCTCGGTCAGACATATCCTTTCTTTTCACTGATTCTATATCTCCGTGTTCTCGCAATTTGCGATGTATACACGGGGAGAATGTTCATTAAACATTACTTTTATTTTCCTATCTTGTTGACTTACGTTATTATATATTATTATAATTTATTTCTTTTATTTTATTTTTAGAATATTTATTAAAATTAAAATTAAAATTATTAAAAAAATTGTAACATCTAACAATAAAATAAAATAGATTATTAAATTATAATAATATATAACGACATAAGCCAACAAGATCCGAAAATAAAAGTAATGTTTAATGAACATTCTCCCCGTGTATACATCGGAAATTGCGAGAACACGGAGATATAGAATCAGTGAAAAGAAAGGATATGTCTGACCGAGAAGCGAACCAGGACGGTTACGTGGAAAACCCGGGTTCGAGTCCCGGTCCTGGTCATATATTTTCTTTTCAAATAAAACTTTTTTAAAAATACAATAATATTAGTTGACCTTGTATGTATGGAGCACTGAATTGCCAGTGGTAGAGAGAGCATGGAGTTGCCATGCCGAAAATCCAGGTTCTAATCCGCTGATTAGACTTTCATTTAGTCTGTTAGTAGTCGGAGATGGATCAATGGGACTTAGGACCCTCCTGGGGCTCACCCAGCTTGTATAAAATGGGTACCAAAACTGAGGGGGAAAAGTCTGGTGGTTGAGTGTAATCTAGGACTAATGACTTCCCTGCACAACCGTTGTCCATGAAACAGTATATTCTCCACCATTTACTGAACCCCAGATCTGTTCACGGGTTGTAGTGGACCAGGGATTTTTTAGTTTTTTGTATGTATGGGATAGAAAATGGCCCAGATGAAAGTCGAACAAATCATCCCTTTAATAGTGATAAATATTTTATTAAAATAAATAGCTAATTTATGTTCATCGATTTATTTCTGTGATTTCCACTCGTGGCTTTTTCTCCTCACTATGCACCGGTTAATAGAATCATTTTCTTCTGAATAAATTAATTCGAACGGATTACAACCAAGTCATTTTAAAGTTCGGAATTATTCAACGATTTTAATATTTGAAACGGTCTGCTAAAAATAAAAAAAATAAAATTTCGGTTCTTTACCGATAAAACTAATTTATTACTTACATATTCATTTAAATCAATCAACAGTAGACCAAATCTTAAATGCACTAACATTTACTTACCCAATCATAACGATACAAGGTAACATACGAACAGATAAAAAAAAAACTGCAAAACTACAACCCATGAAGGGTCTTTTCATGAAGGGGGGTTTCAGTACGTGGTAGAGAGTATACTGTTTCTTGGAAAACGGTTGTGTAGAGAGTTTATTTGTACTATTTCACGCTCAACCGCCAGATTTCTCCCCTACTTTGGATACCCAATTTATAGAGGCTGCGCGAGTCCTATGGAAGGTCCCATATCCTATAGAATTCCCGGCCGGTAACAGAATAAAATAAAATCTTGCATTCGGACGGCAACTCAGCGCTCTACCACTGAGCCATTCCCCTCATAATATACATAAATATAGGATATAATTGGTTTAATTGTAAAACATCAATTAATTCGATTAGAAATAAACGTTTGATCCTTCATCGCTACTACATCAAAGAGAAAAGGGATTATAAGCTTTTGGATATTCTTTTATCCACGCTTCGTTACTGGATAACGAACATTTAATACTCGTAAGTGAATAAAAAGTCCGTCCTTTTAAAGTGCTTTCAGACGCTTCTTAAATTTAACGCATTTTCAGTTTTAATTCGCCTAAATCAATATCTCTTCGGTAATTTACTACCGTAATTATTTCCTCGTAGAGTTAATTAATGAATTTATAACTAACTGAGTCCGAATAATTCGAAGAATTCTACATATATTTGTAGTAATCGATGTTTCATTATTAAATACAGTAATTATTTTGCAGGTTGTCGCTTTGAGTTGAGTCACAACAAGTTTAAACTGTTTTTTTGTTCATTTATCGTCACTTAATGATCCTATGGCTAATCGGACGATGCTAAATTGGGAGCTCAAAATTTTTCCTATTCAGGTTTAATTAAGATAGGGATTTTTATGTTCCTAGGGAACAGGATTTTTACGAGTACCTGAAATCATACAGGCTCGGGACTACCGTTTAACGTCCTTTCCGAAGGACGGCACAGCCAAGGATTTTTTACTCCCTTTAAAAAATATTCGGGCCACCTTCCGGGCTACGAACCCGTGATCTTAGGCTTAGTAGTTTGTTATGCTAACCGCTAGACCACGGGTCGCCTAGTTTTAACTGCTTGTTCGTTTACGTTTTAATATTTTCTGAAAATAAAATTTATCAAGGGCTTTAGTGTGGGAAAGATAAAGTAATTATGGGTAAAGAGTATATTTCGTTAATCATTTTATTAATAAACAAAAGTTTTAACTAACATTTCGAAGTATAATTTGTCTATGTTAGTTCTAACGGTCCTAGATAAAATGATTACCTACTTAAATACAAATGTCCAATATTTACATTTTCTTATCTATACTAAAGTCCATGATGACTTCTATTTTTGGAAAATATTAAAAGGTAAAAGAATGAAAAGATAAAACTTGCGACTCAACACGAAGTGACAACCTGTGGAATAATTACATATAAATATAATAAATATAAATTACCTGTAAATAGCTATAAATAAATATATTATTATACATTGTGCGCATGCGTGGGGGGTATGTGGGCAAGGTTAAATTAGTTACAAAACGCTGTGTACTTTGCCTCCCCTAGGATCTAAACTTTGGGTAATTAACTTCTGTTAATTGAAAACGAAACTTTCTAAGCCACTGTGGTGATTGAGGATTGAGGAAAACTACATGGTTGTATGATGGTATACTTGTTCCGTAGTGTTGAAATTCAAACAAAAAAAGAAGAATTATATTTGATGTGAAAACTTCTTTAGCCGAGTTTAGCGACTTTTGGTAGGGGGTAAACTTGTGGGTTCGCGTAAGCAACATGCTCGAGACTGGCGATACCCGGCGGCCTCTGCAGAGTTATAAAATTTCTCTTCATCACCTTTAGTTTACACATTAGAATTCAATTTATATTTATCTAAAAATTCGTTTAGTATTCGAACACTTGATACTAATAATAACTTCTATAATTTAATAATGAAGAAAAAAAACATATTCCAGTAAAAAATTTGTTATTAAAAATTAACAAATGATTAAAAAAACCTTTCGACACTTATTTGTCATTCTCAATTTAAGCAATTCTTCATACATCTTCCTTTAAAGTTTACAAGTCCAAATTATTACTGTAAAAACAATAAAAATACACTAAAATACATTAATATATAACTTAAAATAATTATAGTCAAAAATAACTAACAATAATAAGCATAGATACCTTGAGGTCAAACAATATAAAAATCAAAAATTTAATATATATATAAAATCCTGGAACTTAACTTTCTTCCATGGTCAAATAAAATAGGAATTACATCGAAAACCAAACTTTGATCTCTGTAATACTAGATCAAATTAAAATCATTTATGAATATAAATATATTAACAAATGTACTTCAAAAAAACAAAAATAAATTATAACAGACAAATATGGTATTTATTTAAATTTTACCATTTTTTTTTCTAAATTATTTTATTGAGTTGTACAACTGTAATATATACATCTAGTACAAATGCTGTATGAATAAATAAATACATGAAAGGACATGTAGAGGCACTACCCATTGGCAGCACTCTAATTACATTTCTATTATAGAAGGTCCCGAGGCCATCTTCTCTTCAGACGCCTAGGAGGATTGTCCGGGATGGAATTGGATGCAAGGATGGAAACTAGTGGGTTTGGATGGGCCTGGAGTTTATTATGGAATGATAGGTATCTGGAATGGGCTAAATCGGTAACATATGGAACGTTAAGGTCATTATGGATGGTTTTATTTGTGACAAAGTAAGGAGCGTTTAGGATTTTGCAAAGGATTTTGGATTGCAAGGATTGAATACGAGAATAATTTAATGGTTTGGTGGAGCCCCATAGTTCAATTCCGTAAGCCCATATAGGTCTTATAACAGTCACATAAATAAGCCTTTTGTAATTGATCTGAAGCTTTGAGCGTTTGTCTAGTATGTATTGAAGTAGTCGGAAGCGTCAAGCTGTTTCTTGTCTTTTCAGTCTTGTGTGAGGGTTCCAAGTAAGACGTTTGTCTAAGTTGAGTCCTAGGTAGCGAATCTGTTCAACAGGGATAAGTGGAGTACTATTAAAGGATACAGTAGGACAGGAAGTCGTGGGTTTTCGGCGAAGGGTAAAGGTAATTTGATGGGACTTGTTGGAATTGATTTGAATTCTCAAATTCTGAAAATTTTACCATTTAAATAATTAAAAACATGAAATTTTATTTTGAGTATTAATTGGAAAATTTTATTTATCATCTAATCTATTAGTAGGTTTTGGGTCAGGTTATTTTGCTCCATCTGACTTGTTTCTGAGGCTTAACCTTCTATGCTTTATTTCTTTTTCAATTCTAGTATATAAGAAATATCTTATAAAAAAAGAAATATCTTATAAAGAAAATGACTAATAATAACTTAAAATATCAATAACTGGATGAACTTTTTGTTTCCAAGTTAAATGTCTTGTTTTAGTAACGATTGGAAAAACAAATGATCTATTGTTGAACTATATACTAATTATTATTCCAATAATTGAAAATTTTAATTGTTGGACCTCAATCACTACAGTGGTTAAGAAAATGAATATAATTATTGTTCGGACTGTCATTATATGTGAAAACTAGACTAATCTTAGTGATTTCAATTTTTTTAAATTTGAAAAAATGGCGGCTATAAACGATTTAGAAATTCAAAAAACTAACACCGTTTTTCCTAAGCCATGAGTTTTTATTTCTGTCTGCAAATCTCTTGATTGCCTATTTTATTTATTTCCTAAAATTTACAACTTATTAAGTTATCTGAAAGGTTGTTTGTTAATTTAACGCCTCTTTATGCTGCCATGACTAATTGGACGATGCTATAGAGGGAGCTCAAATTTTGCCTATCTAGGTTTTACTCCGTATAACGTCCCTTCCGAAGGACGGCTTAACCAAGGATCTTGGGCGTAGTTATGTTGACGAATAGACCACAGGTCGCCACTCATCTGAACAGTTGGATACTGTGGTTGTAGACTGAATAATCGTAGTGAGAATAAGATTGGACAGCAGGTTCTTCCAATCACTTAAAACAGCCATCTTGAAAAAAATGAGGAAACAGATGCTTTAAACAAAAATGCATTGCTATACTGAGTTAGGATAGCGGAGCGGCTCAGTGGTAGAGAACTGAGTTGCCATGCCGGAAATCCTGGTTCAAATCTCGCTTAAGGCAAGACTTTAATTTAGACTTTAATGGATCAAATGGGATCTAGGACCCTCCTGTGGCTCACCCAGCCTCTAGGGAACTGTTATAAAAATAGGGTACCAAAAATCGGGAGGAAGAATCTGGTGGTTGGGCGTGATCTAGGACAGGGGTCTGCAACCGGCGGCCCGTGGACCATTTCGGTCCCCCGCAAGCCTGAGATTCGCAAGAAAAAAATACCGAAGAAAAAGACCATATAACTATAAATCCACCAGAATTTATACGGCACACTTCCGGGCCATGATGAGATTATTCTTGAAAGCTCGCTCCCATATTCTTGAAAGGTACAAATACGGGAGAAGATTTATTTCACCATTTGGAACAAGCCCTGCATTCATTGAAATTAAGCTGGGAAAAGTTAACAAGTGTCACTACCGATGGAGGCAAGAACATGAGCAGTCAAAACAAAGGTGTTATTGGGAGAATCTGGATCTAATGTACCATTGATTTTTCACTGAATTGTCCATCAAGAGGCATTGTACTCCAAGGTTATATCCAGGGAAGAAATAATGGATACTGTAATATCCACTGTCAATTTTATTAGAAGAAATGGGCTCACACACCGTCAGTTCCAAAAGTTTTTGCAGAGCTGGAAGCTGATCGTGGCGACGTGGTTTACTACTGTGAAATGAGGTGGCTCAATAGAGGTGCCGTTTTGGAACGTTTTTTTGATTTGAGGAAAGAAATTGACAACATGGAGATGAAAGGAATGCCAGTCGAAGAGATTTCTAACAAGCAGTGGATTATCGATCTTCGTTTTTTGACTGATTTGTCTATAGAAATGAATCAGCTCAACAAACGCTTGCAGGGAAAATGAAAATTGATTTGCGATATGTATTCAGATGTAAAGTCTATTGAGATGAAACTGAAACTGTTTATCAAGCATATTGGTGAAAAAAATTTTGACCATTTTCCTTATTGCAAGAAAGCCGTGAAAAAAGCTGGAGATAATTTTGAGTGGCAAAATATTACAATGAAAAACGTGTTATCACAACTACAAATTGAGTTTGTAAATCGATTCACCGACATTAACATGGAAATTTTCCCTAACCCTTTTGCAATTGATATTAATGATGTACCAAGCAATTTGCAAATGAACATAGTAGATTTGCAAAGTAATAGCACAGTTAAAACGGCATTTAAGGAAAGCATTGACTTGGTACAGTTCTACGGAGGTTTGAGTTCTGAAAACTTCAAAGAATTGGAAAAGTTTCCTCAGCAGATAATAACTATGTTTGTTAGTACGTATTTGTGTGAGCAGACTTTTTCAATTCTCAACTACCGCAAAAAAAGAATTGTTCACTGTTAACAGATGAACATTTAGACGCGATACTGCGCATGTCAACGACTAAAATGAAAGCAGACGTTGAAAAACTTGCAAGTCAAATGCTGCCGCAAAAATCTCACTAGTTTTTACTTTTATGTTAGTATAGTAATTCAATTTAAATAGACATGATTTTATAAATATATGAATGATTAAAAATGTAGATATGCGTTTTATTTCAAATATTAAAATTACATGTCCGTACATATGAAAAATGTACGGCCCGCACTGATACTCTAGCAACACTTGTGGCCCTCATATAGCAAAAGGTTGCCGACCCCTGATCTAGGACAAGTCAGCTCATTACATAACCGTTGTTGAAACAGAACAGTCTCTACCATGTACCCGTTCACAGATTGTAGAGATACAGTTTTTTTGTTTTGTTTTTTACGTCAATAAATGTTGGACTATTCCCTTCAGACTAATATCTAGTAGTACTTTCCTTATAAACTTTCTTCAATGTAAATATTTAACTAGTGCCTCATGAGTGGGCAGTTCTGAGTTTAATGAAAGATCCCGGGACGACTGTTGAAGGAAGAACTCATAAAACGCTGGAGGATTGTGTGTTTAAGGGGACTGCTTACAGAAGGATGACGAGAGCACTCCATAATGGTTTCATTTGAAATTCCCAGTGGGCTCGTTTGACCGAGTTAAAGAATTAGCGAACAACTCTAGAAGATTCCTTCACGCTAATTTGAACAAAACTTTTATTAATTAAAATCTAAAAGCATCAGTAAAATTATTGCACAATTACAATTATATATCAATTTGTTGAACTCATGGTAATTTCAGTTGGTGAGTGTCAACGTTTGAACATTTTGTGATTTCTGCACAAAATAAGTTAGCTCATTGTAATCTCATAATAAATAATCTCTGGGATCTGGAGACCCTCCTCGGGCTCACATAACCTATATAAAGCGTGCACCCTTGGGGAAACACCATGGTGATTAAGTGATCTCGAATAAATAACCTCCCTGATGTCTTAAAACAGTACAGTCTCTACCATGTACTGAACCCAAGACACTTTACGGGCAGTAGTAGTACAGTCTTTACTCCATTACCATTATTATTATGTATAAATGTTTTATTTTATTTTATAGCTTTTGGCCAGCCATTATATTGATTAGATTAGACCTTTAGTAAGTATCTTTTGATATTTAAAAGCAGTACTTTTGAAACGTAGTGAGGAAGGGGTGTAGCTCACAGTGTACAGCAATGTGTTGTAAGATCTGGAGACCTTCCCGGGGCTCACTTAGCCACTATAAAACGAGTAACCTTGGGCAGAAAACCTGGAGGCTGAGCTTGATCTGGTACGTCACCTTCCAGCACAACAGATCTCTTTTAAACAGTTCAGTCTCAATTATGAGAAGATTCTTCGTAAGTTCTAGTAGAACAGTTGTTTATTATATCTTTCAGTTGGCAGTAATTAAATTTATATGCTTTGCAACAATTTAATATTTCAATATTACTTTCTTATTCCTTACATGATGTAACCACATTACATATTCCTCTCAAATATTTAAAAATTGCACTATTCAGGTAATTTTGAAACGTTTTTTAATGTGTTTCTGAGCCGAAGGACTTGGTTTCAAATCCTTACTGAAAGATAAATTATTTAATCAATTAACAGTTTGATAAGGACGCTGTGGAATCTGTAGATCCACTTGAGGATCACTTAGCCTCTATAAAATGGATCTCTTTAGGGGAGAATCTGGAGGTTGAATGCGATCTTAGACGTCATCTTCCTGCACAACTGTTGCTTTAGAAGCAGTAAAGCCTCAACAACGCACTGTAGTGGTGTAGATACCTAATTTTTATTTTATTTTTTAATTAGTTTCACCTAATTTTGGAGTACTCCAGATCAATTATCAGTAATTTTTCTGTGCTTTTCTCTCCGCTTATTATCCAGTATCATTTTCTCCCACCCATCACACCTTCCTATCCGACACCTGGTTAGACCTGTTTGTCATTGATTCACGGCAGAACCTCCTTTCTTCCTCTCAATCACCCGTTACATTTCTGTCCTCTCATGATCTTATCCATATTTCATACAATATCCAAACTACTGTCATACTACCTAAAACCGTAATCTTTCCCAACTTAGATGCTCTCACCCCAGAGAACATCTCACCCTCTCTTGAAACCTTGGATTGGAGAGAGATTTATTCTTGTGCCTCTATTGATCCGATGGTTGACATACTTACTTCCAATCTCAAATATACCTTTGAAACCCATACCCCACTGAAAACCTCAACCTTCCGTCACCAGCCTGCTCTCTGAATGTGTCAAAAAATTAAAAAATCTTCAAAGGAAGCGTGATGTGACCTTTAGACGAACAAGGTTAACTGATGACTATCAAGCGTTTAGGGCTCTCCGCAATTTGACACAGTTGACAATATCATATCATATCTGTTATTCTAAAGGGACTTAGTCCCAGAATGAAGTTACTTTTCTATTCTATCTCTTCATCCTCTGTCATCTATTTCTTTCTTCATCGACAATTTTGATCGTTCGTTAGTTTTCGCCTCAATTTTCGCCGCATTCATTCGCAGAAAGGGCCCATAGAAATTAACCCTTATTTCTCTCATTGTGTAGGATATATTTTCTGTTGCTTAGAAAAGCGTCTAATTTTATTATTTTTTAAATTTTATATGCTAATAAATTATTAATTTTATATACTAATATTCAAGTAACATTTTAAATTTGTTTCAATATATTAGCACGAGCATTCTCCAGGAAGTGACCAGCCCAGTAGAGGAAACTGCTTCGACCCCGCTGTGCTCTGATAAGATCGAAATCACATTAGGTCCGGACTCCCTAAGGGTACTAGAGCTCTCGAAGCCTGGGGGCTCCATAACTTAGACTGGATATTCGACAATTTTCTTCTTCACGTCTTAAGAAATCTCATATTTTACAGAATTGGAATAAAGAATTAACACTTTTTTTTGTTTTAGCTGCCTTTGACAGAATACAATAAATAAGTAGAACTTTAATTTATAATTCATAAAGTGTTTTAACTGAAGGAAGAACAACATCTTGAGGTGTTTGAAAATAAGGTGTTACGTAGAATATTCAGTCCAAAAAAGGATAAGGCCACTGGGGAATATATTAATAATAATAATAAATTCTTTATTTATTCTTGGACAAGTCCCTTTAGAATAACAATACAGGTTTTTATACAACTAAATTTACAAATGAAAAATAATTAATGAAAAAAAATTGCGAATTATCCACAGTGATAACAATTAAAGAATAAAAAAAAACAGAGTACAAGAAATGAAAATAACATAGAAATAAGATAAAAATAATTATAGAAAGAGAAACAATAGATAATTACATATGTATGCAAATTACAATGTCAAGTAGAAAAAAGAAAGCAAGTAATGAAACAAAAATACAAACAATATCAACTAAGATAAATTGTTTTAAAAAAAATCTAACTGGATGAGTGAAGCGTCAATGATATAAATAAAACACACTTATATATAATTAAAAACACATCATTCATTTATCAATTGGAAAATTTTAATCTGAAAACTGACTATGTTATTTCCGTTTTTTGGGGAATTGTAAGGATATAAGGTCATTGGATATATGGGATTTGAAGGTTGAAAGATTATTAGAACGACGAATGGAGGAAGGTACAGAGTTCCAAAGGGATGAGGATCGGATAAGGAAAGCTCTATCTAAAGCAGTTGTTCGGTTGGATGATGTATATAGCTCTGAGAGCCGAGAACGGCTGTTTCGGAAGTGGGCCGAGGTTTTGAATTTAAAGAGATCGGTAATGCATGATGGTCGGCGGGATTGGATAAAGAAATGTAGTTAGGAAGTACTTACGGTGGTAGGAAGGGTAGAGCCACTTCAACTCTTCGTAATATCGGGTGATACGGGCGTCTCTCGGAATCCCAAAGATGAACGAACAAAGCAATTGATCAACTGTTTTAGTTTCCCATCGAGATCCCCAGAGATGCCCCATACACTGTACAGCAATAGTCGAAATGAGGGAAAATTAAGGAAGCATGACAACAGGCGACGAAAGTGATACAGGCGCTTTAAGGTGGAGAGGTTACGACGGGAGATTTCAGAAATATGGTTTTTCCAGGAGAGGGTTTGGTCAAAAATAATTCCAAGATTTTTGACGGATGGGCAGAATTTGATAGGATTATTATTTAGAAGTAGAATTGGATTATGGGAAATATTTTTAATTTTAATATTTTTACATTCAACTTTAACTTATTATCTATTGCCCACTGGTTTATTCAATTCAAATGATTTTCCGTAGCTAGTAAAAGGACTGAAGGGGAAAATGACGGGTATATTTGAAGATCATCAGCGTAGGCATGGTACTGGGAGTGTTGGATGAGGCGGAAGGTCGTTTATGTAAATGGCAAATAGGGTGGGGGATAGTGATGAACCATGAGGGACACCACCAGACAGAGGAAGGGTTATAGAAGGAGGAAAGATTGGAGATTACACAACAATATAGGAGATTACACAACACAGAATTGCGAAGCATATTTAATATTATTTAAGTGTTAGCGTCAAGAAGATTTAAGATGGGGCTGCAAAGTTGCTGGGCCAACAGGGAAAGGTCAGAGGGGTAGACCGAGGCGTGGGTGGGAGGATTGCGTTAAGAATGATCTGAAGGATTTGGGTTTGGATAGTGGTCCGTGGACAGAGGTTGATGGTATCGGCATCAATCCTTCGGGTCCGCTAAGCCTTACTATTACTATTATTGTTATTTTATATTTGTTTATACAATAAATATGAATATACAATTTTTAATTTAATATAGTAAATAGTTATAAGTCTCAACTTTTAAATTATGACTTTTTTTAGGAATTATTTTTATTTTTTTACTCAATTTGATATTTATTTTTCAAATACCACATCGCTCCTTCAAAATAACAACATCTTAACTCAAAAAAAACCTAATTTTTCAATTAAGCTGTTGAATATGAAAGGTCGTATGAGTTTATAAAAATAAATAATTGAGTAAAGTAACGCAATGCTATTGTAATGATGGTATTGCAATTATTTTATTTAGCATTATAAAATGTAGAAAATCTTGAAACCTTTTTTATTTTAACTCAGGTCATTATTCCCATAAAACTTAAACTTAAATTTCTAACCGCCAAACGTTCCTTAAGTTAATTTAATAGTCATTGGATAGATTTAGCTTAAATCATCTTAAGGTGAAGTTTCATCTCATAACGACTCCATATAATTAGTTTCTCGAAATGAATATCCATCCACCATCGGGATGCAATGAGGGCCTATCAGGGACTTATTGGATTGTTGAGCTCGTCGGGTCCGAACTTATCGAAGTAGTGGGGGGTAGAAGAGGGGTAAATTGGAGAAGTGGGGGTCAAGTAAATGGGAGTGGGGGTAAAATAAAAAGGGTGGGGGTAAAGTTAAAGGAGTGGGGGTTCTAGGAGAAAAAGATAATTCGTTTTGTGACGGCTCCAGTTAAAAGTGCCTCATCACTAACGAACATCTTCACCCCCGTCATAAACGCTAATTATTCTAAAGGCTTCCTCCGATGGGGTTTATAACAATTAACAGTATTATAAATACTAATCACGCTATTTCACGAGAAAAAAAATATCACAGTAATATATTAAAAAAAACGTTTCCGTGATTTGTATGATATAATAAGTTTTCATCCAATCAAGGATGTCAACGTTATGAGAGGCTGGGTGAGCCCCAGCCGGGTTAAATCAGTACTAAAACGGTTAATGTGATGCAATATAGCCTCTGAATTTTTATTTTATGTTTCTACTATTGACTGTTTAGAGCGGAGTGGTTCAGTGGTAGAGCACTGAGTTGCCATGCCGAAAATCCTGGTTCAAATTAGGGTTGGGCGGTAGTCGATACTTAGCACTATCGATAGACCGATACTATCGGTTGAAAACTATCAAAAGCTATCGATAGTTTTTCTATAGCTGCTTCCCTTTTTTTCAATAATGAATTTCAACTAATTTAGTTAAATTCAACTTACATACTTAATATTTGAAATTTGCAAAAATATAAATTACAACTACGATTATAGATTATAGCAAAAAGATGAGCAAAAACCTAAATTATTTTAATTTTAAAAAGTATTTACAATTAACATGTTTACAAAAACAATGAACAAATCAAATCTATAAGAGCCAATGCTCGATACCGCGAATTCGGTTTGTTTACACAAGTGTGAGACTATGTTTTATGCCCAACATAATGTAATTAGTAATTTCGGAGAATTAAATGATGACACGTTCGATGCGGCATCAAAGTTACATAGAAGAAATCCCTTGAGTTCTAGGAATTCCGAGTTCAATTTCAAAAGAACTCGACACTGGACAGAGACAGATCAGCATAATTCCGAGAGTTTGAAAACTTGAGGGTAAAAAGGATCCATCGATAGTTGACACTATCGATAGTCACCATCCCAAGACTGCTGGCAAGACTTTTATTTAATCTGTCAGCAGCTGGTCCATCATCTGCTTGCACAATCATTGTTTGGAAACAGTACAGTATCTACTATTCAATGAAACCAATACGCTTCATTTTTTATTACTGTTTTTTACTATAATCATGATTGTTAAAGAAGAAAATTATCAAAAAGAATCACGATATTTGTTAATCAAGGAGATAGTCACCTCGAAAAATAATTTAAATAGTGAACTAAAATATAAGTCGATAATTTTAGTAAAAACTATGTAATCAATGTTTACTCTTAACTTGAAATAAAAAAGAGTGTTGGGCGTAGTGTAGAGAGCTGAGCTGCTGTGCTGAACATCTCGGGTTAAAAACCGGCTATAATAGATAAATTATTTGACCTGTTCTCGGATGGACCCTGTAGACCGTTCTCATGGGGACCACACAGCCTCTATAAAGTCGATACACTTGCTGGGGGGAAGACCTGGCATATGAGTGCGAACTCGGACAAATCACCTCCCTGCACAATCGTTGTCTTAGAAATAGTAAAGCCTCTACTATGAAGTGAACCTAACACTCTTCATGGGTTGTATTATTAATGTTTTTGTTTTTTTAATAAGTCCAATATTTTCCCCAGTTTGTGTCTTGTAATTTTAAGATTTTTAATAGTTTCAATATTTCAATATTGCTACTCGTGATCTAAGGGAAGTCCCCTAAATTGTCATTGACATTTTAATAGTAACATCAATTTCTTTAAGCTCCCAATTAATTACAAAAGGCTCATCTACATGACCATCATACGACCTATTTGGACCTACGGAGTAGAGCTTTGGGGCTCCACTAAGCCATCGAATCCCTCTCGTATCCAATCCCTACAATCCAAAATCCTTCGTAAAATCCTCAATGTTCCCTATTTTGTTAAGAATAAAGTCATCCATAATGACCTTCATGTCCCATTTGTTGCTGATTTGGCCCGAACCCGGTATCTATCATTTCATAACAAACTTCATTCCCACTCAAACCCTCTAGTTTCAAACTTAGCTTCCTCTTCGATTCCCGATAATCCTCCGAGGCGTCTGAAAAGAAGATGGCCACATGACCTTCTTAGTTAAACTAGTGATTTGAGTACTTCCAGTGTGTAGTTTATCTACTTGCCATTAAGTATCACATAGCCTATTTACTTGATGTATTATTGTAATACAGTTGTAAATATCAATAAATAAATAAATTAATAAAATTATTATGAATAAATTCTGTAAAGATTATTTTAGAAAATAAATTTGAATACGTTCTATTTGAAAAGAAAAGATATTTCCAGGACCGGGGCTTGAACACGGATCGCCCAATGTAATCGTCTGAATAAATCGAAATTGGCATCTTTTATTTAAGCCTTTAGTAGCAACTGTATTGGTTGAAGCTTTTTCATTCAGGAACAACTAATATTTCATCCAGAAATATCTAATATTCCATTTTCAACATATTTTTTTAGGGAGTCACATTTTGATTTGCATCATGTCTGAACTTGAAGTTTTACCAGAAATATCGACATAATTTAAAATTTAAAAAAAATGCTTTTAAAAATGTTCTAATAGTTAATAAAACAATTCCAATACCATCATTACAATAGGGTTGCTTTATTTGACATCAACGTTCAAAAATGCTCCGCAAAAATGTTCGCCCTTAGACGCCCTTCAGACCCACCTGAGCTAGTGCTCAATGGCAGGAACCTCCCGTGGAATAAAGAAGCTGTAAAATATCTCGGAATTTATTTAGATCGTCGCCTTACCTGGAACCAGTATATCAACACTAAATTAACAAAGGCCTACGCAAGACTAGCTCTACTTTATCCCATAATTAATAGAAAATCCAGATTAAAACCAGAAACAACCTTATTAATTTATAAAACTATACTTAGACCTCTACTAATGTACGGTTGTGAAGTGTGGGGTGCAGTGTCTACAACAATGAGAAAAAAAAATTGCAAACTATCCAAAATAAAATCCTACGGATCGCAGTAAACGCGCCTTGGTTTGTACGAAACAGTCAACTTCACCGAGAGCTAAACCTAGAGTCGGTTGATGAATTTATTAAAAAACGTTACAGCAGATTTAAGACCGGATTACCAGCAGTCCAAGGAGCTGTAGCATTCAACATAGGCAAACCTATTTCATCCCCAAGACTAAAACCGAGACTCTTCTTGAAAGATATTCTGATGTGATCTCAATAGATAACGTTTCTCACCAACCGTTTTAACAAAATGTAATATAATCCTATTTCCTTTTAGTTTTCCGTTTTATAGTACTATAGTTCTGTTTATTTACATATTTTATATGTAAACTACTATCATTCTATTTTATGAAAAAACACTATTACATATTTACATCTTCCCTGTAAATAAACTGATAATGTACAGTTAGGGGTGTCTCTTGCATGAGACGAAACCCACACTTTCACCTTGTGTTATAGTTTAAAATTCATTATTTAAAAAACCATGTAAGGCTAGGAATAGCCGATCTGGAAATAAAGAGAATAATAAAAAATAGGGTTGCTTTAATTCACCGATATACAAATATTTATTTTAGCTCACACAGAATATCTTCTACCAAACCTTCTACAGTCATGACGTTATTCTTTTGAAGGAGTGATGTGGTATTTGAAAAAGAGGTGAATTGAGTAGGAGATAAAAAAAAATGGAAAAAAAAGTCGAAGGTTTGAGGCTTATAACAGATCTCAACTGAATCCCATAAAATAGAAAATCCTACGGCAAAGCAAGTCGTAACTAACCCATTGATACAGCCCACAATTTTACCTCAATAATCTTTTTTCCTTTTTTTTTTCAATGTTGGTCGACCGAACAATCTACAACGAATTCACCGTTTAAACGAATGAATGACCTAACGGCAGACCAATCCCCATTTTACGTATGATACAAATGTTGCACGATATTAATTGTACAACGGTAGTTCCTTAAGATTTTAGTAGGCTAGCCCGATATTATTCTATAAAAGTTCATTTTGTTAATTATTAAATGAGCCTATTAATATATGAGTACCTACTTACTATAGTTTTCATATATTGAGGATTTATCATTTAAAAAAATAACATTTTTTTTAAATTTTACATTTATTTTATAATAAAAAAAAATGTTTATAAGAAGAATGACTTAATTTTTTTTTTATTCCTCCAAGATTTATTTAATTTTAATTAATATTTAAAATATATACAAATTACAAATGTAATAAATAGATGCAATGCTGCTATACAAACTAAAAGCCTTTTATTAGCTTTCGGTATACAACCCCTAACGACAGCCGATCGTTCTAAACCTTAGACCTCTGGCAACAAATATAAATATAATACCTTAATCCGATTTCACCACGTTTAAATGACAGTCCTAAAATCGAAATATTGGTATAACATGTAACTTGTTTTATTTTTTAAGTAGATGCACTCCGAAAAAAGTATATATATTTTTTTTTTATTAATTGTTATAATTTTAAATATTTTTTATTGATAGAGTACCACAACGGAAATGTGGGTGACCCGGGTTCGAATCCCGGGCCTGGCCATATCATATTTTTCCTATGGTACCCTCCATACTGAGTAACGCGAATATACATCCCGTCTAATACCTACAAGGGTACAATACTTAAATGTTAAAATATTAAGTCAACATGTATCAGAAATTCGCTATGAAATATTTAAAACCTCTACAGCTTGTCCTTGTAACACTAAAACAACTTCATTCCCGAAATAGGTTTCCCGTCGATTATTCAAAAGTTTCGTTTGAATTCTCCTTTGAGTCATCATTACCATCTCAATTGATCTCTATTCAAAGCTGACAAATTTTTAGTGGATCGGTTTATAAATATTTAAAAATGTTAAAAAAAAGAAAAAAAAAAGTATTGTAAAAACAACTGCGTTTACTGCTGCAAGGCATGGAGGGTCGTGTGTTCAGGACATGGTAGAAACTGTACAGTTTCATGAGTTGATTCCGCTCAGATCACACTCAACTATAAAGTTTCCCACCTATCACCCGTTTTATGATAGCTGGGTGAGCCTCTGGAGGATGTTTAGATCCGACAGGTCCCATCAGTGGTTGTTAGCAGGTAATATTTTTCATATAACTAGGGAGAAAAACAACTTTATAGGATCAAAACATTTTTATTCAAAATATTTACCTATAATTTTCTCTTAACGTGTAATCAAAGGTTTTATCAAAATTCTTTTTATATAAGTTTTTACTGTATCTTGTTAACAATGAATAATAAAAAACTGATAACCAATGAAAAATTTTGTTATTAATACATTTAGTAAAAATGTTATAACTATTTACTTTTATATTCCGAATTCTCTGAGTCTGAATACAAACATTTTACTTAATAATTGTATCACAATAACCTGTACCACTACAACCCTTGAACGGGTCTGGGGGCTACCCGTACATGGTAAAGACTGTACTGTTTCACGGACAACGGTTCTGCAAGGAGGTGACTTGTCCTAGGTCACGCTCGACCGCCAGATTTCCCCCCTTATTTTGGGGTAGTATAATATTTTATAGAGGCTGGGTGATACATCTCTGGCTGCAAACAGTCTAAATAAAAGTCTTGACCGCAGCGGAATTTGAACTAGGACTTTTGGCATGGAAACTCAGTGCTCTACCACTGAACCACTCCGCTCCCTTGTATCACAATTATAGTACAAAAAAATATATCGATATACATTCATGTAACAAGAATAATAATCCATAAAATATTCATTTAATTATTTACGGACCTCAAAATACGCATATTCACGGGTACGAGAAATTCATGAATAAAATATGAAACATTCATTTAATTACCAATTTAACATTTACTTGAAAACTAATTTAAATAATTTTTGAGTAAAGAAAATAGTTTATTATCATTGAAATGTAGTCAGAATGGACAAAGGAAGAAATGTGACCATCAGAGAAAATATAGAGGCTGACAGAACCATTCTGGAAGATATTGAGAAAAATCCTGGGAGGGTCCTAGATCCTATATGATCCATCTCCGGCTGCAAACAGACTAAATAAAAGTACTGCCTGCAGCGGGATTTGAACCAGGATTTCCGGCATGGCAACTCAGTGCTCTACCACTGAGCCACTCCGCTCCCTTGTAGATTATTTAAACATAAAAATTGACGATAAAAATCCTTAAATCTTTAAATAAAATAGTTTAATAAAGAATATCATTAAATTTCAAAATAATTAGTTTGGGTTTATTAGTCTGAAATTATCACGTCTAAATTATCAGTTTAAAAAAATATGCAAAAATAAATGTTAGGAAAAATTAATTAATTGTAATAATTGGAAACAATAAAAAAATGTGGATCAAATGTTTTGAATAAATTTATAAAATTGTAATCAATAGAAAACAGGGGTTATTCATGTTTATTTCATTTTTCAAACCCACGCCGATGAGAATAATTTAAAACTGCATCAAATAATAAAAACCAAATCTCACCATTCCGCTCTGAATACTGTTTTAATTCTATTTTATATTTGATTTTTGAAATGCATCAGGGAATATTACGACGAAAACTTAAATAAAACAACTGCATGAATAATATTAAATGATGGAAGCGTGGGTAATAACATTTTCTAATAAAATATTTATATTTCGTTATTAAAGTAAAATTTAATATGCTTCCCATTAAATATCATTTCATAAAAAAAAAAAATCTGTGCAGCATCTTAGGTTTAAATATATTTATATTTTAATTTATTTCATGTTCATTATTCTTATGATGGCGATATTATTTAAATATGTTTATTTTGAAGAGAAAATATTGGTCCAGGCCGGGATTCGAACCTGGGTCTATTATAATATAAAATTGACGTAAGTCAACGAGATCCTAATTAAAAAAGTAAAGTCCAATTAACATTCTTCCTCGTGTATACATCGCAACAATTGGGAGAACACGGAGATATAGGATCGGTGAAGATAATGGATTTGTCTGACTTGGATACGACCCATGGTAGCTCAATGGTTTAGAGCACTGCAACGGAGAAGCAGACTACCCGGGTTCTAATCCCGGCCAAGACAATTTTTTTCTCTTCAAAACAAAAATATTTGAAAATAATTATCATCAAAATAACAATTAATAAAAATAAGTTTAAAATTATAGTTTTTTAACTATTTTTTTCATGGTTTTCATATTGTTATATACCGGTCGATCAGTATTTTAGAGTAAAAATGTATTTGAACACAGAAAGAAAAATTAAGATTTGTCGATTCAAATACCTTATTAAGAATTTCTAAGGAAATCAAGAAAAATATTAATAATACTTTTTAAATTAAATATATAACAATATTTTGGAATAATTAAAGCAATTTTTTGAGGATATTGTTAGTTCAGTGTAAGTAATATAATATTAGTAACACATACATAAAAATATATTCAAAATCTATCTAAGAGAATTGGAAATGACATTTCGCCCCATTCTACTAGTGAGTAATGATTAGACACTTAATTGACAGTTGCAACCCTCTCTGTGTAATTTGAAATTAGTTATTGCACATATACTTTCGATAAATATTACATGGTTCATTTATCACAAAAAAAAAGAAGAAAAAACTGATCAAGGGGTAGCCGACATGGAAAATATAGCTATTGTTAAAACAGATGAGAACACATTTCTGAAAATAAGAAACATAAATCAAAGAGAGCTTCCTCGATTTAATCCAAGGGATTAGCCTCTAAGCCTGAGCGAACCCGAAGTTTTAAGTTGTGACGTAGGTACCGCAGAGAAAATCCAATGAGGAAAACCTCACTTCTGGCTCCTATATTACGTCGAAAATTCTGCTCAACCGAGTTGTAATATGTATTACATTCCCCTATATATGAAACATATGAAATAAAAGTTCATACCCAAAGGCCCGATGCCGACCAAAGCAAAACCTGTTACGCACTTCCACCAACAGATTTGTAAACCTCGGTCTACAATTCGAATATTCACAGGTCTTTTCAGCGCTTATTAACTGTTAACTGTGTAGTAATTTATTCGTTACCAAGCCAACAACTTTACGAACCCATTTCAAACTCCAAGTAATTATCATATTAATTATATTAATCGAATGAATAATGAAAAATTGTCACCTTGTACATTCTCCCAAATTCTCTATTAATCTTTTTTTCGGAACAAATAATTTAGGCAATGTAATTAAAATAAGAAATAAATAAAACAACCAAAAACTAAGAAAGGGGCATGGATAAAAATGAGGCATTCATAAAAATTAGAATGCACCAGGAAAAAATTCCTAAAAAGCAAAAATTTAAGTAAATAGAATATTAGATAAAACTAAACAGATTTTTTTTAAATGTAAAAATATGAAAGGGTTAGAGCTTGATTAATTGTAATTAATGCCAATGGTTGTGCAGAACGTTTTACGAGCTCTGCGCTAGAGAATGCAGAAGACCCCGGTTCGAATCCCGGTCTGAATAAATCTTCAAAATAAAAACATTTCGTAACAAATAAAATAAAATAAATTATAATAATTATAATGACGTAAGAAAACTAGATCCAAATTAAAATAATGTTCAAAGAACATTCTTCACCTCGTATACTTCGCAAAATGCGAGAACGCGGGGACTTAGGATCAGTGAAAAGAAAGGATATGATGGTAGAGTCCCAGACTAGCGATCTGGAAGATCCGGGTTCCAGTCCCGGTCCTCGACATATCTTTTCTTTTCAAATAAAAATATTTAAAAATTAGAGGACGTATACTGTCCTGCTGGTAACCACCTTTCTTATAACCTCCTCGAATCCTTATTCCAATCCCTCGGACCGCGTTTTATTGCCGTAGGAGATTACAACGCCAAACATCAACGATGGGGTTGTCGAACACCCAATTTCCCTGGTAGCATCTTATCCCGAATTTCAACCTCTAATAGTTTCTCTATCCTCGCACCCATAAACCCTACTTATTGGCCTACATCCCTCAAAAACGTCCAGATATTCTAGATATATTTGTTTCCTCACAGATTTCCTGCAATCAAACTGCTATAAAATCCCTGGATGACCTTTCCTCTGATCACAGTCCAGTTCTGCTTCAAGTGTATTCGATTCCCATTCCTAAGCCCTCTCCTCCCAGACTGATTACAGGACGTGTAGACTGGGATAAATTTCGATCAAATCTAGAAAAAAATTTAGACCTCAAAATTCCGCTTAAAACAAAAGGAGACATCAATTCTGCAATAGACAATTTAACAGAAGCAATACAATGCAATATAAAATATAACACTTTACCAAGTAAAAATCATTATCAACAGAATAACTGGCCACTTTATATTCGCGAGTTATTAAAAGAAAAACGACGGGCAAGAGAAAAGGGTGCCACTTTTTCTTAAGGGTGGCACGAGATATCCATCGGACAAGAGTCATTATACCAAACACCAACAAATTAAAATCAGAGATCAGAACTTTCAAAATTTCTCAGTACTACTGACAAATCCTTATGGAATACCACTAGAAAACTCCTAAACACTTAAAAAATTCAACCATCCACATTCAACCGAATCCCAAACCTGGTCAAGATCTGATGAAGAAAAATCACAAATTTTCGGCCAGCACCTATTCAAAACATTTAACCCTCATCCAGATATCCTTAATCAAACCCACTCTGAATGCATTGGAGCAGAATTAAGTATTCCTCTTTAGTTGTCCCCTCCTCCTAAAGCATTCCATCCTTCCGAAATATCAAACATTATTCACAGATTACCCGCCAACAAAGCCCCTGGACACGACCTAATCACATCCCAGATTCTAAAACGCCTTCCTCGGACAGCGATCCTACTCCTTACATATATATATACAATGCCGTACTCCGCACCAGATACTTTCCTGATTCCTGGAAATTATCCATAGTTAAGATGATTCCAAAACCTAAAAAACCACCAGAACTCCCATCTTCTTACCGTCCTATCTCTTCTGCCCATAATGGGGAAAATACTTGAAAAACTCATTCTGAAACGTCTTCATCCTATATTATTCATGGGATTATCCCAATGAAATAATCCCAGATCACCAATTTGGTTTTCGAACATCACACTCCACCATCCAGCAATGTTATCGTGTGGTGGACGTTGTCTCATCCGCATTAGAGCGCGGAATGTACTGCACGGGAGCTTTTCTCGATGTAGAGCAGGCTTTTGATCGAGTCTGGCATCCAGGTCTGCTGTAAAAACTCGGTAAATTCTTACCTTCTACTTACTTCCTTATTATCAGTTCCAAACTCAGTAATAGAACCTTTAAAATAAACCATAATTGTTCCTACTCTTCCCTCTTCACCCAGTCTGCCGGTGTCCCTCAAGGTAGTATCCTGGGCCCCATCCTATACACGATATATACAGCTTACATCCCAACCCATCCAAGCACTGTCCTCACTACTTCCGCTGATGACACATGTGTGTTATCAGTTAATAAGGATCCATTTGTTGCATCCCAATCTCTTCAATTCCATATCTCACACCTACAAGAATGGTGTCAAAATTGGAGGATTAAAATAAATCCTAACGAATCCCATCAAATTACCTTCACCCTTCGTCGTAAACCTACGAATTCCTGCCCTACTGTATCCTTTAATAATATTCCACTGAACCCTGTCGAACAGATACGTTACCTAGAACTCCATCTGGATAAACGTCTCACTTGGAATCCTCATACATAAAAAAAAATGTATTCATAAAACGTTGAATTGAACGTGAAACGCTTACACATTATTATTTTTCTCCGAATAATTATTGTTATAATTCTGGCAAAAAAAAACAAAACAATGCCATGTGCTTAGTATTTGGGTGATTTTGTTTCAAAGCGCTCTACAATGATGTCCCCGTCTCCCAAAAATTAACGATAACTACATTCAACTAATTTAAGGATAAGTTTTTACGATGAAATTGACAGTAAATTTTATTAATATTAATAGTAATAATTTTATTTCTATTTTTATTTGGTTATGCATTCCTATAAGCATTATTATGTAACCTAATAAATGCCTCTAATAATTTTACAATGGAGGAATAGGTCAATTATATTTGTAAAAATGAGATAACTTTAAATAAAAACTAGATATTTCTGAAAATGATTTATTGAATTAAGAAGCAGGCAATTGAAAAAAATAAAACTACTTTTTAAGCAACCATTTAACTAATCAAATGATATCAGGGATTTCCTGAAATTATGAAAAATTAATACTTCGCTATGATTAATGGCTTAAGTAGACAGACAAATTAAGACTAATTAAAAAAAACGAAGAAAACTCAATGGTAATGAGAGAGTCTAATTATAGAGAGTATAAAAAAAACAATAATCCTTTTATAAGATTATAAAAATAAACATTATTTCATGGTTATTGTCAACTTAATTACCTCATTTAAGCCGTCAGGCTTATTTCAATTATTTTCAAATAGTTTATTAAACCTTTTATAATTTGAAAAGTCAATTTATTGTAATATTATTATTTTTAACTTCGGAAGCCATCCGAACCCTTAGAGTAATTAGCGGCCGGGGATGGATCCTACGGGATTTATCGTCCTCCTGGGGTTCACCCAGCCTCTATAGAGTGGGTACCACAAATAATAAAGAAAAACTGGCGGTTGAGCGCGATCTAGGACAATTCACCTCATTACACAACTGGTGTCCGAGAAACAGTCCAGTTTCTACCACGTAATGGACCAAAGATATGAGTACAAGTTTTTTCTATTTAAGCGTGTTTTTAAACTATTTTTTTTTTTTTTGTCATATTCTGAATTGCAATCGTTCGCCATTCCATACATATACTTACTCCGTTTTATAATTCAGTTTTTTTTATTTAGTTATTTATTTATTGATATTTACAACTGTATTACAATAATACATCAAGTAAATAGGCTAATCGATACATAATGACATGTGAAAATGGCAAGTAGAGAAACTGGCAGTACTCAAATCACTAGGCCAACTAAGAAGGTCACGTGGCCATCTTCTTTTCAGACGCCTCGGAGGATTATCGGGAATTGAAGAGGAAGGTTTGAAACTAGAGGGTTTGAGTGGGAATGAAGTTTGTTATGAAAGGATAGATAGCGGGTTCGGGCCAAATTAGAAACAAATGGACATTCAGGTCGTTATGGATGACTTTATTCTTAACACAATAAGGAGCGTTGAGGATTTTGCGAAGGATTTTGAATTGTAGGGATTGGATAAGAGAGGAATTCGATGGCTTAGTGGAGCCCCAAAGCTCTACTCCGTAAGTCCAAATAGGTCTTATGATGGTCATGTAGATGAGTCTTTTGTAATTAATTGGGAGCTTAGAGTGTTTGTCTAGTAAGTGTTGAAGTAGCCTGAAACGTCGAGCGGTTTCTTGTCTTTTCAGTCTCGTATGAGGATTCCAGGTTAATCGTTTGTCGAGATGCAACCCTAAGGTATCGGATCTGTTCTACAGTCACCAGTGGGATATTATTAAAGGATACTGAAGGGAAGGAAGTCATTGGATTATGACGTAAGGTAAAAGTGATTTGACGTGATTTTTGAATATTTATTTTAATTATCCAGTTTTGAATAATTTAGTTGATATTAAAAGTATTAGTTTTAATAACCAGAAATAATGTTAATTTTTTTCTCTCAACGCCCTTCCGACATAGTCTGTATTGCCTGTAGGGCAAACCTCAAAAGGGCCATGGCGAAGTTACATTACTAAGGGTCACTGAATTTAGAGTACCTTCAGTAATAAGATAATGCACTTAGAAACTTGACTCTTAACTGAGGTAGGTTACAGCGAGTACATCCGAGGTCATTACTTGCTTAATTGCGTCCATAAATGATAAAAAAAACACTGTACAGATTAGGGAATCTGAAAAATATTAATTTAACATTATTTTGAACTATAAAAAAAAAAAATGAATCACTAGGACTTACAAAGAATCTTGGGTTCAGTATGATGTAGACCCCGTACTCTTGGACAACGGTTGTACAAGTAGATGATTTGCCCTAGATCAGGCTCAACTCAAACTTTCATCCTATTTTGGGTACCTTATAGAGGATGGGTGAGCCCCAGATCTTAAAGGACCCATCCATGTACATTAACAGATTACACAAAATTTACCACAGCCGGAATATTTTGAACTATATAAAAGTAAAAAATTGAATAGTTGAAGACCCTAACGTAGAAAGAAGATAACGTAAAGAATATCAAATAACCCTCCCTACCTTTAACGAGAACCTAACATGGCCGGGACCCCGTTTTACGTTCCTTCCCAGCATTACCAATTTTTTTTTTTTTTTTTAAATCCTAAACCCACTTTACGGGATGCGAACTTGCGATATTACCCACTTATTTATTTGACTGAGCAGAATTTCTTACCCCAGTGTAAATTCTTTCTTTGCCAACATTTTTTTTCTTCTGTTTGATTTTGATTTTTTTCTATTCTTATATTTTTTTCTAGTTGAATAGTTTGTAGTTCTACCTTTTCAGCTTTCTTAAACATTTTGAATGTTTAAACTTTTTTTGGTGAAAGGTCTATTTTAATATTATTGTGAATATTGGGCCTAGAATTTTTCTTAATAAGTTCCGAATTAATTCTTCTTTATTTGAATGTAGTGAATAATTATGCCAAACATATTTTTTTTTTAATGTTTGATTTAATTCAAGGACTCATAAGTATTAGGTTCAAATAAAATTGTATGATTTTTAGAATTAACATTGAAGAATTATAAAAATAATAAATACATAAAACATATCGTAGCAATAAGAAAGCACTTTGGGATCGCCATAAAATTTAATGCCCCATATCTTTAATGATCTATCGTAACCATTCTCCTCAATTCGTGAACTTCTCACGGTCCATATCAATCATTATATAACAGTCAATCAATCCTTTCTGTGATTATATTAAATGGACCATAAAAATAATAATAAAAAGGTTTAACAAAATAGAAAATATAAATCTTTCAAAAGAACAACGACATAACTCAAATTTTTGTATTTTTGTACTAAGCTTCAGTAGTAATTCTGCTGGTTAAAGCATTTTAATTCTGGAACAGTATATCTGATATTATATTTCCAACGTGGTTGTTTTTTTAATAAATTCATATTTTACATTATATCATGTTTGAACCTGAAGTTTTATGAGAATAATGATATAAACTAAAATCTTATATTGAAAAAGGGAAAAATCAAACTAAAAGCCTTAAGTCTCTAAAGTTTATTTTTTTAAAAATTATTTTATTGAATTGTACAACTGTAATATATACACCTAGTACAAGGGCTATATGACTAACTAGATACACGAAAGGACATGTAGAGGCACTACCCCCTTGCAGCACTCTAATAACATTTCTATAATATAAGGTCCCCAGGCCATCTTCTCTTCAGGCGCCTAGGAGGATTGTCCGGGATGGAATTGGATGCAAGGATGGAAACTAGTGGGTTTGGATGGGCCTGGAGTTTATTATGGAATGATAGGTATCTGGAATGGGCTAAATAAGTAACATATGGAACTTAAGGTCATTATGGATGGTTTTATTTGTGACAAAATAAGGAGCGTTTAGGATTTTGGATTGCAAGGATTGAATACGGGAGGAATTTTATGGTTTGGTGGAGCCCTATAGTTCAATTCCGTAAGTCCATATAGGTCTTATAACAGTAACATAAATAAGTCTTTTGTAATTGATCTGAAGCTTTGAGCGTTTGTCTAGTATGTGTTGAAGTAGTCGGAAGCGTCTAGCTGTTTCTTGTCTTTTCAGTCTTGTGTGAGGGTTGGTCTCTAAACTAAAACAGGAAATTGAAAATACCTGTCCTAGTTTGAAAATTTCCTGCTTTAGTTTGGAGACTTAAAGTTATTAGTTGGATTTTTTCCACTTCTGTATTAACTAAAATCTTATATCTATAATGAAATAAAGGTTCAAGCTTTTAAAAAATGTCTAATGGTTAATAAAAAAAATCATTACCGTTACAATAGGAATGCTTTGTTTTACCAATACCTATTTTTTTAAACTCACTTGGAACTTCCAAATACCTCTGTTGAATAATTAGGTTTTATGAGTTATGACGTTGTTCTTTTGAACATACATTCCAAATGTTTTATTCGACTCGGTTACTTTTCCAAGACATATGTGCTTGGTCCTGGCACTTTCATAAAGGATTGGAACAAAGAATTTCAGAGGGAAAATGTGAAAAGAACGCCATCATCCACAAAGGACTTGAGAAAACCCGACATTTCTCTCAACGACTGCGTTTATAATTCACTAACATATAAGGAGGAGAAAATGAGAATTGAAATTATAAACAAAATTAATATAAACCTTTTTAGAAACCAGAATGTAATAATTACGTTATTTAAACAATTTCGACGATACCCAGGAAATACTGTCTCGAATTATGAATAAAATATTATTAATTATATTATAATTAATAGTATGATTATACTAAAATCATTATATTATGTAATAACTAGCTGTTAAAAAGATCGTGGGTTCAGGTTTCCATAGGATTTTTTAAAAGGGAATTGAAATTTATTGTTTATGTCGCCCTTTGGAAGGGACGTAAAAAGGCGGTCTCGAGCCTGGGCGTTGTCTGTAATCTTTAATGATTACCTAATTAAACCTGGATAGGCAAAATTTAGAGATCCCACTGTTGCATCGTCCGATTAGCCATAGCAATATAAAGGTGGGTTAAATAAAATAACAGACAAACAGCAAGATTTTATTTGATAGGAAAGTAATAAATATATTTAATAAGGAATAATTTATAATTCTTCGATAATTAAAAATGTCTTAAAACACACTTTTATTTACTTTAAATACTTTTAATTATTCACTTTTTATTTTAAATACTATCAATATACAAGAAAAGATGTACGTCCCAATGTACTTAATGATTATAAAAGGTGCAAAAATTATTTACATGTGTTCAAGAGTTTCTAGGAGTCGATAAAAAAATAATTGTTATTTTGATGGGAATTACTTTAAAATATTTTTGTTTTGAAGAGAAAAGATATGTAAATAATAAATTATATATAGTATGTTGACGTAAGTCAACAAGATGCCAATTAAAGTAATGTTGAATGGACATTCTTCCCCGTTCATACATCGCAAAAATTGCGAGAACACGGGGATATAGTATCGGTGAAGAGAACGGATTTGTCTGACTTGGATACGATCCCTGGTAGCTATGTGGTTTATAGCACTGCACCGGAGATGCAGACGGCCCGGGTTCGAATCCCGGCCAGGACAATGTTTTTCTCTTCAAAACAAAAATATTCAAAAAAAATTACCATCAAAGTAACAATTAATAAAAATAAGTTTAAAATTATAGTTTTCTAACAATGTTTTTCATGGTTTTCATATTGTTATATACCGGTAGATCAGTATTTTAGAGTAATAATGTATTTGAACATCGAAAAAAAATTAAGATATGTCGATTCAAATCCCTTATTAAGAATTTCTAAGGAATCCATGGAAAATATTAATAATACATTTTAAACGAAATATATAACAATATTTTAAAATGATTAAAGTAATTTTTTGAGGATGTTGTTAGTTCAGTGTCAGTAATATATTAGTAACACATACATAAAAATATATTAAAAATCTATCTAAGAGAATTGGAAATAACATTTCGCTCCATTCTACTAGTGAGTAATGGTTAGACACTTAATTGACAGTTGCAACCCTCTCTCTGTAATTCGAAAGCTAATTTATTTTACTTCAAGTATTTTAATTAGTTATTGCACATATACTTTCGATAAATATTACATGGTTTATTTATCACGAAAAATAATTATATTAAAAGACTGATCAAGGGGTAGTAGACATGGCAAATATAGCTATTGTTTAAACAACTGAGAACATATTTTTGGAAATAAGATACATAAATCAAAGAGAGCTTCCTCGATTTAATCCAAGGGATTAGCCTCTAAGCCTGAGCGAACCCGAAGGTTCAAGTTGTGACGTAGGTACCGCAGATGAAATCCAATGAGGAAAACCTCGTTTTTGGCTCCTATATTACGTCGAAAATTCTGCTCAACTGAGTTGTCTGATGCAGTGAAAAAAAATTAAGACATTTTTTTATAAGTACGATTAAATTTCTTAACAAAGTTCGAGGTTAATTTATTGTTACGATCAGAGAGACAGAGGGACCGGCTGAAGGGATTAAGATAAGCCGGAAGGGATTAAAGAATAGTGTAGATAATTCGAGATCAGTGTGGAATGTTCTAGGTGTCCCCCACCCCGACCAACCTTGCCTATATAAAAGGCCAGCTGTTTCGGCTGAGCAGTCTGTAGTAGTTCAGTAATAAGGCAGTAGGAAAGTTGTGACTGTGAACGGTGACAGTCCGTGTGAGTGACAGTGACGGTTAGTGTCAGCCAGTGGCAGTGAGATAAGTGATTAGTGAGTTTAATAAACAGTTTGTCATATTTGGAGAGTATTACGGTCGGTGTACTTTAATTAGCGAACTGTAAGTGTTAATTTGTAGTTATAAACTATAGTGTAATCTTATTGTATTTGTAGAAATTTAGGTAAATAGTTAATGTATTTAGTATTAGTAATATCTTATAGTATTTGTATATTATTTTAGTAATTATATAACAGTTAGGCCTAGATTATAATCTGTAGAGTGTTGTTATTGTAAATTGATATTAGTTTAATAATTTAATTGTTTTAAATAATTTCCTTGTAGTATTTTTAATTTGTTAATAAATATTAGTATCTTCAATTCAGTAATAGTTTAATTCATTTTACACCCAGTAGCCCGTAACATTATATAGACTCGTTGGAATATTATTTTCAAAAAAACTTTTTAAAAAATCCAAGCATATTAATAAATTCCTAAAATTATTATTTATTTTTTTAAATCCTACATGAAAATGGCATTTCATGTAAACTTTAATGCATGTATTCGCCCCTACATAAAAGAAAGTTGAAGCTGTAAATAAATGAAACGCTGTTAAGGTTTTGACGGAATAAAGTATGGAAAAAATCTGAATTGAGGGCGACAAAATGGAATATTTTAGAGCTCTTTCCGATCTCATGCGTTATTTAGCAGGGGAAATCTTTTACGATGCTCCAACCTTTGGATCTCTATTGAAAAGAAATTATTGAAAACTTTTTCAGGAGGAATTCTCCAGGAGCTCTCAAACATCGGATAATTTATTTTTATTGTATTCTAATTTATCCGGTAAATTTAGTAAACTAGACGTACGGAAATTATTGTAAGAATAGAATAATGTTAAAACAGTCTATCTTTGATGAACTTTAAAATATAATTTATATATAGGGGAGCGGAATGGCTCAGTGGCAGAGCACTGAGTTGCAATGCCGAAGGTCCTGGGTTAATATCTCGCTGAAGGCAAGACTTTTATTTAATATGTCAGCGGCCGGAGATAGATCCTAAGGAACCTCCTGGGGCTCACCCAGCCTCTGAAATGTGGGTGTCCAAAATAGAGAGGAAAATCGGTTGATCGTGATCTAGGACAAATCACCTCCACGCACAACCGTTGTCCAAGAAACAGAACAGTATCTACCTGTCGCGGTACAGGTTTTTTTTTTTTTTTAATTTGTTTAATATTTATAAGTTTTGCTTTGCGTTCTTGATATTCAATGTATTTCATTTAACATTCTTACCTTCTTATAATCATGCTCTAATTTTGAAGAATTAGACTTTTAGTGAATTTTATTAAATAACACATTAGTCTAAATATAAAATTCAAGAGCGTCTGGTTAGCATAACAACTTATTAAGCCCAACATCGCGGGTCGTAGCCCGGCAGGTGGCCTGAGGTTATGACGTCCTTCGGAAGGGACGTTAAACAGGGGTCCTGAGCCAGTACGAACTCAGGTACTAGTAAAAGATATCGCTATCCTACCTGTCCTACTTTTCATTTATAATTTTTCACTACAAAACGCAGTATTCCCGACTTCTTGGAAAAAAATCTATTAGTTCCCTGAAATTCTCGCCATCTCCTCACACATTCAACCCGGAAGCTTCTCGTATCATCCCTCATCTTCCCCCACTTTGACTACGGTAGTGTGCTATACGGGGGCCTTTCGAAAATGCTGGAGGTGTAAAACACATTTTTACACACCCCTCCTTTATTTTGCTTCTCAGAAGGGCCTCCCCTCAGATAGTTTCCTATCTCATGATAGTGCGTGGGGCCCCACACCTCATTTTACTGTTGGCCTTCACTTGACATCCCTGTACTCCTCGTGGCTTGTGAGGCCGATTGCGCCTGATTGCGTTATTATTTTGAAGGTGAGTTTTTCAATATATTTCTATTCCAATTGTTTCTTTTACTCAAAATAACCCGGTTTTCTGCGGTAATTTGTTATCATATTCAGAAATTAGTGATATTCTGACACTGGCCTTTCAGGCCGGGTGCGCCCGAACACGTTACATTCTTAGCTAACTTTAGTTTTCTCGTCTTTTCTAGTAGATTTCCTGCTGAAATGGCTCGAAAAGTTTATGATTTTTCCAACCCTAAGGAGGTTGCTGAAATACGGAGCATTCTTGAGGATTATTCTTATGATCCTGCTTTGGTAGTCTAAGTATGGTAGGTGGTAGATGGTAGATGATCCTGCATTGAACGGTTTAGGTTTCTGAATCAACTGGAGACCAGAAGAATCCGGAGGTAATCACATTTTACAATGCGACCAAAGGTAGAGTTGATACAGCAGATAAAATGTCTGCTACTTTCAGTGTAAGCCGGAATACTAGACGGTGGTCAATGGTTATATTTTTTACCTGTCTGAACGTGGCCGGCATAAATACCCTAGTCATTTCAATCAGGGACGGCTTGGAACCTATAAAAAAGAGAATCTTCCTCAAAAGACTGTCTCATGAACTAATGATTGGACATTTAGCCCGGCGAAGTCTGAACACAAGTGGAGTGCCGACTCTGTTGCAATTGCGGTTGAAAAGGTTTTTACCTCAAGAAGAGCGTGATACTACTTCCCCTCTACCTCACAAAAGACAAAAATGTGGTACTTGCATGAATGAAACTGGATTTATAAGGATGACAAATTACGAATGTCAAAATTGTCACGATCCAATCTGCCTAAACCACATAAAACCCCTGTGCCAGAGCTGTTATTCAACTGCTGATAAGGAAGGTGCAACATAGGTTTCTCTCCACGACATAGGCTAAGAATGATGACCCCACAGCAGAAGACATCATTTATCATCTTTTTATATATAGTTTTTTACTTTAAAATAATTTATTTGACCAATTTAAAAAAAATAATGTATTTTACATTAGAATTAATCGTTATTTTAGTTTAAGCTTCATTTCATAAATAAACTGATGTTTTTTTGTTAAATGTGGTAAATTTACTTTCCTTAGATCCTAGTAAAGTGATTAGGTCCTAAACAAACTATTAGGGGGGAAAGTGGAACCAAAATATGTGGGTGGCCTCTCAGGCCGGCTGCGCCCGATTTTGTTTCGTTTGGAGGTGCGTCTGACGGAGGGTTAAAAAGAATAATGAACTGCGCTTTAAGATTTGTCCTTGGTACTCCGAGGCGATGCCGGGTGTCACATCACTATGATGAGTTAAAGTGGCTCTTCCCTCCCATTCGTAGACAATATTTCCTTAGTGTTTTTCTATACCAATCCATTAACTCGCAACACCCTTCATATATCTATAGTCTCCTCCGATTCAAATCCTCTGTCCAGCAGCACAAAACAAGATCCCGCCTTTCCGATCTCTACATTCCATCCCACAGAACTAAGGCATTCGAGCGTTCCTTCCTCGCCCGCTCCACCACTGTGTGGAACTCAATCCCTCCTTTCATCCGCCATTCTTCTTCATTGGCTTCATTTAAATCACTGCTTTTCCTTCATCTCTTGGCATCTCAAAAAGACGCTCTCCAGGCAGGTCAATCTTCCGCTTGAATAAATCAGTACTGAATACTCGATCTTGTTACCTACGTGTTTTGTTTATTTTTCCAACAACAAAGAAGATACAGACTTTGTAAATACTTTATCGCATGCTATGCCATTCACTTATTTTATTTAGCAATTTTGTTGTTAACTGTTGTATTAATGTTATTTTGTTAATATCAATACCTATATTTATTTTCGTCAAAGAGTTAATATACTGTATAGTTTCGTACTTTTTATTTATTCTTATATATTTTTTTTTCTATTTCTGATTTTATTATGTTTTGTCAATCTTGATTACTTCATGATTTGTATTATGTAGCCTTCTGCCCAGATGAATATTATGTTTATTTTATTTGTTCATTATTATTATTCAAAAGGGACTTGGTCACATAATAAAGTTTGTTTTCTATTCTATTCTAAAAGATACCTATCTTAATTTAACCTGGATAGAAAAAAATTAGCACTCCCACTGTAGCATCCGATATTCCATAGCAGCATTAAAGTAACGCTACGAAAACAAAAAACAAACTGTGCTATTTTTAAAATGTACACCTTTTAAATTTTATTATGATATAATAATCATTAAAAGAATACACCATTTTTTTTTAGATACGAATGAACTTTTACCACTTTTCAATAGTAATGGCTAATATAATGGTTTACAAAAAATTCAAGACTTTAACATGGGCTAAAAACTAAACAACAAAATGATGACACTATTATGAATATCATCATGTTGCGAGGAACAAAAGAGAAGAATAAATTTCCACAGTTTCCCCTGAATAGTTAAAAGCTATTACCGAAAATGTCAAGGAAAATTGAGATGAAGAGCTGGGGAGACTTCCGTTGAGCCACCTACATAAACAAAAAACTAAACATTTTCCTCGGCTCTTCCAAAAAACCTTGCACTAAATCCTAAAGTTGAAACTCTACCTAGGTTCAAGAATAAATCAATTAATTAAACAAAAACCTGAACCACAAAAACCTATGAAGGTTCTTGAGTTCAGTACATGGTAGAGAATGTAGTGTTTCTAAGAAACGGTGGTGCATTTTTTCTAGATCAATTGTCCTAGATTACGATTACCCACCATATTTTCTTCCGTGCCCATGTTATAGAGGGTGGGTGAGCCTAGGCCTGTCTCAAGATCCCACAGGGTAAATAAATTATCTGGGAGCTTCCGCACCTGAGTTACCGCGCTCATGAATAAATTAATTCACGAATTAATATTAAAAATGCCAAATTTGTGACAATATACATCTTACTGTGATTAAAACGTATTCTTTTTTTTTAAATTGTTTTATTGAATTTTACAACTGTAATATATACAGTCAGAGTCATAAATATTCGTACACTATTATTATTTTGAATTTCTTTCGTTTAATCTTTTATTTATAATATTTTTATTTGATTTAAATGTATGTAATAACATATTCATAGCTGTAGAATGGAATAAATAAGTTTTCATAATAAGTACGAATGAATTAAGAATAATACGTAATAATTTATGATAAGATGCACTCATAACTAACAGTCAAAAGTATTCGTACACTGGACTTCAATCTTTTGTTTCCCCTCCTGCTTATCATAGATGGTTTGAGGATTACATCTAATCAGTCCTTGCCTAGACGTCTTTGTAAAGGTATATAATTAAAAAGTGGGTTTTTTTTCAAATAAAAAATGGGAAGAAAATCAAAAGAAACGACCGATGAGGATAGAAAAATTATTGTGTGTTTACATAATGAATGTAGATCGGTTAGAAACATCGCCAAAATTGTGAATAGACTTCACTTAACAGTCTAAAACATTATCGACAGTTATGGATTTGAGATAAAGTTTTATGTCTAGGGAGAGAACGGGACGACCAAGAACAATCAATTGTAGAACAAAAAGACTTATCCTTAGAAAGGTTAACAAAAATCCAAAAATTAGTGCCCCTAAATTAGTTGATGAACTTTTTTCTGAATCAGGAGTCCGAGTAAGCTTATTAACAATGCGTTGATCCTTACGAAGAAACGATCTTCATGGCAGAACAGCTCGACGAAAACCATTGATCAGTGTTGTTAATAAAAAAAAAAGATATCAATGGTCTAAAGACCATCAAAAAAATGAAATTGCCTTACGGAATATAGTGATATGTACCGACGAGTGCTAAATTGAAATGTTCAGCACTCAAAGAAAACAAAAAGGATGGAGGAAAAAAAATACAAGGAGACAAGGAATATAGTCCCAACAATCAAACATGGTGGTCAGTCTCTCATGGTCAGGGGGTGCATGAATGTTACTGGGGTGGGATCCCTTGAACTTATTGATGGGATACAGGATCACGTAAAGTACATTGATGTTCTAAAAAGAAATCTCCCAATTATTGCTGAAAATTTGAGATACCAGAAAATTACATTTTTCAGTAGGACAATGATCCCAAGCACACAGCTTGGAAATCAAAAATGTGGATCCTTCACAATACACCAAAGTGGATGGTCAGGCCTCCTCAATCTCCGGACATTAATCCTATAGAGCATCTATAGAAATATCTAAAGGATCAACTGGGTAAAAGAAATGTTACTAACTTTAGAAATTTAAAGGAGGACATCATAGAGGAATGGAACAAAATTCCAGTAGATTTAACGAAAAAATTGGTAAATTCAATCCCAGATCGTATCAAGTGTATATTAAAAGCGAAAGGTGGGCCAACTAAGTATTAACGTTTATCAGATATACTTAATAACATAAATGTTCCAAAGTGTACGAATACTTTTGGCTGATGTTTTTCCTGTTGTTTTTCAAATATTGTTTATATGACGTTACATGAAAATTTGTCTAATAATTCAGAAATATATTTATTGATTACCGTTAAGTTATATATTAAATGGTGATTTAATTGTTTTGTCAATCCCATTAAAAAATACCAATATTTGTTATTTTTCGCGAATTATACAGGTGTATGAATAATTTTGGCTCTGACTGTACATCTAGTACAAGGGCTATATGACTAACTAGATACATGAAAGGACATGTAGAGGCACTACCCACTGGCAGCACTCTAATAACATTTCTATTATAGAAGGTCCCGAGGGCATCTTCTCTTCAGACGCCTAGGAGGATTGTCCGGGATGGAATTGGATGCAAGGATGGAAACTAGTAGGTTTGGATGGGCCTGGAGTTTATTATGGAATGATAGGTATCTGGAATGGGCTGAATCGGTATTATATGGAACGTTAAGGTCTTCATGGATGGTTTTATTTGCGACAAAATAAGGAGCGTTCAGGATTTTGCGAAGGATTTTGGATTGCAAGGATTGAATACGAGAGGAATTTGATGGTTTGGTGAAACCCCATAGTTCAATTCCGTAAGTCCATATAGGTCTTATAACAGTCATATAAATAAGTCTTTTGTAATTGACCGGAAGCTTTGAGCGTTTGTCTAGTATTTGTTGAAGTATTCGGAAGCGTCTAGCTGTTTCTTGTCTTTTCAGTCTTGTGTGAGAAAATGTATTTTTTTTTTTTATTATTTATTTATTGATATTTACAACTATATTACAATAATATAACGAGTAAATTGGCTGAGTGATACATAATGACATGATATAATGACAAGTAGAGAAACTACCCACTGGTAGTACTCAAATCGCATGTTCAACTAAGAAGGTCACGTGGCCATCTTCTTCTCAGACGCCTCGGAGGATTATCGGGAATTGAAGAGAAAGCTAAGTTTGAAACTAGAGGGTTTGAGTGGGAATGAAGTTTGTTATGAAAGGATAGATACCGGGTTCGGGCCAAATCAGCAACAAATGGGACATTAAGGTCGTTATGGATGACTTTATTCTTAACAAAATAAGGAGCGTTGAGGATTTTACGAAGGATTTTGGATTGTAGGGATTGGATACGAGAAGAATTTGATGGCTTAGTGGAGCCCCAAAGCTCCGTAAGTCCAAATAGGTCGTATGATGGTCATGTAGATGAGTCTTTTGTAATTAACTGGGAGCTTAGAGCGTTTGTCTAGTAAGTGTTGAAGTAGCCTGAAACGTCGAGCGGTTTCTTGTCTTTTCAGTCTTGTATGAGGAAGAAAATGTATTCAAATCAGAAAACATTGAAAATGAAGGCTGGTCATAAAAATCGTAAATTCCTTTCATAACAAGAAAAGAAAGTAACAAAGAGAAAGCAAATGTGCCAACCATCTACGAGGAATCAAATAAAGAACAGTCACTAATAAATTTTAAATAAATAAATAACCAAATTAATTATAAACGATGGAAAGTGCTCAAAAGAACTGATGCTATTGCTGTTATATATTGCCTTAATACAACCTTAATTATATTCATAAAATACAAACATGTTGTAAAAAATATAGGTGATAAAAACTAATATGAATTAAATTTATAAAACTGAAGTTTTAAATTGTTAAATGAATTGATAAAATGCGTAATGGAAAATGAAAATAAGTTTAATAGTCTATTGATAAATACCTAAAGATAAATAAAAGAGCATGGTAAACAATAAAGCTCATACAAAAATATTTTGACTTACCACATAACCATAAAAAAGGTAATGAAACGTAAGTCACTTCAACATAAATTTACAAGGCTAACTTTTAAACACAGATCTAATGTAACTGAACCAATCGTTTTGATAAAACTGGACGCTGATAACAAAACGTGGGCGAAGCTTACTGTTATATATATATATTTCCGTAATTTTAAATATATATATATATACAAATATATTATTCAATGTAATTTACAAGTGTAGATATTAATGCATCCAGTAAACAGAATGAATTAAATTATTAAAATTAAAATTTTGACTTCCTCAAGGCAGTATCCTTGGCCCAATCCTTTATACAGTTTATACAGCTGACATCCCAAATCATCCTAATACTATCCTTACCTTGTGTGCTGATGATACATTTGTATTATCAGTCAACACCAATCCAGTTATAGCATCCCAAAGCCTCCAATCCCATATCACTGATCTTGAAGAATGGTGTCAAAACTGGAGAATTAAAATAAACTCTCAAAAATCGCATCAAATCACTTTTACCTTACGTCGTAAACCAATGACTTCCTGCCCTTCAGTATCCTTTAATAATATCCCACTTGTGCCTGTAGAACAGATCCGATACTTGGGGTTGCATCTTGACAAACGATTAACCTGGAATCCTCATACGAGACTGAAAAGACAAGAAACCGCTCGACGTTTCAGGCTAATTCAACACTTACTAGACAAACGCTCTAAGCTCCCAATTAATTACAAAAGACTCATCTACATGACCATCATACGACCTATTTGGACCTACGGAGTAGAGCTTTGGGGCTCCACTAAGCCATCGAATTCCTCTCGTATCCAATCCCTACAATCCAAAATCCTTCGTAAAATCCTCAACGCTCCTTATTTTGTTAAAAAATACCGTCATCCATAACGACCTTAATGTCCCATTTGTTGCTGTTTTGGCCCGAACCCGGTACCTATACTTTCATAAAAAACTTAATTTGCTAGCTAGCTTCCTCTTCAATTCCCGATAATCCTCCGAGGCGTCTGAAAAGAAGATGGCCCCGTGACCTTCTGAGTCGAACTAGTGATTTGAGTACTACCAGTGGGTAGTTTCTCTACTTACCATTAACTTATGTCATTATGTATCACATAGCCTATTTACTTGACGTATTATTGTAATACAGTTGTAAATATCAATAAAAAAAATTATTAATAATTTATTAGCAATTGTTCTTTCTTTAATTCATCGTAGATGGATATTTCCGTTCTCTTTATCACAATCTTATCTTTTTATGAAAGAAAATTTTTGATATTTATTATCAGTCTTTCAATATTTGTCTGATTCGAATACGTTTTCATTTCAATAAATTATATATTGTCAAAAAATTAACCTTTATATATAATACACTGATAATTCGGAAAGCTTTATCTAGTGTGCCCCCACTATAGTAACATGGGAGATTTTTAGGGAATTATAGACTTTTTTTTATTCTAGGAGTAGTCAGAAAGCACTTTAATCAGCTATAAAAGCTTCCATTTCATTCTCTTGTCAAGATTCAATTCTAGCTAGTGGATTCTTTTTATGAAAATGAGCGATGCATTAGTGAACGATACAAGGGAATGATATCATATGTTTATGGCCTGAATTCGTACTTAAAAAATAAAAACAATCAAGTTAATAAGAAGAATTTACATTAATATACCCAATTTATATGTTTTCTTGCATAGATTTAAAAAAAATATATATTTGTAAAATTTACAACTGAATACAAAATACATCAAGTAAATATAATGAGTGAATACATTGACATGAAAAGACAAGTAGAGAAACTACCCAGTGGTAGTACTCAAATAAAAAGTTCAGCTTAGAAGGTCACGAGGCCATCTTCTTTTCAGACGCCTCGGAGGATTATCAGGAATTGAAGAGGTTGCGAGGTTTGAATCTAGTGGGTTTGAAGTTTGTGATAAAAAGATTGATATCGGATTCGGGCCAAATCAGCAATAAACGGGACGTTAAGGTCATTATGAATTACTTTGTAACAAAGTAAGGAGCATTGAGGATTTTCCGAAGGACTTTGGATTGTAAGGATTGAATACGAGAGGAAATCGATGGCTTAGGGGAGCCAAATTCCAGATGGGTCTAATGATTGTCATGTATATGAGTATCTTGTAATTAATTGGGAGCTTAGAACGTTTATCTAGTAAATGTTGAAGTAGCCTGAAACGGCGATTTGTTACTTGTCATTTCAGTCTAGTATGAGGATTCCAAGTTAAGCGTTTGTCAAGGTGTAGTACTAAGTACCGGATCTGCTGTACAGGACATAGAGGGATGTTATTAAACGATACAGGGAGGCAGGAAGTCGCTGATTT